>CM062808.1:361509981-364138262 GCA_031772625.1 Pinus tabuliformis
ATAAAATATTGTGTATAAAAATATCGGGTCTGGAAGTCCCCCAGCACAAATCGCAATCGACAACAACTAGGGTGATACTCCATGCTCCCGCTGTGATCTGTGATTGCGATATTATCGCATTGCAACTAGCTCTGTTGGGGGTCGATTCTTAAAACACTTATCCACCTCCGATATGTGATATGTGATATCACAATTACAAATGGCAATGTTGGATGCCAATTTCTTAACCCGTGACCCATGTTTTCCTCTGATATGTGATATGCGAGACCCAATGGAATCCGGCCACTTGGTGCTTCCCCATTTGCTGAATATATTTCCATGTCATCTCCTCCTGCCATCTGGACAAGTTTATCCAGATTTTGCCACTTTGAGTTTTGAGCCTTTTACCCTGCCACTGGTACTTTTTTTGAAGATCCACCTGAAATAATCCTCCAAGATCCTCCTGGAGCAATCCTCCTAGATCCTCCTAGATCAATATGGTTGAAGAGAATAAGGTGTTGCTAGAAAAGGTGAAGACTTTAAATAATGTTTTAGATGTATTAACAAAATTTGTGAGCACTTAAAATTTCTTTTTTTGCAAAGAAGCAACATGCATCATTGCCCTATGTTGTTCACTATGTAGTCATATGGCCCCCTATATGCAAAAAAAATAACAAGTGGGAGAATTTTGGGTATGTGTTATATTCTTTGAATGACTTACATGCACCAAACAAAGGGGGTTCCGAGGGGGGTTGTTCAGCCCCCCTAGTGGGAAAAATATTTTGTGCATTCTTTTGTCTTTTTGGGCATTTTTTTGGCCCACAACTTTGCTAAAAGTGGTTTTGTCATGCATAATGGTTTTTCTCATGGTTTTGTAGATTTGGTTATGGAACTATGGTTTGGTTGGTGGTACATATGTCATGGGATGCATATTGTATCATAATAATGTACAAAAAAATAATGAAAAAATTCTTGTTGGTTTTCCCAAGTTTAGGTTTTTAGTATAAAATCTTTGTGTAAATGTACGTGTTTTCTATTGTATCTTTTCTATTTTTATTTAGTCTATTTGCAAGATTAATTTTACAAGGTTTAAACTTACACTCTTAAACCTTATCTTTTAATAACCAAATTTCCATTAGTTATAATATTCAAGTTAGCATTATGACTCAAATTACTTAGAGCTTCTAAGAACTTAGAGATTACCACTTTTAAAAACTCAAATCTTAATTGCTTTTTTGTATCTTTTCCATCTAAACTCTTTGAGGGTTTACAAAATTCATAGCCCTTTCCAATATAGCATTTAGCACTCTCTCCCTCAAGGAGATATGAATAGGAAAATACACATACATAGGAGAAAGTACTATACAAAACTTATATAAGTTTGACATTCAAAGAGGTATAAGACGGATGTTGTGGAAATGCTTGACTTTCCAAAATCAAGTGTTCGTAGGCATGCCAAACCAACATATTACACATTCTACTTCTCAACAATTAAACTAATCAAAGTGTTTGGTAGTAGTCCCAAATATATAAATTATCATGAGGAAACTTATCATTTACATAAGGTTATTCATGGCAAGTAAGTGGCCATTGCTATTTCAATGAACTCTCTCCCCAAGATCTAAATCCTAACTACAACATGTCAATTATCACATAGATTATAAAGGGTCATTCACATAACCATTACAATGATAGGAGTTTCTTTGCATTTAAGAACCTAAAATTATACTTGGATGTATCTTAAAACTTATCAAACATTCGACCAAAACATAGCATATAGATTTAGAATGAGTACAAAGCCACATTTTTATAATTCAATTCAAGCATGCATGCATTCCATGACTTCGCTTGACATAAAAACACATGCAACAAATAGTAAGATCTAACAATTATCTTAAATTGATGTCAATCCAACCAATTGAGTAAGGGTGATTTATTTTCCACCCAATTGATGTCACCTTTCTGTAGTTGGACACCACGTAGCCAAGACATGATACCACTGAGGTGAACTCTTGGAAAAAATCAAATAATATTGGGAAATTAATAATATTTCATAGGTTGGATATCAATAGGGTTTGTTTCTTCACTAATTTTAGGACTACCACAATTTCTAGGTGCTCTTCTACTAGCTTTCATAGCACATGAGTGAGCCCCTCATTGTTTCATAGTCATTTGATATCTCTCCCCTGTAATGCTTAATGTGCATGCCCAACATAGTTCTAAATCACAACTTATTCTAAACAATTTTTTTTAAGGTTCTTCCACATGGAATTTAGGTAGTGAGCCAAGGGTTACCGACTAGTTTTCTCACTTCTCATATTTCTTACAATCTCTAACACTCCCTTGGATCTTTCTTAGTAGGAAAATTGTATTGCTACCACCCTCTTATGTGCCTCTCCACTTCTCTTCTCTATTATTCTACAAATTTATTCTCTACATGGTCATGTGTTGCTTCTACAACCACACACATGGGTCTTCCCTCTCCCCCATGAAGTTATCTTCATATCTCATGTAGTTTCCCCAGTACAATGGTGTGCATGATTTGTAAGGACATCAAAGAAACCCATTGAGGGTGATTTCAGTATTCTTCTTTAACCATCCCCATCCTCAAAGTGTTCATCCAATTCCTCTCATAATTGTAGAAGGTGGTCCTGCCACCAACAATATTTAATAATTGGATTATCAATCATCAAGGGTAAATGGGGGATGATCCTCACAATTAACTAGGCATCAAAAAATAATTTGGAAATGTGGCTAGGGATCACTAGGAATATTGAACCTCTTCTTGGCCCTCTCAATATTCCCCTCTTGTGGTATCATGGTCCCTATAAGCATTCATTCCTCAATTGACCATCTAGTCAGAATCTTCATTAATTAAAATAAAAAGTACATATGTTGTGTTTATTTATCCATTTCAACTTGGCATGATATTGGAATATTCATGCCAATAAAAAATGATGCTAAACATAATTAATTATAATGAATCAAGGGATCAAAATGAAGATATGACAAGTAGAAGGATGGGAGTCCTCTTCTATATAAAAAAGGGTTGGATTGTGTGCCCATAGAGATAGGATATTCCTCTTTCATTGTTATGTTGTCAATCTTTTCATTTTGGACCTTGGAAACCGCAATTTCAACCCCAAAATTTTCTTTACAAAACTTTCTAGTGACTAGGTCAATTTTGTGGAGGATAAATTGTTATTGCAAACTTCTTTCCTTAATGACATAAGCGATAAGGACATTGATTGTCCAATAGGTCCTATGTTGGACATTGGATAAACCAATGCTCCCTGTGTGTTTCATGACATGGACTAACCACCTCTCATGGATCCTTATCTCTGGCGATGTGATCGTTGACTAACACCTACGGGTTTTGGTCTAACGGAAATTGTGATTCCCAACATATTAAAGATTCTAAAAAACTTAGTATCTTATGTTCTTGATAAATTAGGATGTTGAACCAAGTGTTAAAACTCATCTTGAATCTTTTCATTGGACATTTTTTTTGTCTTTTCTCTTTAATGGTTCCTTCCATCTCATGTAATTATGCTTTAATTAATTCACAAAACCTGGTATGTCAGAACATGGCCACTACCTAGGCTTCTTTTGCAAATCTGGTAATATAATGGGCCATTCATAGACAAAAACTTTCATGGTGCAAGCTCTAGCCTTCCTTTTGGCCTTCTTTTCCCCCTTTTTCACTTGTTAAAAGGTTATTTCCTTTGCCCATTATTACTATGCTAAGTTTCAGATGGAATAGATCAAACATAACAAGCAATATATTGAAATGTTCAACAAAACTATCGATAGGGTACCAGAAGTTAGTCAAGAGTTTATTGAGACACTTTCAGAAATACAAACCCTCTACCCATAGCCCAGGGGAGTGCTAATGTGTCCCAAAACCCACCTAATAATTCTTGAATGAAATTTGTCCCAAGATAAGAATAAAACTATAATTATATAGAGGATAGTACCTAAGTGATGAATTTTGTTGTCCACTAGTGTACTCAAGAGGTCAATACCTTAGGTGCCACCCTTTACTCCTCTAGATAAAGCCAAATTCTAGAGCTATGTATCTAGAATCCTTGAATGGTTAAAATCTTGCACTAATTTTTAATCAAATTCCCCTGTTATTCCATGATGTGAAGTATCATATCTACAACTAGTTAGCTAAAGTTTGTAAACCACTAATACAAGTTAATTCAACCATAAATGAACTAGAACTCACTCCCCTACCCTTCCATCACCTTCTTGTGTAATAATTTTCATGTTGCCAACCAAGCGACACATGGAGGGTGTTGTGGCTCTAACATTCATCATCATGTCTTTGTGTCTATTGTTTGTTTTGTTCAAATAAATGTACTCCTCTCCAAGTTACACGAGAGTGATCTCATTCTAGTGTCATACATTATAGGTGGTTTATGGACTCACCCTTTTGTTTTCCATTTAGGGTGCAAGCTCTAGCCTTCCTTTTGACCTTCTTTTCCCCCTTTTTCACTTGTTAAAAGGTTATTTCCTTTGCCCATTATTACTATGCTAAGTTTCGAATGGAATAGAGAAAACATGACAAGCAATATATTGAAATGTTCAACAAAAATATCTATAGGGAACTAGAAGGAGTTGGGAGTTTATTGAGACACTTTCAGGAATACAAATCCTCTACCCATAGCCGAGGGGAGTGCTAATGTGTCCCAAACCCCAACTAATAATTCTTGAATTCAAGTGTACAAAGACAAGAATAAACCTATAATTATATAGAGGATGGTACCTAAGTGATGAATTTTGTTGTCCACTAGTGTGCTCAAGAGGTCAATACCTTAGGTGCCACCCTTTACTCCTCTAGATAAATCTGAATTCTAGATCTATGTATCTATAATCCTTGAATGGTTAAAATCTTGCACTAATTTTTAATCAAACACCCCTGATCCTCCATGATGTGAAGTATCATATCTCCAACTAGTTACCTAAAGTTTGTAAACCACTAAGACAAGATAATTCACCCACAACTGAACTGGAACTCATCTCCCCTACCCTTTCATCACTTTCTTCTGTAATAATTTTCATGTTGCCAACCAAGCGACACATGGAGGGTGTTGTGGCTCTAGCCTTCACCATAATGTCTTTGTGTCTATTGTTTGTGTTGTTGAAATAAATGTACTCATCCCCACGTTACACGAGATTGATCTCATTCTGGTGCCATACACTACAGGTGGTTGATTGACTCACCCATATTCTTTCCATTTGATTCACCAAAGCAATAGCTTTGTAATAGACATGTGATGACATGATCACTTAGATGTACTTGAAGAGCTCAAATATTTGTGATAATTTGTATAAATTAATGTGTAGCTTGAATATTGCTCATGAAATTTACTAAATCACAAGACTTGAAGTTACTCTACTGATCTGTAGAAGTTAATTCACCATCTAAAACAAGAATCATAGACTGCAAAAGGAAACATCACACATGCACAGAGATTTATCTAGGGGAAAGAAATTGCTCAAAAACCCTTACTGTCTATATTGCACTAATCAAAGAATAGAGATGAAATACATATGCTTGTTGAAGCCTAAGCACGCCCTACAAGTGTATAGTCTATCCCTTTGCCTGACTGACTCACTCTGGCCAACACTTAGCCAATTTTCAAGCCCTCCAAGCTCTTATTTCCATGTGTTGCTCCCTTGTGAAATTGCCCCTGTTTTTTAAGAATTTCACAACATGGAATTGTGAAATTACCTTAGGTCATTCTTTGACTGCATGGACCACTTGTACACATTGGAATATGCTAAAACTAATAGTACACTACCTTGGAATCTCCATCTCAACTGGGTAAATCAAACTCTCTGCATGCACCAATTATTTTGGGTTGATTGATCAGTTAAATGGTTGATCACTGAGTGTGGTTGAAGTTGCACTTCCACCACTTGACCTCCACTAGTTCTTATGGCAGTTAGAACTAGTTAAACTGACAATAACTCAAATTAACTAAAATAGATTGCTACAAATTAACAATCAAACATACTGAACTGAACTCAAGCTTCCCCAACTCGAATTAATTGAGTTAACTGAGTGACAAGTTCCATGTCAACTCAGTTAACTACCTCCAAGTCTTATGTTGAAATATAAATTTGAATTTTCTCTCGTTTAACCAAGGTAAAGTCAAACTGAGATTTTCTTGCTACATGTTCACCACTCCTTCTCAGAAAGAAAGAAATTATCAACCACCCCTATCCTGCACCTATGGAAATCAAACTTCCCTCTTGATAAGGCCTCTGTCAAAATATCTACATCTTGTTCCTCTATTGGAATGTACTGCAACAACATAATCCACCTCTGCACACAATCCCATAGATGGTGATACCAGATATCAATATGCTTGGATCGATCATGAAAAACATGATTTTTAGAGAGTTTGATACAACTCTGATTATCACAGTAAATCACAGTAGGATCCATCATCTAACCAAACAAGCCAACAAGTATCTTTCTCATCTAAATCACCTCACATGTTGCTTGAATTGCATCCATGTATTTTGCTTCTGCTTAGTTGAGTGCCACTAATCTCTTCTTCCTATTGTACCAAGAAATTGCAGTGGACACAACGCTGAAAATTCCACTTAATGTACTCTTTCGATCTGATGGACTTCTTACCCAATTTGCATCAGTGAATCCACACGGCTTCACTCTCTCTCTCTCTCTCTCTCTCTCTCTCTCTCTCTCTCTGTATCAAAGTCCAAATTGGGTAGTGCCTCTAAGGTACCATAGAACATGCTTATCTTCCCTACAAAATAGTTTGGTTGGCCTAACCATAGCTTGACTCAGTTGGTTGACTACATAACACATGTTTGGTCGTGTGTTCACAAGATACATGAGTGAACCCATCAACTGTTGGTAAACAATTGCATCCACTTCCTCACTTAAAGTGTCATCCTCTTTCCTCCAATTGGTTGCTAGAGGAGTCTCCATAGGTTTGCACTTATCCATGCAGAACCTCTGAAGTATCTCATTGGCATACTTGCCCTGAGAGACAAATAATTCCCCATCACCTGTTAGGCCCCTATACTACTAGTGTAACCCCTTATTGTTATTAGCATAACCCACTTATTATATTGATGTACCCATGTAGTGCCCATATTGTTAATATTGTGCCCCATAGAAGCCCAATGTTGTTATTATTGTGCCCTTACATTATTATTGTTATGTCGGCTCTGATTATGTTATGACCCCTTAAACTCCTATATATAAAAAGGAGGTATTTTCATTTGTATCATCCAAGAATTGTTCATTTATGTAATGTAAAGGAGGTTTCCCCCTCAAAGAGGCTGAATTATAAGGCGTTGATCTATCTTTTCTATCTTTTCTTGAGCTGGTTTCATAACATTTGGTATCAGAGCTTTGGATTCTAGGGTTTCGCTGCTCCAAACAGGTCATCATGGAATTTTCGCTATAACTTTTTTTCTGCGGCGTTTCAGAAGTTACAAAAAAAACCCATTTGAGAAGAAATCGCATTGAACCTTGGTCCAAATTTCAGAGCGTTTCGCACTATATTTGCGGAGATATAATCTGAGGAAGTTGGTCTTTCTGCAGACTCCTGAATTACATTCCAAATAGGTGACCTGGGGAAAATCGTCATAACTTTCTCTTTGGGGATCGGATTGAAATTTCTTGAGAAGGTACAGAAAGAGGACGGACTGTAGTTTTTTTTATATCTTTTTCAGATCCAAAGGTCGAAACAGTGAAATGTGGCACTTCATACGAGTTCGCTCTTCTAGAAAGGTCTATAATCAGGTCATCTTGGGAGATTGTGCATAACTCTTTCTTAGAGAATCCAATTTGGATCAGACTGGTGGCATTGGAAAGAGGACACAGAGGGCTACTAAAGATCGCAATTTCACAACTTAAAGATCTGAAAGTACAAAGTTACAGTCATTTCAAGGTCGAGCTCCTAAAATCAAGAAAAAGCAAGACGAGGAAGTTTGATGGCAAGGATCCGGTAAATTGGATACTTCAGATGGAGCAATATTTTGATCTACATGGTGTACAACTGTTACAAAAGGTATGTATTGCATCTTCATATTTAGAACCAGATCAATTTTTAGGTACGAAGGGCTTTGTTCTCGTAAACAACTTGTTACGTGGTCAATTTTCACGGAGGAAATGATAGCACATAATGAGGATACAAGGAGCAACACCTTCTTTAGAGAAACACCACAACAATTGGAAAGAGTAAAAGGGCTTTGTGACATAGTGGAAAGAAAAATTATGGAAACCAAGAAGCGTACCCCTCACAACTATAAATATGGAAGTGTTGTTTCTCCTAGCCTTCCACAACCTACAAGGGTTACACCACAAAAATTGGAAGAAAAAAGAGAAAAAGGGCTTTGTTACAATTGTGATAGAAAATGTACTAAAGGTCATAAGTGTGCTGAGAAGAAATTATTTTACATAGAATATGAAGAGGAGGAAGAAAAGGATCAAGAAACATCAAAAGAAGAAGATATATGCTAGGACCCCAACCCAGAAAAAGAAGAAATGAATCAGACCATATCTTGTAAAGCATTGGCAAGAATTACCACTCCTCAAACTCTCAAGATAGAAGGACATATCAAGAAGAAAAATGTGCAAGAAGTGAAAGATCACATCGAGAAAGAAGAAATGAATCTAACCATATCTTGTAATTCATTGTTCGAAATTACCACTCCTCAAACTATCAAGATAGAAGGACATATCAAGAAGAAAAATGTTCAAGAAGTGAAAGATCACATTGAGCATCAAGAAATGAATCCAACCATATCTTGTAAAGGATTGGAAGAAATTACCACTCCTCAAACTCTAGAGATAGAAGGACATATCAAGAAGAAAAAGGTTCAAGCAGTGAAAGATCACATCGAGCATCAACAACAAGTTCTCCAACTTTTAAAGGATAACGCCACTTCGGTGCAAAATCAAACGAAACAATAGGTAGATAAACATCGTAGTGAAAAATGTTTTGATGTAGGTGATTGGGTATTTTTACTGCTACATCTCAAGAAAGCTATTTATGAGAAGGAAATGTTGGCAATACTACATGCGCTTAAAAAATGGCGACCTTACCGAATGGGAAGACTCTTCAAGGATGAGGATGTGGAAGCATTGTTTTGTGCTATTTATATTATCCAACCAGATTGGATAAACAAAGCAAGGGATGAATGGAAGAAGGACGAAGAAGTATGGCCACTTATTCAAAAGTTGCAAAAGATCCCAATTCAAACAATATTGCCAGAAATTGAAGAGGAAGGAAAAATCATATTGGAACCTAGAGCAGTCACAGAAACAAGAACCCGACAGCTACGAAATCAATCAATTTCAGAGTATCTCATCAAATGGAAGAACTTACCCGCTGAAGATTCCACATGGGAGGACAAGAAGTTTATACAGAAGCATCAAGAACTACTCAAGCGTTGAGGACAACGCTTTTTGAAGGAGAGGGGCATGTTAGGCCCCTATACTACTAGTGTAACCCCTTATTGTTATTAGTATAACCCACTTATTATATTTATGTACCTATGTAGTGCCCATATTGTTACTATTGTGCCCCATAGAAGCCCACTATTGTTATTATTGTGCCCTTACATTATTATTGTTATGTCGGCTCTGATTATGTTATGACCCCTTAGACTCCTATATATAGAAAGGAGGTCTTTTCATTTGTATCATCCAAGAATTGTTCATTTATGTAATGCAAAGGAGGTTTCCCCCTCGAAGAGGCTGAATTCTAAGGCATTGATCTATCTTTTCTATCTTTTCTTGAGCTGGTTTCATAACATCACCTTTCCATACTTCCAATCCAAGGAAGTAGTGCATGAGGCCCATGTCTTTCATCTTGAACTCTCTTGCAAGGTCCTCCTTGAAATATCTGATCAGATGCTCATCAGAAGTCAAGATCAAGTCATCAACATATAAAAAAATAATCAACAATTTACATTCTACCAAAATATGATAGAGGTTTTCATTGACTTCACTTTTGGTGAAGCCCAAACTCGTGAGATAGATCCTAGTGTACCAAGCACGGGTGTTTTCTTGAGACCATACAACACTCGCCTGAGTCTGCACACATGAGACCCTCGATCAAAAGTCTCGAAGCCTTCTATTTGCTCGATATACACCTCCTCTTCAATAACTCCATTGAGGAATGCAATTTTCACATCCATCTGGTGGATCTTCCACCCCATATATACAACAAAAGCAAGGATTGATATGCTGGATGGGTACCTTGATACAGGAGAAAAGGTCTCCTCATAGTCAATCCCCTCCACCTGAGAGTGCCCCTTGGCCATAATTCTGGCCTTGTACTTTTCTATGCTTCCATCTACTGCCTGCTTCACCTTTAAGATTCATCTCGAACCCACAACTTATTTGTTCCTTGGTCTTGGGACTACTTCCCAAACACTATTATTCACAATGGACTCATACTCCTCCACTATTTAATCAACCCATATTGGTTTCTCTATAACTTCCTCGAAAAAGGATGGCTCGGTCTCTACTAGCTCAGTCATTAGAGCCATGTAGCCAATGTACCGATCTAGTGACCTTCTCTGCATGCACTAATTTGAAGGAGCACCCGCGTTGTCCCTCACATCCTACACACATATCTCAGCTTCTCTAGTTCTCTTCTTGCCTTCTCTGGATGACTCTGCTTGAGTGGTTGTGTCCACTCTCTGCTCCTCAACTTGTGGTTTCTCCACAACATGCTTCATCCCACAAGTGCAGAGGTATGCTTGGTCATGCAACATCGCTCGTGTTTCTCCCATAATGCTTTAATTATTCCTCTTAGCCAGCCCATTTTGTTGTGGGTTGTGGGGTGTTGTTAACTCTCGTCGAATGCCTTCTTTTGCACAGAAATTTTAAAACTCATTTGACACGTACTCACCTCCATTATTGCTCCTGAGAGCCTTCACCTTCTTGCCTATTACTTTTTCCTTTATTTCCTTGAACTCTAAAAACTTGGAGAAAGTCTCATCCTTCTTCTACATGAAGAAGATCTAACACTTCTGTGAGTAGTCATCAATAAAGATGAAAAAATACTTGTGCTTGGCAGTGGAGGTTGTCGAGAAAGGTCCACAAATATCAAAGTGGATCCTTTCAAGGACTGCATGTGCTATGTTGTCCCGATCATGAAAAGTGGCTTTTGTGTACTTCACCAAGCTACACCCTTTGCATGTGTCATGCTGCTCTAATGCTCTTTTGGGGAGGCCTGTGGTAATTTGTTGCATGATCTTCAAAGCGCCATGACACAAATGGCCAAGTATTCTATGCCAAAGTTTGTCGACATCGCGACTCTGCACCTTCTCTGCCTTTGTGCTCAATGCAACACAACCCTCCACATCTAGCTTGTAGAGGTTCTTAACCCAAACCCCAATTTTCTACACCTATCTCGTGGCTATGTGTCTCAAGAATGCCTTTCCTTTACTAAAGATCACATCGTAACCACGATCTTCCAAAACTGCAATGGAGACAAGATTCTTCTTTAGACCTGGAACAAACATCAAATCCTTGAGACTATGATCTAGGTGGCTCAGAAAGGCTCAGAAGTCAAAGGTGGCTCTAGAAAGGTTTGAAAATAAAAGTCTTAAAAATATAGATAAACCAATACAAAGTTGTAGTGCTCATCATTACAATTCCAGTGGTGCATATGGCACACAAATCTGAGTCCGTATGACAAACTTATGGCTCTTTAAAGTTTGACAAGACAGGGAAAAGGCGGGGCCCACGTTGTGCCACATGGTATCTAGTCAATAGGTAAGACCCATGGAGTACATGCTATACCATCAACCACTAACACATGGCACTCCATTATTAGCTCCTTATCCCTGCAGAAAAGACAAAATAAATAAATAATATTAAAATCTCATAAAAGACAAAAACCATTAAAAAATAATAATGATGATAATACAATAAATTGGTTAGAAAACAGAAGAGTTATATTATATAAATATAACTCATATGCCAAATCAAACCATAAATTCATATGACAAAAGGGTGGTTAAAATTTATATATGGTGGAGTAAACCAAGGCATGTATTTTTGGAGCCATATTAAATGACATGTATTTGTTTAAAAATATGATGGTCACATGGTGGAGTTGTAATGGTTGGCACACAACCATATAACTTGGATTACATACATATATACCATACCCATGAATGCCAACAAAAAAAATACCACAATAGGTTTAATAATGCGCCACCAATAAAAACACATTTAATTTAACCGCAATAACCATTTGCTATTATAATGGTCAACACCAATGTTAAATCATAACTGATTCCAACTTGTCATGCCACCATGTGTTGTTTAACCACCGCTACATTTTATGAAACAGTTTTCAAGTTAAAAATAAAACTACACATTTTTTCGCCAGAAGTCTAACCGTGTAGTCAGAATTTCTATCAAAGCAACAAAAATTCAGGTATCCAACAACAAGGAATTTTTGGAGAATCTTGTGGAATCTAAAGATTCCCTTGGAGGATGATTTTTGACCGAGGCAAAATGGTGCCAAATTTATAGTCATTTTTCACAGAATTTCGCAGGAAGCGTAATGGTGTGTTTAGAATATTTATCCGAGTGGCATATTTTTTGGCCATCTTCAAGAACGAATCTTTGGGGGAATCTTCAAGATGCCCGAGGGTCCAAAATTTGATGGCGTTAGAAAGGGACAAAATTTATAGTCGTTTGACACAATTTCGCACCACAAATTTAGTGGTGATGTTTGTTTTAGTAGCCGAGCTTTGCATTTTTTAGTCATCCCTGAAAGTGGAGGTATATGATGCAGTTATGTCATGCTTTTCTTCTGATTTTTTGAGATGATATTTTTGTTGTTGAGATCCCTGATTGTCAATATGTTGAGGGATATTTTTATGCCACATTATGCATATTTTATTAGCTTGTCATGCTGAAGGAATGTCCATTTGAGTGAGAGTTCTTATAGGGAGAACATCTTGCAGAGAGACATGCCACTCTTGTTGAGGGAATTTGCCCATCTGAGTGAGAGTTCCTAAGAATGTCTTGGGGAGATACCTGCCACTCTGGTTGAGGGTATTCATCCTTGTAATGAAAAAGAATATGCCATGTACATTATCATCTTGCAACATTAATGAAGCGGCCTCCCCATTCTTGATACCGGGGCCCGGAGACATAACCCCCACTAGGTGAACTCCATTATCAATGTGTTTGTGTCTTGTCATTTGATGGTTTTCTTTATGTTTCATCTTATTTACAATATGCACTTGTGGTTGTTCAATACTCTTACATATGAAATTATGCTAACATCACATAAGTAAAAGATATTAGTTAATTCCGTCGTTGAAGAGATCTGGATCAGCCCGAGAGGGTAGCCCAACTCCCTCTGAAAGGTGACTGTACCATTCTTGGTCACGTTGTACCTTCCATCATCTCCCATATCGATGTGCATATGGATATCCTTCTCCTCCAAATCATTGAAGAAATATCTATTCCCCGTCATATGGAACGAGGCACCCTGTCAAGATACCACATGCTTCCCATCACTATGTTGGCCATGCATGCAATGAGAGTAAAATCAAGTTGTGAAGCCAAAGCCTCCCATGTTGCTCTTACTGCGGTATTCTTTCGTACCTTCTTATGTGGACACTTTGTGGCATATTTCCTGAATTCATGGCAATGAAAGCATTTGATTATGGACAAGTATTTATTCTTGCCCCTTGACTAGATTCTGTTTTGGATTGGGATTTCTTCCCTTTCTTTGCCTTTCCATCCAAGGCACGGTTCTCCTCATTCTTGCCTTGGATGAAGTCTTGTCTCTGGTATTCTGCCTTATTTTCTCTTGTATCAAATCGAACCATAGACATTCCCAATTTGGTAGTTTCTCCCTCCCATTCACTGACTCTTGGTAGGTGTGCCAGCTCTTGGGAAGGCCTAGAAGGGATAGGCTCACCAAATCATCCTCTGCTACAGTAACCCAAACTTAACCAAGTTCATCATGACATTATGTGAACCTACTCAGGTAATGTGGAATGGTCTCATTCCTCTGCATCTTGATATTTCGAACCTTGTTCTTGAGTGCTAGCTTCTTGTGGTCATTATTATTCTAATAAAAATCTGCCAGTGCTTTCCACATTGTATACTGTGTCTCTTTCTCGTGTAGATTTTAGAAAATATGGTCTCGTACTCCCTCCAATATGATCCTCCTTGCCTTAGAAACACACATCTTCCACTCTTACAGATTCTTTGCATCAAATGTTGCTGGTTTCATAAAATCATTATCAATGAATTCCTTCAACCCATTGTCCTCTAGTACTACTTCCATGCAACAAAATTCGAGCTTCCATCAAGGGCATACTCAAGCCTTAGTCAATTGAAATCCATCTTCTCAGTCCTGAAGAAAACTCGCAACCATGATCTGGAAATTCAAACCTCCTGCAATGACAACTTTGAAATCTCAGTTCTACATTGATTCCAACTCCGATATCATGTAGAAATTAACGTGTAGATTCAATACTGCTCATGAAATTTACTCAATCACAAGACTTGAAGCTGCTCTACTGATCCGCGAAAGCTAAGTCACCATTTAAAACAAGAATCATAGACATGCAAAGGGAAACATCACACATGCACATATATTTATCTAGGGGAAAGCAATTGCTCAAAACCCCTTACTATATATATTACATTAATAAGAGAATAGAGATGAAATGCATATGCTTACTCAAGCTTGAGCACACCCTACAAGTGGATAGTCTATCCCTCTGCCTGATTGACTAAATTTGGCCAACACTTAGCCAATTATCCATCCCTCCAAGCTTTTATTTTCTTATGTTCTTCCCTTAGGAAATTTCCCCTATTTGTTAGGAATTTCAAACCATGGAATTGCGCAATTACCTTAGGTCATTCTCTGACTACATGTATCACTTGTACACATTGGAATACACTACAATTGATAGTACATTGCCTTGGAATCTCCATGATCCGAATTGGATCATTATATTGCTTGGCATCTATCTCATTGCATTTGGAGTGGGAAAAGTGGAGGAATGAGCTCACATGACCGTTTTTATCGACAGGACCTAGTTTGGTGAAATGAGGTCTAAAACCTTCCAGGAGCATTTTGAGGCATCAAACGCTATTTTTTGGGGGTAAAATTTTGTCACTTTTTCACAAACAATTTAAAGATATTCTACACACAAAGACCTTTCCAGCGATGCAAGAAGCGCGTCAATCAAAGTATGTATGAAAAAGTTATGCCACTCATAAGTTGACCTTTCTGTTTTCACACCTATAGTTCGGGAGTATGTCACATCAGCCCCCATTATTTATGGAAAAGAGGCTAGCCACATGTTTGTGATGTAAAAGACTCTAGAAGTGTCTATTTTGTAACTCTATTTAAGAGTTGATGTAGTCAAACTTAACCACTAGTAGGCTATCGGGTTATGTTATAACCGGGCCACTAGGAGGAAGAGGCATTCCATTCTTTCGAGAGCATTTTGTTCCATAGTTGAGCAAAGATAGCCAAAAGAGATAGGAGGTAGAGCAAACACAGAGGATCTGTGCAGTTTAACAGCCCACAGGCCACATACATTACTTATTTGTACCTGTAACCATATTTCCAGACAGAGAAAGAGAGTGAATCAACCTCACCTTCCATCTGGGTTTTCTCCCGAAAGGGTTTCCTAGAGAGCATATCTTGTGTCTTGCGTGTGTGTGTTCTTATTTTTTTGTTCTCTAATTTTCTGCATAATTTTCATTCGCATGCATGCACTAACTATAGTTAAATCTACAGATCTTAAAGTTTAATAAAATGCAGTAGTGTAGAATTTTTCAGAGATAATATAATATTATTAGATCTGTTGTGATGAATTTTCCAATGGAATATCCACGACAATTTACAGATCATTTGGTATCAGAGAAGGTTTCTTTGGGTATTTGTGGATATTTTCAGGGGATCTAGGCCGATAGGGTTGAAAATCGTAAAACCCTAATCATGGTCGAGGAATCTATAAATGAACCTTGTGATCCTACATAGGTGAGGTTTTCGTGACTTGAACAACAATTCGTGGATATAAACTGCAATGTACCTCCTCATGGCAGCCCTAAGAAATAATATGGGGATATTTGGAGAAGATGGTTGTTCAAATGCAGAGGATAATTCAAAAGGGGTATTGGGAGATCGGGAAGACATAGAGAACCAGCCAAATAAATAACTTGGAAAAGATCAACCCAGTTCAAGTGTCGTGAATCAATCCCTATTCAAAATGGAAACAAAAGTACATATCAAGTTGTACCATGGTGATATCGATGCTCTGAAGTTGAACCATTGGTTGCAACAACTGGAATTTTATTTTAGCATCCATTAGATCGAGGAAGGGAAAATATCTCATTCTCACGATTCAAATTAGAGGGCCATGCATTGACTTGGTGGGAGAGCCACACAGAAACCCTGAGGTTGGAGGGAGAACCTCTAGTGAATAAGTGGGAGGATTTCAAAACCCTCATTAAGTCACAGTTTTATCCCATTAGGTACGTGGAGGATCAGTGGATCTAGTGGCATTACTTTAGGCAAAAGTCGGGCCAAAGCGTGCAAGAGTGCACCACATAATTAAGAAAGATGGCTATAATGTTGGGTATCTCTCCAAAGAACCCAGGTGTACTCCTCAAGTATTTGGGGGGTCTGCAATGCCATCTACGTGAGTAAGTGATGTTGTTCAATCCCAAATCAGTGGACGAGGCTTGTGTACAGAGACAATACCTGGAGAACATAGGCCTGAAAAGAGTACAATCAAGTGGATTAAAGCAGAAGGAGCAACAAGAAACTTCTAAGGGGGGGGAAGAAGAAGCAAAAATGGGGAAAATATAATAACATGACAGCCACACACACCAGTACAAAGATCCTAGCTACCACTACAACATTGATGGCCATACAGAGGAGACGTGTTGGAAGTTGCACCCAGAACTAAACCTGAAGAACAAGAAGAAAGATAATAAGAAGAAGAATCTCATGGCCACTGATTCGAGCAACCAAGTTGAAAGTTACTCAAACGTAGATGATAAAATCATTTGTACATCAATGTAGAAGGAGGTGAATCTATGTAGCCTTCAGCAACATGAAGAGAATGAAATGACCAAACCCTTCCATATAAAGATACAGGTCAAGAATACAAAGATTAATGCTCTGTTTGACTCAGGATCGAAGGAAAATATCATTGTAGTAGAGTTGGTAATAAATTTGGGGTTGGAAGTTCGTGATCATCCAAACCCATATCCACTGGGAAGGGTAAATAAGGATGCAAAGCTGAAGGTAACTGATCTGGAATTTATCCAGGACAAAGAATGAAAGGTATTATAGACTCATGTGCATGGATGTGCCTATGTTACTTATGCAACGGATCGATAAGATTGCTAGAATACATAGACACTGAGGCAATCAGAGAAAACATAACAGTCAAACATGTAAACAAAACAAGTTTAATAAGGAGTTCACCCAATGCTCCTGGGCTACGTCTCTTGGTCCAGCCTTTCAGTGGTGGCCTCTCTATTATGTTTTCAAGCAGAGTTTTTACAACAGTGAGCTCAATTCAAGACTTACTTAAATAGAATGAAGTCCGTAGGAATGGAGTGCACAGACTCTCCTTACTGAAACTCGACCTCTCAGGGTCATAGTAGTATGACAGGCCTATGCCAAGGAGGTTGTTTGAACCTCTCAAGCCTTCAATGGAGTACACAGACTCTCTGACTCTCTCTGGCTCTGTCTGGCTTGATGCTACCTTCAGGTCAGCTCAGATTCTACTCTCTATTCTTTGCTATTAGCTTTTTGTGTCTCTTCGATGTCTTCCTCTGTGTTCTACTTCTTACAGTTCATGGCTTTAAAGCCATTTGTTCTTTGACTACTCATTTTTGCTTCTCGGCCTTCTGGTTTCCTTTCCTCTGTCCGTTCAAATTCCTCTGCTCTATGTCATCATCATTGGGTAACACCTCGTAGGGAGGTGGCCACCTGTTTGCTAACGAACTAGGTGTCATATTCCCCGAATCATATTCGAATGGCCATTAAATCTGTTTGCTTCAAGATCGCCCGCGAACACAAATCGTTTGCCAACTCATCATCCATGTTGGACTTCAAATCCCCTGTCATCTTGCTTTTTGACCTATCAAATCTAGTCAGTCATCGGGACGTATCTCTGCCGTTGATCTGGACCCCCCAGATCCTATGGTCGTCCTTCATATCGGGCAGACAAGTCACATGATGTTTACCCGTCCGATGCAGGCAGTTTTCTCTCTCTTCCACTGGACGTGTGTTGCTTGATGTGTGGCATCGGGCGGGATTTAGTCATTACTACTTATCCCCTCGAAGCCTTCCAATATCCTGCCGGTTTTGGGGAATCCCGCACTATGGAACTGAAACAGTTACTTTTCCAAATTTTATAGAGATTTTAGGTCCAGGCACTTCGGGGCTTTCGTTCACTGAGGGGGACACCCTCCAATTAGAATCCACCTCTGTTTCCCAAATTAGCCTCCGGTTTTGCTAGTTTTGTGCCTTTGCACTTTACCATGGGCCAACGGTCTGCGTGCTCGACCGAGGGTCCTCGTTTCTCCACTCTGGCCACAACTGCAATTATTACGAGGATTCCTTCTGATAGCTTTGATATTTTCTAGGACTTGAATCTTTTACCATAATTTTAAACAGTCATGAAAACTTAGATAGTTTTTAGGATCCAATTCAAATCATGACCTTCCCACTGAAAAAGATTCTGGACCACCAAAAGTTGGTTTTCTTTCAAGCATCAATCAAGTGAGGGTATTGCTTCCTCGCTTGCTCAATTTCTTTCCATTTCACACTGCTTGGATTTGAACCTTTGAGTCCGATCCTGAGGTACTCAACATCCCCACTGCGTGTAGTTCTTACCTTACTGTTTAGAACTATATCCTCGTACAACTCATTAAGATATTCAGGTAATAGATCATCAATAGAAGGCAATTGACTCTGCTCTTCGGGATCTTCAAGTAATGAAGGTTCAAATAGTCTCAAGCCATCTGCATTAACAACTGAGTAGATGTGCATGTAAGCTGGTAGATCAAGGCGAAAAGCATTCTCACCAATTTTCTCAAGTATCTTGAAAGGTCCATACCTTATTGGCTTCAGCTTCTTACCTTCACCTTGCATTCTATCTTTGCTGATATACAACCAAACTTGATCACCAACTTTGAAACTATGCTCCATTCGATGCTTGTCATGCCTTGCCTTGTACTTGGCTTGGATCTTTTCCAGTTGTTCCTATACTGCCTGGCGAATTTCTTGGATTTGTTCAATGAACTTGGTTGCCTTGTCCACATCACTGTGTCCATCAACTGCTATGTCTTTACTAAAGACAAAATCCAAGGGAGACCTTGGTGTGAAACCAAAACAGGTCTCGAAAGGAGATCTCTATGTAGAAGAATGTTTCGCTCGGTTGTAAGCATGTTGCACATAACATAAATGTTCATCCCAAAGTTTTGGATCCTTGCTGCAATAGCCTCTGAGCAACTGGGTCACTGTCATGTTGACCACTTCTATTTGGCCATCTGTTTGTAGGTGAAAAGTTGTGCTCTTCTTCAACCTGGTGTCCATCAATTCCCACAAACTTGACCAAAATTTCCCAACAAATCGGGTATCTCGATCAGATATTATGGAAGTGGGTAATCCAAAATGAACCCATACATGTTGAAAGAACAACTTTGCAGTTTGTTTAGCTGTAATATGTTTGTTACAAGGTATTAAAATACACATTTTGCTGAACCTATCCACAACAACATATAAATAGTCACGACCTTTCTTAGATTTAGGCAATCCTCCAACAAAGTCCATGGAAAGACTTTCCCAAGGATGAGAAGGAACTGGTAGTGGAGTGTACAAGCCTAGTTTTCTATTGCCGGGCTTGCTTTTAGCATATATGGTACACCCTCTTACATATCTAGAAACTGTCTCATTCATTTTTGGCCAATAACAAAATCTTTGCAGCTGTGCAACCGTTTTACTTACACCAAAGTGACATGATATTAGAGAAGTGTGTGTTTCTCGAATTATCTTTACTCTTTCAGTTTGTGGAATGCATAGCTTCCCACAATGATACTAGAGTTGGTCCTTAATATGATAATCCAATTCCTCTACTCATTTGCCTTGACTTAAAGTTGCATATACATCTTTAAAATCTATATCTTGAGCATATTGTTCAATGTAGCTGTCATGCAATACTGAATTATGCTCAAGTATAGTAGATGCTATAACATATCTGCAACTTTATTGTGTATGCCCTTTTTATATTTGATGACTAAATGAAACTGTTGTAGAAAACCCATCCATCTATAGTTTCTTGATTTCTGCAACTTAGTTTGGGAGTGTAGATATTGAAGTGGTTGATGATCAGTATGTATATTTGTCTCTTTGCCCATTAAGTAATTTTTCAACTTTTTCACACTCTCTACTAATGCATATAATTCTTTATCATATGTGGGATAGTTAACTACTGTAGAATTAAATGTCTCTGAATGATAACATATGGGCTTACCATGCTACATCAACATTGCTCCCATGGCATAGTCACTGGCATCTGTTTCAATCTCAAATGGTCTTTGAAGATCGAGCGGTGATAGTACTAGTGTTGTACTAATCTTTTCTTTCAAGGTGTCGAAGGCTTTCTGTTGTTTTTCTCCCCACTGAAACACCTTGTTCAATCCCGTTAAAGCATGTAAGGGAGCTGCAATTAAGGAAAAGTTAGAAATAAACTTTCTCCAATATTGTGCTGCTCCTAAGAAGCTTCTAACTTCTGTAGCAGATTTGGGTTTAGGCCAATTTACAATGATTGCAACCTTAGAGGGATCTATCTTCAATTCACCACCCCCTACTATATGTCTCAAATAATTCAAAGATGTTTTTCCAAATTCACATTTTGAGAGTTTAACATAAAGTTTTTCTCTTTTCAAAACATCTAGTGTCTACTTAACATGCTTTAAATGTTCTTCCCACCAAGGATAATTTTAGGGGCGAATGTTCGCCCTTTGGCGAAATTAAGGGGTTTTAAATTTTTAATGGGCAAATATTTTGTATCATAGTACATTTTTACAAATCACCTCAAATAGCCCACCTTATTTTAAGGGAGAGTGTAAAAAAGGTAAATTTAGCCCTTGAAATTAGGACTTACAACCTTCCATTCGCCCATTTTCAAGAATAGGTTTTATTTAAGTGAATCCATTCGCCCATTTTCAAGAATAGGTTTTATTTAAGTGAATCCTATGGGCCAAATACCATATTTATAAAAGAGGTATGGTAAATTAATAAAAATATAAATAAATGAGAGGTATGGTAAATAAATAAAACATTTTTTATATTTACTTCATAAGTCACCTTATATACATGTAAGGGTGTAAACAAATAAAAATATAAGTAAAGTGGAGGTATGGTAAATAAATAAAACGTCTTTTTATACTTACTCAAAAGGTATGGTAAATAAATAAAAATATAAATAAACTAGACGTATCGTAAATAAATAAAACCTCTTTTTATATTTAGTCCATAACCCTCGTTCTATTTATGAAGGCTCAAGAAAGAGGTTTTATTTAAGTGAATCCTATGGGCCAAATACCATATTTGTAAAAGAGGTATGGTAAATTAATAAAAATATAAGTAAACCAGAGGTATGGTAAACAAATAAAACATTTTTTTATATTTACTCCATAAGTCACCTTATATTTACGAACACTCAAAAAATGGGTTATATTTAGGTGAAACCTATGGCCAAAAAACCATTATTAACCCTAATATTAGAATTAATAAAAATAAAAATGGCACATGGTATTGACCCATGGTATTCACCAAAATGGCACATGGTATTGACCCATGGTATTCACCTAGAATGTAGCCTATTTAAATGGGGGAATTAAACCAGCATGTATCCTATGCTAAGATTCACTAGGACTTTACAAAGTTTTATTATTTAGTGAAAGACTCGCCAAGATCTTACAAGATTTTATAATTGAGTAAAATATTCGCCATGCCTGGTGAGAGATTCGCCAAAAAATTATATATACATATTATATTATTGATAAAATCGCCTTCCATTTTTCCTATATACCATGGAGATTCGCCCATTTATTATATTTATAAATTTAGGGGGGTTCTTAAAATTTTCCCTGCTTCCCACGTTTTGTTGAATATAAGAATGTCATCGAGATACACAATAACAAAATCATTAAGAAAAGGTCTGAGTACATCATTCATTACTCTCATGAAAGTAGCAGGAGCATTAGTTAAGCCAAAAGGCATAATCAGCCACTCATACAATCCCTGCTTTGTTTTGAAAGTTGTCTTCCATGCATCTTGCTCTGCGACTCTGACCTGATGATAGCCACTATGCAAGTCTAGCTTGGAAAAATAAACAGCTTCTTTCAACTATCTAATAGATCATCTATGTGAGGAAGGGGATAATGATTTTTGATCATTATCTTATTCAGTGCTCGGTAATCAATGCACATTCTCCACGATCCATCTTTCTTTTTCACCAAAAAAATTGGAGACCCACATGGTGATGTGATAGGTCTGATGAACCCCTTCTCGAGCAGCTCCTGTACCTGCTTCTTGATTTTTGCATTCTCTAAAGCAAACAACCTGTATATTCCGATGTTAGGCAATGGAGCATCTTGCTACAAATTAATATCATGCACTATTTCCTTTTTGGGTGGCAGACCTTTAGGTTCTTGAAACAATACATCATATTCTAAAACAAGTTTTTCTAAATCAGCTTGCTTTTTAGCATCACAGCCCTCAAATACATTGGTTTTATCAAGTTTCTTTTCCTTTACAACCATCAGTAAAAATTGTTTGCATGAGTTTACAATTCGTTTCATCTGCCCTGAGTTTATGAGAGTATAATTATTCTTGAGCTTATGAGCTCTTATAATATATTCAATTCCATATTTAACAAGTAGATACTTGTTCTTAGCTCTATAGAAAATAGCTTTTCTATCATACAAGTAAGGACTTCCTAAAACAATTCCACATATATCCAAAGGAACTATATCTAACTCAACCTCATCTACAAATGCTGACCCAAAAGAAAACTTAATTTTACATTGTCTAGTCATTTGTAGCTTTGCTTTATCACATAGCCAACCTAATGGATATGGTTTCTTGTGAGGTGTGGTTAGTAATCCCAACTTCTTTACAATTGCTTCAAAAATTAAATTTACTTGTGAGCCACTATCAAACAAAGTATCAATCTTTTGATAATTGGAAATAACTCGAATATGAAAAAGCTCACGTCTTTTTCTCTCATTTTCTTCATTATCAGCAGATTGTGAAAAATTACTAGTAGATGCTTCAGAATTTTTACCTTTTATACCTGTGGCTATGATTGTTGCTTCATCTCCTAAGTCTGACCCCAAATCCTTTTGAACAGTTGCAGTAGTCTTCTTCTTCTTGCCCTCGAACTTCTTAGGTTTCGGCTCCAGATGTAGAATCCAGCAGTGTTCATCGTCATGCCCATCCTTCTTACAGTGAGTGCATGATGACTTGCTCTTCTGTACAGTGTTTGTCTTCCTCTCTTTCCATTTCTATTTTCTTTTCTCCTTATTTTTGCTTGCAGTGGGTTGGGAAGATCCCCCAACTTCTGGGTTCTCATTCTTACCTCTAGCTTCTAGATGCGCAGCCTGAACGGATACCTCATCTATGCTAGTGGGATTAAACATGAGGATAGTGTGCCTCATGTAGCTGTGTAGACCACCTATATACTTCAACAGAGTCTTAGGTGAGTCTAAAGAAATTCCTAGAATCAAAGCTATTTTCCTAAATTCTTGAGTGTAACCTTGTACACTTTTCCCTTTTAATTGTTGAAGAGTTTTCCAGCTCATCATGGCATGCTACATGTAGGCTAGTGGATAGAATTGCTTTTTAATTGCAGAAAAAAAAATTGCTCCAGACAGAAAGAATCTTACCATGTTTCTTTAGGTCAGCTTGTGTCCTGCCTTCCCACCATACCAAGGAAGTGCCTCCAAGGCGTAGGTTGTCCAACTGAATCTTACTCTTGTCTGAGTAGATGCTCTGCACTCTGCAATAAACATCAATTTGTCTCATCCAATTATCCAGCTTCTCTGCATTCAACTCTCCATCATATATTGGTAAATCAAATTTAACATCTAATTTAATCAAAGATGTCTTCTTTTTATTTTCAGGGCTATTAGGAGGCATGAGAAATTTTTCTTCTTTCCCTTTGCCTTTGGAGTGGTCATGGAGGAGAGATTCTTCTACTCTTTTGTCTTGTTTGGAGCTTGATGAATCTTCATCTCTATGTTTCTTAAAGTCCCTATATATTTCCTCCACCATGGATCTCAAGGTCATAAAACTATCCATGAACTGGGGGTCTGATTCCAAGGGATTTTCTTCTAACATTTTCCTCTTAGAATAGACTCTTCCAATTTCCGGGTTAGTTTCAGCCAATTCTCCTTCTCCTAATTTAAGCTTTGATCTAGTTAGCATTCAACAACAAAATCCAGCACAAGCTTGTCTAACCTTAGTAACCCTAAGCTCTAATACCACTTGATCTGGAATTTATCCAGGACAAAGAATGAAAGGTATTACAGACTCATGTGCATGGATGTGCCTATGTTACTTATGCAACAGATCGATAAGATTGCTAGAATACATAGACATTGAGGAAATCAGAGAAAACATAATAGTCAAACATGTAAACAAAACAAGTTTAATAAGGAGTTCACCCAATGCTCCTAGGCTACGTCTCTTGGTCCAGCCTTTTAGTGGTGGCATCTCTATTATGTTTTCAAGCAGAGTTTTTACAACAGTGAGTTCAATTTGAGACTCACTTAAACATAATGAAGTCAGTAGGAATGGAGTGCACAGACTCTCCTTACTAAAACTCGACCTCTAAGGGTCATAGTAGCATGATAGGCCTATGCTGAGGAGTTTGCTTGGACCTCTCAAGCCTTCAATGGAATACACAGACTCTCTCACTCTCTCTGGCTCTATCTGGCTCGATGCTACCTTCAGGTCAACTCGGCTTCTACTCTCTGTTCTCTGCTATTAGCTTTTTGCATCTCTTCGTCGTCTGCCTCTATGTTCTGCTTCTGTCAATTCATGGCTTTAAAGCCAGTCTATTCTTTGACTGCTCGTTTCCACTTCCTGGTCTTCTAGTTTCCTTTCCTCTATCCATTTGAATTCCTCTGCTCTGCATCATCATCACTGGGTAACACCTCGTAGGGAGGTGTCCACCTGTTTTCTAATGAACTGGGTGTCAGATTCCCTGAATCATATTCGAATGGTTGTTAAATATGTTTGCTTCAAGATCGCCCGCGAACACGAATCGTTTGCCAACTCATCATCCACGTCATACTTTAAATCCCCTGTCATCTTGCTTTTTGACCTATCAAATCCGGTCAGTCATCGGGACATATCTACGCTGTCGATCTGGATCCCTTAGATCCTATGGTCATCCTTCATATTGGGTGAACAAGTCACACGACGTTTACCCGTCCGATGCGGGCAGTTTTCTCTCTCTTCCACTGGATGCATGTCGCTCGATGTGTGGCATCGGGCAGGACTGAGTCAAAACTGCTTACCACCTTGAAGCCTTCTGATTTCCTGCCAGTTTTAGGGAATCTCGCACTACAGAACCGAAACAGTTACTTTTATAAATTTTATAGCGATTTCGGGTCTGGGCGCTTTAGGGCTTTTCTTCACTGAGGGGGATGCCCTGCAATATGTGATTAGCTTCTGGTTTTGCCAGTTTTGTACCTTTGCACTTTACCATGAGCCAACGGTCTGCACACTTGACCGAGGGTCCTCGTTGCTCCGCTCTGGCCACAACTGCAACTATTACAAGGATTCCTTCTGATAGCTTTGATCTTTTCTAGGACTTGAATCTTTTAGCATAATTTGAAATAGTCATGAAAACTTAGAGAGTTTTTAGGATCCAATTCAGATCAGTAACAAAACAATGCAATATTATATTTGTTATTAGTGTTGATTTTATTGATGAAGTAGATCTGAATATGGTTCCCCTTGATGTATGTGAAGTCGCGTTTGGGAGTCCACACATGTACATGCATGATGCAATATTCATGAGAAGATATAACAAGTACCAGCTCATCAAGGATGGAAAATCATTCATCATCAACACACATAAAGGAAAGTCAAAAATTTCACTGGTAAGTGCCAACCAAGCCAAGAAATTGATTAGTTCCAACAAGAAGTATGTTTTATTGTTTTCAAGAGAAAGTAAGTCTAAAGAGGAGTCAATAAGAGGTAAGGAATCCCTAGAGGCAAGTGCTAAGAAAGAGAAACAATAATTGGAGGAGTTGTTATAGGCATACACGGACGTGTTCCGAGATCCTAAAGGGTTACCACCTAAAACAGAAGTGGAGCACGAGATCCAATTATTACCAGACTCCCCATTGCCAAATATTGGGTTGTACATGTAGTTTGTTATAGAAGCAAGTGAGGTGAAGAAGCAGTTGCAGTAGCTGCTAGAATAGGGTGTCATTCGACTGAGTACATCACCATGTGGTTCACCCATCATCATTATGCCAAAGAAGGATGGGACTTGGCAGATGTGTATAGATTATAGGGTGTTGAATAAAATCACGCTCATGAATAGATACCCCCTTCCCAGGATAGATGATCTGCTAGATCAGTTGCAACAAGCAAAGTATTACACCAAGATGGATTTGAAGTCTAGATATCACCAAGTTCGAGTCAAAGAAGAAGATACATGGAAGACCACCTTCAAAACTAGGCAAGGTTTGTATGAGTGGTTAGTTATTCAATTTAGCCTATGCAATGTACTAGCTACATTTATGAGATTAATGAATGATATATTGCACCGTTTTATAGATTTATTTGTTATTGTCTATCTCGATGATATACTAGTATATAGTGCTACCTAAGAGGATCATATTTCACATTTGACGCAGGTGTTGGAAAATTTGAAGAAGCACCAGTTGCTAGCAAATCTCAATAGGTGCGTGTTTTCACAATAGTCCTTGGTGCATCTGGGGTATGTGATCGATGTAGGAGAGCTGAAGATAAATCCTTCCAAGATGGAGGCCATCATGAAATGGTCGGTGCCTACTAATGTTTCTAAGGTCAAGAGTTTCATTGGGGAAACACAGTACTTGAGGAAATTCATAACCTCATTTTCAACAGTAGTAGCACCGCTTCACGCCATAATAGCAAGTGGCAAGAGTTTCCAGTGGGGAAGAGGTCAACAGAAGGATTTCAAGGAGATAAATAAGAAGATCAGTCAAGAACTAGTTCTGCCATTACCAAACTTGCAGTGTCCCTTTGAAGTGGAGACAGATGTGAGTGGGTATGATATGGGAGATGTCTTGATGCAAGGAGGAAGACCCATTTGCTACCATTCTAAAGTATTTCATGGGGAAGTTCTTAACTACCCTACCTGCGATAAGGAGATCTATGCCATGGTGCAAGCTGTGAAGAAGTGGAAGCACTATCTGACGTGAAAAGAGACATTAATCCACATAGATCACTAGCCATTACAGTACTGGCAGGCCTAGAGTAAGCTACAATTGAGCATGCATTACATGTGGGTGGGGTTTTTACAAAAGTTTCATTTGGTGATCAAGTATAATAAGGGTAACACAAATAAGTTGGCTGATATGCTTTCAAAGCCACCCACACATTTTGGGACTCTTATGTACATGGAGCCATTCACCCATGATGCATACAGAGAGGCATATTTAGAATATGAAGGCTTTAAGGAGGTGTATCAACAGTTGCAGAGTCAGATTCATGTGTACAATGGAGACAACATCGTTGAATACCATCTATAGGATGGGTTACTCTACAGACTGGATAAGCTATGTGTTCCTAAAGGTGAGCGTTTGCAGCTGATTAGAGAGGCTCACACCTCCATGGTTGCAGGGAACTTTGGTGTAGGGAAGACCATGGCTAACTTGTAGAGTATGTGTATTGACCCAAGATGCAAGAGAAGGTAGCTAGGTTCATAAGAGGATATATGATTTTTTGTACCAGCAAGCCTAGCAACAAGAAACAGGGTCTATATCATCCCTTACCTATACCTACCTGTTCTTAGGAAAGAATTTTCATGGACTTTGTGGGAGGTTTACTGAAAACCAGGAAGGAACATGACTACCTATTCATGGTATTTGACAATTTCAACAAGATGTGTGTTCTGATTCCCTGTAAAAAGACCATCAACAAACAAGAAGTAGCAAACTTGTTCTTTGGACAAGTTTGGGTGCACTTTGGGATACCAAGGAGCATCATCTCAGACAAGGAAAAAAGGTTTCTTAGTGCATTCTGGACTACGTTGTGGGAGAAGATGGACACAAAGTTGAAGAGATCTACAACATTCCATCCATAGACAGATGGGTAGATAGAAGTAGTCAACAGGAATTTGGTGCAACTTCTGAGGGGATATAACCATAAACATCCGAAGACCTGGGATGAAAATCTGGTATACATACAACATTCTTATAACAGAGCAGTCCATACTTCTACAAGAAAGTCCTCATTTGAGACTTTTTTTGGATATTTTCCACATTCACCTTTGGATATTTCATATGGGCAGTAAGGAGGAGTGAGGGAAGATCTTACAGGAGATGCTTTGAGGGTTGAAAAAAGTATAGAGAAGATCAGCCAGATTCATCTACAGGTACAAGAAACACTGCAGAAGTTGCCGGAGAAGTATAAGGCCAAGAATGTTCAACAGAATAGAGAAATCATTCAAGGTGGGAAATAGAGTATGGCTATAGTTGAACAAGGAGAGGTTGCAGGGGTCTAATAAGAAAATCAAGGCTGTAAGGTATGGTCCCTTTGAGATACTGGAAAATGTGGGGGATAATGGTTATCGACTTAGTTTACCACCATATATGCGCATTTATTCAGTTGTGAAAGTAGATAATTTCAAACTCTATGAGCCTTCCATACTAGATCAAGAAGAGGAACATTTCCTACCTTCTTTGGAGGATTTGGCACCAGACACTCATGTAGAGTTGACAAAAGATACAATTTTGCAAAAGAGGTCCAGAACTACAAGACATGGGTAGCATGACCTTTGGCAGCTTGGGTTGAAGGGAAAACTTCCAGGCAAAGCTAAATGGTACACTAGAGAGAAGGTGGAGGAAAATAATCCTCACCTCATTTAGTAAAAGCTTTTGGGGACCAAAATCCTCCCAAAATGGGAATGCATGATCTGAATGGGATCATTATATTATTTGTCATCCATCTTAATGCATTTGGAGTGAAAAAAGAGGAGGAATCAACTCACAAGACCATTTTTTATCGGTGGGACCTATTTTGGTGAAACGGGGTCTAAAAACTTTGAGAAAAAATTTGAGGAATCAAACGACATTTTTTGGACCTTTCCAACGGTGCAAGAAGCGTGTCAATTAGAATCTGTATGAAAAAGTTATGCCACTCGGAAGTTGATCTTCTTGTTTTCACACCTATAGCTCGGGAGTATGATGCGTCAAACCCCCTTATTTATGGAAAATGACTTAGCCATGTATTTGTGATGTAAAAGACTCTAGAAGAGTCTATTTTGTAACTCTAGTTAAGAGTTGATGTAGTCAAACTTAAGCACTAGTAGGCTCTCGGGTTGTGTTATAACCAGGCCACTAGGAGGAAGAGACATTCCATTCTTTCAAGAGCATTTTGTTCCATAGCTAAGCAAAGATAACCAGGAGACATAGGAGGTAGAGAACACAAAGATGATCTGTTCATTATAGCAGCCCACTGACCACAGACATTACTTCTTTGTACCTGCAACCATATTTCCAGAGAGAGAAAGAGAGCGAAGTGACCTCACCTTCCAGCTAGGTTTTCTCCCGAAAGGGTTTCCAAGAGATCATATCTCATGTCTTGTGTGTGTGTGTGTTGCTTATTTTGTTGTTCTTTATTTTTTTGCATAATTTCCATTCGCATGCATGCAGTAATTATAGTTAAATCCACAGATCTTAAAGTTTAATACTCTATAATAGTGTAGAATTTTTCAGAGTTTTAATATAATATTATTAGATCTGTTGTGACGAATTGTCTAGTGGAATACCCATGATAGATTACGGATCACTCCATCTCAACTGGGTAACTCGAATTCACTACATGCAACAATTATTTTGGGCTGATTGATCAATTAACTCATTGATCGCTAAGTGTGGTTGAAATTCCACTTCCACAACTTGACCTCCACTAGTTCTTCTGACAGTTAGAACTAGTTAAACTCACAATAACTTAAATTAATTGAAACAGATTGCCACAAATTAGCAATAAAACATACTGAACTAAACTCAAGCTTCCCCAAATCGAATTAATTGAGTTAACTGAGTGACAAGTGCCATGTCACCTCATTTAACTACCTCCAAGTATTATGCCAAAATGGAAATTTGATTTTTCTGTTGTTTAACCAAGGCAAAGTCAAACTAAGATATTCTTGCTGCATTTTCAACATAATCCTATTGAAATCATTTAGTTAGACAAAACCTAGTGTAGCTTGTTTCCATATATGAGTCCATTTATCATTGAGATAAGCAACTAGGAGTCCCCCTATGTTATGATATTGTTGTAGCCAAACTATGTTTCCAATTTCATCCCTTATATAATCCCTACTATTTTCTCCCCATTATTGATATTGTCACCAACTTGTAAGGAGAAGAGAATCAAGATGTTTCCCAAGGAGTTTCAAAAGATTCCTCTAACTCCAAAGGGGCCTAGGTTGCTTTTAGAAGCTCCATAACAATTAATTTTTATATTACATATTTAATATATACAAATCACCAACACAGAAAAAACTAGCAATGTAATAGAGAAGGTATCATTTTATGGGAGACGGGGAAAACTAGGGTTCGACACTTGAAGCGATAGAATCACACTGGTAACCATGGAGGGGCAAGGAGGAGGGAGCTCCACTCCCTCCTACAGTAACATGGTTTCAAATAGAGGCAGAGTAGAGAATAGAAATGAGCCACAAAGCTCCTCGAAGCACAAGACAAAAATCTCTAACAGCCAAAAGGCAGAAGGTAGCAAACCCCATGAAAAGGAAGGGACCCACGAGGAGATCTGACAGGAGGAGAAAATAGAAGACAACAGTCAGGGATCTGAGAATAGAGCCAAGATGGGGCCCTGCAAACTAAAGTCCAACATTAAACCACGGGTAATCCTAAATGATCTAGCTCTGCTAGAGCATAGGGATCATATGACAACCTATGCGATCATCTGCAAGTTTTTGGGCATCTGGCCGACAGAGAGAGCACTATACACTTGGATAAAAAACACCTGGAAACCAAAAGGAGAGTTAATGATACATCTCGGATCCAAGGGTTATTTTTACTGTAGTATTCACGAACCTAGAGGACAAGGACATAATTTTTGAAGGAGGACCATACTTCTACGCGGCGGTTGGTCTCTATATGCGATCTTGGATGTTGAACTTTGTTCCGGAGCAAGAAATGTTCACATCAGTCCCGATATGGATTATACTATACTCCTTACCTTTATATTAGTGGATGCCTGAATCTTTAAAAGCTATAGGTAACAAATTAGATCATTTCATAAAGATATTAGAGCGACTCTGCGAGGAAAATATACCTCCTTTGCTCGCATATGTGTAGAGATGGACTTATTAGGAGCACTTCCAAATGAAGTCATCCTAGAAGTTTATGACGAGAAATGGGTTTAGGTAGTTGATTATGAACACATACCATTCAGATGTCGCAAATGTCATGAACATGGACACCTATTTAGAGACTGCCCTCTTAATAAAAGAGAGGAACACCAAAAAACCAACAAAGGAAAAGACCCTATAGGTTTTATGAAAGTGGGAGGAAAAGGGAAAGGAGTGGGAAAAAAGACCCAAAAGAAACCTAGTGAGAGCAAAGGACCAAGTCACAATAGTTTTGAAATTTTAGAGGATGAAGTGGAAGAGGAAGGAATACAAAAGAAACAAGAGGACCAGCAAAGCGGAAAAGGAAAAGAGGCTAGCATGGAGATCACACAGGAACAGAATGAAAACAAAATGGACCCAATGAGCACCATGTATCTAGAAAGGGACCATGATATGACCCTAAGTGAAAGTGGTACAGAGGACCAAGACTTACAAGAGATCCTTGAGAGGGAGAACCTTGAACTAGAAAAGTTTCTAGAACAAGGAAGCAACAAAGGAATTAACTCTCTACCTCAGGAGGAAGTTGATAGGGTGCAACAGTTATTCCTCAACAAGTCACATCAAAAAGCTCTAAGAGTCAAAGGAGGCCATGATAACTAAGAAAATAGAGGGGTTACATCAATGGGATTAATATTAGGAAAATCTGCCAAAAACCCAGGTAAGAAAAGAGGAAGGAAGAGACAGAAAGAACTACTGCTAGAATGTGGAAAACTCATGATTGACTCAGGAAAGATGAAAGATCTCTCCAGTTACTCCTTTATAAACCCCCCTCAATGAATCTCACAACCTAGAACATTAGAGGACTAGGGAGTAGAAGAAAACAAAGAAATCTAAGTAACAGAATCAAAGAAGAAAAACCAGACATGGTGTTCATGCAGGAAACCAAATGCTCAGTAGAGAAGATCAGAGAAAAGCATAGCAAATGGTTAAGTAAATATGAGTATCTTGAAGTCAAAGCAACTAACTCAGCTGGTGGAATTCTCATATTATGGGATCCTAAGAAATTTGGTATACTTGATGCAGAGGCGTCCAGACACCACCTTTCTTTGATTATTCAACCTGTGGGGGACAAGGAGTGTTACATGATCACCAATTTCTATGGCCCTCAGCTACTGGAAGATAAAATCAGACTCCTCTCCTCTCTGGAGGAAATGAAGCAAAGACACCCAACAATACCTTGGATTCTAGGGGGAGACTTCAATATGATTAAATCTCTCACGGAAAAAAAGGGGGAACCAGAACACTTGGTAGAGACTCAGTTGCCTTCCAGAACTTCCTCACCAATATGAGACTGGTGGATATGGACACAAGTAATGGCATATTCACATGGAATAACAAAAGAGGGGGTACTACCCAAGTAGCCTCAAGATTAGACAGACTCTTTATCTCAAAAGAACTTCTGCTCACTGGACGAAGCCTGACAATGTTCATCCTCCCTTTTGGAGGCTCAGGCCACTGGCCCATCCAGCTAGAAGCTTCCTTAACTAATACACCAAGAAACAAACCCTTCAGGTTGGAAAGAAGAGTTACACCCCCAAGGCACGAAGATGTTCCTTCTACATCTCAGGCTCAAACACATCAAGAGAAAACTCAAAGAATGGAATAGAAATGAGTTTGGAAATATCTTCAAAGCTAAAGGAGAAGTGGGAAAGCAATTACAGGAAAGTAACCAAATTCTCATCACTGAAGGCTTCATAGAGGAAAGAAAAGAGATAGCCAACTCTCTTCAACAAGAATGGGACAACAGATGTCTCCAAGAGGAGATCTCTTGGAGACAGAAATCCAGAGTACAATGGATTGAGGAAGGGGAGAGAAACACCAAATTCTTTCACAAATCCACCATAGCACACAGGACTAACAATAGGATTTCGAAACTCATAGATTCTCAAGGAACGAAGAAAGATACTCATGAGGAAATGGAAGATGTACTGGTCCAGCATTTTCAAAGCATTGATGAGGAAACCATAGCAGATAGATCCCAATTCACGAGAAGATTCACTCAACAAATTCCTAAGATCGTTTCTAGGGAAGAAAATCATAATCTCAACATGCCAGTGACAGAGGAAGAGGTCAATGAAGTTATCAGAGATATGCACAATTGAAAAGCTCCAAGCCCAGATGGTTTCAATGTGGACTTCTTCAAAATGTGTTAGAAGATTGCCAAACATGACATTCTAGAGGTAGTGGAGGACTCGAGAAACTCTAAATCAGTTTTGAGGGTGCTTAATGAATCCTTCATTGCCTTAATCCCCAAATAGGAAAAAGCCACCTCTCCTGACAAGTTCAGACCCATAGCATTATGCAATGTGGCGTACAAAATCATTTCCAAAGTCATTACCAATAGACTCAAACCCCTCCTCGCAACTCTGGTGTTAGGGGAACAAACAAGTTATGTGGAAGGGAGGCAAATTCTCAATAACATCATCTAAGCTCATGAAGTGGTACATTCCCTCAAAACCAATAAGCAAGCGGGAATGATAATACAATTGGACATAGCAAAAGCTTACAATAAACCAAGTTGGGCTTACATAAGGGCTGTACTCAAAGCATATGGCTTTGACCACAATTGGATAAGATGGGTTATGTCACTTGTTACCACGGCTAGTTGTTCAATTCTTCTCAATGGCTCTCCATCCAGAACCTTCAAGCCTTCGAGAGGTCTCAGACAAGGAGATCCTCTCTCCCCATTCCTCTTCATTCTCATGATGGAATGGTTTGGCAGAGCGATCATAGCTGCCAAGAAGGAAGGAAGAATACAGGGATTGAGACTCACACAGAATGGAGACACTGCAACACATCAACAATTTTTGGACGATACTATGCTGCAGGGCATTCCAACAGTCAAGGAAGCCAAAGAATTCAAGTTAATTCTGTATGATTTTGCAATGGTAGCAGGTACTGAGGTAAGCCTCTCAAAATCAAAGATCCTCTTTTTCAATACTGATATTTCTATTCAAAGAAATCTCTCGAGAATTCTAGGCTTTCAAAGAGATTCACTTCCCTCAAAGTATCTGGGAATTCCACTCACTGACAAACCGCTGAACAAGGACATCTGGGAGTCTGTAACAAATAAATTGAAAGACAAGGTCAACAAGTGGACAAGCAGAGCCTTGAACCTAGCAGGGAGGCTGGTCCTCACTAAAGCGATACTTCAAACTATCCCAATCTACATGCTATCAGCCCTTCCGAATCTAAAGGGAGTCCTTCAGCAAATCAGAAATATTCAAAGAGACTTTATCTGGGGCAAAGGGGAAGAGAAAAAGAAATGGGCTTTGGTTGCTTGGGATAAGATCTGCAAACCCAAATCACATAGTGGATTGGGTCTTCATGACCCAGATATCCTAGACAAAGTTTTGGGAGCAAAACTATGGTGGAGATGGCTAAAGGAAATACAAAAACCCTGGGCGAAACTCTAGAAACAAAAATATGCTATGAACTGGCAAGAAACGGACCTCATAAGAATGACAAGACACATAAAAGGTTCGTATATCTAGAACAAGGCCTGGGAGAACAGAGCTTTAGTTCAAAAACATGGTTTCTGGGAGATCAGAAATAGAAATCTAGCCTGGTTTTGGGAGGACAACTGGCAGCAGAAAGGTAACCTTAGCAGAGAGGAATTAGCAAGCATCCAAACTGACACCATTAACAAAGGATTAAAGAAAGTAAATTACTATTGGGATCAGTCAAGGGACAATGACAAATGGAGATTTTGGAAGCTACCAAACTACAATGAGTTGACTCCGCTGAAAACTCAAGCTAAAGCTCTGGCAACTATTTTGGAAAAGAGACAAATTTTAACCTCAACTTCAGATGACCTATTAAGATGGGGCAGCAATAATCAGGGAGTTTTCAACCTAAAAGAAGCCAAAAGAATAGCCACAGGTCTTAACTTTCCAAACACTGACAAATCATGGAAAGACCTATGGAATAACCCACATTGGATGAAGATCAAACTGTTCAGGTGGCTGGTTCAACAAGACAAGATTCTAACTTGGGAGAATCTAAGAAAGAGAGGTTTTGCTGGCCCCTCAAGATGTCACCTATGCGGCCAGCAGGAGGAAACCACAAATCATCTTCTCAACCTCTGCTCCTACACATCAACCCTATCGGAATGGGTAGCAGATGTCTTCAAGCAAGAAAACAGGAATGAAAATAATATAATGATTACATTGAAAAATTGGAGAAGGGATTTCTCAGATAATGAGACAATAAACACAGCCTGGGCTTTGATTCCAAGGTTCTTGATCTGGAATGTATGGAAAGAGTGCAACAACAAGATCTTCAAAGACAAAAATGGCCCAGTTAGAAGCATCATTGCACTAATCCTAAAACATCTCAAGGAGACGGTCAACACCCTTGGTGGTTGTACTACAGGAAAGCACACTGGCCATAGAGAGGCTCACATTCTGGAAAGGTTGGAACTTCAGACACATATCCCTCAGAGTCTAAATCATACCACTAAGCATACTTCAGAGGGAAAGGCTTTCTGGCAACTCCCTTCATAGGGGTTTTTAAAATTCAACATAGATGGAGCCTCAAAGGTAACCCTGGAGACGTTGGTTAAGAAGGAGTCATAAGAGATGAGGAGGGAAACATAAAAGTCATCTTTCACAGTCATCTGGGAAAAGCAACCAATAATATGGCTGAACTCATGGCTATGGAGCAATGCTTGGAGATTCTAATAGCTCACAATATACATAATGTTATTATCGAGGCTGACTTGGAAGTAGTAATCAATTCGGTCAAGCAAATAGGCACAGGAACAACTCCAGATAAAATCTCAAGCCACTGGAGGCTTCTATAGGTTTATCACAGAATTCAATCACACCTAAGAATTCTAAGAACTCTCAGTTTCATGCATGTTCGCAGGGAAGCCAACAGTGTAGTGGACTGGCTAGCCAATGAAGGGGTAAGATGAAAACGAGATAACATGTGCTGTAGGTGGGAGGAGGTACCAGACAGCCAAATGCGTGAAGGTTGTACATCTCGGGCCCTCACAAACATGGAGCAATACCAGAACAAAGAGGGCAACTAACTATCACCTTTCACCAATGAAGAATCATAGCATGTTAGAAAGATACATAGTGTTTGGGAACTTGCGAGTCTCGAATGAGATCACCATGGTTTGCCTTTGCATTGGTGCCATTGGAAGCTGGGCCAAAGAATGGGTAACCAGGCACACGGTAACATTCAGTCCCAACAAATGGCTCAGAAGTAAGGAGGGCAATAGACACAGAGTCACAGTGGCTTGGTGCCATAGTGGGTTAGAGGGGTTTCCAGAGTCAAAACCTGAAACAGTCTTCAAGAATAGCAAACGAAGCCACATACTGTCCACCGCATGGCTTTGTGAGGAGAGGGATTACCACCCTTATCGAGCAGGTATCCTGTGGGATCATGGAGAGGCAGATCAAAGGCTTCAGGCCAATGAGCAGGTTGGTGGGTCTGGGAAAAAGTCAAAACAGCTTCCGGTAAACCACCATTTTCGGGTGCCCTCAATACCAAAAGTGGTATCTATGGAAAGCACGCGATGCCACTCAACTGTCAACATGTGGATTGGGGTGGAGAGTGAATATCGTCCTCATCGCACGAGTATACCTCGGTCTTCTGCTCCATGCGATATGGCCCTTGGCCGTTTGATCATGAGGGAGCAAATCGACGGCTATAGGCTAACGAGCAAGTTAGTGGGCCCCAATTCATGAAATCTCAACAGACCTGAAATCTCTTGGATACAATTTATATTTCCTTCTTCAAGTCCATTAAATGTTTTGTTGGGGCATCAAATTTTGTACGGGTACTAAGGGCTTATTTAATTCTTCCCTTTGTGGGAGGAATTGGTTCCTCTTAACGCCTGTTGTAACTTATGTAACATATTTTCAGTCACAAGTTAATAGAAGGTCAGACTCTTGTTTTAGCAAAAAAAATATATACAAATCACCATATAACATTGAAATCAATATCATTTACTATAATAATAATTATGTGTCTATTTCATAATAGGTCTTCCATAATTTTAATTTAATAACTAGTAGTTGAATGGTAAAGATTTCACTGCTATGGAAGATGTTGGAATATCCATAGTAGCATTTACACATCAAGGGTTAAAATTTATCTCCAAATTAGTTATGCTCTTTTAATTAATTTATTTCAAATTTAATTAATTAAAGAAAATGTCATATCAACACATGTCATATTGAGCATGTGGTACTGTAAGAAGAACTACTTATAAGTTAGAAATTTTCATAGTAAAGTGAGGATGAATCTCCATGGTTAAAAAATATTGTTACTTAATTTTTAAAATGTATCAATATTTAACTCAAATATTAATTCTTTTGATAATTAACAATAATAATAATTTAAAATAAAGTTACAATTTAGTTAACTTTTATGATTTTTTCATGTGAGCAATGTAAGATGTCTAATAAGGTACATGTTTTGATGTTTATGGCAGATTAATGCACATCAAAGTTACCAACCATTTAATTATATGACTTCACTAATATAATTATTATAGACATGAATTTTTATAATAGTAAAATTACTTTACCAAACTTTAATTATTTTGTACTTTTAACCCTAAAATATATGCTTTATCATTTTTGACTTTCTATATTATAAAGAACATCATATTTAAATTTAAATTTAAATTTAATTAATTTAAATTAAATAAATTATTTTAAATATTTTATAAAATTAATGTTTAGTTTTTTGAATTTGATAAATAAAATCTAATAACTTTACAAGTACAATTATATTAGTCTAGTTATTATTTATATTTTGTTAATGAAATAATATTAAAAATTCCACATTGCTGATTATTCCATATTATATAAATTTCTAATTATTTTGTTTAAATTATATAGTTGTTATTAATTTTTGCTGATAAAAGCAATGTTCAGCCTATTTTTATCAATAACAAGTAATAACAGCTAATCCCACTAATGGTTTGACCAGTTAAACAATGATAAAATCTCTTTCAGTATTACTTGTCAATGATAAATATGATTTGATCTGTTTTCTATTTTGTTTTTTGCAGACAAAAACTGTGATTTGATCTATTGCTATATTTTACTTTTGGCAGCCAGACTTGCTATAACCATGGTTAGAATTTTAATATTTTGTTGATTTTAAATTCATATCAATCTTTTAAAATAGATATTTATAGCAAATTTATCTGACATTTCAGGTTTGTCCTCAGCAAATTCAGTTTGAAGAAATTACAGACTGAGTAGTACGAAAAAAAACTATAAAAAGTATTCAAACCAAGACCTTCTGGAGAGCTTTGAGTACTTTCCAAACTGATTAAGATTAGACTGCCATGATTGCTAATGGTTGGTAACTTGGTGATTCATAATGTGCTCAGTAAACCAGGCAAAGAAAAAACAAAATCTTGCTCTGTCATATGGAATTTTTCTTAAGAATCATGGCCTTTCCATTGGCTAATTATGAAGTTTTAACAGACCAATGTATTTGATTTGATGGCAAGGTATGTCAATTTGCAAGGGTGTGGGCCATTAAAAAGGCAAAGAAGAACACAGAAAAGTATGCGATCTACTGAGCTGTGTCTGCCATTCACAGAACCTTTTAACCACTACAGAGTCTCAGACATATTTCCACTTCATTCATTCACTATCCACAGTACCCAGAAACAAAGGGATACAATAAGTCAGGGCTTGTGTCTGCCCTCAGGACACATTTTGGTCAAATCTAGCTAAGATTTCAGAGCTTCTGTACAAATCCAATGGCAAACACTTTCTCCGAGGACTTGGGAATGCTTGGAGACCGTTAGAATAGGTATCCAATGCAGAGTGTATTACCTTCTCCCATCTCCCTAGCTGACACAAAATGCAAAAACTGGAGCAACCTGCTTTCAGTGTCTGTGACCCTGTGATTCTAGATGATTGACTTACAGGTTCTATTAAACAAAAGCTCCCTCCCCAAATCATGGGGCTTGCTCATCCAACCGTCCTTCCAATACTTCTGATTACACTCACTGATCCAAATATTCAGAAATAACATTTTTTTTCATTAGGAGAATTAACAATTGGGTTTCGTTAGTATTCATATGATATGGGGTCAATTCCAATTGCTATTAACTCTTAGGCATATAGATTATCCTTTTCATAAACACACCTGAATTGGCAGGATTTGAACAACCCTAATTCATCTATCACTTGATACTTCATTTTCACAACCATAGCCAATTGAGCAGCCATCTCAAAATAACAATTAAACTTAAAAGTTTCTAATTAATTTTGAGCCAAATTTAATTATAATTGGTTCAATTTATATATTTAATTTAATAAATCTGTATATTCCAAATATATGAAGAAATTTTCATCAAACTGAATACATTTTATATATTTAAAAATATAAATTAAATAATTAAAATTTACACTTATATTATTAATTTCAAAACCAAAACTTCACACATTTAAACTTATTATTATTTATTTGGTGGTGGTGGTTAAGGTCCACTGAGACCAAACATTCAAGTGGGTTGAAATATAACCATATGCTTAATTACTATTTTAAGTTTGAATCTATGCAACCCAAATATCTATGGTATCATATCTTTGAAACATTTTAAATATGATTCATTTTTTTTTGTTATTAATAGTTTTTAAATGTTAGATATTATTTTCCTATTAAGAATTACATAAATTATGTCTTTAAATAAATTATATGTCTGCTTTTATTAAGTAAAAATTGGAAGTTTTTTCCTTTAATTACTATATGTATTCTTAATTTTCTTTATTTATCTAAAGTTGATATTAAAATATATTACTTGATAGGAATACTTCACTTGCAATCACTTTATTTTAATATAAAACTATGTCAATATGCACATTCAAATTGTTTATATATATATATATATATAGATATATACTTTTCAATCATAATATATATATATATATATATATATATATATATATATATACTTTTCAATCATTATATATATATAGATATCACATTTTAATTTGTTGTTAGGGATGGAAGAAATTGCACATTTAGTTTATATTGGATTGTAAGATAATGCAATAACAATCAACCACTAGAGTAAAAATAGTAAAAATGAAATTATTGATGTTTTGTAATGTTTTTTAAATAAAACAAAGTATATAAGTATATTTAAATTATGCTTTTGATTATAAGCAATGTTTTTGTTTTATTTTATTTATTAATTATTTAGTGAACATTTAATTTTAATTTTTAAAAATAATACTTGTAACCAAAAAAAACTCTATACTTTTTCTCTAATATTGAGTTATATACTACTCTTTTTAACTCAATAAATATAAATCCATTTTAACCCCAATCTATCAAATCCCTAATCTTCCTAAAATATAAACCTCAAATTTTACACTTCAATAAATTTAATTCATTTCATTACTTTAAATATCTTATTATATATTCTGTACTTTGTTCTTCAAAAAATTTAATTCATTTCAATACTTTTAATATCTTATTATATTTTCTGTACTTTGCTCTTTACTATGAGTGACTGTGCTTTGATTACTATTGCTCTTCGGCTCTCCACTGTGAATGACTGTGCTTTGATTTACTGCCATACACTCCACTAGGAATGACTGTGTTTTGATTTACTGCCATACACTCACTGTTGGAAAAATATTTTGATGATTCTTAAATTTTAAATTAAGAACTCATTTTAAATATACATATTACTTAGAATTTTGATGATTCTTAAATTTTAAATTAAGAACTCATTTTAAATTATGACAAATTTTTTTGTGCTGGAGATTTGTCCTCAACTTAGATTTGAAAAAGTCATAAACTATGTTATACAGGATTCCTAGGACCAGAATGTTAGATTTGATAAAATAGGAATGTCAGATTCCTATGTACAGTATTCTTGGGACCAGAACCTTCCAGGTATTTTAAATATTAAGAATGGGAATGACATGACTCCTCATGATTGGTCATATAGTTATTTAAAAATTCCCATTAAACAAGGCAAAGAAAATAATAAAAATTGGCTCTCTGCCTTGGAATTATAAAGAAGTGTGCCTTTGGATGGGCTTTATTTAAAATATGCTCATTAAACCAGGCCAAGGAAAAAATAAAAACTGGGCTCTCTGTCACAGAATTCTAAAGAACTGTGGCCTTTCCATAGGCTTATTATTATTATTTTAACAGTTTAAGCATTTGATGAGAATATTTTAATGAGGTTATATTTATTTGGAAAATAGTAGAAATTCAAGTATAATTTTGATTAAAATTTAGTATGAATTTTGGAAAATTTAGGCTATAGCTGTTAAGTTTGGAAATTTTGAGTACTTCAAGAACTTTTGATGATTCTAATTTATTTCTACCATTAAAAAGTAATTTAAACATTCTTATAATCAAATTAAAAAAAAACTAAATTCCAGCTAAAAATAACTTTCCTAACAAAATTGTGAACTATTGTGACCTCCATAAACAAAGACTTTGGTGACTATATCATACCCCACAGAAAAGTATATCATTCACTGAGCTGTCTGCCATTATAGAACTTCTCAGCAGTCAATCAGACATATTTCTGCTTCATTCATTCACTATCACCCAAAAACTAAAAAATAAAGTGGTACTCAGCAGTCAGGGCTTGTGTCTGGCCTTTGGACAAAATTGGGTCAACACAAGCTAAGATTTCAGGGCCTGCTATTATGCACATCCTATGGCAAGCACTTTCTCCGAGGAACTGGGAACACTGGAAACCGTTGAATGGGCATCCAATGCAGTGTGTAGTTCCTTTTTCCATGTCCCAAGCTGACACAAAATGCAAAAGGTGGCTCAACCTGTTTTCACAGTGTCTGCTTCTACATGATTGATATTCCAATCTTTCTCTAGAGGTTAAATTTCAAGTTTTTATTTATTTATTTAGAAACACTATATGCTTACCAATCATTCTAACTCTAATTAGTAAGCACTTTGATTATAACTTAATCATTATTCTTCATTATTATTGTTTTTTATTAATATATATTTTCTATATATAACAATATAAATCCAAAATATAAAGCGGTCAATGGGTTGTTCAGGGGATGCATATTGTTTATCTCAAATTTGGGTTATTCATTATGAAACTAACATATATATTTCCAGACTATGTTATACTTTTCCCAACCTATGTTGGGTCAAATTCTAATAACAATAAAATCTTGGAGTCTTTCAATACCAGGAGGAATGGTGTTAGCTTTTTAAAATAGATATATATAGTTATTAAATCAAAGTTTTGGATGGTATTATACTATTACTTATAGAGATGGGTTGGATTAGATAATCAAATTTAATAAATCAAAGTTTTTGATGGTATTATATTACCTATAGAGATAGGGCTGGAATAGATAATTAAATTTAATAGTTTAAATTATTTTATGGTTGGCTTTTAAATTTGGTATTAAAATGTTTAATTATTATTATTTTTTTTCTTTTAAGTTGTGTATCAGTTTATTTATCAAATTTGATTTTTATTTATAATATTTTCTTATATAAATATATATAGATACACAAGATTTTGATTAGAGATCTCACAATTTGTTGTATATTCTAATATCCAAATTTGAGAGTTTATGATAAGAACCTTACATACTCTTTTATACATCCATCTTTCATTTTAAACAACTTCAAGGTCTTGTAAGAGCATTGGGTCATCCTATGGTTGGAGTTTACTCTCTTCCTTCATCCTAATTATCCAAAATACAATGTTACTATCATCACTTAAAGAAGGCTCTTGGAAAGTCCAAGAACCATTCCTACCTATAATTAAGGGTTAGAGTTGGCTTCCACCTTAAAAGGAACCATCCCATCACATAAGTTTGTCATAAATTTTATCCAAGGTTAAATTCTTCAAAACCAATTTTATAATTAATGTCTCTTACTAAAGGTTGTATGGTGATTGGTATTTTTATATTTTTATTTAATAGACAAAGATATTTATTATTTTACTCTATTTTTTAAGTAGATGGAGAGTAGGAAGTTTTGTAGGCTAAATTAGTTTGGAAAGTGATTTAATACTAATTTAATGTTGAATTATTATTTCTTGAATTTAACTAGAATGTAGAGAAGTGTTATAGATATCATTTCCACATATTAAAACTATGTTGAGTGTTTTATTCAACAATAGAATTGTACATATAAAACTTGAATATCTGTATTTATATGAACATTATCTAGTCACATTAATAATTGTTGAATCTCAACCACACATTAATGTAAGCTAAACTAGTAGGAGAGAATCCCTTGCATCTAACTATTTTGATCAGCCTCCTAATCTTCGATGTAGACTAATCAAGTAGAGTTAGATTCTACATCACCGTGACTAATGTAACAACAAACCACAAACTTCTCTTATGAACACTTGTCGCTCTATAACACAAGCAAGAGTTAATAATTTCAACACTCTCATGTTAGGAATTCATGATTATCTTTCACTAATCTGGTGATTCAAATACTCCATCAAGAATTGAAGACACTTATGATCAAGAGAATTTATATATATTCCAACCTAGACTTGCATATTGTACTTTGATCATGTGGACATAATCATTTTCAAAACTCATATAAAGGAATAACCATCCACCAAAATATATGGGTACTTAATTGTTGTAACCATCGATCTAGTAAGATATCCTTAGGGCACATGGTTCATTCAACTTCTTGATGAATTTCCTATGAATGTATTAAAAAACTCCACCAATAATGTTAACTGGTGTAGCTCATGAATCCAATGTCTACGAATACATATCCCCTAAACTTACATATTAATTTCTAGGCCCAAAACATCACCCAAAGTTCACAACCAACATATGGTACTTTAACACATAAGTGTCAACAAATCCTTATATAGGTGAACAATCTCCCCCTTCTATGAAATATCAACATTGAACATAACCACTAGCAACCATACCTCCAAGACAGTCAAACACAACAAGTAGTGCTTAGGTGATCAACACATAGAATCACATCTCATGTCTTCACTAGTGACTTGTTGAGACCTCAAAACACTCTAAAATATTATATTACATTTTGGGTACCACTTTTTTTACTTTTCTTGAAGTTTTGTTTTTTTATTGTTATAAAATAAATTTTTCTTTATAAATTTGAGAAGTTCTTTGAAAATAAGTTTTCATTTTGCTTAACTTCCTTGCCATGAAAATCCCAAAAACTTATCAACTTAAAAGTTTAAAGAAAAGTCTTTCTTATTTTATCATGGGAGAAATTTGACACTTTAATTGGAACAGTAAGTCCACTTTGCACTATGGTGAAAGTTAAGTTTCACTCTAATGGATTTAATGCATTGGAGGTAAGTTCGAGATTTCATTTGTGAAAGTTTAAAAAATTTGCAATCACTATATGAAAAAAAGTAAAAAAGAACCTCAAAACATTTTGTTTTTTGAAATTTAAAATCCCCTTGGACGATCGAAGAACAACTCAAATTTTACCACAATAAAAGTTTTAAAGTTTGATTTAAAGTTTAAAATTTACATAATATCAAGTTCAATGGAATGAAAATAAAATTTTCCACAATGTGAAGTTAAATATTATTCCAATTAAAGGCCTACAGTTAGTCTAATGCAAGGCTGTTAAATCACCCTTGACAGACTTCACTATAGTTTTAAACTTTTCAAAATAGAGAAAAAATAACTTTTGCTTCTAATATGAAAAATATTTCTTGATCGACAATGCAAAAGGCCAAATGTTCTCCAATCATTAGAGCTATGGCCCTACTTCATGATTTATCACTCATTTTACAAACTTTTCTCAGAATATGGTGCAAAAGGGATCTCCAAATAAACTAAAATGACCCCCTAATAGTCATCAAAATATATCCACTCACCAATAATGTTTTAGGAATATGTAGATGAAATTTCCTATTAGAATCAAATACTAAAATTTGACAAAATATTGAGCATGTATGATCCATCATGATCAATATTTTGTTGGAAATAATACTGAGAGGGGGGGGAGGTGAGTCAGTATTATCAAATCAATATAACTTTTTCATTTCCATATTAAGATTCATATACGCTACTTCAGTTAAGGCAAACCGCGTGTATATGCAACTATGTGTAATGCAACAAGCATATATCTAGTAAACTTATGATTCAATTAGTTGATCCTTAATGAGTGCATCAGAACATTATTAACCATATGAACAGTAAACGGGAGCAGTAAAATAGAACAGATCATCACACACAAGAAGCACACATGAACACCATGATGTAAGGTGGAAACCCAATGTGGGTGAAAACCACCTGCTGCAAGTCGTCTCAATCTCCTTTTAATAAGAAACTTCTTTTTATAATAGTTTTGTACTGGTGCAATCTTATACCAATACACAGGCTTCTACCTTCAGAAGGCTACAACCTTCTCTCGTTCTCTAGACTCTCCTAGAAGGGAGCTACAACCCCCTTAGCTCTTGTACTAGCTGATCCATTTACTAGTATGTAGGTGCCAACCTACTGAAATGCTCCAACCTTTACTCATTTTCCCGCTGCTACTGGAAGGGAGCTACCACCCCCTTAGCTCTTGTACTAGCTGATGTACTAGTGCGTAGGTGCTGACCTACAGAAGGCTACAACCTTCTCTTTCTTCCTCCAGGTACCACGTTTCATAAATTTTCAGACTGGATACTCATGGAACACAACATCATACTCTGAAGGCCACGTTTCATCCAATTTTCATACTGGACCCATCAATATCATTGAAGCACACAATCAATCAACACTAGCATCATCAATCTCTGAATCACCAAATACTGAATCACTGAAACCCTGTCAACAAAATGCAATCACCAGAACACAGAGCAGAACATTGAACTCTGCAACAATATTTAGAACCAACTGTATCATCAAAATCATGCATCAGAGTGCATACACTACTTGGAAGTTCCGAACCAGCGTGTATACGCAACTTCACCAAGGCGAACTAGCGTATATGTCATTACTTACTTATAACTTCGCTCCACTTCCAAACTTCAGACATACCCAGATCATTACATATACAAAGATAATATGTATGTTAGCAACCAGATCTAGTTCATCAGATCACATAAAGATAAGTCATTCTGATCCTGATCCATTATAGATCTCATCCATCAATACTGAAGCTAAACATAATCAACCAATCTGAATATGCAGAATACTGACACCAGTAAACAGTCATCAGAACTCATCAACAACCAGAAACACCTGTAACTTCAAACATCATAGCTCATATGGTATATGCTACTTAGATGTATCTAACCTACGTATGTACGCTCTTTTATCATAGTCAACCAGCGTATACATCTGTAAATATTCATTCATGATTTGCAGCTATTCCAAACTTGAGTTATACCCAAATCATAACATTTACAGAACATTACATGCGTCAATATACATATCTAGACTAAACAAGATCAAACCGTATAGAGATGATTCATTCCAAGCCATTAGATCCCAATCTATCCTCAGATCTTGTTCTCCATCAATCGTTGAGATTCCTCCTTAGCTTAGATCAAGCAATGCATCATGAACCCATAACCTACATACTAGATCTCATACTTCATTAGATATTCAAGAATTTCTCAATGAATTTGCCTAATGATCTTCTTCTCCTTTTATAGTCTTAGGCCTTACTCAATACCATGGTCCAAAACCATTGAGAACCAATACTAGGGACCCAATACCTGGGTTCAACACTTCGGACGCAATACCAAGGACCAAAACCATAGGTCTAAATACCACGGACCCAAAAATAATCTTTCCCACATGTACGTGATTTTCCATGCATGAAAGTGCATGCATACACATACGTGACTTTTGATCAGCAATCCCGCGTGTATACGCGCCTTTGTATATAGTGAACCTGCGTGTATACCCTACTTGGTATATAGCAAACCTGCATATATACGCGACTTGGTACATAGTGAACCTGCGTATAACCTGCATATGTACGCGACTTGGTATATAGTGAACCTGTGTATATACTCTTCCTTCTTCATTCTTTGTAGTTTGATCATCAACTCTTTGCTACTGACCTGCTGCACAATGATCTGTCATCTGTGTGAGTTGCCATCAAGGACAACACTTGTATCATAATGCCAACAATCTCCCCCTTTGGACTTGATGGCAAGGTTAACTTGTCGTACTGAGAACTTGTCATCTGATTCCTTTGAGTTGTCCTGCATCCCATGTATTCTGTCACATCTGATATCTCTTCTGTAGATTCATCTAGTTATATATAAGTGAGATGTTCTGCTACAAGTGGGTTGCCATCAAGTACAACACATGCATCATAATGCCAACATATTTCAAATACACTTATATAATATTAGGGTTAACTTTCCCACCTATATTATCATAGTTCCTTTGAGATTTTTGTTACCCGAGGTAATTATTTCCCAAATTCACCAACAAAGGTGCTTTTTCATTTTTTCATTTTAGTGATTCATCCATGGCCTTGTTATCATTTCTTGGTTCTAAAAGTTTTCATTACAACAAAATTTAGTTTCTGGTCATTTAAGCTAAAAATTAACTTTATTAGTGATCAAACCTTCTTCTTCAAATTTCTTAATGAAATTCTTCTTTGATTGTCTAAAGATTGAAGTAGAATGTTATTGTTGTTCAAAGCATAATTTTTCTTAGTTAAACACTGAATAAAGTCTTAAATTATATAAGAATGTAAAAATGAAGAAGTTATGATTTTAATTCTTTTTCCAATACAAGTAATATACCTCGTTGAGTGGATTCTTCTACAACACCAAAGAAATCACTGAAAGGGAAACAATACCTATCACTAAAATTAACCTATCACTAAACATATTGAACTCAAAGTCAATCTAGTACAACTTGCTCCTACTATTTACATATATAACCTTGTTGTTGAACAACTTATTCCTATTTATGAGGATTCCAAAGCCCAAATCAATCCTCAAATTTCTTTCCCTAATTAGGGTGAAATATATAGGAGGATAAAGGAAGAGGACCATCTTATTGTGGTTACTCCAAGTGATCCAAACATGATGAATGTAGATGATCTAGTTTTTGCAACATCATGAGATCTCACTGCACCAAATTGTATATATGACTCCCATTATGCCATGTTCTAAAGTAATCGAGTGGATCATCGCCCATACAAATTTTGATAAAAGAACTATTATTAACGATGAAGGAAGATATGTTGGTTCATATCAGGCCTGAGATCTTGAAAATTTTTATAGACTACACGAGTTTGAGAACATATTTTATCGAAAGCATAGTTATGTGCTCTCTAAAGAAGCACTGGTACCCTTAATATATAATGATCATAATAATAAGGATTTACTTTAGTACCCTACAATCCTCTTCCATTGGACATTAAATAGGTCTGTTGAAGGAGCACAAAATCCCATATCTAAAACTTGAGTTATACCTGTGTTTTACATGGCCTCTTATGTGATGGAGATTATATGTGCTATCAACTATTTTATTGGGTTAATCTAGAGTAATAATATGGTTAAGGAACACTTGCATTTCTATTGACAAACCTAAATCCCCAAGTTAAGGCCCTAATAAGAATTCATTATTAGATTATTTTTTATATTAGTAAGTCTGTTAGAACATTTCATTGTGCATGTCCAATATAATTGTACCATTTGTCGCTCTCTCTCATACACACAAACACACCTTAGATACCTAGTGTTAAGATCATCATTGTTTGAGTAAACATGGTATTCCATATAGGATGAATACCTTCAATAACCACTCACACAACCAGATCAAAGATCAAAATGCCAATATTTTTACATGGTTAAAACCCTCTAAGAGGGAAATAGTCCACAACCACAACCAACATAACCACTTGAGACAATTTTACTAATACCAGCCTAGATCCATCTTAACCCTTAATATATTAAGTGCCAAGATGGATCAAATCTCTCGAGGTCGAAACCTATTTTTTAGTGGAAAACTTGAGGAAAGGTTTGCACCTCGAGAGATTTGATCTCTTTAGGTGTTTGATAAATGTAGAGTTAATATGGATCTAGGTTGGTTTCAGTCGTGCATGATCCCACAATATTTTGATTTTATCTCTTTATTTAATGTTATTTTGAAAAAAAAGTGACAATGTAATAATGTTGAATGATAGAAAATGTGAATAATAAGAATGTAGTCAATTACAAGTAATCATAATTGTGATCAATCTCAAATTATTTCCTTCTACTGTTCTTATTGTCACACCTATAGTTTTGTCATCTTTTCATATTAATCATATGAAAAGGATGGTTGAAATCAAAGACCATTCAAATATTTAACTCTAGCTATTGTAGTAAACGTCATACCTTGTCTCTCTTGCTCTCCAATATTAATAGTAGCTTTCTCCAAAGTGAATCATTATGACTTATGGAGTGTTAAACCTTGGGTAATTTTCAATGGTAGTTGTTTTCTATTGCCTCATTTGAATATAAAGTCACTGACAATGTTGAATGATGAAAATCAGAATAATAAGAATGTAGTCAATTACAAATAGTTTATAGTTTCAAGAAGCAAACATTTCAGGTGAGATGAAAATTCAAGTATTTTATTTATGGTTGAATTACTATAACACAAAGATCAATGCCCTTAGTCAATATTTTTTTTGTGCTTACACTTAAATCAATGCAAACTATTAATCTAATTACTTTGAAATTAATGCACATCATACATCTAGTTACATTAAATTAAAAATAAACATTTACATTGAAATCAATGCATCTAGTGCAAGCAATCAAATAGGATTAGATCTCACTCCATAGAGAAAATTGTTGTGTAGTTTGGAAATATTTGTTTGTTGTTGTTGCTTTATTTATTTCCATTGCCTGATATCCTTTATAATATTTTAATTCTTTGCAATAGCATTTCACTTCATATACTAGTTTCTTTACCAAAGCTTTCCAACTATGAGAGTTGTGATTTGTAGAATTAGAAAATTGCTAAATAATGCTAGGTGATTTCTTGGTGTTAACAAGGTTCCCTTTAGCATGGTTGGTTTTAAAGTACATGGTCACTGGAAAGGGTGAATTAACGTTGTATTTCTATAGTGTGGTGATGCAATTTATTTTTGTAGAAGCATATTAGACAAGCTAATTCAAGTTAAAAATTTGCATCCTAAAGGTAGAGTGCATAATATTTTACAAATACATTAGAAACCCTGGTTGATAATATTAAATGCACAAGTGTCTCTAGTTGAATGGAAAAAACATAGAAACACTGTCAATTTCAATGGTAATCATATATGCAATACCTTACGTCTCCACTCATCCACTCAAAAATCCTCAACCATACTCTTCAACAATGTGTATCTATTTTTTTGAGAGAGTCCTCTCTTCCCTTTCTTGTATGAGCACCATGCATCATGGCTTCTCAACGAGGTGAACACTATATTGTTAAATCTTCCCTTAACATATGGTTTTTCCTTAAGTCACTTGATCCATGCATCTATCCTCATGCGTCTAGCCAACAAACATAAATGCACATTCATTTCTAGGATTGTCACAACCACACTCATACTCCATATTCTATAACACCCCTTATCCGTTATCTTCAAGGCACAATGCCTTAGCCATCTAGGTCACCTATCCTCAAACTATAACCAAGGCCTTCTAACTCAAGATGATTCGAATTGGATCCTTAAACAATCTTACAGTTTCCTGAACTCTGTAAAACTCATACCAAAGTTTCAAAGTGCTATGGATGTTGAGCTAAATAACCTCTTAACAATGGCAATGTTTGGTCAGCACGGAGCAACGAGGACCCTCGGTCAAAGCGCGTAGACCGTTGGCCCATGGTAACCGCGTGCTGGCGCAAACTGACAAACGGGAAGTCAGATCCAAAAACAGAGGCAGTTTCTTATACAACGCTAATTGCGTATCGCAGGGCGTCCCCCTTAGTGAAGGAAAGCCTTGAACACTTGGTCACAGGGAAAAGCATAGAACCGGATGGAAATCGCCGATTTCGTCAGAAGGCGGGTCTCGCGCCCAAAACCGACAGGATATCACGTGCACTTCAAGTGGTAAGCAGGTTTGGCCGAGTTTAGGGCGATGCCACACACCGGGTGACACGCATCCAACGGATGAGAGAGAAAACCACTTACATCGCGTGAGTAATGGTCGAGCAACTTACACGCGCGATATAGACGGAGACCATAGGATCTGGAGGCCCCAGATCAACGGCAGAGAATCAATTCGATGGGTGATCAGATTCGACAGGGAAATAGGCTGAGGCGAATAAGATTTGAGATCCGGCATGACTGATGAGTTGGCAGAGGGAATAATTTTGTGAGCAATCTTGGCGCAACAGAAATAACAACCGTTCAAAGAGAACTGACACTCAATTCGTGAGGAAATAGGTGGCCACCTCTCTGTGAAGCGTTACAGTGATGATGATGCAGAGCAGGGGAATTCCAGCGAACAACGGTAGGAGATCCAGAGAGCCGGGAAGCAGAAACAAATAGTCAGGGAGTAGATTGGCTTTAATCCACGAGCAGATAGAGAAAGCAAAGAAAAAAGAGGAGAAAAACAGTAAAGGAGAGCAGAGAGAGGGAGAAGCAAAAATTGCAGAGAACAGAGAAGCCAAGTTGACTTGCAGAGAAAAGGCAGCATTGCGCAGACAGAGACAAAGAGAGTCCGAGAGTCTGTGAACTCCAGAGAAGGCTTGAGAGGTTCAAGCAACTCTTCTATGTATACCTGTCAGGTATTGAGTACCAAATTGGACTCATACCACTGACACCAGTTGAGGTCGAGATTCAATAAGGGGGAGTCTGTGTACTCTAGAGACTTGGGGAATCCAAGTATAGTCCTATTGATCATTATCTATTAAGTGAGACTCAATTTGAGCTCACTGTCGTAAAACTTTGCTTTTTAAGACACAATAGAAAGGCCACCACTGAAGGCTGAACCAGGAGACGTAGCCCAGGAGGATTGGGTGAACTCCTTATTAAATTTTGTTATGTTTATGTGTTTTTCTTACCGTGTTCTCTTACTGTTTTAGTGTTTGTGTATTTCGCAATATTATCAATCCGTTGCATAAAATAACATAGACACACCCCAGTACATAAGTCTGTAATACCTTCATTAATTAACTGAGATCATTCACGAGTGATTTCAGATCAAGTGATATCAGAGAAACTAGGTTGTTTAAGGTTAGACAAGCTTTTGCTGGATTTTTTGTTGAATGCTAACTAGATCAAATCTTAAATCAGGAGAAGGAGAGTTGGTCGAAACTAACCCGGGAATTGAAAGATTCTATCCTCAGAAGAAAATGTTAGAAGAAAGTCCCTTGGGACCAGATCCCCAATTTATAAATAGTTTTCTGGCCATGAGGTCCATGGTAGAGGAAATGTATAGGGACTTTAGGAAACATAAAGATGAAGATTCATCAGGCTCCAAAAAAGATAAAGGGGGAGAAGATTCTCTCCTCCATGACCACTCAAAAGGCAAAGGGAAAGAAGAAAACTTTCTCACATATCTTAATAGCCCTGAACATAAAAAGAAGACATCTTTGATTAAATTAGATGTTAAATTTGACTTACCAATATATGATGGAGAGTTGAATGCAGAGAAATTGGATAATTGGATCAGACAAATTGATGTTTATTGCAGAGTGCAGAGTATCGACTAAGACAAGAGTAAGATTCAGCTGGCCAGCCTACGCCTCGGAGGCACTGCCTTGGTATGGTGGCAAGGCAAGACCCAAGCTGACATGAAGAAACATGGTAAGATTCTTTCTGTCTAGAGTGAATTTGTTTCTACAATCAAAACGCAGTTCTATCCACTAGCTTACATGCAGCAAGCCATGATGAGCTGGCAAACTCTTCGCCAATTGAAAGGGAAAAGAGTACAAGGTTACACCCAAGAATTTAGGAAGAGAGCTTTGATTCTAGGAATTTCATTAGACTCACCTGAGACTATTGAAGTACATAGGTGGTCTACACAGCTACATGAGGCACACTATCCTCATGTTTAATCCCAGCTACATGAGGCACACTATCCTCATGTTTAATCCCACTAGTATAGATGAGGTATCTGTTCAAGCTACGCATCTAGAAGCTAGAGGAAAGAATGGGAACCCAGAAGTTGGAGGATCATCCAAGCCCATTGCAAGCAAAAATAAGGAGAAAATAAAACAAAAATGGAAAGAGAGGAAGGCCAACACTGCACAGAAAAGGTAGTCTTCATGCACTCACTGTAAAAAGGATGGGCATGATGATGAACACTGTTGGACCCTGCATTCGGAGCTGAGACCTAAGAAGTTCGAGGGCAAGAAGAAGAAGACTGTTGCAGCTATTTAGAAAGATTTGGGGTCAGACTCAGGAGATGAAGCAACCATTGCAGCCACAGGTATAAAAGGTAAAAATTATGAAGCATCTACTAGTAATTCTGCACAATCTATTAATGATGAAGAAAATGAGAGAAAAAGACATGAGATTTTCCATATTCGAGTTATTTCCAAGCATCAAAAGATTGATACTTTGTTTGATAGTGGCTCACAAGTAAATTTAATTTCTGAAGCAATTGTAAAGAAGTTGGGATTACTGACTACACCTCACAAGAAACCATACCCATTAGGTTGGTTAAGTGATAAAGCACAACTACAAGTGACCAGACAATGTAAACTTAAGTTTTCTTTTGGGTCAGCATTTGTAGATGAGGTTGAGTTAGATATAGTTCCTCTGGATATATGTGGAATTGTTTTAGGAAGTCCTTACTTGTATGATAGAAAAGCTATTTTCTATAGAGATGAGAACAAGTATCTACTCGTTAAATATGGAATCGAATACTTTGTAAGAGCTCATAAGCTCAAGAATAATTATACTCTCATAAACTCAGGGTAGATGAAACGAATTGTAAATTCATGCAAATAATTTTTACTGATGGTTGTGAAGGAAAAGAAACCTGATAAAACCAATGTATTTGAGGGTTGTGATGCTAGACAGCAAGCTAATTTAGAAAAAGTTGTTTCAGAATATGATATCTTGTTTCAAGAACCTAAAGGTCTGCCACCCAAAAAGGAAACAGTGCATGATATTAATTTGCAGCAAGATGCTCCATTGCCTAACATCGGAATGTACAAGTTGTCCACTTTAGAGAATGCAGAAATCAAGAAGCAAGTGCAGGAGTTGCTCAAGAAGGGGTTCATCAGACCTAGCACATCACCATGTGGGTCTCCAATTGTTTTGGTGAGAAAGAAATATGGCTCGTGGAGAATGTGCATTGATTACCGAGCACTAAATAAGATAACGAACAAAAATGTACATCACCATGTCAGTCTCCAATCGTTTTGGTGAGAAAGAAAGATGGCTCATGGAGAATGTGCATTGATTATCGAGCACTAAATAAGATAATGATAAAAAATCATTATCCCCTTCCTCGCATAGATGATCTATTAGATCAATTGAAAGAAGCTGTTTATTTTTCCAAGTTAGACTTGCATAGTGGATATCATCAGGTCAGAGTTGCAGAACAAGATGCATGGAAGACTGCTTTCATAACAAAGTCGGGATTGTATGAGTGGCTGGTTATGCCTTTTGGCTTAACTAATGCTCCTGCTACTTTCATGAGAACAATGAATGATGTACTCAGACATTTTCTTGTTGATTTTGTTATTGTATATCTGGATGACATTCTTATATTTAGCAAAACGTGGGAATAACATTTAAAGCATGTTAAGTAGACACTAGATGTTTTGAAAAGAGAAAAACTTTATTTTAAACTCTCAAAATGTGAATTTGGAAAAACATCTTTGAATTATTTGGGACATATAGTAGGGGGTGGTGAATCGAAGATAGATCCCTCTAAGGTGGCAGTCATTGTAAACTGGCATAAACCCAAATCCACTACAGAAATTAGAAGCTTCTTAGGAGCAGAATAATATTGGAGAAAGTTCATTTCTAACTTTTCCTTAATTGCAGCTCCCTTACATGCTTTAACAAGATTGAACAAGGTGTTTCAGTGGGGAGGAAAACAACAGAAAGCCTTCGACACCTTGAAAGAAAAGATTAGTACAGCACCAGTACTAGCACTGCCTGATCTTCAAAGACCATTTGAGATCCAAACAGATGCCAATGACTATGCCATGGGAGCAGTGTTGATACAACATGGTAAACCCATATGTTATCATTTTGAGACATTTAATTCTGCAGTAGTTAACTATCCCACATATGATAAAGAATTGTATGCATTAGTACAGAGTGTGAAAAAGTGGAAATATTACTTAATGGGCAAAGAGACAGTTATACATACTAATCATCAACCACTTCAATATCTACACTCCCAAACTAAGTTGCAGTAATCAAGACACTATAGATGGATGGGTTTTCTACAACAGTTTCATTTAGTCATTGGATATAAAAAGGGCATACACAATAAATTTGCAGATACGTTATCTAGACCAATTATAAATGCATCTACTATAGTTAAGCATAATTCAGTATTGCATGAGAGCTAAATTGAACAATATGCTTAAGATATAGATTTTAAAGATGTATATGCAACTTTAAGTCAAGGCAAACGAGTAGAAGAATTGGATTATCACATTAAGGACCAACTCTTGTATCATTGTGGGAAGCTATGCATTCCACAAACTGAAAGAGTAAAAATAATTCGAGAAGCACACACTTCTCTAATATCAGGTCACTTTGGTGTAAGTAAAACAATTTCACAACAGCAAAGATTTTGTTATTGGACAAAAATTAATGAGACAGTTTCTAGATATGTAAGAGGGTGTACCATGTGTGCTAAAAGCAAGCCTAGCAATAGAAAACTAGGCTTGTACACTCCACTACCAGTTCCTTCTCATCCTTGGGAAAGTGTTCCCATGGACTTTATTGGAGGACTGCCTAAATGTAGGAAAGGTCATGACTATTTATATATTGTTGTGGATAGGTTCAACAAAATGTGTATTTTGATACCTTGTAATAAATAGATTACAGCTGATCAAACTTCAAAGTTGTTCTTTCAGCATGTATGGGTTCACTTTGGATTACCCACTTCCATTGTATCTGATTGAGACACCCAATTTGTTGGGAAGTTTTGGTCGAGTCTGTGGGAACTGATGGACACCAAACTGAAGAAAAGCGCAGACTTTCATCCAAAGACAAATGGCCAGATAGAAGTGGTCAATAGGATAGTGATCCAGTTGCTCAGAGGCTAATGCAACAAGAATCCCAAACTTTGGGATGAACATTTGTGTTATGTGCAACATGCTTACAACCGAGCAAAACATTCTTCTACACAGAGATCTCCTTTTGAGACCTGTTTTGGTTTCACACCAAGGTCTCCCTTGGATTTTGTCTTTGGCAAAGACATAGCAGTTGGTGGACACAGTGATGTGGACAAGGCAACCAAGTTCATTAAACAAATCCAAGAGATTCACTAGGCAGTATAGGAACAACTGGAAAAGAGCCAAGCCAAATACAAGGCAAGGCATGACAAGCATCGGATGGAGCATAGTTTCCAAGTTGGTGATCAAGTCTGGCTGTATATTAGCAAAGACAAAATGCAAGGTGAAGGTAGAAAGCTAAAGCCAATAAGTTATGGACCTTTCAAGATACTTAAGAAAATTGGTGAGAATGCTTTTCGCCTTGATTTACCAACATACATGCACATCTACTCAGTCGTGAATGTAGACAGCTTGAGACTATTTGAACCTTCATTAATTGAAGATCCCGAAGAGCAGAGTCAATTGCCTTCTATTGATGATCTGTTACTTGAATATCTCAATGAATTGCAGGAAGATACCGTTCTGGACAGAAAGGTGAGGACGACGCGCAGGGGAGATGTTGAGTACCTCAGGATTGGAGTCAAGGGTTCAAAGCCAAGCAGTGGAAAATGGATAGAGATTGGACAAGTGAGATAGCTATACCCTCACTTAGTCGATGCTTGAAAACCGACTTTTGGTGGTCCGAAATCTTTTTCAGTGGGAAGGCCGTGATCTGAATTGGATCCTTAAACACTCTTATAGTTCCCTGAACTCTGTGAAACTCATACCAAAGTTTCAAAGTGCTATGGATGTCGAGCTTATCAGAAATAACCTCTGAACAATGGCAATTTGTGGTGAGCACAAAGCAACGAGGACCCTTGGTCAAAGCGTGTAGACTGTTGGCCCATGGTAACCGTGTGCTAGTACAAACTGGAAAATGGGAAGTCAGATCCAAAAGCAGAGGCAGTTTCTGATAAAGTGCTAATCGCGTATCGCAAGGCGTCTCCCTCAGTGAAGGAAAGCCCCGAGTGCTTGGTCACAGAGAAAAGCATAGAACCGCACGGAAATCGCTAATTCTGTCAAAAGGCGGGTCCTGCACCCAAAACCGACAGGATATCGCGTGCACTTCGAGCGGTAAGCAAGTTTGGCCGAGTTCAGCGCGATGCCACACACCGGGTGACACGTGTCCAGCGGATGAGAGAGAAAACTACTTACATCGTGTGAGTAATGGTCAAGCAACTTACCCGTGCGATATAGATGGAGACCATAGGATCTGGAGGCCCCAGATCAACGGCGGAGAATCAATCTGATGGGTGACCAGATTCGATAGGGAAATAGGCTGAGGCAGATAAGATTTGAGATCCGGCATGACCGATGAGTTGGCAGAGGGAACAGTTTCGCAGGCAATCTTGGAGCAACAGAAATAATGACCGTTCAAAGAGAACTGACACTCAGTTCGTGAGGAAACAAGTGGCCACCTCTCTGTGAAGTGTTACAATGATGATGATGTAGAGTAGGGGAATTCCAGCAGACAAGAGTAGGAGATCTAGAGAGCCGGGAAGCAGAAACGAATATTCAGGGAGCAGATTGGCTTTAAGCCACAAGTAGACAGAGAAAGCAAAGAAAAAAGAGGATAAAAATAGTAAAGGAGAGCAGAGAGAGGGAGAAGCAAAAATTGCAAAGAACAGAGAAGCCGAGCTAACCTATAGAGCAAAGGCAGCATTGAGCAGATAGAAACAGAGAAAGTCCGAGAGTCTGTGAACTCCAGAGAAGGCTTGAGAGGTTCAAGCAACTCTTCTGTGTATACCTGTCTGGTATTAAGTACCAAATTGGACTCATACCACTGAGACCAATTGAGGTCGAGATTCAGTAAGGGGAAGTCTATGTACTCTAGAGACTTGTGGAATCCAAGTACAGTCCTACTAATCATTATCTGTTAAGTGAGACTCAATTTGAGCTCACTGTTGTAAAAATCTGCTTTTTAAGACACAATAGAAAGGCCACCACTGAAGGTTGGACTAGGAGACGTAACCCAAGAGGATTGGGTGAACTCATTATTAAGTTTTGCTGTGTTTATGTGTTTTGCTTGCCATGTTCTCTTATTGTTTCAGTGTCTGTGTATTTCGCAATCTTATCGATCTGTTACATAAAATAACATAGACACACCCCAACACATAAGTCTGTAATACCTTCATTAATTAACTGAGATCATTCATGAGTGATTTCAGATCACAAGACTATCCATTTTTTCACATATAGTGTAAGGAAAAGTCCTTATCCCCAACATCAACATACCAACTTTAGCCATTTAAGTATTTTTACCATTTATTAGACATCTCATATAAATGGGAACATTTAATATAGTCATAGCATCCATCTAAGGATGAAATATTTCAAGGATATTTAGCAATGGTAAATTCCATGCCTCTCTCAAAAAGAGCTATTCCTTAACCATTCTAAGGCATCCACAACCTTCCAAACAAGGTTGTTAGAAAATATCAATATTTCCCATGATTCTACTCAGTCATAACTCTTACTTCTTCAACTAAGCCCATAAACATCCCAAATGAAATCCACTCATAAAAAGTTATATTTTAACAATACATTTCATCATTTCCTTAAATCATTGCTTCAAATCATGGTTCAATACCTTCTAGTAATGTACTCACAGCATTTATTTCAACAACATCCTAATTCTTGCATGCACCCATGTACATAAGTGTTAATCATGTATGAAAGTGCATTTATTACACTTTTCATGCCTAACTCTTTGATTTTCAAGATCAACATCAATCATAAGGTCCAAACACTTTTAATATATTTCCTCAAGACATATATTTTGAAATCATGACTCTCCTTTCCAAGGGGGCATGCTTTCTTTTACAAAATTTCTCCAATCTAAGAAACATAACCCACAATTCAAAGTCAAATGCAGGTAGTACTACTATTTCTAAACATAAGCAACAAGCTCTTTTCGTTACTCCAAATTCATCTTTGTGGTATATCTCTCACCCTCTAGGCCTAGTGTTTGAAGCACAAATTTGATATCGATTTATAACACACACACACACACATATATATATATAATGACAATATACAGGGATTTATTCACAATTCCTTTAGTGAGGAATCATTATATTTATTCCAATCTCAACCCTTTAGGCTATCTTAAGAAATGGAAATATAAATTTCCTCTTCCTTTGATGATCTCAAACTTATTTTCTAAGGCCACTATTTTCTTTTGCCTATTGATATCTTTCCAACAATATATATTTCATCAAATTTCAAGATGTAGACTCAAAGTTATGGGTCTTAGAAGATTTCACTTCCTAATCCATATCAACATACCATACCATTGACATGTGGTATTTTGGCCCACATGTCATCACAACATAATGCCATGTCTGCAAGTTTGTAATGTCATCAACGACTTTGTCATATTTCAATCCAGGTATTTCATTTAATCCTCTTATTCAAAAAGTATAGATTTTTAAATATCTCAATCATATGTCATCCACAATTTCCAAATAAATATAATTAAAATGAAGTGTTGGATTTGGATATCTAGATTCTTGTATATATGGAATCTAGAAAAAGACGTCTAATTATCCATACACTATTTATTTGGTACATTTTCTCATCATTGAGCTCTACCATTTATCCGCATTTTAGATAAGCCCTCGATCACAACCCCTTTCTGGCCCATATGACAGGTGAATAGGGTTAAAACTTCAACCTAAATTTTAAGAGTTGAAGTCTTACACTCTAAGGACCAAATTTAACCATAAAGAAGAATTTAATCTAAGTAAAATAATTGTCTGGAATTTGAATTAATGCATCGTACAAACAAAACGGTGGACACAAATTAATTGTAGCTTCATAATATGTAACTATTCTTAAAAATACTCCAAGATACTACTTAGATCTTTATTCTTAAATATTTAGGTAAATTATTTAGCTAAATATATAAAATTGTCACATTATACTAAATGCATAGAAATTAGATAATATTTCCATAACATTATTTTATTAAACATAAATTAGAAAATCTTTATAGTTGAACACAATTAAATAATAAATTCTACAAAATAATATAAGGCTCTTATTTATGAAAATAATATTTCCAACAAAACCAAGAAAACAAAAAATATTCCACCCAACTATACATAATTCGTTATAGAACTCCACCCGCTAGCCAGTTTATGATTTCGCCACAGTGATGTTGATATGTAAACTTTCATGGATATTCCTTTGGGTAGTTCATCACAACACATCTGATAAATTATACTTTAAAATATGAAATCTAAACTATGAGGGTTTATTTGTTTTTAGATGTATGGATCTGTAAATTTCTATTTGTTGCATATGCATGCAAATTATAATTATGTAGAAAATAGAGAACAACAAAATAAAAACTCACAAACCATGATTTGACACGAGATATAACCTAGGAAACCCTTTCGGGAATAAACCCAACTATAAGGTGAGATTGTTCTACTCTCTTTCTCTGAATAGATAATTGCTACGAATACAAAGAAGTAAGTCTTATATCCCATAGGCTAATTGCTCGTCCATGGAAAATATGCACTCGAAAATAATGGAACCCGTTTTACTCCCAGAGGCCTATTTATAACACAACATGATAGCCTACTAGTGGTTAGGTTTGATTCCCTAAACTCTTAACCAGAGTCACAATATGGTCTCTTCTAAAGTCTTCTTTGTCATGATCATGTGTCTAGCCCATTTTACTTGAGTAATTGGGGCTAGCAAGCATCCTCTCAAATTTTGTTGGACAAAACAAGAAGGTCAACTTTTGAGTGGCATAACTTTTGCATACTTACTTTGATTGAGGCAAATCTTGCACTATTGGAAAGGTCTCTGTGTGTAGAATAGAAAAAAAAAATGTTTCTCTAAAGCGACATATTTTTACCCCATAAAACATCATTTGATGCCTCAAAATGCTTCATGAAGGTTTCAGACCCTAATTTTCCAAAATGGGCCCCGCTGGTAAAAATGGTATCTTGAGCTGATTCCTCCACTTTTCCCACTTTGAAAGCATCAATATGAATGGAAAAAAACTACCATGATCCAATCTAGATCACACCTCACCATTTTGGATTAGAAGTAGGAAATTATTTTTGGGTTCATCTTATAATGGATTCAACCAAAGTAATTCCCACTATCATGTTTTTCAAAAGACAAAGCAACTTTAGGCACCCACATTACCTACCATTCACAACACAAGAGGGATTCCTTTTTTGCTTCTTAATCTGTCATAATTATTTCATTCTAATTTTTTTTTTGAGGATATAGAAAGGTGTAGATTGTGTCCCAAAACTGCTTTTCACATTTCCTATATTAATGGCTCTTTCAGTAAGAATATATTACCCATTTTCATGCCTGGTTCAATCTATATCATCTTGGAACCTTACCTTTTTCTCTCTTGTCTATTAAAATTCTCTTTTATTGTCTTTAACTCAACCTTCCTCTTCCTATTCAATTTTTCCCATGCATCCCTCTTGAAAAGACATTCCCCCACTACTTCTTGTTCAAAGAATGTAGGAAAGACACCTTGCTAAAATACAAGAGTGTTGGCTTAACTATATGAATTTATTTTCTCAGCTAGTTATAACTTGAATAAGATGAATATGATAAGGTGGAATATATAGAGGAACAATAAAGAAATCTCTTAATAGACCCCCTTACTTTTCTCCACTTATGGTATCATAACCCCTATAGGAATTCATGTGTGCTAGTCTTGGTTAGCAACATTTTATTAACTATAAAAGTAAAAATATTTACAATGTTTACAATATCGTGGTATATCTACCTCATGGTGATCAATATAGAAAAAAATAAAAATATCCATGCATGGTTTTATAAAAAAAAAATTACAAATTTTCTAAGGAGAAAAATTGAGATGTTACATAAAAGAAGATAAATGAGATAATTAATTAATATCGTGATAGTTGAGATGACTAAAATAATAAAGGTGGAAGATAGAATTAATGATTGTTTGGTTTTATAGTGAGTATGATTTTGTATAACAAAAATGATAAAAAAAAATATCTTTTATAATACTCATTTCACATTTTTTCCTATAATAATTAATAAAACAAAGTCAAATACAATTAATATTTCTATATCTTGGAATATTTCTATAACATAAAAATAAAAAACATTTTCAGAAGTGACATTTAAAATAGAGGAACTTCATGTTATCTTGTATATTCCCTTGGGGTACATTTGTAAAATCATTTTTAATAAAAAAGAAGAGGGAAGGAGGGGTTATATTTTTGTTATTAAATACTTTGCATCTAAGTTGAAGGAAATTTGTGTTTTGTAGTGAATCAACTTGCGACATGTTTCTAGACTCATTTAACAAAAATAGGGAGAGGGGCATAAATTTTCTGGAATTTAGCTTTACAAATGTTTTTTAGATCTAGGGGAATTAGTAATTGGTTGGAATTCGAGATGTAGGTTTGAATTCAATTGGATACCATTAGAAACCCTAGGGTAGTGCTAAAAGCTTATAAACCAATAGGTAACAAGAAACTCATGACTCAAGCCAGAGTCAAGAAGTCCCTTAAAGCGGATGCTCATCATACTTATATACTTAAGATTTAGTTAATTTCAACTCGGTATAATGTGTATATTAGGTAAAGGTGTGTTTCTTGTTGTGTTTTTTAGTATGCATTAATTACATTGTAATCTAGTGGTCAGGATATGCTTAAGACATAGAATGATACGGTAACACATATTCTCCTTAATACTAATGGCTATTGATTTTTGGCTTAACACCTTATTGGTCCATGATCTCTATTTAAAGAGCATGCAAGGTCATTTCCAATGATTTATTGGGAGAAACTCTCTTATGTACAAAATTTCTTTTACATTATTAAAATTGTCTCAAATGGCCATGTTGGTTGGGGTTGTGTATTGTCTCTCTCAGAGGGTTTTTAACCACATAAAAATATTAGTGTTGTGATATTTGATGAGGTTGTGTGAGTGTTTATTAAAGGTGTCCATCCTTTATGGAATACCATGTTTTCGCAAACATGGTATCAAATATTGTTTGAAGAGATACTCCCATTGTTGATAAATGTCTTGATTTTACGTTGCCACATTTCCAAGGTCTATTATTTTTGTACATTTCAAGATTGAATAGACTATTCCATTGCATCTAGAGCACTACTTTCAGTTAAGAAAACCTCTCATTTCATCCAAAAAGTGTTTGTTTTCTTGAGATACAACCTTTTTTAATATCAAAATGTAGAAAGTTTAAATACACATTTTTAAAAATATTATTTAGAGAGTAATATTTATTTTTTATATTTTTATTCTTGGTTTTCTACTCTTTTTAGTCTAGGTATAGTCTTTTTCCTGTGCTCTAAGCTATCTTGGTAAATTAGAAATAGAGTGGAAAGTGTTTTCTTTTATGCATATTCTCTCTATTGTGCACTCTATGTGATCTCAACAAATCCACAGGGGCTTCACTCAATGAACCTCTAGCATAGAACGTACGTTTGTGGCATACTAAACAATACCATTAATTTGACTACATATTTGAAAATAACTTTAAAAATCACATTATTGAATCCCCTACCAATACGAACCCAATACACCTTACAAATTTAAAAAACCCCTTCTTTCACTAGATATTGTAGGTATCATTTTTTTCATTAGCATCTTTTATACCCCTTTATATTTTTCATTAACTTTGAGCTCCATTTTGTATACCTTCCAATATAAAAACCCTTTACCCCCTATTATATGCTCAATATATTATGCCATTTTTTACTCAATATATATCCCCCAATATGAACGCATTTGGTATGGTATTTATCCCCCAATATGAATGGATTTGGTATGGTATGCAATAAAGCCCCCATGTACAAATCATAAACAATGAAAAAACTTACATTTAATAGGTAAGCTAACTATTATCTAACCTAGTTGTTGATGTGTTTTGAAATTTTTGTTTGTTTTTGGATGAGCACGTTATTTTTTTTTGACAAGCATGCACTTGAGGAAAATCCATAATAAAAGTAACAATGTTTTACACTAGCTCACTTGGTTGAAAGTCACTTTATGAAGTAAGAGGTCATGAGTTCAAGTCTCTTTTTTAAATTACTTTTTGAAAAAAAATGTGCACACTTAAGTTATTTCATAACTTTATTGGAAAATGCATTTCACTTGTAATATAAAAGTGAACCACTTAACTTGTTTTTATAAAAGGGTGTCACTTGATAAAGTAACTTATTTATAAAAGTGAGCTTCTAGGAAAACCTGATGAAGGAAAATAATTTTTATTTCATAGTAGCATCCATCACTACATGAGCTAACTTCTACCTACCACATGGCTCTTTTTTATTATTAAGCCTTTTTTTTTTAAATGGAACAACTTTCACATCCAAAGTTCATCTTTAGTTTTGGTTTTTTGAAACAACCTCCTTCTTCTTTTTTTTTTTTTTTTTGTTTTTGTTTTCCGAGAGCTTTGCATCCAAATAGTTAGTTTTAGCTTTTGGATCCATATTATATACATATTTTAATATGACCACTCCAAGTGAAGTTTTTCTTATTGGTACCGATTACTTCTCATGGAAATCCTGCATGGAAGATGTTATGAAACCAGCTCACAAAATGATAGAAAAGAGAGATCGAGACCTTCAAAATAAGCCTCTTCAAGGGGGCAACCTCCTTTACATTACACAAATAAATAATTCTTGGATGATACAAATGACAAAACCTCCTTTTTATATATAGGAGTCTAAGGGGTCACAATATAATCAAGGCCAACATAACAATAATAATATAAGGGCACAACAATAACAATAGTGGACTCTTATGGGACACAATAATAACAATATGGGGACAATAGGGGCACAACAATAACAATAAGGGCTACAATGACAATAGTAATGGGGGAATCACTAATATTATAGGGACCTAACATGCCCCTCTCCATAAAAAAAAGTGTTGTCCTCAACGCTTGAGTAGTTTTGGATGCTTCTGTATAAAATTATCATCCTCCCATGTGGAATCTTTAGCAGGTAAGTTCTTCCACTTGACGAGATACTCCGAAATTGATCGATTTCATAGCTGTCAATTTCTTGTTTCTGTGACTTCTTCAAGTTCCAATATAATTTTTCCTTCCTCATCAAGTTCTGGAAATATTGTTTGAACTGGGAGCTTGTCACCAATAACCTTCTTTAAGAATGAAACATGGAAAACTGGGTGCACGCTGGAAGCTACAGGAAGCTCCAATTTGTATGCCATAGTAGCAATATTTTGCAACACCTTGTATGGACCATAATAATTTGGTCATAATTTATTATCCTTCTTAGCTTGCTTGAGGGACATTTGTTTATATGGTTGTAGCCATAGAAATACCCAATCACCTACATCAAAACTTCTTTCATCACGATGTTGATTTGCTTGTTGTTTCATTCTATTATGTGCCAAATTTAGGTTGTCCTTTTAGCATTGGAGAACTTGTTGTTGATGCTCGTTGTGATCTTACACTGCTTGAAACTTAGAATTTTCTCTTAAATATGATGTGATGGACAGTGGGTGATATCCATAAAGTGCCATAAATGGGGTCATTTTTGCAGCAGTATGGAAGTAAGTGTTATACCACCATTCAGCCAGAGGAAACCATTTGACCCATTGTGTCTGTTTATCAGATACAAAGAAATGAATATATCCTTCCAAACATTTTTTTACTATCTTAGTTTTCCCATCGGATTGAGGATGATAAGATAAGCTATGAACTAACTGAGTACCAAGACAAGAAAATAATTCTATCTAAAAATTTCCAGTGAAAATGGGTTCTTTTTCACGTACAATAATCTTTGGGTTTCCATGTAGCTTTTGAATTGTTTCCATAAATGCAATAGAAACTATATTGGCTTTAAATGGATGATATAATGAACAAAAGTGTGCATACTTCATAATTTTGTCAACTACCACCATGATGGCACTCTTTCCTTCAGACTTGGGTAAACCCGTGATAAAATCCATTGAAACCTCCTCCCAACGTTGACTTGGAATGGATAAAGGTTGTAATAGACCCGAAGTCTTAATTGTTTCAACTTTATTTTGTTGGCAAACCAACATTCAGCCACAAACTTTTGAATATCATACTTAATTCCATCCCATATGTTATCACCCAGTAATTTTCCAAGGTTAAGGAAAGAGATCATCGGGGTAACCACAAACCACTTTTGGAGATCAAGACCTAGCCTTCCTGATGCTCAAAGAGGGTTCTCTCTATATGATTTAGCTTTGTTTGATGGGATTTATAGGCTAGTTATGAAAGTTCAAGGGAGTTTTGATTTGTATTGAACATTGGGTGGTGGGGTTCTTTAAACAGATGGATAGAATGATGTCTCCAGACCATTGGGCATATGGAATCAAGAGAAGGGTAGTAGAACTGGATCAACTCACTAAAGGGAATGTTCAAAGGGCAAGATAGTAGAGTAGAGTGCACGTCTTTAGGCCAGAGGGGTGAAAAGGTTTTAACTAGGGTGAGAGAGCAATCAAGAATTCTCAAACCAAGATTGAAACGGGGAACAAAGGGCAGTCGGAAACATAGGGAAACTAAGAATCCTTTGCTATAGATCACAAAGAAACAACCTAAACTAAGGAGAAATTAATAATTCCTTAACTTAGATTGTCAGTAGAAAACATGTATTTGCCTAGCTATTATAACTGAGTGTAATTAAACAAATTCTGATACAATACTTCCAGTCATGCCATTCAGATTAGATAAACAATATGGAAAAGACTTTAAGAGATAACAACAACGTGAGAAAATACTTGTCTACACTTCACTCTGCACATGAATCCTTTGAAATATCTGGTCTCTATTCATCAATCTAGCTTGCTAGCTTAGTCAATGCTCCAATGGCTTTATAGAATTTCGATCAAGAAGTCTATAGAAATGTTTAAGAATCCACCCTACATACTTCAAATTGTGAAGTATTTATACTAAGGTTTTATTACAAATATCTCAAACTGACTTGAGATTTAATCTAGGAAATACAAATATCTTCTCGCATGAAGATAGAGGCAGCTAATGAACTGCTTTCATGTTGTCCCTTTTATTATGGTATTGTTGGATGTTATGGTTTGTTTTTAGCTCTTTATGCTCTTTGTTGTTTGAATTATCTCGCTGGAGGTTTTATTCACTTCTGGCTTTCATATGATACTCTCTTACTCTAATACTCTTCCACTTTGAGGAACTATCTTTATCCTTCACTGTGTTTTTCCATTTACTGCACAATTTAACCTTTTACTGTGTGTTTCAACAGTAAATTCTTTTGTTTTTATGTGTATCAACATCGGGAAGTGGAATTTAATCAAGTCTCTATATGTTTTGTTTATTTGTTCTTCTAACTGCATCTTCAGTCTGGCTCCTATGTTTTGAATGTTTATGCTCTGTATAAGAGTTTTCTTCTTGGCTCTGTGTGTAATTGTCTTCATCTTTAGTTCCTTGTATAATGGTCTTCTTCTTCTGAATATAGGATTTTAACAGGTTTCTTGTTAAGTCTTGGAGTAAACAGGTTTTGCGACTAGTATCAGAACTGTCTATCCAAGCTCTGTTCTTTGGCTGATTATCTGTAAAATTTAACCAATTATTGAGAAAATATCGGTCTGCTGGAAGGGCGCTTGATGGATTCATTTGCAAATGGATGCCAAGGGAAGGGTTCGTGGCAGTGTTTTGGATGTGAACGAAGGTGGAATTGCGTCGCAGAGGCTTAGGGTGGCGCTGAAGGGTTTAACAAGTGTAAATTGTTAAAAAGGCGAAAGGCTTGAAAACACGAGTTTTCAAGGTTTAATGTATTTAACAGGAAAATTTTGTGAATATGGCGCGAAGTTTTCTTTTTACGGAGAACTGGCATTTTATCGGGTTGGCGGGGAGGTGGTTTTAAGAGTCGTCACACCGCTTTTGTGGTGTGGGCGGTTTTTAGGAGGGGTCACCTGATGTGTGTCAGAGCTTGACACGTAGCCATCGGGGGGTCAGGGAAAACCACCTTATCGGGTGGGTAAAGGTAGGCTATCGGGCTCGGCCGATGTGGCTTTGGGCCATCGGATGAGCGGGAAGTTGATCTAACGGCAATCGGGTAGGGGAAATGTGCGGGTTATAAAAGCTTGGGTTTAGGAGGGGCCCAATGCTTTAATCTTCAGCGGTATTGATTTATTTAGGAATTAATCATGGGTTTAAAATGATCGGGCCGGGCTTAATGAGGGAGTTTAACTCTTTGGGTAAAATGTCAGGCATCGGGTGAGGCTGATATGGCTGTGCGTTGTTGGATTTGAGTGCGGATGATTGGACGGTGGTCGAGTCAATGAAGAAGCATGCGTGAAATATATGGGGGCTTTAAGGGGGGCCTGAAGCTTTTAATCAGAAGTGATTTTGGGTTTATTTGGGTTTAATGGGGGATTTATATGTTTTGTCAAGATATGGGTAATTCATATAGTTTTTATTTAAAACTAAGGGTTGGGGTATTTACATAGGTATTTAGTTTATACACAGGAAAAGGGTTATATCGGGATTTATACAATAAAGTTAGGAATTAATATGAAATGCGATGGGCGGGGGTTTTTCCTAAATAAAAGGGTAAACGGTATGTGTTTACGCATTAAGCTTTATACTTAAGACAAAAGGCCTTTTGTGGGTTTTTGAGCGAAAATGGATTTACATGGGGGGTTTTCAGTTTTCCTAGGTAAATGGTGTTTAACCATAGGAAAAGGGGTTTTCTTAGGGTGATGAAGGGAAATAGTTTGTATGAAGGGGATATGATTTTACGAAGGGGATTCTAGCACTTGAGTCCATAAGTCATTAAGCCGAGGGTCTGGTCCCACCAAAAGTCAGAGAAATGCTCTGATCCTCTTTGACTTGTAGGGTTAAAAGTACTTAGAACATACTTGTGGATAGGAAATTAGTAAGTAAAGGGGAAAAATGAATGAAGGGGAGTTAATCATATGAACTTGTAAATCTTTACCTTTGCCTTCATAGTTGACCATACATGTTGAAAGATGTATCTAAGCATGATGCATGTATTTTGATCCAATTAACTTTGTAGTTCAACAACCTTTCTTCTACTTACCCATTTCTTACCTCTAACATATTTTCTTCATTTCTTTAGGTGCATTTAGGCTAGAAAACCCTAATTCATGTATTTTTCTTTTGAAAAATAATCTATCTGATTCTAACCTTATATCATCCAAGGGCTCAGATTAAGCTTATGAGCTCCTTTTGTTTTCTCTACCTATTTATGATCTGCCAAGATTAAACTGTTTGGTCAAATTTTATTCTCTAATCTATAAACATAAAATTCAAAGCATGGAATAACCAAGATTAAACTATTTGATTGCCATGGATTGTGGCATGAATAACAAGTTTCACACAATCATTATTATGCATAAAAGTAAATAATAGTGGCATTTAGACTTGCACACTTTCATGGTCTCTTTGTTTTTGGGGTTCATATACTTTCATTTTTTTGACCTTCTCTTATTCATTTGTCTTTTGATTTTTCTTTTAGGACATACCCTCTTTACATTTTTTAATTTTCATAATATGGAAAACATTTGCAGAAAGAAAATGTATGTACAATATTGCAAGGCTTAACTTTCATCATTCAAAATTATGATTCCTATTGGTATAGGAACCTAACAGTGGTTCCACTTGGGGATGGCATCTCCTTATGAAATGTTAAGAACATTGTTGACTAGTAGCCTGATCCATTGGGCCAATCCCAAACATGTATACACTCTGTTGTAATAATATTTGTGATTGAAACTCTTGAACTAAAAATACACCCTTTTCTGCAAACTGAAACTGGTCTAACATAAATTTCCTGTTGAAAAATTGAATTTGTTCAAACCGAAATCCTACCTACTTACTCTAATCAGTTGTCTAACTTTTGGTTAGGTAAAATGAAACAACCAATGAAACCATTCAAGCATCATATACATTGGTGGATTTTGCTGCTTAGGCTTGTTTTTTATTAAAACTGAGATTCTAAAGCCAATTGTAAGCTTGTCATCTAATGAGAAGATAAGGAAATACTTGATTTCCTTTGCAGACTCTAAAAACTGTACAAAAGGATCTTCCAAAATATATACACTATTGTTCAACTAATTTAAGCAACTACACAATTGTTTTGGATGGCCTCCATGCCATGAAACTGAAATATCACTTTTATCTTTAACACCCTGCAGACTTTCAGATGATCTTTGTGGTGATATTTATACTGATTGAAATGTTTGTTTGGTGAAGCCTTTATCATCTTGATTTTGAATCTCATAGTCAGTTAATGGAGAAAAATTATGATTGCATTCATTATCCAACCTGTTAGCTATTTGATTATAAACAACTTGAAAGGATTGCTGCAACTTATTGCCCATAGGTTTGAATGGAACTTCATAGATTTCTACAAGCTACTCATCCTTTTCTTTAGAGATTTTATACCACATTTCCTTTAAAAACTGAAATGATTCAAAACAAAGAGGCAAAGAGGCAAAGAGGCTCCACTTATTTCCAAATTTTCTACACTTTTTTCCTCACTTTCATAGCTGACTTGGATGAGATGATCACTGTTTCCAAGTTGTTGAAACTGAGTTTCCCTATTCCCCAAACTAGTTTCTGATTGCTTTGTAAAGCTAGTTTGGATTTGAAGAACACAATTATCATCATACTGATCATATTTAGGCAAATCATCAAAAGGAGTAATGTCTTCAAACATACACATAAGATCAGGAGATTGCTCCCCCACATATTGCTTTATAAATTATGAATCTATCTTTTGATCTACGGTATTTGGAATTAGCAGGAACTTGCTCATGGCTCTCAACCTCTTCCTTTTGTGAAATAAATGTGTCATGGTGATTTTGAAAAAAAAAATTATCTTTCATGGTGAGATTCTGCATCGTTTCCTCTATTTTCTTTACCAAAATTTCAAGTTTTTCCTCTGCAATGTTGCTTTCATCTACTTCTACTTTCAACTTTTCCCTTCTAATTTGTAGATTAACTTCTACATCTATTGCAATGTTCAACATTTGTTCTAGTGTTGAGGGGTTTCTTTCTCTTAGCTGAAATTCTATCTCTGGATCAAATGCTTTTGGATAATGCAAAAGAGTTGAATCGGGGGGAGGTATTATATTTGATGGCATTGAATAATAGGCTTGATTAAATCTGTCAGAAAATTGTTGTATTGTTTCATTTGGATGTCTTTTTAACTGATTATATTCTTGTATGACCACTAAAAGATTGAATTTGATTATCCATCTATCAAGGAAAAATTTGACAAACTATTGGAAATTTGAGATGCTTGCAGTAGGTAAATTCTTAAACCACCTCTTTACTCTACTTTGTAAAGAAAGAGCAAAAATCCTGATAATAAGATCATCTTCATCAATTTCAAATAAGTCTAGATAGTTCTCAAAACCTTGAATATGTTTTTGGGCAGTGATACCATTCTCTCCATCAAACCTAGGGAGATACATGTAATAATTGTTAGGGAAAGCATGGAGTGTAGGAGGTAAGATGAGTGGCTTATATCTATCAAGGACTTTATAAGGTACATGAATATGTACAGGGATTGTATGATTAGTCTTGATTGTTTGATGCTCCTCAATTGGAAAATGATCTTCATAAGAGTTAGAAGACTGTTGTTCAAATGTGTAAGGAGACTTTATATCTACAATTTTCAAAGGGAAATAATAAAAAATTAATCTAAAATCTTCTCTAAAATACAATATACATTGAAAAACTTTATCAATGAGAAAGAACATAATGTCTTGGATAACAATCCAAGTTAAAAGCCTAATCTTTTCATATAGTTCTTTCAGGTTCATTCCTCCAGTGGAGTCTTGATTGTGGAATTGATTTGGAGTCGCCAGGTGGATGATTTTAACCTTTGTGTGTCTGATCACTATCCACCATCATATATCAGATCTAAACTTGTAAAACATTTTTGAAGAAAATGTTAGTTCTCCCTAGTGGAGTCGCCACTATGTTATCACCCAGTAAATTCCCAAGGTTAAGGAAAGAGATCCTCAGGGTAACCACAAACCAATTTTGGAGATCAGGACCTAGCCTTCCTGATGCTCAGAGAGGGCTCTCTCTATATGATTTAGCCTTGTTTGATGGGATTTTTAGGCTAGTTATGAAAGTTCAAGGGGGTTTTGATTTGTATTGAAGATTGGGTGGTGGGGTTCTTTAAACAGATGGATAGAATGATGTCTCTAGACCATTGGGAATATGGAGTCAAGAGAAAGGACGCAGAACTAGATCAACTCACTAAAGGGAATGTTCAAATGGAAAGATAGCAAAGTAGAGAGCAAGTCTTTAGGCCAGAGGGGTGAAAAGGTTTTAACCAAGGTGAGAGAGCAATTAAGAATTCTCAGACCAGGATTGAAACGAGGAAAAAAGGGTAATCAGAAACAAAGGGCAATTAAGAATCCTTTGCTATAGATCACAAAGACACAACCTAAACTAAGGAGCAATTAAGAATTCCTTAACTTAGATTGTTAGTAGAAAACATGTATTTTCCTAACTGTTATAACAGAGTGCAATTGTACAAATTCTGATACAATACTTCCAGTTATGGCATTCAAATTTAGATAAACAATATGGAAAAATCTTTAAGATATAACAACAATGTGAGAAAATACTTGTCTACACTTCGCTCTGCACATGAATCCTTTGAAATATCTGGTCTTTATTCATCAATCAAGCTTGCTGGCTCAGTTAATGCTCCAATGTCTTTACAATATTTTGATCAAGAAGTCTATAGAAATGTTTAAGAATCCACCCTACATATTTCAAATTGTGAAGTATTTATACTAAGGTTTTATTACAAATATCTCAAACTGACTTGAGATTTAATCTAGGAAATACAAATATCTTCTTGCTAGAAGATAGAGGCAACGAATGAACTGCTTTCATGTTGTCCCTTTTATTGTGGTATTGCTGGCTGTTATGATTTGCTTTTAGCTCTCTATGCTCTTTGTTGTTTGAATTATCTTGCTGGAGGTTTTATTCACTTCTGGCTTTCATCTGATACTCTCTGACTTTGATAATCTTTCACTCCGAGGACCTGTCTTTATCCTTCACTGCGTTTTTCCATTTACTGCACAATTTAACCTTTTATTGTGTGTTTCAATAGTAAATTCTTTTGGTTTTATGTGTATTAGCATCAGGAAGTGGAATCTGATCAAGTCTCTGTATGTTTTGTTTATTTGTTCTTCTAACTGCATCTTCGGTCTAGCTCCTCTGTTTTGACTATTCATGCTCTGTATAAGTGTTTTCTTCTCTGCTCTGTGTGTAATTTTCTTCATCTTCAATTCCTTGTATAATGGTCTTCTTCTTCTGAATATAGGATTTTAACAGGATTCTTGTTGAGTCTTGGAGTAAATAGGTTCTGCGACTAGTATCAGAACTGTTTATCCAAGCTCTGTTCTTCGACTGATCAACTATAAAATTTAACCAATTATTGAGAAAATATCGGTCTGCTGGAAGGGTGCTTGATGATTTCATTTGCAAACGAATGCTAGGGGAAGGGGTCATGGCAGTGTTTTTGATGTGAATAGAGGTGGAATTGCGTCGCAGCGGCTTAGGGTGGCACTGAAGGGTTTAACAATTTTACACTATTAAACGAGCGAAAGGCTTGAAAACACAGGTTTTCAAGGTTTAAAGTCTTTAACAGGAAACTTTTGTGAATGTGGCACGAAGTTTTATTTTTACAGAGAACTAGCATTTTATCGGGTTGGAGGGGAGGTGGTTTTAAGAGTCGTCGCACCGCTTTTGTGATGTGGGCAGCTTTTAGGAGGGGTCACCCGATGTGCGTCAGAGGTTGACATGTAGCCATCGGGGGGTCGAGGAAAACCGCTTTATTGGGCGGGTAAAGGTAGGCTATCGGGCTCGGCAAATGTGGCTTTGGGCCGTCGGATGAGCGAGAAGTTGATGAGCGGGAAGTTGAAGCATGATGCATGTGTTTTGATCCAATTAAATTTGTATTTCATCAACCTTTCTTCTACTTACCCATTTCTTACCTCTGACATATTTTCTTCATTTCTTTGGGTGCACTTAGGCTAGCAAACCCTGATTCATCTATTTTTATTTTGAAAAGTAATCTATTTAATTCTAAATTTATATCATCCAAGGGCTCAGATTAAGCTTATGAGTTCCTTTTGTTTTCTCTACCTATTTATGATCTGCCAAGATTAAACTATTTGTTCAGATTTGATTCTCTAATCTATAAACATAAAATTCAAAGCATGGAATAACCAAGATTAAATTGTTTGATTACCATGGATTGTGGCATGAATAACAAGTTGCACACAGTCATTATTATGCATAAAAGTAAATAATAGTGGCATTTAGACTTGCACACTTTCATGGTCTTTGTTTTTGGGGTTCATATACTTTCAGTTTTTTGACCTTCTCTTATTCTTTTGTCCTTTGATTTTTCTTTTAGGGCATACCCTATTTACATTTTTTATTTTTCACAATATGGAAAACATTTGCAGAAAGCAAAGGTATGTACAATATTACAAGGCTTAACCTTAGTCATTAAAAATTATGACTCCTATTGATATAGGAACCTAACACCATAAAAATTCTATCTTAACCCTGTGGTAAGTTTTTAAAATTCCTGAGTGCCCTCCTAAGGGGGAGGCATACAATTCCATAAGAATTTTTTGTTTGAGTTGGGAATTCTGACATAGGTGTAAGCGATATTTGTACCATAACGAATCATTTTTCCAACTAAATGTATCAGATGTTCTGGGATCTTGTTGTAACTTTTCAATGAGTGTCCACACTTCTTCGTCATTCTTCCATTCATTCCTTGCTTTGTTTATCCAATCTGGTTGGATAGTAGAAATGGCACAAAGAAATGCTTCCACATCCTCATCCTTTCTTGAGAGTGCATCTGCTAGTTACTTCCCTTTTTTGTAGATGATTTCAAATTCATAACCCAACATCTTTGTGACCCATTTTTGCTACTCTTCTAAAGATAATCTTTGTTCTAAAAATTATTTAAGACTATCATGATTCGTTTTTACCTTTAAGTGTCTTCCCATTATGTAGGGTCGTCATTTCTTAAGTGCATGTAGTATTGCCAATATTTGCTTCTCATAAATAGCTTTGCGTAAATATTTTCCTTTGATTGGATGACTTTCAAAAGAAATGGGTCTTCTTTCTTGCATTAAACAACACCAATTCCATTTCCTGAGGCATCACATTCCACAATAAAGATTTTTGTGAATTTTGGCATAGCTAAGACCGGTGCTTGGCACATTGCCTCTTTAAGATGTTCAAAGGCCTTTGTTGCTTCTGGAGTCCATAAAAATGCATCTTTCTTCAATAATGTTGTGAGAGGTGTTGCTATTCTCCCATAATTCTTAACAAACTTGCAATAATACCCTATCAACCTGAGAAATCCTTGTAGATGCTTTATGGATGTGGGGATTTTCCATTCAATTTAATTTTTTTAGGGTCTACTTTAACACCTTCATGAGATACAATATGACCTAGATATTCCACCTCTTGTACTCCAAAGAAAATTGGAGCTTTTTTCATATAATTGTTTCTCCTCCAATAGTTTGAGCACCCTGTCAACATGTTGACCATGATCCTTCCAATACTTGTTATAGATTAGTATATCATCAAAAAATACTAACACAAATTTCCTAAGGAAGGTTTTGAAAATGGAATTCATCAAACCTTGAAATGTAGAAGGTGCATTGGTAAGGCCGAAAGGCATGACCAAAAATTCATAATGACCCTCATGAGATCTAAATGTTGTTTTCAGAATGTCTTCAGTCTTCATTCTGATTTGATGATATCCTGAATGAAGATCCAACTTGGTAAAGTAAATTGATCCATGCAATTCATCCAATAGTTCATCAATGACAGGAATGGGAAATTTATCTTTAATAGTGAGCTTGTTGAGCTCCCTATAATCCGAACACATGCACTATGATCCATCTTTCTTGTGCATCAATACTATTTGAGCAGAGAAAGAACTTTGACTAGGTTGAGTTATACCAACCTCTAGCATTTCTGCAACCAAACATTCAATTTCACTCTTTTGGGCATAAGGATATCTGTAAGGTCTTATGTTTGGAGGAACACTTCGTGGAATCAAATGAATAGTATGATCATGATCACAAATAGGTGGGATACATTTGGGAGTCTCAAATACCTTGGAATGATTGTCCAAGAATTTTTGGAGATTTGGAGAAATAAATGATTTCAATGTGGGAACCTCTAGCGAACATAATTGTGTAATTACGCCTTGTTTTTCTTACTTTAGAAGCTTTGTAATTCCATTAGAGTTGATTATCTTTCTTGGTTTCCTTGCGATACCTCTTAATTCAACTTCCTTTCCTTCCTAAGAAAATTTCATGTAAAGTTCTTGAAAATTAAAAGCTATTGTACCCAAGGATTGTAGCCATTGGACTCCTAGTACAACATCAGCACCACCCATTGGAATGGAAAGCATTGGGCTATTCAATACATATTCTCTCATGTATATCTTGATATTATGGCACTTTCCAGAGCAATTTATGGTTTCTCCACTTGCAACCATCACTTGACACTCTAGTGCTGGATATAGGAAGCAGTTCAATTCCTTGGCTATCTTACAATGAATAAAATTATGGGTATTTCCCGAATCAGTCAACACTATTACCTTTTTCTTCTTGATATGTCCTTCTTTCTTGATCATTTGAGGAGTGGTAATTCCGGCCAATGCATTACAAGATATGGTTGGATTCATTTTTTTTTCTCTGAGGTTTTTTTCTGGTGTATATCCTCTTCTTTTGACGTTTCTTGTTCTTTTCTTCCTCCTCTTCACAATCTATTTAAAATAATTTCTTCTCAGCACACTTTTAACCTTTCTTGTGTTTGCTATCACAACTGTAACAAAGCCCTTTTTCTCTTTTTTCTTCCAATTTTTGGGGTGTCAACCTTGTAGGTTGTGGAAGGCTAGAGGAAACAACACTTCCATCCATATAGTTGTGAGTGTTAGGCTTCCTTGTTGCCATAACTTTTCTTTCCATTTTTCTTGCCAACCTGAATGCCTTCTCCAATGAGTCAGGTTCCCAAGGGTGAATCTCATGTTGGATGTTATCCTTTATATTCCCTATGAAAACATCAATCCTATGCTCCTATGGAATATATTTTACCCTTATATTCAATTTTTGGAAGTCCTCAATGTGCTCCATCATTGAACCCTTTTGTTTGAGGTTTATCAATTGGCTAAAAAAAGTTTTGCTTTTTGTTTCCTCATAATGTACTATCATTTCTTCTGTAAAAATTGCCCAAGTGACAATTTATTTATGAGAGCAAAGCCATCGATACCATACAAAAGAATTTGGCTCCAAATATAAACTTGCAATGCATACCTTTTGTGTGTTTTTCATATTATGGAGATCGAAAGCATCCATGTTATGGGATCCTTGCCATCAAACTTTCTCATATCGATCTTTGGAACATGGTAGCTCTTCAATCCAATGTTAGAGTCTATGAAATCATGATTAACATTTATTTTGTTCTCATCATGAGTTTCCATTACTACCCTCTCACCATTAGTAAGCATTTCTTGTAGCAACTTAGTCAAATCTATCTTCAAATCTTCCTTCGTAGCGTCCATGCCATTCATCTTAGCTTCCATGCCATCAATCTTAGCTTCCAAACCATCCATCTTAGCTTCCACGCTATTTATCTTAGCTTCCACGCCTTTCTTTAAACCATCAATCTGAGCTTCCATTACCTTTTGTGAGAGTGAAATTTTCCGCACTTGGTCTCGTAATTTTGATATATCATGTTGCATTTCTTCCTCTTCTTCATGAGTCATGCTATAGATTTCAGGTTGCTTACTAGGTGTTTCCATTTTCTTTATTTGGGGCATCAATTAATGATAATTATGTTTCACTATGCCCTTTGAAATTCAAACTAATTTTTCACCCAAACTTATGCAAAATTTTAAAGAGACTGCACACTTTTTTCCTTATAGAAGCTCGATATTGAATCTATTGTAGCCCTATGTTACGGATCTCCAAGGTTTGAAATTTCTTCCTGTGGTAGCCCTTTGAGTCCTCTTTCCAATGCCACCAGTATGATCAAAATTGGATTCTTCAAGAAAGAGTTATGCCCAATCTCCCTATATGACCTGATTATATACTTTTTTAGTAGAGCGAACTTGTACGATGTGCCACGTGTCACTGTTTAGACCTTCGGATCTGAAAGAGATACAAAGAAAACTACAGTTCGTCCTCTTTCTATAACTGCTTACGAAATTCCAATCTGATGTTCATAGAGAAAGTTATGATGATTTTTCCAAGGTCACTTGTTTGGAATGTAATTCGAGAATCTACAAAAATCCTAACTTCCTCAGATCATATCTCCGAAAATATAGTGGGACATGATCTGAAATTCGGACCCGAGGTTCAGAACGATTCGGCTCAAATGGGTTTTGTTTTATTTTATGAAACGTCGTAGAGAAAAAGTGATAGAGAAAATTCCACAATGACCTGTTTGGAGCAGTGAAACCCTATAATCCAAAGCTCTGATAGCAAATGTTATGAAACTAGCTCACAAAAATATAGAAAATAGAGATCAACACCTTCAAAATAAGCCTCTTTGATGGGGCAACCTCATTTACATTACACAAATGAATAATTCTTGGATGATGTAAATTACAAAACCTCCTTTCTATATATAGGAGTCTAAGGGGTCACAATATAATCAAGTCCAACATAGCAATAATAATAAAATGGCACAAAAATAACAATTGTGGCCTTCTATAGGGCACGATATTAACAATATGGGGACAATAGGGGCACAACAATAACAATAAGGGATACAATTACAATAGTAGAATCACTAGTATTATAGGGACCTAATAGAATATGTACTAAGAGGTAAAGGATTGTACCAAATTATCATGGGAAAATAAAAAGACCCCTATAATGTTGATAAGAAAGCCAAATGGGATAATAAGAATGATGACACACATAGACTAATCAAAATGTCCATTTCTCAGTATTTACTATTTCATATTCAAGGAATCAATGACATGAATGAAGCATCAAAACAATTGAAAAAAATATTTGGCGAACCTAGTGTGATTAGATCTCATCAAATTGAAATTAAACCATGACTTAAGTCCTAATGATTTGCATTACATTGAATATTATTGATTTAAGGTCAAATAACTTAGGCATTTACTTAAAGATTGTAAAGTTTATCTAAAGGATGACTAATTTATATATGTTACTGCTTCCAAGCTTGTTTCTACATATTCTATTTTTGTAACCACATCTTATGCCACTAAAAAAGATATAGGGGCTACATATCAAGATCCTACTCTTGAATATTTTATGAATTTCTAATTAGAGAGCAAGACAAGCTCTTGCATATTGGAGTGACAAAAACTACAGGTAAATCTAATAAGGTCTTAGTGGCCCAATAGAAAGATAAAACAAAGCATCCAGAGAAGGAAATTCCTTACAAAACTAAGAAAAATAAGGGTACCAAACCATCTTAGCCATCTTCTACTCCCAATGGTGACAAAGGACTAAAATAAAAAAGTAAGAAGACTAACAGATATTGCAATTGTTGTGGAAAAGACAATCATTTGGAGTCTAAATGTTTTAAAATATGGAGACCGTAGAAGTAGTAATGAAGAATCCCAACATCAATCTTGATTCTTATGCTTCTAACACTTATTCTTATGGGTATGCACTTTCATATTTTGGTTTCACTTTCAATGCAACCTCTACTTCTTATGAATGGCTATTGATTTTATAGAATCTTATCATATGGCTAACAATAAATCCATTTTTTCTGCTTTGAATTATTGTAACACAAAAAAATTATTTATTGATTATGATATATTTTTTAGTGTCATTGGGTTTGGACTATTTCAAGTAAATAATGGTCCATTTAATGATGTATTATGTGTTCCAATTCTTTCTTGCAACCTTATATCAATTTATTAGACCATTCATTCGGGTGAAGGTAAAACAATACAATTTTCACCTCCTCAAGATGTAATTAAGGATTTAAAAGATCCTAAGAATGTACTTTCCATTAGAATTTGATAATATTACTAGTTTGTACAAGTTTGACAACATTGGGCCATAATTCTCTCAATATTTATTGATCACAGTGATGACTTGAGCACATTTTAGAATCAGGTTATTTGATCATCTAAATTATCGCTCATTGCATAAAATATAATGTAATCAAAATATGGTGACTAGTATTCTATTTTTCTTCCAGAGATAGTGTTTGTGTTAGTTATTTTCTTGACAAACATCATGGGGAAATTTTGAAAATAACACTACCTCTTAATATGCCTCAACCCCTTTGCATCTTGTTCACATTGATTTGTGTGGTCCACTTTCTTCTCCTTCTTTCTCTAGGTACACATACTTATTAACTTCAATTGATGACTTCTCCATATGCATTTTAATTTATTCTTAAAACTTAAGTTTGAATTTTTTGAATTATTCTTGGCCTATAATACCCTTGTAGAAAAAAATATGGACATCAACTGCAAAGGTAAAGAGTAGATGATGGAGGTGAATGTCAACAAAAAATTCACAACGTATTGCACTACATAGGGCATTCAAATGAAACATATTATTTCATACGCTCCATTGGAAAATGGTGTTGTTGAAAGAAACAATAATACATTAAAGGAAATGGATACTTTTATGATTCAATCCAAGGGATTAAGTCTTCAGTATTGGGTGGAAACAATCAGTTGTGAAAATTACATAGTAAATGACACTCCCATAAAGGATCTCGCATTCTTGATGATAAAAGGAAATCATTATAGCATAAAAGTGAGAAGAGTATTTGTGTTGGATATTATGAAGAGGTAAAAAGTTATATACTTCTTCAACCTTATTCCAATGAAATATTAATTAGAAGGGATGTTAAATTTAATGAAATTCTCTTGGCTTGCTAGCTTGATTTAATGTTTGTGCCATGTTTGAACTACAATTTATCTTTGGCATTTGTTCCACCTTCCATTCGTATTCTATTTTCTTCTTCATATGATGACAATGAGGACGAAAAGCCACCTCTTCTTGCTCACCTTCCACCGATGAGTCCATTGAACATGAACTGGCACCAACACCACAATGTCACAAATGGGTCAATTCAACACAAGAAGAAACTAGTGATATTGTTGGTGATCCTACCAATCAACATCATACTCATCCATAGTTATAGCAAACTTCCTCACTTTTGGCTCAATTTTTAAAGATTCGTGATCTATACATAATTTTATAAGCTTCAAACCATTTTGATTGTGAAACAATGATGAATGAAGAATATTGTTCCCTAATGGTGAATGATACTTGGGAACTTGTGCCTCTTCTAAAAGGAAGAAAACTTGTCAGATGTAAATGGGTGTATGGAAATAATTGTGCATCATATTGATCAGGTGCTCAAAAAAATAGCTCAAATTTAAAAGTTGTCATATTGGTGTTGAACCTAAACGAACATGTAGTGCTCATCATCCTGAATCTGAAGCAACTCGTTTTGCATGAAACGAACTCTGTATGACTCCAAAAACAAGTTTTGTTCACTTTCCCAAACAGACAATTAAAAAAAAGGACAACCCAGTCAGCGATCTGTACTGTTGACTGGGCAAGTGATGTGGATGTTGACTTGGTCAAAGGGCTCCTCGCCTAATGAAATTGTGTCAAGTGGCACATTCTGACTGGTCGGATTTTAGTTGTTGTTATTGTTGGAATGACGGCTAACCACGGGATTACACATGGCCCAGCCGGAGGCCACCTCGTGGCAGCTCGGGGGCCACCAAAAGTGTTGCTATAGTCTAGGTGGAGGCAACGAGGGGTTGAACCCGTGACCTACCAACTCAAATTCAAAGTCATTACCGTTGCACCACACACATCGCTTAACCATATTATTCGCGCCAAATATTTAAAGTTGAATATTGCAAAGTTCAAGAGTTGGGCGAGACGCGTGGGACCAGTCCGCAGACTAACCGCCCCATCTGAACACCTTACCATTAACTAGAAAGGGTTATGCGACTGTTGTAGGAAAATGGGCTAGCCCGTTGGCGCATGGCCCCCATATGACCTTTCTCCTAATTTTTAGGCCTCATTAGTGAAATTAACCGTCCGACAAATCCGCTCAGATTTTAGCGGATTTGGTGGCCCATTAGCAGAAATCTAGGCAAAAATGACGGTTCAGTGCCGGATTTTGGTCAATTTGTGGAGCGAATAGTGGAGAAACTAGGATAGGTCATAACTTCTCCAGTTTTCTATCGAATTGGGTGCAAAAAGAGGCTAGGTAGCCATTTTCGGACATTTTGGACTCATTAGAGTAGGTTGCAGAAGTATTTGGGCATTGTAAACAGATATTTTTACACATTTGAGCATAATAGATAGGCTCAAGCCATTGGAAGCCGGACCAACGAGACATAGTCCAATAGGGGTGAAATCCTTCATCATTTTTTTGTTGTGATCTTTTGTTGGTGATGTTCTCTACATTTATATGTTGTTGTTCAGTTTCTTATTTATGTTAAAATTTCTCATAAAATTAACATAAAAACTCATTTTCACTTGCAATAAAATCATGAATCCTTAAGAACATTAATATCATTTTGTTCATTTTCCAAGGAGGATATTAGAACAACAAAACTAATATTCCTAATCAGATCACATATGGATGCGTTGAAATACATAAGGCTCAATTGGTTGCTAAAGGATTCTCTGAAATTGAAGGAATTGTGCATAATGAAATTGTACCATTATCACCAAAATTATTTCCATCCACCTTGTTATAGCGCTTACTACCTCACATAGATGCAAGGTTCATTATATTTTTGTTAAATATGTATTCTTACATGGGGGTCTACAATAAGAATCTAAATGGAATAATTTGTTGACTGCAATCAAAATGACTCCAGTATTGTTTATCACCTTAAGAAATATCTCTATGGTATTAAACAAATCCCTTGAGTTTGGTATGAAAAAATGGATAGCTTTCTTCTTGAAATTGGATTCTCTAGATGTCATTCTAACCCCATTATCTATACCAAGAAATTAGGAAGTCATCTCATAATCCTTGTTATTTTTGTTGATAACCTTATCCTCACTAGTAATGACCTTAAATTTTATCTCAGGCGAAAGCAAGCCTTAAGAATAAGTTTGAAATGATATACTTAGTATATTTGTTTTATTTTCTTAGCCTCCAATTATTGAAAATCAAGGAAGGAATTTCTTTTTTTCAATCTATGTATGCATGTAACCTTATTCACTGCTTTCACATGGAAGATTGTAAGTCATCCCCTTCTCCCTTTTATTCTAGATTCAAACTTTTTTCCTGTTGCAATAGAATTAGATTTGATGACACTTTTTACCATTAGTCAATTGGTGGCCTCTTATATTTGAATCATGTACCCCTCTTATATTTTCTTTGTTGCTAGTCTTGTTGCCCAATATACAAAAACATCCCATGAAAGTCATTGAAAATTAACAAAAAGGGTACTTGAATATATTTAAGGTACAATTCACTTTATGATACATTAAGTTCAAGGGGGAATCCTTTATTGTTTGGTTTCATTAATTCATATTGGGATGGTGACCCTAATGATCATAAGTCTATTACAGGTTATGTGTTCATTCTTGGTTTAGGACTTGTCACTCGGGCTTGTAAGATGCAATAGACTACTTCTCTTTCTTTAGTAGAAGTAGAATATTGGGCAAGTTAATGCAAGTCAAGAAGTATTTTGGCTTCTACATATCCTTTTATATTTTGGATTCTAGCAACAATATCTGACCACCCTTTGGTGCAACAATGAGAGTTCCATCAATCTCACTAAAGATCTAGTTCAACATTAGCATAAAGAACACATTAAGCTATAAATGTACTTCATCAAAAACATCATTCAAGATGAAGTTATTGAAGTTCTCTTTTACCCAATAGATGATCAAGTTGCATATTTTTTCACAAAATCTATTACAAAAGAAAATATTTGTAAACTTGAATCTATGTTATGAATTTAGGAAGTTGTTATTAAGGGGGAATAGGCTCTAATTCTTCTTTTCTTCTCATATTATGTCACCATTGTAAATTATTTAATCCTATCCCAAGTTTTTCTTAAGGAGGGATGTTAGGATATTTAGACACTTAGGAGTTAGTTAAGTTCAACTTAGTATAAAATGTCTATTAGGTAAAATTTGTTTCTTTAGTATTCATTAGTTGCATTGTAATTTGATGTTTATGATATATTTTAGATATATGATGGCTTATATTCTCCTCGATACTAATTGTTATTGATTTGTGGTTGACCATTTGATTTCTCCATGATCTATATTTAAAGAGCATGAAGGGTCATCATTGATGAGAAATTGTGAGAAAATCTGTTATTTGAAAATTTTCTTGTACATTAATAAAATATCCTCAAGTGGTCATGTTGGCTAGGACCATGGGTTGTTTCCCTCTTAGAAGAGTTTAACAACATAAAAATACTAGTGTTATGATATTTGATGTGGTTGTTGTTGGGTATGTGTTATATTCTCTACATGAATAGCTCTACATGCTTTGCACATGGTTTTATGCATGATGGTATTTCCCATAGTTTTGTAGATCCGGTCAAGGAGCTATGATTATGCTCTAATCCAAGCTTAATGGATTGGAGTTTTGTGAATACTTCAACATGTATATAATGTATTATAACATTGAAAGGAATATAATGAAAACCCAATCTGGTTTTTCCGGTTTTGGGTTCTAGGAGAAAAATCTCTATGTATATTTTATGTTCTTACCATTATATATTTTTTATTTTTTATTAAGAACTCATTTGTAGGTATTATTTGTATAGGGTTAAAACCTGCGGTTGTGTGAGTGATTATTGAATATGTTTATCGTATATGAAATACCAGTTCTCTTTAACAATGCCCACCCTTCCTACCAAGCCATAAAATGTCAACTTCTCCACAATGGAAATTAAATCTTAGTGAGAAGGGACTTAATTCCATCCTTCTACCACTTAGACTATTACCCTTGAATATTTTAACTTTACAATGCTATAACTTAAATGATTGAACATTAAAAGAGTTTCTTACACATTCTCATTAACATATATTGGGCTCAAATTTAATAGTTGATTTTACAACCCTAATCCTCTTCTCTTTAGATTAGTTAACTAATCCATTTCTTTTAGTTTCTATTTTATTTATTCTTAATTAATTTATTAATGCATCTTTTTCAGTTGCCAAGAGAAGATTTTTGATCAAGTGTACCAAAAATCCTATTCTTATCAAATCATGACGATCCGCCTAGCAAAAATGAGAATAAATAGAAAACTGCTAATATGCTTCCAATCTATTGGAGAATAATGTAGACTTGGGTCTCAAGCATCCTCTTCCATGGGATGGGTTCTTTGTATTCCCTTCGCTCCAGTAGCTGGTCTCTCTCTCGTTGGTTGCAATGGGAAAAATGGAGAATATATGAATGCACTCAATGTGGGAGCTCAAATGATGTAGGACAATAGTGATGCTGATGAAATGGTCCTGTGTAGAGAGTGAGAAGAAACCTATTTTTATAATAAAATGCTAGGATAAATCTAGATCTAAAGAAATAATAAAAAATTATTAGACTAAATCAAGATCTAGTTGTTAGGAGTATTTTATTATATTTAAGAGAAGAAAATATTCTTGAAATGACCAAAAATCTTTATTTGGTGGACTAACTCATAAAATAATGATTTATTGAGTTAATCAAAAAAATGGTTAAAGCAATTAACAAATAAAAAATGATTTATTAATTACTTTTGGGATATATAGTCAAAGTGATTTAGAGATATTATTAAATAATGATTTAATAATTCTCTCATAGGAGATAATTAAATAATAATAAATAAATATTGATTTATTTAATTATTCCTGGGTGATAGAGTCAAAAGGGGTTATAAATAATTAGTAAATAATGATAATAATTATTTCAAGGGAGAGAATTTAAATGATTAAGGGATAATAAATAAATTATTAATTTATTTAATTATTCCTATGGATGAGTGAAAATATTTTTAATTATTTTCACTAAATGGTTAAATGTGAAAATGATATGAAATTAATTAAATGAATTTATGGTTATTCTAAGGCGGATAAATAGAAATAATTTAGAAAAAGTGGCTCTATAAATTATTTCTTGAAATGAAAGTGGATTTTTAGGTGTAAAACCTATACTACATGGTTTATTTCAACATCCTAGTGGAAAATGGCTAGGTGATCACTTTTTAAGTGATAACATCACTTATTTAATATTCCTTTACAATATTAATTATTTTCACAATCTTCCCATTCTTCTTTCTTTATCAATTTTATAACTACCATCCACAACTCTTATATAACCTTTCAAAATTTTCACGCATCTCTATATCATCACTCTATCATGTACTTCTCTTCCATAGACTTAAAGCACATATGTTCAACTTATTATATGTTAAAATTTCATGCGCTAAATATTTACATATAAAGTTCTTTCCTTTTCTTTTCTTTTTTAAATATAAATACTTTATATACCATTTCAAAAAACTAAAGATTATATGAACAACAGTGGCCTAGAGATAGGTAGATAAAATCTAATCACCCAAACCTAAATTTTTCTCCTCCTTTTCACTTTTTTAATGTTTAACTAATAAATAGGAATCTCCTATGCATAAGGATTTATGAACAAATTAATATAATTCCATTTACCTATAATGAGAGTTTCATATTAGAAAATGCATATTTAAAACCATTTTGCATGGTCTTTAGACATTTTCATGGTTTGTTTAAGTATTATTCACTATCATTCAATGGAACATAATAGTTTCATAGTTTCATTTGATTTCCCTTTCTTATCATCTACACTTTGCACCTTTTATCCCATCTACTTGTCTCTTCACCTTTTTCGGCGGGATTTTTTTGGGCCAAAATCAAATTAAAGCTCTCTATTTTTTTATCCCATATACTTGTCTTCTCACCTTTGTTTCGGAATCCTTTTGTACCAAAACCAAAGTCACATGTTAGTTAGGGTTTGGTTCCTTTTGTTCCAAAACCAAAGTCACATGTTAGTTGGGTTTTTGTTAATGATGGGAATTTATTTCTATTATCTTAGGTTTGCTTCCTTAGATTAAAGTATGTTGACATTATTTAAGAACATATTTAAATTGAGATTTTTGGTTTTCTTATTATAAAGTAAATAATTAATTATTATTTTGTGTTAACAGAAAAGAGAATTTATGGAGAATTATTTAGTCACTATTATACTAAGTATAAGTATTTTATAAATGCAACAGATTGTTTACCAAACCACTCTAACTGAAATCCTTTAATATATATGTTGGCCATGCTTTGGCCGGGAGCACCAACAAAATAAAAAACAAGTGAAAAGAACAATAAAATTTGACACATTGAAACTGACAAAACTGCAAAACTACAGATAGTGTTACCCTGACAATGATGACAACATAGATAATGTTGTCACGGACAATGTTTTCATCATCAGTGTTATCACCGCCAATGTTGTCACTATCAGTGTTGTCATTGCCAGTGTTGTCACTACACATCGACAATATTGTGCACCGTCAATGCCGCGAGCCGTCATTGCTGCGCACCGACATTATTGTGCACTGACAATGTCGGACACTGATAGTGGCAGAAACACAGATTATGCCACTACCTTAAATAGAACATGACATTGCAAAAATGTAGATGCTACAAAAAAAATGCAAACGACCAAGGTTTGCTATTGCTAATTAAACCCACCAAACTGGAAATATTCACATATAACTGTTGTACTTCAGAACCGTCTGCGGCCACAAAAACCAGTTGTAGAAATGCACAAACAACAAAATAATACTAGTATCACAATTTACAGATAGCTACATAAAACCAGCAAGCTAGATCTCACAAGTTGTTGCACATAACACATAGGAAATCAATGTAGATCATAATCATAAACACCTCCACATATAATAACCAAGACCAACAATTTACATACAATATTGTTGCAAATAACTCATAAGTACTGAAAATAAATGTTGTTTAACAAACTAGAAATTGTTGCAAGTACATGGAACAAGCTAGAAATAAACACATAATACTACAAATAAATGATAGCAAAATAAACTAGTAAACAGCATCACATGGTTGTTGTAAATAACTTGTTGCAAATGAAACAAAAAAACCTTGAATTTGGATTCTTCTATTAAATTGAACAATAATTTACATCATATGCAGCCCTCCCTTCCATGGTAGTAGGGAGGTTGCAGTGCTTCCAAGCCCCTTACACACTCCCAAAACAACCACCTATGCATCCTTTCCATAACACTGAAGACATCACCCGAAGTCCTTATGTATAACCCATTACATCATTCCTAACCCTAACATCATGAGGGATTATTTTAATATTTTTCTAAAAATATCTTCTAACACTGTTTCCCTCCATTAAAAATTCAAATTTATTTCAGTTACATCACATGTCATTTGAATTTGCATTTTGCATTTACATTTTCTTTCCATTTCACTTTTACAATTGGATCTTACAATTACATTTACATTAAATTTCCAAAATTAACCCAAAGTTGCATTTGGGCTCTAACAAGCCCCTGACACAAAATCTTGGCCCGTCCCGAGCCAGCTATAGACATACATCCACACTTATTTGCATTGTTACTGCGCTATCCAAATCCTCCTCTAAAGGATAAATTACATGTTTATCCTCTATTCTACTATGCTTTGTGCATCCCATTATGCACTTCTTCCTTTTTGAGAGTCCCAACCTCTTGTTTATAAGACCACATGTCCTCTCTTCTTCTATGGGCATCCCAACCTCCTCTTCTCACAATACCCAACTCTTTGCTTCTCTACTCTATCTAATGTAGTTCTCAAATAGCTCTTTGTTTCTCTCCCTTCTTCCATTTCCCATGTTCGTTGCATCTACTTAGATTCTCTACATTTTTGTCACTTATTGGTGTTGTTGGATTTCTTTACTTCTACTAGGCTAGGGTCTTCAACTACAAAAGTCTACCTTTTTCTACCCTATGTACCTTCTACTGTTTTGGGGCATCTAAAAAATGCAATGCGCCCGTTGGTTTGAACAATACCAGCTAGTTATACTTAGTGGGGTATTAAAAAAGACTACCCATATATAGGTCCTAGATATCATTTCTATGTGGCATACTTTGGATTGGGACATAGCTCCCCCAACACAATTTGTTGCATAATATGCAGCCAAGAAACCAACATTATTCTTGAAATCACAAGATGGCCAAGACCAAAACCTCCCTCAAACCACAAGTTCATCCACCTAGGCTTCTCTCCATCATTGCTACCACTCGTATGGAGATGGGTACCAAACTTTTCCAGATTGGTTCATTTGTTGTCTATACTGTAGCTAGGAGCACCAACAATAGAAAAACCAAGTGACAAGAATAATAAAATTCAACACATGGAAACCAACACAATTGCAAAACTATATACAATGCTACCCTGATAATGGTGACAACAAAAATAGTGTTATCACCGACAGTGCTATCACCACCAGTGTGATCATTGTGCACCAAAAATGCCGCACATCGACAGTGTTGTTCACTAACAGTTTCGTGCACCGACAGTACCACACATTGTTCCTGTCGTGCACCAAAAATACCATGCACTGATATTGTCATGCACCAATAGTGGGAAAAACGTAGACTACTCCACTGTCATAAATAGAAATTGACACTGTAAAAACACAACTTCTATAGAAAACAACCCAAACAACTGAAAATTACCACGGTTTTCTACTGCTATTTAAACCCACTCAACTAAAAATATTCACATAAAACTATTGTACTTTAGAACTTACTGCAACCACAAAAACTAGTTTTATAAACACACAGACAACAAAATTATATTAGCAACATAATATACAGACAAATACACAAAACCAACAAGCTAGATTTCACCGGTTATTGAACAAAACACATAGGAAATTGTTGCATATCATAAGAATAAACACCTTTGTGAACAACAAACTTGACCAACAATTTACACACACAAGATTGTTGCAAATAACTCATAACTGCTAAAAATAAATGTTTCTAAACTCACACATACATCTACTGCAAAGAAAACCACTGTTGCACATAACCATAAATTGCTACAAGTGCTAAGAACAAGCTAGAAATAAACACATAATACTACAAATAATTGACAGTAAAATAAACCAGTAAACAACATCACATGGTTGTTGTAAATAACTTGTTTCAAATGAAACACAAAACCCTGAATCTCGATTCGCTTATTAACTCGAACAAGAATTTACATCATATACAACACTCCCTGTCATGGCGAGAAGGAGGTTGCAATGCATCCAAGCCATTTAGACACTCCAAAAAAAACATCTATATAGCCTTTCAACAACATAAAATATAGCCCTGGCAGTCCCTCTTACATATCCCTCAAAAACCCATTACATGATCCATAACACTAACATTATGAGGGATTATTTTAATATTTTCCTAAAAATATCTTCCAACACCTTTTCCCTCCATGACAAATTCGAATTTATTTTATTTACATCACATGTCTTTTTCATTTGCATTTTCATTTACATTTGCTTTCCATTTTACATTTCCATTTGGATCTTACAATTACATTCACATTCAATTTCCAAAATTAACCCAAAGTTGCATTTGGGCTCCAACTATATATATATATATATATATATATATATATATATATATATGTATGTATGTATGTATGTATGTATATATGTATGTATATATGTATGTATATATGTATCTATATATATATATATATATATATATATATATATATATATATATATCTATATATATATATATATATGTATATATATAGATACATATATATATATATATATCTATATATATATATATATATATATATATAATTCTATTACTTTAGAAAAAACATATTACAACATTTATCATCACCACTAATCCTTGTATACCCAACTACATTCCTTATATTCCTAGCATCAAATCACAAGATAGGTCATGGGTTCTTATTTTTTCCCTTTTCTCTTACGTACATTAATACAACACACTTAGTTACCAAGAACGACTAAATATGAAACAATGTCATCATTTATTTTAGAAATATTTAGTGCTAGGGGTTCAATCCTATTTGTCATTTCCTTGTCACTATCTGAATGATATGATTGTTAGCTCCCTAATTTGCTCTCTTTTGGCCATTTTTCCTTTGCTAAATTATAACCATTTACCACTATTTTACCTCCTTATACACCCTCATCTTGCACTAGTCCAAGAACGATGACATATTTCATATGAACTTTATGTTTCATATTTTTAACTTAACTTAGCATTAATTAATTATTTATTACATGATTTCTTGCTTATAATCACTCTTGTAACTTATCGATATCTCCAATGTTTGTTTGGTAGTCAAGTGCTTACCGTACCGCTGATTCTAGTGCTGGATTGGATCTTGCACAGGTGCCAGCATAGCGAATCTTTGTAGCAGATCTGGACCTCCTTGATCACCACCTTGTTTTGCGCCACTTCAGCCATGATAGCAGGATAGATCTGAAGGCAGCCAAGCTCTAGCCACGACAACAAGGCAATCCAATGGCAGTCAAGATCGAACTTATGAGGAATGAACAGATGGAGATTGGCTTATGGCCAGTTTTGTTGAACTGCCTAATTTTGAAGGCCGAGAAGCTAAATTATGCATATCGGTTATGTAATCGGTTAAACGATCTTTTTGGCTTGCGACCAAAGATCTAGATAATGAAGAATGTAAATATGACAAGATAGCTTTTGGATAGAAGTTTGTATAGAACAGAGATATAACCAGGGAGGTGGTAACATGCTTGTATTTTGTTATCGCCCAAATCTAGGCTGGACTATGTAATCACGCATGTATTTTCCTCTATGAATTAATAAGAAGGGAGCTCCGCCTCATGTTTCATAAATCGTATTTCTATGTTTGAAAGCTGATGAATTGATAAAGTATTGAGCAGCATTTCTATTTGAAAGGGAAATGCACTGGTTGGCTAGGGCACATCCAACCCAACACGTTTACCCTATTTTCTATTCTTGTAATTTATGCTTATATTTTCAAGTGTGATTTAATTTCTAACATATGTATTCCTATTTGAGTGAAAGAAGATCCGTTGTCTGAAGTAGTTAAATTTCATTTTCCTGTACTTGATTTTGAATTGGTTTTATCGCCTGATCCAAGCAGGAGAAATAAACCTACACCAGTGCATGTTGGTGTGCTATTCATTTTCTGAAGTTTTGATTGATTTGGTTTTCCCCGCCTGGTCCAAGCAGGAGAAATAAACCTGCACCAGTGCACATTGGTGTGCTATTCATTTTTTGCAATTTTGTTTGATTGGTTTTCCCCACCTGGTCCAAGCAGGAGAAATAAACCTGCACCAGTGCATGTTGGTGTGCTATTCATTCTCTGTAGTTTGTTTGATTGGTTTCCCCCGCCTGGTCCAAGCAGGAGAAATGAACCTGCAATAGTGCACGTTGGTGTGATGTAGCAAGCCCTTTTAGTTTACTTCTAGTAGTTTTCTTGCTTTCATCAAATACTTCATGACAAGATAAATTATATGGATTGTTTCTTTATTTCTGCACTCAGTTGAAATCAGAAACATTCATTTTTATGTGTGCAATTTGATTTCACAACATAACAACACTTGCAGTAAATAAACACTTATTTCAAGAATTAAATGCCAAGTGCAAGAAGCTTTGATATGGTGCAAGAACTAGTTTACTACCACAGGGTTTGAGTGCTTGGAACCTGAAAAAGTTCAAACCCTTGCAAGAAGCAAAAAGCTTTTAGTACAGACACCATTTATACCCTTTGCATAAATCTCCGTTCCTGCACTAGTGCAAGTAGACTGCGATAGTGCAGGACAGATTAGTGCAAGAAGGAAATCTTTACATAAGCAGGTTTGAAGGGTCATCTGATGAGACTACTAAAGTGTCTTTGCTAAGGTAAAAACACACACTCAGTAGTTAATCAATAGTTAGCTAGAGTGATTGCTCCTTTATTTCTAAATCTCTTTTGCAAATGCATTCTTCCTTGTTCCAGTCTTAGATTATTTTGATGGTTCAAGTTGCATGTTTTTCTCTTTAATTTGATTCTGCAGTCTTTCCTTTAAAGAAAGTAGGAATTGACATTATAAATATTCATACCATCTCTGGCGTTTCCTGTGCTTCATCTCTATGTTTACGAATCCCCCGGGTTGACAATTTAAGTGTTGAGGAGTTTACTTAAGTGCAATTCTTGCACCCAACATTTTGGCGTCATTGCCGGGGAGGCGATTTGATTTGGTAAGAATTTTCTGATTATACAATAGAGGTAATTTTTCCTTTATTTTTTTGTAGGAAAAACTTCTTTGAAGGAATTTTGCTGGTGTTGATTGATTTCTGACAACATTTTTTATTAGAAGTTGTCTGTTATTTTTATTTCTTTCTTGAAATTAATTCCTAGAAAAGGTAGGGGTTCAAAGCCCACTAAGGGCCGGAAGAATTTTGAAAACAATTCTCATATTGGGTCTCCTTATGTGAGCAGGAGGCCCAATCCAATTCAAACCCATCACACAGGAACAGTCCACCTAGATTCTGGTGACAACAGCTCAGGTGTGGTTCAGTCTGTTGGGAGCAAAAGGGAAATAATGGAAGACCATGAAGATCATGTGGAAGGGACTGGTGAAAACTAGGTAGGTGGGGAACAATCCACTTTTGTGTTTCCAATTGTGGACCCCGATACTGTGGCACAAATGAAGAATATTCCACCATCATCTTTCCCTCATTTCCATGGTATAGTTCATGAAGATCTTGACTCTTTTTTATTCGAGTTTGATATTCTGTGTAGAAGTTATGATTATTCAACTGATGCTCATAAGCTAAGGTTATTTCTTGTTACTCTCAAGGACTCAGCTTTATGCTAGTTTATGGGGTTAGGAGGAAACACTATAGCCTCTTGGGAATAGATGAAGAGAGTGTTTTTATCTAAGTATCAAGAATATTGAAAAACTTGGGACATGCAGGATGAGATTTTTACAATCATACAGGATGATGATGAAACTCTTGAATATTTCCTAGATAGATTTATGTATATTTTACAAAGGTCGAAACTTAAGCTTGATTCCAGTACTATTAGAACCTTTTTCTTAAGAGGACTTACTGATAATGCTAGAAATAATTTAAATATGTTAGGACAAGGTGATATTTCTCAGCAAACTTTCGAACAAATTTGTGAATTATGCAGGAAATTTTCAAGAAATCAGTATAGATCCGGTAGAGGAACTCGAAATAGAAATAGAAAAACCGAATCTACTAATGCTATGATTATTGGACTAGAAAATAAAATGGAAAACATGAAAATTGATATAATGAATATTGTTACCAAATAGTTGGATTCTTTAAAATTTCAGCAAAAACTCATGAAGGAACAAGAGTCATTAAGTATTTTCTGTCCTAAATGTATAGACAAACATCCTCCTAAAGAATGTCCTCTTAATTTGAAAGAAACTAATAAGTGTGTTATTTATGCAGAAGACCATATCACAGAAAAATGTCTCTCTATACTAGGACTTAAAGTTGTATTTACAAGGGGGCAGCCTGAAGCTGAATACTTGTATGCTATGGAAGCAAAAAGAAATTGGCCTCGGGTAGGTGCAGGTATGGCTCCTAAATTTTCTCCACACTATTTTGGTTATAATTCACATGCATATTCTTATCCTAACACTAACCATCAGTGGCAGTATGGAAACCAATATCAGCATGGGCAGCCTTCTCAACCATGGAAACACGGTTGGAGAGGGCCAACTCATTCTTCGTATTCCTGCCAGCCACCCATGCAGTCATATCCATCTACATACACCTTATTCAATGCCTCAACCTCTGAATTAGTCTACTCCACCATTACCTTTACCTCCACCTTTTCGACTTCCTCAATTTCCTGCTCAACCTATGCCCAATCCTAACAATAATAAAGCAGTGAAAATGATTTATGTAACAAACCCACCTTTATTCGAGTACCAGTCTATTCCAGTTGGGGTTCATGATATTCAATTAAGATCACGAAGAACTGTAACATCAGAAAATCAGAAGCAACCTATAGTGATTGTTGAAGAGAAAGAAGAAGAGGAAACTCTTAATCATTCTTCGAAAGTTGTCACTAAGCAGCCCTTACCCTCTGAATCCTTGCCATCTTCTTCCAACCAACCTCCCTTCCCAGAGAGGCTAGTGATGGAAAGAAGTGAGCCTATTTCTGAGACTAGCTTGGCATCTGAGCTTCAGAATCTTTTCATCAAGATACCTCTGCTCCAAGCCATCAAAGAGATCCCTATTTGTACCAATATTATTAAGGAACTCTGTCTCAAGAAACCCGGGAGGAGGAGATTGGAACCCCAAACCATTCCATTTGTTGGTAGGGCAGTAGAGTTGATGACGGGATGTGTGTCTATGGAAAAATATACTCATCCCGAAAACCTTGTTGTCTCAGTTCAGATTGGTAATGTCCTTGTCTCTAATGTTCTTATAGACCTAGGGGTAGCCATTAATGTCATGACTAAGAAAACCATGAATCAACTTCAGTTATCTCATCTTCACCCTACTCCCACTGTGCTTGAATTAGCAGATAGATCTAAAATTAAGCCAGAAGGAGTATTGGACGATGTGATCATCTCATTAGATTCTTGGGAATATCCTGTTGATTTCATTAGCTTCAGCCGAAGAACCCAGTAGGAGGACATCCCTTGATCTTGGGTCGACCATGGCTTGCTACAGCAGATGCATATATTGGATGTCGCTCCGATGATATGTATATTTTGCATGGAGATTCTAGGAAGAGAGTTACCTTATACCCCCTGCCAGATCCATTCAGGACCTTTGAGATACTTTATGGTTGGATCAAAGCAGTGATGAGGAGACTCAACCCATTTCCTTTATCCATCAGCATACAAGGTCTTCACAAGAAGATGAGATTCAAGATTTCCTGAATAATCTAGACACTATGCCTAATTTTGAGCTATTGAGCCATATTTTCAGCCTAGATTTTCAAGATAACCATGATTCTCATTCTTCTGTACCGCTTCATTTGACCACCCCCTTGAGCACTCCTAAACCTGATATTACTCTTATTGAGATTAGCCCTAGTAAATCCTTGTATATTAGTTCAGATTTGGACCCATCTCAGCAAGAGCAGCGTGTGAATTTGTTGCAAAACCATCTTAGTGCCTTTGCATGGGGCTATGAAGATATGAAGGGCATCCACTGTGAAACTTGTACACATCATATCTATATTCAGGAATGAGCCCGACCTGTCCGACAACCCCAAAGGCGAATGAATCCAGCTCTAAGAGATATTGTGAAGGAAGAAGTACAGAAACTCTTGGATGTTGTTTTTATCTATCCTATTTCCGACAGTCAGTGGGTCTCTCCATTAGTGCTAGTACCTAAGAAAGATGGAAGATGGCATATTTGTATTGATTATCGAGAATTAAACAAAGCCACTCAAAGTTTACTTCCCTATCCCTTTCATTGACCAGGTGCTTGATACCTTTGCAGGAAAGAAATATTTTTCCTTTTTGGATGGCTTTAGTGGTTATAACCAGATATGGATTGCACCTAAAGATCAGGATAAAACTACTTTTACATGTCCATGGGGTACATTTTCTTATAGATTGCTCCCGACTACCTTTCAAAGGCAGTCCTGGCTATTTTTGTTGATCTAGAATTTGTAGAAATTTATATGTATGACTTTTCTATGTTTGTTGATTCTTTTCAAGAAACTCTCGAAAATATGGAAAAAGTACTTATTCATTGTTAGGAAGCCCATCTTGCCTTGAATGACAAGAAATGTAGATTAATATGCAAAGTGGGAGTGGTACTTGGCCATTTGATTTCTGGTAAAGGTATCTAGGTTGATCTAGCAAAGATCGAAATCATTCTGCATCTTCCTGCACCCAAAACTCAAAGGGAAGTAAGAGGGTTTTTAGGACATGTTCGTTACTATAGGAGATTCATTGAAATATTTTCTAAGATAGTTGCTCCTATTTTTCGACTTCTAGTTAAGGATAATGAATTTTCTTGGACCACAACTTGCCAACAGTCTTTTGAAACATTGAAGGAAAAGTTAGTACATGCACCAGTTTTAAGAGGTCCTACCTGGTCTTTGCCTTTTCATATTTCCTCTGATGCTTTAGATTTTACTATTGGCACAGCTTTAGGACAAGAGGAAAATAAACAATCCTATGTTATTTATAATATTAGTAAGAATTTGTCTTCTACTGAATTAAATTATACAGTTACAGAGAAAGAGTTTTTCGCTGTAATTTTTGCAATTAATAAGTTCAGGCACTATATTACAGGATATGAAGTATTTGTGTATATTGATCATTCCGTGATTAAATATTTGATGAATAAACCATTAAATAGCAGTAGAGTGACTAGGTGGTTACTATTGTTGCAGGAATTTAATATTACTATTGTTGATAGACCAAGAAAATCTAATGTTGTAGCAGATTTTCTTTCTAGATTAGATAATCCTGGTGAAGCAACTCCTGTTAATGATGATTTTCCGGATGAACATCTTTTTGCTATGTCAATAGATTCCCTGTGGTTTGCTAACATTGCTAATTACTTGGTTACTGGGAAAACACCACCCACTTATTCGCTCATGAAAAGTGGAGTATTGTTCAGAAAAGTGTTGCATATTCCTGGATTCATGGAGATCTCTTTTACACTGGTCTAGATCTAATTATCCATAGGTGTGTAAGAGAGGAGGAAGTGTTTGACATATTGAAATCTGCTCATGATGAACCTTGTGGAGGCCACTTCGCTGATAAGCGAACTACATATAAAGTATTGTGTGCTGGTTACTTTTGGCCTTCCTTATTTAAGGATGCCAAACAATATGTCAAGCATTGTGATAGTTGTCAGCGAATGGGCCAGCCTAATCAAACCAATGAAATGCCTTTATGCCCCCAAGTTATGATTGAGCCATTTGAAAAATGGGCTATTGATTTTATAGGGCCAATAAATCCAACATCATTAAGTAAAAGGCATATATTGGTTTGTACAGATTTTGTTATGAAATGGGTAGAAGCTAAAGCTATTTCTTTTGCTACATAAAAAGTTGTTGTTGATTTTCTTTTTACTGTAATCTTTACCTGATTTGGTTTGCCTAGAGAAATTGTTCTAACAATGGTCCAAATTTTATTTCTAATCTGGTACAGGGTGTGATGGAGCAATACAAGATCCGGCACAGGAAATCCACGCCGTATCACCCACAAGCAAATGTCTAGGTGGAATCCACGAACAAAGTGATCAAGTCCATTCTTACAAAGACAGTCAATATGCATCGAAACAACTAGGCTAAAAGATTACCAAAAGCTTTGTGGGCATACAGAACCACTTGGAGAAATAGCATGGGACATACACCATATGAGCTAGTATATGGAAAAAAGGTTCTATTACCAATTGAATTCCAGATAAAAACTTTCAGAACTGCAGTTCAGTTAGGACTAGATCTCTCTGAGGCACAACAATAATGTCTTCTCCAATTAAATGAGTTAGATGAATTTCGTATGGATGTTGTTCAGCAAAACATATTAATTCAGCAATAACGTAAAAGGTGGCATGACAAGTCTATTCAGAAAAAGCAATTCCAACCAGGTGATTGGGTGCTTCTTTATGATTTTAGATTTAAAATATTTAAAGGGAAATTCCATACATGTTGGATGGGACCTTATCAAGTGATCCAAGTATTTGAGAATGGATCAGTAGAAGTCAAAACTATTGATGGACAAAATTCAGTGTTCTTGGTAAATGGACACAGGTTAAAGAAGTATTTTCAGCCACCTACCAGGAAAGATTCTACACAACAAGTCCAACAGCAATTTGGGACGGTAGTGGTGAATGGTAATACCAACCTTTTGAAAACATGGATTCTATTTCTTCTTTAAAAAAATAATAATAATAACAAGAAAAAAGTAAAGAAAAAATATTTTCTTGTAATTATGAAATTCAGTTCGTTGACATGATTGCAGAAGGATCATCCTGAAAACCAACCTACTGGCAGGAATATCAAAAATTTCTAATAAAAAGAAAATGTTGCTTGATCTTTAGATATGCTAGCGACCACCAAGTAAAAGAAAGTTCAGCAGAGCCAACCTTTTTACAATTGGGGTAATTAGCATGGATATTTTTACTCAAGTAACGCTTAATTTTCGATGTAATTATTTTTTCTTGCACCAGTGTAGATAGACCTTCCAGAAAATTTTATGCTTTTCTTCATATTCCACTTTTGTAATATTCCCTCATTTTTCTTCTTTAATCCCAGAATGATTAACCTTCCCACATTCTTCTAAATTTGCCTTGTCTACTTCGAAAAAATTCCCATTTACCCTTGAATTTTTTTCCCTATCCCACTTCTGTTCATTCCCTCTTCTGGTATTATTCCTGGAGTCCCTGTAATAGAATTCCTTCCCATTTTGAAAATTCCCTTTTTCCAACTTCTTTATTCCCTCATGAATTTATTGCAGGATCGCGTGCACAAAGAGCAAAAGGATATGCTCTGAAGCATCAAGAAAGGGCAAAGCAAATTTTCAGTATAAGTTGAGGAAGTCATGTGAAAATCCAGCCTATATTTTATTTAAATTCTCTGTTTTTAGATATTATGCTTGCACTAGTGCAAGAATGTTGTCCTATGTGATAAAGCAAGTAAAATGGTACCAGCAGAATAGTATAATTTAAGTGGTGCAAGTAGATCAGTGCAAGCATGCACCCCGTCAGCAACATAGTACAAGTTATTCTTTTCATAGCATACAGCATAGGAAAGTGGTTATCATGAAAATTTATATGAAGTCCTTTCACTTAGCCGACAAGTACTTATGCTATCATACTAACTAGGAGAAAATTATTTAAAGTACAAGGTGTTTTTTTAAGTTAGAAATCATGATCTTTTTTAATGAATGCTAAGTTCTTTTTTGAATTATGAAGGAATGTGGAAATGTTTTAACCGTTGCTTGGACATAATTACCCCTCTTCGCCATAATCCTAAATGTCCTTCACTCGTAATGATTACCTCACCTAGCCGTTAAAATGTTGTCGCAAGTACCAATCCGGCCTGACCTCAAAGTTGTTGTGCATCTACGACGATCGAACGAGTGATAAGGCGAAAAGGATGGGGGGCAGTTGGATCTCTATTTAGAAGAGCTGATTTCCCCGGTATTGCATGTATAATTCTTAATTGTTCATAGCCGTTAAGCAGCGATGTTGCCTATTCGGAACGAACCCTCGTCTCTCAACAAAATAGAGCAGACTGCCGAGTATCACAATAGTCTTGCACTATTGTGAGACTCGAGTTTTCTTCCATTCTTGCAGAAGTTTGATGGGCATGATAAAGAAGTGGCTTTACAGTTTGCAAGCAGTTTTAGTAATGGCCGAGTGAAAATTGGGCCTCTCAAATTTAAAATCACAAAGGAATTTATAGCAGCAACAACGGTCTTGGAGAACACTGGTGAACAATGGTTTAAAAATCAGAAGCTAGAAAGGAAGCGTTGGCAACGTTTCATCATCGAGAAGAAGATAAAAGTAGACTAGAAGGTAGGAGTTCTGCACAGTGCCCTGCTGGGTCAGTGGAAAGACCTCCTTTTCATCCTATAGAAGTTTGTGACGTGTGAGGGAAGATACACCTCCACCTTGGTATATCATTTTAGAATGTTGCAACATTTTGAAGCCGGCTGGCATGTCCGGTGGAGGATGAATTTCACCTATTTTCTTCTTAAGAGCTTGGAGAAAATGGCTAAAAGTGTGTAGGACGGAAGGGCAGAGTAGGCCGACAAAAGGCTATATCACCACGGCCTGATAAATTTTTTTGTCCTGAAACAACTAGAAGTGAAAGGTATGACATGGGAGGCACTGTTAAAACCATTGCAAAAAGAGACAATTGTTGGAAAAGAGACAGAGGACCCCACCAGCATAAGCAAGGGCCGAGAAAAAATGAAAAGGGAAGTCCTTCTTGCACCAGCACAAAAAGGAAACGATCTGAAAAAGCAGAAAAGGCCTCATCTTCAAATAAGAAAACAGGTAGCACACCAATTGAAGAGACCCCTTCTATGCACAAAAATGACAACCTGACAGTCCTTGCGGATGCAGCAAAGTTTGCAGAGGTCGAAGACAATGCTCTGTTGGTTGATTTTATCAAAAAGCCCCGGAAAAAGAATAAAGTCTCTGATGCAGGAAAAGAACCACAATCCCTACAGGGCGTGGAATCCCCTCCTGCATCAGTACAAGAAGAAGCACTAGTGTGAGAAGAAGAACCAGAAAAAGAAGTAGAAAATGAAGAAGCAGAAGAAGAAGAGACAGGAGGAGAAAAACTAGACAACTAAGAAGTAGAAGAAGAAGAAGAAGAAGAATTCGAAGAAGAAGAGGTGGAATCCGAAGAAGTAGAAGAAGAAGAAGAAGAAGAATTCGAAGAAGAATAGGTGGAATCCGAAGAAGAAGAGGCGGAATCCAAAAAAGAAGAGGCAGAACCCACAGAAGAAGAAGCAGAAGAAGGAGAGGCAGGAGAAGAAGAATCTGAAGAAGAGGAGGAAGAACCAGAAGAAGAGGGACCAAAGGGAGAAGAGTTTCCTGATGTAACCATGGCAGATATTGAGGTCTCTGAGGAAGACATAGCCCCTGCCGAAATAGAAAAGGAAAAAGATTTAGAACTCATGTTGCTCGGGTAGTTGAACTAGAGCTTCAGGTGCAGAACTTGGAGCAGCATGTAGCCAAAGCGTAGGAGGATAAAGAACAAGGTAGAGGAGAATTGACGACGAATATCCAGAAAAAGAAAAGAGAAGTTATAGTCTGGAAGTACCGAGCTGCGCAATGTTTCAGGAAACTTAAAAAGGTGACAAAGAAATTAAAGAACATCAGAAAGAAGAAGTTTGAAACATTGCAGGCTGATGACAACATGCCAGAGCAGGATTGAGTGGGAATGCTCAAAGTTTTGAAGTTTTTTTGTAGAGGTAAATGGTTGTGTGAGGACACACAGTTTAGGGATGGGAGGATGTTAACCCCCTAATTTGCTCTCTTTTGGCCATTTTTCCTTTCCTAAATTATAACCATTTACCGTTGTTTTACCTCCTTATACACCTTCATCTTGCACTAGTCTAAGAACGATGACATATTTCGTATGAACTTTATATTTCATATTATTAACTTAACTTAGCATTAATTAATTATTTATTACATTATTTCTTGCTTATAATCACTCTTGTAACTTATCGATATCTCCAATGTTTGTTTGGTAGTCAAGTGCTTACCATGACCGCTGATTCTAGTGCAAGATCGGATCTTACATCAGTGCCAGCACAACAAATATTTGTTGCAGATCCGGACCTCCTTGATCACTGCCTTGTGTTGCGACGCTTCAGCCACGACAACAGGATAGATCTGAAGGCAGCCGAGCTCCAGCCATGACAGCAAGGCAATCTAAAGGCAGTCAAGATTGAACTTATGAGGAACGAACAAATGGAGATTGGCTATGGCCAGTTTTGTTGAACTGCCTAATTTTGAAGGCCAAGAAGCTAAATTCTGCATATCGGTTATGTAATTGGTTAAACGATCTTTTTGGCCTATGGCCAAAGATCTATATAATGAAGAATGTAAATAGGACGAGATAGCTTTTGGATAGAAGTTTTTATAGAACATAGATATAACCAGGGAGGTGGTAACATGCTTGTATTTGTTATCGCCCAAATCTGGGTTGGAGTATGTAATCACGCATTTATTTGCCTTTATGAATTAATAAGCAGGGAGCTCCACCTCATGTTTCATAAATCGTATTTCTGTGTCTGAAAGCTGATGAAATAAACCTGCACCAGTGGCAGTTGGTGTGCTATTCATTTTCTACAGTTTTGTTTGATTGGTTTTCCCCACCTGGTAGTAGGAGAAATAAACCTGCACTATTGCACGTTGGTGTGTTATTCATTCTCTGCAGTTTGTTTGATTGTTTTTCCCCTACCTGGTCCAAGCAGGAGAAATGAACCTGCACCAGTGCACGTTGGTGTGATGTAGCAAACCCTTTTAGTTTACTTCTAGCAGTTTTCTTGCTTTCATCAAATACTTCATGACAGGATAAATTATATGGATTATTTCTTTATTTCTGCACTCTGTTAAAATCAGAAACATTCATTTTTATGTGTGCAATTTTATTTCACAACATAACAACACTTGCAGTAACTAAGCACTTATTTTAAGAATTAAATGCCAAGTGCAAGAAGCTCTTATCTGGTGCAAGAACTAGTTTCTTGCCATGGGATCTAAATGCTTAGAACCTGAAAAATTTCAAGCCCTTGTAGGAAGAAAAACGCTTTTAGTACAAACACCATTTATACCCTCTTCATAAATCTTTGTTCCTGCACTAGTGCAAGCAGACTGCGATAGTGTGGGACAGATTAGTGCAAGAAGGAAATCTTTACATAAGCAGGTTTGAAGGGCCCATCTAATGAGACTACTAAAGTGTCTCTGCTAAGGGAAAAACACACACTCAATAGTTAATCAATAGTTAGCTAGAGTGATTGCCCCTTTACTTCTAAATCTCTTTTGCAAATGCATTCTTCCTTGTTCCAGTCTTAGATTATTTTGATGGTTCAAGTTGCCTTTTTTCTCTTTAGTTTGATTCTACGATCTTTCCTTTAAAGAAAGTAGGAATTGACATTAGAAATATTCATACCATCTCTGGCGTTTCCTATGCTTCGTCTCTATGTTTACGAATCCCCCGGGTTGACAATTTAAGTGTTGAGGAGTTTACTTAAGTGTAATTCCTGCACCCAACAATGATTCATGGGTTCTTTTTTCCCAGTTTTTGTAGACACAATTATGGATGAGTTTATTTTATTTTTATTAACTGGCTGGTCTCCTTAATTGGGGGATGAGATGGTGCCATTAGAGGCCAAGTAGAATTTGGAAGAGTTGATTTTTTTGTATATCTCTTCTGTTGTTGAGGATTTCCCTTCTTTTGACCTGCAAGATTCTTAGGTCCCGTTACTTCCTTCGGATTCTGTCATCCATGACTAGATTTATTAGATTCCTATGAGAGAGGAGCCTCTTTTGAAAGCGGACATGCATTCTAAAGGTGGTTGGCTTATTGAAATTTCCTACACTGGAAAGTTGTAGTTTCATAGTCCTATAGTTGTGAAAACACCTTTCCCAACCACTTGAGTGGGATTTTGTCTGGTAGCCCTTTACAAAGATCCACTTCAACAAATATGCAAATGTATGTGAGAATTTATTTTGGTAGCCTTTCATTTCCTACTTTGATGAAGCGTCCTATTGCATTTCCCATATCTTCTAAGATTTCTAGATTGATAAAATGGATGGGTAAGTTACATAGCCCTACCCATATTGGAGTAGCCAAAGATGTCATGGTAAGAGGATTGAAATCCATGAACCAAGGTTTCATTGATAAACTAAATCATCCTCAAAATCAAGGTCCCTAGTTAAAGACCTTCTACCTATCCTTTAATTTTTTTAACAACGCCACAAAAAATCTTTTTAAACAAAATAACAGCTCTATATTATGAGACCAGTTTTGCTTAACCCTTTCTTAGAGATAAAATTCCAAGGGCCAAAGTCCGTTAAATCGAAAGATGATCTCTTGTTGAATGTAATAAACTAACTTATTTTGGTAATAGCATTTTCCACATTAAGAAGTGGGGTATCCATAAATTGATCCATCACTAATGCTAGACTTGAGAGGTCCTTATGTGTCAAAGAGTTGGGTCCTGGCTTGAGGGCATCCTTGAAAGACATAGGCTTAGATGCAGAAGGGTTCCTTCCATGCCTTGCACCCCCTTTTAATCTTGCAAAGAGGGAGATCGAAGCATTCTTTTTGATGCCATGATCATTGAGTAAGAGACCCTCCTCAAGTTTCCTTCCTTCGTAAAGAAACCTCATGTGAGCAACAAGGATTCTTATACGTTCTTGAAGTATAGAATCAAGAAAGGATACTGGAGAGAGTCCCACCAGTGAAAGAACTCACAAATATTGGGAATTGTAGAAGATATGTATTTGTTATTCATTGTTGTAGTAGATCTGAAAGTATATTTGGTTCCTTTAAATAGACTGGATGTAGATTTGATTTTTTTAATCTCTCCATTAAGCGCATGAATCGTGGGGCAAGGGTAGGAATTGCCACCCTGAACACACCCCAAATGATGGCTTCCTGTAGAGACATTTTTTTGGAATACTTGTTTATATGGGTAGTCTCTACAAAACTACCTTTTTCCATCACCACTGAAATTGAGGTCTTGACATTCAGAGTTGCGGTTTTTGTGTCTATCTCTTCAAAAAATTCAAAGACCTATTTTTCCAAACCATTTTGGGTATGGTTTGCATCCATTATATTCCAAGACACCACATCTTGCTGGAGATTTTTGTCAAACCCATCACATTATCTCTTCCGCCATGGTGTACTATTGACATCACAGTCCATGAGTGTACATCTCATTCAAACATTTTCTCAAACACTTTGTGAGCATCTGTCACACTCACACATTTAACATTCTTCTTAGAAATTGTGAACCCCATAGTTGGAAGTGAACGGACTCGTGCAACCATGACTTTGACAATAGTTGTATAAACTTGAGGTCTTGGATAACTAGGAACAACAAATAGATGATAGCCAATTGCTTTGACTTTCCCTTGCCGCCTTTTCAAGTCAACAAGACTAAGTGTCACATGACATACTTTAATGAGAACTTCATCTCCTTCCACCTTTGTTGCTAGGATTCCATCATCCAATTGCAAAATGTCCTTGGCAAGCCCCTATTCCTTGTAATTTAATACCTTCAACACCATGATCACCGCAAATTTCTGAATTTTCTAATCCACTATTGTTAAGTCCACCATCACTCATGTGTTAATTATGCTTAATATTATTATTTTAATCAACATATTATATATATATATATATATATATATATATATATATATATAATTTAATAGTTAATTTTCACATTATTTTTTAATCATGGAATTTTAAAAACATCTAAATCTTCCATTCTATAGAATAATTCCGAACACCATCTCAAAAACCTTCCTAAAAAGTATATTATTCTTGGCACCACTTTGCATTATTCTCAAAAGTGATTATAAATTTAAAGTTAAGTGGTAACTTTAAAACAAATTTAAATTTTATAAAAACGGAACTTTTTAAAATAAATATATAAAATAAAAATAAAAAATGGTTAATTATAATAATTTTTAATAAAAATAGTTAAATAATTTTTTTATATAGGTTAATTTTATAAAATAATAAATAAATAAAAGAAACTATCTTTATTTACTTCCGTTTTAATAAAATATTATAAATTATAATATATAAAAATATATTTTAAATTTTATAAATACTAGCATAGATTTATTTTAATTCTGGATCCACAAGTGTCGAGAGATCAATTTTTTTGATATACAAGTATTTCCTCGAGTTTTGGACTCAAAAAGATGTTTTCATATTAAGAGAATTGATCTCTCTAGGCGCTTGGTAAAGTATCTATGTTGGTTTATATATCAGAAATACTTATATTTTTTTACTTTGCGAAAATTTAACTCACAATTTTTTTAACTATGATATACTAATTTTCTTTTACTTTGATAAAGTTGTCCTCTCACCAACTTAATTTGTTCACGCAACATTTTATTTTTGTAACTATTCCAATTCCAATTTCATGCAACATTTTATATGTAACACACAACATTTTAGTTCTATAAATATTCCAATCTCATGCAACATTTTACACATAATAAGAGCTAGCATTTTAGTTTTGTAAGTATTCCAATTTCACGTAACATTTTACATGCAATAAGAGTTGAGTTGTGATTTATTAGTTTCACTTTTTGACAAATAATCTTATATGATTTTTTACATTACAAAGAAAACCTAATCTAATTGGAATGAAGAATGCCATGTTGGTAAGATTTATAGCGAGATTTACACTCTAATGAGTTTGTTGTCCCAACATGAAGCAAGGCGGAATTTACAAACAAATAATATCATTTCTAACTATAGGTTACAAACTAGCACAACCACATTAATAAATGTTGTTGATAAACGTCGATAGGCCCATATCAAGCACATATATAAATTATCAATAATATTCTGAAGAATTAATGTTATTGATATTATTATCAATAATATTAATATAAATATAAGAACCATATTAATAATAATTAATATTATATTATTACTATTATATTCAATAATAATAATTAAAAATAATAAATAAATAAAGATAATAACAACAATTATATTAATAATCATTTAATAGATAATAATGAAGTAATTATGAAATAAACATTTAATAAAAATCAAACAACAATTTAAATGTGTTAAATAGTGAATCCATACAGGTGAGGATGGTTTTAGAAAGAGGAGGAATGACCTGTTGTGGAGTTTTGTGAACCCAATGTTTCAGAATACAAAGTGAGTCCATCATCAGGGGATGCGACAATAGATAATCTTTAGCATTAATGATATATCCCAGAGCTATGATTATTAATATATATATATGAGAGTTATTAAGAATGTGAGAAATTAGGTCGGCTTATTTAATTTCATTTATTTATTATTATTTTATTATTATTATTATAATATATATGTTTTTTATTATTATTATTATTATTATTTATTATTATTATTATTTTATTTATTTATTTATTATTATTATTTATTTATTTGATTGATTTTAATTTTTTAATTAGTTTCTTTAATCTATTTAATATTCCTTTAATAATATCATTTATATATATATATTATTATTATATTATTATTATTGATTTATTATTATTATTATTAGATTATTATTTTTAATTTGATTTTTAATTAATTGATTGAATTCTTATTGAGATTAATTACATAGGAGGAAAGGGTCTATCTTTTATAGGTTTAATTATATTGTTAACTAATTAATTTACATATTTTAAATTATTTTTATTATTTATTAATTTATTTTAATTTAATTATTTTTTTAATTTATTATTATTTATTATTTATTTATTTATTTACTTATATATTTTTTATATTAATACGAAATTCAACTTTAAACACTCCACCAGAACACAGTTATTAAACGCTAGCCTCTTCCAAAGCACACCGAGACTGATGACAAAAGATGCACCAATTCAAATCAATAGGATAATGGTCACGACCATTCACGCTTTCCAACAAATCCCTTCTCGCACTGTCTTGAAATTTTTTATAACATTGAAAAGAAAAAGGTAGTGAAATCTACAAACCATCTATTAATTTCATTGTTGATATAGGTGTAAATGTCAAACCTTTCCTCTCTCTTTCTCTGATATCTACAGTGGCTCATTGCAAGAGAATAATATTAAACCTAACGGATAAATATTATAAACCCAAGGTATAAAAACCCTAAGCTAAATACTATAAATCCTAAAATAAACATGGTTGACCATTATTAAACATCATTGATTTTCATACTGAGACGATGTTTGTCACAATGTGACGTTGGACCATGGTTGATTTTCATATTGAGACAATATTTGGCACATTGTGACATTGTACCATCGTTGACCATGGATGACCATTAAATCAAGTAATTTATATTAAAACCTAGGATTAATATTATAAACCCTATGAATAATAATATAACCTAGAAATATGAACCAAATAAACCCCAAGGGATTGATATTATAGACCGAAGGGATTAATATTATAAATGAAAGGTATATAAACCCTAAAGGGATTGATATTATAAACCCGAGGGAATAAGAAATGCAACGGATTAAAAACTCAACAGATTGTTTATATAAACCCAAGGGAATAATATTAAACCCAAGGGATTAATATTATAAACCCAAAGTATATAAACCCTAAGATAAATATTATAAACCCGAGGGAATAATAAACCCAAGGGATTATAAGCCCAAGGGAATAATATTAAACCCAAGGGATAAATATTATAAACCTAAGCAATATAAACCCTAAGATAAATATTTGTCACAATGTGACGTTGGAATATGGTTGACCATGATTGATTTTCATATTGAGACAATGTTTGTCACAATGCGACGTTGGACAATGGTTGACCATCATTGACCATGGTTGATCTCCATATTGAGACAATATTTGTCACAATGTGATGTTGGACCATGGTTGACCATGAATGACCATCGTTGTAACAATGTGACGTTGCACCAAGAGATAGTCTTTGTCACAATGTGACCATAATTGGACCCAAAGCTATTACAAACCCAATGGATTAATATTATAAATGCAAGGTATATAAACCCTAAAGGGGTTGATATTATAAACCCAAAGGAATAATATACTTAAAACCTAAGGGATTAAAAACCCAACGGATTGATAATATAAACCCAATGGAATAATATTAAACCCAAGGGATTAATATTATAAACCCAAGGGAATAATAAACCCTAGGGATTATGAACTCAAGGGAATAATATTAAACCCAAGGGATAAATATTATAAACCCAAGGAATATAAACCCTAAGATAAATATTATAAACCATAACATAAAAATTTGTCACAATGCGACATTGGAATATGGTTTACCATGATTGATTTTTATATTGAGAAAAGTAAACCCTAAAATAAGCATGGTTGACAATGATTTATCATCATTGATTTTCGTACTGAGATGATGTTTGTCACAATCTAACATTCGATCATGGTTGACCATGGTTGATCGTGGTTGATTTTCATATTTAGACAATCTTTGGCACATTGTGACATTGGACCATTGTTGACCATGGATGACCATGATTGTAAAGCGAAGGGATTTATATTAAACCCTAGGATTAATATTATTAACCCTATGAATAATATTTGTTGGACCTCAGAATTACTCTCTCTTTGACAACTTTTCTCACTTATTTCTCTTGTTTTCCATAAAAGACAGATCCCCATCACTGATAAATGATAGATTTTGTCTCAAGAAGACATTAAATGATTGACATGTTATACTTTTATGTTTTTTCTATTTGAAATAAGTTTTCGCAAATTAGCTACGGAACGTAGCCTATTCTGTAGTTAACTGTGTGTTCCATAGCTACTTCCATGGTTGAACAGGTTACAAGTGTCCAACAAAGAAACCGGCCACATGGGCATCTCTAGAATTGTCTCAACATGGATCCTATCCTAATCACCCAACCCAGATCGACAAAAAAGCCAGCTCAAGACCACAGTCAAAGGAGGAGTCAAACAAATAAACCCAAGAGCAATAGGACTCTTTGTCCACTCTTCATGGTTAATTAATAAAACTTGACAGTTTTGTTGCAACAATAACTCGAACCAGCCATCGGTGATAATGGTTTCATGCAACCATCTTGCTGAATTAAAGTCACCTCTAGCTGATCAACCACTTACGTAGAAATGTTGTAAACGTGTAGACCACCTGTAGCTAAATTCTCTCAAAAGACAGTTGGGAATGTTTCTTTAAATATCAGTTGTATAGAACTAAGAAAAAGGTTCGAAGTTTTTGGATGTATTAAGCTCATACTTGCAGCTCTGTAATTTTGAACTTTTTGTTCCTGTTAATAATATGAAGCCGTGTTTTGACCAGTGATCATTTGAAAGAGTATCTTCAGCTAGTTAGCAGCTTAACTCAGTCAGTTGCAAAGGGTCCCTGCACTGGAGGAGTTTTTTTTCTTTTTATTTGTTTATTGTTCAGTTTTTAGATTCATTATTTTCTTTTAGCAATGTTTGTAACTTCTTTTTTCCTTGATGAATTTGTCGTGTTTGCCTATGTGTATGGGTCAAATAATTAGTTTGTTAATAATCGTCCCTGTGATAAGGTCCATGACCCCTCTGGCTCTGGTTGGTGTCTGGGGTTAATGTTGCTGGTAGTTGGCATTCAAGGTAGATTTTCAGTAGAATGGTTTCTCGTTTGTCTTTGGTTCTACTTTGCTTACAAAGTTGAGCCACTTAGGGGGGCAATGTTTTGTCGCCCGTTGTGCCACAACTTGTGCGGTTTGAACGTGGTTGGCCTTGCGTAGACAAAGGGGCAACGACTCTGTGAGCTTGTCTTTGTTGTGTTGGCAATGTTGGAGTTTTAACAATTCACAACTGTTGCATTTTTTGGGTTATAGGGGCCTTGTGTGGGGGAGTCTTGTAGTCTCGAACCACTAAAATATCATCAAAACTACCATGCAGTGCCTCTAGGGTGGTAATAGGATAGGTTTGGGTCCAAGGGCACATTTGGATAGGGTTAACCATAGTTTGGGGAAGGTTGTTGACTCCCCTCTCGAGCGTCTTGACTCGGTGGTTCTCCCTCCCCCATTTGATGCTTTAGAGAACTAGATTAGTCGGGTCTCCTCTTTGCTGGAGCAGTTCAGTGATGACCAACGCAAAGGCTATAATGTGATTATAGATTTCCTCAATGAGATACAAAGAAATCAATGGAGAATTTAGGATCGATTGGATTCTTTCGTGAAGGGATAAAGATGAATTATGGAGAAGTTGAAGCACTTGGAGGGGAGGCTTTCTCATATAGAAAAGTATGCCCACTGAGATTATCAACCTCTTCCCTCCCCTGGTACCTTGCCAAAGAACCTTCAACCTCAAAGAAGCTAAATGCATGGCCCTAGGTTTTGATTATCCAAACCCTGATTAGGTTTGGAATGACCTTTGGCAGAACTCGCAATGGATGGAAAACAAGTTGTTTATGTGGTTGGTTCACCAAAAGAAAATTATCACATGGGAGAATCTTCTAAAAAGGGGCTTTGTTGGCCCATCCAAATGCCATCTATGTGGCTTATAGGAGGAGACAATGAAACATTTACTAAAACTCTGCCCCTTCACCTCTACCTTGTGGGATTGGGCAGCCTCAGTCTTTAGGAAAACTGACAGGGATAGACTCAGCATCACCAACACTTTGAAGAATTGGAGGAAAGACTTCTCAGGTAATGAAATCATTAACAAGGCTTAGACTCTGGTTCCAGGCTTTATTATCTAGGATGTGTGGAAAGAACGCAACGACAGGATTTTCAAGAACAAAAAAGGTTCAACCCAGAACATCATTGTCCAAATTTTACGACAGCTCAAAGATACAGTAGGAGCCCTTATGTGGAAAATTCGTAAGGACCCTCCTTTGCCCCAGGATGCTTGCATACTATTGCAGTTGGGTCTCCATTCTCTTGTTCCCCAAGGCACTGTCAAGGGTGTGAGAAAAACAACTGCTGGTAAAGATATCTGGCAACCTCCTCCTCATGGTTTTTGAAAATCAATATAGACAAGGCCTCTAAGGGCAACCCAGGGATGGCTGGATTTGGCGGTGTCATAAGAGTTGAGCAGGGGCATGTTGGCATTATGATTCAGGTGTTGTCCTTGATGGCAACCCATTCAGGTGGTAGATCTCTATTCTTGATGATCAGCTCTCTATTTTTAAGAAGGACGCAGGAAATCTGTTCAGAAAGTGCGTCCCCGCAGGTATACCATGTAGAATCCGCGTCCAGGGACGCAGGCCAGCCGTTCAGGGGGTGCGTCCACCCAGTGCACACATTTCAAGACAGAGAAAAGCACGAGGGGGTTTCTTGTGTGGTATCTAGCCGACGGTTTTGTGTTTCTATGGTGTCGGCTCGTGGTATTGTTCCATGTTTTGGGGAGGAGCTTGCCTATATAAAGCAAAGGAGTTCATTTGGATTCATCATCATCTTTGGTTGAATATCTTTTGGTGTGATCTAGTCCAGATCTATGAGGGAGAATCTTCTAATGGACTGTGATCTCTATGGCGCATGATCAGATCTGCAGATCTGACTGTTTGGGCTAGTTCTGAAGTCTTCATATCTTTTATATCTGAAGGGACGCAGGTTTAGTGAAGTGCAAGTGCGCCGAGATGCAGTACAGTAAGGGCTCAGGTGCGTCTCTGAAGCGAAAGACGCGGCGCGATAGTATTATTGGGTGCGTCTCTGAAGCAAAAGACGCGGCGCGATAGTATTGTTGGGTGCGCCGGTACGCAGAGCAGTTTAAAGGAACAGTGCGTCGGTACGCAGAGCAGCAGAAGGTAAAACTGCGTCCAGTCGCAGGCCACAGAAAGAAAAATTGCGTCCCTGTCTTAAGATGATCTGTTGACTGTATTTTTCTGTTCATAAGGTGTTCTGGGTTAGTTCTGTGATTACTGATCTGATAACTGTAGTGGACTGTAACTGTTGTATACTTGTTGATCATTTGATTCTTCATGAAAAGAAGTAGGGGGTTGTAGCTCCCTTCCAGGAGAGACTAGAGAACGAGAGAGAGTTGTAGCTCTCTGCAGGTTGCAGCCTGCGTACTGGTAAAGGACTGCACTAGTACAAAATCATTGTAAAAGAATTTCTAAATTGAAAGAAGATAGAGACATATTGCAGCAGGTGGTTTTCTCCCACATTGGGTTTCCACCTTACATCCTGTGTTCTTTGGTGTGACTGTCTATTTTCTTTGTTCATGCTCATTATTTTATGGTACTAATATGCAAGAATAATTCAAAAGATCAAATAAGGAAGATTTGTTAAATTGCTAGATAATACTGATTCACCCCCCCTCTCAGTATTATTTTCAACAATTGGTATCAGAGCAGGTCCTTCAGAAAAGCTTGATCGCTTGAAGGTAGATCGTTCATCATGAGCAACTACGAGAGAGAAGCATCAATCAGGCCACCGGTTTTTGATGGGACAAACTTCAATTATTGGAAGGTAAGAGTTACTGCATATCTTCAATCTCTTGGTACAGAAGTTTGGGACATTGTAGAAACAGGCTATGCTTTTCCTTCAGCCACTCCTACAGATCCAGCTGAGAAAAAGAAGTATGAAACAAATGCAAAAGCAGTCAGTACTCTATTAGGAAGTATATCCCAAACAGAATTCATGAAGGTAATGCACTTCAAATCAGCAAAAGAAATATGGGACAAAATGATCACGAGCTATGAAGGAGATGAACAGGTAAAACAAGCTAAACTTCAAACTCTCAGGATTCAATATGAGACTCTCAAGATGTATAATGATGAAAGTGTAGCTAATTATTTTCTTCGGGTAGATGAGATTGTTAATTGTATGAAAAATTTGGGTGAAGAAGTAAAAGAGTCTATAGTAGTTCAAAAGATTCTAAGATCATTATCCCCCAAGTTTGAATCTAAAGTATCTGCAATAGAAGAAAAAGAAAATCTCCGTGTTCTCACTATGTCTCAGCTACATGGAATTCTAACTGCTTATGAAATGAGAAAGGGAGGTCCATCAGACAGAAGGGAGGCTGCTTTTAAGGCATCAGGCAAAGAAGATCACTATGAAGCAAGCCATGTTCCAGAAGAAGAGGAAGAAGAATCAAATTTTGTCAGAAATCTTCAAAGGGGTTCTGGAAGGTTCAGAGGTAAGCTACCCTTCAAATGCTTTGCTTGTGGGAGAGTAGGTCATTATGCTGCAAAATGTCCTTATAAGGATAAAGGAAAGGAACCAGCTAGATGGAACAAGAAACAAAGTGCAAATAAGAAAAGCTATTACACCCATGAAGATAGTGATGGCTTATCAAACAGTGATGAAGATGAACAAGGTAATAAATATAGGTTGTTAATGGCATTTGAAGATGATGATTATGAGGATGCTGTAGATGTGGATAACCTTTATGATGAAATTACTAGGCTCAAGAGATGTATAGAAGAAAAGAACATGATCATTGATACTCTACAATTTCAAATTGATGAAAAGGAAAAACATCTTGAAAAATTAGAAGGTGAAATTGTTGGTCTTAGAAAAGAAATTGAGAAAACAAAAGCTATTAATCTCAAGTTTGTCAAAGGATCTGAAACTTTGGATGAGATTATCAGTGTGCAGCGGTCTCCACTAAATAAGACAGGTCTGGGCTATAATGGAGAAACTTCTCAAGCATCCACTTCAAAAAGTTATCTTGATGCAGCAAGAAGAAATGAGCAAAAGCACAATGAAGATCATCAGGTAAAGCAGGGACAAACTTCAAACAGAAACTATCAGGGGCAATCCAGCTTAAGGGTGAACAAAAGCCACAACCAGCCACAGGTAAAATCTTCCCAGTTTGGTTCAAGAATAGATGAAAATAGAAATTACAATCAGTTGGCTGGTAGATTCAATAACCGCAGAAGCTTCTTCAATGGACAATGCTTTTCTTGCCATAACTTTGGTCACAAAGCAGCTCAATGTGTTGCGTATAAAACAATCATGACTAGGGAAGCTCAAAAACAAAGAAGTATGACAGGGATTACAAAAAAGACCTATAACAGCTTTTCGGCTCTTGAAAATGAAGTTGAATGTTCTATTTGCAATAATTTTGGTCATGAAGACTTTGAATGCAGAAGCAGGTTTCAGGAAAGAAAGGAACAAGAGCGGAAAAAGGAACAAGCCTCAGGAACCAAAACATGGAGAATAAAAGAACCTCAAACAGAAAGATGTGGGATAGCGTTTTATGCAGAAGGACAGGAAAATCTATGGTACATTGACAGTGGATGTTCGAAGCATATGACAGGTGATAAAGAAAAACTTGAGTCTTATTCTATTTTAGAAAAGGGAAAGAAAGTCTCTTTTGGAAATGATACTCCTGCAACTATAAAAGGAAAAGGTATTGCTCCTTTAAAAGAAGATGTTAAGGCTGGAAATGTTTTGTTTGTTGATGGATTGAAGCATAATCTACTAAGTGTCAGCCAGATGTGTGATCAAAGAACCGAGGTTATATTCAGATCAAATGGATGTCTTGTTCGTGATCTTGATACAGGAAAAACAGTTCTCAAAGGGAAAAGAACTCCAAATAATCTATACATATTTGAAGAAGGACAACAACAATGCTATCTAAGCAAGGATGAAGAGCACTGGTTATGGCATCGAAGATTGGGACATCTAAGCTTCTCACAAATAAGGAAAGCATGCAAATATCAGGCAGTTCGCGATCTTCCAGATATCAAAATTCCTGACAACACCATATGCAGATCATGTCAGTTTGGAAAACAAACCAGGACTAACTTTCCAGAGAAAGAAGGATCAGCTAGCATGCCTCTTGAGCTAGTACATACAGATGTATGTGGACCATTCAGGAAAAGAACACCTAGAGGAGAGGAATACTTGATATTATTTATTGACGATTTCTCCAGGTTTGTTTGGTTAGGACTTATGAAGCACAAAGATGAAGCATTCGAAAAATTCAAATCCTTCAAAGCCTTGGTTGAAAATGAATCAGGTCACAAAATTAAGTGCCTCAGATCCGACAGAGGTGGGGAATTTACTTCAAATGAATTTTTCGATTTCTGTGATGAACATGGGATAAGGAGAGAATTCTCTACGGCTAGAACTCCTCAGCAAAATGGAGTTGTTGAAAGAATGAACAGAACAATCCAACAAATGGCTCGTGCTATGCTTGATGAATCAGGAACTCCCGCAACTTTCTGGGGTGAAGCTGCACATGCTGCGGTTATTATTCTCAACAAGACAAATGTCCGGGTGAACAGCACTCAAACTCCTCATGAGCTCTGGAGTGGTAAAACTCCTTCGGTAAAGCACTTCAAAATCTTTGGGAGCAAATGCTATATCAAGAATACTGAAGAGCAGCTTGGCAAACTTGATCCTAGAGCAGATGAAGGCATTCTTCTTGGCTATTCTCCACATAGCAAAGCATACAAATGCTACAATAAAAGACTTGGCAGAATTGTTGACAGCATTGATGTAGTGGTTGATGAGAAGGGATACATTCCTAGGCAAATACATCGTGAAGACATCGAAGAAGATGAAAGCTACCCTCAAAAACAGAATGATGAAGAAGAAGAACCTCAAGAAGAATCTCAAGAAGAACCTCATGAAGACGCAGAAGAACGAACAAGAATAGAAGAAAAGACTCCATCTAGATATGTTCAGAAGAACCATCCAGAATCTCAGATCATGGGACAGAAAGAAGCAGGTATACAAACTAGAAGAACAGTTGCAGAAGCTTCAAGCTATTTGGCATTACTCTCCTCTACTGAACCACAAAATGTGAAAGAGGCATGCAAAGATGAATGTTGGGTGAAAGCAATGGATGAAGAACTTGGCAAATCGAAAAGAACAACACTTGGGAGCTGGTTCCTAGACCAAAGGATAAGAATGTTATCGGAACAAAATGGGTCTTCAAAAATAAATTGAATGAAAATGGAGAAGTAATTAGAAACAAAGCCAGACTTGTATGTAAAGGGTATGCGCAGCAAGAAGGAATAGACTTTGAAGAAACTTTTGCTCCTGTTGCAAGACTTGAGGCCATCCGAATGTTCCTTGCTCTCTCAAGTTTTCAGAACTTCAAAGTATTTCAAATGGACGTAAAATCAGCCTTTCTGAATGGAGACTTGGAAGAAGAAGTGTACATTGAACAGCCAGATGGGTTCATTCTTGGAAATGATCCAAATCTTGTATGCCGATTGAAAAAGGCTCTCTATGGTCTCAAACAAGCCCCAAGGGCTTGGTACTACCGGTTGGACAAATATCTTCATCAACAAGGTTTTTCAAAAGGTTCAGCAGATAGCAATCTGTATATAAAAGTTGAAAATGACAAATTGCTAATACTTGTTGTGTATGTAGATGACATTATTTTTGGCAGCAATGAAGAAGCTATGAGTCAAAGCTTTGCCTCAGTCATGCAGAAAGAATTTGAAATGTCCTTACTAGGAGAACTGACATACTTCCTTGGTTTGCAAATCCAACAAAAGGAAGGAGGAATCCTTTTATCTCAAACCAAGTATCTCAAGCAGATTTTGAAGAAATATGGCATGGAAGATGCAAAACCAGTATGTACACCCATGGTCACAGGATGTAGTCTCAGTGCAAATGATGAATCTGCAGCAGTACATCAACCAACCTACAGATCTATGATTGGAAGTTTACTATATTTGACAGGTACCCGACCAGACATCATGCATGCAGTTGGAATAGTTGGAAGATTTCAGGCAAATCCGAAGGAGACTCATCTTCAGGCAGTGAAGAGAATTTTCAAATATCTTCAAGGGACTCAAAATTATGGCTTATGGTATCCTAGAGATACAGATCTCACTCTTCATGCTTATACAGATGCAGATTGGGCCGGAAGCGTGGATGACAGGAAAAGCACAAGTGGTGGTGCGTTCTTTATGGGTTCCAGACTGGTATCTTGGTTCAGCAAGAAACAGAGTTCAATTGCCTTGTCTACAGCTGAAGCGGAATATGTTGCTGCTGCATCTTGTTGCACCCAACTCCTTTGGATGATGCAGACCTTGCAGGATTATCAAATCACTTGTACACCTCCAATCCCTATCTTATGTGACAACACAAGTGCAATCAGCATCTCAAAGAATCCGGTTATGCATTCAAAAACCAAGCACATACCAATCAAGTACCATTTTCTCCGGGAACAAGTACTTGAACAGAAGGTCAAGTTGGAGTATGTTCCTTCTAAGGAACAAGTTGCTGATATTTTCACCAAACCGTTGCCCAGGGACACTTTTGAATACCTCAGGCAAAAACTGGGGGTTGTTGATGCATCATCTTGTTGAACCTCTTCTCATTGGTGGTACAGGCTCAGGGGGAGCACATAATGCATTGTTGGCATTATGAAGAAGGAGATCTTGGAAATAGCTGCAATATGTCTCTATCTCTTTCATGGTGGATTTCTGGTTATTTGCAGATCTGGAGGAGCATGAGCGTAGGGGGAGCATACCCTTTGCCCTTGATGTCAAAGGGGGAGAATGAAGCTGAAGATCATGAGGTTGCCATCAAGTCCAAAGGGGGAGATTGTTGGCATTATGATTCAGGTGTTGTCCTTGATGGCAACCCATTCAGGTGGTAGATCTCTATTCTTGATGATCAGCTCTCTATTTTTAAGAAGGACGCAGGAAATCTGTTCAGAAAGTGCGTCCCCGCAGGTATACCATGTAGAATCCGCGTCCAGGGACGCAGGCCAGCCGTTCAGGGGGTGCGTCCACCCAGTGCACACATTTCAAGACAGAGAAAAGCACGAGGGGGTTTCTTGTGTGGTATCTAGCCGACGGTTTTGTGTTTCTATGGTGTCGGCTCGTGGTATTGTTCCATGTTTTGGGGAGGAGCTTGCCTATATAAAGCAAAGGAGTTCATTTGGATTCATCATCATCTTTGGTTGAATATCTTTTGGTGTGATCTAGTCCAGATCTATGAGGGAGAATCTTCTAATGGACTGTGATCTCTATGGCGCATGATCAGATCTGCAGATCTGACTGTTTGGGCTAGTTCTGAAGTCTTCATATCTTTTATATCTGAAGGGACGCAGGTTTAGTGAAGTGCAAGTGCGCCGAGACGCAGTACAGTAAGGGCTCAGGTGCGTCTCTGAAGCGAAAGACGCGGCGCGATAGTATTATTGGGTGCGTCTCTGAAGCAAAAGACGCGGCGCGATAGTATTGTTGGGTGCGCCGGTACGCAGAGCAGTTTAAAGGAACAGTGCGTCGGTACGCAGAGCAGCAGAAGGTAAAACTGCGTCCAGTCGCAGGCCACAGAAAGAAAAATTGCGTCCTTGTCTTAAGATGATCTGTTGACTGTATTTTTCTGTTCATAAGGTGTTCTGGGTTAGTTCTGTGATTACTGATCTGATAACTGTAGTGGACTGTAACTGTTGTATACTTGTTGATCATTTGATTCTTCATGAAAAGAAGTAGGGGGTTGTAGCTCCCTTCCAGGAGAGACTGGAGAACGAGAGAGAGTTGTAGCTCTCTGCAGGTTGCAGCCTGCGTACTGGTAAAGGACTGCACTAGTACAAAATCATTGTAAAAGAATTTCTAAATTGAAAGAAGATAGAGACATATTGCAGCAGGTGGTTTTCTCCCACATTGGGTTTCCACCTTACATCCTGTGTTCTTTGGTGTGACTGTCTATTTTCTTTGTTCATGCTCATTATTTTATGGTACTGATATGCAAGAATAATTCAAAAGATCAAATAAGGAAGATTTGTTAAATTGCTAGATAATACTGATTCACCCCCCCCTCTCAGTATTATTTTCAACAAGGCACATAATGGATATCTTTCACAGTCATTTGGGGACTACCACTAATAACATGGTGGAGCTCATGGCCTTAGAGCAATGCCTGGAAATCTTGATGGAGTCAAATTTACACAACGCCATCATTGAAGCTAACTCTGAATTGGTCATTAATGCGGCCAAGAAAATATGTAATGGAACAACACCTAGAAAAGTGTCAAAACATTGGAGGCTCTCACAAGTCTTTCAGTGTATTCATTCCCACTTGTGAACCCTGAGAACTGTCAGCTTCGTTCATGTGCGAAGAAAAGCCAATATATTAGTTAATCATCTAGCGAATGAAGGAGTGCTATGTAAGGAAAGATATATTTGGTACGATGGGGATTCTATACCCTCTGGTAAACTGTGTGATGATTTTCAATGACAAGCAGCGAAAGACATGGCGTACTTCCAGACCATGAATAATGAGGAGGAGGAAGACTAGCAAAAGTAGGAGAGAGCGGAAATCCTTGAACCTGGTTGAAGTGCCACAAAAAATCCTAACTGTCGATCCCACAGTCAATGCTGACATCATAGCTAACTATGGGGATTGAGTATTTGATAAACAACGTGCTAGTTGAAGGGCCACAAGCCATAGGATTTGATGGCCTTCGTTATCGACTGGATATCGGGTTTTAAAATGGTCAGAGGTTAAGTCTAAGAGTGGACCTGAAGTTTTATATACCAAGGTTTATAATCTATATCGGCTCCGTGAAGCGGGTAAGTGTCGTGCAAGTTTCCGATGTGATATCATTGAGGACTGTTAGATCAAATGGGTTTTGATCTACGGTGCAGGATCACTGTGCAACTCTGTTGATCGAAGAGATTATCAAATGTCTAATTGAAGGTAAGATTGATGGTGGAGATTGAGCGATAAGAATTGGGGAGATTGAGTGATAAGAATTAGGGAGAGATCAACAGTCTGAACAATTAGGAATAATGACCAGGGGTCTAATTTTGTTTTTGTGTGTAAGGTTTTGGGTTTTGTTGACCTTGTTGTTTGTTAAGCATCAACGAGTCTGTCTTTTGTTGGTCTTTACACTTGTAAAGATGTGTACCATATGTAATCTTTTTCTCGGTTAATTGAACGCTCCACTCTTGACCAAAAAAAAAATATGTAAAAATTTTAAAAATAATTATTTAAGAGAATCAATTTATTAATTATTTTATATTTATGTTTTAAAAATATCTACAAACTGATGATGATGGTGGTGGTGGTTAATGTCCACTGAGACAAAACTTTGGTCTATTAGACCTAAAGAAACGAATTATTTAATTTGATTTAAGATTTTATTCCTATGCTCAAAAAGATTGGAGAGAAGCCTCCAAAGCTCACTATAATTTTGACATCATAAAAGGCTAGGAAGGTCAGTATTGCAAAAAAGATTATGAAATTAAGATTTAATGTGGTTGTACATGGGGCATTCTAAGAGAAAGTGATTTTCATCCTCGATGTTCATATTCTCACAGAGATGGCAGATCCTTTCCATCCATGGTGTTTTAGGAACTTCCCAACGACCCATTTCACTATGGAGCTCATGAGAGTTCTTTCTAATCTTGGCTATATTAATTTTCTTCTTTGAGCTAGTTAAAAGAGAGAGATACTTTTGATCTTCTAGGGTGGGGTTGATGACCTCCTTATAATATCTTAATTTTCTTTTGGCTACTAAATATTTCTCACACCAAATTTTTTCTTTGAACTTAGAAGTAACAATATTTTTAATGTTATTAATGTTTTGCAATGCAACATTCTCGTCGATCTCCCAATGGTTTAAACAAGCCTTGGGGTCTTTATACCAACCTCGTTTGAGCCTTAGGTGGTTTTGGTTGGAATTTAAAGCTAGCTTAGGAAGTCTATGGTCTCCTATGTTATTGAGTTTGTGCTCATACAACAGAAGCCTAGTTATAGCTAGGCTCTCGATAGGGGAAAGACCCACTTCTATAAGGAGAATAGGATAGGGTGTATTGCTTTTAATTTTGAGGTTATATGTTATAAAACGCTTTTGGATTTGCTCAATCTTTCTCCAGTATTCTCTAGAGATGCTACAATCCCAAATCTCACATCCATATAAGATAATAGGAGTGACTAAAGTTTTAAAGAGGAACTTCTTTCTATCTCACATTACGAGGTTTATCGTTTTACAAATATTTTCGAGACCAAAATAAGCTTTCCATCCCTCATTAATCCTTTTCTCAATGCTATAGTTCTAGTTGAGCTTGTGATTAATATCAATTCCTAGGTACTTGTAAGAAGACACTTCCTCCAAGTTACTATTGTCATACATAAAATTAGCGTAAGTGTCCTTCTTGGATTTGATAATCATAACTTTTGTTTTGTCAGTGTTAACAGTCATACCCATGGTAGAGCATAAATCCTTAATAAGTCTAAGTTGCTTATCAAGATCAGATGGGCACCTTGCGAGAAGAATAATATCATCAGCATAGAGAAGAAGGATGATGACTATCCCAACTAAGATTGTGCCAGCACAGCCTGCTTCCTCTAAACAACCTTCTAGCTTGTCAATGTAAATTCCAAATAGGATAGGGGAGAGGGGGAAACCTTGTTTAACTCCGATATTACACTTAATATCTTTCAACCACCCCTCGTTGCTCTTTAACTTGGAAATTACATTCTCATACAACTTATAGTGGCAGCTCTCAACTCGAAAGAACCTTTAGCTCTTCTAATATATTCCATAGGTTGTTTCTAGGAGTCATACCGAAAGCCTTTCTAAAATCCACAAAGCAACAAAAGAGATTGGATTTATCATTGCGGCATTCCTCCACAATGATCCTAAGCGTAACGAGGTGGTCCGTTGTTGAGTGTTGCCTTCTAAAACCCGCTTGGCCCTTAGCCCGCTTACCTTCACTTTCAAGCCATATGCTCAACTTCGTTTCCAAAATAATACCATATAACTTGGCTAAGAGAGGGCTGATCATAATTTTCCGATAATTATAGGGGTTATTTATATCCCCACTTTTAAAAATAGGGATAATGAGGCTTTGAGTCCATGGTTTAGGGAACTCTTGCTTGACCACTTGATTGAAAATCTTGTGGATGTGGGGGATGAGGACAGGACCTCCAATTTTTAAGATTTTTGCCTGGTAACCTTCAATATCCTTAGCTTTCCCATTTGTTAGGTGTTTAACCCCAAAATCAATGTCTTCTAATGAGAAAACTCCTTTCGTTGTGAGCAGGGTTTCAAAGTTATCCATGACATTTGGAGATTCATAAATCTTTTTAAGATAGGAATTAGAGTCATGTAAAACAATTTTATTATTATCTTTATTTTTCCTAGTTACAATCTGCCTCCAAAATTTCTTAGGAGCTACCTTAGAAAGGTGTAAGAGATTCTCTTGTCTTTTACGAATATACTGCCTTTTTTTCCTTTTAGTTAGGGCTTTGTATATTTTATCTTGCCAATTTTAAGAGATTCATCAACAACTTCCTTAATTGCTCTCCTCACATTTTTCAATCTTTGTCATACCATGGGTTGGTTTTTCTATTTATTTTATTACTTGAAACTTCAATTGAGAACTTGTTAATAGAATATGAGAGAGTTGTAGTAAAATTATGATAGAGGTCTTCTATGTTGTCTATACTATATAAAGGAAGCAAATTAGTTTTTAATCCATTTAGAAAGAGATCGTTTTTATTTCTATCAAAGATTAAGTTCTTTTGGCTATAAGGATTATCTTCTATGGGATCTCTATGCATGACAAAATTGAGAGTTATAAGTAAAGGCCTATGATCAGAGTTAGGCTCATGGTCATTTAAGATGTCAAAATTTATTATTTCGTTGTATAAAGGGAGATTGGAAATAACATAGTCTACCACGTTGCTACCAAGCCCATGGATGCAAGTCATCTGGCTAGAATTGGGTCACTTCTTTAGACCATTGCAAATTATGAGATCCTGAGCACTATAGAGCTTGACTAGCTCTGACCCAAACCAATTCTCCCCGAGGTATTTAGAGCTCCTTTTGTACTGGCTAGCCAGAGTAAGGTCTTCGTCTAACCAAAGAGGATTAGGGTTGGAATGATTGCTTAGAAGAATAACGTGGTTGCTTGAAGTTAGAGCATTAAAGTCACCCATTAAAAGGATATTACCTTCATTCCTTAGGCTAGAAATATCATTCTCTAAACCTTTATAAGGACTATTTTTATCTAGATTCTTTTTCTTATAGAAGTTAGAATTGATGTGGGGAAAATAACAGATTACTATGTAGGTCTTTTTATCATTAATGTCAGTAATTTCTATCCAACTATATTGGTTGTAAGGGTTATTTTTATAAATCCTAGCATGGGGGAGATGTTCTTCTTAATGTATCAAGCTATACCCCCAATGCCTCTACGGGAGGAGCACTTGTGCACAGTCGTTTTTATAAATCCTAGCATGAGGGAGATGTTATTCTTAATGTAACAAGCTATACCCCAATGCATTTACGATAAGATTGCTTGTGCACATAATACAAATAAAAATAACATATCATACCAACAATTATATATATATATAATTATAATTTCAAGTATTTTTATAAATTTTCATAATGGAGTTTATGATAAATGATATTTATTTTTTATTTTTTTAAATTTCCCAATAATATAAATCTTGCGAATAATAGAAATATTATGGAAAAGAAAAAGCCATCTTCATATATTAATGTTAATAAAATTATATATATATATATAAAAGTTATAAAGTGTTGGACAATTTTCGAGTATTTTGTTAAATTTTGAAAATGATATCTATTATAGATTCAATAATCTTTTAAGTTATGAGATTAATCAATAATAATATTTGAAATCATCACAATAATATATTTAATATAAATTTGGTTTATTATTTATAAAATAAAAATTTAATAAAATATATAATTATATTTATAAATTATATTGATTAGAAGAGGATTTTTTATTTTATAAAAATATAATAAAAATATTAGGTAAAAAATAAAAATTATATATATATATATATATATATATATATAAAAATAAGAGTAAAATAATATATATTTGATGAGGTGGAAAATAAAGTAGATGACCAGAATTCTGAGGTACGTTGTCACTTCAATGAATTCATAGAGACTGTGTAAGTGAAGCATGGAACCTCGTCATCATCTGTGTTTAGGCAATATGAATGCACCAGTAAGGAATGGGAGGGGTTATTTATGCCTCAACCTCGGTTGGATGGTCGTATGCCTTAGTTTTGTTATGGGATATTGAGGGCCAGAGGGGATACTTGTTAAGTTGGTGTGGGTCTTCCACGTTTTCGAGCTGAGAATTGTCTAGAACTCGCTTGAGGAGGTTTGCAGTTTAATTGAGGGTAGTGGTCAATTTTCTATTGCATGGGGAGATCTAGTCTAGGACCCGGATATTGTAGGAGAGAAAAGTAGTCTGCCTCGCTGTCAAAAGGTGTCCCTAAAGCTACGACTTCCATGCCTGGGGGGCTTGGTTGGACCTGGATGGAGCACCCTGCATTTGGATAATGGTAAGCACCCACTAATATGTGGTTTGTTCTTTGTTTTCTTGCGATTTAAAGATTTTTTTTCCTTGATGAATTTGTCATGTTTGCCTCTATGTATGGGTCAAATAATTGGTTTGTTAATAATCGTCCCTGCGATAAGGTCTATGACCCCTCTGGCTCTGGTTGGTGTCTGGGGTTAATGTTGCGGGTAGTTGGCATTCAGGGTAGATTTTCAGTAGAATGGTTTCTTGTTCGTCTTTGGTTCTACTTTGCTTACAAAGTTGAGCCACTTAGGGGGGCAATGTTTTGTCGCCCACAACTTGTGGGGTTTGAACGTGGTTGGCCTTGTGTAGACAAAGGGGCAACGACTCTGTGAGCTTGTCTTTGTTGTGTTGGCAATGTTGGAGTTTTAACAATTCACAACTGTTGCATTTTTTGGGTTATAGGGGCCTTGTGCGGGGGGAGTCTTGTAGTCTGGAACCGCTAAAATATCATCAAAACTACCATGCAGTGCCTCTAGGGTGGTGATAGGATAGGTTTGGGTCCAAGGGCACATTTGGATAGGGTTGACCATAGTTTGGGGGAGGTTGTTGACTCCCCTCTCGAGCCTCTCGACTCGGTGGTTCTCCCTCCTCCATTTGATGCTTTAGAGAACTAGATTAGTCGGGTCTCCTATTTGCTGGAGCAGTTCAGTCATGACCAACGCAAAGGCTATAATGTGATTATTGTAGAATTCCTCAATGAGATACAAAGAAATCAATGGAGAATTTAGGATCGATTGGATTCTTTCGTGAAGGGATAAAGATGAATTATGGAGAAGTTGAAGCACTTGGAGGGGAGGCTTGCTCATATAGAAAAGTATGCCCACTGGGATTATCAACCTCTTCCCTCCCCTGGTACCTTGCCAAAGAACCCAGTTCCATTCAATGCAACAAACCCTTGATGATTGTAGGCTTCCTTTTGGTGTTAAATGTTTTCTAGTATTACTAGCCATAGTGTTTTTTGTTTTCTCAGTTGTATTGAGATCTTGTTTTCTGTTTTGATGTTAGTCTTCTAGCCAACAAATCTGGTAGAAATAAGGCTGGAAGAATTAAGAAAACTAGGCAAAATTGTTATCAACGATGTAACTTTCGTTTGAATTAATAAAAGTTTTTAGATTTACCAAAAAAAGAATAAAATAATAAAAAATGTTATATAATATATATTTTTATTCAGTATGAAGTTGGGAAAAATCTTATTTTATTTTGAGGATAGTATTTATATTAAAGTTCGTTAACAATAAAGTTCAAAATTAATATAACAATATAGTTAATATAAATTTAAGGTATTACCTGTGGAAATTAAAACTTATAAATAATAATAATAATAATAATAATAAGAATAAGAATCATTTATTATAAATAATCCCATATATGAAAATGAAACTAAAACACATTTGGATATAATAAAATTATTTTTTTTTTAATGAAACTAAAATATTTAAATTATATGGTATATATTTTATAATATTAAAATTAAAATTAAATTTATATGATTATAAGTTATTATTATTATTTTTAATTATAGTTATTATTAGAGATATTGATACAAAAAATTAAAAATCATCATTTAAAAGAATCACCTCATTGTAAATGAAAATATAATTAATAATTATTCTATATTATAATAATAATAATATAACTTTTAAGGTTACGGTTAAATTAGACACTAAATTGGTATATGAGGTTTTCTTATTTGTGGAATAAAAAATTGCTGAAACTTACTATACATACTTTACCTTTCAATTTAAACATATAACCTCTTAATAGAAAACATGTAGTTTTAACCATTAAACTCAACCAACTATATCTTTATATTTTAAGAATATAATATATATCTGCCATTAATCTCACTCAAATTATATATTTATATTTTAAAAATATAATATATAAAAACAGGCTCAATATCTTCATATTTATGTTTAGTTTATTAATGAAAAATTATATTTACATGTTGAGAAGGCTAAAGTTCATTGATAAGATATTCTCTATAAAGTTGTCATAACTCATAAGATATGGTAATAATTTATTAATATAAATAGGACATTAACATTGAAAACATGTTGAGCTAATGAAAGGGTAAAGTTCATTAATAAGATATTCTCTCTAGAAAGTTGTCATAACTCATAAGATATGGTATTAATTTATTAATATAAATAAGATATTAACTTTGAAAACATGCTCAAATAAGATATGGTATTAATTTATTAATATAAATAAGATATTAACTTTGAAAACCTGTTGATTATGAGATATTCTCTCTCAAAAGTTGTACTCACTAATAAAATAACGTAGGTAAAAGCATGTTAAATGATTTCATAGGTGAGTTGTTTTTTTAATAAAATATTATTTATATATATATATATATATATATATATTCAAAACATGTGGAAAAGTGTATTATTCTTGATTACTTGTTCAAAAAGTGTAATTAACTATATAAACAAGTGTTTCGTAAGATGTGACTTTTCAATGGATGCATGGTTGCAGATCGACAATAAGTCAATTTTAACATCAAAATTTTTAATTTAATTATTATTATTATTTGAATTTTAAATTAATTTTAATTTTATAATAAAATATTTTATTTAAATAAATATTATATTTAAATTAATTTGTTTTTTTATTTTTATTTATTTTGTAATTATTTTTAATCTAATCAATTTATTTTTAAAGATGTTAGGTAATTTTCACAGTAATTATAGTTAGAATTTTGTTTTTTAATTCGACGGTGTTATACGTGAGTGCGTTTGGATTTACTAATATGCAATCAATTATATAATATATGTTTATTGTTTATTTAAAATGGTATGAATTTATTTTTTTATGAAATTTTTATTAGTAAATTAGACAAAAAATTATGGATAAGGCATAGTTCTATGGATTAAAATGTCAAGGACATAGTGTCGTAGGATTAGATTTTTCATTCCACTTGAATATCCCATACCACTCGAGATGCCTAGGTTGTTATGCAGTACTTATGTGACCTTACTAGCTTGGCATGGCCATCAACTACAAGTATCACCTAAACTATGTCTAACCAACATGTCCTCAACAATCCCAAGCTAGGCACCTTAGAGTGTGTGGAATGTCAAAGTTATTGCTTTTACCATAGGCAATGTTGTGTCATCACCATTAAACCATAGGCAACCCCCTAGTCCAATCACACTTGAATAATTGATTACCTAATGTAGGACCATGTTGTTAGCCATCTAAGTCAATCCATGACGCTCCTTTGGAGATCATGCCCCCTTGTTGGCAACATGCATTCATATACCATCAAGACACTCATCAATCATGTTTTCTTGCCACAAATAACACAATGAACACCATATTGTTGGATCACATCATCATCCACCAACATTGTATTGTAATTCCTCATTTGGTCATTCACTTAAAGCATTAGGGAAGACATCCTCGGTCCTCCTAATAGATACCAAATTAGTACATCATCCCAACCATCTCATCAATAATCATGAATTGGTTATCAAGAATACTAAAATATTGACTTGACATGCACCCTTAGCCATGTTTTCCTGACACACCCTTCATCATGCCACTGCTTATGACACCTCAAGTAAGGCCCTTACATTCTCCCCCACTTGAAATGTTGATGTCTTTGTTAATGAGGCTCCATTGACTCCCCCAATGAAAGGTGTATTGGGGAGTAATGAGACACTTCCTCAATTTCCACATTCAAATGTGAATTTGACACAATTTGTAATGGGACCAGAGTTTTTATTCCACTTGAGTGTCCCATACCACTCTAGATTCATATTTTTTGTATGACATCGGTGTGATCTTTCTAGTTGGGTAGGGCCATCAACTGCATCCCTCACACTACATCTAACCAACATGTCTTGACCAAACCCAATTCATGCACCTTAGAGTGTGTGTGGAATGTTGAAGTACTCATTTTCACCATAGGCCCATGTTGCATCATCACCACCCAACCTAGAAACCACAGGAAAACCTTTGCTCCCTCCTTCAATGCAATCATACTTAAACAATCAATAACCCATTGTAGGATTGTGCTATTATCCATATATTCCAATCCATGTTCCATTCCTCCAGAGATCATGTCCTTCATGGAAAAAAATGTTCGCATACCTCTACTGCACTCATCAATGACATTTCCTAGCCACAAATAACACATTATCCACCAAATTGCTAAATCTTGTCATCCTCTACTAAGATTGCGGTGCAATGCCTCGTTATGTATTTTCCCCTCCTAGGATATACATTCTTGGTCCTTCTAATTCACAACAAACTAATACACCATCTCAGCCAAATCATGAATCATTGTAAACCACACATAAAGACTCACAAACATAGAGACTTTTTGTGCACCCATACCTAAGTTTACTTGGAGCACCCTTCGTCATGCCACTACCAACAGTGCCTTAAGTAGGGTCCTTACATTCCCGCTCACTTTAATTATTGACATGATCATCAATGTGGCTCCATCAACTCCTCCAATGAAAGGGGAATTGATGAGTGAAGAGACACTTTTACAATTGCCACATTGGAATGTGACTCTAATACCATTTGTTATGGGGCTAGACCTTTTTTTTCCACTTGTTGTCCCATACTTATTAAGAAGACTAGTTGTCATGTGGCATTATCTTAACCTTGCTAGCTAAACATGGTCATCAACTAAAAGTACCACCTACACTATGCATAACCAACATGTCCTAAGCAAACCCAAGCCATAAAAGGTGTGTGGAATTTTAAAGTGCTCATTTTGAACACAAGTGATGCTACATTATCATCACCTAACCATAGAAAATCTTTTGTTTCCTTCTCCAATCCAATCATACTTTAACAACCTACTATCCAATGTAGGACCATGATGTCACCAATCTAGTCCAAGATAGTCCTCTCGAGATCATGTCTCTAGTGGCAAAAGACATTCACCTACATTTAATGTACTAATTGACAATGTTTGCATTGCCATGAATAACACATTGTCCACCATATTGCCATATTATATTGGCCTTTTCCAAGCTTGCATTACAATGCATCCTATGTTCTCCACCTCTACTAAGCTAGACATCAATGGCCCTTCTTGTCCACACCAAACTAGTACACCATCCTAACCATTTCACTAATCACCCTTAATCTCTCACCAAAACTACCAAACATATACACTCATTGTGCACCGTTGGCCAAGTTTACTCCACATGCCCTCTATCATGCCATTACAGGTGACACTTCAAGTGCTTCAAGTGCGGTCGCATATGGTTTCTCAATGTCCCCAAGGGCTTTAAGGGTTTTTAAATCAACCCAAAACCTTTAAAAAAAAAAACCAAAAAAAAAAAAACAGCCTACGTAATTTTTTTACTTTGCCAAACTCCAACTTAAATGAAAATTTTTAAGTTGTGAGATAAAGATGTACTACTTTTATAATTCACTATTTCTATTTAAAAATAACTTGTAATCTAACATTACATACTTTCATTGTTTTTAATATATTTTTTATATCAATATTGTCCAATTAAAAATTTTAGTATTACATATTTTAACGATTAAAATTACATAACCTAAATATATTAAATTTTTAAAAACTTAAATCTAGATATACATTTAAAATATATATATATATATATATAAAATACAATGTAATATAATTTAATTAACCATTATCAATTATATTTCCGTATTCCACTAATAATCACCCAAAAAAAATTAAAACTTAAGACTCGTCCTTTAAAACAATATATGGAACAGAATTATAAAAATGGTTACAAGAAGAAGCCTACAGGGACAAGGCAAACATGTCGGTGGTGAAGGTAGCGGGTCATCAAAAAGGTAGAGAAGACCAGATAAAATTAATACCATATCATGCACCGAGCTGATCTGCCATTCATAGAACTTTAAAAAGAAAAGAATAAAATGGTCAGCAGCCAGGGGACAAAATTTGGTCAACACCAGCTGACATTACAGGGACCAATGGAAAAGCTGGAGACAAATGGATGGGCATCCAATGCAGGCTCTGAAATCTTTTTTTCCATATCTCTAACTGACCCAGCTACAGATATCTCACAGGAAGTGGCCCAGCCTGCTTTCCTTGTGCCTTTGTTTGCAGATGAGTGATATCCATTCTTCTTTACAGCTTCCATTCAACAAAGTTCCCTCCCCAAATCATGACCCCCACCATTTCACCACTACTCCACGCTGCCCTTTACTAGAGCTCTCCACTCATTATATCTAAGATGATTCATTATCAATTAATAATTCATTATTAATGGACATGTTTTTTATTGTAGATTTTGGGAATATTTTGTAATTTAAGGGATAGCAACGAAGTTAAACAATTCATTTAGCTTTTATTTTTCAATTTTTAAAATATTCATGAAGTTCAGCAACCAACATCAAATTAAGGTTAGCAACCAATCTGTTTTTTTTGAGCCATCTGAAATTTAACTTGATCCACATTGTAGTTATAATTTTGTAGATCAAAGAAAAAGCTATACACATTACTAATAATAATAATAATTCAATTTTAAAGTTACTGTTAAGCTAAACATTAAATTAACATATGAAATCTAGTATTTATAATACAAGGAATCCATCTCCATTTAATGATTGGACTGCTAATATATATATTTGTAGTCAAATCATTAAATGGAGATAGATTCTTTGTATTATAAATACGAGATTATATATATATAATTCATTACCAACCAACACATTCTAGATTCTAGATTTGGAAATATTTTGTAATTTGAGGGACAACAACTAAGTTAAATAATTGACTTAGCTCTTGTCCTTCAAATTGTAAAATATTCTTAGTATCTACAATCAAATTAAGTTCAGCTACCAACATGTTTCTTAGAATATACAATCAAATTAAGTTCAGCAACTAACATGTTTATTTCCATGATTCCAAATCATCTCAAAAAAATTATTAAATTCATTTTTTTTAATCTGCTGAATTTTAACTCCATCCACATTGTAGTTGTAATTTTATAGATAAAAGAAACAGCTATACACATTAGTAATAATAAATTTTAACTCCATGAACATTGTAGTTATAATTTTATAGATAAAAAAACAACTATACACATTAGTAATAATAATAATAATTTTAACTCCATCCACATTGTAGTATAGTAATTTTATAGATCAAAAGACCGACCATCCATCTATCCATCCACCTACCCACCCACATTATGAAACTGGCATGGATATATACATTTTTCTATCTTTTTTAACCATGTTGTGAAGTTAGGACAAGTAAGTAAGTTTAAGTTTATCAGCCTTCATTTCCTCGTTTAAGGAAAAGAAACGCTGTGGGCTGTTTGTTTTATGTCTTTTTCCTCAAAGAAGCTTCCAAAGAAGCGATGATGACATCACATCAAATCCATACATATAGTTGTCAAATGAAAGCTGCTCTCACTGTAAGATTTCTGTTGACTGTGCAGGTACACATACTTATACATAGAGAAGCCTTTTGGATAAGCATCTCTCTAAACAGCAGAGTTGCTGTCTTTCATGCCCAAATGTCAGTGCTGGTGAAACAGACTTTATGCAGGCCTCCCTCAGTTTTTAGGAACGTAGAGGTCTCTTAAGATCATTGCATCATCATTGTGATTGGAGTTTACTCTGTTCATCCATCATAATTATCCAAAAAATGCATGGCTATACTGATTAGAAGGATTGGAGGATTGTGATCAGCTCATTGATCGATGGTCAGCTTGTTAAAAATTTATTAGGTTTATTATTATTTTTTTTAATTATTTAAATTAAATAAATTAAAATTAAAATATAATAATATTTTATTAAATTTATAAATTCTTAAAATTTAATATAGAGATATATATATTAATTCTTATAAATTCTAAAAAATGTATATTCTCTACTAAATCTATATATATATGAATGTTGTTTCAAGATAAACATACTATCTTGGTCGCATTAACAATTAGTTAAGTGAATATCTCAACAACACATTAATCTAGTAGTCAATTCTTTGGAGTTATCAAATCTAACTAGATTTCACAACCTCCTACAATCTCCGAAACAAACTATTTTTGTAGACATGAACTCTATCCTATAATGATCAATAATCATAACAATCACAAATATGATTACACATTAAAAAAGTATGAGTTGCATATTATAACTCACCCTCTTAATAACTACTTGTCCTAATCGTCATCAAGTAAGGTATTCATCATCATCAAGTATTCAACAACAAATGCTCCACTATGAATCGAAGAACCTCCTAATCAACAAAGTGTATATCTAGTCCATCCTAGCAGTTCCATCTCATACCTTAATCATCTAGACATCACCAAACTATTGATGTCTATGTATAGAAACAACTATCCACCAGAATGCATGGGTATCTAATTGTTGCAATTTCTAGTCTAATCGGATGTACTTCAATTACATGGTTCATTCACTTCCTGATGAACTCTCCCTTAGTGTAGAAATAATTTTTTCAGCAAATTCTAAGAATTAACCAGTGCAAATGATGTGCCCACTCTTCTCTAACACCTCCTCTACAACCAACATAGTCCACACCTAGATTATCTAATTAATACATGACCCCACTCTAAGTGTTCAAGAACTCTATAACAAAGGTTTTTGCACTATAAATCATTAGGGATACATGGCAAAAGTTTATGCATGTCTATCTAGGTCTTACAATGATATTGCCTTTCACATGCTACATAGACAACAGTACATACAATTAACATACTCCATCTCATGGAGTCATCAGGTACTAACTTAAATTTTTCAAGGACCAATACATCAAATAAAAAATGTGATATCATAGATTTGTTACAGTTACAAGGTATGATTCACATTACCATATAGTTAAGTGCGCCTTTATTCCACACAATTAACAAGCATGTACCTTATATCTTTCCATCATTTGATCTCCATTACTCCCACAAGCACTGTCACTAGCTTGCCTTGAACTAGGCATATTTAGGAAAACATCTCTATTCTTTGTGTTTACCATTCCAATTCAAAATTAGGTACGCCATCAAACTGTAGAAATAACTCGAAATTTGTAGCTACTATTGAATTCAGACATAAAACAATAGACACAAATCTCTTCTACTCAATTATGTGGAAGGAAAAACATATAATAGAAACGCATGCAATCATTCAATCACAATGAACACGGTCTTTACTGGGGAACCCAACTGGGAAAAACCCTCCTCTGTTTGTAATATATCAAATGAGAAAAATGATCTATTACAATGACAACTTCAATTCTTGAAGCTCAACCTACACTATAATATTGATCTCCTCCTATGCCTGCATTGGCCAATACTTAGCCAAAATAGGCCTCTTTCTTCCTCTTATTTCCTTGCACAATTCCTACTCCTAAAGAATAAGGAAAGGCTCACATTTCCTTGCACAAATCCAAGAGAATTAGCTCACCTACATGCCACAAACTCTGAACACTCGAAATTCTATACAATAGGATTACAATTGTGCCTTTCCCCCCCACTTCACTAGGCAATTCAAATTGCATCCATGACTAGGGCTATTTTTAGTAAATTGACTAGTTAACTAAGAGATCAACGAGTTAACAATAGTTACAACTACTCAACTGAACTCATACTATTCTAGACTAGATCTCAAATAATTGACTTTCACTAAATATAACTACACTAGATAGCTAGATCTTAGCAAGCATCTCATGCACAACTCTACTTCTTGCCCACAAACTCAAGTTGAATGACTTAACTGAGTGATTTGGTCATGTCACTCCTACTAACTACAACTCAAGACATCCTATTGAAGTGGAAATTCAAATTTCTCCATTTGACTAAGGCACAAGTAAAATGAAGCCTTTTCTTGCTACAACTTAACACAAACCTTGATTTGTCAAGTGAGAATAATGCAACTCACTACCGTCTTAGAACCAGTAAGTGTTCATGTTCCTCTATTCACTCGTAGAGATGTTATCTCAAATAATATACTAGTTGAGAATGACACATATCATTGATACCACATAGATTGACTAGGAACCTATTGTACTTCAGGGCCTAACCTCAACCTCACTATAAAGAATAAACAACTAGTTATCTTATGGACATATTTCCATCTACTAAAGCACCTAGGTACCCAACCATGGTGCTCACTAGTTTTCTAAAAAAATAGTTTGGATATGTGATGTATTCAAATCAATCTTAAATTTTTTATACCTATCAATGAATACTTATAGAACAACATTCATCAAGCGCTCTATCATGAAAGAACAATGAGAGGAGACAAAACATGCAACTATAATTCCCTTCTTGTTACAATACAACTCACCATAAAATCTAAGGAATGAATTTATATCACAAAATATTGCCATACAAAATTACAAATCATCAATAAAAAATAATGATCCATAAATACAAATATTATCATTTTTCTTTAAATCATCAATTAAAAAATAATGATCCATAAATACAAATATTATCATTTTTCTTTGAAATCATGCACATATGAAACATCTTCATCTTTATCTTTAACATTTCAATTCATTGTTTTAAAATTTCCTTATTTCATCTATTATTCAATGAAAGCACAAAAATTCTAATAAAATAATTTGTACATCCCAATAAAACCATCAAATTCAATATATTTACTCACTTCTAAAATTTATGAATTATAAATACATATCCACACAAATATTTCAAATAAACCATTTCAAAAATAACATTCAAATATAATTCCTTATAATTAAATGTACAAAACTCTATTGAAATCACATTCCTATAAACCCTAGGTTCCCTGCCACGTAAATGAGAAAAAAAATGATATCCACCCTAAAAGCATTCCTGAATAATCCTAAATGAAATTATAGATCTTTTTAACACCTCTGTCAAGACCATTAAAAAAAAAGTTACCATTGAAATAACTAATGCGATGAAAATAAGACTTTGATAGAAATACGACTTTGGTATTATCACTTGTGCACAGATTCATGGGTGACTACACTTGCAAAGCATATAGTCAAAACTAGCACAAATCATAAAGTATTCACATGCCATGAAAAGACATCTTCATTAAGATGTATATTTACATTTATAAGGTTGTTTTGTTTTTCATTAAGATGTATATTTACATTTATAAGGTTGTTTTGTTTTTCATTAAGATGTATATTTACATTTATAAGGTTGTTTTGTTTTTTGTTTTCCTCGAAAGATTTTTATTTATATTAAAAGATTTTACAATAAAAATTGTTTAACGTACATCTAAAAGAGTGATTTAGGAGATTATATTTACCATTATGGATGACCATAAACATCACTAAACTAATAATAAACAAAAATGAAAAATTGAGAGTACCTTACTTCTAATACTTGTAAACTAGAAATTATAACAAATACCATTTAATTCCTTTATCACTAAAGCTCCAGTTCTTAGCCAAACAAAACCAAAAAATAACTATGTTAATACATATATTCACTCAAAAAAAACTAATGAAAACATCCTTTAAAACATTTAATACAACGAAAACATGGTGCCTTTACTATCTAGCTTGGAATTCTCCATAATTTCTACTTTGTACTTGTACCTTTGAAATGAAATAATTGTTGGTCGTTCTTTACCTTTCGTCATCGTTTGGTATTTTGAATATCGCCTTGAACTCCTCTATTTTGTTACTTTGTATTCAGAATATATTTGTTATAGGAAAGCCCATCATAATTGAGTTGTTAAAATTAGTAGTGGAGACAACCATCAGTAGTTACTATTCATAAATATAGGTGGACTTATCATTGATATTCAAGGAAAACCACACTACTTGAAATTACTCGCTAGTGGTTTGTACGAGCGCAAACTTTCGCTCTTTCCAGATGCCATTGGGTCTTGGGTCGTTAACTTGTTTCCTTACATCTGAGGAATACAAACTCAAAAGCAGTTTTAGAACAAACTCGAAGCCCAACATCTTTGTGGATTACATTAAGCACCTTACAAAATTTATTTATTTTCTTATGTTAATTGTGAGGGATTTACGTTTAAATCAACTCAACTCTTATACCATGTAATAGAATTGGAGAATAAATATTATTACACACCTAAAAAAAATGTTAAATATTTCAATTAATAATATAAATATAAATATATTAATATTGTTTCAAAATAAACATCTTAACTCCCTCGATCGGGGTGATAATGACGACGATCAGGATAATCAATACAGATCAGGTAAGGGAGGATGACAAGGCAAAAGTTAGTCAGGTAATGATGAAGATGGACAGAGGGATCACTAGAAAAGATATCATATCGAGGAGGGACGACGATGAGGTAATGAAGGAAGAAGTTGGTGGAGATAATGCAGCAGAGATTGGACGTGGGAACGACTGTACAGAAGAAGGACAAAGGGAGGTGGGCGGTGATGAAATCAGCAGGTGGCAGGTGAAGCGGGCGAGGAGAGAAAAGGAGAATTGGCGAAGGAGACATCATAAAGAAGGAAAGCAAGACAAAGAGAGGAGGACGTTAAATGAATTTGTAGAGGAATTGCGAAGAGGTAGGGTGGTGAAAGCTCTGGGCAGGGTAATAGAAAGGCAGAGGAGGCTGAGAAGACAAGCAGGCAACACCGGAAGGAAGAACCGAATGGCAACGAGGAGGAGAATGAGAAACGACGGGGACGAAGACAGCAGAGGATGGAGAAGCCAGGAAAATAAAGGGAAAGGAATCGAGGTTGGAGAAACGGCAGAGGAGTACCTGACAGTTCAGGACGATACTGAAGATGAAGTGGAAATGTTTGACTCGGACCAGGATAGAGTGGAGCAACCGCGAAAGAAGACTTGGAAGGACACGGGGTCAACAAAGGACAAAATGCAGGAGGACAGGGAGCATGGAGACAGGAGTAGCAAAGGGCGAGAGGAGGGAGGTGACTTCAGAAGCACCTCGGGCATGAAGAGTCGGGGAGGCAGGGGAAATTACGGGAACAGAGGAAGAGCAGGACGGGGATGAGGACAACGCAACAGAGGAAGAGGATGGTGGGAAGGGAAACGGGAAGAGAATGCACCAGCACCAGCAAGAAAATACCGGAAAACATTGAAGAAGAAGATACAATTTGCGGAGCAAGCCTACTGTGAGAACACCAATAAGGACATTAGAAGGATAATTCAGCCACTGGAAGAAGAGGCGACCTAGGGGCAATCAGGATCAGAAATGGAAGATTGGGAATACCTCCTCCCGGATCCAGGGAACACGAGAGGACACATGACCTTGTATAAATAGGCCTTGCATGTATATTGGGTCATGAAAAGGCTGTTGGCTAAGGCTATGGAACAAGTGGCCATGGAGATGGCAGAATTGTCTCAAGGAATTCCAAATTTGAAGAAAGAAATGCAGAACATTCAGGTCACTCTGATAATGCAGCATAAAAAACTTGAAGAGATACAGCAACAGATAAAGGAGATCAACCCGGGCATAGAGAAAGAAGAGGAGCAGCAGGAAGTCATGGCGAATTAATAATTGAAGATATGTATATGTTGTCTAAAGTTTTTTGAAAGCGGTTGGATAATCTTAGTTTCTATTTTCAGTTTAGAATGCAAACAAGAAACAGTAGTAATCTTTTTGAATGTTTAGTTTACATAGCATGGACAAGAAGAATTAGTAGTTTTTGCTTTTGGATGGCTGTCAAAAACTTAAGGTGGCCAACAGACCCGGTTTCCCCTCGGGACGGGTTGAGGCCAGCATGAAAATGTAATAGTTTCAATTCGAAGTAATGGAAAAAGAATGGTCCCTCCTTAACTTACAAAAAAAAAAAACATCTTAACTTAATCATGCTAATAACTAATTGCACAAATATGTCAACCACACACCATTTTAAAAATCAATTATTCAAAAAAATAAAAAATAAAATAAAATAAAAATTCTCTCAAATCCAACTAAAACTAACTTTCTTTTACAAATTAAAAATAAATAAATAAATACATATTTCAACCCCATACAAATCATCCAAAATCACATTCACTATCCCCTTATCAACCAACTAAGCGAAAATTATACAACGCTCTTTATAATTTTATATTATATGTATATATATTTAACAACCTTCCATTACGCTTTTAACATTTTATTAGTTATATCGAGATTTTTTTTTAAAATGAAGAGTAATTATCAACACAAGTAAACCTTGCAGCTTCTACATTTTAAATTTTTTCCTACCTTCCACACTTTAAATTAATTTTATCAAATACCAAAGCAGTAAAAGTAAGCAGTAAAAGTAAACAGTAAAAGTAAGCATGGTGGCAGTAAGGGTTAAACAGAGATGAAAACACTTTCAGTAGCAACAATGAAGTTTATCCAAAGTAAAAGTGAAAAACAATTAAAAGAAATTTAAGGTTAAAAGATGAAATCAGAGCAGAAATGGTACATTCTTAAAAAATTTCCTGTTTAAGTCATAATTTTGCACAAACTATTGTGGCCAATAAAAGATGCATTTGGAGAAAATGAAGGAGGTTTGTGTTCCTAATAGGCCAATCTACAAAAACCTATCTCACTTTGTAAACAGGTGTTACCAAAGGTGAGATAAGTTCATGTCTTCACAACCTATTTGTCGAACTGTGCAAAGTCCTATTTTTGACATCGTTTTGCAGAGTATTTTGAACAACTGGAGCTGAATTTTTGGAAACTGAGAGAGGTTTATCTCAAAAACATACTTATCTACAATAACCTCTTTCTGTTTTTACATATCTATCACAGACTGAGATATACAAAGGTATCATTGGACCTTAATCTTGCAAAATTGCTGGAGCAGAATGCACAAAGAAAGGATGCAGTTAGTGATTGGGATGCCTCATCATCAATTAAGAGTTGCTATCGAATTTTACTTTCTCTTCTTTTTCACCATAAATCCATAAAAATAGTGCCAAATAGATTCATTTGTTTTGAATGTCCCTTATTTAAGTTCTATTAATGTAAAACAGTTTGAGATATTTGTAAAACCAATCTTGATATTTTTTCAAGGTCTTTCAGTTTAGAATTTGTATAAATACTTCTTCATTTGAAGTATTTTGGTTGGATTCAAATACATTTCTGTAGAAATTTCATATCAAGCTAAAGAGCTATTGTAATCAAGATTGGATTGGCTTGCTGGATCATGCAATAAAGCTAAAGACATTTCACAAGATTCTTGTGCACAGTGGAAAACAAATAAGTATTGTCTCTTCATGTTTATTACTGTTATCTCTTCATGTTTATAATGTTGGAAATAATACTGAGAGGGGGGGTGAATCAGTATTATCAAGTTCTTTTAATAAATCTTCCTTATTTATACTTTGAATTATTTTTGTATGTCAGTACTAATGAGCATGAACAAGAAAAACAGATAGTCACACCAAAGAACACCAGATATAAGGTGGAAACCCAATGTGGGTGAAAACCACCTGCTGCAATATGTCTCTATCTTCTTTCAAATTAGAAACTCCTTTTACAATGATTTTGTACTGGTGCAGTCCTTTACCAGTACGCAGGCTGCAACCTGCAGAGAGCTACAACTCTCTCTCGTTTTCCAGTCTCTCCTGGAAGGGAGCTACAACCCCCTACTTCTTTTCTTCCAAGGATCACTTTTCATAAATTTTCAAACTGGATCCATGAACATCAAATGATCATCAAATACAAGTAAATCACCCAGTCAACTGCAGTAACCAGATCAATAGTAACAGTAAACTAAACCCAGAACACCTTATCAATAGAGAAAAGTCAGTCAAATAAATGCCTTAATACAGATCCGTAGTTTTTCTTTATCTGGCATGCGTTGCTACGCACTTCACCTTCTGCACCTCTGCGTATCCCCGCAGAGAGCCTTGAACTGCACTACGTATCCACGCACTGTTCCTTTAAACGCGTCGTGTACCTTCACTGTGCCCACGCACCCACTGCTTCTATCGCGCCACGTACTACTACTGTGGCCACACACTCTCAGATGCTATCGCGCCGCGTACCTACGCACCTGCGACTTCTGTAGCGCCGCGTACTTTCACTGTGCCTCCGCACCTGAACCTCTATCGCGCTGCGTACCCACGCACTGCGCCTTCTTCTGCTGTGCGTACCCACGCACTGCGCCTTCTTCTGCTGTGCGTACCCCCGCACTTGCACCGTTAATCACCTGCATACCTCTGATTAGGGCCGAATTGGCAGTCCACCAGTGTGCCACAGATAATCAGATGCCCAGATCTGATCATGCGCCCGAGAGACCACACTTCATAGATTCACTTTCAACTTCACTTTTATATAGATCAAGCTTTTAAACCGATAACCCAATATTTCAGTTCTTAAGATACACAATTTGCAAAAGATACCTTAGCCAAGTGATCTCCTTCCCTATATATAGTCAAGCCCTTATTCTCACCATGGGGCAAAACCATCAATAACCAATACAAGGGATCCAAACTGGGGCTAAAATAGATCCTATACCACGGGCCAAAACCATAAGATCAAGAACGGCGGGCTAAATACCACGGGCCAAAACATAAGAAACCCCTCGTGAGCGTGTTTCTCTGCCTTGAAGTAAGTGAACTGGGGGTACGCACCTACTGAACGGGTGACCTGCGTGTATGGCCGCAGCTTCTGCACGGCGTCCCTGCGGGTATGCACTCTTTTCACTGAGCACATGCAGACCTCTTAATTTTTATCATTTTGAGAGCCTGATCAGAGTTTTGCCACCTGTATGAGTTGCCATCAAGTACAACACATGAATCATAGAGCCATACAAGAATCATAATGCCAACAATCTCCCCCTTTGGACTTGATGGCAACCTCAAGATCTTCAACGTCATTCTCCCCCTTTGACATCAAGGGCAAAGGGTTATGCTCCCCCTAAGAACATGCTCCCCCTGACTATAAACCAAATCTGCAAAGAAGAACCATAATCCACCAATCACCCTAAATGACCATGAAAGAGATAGAGACATATTGCAGCAATATTCAGACCAGCATCCATGATCTCCTTCTGTACTTCCTCCATAATGCCAACAATGCATTATATGCTCCCCCCTGAACCTGTGCCATTCGATCTTTGACCAATCCGCAACCCAGCACATGTATGCATATACCCCAGATGAGCCTTGCGTACAACCAATCATCAAAAGAGATTCAACAACAAGATGATGCATCAACAACCCCCAGCTTTTGCCTGAGGTATTCAAAGGTCTCCCTGGGCAATGGTTTGGTGAGTATATCAGCAACTTGTTCCTTAGAAGGAACATACTCCAACTTGACCTTTTGTTCAAGTACTTGTTCCCGGAGAAAATGATACTTGATCGGTATGTGCTTGGTCTTTGAATGCATGACTGGGTTCTTTGAAATGCTGATTGCACTTGTATTATCACATAAAATGGAGATGGGTGGTATACAAGTGATTTGAAAATCCTGCAAGGTCTGCATCATCCAAAGGAGTTGAGTGCAGCAAGATGCAGCAGCAACATATTCCACTTCAGCTGTAGACAAGGCAATCGAACTCTGTTTCTTGTTGAACCAAGATACTAATCTGGAACCCATAAAGAATGCACCACCACTTGTGCTCTTCCTGTCATCCACACTTTCGGCCCAATCTGCATCTGTATAAGCATGAAGTGTGAGATCTGTATCTCTAGGATACCATAAGCCATAGTTTTGAGTTCCTTGAAGATATTTGAAGATTCTCTTTACTGCCTGAAGATGAGTTTCCTTTGGATTTGCCTGAAATCTTCCAACTATTCCTACTGCATGCATTATGTCTGGGCGGGTACCTGTCAAGTAAAGTAGACTTCCAATCATAGATCTGTAGGTTGGTTGATGCACTGCTGTTGATTCATCATTTTCACTGAGGCTACATCCTATGACCATGGGTGTACATACTGGTTTTGCATCTTCCATGCCATATTTCTTCAAAATCTGCTTGAGATACTTGGTTTGAGACAAAAAGATCCCTCCTTCTTTTTGTTGGATTTGCAAACCAAGAAAATATGTCAGTTCTCCCAGCAAGGACATTTCGAATTCTTTCTGCATTACCAAGGCAAAGCTTTGACTCATAGCTTCTTCATTGCTGCCAAAGATAATGTCATCTACATACACAACAAGTATTAGCAATTTGTCGTTTTCAACTTTTATATAAAGATTGCTATCTGCTGATCCTTTTGAAAAACCTTGTTGATGAAGATATTTGTCCAAACGATAGTACCAAGCCCTTGGAGCTTGTTTGAGACCATAGAGAGCCTTTTTCAATATGCATACAAGATTTGGATCATTTCCAAGAATGAAACCATCTGGCTGCTCAATGTATACTTCTTCTTCCAAGTCTCCATTCAGAAAGGCTGATTTCACGTCCATTTGAAATACTTTGAAGTTTTGAAAGCTTGAGAGAGCAAGGAACATTCGGATGGCCTTATGTCTTGCAACAGGAGCAAAAGTTTCTTCAAAATCTATTCCTTCTTGCTGCGCATACCCTTTATAAACAAGTCTGGCCTTGTTTCTAATTACTTCTCCATTTTCATTCAATTTATTTTTGAAGACCCATTTTGTTCCTATAACATTCTTACCCTTTGGTCTAGGAACCAACTCCCAAGTGTTGTTTTTCTCGATCTGCTCAAGTTCTTCATCCATTGCTTTGACCCAACATTCATCTTTGCATGCCTCTTTCACATTTTGTGGTTCAGTGGAAGAGAGTAATGCCAAATAGCTTGAAGCTTCTGCAATTGTTCTTCTTGTTTGTACACCTGCTTCTTTCTGCCCCAAAATCTGAGTTTCTGGATGATTCTTCTGAACATATTTGGATGGAGTCTTCTCTTCTATCCTTATCTGCTCCTCTGGTTCTTCTTGAGGTTCTTCTTCTTCATCATTCTGTCTTTGAGGGTAGTCTTCATCTTCTTCGATATCTTCATGATTTACTTGCCTAGGAATGTATCCCTTCTCATCAACCACTACATCAATGTTGTCAACAATTCTTCCGAGTCTTTTATTGTAGCACTTGTATGCTTTGTTGTGTGGAGAATAACCAAGAAGAATGCCTTCATCTGCTCTAGGTTCAAGTTTGCCAAGTTGCTCATCAATATTCTTAATATAGCATTTGCTTCCAAAGATTTTGAAGTGCTTTACCGAAGGAGTCTCACCATACCAAAGCTCATGAGGGGTTTGAGTGTTGTTCACCCGGACATTTGTTTTGTTGAGAATAACAACCACAGCATATGCAGCTTCACCCCAGAAAGTTGCGGGAGTTCCAGACTCATCAAGCATAGCACGAGCCATTTGTTGGATTGTTCTGTTCATTCTTTCCACCACTCCATTTTGTTGAGGAGTTCTAGCTGTAGAGAATTCTCTTCTTATCCCATGTTTTTCACAGAAATCGAAAAATTCATTTGAGGTAAACTCCCCACCTTTGTCGGATCTTAGGCACTTAATTTTGTATCCTGATTCATTTTCAACCAAGGCTTTAAAGGATTTGAATTTTTCGAATGCTTCATCTTTGTGCTTCATCAGTCCTAACCAGACAAACCTGGAGAAATCGTCAATGAACAATATCAAATATTCTTCTCCTCGAGGTGTCCTTTTCCTGAATGGACCACATACATCTGTATGCACTAGCTCAAGAGGCATGCTAGCTAATCCTTCCTTCTCCGGAAAGTTAGTTCTGGTTTGCTTTCCAAACTGACATGATTTGCATATGGTGTTGTCTGGAATTTTAATATCTGGAAGACCACGAACTGCCTGATACTTGCATGCTTTCCTTATTTGTGAAAAGCTTAGATGCCCCAACCTCCGGTGCCATAACCAGTGTTCATCATCCTTGCTTAGATAGCATTGTTGTTGTCCTTCCTCAAATATGTATAGATTATTTGGAGTTCTTTCACCTTTAATCACTGTTTTACCTGTATCAAGATCACGAACAAGACATCCATTTGATCTAAATATCACCTCGGTTCCTTGATCACACATCTGGCTGACACTCAGAAGATTATGCTTCAATCCATCAACATACAAAACATTTCCAGCTTTGACCTTTTCTTTTAACTGAGCAGTGCCTTTTCCTTTTATAGCTGCAGGAGTATCATTTCCAAAAGAAACTTTATTTCCCTTTTCTAAAGCAGAATATGATTCAAGTTTTTCTTTATCACCTGTCATATGCTTCAAACATCCACTGTCAATGTACCATAGATTTTCCTGTCCCTCTGCATAAAATGCTATCCCACATCTTTCTGTTTGTGGTTCCTTTATTCTCCATGTTTTGGTGCTTGAGGCTTGTTCCTTTGTCTGTTGAAACCTGCTCCTGCATTCAGAATCTTCATGAGCAAAGTTCTTGCAAATAGAACATTCAACTTCATTTTCAAGAGCCGAAAAGTTGTTATAGGTCCTTTTTGTAATCTCAGTCATACTTCTTTGTTTTTGAGCTTCTCTAGTCATGATTGTTTTATATGCAACACATTGAGCTGCTTTGTGACCAAAGTTATGGCAAGAGAAACATTGTCCATTGAAGAAACTTCTGCGGTTATCAAATCTAACGGCCAAATGATTGTAATTTCTATTGTCATCCATTCTTGAACCAAATTGAGAAGATTTTACCTGTGGCTGGTTGTAGCTTTTATTCACCCTTAAGACGGATTGCCCCTGATAGTCTTTGTTTGCAATTCGTCCCTGCTTTACCTGGTGATCTCCATTGTGCTTTTGCTCATTCCTTCTTGCTGCATCAAGATAACTTCTTGAGGTGGATGCTTGAGAAGTTTCTCCATTATAGCCCAGACCTGTCTTGTTTAGAGGAGAACGTTGTACATTGATGATCTCATCCAGAGTTTCAGATCCTTTGACAAACTTAAGATTAATAGCCTTTGTTTTCTCAATCTCTTTTCTAAGACCAACAATTTCACCTTCTAACTTTTCAAGATATTTTTCTTTTTCATCAATTTGAAGTTGTAGGGTATCAATGATCCTATTCTTTTCTTCTATACATGTCTTGAGTCTAGAAATTTCTTCATAAAAGCTATCCACATCTATAGCATCCATGCAATCATCATCTTCAAATGCCATTAAAAGTTTATAGTCATTACCTCGTTCATCTTCATCACTATTTGATAGACCATCACTATCTTCATGAGTGTAGTAGCTTTTCTTATTTGCATTCTATTTCTTGTTCCATCTAGCAGGTTCCTTTCCTTTGTCAATCTTATCCTTATGAGGACATTTCGCAGCATAATGACCTACTCTTCCACAAGCAAAACATTTAAAAGGTAACTTACCTCTGAACCTTCCAGTACCCCGTTGAAGATTTCTGACAAAATTTGATTCTTCTTCTTCTTCTGGCACGTGACTTGCTTCATAGTAGTCTCCTTTGCCTGAAACCTTGAAAGCAGCTTCTCTTCTGTCTGATGGACCTCCCTTTCTCATTTCATAAGCAGTTAGAATTCCGTGTAGCTGAGACATAGTAAGAGTTTGTAGATTTTCCTTTTCTTCTATTGTAGACACTTTAGATTCAAACTTGGGGGACAATGATCTTAGAACTTTTTCAACCACAATAGCCTCTTTTATTTCTTCACCCAAGTTTTTCATGAAATTAACAATCTCGTCTACCCGAAGGAAATAGTTAGCCACACTTTCATCATTATACATTCTGAGATTCTCATACTGAATCTTGAGGGTTTGAAGTTTAGCACGCTTTACCTGTTCATCTCCTTCGTAGCTCAAGACAATCTTGTCCCATATTTCTTTTGCGGATTTATATTGCATAACCTTCACGAATTCTATTTGAGATAAGCATCCCAGCAGAGTATTGACTGCTTTAGCATTTGTTTCATATTTCTTCTTTTCGGCCGAATCTGTAGGAGTAGCTGAAGGAAAAGTGTAGCCTGTATCTATGATATCCCAAACTTCTGTACCAAGAGATTGAAGATAGGCAGTAACTCTTACCTTCCAATAATTGAAGTTTGTCCCATCAAAAATTGGTGGCCTGATTGATGCTTCCCTCTCGTAGTTGCTCATGATGAATGATCTTCCTTCAAGCGATCAAGCTTCTCTGAAGGACCTGCTCTGATACTAATTTTTGGAAATAATACTGAGAGGGGGGGTGAAGCAGTATTATCAAGTTCTTTTAATAAATCTTCCTTATTTATACTTTGAATTATTTTTGTATGTCAGTACCATAAAATAATGAGCATGAACAAGAAAAACAGATAGTCACACCAAAGAACACCAGATATAAGGTGGAAACCCAATGTGGGTGAAAACCACCTGCTGCAATATGTCTCTATCTTCTTTCAAATTAGAAACTCCTTTTACAATGATTTTGTACTGGTGCAGTCCTTTACCAATACGCAGGCTGCAACCTGCAGAGAGCTACAACTCTCTCTCGTTTTCCAGTCTCTCCTGGAAGGGAGCTACAACCCCCTACTTCCTTTCTTCCAAGGATCACTTTTCATAAATTTTCAAACTGGATCCATGAACATCAAATGATCATCAAATACAAGTAAATCACCCAGTCAACTGCAGTAACCAGATCAATAGTAACAGTAAACTAAACCCAGAACACCTTATCAACAGAGAAAAGTCAGTCAAATAAATGCCTTAATACAGATCCACAGTTTTTCTTTATCTGGCATGCGTTGCTACGCACTTCACCTTCTGCACCTCTGCGTATCCCCGCAGAGAGCCTTGAACTGCACTGCGTATCCACACATTGTTCCTTTAAATGCGCCGCATACCTTCATTGTGCCCACGCACCCACTGCTTCTATCGCGCCGCGTACTACTACTGTGGCCACGCACTCTCAGATGCTATCGCGCCGCGTACCTACGCACCTGCGACTTCTGTAGCGCCGCGTACTTTCACTGTGCCTCTGCACCTGAACCTCTGTCACGCTGCGTACCCACGCACTGCGCCTTCTTCTGCTGTGCGTACCCACGCACTGCGCCTTCTTCTGCTGTGCGTACCCCCACACTTGCACCGTTAATCACCTGCGTACCTCTGATTAGGGCCGAATTGGCAGTCCACCAGTGTGCCACAGATAATCAGATGCCCAGATCTGATCATGCGCCCGAGAGATCACACTTCATAGATTCACTTTCAACTTCACTTTTATATAGATCAATATTTTAAACCGATAACCCAATATTTCAGATCTTAAGATACACAATTTGCAAAAGATACCTTAGCCAAGTGATCTCCTTCCCTATTTATAGTCAAGCCCTTATTCTCACCATGGGGCAAAACCATCAATAACCAATACAAGGGATCCAAACTGGGGCTAAAATAGATCCTATACCACGGGCCAAAACCATAGGATCAAGAACGGCGGGCTAAATACCACGGGCCAAAACATAAGAAACCCCTCGTGAGCGCGTTTCTCTGCCTTGAAGTAAGTGAACTGGGGGTCCGCACCTACTGAACGGGTGACCTGCGTGTATGGCCGCAGCTTCTGCACGACGTCCCTGCGGGTACGCACTCTTTTCACTGAGCACATGCGGACCTCTTAATTTTTATCATTTTGAGAGCCTGATCAGAGTTTTGCCACCTGTATGAGTTGCCATCAAGTACAACACATGAATCATAGAGCCATACCAGAATCATAATGCCAACATATAAATATTCACATGTTTCTCTATTAAATTTGAATGGTAAAAAAGGAATGATATTTCAGAATTAGCTTAATGCTCTCTGTCTTGACTATTTACTTTCTCATTGTCTTGATTGTTTACTTTCTCAATGTTTTCTGCTAAACTATCTTTGTTTGGGAATTCTTAATTGCTCCCTTACTTCCGTAGTTCCTCCCCCCCCCCTTTGGTCCATAGTAAAGGATTCTTAGTTTCCCTTTCCTACTGATCATCCTTCTTTTCTTCATCTTGATCCAATTTAAGGATTCTTCATTGCCCTTTACCCTGGTTAGGACTATCTCATCCATTTGAACTTGCAAATTTGCTTTTTGTTGTGCTAGCCTACCCTGTGAACTCCTCCTTTAGCAATTGATCTAATTCAGTTAAGCCACTCTTTTATTGACTCCATAGCCCAATGGCTTGAAGGTTTTCTCCGCCCATCTGTTCGCAGAATTCCACCACCCAATCAAAATCAAAACCTCATGAACACTAAGAACTAGCCTAAAATCCCACCCAAAACAAAGTTAAATTATAAAGAGAGAGCCCTCTCTGGACTTAGGGTGGCTAGAACCCGCGTCTAAAAGATTAGTTTTGTAGTTACCTCGGACATTTCTTTCTTTAACCTTGAGAAAAATCTGAGTGATAACAAAATATATTGCTCCCTGATTCTTCTTCTTTTAGATCTAATAAATTTTCAGCAAATAGAGTTGAGCAGAGACATCCAATCATGATGACAACATGACAGGATGATGTGATGATCAACATACATATATTGGTAGGTGAAATTCTCCTAGTTGAGAGGGAGTGTTAATTTTTTCAACAAGGGTCAAATTCCACCTTAGATAGCTCAGATGACTAAGATGATGATTGCAATAAATTCCATTTTTCGAGAGGACCAAAATCGACCTAAATATCACCCTATTTGGACAAGCAGAAGCTGCTTTTTGAATTATTTTATTCACTCGCGTATAATGGAATGGGTCAGCCATAAGCACATGTGAAATTGGTTAGGTTGGCCTCAACCCCAAGTGGACCCTCATGGAAACCTATAAATAGAAGAGACCTCAACCTCATTTCTACACGTTGATCAAGAAATCTTCTACTCTTATTTTTTGTCTTGGTTGGCACAGGTCTAACAGAAGAAGTCCGCACAAGGGTCGAAAGTTACAGGTGTGAGGCTCACACGGATCTAGGGTTTCTGTTTCTTGGACGTAGGCATGTAACTGAGATTTTTCGTCCTTGGACGCATGCACAGTAACTAGAAGAGAGCATCTCGAGGTCTAGAGCGGATCTAAGTGAGTTTGAACCCGGATGCACGCATACAGTATTCCTAAGAGTGTCCGGGTAGACACATATCTCATCACACAATGTATGATGGAGTGTCCAGGGAGTTCTATACGCATGCAAACAGTATTTCTATGAGAATCCTTGGTTTTGATCTAGGGTTTAGCAGTTGCCTTTAGTGATCCAGTGGATCAAGGGTTTCTCTCTACTATTATGTAGATCTACAATCTGTTTCTGTAAATTTCTGCTACAAATTTATGTATTGGGCTTAGTGTACTCTCTTCTAAAACTTTTTATGACGATCTAATACAAAAGAATAATTAAAAGGGTTTTCTCCCCTTGTGGGTTTTTTCCCTTGTCTTGGACCAATTTGTTGTATCTTATGGTTGTTTTTTGTCTTCTTTGTCATTGCATATATTGTTCTATCTGCATTTACAGTTTATGATTGGTTACATTGCTAATAATTGGATGCATTGTTAATGAAGAAGTCAATTGGGCTAAAGTAATTGATACATCATAGCACAATCTAAAAAATTAACACAACAATGGTGCTAGGATCTGCATCAATAATTTGATTTCCTTTGTCATTCCCATTGTTGGGTTATGACTTCAAGTTGAAACATGCATCTGACTCTGAAGCCTTCAGATCGGCCACTAGTAACTACTTGGAACGACACTCACTTGTGTTGTGAGTGGGGCTCTTATGGAACTCACACCACTTCATTGTGTCCTTCATCTTTGTGGTGTTGTTATTTGCTTGCAGCTTCAATGGGTTGTCCTAAGTCACCTTGCCTTAGATTTTCACTTTGTTTTGTGCTTTAGGGGTGCATTTTCCCTGCTTCAGATTTGCAAATCCAAAGTCTCATTTCTTCTTCTTAATTTTTTGTTCAATCTTGGTAGCATATCAATATGTTGCACTAAGAAAGGATATTTCCAGGAACTCCATTTCTTCCTAAATATATTTGTGTAGACAGTCATGATACATTCCATGATGTAACCCAGATATTAGACCTAACTCATAAGAAAGGTGCATTTCTCCAAGTTGGCACATAGTTTGTGTTTCCGCAAGGTTTGGAAGACCTGTTGAGTGTGTGTGACAAGTTGTCTTCCCAAATCTTTCTAAATATGAGGAAGTCGTCTAAATAAACAACTAGAAAAAAGGTTGGTGAAGGGTTACAAGATGTCATCCATCAACCTCATAAAAGGAGCAGGGGAATTTGTCAACTTGAAGGACATGAACAAGCATTCAAAAAGGCCTTCCTTGGATTTGAAGGCAGTCTTCCATACATTTGTGGGCTCTATTGGATAGGAAGTGTTCATATTGATCTTATTGAAATACTTAGCCCTTTGAGCTAGTCCAAAAGGTCATCAATCTGTGGGATTAGATACCTGTTCCTAACATTGATTTTATTTAGTGCCTGATAATTAATGTAGATCCTACAGGTCCCATCCTTCTTCTATACAAGTACAATCCGGCTCCCACAAGGGGGAGGAACTTGGTTTGATGTGGCCTTTTTGCAGCAACTCTTAGATCTACTTCTTGATCTCTTCATTTTCCAAAATGGAGTGTCGATATATCAAACCATTGGGTAGAGGTTCTCCAGGAGTTAGATCGATCGAATGCTTGAATGATAGTGCAAAGGTACCCCTATGGGTGAGCATAATATGTCCCTGTATTCTCCCACGACCTTATCCACATACCTCTATTGCATGGATGAAATCTTCTTGTGGGCCATGGATGTGGCCATAATATTCCCCTTACTTTGAGTGCGAATCAGAAAGAAAACAATTATTCCATTCTAGGATATGATCTTACTGCATTTCTTAGTAAAGATCAAAGAGATGGCAATAGGTGGGGCTAGCTCTGGTATCCTGTATAACTTGTTGGCCAAAGTAATAATAATAGTGTGAGGCTTAGAGTCATACAAAACAAGATGCTTCCACAAGTATGGTTGGCCTAATAATACATCACAAACTTCAAGAGGAGTAATGTCACACAGTACCTCATCCGCGAAGGGTTTGATGCGATATGGAAGGCGACACTGTTGGATAACGCGTAGATTTCATCCTTGGTGGAGCCACCTGATGGTGTATGGATGCGGGTGTGGTGTGGTCAGCAAGACCAACCACTTAACGAATTATGTTGAGATGTGGTTCTTTTGGCTTCCATTGTCGATAATGAACTACAACAATAGCCCATCCACCCACATCTGTGAGTGGAAGAGACACTCCCCTTCCTCTAGGTCTTCAAGCTCAATCTTCTAGGCCTTTGTGGTGCTGGGCAATGCATCAATAATTTGATTCCCTTTGTCGTTCCCCTTATTGAGGTCTAAATCTAAGTCAAAACATACATCTTGCTCCGAAGCCTTCAGCTCGGCCACTAGTGATTTCTTGGCACACCACTCACATATGTTGTGAGTGGGGTTCTTGTGGAACACAAACCACTTCCCTGTGTCCTTATTTGTATTTATGGTGTTTTTCTTTGCTTGCAGATTTGATGGGTTGTCGTGGGTCACCCTACCTTGACTTTTCCCTTTGTTTTGTGGTTTGGGGGTGCCTTTTCCCTGCTCCGGACTTGAGGATCCAAAGTATTTCTTCTTCTAATTTTTTTTTCAATCTTGGCAACATATCAGTAGGCTACACCTAACGAGGAGATGTCTAGGAACTCCATTTCTACCTGAATGTATTTGTGCAGAAAACCATGGTACTTGAGAACTAGATGTCGCTTAGAGTCTTTGATACCCAAATTTGTGCATAGAGTATGAAAAATATTTGTGAAATCATGCAGAACTTGGTCCCTTTGCTATTGTAGTGTGGTCCATTATATGTATTTTTCCTCATATCTCCCCACGGGTAATATTGTTCCTTGGTAGCGTCTCGAAAAGTGTTCCTAAACCTTTTTATCACAGTAAGTTTCCCACTAGTCCTTGACATGGGGAGCGACCTTAAGTAGTGCAAAAGTAATCTTCTCCATATCAAAGAAACTATGGATTGAAAAATAACCCTCCAACAGATTCTGTTGAAATATGGCAACAAGAATATTCCAATTTAATTTGTCCTTGAATTAAATTGTGAATTAAAATCGAATTTAGTCTTAACAGCTACTTGGAAATAATTAATTAATTTATTTTAAATTAATTAGTTGGATAAATTCAAGTTAGAAGTCTTTCGGAAGTCATGCAAGAGTTATCCCTTAAATTAACGAGATAAGATTGAGTTATATTTGAGTTGTAATTAGTTAACTCAGTTTACTAAGTTAAGTTTAGTTAAATTAGTTCCGAACTGTTTGAGGAACTAATAGTGAGTTAATAGTCAGTTGATGCATTAATGCACTCAACTAGTGCTACTCCAGTTAACCGAATATTCACTCATTAGAAACTCATGCATGTCTATTATGAGAAAGACCTAGTTGAGATTAATGTTCAAGGACAGTGTACTATCAGTTGCATGTGTTTTCTCATGGAGAAAAATCATGCATGCAGTCAAGGATAAATCCTTGAGGATTGCGCAGTTTTGAAGGAGGTTTTCCACTTGGTAATAGGAGAATCATCCACAAGGAACAACGCAAGGAAATAGGAGCTTGGAGGGTAGAGAGGAAGGCTGGATAGAAGCCAAGATTGCCTGTGAGCATCTGTGGGGATTGTACTGAGAGCTGGCTAGCTGTGAGAGCTAAGGCTTTGTATAATTACTATGTATTTCCACCATGTATGATAATACAATAGAGTGGTGTTTTTAGTTGAGGCTTTCCCCAAAGTATTTTCATGTGTATTGTGCCATTGATTCTTCTTCTTCTGGTTATATTGTTCATCTCGATCTTTAAGCTTCCACAAATTGATAGTAAAAGTAGGTTATAATATTCTGCTTTGATTTATATTGCATTATTGGGTTAACCTACCAACAGATTTTCTACAGATTCAACCATTTATCTACAACCTCAACATCTATTTACATGTACCTTGAAGGGAGTGATTCCTTCGAAGTGACTACTGGATGAAGATGCATCGACAGTAGGCATTCACCGAAGGATCAGTGTTAAGTTTTCCATCATCTTGTTCCTTTGACACTCAAGGGATTCTTTGAGAAACAATTTGATATGATCTCCTTATCCCTCATCTTTATTTTCTTCTACCATGGGAGGTCGTCAGTGTCAACGAGGACAGTCTTGCAAGGGTTGAACCAGTTCAAATCCCAACTCCTTATACCCTAACCTCATTAGGTACATGCACAGAAAAATAAAGAAAGAGCAGACCGCTTTGACACCACTGATCGAGATTTATGTAGGAATGAAATGAAATACAAATATAAATCAAAACACAGAGTTACAATGAAAAAGAAAAACTTTAATTCATTAATAACAAAGTACTTAAAACTATTACATACATAATGGAAATAAACTAGTTCGGGCAATGGTAGCTTATCTCTTAGAAGAGATGTGGTAACTACATGCCTTCTAAACTATGTTACAATGAAGCTCAAGGGACTTCTTATCATTAAGAAACAATGGGAAACCCTAAACATCCAAAAACCTAACCCTAGGAGATGAAGTGCGAAAATCTTGTGGGCCCCATTGGGGTTAGTTGAAACATCAACTTCCCAAGGTCGTAACTTTGGCATACAATCTCCGTTTGACTATCATTATGCCTTGTTTCAAAGACCTCGAAGACGAGGATAAAAGGAGAATAATGAATCAAACATGCACTTTCCCAATCTCTTTGTTCTCCCGAAAAACGTCTTTTATGCCCTCAAAACGGCTCTGGAAGTTTAGGCCCTCAAAAACTGCCAAAAATGGTAAGTTGTACTACAATTAAGGAAACTCAAAGACAATGGTGGGGGTTAAAGTGGAATAGGTAGGTGGCCACCAATATCCACTTGGATCAATCATAGTTCAAAAGAGTGTTAAGAAACCAATTTCGACAAATTCCTAGTTAGATCAAGATTGTTAGGCTCAAGCAAGGAGGTCCTCCTAGTTAAGAGCTAGATCCCTACTCCAAGAGTCAAGATTACCCCCTCTCTTCGCCCTGCTACAATGTTTATTCCCTTCTCCTAAATCCCTCCTCCACTTAATTTTCTAAAGCTCAATTTTGATGATGCTTTAAAAGGTAACCCAAGTGAGGTGGGATACAAAGTTATCTTTAGGGATCATTCAAGATCCACTATCTACATTTATTTGGGATTTATCTGATATAATAATAACAACACAACATAATTGAAAGCCCTCGAAGAGATATTATTCAAATTTCCCTTGCTAAAGGCTACACCAAACTTATGGTGGAGGGAGATTCTGAACTTGTTATAAACATGATATGCAAGATCCTACATGACACCCAAATCAACAAATATCTTGCGGTTGGAGACTTGAAAGCCTACTCATATGAGTGGCATCATTCCTTCCTTCCATTCTGATGATCATCCCTACTCACATCAAAAGAACCAGAAATAAAATTACATATAAGTTATCGAATCATGGATGTGTCACATCAATTTCGTAGATTTCCTCCTCATGGAAATCCTTTGAAAACTCTTCCCTGAAAAAAAAAAATGCTGGACCATAGCTAAGCATGACAAATATTGTTGACCGATCTCTTTCTATCTCATTTGTTCAAGCTCTTTGTCTATATCTGCGAATCTGTAATTAGACTATGTGGCCCAATTTTTAATTTTTGATTTTTATATCAACAAACAAAAATATGTCCTTTGCTCTTTTGAAAAGGTTGAGATTATGGGTCTGGTCTGTTTAGGAGTGATAGACAAACCTAGAAATCCATGACTTAATATGTACTTCATGCTTTTAGGCAATACAAACTATTTACCCAACAAAAAAATAAACTTTTTTTTTTTTGTCTAGGAAAGAAACCAGCCTCTTTTTATATACTCATAGGGACAAAGTCATTTAAATAATAATTATCAAGGCATTATGGCTTACTCATTTAAGAATTCACAAAGCTTGAAGCCAACAAAACAATATTCATAGAAATGAAGTCATTACAACAATAATTATCTTAAACGTGGTTAGGAAAGATAACAACCATTCCATCCAACCACTCTAGATAACACACATATATATTACCATTCCAAATTTTACACATATATATATTAAAAAAAAAAATCTCTAGTAGTTAGACTATTTCTTAATTTATTTAAAATTTTAATATCATAAAAATATCTATATATAATAAAATTTGAAATTATTATTTTAAAGAGATAAATTTTACACATATATATTAAAAAAATAAAAATCTCCATTAATTAAACTATTTCTTAATTTATTTAAAATTTTAATATCATAAAAATATCTATAAAAATCTCCATTAATTAAACTATTTCTTAATTTATTTAAAATTTTAATATCATAAAAATATCTATGTATAATAAAATTTTAATATCATAAAAATATCTATGTATAATAAAATTTGAAATTATTATTTTAAAGAAATAAAGATGTCAATTAATTAGATTACTTCCCAATATATTTAAATTTTTAATATAGTAAAAATATCTGAATGGTTTAAAAATATTAGTTTATTTTTTTTATTTTTTATTTGATTTTATTATATATCTTAAAAAATTTCCATTAATTAAATTATTTTTTAATTTATTTAATTTTTTAATATCATAAAAATATTAATTTTTTTTAATAAATAAATATATAATAAAATTTAAAATTATTATTTTAAAAAGATAAAGATGTCAATTAATTAGATTACTTCCTGATTTATTTAAATTTTTAATATAGTAAAAATATCAAAACTGTTTAAAAATATCAATTTATTAATGAAATAATAGATAAATAAATTTATAATGAAATTAAATATCATTGAATTTCATAAATCAATTTATAATTTAGTTAAGATTTTAGCATATTTTGTTTTGGATTTATAATAAAATTAGTATACATTTATTATAAATTTTGATTCTCATAAAGATATCAAATCATTTGAGGTGGATTTTTTTAATTATTAATTTATTTAAAAATTTGATGAAAGATTTACAAGTTTGAAGATTTTGATGTTTTAAAAACATAGTATATATGGAGTTAAGATTGATCTAAATTTATTATTAATACTTTTATAGTTTAGAAATTAAAACTTTATACAAAATTGTAGAAGAAAAGATTTAAAAAAATCCCACGAACTATGAAGTTAAATTGTAAAGAAATAAATTGTAAAGTTAGCTCATATCTTTTTTAATTTTAAATAATATTTTTTTAAATATGATACATATCAATTTTTTAATATATAATTAATATAATTATATTAAAAATATTAATATAGTTGATATAGCCAAAAACTTTATAAATATGACCAAAAAACTTAGTGTAACATAAAGAATATCTTACTAATACACATTTATCTGATTAACCATTTATAAAAAAGTTATGGATTATTTAACTTAAGAAAAAAAAATTATAAATAAATATTATAAATAATAATGAGGAACTTATTAGGCAGGAACTTATTAGAATTGAAATAATCTCAAATCCTTAGGAAATTGGTGAGTGGGATGTCACATGGCATGAATCTTATTTTTTAAATTTATTAAAAGTAATGAACCATTTTGCTAAATAAAATTTGCTTATATATAAATGAATGTTATAAATAATAATGAGGAACTTGTCATGAAAGAACTTATTAGAATTTGAATAATCTCAAATCTCTAGGAAATTGGTGGGTGGAGAACCAAGTGGCACAAATATAATTTTTAAATTTATTAAAAGTCAATGCAACCTAACAAACTCTTTAATACAATACAATAGTTGATAAGCATTAAGACTAAGTATATTGCCTTAAGAATCAATCTAAACCTTCAAATTAAAAAAAAATAAATAAAAAAATCAAAGTTGAAATAAAAAATCTTCATCAATTATACATATCTTTAATTTTAAATAATATGCTTTAACATTGAAGAATTGATTGGAATGATTATATATGTGTGTAAAATTTGATTATTTAAACCAAATAATTATAGATAATAAAGTGACATTAAATTGACATTTATAGATAATAATTATAGATAATAAAGTGACATTTAAATTGAAAGTTAGCAAAATCAACTGTCCTTCCTTATCAAAGCCCTTAACACCATTTATAGAAGAGGGTTCCCTCACTCTGGCTTCTTCTACGTACCTTTAGCTTGTTACCAGGCGAACAGCCATTCATTAACATTAACCATAACAACAACGGCAAAGTAACATTAACAATAACAACGGTTTAGTTTCATTTATATTTTTTTATATTTCTAAAGTATTTTAAAATTCTATAATAGAGTTATGCTGAGGGTCTAGTTTTATATTTTAATGAATAAAGATATTAAAATTTTATTATCGGTGGAAACCGATACTATGTAATTAAAATATATTTTAGTTTTTTATTATTTAAAATATATTTTTAAATATATAATTAAATTTAGGATTTAAAAAAGTTTTGAATTTTATAGATTATATAATTGTTTAAAGTTTTATATTTCAATTTAAGGTGGATAAAGATTTATTGACTTTTTATTTTAATTGATTCTCAAAAGAATATGCCCAACAAATGCTTAGTTTTAATGCTCTTTCTTTTCCTAAATTGATTCTCAAAGGAATATGCTTCGCTAATGCTTAGTCTTCATGCTTATCAACCACTGTAGTGTATTAAAGAGTTTGTTAGGTTGCATTGACTCGTTATCTTTAAATATATAATTAAATTTAGAATTTAAAAAATTCTAAATTGATTTAAATTCTATAGATTATATAATTGCCTAATGCTTTTTATTTCAACTTAAGGTGGATGAAGATTGACTTTTTTTTCTTAAATTGATTATCAAAGGAATATGCTCAACAAATGCTTAGTCTTAATGCTCTTTTTTCCTAGATTGATTCTCAAAGGAATATGCTTAGCTAATGCTTAGTTTTAATGCTTATCAACAAGTGTAGTGTATTAAAGAGTGGCTAAGTTGCATTGACTTGTTATTTTTAAATATATAATTAAATTTAGAATTTAAAAAATTTTGAACGGATTTGAATTCTATAGATTATATAATTTCTTAAAGCTTTTTATTTCAACTTAAGGTGGATGAGGATTTGTTGATTTTTTTTCTTAAATTGATTCTCAAAGGAATATGCTCAACAAATGCTTAGTCTTAATGCTCTTCTTTTCCTAAATTGATTCTCAAAGGAATATGCTCAACTAATGCTTAGTCTTAATGCTTATCAACCACTGTAATGTATTAAAGAGTTTGTTAGGTTGCACTGACTTGTTATTTTTAAATATATAATTAAATTTAGAATTTAAAAAATTCTGAATTGATTTGAATTCTATAAATTATATAATTGCCTAAAGCTTTTTATTTCAACTTAAGGTGGATGAAGATCTGTTGGCTTTTTTTTTTAAATTGATTCTCAAAGGAATATGCTCAACAAATACTTAGTCTTATGTTTTTTTTCCTACACTGGTTCACAAAGGAATATGCTCACCTAATGCTTAGTCTTAATGCTTATCAACGACTATAGTGTATTAAAGAGTTTGTTAGTGTTATGAAACCAGCTCAAGAAAAAGATAGAAAAGATAGATCAACGCCTTAGAATTCAGCCTCTTCAAGGGGGAAACCTCCTTTACATTACATAAATGAACAATTCTTGGATGATTCAAATGACAAAACCTCCTTTCTATATATAGGAGTCTAAGGAGTCACAATATAACCTAGCTGACCTAACAATAAAAATATAAAGCCACAAAAATAACAATAGAGGGATTCTATGGGGCACAGTAATAACAATATGGGGATAATAGGGGCACAACAATATTAATAAGGGGTACAACTACAATAGTAATGGGGTAATCACTAGTATTATAGGGAACCAACATGCCCCTCTCCTTCAAAAAAGTGTTGTCCTCAACGCTTGAGAAGTTATGGATGCTTCGGTATAAAATTCTCATCCTCCCATGTGGAATCTTCAGCGGATAAGTTCTTCCACTTGATAAGATACTCCGAAATTGATCGATTTCGTAGCTGTTGAGTTCTTGTTTTTGTGACTGCTTCCAGTTCCAATATAATTTTTCCTTCCTCGTCAAGTTCTGGCAATATTGTTTGAACTGGGAGCTTGTCGCCTATAACCTTCTTTAAACATGAAACATGGAAAACTGGGTGCAATCGAGAAGCTGCAGGAAACTCCAATTTGTATGCCATAGTACCAATCTTTTGCAACACCTTGTATGGACCATAATACTTTGGTGAGAATTTATTATCCTTCTTAGCTTGCTTGAGGGACATTTGCTTATATGGTTGTAGCCGTAGGAATACCCAATCACCTACATCAAAACTTCTTTCGCTACGATGTTGATCTACCTGTTGTTTCATTCTATTCTGTGCCAACACGAGGTTATCTTTTAAGAGTTGGAGGACTTGTTGTTGATGTTCAATGTGATGTTCCACTGCTTGAACCTTAGAATTTTCTCTTAAATATGATGTGATGGATGGTGGCTGATACCCATAAAGTGCCATAAATGGGGTCATTTTTGTTGCTGTATGGAAGGAAGTGTTATACCACCATTCAGCCAGAGGCAACCATTTCACCCATTGTGTCTATTTATCAGATACAAAGCAATGAAGATATCCTTTCAAACATTTAGTTACTATCTCAGTTTGCCCATCAGATTGAGGATGATAAGATGAGCTATGAGCTAACTGAGTACCAAGACAAGAAAATAATTCTGTCCAAAAATTTCCAGTGAAAATGGGATCTCTGTCACTTACAATAATCTTTGGGTTTCCATGTAGCTTTTGAATTGTTTCCATAAATGCAATAGAAACTGTACTGGCTTTAAATGGATGTGATAATGCACAAAAGTGTGCATATTTGGTAAGTCTTTCAACTACCACCATGATGACACTCTTTCCCTCAGACTTGGGTAAACCTGTGATAAAATCCATTGAAACCTCCTCCCAACGTTGGCTTGGAAGGGATAAAGGTTGTAATAGACCCGGGGTCTTAATTGTTTCAACTTTATTTTGTTGGCAAACCAAACATTCCGCCACAAACTTTTGAATATTTGATTTAAGGCCATCCCAAAAAAATTCCTTCTTAACCCTGTGGTAAGTTTTTAAAAATCCTGAGTGCCCTCCTAAGGGAGAAGTGTGCAATTCCATAAGAATCTTTTGTTTTAGCTGGGAATTATTACAGAGGGATAAGCGATCTTTGTACCATAACAAATCATTTTGCCAGCTAAATGTATCAGAGATATTGGAATCTTGTTGTAACTTTCGAATAAGTGCCCACACTTCTTCGTCATTCTTCCATTCCTCCCTTGCTTCGTTTATCCAATCTGGTTGGATAATAGAAATGGCGCACAACAATGCTTCCACATCCTCATCCTTTCTTGAGAGTGCATCTGCCACCACATTTTGCTTTCCTTTTTTATAGATGATTTCAAAATCATAACCCAACATCTTTGTGACCCACTTTTGTTGCTCTTCAGAGGATAATCTTTGTTCTAAAAAGTATTTAAGGCTATCATGATCCATTTTTACCTTGAAGTGTCTTCCCATTAGATAGGGTTGCCATTTCTTAAGTGCATGGAGTATTGCCAACATTTCCTTCTCATAAATAGCTTTGTGTAAAAACTTTCCCTTGATTGGACAACATTCAAAAGCAATGGGTCTTTCATCTTGCATTAAAACAACACCAATTCCATTTCCTCAAGCATCACATTCCACAATAAAGGTTTTTGTAAAGTCCGATGTAGCTAAGACCGGTGCTTGGCATATTGCCTCTTTAAGATGTTCGAATGCCTTTGTTGCTTCTGGAGTCCATGAAAATGCATCTTTCTTCAATAATGTTGTTAGAGGTGTTGCTATTCTCCCATAATTCTTAACAAACTTGCGATAATACCCTGTCAACCCGAGAAATCTTCGCAAATGCTTTATGGATGTCGGAATTTTCCATTCCTTAATGGCTTTAATTTTGCTAGGGTCTACCTTAACTCCTTCAGGAGTGTTGAAGCCTCGAAAATCGCTGCCACAACAAAGGGGAAACCACCCGGTCCGGAACCTTGAAAGTAGCTCCTTTTCCGTTTGGAATAGTGGCTCCGACTGGGGATAATGGGACCAGTTTCCCAATAATAGATAAAAGTGGGGTGGATGAGTAGCTTATGCGGTAGGATAGTGATAAGCGAATAACTAAAACTATCAGCAAAATATATAATCTAATAATCTAATCCCGGGACTTATCGCTTGGTAAAGTGTAGTGTTTGATGATTTGTACTTTAGGGCAGGCATATAGATGACTCTAACACTTAAGCATAGATGTTTAAACCATTTAAGATTGCTCTGCATAATTAGTTATGCAGAGCGATTATAGCGAATTACTACACTTAATCATTTATATCATTGATACATGCATGGGTGAAAGAGATAACAAATCACCAAAACATTCAATAGTGAAACGAAATGAAGATTCGCTGTTATATCGCATACATGCATTCAACAATAGCAAAGATAATAACACAGCAATTCATATAATAAGAAAGAACACAGATACAGATAATAGTACCATGTAAGCTGCTCGATCAATCTAGTATATTAATCACTATGTCGCAGTCCTTCCTTCAAATCAGAAAGCATTCCCAACAACAGACAGTCGTGCGCAATTGTGTAAAACAGCCTTCTAATCAAAATTAAGAACCGTTGGTCGAGTTTCACAAAAGAATATAGACTGAAGCACAATAGTGCAAACTTCAGCCTTTAAGTCTATTACAAAATTTTACGACCCTTTCCAAAACAATGAAAGGGTCTATAAATACTATATTAATCTAAATATCTAAACAACTGAAAAGCTATTAAATTGGCATCAATAAATGTTTTTTTTTCCATCTTTCTTGGTGATCTGGTAGTTGGCGGCAATGCTTCATTCGGTGGGTTCTTTGCCTTTACTCCTTAGCTGACATATCGCCAGCATTGGCTCTACTTCTGGTGGAGTGTTGAGACGCGAAGTTAGCTGGGCATCATATGTAGCATCCTGAATGTCGGGGATCAGGCATCCGAGGGCATCTGTTAGACACTTGAGAGCAGACCTTTGAGTATGTGGCTTGATTAGAAAGAGCCAATATGCATCAGAGGTTAAAGTATTTACTCCGGTAATTAACTTCCTCTGTTCCTCCAAGTCATGATAATTTGTTTGTTCAAGCATATCTGCTGTTGTTATGCTTCCAGGTGTGCACTTGGAGATCATGTTTGCCAAATAAAGTGTATCATTGACTAGGTCGATCATATTGCTGGCAATTATTTTACACCTGGAAGCCGCCCTTTCTGCTTTCATTACCTGAGTGTTCCATTCCGTGAAGAGTATGTCCTTGTACGCTTCATGGATTCGGGACAAATTCGCCGCTTTCCCTTCAACAGTGTCTTGCCACTCAATATAATCGGATATGGCTTCTTCGGCCTGATCTAGCTCATTTATGGCCTTCTCTATTTGCTCACACACTGTTGTAGATATTTCGCATAATGACTCAGCCTTAGCAAGTTGTTGACATAGAAGTCTGATCTGAGACAGTAATGCGCTATTTATTTGAGTTGCCTCTGCTCTGAAGACTTTCACATTCTGTGTGCTCTTGATACCTTCGAGCTGTGCTGATAGTTGAGCTATTCGCTCATCTTTCGATTTCATCATCAACTCATTTGATGCTTTCAACTGTGACAATGCCTCCGACAATTCTTTTGCCTTCTGAGTTTCACTTTGGTCTATCCTTTGTCTTTCAGTTTGCAGTTGCTGGGTTAACAAATTGTTTTCCTGCTGTTGAGCCAGCAACTACTCTTCCACCTGTGCTGCTTTGTTTTTCGCTTCAATTACCTCTGCCTGTAATGCATATATTTCATGGTCCTTAGTCTTCAACAGAAGACTTACCTCCGATGCTTTGTCGATAGTTGCTGCAGAATAAGCTCCCGCGAATTGCGACAGCTTTGTTAAATCATCGGAGGGATCCAAATCCTCCTTCCAGACCATATTGCCCGTGACTGTTTTCTCAGGAAAGATAGAAGGTTGATCAAGCCTTCGTCTTTTCTTAGAGCGCTTAATAACGGCTTTATGCTTTGGGTTGTAGAAAATATCCAGGGGAGGAATTTCTTCCACCTGGAGAACAATTTGATCGGAAGGGTCCTTATTGATTACCTCGACATCCTGTGAAATGGGTGGGCCGCTGGTTCCTCCTAGAACTTGAGAAGAAGTGGTATCGGGCGCATCGCTTGTTTTAGAGGTGTCTGTGTCTTTGGAGCCTTCCTTACCACTGATAATGGAATCGAATTGGTTCCATTGTTTAATCAATTCAGGATCGGTGGAGGTTTGCTTATGTTGCTCTGTATGGGCTTTGCTCCGTTCTTTTTCTTGTTCTAACCTCTGCTGTTCTTCAAGTGCTTTTCGCTGCTGCTCCTCTTGCGCTTTCCGCTGCTGCTCCTCCAATTCCTTTTTCTGCCTATCTGCTAGTTCTTTCTTTAGTTTCTCTTCTTCCTTCTTCTTCCTCTGCTCTTGATCCTTCTGTGCCTTTTGCTGCCTTTCTATCTGCTCCTTTTTCTGCCTCTCTGCTTTCTCTTTTCTTTGCTTCTCAGCCTGCAGCTTCTTCTGCCTTTCCTCCTGTTGTTTATCCTGTTCTTCAGTTGTAACAGGAGGTGGATGTATCTCTTGCCGACCAGGCTCGCTTGAGGAAGACGCTGGGGTTGTGGATAATAAATCTAGAGGCAGAGTTTGCAACCTCTGCTCCCTAAGTTTGTTAAACTCAGTCAACGCCTCATCATTGTATTTCATTCGCGCAAGCTCTTTGGCACGGCCGATTGTATCGGCGGCGATGAACATGTCATCAAACATATCCTCTTGATGATCAACTTTTGTTAATTTCGCCTGTTCTAGGGCAATGTAGGCGATTTTATTTGGATCATAGAGTCTGTTTGAGATAGTGGCCAAGGATAAAGCTTGCATTTTTGTTGCTTCTTTTTCTGCATGCTTGTAATTAAGCATAGTAAAAACCCCAATTCTTAAAGGAAAAGAGGGCCAACCTCTCTTCTTCTCCTCTTTGAGAGTTTGTGTGACACTCTCGGCCATAATCTGGTAGCAGATTTCCCGGGCTAACAGTTTGTCTGGGATATATAAAGGGAGGACATGCGGCCTAGCCTTACTCCCAAAAACTCTGATATAGGTGAAATGCTCCTCTCCGAACCAGCTTGCTACGGCTGTTAAGTCAAAAGAAGCTTCATAGGAAATTCTGGGAATGGGTTTGTCATAAATAGAATAGTGAATGGGCGCCATGAAACCATTGCAAATTTGATATAAATGGTCCTTGTAAGAGGACTTCCACAATTTCTTATGGTATAAATGAATGGGTGTTGGATCTTGGGTGGTCCATCTCCAACCGAGGACATGAAACTCAGAATTAAAACACAGGGTATCCATAATGTAAGCAGTATAATAAAACGGTGGGATTTTCCCTTCGGTAACTATGGTTTTGGCTCTAAATTCACGAACAGCTGTGACCAACTTATCAGAAAGAATAGTGGCCCAATCCATAATTATACTATTGACCGCCGCTTCCATTAGGGGAACCATGTCAATATTGATATTAACGGAGTCATGTAATCCCCACAATCTACACATCATAATCCCTGCATAGCAATAGGGAGAAGCCAAAGAAACGTTGGAGTACTTACCCGAACTTTCATGCTTGTGTTTGGTTGGGTTCTGTCTCCAATCTCGAAGGGGTTCGGATGGTGATTCATTTTCTTTTGCAAATTTCTCCACGAAGGCTCTGTTATAGACTAGCTCCGGTTCAGGCAAATGATACATTCGCCTCAGGTCATCAGGCTTGAACGACCCGAAAATCCTTCCATCCCTTGTATGAAAAGTTCTATCAGTGATGGGGATTTCTTCAATTGCCCAGCGCACCACATCTGTGTAAGGGAGAACCTGCTCTCTGGCCGCTATTCTGTGTAAAAAGGAGTCGGCCAAGTCTTTGAGAGTTGCATCAGACTTCCTTAGTACATCTACACTAGCCGTTCTCACTGTCACTTGCGGTTGCTCGGCCTCCAACAGATTATATGTGCCCTGCCATGTGGTCCTAGCAAGACCAGTGCACGTAGTGTCCGAGATAAGGCCTTTCTTCGAAATTGTAGCAGCTTGACCTGCAACAGGTGTTGTAGTGGAACCGGTACCCCTCTTGTGTTTCTTCCCCATCATGTTCAGGCTTTTCTCAACAAACGAACTCTACACAAATGCGAGAGAAATCGTAACACGAAAAATAATGAAGACAAAGCATAATGGGAAAGATATATATCATTTGAAGCGTGGCGATATTAATTTTCAAAAAGTGGCTGCGGATCCAATCACTGGTAAGAGATCGCATATGCATTAATGGTGTTTTTAAGGCCTGCTACCCATTAAATGACCTTTACACTGTTATGCAGCTGAATGACCCCCTAACGCGTGCAACAGATATGAAAATGCTTTAGACGCAAGTATTCGTTAATCGAAGGGGCAAAGTTATTAAATACGCATGCATTACCTTATCCTTGCATTTAACGGCATTTTGAAATCTGCGCTTTATCAACCGGATTTAAATATAATTTTAAGGCTCAAAGCAATCACTTTTCGAAAATGCCAATTACCGATGAACAATGTCGCATCGCATCGGAGGAGAGAGTTACACTATCGTTTGAAAGAAGTCCTGGCGAATGCCGATTGCGACATCGCATCGGACTGGCACGTGAACACATTACCAGATGCATATTAAGTGATTTGCCGACCTCCGATAGCGATATCGCATCGCATCGGGGAAAAACCTGAGCGCCTTATGAGAGTGCATGGGATTCCGCCGACGGCCGATAGCGATATTGCATCGGGTCGGGGGTTTATAACTTAAAGTGTTTTCCCACAGGAGGCAGTGCCGATAGCCGATCGCCGATATAGCGTCGCATCGGGGTGTAAGATATGTGCTCTTTTTGTGTATGCATTGAATACCGCCGATCGCCGATAGCGATATCGCATCGGCAAAGACCAAAGTGCCATTTAAATGCGTCTCTCTTGTTATTGCGATATGCGATCTTGCGATCGCTTTATCGCAATAACAAAAGATTGTTTTATTTTGGGAACATTGTTATTCGAAAAAGGCTTCAATTCGCAAACACATTTGATTATCATATCCTTTTCGAACAAAATCATTAATGCCAATTAATTTTTTTTTTAAGGGACCCATTTCATATGTTGATTGTAAAGAAGTACAGATGATATGAAATGGGGGGTTGTTGTAGGGCACAACAAGGAGATACAATATGACCTAGATATTCCACCTCTTGTACTCCAAAGAAACATTTGGATCTTTTTGCATATAATTGTTTCTCCTCCAATAGTTGTAGCACCCTGTCAACATGTTCAACATGATCCTTCCAAGACTTGTTGTAGATTAGTATATCATCAAAAAATACTAACACGAATTTTCTAAGAACTGGTTTGAAAATTGAATTCATCAAACCTTGAAATGTTGAAGGTGCATTGGTAAGGCCAAAAGGCATGACCAAAAATTCATAATGACCCTCATGAGTTCTAAATGATGTTTTCGGAATGTCTTCAATCTTCATTCTGATTTGATGATATCCTGAACGAAGATCCAACTTGGTGAAGTAAATTGATCCACGCAATTCATCCAGTAATTCATCAATGACAGGAATGGGAAACTTATCTTTAATAGTGAGCTTGTTGATCTCCCTATAATCCAGACACATGCGCCATGATCCATCCTTCTTGTGCACCAATACGACTGGAGAAAAGAAAGAACTTTGACTTGGTTGAATTATACCAGCCTCTAGCATTTCTGCAACCATACGTTCAATTTCACTCTTTTGGGCATAGGGATATATGTACGGCCTGATGTTTGGAGGAACACTTCCTGGAATCAGATGAATAACATGATCATGATCACGAATAGGTGGGAGACCTTTGGGAGTCTCAAATACCTTGGAATGATTGTCCAAGACTTTTTTGAGATCTGGAGAAATAGATGATTCCACTGTGGACACATCTAGCGAACATAATTGTGCAATTACACCTCTTTTTTCCTTTTTTAGAAGCTTTGTCATACCGTTAGAGCTGATTATCTTTCCTGGTTTCCCTGCAATACCCCTTAATTCAACTTCCTTTCCTTCCACAGAAAATTTCATGAAAAGTTCTTGAAAATTAAAAGCTATTGTCCATTGGACTCCTAGTACAACATCAGTACCTCCCATTGGAATGGAAAGCATTGGGCTAGTCAATACATATTCTCCCATGGATAGCTTGATCTTATGGCACTTTCCCGAGCAATTTATTGTTCCTCCATTTGCAACCATCACTTGACACTCTGGTGCTGGATATAAGAAGCAATTCAATTCTCTTGCTACCTTACAATGAATAAAATTGTGGGTACTTCCTGAATCAATCAACACTATTACCTTTTTCTTCTTGATTTGTCCTTCTATCTTGATGGTTTGAGGAGTGGTAATTCCCACCAATGAATTACAAGATATGGTCAGATTCATCACTTCTTTATCTAGGCTTTGTTCCTGGAGTATATCCTCTTCTTTTGACCTTTCTTGCTCATTTTCTTCTTCCTCTTCACAATCTATGTAGAATAATTTTTTCTCAGCACACTTATGACCTTTAGTGTATTTGCTATCACAACTGTAACAAAGCCCTTTTGCTCTTTTTTCTTCCAATTGTTGTGGTGTCAACCTTATAGGTTGTGGAAGACTAGCAGGAACAACACTTCCGTCTTTATAGTTGTGAATGGTATGCTTCCTGGTTGCCATAATGTTGCTTTCTATTTTTCTTGCTAACCTGAATGCCTTCTCTAATGAATCAGGTTCCCAAAGGTGAACATCATGTTGGATATTATCCTTTAAAGACCCTATAAACACGTCAATTCTATGCTCCTCTGGAATATCTTTTACCCTTATGTTCAATTTTTTGAACTCCTCAATGTGCTCCATTATTGAACCCTTTTGTTTGAGACTTATCAATTGGCTAAAAAAAGTGTTGCTTTTTGTATCCTCATAATGTGTTATCAATTCTTCCATAAAAATTGCTCAAGTGATAAATTGTTTATGAGAGCAAAGCCATTGATACCATACAAATTGATTTGGTTCCAAATATAAAGTTGCAATACCTACCTTTTGTGTGTTTTGCACATTATTGAGATCGAAAAATTGCTCCACCTGTAATATTCATGTTGCGGGATCCTTGCCATCAAACTTCCTCATATCGATCTTTGAAATATGGTGGGTCTTTGATCCAACATTAGAGTCTATGGAATCATGATTAACATTTTTTTGTTCTCATCATGAGTTTCCTTTACTACCCTTTCACCATTAGTGACCCTTTCTTGTAGCAACTTATTCATATTTATCTTCAATTCTTCCATGTCTGTCTTCAAATCTATCTTTAAATCATCCATCTTAGCTTCCACGTCATTCATCTTAGCTTCTACACCTTTCTTTAAACAATCCATCTTAGCTTCTACGCCTTTCTTTAAACCATCCATATTAGATTCCGTTCCTTTTTGTGCAAGGGACAATTGTTGCGCTTGGTCTTATAATTTTGATATATCATGTTGCATTTCTTCCTCTTCTTCATGAGTCATGCTAGAGCTTTCAGGTTCTTTACTAGGTGTTTGCATTTTCTTTCCTCGGGGCATCAGTTACCAATATTAATGCTCTACTATGCCCTTTGAATTCCTTCAAAATAAATTTTCAAACCAAGCTTAAGCAAAAATTTAAGAAAATCTACACACCTTTTTTCACTTTGTAGGAGCTCGATATTGCCTCTGATGTATCTCTGTACTTTCCAATCATCTAGATTTGAATTTGTGCACTACAATAGCCCTCTGTGTCCTCTTTCCAATGCCACAAGTCTGACCCAAATTGGATTCTCCAAGGAAGAGTTATGCGAAATCTCCCAGAGTGACTTGATTATAGACTAGTTCAGTAGAGCGAACTCGTACGACGTGCCACGAGTCACTGTTTCGACCTTTGGATCTGAAAAATTCATACAAGAAACTACAGTCCGTCCTCTTTCTATACCTTCTTACGAAATTTCAATCCGATCCCCAGAGAGAAAGTTATGACGCTTTTCCCCAGGTCACCTATTTGGAATGTAATTCAGGAGTCTGCAAAAAGACCAACTTCCTAAGATCATATCTTCGCAAATATAGCACGAACAGCTCTGAAATTTGGACCCGAGTTTCAGCGCGATTTATTCTCAAATGGGTTTTTTTTGCAACTTTTGAAACATCGTAGAACAAAAGTTATAGCGAAAATGCCACGATGACCTGTTTGGAGCAGCGAAACCCTAGAATCCAAAGTTTTGATACCAAATGTTATGAAACCAGCGCAAGAAAAAGATAGAAAAGATAAATCAACGCCTTAGAATTCAGCCTCTTCGAGGGGGCAACCTCCTTTACATTACATAAATGAACAATTCTTGGATGGTTCAAATGACAAAACCTCCTTTCTATATATAGGAGTCTAAGGAGTCACAATATAACCCAGCCGACCTAACAATAATAATATAAAGCCACAAAAATAACAATAGAGGGATTCTATGGGGCACAGTAATAACAATATGGGGATAATAGGGGCACAACAATATTAATAAGGGGTACAACTACAATAGTAATGGGGTAATCACTAGTATTATAGGGACCCAACAGTTAGGTTGCATTCACTTGTTATTTTTAAATATATTATTAAATTTAGAATTAATTTTTTTTTGAATTTATTGAATTTTATAGATTATATAATTGTTTAAAGCTTTTTATTTGAACTTAAGGTGGATGAGGATTTGTTGACCTTTTTTTCTTAAATTGATTCTCAAAGGAATGTGCTTAACAAATGCTTAGTCTTTATGCTCTTTTTTTCCTAGATTGGTTCTCAAAAGGAATATGCTCACTAATGCTTAGTCTTAATGCTTATCAAAGATGACTATAGTGTATTAAAGAGTCTTAATGCTTATCAACGATGACTATAGTGTATTAAAGAGTTTGTTAGGTTGCATTGACTTGTTATTTTTAAATATATAATTAAATTTAGAATTTAAAAAATTCTAATTGATTTGAATACTACAGATTATATAATTGCCTAAAGGTTTTTATTTCAACTTAAGGTGGATGAGGATCTATTGACTTTTTTTCTTAAATTGATTCTCAAAGGAATATGATCAACAAATGCGTAGCCTTAATGCTCTTTTTTCCTAGATTGATTCTCAAAGGAATATGCTCAGCTAATACTTAGTCTTAATGCTTATCAACCAATGTAGTGTATTAAAGAGTTTGTTAGGTTGCACTGACTTTTAATAAATTAAAAAAAAATATCTCTGTGCTAGGTGGCTCCATGCTAACCAATTTCCTGAGGATTTGAGATTATTCCAATTCTAATAAGTTCCTCCATGATAAGTTCTTTATTATTCTTTGAATTGAGGATTCTCTGATCCATATTGTGTATATTGGAAAATTTTTAGAAAAAATTGATAGAAAATAGAGAGAGATCAGATAGATTTTGCACACAACACCAAATCACACTTAGATATTAGTGATCACATTAGTTACAAATATATAGGGCATAACACACTGATCTAGATCATGACTCCAACTGATAACATAGAAATCAATAACTTTTAGACTGTTGCCTTGGGACTCAAAATGACAACTACACATGACATGGAAGCATTACTTTCAACACTCTCCCTTAATGCTTATATGGAAAACACATATTACAACAACACTATGATATTGTCTTCATCAACACTCACATCCACTTTGAAATCTCGCAAATACAACTTTTTCTTCACCACCACATCTTCAAGTTGTCACTTGACCTCCATCTAAAACATAATCACTTCAGAGCAAGAGGTAATATTCTTGCAAAATTGACGACCGTCAATATAGATACTGAACCATCATATTAACCTACATCCAAAATAAAAAAATAAATAAACAAATATTTTATGACTTGGACAATGAGAACAAAAAAATTCCAACTTCGTGCAGCTGCTCACATCCTCGTTCATGTGCAACATATTCTGAGTGACGTGAAACTCTTTTGGAATAAATTTAACACTAATTGGCTTCCCCACATATGTTGGCAACAAGCTACTATTGCAGACAAACAATCATCTCACTTCCTAGCTCTCGGCCTTCCGATCCACGCCACCAAATTCTTCGACTTGACCATTCTTGGATTGGAGCTGGTTTGTGCCATTTACAAATTCTCTTTTGTTGACCAACGGGCTGCCCAGAGAGAATTGGACTTCAGAATAGGATGACCAGTTACAGCTTGCACCATTCACTGGTCAAAAGGATGCCATTTACTAGTTTCTCCAACAGGCATGCAGATCTCACACGTGGATCTAAGAGATAGACCGATCGTTCACATTTCCCACACTGGAGCTTCACAAAGATTTCATGTTAATTACTCAAGTCTTGCCGGGAGTTTGCAGATTGATATCCAATCCCCGGAGCAGTTGACCCAATCACATCTCGCTCAGGTGCAAACGTTGTTGTTGACACCTCCCTTCAGAATTAGCGACGCTCCAGATGCTCCTCGACTTTCCACAACAACCAGATCTCAGATCTCAAATTCAAATCAATGGTTTCACACTCCACAATCATGCCTGGTGGGTTGATAACACCTCAGGTATGATCCGTCGGCCTTTGATTGAGGCATAGCCTCCATGGCTTGAACCTTCACTTTTCGTGCGACGAAGTCTGCAACTTTGTTTAAAGAAGAGCATCTTTCCCAACCCGCGGCTTCCAACTACGAGAATCTGCATATGTGAGGCGACAGTGCCTCCTTTTTCTTCAACACAATTATTAGGTGACCGTAGGCAACATAACTGGATTCTTGTCTTTAGTTGGAAGCGACTTGAATGCAGTCCTCCAACCTGTTGACTTTCGTCTTATGAGTATGTGAATCCAACGTTTTCTTGAATGCTCAGTCATAAACCTTTAGGCTCGAATTCCAGAGGGTATTCCCATTCAGCGAGGTCTTCAAAAGCTCAGTGTTCATGGGCACGTAATACCCTCCATCTGTGCACACCTCCTTCAGAACCTGCGAGCGTTACAGCAGCAATGAAATTTCCCATTCCATTGTGAAATCGAAGACGGTTGTGATTGCGATGCCGATAGCTCCCTCGCCTTACTGTTATTATTTGTGATAATCTGCAGAGGGGGCGAAGTCAAAGGCATTTCATTGGGAAGACTATATCCACGCAGAAGTTCCCAAATGGTAGCTCTGCCCTGGAGGATGGCTCCTTACAAAATGTTGATCAGCCTAATATGGAAGAAGGATCACGCTATGGAAATCCTCAACACCATGAAACTATTTAGATCTATGGAAATCCTCAACACTATGAAACTATGAAACAATTTAGATCTACACACAGGCTAACTAAAAATAAACTCTCACACACTTATCTAAAAAAAACACAATAGAAAACAATCTTCACACTTACTAATTTAGGTACAAAGCAATAACACTCAAGATCCATCTTTTCTTGAGGGAGTCAAGCTAGGACCAGCGCTGATACTATGATAGAAAATAGAGAGATTAGATAGATTATGCACACAACACTAAATCACACTTCTATATCATTGATCATATTGGTTACAAATATATAGGGCATAACACATTGGCATCGACACATTTAGATCATAATTCCAACTCATAACATAGGAATCAACAACTTCTAGATTGATGCTTCACGACTCACAATGACAACTGGACATATAAGATAGAGATGGCATACGTTTAAATAGAAAGGGCACAATATAGAGACCAATAATAGAATCTAACCCCTAGATTTTAAAAATTACTAAAATATTTTAATATGATAATAATTCAACAACTAACCATGACAATAAAACTAAAATAAAAGGAGATATTTTTTTATCTATGAACTAAACTTAAAAATAAGTAAATTTAATTAAATAATTTTTATAAAATAGAAATCATAATTACCAAAAACCAAATAAAAATCAAAATGATAGTCAAATAAAAATAAAATTAATTAATTAAATAATTTTTATAAAATAGAAATCATAATTACCAAAAACCAAATAAAAATCAAAATGATAGTCAAATAAAAATAAAATTAAAAAGTTTTTTTATTTCAAATATGAAGATTTAAAAATTATTATAATAATAATGATAATAATAATAATAAATTTCTTATAAATTGATTTCTAAAAGTAAAATTGAAATTTATTATTATTATTATTATAATTTTTAAATTGTCCTATTTGAAATTAAAAAAAATAATAATTTTAATTTTATTTCATTTTAACTTCTAATCAAATAATAATTTTAATTTTATTTCATTTTAACTTTTATTTGATTTTTCACTGTGATGATTTCTATTTTATAAAATTAATTTAATTTATTTTTAAGTTTAACCTATTGATAAAAAATCTCTTTATTTTTATTGTGATTGTTAATTGTTGATTTATTATCATATAAAAATATTTTAGTAATTTTAAAAGTCTAGTTCTTAGATTCTAATCCGTATAATTATTGGTCACTATATTGTGTCATTTCTATTGAAAAGTATTCCAAATCTGCTTCTCCATCTTATCTTTACGATGAACCATACTGGATGGTGTGTTAGATTCTAACCATTATAATTATTGGTCTCTACATTGGGCTGTCTCTATTTAAAGTGCACGCCAAATATTTTTCTCCATCTTATCGTGACGATGAACCACACTGGATGGTTCGAAATGAGTAGACTAAAAAAGTCTCATGTGATTTTTTCTGAGAAATTTCCTCATCATTATTTATAACATTCATTTATATATAAACAAATTTTATTTAGCAAACTGGTCCATTACTTTTAATAAATTAAAAAAATTAGATTGCCACCAATCACCCCAAGTAGGATATTATCATCAAAATTGTGTGAGGCTCACCCCAAGTAAGATATTATCATCAAGTTTGTGTGACGCTAGGTGGAGCCTTAAGCTTACATAGCTTAACTATCCAAAAGTGACTTTCATTCTCAACACATCCTCATAAATTTTGAACCCAACATCTATTAATTAAACTAATCTGTTGAAATAAATACTTAATTTCTCTGCTGCACATGCCAAAATGAAAGCAAATTTCAACAAAATTTTGAGATAATTAGACGGAACTTTTAGGAAATCTAAATTACAATGGTCAAGCTTTACGATTTTAGACACTCCATAAATTCTTAATAGTATTGAATTCATTACCACCATTAAAAAAAATCAAACACTTCAAAAATTATGTTTTTCAAAAAAAATTCACTAACAAAAATTTTACTAAATAAACAACACCAAAATGAAATCTCTCCATTGAATAGGCCATACTCCATTCCATTTATGATCAGTGTATTGTGCTTCTTTCAAAAGTTAAACACCCAACGGATTTTCCAGTCAACCCAGGTACCTACTGTATTTCTTCCAAAGGTTTTCAAAAACCTAACGGATTTTCGGGTCAACCTATGTACTGTATTTTCTTCAAAAGTTTTCAAAGACTCAATGAATTCTCTGCTAAACCCATATCTGTAGTAAGTGCTTTAAAATAATGATTTATTTAGAAAAAAACTATAATAAATATATATATATATATATATTTTGAAAAAAAACTATAATATATATTATTGTATTAAAAATATTATTATAGATATAAATATTAATAATATTTTTAATACAATAATATATATTATAGTTTTTTTCAAAATATATATATATAAAATGGAATAGTGATTAGAAATGGGCAATTCTAATAAGAGAAGTTTTTAGTACGTGAATTCTGAGTTGAATGCACGTACTTAGTACTAAAAACTTTTTCCATTAAGTCAGATCAATTGTGTATTTTTATTATTAATAATAATCACTATTTCGTTAATAAAGTTAAAAATATTAATGGTTTATTTTTATAAAATAATAATAATTATTTTATTAATATTATTATTTTAATAATATTAAATCAATACTTTTAAATAGTTAATTAACAAATATCATAAAAATAAATAATTATAAATATTGTGTAAATAAAATATTATGTATTAAAAAAATTGAATTTCAAATCTTTTTATTTACCACTTAAAAATTATCTTGATTAACCACCATTTTTAATTTTAGAATGCGTTTCGTTTCTATTCACTAAAATTTGTTATGGAATGCCCTTGTGTTTTGACATTCACATAAAATACTTTAATGATGTGATAAGATTTTGGTTGTTTTTTTAAATAGATTTTATTATAAATTTAATGATTAATAAAATAATAAAATAATATCATTATATAATTTTCATAGTTTACTTGGAATTTTATAAGGCTGTTAAAGTAATATGTTTAGAAAAGATATTAAAAATAATCTAACCATGTTAAAGCAATAGGGTTAGAAAATACATTAAAAATAATCTAGACATGTTAAAGTTTTGTGTGATTTGTGTTGGATGGGATTTCTAAATAATTCTTCAATTTAATTAGATAACTCATATATATTTTAATAGAAAATATATTGTTAAAAAAACTATTTTAAATTAAAAATATTATTTAAATAAAAATTTAGTTTTATAAATAATATTTATTAATAATAGAAAATATTAAAATTAATAATTAATTTATTTTTATTAATAAGATTTAATATTAAATTTAATTTGTTTATTTCAAAAAAAAATTAAACAATTTTATTTAGCAAAATTACAATTTTTTCAAGAGGCCCAAAACTAGATAAAAAAATAGGGTTTTGTAGATATATACTTTACAAAACTAACTCATCAAAAATATAGAACTTACATGTAATACTATAACTAATTGATAATACAATCCTTTATTTACTTGTCATCAATAACGGATATATTGTGCAATTTCAATCCATTTAGCTCAAAGGAACAAGAGAGGGCCTAATTTGGTTATTGATTTTTAAATCTCCTAATGTTAATTTACACTCTTCATTAGTACATAAGTCCACATCGCTGAGAACATGGAAATATGCTATTGAAGAGAACCCTTCTCATGCTTTCCTAATTCTTTTGTAATCCCCTAGTAGAAGTAAGCTTCAACTTGGTTATATATGATGCATCCTAAAACCCATGAATACTCTATAACTTTAACTTCCTCTGGGCCACAAAGTACCCCTCCCTCTTCTGCCACCCCTATACCTTATCTTATTTTAACCTCCTAAAAAATTACAAATAGTTATAAGTAGAATTTCGGCGTAAATCACATATAGAAAGACCTTTGTCGACGCGTTTCGAACCAACTAGTGTGGTTCATCGTCAAGAAAAGTTGAAGAAACAGATCTAGATTTGCATGTTAAATAGTTTGAGCAGAGCCTCCAACGACTATCTTGACCAACGGCTAATTTTGACTTAGGGACCAGAGTCAAAAGTCATTTTGATAATTTACAGGAAGTTAGTAATATTCGGTGACCATACCTTAGATATATATAAAAATATATAAATAAAATAATTTTAATTGGTGTTTAAGTTATTAGTTAGTTAAAAGGGTATCATTTAATCTTCTGCCTTATTTCTCTGCGGCTGGGTCTCGGCTTTCTACGGGCAAATATGGCTCTCAGCTTCCCGAAAATAGCTACTGGCTCAGTTCCGTCCGCTTCTGGAGGGCACGCTCCTACCCATATCGTCAGTGAAGCCCCAGCTCCCACGGTCCAGGTGGTCCAGACCTCACTCGATGAGGCTTTGAAGTTTTCCGAAAGTGCCCTAATCTGCCGGTTCAATGGCTTTTGGCCGCGGTTGACAGCTCTCCACAATTGGATCTCGGAGGTATGGAAGCCTATCATTTATGATGAAATTAATATCTACCCATGTGCTAGGGGTTTCTTTATAGTAGATTTTGAAAATCCTGAAAGCAGACAATGTATTCTAGATTCCGGCCCTTGGTTTTGGGAAAACTCAGGCCTATTCATGAAGCCATGGAACCCATCATTCGATCCCTCAACAATAGTCATAACTTCAGCACCAGTTTGGGTGAGATTGCCAAGCCTACCCTTGCATCTCTGGAATCTCTCCTCGCTAAAAGCCATTGGAAATGCAATTGGGAAATTTTACTGCAGATGCCCAGAAACAGAGGAATATGCCAGAACCACCTATGCACGCATCTGTGTGGAAATGGACTTCAACGCCAAATTCCCAGCCAAAATAAACCTAACAAGTAAAGACTATGTGTGGAACCAGAAACTCGATTATGAAAGTATCCTCTTCAGATGTCGATCCTACTCTGAGACGGGCCATCTAGCCAAAAATTGCCCAAAAGACTCCCAGAAAAATTCTGCTAGAAAAAACCACCACAGATCTACATGGTGGGAAGGAGCACAAAAAGAACACTACACTGTCATCAAAGAAGAATACTCTAGATAAAACTCTGAATCACAAGAAAGAAACAACTCTCAAGACAAGTAGGGAGAAAGCCCCGCCCAGCAACAAAAAAGTGAACTCGACAACCCCTCAAGCATCAACAGTTATGGGGATTCAGATACCGCACAAATTAAATCTTCATTTAACAGCAAAGCAGATCTCCTAGACCAAACTTCTTCTCTGTCTATCTTCAAGAGGACGAACACAATAGATCGCGAAGCTAAGACACCAATGTCCCAAGAACCAGAAGAGATGAAGGAGATGCAAGATATAGGAAGTTGGAAGACCGTAGAGAAAAAAAAGAAATCTACAACATCAAACTCGCCAAGAAAGGCGAGGAGCCAGACAATTAAAAATTAAGAAAATTATAGGTCCGATAGACCAATTTTGTCTCAGTGGACGTTAACCACCACCAGCATCATCATCATCATCATCATCATCATCATCATCATCATCATCATCATCATCATCATCATCATCATCATGATCATCATCATCATCATCATCAATAATTAAAAACTATAAGTTATTGTTATTTAAGTGGGATTTAGTTATATGGAAGACCTTACTTTTTATATAAATATATATAAGGTAATTTTAAGATAATAGTTAGTTAGAATAACCATATATTAGAATGAGAAATTAATAATAATTTAAAATTAAATAAATAAATAACTAAAAATATATATATAAATAAATAAATAAAAATACATAAATAAATAAATAAATTTAAATAAATAAAGTAAAATAAATAAATTTAATTAAGAACGTAGCTGGTAAAGGTTAAAGTTAGTCGAAAAAAAAAGAGAGAAAGAAAAATCAAATAAAAATAAAAATAAAATAAAATAAAATAAATAAATAAATATATATATATATATATATATATATATATATATATATATATATATATATATATATATATATATATATATATATATTAGTTAAGATTATATTTATTAATATCTATCAGGAAAAAATAAATAGAAAGAGCGACATAAAATAAAAAGAAGGAGAAGGACCGGAAAAAGACCAAAAAAAAAAAACCACAGAGCAAGAAGGATAAACCCTAGGATGAAGGAAGGCTCTAGGGGGAACAACGAAAGCTTGAAAATGATAAAAAGGGGGGGGGGGGTAAGAAAAGAAATACTAGGACGAAAGGGCAGGGATCCAACAGCTACTGATCTTCCAGTCGTCATCTCTATTGAGATTGTTAGGCCTTCTTTCAATCTCAATAGCTTCCATGAATTTACGATGATGGAACTGAGCAACTTTGGCAACAACCTTGGCCTCCTCTATACAAACCTGATGCCTGGTATTTTCCACATGCTCTGCTAATGTTGAAGACTTGGTTCTCCCATGTCTTAGGTCAGTTGCATGTTTGTTGATCCTCTGATGGATGGAGTGCCATGTTTCCCTGATATAGGGGATCCCACAAGAACAAGGGATCAAGTAGACACCCTTCAAGTCCTTAGGGTCAACGGGATCTTTCACCGATCGGAGGGAATTACGAATGGTGTTGAGGGGCCTAAAGGTTGAGGGAATATCATACCTCTTAAGGATCCGAGCAATTTTGTCTGTGGTTCCTTGGACATAGGGAACATGAAGCAACTGAGGTCCACTCTAGGCCATAAGGGGTATTATCGGTGCTTCATCAAGAATTATGCATCAATCACAACCCCAATGGAGAAATTACTGAAAAGGATGGAAGTGTTCGTTTGGACTGAGGACTGTCAAGCAACATTGAATAAATTGAAAGAAAAACTGGTAAGCGACTCGATCCTTGTCAATCCAGATTGGAACAAAATGTTTCATGTGCATATTTATGCATCAGGGATAGTGCTAAGAACAGTCTTAGTGCAACCAGGGGAAAGAAATATGGATCACCTGGTGTATTACGCCAGCAGAAAATTGTCAACTGTAGAAAGGAATTATACGACAACCGAGAGGGAGGCCTTGGCCATGGTTTATTCTCTACAAGATTTCAGACATTACATATTGGGGGCACCATTCCAATTTTTCACAGACCATTCCACATGAAGTACTTAGTAAACAAACCTGTACTAGAGGGTAGGATATGCCGATGGTTATTACTATTCCAAGAATTCACTTTCGAAGTGGTCATAAAACCAGGCAGATTGAATGTGGGGCCAGATCATTTGTCATGACTAGAGACTGGAGATAACGAAGGAGCATTGGATGATCGATTTCTTGATGCCAACTTGTTTAGAATAGAGGTAGTCCTAGATCACCTAGAAGAGATCACTACACTATTGATAACAGGGCAATGCCTAGAAGCATATACAACAACACAGAGGCAACACTTAATAGTAAGCGCAACAGACTATCAACTCATCGCTGGACACCTCTACAAAATGGGCTTGGATCAAGTCCTAAGATGCTGCATACTTCAACATGAAAGAGAAGACGTGTTATGGGAATGTCACGTGGGAGTCGTAGGAGGCCATGTGGGAGGAAAAGCCACAACAAGGAAGACACTGCAAGCAAGACTATGGTGGCCAACCCTTCACAAAGATTCTAAGGAATATGCTAAGAATTGTGATGTCTGTCAGAGGGTTTGGAATCCTTCTCAATGGGATGAACTTCCTTTAAATCTCATTCACTCAGTGCAAATCTTCGAGAAATGGGCAATATATTTCATTGGACCCATTACACCACCAGCAAGGCATTCACGCGCAAGATACATAATAGTCGTTACTGAATACCTCACCAGATGGGAAGAAGTAGCATCCATCAGAGACTGTACAATTGACACTACTGCAAGGCTTATGTTCGAGAACATAATCTTGAGATTTGGATGCTCGAAGAGCCTCACAAGTGACGAAGGAACGCATTTTATAAATGAAACTATTGAGGCTCTTCTGAATAATTTCATGATTCAGCATAATAAAAGTAGTCCATATCATCCACAAGCCAACGGGACTATTGAAGCATTCAACAAAATTTTGGAGAAAGGTCTAACAAAGATTATATCAGCCAATAGGGATGACTGGGATGAGAGAATACCAACAACTCTATGGGCATGCAGAATAACTGTGAAGAGACTTCATAAACAAACACCATTTCAACTATTGTATGGAAATTAAGGAAGAAGTGATGCCAGCAGAGTTCATAATACAAAGCATGTTCATATCTGAAGCAATGAGAATGACAGAAAATGTGGTATTGAGAAAAATACTAAGTCAACTAATGGAACTTGACGAATCCTGGTTCTTGGCTAAGTTTCACTAGTCAATGGAGAAGAGAAGGAAAAAAGCTTGGCACGACAGGCATATCAGGAAGAAGACATTCAAAGTTGGGGGTCATTCATTACTATACGACAACAAGTTCCATAAATTCCCAGGAAAACTGCAGATGCATTGGCTGGGCCTGTTCATAGTTGCAGAAATCAGAGATTCTGGAGTGGTAAGATTGGCACAACTAGACGAAATCATGTTGCAAGGATGGGTAAATGGTGCACACCTAAAGCCCTTCCACAAGTCATCAAACACAAATTCAAGATAAAGGGGGTCTCAGAAACGAGCCCGCAAGTAGGTAGGAGGTAATAAGAGTTAGTCAGTCATGTTAAGCAGTTAGTTGCAGTCATGCCTTTTATATCCTTTTCATTGAAATAAGTAAAAGCGTCAATAACGTATCATTGCGCCGCAACCCATTTTTGGTCCCGGGGGGAGTAGAGTTAGTAGTCACATAAGCTTTCACAGCCTGCAAGTTACACATAGGCAGATACTTTTTCAGTCTTTATGGTCACACGTTGTATCTATCCTTTTCGTCGTACCAGTAGTCATTTCCATAATAAGTAACCAATAATGCAACTATCAAGTAGGAGCCATAAAATATTTTCCCATTAGGAACGAGTTTAGTTAATAAATAACCCCATCACGACAAAATTAATATTCCATGCGTCCCACTCTGTCCTTCCCCAGTCCATGTCATGAATGTCAGGGCTAGATCATCCGATAGTAGAAAAGCAGGGCTAGAACACATGGGGAAAGTTACCGAAGTAATTAGTTGCTAAAATTCGATTCAGGAAACATCGTGTCAAGCCTGGCTACTTAACTTGTAGGATAATGAAGGAAACTACAGAGTTTCAATTGCAGATAGTAGAAGAAATCCAGGCCCGCTCTGAAGAACAACTGCAGAAACACAGGAGTGCAAAACCTCAAGTGAAAATTGTTTACCAGAGACGCAGGGAGACGGTGAAAGGAATTATCTCAGTTCCAAAAGATAAGTTAGATGAACAAATTGAGCTGGTCGAGAATCTGTATGGGAAATACGATAATTCGATTTTAATCGACAACAACCTTACAGATTACTTTCAGTTCCCAACTCTAAAGAGAGATATCTACACAGAAGACGTCTAGAAGGAAGATGACACCAAGACCTCCAGAGTCAGGGAGGAATTTAGGGTATTGCAGAGGTCAACATTAATCCATTTGAGAATTTTACTAGTTTTCGGCACTCAGTTCACTGCCATGCAATGTACTAAACTACTGGCCAGCAGAATGCATGGGGGATCCTTGTGGCTTGACAAAGAGTACCCCATTCACATAGACGATATTCATCGTCTAACAGGGTTGTCAACCGGAGGGAACTTAGTAACCACAACGTTCCAAGCAAGTGCTAAAAGATCCAAGAAGCAAGGTGAAGAGAACTACTATGCAGAATAGGGAATAGAAAGAGGTGGAAGAGGGGCAAAGATTGACATGATAAACAAAGTTGACATCATATTTTCCTGCTACATCATAGCAGGAAAAACCATGAGACACTTCTCGAGAAATGAATGCACACTGGACACAATTTCAATTGTGGAGCATTGCTGCAATGGGGAGGTACTCAACTAGTCTACTTTTGTTCTCAATGAACTTTTTGAAGCATGCGGAGATGTTTACAAGCGGAGTACCAATTTTTTGTTTGGGTACATTCTAATGTCTCTAGCCATGTGAAAATGTAGGCTGCCAAGATAGAGTGAAATGATTCCTATCATTGAAGGATAACTGTTAGCACTCTGGTATGAACCATGGAGAGCGTCGGGGGATCTGAGCATGAAGGAGGTAAATGAAACGACTTTCAGAGACTGGTATGAAATGATACTAATTACAGTAAGGTCGATGCAGAGGATACCCAAAACTCTGCTAGATGAGTTTTCTAGAGAATTTTGGTTCGGAGCCTCACATGGGCACACCTACCTTAGACCACGGTGTATCCATCCAGAAACATTCAAGATGAGGCCACAGAAATTCGCTCTGACTGAAGCGGCACTACATACTTAGCTGGGATCATGGCTGGGTGTGGCCTGCGAGATCACTGATGGGAAGTACACATATCTATTCAGGGCCTTAAAGCCACAGGGGTAAGAGGGAGATGTAGCGGAAAGCAGCAGAAAGAGACCAGCCGAAGATGACCTCCACCCGATGGTGCTGCAGATGGAGGATAAAATGTTCATGCTGAGGCAAACAATTTCAAGTTTCAATGGGAAATCACGAGAGAGTAACCAGCCCTTACAATTTCAAGGTTCCATAATGTTTTCACCCATCACTACAACTATGTTGGCTATGCAAATTCCCACTAGAGTTTCTCACACTCCATCCCAGCCAATAGTCCCCAAGCCGAAGCAGAAAAGAGTCGTTCGCAATCCAATTGTTAAAAAGCCGATAACTTCTCTGCCAACTCCAATTGTTGACCTTACTGATGAGGTCGAACACTTAGTTTCTGTATCCCCAATAGTCGAAGAAATTCCCCCTACCACCTCTGCCACCTTACATCAGTCAAGGAATCTTCCCCACACACAACTTCCACTTCTGCAACCCTATCAGAAACCCTCCTATCTGGCCGACGGTGAACAACTCTAGAAATGGAAGTTGAGTTAGCAAAGTAGGACAAGGGCACCACCTCTGCCAGTGACACCCATCAAACATCACTAGCATTACTACTTTTTAGGTCGGGCCCACCATAAGGGAAAATCCCAAGCACAAGTATTCCACAGGGTGAAAGGGATGAACCATACCAGCCACTTTTTCCTATAAATTTACTGGTGGTCCCGAACCCTAGAATTGTTCCCCTTACTCCCCAGTTCACTCCACAGTCACAGCCTGTCCATTCGCCCGCCTCCCACTCTAAAAAATCCATAGGCAGTGGCCTACCCATACATTAGCATTTTCCATAACCCATCACAATGCAAGCTGACACACTACAGCACCGGTCGTCAATGCCACTATTTTCATTCATACAACAAGCAGCACACAGGGCCGAAAAGATCCATGATGATCTGGCCAAAGAGCATGAGTAGCAAAGACAACAACTACAAGAGGTGACGGAAGAGCGAGATCACCTGAGATGGGCAAACACAGATTTACAAGCCCAGATTGACCAGGCCATGTAGAGATTCCAATCGTTATGGCCAATGATCATTGACGCAAACACATAAGCCCTGGAAGATATCATAACCTGCACACTAGTGAGCTGTTGTGACCATATTCAAGCAGCATGCTCGATTCTAGTAGCCACGAATGTTGATATGAAAAATAAACTGGAGACAGGAAGATCAGTGCTACCGGACCCAATCGAGATATATGCAATGATAGTCGAAGGCAAAATCAATGAAGTAGAAGGAAAGAGACAAGCACTCGCTGATGATCTCGCGAACGGCTATGCTCCAATGAACAGATTCCACGACTAGCCAGGAAGCCCAGCATTGAAAAATCATCTGGTATAGCCCAGGATAGAGCAGATACAGGCATTATTCGCCAACACCAAGGACTACACAGATTCTATTCACCTACAACAGATTAATGAACAGATCGACGCAATCCAAGCACAAGTCCATTAGATCAAGGAAGAGTCAGCAAAAACTAAGAAGGTGATTAGAGACCTACGCCCACTGATCTGCCTACAGGTTTTGACTCTGAAGGAGGTTTGCGACACAAGCGGAGAACAATGGGACAATCTACAAAGCCAGTGGCCAACTGAGTTAACGTTTAACACGACTGAGGATTTCACTCAATGAGCTGACACAATCCTCACCAGATGGGAAGCTGCCCTTCAGAAGTACAGAGAGTTCAGGAAGCAAACCATAGTAGCTGTTCCATAGTTGGAGCCTTCGTTTGAGACGAGGGAGCCTCAGAAGGAGGAAATTGCAATGGGAGTAGACAACACCCTACAAGTGTTGGCTAAAACAAAGGAAGCATCAGCCCATCAGTCAGTAGAATCAGCACAACCGACAATGCATCCACCAACCAGAGCACCCACGGAGATACCAGTAAGGCCAGATGAGATCTAAATGAATTGACTCGAGGACGAGTCAAATAATTGTGGTCGGGGACTATTGGGACCTTCGTTTTGATTTTTAAAAGATTTTTATTATTTTGGCTTACCAAAATATGAGGAGGAAACAGGTGGCGGCAACAATGGTTAGGTTGTGGGGAGGACAGCTAGACAGTACAATAGGAATAGGAAGTTGCGGAGGGGTTGCGACAAAGTGTCAATAGAAGACAAAGGTAGTTGAGCAGATAGGAAGGAGGAGTGGAAACCGATGGAAAGAACAGATGAGAGGGAATTGGCAGTCCAGGCAGCAAGGGAAATACAAAAGGAGAAGGCCTGTAAGGATGAGGGGTTGGTTGTTGTTGTTGGTGTTGTGGATGGGATAGTTAGTTGTGGTAGGACAAAACCAGAATGCAGGGACATGGCTAACAAGGACCCCTGAATTAAAGAACGAGCCTGTGAGTTTGTATACAGTTATTCCTTGTAATCATCTATGGCGAATGTTGATATGTCATGTAATAGTCTACTTTTGAATTCAGATGAATTAAAGTCCAGATTGGTCGCTTAGCATGATGCGTATGGTTGTTTATGATGTGGTGACCCATTTAAAATTTTAAATATCCTGTAAGATTCATGCATGTATTAGTTTCTTAGTATTGGATGGTATGTTGTTATCACGATTATGTATGTCATGTTGTTTATATATATTCGGTTGATGCATCCTTTATTCCATGATGAACCCTTCTTAGTTCTAGTTGCAGCACGCCTTAGGTGAGACTCCTTACCCTTTGGGTAAGGTGAAAATGTCGGTGTTGTCCTAGACTATAACAATCCATTGTTGGCTCTCCGTGCTTGAACCCAGGGTCTTCTCCCCTGATGGCTCTTTTGTGCCAACAATTGGCTAGGGCCGTATGTGATTAAGAATATTTCAGATGGTAGTGCAGTTCAGCTCGCGAAGCTAAATGGTGAAGTGTTTCTTGGCAGGATTAATGGGAGCATATTGAAGGTTTATAGGGGTGATGTCGCCCCTGCGCAATGACTACATGACAACAGGAAAGTCTTAGTGCTTATGGCAGTTGAAAGAGAGCACAGGAATATAAACTATTATGCCGGGGAAAAATTATATCGAAAATGGAGGGTTGAACAATGTTTAGGAAGATGGCTCAGGTGGAAGATGTGATGAAGTAGTTGTGCCATAAGGAGGGGTCCCACGTAGCCTGCCCAGAAAGTGACCGTTGGGACAATTACAGTTGATTTGGCAATGATTTTGCTATCAAAAGGAGCGGGGGGAATGCATTTAAGGAGCATATCTATGGAAATATATTGCCAAAAACACATTAATGAGGGAGATCTAGAGGGAATCAAGTTGCTTGAATTCGAAAAAGGCTATAAATATGGCACCCCACTCCACATTCAAACACTTTTATTTTAGAGATCTTATTTTGTGATTTTGCAGATAAGTGTCAGCCGAGAGAAATGTTGGATGTCTGAGAGGAATTGGGCAGAATTGGAGAAGGAATTCTTGCAGAGGGGGCTAGATATATCATGAATTATGCACTACCTTCCCATACTATGGTGTCGAGATCCCTTATAAAGCAGTATGTCGCCTCAACAGCAGCAACTAAGAAGTAGAAAAAGCCACAACAGACCCCGGTTCGACAATTTCTGCAAAAATTTCCAACCAAGCAAAGACAAAAGGGTAAAATGGATAAAAATAAGAATCTAATGGAACTGTTGGACATGGATGCGGAGTAATTGGTCGATGGATTTGAAGAAATCAGCACCGAAGAATTCGAACATGTTTATAGATTGCCTCTGTATTTTCCACCACAGAAGCCAACGTCTAAGGTCACAAAGGATCTGAATGCTATTATGTATAAAGTTTTCACTCTGTTGTTACCTGAATATGTACCTATTGAGGAAAAATTGTTGGCATGGGTACCACACCTGAAGATGGAAGATTGGGATTTAAATGATCGCAGTAAATACCCACAGTTTGAGCCCATCTAGTACCTAAAATCCATATATTATGAAGAAGTAGGCGTCACCCAAATTGAACCAATGAAGTGGGTTGATGGAATTCAACGGGCGAGATCAATGAAAATGTTGTATGTTCCACATTTTGGGAATAGTAATATCAACACTATTTGTGTGTGCCAATTGCTAGCTCTAGTGCATGATGGGTGTCTTTGGCTTGGGACACCCATCCCTATTGATGATATGTTAATCAAATGGACTACTATGCTACCTTGTAAGGGGGTGAATCCAGATGATGATTTTGTAGGAAAGTCACAAGAGAAGAAACTCGCAGATCAAATGAAGAGTGACTTTAGATTAATCAAGAAGTCTCGGGGCTACGTCGTTAGCTCTATCAATGATGAGGCTGTGCAATTTTCCACCTCTATTTTGGCTGGGAAGATTATGAGAAAGTGTCACGCAGATGAAGTGTCGGCCCCTATTGTTTCCTTAGTTGTGCAATGTAGCCAAGGGGTCCAGTTCAACTGGGCGAGGTACCTATGCTGGGAATTCCTAGATGATTTCTGTGAAGCATAGGAGGAAGGGAAGTCATTTCATTATGCCTAGCTATTACTTCTAATTGCATTAATAGCTTCGAGAGCACCAGAGGATTCACAATGCCCCACGGTGGACCCGGATATCTATGAAGTTGCACGATATGCCTCGTTATGGGCATCCAAAGATCCTACTAGGGCCATGGAGAATAATATGTTGTGGGTTTTGTTCGAAATGGACCTGCGCATGGTGATGAGCAACTGATTGTGATTATCACCTGCCATATTTCCTCAATATCGAGATGTTGCAAAGTTCAAGGCTGATTTTCACAATGTATATATATGTTCTAAGAAGGATTTGGGGGAAGTTTGGCATGCACTACCATATCTAGTAGCAGAAGAAAATATTTTGGCTATTATCATTCATTGGTCAAGTGATTGGCTCACCTTGAAAAACACGACAACAACAGGCACAAGAAATATCGCTACAGAGATGAAGGCTGAGAAGAAAGATCTGAAGAAATACCCTAAGAAATATCTAGAGAAGGTCACGATTGACCTGGAGGAATCCACTGTACCAAAGATAGAGCACACAGTCGACACAGAAACTACCGAGGAGGAAGAGGGTGGTGCGGACCCTTTTGTGGGCACAAAGGACTTGAATTCTTCATTCATTATCAAGAAGAGGAACAAGTGGAGTGCTAGCGGTGCATGGAATGTTGGGTTGTGTTATATTCTTTCCACGACTAGCCCACATAGTTAACCGGGGGGTTAGAGGGGGGACGCAGTCCCCCCTTCGTTGCACCGATTGTGTAGCAGGGGGTTACGAGGGGTGTGAGGGGTGCAAGTAACCCCCCTCTATGGGGTCTAGGGTAGCGCCCCAGAAAATTTTGTTTTTTGGACCCTATATTTGGTTAGGCATATCTACCTATGGTTTTGTGCATGATTTTCGCACATGGTTTTGGACACGACGACTTTTGGTCCATGGTTTTGGATGCGATGGCTTTCGGTCCATGGTATTGGATACTTCTGCATGTATAAATATGTATTGTAACATTGAAAGGAACATAGTGAAAAAACAAGCTAGTAGTCCCAGTTTTAGGATCTAGTGGAAAATCTCTATGTATATGTGTTTTATGTGTTATTCTCTCGCATTGTTTATTTTCTATGTTTTTAGAATTTGTATGCAGGTAATTTATGTACGGGGTTAAAACCTACATTTGGTATCAGAGCTGTTTTGGCTTCAAGGAGATGCCTTTGTTTCTAAGGGGTTTCGCTCGGGCCTATGGTAGAACCTGTTCAGTGGGAGATCTACGAGATCGATTCTGGTCGTGAAAGAAGATGGAGAGTAGTGGGAAGATAGAGATCGAGAAATCTAATGGTCAGAGTTTTGAGTTGTGGAAACGCAAGATGGAGGATCTGTTGGTGGATAAAGATTAGTGGATCACGATAGATTAGGGCACTAAACCAACGAGAGTGTCCGATGAAGAATTGAAGAAGTTGGATCAAAAGGCAAAGAGCACAATACAATTGTGTGTCTTAGATTCAGTATTGTTGAATGTATTAGGGGAAGCTACAGTGAAGGCTTTGTGGGACAAGTTAGGGACTTTGTACCAATCTAAGTCTTTGGTGAATAAGTTGTTCTTGCGGAAAACGCTGTATAACCTGAGGATGAAAGATGGAGACTCGATGATAGAGAATCTAAACGCATTTAATACTGTGGTAAGTCAGTTATTATCTATTAATATTAAAATTTTAGATGAAGAAAAGTGCATCAGTTTGTTGTGTTCTTTGGCATATTCGTGGGATAGTCTGGTTATTGCAATAGGTAGCAATACAACTGCCTTGCAGTTTGATGAAATAGTCTCATCCTTGCTGATGGAGGAGATGAGATGGAAAATTATGGAAATCCAGAATGGTGATGCCTTATATGTACGAGGACGGTCCCAGAACAGAAACAAAAATAATTCATCGAGTGGGAGATCTAAATCTCCAAGAAAACCTCTAAAGGTGGTGTGCTGGAAATGCGGAAAGGAAGGACACTACAAAAGGGACTGTAAATCTAAAGCTCCTAATAAAGGAAAGGGATCTGATGATGCTCCTTCTGCAGAGGTGAAACCACCTCAGATGAAGGTGGGGATGTGTACTTGGCTTCTTCAAGTACACATGTAGATCATGAGGCATGGTTGATTGACTCAGGTGCATCCTTTCACTTCACTCCCCATAGAGAGTGGTTCTGTGAGTATGAAAAATATGATGGTGGTGATGTCTTACTGGGGGATGACAGGAAGGGTAGAATCGTTGTTCGCGGAAAAGTAAAGTTGAATTTGCAAGGTGGAAGGGTTACAACACTTCCGAGTGTTCTACATATTCCTGCATTAGCCAAAAATCTAACTTTTGTAAGCAAACTGGATGATGCAGGTGTAAAAATAGTGTTCGAGAAGGACACCTGCAAGATGGTTCAGGGGGCACTGATATTGATGCGGGAGTTCGAATTGGAACTCTGTACAAGCTGCAGGGTAGCACTGTTGTTGATGGGTGCAACAGTTCTGTGGTTCCCAAAAGTGGAGCAGAAAATCTAGTTCTCTCTAGAGAGAAGACCATGATGTGGCATCAAAGGCTTGGACATATTGGAGAGAAGGGCCTTCGAATACTTGATGGTAAAGGCATGGTAGAAGGTATGAGTAATAGCTCTCTGGATTTTGATTTTTGTGAAAATTGTGTATATGGGAAGCAGAATCAGGTGAGTTTCCCCTCTAGTGGTAAGAGGGAAAAACATATATTAGAACTTCTGCACAGTGATGTGTTTGGACCTGTGAAGGTTCCATCACTAGGTAAGTCTGTGTACTATGTATCATTTAAAGATGACTTCTCAATGAATACATGGATATATTTCCTTAAGAAGAAACCTTAAGTCTTTGACAGGTTTCAAGAATTTAAGGCTCTGGTGGAAAACCAGATAGAGAAGAAGATAAAGGTGTTAAGGACAAATAATGGTGGAGAGTTTTGCAGCAAGGAATTTGAAGAATTTTGTAAGAAGTGTGGTATAGCACGACAGAAAAATACTCCATACACACCTGAGAAAAATGGAGTTGCAGAAATAATGAACAAGATGTTGATGGAAAGGGCAAGAAGCATGCTCAGTGGTGTCGGGTTAGGACAAGAATTCTAAGCAGAGGCGGTGGAGATAGCATGTTACCTGGTCAACAGATTACCTTCATCAGTGTTGGAGGATAAGACTCCACAAGAGGTATGGACTGTTAAGAAACCCTCTCTTTCACATCTGAAGGTATTTGGATGTGATGCATATGTACATGTTCCAAAGGAGAAAAGAAACAAGTTGGATAGTAAATATGAAAAGTGCATCTTTATTTGGTATAAGGATGGTTTAAAGGGTTATAAGCTTTGGAACCCAGTAATAAGGAAGGTTGTGTATAGCCGAGATGTGGTGTTCAGAGAGGTGAAAGATGTTATTAAACATGAATTCCAACCCAAGGAACCTGAGAAGATAGAGTTTGAGCTTAAGGAGGACGAATCAGACTCCACAGCAGAGGAGGAATCAGAAGATGAAGAGACACAAACTCCAGGTGTGAGAAGATCAGTTCAAGAAAGAAGGTAGTTGGTGTTAGTGTCAGTCTTTGCAGCCTTCCTCCAGTGATCAAACATGCTCTTACAAAGTGGTTTTAAGGTGTCAAGGTCAAATTTTGTCATTTTAGTGAGTCTTCAAGTAAAATTTGGTCACTAGGCATTAGGTCTAGGGTTTGATTTTACCCTTGTCAAAGTTGTCCAAATGTCGGTCCATGTCACCGTTCAGCTGAGTGTACCATCATTCAGAGAGTTTTTATTATCATTTCAAGTCCCACTGGGTCATTTTACACCTTGTTCATGCTTCAGTTATGCCTAGGTAAGGTCATTTCCCTCTCCTAGGGTTTTGAAGGCAATTTCTCTTGGACGGCCAAATCATCGGCAAAACTTGTATCCTAATGTTCATACACCTTCCCCTATCCTTAAAGTACCTTATCAAACACTTTCCATCACTGAGATCCTCCAAATTCCTCATTTTCGCACAAACCCTAGTTTCTTGCTACAACTTGGCAATTTTCTAGGTTGGACCTGTGCTTTTCCTTTTTGGACCCCTTCCCCTCACTCAATTTCTAAGATTCCACTTTCCCCTACTTCCTAAAATCCCTCCCTACTTCCCAAAATTTCCTCAAGAATTTAGAAGCTCCCTATCCCCATCATTTCGCTTCATTTTGACAAATCCCTTGTTCCACACATCGGGATAGGTTTCACTCAAATGAGGTTTCTGAGCAATAAAAGATGAATTTGGGAAAACTGAGAGAGATTTTTGTCCAAAACATGCCAAGGAAGAAAAAAATCCTTCACTTTTTACACAGGTGTCATGGTTTTGGAGAAATGTCAAAAATATAGTTTCCTCGGGAGAAATGATGCACCTCTGAAGTGACCTTGGGAAAATCAAATTTTCTCCTAGCTCAGCTGGCCAAATGACTTGCTTGATGAGTCCAATGATAACTAGACACAAATATATTTCCAATGCGCTATCATGAGCTCAATTTGGAGTTGATGAAGGCATTCAAAAGTTGACTGTAACAACACTCTGCCTTGAGGCAGCCTCACTGGGTACATTTTGACCAGTCTGGGGAGATTTGACTTTTGACAAGGCAAATGAACTCCAAATTGAAAAATTACGGTTGGGTTGGAAAGTAGACTCAAATACCTTTCTAACAAGATATTCTCCACCCAAATTGGACACCGGGAAGACCTCCAAAAGTCACCTAGAAAAGAGCGCGACGCACTGGGAGAAAATTTCCAGTGTAAATTTACACTGGCGCGGCGCACATAGAGAGCGCGGCGCACAGGGAAAAAAGGCCTGAAATTGTGCCAAATTGCCTCAAGTTGCTTGTGAAGCCCATAAAATTGCAAGGTAGGCTCTATAATATCACTTGTTCATCAAATTTTATGGGTGATAGGATGATTTTATGCCTGTAATAAATTGCAAAAAAATTTCATAAAGCAAGCACAAAGAAGACACCAAAGAAAACCATTATGCTAGGGTTTGTGCTATAGTGATATTGCTGCAAAGGTTATTCTTCCTACCCTACCCCTGTTTGTTATTCCCCTATGCCATTTTCCCCTTAATCACTACCCTAACCCTACCAAAATCATACTCCCTTTCCCCTCTTCCTATTGCTAAATAAATCCCAAACCCTACCTTACAAACCCTAAAACCTTACCTTGCCCAAAACACAAAACCTACCCTATCAAAATACCCCAAAACCCCTTGTATATCCCTAAAAAAAATTCTCCTATAAACCCCTATTCCCATTATATTATCCCCCTCCTAATACTCCCTTTTTAATTGTCCCCTTGGTGGCAGATTGTCAAAGCAAACTCCAGCTTCACTATAATCAAAGGGCAGCCTAAATTCAGTTTACAAACAGCAGTCATGGCATCCGAGGTTTCATCAGAGTATGAGGTGGAAACTCACAGTAATACAGCTTCAGGAGAACAGGCTCTCAGGAGACATCACAGGAGTGGCAAACATGTTAGGGATGAGCCAAACACCCTCATTGAATTGCAGGCATGCCCTCTTGCTATGCCAGTATCCATCACCTATCAGAGAGGCAGTAGGCACTTGTTTGCAGCAGCAAAGATAGTGTTATCTCCACCCGGGGTGGAAGGGGCCTCGCTTCCTACATCAACAACACAGGTATAGGAGAAGGAAAAGATGCCCATGCATGACGAGGGGCCATCAGGTGAAAAGGAGGCCAATTTCATCCTCATTCAGGATGATGATGCAGATGTGGAGAGCGCCCGACTTAGGATGACTATTCAGGAGCAGAACATGGAGATCCAAGGCTTGTCACTCAATTTGGAGAGGGCCAAATGGATCATCAAGTATTTGGAGCAGAGAAACAAGTGGCTTGAGGACCAGCAGGCGATTATGGCGCTGCAAAACATTCGTGAGCATCGCCAAGCTGCGCAAAGAAGAAAAGTTGAGCTCACATCATTGGAGCAAGAAATCAATGAAGATCGGGGGGCCAATCTTGAGAGGGTCAACATGCATTTGGAGAGGCTACTAGACAAGGCCGACCAAGACCTTGCTCTACTGAGACATATGGCTTTCCATTACAGGGTGCGAAACATGAGTGCATAGGCTCGAATAAGGAGTTTGAAAGCGAAATTGAGGAAAGTAACAAGGAAGGAAAAGCAGGAAAAAGAACAAGATCAGCTTCGAATCTTGGCTGAGGCTTCCTTGGCCCATCATAACACCCCATAGGGAACCTCCAGCCCAAATTTCAAAAAATTTGGGGAATTTTTGGTCACTTGGTAATTTTTTGGGCAAAAAACAGGGATTTTCTCCCTGTGCGCCGCGCCACTAGCGACGCTAAAATTCTAGAGCTCCAAATGAGGAATGGCTTGCATTTTTGGATTCAGCATGGAAAATCATGACTACTGGTTTTCGGGCTAAATTTTTTGACAAGATCTGAGTCTCCTAAAGGTAAAAAAAAAAACCCAAAAATGGCCTCTCTGCCACTTTTTTGACACACAGAAAGCAATCTTGGGAGAATGGAGATTTGGAGGGGCAAATTAGCACCAAATTTAAAAATTACAGTTGGGTTAGAAAGTAGACAGGACAGGATTTCTAGAAATCCCACTTGGGAACATTTTGGACACCTGCAAGTGCCCTAAAACAGGCCCCAAAGTAGCGCAACGCACAGAGAAAATGGCGCGGCGCACAAAGGAAAAATTGCCAATTTGCTTCCGTTTTGCAAAATTTCGGTTCGCGACTTCTCCAAGTGGGCCCGCTCATCTACACTTTGGTTTTTTGGCACCAAAGGTGGCATTTAAAGTGTTTTTTCTCCATATTGGCTTCTATCCAAGTGGCAAAGGAAGGAAAACGGTCACCCAAGCCAAATGTCATGTTTGTAGCGCTGCACCTGTAGCTGATGGTTGGCTCTCCATCTCCATTTCGCAATGATTCGAGTAACTCCCCAACCCTTGGGCATTCTATCTCTTCCTCACACATTCTATATATTGTATGCAAACCATTTGCAAAGGGTTGGTTGGCTTGTAACTTCTGGGAGACTGTGGGAAAGAAACTTTGTTTCTTCACTGTGTATTTTTGACAGAAAATTAATGAAAGGCAGCGGCTTTGTTTCATGAGATTCTTGTGGTTGTGAGTGTAACAAATGTGTCTCTTATGTTTTCATATGTATTTCGTTATGTTTCATAATTCGATTCATGTTCATTTCCAGTGAAATTTTCTGAGTGAGATTAGGTAGAATTCAATTTTATTGCTCTGCTTGTGGAAAATTTCATGTTTAGTGTTTTTCTTCTGTTGAAAAGGATTCATGTCACTATGCCCTTTTCACTTTCTTCAGCAATCTATTCATGCCGTGATACCTCAAAACTAGATTGTTACATTTTCCGCCTACCTTGCCTCACGGAATAATATGTGCCTTTGTATTAAATTCTCTGTTCTTTGCTGAGCGTTGGTCCCATACCATCCCAGAAGCTCGGTCATTCATAAAATTTGTTTCTTGTACCCATTTTCACTTACTAGCCTAAGATCAATATTTCATTGTAAGTCATCTCAGACTGTTTTTTGCTTACCTATTCACTGAGCGTGACTCGGAGAGAGCCCTCTCCTGTTCTGGTAGGGCTAGCTACCAGACTGAGCGTGGTTTGTGGTTACCCTGATTTTGCCTTCCTTTAGCCTAAGGCAGATTTAGGTGCTAACAGTTGGAAAGGTATATTCAATCTGCTTTCTATTCAAATTTTTCTTTATCTATTACTGATGATGCTCCTAGAACTGTGAAGGAAGCAGTAGATTTAGAGGATGGAAAACTCTGGAAAGATGCCATGGTTGATGAAATGGCATCTTTGCACAAAAATGAGGCTTGGGATCTAGTGGAGTTGTCGGCTAGAAGGAAACCCATTGGCAGCAAATGGGTGTTCAAGAGGAAGACAAATGCAGAAGGAAAGGTGGAGAAATACAAAGCTCGGTTGGTAGCAAAAGGTTATTCCCAGGTGCCAGGAATTGATTTTGGTGATTTTTTTTCTCCTGTTGCCATGGTAGCTTCTATTAGATTACTTTTATCTGTTGTTGTTGCTTTTGATTTTGAGGTAGAACAGATGGATGTGAAGACAACATTTCTTCACGGGGATCTGGAAGAGGTGATCTACATGAAGCAACATGAAGGTTTTGTGGTGAAGGGTAAGAAAGAAATGGTATGCAAGTTAAATAAGTCTCTATATGGGTTAAAACAGTCACCAAGGATGTGGTATCAGAAGTTTGATACATTTACACAGGGACTTGGCTTCACCAAAAGAAAAGAAAATCACTGTGTGTATTTTAAATTAATTGGTGACCGTCTTATTTACCTGGTCTTGTATGTGGATGATATGTACTTGGTTGGAAATGACAAAAAATTATCCAGGATTTGAAGACCCAATTGTCCTCCAAATTTGACATGAAAGATCTTGGTGCTGCAACTTATATTTTGGGCATGGAAATTAAAAGAGACTGGGAAAAGAGGAAGCTCTAGTTAAACCAGAGGAAGTATGTCGAGACAATACTGCAGAGGTTTAATAAGCAAGATAGTAAACTAGTCAAGGTCCCTATTCCTGTAGGTGTGAGATTATCTGCTGAATAGTGTCCCAAGACACAGGAAGAGGAAGAGGACATGTCCCATGTTCCATATGCAAGTGCAGTCGGTAGCCTAATGTATGCAATGGTTTGTACTAGACCAGACATTGCACATGCAGTGGGAGTATTGAGCAGGTTTATGTCAAAACCAGGGAAGGAGCACTGGACAGCAATGAAGCAGGTTTTCAGGTATTTGCGTGGCACTAGTGATTATGGTTTGGGCTACCAAGGAAGACCAGGATTGGACAGAGTGTTGGATATTCATGGCTTTGTTGATGTAGACTAGGTTGGAGATTTGGATCAGAGAAGATCTACAAGTGGGTATGTGTTTAACCTAATTTGAGGTGCATTTAGTTGGATGAGTAAGAAATAATCTGTAGTGGCACTATCAACTACAGAGGCAAAATACATGGCAGCCACTCATGCAAGCAAGGAAGTAGTTTGGTTGCAGAGATTGTGTTCAAGTATGGGGTTAGTACAGGGAGCTATAAGGATAGACTGTGACAGCCAAAGTGAAATTTTCTTGGCAAATAAACCTGCATATCATTCAAAGACAAAGCACATTGATGTTCAGTATCACTTTGTGAGGGATATGATAGAAGACAAAAAGGTGTTGCTGGTAAAGGTGGACACTTTGAAGAATATTGCAAATGCATTAACAAAATCTGTGAGCTCTAAGAAGTTCTCTTGGTGTAGAGAAATAATGGGCATTGCAGGTCTGGATAAATGACTAAGCTCTCTTATGGCCCCCTGTGGAAAGAAAACAACAAGTGGGATAATGTTGGGTTGTGTTATATTCTTTCCATGACTAGCCCACATAGTTAACCGGGGGATTAGAGGGTGGGCGAAGCCCCCCTTCGTTGCGCCGATTGCGTAGCAGGGGGGTCAGAAAATTTTGTTTTTTGGACCCTATATTAGGTTGGGTGGACCTACCTATGGTTTTGGGCATGATTTTCGCACATGGTTTTGGACGCAATGGTTTTCAGTCCATGTTTTTGGACGTGATGGTTTTCAGTCCATGGTATTGGATGCTTCGGCATGTATAAATATGTATTGTAACAGTGAAAGGAACATACTAAAAAATCAATTTGGTAGTCCTCGTTTTAGGATCGAGGGGAATATCTTTGTGTATATGTGTTTTATGTGTGATGCTCTCGTATTGTTTATTTTATGTGTTTTTAGAATTTGTATGCAGGTAATTTCTGTATGGGGTTAAAACCTACATGGAAGAAAAAAAATTAGACAAGTTCTCCATCGTCAAACCACTGGCACTCACAGAGGGGGACCTTAACAAAATTAGGGATACTGTCAAATCCGTGACGGAAGATACCTGGGGACACATGAAAGAGCAATACCAATCAGTCTTGACGAAGGTCCACTAGGGCCTTAAGGAATTGCAGGTACAGACAAGTGTTCTACAAGCAAGCATGGGTAAAGAGACCGTGAGTCAAGAAAGTGTGAGGTAAGCGAGCCTGAATCAAGTGAGTGTGACAGCCTCAACAACAAAACTTACAACAGAACTCCGCATAGTGAAGTTTCTGGAGGGATCATTGCATGCTAAGACTTTAGAGGACAGGGATAGCATATTGCATATGAAGAAATTGAGCCTTAACCTTGTGGCGCTCCCTATTCAGTCACTACATGAGCTGCATCAAGGAGTATCGGATGAGCTCAAGGTATGGGAACAAAGGTCATTTCTGGTTATCAGTGAAGTCAAGACTAACAACTAGCAAATGTTTGAAGCATCAATAGTTACCATTTGGAAGCATTGATAGCGCAGGTATGTTGTGAGCTTCCTGTGTTCCAGATTCTTGCAGAGGTAGCTTCGGTCGAGAAATTATAGAAGCTTTTAGCCACAGTTAAAGAATATAAGGCCGAAGTGGGAAAGGTATGGTTTGAGTTGCAGCTGTACATTTCAGAGCTTCAATTGAAGCTGTAGCCTACCACCCCTCCAAAAGTCCAAGAGCAATGCAGGGCTGCTATCAAAGTCGATATGGAAGTTCTTGCTGCTGTAGTTAACGACTGCTGCCAAATTTTTAAAATTATGATGGAAATGTGGGCCTCGTTTTAGGATGACCCGCATCTACAGAAAATTGAATTTGACATCTGCAAGAAGCAAATGTATTTTGATGAGACCAGGGTGACAGCACAGACCTTAGCACCTGTGTAGAGGTTCGCCAAACTCCAAGAAGGGAAAATCATATAGATTCAGATCGATGAGCTGCGTCAAAAGGCCATTATCATTTCAACAAGGACGTAGCCATGGGCCGACGAAGCAAGTCAACTGTCACAAAATGTCCAAAGAAAATTGAAATCCCTTCAACAGAAGCAGAGGACGATGGTCTTAGCAGTTGAAGGGCCAACTACTAAGAAGTTCGTGGAAGAGGTTCGACAGGCCGCCATGTAGTGTACAATAGAACTTCAAGCCTTGAAGTTAGAATTCAATGGCCTCAAAGCACACGTTGAGGATATACCAGTAGAGTGACTCGGGGCGAGTCATATCTTTGTGTTGGGGGACTGTTGGGATGGGGTCCCCTAGGTTTAATTTTTGCTAAAGTCTTAAGTCAAATTTTGATACGATATTGTAAAGTCTCCACATTTTGAGGAGAGGGGTGCGAGTAACATAGGTTGTTAAGAGTCAAAGGGGCTTTTAGGAAAGTCAAAGCCCCTTATTTTTTAAAGAGATGAGTTGTATTAAGCTTTGCCCATGGTTTTCGGACCATGGTATTGTAAGTGTAAAGGATATATAAAGGGATGTCTTAGCAAGTCTAAGGCAATAAATTCAAGGAGATGATATGTTTTTGAGTCTGTAACTGTGAGATATTTTTGTATTTGGGCAAAGGGGAAGGATCCTACATCTATGTGCGTAGAGACCTTGGTAATTCTGCAGCTGAGTGTGTGGGCCCCTGCAGCTGCGTGCATAAGGTAAAAATAGTATATGTATTAAAGATCTAGAATAATAAAGAGTTTTTGAAGCAATTTTGTGTCTAAATTGTATACTTATGTGTTTTCTGGATTATGCTCAGTTGAATGCCATTTATCTGTATTATTGTCTTAATTACATGGTGAAGGTCTAGATCTACTATTATATGTTATTTTATGAATGATTAGACCCTTAAGTGAAGCTCATAACTCCGTTTAATTGGAAGTTGCTTTAAGTTTGTGGATTTTGAGAATAAGGGTTCACGAAGGTCAGATCAAGCCTTAAACTGAAGAAATACCTTACCCCCACATGACATAGCCTTCGAGATGTAGAAACCTGGTTCTATCATCCCCCAATACTGCCTTGAGTGAGACTACAGCCTGCACTAATCAGGTTTTTACCGAAAGGTCCGTTAGTGTAGGGTTTTTTGGTTAGCACAGTGAACTCTAAACCTGGGTCGAGGCCCCCTCAAGTCAACAGATGGGAACCACTGGGACTTGTCATCTTTATCTCAACACCCCATCACTCCCGTAACATGTGCTTTTTTGGCTTCTAAGGGAGAACCCATAGGGTTACGTGGATCAACGGGAAACACTTCCACACGACCCATGCTTCTGATTGGACCACAAAGTGGTAGTGCCACGGAATCTCGTGTCGAGTCATCTCGATATTTCCTTATTGTGCTTCATATTCAACCTTTGGGAATATACCTACAGGCCGAGTTGTCCCATGTCCTGCCTTGCTCCAATCCTAATGCATGTGGGGGAATGTGTCGGCCAATCTTTCCCAACCCCATGTTATCCAACACTTTTGGAGTAAACGCCTCATATGCACTTATGGGATAATGGTCTATGGGATGATTTGTAAGGTGGTCTCCACTCCAACAAATAAGAAGTATCCCCAACTCCGAGTTGTGAGCCCAGCTAGCCCGGTGCCCAGTCATCCCTGCCATTCTTTTGTGATGCAAAAATAAACTCTTGGGATGTGACCTCTGGGCCACATCCATCACCCCTTCATTGCCCAATCATGATAAGGAAAAATCAGGGTGTCCAATCCAGAGTCTCCATGGCTAGATATTTTATCATACCAATCACATAATTTTATCCAATTAAATAATAATTTGAGTCCCCACCCAACTTCACTACAACGCTTCTCTGTGTAAAATTTTACATTCAAGCACGAATTTGCTTATGGCTCATCTGCAATGGTATTGAAATCATCTATATCTATGCAAAAATTACTCCATGGCCATTATGGCTTACTAAATGCCCATTAGTATTATCCCTCCTGTGTTTATGCTAGAATCAAACTTCCCAAATCCATGATATTCGTTAGATGTTGTGAAGGCTACGAGGATATCAATACTCCTGAACTATTCGCCCACCCAGGTGCACCCTAAGGCTTGCAATTCCTTGACTAGAAACATTGTGGTGCTTATTGAAGACCTACATGAAATTTAGCCCTGACAAGTGGCTAGAGGTTTACTCCTTTAAAGGAGGTATCGATCAATGGAATATAACAACTATCAACAACCATTTAGGAAAAAAGTTGTCACGCCATTTCACCACCAAGGTATAGAACAAATGATGGTGTCCAACATAAGGAGGTTCAACACTAGTTTTGCTAGGGCGAGAATGCATGTTGCTAAAAATGTAAGGCTGAAGAAGCCCCTAATGCAAAATCAAGGGTTATTAAAGTTAAGAGAGGAAGTAATCCTCGATGTCAACACATTGCCATAAGAAAACAACAATATAGTTTTGTAGCCAACATGTGCACACAGACCATGTCACAATAGTTTTTCTCCAATATAACCATCATACATGTAATGAAAAGGGTTCCTATGCTATTCATTGTTATGATTTTGGATCAGGTTCTTTATATACCATTTCATTACCCTTAACATTGCATAGTGTATTAAGCATTCAAGTGAATAATATGAACTCAGTCCATGTCCATTACATTATATGCACCATTTCAATCCAAAAATGCAAATAGATGTTCATTACATTTATATGCACCATTTCAATCCAAAAATGAAAACACGTGTTCATTACATTTATATGCACCATTTCAATCCAGAAATGAAAACACATGTTCATTGCATTTATATGCACCATTTCAAACCATAACACCAACCACTTCAATAGTTAAACAATGTACAAGGAATCCATAGGCTATTTTCCTCCACTTTCCAGCTACCCAATGGAATCCAATCAAAAATACATATGGAATACAAAGGCTTCTTCTCCACCCAAACACATACAGGGAATCTAGAGGCCAGTTGCCTCCAACGCAAAATGTTAAGGGATTCCATAAGTATCCACCCTTCAAGCCAATAGAGTGGTTCCACCCAATTTTGGGAATCCAAAACCCATTATAAAATCAAACAGTAAGAAAGGCTTCAAAGGTCCTCCATCTAGGAATCCAAGGAACAAGCCTCCACCCCAGCCACCAAAGGAATCCATATAAATCCTATCTCCACCCTTTGGATATACAGGGAATCAAGCGGCCATTGTTCCTCACCAAGGAGAGACCTTCTTCATGCAAATATTCCCAACCAAACTTATATCACCATCTTCTCTTCTCTTTGCAAACTTCCTTGTTGTTCCTCCTCTTCTAGGTTATTTTGTCTTTGAATGAAGACCAAAATCCCCTCCATGAGTGAGTTGAACTCCTTCTTTTTCCTCTGTTGTCTACACAGTCTCCCAACTCCATTAATTTTTGTCCTTTTTTCCTTTTAAGTGTCTCCCAACACAACATGGGTTTGCGTACTTATCTTGCAACACAATTAAACTCATAAACTAGTCTATTAAAGATACACCAACAAGCCTTTAATGGTTGTAAAAAACAATCTAGTTTTCTTGCACAAGGAAACTTTATACATCCTAAGAAACAAACCTCCTCAACTCTAGAATTTTTGTCCCTTTGACTTATCCCATTTTAATATATATTGCAAAGGTATTTACATTGCATTTTCATGAGGAAACCCGAGTTGGGGTTGTCACAAACCCCTCCCCCTTGAGGGAACACCACCATCAGTGTTCTTCTGCTCATATGAAACACATGAAAAAAAATAAAACACATATTTTTTAATGGAGCTTTATATGTACAACTCTATACAATATATACAACAATACATACATTTGCTTTAAATAGAAAACAAAAAAGGATATGTTGCTCTCATGGAGTCAAAAATTTCCCAAGTGGCTTCCTCTGGCCCAAAGTTCCTCCACTACACTTTGACTTGATCTATGGCTTAATTCTAAAGCATGAGACTCCTTTGGTCTAGAATGCACAATGGCTCTAGCTAGAACTCTCCCTCTAGTACCACCTATAACATAGGCCAACCAATCACATGATTATAATATTGTACATATGTTTTAAGCAAAGAAACATGTAAAATATCATGAACTTTAACTGAAGGAGGTAAGACCAACCTATAGGCCATTAGTACAATCCTTTCAAGGATTTCAAAAGGCCCATAATACCATGGTTCTAGCTTGGCACATGACCTAATACTCAAGGAACACTTCTTGGGTTTGATTCTCAAATAAACATGTTCCCCAACTTGGAACTCTTTATGCACCCTATGTTGGCCTACATAGCTTTTTTTCCTATCCTGTGCCACTTTCAAATTCTACCTAATGATACGAATTTGTTACTCCATTTCCTTGATCATATCATGCCCAACAAGGACCTTCTTCACTGGATCACTCCATCTAATAGGATTATTGCAACTCCTCCCATACAATGCCTCAAATGGAATCATATTTATGGATTCTTAGTATCCATTGTTGTATGCAAAATCTACAAGTGGAAGATACTCCTCCCACTTCTTGGTTTGATGCATCACATACATCCTCAACATGTCCTCGAGGATCTTATTTGTCCTCTCTGTTTTCCCATCTATCTGCGGACGATATGTTGTACTAAATGCCAACTCAGTCCCCAAATAAATAGTTCCTTCCAAAATATTGAAGTGAACTTAGCATTTCAATCTGAAATAATTTTCTTGGGAACACCATGCAGTCTTGCAATCTCCTTTATGAATATTTGTACCACCTCACTGGCTGAGTTAGTGGACTTGACTACCAAAAAGTGAGCTACCTTACTCAAAATGTCAATAACTACCATGATTTCATCACATTTCCTGGAGGTTCTAGGAAAACCTGTGAAAAAATTCATAGATATTACCTCCCATTTCCATTACAAAATGGGAATGCGCTGCAATAATCCTACTATACGCTTGCATTCATCCTTCACATGTTGACATTACATGCATAAAACCACAAAACCAACCACTTCCTTCTTCAAATTCGGCCAATAGTAAAACTTTTCAATGGCTGCAAAGGTGACCTGTATATGACTTGACATGTGTTGACACCTAATCTTCATGATTGGGTGAATTTATGTAAATAATTAAATTAGGAATGTGAATAGTCATTGGGAGATGAACTGAATAGTCACTCCCTATTGTATATAACAAAGACCTACCTAATGGAATAATATGAATCAGTTTTTCTGCCTGATGGAGTTACCGCCTGGCCTGACATGGTATCAAATCCAGCTCCTTGTTTTAGCTCTTATGCTCTTGTAACTCTTCTGTCTACTATATCCCCTCTATCCTCTGCCATATTCCTTTCCAGCGCTGCCTCTGTCCATAACGCATCTATCCATATTCAAAAAAAAAAACCGATGCCAGGTGCTGCAAACTCATTATCGACCGCCCATTTTTTACTACACCTCATTATTGAACGCTGGTGACATTATTGTACATTGTTCTGACATTATTGAAATGTTGTTTTGACATCATTGAAACGTTGTGATGCTCTTTTCATTCCATTGAAACGTTGTGCTACTCTTTTCATTCCATCTCAAACGTAAATGTTGTGCTGCTCTTTTCATTCCATTGAAACGCCCCCACTTGTCCGTCAGTCGCACCATTTGCAAATCACGCCATTAGGTTGGGAGCTGGAAGACTCGGCATCATTAACAACACTGTATACGCTGTCTATTGAACGCACAATCCCATTCATGAACCGGAGAATGTAATTTTATGGTGGAGGCTCTTTTGTACGTTGTTTATTGAACCGGAGAATGTAAGTTTATGCTTTACGCACAGTCCCATTCCTCTCGTTGTTTTGCGGTGGAGGATTTTGGTACCTACGCTTGATCTTTCACGGTATTCGAAGCGAGGAGCCAGTGTTGCACTGACATCTTTGAGGTGAGTCCCTGCTTGACAGAGCAGCTTGTGAGCCATTGGTGTGGGGCCTTCCTGACCATGAGTTTTGTGGTCTTCTCTTTGTTCGGTGCGGACTTTCGATGAAAACAATGTGAATGTGCTTAGCGATTCTCCATACGTGACCATTTCATTGTCTCTGGGCTATATCTATCTCTTATTGAAAGTTAATGGGGATCTGATTTTCACATGGATAAAGGCCACATGAACTTTGGTGAATTTTAAACTCGTGTGAAAGGATTAGGCATCCCATGTTGTATACTGCACATGCATTGAATGATTTTTATTGGTAGCTGTGTACATTTTTTAAAGTCATTTTCTGTCTGTGTATTGAAGTTGTGATGACATTGATTCAATGGGTACATGAAAATATTATGTTAGAAATTTTATTGGACGATAATACCCTTTGAGAATGCCCTTTTGAGTACATTTTTACTGTATATTGGTAGAAGTATTTTTTTCTATCAGCAAAAGTCTTTTTTTACAGAATGCATTCAATCATATCCATGGTAGGAATAGTTCTCACTGGCAAGGAGAACTATCCTGAATGGTCCCGGATGATAAAACACACCCTCATCTTCAATGAGTTGTGGAAAGGAGTGTATGTCGGAGAAGGAGACAATGACCCAGTACAGCCTACCTCAGATAAAGAGCTCGCCATTTGGGAAAACAAGAACAGCAAAGCCTATGCATTAATCGCAACATCCGTAAGTGAAGAGGTGAGTCGCCATATTTCGTCATATTCAACTGCCTTTGAAGCCTTACAAAAGTTGAAAGAACTCTATGACTTACATTCTACACTTGAAGTTGTTTAGCTCATGATTAAACTCTTCACTCTTGAACTACAAAATAATGATCCTCTCGCTCTTGCATCTGAATTAAAGTCTATAATGCATGATATCAATTCCACTAAGGTTGAGCTGGATATCCCTCTTATTGCTTTTCTCAAGGCACTTTATCCTACTTACTCCAATTATCTTGAGTCATTGCAAGCAAATGGAAATCTCAAAGATATAACCTTTGACTCTCTTGTGAAAAAGTTTGCTGAAAGAGAGAAAGCTTTGAGAAAGAAGATAGCCCCTGAATCTTCTGAAGAGACTGTGTGCCTTGCTCATAAAGAAAAGCATCCTGCTCAAGATTCTACAAGAGGAAGAGGTGGACGAAGAGGAAGAGGAAGATACTTCAGAGGCAGGGGGGCAGACATTCTCAAGGAGAAAAGGCAGATTTGCACTGCATTCGCTGCAAAAGAAATGGATCACATGATGCCTCTACATGCAAGATACCATGGGACAAAATTGAGCAGAAAATAAATCAACAGAAAGGTAAAACTGATGATACAGACAAATGTAAAGCACCTGAATCCGCTCACTATATTGAGGCACAATGTAACATTGGAGTAAATGAAGATTTGTTTAATGCTTCACTTGCTTCCTGGAAAAATGATTGGTTGCTTGATTCAAGAGCAACCTGTCACATGACTCATAGAAAAGATTTTTTTGAATATTTTACTGATAATGTTGATGGAGCAGTATACTTTGCAGATTAATCAAAAATCAAGCCATCAGGGCTTGGCACAATCAGGCTTAAACTGCCTGGTCTTCCAGACTTTCTTCTGGATCATGTTCTATATCTCCCACAGCTCAAGAGAAACTTGCTGTCCTTGGTCCACATCCTCCAGCAAGGTCACTCCATTCATATGTTTGATGGCAAGCTTGAGGTAAGAAAAGCATCTGACCACTCACTTGTCATGAGGGGAATAGAAGAAGAAAGGCTTCTCAAACTACAAGGAACCTCTGCTCATGCACAACATTTCTCATATATTTATCATCATGAAGAAGGTACACTTCCATCAAGTTTATTATGGCATGCTAGATTTGGACATTTAAACTATGACAGTCTCCGCTTATTGAAGAAAAATGGTGTTGTTGGTTTGCCTACAATTCCTAGGAAACTTAAGAAATGTGATGCTTGCATTCTAGGAAAGCATAGCAAACAGTCTTTTCATGATTCACGTTCAAGAGCACATAGGAAGCTTGAACTCATTCATTCAGATTTATGTGGTCCAATGCCTGTTCCTTCTGCAAATGGGAATAAATATATCATGACATTTATTGATGACTACACCAAAATGTGTTGGGTTTATTTATTGAAGAACAAATCTGATGCTTTTCAAACATTCAAGAATTTTCATAAATGGATTGAAAATGATGCACAATCTCATATTGGGTCTGTTCGCACTAATAATGGAAAAGAATACACATCAAATGAATTTGAAAACTATCTTCGCCAACATGGGATCAAACATCAAACAATTGTGCCTTATAATCCCCAACAGAATGGTGTAGCTGAAAGAATGAATAGAACAATCTTGAATATGGTATGATCCATGCTTTTCTTCAAAAATGTAAAGATAATGTTTTGGGTTGATGTTGTTCTATGTGCTACATATATAAAGAATAGATGTCCATCTAATGCTATAAGAAACAAGACTCCTTATGAATTGTGGTATGGACATGTTCCTTCGGTAAAACATCTCAGGGTCTTTGGTTCCACCTGTTATGCTTTGATACCAAAGGTACATAGAAACAAACTTGGTGCTAGAAGTCATAAGTGTATCTTCCTGGGGTATTCAAACACCTCCAAAGCATACCGCCTCTATGATGAAGTAAATAAAAAGTTTGTTGTATCTAGAGATGTAATTTTTCTTGAATCATCCAAAACTGACAATGTTGTTGAGCAGGGAAAATTTTAAGAACCCCCCCTAAATTTACATCTATAATAAATGGGCGAATCTCCATGGTATATAGGATAAATGGAAGGCGATTTTATCAATAATATGATATGTATATATAATTTTTTGGCGAATCTCTCACCAGGCATGGCGAATATTTTACTCAATTATAAAATCTTGTGTTTATTGAATACACAAATGAAATCATTGAATTTCTTTAAAATATCTTTTGAAATCAAAATTACCGAAATTACATATTGATAACCTAGTGGGTGTAGGATAAAATTCACCCGTGCCATTCATAGAAAGCATGAGAAAAAACCTAATACTATATATAAAACCAAGAAAAAATCAAATTCATCACTTCTAGGGACCTCGTAACCACCCTGCCAATACACAAGTATGTTCCTGTTTGCAATTAGAAAAATTACCCAAATTACAATCTGTTTACTCCAGCATATGTTGGAAAGTTATAGAAGGATGACTAGTGCAATCAATCCATTCCTTTTAGCCCTGGATTTGTTTCGGTTTAAAACAGAAGTACACAAATATACTTGTCCAATGTCTATGCTTTAACCATTCACCTTAAGATGTTTTTACAATATAATTTCCTAAGTCTATTTAATATCTTCACTATCATAAAAACCAACCTATATCCATCTTAACTCCACATCTACCACTCTTAGGGGGATGAAATCTATCTATCCCTCTGAGCACTTGGTAGACCGAGAATTAAGATGGATCTAAGATGGTAGAATTTCCCCTTTAAATAGTCTATGCTCACATGAATACCATGGTATTACCATGGGCCAATGCCATGGGTTATCATAAACCTGGAGCTTAAAAATTACTATTAGTAATTTATAAAAATTAATAAAATTAATAGTTGATTTTTATTTTATTTTTTATTTTAACCAAGCTAAAATGTTTAACATACATTAAATTACAACATCCATTTTTACTCTTGATTGGATCAAATATTTTTTCACTCTATGCTAGTTCGCATATCACGATATTTGATAACTCTCGGGGTTAGTAGATCCAGAGTAAAGATGGATCTATGCAGGTTTAATTCCCCCATTTAAATAGGCTACATTCCAGGTGAATACCATGGGTCAATACCATGTGCCATTTTGGTGAATACCATGGGTCAATACCATGTGCCATTTTTATTTTTATTAATACTAATATTAGGGTTAATAATGTTTTTTTTCATGGTATTAATAACAATCTAGTCCATGGTATTTGTCCCATAGTATTTTGCCCATAGGTTTCACCTAAATATAACACATTTTTTGAGTGTTCATAAATATAAGGTGACTTATGGAGTAAATATAAAAAAATGTTTTATTTGTTTACCATACCTCTCGTTTATTTATAATTTTATTAATTTATCATACCTCTTTTACAAATATGGTATTTGGCCCATAGGATTCACTTAAGTAAAACCTCTTTCTTGAGCCTTGATAAATAGAACGAGGGTTATGGACTAAATATAAAAAGAGATTTTATTTATTTACCATGCGTCTAGTTTATTTATATTTTTATTTATTTACCATACCTTTTGACTAAGTATAAAAAGACGTTTTATTTATTTACCATACCTCCACTTTACTTATATTTTTATTTGTTTACACCCTTGCATGTATATAAGGTGACTTATGGAGTAAATATAAAATTTTATTTATTTACCATACCTCTCATTTATTTATATTTTTATTAATTTACCATACCTCTTTTATAAATATGGTATTTGGGCCTTTGGCCCATACCTCTTTTATAAATATGGTATTTGGGCCTTTGGCCCATAGGATTCACTTAAATAAAACCTATTCTTGAAAATGGGCGAATGGAAGGTTGTAACTCCTAATTTCAAGGGCTAAAATTACCCTTTTTACCCTCTCCCTTAAAATAAGGTGGGCTATTTGAGGTGATTTGTAAAAATGTACTATGATACAAAATATTTGCCCACTAAGAATTAAATACCCCTTAATTTCGCCAGAGGGCGAACATTCGCCCCTAAAATTTTCTATGTTGTTGAGCAGCAACTTGATCGCTTGGATAGATTCGCAAAAACAAAATGATTTCAAGAATTTGATAATCAAATTCCAAATCTTGAAGGGGGGATTCCTATACTAGATCAACATGTGGAATTCTCTTCTGAAGAACTCTCTCCCCCGCATGAAACTCCAACAACGGATGATGCTTTAAGTGATGTAATTGATAGAATTGGGAGACTCAATCTTGATTCAGTCCCAACTCAATCAACAGAGCAGCCTGGACCATCTCAGAAAGGTCCCCCAAAGTGGTTGACGAAGATACTTGAAAGTGTTCATCCTGATGAAATTGGAAAAACAGGAACCAGAAATTCAAACCGACAAAATGGAGGTGATGTAGATGACTCTAATTCACCTGTTGATATGGATGTTTCTTATGATTGTGAATTGAACTTGTCTACAGATTTTGAACCAACTTCCTTCAAAGAAGTTGCTTCTCATGATGAATGGAAAGAAGCGATGCAAAAGGAGTATGATGCCCTCATAAAGAACGACACTTGGAAGCTGGTTGATCCTCCATTTGGAACCAAACCAATTAGCTACAAGTGGGTCTACAAGAACAAGTATAAAGTTGATGGCTCACTTGACAAGCACAAAGCTAGGCTTGTGGCAAAAGGTTTTGCACAGAAGGAAGGGGTCGATTATGAGGAGACTTTTTCCCCCACAGCAAAATGGGCCACCATCCGGACACTCTTTGCACTAGCAGCTTAGAACGGTTGGAAAGTCCATTAAATGGATGTAAAAACTGCTTTCTTGAATGGAGATATAAAAGAGAATGTTTTTATGTCCCAGCCTGAAGGATTTGCTGTGAAAGGACATGAACATAAAGTATGCAAACTTGTGAAGTCCTTGTATGGCCTCAAACAAGCACCGTGAGCCTGGTATGAAAAACTAACTGAGCATCTTCTAAAACTAAATTTCAATCATTTTGATCTTGATGATGCAACTTTATTTGTCAAGAAAGTTGGAAAAATAGTTACGGAATCTGTCAAGGGTGCGGACACGACTGACCTTCCTAGAAGTCTAAGACATTCTAATGACAAACAAGACAAAAAGGAGTGATCTTTCTCTAAATACACCTTTTATAACATGAAAACTACAAGTGTTTAGGCTTACCTTATTCCAAAACGCTGTTGTTGAAGTCCGTTCTTGACGATCCGGATGAGCTCCTCCTTCAAGTCAATTCCTGCAACCACAAACAATCAAACAATTACCAAGCACTTGCATTTCATATAATAAAACATATATCCAACATGCAGACCAAGGAACACATGAAATAACTCATTAACATAAGCTATTGAGAAAAATAAACCAGTTTGTATTAATAACGAAACAAAGAAACTCTTACAACCTGGCCTTGGTGTTGTGCAAGTTCCTCCCAGGGTCCATCAAGGGTTTTCCTCTACTTTGACAAAGCTCACCCTCTCCCAAGTAGAATCAAGTGAAGACAATCTCTCCTCACAAAGGCTCTAATGGAAGACCTAAATCCTGCAGCATTTACCCAAAGAAAATGTATAGCTCCAACCTCCCCTCCTTCTGGCTCAATGCCTTTATTTATAGTGCTGTAAAGAGGTTATTCTGGTCCACCATCAATGGGATCATCCCCCTCTTTGGGTGGGATAACTCCCTTATTGATGGGATAAGCTTCCCCTTAATAGAGATACATGAACCAACTGGAGGCGCATCCATTTCATCAAACCGACCTCTAGAATGTTCTAGAAGTAACCACAAGTAACTTTTTCAAGATAAAACTCGCGCATTTTGTCTTTTACAGAGGGACGCACCTGTCCCTTTACATACAGAGCGTCCATGGACGCAGCTTTTGTGAACAAGGTCCGCGTCCCCGCAGGTAAGACTAGAGAGAACCTGCGACCCCAGAGATAAACATGATTTTTACAAGACTTTCTCTCTTTTTTGAGTTTGAGATGGATAACAGAGGCATAGACTTGCCTAAGAGGGTAGCATGACTGTTGATTTGAGCCATACTAACTGTAAGTAGTCAAGGTGACATTTTTTAGTGTAACAGATTGCCCCCTAAAGTGCGAAGCCTGAAATAGAATAGGGTTTTATAATTCTAGGAAGGGTGAAGCGCTTTATCATTTCAAGGATTGCCTTGTGGATGGCCTGATTGGAACCTGCAATTTTCAACACAAAATACATGGATAAGATTATATCATCACTGAGGTAGGCATTCCCATACTCAGATTCAAAACTTTAACTAATGGACTAACTACTCTGATACAGGAATGATCTTGCAATACATCATTTTTATAGACTTTTGTAGACACAGTATGGACGCAGCCATCTGTTTATGATGAGCCTACATAGATAATGAATACAAAACTCCTCGCAGCCTGGATGGTAGAAACTAGATCCAGGGTCTTCACTTCTACTTCTCGAATTGGTACGATTCTAGCCATGTGATTAAATGATTCGATGTCGAACATGGTAGAAACCACTTGATTACCAGTCAATGATGTAAACTGTTAACAAGCGTGAGAGAAACCACCAGTAATGTCAATGGTCCTCAAAGTACCAAGCACAACCCGTGAAATGTGAATAGATGTTTTGATGTCGAACACTTCACGGAATCCTCTGATCGAAAGTCAATGATGTAAACTGACGTCAAAGGCGAGAAACCTGCCATTGATGCATGCAGACTTCAAGGTACTGTCGATTCCTAAGTCATCTTTCTAGATAATGTGTCGATGTCGATAGAAAGCGACCCGTTGCAGGCAAGCCCGCAACACGAAATCATTGTTCAAGTTGAAGAAATGTTGCTGTAAGGACAGACTCAGGGATGGTCAAATGGATGACAAGTATTTTGCAGATGAAAGTTTTTTGCTTGCAGACCTCTTGAACACATAACGACACAACAGATGGCTTGGTGACGAATAACTCAAAGTTAATCCCCGAAACCCGGTAAAGACTTTCAAAGTGACGTGGTCAACTGTGAGGTAAAAGATTTCCCAACCCAGGTGAATGAAAAGTGTCGTGTTCAAGAGCGGTAATAAAGTTTCTTCTGAGACAAAAGGTGACAAATAGGTTCATTCTTCTCTTTTTTCCCCCACCATTTCTGGCAAGTACCTCTTTATTTTTAACAAGCTTGAGGAGGATAACATATGCTTGATTATAAGCTCATCCTTCGGACGAGTCCAACCTAGTTTAAATTCGAACCCTAGGAAGGAGTGGTTCGTTCCTGTTTGTAATTGAACAGGTCCTCTACTGTAAAAATTTAACGAGCCCAGTATAGGAGAAACTCGGCGTTTTTCATTTTTAGAGAGTCTGAAAAAACTAAAGGAGACTCCACGTTGAACTTTTTCGTATATTTGTGTCCCTCAAGCCCGAAAAAGTATAAAATAATACCTGGGGGAACCGCTTGATCTTACGACCAAGGAGTACTTTCATATTAGTGTCGTTAATCTGAAAAGTAAAAAGCGATCAAGGACACGTCGTTTTATTTCCTTATCGAGTTCGAAACGACAAAAACCCGGCAATCTTTTCCTGATTTTGCGGTCAGAAAAGAGCTAAAAGGGGACCGTCTTTTAATTCCGTTTTAACGAGTGAAAAAGAAACACTCGGCGATCTTTTCATTTTTTAGGAGTCAGAAAAGGGCTTAAAAGATGACTCTGAAATTTTGTTTGTGAAAAATTACAATTTCCCTCGAAATCCCTTTGTCCTGCACAAAAGCGACACATTACTCATACCTGTTTAAAATAGGCAAAAATACATTCAAAAATATCTTTTCATGGTAAAAAATGAACTAATTCATCCAAAAAACCTATAAAAAGACCTTTTACCATGTCATTTTTACCGTTTCACTGTTGAGGTTGAAAAAAGGGCTTTTGACAAGAAACTTCCCGTGGTCGCTGCGGAAAATCTGACCGTTGGAATCGAACGCCGTCTCATCCAGGTATTTTACACATCCTACTCTGCATTTCTATCCGTTTAGAATCAATTTTTAGGTTTTAGTTTTATTTTTTGGGGGGGTTTTGGTTTTGGAATGCGCCTCTCGGCGGACGCAGGTGCCCTTTGGGTGACCTGCGTCCCCCGACTTTTTCTCATACGGGAAAAAGGTCGGAAGACGCAGCCCGCCTTCAGGCCAGCTGCGTCCGGGCGCCCTGTGCATCAAAGCCGGGGTGCGTCTTCCGAGAAACGCGCATTTCAAAACCCCAACTCTCTCAAAAAACCACCAAAAATTCCCAAATTAATTTCTAATGCTATTTTTTGATATGCAGGCATTAATCATGTTAGACTGGAGAGAAAGAGAGCACGTAGAGGAAGATGAAGCTGCAATAAATCATCAACCTTCTCTGGATGCCCTAAGAGCATGCGGATTGTACAAATATTGGACCATACCGGGCATGAGGGGCCAGGTAAGATTCTTGGAATGGCTGGTTGAGCGATGGAACGTACAGGAACAATGCTTTTACATAGGAGGGCACCAGCTCGAGATAGAGCCCTCGGATGTATACTTTCTCACTGGCTTGCCAAACAGAGGTGAGCAACTCAACCTTGCGGGGACTAGGCCGGGTGGCCAATCCCTTGATAGTCTCCGCGAGACTTGGTGCACACCTGGAGCTCACCATTCAAAAGGCATAGAGATAAAACACATCACTCTGCCGGAACTCAAAGTCATAGCGTTCACGGTTACCAGAATTTGCGGCGCGGCCGCTTTACACATTGCTTCCGGATCCCAAATGCGGATGGCAATTGACTGTTACCAAGGCACCATTTTCAACTGGTGCGAAGCTGTGTCGGCTCATATGAAGAGCCAACTGACCAAGGCAAGGAACGGACGACTAAAGACTTTTGGATATGGGCCTATAGTCGTGAGCTTTGCCTTGGAGAGAATTCCAATGCTGATCCCTCAGCAACTCACTGTTGATATCTTGGGTCCTCAGCAGCCAAAGCTGATACGATGGGTTGCGGTGATGGCCCGGCATCCTGACGAGGGCGCGACAGTAGTTCGATTCTCAGATAGTTATTTTGACTGGTTAGAGGGCCAGCTTTTTGTGATACAGGATTTTCCGTATGCCGGAACGGATTTCAGAGGTGATCCGGACATGGTTCTTCCACAGGGAGAACAATGGGACGACAGAGGTACTTTTTATTTTCACAAGTTTTCTAGTTATGTATTTTTTGTATTTTTTTATATATATCGTCTCAAAACTAATAGTAAATCTTTCAAAATGCAGATGTTGGCCCACAGCGTCCAGCCAACCTCCGGCCTTATGATAGACTACATCCAGCTGCACCGGTACCGGCCCCACAGGATGCGACAGCAGAAGTACTAGCCGATTTGGAGCATGATCTAGAGCGTCTCACGGCAGATATACCTGAGACTACTATGGATGATATTCCAATGAGGCTTCAGCGCTTCGTAGTCGCGGTCCCTGGACCATTTAGGGGTTTTTTGCGTAAGGTAGCCCGCGCAGTGGTGTCGTACAGAGAGCACCACCAGTGATTGACTAGTCACTTTTGTAGTCACATGTGACATTTTGATTTTTTGTACTATCATTTTGCCGATCATAAGGTGTTTTAAACCTATGATCGAAGACGATGTATATATTTTTTGACACACTTCTATCTATATATATCACTATTACCGGCTTATCTTGTTTAACATATGTGATGAAATGTTTTTAAATTTACTTGCATGATTATCGTAAATGTCTGTCCAACATTCGAGAAGCAATTGCATCTGCTAATGTATTCAAAGACCTTGGAATATGTTGATATTCAATGTAATCAAATTCACGTTCCAAGAGACGCACTCTCAAAAACAACCTTAATAACACAGGATTTCTAATGGCATAAACTCTATTAAGCTGTAATACAACAAGTTCAGAATCTAACCTCACTATCAAACGTCGAATTCCAAATGAAATAGATTCGGATAATAATTCAACCACTGCACTGTATTCTGCAATGTTATTCGTTGTTTGACCGAGGCTTACCCCATGCATAGAAACTAACTCGTCAGAGGGCGAATAGATAACCCAAGCTGCGGAAGAGATATTCCGTGTACTACGACAAGCACCATCAGCAAATCCAATGTATGTTTGGAGAGGCGTCGACATCTACAATATCAAGAGTAAAACCAAGATGAGCCAAAATAATGACGAAAAACCACACTTGCTAAGCTAAGCACACTGACTAAACTAACACACTTGCTAGCTAGAAAGAAAATCTAACCTATCTAAAAATTTCTCCATACCCATCATTTTAAGCATAATACCTCTTTAGGTAAAGTCCATTTCTGGGTTTACCCAAAGAGTCCCCATCAAAATCAACTAACTCATAAGCCCCTTTTGCTAGCTTTCGCTTTACAATGTAGGGCCCATGCCACATAGGAACGAACTTTCCGGCACCTAGCTTATCGTTAGCTTGATCATATAATAGTACTAGGTCTCCTTCCGAAAAACTTCGAGGGGTTACATTTTTATCGTACTGAGCTTTCATTCGTTTCGCGTGAGTCTCGATAGCTAAAGTAGCGTCACGTCGAGTCTCATCTAATTTAGCCAAGTATAATAACCGTTTCTCCTCTTCGGAAGTAGCTGGAAGTAATTCGACAGCCATTTGAAGTGATGGGATTTCGCATTCAATAGGTAACACAGCTTCTAAGCCATAAACTAGCTGAAAAGGGGTGAAACCTGTTGAATTTTTCACTGAAGTTCGATATGCCCATAGCGCCGAAAATAACATGTTATGCCAATTCGTTCGATGGATACCAATGATCCGTCGAATCATGACGACTAGAACTTTGTTGATTGACTCAACCAAACCGTTGGCTTGCGGATAATAAGGAGTAGAGCTATCGTGGCGCAAACCAAGCTGGCTTGTAAGCTCAGTCATCATGACATTTCGAAAATGGCTCCCATGGTCAGTAATGATTGCTTGTGGGACACCAAACCTAGTTATGATATGATTGAATACGAAAACTGCAGCTGTCTTGCCGCTTGCGTCGAATGTAGGCATCGCCTCGGCCCATTTTGTAAAATAATCAACCGCGAGGATGATATACGCATGCCCCCCGGCCGAGTGAGGGTTACAAGTAATAAAGTCAATGCCCCATTTGGCGAATGGACCAGCGCAATTATAGGGTGGAGAGGAGCAGGTGGAGCGCGCATCTTTCGATCAAAAACTTGACAGTTGTGGCACGTTCTGACAGCAAGGATACAATCTTTAAACATAGACGGCCAGAAATAGCCAGCGCGCAACACCTTCTGAGCTGTGGCATACCCAGACATATGACCGCCACATGCTCCAGAGTGACAATCATTCAAAACTCTCTCAGCCTCTTCGTGAGTTAAACAACGTCGAAAAACTAAGTCTGCCCCCCGGCGATAAAGTGTATCTCCAATAATTCTGTATTGCTGGGATCGAAACCGAATTTTTCGACGGTCTTCCTTGGAAGCTTCAGGCCGAAAGGTTTGGGTTTGGAGATAGATGATTATATCCCCATACCACGGATCTAAAGTGCTAATAAGAAACAAAGATTCGTCCACAATGGACTCCTCTGCCACAGTCTCTGTGTCAGCACTCGGGAAATCACACATCAATTCCGCAAAAACTAAAGATTTCTTAGACTTGGACTTCTCGAACTCCAAGTCGAACTCTTGCAGGATAACAATCCATTTAGAGTACTTGCCCCCTAGCAGTTGTTTTGTCAAAATATAAATCATAGGGTTGCAATCCGAAATAACGTAGTCTTGCGGAGAAGAATGTAGTGACGAAAACGCTGGACAGCTTGAACGGCTGCCAGGGCCAATTTCTCCACATGCGAATATTTTAACTCAGTTGGGTTTAAGGTTCTACTAAGATAATATATCACATGCTCTGCTTTGAATTCATCTTCTTGAACTAACACCATTCCAATGGTGGAATGCGAAGCTGCGAGGTATAAGAAGTAGTCCTGGTTGTAGTTGGGAGGATGCAATAACGGTGCATGGGTCAACGCGTGTTTTGAGTGCATCAAAAGATTGTTGGGCAATCTCGTCCCAAAAGAATTGTGCGGTCTGTTTCAACAACCGTGTAAAACCTTTAGTGACCTCGGCGTAGTTTGGGATGAATCGGCGTAAAAAGTTCGCTTTCCCTTGCAAACTTTGGAGTTGGCGCAAACTCGAAGGAGGAGGCAATTTGATGATAGCCTCGACTTTCGAGGGATCGACGCGAATGCCGGTTTTTGAAACAACAAATCCCAGCAATCGACCTGTTTCTATACAGAAAACACATTTGTGGGGATTCAACCGAATTCGATAATGCCTACACCTCATAAAGATTGCTCGTAGGTGGACAAGGTGATCAGCTCGTTGTAAAGAATGAGCAGGCAAATCATCGAGATAGGGTTGCACAATGTGCTTGATGTCATGAAATGCATAAGACATGGCCCGTTGAAAAGTGGCCCCGGCATTCTTAAGTCCAAAAGGTAATTTGCAATAAGCAAATGTCCCCCATGGACAAATGAATGCCGTTTTTGGTTGATCGGCAGGTAGAATATTGATTTGATTATAGCCTGAGAAACCATCCATGAAGGAAAACATCTCACTTCCGGCACAATCATCAATGATTTGATCGATATAAGGCGTAGGATAGTTGTCTTTTGGACAAGCTCGATTGATATCCCTATAATCGATACAGATTCTTATTGTTCCTTGTTTTTTATTGACGGGAACAATATTCGATACCCAATCCGTTAACGGGATCGGATAAATGAAACCTGCTTTCAACAGCTTTTCGACTTCTGCTTTGATTGCAGCCGCTTTCCGAGGGTGAATCTGACGCAACCGTTGCCGAATGGGTTTAGCATCCGGGTAGGTTTTGATTTCATGAACAACAATGGCAGGATCAATTCCCGGCATTTCCTCGTAAGACCAGGCAAACACGTCGCGGAATTCTTGGAATAGGGCCTTGTAAGTTTGGATTTCTGTTTCAGTACATGCGGCACCTATATGAATGTTCTCCTCGATTCCGGGTTTCACTGAAATATCAATGGGAATAGTACGAGAAATATTCCCTAAATTCAGCTCTGAATCAGAATGTTTCGTTGGATCCTGAGCGTCTTTGACATATTCAGCGGTAAAGATAGATGAAAAATCATTTTCAAATGCATCATCCTTAGGTAAAAACGAAGATCTGTGATGGAGATCTTCCCATGGTAGATCATCTACACTTAGGATTTCGCGAAGTTGTTCGTCAGATGACACTTCTTCGGGAAACGTTATCCGTTCTAAGGGTGAGGTGAAAAGTGACTCTTCACTGACCACATTCATTTGGTCGGTTGAATGAAAGTCGGTAAAAGACATAAGAGCTTCATAAGCAATCTCATACGGACTCAACGGCATAACATCACCGAGTGAGTCTAGCTCAGAGTCAGAGGGAACATACCAAGGATCATCATAAATAATGTTTTCTGACGTGATCATATGAATTGTTGCGAACGAAGGGTCTGCATTGAGTGGAGGGAGAGGAAAAGTTCCCAGTAAACCGGAATCCTTAACTAAACCTACACCAATGTCCCTATAAGGGATTGTCGTTTTACCAACATGCTGGATAGTTTCTAAAGAGGTTGGGTCGGATGAAAAGTATGTCAGCTGATCAATAGTCACGATCTTACCGTTATGTGGAAACTTAATGACTCTGAAGACCGATGAAACGACCGCTGTCATAGCATATGACCAACTTCGACCCAAAAGAAGGTTGTAGTCTAGAGGGGCATCAACCACTTCCACATCCAGACTAACGGTTTTACCTTCGACCCCTATAGGCAATTCTTGTAGAATACCAAACGGACGGAACCCACGGCCATCAAAGGCCTTAAGGATGGTGGGGGATTGGTTCAATGAAGGAGAACCAAGCGATCTCCAACATTGAATCGACATAATACACGTAGAAGCTCCCTCATCAATCACAGTCCGATGAATAGGCCTGTTTTTGACTATCACTGGGATTTGGAAAGCCATTTGATGGGGGAGACGTGGTGTACTATTTTCTAGATCAAAGATCATTAGGTTCGGGTCCTGAACATCGACAGCTCCAATAGCCGACAAAAGCAATTTTCGTTGCGCTGGACATGATTGCAGCACTTCGAGTGCCGACATTGCTGAAGGTGAAACAGCTAAGTCTTCAACAATGTTGTAATTCTGGGCTGCTCTCGCATGTGGATTGAAAGCAGACCTTCGAAGTACACCCTTGGCGGGCGGCTTTATCACTAAGTCTGGGTTAGGTTTTTCGATCTGTAGTGGATCGGAACCAGGAGCTGAGGTTGATGGGTTAGAGTGAGAAGATTCTGCTTCCTTACCATCAACAGGAGCCTTACTACCATAATCTTGCGATCGAGTCGCAATCCTGACATGAGACATCATCAAAATGGGTTCTTCACTGGCATTCGAAGAAGAACCTATCATCTTATTTTCCTGCTCTGGAAATGGATTCTTTAACACAGCAGGAGTCGGAGAACCTTTGACTATTTTCACTACCTCGGCCCGATGAGGGCAGTCTCTCGTAAAATGATCTTCTTCACAAATAAGACAAGGATAGCGAGGTTTACGTTTTTCGTCATTGGTTTTCGACTTTTCCGTTTTCTCCTTTGGAGCCTTGTCTGCTTTAGCCTTCTTCTTTCCTTTCTTCTTTCCACCGTTTTTGGATTTGGCCGTAGATGACTCTACAGCGTGAATGTCGGCGGTAAGTTCAGGAGGAGAAGACTCTCCTGTCGGAGAATCAGGCAAAGTGATAATTGGAGTATTGGAGGCCTTGGAAGACTTCTTCTTACTCTTCGTAGTCACGATACCGATCATGCCATCAGCGGCATGAGATCCCGAAGGAGCAGCAGCGATTTGGTTTGACTTTGGAAGATCCGGAATTTTCTCATGTAACGTACCCGACTGAGTATAAACCAAGTCAAGGTACTGTGCCTGAGCAATGACTTGCTCCTCAGTAACTACTCCGGCCTTAGCGACATCTTCAGTAATTCTTGGTAATAATGATTTGACAAACCATTCAGCTAAGATTTGGTCCGGGATAAAAACTTTGACTAACCTTCTTCGACGTCTCCACTCATGGATGTGATCAGAAATGTACGTGGATGTCGATTGTTTTAGCGAAGTTAATAACTCTGTACCATTATCGTATCTGACTGGTAACTGAAAATGAGTTAAGAACGAGGTAGCTAACTGACTAAAGTTGTAAAAAGAGGCCCGTGGTAACTCAATGTACCACTTGGCTGCGAGACCAATGAGTGTACGTTGGAAAAGACGTAAGCGGATGGAATCATCTATGATGGAATTTGATGCACACCAGAGGTGGTAAGTCATCACGTGATTAGACGGATCCTCTCCAGACTTCCCTTCGAACTTGGGTATATCGCTGGGCAACTTATTTGGCATTGGCGGCCAAAACGGAAGATATTGAATTGGATCGTTCGTTAGGCGCGTCAAGTCGGGTAAATCTAAAGTTGCAATAAATGGTAACTGCCGGTTAGGATCTCTGAAACTCTGAGTCACAATACCAGCCCCAGGAGGAGGATATCCAGGATAACTAGGAACAGGATTCGCATTGGGGATATTATATCCTCCTGGAAAACCAGGATTAACCGGACCGTACTGGGGTTGTTGAGGTGGTTGATAATTGTACCCAGGATACGGTTGATACTGGTAAACCGGTTGTTGGGCAGCTTGCCCAGGTTGATACTGTCCCTGGTACGGAGGTTGAACAAATTGAGGTTGAGTAGTAACAACCGTACTTGTACCAGGTTGGCCTACAGGCATCTGGACTGTAGTTTGAACCGTGGGTCCAGACAACGGTACAGATATCTGAGGAGTGGTTACAGGGACAGTAGAAACTGGAGCTGCCGATACTCCAGAAGTAAACATGGTAGATGAAGCGGTAGTTGCTACAGCCGTGTGAGGTGGAGTACCTGGTGCAATTGGCGGCTGAGTAACTACAGAAGTTACAGGGGTCTGAACACTTGACTGGACAGGTTGCGGTTGCTGGGATGGACCAGGAACTGCAGGTTGTCCTGCTTGAGGTACCGACTGCATACTTGGTTGCAACATCTGTTGACCCTGTGACGGATCCCATGTTAACATTCCAGGGTATTGACTCGTAACAGGTTGAGGATACTGAGACCCATAGCCGTATTGAGGATAGGGTTGATAACTGTAAGGTGCAGTCCCATATGATTGCCCTTGAGGTGGTTGATAACCTTGATTAGGGTATTGACCCGTAGGTTGATAACCTTGAGGTAAATACGAATACTGGGGTTGACCTTGACCTTGAGGTTGGTATCCTTGAGGTTGATACCCTTGGGGTTGATACCCTTGGGGTTGATACCCTTGGGGTTGCCATCCTTGAGGTTGCCATCCTTGAGGTGATACTGATACTGAGGTTGACTTTGGGGTACATATTGAGGCTGGGGTTGATACCCTTGGGGTTGATACCCTTGAGGTTGCCCCCCAGTCACGAATGAAGTACCTTGAGGTTGCCCCCCAGGCATAAACGAAGGTTGCCCCCCAGGCGGTAATTGGCCACCTTGAGGTTGGTTAATGGGAGTTGAACCTGACATCATATAAACGTCACCTATACTCAATGGTACATTACCACTGTTTCCAACTAATAACCCATGATCAACAGGTTGAGGAGATGCTCCCGCAAAGGTACCAGAAAGTGATTGATACCCAGTAGGAACAGAAGGACCGCCATGTAAAAATGATTCAGGACTTTGTGAAAACACAGATGACTGACCAGACATATTTACAGGAGAATGAATTCCTCTAGGTGGAACCAGAGTACGAGGTGTAGAAAAACCTACTGAGTTGTCTAAAAAATTGGTTAATGCAAGGTACCAAGATTCACTTCTAGGAGGACTGTAAAAGATGGATTCACGCTCCCTTAAATCAAGGGTAATTAGATCTTCGAATTAGAAACGCCTATTTCTTCCTCTGGAACAAGTTCTTCTATAGCAATTAATCCAACAGGAAGATTTTCGGTGATAATTCTTTCTATTCTTGGTGAATCAGGAACACTAGGAGTTGGAGTAACAGGTTCTGAAATTTCAGGTTCTTCGCCTGTTTCACTGGCAGATGAAAAACTACCAGCAAGCTCGGAAACTGTAACAGCTTCGGGATTGTAACCTGTTTCTAAACTTTGGTAATCGGATGGACTACCAAGGAAGATTCTCCTTCTTCAGGTGATCCTACTCTACTGCCACTAGGAGGAGTTACAAGGACCTTTAACCCTTCTAAATTACCTGGGTCGTCTCGAGGAGGGGATCCCCTAAGTCTACGGGATCTTCTCAACAATTCGGCCACAGACACAACTTCAGGAGACTGGCCCGCAATTCGACGGGACCTTCTCGGTGATTCCGCCACAATTAAAGATTTTAACTACAACACACGAAAACAAAATAAAAAAGATCAAATCAAACCACCTAAAGTCTTCTAAAGAACCAATCAATTTTGAAGCACACGCCTAAATAATCTAGAGCGTCAAACCATACACAAACAGTAGTCTTCCGGACCAAAAACGCTAGTTGGTGATTAAGCCCAACCTCGCAGGATTCAGTACAGAAATAGTGGGTGGAACAGTTACCCCGGCAACCTGCTTAATGAATAGACTGGACCAAGTTCCTCCACTTTAACCGTCTCGAAGTGAAGCGAACCCCCCAGAAAATCCAAGTGAGTATAACCGACGTCTGCTCCAGGTACAGTGGGACCTTCCCTCCGCCGTCACCTTGGGTAGAATCCTAGATATTATGGCCACTAAGGTTACCAATCACAACAATTACACCTGGGGGAACAGTCTAGGCTCCAACAGCACGCAAGGGCAGAGTAGCAAGCTCCAATCCCCTTACCGGCTCCTTGACAACAATCCAAGGTTTACCGATAAGTGACCCCTGGCTCCTCGACAATGGTTAATCCGAGGTTTACCGTTTGTAATACGTACTGTCTGGCGTCGTTCCCAACGAGGGAGGAATGATCCCCTCACTGGTTCGGACACGAGCTCGTGCTTCTCCTTTAAGAGGAGCTTTCCCAGAATGTAACTGAAACAATTGGATTTGTTCTACTCAAGATAGACTATCTGTTTGGTTTTGTAGTCTTGGAGAGTTAAGTACTCACCTACTCCAAGACACTAGCCTAAGCTATGTTGGTGCTTCAGAGCCCTAGAAAAATAAAGATTACTAGATTGATTTTAATTTAAGCGTTACTTTTAAGGTTGTTTCTTAAGTCAAAAGGTGATGGAAGTGAAACTAGTGGTGTGTTGACTCGACTCGAAACCACTACAAAATGCACCTAGAATGATTTATCCACTACTTTACTTTTCGATGAATTGCTTTAACTAAAAAGTTGAGAGAATGCAATCTTTATAAAAGCAACTTTTAATTGAAAACAATCAAAGAAACAATTCGTTTGTCTTTTCCAAGCATAAAAACATAACTTCTCTTTACATGCACGAAAAAACTCTTTTCTTCTTTTGAAAACAAAAAGCTACTTGAAACAAGACTTTTAAGAAGATGTTTTTGTATTTTTTCTTTTAATAAAGCAAGTAAATCTAATTTAAACAAAAAATCAATCTTAACAACTCCTAAAATCTATGAAAATGCACTCATAAGCAAACTAAAGGTAAATTTACTCTAAGCAATCTTAACGAGGCCAAAACTAACAATGATTATTTCTAAGGTGTTTTACTTGATTACAATCAAATCAAGGGCTAGCTTATTGCAGAATCAAAAACTAGCCAAAACAAAATTCTAATCTTTCTGTTCTTTTTTTAAAATGGAAATCAATACTTTATAAACAAGTAATTCGAAATTTGACCCAAAACAACTCAAATGGAAAGTTGCTCACAAAAGGAGACTTTACGACAGGCCAGACTTCTAAGAAGGTTGACTAACCAGAGAGATCTAAGGCTGGACAACTTTCTACTAGCAAAGTCACTACAAAGCCTTTCCAAAAATCAAACCCTAGGTCGAAACTTCGTTGAAAACCACTAAAACACTCAAAGCTCACAAAACTAGTTTAGGTGAAAATTCTTGACAGGGTACTAAAGGATCTGGGCGGAAAACACTAAGGAAAAACAAAATCTAAAAGCAATTTGAAGCAAAAATGGAATTTTCTTAAGTTTTACAGGAAGACGCAGGCAACCCGTTGTCACAGGTGCGGCCCCGCTCTGTGCAGACGGCAACAGCACGTCCAAAGATGCACTGTGCAGTACTAAGAGGGTGCGTCCGTCTGGAAAAATGAAGAAAAACCAAATCTAACTAAATCTAAAGCTAAGCCACCCAAATACTAATTCTCACAGTCAAAAACCAGAAAACAAAAATGATTTTCTCAAAGCAAAGTTCATATAAAGGAAAAGACTCTCTCATTAATGGATTCCCCAGCGGAGTCGCCAATTTGTCACACGGAATCTGTCAAGGGTGCGGACACGACTGACCTTCCTAGAAGTCTAAGACATTCTAATGACAAACAAGACAAAAAGGAGTGATCTTTCTCTAAATACACCTTTTATAACATGAAAACTACAAGTGTTTAGGCTTACCTTATTCCAAAACGCTGTTGTTGAAGTCCGTTCTTGACGATCCGGATGAGCTCCTCCTTCAAGTCAATTCCTGCAACCACAAACAATCAAACAATTACCAAGCACTTGCATTTCATATAATAAAACATATATCCAACATGCAGACCAAGGAACACATGAAATAACTCATTAACATAAGCTATTGAGAAAAATAAACCAGTTTGTATTAATAACGAAACAAAGAAACTCTTACAACCTGGCCTTGGTGTTGTGCAAGTTCCTCCCAGGGTCCATCAAGGGTTTTCCTCTACTTTGACAAAGCTCACCCTCTCCCAAGTAGAATCAAGTGAAGACAATCTCTCCTCACAAAGGCTCTAATGGAAGACCTAAATCCTGCAGCATTTACCCAAAGAAAATGTATAGCTCCAACCTCCCCTCCTTCTGGCTCAATGCCTTTATTTATAGTGCTGTAAAGAGGTTATTCTGGTCCACCATCAATGGGATCATCCCCCTCTTTGGGTGGGATAACTCCCTTATTGATGGGATAAGCTTCCCCTTAATAGAGATACATGAACCAACTGGAGGCGCATCCATTTCATCAAACCGACCTCTAGAATGTTCTAGAAGTAACCACAAGTAACTTTTTCAAGATAAAACTCGCGCATTTTGTCTTTTACAGAGGGACGCACCTGTCCCTTTACATACAGAGCGTCCATGGACGCAGCTTTTGTGAACAAGGTCCGCGTCCCCGCAGGTAAGACTAGAGAGAACCTGCGACCCCAGAGATAAACATGATTTTTACAAGACTTTCTCTCTTTTTTGAGTTTGAGATGGATAACAGAGGCATAGACTTGCCTAAGAGGGTAGCATGACTGTTGATTTGAGCCATACTAACTGTAAGTAGTCAAGGTGACATTTTTTAGTGTAACAAGCCTGGTATGAAAAACTAACTGAGCATCTTCTAAAACTAAATTTCAATCATTTTGATCTTGATGATGCAACTTTATTTGTCAAGAAAGTTGGAAAAATAGTTGTATATCTTGTGGTTTATGTAGATGATATTTTAATGACAGGGAACAATGAAAGCTACATTGCATCCATAAAGAAGGAATTGGGAAAAAGTTTTGAAATGACTGATTTGGGCTATGTTCAATACTATCTTGGCATTGAAGTAACCCACCATCCAAAGTCCATATTTCTTTCTCAAAAGAAATACATTGGAGATTTGTTGAACAGGTTTGGCATGACAGAGTGCAATCCTCTTACTACTCCAATGGAACAAAACTTGAAGCTCATATCTATTGAAGGAAAGGAATTTGAGGATGCAACAAAGTATAGACAGCTTGTAGGAAGTCTCAACTACCTAACTACCACCAGACCAGACATTTCATTTTCTGTTGGAATCCTCTCCAGGTTTATGCAAAAGCCTTGTGAGGGACATTGGTCTGCTGCAAAAAGAGTTCTAAAGTACTTGAAGGGAACTCAATACTTTGGAATCAAGTACACACAGGTGGATGACTTCAGCTTGATCGGATACTCTGATTCAGACTTCAATGGAGACAAAGAAACTGGGGTATCTACTTTAGGATATGCCATGAGTCTTGGATCAAGAGCTGTCTCCTGGAGATCACGCAAACAATCAGTTCCAACAGATTCCACAACAGAAGCAGAATACATGGCAGCAGCTGAAGAAACAAAAGAAATTGTGTGGCTCCGGAAAATTCTTGAAGATTTGCAGGTAAAACAAGTACAATCAACTCCACTCATGATTGACAACACCTCTACAATAAAGTTGGCCAAGAACCCAAAGTTCCATGATCGAACAAAGCACATCAATACTAAATATCATCTGATTTGACATCATGTTGAGGCCAAAACAATCCATCTCCGTCATTGTTCCACAAATGAGCAAATTGCAGACATCTTCACCAAAGCGCTTGGAAGGGAAAAGCTTGAACGATTCATAATGATGCTTGGACTCACCAACATCCCTTCAGATTAAGGGGGGGAATGTTGACACCTAATCTTCATGATTGGGTGAATTTATGTAAATAATTAAATTAGGAATGTGAACAGTCATCGGGAGATGAATTGAACAGTCACTCCTTATTGTATATAACAAAGACCTACCTAATGGAATAATATGAATCAATTTTTCTGCCTGATGGAGTTACTGCCTAGCCTGACAACATGGAACTCTCTCAATATGAGCTTCTTTAATTCATCATTATTTGGCACATGAATTCTATTCTTAAACCTAATTAGGTTGTCACTAATGAGGTGATATTCATCATCCTCGCCATATTGTAGTAGCTTTTCTCTCATTTGCTGATATTTTTCATCATGTTGTCCTGCATTCTTGAACCTTTCTACTAGGTCCATTTTGTAACGGCTTATGGTTGTCAAGTGATTCACTTGCATCCTCCTACTAAGTGCATCAACAACCCTATTTTCCTTGCCTTTGATGTACTTGATCTCAAATTTAAACTCACTAATTATGGCCATCTATCCAGCCTGTCTAGCATTCAACTTGGGTTGCTCAAACAAATACTTGAGCCCACTATGGTCGATCATAAGTGCAAAATTTCTGCCAAGGAGGTAATACCTCCACATATTTAATGCATGAATGATGGTAGCTAGCTCTAGATCACCAATCACATAATTCACCTCATGCTCATTTAATTTCCTTGAATGATAACATACTACTTTCCCTTCCTACATCAAGACTCCAACAAACCCTTCCTTGCAGGCATATGTGCACACCACAAAATCCTTTTCAGGATCTGCAATCCTCAACACTAGTGCATTTGTGAGCAATTGCTTTAGTTGCTCAAAACTTGTTGCACACTGAGCTATCCACTCAAATTTCTTTCCTTTTCTCTGCAAGGATGTGATAGGATGGCCTATCTTAGAGAAATTTTTGATAAATCTCATGTAATAACTTGCCAATCCCATGAATTATCGGAACTCATTCACATCCTTTGGGGTTGGCCACTCCATTATGGTCTTGATATTCTATGGGTCAACTAAGATCCCTTCCTTGGAGACAACATGCCCCAAATAATGTATCTATGCATGGAAAATGTCACATTTTTTGAGCTTTACATAGAGCTTGTGCTCCCTTAGCAATTGTAGCACTACATCCAGATGCTTAGCATACACTTCCTTTTCCTTTGAGTACACTTATATGACATAAACAAACATAATGGAAAACTTGTCCAAATAAGGACGCAACACATTGTTAATTAAGCACATGAACGTGGGAAGGGAATTAGTAAGCCCAAAGGGTACCACTACAAACTCATAATGCCCATATCTTGTCCTAAAAGTAGTCTTGTGAATGTCATCCTCCTTGATCCTTACTTGATGATATCCTGACCTCAAGTAAATCTTGGAGAACATTGTTGCTTCCCTCATTTGATCAAATAGATCATCAATCCTTGGAAATGGGTACCAATTCTGTAGAGTCACGTTGTTTAATTTCCTGAAATCAATGCATAATGTAAGGGTTCCATCCTTCATCTTTACAAACAATACAAGTGCTCCCCATGGAGACACACTTGGCCTTAAGTAGACCTTGTCAAGCATCTCTTTTAGCTACAATTTTAACTCCACCAACTCAGGGGTACTCATCTTGTATGGTGCCTTGGATGATGGTGTTGTTCCAGATACCAAATCAATAGAGAAATCTACCTCTTTTTGAGGAAGTAATCAAGGATTATCCACTAGAAAAACATTTGCATACTGCTACAGAACTGGGTACCTTTTTAACAGTTCACTTTCTTCATTATCAACATCACTTCCAGCCCTCCCATCACTTAAGAATTGCACTACAAACAACAGGCGCCCTTTTTCGTTGGTGCACTTGGCCTGCATGGCCATGATCAACCTCATTGTTGTAGCGGCTACAACCACCCTCCAAAATTTTTCCTTAGCTTCGTTTTGGAGCCTCCCTACCAACCTTTCACAGCAACATGTCTTGCTTCGTCAAGTACACAAGCGTCAACTTTTTTCTTGCAGAAAGGTAGCTTGTCTATCAGAGCTTAATGCATCCCCCTCACAAGTTGTTTGTTTGAACTTGGTCCAACTGCAGGCTGAGCAGCTCCCTCAAGAAATTGCACAATTCTGGAGTGAAACCAGCCTCCCCCCCCAGAAATTGCACAGTTCAGTCTCGTAGCCTGCTGGGCTCCAAAATTGCACAATTTTTCCAGTCAAGCTTCATCCAGAAAACTAAAAAATTCCTCCCAGCAAGGCTGCTCAGCCCAGGAATTGCATAATCCTGCGCAACAGTCAGCTTCTCTGCCCAGAAATTGCACAAATCTCTTGGGTGGCCAGCCCAACTCCCTTCTGGAAATGCACATTTTCTCCTAGCAGTTGAGCAGCCTCTTGCATGTGCAGTTGAGTTGATCGGTTCTCTCCAGGACCAAGCAACACCGATTTGCATGCATGGGCTACTTCTCCCAAGGCAGCATGCAAAGGCATCCCTTGATTCAGGGATCTACTTTTAGCAGCTAGAGTTTGCATGCAAGGATCATCTCGGAAACCTCCCACCAAGTGTCACTCTTCCTAGATTTGTGGCATGCGCATCACATCTTCAATTGTATCAAAACTCATGAACCGGAGGCTGCAGAGCTCATTCCTAACATTAATCTTGTAGCTCTGACATCCCACATTACATCTAGGAGCTGTCGGCACATTCAGCTCAGTTGTTTTGGGGAAAGCCCGCTTTCAATGTCTTGTGTTGCATTTCTAGCACTTTTTGTGTTTCGCTTCGTATGAATGTTGTCTACTTGATTTCAATGATCGCTTGCTGTCGTTTTGCTACATACTAGCTTGTACTAGCACCTTTCATTTTTCATTAACATCTCACTAATTTCACATGCATGAAACTGTTTTTCACGAACGGTCACCGATTCGGTGACTCGCCTCACCCACATGCATGTTATTCCATTTTCTAAATCTGTATCACCATGCATTTGCATTCACATTCACTTTCAGTTTCCCGTCAACGAGTCTGGGTAGCCTTGGCTCAAACTCTGCCTCACCAACATAGCATTGCGCAATACTGAGAGGGAAACCTTTGTCTTCCTCTCAGAAAATGGACATTTTTTCCTGATGACTGTCCTCTAGTCTTGCATTGTGCAATTCTGAGGGACAGTGACTGTTGGCCCAGAAAATTGCGCAATGCAGTCACTGAGACTGCAACCAATGCCAGCTAAGATTACGCATTGCGTAATTCCAACAGTCAGCAACTAGAATAGACTATGCATTGTGCAGTTCTAGTAGTCAGTCAACCTCCCAGCAACCCAGATTGAGCCTTGCACAGTCTTGGCAATGAGTCTCCCGACCTCCCGGCAGAAATTGCAGAACCTTCATGATCAGCCACATAGGTATGTTGCAAGTCAGTTCTCAAGTTCATTTTGGTTTTTGACTGATGGATTACTTTCCATGAGTGTTTCCATGTCTCTAGGAATTGTAAGTGTTCATCTGCCTCTCAGCAATATAGGTACAATGGTTTCCAAGAGAGAAAAGTCAAAGACACCGTTTAGAGCACGCTTGGGGATGCAATCGATCAAGTGTCTATGGACTTTCCCACCCACAAAGACATCAAGTTGTTTGTAGACAAGGACATAAAGATATGAAGGAAACATCATGAACAACAACTGAAGGCAACATACCGGATGCAATGAATGCAAGAGGAAGGTTGTTGACAACACAAAGGTGGAACAAAATTTCAAGCTCAAGCAAATCCATTTGTGGTGAAAGAAACTTTGGAGACTCAAGCTATGAGGTCATGGCGCACATGAAGATCACATGAAGGTAGTGAATGGAATAGAGAAGGAGTTGCATGTGCTCAAGCATAAACTCAAGGGAGAACAGGAGCTGCATAGACAAGAGAATGAGTTGCAGCAAGAACAGGTACAGCAACAAGCACAACATGCACTCATGGATGAAATTGCGCCCATACAAGTTAAAGATCCATCCCATAAGTTGGCACGGAACATACATGGTGAGCAGTGTTATTGATCGCATGCAAGGGAATACAACAACATACATGTCATTGTGCACATGCATGTGATCCCACCCATTTGGCACACTCACCGAGGCAAAGACAAGAAGAAAGTTCAACTGGAGTTGAACATGTAGTTGACAGTTGATGTGCATGACCACTAGCACACACTAGAAGATCAACATTGACATTATGCATCAATGTGTTTCTGGTTCATCCGCACCCAAGAAGACCATGTGCGTGCTAACAGATGAGTTGGATGGAGGATCCATACCAATGCACTCAGATGCAATAGAGGCAAGAGTTCGCTTCAGCAAGATGTCACCATGGAGCGCATGCACACCATCACAGACGAGCAAGCTTGGAATCAACTCATCACCTTCACCATCACAAGCATGTCAAAGAGTTGGTCTCACCACAACGAACCGAGTGTCAGTGATGTCTTGCATGGCTTGCTCAAGCCATTTTGTCTCACATGAGCACATGTGCATTGTAACGTAACATCTTGTCAAGTGGAAGTTCAAGTGTCGATAGTTGGATGTAACAATCATAGACTAGATGAAGAGTCATGAGGGTAGATGAACTGTGGAACGTCAAGGGTCACCCCACACTTTGCTATAAATAGAACCTCATAACTCATTGTAAAGGCTTTCTGGTTAGCCAATCTTCCATTAAGACTATCTTGGAGAGAGCTTGGAAAGTATTGTAACGATCCTTGGCTTCTCCACTACGCAGAGCTAGTATATCTCTTTGGAGGAGCAGGTGATTGTGGCTGTAACACTCCGCTATCAGAACTAGTGGTTGGACATGGATGTATTGTATGACTGGAACTTACACTTCTTAATATAACAAGAGCCAGCATGTTTCATGCATATGTCGTATTGTATTCTATGCTATCTAGTTTACTCTAAATGATATGTGTATTGGTTTTCTTACGCATGCATGTATAGCTATCTGTGTATGTATGTATGTATGAATCTTTCTGAAATGTGTTGTTGGTTTAACCATCACTTTGGATTGCTTGCTAACTTGCTTTCCATGTTGTGATGCATCTTGGCTCATGTGTTCCCTTCTTAATTGCTTTCTATTATAGGTTTCCAAGAGGCGCACTCATCTCAACCCCCGTGTGTTAGAACCTCTCATGCACCTTCCTTGGCTCACTGCAGTTGTCACACCCTTGCTACCAACAGAGTTATCTTACTTGCCTCTGTGCGAAATCAAGTTCAAGGCATTATCGTATGACCCACTGTTGGGACTCCTACACCAAACAGTCTGAGGTCTATTTGGGACTTCTTACCGAGGAGATCCCATGACATGTTGGCGAGTCCAGCACCATCAACATTTTGGCGCTAGAAGGAGGGCCAGATGACAAGCTGAGTTCTCAAATTTGTTTTGAATCTCTACATATCTATCATGACTACCTACCGAGTTTCTCTTCTAGAGTGTATGTCTTATGGAAACTATTTCATCATCTCGGCAAATATCTCAGATAACTTGTCTCATAAAACATATGATGTTTGATCCAGGAGGATCTCGTCAGATCAATTGCATAGGTTCATCATCAATGTTCAATGTCGTCGTCAGCAATTCAATCCGGTGTCATTCAGTTTCGATAGTGTTGGTTATGGATCAGATTGTTCAGGTGATGTATATGGTCTTACATGGTGTTGTACCTAGTTGTCGACAAGTGTTCATCATCAGTTCCGCCAGGTTGATCATCGACGTGGGGTCTTTCATCCCTTCTGCGAGGTTTGATTATCGACATAGGTTTTCGTCCTGTGATGTTGATACAAATGTCACTTTGTGACGAAGAGATGTACATGGGTTATCTTAAATCAAAATGATGTAAGACCTAACCAAATACATTATAAACCTATGTTACAAACCTAATGTAAAGCCATGCACTAAATACCTAAAACCCTAAGTCCTATACCTCTCAGACCTCAATTGCATTACAAACTATGTATAAACCCCAATTTCCTAAGTCTAAAACCCATGTAACAACTCTCGGGCTATGAAATATGTTAAAACATTACAAAAAAACATTATAAAACAAAATCACAGTCCTAAACTGACAGTCTTAACCACGCGGGAGAAGACCGCGAGCGGTGGTAACATGTGAACGGGTCAAAGCTCACTGCAGAGTTAATGAGACCGCAACATATTTTTGATAAGCAGTCGGGGTATGTTAACCTCCAGGTTTTGAAACTGCACGGGTCGGGATATGTGAACAAGTTACTGGTTATGTCAATCGGAACTGCCAAAGCACCGTCAGCTGGCAACGAAACCGTCGACGCGCTAACCACAGCTATGAAAACTGCTCACATGTGTTGTCATTGCCCTTAGCCCGGTTAGCTAACCACTAACAGTCTATGGACTATCCAAGTCTTTTAATGGGTTTTGTTAAGTTTTCTTTGCTATTATTAATATAACCACCATGTAACCCTATCCTAAGGAGTCAAGACATGAATGGACCGAGTATCAACCTATCCAAATCACGCATATTCATGCTTATCTTAGTCATGGGAGCCTTGAATGTACCTACAGGGCTATAAGAGGTAGTTTTTGCTCATTGAAGTAAAGGAGAGAGTGATTTTGGTTTTTGTATGCAGATTCTGGAGGTTAGAGGTTGTTTTTGTTTTCAATGTAATAGGAGCATCCAGAGTCGGAATTGGGAACCGTAAGTGTTGGAAAGCTGGTTCAGGGAGTTATCCTTTGACAGTGACTAGAAGTGCTTGCGAGCACATTCAGTTTGGTAAAATCTCTGTGTAATTGACCTCTTTTGTTTCAATCCTAATAAAGCAGTCACCCATCTTGAAAGCAGACCCGAAGATGTATTCCATCAGGGACGAATTCCGTAATCAATATTGTTGTTTGGTATTGTTGTGTTTTCACTGTTTTCACTTTTGTTTTTCATCTTACTTATGTTTTATCAGCTGTCATAAAGTCTTCTTCTCAAGCAGTTCTCTTGATTTCTGAACTTTCAGTTAACATTCAAATCATTAATGGCTAATCAATTCTACATCAGTTTTAACTTATGATCATTTCAGATCAATGGTGGAGGCCACATAGCCTTGGTTAGGCACGCTGTCGGCGTTGTAGGCTCATGCGAAAGACATGGATTCTTTGAAGAACACATGAGTTGCACGTTTTTCATCTACATGCTTCGAGGGCACCCAACGCACTAGTGTTCCACAGTACCCAAAAAATATATCCATTCTCTTTCTCCTCTAGTCGTTGAGATAGACTGTGCTTTCAATCACTTTAACTATAAAGCACTCAACAAAGAAACTATGGAATTACGAAAAGCACCCGATGAATCCATTGAACAGTTTTACATACGCTTTTGTAATCTTTCATACTGATTCCTCGAAGATGATATTGATTGGGAATTTTTCGTTGAAAGATTTGAGTATCTTCTTCACATATCCGAACCCCACTTAGCACACTTTAGTGATGGAGGTGTGCAATCACAGGCAGGCATAATTGTTGTCACAAGTGACTGTCCGACTTCACTTTATCAAACAGCTCCACCACCGTAGAGTAATGTGGGAGAACATGTGCACACCTTTGTTGAACTGTCACATCCTCCCACCCCACCTGCTCTTGATATCTGCACATATTTGGCTTGCTATCCTGTTAGTTTTCATGTAGATTCATTCCCTCAACCTCCGTCCCCGTGTTTTGTTGATCCCTGGATTATATTGTCTTGTGTTCTCTCATTCCGAACTCCTCACCTGCTATGAACGAGGATCAAGTTGTTGACGGAGTTGGTTTTATGCAGCCAACCTGTGCCATCATTCATGATGAGTGTGTGCAGGAATCTAAAGAAGAACCCGTGGTGAAGGATGACTCCCTTCTAGCCATGCCTCATTCACTTCCTCCTGACATCCCTTATGATTCTACCACTGCTGATTTCCCCTGTGAAAACCCATTTCCGGATGCTTCTACTTTCGATCATTCACAGGACACATTGGATGTCAGTCTATCATCACAATGCAGAGAGGACACATCTTCCTCCAAAAATCCGTCCAATCTGTCATCTGTCATTTCTGAAAACACAGAGGGTGAACATATTTTCTTCTTATCTACCCCTATGCCTGATTCATCAAATCATGAGGATGTCACCAAACATCCTTAATTTTCTGATCTTGGTTGTCATGATCTCTCTACTTCTTCATCTGATCACGATGTCGATTCAATCGTTGTTAATCTTTCTAAGACACTAATATACGATGATCTGTCCGTCAATGAAGTTGAAACCCCCCAGAATGTCGAAGCACTTCAGTCCGAGCTGATGGTTATGTCAGGCCCTTGCTTTCTTGAGGTTGGTTTCACTTTTGATTAGGAAATTTTTGAAACACTCAAGGCTCCTCATCACTCTCTACTTTGCATTGAAGATCAACCAAACACCTAGATTTTGCTTCATCCACTCGAACTACACAATCGTATTGCTCATGCGTTGGAGTAATCTTACACAGCAAGCACACATGCATAAAGTAACTGATCTACCTTTCTCATGTTTGCTTGCTTGTCACAATCAAGAGAATGCATACACTCAATATCTACACACAGTGTAGCACAGCACCATGGCAACTCCACAGAATGCATGTCATGTGCTTTCACTCATCTTTGTTCTGTGGTTGCTTGTAAGCTTGGAATGTGTCTGTCTTCATCGTTATATCTTTCATGCTTGTTGGTTCACACAACCAGGTTTCTCGCGAACCAAGCCTTCACCAACATGGGTCAACCAATGTGCCGGTGGTTGGATTGGAAATATCACTTCACGTGATTAGGCCCATGCACCATTAGCTTAGGAGTAGGAATATTGTTTTCTTTCAGTCTGTTTGCTTGCATGCTTGTTTGCTTACCTGCTTTGTTTGTTTTTTTGTCTTCTTTCTTGTTTGCTTACTCACTTTGCTTTCACTTTTTCTCCTATTTCTACTTTTCTTTGTTGTTTGTTTGTTTTCTTGTTTCATTCATAGGTTAGTTTCACATGAAACCATGTATGACTCATGAAACAAGCTGGGTAAAGTATGAGAGGACTTGTACAACTATCAACATTTGGTTTTTTGTTGGCTACTCTCTTATGTAAGAACTTGTTATCTTCAGTCCATGATACATCAATGGAAAATACGTGTTGTTTGAAGTGAACCTTGGTGAAAACACAATGCTTGTGCACTAACTAATATCACCTACTCTAGTCAGTTTTTTTTGGGTTAATCCTTGTCAACTCATTCAAGTAGAGTAAGGTGAGGGAGGAAATCTTAACAAGCACGTCAGAGGTATATATAAACTACTTCTCTGCAAGGAACAACCTACTATGCTCTCAATAAGTAAGGATCCCTCTTCCACCTCTGAAATGAATAAGTTCTATGCATAGTTACGAAGATGAAAAATGAAAAAGACTTGAAAAAAGTTTGAAAAAATGAAAATAAATAAGGTGACAGAAGAGAAAGGCTTCCTGTGCAGAAAGGTGATGCAAGTAACTCCGTGGAGGTACTGACCAGGCTCACTGGCAGTGGAGCCATGCATGTGTTCCTATGTGACTTCGTCGAGGTACTGTCCAGGCGTGCTGGCAGCAGAGCAACACTAGAGATGAAACTAAGACTCTGACGAATATATTGCTTGTGCACCAATATACCCCTCAACCCTAATCGAAACAACTGTGTTGAATTAGCTAATGTGTGTCAATAGACCAAGAGCTCGGCAGATGCTACATATTACAATCAAGCAAGTGTGGAAACCAAGACAAACTGAGAACTGAACAAGACTTCTAGAGGTGTTAGACTTGCTTTTCACGAACAAGATCCATTCAGAGAGTTGGAGTTCTACTGTTGACACCTAATCCTCTGCGATTGGGTGAATTTGTGTAAATAGTTAAATTAGGAATGTGAACAGTCATCAGGAGATGAACTGAGCAGTCACATCCTTTGTATATAACAATAGCTACCTAATGAAATAAATCGAATCAGTTTTCATGCCAAACTGGAGTTACTCCTGGCCTGACATGGTATCAGAGCCAGCTCCTTGTTTTAGCTATTATGCTCCTGTAACTCCTTTGTCCTAGCCTCTGCCTCTGCCTCTGCCTTATTTCCTCTGCCTTATTCCCCTTAGTCCTGAAATAACCTGCCTCTGCCAGCACTGCACATCTGTCCATACTGTCCAGACAGAAGCGTTGTACATTAAATTTTTTATAGCGCTGTCATTACTTTGATTCCTTAGCAATCGATGTTTCCTTGAATCTGCGTTGAATGCTGAGTGGTGTATGTTGAATGAATCTGCGTTGAATGCAGTATTGAATCATATTAACGCTTGGTATCAACGTTGTCCCAATTAATGCTGCGTTTCCATTTGAATGCGATAATAGTAACACTGTCCCATCTCTGTTGAATCATAGTAACGTTGTCCCATAGCATGACTGTTCATCTCCCGATGCGAGTAACGTTGTCCCATATGTTGAATCATATTAACGCTGCGTTAAATTTTTTTTGTGAACACCTTTGTCTTCGTGAATAGCCTGAACGCCTCTGTCCAGAGCGATTAATGTCCAGATCGATTGGTATGCGGTGTGATATGAACGCCCCATTGATACAATGTGAGATGATATGAACGGTATAGAACCAGTTGTGAATACTGTGGGTCTGCAACTATTATTTGTGCGACATGTTCCAGAGATATTCTCAAACTGTTCAACGAAGCAGTAACAACCTGGTATCGACAGTTGAATGCGGTATATGGTGTGCGGTATATGGTATATGGTTGAGTGCGGAAGGGTTTCTGCATTCCCATTTGCGTTGAATGCGGTATATTAAATGGTATATATTGATTGGCATATGGTTGGACAACGCATTTTTTTTAGTATGTCTTTAAAACGACTTTAACGCTATCCCATATTTTAAACACTGTACAACACTTTAACGCTGCCATATTTTTATTACTGGCTTCAAAGTCTAGAGAATCAAAGGGATTTATGGTGATTTATTTTAGTCTTTTCAGTGAGCTTTGAAATTGTGATGCCATTGCTGCTCCAACTTTGTAGAGCTCGCGGTTGATGCCATTGCTGCTCCAACTTTGTAGAGCTTGCGGTGAATGATTGATTATTTTTAAACAACCAAAATTGTTTCCCATAGAAATTTTTTGAGTACAATTTCACTGTATATTAGCAGAAGTATTTTTTTTTATCAGCAGAAGTATTTTTTTACAGAATGCATTCAATCATCTCTATGGTAGGAATAGTTCTCGCTGGCAAGGAGAACTATCCTGAATGGTCCCGGATGATAAAACACACCCTCATCTTCAATGAGTTGTGGAAAGGAGTGTGTGTCGAAGAAGGAGACAATGACCCAGTACAGCCTACATCAGACAAAGAGCTCGTCATTTGGGAAAACAAGAATAGCAAATCCTATGCATTAATCGCAGCATCTGTAAATGAAGAGGTGAGTCGCCATATTTCATCATATTCAACTGCCTTTGAAGCTTTACAAAAGCTGAAAGAACTCTATGATTCACATTCTGCACTTGAAGTTGTTCAACTCATGATTAAACTCTTCACTCTTGAACTGAAAAATAATGATCCTCTTGCTCTTGCATCTGAAGTAAAGTCTATAATGCATGATATCAAATCCACTAAGGTTGAGCTAGATATTCCTCTTATTGCTTTTCTCAAGGCACTCTATCCTACTTACTCCAATTATCTTGAGTCTTTACAAGCAAATGGAAATCTTAAAGATATAACCTTTGACTCTCTTGTGAAAAGGTTTGCTGAAAGAGAGAAAGCCTTTGGAAAGAAGACAGCCCCTGAATCTTCTGAAGAGACTGTGTGCCTTGCTCATAAAGAAAAGCATCCTACTCAAGATTCTACAAGAGGAAGAGGTGGACGAAGAGGAAGAGGAAGATATTTCAGAGGCAGGGGGGGCAGACATTCTCAAGGAGAAAAGGCAGACTTACACTGCATTCGCTGCAAAAGAAATGGATCACATGATGCCTCTACATGCAAGCTACCATGGGACAAAATTGAGCAGAAAAGAAACCAACAGAAAGGTAAAATTGATGATACAGACAAAGGTAAAGCACCTGAATCCGCTCACTATATTGAGGCACAATGTAACATTGGAGTAAATGAAGATTTTTTTAATGCTTCACTTGCTTCTTCGAAAAATGATTGGTTGCTTGATTCAGGAGCAACCTGTCACATGACTCATAGAAAAGATTTTTTTGAAGATTTCACTGACAATGTTGATGGAGCAGTATACTTTGCAGATCAGTCAAAAATCGCCATCAAGGCTTGGCACAATCAGGCTTAAACTGCCTGGTCTTCCAGACTTTCTTCTGGATCATGTTCTATATCTCCCACAGCTCAAAAGAAACTTGTTGTCCTTGGTCCACATCTGCCAGCAAGGTCACTCCATTCATATGTTTGATGGCAAGCTTGAGGTAAGAAAAGCATCTGACCACTCACTTGTCATGAGGGGAATAGAAGAAGAAAGGCTTCTCAAACTGCAAGGAACCTCTGCTCATGCCCAACATTTCTCATATATTTCTCATCATGAAGAAGGTACACTTCCATCAAGTTTATTATGGCATGCTAGATTTGGACATTTAAACTATGAAAGTCTCCACTTATTGAAGAAAAATGGTGTTGTTGGTTTGCCTACAATTCCTAGGAAACATAAGCAATGTGATGCTTGCATTCTAGGAAAGCATAGCAAACAGTCTTTTCATGATTCACATTCAAGAGCACATAGGAAGCTTGAACTCATTCATTCAGATTTATGTGGTCCAATGCCTCTTCCTTCTGCAAATGGAAATAAATATATCATGACATTTATTGATGATTACACCAGAATGTGTTGGGTTTATTTATTGAAGAACAAATCTGATGCTTTTCAAACATTCAAGAATTTTCATAAATGGATTGAAATGATGCACAATCTCGTATTAGGTCTATTCGCACTGATAATGGAAAATAATATACATCAAATGAATTTGAAAACTATCTTCGCCAACATGGGATCAAACATCAAACAATTGTGCCTTATAATGCCCAACAGAATGGTGTAGCTGAAAGAATGAATAGAACAATCTTGAATATGGTACGATCCATGCTTTTCTTCAAAAATGTAAAGATAATGTTTTGGGTTGATGTTGTTCTACGTGCTGCATATATAAAGAATAGATGTCCATCTAATGCTATAAGAAACAAGAATCCTTATGAATTGTGGTATGGACATGTTCCTTCGGTAAAACATCTCAGGATCTTTGGTTCCACCTGTTATGCTTTGATACCAAAGGTACATAGAAACAAACTTGGTGCTAGAAGTCATAAGTGTATCTTCCTGGGGTATTCAAACACCTCCAAAGCATACTGACTCTATGATGAAGTAAATAAAAAGCTTGTTGTATCTAGAGATGTAATTTTTCTTCAATCATCCAAATTTGACAATGTTGTTGAGCGGCAACTTGATCGCTTGGATAGATTCGCTAAAACAAAATCATTTCAAGAATTTGATAATCAGATTCCACATCTTGAAGGGGGGATTCCTATTCTATATCAACATGTGGAATCTTCTTCTGAAGAACACTCTCCCCCGAATGAAACTCCAACAACGGATGATGCTTTAAGTGATGTAATTGATAGAATTGGGAGACTCAATCTTGATTCATTCCCAACTCAATCAACAGAGCAGCCTGGACCATCTGAGAAAGGTCCCCCAAAGTTGCTGACAAAGACACTTGAAAGTGTTCATCCTGATGAAATTGGAAAAACAGGAACCAGAAATTCAATCCGACAAAATGGAGGTGATGTAGATGACTCTAATTCACCTGTTGATATGGATGTTTCTTATGATTGTGAATTGAACTTGTCTACAGATTTTGAACCAACTTCCTTCAAAGAAGCTGCTTCTCATGATAAATGGAAATAAGTGATGCAAAAGGAGTATGATGCCCTCATAAAGAACGACACTTGGAAGCTGGTTGATCCTCCATTTGGAACCAAACCAATTGGCTGCAAGTGGGTCTACAAGAACAAGTACAAAGCTGACGGCTCACTTGACAAGCACAAAGCTAGGCTTGTGGCAAAAGGTTTTGCACAGAAGGAAGGGGTTGATTATGAGGAAACTTTTGTCCCCACAGCAAAATGAGCCACCATCCGGACACTCTTTGCACTAGCAGCTCAGAACGGTTGGAAAGTCCATCAAATGGATGTAAAAACTGCCTTCTTGAATGGAGATCTAAAAGAGAATGTTTTTATGTCCCATCCTGAAGGATTTGCTGTGAAAGGACATGAACATAAAGTATGCAAACTTGTGAAGTCCTTGTATGGCCTCAAACAAGCACCGCGAGCCTGGTATGAAAAACTAACTGAGCATCTTCTGAAACTCAACTTCAATCATTTTGATCTTGATGATGCAACTTTATTTGTCAAGAAAGTTGGCAAAATAGTTGTATATCTTGTGGTATATGTAGATGATCTTTTAATGACAAGGAACAATGAAAGCTACATTGCATCCATAAAGAAGGAATTGGGGAAAAGTTTTGAAATGACTGATTTGGGCTATGTTCATTACTATCTTGGCATTGAAGTAACCCAACATCCAAAATCCATATTTCTTTCTTAAAAGAAATACATTGGAGATTTGTTAAATAGATTTGGCATGACAGAGTGCAATCCTATTTCTACTCCAATGGAAAAAAACTTAAATCTCACATCTATTGAAGGAAAGGAATTTGAGGATGCAACAAAGTATAGACAGCTTGTAGGAAGTCTCATCTACCTCACTACTACTAGACCAGACATTTCGTTTACTGTTGGAATCCTCTCCAGGTTTATGCAAAAGCCTTGTGAGGGACATTGGTCTGCTGCAAAAAGGGTTCTAAGGTACTTAAAGGGAACTCAAGACCTTGGAATCAAGTATACACAGGTGGACGACTTCAGCTTGATTGGACACTCTGATTCAGACTTCGATGGAGACAAAGAAACTGGGGTATCTACTTCAGGATATGCTATGAGTCTTGGATTAGGAGCTATCTCCTGGAGATCATGCAAACAATCAGTTCCAGCAGATTCCACAACAGAAGCAGAATACATGGCAGCAGCTGAAGCAACAAAAGAAATTGTGTGGCTCAGGAAAATGCTTGAAGATTTGCAGGTAAAACAAGTACAATCAACTCCACTCATGATAGACAACACCTCTGCAATAAAGTTGGCCAAGAACCCAAAGTTCCATGATCCTACAAAGCACATCAATACTAAATATCATCTGATCCGACATCATGTTGAGGCCAAAACAATCCATCTCTGTCACTGTTCCACAAATGAGCAAATTGCAGACATCTTCACCAAAGCGCTTGGAAGAGAAAGGCTTGAAAGATTCAGGACGATGCTTGGACTCACCAACATCCCTTCAGATTAAGGGGGGGAATGTTGACACCTAATCCTCTGCGATTGGGTGAATTTATGTAAATAGTTAAATTAGGAATGTGAACAATCATCAGGAGATGAACTGAGCAGTCACATCCTTTGTATATAACAATAGCTACCTAATGAAATAAATCGAATCAGTTTTCATGCCAAACTGGAGTTACTCCTGGCCTGACATCTACCAGTGTGTTGCCAAGTGTTGTAGCGATTACAAACACCCTCCAAAAATTTTCCTTAGCTTCATTTTGGAGCCTCCCTACCAAAATTTCAGAGCAGCATGTCTTACTTTGTCAAGTACACAAGCTTTAGTTCTTTTCTTGTAGAAAGGAAGCCTATCTATCAAAGCTTGATGCATCCCCCTCATAGGTTGGTTGTCCGGACTTGGTCTAGCTGCAGGATGAGCAACTCCCTTAAGAAATTGCGCAATTCTGGAGGGAAACCAGCATTCCCTCCAGAAATTTGCACAGTTCAGTCTGGCAGCCTTCTGGGCTCCAGAATCATGCAATTTTGTCAGTCAGGCTTCATCCTGAAAATTGTGATTCCTCCTAGCAGGGCCGCTCAGCCTAGGAATTGCACAATCCTGGGCAATAGTTAGCTGCTCTGCCTAGAAATTGCGTAACTCTCCTAGGAAACTAGCCCAACTCCCTTCCAAAAATGTGCATTTTCTCCCAGCAGTTGAGCAGCCTCTTGCATGTGTAGTTGAGTTGACCAGTTCCCTCTAGGATCGAGCAAAACAGATTTACATGCATAGTATGGTTCTCCCAAGGTAGCATGCAAAGACATCCCTTGATTTAGGGATCTACTTTTAGCAGTTGGAGGTTGCATGTAAGGATCATCTCGGAAACCTCCCACCAAGTGTCGCTCTTCCTAGATTTGTGGCATGCGCACCACATCTTTGATTTTATCAAAACTCATGAACCGGACGCTGCAGAGCTCATTCCTAACATCAAACTTGTAGCTCTGACATCCCACATTGCATCTAGGAGCCGTCGGCACATTCAACTCAGTTGTTTTTGGGAAAGCCCACTTTCAATTTCTTGTGTTGCATTTCTGGCTCTTTTTGTGTTTTGCTTCATATGAATGTTGTCTACTTGATTTCAGTGAGCACTTGCTGTCGTTTTGATACATACTAGCTTGTACTAGCACTATTTCAATTTGCGTTAACATCTCATTGTTGTCGCATACATGAAACTATTTCTTACGAACGATCACCGATTCAGCGACTCGCCTCACCCACATGCATGTTGTTCCATTTTCGAAATCTGTCATTCACCGATTGCATGTACGCTCATTCACTTATGCTTACACGCAATATCACCATGCATTAGCATTCACTTTCAGTTGCCCGTTGGTGAGTCTGGGCAGCCTTGGCTCAGACTCTGCCTCACCAAGACAACACTATGCAATCCTGAGATGGAAAGCTCTATCTTCCTCTCAGGAAATGTGAATTTCTTCCCACTGACTATCCACTAGTCTTGCATTACGCAATTCTAAGGGACAGTGACCGTTGGCCCAGAAAATTGCGCAATGTAGTCACTGAGCCTGCAACCATTACAAGCTGAGATTGTGCATTACACAATTCCTGTAGTCAGTAGCCAGACTAGACTGCACATTGCAAAGTTCTAGTAATCATTCAGCCTCCCAACAGCCAAGACTGTTCCTTGCATATTCTTGGCAGTTAGTCTCCCGACCTCCCGACAGAAATTGCACAACCTTCATGATTAGTCACAGAGGTATGTTGCAAGTCAGTTCTCAAGTTCATTTTGGTTTTTGACTAATGGATTGCTTGCCATGAGTGTTTCCATTTCTCCACATATCACAGGTGTTCATCTACCTCTCAAAATTACAGGTACAATGGTTTCCAAGGGAGTAGAGTCAAAGACACTATTCAGAGCACACTTGGGGATGCAGTTGATCAAGTGTCTATGGAATTGCCTACGCATGAAGACATCAAGTTGTTCGTAGACAAGGACATCAAGATATGATGAAAGCAGCATCATAGCGAGAAACACCATGAACAGCAGTTGAAGGCAGCATACCTGATGCAATGAATGCAAGAGGAAGGTTGTTTACAACATAGAGGCAGAAAAAAGTTGCAAGCTCAAGTAGATCCACTTGTGGTGAAAGCAACTTTGGAGACTCAGGCTATGAGGTGATGGTGCGACATGAAGATCACGCGAAGGTAGAGAATGAAATAGAGAAGGAGTTGCATGTGCTCAAGAAACAACTCAAGTGAGAAAATGAGTTGCATAGACAAGAGAATGAGTTACAGCAAGAATAGGTACAACAGCGGGTGCAACATGTACTCACAGATGAAACTTCACCTGTACAAGTTAAAGATCCATTCCAGCAGCTAGCATAGAGCAAACATGGTGAGAAGTGTTTTTGATCGCATGCAAGGGAATATAGCAGCATGCAAGTCATTATGCGAACACGTGCGATCCCACCCATTCAAAACACTCACAGAGGCAAGGACAAGAAGCAAGTCCAACTGGATATGAACATGTAGTTGACAGTTGATGTGCATGACCACCAGCACACGCTGGAAGATCAACACTAACAGTATGCATTAGTGTGTTATTGTTTCATCCACACCCAAGAATACCATGCGCATGCTAACAGATGAGTTGGATGGAGGAGCCATACCAATGCACCTGGATGCAACGAAGGCAAGAGTTCGCTTCAGCAAGATTTCCCCATGGAGCGCATGCACACCATCCCGAATGAGCAAGCTTGGCATCAACTCATCACCTTCACCATCACAAGCATGTCAAAGAGCTGGTCTCACCACAGTGGAACGAGTGTCAGTGATGTCTTGCATGGCTTTCTTAAGCCATTTTGTCTCACATGAGCACATGTGCATTGTAATGTAACGTCTTGTCAAGTGGAAGTTCAAGTGTCGATAGTTGGATGTAACAATCATAGAGTAGATGAAGAGTCATGAGGGTAAATGAACTATCACAAAGGGGAATGTCAAGGGTCACACCACCCTTTACTATAAATAGAACCTCATAACTCAATGTAAAGGATTTTTGGTCAGGCAAGCTTCCATTAAGACTATCTTGGAGAGAGCTTGGAAAGTATTGTAATGAGCCTTGGCTTCTCCACTGTGCAAAGCTAGTATCTCTCTTTGGAGGAGTAGGCGGTTGTGGCTATAACGTTCCGCTATCGAAACTAGGGGTTGGACATGGATATATTGTATGACTGGAACTTACACTTCTTAATATAAAAAGAGCCAGCATGTTTCATGCATATGTCGTATTGTATTCTATGCTATATAGTTTACTCTAAATGATATATGTATTGGTTTCCTTAAGTATGCATGTATAGTTATCTATGTATGTATGTATGAATCTTTCATAAATGTGTTGTTGGTTTAAACATCACTTTGGATTTCTTGCTAACTTGCTTTCCATGTTGTGATGCATCTTAGCACATGTGTTCCCTTCTTAACTGTGTGCTATCACGGGTTTCCAAGGGGCACACTCATCTCAACCCCCATGTGTTACAACCTCTCATGCACCTTCCCTAGCTCACTGCAATTGTCACACCCTTACTACCAATAAAGTTATCTTACTTGCCTCTATGCGAAATCACGGTCAAGGCATTATCATACGACCCACTTCTGGGAATCCTACACAAAACTGTCTGAGGTCTAATTGAGACTTCTTACCCAGGAGATCCCCTCACATGTTGGCGGGTCTAGCACCGTCAACAAGTTCCATCCTTATTCTTTAGAAACAATACAAGTGCTCCCCATGGAGACACACTTGGCCTTAAGTAGCCCTTGTCAAGAATCTCTTTTAGCTACAATTTTAACTCCACCAACTCAGGGGTACTCATCCTGTATGGTGCCTTGGATGATGGTGTTGTTCCAGATACCAAAAAAATAGAGAAATCTACCTGTTTGTGAGGAGGTAATCCAAGAATCTCCACTAGAAAAACATCTGCATACTACTGTGGAACTGAGTACCTTTTTAGCAGTTCACTTTCTTCATCATCAACATCACTTCTAGTGTTCCCATCACTTAAGAATTGCACTACAAACAACAGGCACCCTTTTTTGTTGTTGTGCTTGGCCTACATTTCCATGATCAACCTCATTGAAGTAGGATTTTTCCTGCCCTGCAAAATTATTCTCCCCCCTTGCTCATCTAAGCATTCAATTTCCTTTTCAAAACATTCCACTTTGGTTTTGTGCAAGTACAACCAATCCATTTCCAATAATATGTTGTATGCACCCAATAACAACAAATTCAAGTGTGTTTTTATGGTCCTGTCACTGATTTCAAATGCACATGATCTCACCCAATGAATAATCGTTCTTTTTGTTCATGTTTCTAATTGAACTAACCATGGTTCTTCATGTAGGTCCTTGACCAGATTGCATCTTTCAACAAGATTTGGGCTAATATAGCTATAATTAGAGATCAATTAAAATAGAGACAATTTGATCATGCAACTTACCTTCCATCTCAATGATGGATGCTTGGTGGTCTGTCTGATGGTTATCTACGATCACCCACTGAACGAGCCTCCTGTGCACTGTAAATATTTGATCCAACACTCTACTAGTGTGGACAATCCCTTTTCCTCTGGTTTTCACCACATGTCCAACACTTTAGTGACTCTCAACCTTCAAGCTTGAGATTCCCTTATGCTGGTTGTTGCATATTTCTCTTAACAACAACACTAGCTTTCTGCTCAAATTGCTTTGCATGATTGGGTGCTTACCTTCCCTCCTTTCTAAACTTTTCTTAGGAAAAATCTTATTTATTCTAGCATTGTTCCTTGCCTTCCAGTCACCTTTTATTTATGGCATGTGATTTGTTTTCTCATAGCATCATTTCAACTTCTTGATAACATCTATCAGAGTATGAGGTTCCAACAACTCAATTTTGTCCCTAAATGTCATAGGAATCTCACTATTAAGTATTTGAATCTTGTCTTTCTCATCTTTAAGATATGGCACATACTTCAATAGTTCCAAGAATTTAGTTACATATTCATCATCTGTTAATTTTCCCATCTTGAGTTCAAAGAACTCTTTTGATTTTCCATCATAATAGTGCTCAGACAAGTATTTCTCTCTGATGATATTTTCAAATTCATCCTAATTCATTTCCTTCTCAACAATATCTCTAACATTCTTCAAATATTCCCACCATATTTCTACTTTTCCCTTCAATTTGTAGGTGGAAATCTTAGCTTTCATATTTTCAGAATAATCATGAATTATGAAAAATTTCATCATGCCCAGTAACCAAGCTTCTACCTCTTCTAATTTCTTCATATCCCTGTCAAATTTCGGTGGCTTGGATTTCTTGAGTTCTTCAGGCGTGTAATCCTTTTCCTTCCCTCCTAGATGATGATGATGGTGATGATGAGAGTGATGGTGGTGCCTCCTGGTATCAGAACTAGATGGTTTCCTAGAGTGATGCACATGCATGTTGGTTCTTCCTAATGGGGTGCGCAATGGTGCATTTCTCAGCATAGTGTCTTCACTTTCCTGCCTATGCCTCTTCTTGGACTTGCTACCATCTACCCCATGTCTCATCTCTCCTATCTCCCAAGGGATTCTCCTGTTTCTATGACTGGCCCTCATCTCCAGTTGCCTTTGTCTCTACAGATCTTAGAGATTTTGCAAGAGAGCTACATTTATCTCAGTTTTTCTCTCTTGAGCTCTTACTAGCCTCTCATTATCTATATTGAAGCTTCTAACTTCAGACCTTAGGCTCCTCAAGGTATCCATCCAATCTGGAGAGTGATTCCCTTCCCCTTGTTCAACTGACCTTTCCTTTTCATTAGCCCTAACCCTATATTGTGACTGATCAAAGCTATATTGCAGCATTCCAGTCCTAATTTTTATGTATTTCACTATATTTTTCTCCTTGTGATGTGTTGTCAATAACACACATTGTCATATTTTTCATGTGATACATAAATAAGCACAATCATGACCATGAGTTTTGCACTCATGGAGCTACCATGGCTATCCCTATTGTAACAAATCATCCATGTTAGTATGCCCATGATATTTAGTAATTCATATGCATCAATCAGATATCAATAAATACCAAATTTTATTGCATAATTAATAAATAAACAACAAATTATGCCCATGGTTCTTCTCTTACAGAGTTATTGTGATGGATTATCTGAAAAAACAAATCCAAATTAGTACATGGTTATTAGCAAAACAATAAATCATGGGAGGTAATGTATAGGCCTACAAAATTCACACAATGCTCCAACCATCAACATAGCTATTAGTTTATTAAAAAATGTCAAGTTTTTAACTCTTGTGCTATTTTAAATAGATCACCTAGTTAATCTACCAATTAGGCACACAATTAATTTATTTAGACTGGATTTTAACACCTAAACAACTTATTTAGTTAATTTCTAAAAATCATGACTTGCTCATGATAGAGCCCAACCAGTCCAAGTGCTAAACCTTGATGCTCTGATACCACCTATAAAAATCCTAGTGGGATAGCTTGTAACTGCGAATCCAATTCCTCTTATCATCTATTAGAAGAATGGGATAATTTTTTTTCTCTTACATTCATTCTTCTTGTTGAGGATTCAAATTTATTTAATTAAGTTTGTAAATTCTCTCCTCCATGCCTGAGTGCATGGCTCATATCCTTAAATTACTTCATTTTATTAATTTGTGACGGTCCCTACCACTTATATAGAAATGTGATACTTATAGAACCCTCACCAAGTCTCGACAGCCCCATTGCATATATGTATATATGTATATATAAATCTACATATATCTATATAACCATATACATATATCTATATAACCATATACATACATTACATTGGCCTATTATAAGATTTTCAACCCATATGCAATGGACCCGCCTCTACGTCCTGTTTCCAAAAACAATTCGCCACGCTGCCTTACTCTAGTTGTCCCCGCCAATGTCACATAAAAGATGTACAGGTTCTGGGAAAATTTCAAATATTTGAGCCGTCATATGCTACTCTGACAAGGTAACATGTGTGAGGTTTATGATGGGGGTAACCACTCGAAATGGGTGGTAAATGGAATACCATTGATCAACGACCCACAAGCATTCTGTCAGGGTCAATCCCATTTCCAAACCTGCCGAGGGCACCCTGTTACACTAAAATATCGTCACCATGATTATTTGCAGTTAGTATGAGTCTATCATCACTTGTACTGTCCTCCTAAGCAAGTCTAAGACCTCAGCTCTTCAAATCAAGCTTTGGAAGTGGGAGAAAGACATTAAAAATCAATGTAACTCTGGTTCCGCACTTTCTCTCATGGTCACCTGCGGTCCCGCACCTTCTGTGTACAAAAGCTGCGTACCTACTCGCTCTGTCCCTAACGGTGTAGGTGCGGACCCCTGTGAAAGTCAAAAGGCGCAAGTTTTATCTTAAAAAACTCACTTTGGATTAATTCTAGAGTTTTCTAGAAGGAATTTTGACGTGGATTGTTTGCTCTGAGGTGGTTCATGCATCCCAAAAGAGAAGGAGCTAATCCCTTGACTAAAGGAGCTATCCCTTTGAAGGAGGGCTTTATCCCTTTGAAGGAGGACCTAGGAACTTCCCTCCATTGCACTATAAATACAGGCATTGGGGTGAGGACTAGAGAGGTTAGAAGATGAACATTTTTTAGGGTAAATGCTGGTGAAATTAAGACTCTTTGGTTGAGCTTGAGAGGAGAGATCACATACCTCTTGGTTCCATTGGAGAGTGAGTGAAGCTTGTCAAAGTAGAGGAGACATCTTGTTGGGCCCTGGGAGGAGCTTGTACAACGTCAAGGCAAAGGTTGTAAAGTTCTTCTTCTTTTGAATAAATACAATCAAACTCATTTTTCTCAACAAGTATCTTATGTTATTTGTTTCATGGACTCCTTGACTTTCATGTTAAATATATTTTATGCAATTGGTTTTTCAGGTGCTATTTAATTTGTTTGCCTTGTTTGTGTTTGCAGATTCGAAAAAAGGAGCTCATTTGGATCAAAAGAGCGGGGGCATCCACAAGCTTGCGTTGGACCGAAGGTAGGCCCTAAAAACACTTGTTTGCTATTGTTTATTGAAGCATATTTAGAGAAAGATAGTGTCTGGTTGGTTTTCTTGTTGTTAGGTCTTCTTTAGATTCTAGGAAGGTCTATCTTGTCCGCAAGATCGACTCATTCCGTGCGACAAAATGGCGACTCCACTGGGGACTTGGTTGGTTTGCTTTTCGTTAGGTCTTCTTTAGATTCTAGGAAGGTCTATCTTGTCCGCAAGATCGACTCATTCCGTGCGACACACCCCTCAGAAGCGGGTTCTGGTTTCTATTGAAACAACAACATGTTTCGTTACATGTGCATGATGTAGACTTGGGACCCATGTGCCACCCAAGCAGCACCACACATCACTGGGTCCTCCACATTCTCCCAGTCCCTATCATCTCGACACACTCGTCGCATGTTCCCCTTTTGTGCCTCTCGGATGGGACCTCTAGGACACATCATCTTGGTCTCATTATCCCAATGCTCTCTCGAATGCTCCTCCTTATTCCTATGGAATGGGAACGACCAGGACACATCATCTCAATCTCAACACCTTGATGTTCTCGTAACATGCACTTTTTTGGATTCCATGGGATAACCCCCAAGTTTATGTGGATTAGTGGGCCACACCTTCGATGACCCCTACTTTTGATTTGACCACAACGTGGCAGTGCCACGGAATCCCATGTTGAGTCATCCTAATATTTCCTTATTATGCTTCGCATTCAACCTTCGAGAAGATCCATGCGGGCTGAGTTGTCCCATGGCCCGCCCTGCGCCAATCCCAATGCATCCAGGGTTACATGGAGGCCAACCTACCCCGACCCCACGTCATCTCGCACTTTTAGAGTATAATCCTCCTATGAAATTACGAGATAATGGCCAATGGCATGCACTGTAAGGTGGGATCAAATCCAGCCAATAAGAAGGTTCCCCGCCTCTAAGATATGAGCCAAGTTGACGTAGTGCCTAGTCATCCCTATCATTCTTTTGCAATGCAAAAACAAACTCTCGGGATGTGGCCTACAAGCCACGCAACCCCTCCATTTCCCAATCACGATAAGGAAAAATAAGTGTGTCTAATCTAAATATTCCATAGTTAGGTCTTTCATCATACCAATTGCATAAATTTATCCAATTAAAGTATAAGTCAAGTCCCCGCCCAACTTCGCTACAACACTACTCTCTACAAAATTTTCCATTCAAGCATGGATTTACTCATGGCATGGTTGTAGTGGTATTGCAACTGTATGGATATATGCCAATGTTCCACCATGGCCACTATTGATCACTAGGCACCCACTGGTATTATCCCTCATGAGCTTATGCTAGAATTAAACTTTTTGAATCCACGAGATTCATAATATGTCAAGAAGGATATGAGGAGATCAGTAGTCCTCAAAGATCCACACACCCAGGTGCACCCTAAGGCTTGCAATGCCTTGAACAACAACACTATGGCTCTTATTGAAGACCTCAATGACATTTGGCCCTGAGAAGTGGCCAGAGGTTTACTCCTCTTGTTAAACACAACAATGGCGAAGGCGGAAGATACGAAGGATCAACCTTAAATGAATTATTATTCACAATGATGCATATTTATACAAGTCTAGTGACCCTTGGTTTCATATTCCAAGTGGTCTCTTGGACTCCCTTTCACCATTTATTTTTCACACCAACCCTTAGAGGATTAGGTGTCCAAAATTCCCCACCTTAATCCGAAGGGGTATGTATGAGTCCAAGAAGAGAGTTGTAGTACAAAATGTGAAAAAGTATGAATGGAAGCACTAGGCTAAATGTGCTCTCTGAAATGTTGGTATAACGGGGTGGTTTAAGGATGACCACCAACATTGGAATGCTTAGAGCAGTTCTTGGAACTCTTCCAAATCTGGCTAGAAGATGAAATATTCTATTAAAGGAAGTGTCCCTAGTGATTTGGAAAGGCAGACCTTCAACCTGAAAAAGGTAAGTCTACAACCTGTGGTGGTTTAAGGATGACCACAAACTATGGAATGCTTAATGTAATTCTTGAAATTCTTCCAGAGTTGGAAAGAAGCTGAAGTCTTATGTTAGAGGAAGTGTCCCCAATTCTTTGAAGAGGGAGAATCTCAACCTGAAAAGGAAAGTCTCAACCCCGCATATATGGTTTAAGGTTGACCACCAATGAAAGGCATGCTCAGGGGCATCTCTATCTCTGGCTACAACTCTGAATTTGGTATGGAAGGTTGTGGCTCAGGCTCACTTGATATGGCTTCAAAGCTTGTATATGACCATCGCTTCCCCCCCTGTCAGATACAAGGCGAGATGATGGAGAAAAATCAACTACAAGATTTTTTAATATTCTAGAACAAGTTCTAACATATGACTAAAATATCTTCTTGGTTGTTGAAGCCCATTTCCAAGAAGTGATCCATCCAAGGTGAATTTTTGTTTCTGCATGAGGTTTGTTTTTGAATCATATGTTTGAAGAATGAGTGGTTTTATGACAATTCTCACATGGATGAAGATCAAAACAATGATGTTTCATATGGCCAACTCAATCACAATGTTGGCATTTAACAACTTGTTGTGGCTACTGTGGAAGAGGAGAAGGATCTGGAACAACTAAAGATGAATTGTCATAAATAAATACAACACTCTGAAACTGGATGGACTTTGAGTAATTTGGAATATGAAAGGACACATCCTTCACATATCCAAGACCAGTTATGTGCTTGTTATGGACAAGCTCTTCCCAAGGTATGACGATGGGCTTGGGAAGCATATGGTGAATTTATGCTTTTGCATGCAACTCTGCTCTTGAAATGGGTACTACATCTTGATCAATCTTAATCTCATTAATATGATTACTTTATAGCATCTGATGGGAGTCCATCTCAATTTTCTGAATAGAAACAGATTTAGAATGACAACTCTTCTGTTTTAATTATTCTTACTGAACTTGAGATTCTAGTTGCAAAAAATCAATCTTTTCTTGTGCATTATGTAGACAGCCTTTGATATTGGAAAGATTGTCCTTGTTGATGTTTACCATCCCATCAACAGTGGACTGTATCAAAGCATTCAATAAGTCTAATACATCATAAATTAGAGCCATTTTCAGGATTTTAACACATATACTGAATGTTCTAATCAGCCAACATCAATCACAGTGGTTGAGTGAAGGTTCCAATGTTCAATATATATCCTAACCAACTATACCTAAACCAACATTCACTATATAAATCTTAAGCACTCATAAATTTTCTTTCATTATAATTTAATGCACACATATATAGAGTTCTTTAAATGCATTATACACCATCCTTTAACTAAGGTAGCAAAGAGCATGAACATGTGAGGCTCCAACCATATGCGGCAAACTAGCATACCAAACCAGTGTCCAAGCTAAACCAGTGTACCAAACCAATTCACCGATGTACCATTCCACCACTGAAGCAAACTACTAGAAGGAAAAAACATATCGAGAGAAACTTAGTATGGTGGTTGCATGTTGCACTCAACATGGCTCAGTTCTCCAACTTGGCAAAGCTTTCTACGTTCAACACCACAAATTTTAAGTTGCACAATGCTTAGATCCTTACAAATTATCTTCAGCTACAGGTATGCATTTGAATCTTAATGGCAATTGAATTCTTAGGCACATGGAACCTTGTCCTTTGTTTTTATTCTTATAGTTGTGTCATTGATGTTTTAGGGTAGTATAGTACATCTTACACTAGTGACTACAACACACAGGCCATCAAGAAACAATGACCATTCCAACACTTCATTCAATGATTAAACATTCAATACAGGTTCCAATCTTCTACATATCATGGACTTCAACCCTTTCACAAAGTTCTTGAGTTGCTCGCTTTGTGAAGGTCAAACACAGTATATTGTGAGGTGGGATATTAAGGTTGTTGACCATATGCACAATTCGATGGGTCAAGACTCTGGTCTTAATAGAACTAGGGCCAACTACTAGCCTCACAAAAGTCATTTCCACCTAGACCACAACCATTTTCTCCTCATTCAACCCCACCCATGTTTCTCTTCATCAACCTCAATTTCAAAATAATAAGTTGTTGATGTTGTTGATAAAAATGTAGGATCTTTGGGTGTTCTTGCTGCTCTCAAGCTTACCCTTACCTTTTTGACTGGATAGCTAATAATGCAGTTTCGGTGGGGAACATACCTATACCACCTCTTCTATCAGTATGCGCATCACTTGACACTTTCACAATGCAAGGGCATGAAGTCTTCATTTCTAGATTAGGCGCATTAACTTTTTCTTTCCCAAATTTAGTGCGCACAGAGAGGAAATCAAAATTATGGATGTTATCAAAGGCTCATGCTCAAAACCTGCTCCTCAAAACACAAGAAATTTCGAAGTCAATGTCCATGCTTTGAAGGACGAAGTGGCATCCTTTCCTTCTTCACTAGGCCTAGCAGGGATTTCTAATCCTCAGAATGTTGACTTTAATGACACTAATTTTCATAAAAAGGGGCCCATTAAATCATCAAAACCAGTTAAAAATCTCCCCTCAAAACAATCTACTAAGCCCTTGGAACTTAAAAACGATAAAGAATGATCCAAAACCTGGTAATATTAAATTCTTCAAGAGCAAATGAAGTCATGGAGAGGAAGGTAACAGTCCTTTTAAAGGTCACAGTCCTTTACATGCAGCTAAGAATGACATAGTCAGCCAAAATAACGGCACTGCCAAATACACAGAACTTAAAACAGTAAACAATGACTCAAAACCTGGTAAGCTTAAAGCCTTGGGAAGAGGATTTCTTAGGTACAACAGAGAATTCCATGGTAATGTATAGAAAGGAAATGCATGAAGGTTTTGATTTTGATGAGAAGGCATAATGGCAGAAAAATAAAAGAGTTAGATCTGAGTTGACGCTATTTCGAGACTATATACAATGCAAAGACCAGGCAACGAAGTATCTGACAAAGGGATAGTTCAACACAAAGGTAGAGAAACACCCAAAATCACTGCAACAAAAAACTAGTGATTCAAATTTGAGCAGGGCAGGAAGGAACTCGCTCTGATGCCATGTTAAACACAACAATGGCGAAGGCAGAAGATATGAAGGATCAACCCTGAATGCATTATTATTCATAATGATACATATTTATATAAGTCTAGTGACTCTTGGTTTCATATTCCAAATGGTCTCTTGGACTCCCTTTGATTGTTCAACTTCCACACCAACCCTTAGAGGATTAGGTGTCCAAACACCTCTGAATGAGGTATTAGTCCCTCGAATATCATGGTTATAAATAGCCATTTAGGCAAGAAGTTGCCACGCCATTTCACCACCAAGGTATGGCACAGATGATAGTGTCCAACATGACAAGGTTCAACACCAGTGTAGTTAGGGAAAGAATGCATGTTGCTGAAAATTTAGGGATGAAGAAGCCCTTGATGAAAAATCCAAAGTTATTAAAGTTAAGAGAGGAAGTAATCCTCGGCATCAACACCCTGCCATAAAAACTGCAATATAGGCTTGTAGCCAACATATGCACACAGACCCTATCACAATATGTTGTACCCAATATAACCATTATACATGTAATGAAAAGGGTTCCTGTGATGTTCATTGTTATGATTTTGGAACAAGTTATTTATAGACCATTTCATTACCCTTAACATTACACAATTATTCAGGTCAATAATAGGAACTTAGTCCATGTCCATTACATTATATGCACCATTTCAATCTAGAAATGGAAACATATGCTGATTAAATTTATATGCACCATTTCAATCTAGAAATGGAAACATATGCTCATTACATTTATATGCACCATTTCAATCTAGAAATTCAAACATGTGTTAATTACATTTATATGCACCATTTCAAACTAGAAATGAAAACATATGTTCATTAGCAATGAAAATATATAAGAGAACTTATCCTTGAATGTTTGGGCAACTGAGTCAAGGACAAGGATTCTCCACCCAACCATAGATAGTTGTAGTCAAGCTTACTTGCAATTGTCACCCTGGAGCCACATTCCAGATACTGAGGGGCTTGATCAAAGGATTAAAACACCAACTGACAGTTGAAATAGGGAATCCAGAGGACCTCTTTCCTCCATCCACTAGCCACTTCAACAGTTAAAAAATGTATAGGGAATCTAGAGGCCAACTGTCTCCAGCTACCCAATGGAAGCCAATAAAAAATAAATATGGAATCCAAAGTCTTCTTCTCCACCTAAGCACACATAGGGAATCCAAAGACCAACTACCTCCACTCAGGAATGTCAAGGGAGTATAGAGAAGAAAGTCTCCACCCTTCAAGAAAACACAATGGTTCCACCCACTTTGGGAAATATAGAACCCACTGTAAAATCAAACAAAAAGAAAGGCTTCATAGGTTCTCCCTCCATGAATCCAAGGAAAAACCCTCCACCCCATCCATCAAGGGAATGTAGAGAAAGCCCATCTCCACCATCTCGCTATACAGGGAATCGAGATGCCATTGTTCCTCACCAAGGAGAGACCTTCTTCATGCTAATCATTCCAATTGAACTAATATCACCATATTCTCTTCTCTTCTAAAAAATTCCTTGTTGTCCTTCCTATTCTAGGTTGTCATGTCTCTGAATGAAGATTGGAATCCCCTCCATGAGCGAGTCTGTTGGGTCCCTATAATACTAGTGATTACCCCATTACTATTGTAGTTATACCCCTTATTTATATTGTTGTGCCCCTATTACCCCCATATTGTTATTTCTGTGCCCCATAGAATCCCTCTATTGTTATTTTTGTGGCTTTATATTATTATTGTTAGGTCGGCTGGATTATATTGTGACTCCTTAGACTCCTATATATAGAAAGGAGGTTTTGTCATTTTTATCATCCAAGAATTGTTCATTTATGTAATGTAAAGGAGGTTGCCCCCTCGAAGAGGCTGAATTCTAAGGCGTTGATCTTTCTTTTCTATCTTTTCTTGAGCTGGTTTCATAACATTTGGTATCAGAGCTTTGGATTCTAGGGTTTCGCTGCTCCAAACAGGTCATCGTGGCATTTTCGCTATAATTTTTTTTCTGTGATGTTTCAGAAGTCGCACAAAAAAACCCAGTTGAGAAGAAGTCGCGCTGAACCTTGGGTTCGAATTTCAGATCTTTTTGCGCGATATTTACGGATATATGCTCTGAGGAAGTTGGTCTTTTTGCAGACTCCTGAATTACATTCAAAACAGGTGACCTAGGGAAAAGCGTCATAACTTTCTCTCTGGGGATCGGATTGAAATTTCGTAAGAAGGTACAGAAAGAGGACGGACTGTAGTTTCTTGTATGTCTTTTTCAGAACCAAAGGTCGAAAATTGTACACGTGGAACTTCATACAAGTTCACTCTTCTGGAAAGGTCTATAATCAGGTCATCTTGGGAGATTGTGCATAACTCTTTCTTGGAGAATCCAATTTGGATCAGACTGGTGGCATTGGAAAGAGGACACAGAGAGCTACTACAAGTCACAATTTCAGAACTAGATGATTGGAAAGTACAGAGATACATCAGAGGCAATATCAAGCTCCTACAAAGTGAAAAAAGGTGTGTAGATTTTTTTAAAATTTTTGCTTAAGCTTGGTTTGAAAATTTATTTTGAAGGAATTCAAAGGGCATAGTAGAGCATTATTATCGGTAACTGATGTCTCGAGGAAAGAAAATACAAACACCTAGTAAGGAACCTGAAAGCTCTAGCATGACTCATGAAGAAGAGGAAGAAATGCAACATGATATATCAAAATTACAAGAACAAGTGCAACAACTGTCCCTTGCACAAAAAGGAACAGAATCTAAGATGGATGGTTTAAAGAAAGATGTAGAAGCTAAGATGGATGGTTTAAAGAAAGGTGTAGAAGCTAAGATGGACTATTTAAAGAAAGGCGTAGAAGCTAAGATGGATGGCATGGAAGCTAAGGTGAATGGCATGGACGCAAAAATTGATGGCATGGATGATAAGATGGAAGAATTGAAGATAAATATGAATAAGTTGCTACATGAAATGGTCACTAAGGGTGAAAGAGTACTAAAGGAAACTCATGATGAGAACAAAAGAAATGTTAATCATGATTCCATAGACTCTAATGTTGGATCAAAGACTCACCATGTTCCAAAAATCGATATGAGGAAGTTTGATGGCAAGGATCCCGCCACATGGATATTACAAATGGAGCAATTCTTCGATCTCAATAATGTGCAAAACACACAAAAGGTACGTATGGAAACTTTATATTTGGAACCAAATCAGTTTGTATGGTATCAATGGCTTTGTTCTCGTAAACAATTTATCACTTGGGCAATTTTTACGGAAGAATTGATAGCACATTATGAGGATACAAAAAGCAACACTTTTTTTAGCCAATTGATAAGTCTCAAACAAAAGGGTTCAATAATGGAGCACATTGAGGAGTTCCAAAAATTGAACATAAGGGTAAAAGATATTCCAGAGGAGCATAGGATTGATGTGTTCATAGGGTCTTTAAAGGATAATATCCAACATGATGTGCGCCTTTGGGAACCTGATTCATTAGAGAAGGCATTCAGGTTAGCAAGAAAAATGGAAAGCAAAATTATGGCAACTAGGAAGCATACCATTCACAACTATAAAGACGGAAGTGTTGTTGCCCATAGTCTTCCACAACCTACAAGGTTGACACCACAACAATTGGAAGAAAAAAGAGCAAAAGGGCTTTGTTACAATTGTGATAGCAAATACACAAAAGGTCATAAGTGTGCTGAGAAGAAATTATTCTACATAGATTGTGAAGAGGAAGAAGAAAAGGAGCAAGAAAGGTCAAAAGAAGAGGATATATTCCAGGAACAAAACCTAGATGAAGAACAAATAAATCTGACCATATCTTGTAATGCATTGGCGGGAATTACCACTCCTCAAACCATCAAGATAGAAGGACAAATCAAGAAGAAAAAGGTAATAGTGTTGATTGATTCAGGAAGCACCCACAATTTTATTCATTGTAGGGTAGCAAAAGAATTGAATTGCTTCCTATATCCAGCACCAGAGTGTCAAGTGATGATTGCAAATGGAGGAACAATAAATTGTTCTGGAAAGTGCCATAATATCAAGCTATCCATGGGAGAATATGTATTGACTAGCCCAATGCTTTCCATTCCAATGGGAGGTGTTGATGTTGTACTAGGAGTCCAATGGCTACAATCCTTGGGTACAATAGCTTTTAATTTTCAAGAACTTTTCATGAAATTTTCTGTGGAAGGAAAGGAAGTTGAATTAAGGGGTATTGCAGGGAAACCATGAAAGATAATCAGCTCTAATGGCATGACAAAGCTTCTAAAAAAGGAGCAAAGAGGTGTAATTGCACAATTATGTTCGCTAGATGTTTCCACATTGGAATCATCTATTTCTCCAGATCTCCAAAAAGTCCTGGACAATCATTCCAAGGTATTTGAGACTCCCAAAGGTCTCCCACCTATGCGTGATCATGATCATGCTATTCATCTGATTCCAGGAAGTGTTCCTCCAAACATCAAGCCGTACAGATATCCATATGTCCAAAAAAGTGAAATTGAATGTATGGTTGCAGAAATGCTAGAGGCTGGTATAATTCAACCGAGTCAAAGTTCTTTCTCAGCTCCAGTAGTATTGGTGCACAAGAAGGATGGATCATGGCGCATGTGTCCAGATTATAGGGAGCTCAACAAGCTCACTATTAAAGATAAGTTTCCCATTCCTGTCATTGATGAATTACTGGATGAATTGCATGGATCAATTTACTTCACCAAGTTGGATCTTCGTTCGGGATATCATCAAATCAGAATGAAGATTGAAGACATTCCGAAAACGGCATTTAGAACTCATGAGGGTCATTATGAATTTTTGGTCATGCCTTTTGGCCTTACCAATGCACCTTCAACATTTCAAGGTTTGATGAATTCAATTTTCAAACCATTCCTTAGAAAATTTGTGTTAGTATTTTTTGATGATATACTAATCTACAGCAAGTCTTGGAAGGATCATGTTGAACATGTTGACAAGGTGCTACAACTATTGGAGGAGAAACAATTATATGCAAAAAGATCCAAATGTTTCTTTGGAGTCCAGGAGGTGGAATATTTGGGTCATATTGTATCTCATGAAGGAGTTAAGGTAGACCCTAGCAAAATTAAAGCCATTAAGGAATGGAAAATCCCCACATCCATAAAGCATCTGCGAGGATTTCTTGGGTTGACAGGGTATTATCGCAAGTTCGTTAAGAATTATGGGAGAATAGCAGCACCTCTAACAACATTATTGAAGAAAGATTCATTTTCATGGACTCTGGAAGCAACAAAGGCCTTTAAACATCTTAAAGAGGAAATGTGCCAAGCACCGGTCTTAGCTACACCAGACTTCACAAAAACCTTTATTGTGGAATGTGATGCTTCAGGAAATGGAATTGGTGTTGTTCTAATGCAAGATGAAAGACCCATTGCTTTTGAAAGTCGTCCAATCAAGGGAAATTTTTTAAGCAAAGCTATTTATGAGAAGGAAATGTTGGCAATACTCCATGCACTTAAGAAATGGTGACCCTACCTAATGGGAAGACACTTCAAGGTAAAAACGGATCATGATAGCCTTAAATACTTTTTAGAACAAAGATTATCCTCTGAAGAGCAACAAAAGTGGGTCACAAAGATGTTGGGTTATGACTTTGAAATCATCTAAAAAAAAGAGAAGCAAAATGTGGTGGCAGATGCACTCTCAAGAAAGGATGAGGATATGGAAGCATTGTTGTGTGCCATTTATATTATCTAACCAGATTGGATAAACGAAGCAAAGGAGGAATGGAAGAATGACGAAGAAGTGTGGGCACTTATTCGAAAGCTACAACAAGATTCCAGTACTTCTGATACATATGGCTGGAAAAATGATTCGTTATGGTACAAAGATCTCTTATACCTCTGTAAGAATTCCCAGCTAAAACAAAAGATTCTTATGGAATTGCACACTTCTCCCTTAGGAGGGCACTTAGGATTTTTAAAAACTTACCACAGGGTTAAGAAGGAATTTTTTTGGGATGGCCTTAAATCAGATATTCAAAAGTTTGTGGCAGAATGTTTGGTTTGCCAACAAAATAAAGTTGAAACAATTAAGACATCGGGTCTATTACAACCTTTATCCATTCCAAGCCAACGTTGGGAGGAGGTTTCAATGGATTTTATCACAGGTTTACCCAAGTCTGAGGGAAAGAGTGTCATCATGGTGGTAGTTGACAGACTTACCAAGTATGCACACTTTTGTGCATTATCACATCCATTTAAAGCCAGTACAGTTTCTACTGCATTTATGGAAACAATTCAAAAGCTACATGAAAATCCAAAGATTATTGTAAGTGACAGAGATCCCATTTTCACTGGAAATTTTTGGACAGAATTATTTTCTTGTCTTGGTACTCAGTTAGCTCATAGCTCATCTTATCATCCTCAATCTGATGGGCAAACTGAGATAGTAAACAAATGTTTGGAAGGATACCTTCGTTGCTTTGTATCTGATAAACAGACACAATGGGTCAAATGGTTGCCTCTGGCTGAATGGTGGTATAACACTTCCTTCCATACAGCAACAAAAATGACCCCATTTATGGCACTTTATGGGTACCAACCACCATCGATCACATCATATTTAAGAGAAAATTCTAAGGTTCAGGCAGTGGAACATCACATCGAACATCAACAACAAGTCCTCCAACTCTTAAAGGATAACCTCGTGTTGGCACAAAATAGAATGAAACAACAGGCAGATCAACATCGCAGTGAAAGAAGTTTTGATGTAGGTGATTGGGTATTCCTACTACTACAACCATATAAGAAAATGTCCCTAAAGCAAGCTAAGAAGGATAATAAATTAGCACCAGAGTATTATGGTCCATACAAGGTGTTGGAAAAGATTGGTACTATGGCATACAAATTGGAGCTTCCTGCAGCTTCTCGATTGCACCCAGTTTTCCATGTTTCATGTTTAAAGAAGGTTATAGGCGACAAGCTCCCAGTTCAAACAATATTGCCAGAACTTGACGAGGAAGGAAAAATTATATTGGAACCGAAAGCAGTCACAGAAACAAGAACTCGACAGCTACGAAATCGATCAATTTCAGAGTATCTTATCAAGTGGAAGAACTTATCCGCTGAAGATTCCACATGGGAGGATGAGAATTTTATGCAGAAGTATCCAGAAGTGCTTAAGCGTTGAGGACAACACTTTTTTGAAGGAGAGGGGCATGTTGGGTCCCTATAATACTAGTGATTACCCCATTACTATTGTAGTTATACCCCTTATTTATATTGTTGTGCCCCTATTACCCCCATATTGTTATTTCTGTGCCCCATAGAATCCCTCTATTGTTATTTTTGTGGCTTTATATTATTATTGTTAGGTCGAATGGATTATAATGTGACTCCTTAGACTCCTATATATAGAAAGGAGGTTTTTTCATTTGTATCATCCAAGAATTGTTCATTTATGTAATGTAAAGGAGGTTGCCCCCTCGAAGAGGCTGAATTCTAAGGCTTTGATCTTTCTTTTCTATCTTTTCTTGAGCTGGTTTCATAACAGAGCCAAAATCCTTATTTTTCATCTGTTGTCTGCAAAGTCTCCCAACTCTATTAATTCTTGTCCTTTTTTCCTTGTAAGTGTCTCCCAAGGAAGCATGGGCACACATACTTCTCTTGAAGCCCAATTAAACCTAGAAACCAATCTATTAAATAGACACTAGTCAACCTTTAATGGCTATCAAGAATAGTCCATTTTTCCTACACAAGGAAACCTTATACATCCCAAACAAGCAACCTCCTCAGCTGTGGAATTCGTGTCCCTTTGACTTGGCCCGTTTTAATATATATTACAAAGGTATTTAAATTGAATTTTCATAGGAAAAACTGGGATGGGGCTGTCACAAAGTTGAAGGATATTTTAGCCCCAAACCTCCCTTCAATTTAGGTTTGAAAATCTTATTCCAAGATACAAGTGCCTATTTTTTTTCCCATTTTTCTCCTCCCAACAAGAAATACCACTACAGGCTCTTGATTGAGTTACGGATGGAGGAGGGAACCATTATAATAGAGCATAAATATATAGGAAAGGTCTACAAAACCAACTTGAGGAGGACTAGTCTTCCTACCAAGTTTAGTGATGGGAAGGTCTAGCTCATTAACTTATTGTTGAATTTGTTGATGAGATCCTCCCATAAACTAAGTTTAAGGGAACTATCCACAAGTGGTGCTTCTAGGTATTTTGCTAGTAATTTGTTGATTTGGAAACCAAGCATATTTGTAATATGTTTCTACATAGCCAAAGGTGTATTCAAAAGAAAAAAAATATGATATTTCGCTCTATTTATTTCCATACCTAAGGCAAGAGAGAAGTAATCCAAATTTTGAGAAAATAATTTTCCTTCTCGAAAAGTTAAAATTCCCATACCCAAAGTATCATTCACGAATTGTTGGTGTAATAGAGGGGAATTGTCGCCAAATAGATGTAGTCCTTTGATTGTTTTCTCCTCAATTGTCACTTTGAATACTTAACTAAGATCTTTTTCTTCTATAGAGAAAAGGTGACATTAGATCTCATTGTCAAATACCATGAGAGGTCAAAAATGGTGCAATAGGTGATTGATTTAGAAAATTCAAGAAGAATTTTGAATATATAAGGCTCCTGATCCAATAGATCCAGTCAGGGTTGAAGCCAAAGGCATGGAGAATGCAGATAACTCCAATTGATTTTGTCAAATCCCTTAGGGAGATCGACTTTTAGAAGCATGAGAGGTTTCTTGGAGGATTTTTGAGACTGAATAGTTTCATGTGAAATCATTATACCATCTAGAATTTGATGCCCCTCAACATAACCAGTTTTTTCTACTGAGATGAGTTGAGGTAGGATTGCTTTGAAGCGATTGGCTATTATTTTGGTGATCACTTTGTAGAATACATTACATAGAACAATGGGACGAAAGGTACTAGGGTTTTGAAATTGTCCCTTTCTAGAATTAAAGTGAAGAACTTAGTGTCAAGAGATTTCATTATGGTTTTAAATCTCCTTCATTCCTCCACTTCTTTCTAAATACCATGTTTGATTTTTGACTATCATGCTTGAAAAACTTTTGTAGTAAAATTGTCTCACCCAGTGTCCTTGTTTTGGGGCATATATTTTACTACCTCTAACACTTATTTGATAAATATCTCTCTTGTGATAGCCTCGTTCTACTCTTTGGTAACCATAGGTAGAATGTGTTGAGCTGGAGAGCCTAGTCCGAAAAATAGACCATTTAGATTTGAATCATTTTGATTAAGGCACCCCTCTTTTATGAGAAACATTGAATCCTAGTGGAAAGAATTAGAAAATTTTGAGGGAAACATTATGTGTTGTTTCCAATGCAAACTAAAATATCTTAAAATGAAGTTAAAATATTGGAATATTGAGTTTGGTAATATTCATAATGACAAGAAAAGATTAGAAAAATAAATGAAAATTATACAACTAACTATTATAGAGGAAGGGAGCTCAACGGAATTAAGCTACAGAGACACTGTCACTCAACTTCAATTAGAAGAACATTTCAAATAAGAAGAGATTGTATGAAGACAAAATTCAAGAATCCAATGTATCAAGGAAGAGGAAAAGAATACCAAATTCCTTCACTAATCCATGATTCAACATCGACAACACAACAAAATTGTGAGTATAAATAACTCTCAAAATCATATGCTTGAAGATCATATGGAGATTTCATAGGAATTAATGGACCATTTCCAAGACATTTTAACAAAACAAATTTGGGACAAAATATTTTCCATTGAAGAAATAAAAAATTGTATTCTAAAGTTGGTCATCCTAGAGCATACTGCAATGTTATTAAAGGAAATTACCATAATCAAGGTATAGGAAGTAGTTATGGAAACACCAAGGAAATCTTCGGGAACATATGGTTTTACCACCATATTTTCCATTGAAGAAATAAAAAATTGTATACTAAAGTTGGTCATCCCAAAGCATACTGTAATGTTATTAAAGGAAATTACCATAATCAAGGTATAGGAAGTAGTTATGGAAACACCAAGGACATCTTCGGGAACATATGGTTTTACCACCAACGTTTTTCAATATTGTTGGAAAATCATAGGAGAAGACATATGGAGGTGTTGATGGTGTTGGACACGCCTAGATGTCAGGGGATCTCCTGGTAAGAAGTCCTAATTAGACCTCAGACCATTTGGTGTAGGATTCCCAGCAGTGGGTCGTATGGTAATGCCTTGACCGCGATTTCGCACAGAGGAAAGTAAGATAACTCTATTGGTAGCAAGGGTGTGACAGCTGCAGCGAGCCAAGGAAGGTGTATGAGAGGTTCTAACACAAAGGGGTTGATATGAGTGCACCCCTTGGAAACCCGTGATAGCCTGTAGTTAAGAAGGGAACACACAAGCAAATATACATCACAACATGGAACGAAAGTTAGCAAGAAATCCAAAGTGATGGTTAAAACAACAACACATTTCAGAAAGATTCATACATACATACACAGATTACTATACATGCATGTGTAAGAAAATCAATACATATATCATTTAGAGTAAATCAGATAGCATAAAATACAATACAACATATGCATGAAACGTGTTGGCTCTTGCTTTATTAAGAGGTGTAAGTTTCAGTCATACAATACATCCATGTCCAACAACTAGTTCCGATAGCAGAACGTTACAGCCAAAACCGCCTACTCCTCCAAAGAGATGTACTAGCTCTATGCAGTGGAGAAGCCAAGGCTCATTACAATACTGTCCAAGCTCTCTCAAAGTTAGTCTTATTGGAAGCTTGGCTGACCAAAAGCCTTTACAATGAGTTATGAGGGACTATTTATAGCAAAGGGTGGGGTGAGCCTTTACATTCCCCTTTGTGACAGTTCAACTACCCTCATGACTCTTCATCTACTCCATGACTATTACATTCAACTATCAACACTTGAATTACACTTGATAAGTCATTACATTACAATGCACATGTATCCATGTGAAATAAAATGGCTTGAGCAAGCCATGCTAGACATCACTCTGACTTAGACAACCATGGAAGTCTAACTCCTCAACCTCCTCATGCTGATCAACGGTAACATACTGATGCCAAGATCGGTAGTCCTTGATGGTGCCCATGTGCTTCGCGGTGACATCTGTCTAAAACCTGACTCTTGCCTCCATAACATTCGAGTACACTGCTCGGGACCCTCTGTCCAACTCGTCTAAAAGCTTGCACATCATTGTCTTCAATGTTGTTGGACCATCAACATACTTGTGCATGATGTCTACGCTGATGGGCAAGTCTAGGCTGGTGGCAATGCGCATCAATTCATCAAAGTACAAGTTAAGCTCTAATCGTACCTGTGCCTTTGTCTTCACCTGGGTGAGAGTCCCAATAGATGGGATTGCATGTGTGCGCACCACAACATCCATACTCTTGAATACTCACGCATGGGAAGCCTGTATGATAGTGATGAGATGCAGGAGCTCTTCATAGTTCTAGATCTGACTCCGGATACGTGCTTTCAGCTCAATCACATTGGCCCTCGTCATCTTAGGCAAGTGAAGCGGGGCGCCCTTGTATTTCATCGTCCATATTTGCATGTCATCAACATCAGCATGCAAGTTCATCAAGATATGAACTATTCTAGCACATCGTTGCTGCCATCCGTTGAGATCGACAACTGCCTTATGCACGAAACCAAACTTAGAGTACATCGCTCACATAACTGTGTCAAGGGACAATACCTCATCTAGTATTTCCTTCTTTAGTTCAGCTCAGGTGGACGTTGTCATCAACTCTCCTCCTTGCTTGGTCGTTTGTAGTTCCTTCGTCATTCGCTCATTCTCAGCTATCAGAAAGTGAACACTTCAGCTAGTGGCTTCGACATACACTCTGGTTGCATCGGCTAAGGTTGCTGGATGTTTGTGCACATCAATCACATTCACTCATTCCTAAACTTGCGTAGGAGATGTATGATCCTCCAAAGTTGACACTCCGCAAGACTGCACAACTCTATGTTGAGATTCGTCAAATGAGATGTTCTGCATCTCTCCTTCTGGCTGATCACCAAGGATCTCAATGCCTCCTTGGTCACTTGAGACTTGTTCATCATCTGGATGTGGTGAAGGGAGTAAGTTGACCTATTGGTGGTGATGCATGAGGTTGGTGTCCTGTTCCAACTCTTGCTGCTCCATGTCTGCATCCAACTATTGGAGTCCTTTTTCTATCTCATGAGTGAAGTCTTTTTCCTATGATGGTTCACCCTATCTGCCTGATGCCAACTGTTCTGATGAATCCATTACTTGTACGGGCATTGTTTCATCTATTTGCACATGTTGTACCCCCTGCTATACCTGCTGCTATTGTGCTTCCCTCTCCTATTTCCGTATCTCTTGTTCCTTTCAGAGTTTCTCCCTCAGCTCATGAAACTCCTTCTCTACTTCTTCCATTCTTCTCTTATTCCTCTGCCTTTGTGCGATTCGCATGTCACGCTAGTGCCGCTTTTCCTGTATAGCCATAGCTTCTTTCTCTACTAATGGATCTACTCAGAACTTGCAGCTTTTCTCCTCATCCATGTGATCGACAATCTTCTTCTTGCCCATGTCGCACACTAGTATGCTTGCCTCTGCTGCTACTGCTACTGTTGGTGTTGTTGGTGCTAGTTCTCTTCGAGATGCTGCTTCACATTGCTTTGCTAACCACTCCATAGTGAAGATGACCTATTCATTTAGGTCTAGAGAAGTTGTGGCAATATCTCCATGGATCCTCCTCGGCCCAATGAAATGTCCCGTGGATTTAGTTGAACTGTACTCTCGTGTAGTGATCCTTCACAATGCAATGTGGGTCACACAAATTGCAACTTCGGAGGTCGAATGGATACTTCTTCATCTATTCTACTTTGACATCTTCTTGCTTCATACTCCAGATCTCATATAACCCAATCTCGACAGAAGAGCAAGCCAAGGTGCCTTCTTCTTCTGGTGCAATCTAGTTGTCAGTCCTGCCGAGATGTGATATGCTACTTCCTACAAGATGAGCATGTGCAAGGCAAACTTCCATAGAACATGCGGAGGCTTCTCCACACTAAACATTCGGATGAAGGTGCCGGACAGTGAGGCATACCAATCAGCAATGTCTATCAGTGCCTCCATTGCTTCCTTTGACATGCAGGGTGGATCCCATTTGAATATAATCGTGTAAACTGGGGTGACAAAATGATCGGACAGCCAGGTGATTACTCCTCTAAAGCTACATTCAGATAACAACTCGGATTATGTGTTCACATCAGTCTCCGCCGGTGGCCATGCCCACTCCAAACCCGGGAACTCCTGTCAGGCACAAATTGCATCTAAAATGTAGGCGGACATGTAAATATTTGCATGCATACGTCTGGGTGACTTTCCAGCCTTCGTTACTTATTTATTTAGTTGATGAGCCAACATGCAGGACCAGTTACATGGTTTTCCTTCTCTGTCCAGTTGGTCCAGTGCGACCACCCAACTCTATGGGAAGGTTTTCGTGCTTTCTTGGCCATATAGTCGACATGAAAATATGACCAAGTATTGATATGCCTTCCATGGTATATTTTTATTGTAGATCATGTTGGCTTTCAACCTTAATCGAGCCAGCTCCTTTACCCAGTTCTTCAGAATGTCTCTGGAGTTAGCACTGCTATTGGGTAAGATGAAAGGAGTCTTCGTGATATTCGCGGGCTCTGACTTCTTATACATATCATCATAATCTCGTGCCCAGAAGGTTGCAAGCTTTGTCCCACTAACACTGCTCAATTTCAATGTCTCAGGATCAGTATGAGAGACGATCCAGTGTATCATGTCCACACATGGGAACATGGGGTATCTGCATGCAATCCGGTACAAGCTGGACTTGTGAATGTTCACATACACCTGATGGTCTTTGAGGTATTCCTCAAAAGTGCCTACAAATGATTCATTTACCTCTTATCATTTCATCTTGATGTCCTTGTCTAGAAACAACTTTGTATCTTTGTAGATTAGTAGACATGCGGACACCCATTCAACTTCTACTCCAGTTGCACTTCTGTCAGTGTCTTTTGTTCCCTGTACCTTGGAATCCATTGATCATGTACTGCTAAGGGGTGGTTGAACACCTGAAATATCTGGAGACAGAAACATGCATGGCAAGAAATCTGTCAGTGAAAACAAAGCAAATTCAGGGAATGACATAACACATACTAGGGAACTGATAGGAAAGGTTGCGCAATATCTTCTGGGAGGCTGGGTGACTTGCTACCAAAACTGCACAAAAGGCAATCTGGGTTGTTTGGGAAGCAAGACTAGCTACTAAATTTGTGCAATGTGCAATCCAGAATGGTTGTTGACTTTTGGGATTGCATAATGTGCAATTCTAGCTGAGAGTGACTGTAGGCTCAGGGACTGCATTGCGCAATTTTCTGGGCCAGTAGTCACTGTCCCTCATAAATGCGCAAAACATTCAAGGAGGATAGTGCCTAGGTAGAAATAAGCATTTCTGGAGAGGAAGGAAAGGCCTTCCTTCCTTATATTGTGCAATGTTGTCTCGGTGAAGGTAGAGTCTGGGCCAAGGTTGGCCATACTCACCGATGGGAAAATGAAAGAAAATATGTAAGTGAATGCACGGTGACACTAAGTGAAAGAAGAAGTGATTAACAGTGCATGAAAACATGAATTAAATATTTAGTAAACGGGTCAACATGAATGTGGGTGAATCGAGTCGCTGAATTGGCAATCGTTCATGAAAAATAGTTTCATGCATGCGACAACAGTGAGATAACAACGAAAATTGAAACAGTGCTAGGAAAAACTAGTATGCATGTAAATGACATCAAGCATTCAAATAAATCAAGCAAATAGCACTCACACAAGCGAAAGCAAAAAAAGTGATAGAAATGCTGAAAAAGACAAGTTGAGGCCACTTACCTGTGAATAGCTGAGTTGGAAGTGTCGAAGAGTCCTGGATGTGTTGTGGGATGTCAGATCTCCAAGATCGAAGTGAAAGAATGATCTATGATGCTTAAGTTTTGAGCTCATGATGCGCATGCCACAAATCTAGGAAAGAGTGACACTTGGAGGAAAATTTCTAAAAGAACTTTACATGTAACCTCTATGTGCTAAAAATAGCTCCCTGAATCATGGGATGCCTTTTGCATGATGCCTTTTTCTACTCTATGAAAAAGCAAGCCATGCATGCAAGTCAATTTTCCTTGGTCCCGGGTGGAACTAGTCAACCCAACTGCTCATGCATGAAGCCGCTCAACTACTCGAAGGAAATGTGCATTTCTGGCTAGGAGATGGGTTGGTTTCCCAGGATATTTGTGCAATTTCTGGGTAGAGCAGCTGACTGCTACCCAGATTTGCTCAAATTATGGGCTGAGCAGCCCAGCTGGGGAAAATTGTGCAATTTTCACTGTGAGGGTTAACTAACAGAATTGCGCAATTCTAGGGCCCAGAAGGTATCCAGACAAGATTGCATAATTTTTGGAGGGAGGCTGGTTTCCCTCCAGAATTGCGCAATTTCTTGGGGGAGCTACTCAGCCTACAACTGGACCAAGTCCAGATGAACAACATGTGAGGGGAATGCATCAAGTTGTGATTGATAGGATGCCTTTGTGCAGCAAAAACATTGAAGCTTGTGTACTTGATGAAGCATGACAAGTTTTTGTGAAAGGTTGGTAGGGAGGCTCCAAAATGAAGCTAAGGAAAAATCTTGGAGGGTGGTTGTAGCCGCTACAACACCTGGCGACACACTGGTAGAACTCCAGCTCTCTAAATGGACCTTGTTCGTGAAAAGCAAGTATAACACCTCCAAAATTATTGTTCAGTTCTCAGCTCATCTTGGTTTCAGACTAGCTTGGTTGTAAGATGTAGCATCTACCAAGATCTTGGTCGATTGACACACATTCCAAGCCAAGGCAACACAGTTGTTTCGATTGGGGTTGAGGGGTATATTGGTGCACAAGCATTATAGTCTTCAGAGTCTTAGTTTCATCTCTAGTGTTGCTCTGCTGCCAGTAGGCCTAGACAGTACCCCAACGGAGTCACATAGGAACACAAGCATGGCTCTGCTGCCAGCGAGCCTAGTCAGTACCCCAACAGAGTTACTTGCATCAACTCTCTGCGCAGGAATCCTTTCTCTTCTTCTGCCTTATTCATTTTTCATTTTTCATTTTTCTTACTTTTAATTTTTTTCATTTTTCATTTTTCTTAACTGTGCATAGCACTTATTCATTTCAGAGGCGAAAGAGGGATCCTGACTTATTGAGAGCAGAAGAGGTTGTTCCAGCAGAGAAGTAGTTTATTATACCTCTGACGTGCCTGTTAAGGTTTTCCCCCTCACCTTACTCTACTTGACTGAGCTGACAAGGGTTAACCCAAAAACAACCGACTAGAGTAGGTGACACTAGTTAGCACGCAAGCATTGTGTTTTCACCAAGGTTCACTTTGAATAGTACGTATTTTCCTTCGACATATCATGGAACAAAAGTAACAATTTCTTCATACAGAGGCAAGATGATAGATAACCAAGTAGTGATAGTTGTACAAGCCCTCTTGTACTTTACCCAGCTTGTTTCAAGAGTCATAAATGGTTTCATGCGAAACTAACCTACGAACAAAACAAGTGAAATAACAAACAACAAAACAAAGAAAGAGCATAAGCAAAAGCGAAAGCAAAGAGAGTAAGAAAACAAGCAAACAAACAAACAAATAAACAAAGAAAGTAAGCAAACAAGCATGCAAGCAAACTGACTAAAAGCAAACATTACTCCTACTCCTAAGCTAACAGTGCATGGGCCTGATCATGTGAATTGATATTTCCAATACAGCCACCGGTGCTTTGGTTGATCCATGTTGGTGAAGGCTTGGTCTGTGAGAAAACCAGTTGTGTGAACCAACAAGCAAAAAAGATATAACAATGAAGACAACCACACTTCATGTTTCAAAGTTCCCATAGGACATAAGTGAGTGCAAGTGCATGAAAAGTGGTTTGTGGACTTATCACGGTGTTGTGTGACAACATGTGCAGCTTTGAAGCATAAGCACACTCTTGACTGTGACATGCAAGCAAATGAAATAAACAAGACAACTTGTGTCACGCACGTGTGCTTGCAATGTAAGATTCCTCCAATGCATGAGCGATAGGATCGTGTAGTTTGAGTGGAGGAATCATGATTTGTGTGTGAGATTGATCTTCAATGCATACAGATGAGTGATGAGGAGCCTTGGGTGATTGAAAAATTCCCTGATCGGAAGTGAGACTAACCCCCCAAGAGAGTGAGGCCCTGACATAACCATCAACTTGAGTCGAATTGCCTAGGTAGTATTGGGTATTTCAACTTCATCACCAGGTAGATCATCATAAACCGGTGGATTTGAAATATCAATCATGATAGAGTCATGGTCGTGATCAAATATGGGAGTAAATGGATCATGATAGCCACGATCAGAAAAAATCAATGATTTCATCGACATCTTCATGATCAGAAGAATCAAACTGAGGGGTAGATGAAAAGTGAATAAACTCATCCTCTGTGGTTCCGGAAAAGGCGGATGAAAGATCAAGTGGATTTTAAATGAAAGACTTATCCTCTCCATTGTTGGATGATGGACTGACATCCGGTGTGTCCTACGAGTGATCAACAATGGGTGCATCCATGGATGAAGATACACATGCAAAATCATGGATGGCAGGTTCACCAAAGATGCTAGGAAGGAACAGATGGGGCTTGGACAGAAGGGAATCATCCTTCACTGAGTTTTGATGCTCAAGCTCCCACTCATACTCTTCATGAATGACAGCGCATGTTGGTTGTGCAACACCAACTCCATCAGTGGCTTGTTCCTCGTTCACAACAAGTGTCGAGTCCAGCATGGAAGAACACAAGATAGTATCATCCAGAGGAACAGCCAAGTGTGAAGACAGAGGATGCAGAACAAAAGGCATATGACAACTTGATGGACTCACAACCAAATCTATGAAAAAATTAATCGAAGTGATGTTGGGAGGATGTGACAGCTGAACAGGTGTGTGAGCATGATCCTTAACATCACTCTGCAGTGGTGAAGCTGTTTGATGAGGTGATGGCAGATAGTCAGTTGTGATAGTGACGACATCCATTTGAGATTGCGTAGCTCCATTACTTAATACTTTTGAGTGAGGCTTGATTTAAAACTTCTCCTTGGGACGAGTAGATTTCTTAATGCAATACTTGAATCGGTCCCAAAGATAGAGATATTTCATCTAGCTCCTCAGAGCTTGAAACTGCAAGTCACAGAAGTGTTGCCAAAAGTTCATAATCGATTCATGCGGAGCCTTCCGTTGTTGTAGCCATTTTTGGTCAAGATGGTATGATCAAAATGATAGAAAGTGTCTTCAATGAGATCACAAAAGTGCTCAAGTGAGTGCACACTGTCAGCTGGTAGGCTGAAAATCCATCGAAGTGGAGATTCACGAAGTTTGTATGCAATAAACAAGATGGCTTGTTCGTCAGAACACCCATCTTCCTCATGAAGCATGGAAAGAAAGCCATGTAAGTACTCAGGCCAAGCCACTTCTCCTTCACCATCATACATGAAAGTGGACAAGTGATCGAAAAACTCCCTCGTGATGGTGACATCTTCATGATTCGAAAAGCATCACAGAGGGAGAAGAGTGCAAGAATCCATGAAAGATATGCAAAGGTTCAAAACAAGATGAGAGGACACATCTTTTCATCTGGCCCTCCTTCTAGCACCATAAATGTTGACGGTGCTAGACTTGCCAACATGTCAGGGATCTCCCAGGTAAGAAGTCCCAATTAGACCTCAGATCATTTTGTGTAGGATTCCAAGTAGTGGGTGGTATGGTAATGCCTTAACCGTAATTTCTCACAAAGGTAAGTAAGATAACTCTGTTGGTAGAAAGGGTGTGACAGATGTAGCGAGCCAAGGAAGGTACATGAGAGGTTCTAACACATGGGGGTTGAGATGAGTGCACCCCTTGGAAACCTATGATAACACGCATTTAAGAGGGGAACACACGAGCAAAGATACATCACAACATGGAAGGCAAGTTAGCAAGAAATCTAAAGCGATGGTTAAACCAACAACACATTTCAGAGAGATTCATACATACATACACAGATAGCTATACATGCATGTGTAAGCAAACCAATGCATATCATTTAGAGTAAACCAGATAGCATAGAATACAATACAGCATATGCATGAAACATGTTGGCTCTTGTTTTATTAAGAGGTGTAAGTTCCAATCATACAATACATCCATGTCCAACCACTAGTTCCAATAGTAGAACGTTATAGCCACAGCCGCCTGCTCCTCCAAAGAGATGTACTAGCTCTGCGCAGTGGAGAAGCCAAGGCTCATTACAATATTGTCCAAGCTTTCTCCAAGATAGTCTTATCAGAAGCTTGGCTGACCAAAAGCCTTTATAATGAGTTATGAGGGACTATTTATAGCAAAGGGTGGGGTGAGACTTGACATTCCCCTTTGTGATAGTTCAAATACCCTCATGACTCTTCATCTACTCTATGACTGTTACATCCAACTATCGACACTTGACAGTTGACTTACACTTGACAAGACATTACATTACAATGCACATGTACCCATGTGAAACAAAATGGCTTGAGCAAGCCATGCTAGACATCACTCTGACTTAGAAAACCATGGAAGTCCAACTCCTCAACATCCTCATGTTGATCGACGGTAACATGCTAATGCCAAGATTGGTAGTCCTTGATAGTGTCTGTGTGCTCCGCGGTGACATTTTTCTGAAACCTGACTCTTGCCTCCATAGCATCCGGGTACACTGCTCGGACTCCTTTTTCCAACTCATCTAAAAGCATGTGCATCATTGTCTTCAATGCGGCCAGACTAGCGACATACTTGTGCATGATGTCTGCACTGATGGGTAAGTATGGGCTGGTGGCAATGCACATCAATTCATCGAAGTACGAGTTAAGCTCTAGTCAGACCTATGCCTTTTTCTTTGCATGGGTGAGAGTCCCAATAGATGGGATCGCATGTGTGTGCACCACAGCATCCATACTCTTGAATAATCATGCATGGGAAGCCTGTATGCTAGTGATGAGCTGTGGGAGCTCTTCATAGTTTCAGATCTAACTCTGGATACGTGCTTTCAGCTCAAATACATTGGCCCTCATCATCTTAGGCAAGTGAAGTGGGGCTCCCTTGAATTTCATTATCCATGTTTGCATGTCATCAACAACAGCATGCAAGTTCGTCAATATATTGGCTCTTCTAGCACATCGTTGTTGTCATCCATTGAGATGGACAACTGCCTTATGCACGATACCAAACTTAGAGTACAACACTCACATAACTATGTCAAGGGACAATACTTCATCTATTATTTCCTTCTTTAGTTCAGCTCAGGCAGACGCTGTCATCAAATCTCCTCCTTTCTTGGCCATTTGTAGTTCCTTCACCATTCCCTCATTCTCAGCTATCATAAAGCAAACACTTGAGCTAGTGGTTTTGGCATACACTCTAGTTGCATCAGCCAAGGCTACTATATGTTTACACACATCAGTCACGATCACTCGTTCCTCAACTTGCGTAGGAGATGTATGATCTTCAGTTGACACTCTGTGAGACTGCACAACTCTATGTTGAGATTCGTCGAATGAGATGTTGTGCATCTCTCCTTCTGGCTGATCACCAAGGATCTCAGTGCCTCCTTGGTCACTTGAAACCTTCTCATCATCTGGATGCAGTGAAGTAGGTAATTCGACCTCTTGGTGGTGAGGCATGAGGTCAGTGTGTTGTTCCAACTCTTGGTGCTCCATGTCTGCATCCAACTGTTGGAGTGCATGTTCTGTCTCATGAGCGAAGTCTTGCTCCTACGATGGTTGACCATGTCTACCTAATGCCAATTTTTCTGATGAATCCACTACCTGTACGGGCGTTGTTTCATCTGTTAGCACATGTTGCGCCCCCTACTGCACCTATTGCTGTTGCACTTCCCTCTCCTATTTGCACATCTCTTGTTCCTTCCGGAGTTTCTCCCTCAACTCATGCAACTCCTTCTCTGCTTCTTCCATTCTTCTCTTATCCCTTTGCATTTGCACGATTCTCATGTCGTGTTTGTGCCTTTTTGCCTCTATATCCATAACTGCTTTCTCTACTAATGGATCTTCTTGGAACTTGCAGCTTTTCTCCTCCTCCATGAGATCGACAATCTTCCTCTTGCCCTTGTCGCGCACTGGTATGCTTGCATCTGCTACTACTACTGTTGCTGCTGCTGGTGCTCTCTGAGACCCTGCTTCACATTGCTTCATTAACCACTCCACAGTGAAGCGGGCCTATTCATTTGGGTCAGGAGAAATCATGGCAATATCTCCATGGGTCCTCCTTGGCCCAAGCCCCGTGGATCTAGTTGAAGTGTACTCTCGTGTAGTGATCCTTCACAATGCAATGCGGGTCATACGGATTGTAACTTTGGAGGTCAAAGGGATACTTCTTCATCTGTTCTGCTTCGACATCCACTTGCTTGATACTCTAGATCTCATATAACCCAATCCGCAACAGAAGAGCGGTCCAAGGTGCCTTCTTCTTCTGGTGTAGTCTAGCTATCAATCCTACTGAGATGTGATATGATACTTCCTGCATGACGAGTATGTCCAAAGCAAACTTTGGTAGAACATGCAGAGGCTTCTCTACGCTGAACATTTGAATGAAGGTGTTGAACGGTGAGGCATACCAATCAACAATGTCTATTAGTGCCTCCATTGCTTCCTTTGACATGCAGGGTGGATCCTGTTTGAATATCATCTTGTAAACTAGGGTGAAAAAATGATCAGACAGCCATGTGATTACTCCTTTGAATCTGTATTCAGACAAGAACATGAAATATGTGTTCACAACAGTCTCCGTCGGTGACCATGCCCACTCCAAAACCGGGAACTCCTGTCGGGCACATATTTCATCTAAGATGTAGGCGGGCATGTAAATCTCTACATGCATACCTTCAAGTGATTGTTGAGCCTTCGTTAGTTGTTCCTTCAGCTGATAAGCCAACATGCCAAACTAGTTACATGGTTTTCCTTCTCTGGCCAGTTGGTCCAAGGCGACCACCCAACTCTGTGGGAAGGTTTCTGTGCTTTCTTGGCCATACAGTCGACATGCAAATATGACCAAGTATTGATACGCCTTTCACAATATCTTTGTCTTGTAGATCTGGTTGGGTGTCAACCTGAAGTGAGCTGGCTCCTTTACCTAGTTCTTCAGAATGTCTCTGGAGTTAGCACTACTATTGGGTAAGCTGAAAGGAGTCTTCATGATAGTCACGGGCTCTGACATTTGATACATCTCATCATAATCTCATGCCCAGAAGGTTGCAAGCTTTGTCCCACTGACACTTCTCAAGGTCGTTATCTCAGGATCAATGTGAGAGACGATCCATTGTATCATGTCTATGCATGGGAACGCGGCATATCTGCATGCAATTCGGTACAAGTTGGACTTGTGAATGTTCACATACACCTGACGGTCTTTGAGGTCCTCCTCAAAAGTGCCTGCGAATGCTTCATTGACCTCTTACCATTTCAACTTGATGTCCTTGTCTAGAAGCAACTTTGTATCTTCATATATCGGTAGACATGCGGACACTCGTTCAACTACTTCTCCAGTTTCACTTTCGCCAGTGTCTTTTGATCCTGCTCTCTTGGAAGCCATTCATCTTGTACTGCTAAGGGACAGGTGAACACCTGAAATATCTGGAGACAAAGAAACATGCATGGAAATAAAAATTTTAACGAAAACCAAATCAAATTCGGGGAATGATATAACAGATACTGAGGAACTGGGAGGCTGGGTGACTGGCTACCAGAACTCTGCAAAAGGCAGTCTAGGTTGTCTGGGAAGCAAGACTGGCTGTTGGATTTGCGCAATGTGCAATCTAGACTGGCTGTTGGCTTTTGGGATTGCTTAATGTCCAATTCCAGCTGGGAGTGATTATAGGCTCAGGGACTCCATTATGAAATTTTCTGGGCCAGTAGTCATTGTCTCTCAAAAATGCGCAAAACAGTCCTAGAGGACAGTGCCTGGGCAGAAATGCGCATTCATAGAGCGGAAGGCAGAGCCTTACTTAGATTGTGCAATGTTGTCTCGGAGAAGGCATAGTCTGGGCCAAGGTTGACCAGACTTGCTGACAGGAAACTGAAAGAAAATATGAACGTGAATGCACGACGACACTAAGTGAAAGAAAAAGTGATTGACAGTGCGTGCAAACATGAATGAAATATTCGGTAAGCGGATCAACATGCATGTGGGTGAAGCGAGTTGCCGAATCGGCGACCATTCATGCATGCGACAGCAGTGAGATAGAAAAAAAATGAAACAGTGTTAGGACAAGCTAGTATGCATGCAAACGATAGCAAGCAGTCAAATAAATCAAGCAAACACCACTCACACAATTGAAAACACAAAAAAGCGACAGAAATGTTGAAAAAGACAAGTTGAGGCCACTTACCTATGAATAGCTAAGCTGGATATGTCAAAGAGTCATGGATTTGTTGTGGGATGTCAGAGCTCCAAGATCGATGTAAAAGAATGAACTCTGATGTGTCGAATAAATAATTTTTGAGATCATGATGTGCCTGCCACAAATCTATGAAAAAACAACACTTGGAGGAAAGTTTCTAAAACAACTTTACATGTAACCTCCAGCCGCTAAAAATAGCTCCCTAAATCATGGGATTCCTTTTGCATGTTGTCTTTTTCTATTTTAGGAAAAAGAAAGCCATGCATGCAAGTTAAGTTTCCTTGGCCCCGGGTGGAACTGGACAACCCAACTGCTCATGCATGAAGCTGCTCAACTGCTGGAAGGAAATGTGCATTTCTGGCTGGGAGCTAGGTTGGCTGCCTAGGAGATTTGTGCAATTTCTTGGCAGAGTAGCTAACTGCTACCCAGATTTGTGCAAATTCTAGGGTGAGCAACCCAACTACGGAAAATTGCACAATTTTCACTGTGAGGGTTGACTCGCAAAATTGTGCAATTTTGGAGCCTAGCAGGCTGCCAGATAGGATTGCACAATTTCTGGAGGGAAGGCTTGTTTCCCTCCATAATTACGCAATTTCTTGGGGGAGATGCTCAGCATGTAGGTGGACCAAGTCCAGATGAATAGCCTGTGAGGGGAATGCATCAAGGTGTGATCGAAAGGTTGCCTTTGTGTAGGAAAAACACTGAAGCTTATGTACTTGTCAAAGCATGAAAAGGTGTTGTGAAAGGTTGGTAGGGAGACTCCAAAATGAAGCTAAGCAAAATTTTGGAGGGTGGTTGTAGTCGATATAACAGGAGGTTTGTTGATGAGTCACAGGCCTCCTTCTCTATCCTTTTTAGATCTAGTTGTTACATTTATCTCTTTATTATTTAAAAATTATTAGTCTATATATCCCTCTAATTTTTGTCCCATATCTCTTTGTAATGCTATTTATAAAATCATTTCTAAGGTGATTGTGCATAGGCTCAAGGCTCTCCTTCCTTCTCTCATATATCCGGAGTAAACTGGTTAAGTTGATGTCAGCAAAATTTTTGGATAGTATGCTCTTAGCCCATGAACATATTTTCTCATTAAATGTATCACCCTCCTATTGAAGGCTCAAAAAATCAGGTCTCCAACAAGGGGGATAACCACCCAGTCCATACCTTAATGCAGCTCCTTTTCCGTTTGGAATAGTGGCTCTAACTGGGGATGATGGGACCAGTTTCCCAATCTGTTTATGATGTGTGTGCTAATGGGATGATGTTTTTCTTTTTTGGGTTTTATGGGGTGAATACTTGTTCTAAATCTAATCTATCTTCAAACTATCATATGCAATCTATTGTAATCAAGGAAAACATCTAACTCTAAAACTATCCTGGGAGTAACGTTTACCTATGTGATCTAAAATAATTTCTAGAAGCAATTGATAATGAAAATCATTCAATCACCATGACAAAAGAATCCATTTAAAAATGATTATTTCGTATAAAAAGTAAGTCGAAACAATTATGAGAAATATATCGCATAAGAGTGATTCACATATTCGGCATAAAAAGTAAGTCATCATCATACAGAAGTGCAATAATGATAACTAAACATTTCAAACTTTCATATATAAATAATTGAAAATGATTTATTGCTTAACACATAAGTAAAAAGTATTAGGAGATAAAAATACCATTGGTAATAAGTTCTACTCATGAGCTGCAGTAATATATATCTATCTTCAAATCACTTAACATCCACTAAGAGTACAAAATTGCAATTCAGTAGTAGATATCAAACTCATATAGAAAATAAATCTCGTTCCATTGATTTTATCAAAACCTCCTCAGTGGGGGGCAGAATGCACGTTCTGAAGAATTGTTTTTGATAAAACTCTGGACCCCTCTCTAAATGCATGAGCGGGGTTTAAATAATACTCTATGAAATCTAAAAATAAATATTACAAAAATAGATGAGGAGGTTTAAACGGCCTGCCTCATCTTAAGCAAAAATAAACTGTATCTATGATAAATCCTGCATCTGATCCTTTAGATCGCAAATATCCAGCATCGGTTTCAAGAGTGTTGGTTGGACAACTTCGGCGTTTAACTATCCTGCAAATACGGCGTTGGCAAGAGCTGGCGCTATCTTCTCAGTAGAAGTTATGAGGCACTTCAGGTTCATCCATTGGCTATGTGTTTTTACCAGGTACTGCCTATATGTTTCCTAGTTTAATTTATTTACCTATTTAATCGCCTCTGCCCTTTCTTTTGTTGTTTGTTTCCACACTGTTTTAAGCTGTTGTGCCTTAGGAAGGAAGCTCGGAGTGGTCTCTGCTACCAAATTGGCCTTGTGCAAATTTTCATTTATGCATTCAATGAAACTGTTCGCTGCTGTCCCTGCCTCTTCCATTGCCTCTTCTGCTTCCTTTAGCCGAGAATCCCATTTTGCGAATAAAATCTCTTTGTGCGATTCGTCAATTTTGGGCATGCATTCTATTTTCCCTTCTTCGAATCTCTACCGGTTCAAGAAGTTTAGGACCTTCTTAAAAATTGAATCATATTCAAGTCATAATTCTACAACTTGATTTTTAATATTATCGCTCATTTCGCAATGGGAATTCCATTGCGAAATCTTTTGGCATAGTAGTTATTTTTGTTGCAAGAGCTGGGAATTAAGAGCAAGTGCCTTTGTGATAAACTCGCCAATTTTGGGATCATCTTTGTGTAGTTCTATTATACCCTGTAATTGCTCTTATTTACTAGCCAAACTGCTTTGATGTGCCAATTGCATTTGTTGGAAGTCTTGTTGAAGCTTTGCTAGCTGTGTTTCCGCTTGTTGATTGATGCTGACTTGCTGTAACTGTTGTTCCAAAAACAAAATCCTATCTTCTTTTTCTTTAAGTAATAATTGAACCTCTGTTACCTTATCAATAGTTGCCGAAGCATAAGCACCTGCGATCTATGAGAGCCTAGTTAGATTTTTCGATGGGTCTGTAGTGGGGTCTTTCCAAAGAACATCCAAAGGTTCATCCTCGGGAGCAAGCACAGAATCTAGATTTCTTTAGTTTCTTTGCCTTCCAAAGATAGCCTTATGTTGAGGGCTATAAAATACGTCTAGAGGAGAAATTTCCTCTATCCGTAGTACAATCTCAGATGAAGGGGCAACAGTAATGTGCTTCGTTTCTTGAGTATTGATAGCCTTTTCTATTACCATTTCTGTGGTTGTCTCTTTTGGATTTGTTGATGGCTCTGCACTCTATTCCTCTGTGCTCAGAATCTTATTAAAATTCTCCCATTCCCTTTCTAGATCAATTATAGATAGCTTTGTTGGCTTTGTAAGAGGAGTGGGAACTTTAGCTTGTTTTGGGGACAAAGCCTACTGATCAGGCTTTTCTATAGATTGAGTTGTGTCTTTTATTGACTCCTCGCTTCTGCTGTGTTCACTCTTGGATTGATCACCGGACTTTTCAGCTGATTCTTTTTCAGAACTTGTTTTGGACTTCTCTTTTGAACCTTCACTTATGCTAACATTGGGAGTAGGCTCCCTTATTGGTTCGATGAGCAATTGGTCCAATGGGACCTTTGATAACCTCTGCTTTCTGTAATTGTCAAACTTTTGGAGATTTTCTTGGTCAAAATGAATTCGTGTTGTATGCTAAACTTCTCTGAAGGTGTTTTTCTGCAGAAAAACATCATCAAAGGGATCTTCTTCATGAGAAAATACTTTTATTTTAACCATTGTAGTAAAATTACTTACAACACCAAAGGGATCATATTGCCTCCTCGGGAACTTTGGTAGTTGTAAACATAATACATTATCAACTTCTTTGAAAGCATGACCTAAGTCATGCAATGAAAATGCTCCACATACTACAGGAAACTGGGGCCAAATGGCCTTCTTGGAATCTTTAAGTACTTTGCTCATTCCCCCCATGCCGCAGGTCTGATAGGCTATCTCCCTAGCCATCAGTTTGTCGGGGACATAATAAGGTAGCACATGGGGTGCAGCAATGCTGCCAAACACTCTGATATAAGTGAACAATTCTTCCCCAAACCATCTTGCCATTGAGAGAATATCCACCTCGGCTTCTTGGGAAAACCTTGGGTCATATCTGTTGTAGATCTTTTTATGGATCGGGAGTATAACTCTGTGACAAATTTTGAAGAAATGTGGGATGAAATTGGATTCCCACAATACTTTCTGATAACCCTGAATGGGAAGTGGATTTTGTACTGCCCACCTCCATCCCATAATAGGAAATTTAGAAACAAAACAAATAGTGTCCATAACATAGGCGCTCAAAAAGAATGGAGGGTAAACCCTCGAATCTATGCTTCTTTTTCTTCTATATTCAGGAATTACAACAGCTAAATTATCTGACAGGAATTGGGCCCAATTCATTATTGTGGCATTGGTAGCTGCATCCACTAGAGGTAACCATTCTGATGAAAACTTGTTGATGTCTGGTTTCCCAAACAGTCTACATAACATTGCAATGGAAAAACAGTAAGGAGAACAAAGAGAGCCAATGGCGTACATACCATTTTTATCCCTTTTTAGTCTTTCCTCATTGTTTGACCAGTGCTTTGTGCATTCTGCCAAGTCTTCATTCTCCTTGGCAAACTTCTCGACAAATTGCTTGTTGTAGTTGGCCTGGGGTTCTGGCAAGTGGTACATACGCCTCAAATTGTTTGGGATAAATGACCCCATGACTTTCTAGCTAGCCGTCTTGAACTCTCTGTCAGATATGTCTGCGTCATCTATAATTCATTTCACCATGTTAGTGTAGGGGAGTATCTTTGGCCTTGCTGCAATGCGGTGTAGAAATGAGCATGCAAGTTCAGTTAGGGATGCTTCAGAGGAGCAGTGTCCATCCGCTGTAACTGTAACTTGCATAATTCTCAGTTTTTCGTCCTCTAACAATTGATACATAGCTTCCCACGTAGATATCCTTGCGTCCCGACTACATGTAGTGTCTATGAATAATGGGGTCATTTCTGTCTTCTCAGACGTGGGAGACTTGCCTTTCTTCCCCATTTCTTCATGTATTATGCTCTGTGTGCTCTTCCTGAAAGTTGCAAGAAGAGATCAAAAATATGATAAAGATGATAGTGAATACAGGTATAATCAAAGAAAGACGAAAATAAGGTGACGGGAGATATTTAATTCTAAATCATATCAAAAGATATCAACTTGTGTCAAATGGTTATTTACATTGATCTAAATCATTTTTAATAAATGACCACTAATGGACCGTTATGCTAAACTTTAATGTTCATAACTTTGCATCGAACGTCGGAAAATACTGTCCTAGAACTCTGAGCCCTTCGAATTACGATAAAAGAGATTTTGCGATTTGCTTTGCAATATCCCAGATCGGTATATCACAAAACTTGTTTCTGTTAAAAACCATCGTTACATTGAGCTATTGAAATATGTTATTTGCGAAATGCTATCTCATTTCGCAATATTTGGTTATGTTACATAAAGGGGCATCGCGGTATTGGAATTTGCGATGCGATGAGGTTATAGGCTTCATGATCTCACATTCTCATGGATCACATTTTCAAGGAGTGACTTTTATAAGGGATGCCCACTGTAACCTTTTTGTGATGTGAGAATAATATTTTTTAAAGTGGGTTTTTCATGTTTTTCCTTAATATTCAAGACTTTCTGTTATAAAGTTTTTCTTAGGCCTTATGGTCATGTAGCGCTTTTTATAAGGAAACTCATAGTTTGTGAAGTTTTGTGCGCTTGGAGTATGAAAAGGTAAATTTCCATGTTTTAGCAAGTTCCACTTTGACATCTTGTTTTATTCTAAAAACAAAAGGCAACATTAAATGCTAAGATTTGATTTTTTGGAAGGGTCCCCATTTATTAATGTTATTACTAACACTAATAAAAAGGGGGGTTGTTGATAGTCACAAAAATTGGCGATTCACTTGGAAGAACCAATGACCTCTGATGGTTTTTTGAATTTTCTAAAATTTCTAAAATAGGAATGGTTTTGAAAATGAAACTTCATTGTAGAAATATAAGGTAAATAGTGCTATTTATTAATAACAACATCTTGTTCTAACTATCTTTATTCTGATTATCTTCTTCCTAGAGTTAGTCATTTTACTCACATCAGTCATTACTTGGTTGTAAAGATAAAAACAAAGACATCTCTTTAGATCAGTTTAGGTGTACTCATTTGTCGTAGGTAGAGCCTTTGCTGCCAGCAGGCGTTCATATCCTCAACAAGGTTACCTATTACCCGGCAATGATCGAGTGTCCCACTTGAGAAGCATGCAATTTTCAAAGATAAATCCTCATATACACTTATTGCTTTTTCTTTTCTTGTTTCTCTTTTAATTCTTAAAGAACAATGTATTGGTTCGTGGCCAAATTGACAGTGCCATTCACTTGATTTATAACTTAACTGGACAATTTGGCTCGTGATGAGACCCATTGTCTGTTGATTGAAACAAACTCGAGCCATTACCCTATTTTGGTATGAAGTATGGCAATGTTAGATAGCTATAATCTTTGTGATCATGATAAGCCGACTCTTGATGAGACCTCTTATTATTTAAGTTTAAAGTGCATAGTTGGATTACTCTTTGAATCTCGCAATTTCTTCGAGTGGGGGGGAAGTCATTGGTTCCTTAAGAATTCTTCCGGACGACAATTGTAGAGTTTATAAATAGCTTTTATGCAGAGAATCTTTGTTTTGTTATTGATACCTTTTATGACTAATATAAGGAAAACTTCTTCCTAAGGTTGATTCTAACCAAAACTTGTATAGTTGAAACAAAAGAACAGGTAAAATTTTCAGAATAATAGCACTTGACCCTATGTTTCAAAAATGGAGATTAATTTTCCTAACCACTCCCATTTATACAAGCGAAAAAACAAAATAGACATGAGACACTATTCCTTTCGTGGAAACCAAAAGTGAACATTCTCAACCCGTTTTATTATCAAAAGAAAACTTAACTAAAAACTATAATCTACAGAGAATAGAAGAGATCATCTTCTATCAGAAATATTTCTTTAGGATCTGTCCATTAACAGGTAAAGACTCTCTTTTCCCTGCTAAATCTTGTAACATGAAAGTTGATGGACCAATGAGTTCGAAAATCTGGAATGGTCCAAGCCACATCCGTTGGAATTTAGTATGCTTGCCTTTCTCTTCATGGGCTTTATCGTATTTTAATATTAAGTCTCCAAGTTGAAAATATTTTCTAGACACTGAGTTTGAACCAAAAGAAGCTTTTACTAATTGTTGATGATAAGCATGGATAATTCTGGCCTTTTCTCGTTCCTCTTCAAGCTTAAAGATTTGCAACTGTCTTAATTTCAAGGATGAGGAAGGGGTTTCTTCAACGAATTGAATTAAGGCTAAAGAAGGAATAGCTAGATTTGTTGGTAAGACCACTTCTTTCCCATAAACTAAATTAAAAGGAGAAGTGCCAATAGAGGTTTTCTGAGTTATTCGATCTGCCCAAAGAGCATACATTAAAGACTTATGCCAGTTTCTATGATTTTGATCAATAGTCCGTTTGATGATTCTAATAAGGTTTTTGTTTGTTGATTCGGCCAACCCATTTCCTTGTGGATAATAATTAGCAGAATATTTAAGTTTAAAACCTCTTTTGAGCGCAAATTTTGTCATAGCATTACCTGAGAAATATGATGCATTATCAAACATTAAAGCAGAAGGTAAGCCAAACCTGGTGATTATGAATTGATCTATAAATTCGATGATACTCTCAGAGTTGGTTGTCTTGAGTGGAACTGCTTCTACCCATTTGGTAAAGTAGTCAGTAGCTGTAAGGATGTATTTATGTTGTTTAAAAGAATGAGGAATGATCTCACCTATTATATCTAATCCCCATTGTTCAAATGGCTGATCGATGTTAACCGACTGTAATGGAAATGATGGTTTCCTCTGTCTTCCAACGGCAATTTGACAAATTTGACATCTTCTTACATAGTTATGTGCATCTTTAAATAAATTTGGCCAGTAGTAGCCTGCACGCAGGATTTTATATGTTGTCACATCTCCTGCATAGTGTCCGCCTGCTGGTCCGTCGTGGAGTTCCTACAATACTTTTTCTGCTTCAGAATTCTCGAGGCATCTAAGGAGAATAGAATCATAATTCATCTTAAAGAGTACATCATTTACAATTTGATATTGTTTAGCTTTTAGCCTTGGGGCTCTTTTCTTTGTATGATTCAAATGTGGAGGAGCATATCCATTTTTTAAGTAAAACATGAGGTCGACATATCTTGATTCAGAGTCATTTAAGCTTACCTCATACAGTTGTACTTCACTGTTTGGAGACTATGTTTCTGATATGTGCGATGCTCCTGCCAACATCCTGCAAAAACCTTGACCTTTTACAATATTTGCTGGTTTAATTTCAGCATCATATTCTTGCAGGGTTGTGACCCAATTTTCCCTCTTTTCACCCACATCTTTTTGTACCAAAAGATTTCTTACTGCTGGAAATGGTACTATTATTTTGGTATGAGTCTTGAGAAGGAAGGGTCTGAAGTGTTTGATTGCTTTGAAAACAGCATAAGCCTGTTTCTCAACATCGGAATAATTTAATTCAGCTCCTTGCAAGTTTGAACTGAAGAAGGCAATTGGGGCTTTGACTTTATCTTGATTCGCTTGTGTGAGTATGGCAGCATACGATTTCTCAGAGGCAAATGTATACAGAGTGAAAGGATCGGAAAAGTTTGGAGTTGCTAGAGATGGGGCATTTATAATCGCTTGTTTTATCAAGCCAAACACTTCATGTTCTGTATGACCCCATTTAAAGAGAGAGTTTTTCTTTATCATGGCTTGGAGAGGTGACAAGTCAGGGAAAAATCTTTTAACAAAATTGATCTGACCAAGGAAAGACTGCATTGCTTTTTTGTTATGGGGTAAATATATCTCAGAAATTTCCTTAATCCTATCTGGGTCAATATGGATTCCGGATTTGGCCACTATGAATCTAAGAAGATTTCCTTCACTTAACGCGAAAAAAATATTTTTTTGGATTAAGCGAGATTCCATATTTTTCACAACATTGGAAGATCTGTTTTAAGTCTTTGAGATGATTACTGCGTTTTTTAGAATATATCATTATGTCATCTAAGTAAATCACCACTGACTTGTTCACTAATCCTTTGAACACGATAGCCATGGCCCTTTGAAACGTGCCACCAGCATTGATCAACCTAAATGGCATCTTTTGATACGCGTAAGTGCCCCATGTCGTTCTAAATGTAGTTTTCAATTGATCATCTAGGTGGACCAAGATTTGATTATACCCCAAAAAGACATCTAAAAAGAACATTAATTCAGACCCTACAACCAATTGTAATATCTGTTCCATAGGGGGTAGTGGAAAATTATCCTTTTGGCAAGCTTTATTGAGATTTCAAAAGTCAAAACAAATCTGGATATCACCGTTTTTCTTTCTGACTAGGACCAGGTTAGAGACACATCTGGTATCCCTAATAGGAAAAATAATATTGGCTCTAAGTAATTTGTTCAACTCAGACTTAATCTGGCTTTCCAGATTAGGATGCATTTTCCTCAATTTCTGTTGAACATGCTTTTCATCAGCAGTCATCAGAATTGTATGCTGTATAATTGAAGTGTTGTATGTTTTAAGATCATCGTAATTCCAGGCAAAGACACTCTTATATTGTTTCAACAGTCGAATGAAAGCTGATTTTTCCTCGAATGACAGTCCAAGACCTAAGTTGATGTTCTGTGGTTTTATGTCAGTCCCCAGATTCACTAATTCATATCTCAGAGTTGAACTCTAAAGTTTTGAATTGGTGGACCATTTAAATCTGTCCTTTAAGTCATATAGGTCCTCTAACTTGACTACGAATTTTGGTATAGCATTATTGTTGTTTCCTTGTTCCAGCTGCTTGTCATGTTGGTCTTCATCAATTATCTGATTATTGTAAGAGCCTTCTGAAGTCAGAAAACTCACAATATCAGGGTCATTGTTGAAAACTCTCCAGTTGGTAATGTTATCAGGAATAGAGGGTCTAAAGATTAATTCAATCGAAAATCTGTCTAGGCTATAGTCCTCTGATGGAATAAGCTTGGAAGACACATTAGCAAGGAGATCAGCACTCGCATTTTGAAGTCTTGGAATAGATGATATATCAAATGCTATAAAGTGTGAGGTTAGGTCTTGTACTAACGATTGATAGTGCTTCAAGTGTCCTGACAGACAATGTATAGAATTTCTTACTTGTTTGATAACAATCTCAGAGTCTCCAAATACTTGCAGGTATTTGATATTAAGCCTGATCGCCTCATATAACCCTTGAACTAACACTTCATATTCAACAGTGTTGTTTGTGCAATTGAACTCGAGTCTACATGTTAGCATGGTTTTCTCTCCTTTTGGACTAACTAATATACAACCTACTCCTACTCCATCATTAGACTTAGAACCATCAAAAAATAATTTCCAAAACAAAGTTTTATTTACAGGTTTATCTACAAAATTAATGCATCTAGAAGTGTCCATTTGAGAGAAATTTTCTATCTGAGATAAAACAGAATTTTCCAAAAAAGGTGAAGTATGAGCATTGAAATTCCCTAAGAACGAATCAACAGAATAGTTTCCAATTATGTTGTTGTTGTACGCTACAGGCTCATTTTCTCCTTCTAACTCTGTCACTATATACTTTTGATGTCTCTCTCATTCAACCTTGATCTGATTTGGTTTTCCATTGTAAGGGAGCCACATATGAGGCCAGTCAGTCACGAAGTAATCTTGAAGCTTTTCTGACCAATCCCTACTAAGAATTAGTCCATAAAATTCAGGGATATCTGTGACAAGTATATCAATAACCTGACAAACCTTTGGGTTTGATGAAAGCCAGATGGTCACTTGATTAAGTTCACTGATGACCTCTACTTGAGACTGATACAGCTGTACTATTCGTACTACAGATTTCTGAGGTTGGACATTTAACTTTGCACAAACTATCTTAGGCAAAATGTTAGATGAGGCACCGAAAGCTACCAGATAGTTATGTAAATTTTTATTGAAAACTTCAAAGGTAAGGAGAAATGGCGGAGTATGGGATTTTGAACTTCCTCCAATCAAAGCAATGTCATTAGGATTGACTTTATTTGAAATGCCAGCCGGAGGTCTTCCCATTTCATTGGTAGCTTGCGAAATTACAGCGGCAGGTAGAGGCGTAATAAGTACTGTGTTTAGCTCTTTAAAGAGCAATTTCTATTGATGCTTTAACTTGTTGAGCTCGTGAAAAGTGATATTAGCCCTAATTTTTTTCATATCTTCAACAATGTTATACTCCATTTCATTAGAAATGATAAGCGTTTTAGATGGAGTTGTTGAATCAAATTGGACTGGGTTTGTCTGAGTAGACTTTGGTGAGGATTTCTTACCTGCAATTTTATCCTTGGGAGTCGGACTTGGATTTTTCTGTTTAGCACTGGATTGTGGAGGATCAAGTTGATTTCTACTTCTGGTAGTAACAGGTAATGCATCTTGATCTTCTTCATCTGGAAGAATGAAGTCCCACATTCCTTGTAGTTCTACAACTTCATCATCATCAGTTTATAGCATTTGGAGGTTTAGGATCAGTTAAAGGATTTCTTCTAAAGGGTTTATAAGGTTTCTTGGAAGAGGTTTCCACTACATGTTTCTTTATATCTACCATTTCATTGGACATGTTTTTCAAGACTTTTTGTAATCCTTCCAGGTCGAACGGGTCCTTTGGCTATTTTTTCTTAGGATCATCTCTAAAAGACACTTTTTTAGACTTTCTTTCATCTACAGCATTTTTCTTTTCTACTACTAGGATACGCTTTTCTACAGCTATTGCCTCTTTCATGTTTTCTACTAGCATTGGCTTGGCAGCTCTATCTACAAAGATAGCTAAATTTATCGGTAAAGCATAGAAATACCACTCATTTTGGACTTCATCGCTAGGCTTAGACACTGTTGGTATTTTTTTTAACAATTTATTGAAGCAAAAGTTGAAATCCTTAATCGGTTCTTTTGGTTCAACTTTTAAATTGGAGAGGTCATTGATTAAAGTTGTTGTTGACCTATCATCCCCAAATTTTGTTAAAAACTGATCATAAAACGTATCCCAATTATTCATGGAGCCTGCTGGTAAAGAAAAATACCAGGATCCTGCTACTCCTTGTAATGTATAAGGGAATAATCATACACCTGCGTCCTCTTTTGTTACTCCATTCAAATTAATGGATAGCATGAAATTATTTATGTGTTCCTCAGCCAACTGGCCATTGTCAGGATTGAACTTGGGCAACCATTTCTCAGGATGAGCTAGTAATTGCGATAAAGGTGCAGGCATTCTTACAGCTCCTGGATTGGCCCATGGCCTTGGTGGTAGATTTCGTGCCATTGTTGGATTATGAGTAGGAGGAGGTTTTGCAGTAGTTGAAGGCGGTTGGGTAGAGGAGGATGTTGCTCCCGTACCTATGTGAACCACGATCTGGAGTTGAGGGATGGATGAATGAACTTGTCATGATATGGATGGCATGGTAGATGAAAATGATGATAGAACCTCGGTTTGAGATTCTACTGGGGTTTTCCTAGCTTTCTTACGAATTGGTAAAGGAAACTGAACTTGTGGGATTCCTAACTTTTCACTTTGTGCTCTAGTCAATCATTGAGATGGGGTCAAATGAGAAGTGACACTACCTTGGGATAACTCAAATTCCTCTTGAGATATAGAGATTCCTTGTAACTTATGAATTAAAGTTTGTAACTCAGGGGGATCTGAAGAAGAATGATCTGGCTTGTTTGGGATTTCAATAATGTGCTCTGTATTTTTCTTTTCAACTTCTGGTTCAGAGATGGAAGATTTGGAATGCGAACGAGAAGTTGAGGGTGATGGTGAGGGAGTTTTACTCTTAGAATGGCATGAAGATGTAGATTTACTTGCCATTCACAGTCAGGCCCTCCTTCTAGCGCCAAATATGTTGAAGGCTCGAAAAATCAGGTCTCCAACAAGGGGGATAACCACCCGGTCTGGACCTTAATGTAGCTCCTTTTCCATTTGGAATAGTGGCTCCGACTGGGGATGATGGGACCAGTTTCCCAATCTGTTTATGATGTGTGTGCTAGCGGGATGATGTTTTTCTTTTTGGGGTTTTATGGGGTGAATACTTGTTCTAAATCTAATCTATCTTCTAACTATCATATGCAATCTATTGTAATCAAAGAAAACATCTAACTCTAAAACTATCCCAAGAGTAACGTTTACTTATGCGATCTAAAATAATTTCTAAAAGCAATTGATAATGAAAATCATTCAATCACCATGAGAAAAGAATCCATTTAAAAATGATTATTTCGTATGAAAAGTTAGCCAAAACAGTTATGAGAAATATATCGCATAAGAGTGATTCACATATTCAGCATAAAAATTAAGTCATCATCATACAGAAGTGCAATAATGATAACTAAACATTTCAAACTTTCATATATAAATAACTGAAAATGATTTATTGCTTAACACATAAGTAAAAAGTATTAGGAGATAAAAATACCATTGGTAATAAGTTCTACTCATGAGCTGCAGTAATATAGATCTATCTTCAAATCACTTAACATCCACTAAGAGTACAAAAGTGCAATTCAGTAGCAGATATCAAACTCATATAGAAAATAAATCTCGTTCCATTGATTTTATCAAAACCTCCTCAGTGGGGGGCAGAATGCACGTTCTGAAGAATTTTTTTTGATAAAACTCTGGACCCCTCTCTAAATGCATGAGAGGGGTTTAAATACTACTCTATGAAATCTAAAAATAAATATTACAAAAATAGATGAGGAGGTTTAAACGACCTGCCTCATTTTAAGAAAAAATAAACTAAAACAAAAATAAACTATATCTATGATAAATCTTGCATCTGATCCTTTAGATCACAAATATCCAGCATCGGTTTCAAGAGTGTCGGTTGGCCGACTTCAGCTTTTAACTGTCCTGCAAATACGGCGTTGGCAAGAGCTGGCACTATCTTCTCGACAGAAGTTATGAGGCACTTCAGGGTCATCCATTGGCTATGTGGTTTTACCAGGTATTGCCAGTATGTTTCCTAGTTTAATTTATTTACCTGTTTAATCGCCTCTGCCCTTTCTTCTGTTGTTTGTTTCAACATTGTTTGAAGTTGTTGTGCCTTAGGAAGGAAGCTAGGAGTGGTATATGCTACCAAATTGGCCTTGTGAAGATTTTAATTTATGCATTCAATGACACTGTTCAGTACAGCCACTGCCTCTTCCATTTCCTGTTCTGCTTCCTTTAGCTGAGAATCCCATTTCACAAATAAAATCTCTTTGTGCGATTCATCAATTCTCGGCATGTCTGCTCTTTTCCATTCTTCGGATCTCTGCCAGTTCAAGAAGTTTGAGACCTTCTTAAAAATTGAATCGTATTCAAGTCGTAATTATACGACTTGATTTGTAATATTATCGCTCATTTTGCAATGGGAATTCCATTGCGAAATATTTTGGCTTAGTAGTTCTTTCTATTGCAAGAGCTGAGAATTTAGAGCAAGTGCCTCTGTGATAAACTCACCAATTTTGGGATCATCTTTGTGAAATTCTATTATACCGTGTAACTATTCTTCTTTACTAGCCAAACTACTTTGATGTTCCAATTGCATTTGCTGGAAGTCTTGTTGAAGCTTTGCCAATTGTGTTTCCGCTTATTGATTGATGTTGACTTGTTGTAACTACTGTTCCAAAAACAAAATCCTATCTTGTTTTTCTTTAAGTAATAATGGAACCTCTATTTCCTTATCAATAGTTTCTAAAGTATAAGTACCTGTGATCTGTGAGAGCCTAGTTAGATTTTCCGATGGGTCTGTAGTGGGGTCTTTCCAAAGAACATCCAGAGGTTCATCCTCGGGAGCAAGCACAGAATCTAGCTTTCTTTTCTTTCTTTGCCTTCTGATGACAACCTTATGTTGAGGGCTATAAAATACATCTAGAGGAGGAATTTCCTCTATCCTTAGTACAATCTCAGATGAGGGGGCAACAGGAATGTGCTCCGTTTCCTGAGTATTGACAACCCTTTCTATTACCATTTCTGTGGTTGTCTCTTTTGGATTTGTTGATGGCTCTACGCTCTATTCCTCTGTGCTCAGAATCTTATTAAAATTCTCCCATTCCCCTTCTAGATCAATTACAAGTGGCTTTGTTGGCTTTGTAAGAGGAGTGGGAACTTCAGCTTGTTTTGGAGACAAAGCCTACTGATCAGGGTTTTCTATAGATTGAGTTGTGTCTTTTATTGAATCCTTTCTTCTGTTGTGTTGACTCTTGGATTGATCACCAGACTTTTCAACTAATTCTTTTTCAGAGCTTGTTTTGGACTTCTCTTTTGAATCTTCACTTATGCTAACACTAGGAATAGGCTCCCTTATTGGTTCAATGAGCAATTGGTCCAATGGGACCTTTGATAACCTCTGCTTTCTGTAATTGTCAAACTTTTGGAAATTTTCTTGGTCAAAATGAATTCATGATGTATGTTGAACTTCTCTGAAGGTGTTTTTCTACAAAAAAACATCATCAAATGGATCTTCTTCATGAGAAAATACTTTTATTTTAACCATTGTAGTAAAGTTACTTACAACACCAAAGGGATCATATTGCCTCCCCAGAAAATTTGGTAGTTGTAAACCTGATACATTATCAACTTATTTGAAAGCATGACCTAAGTCATGCAATGCAAATGCTCCACATACTACAGGAAACTGGGGCCAAATGGCCTTCTTGGAATCTTTAAGTACTTTGCTCATCCCCCCCACACCGCAGGTCTGATAGGCTATCTCCCTTGCCATCAGTTTGTCGGGGACATAATAAGGTAGCACATGGGGTGCAACAATGCTGCCAAAAACTCTGATATAAGTGAACAGTTCTTCCCCAAACCATCTTGCCACTGAGAGAATATCCACCTTGGCTTCTTGGGAAAATCTTGGGGCATCTCTGTTGTAGATCTTTTTATGGATCGGGAGTATAACTCTGTGACAAATTTTGAAGAAATGTGGGATGAAATTGGATTCCCACAATACTTTGTGATAGACCTGAATGGGAAGTGGATTTTGTACTGCCCACCTCCATCCTGTTAGCGTTCGAATTTGCCTCAGGCTGAGGAAGGAAAAACTCGAGGCCACATCAAACCACGCTCAGCCTCGTAGCTAGCCCTACGAGGACAGGAGAGGGCTCTCTCTGGTCAATCTCGGAAAAAGGTAATCAAAGAGGCTCGAGATGACTAAATTGATGACCAATTTTAGGCTAGGTATGAATTACAAGGATTATGAAATTTATTTTTTGAAATTTTGTTGAATTCAAGGGAAAGGCAATTTTGGGTGCGGGGATGAGACACAGTTTCTGCAGAGGTCTGATTGGAGCAAGGTAGGCAATTGCTTTGATGCTTTTAAAGTGATGAGGTGAATAGATCAGACAGGTGAGGAGCTAAGGAGAGCAAACAAACGCAGGGGTTCTCCTTAAACTGAAGAAAACATGGAAAATTAAACAAATTTAAAGGCAGAGCATAGAAAATTTATGGATTCTACCTTAACACTTCATTTGTTCAATTGCAGAAGATGAGAGAGGGAAAATGATACACATAACAAACTTACAAGTACTGAAAGAAGCACACCATCAAGACATAAAGCCACAAGAATTCCAAATAGTGTTGCAAATCCCTGGTCTTCCCTTTGCCAAAATGCTGAAGTAAAATGTACAATAAAGTCTCAAAGCCTCTTCCCAAAGAGTCCAACCATGAAAATGACTAAGAAGATACATAATATAGGCAAGATAACACATTTCCTTGCCTTTAGGGGTCGAGCTCATCATCCTAGGAGCTGTTTCAACCAATTCTAAACAAAGCACTACAATCTAGGAAATCAAAACAACTTGCCTCTATAAGCTAGGAAACCAATTCATTCATTAATTTTTTGCTATTTTATGAATGAATCTTATAGAATAGGTAAATAAGTGTCATGTCAACATGAAAATACATTAATTACATCAAAGAGGGTGAAAAATCCCATCAAAAGTCAAAACTGGTCAAATAGCTACGTTTTCCTGTGCTGAAGATGAAAAACTTAGAAAATACCCTGATGCGTAGCGCGCCAAAACCCTACGCGTAGCGTGCCTTTCAGCTCACTTTTGGAGCACTTCCCGGCATCCAAATTGAGCTCAGGTGGGCTTTTTGGAAAGGTCTGGATGTCTAATTTCCAACCCAAGTGGAATTTTTAATTTGGTGCCCATTTGCCCCTCCAAAAATGCATTTTCCCAAGACTGCTTCCTGTGTGTCCAAAAAGGGGCAGTAAGGTTATTTTTTGCATGTATTTTGACCTTTTGGGGGCCCAAAACTTGATGAAATGTCTTGGCATTGGCTGAGCAGGTGTATTTCATCATGACAAATCCAAAAATGTAGACCTTTTGTGAATTGGACCTCCCCATCTTCAGGGTAGCGCGCGGCACGCTACGCGTTGAGGTAAAACCTGTTTTTAACACAAAAATTTCAAAATTGACCAAAAGTTCTCCAAATTTTCTGAATTTTGAGCTGGGGGTGTATCATCAAGTACCATGCTCCTTCAAGGAGGCTTCGGCCAAAATTTGGAGTGGATCGGGCCTTTTTCTCCATTTTAATGCCTTGCTCAATCACCCTTTAAGAACCTTCATTCTCGCTTTGCAAACATGCATGCGGGCCCAGTAATGATTCTTCATATGGTGGAGCATATCTTTGTCTGCAAGGCAAACAATTTCTCTAAATGAGTGTTCACCCGGATGAGCATAGACTCTCGCTCAATAGGTGTCAAATCACCGGGTCTCTTGCGGACCAAGTTTCGGTCTTCTCGGATTCACCGCAACTCATAAAGAGTGTGTTCATCTTCTAGCTGCTTGTTGCGCTGCTCCAAGTAGTTGATTGTCCAATTGGCCATTTCCAACTTCTGTTGCAACAAGCGATTCTCAGCCTTTTGTTGCTGAATGATCTCCTTTAGCTCCGAGCTAGGAGAACTAATATCAAGATCAATAATATCCGTGTCCGGATCTCCTGAAGGTCCCTCATCAAACATGGGTTGCTTGCCTCTGTCCTGTACCTGTGCCTGTACCTGTGCTGCAGAAGGCGAGACCCTTTCCACCTAATGTGGAGATAATACTCGCTGCGCTGATGAAGTCAACGAGACCCCTTCCACCCCGGGTGGAGATAGTACTCGTCGTGTAGATGCAAATAAGGCCCTCATGGCACATCTATCATAATTTTTTCTCATTAATCTTGCAAAACCAAGAACCAACCATGGAAATGAAGCCTACATGTGGTTTGCTTGAGTTAGGAGAGGAGTTGAATGCTTGCTGGCAAGTTTCTGGGTGAAAAACCCAACGCGTAGCGCACCTTGCCCAACGCGTAGCGCGCCTCTCGTGCGTAGCGCACGAGTAAATTTACACTGATAAAAGTATGCTGATGCGTAGCGCGCCCCTGGTGCGTAGCGCGCCCACCCTGATGTGTAGCGCGCACCCAGCTACATAGTGCATTTTTCAGGAGGTTTTTGGAGGCCTTCCCTGTGTCGAAATCGGGCGCAGATAGCTCGTTGGAAAGGTATTTGAGTCTACTTTCCAACAAAACTAGAATTTTTCAATTTGGAGTTCATTTGCCTTGTCAAAAATCAAATCTTCCAAGACTGGTCAAAATGTGCCAAATGAGGCTGCCTCAAGGCAGAGTGCTGTTGCAGTCAACTTTTGAATGCCTTCGTCAACTCCAAATTGAGCTCATGATAGCTCATTGGAAATATATTTGTGTCTAGTTATCATTTGACTCATCAGAAAATTCTTTTGACCAACCAAGCTAGGAGAAAATTTTATTTTCCCAAGGTCACTCCAGAGGTGCATTCCATTCTCCTGAGGCAACGATATTTTTGACATTTCTCTAAAACCATGACACCTGTGTAAAAATTGAAGGAGGTTCTTCTTTTTTGGCATGTTTTGAACAAAAACCTCTCTTAGTTTTTCCAAATTCATCTTTTATTTCTCTAAAACATCTTTTGAGTGAAACCTATCCCGATGTGTGAAACAAGGGATTTTGTCGAAATGAAGCGAAATGAAGGGGATGAGGGGCTTCTAAATTCTTGGGGAAATTTTTGGAAGTAGGGAGGCATGTTATGAAGTATGGGAAAGTGGAATATTAGAGATCGAGTGAGGGGAAGGGGTCTAAAAGGGAAAAACACAGGCCCAACGTAGAAAATTGCCAGGTTGTAGCAAGAAACTAGGGTTTGTGCGAAAATGAGGAATTTGGCGGATCTAAGGGATGGGAAATGTTTAATAAGGTACATGAAGGATAGGGGAAGGTGTATGAACATCTGGATACAAGTTTTGCTAATGATTTGACCATCCAAGAGAAATTACCTCCAAAACCCTAAGAGAGGGAAATAGACCTTACCAAGGCACAACTGAAGCATGAACAAGGTGTAAAATGACTCATTAGACACTGACATGATAATGAAAACCCTATGAATGATGATAGACTCAGAATAATGATGACATGGATTGGCATTTGGGAAATTTTGAAAAGAGTGAAAGCAAACCCTAGACCTAATGCCTAGCGACCAAATTTTGCTTGAAGACTCACTGAAATGACAAAATTTGACCTTGACACTTCAAAATCACTTTGTAAGAGCACGTTTGATCACTGGAGGAAGGCTGTAAAGACTGACACTAACACATCCCATAATAGGAAATTTAGAAACAAAACAAATAGCGTCCATAACATAGGCGCTCAAAAAGAATGGAGGGTAAACCCTCAAAGCAATGCTTCTTTTTCTTCTATATTCAAGAATTGTAGTGGCTAAATTATCTGATAGGATTTGGGCCCAATTCATTATTGTGGCATTGGTAGCCACATACACTAGAGGTAACCATTCTAATGAAAACTTGTTGATGTCTGGTTTCCCAAACAGTCTACATAACATTGTTGCAGCAAAACAGTAAGGAGAACAAAGAGAGCCAGTGGCATACATACCATTTTTATACCTTTTTATTCTTTCCTCATTGTTTGACTAGTGCTTTGTGTATTCTGCCAAGTCTTCATTCTCCTTAGCGAACTTCTCGACAAATTGCTTGTTGTAGCTGCTTGGGGTTCTGGCAAGTGGTACATACGCATCAAATTGTTTGGGGTAAATGACCCCATGACTTCCTGGCTGGTCGTCTTGAACTCTCTGTCGAATATGTCTACGTCATCTATAATCCATTTCACCATGTCAGTGTAGGGGAGTATCTTTGGCCTCGCTGCAATGCGGTGTAGAAACAAGCATGCAAGTTCAGTTAGGGATGCTTCAGAGGAGCCGCGTCCATCCACTGTAACTGTAACTTGCATAATTCTCAGTTGTTCGTCCTCTAATAACTGATACATAGCTTCCCACATAGATATCTTTGCGTCCCGACTACATGTAGTGTTTGTGAATAGTGGGGTCATTTCCATCTTCTCAGGCGCGGGAGCCTTAGCTTTCTTCCCCATTTCTTCATGTATTACACTCTGTGTTCTCTTCCTGAAAGTTGCAAGCAGAGATCAAAAATATGATAAAGATGATAGTGAATATAGGGATAATAAATAGAAAGACGAAAATAATGTGACGAGAGATTTTTAATTCTAAATCATATCAAAAGATATCAACTTGCGTCAAATGGTCCTTTACACTGATCCAAATCATTTTTAATAAATGACCACTAATGGACCATTATGCTAAACTTTAATGTTCATAACTTTGCATCGAACACCGGAAAGTACTGTCCTAGAACTCTGAGCCCTTCGAATTGCGATAAAAGCAATTTTGCGATTTGCTTCGCAATATCATAGATCGCTATATCGCAAAATTTGTTTTTGTTAAAAACCATCGTTACATTGAGCTACTGCGATATGCAATTTGCGAGATGCTATCACATTTCACGATATTTGGTTATGTTACATAAAGGAGCACCACGGTATTGGAATTTGCAATGTGATGAGGTTATAGGCTTCATGACCTCACATTCTCGCAGATCGCGTTTTCAAGGAATGACTTTTATAAGGGATGATTGCTGTAACCTTTTTGCGATGTGAGAATAATATTTTCTAAAGCGGGCTTTTCAAGGTTTTCCTTAATATTCAAGACTTTCCATTATAAATTTTTTCTTAGGCCTTATGGTCATGTAGCGCTTTTTATAAGGAAACTCCTAGTTTGTGAAGTTTTATTCTCTTGGAGTATGAAAAGGTAAATTTCCATGTTTTAGCAAGTTCCACTTTGACATTTTGTTTTGTTCTAAAAACAAAAGGCAACATTAAATGATAAGATTTGATTTTTTGGAAGGGTCTCCATTTATTAATGCTATTACTAACACTAATAAAACGGGGGGTTATTGATAGTCACAACACCTCCTCCCACATTTACCCAAGAAAATCGATCCACTGGGTTAAACATGTGATGAAGAGTTACTTTATGTGATTCAATTCCCCATGTACAGTTAACGAAGTGGAACCAACAAAATAAAACCAATCTGACCTTTCTTAGGAGCTACAAAACCTTCAAGAGACAACCAACCCTTCCAGGTGCCCAACCCTTGAGACAACTTATCATTTTTCTGAGCTAGACACCCAATTGCTCCCATGACAAGCCATGCATGCGACTGAGACCCTTCAATCTCTCCCACGACAAGGAATGCATGCAACTGTAGCCTTTTTCAAGAAGTTCTGAGCTAACGACCCCATATTTTGTGCCAATTTTTTAGGGCTAGGTCTCGTGCCTCTACCCAAAAATTTATGAAACTTCCAGCAATGATAAATAGCAATGAATTAAACCTACTAATGCAAACATTGGTATAAGGACTTGATCTGACCCCTACTAGTCGGGACAAGAATTTTGTCAAACATATCACAAACATGTAATCTACAGGTCATAACCACATATATGAGCATAGGGGTCTCATAATTATATGAGAACTTTCAAGAAGAATTGATGCTTTATCACAATAGTTGCATTATCATCTATTTGGCCATATATTCATTCACATTTATTGTACTAATCAAATCATGAGGAGAGACAGAACTAAAGTCTGTCATAAACCATGCTTATAATCCAGAATAACAATAGTAGAACAACCATAAAAACCACATATTAACAAGTAAATTTACACATTAAATACAAAATGAAAAGGAGTTCCTATTAATGTATGCATAATCCAACCAAGTCAAGGATTTCCACGAACCACCAGACCATATATTGGTCTGAACCAAATCTTTCTTTCCGCTAGTCACCCCCATGCCATATTCCAAGAATGAATGTGGGACTCACAACAGAACCAATCAAGTCTTCCTCGGGCTTTAGCGTATATCCACCAAGGGATTCTTAGGCCCAAAACCCTCATCAATACAACCAGCCATTACTGCAATCCCATTGGATCACTAGGCCCTAAACAAGCATGGATGCCTCAGGATCTCTCCTCCTAAACCACGATGAATTTGTTCGTCTCCACATCTCGGCTATATTGTGTATCCTTCCATTATCGATCAAGGGATTCCTAAGCCTACGAGGTCTCCATGCTCTGGGCTTTACCGTGTATCCTGCCATTATCGTTCAATGGATTCTTAGGCCCAATCAATGGTACTCACAACCAAGCTTTACCGTATATCCCACCAAGGGATTCCTAGGCCTTGTGATTAACCATGAGACCAGCCCACTTAGCTTTGAATCCATCTAATAATCCATCTCAACCAAAACAATATAACCCCATCACACCATGGTTATCCGAAAATGGAAAGGCAAGGCCGAAAGACACTGTCACACCTGGCAAGACCCATGCCAATGGCAACACCAAAACCAAAAACACACATGCATATATCATGCATGCCAAAAATAACAAGGAAATCATACATGCAACTCAATACCTGCAAGTAATCCTATTATCATCACTCGAATCCTGCTCTTCCTTGATTGATCCTTGCTTCCTCTTGCTTTCTTGTCCTTTCTTTGCCTTCTTTTCTTCAATGATAGAATTATCCAAGAATAATCTAACTGTCTAAGAGTATGAGAAAGAGAGATAATAGAAAGAGAACTCGAAAGTTGAACTGACAAAAAGTTTTTGAACTGATCCTTAGAAGTATTTTTATTAATGAGGCCTTTATTTTCTTCATTTTCCATTATTTTCCTTCATTTTTGTCCTAACATGAAATCTGCTACCTTTAACCACCCTTTTCTCCTAATTTCCATTATTTTCATAAATAAAATGCCAATTATTGCCTCTTTTCCTTTCCAAAGCCTTTTCCATTTCCTTAGCCACAATAAACTAAATGAACACCCACACTAGGATGTTTTTCCCGACATTCAGCTTGGAATATGTGTCCCATGACCTTGTTTATTATTTTTCCTTTATTAACTTTATTACATGGAATCTTTGACCAGGGTTGTTATAGAACCCTCCCCATTGGGGGAACATTTTCCTCGGTGTTCAATGACACCTACAACCAACAAGACTGTTGAAAAGAAAAACATACTACCAATGGAGCTTTATAACATAGCTCGATGCAATATTTACAATGATTGACCTGCTGAAAGCAAGCCAACATGACTACATAACAAAATGACACCCATACTCCTTAATGGAGCTTTATTACACAACTCATGGTAGTATTTACATCCGTATACATATAAAAAAGCATCACACCAAAACATATGCCAAAAACATTCACTCAACTAGCGAATAGAGAAGGATATATAGCCCACATCTGATCTGACATCTCCCATGTAAATTCATCGGGCCCAAAGTGCTTCCACTACACTTTAACCCACTCAATTTCTCAGTTCCAGAGCATGAGAATATTTCTCTACAAAATACATTGAGGTTTTAGCTGGAATTCTACTTCTGGCTCCACCTGCAATATAGAGCAGTCAATCACATGATCAACATATTTAACATACTTCTTAAGCAATGACACATGGAAAACATCATGGATTTTCACTGTTGGAGATAGTGCAAGTCGATAGGCTACGGGTCCTATCCTTTCAAGAATATTGAAAGGTTCACAAAACTGAGGATCCAACTTGTCACATGATCCAATCCTCAAGGAGATATTCTTGGGCTTGATGCGCAAGTAGACCTGTTCCCCAACCTGAAACTCCTTAAACATTCTATTATAATCTACATAAATTTTCTATTTTTCATATGTTTCCTTCATATTCTTCTTGATTACCTTCATTTCATGTTTCATCTCTACCAACATTTATGGTCCTATAAATAGCATGTTCAGTGGATCACTCCAACTGATAAGAGTATTACAACTCTGTCCATACAGTGCCTCGAACAAACTCATCCTCGGTGAATCCTGATACCCATTGTTGTAAGAAAACTCAATCAATGGAAGGTAATCCTCCCATCTCCTTTATTGATGCATCAAATATATCCTCAACATGTCCTCTAATATCCTATTGACCCTCTCTTTCTGTCCATCTATCTGCGGATCGGAAGTTGTGCTGGAGGCCAACTCCATGCCCAAACTTGCAAACATCTCCTTCTAGAATCTAGAAGTGAACTTAACATCCATGTCTGACACAATATTCCTTGGAACACCATGCAAGCTCATTATATCTTAGATGAAGACCTGTGCTACATAATTAGCTGAAGAGATAGACTTCATTGGAATGAAGTACAATACCTTTTTCAACCTGTCCACCATAACCATGATGGAATCATGCTGTCTAGATGTCCTTGGCAAACCTATGATGGAATCCATGGAAATGACCTCTCATTTCCACTATGGAATCGAAATCGGCTGTAGAAATCCACCTCAGTGCTTACATTATGCTTTTACCTATTGACAATCTAAGCATCTAACCACAAACTCTGCCACTTCATTCTTTAGATTCATCCAATAATAAAACTTCTTCAATGTTGTTAATGTATTCTAGTATCCTGGGTGCCCTCAATACAGTTTTACATGGAACTCTCACAAGATAGTCTTCTTGATCTCACTGTCATTTGAAACATAGATCATGTCCCTAAATCTAACCAAATCATTCATTGTGAGACGATATTCCACATCCTGAACACCTGTAGCCTGATGTAACTTGTGCCTAAGCTCCATGTACCTGTCATCTTGTTGTCCTGCCTATAAAATATGATCTTGTAAGTCTGTCCCATAAGAACTCATAGTTGTTATATCATTCACATGCACTCTCCTGCTAAGATCATTTGTAACCATGTTTTCCATTCCCTTAATGTACCAGATCTCAAAGTCAAACTCACTAATCATGGCCAACCATCTAGCTTGTCTGGAATTTAGATTTAGTTGGTCAAACAAATACCTCAATCCACTGTGATCTCTCATTAATACAAACCTCCTACCAAGAAGATAGTGCCTCCACATCTTCAATGCACGGATGATCGCTGCCAACTCAAGATCATGTGTCGAATAATTATGTTCATTCTCATTCAACTTTCGTGACTCATTGCGCACTGCATTTCCTTCCTACATTAAGACTCCACCAAGTCCTCTCTTGCAGGAATTTGTACACACCGCAAGCTTTTTGTTTGGATATACAATATTTAAGACTGGAGCATTTGTTAATAATTTCTTCAATTGCTCAAAACTTGTTGCACATTCTTCAGTCCAATCAAATTTCTTACCTTTCCTCTGCAGTGACATAATAGGATATGAAATCCAAGAGGATTGCCTAATGAACCTCATATAAAACCTGCTACTCCCATAAATGATCTTACCTCATCTATGTTTCTAGGAACTATCCACTCCATGATAGCTCTTAGCTTCTCTAGATCTACTACTATAACTTCCTTAGAAACAACATGTCCCAAGTAATGTACCTCTATTTGAAATAAACTACATTTATTGAGCTTACCATACAATTGATGCTCCCTTAGCAATCTCAACACTACTACTAAGTGTTCAACATGATCTTCCTCATTCTTAGAATATATCAATATATCATCAATGAATACAATGAAAAAATTGTCCAGATAAGGATGCAACACATTTTTCATCAAGCACATGAAAGTAGTTGGAACATTAGTCAAACCAAATGGAAATACAACAAAATCATAATGCCCATATCTAGTCCAAAAAGAAGTCTTGTAGATGTCCTCTTCTTTAATGCACACTTGATGATATCCAAATCTCAAGTCATTCTTTGAGAACACTGATGTTCTCCTTCAATTGGATGAACAAGTCATCAATCCTTGATAATAAATACCTATTCTTGGTGGTTACCTTGTTCAACTACCTATAATCAATGCATAACCTAATATTACCATCCTTCTTCTTCACAAACATTGGTGCACCCCAAGGTGATACACTTAGCCTAGTGTATCCCTTTTCAAGCATTTCCTTCAACTACAACTTAAACTCTACTAACTCTGATGTGCTCATCATGTATGGTGCCTTTGGTGTTGGTGTTTCCCCTGGTACCAACTCAATAAAGAATTCCACTTATCTGTGAGGTGGAAACTCTAAAATCTCTGCTGGAAACACATCCTAGAACGACGCAAGATCATGTACTTCTTCATAACTTTTGCGTCCTAAAAATCCTTACATTTATCACTAGAAATATGCATTGCAAATAACACACACCCTTTTCCGCAATTGCACCTTTCCCGCATCGATGTCACCATTCTAACTGATGTAGATTTATCCTTACCCTACAAGATTCTTTATTCCCCATTTTCATACAAGCATTCAATTGCTTTTTCATAGCAGTCCACCTTACTCCTGTGAAGATACAACCAGTCCATACCCAAAAGCATACTATATAAACCCATCGACAATACATTTAAATGTGTTGAGGTAGGCATACCATTCAACTCGAATGCACAAGCTCTTAACCAATGATGAACTCTCTTCTTTGTACCTATAGCCAACTACACTAACCAATATTCTACATAAACTTCTTTATTCAAACCACACTTATCCACCAGTTCAGGACTTACATAACTATAATTAAATCCAAGGTCAATCAAAATAGAAACAACTTGATTACAAAACTTACTTTCCATCTTGATAATAGATGTCTGGTGATTTTCCTGTTTGTTATCCAACGTAGCATAAATCCGTGGAATGCTCTGCCCAACATCCCCAATTGTCTATGTGTCTTGTGCACTGTAAATCTTAGGCCTACCACCCTGATTATGCAGACAATCTCTCTTGAGATTCTCCTTACCAAATGTCTAACATTGTAACCATCCCTTACCATCACCTTTATTATGTTGTTCTCCAGGCTGTGACCCATTAAAATTCTTGTAAAGTGCAACATTTTCTTTCTCTCCTATGTTTTGAGTTCTTGTTCACTTTGATTTCCATTTACCTTGAGCTTTGTCTTTCCCTTTCCAACCTTACTGAGATTCTCTCTTACACTTTGATTTCTCCTAACAGTGCTTCAATTTCTCAATGACTTCTTCAAGTGACCGAGGTTCATCATACTCAGTCCGATCTCTAAATGCTAATTTCAATCCATTGAAAAATATATGAACTTTGGCTTTTTCATCCTTAAGATATGGTACATTCCTTAACAACTCTAGGAACTCGGTTGTATACTCCACATCCATCATCAACCCCATATTTATCTCATATAATTCCTTGGCTCTGTTGTCGTAATACCTCTCTGAAAAATATGTCTTCCTAAAAATTCTCTTAAATTCATGCCAACTCAAATCCTCTATCTTGATGTCTCTAACCTGCTTCAAATCTTCCCACTAGATGTTTTCTTTCACTTTGAGGTTGAAGATAACTATTATGGCCTTCATGTTCTTCGTGTAATCATGCAGCTCAAAGAACTTCTTCATCCTGAGCATCCATGCCTTTGCATCCTCTGACTTCTCCAAATCCCCATCAAAGGTAGGTGGCTTGGATTTCTTGAACTCATCTGGAAAATATCCCCTATCACTCCTCCTATAAGGATGATAATGATGATTACCATGGTACCTGTTAGAACCAGAACTAGAATAGAACCTGTGTCCATCACCTCTCCTATCTAGCATATCCAAGAACATGTCATCTCTGATCATGTCCATATTCAACCTATGCCCACCATGAGATCTACTACCATATGCCCCATTAGTCCTATCCTCCTACCCATGGCTGATTCTAAGTGATCCCTATCTTTGCAAATATGAAAAACTCTAAAGGATTATGGCATTAACTTCTGCTTGTTTCTCCTATGCATGAATGATTTTGTCATTATATTCTTTACAACTTCTTATTTCTATCTTCAAACTTCTCAATGTGTCTGCTAAGTTAAAAGAGTGCCCACCACCATGCTGCTCATCTGATCCATAGGGAGAGTCTCGTGAACTGTAGTGTACCATCATTCTAGTCATATTTTATCTTCTTCCTGCAAGTATACCATGTCAATTTAAACCAAAACATAACATAATTAACATACCTCAGTATAATTCAAGGGAGGATATCTTGTCTGCAAGATCAACCAGAACAACGACATACATGTATAAACATAATCATATCAATACATTTCAACCATAATCCAATTATCATGCATGACCATGCAAACCACATACCATGACCTTATGCATTCCAACTATAACCATGTCAATGTATGCATAATGACGTATAGACACTTACATGCATAACAAGTGCATAACCGACATACACTCATGACAAATACATCCAACAACAACACCATCAAATTTCACATGGTGACACAATTGTAACCATGCCTACACAAAAAGTACATATAATACAAGCATAAAGAACACATATGCAACTGACATGTAAGCATGACCAACACATTCCGCCCGTCCATTCCAAGGGGTGAGCCATGCTCGAATACCACTCTGTAACGTCATCCTCCCATATTTACCCAAGATAATCGGTCCACTGGGGTAAACATGTGACGAAGAGTTACTATGATGTGATTCAACTCCCCATGTACAATTAAGGAAGTGGAACCGACAAAACAAAACCAATATGACCTTTCTTAGGAGCTACAGAACCTTCAAGAGACAACCAACCCTTCTAGGTGCCCAACCCCTTAGACAAGTTGTCATTTTACTGAGATAGACCCCTAGTTTCTCCCATGACAAGCCATGCATGTGAATGAGACCCTCCAGTCACTCCCATAACAAGGTATGAATGCGACTGTGGCATTTTTCAGGTAGTTCTGAGCCAACAACCCCATATTTCGTGCCACTTTTTCAGGGCTAAGTCTTAGAACTCTACCCATAACTTCATGAAACTTCCAAAAATGATAAAAAAAAAATGAATTAAAGCTACTAATGAAAACATTGGAACAAGGACTTGACCTGACCCCTACTAGCCATGGCAGGAATTTCGTCAAACATATCACAAACATGTAATCTATAGGTCATAACCACATATCTGAGCATAGGGGTCTCATACTTATCTGAGAATCGTTAAAAGAATTGATGCCTTATCACAATAATTTCATTATCATCTATTAGGTCATATATTCACTCACATTTGTTGTACTAATCAAATCACGATGAGATCCATAATCAAAGTTTGCCATGAACCATGCTTATAATCAACAAAATAACAAGAGTAGAACAACCATAAAAAACCGCATATTAACAAGTACATTTACACATGAAATACCAAAGGAAAAGGAGTTCTTATTAATTTATGCATAAGCCAACCAAGCCAGGGACTTCCACAAACCACCCAACCATAGAATGGGCTGAACCAAATATTTCTTTAAGCCAATCACCCCTATGCCATATTCTAAGCATGAATGTGGGACTCACAATAGAACCAATCAAGGCTTCCTTGGGATTTACCGTATATCCACTAAGAGATTCCTATGCCCAAAACCCTCAACAATATAACTAGGATTTACCACAATCCCACTAGATCACTGGGCCCTAAACAAGCATGGATGCCTCTAAATATCTTCACCTAAACCATGAGGAATTTTTCCTTCTCCACCTATAAGCTTTATCGTATATCCCGCCATTAATGTTTAAGGATATTCCATAGGCCTACAAGGTCTCCACCCTCTAGGATTTACCATGTATCCCACCATTACCGGTCAAGGGATTCCTAGGCCCACTCAAGGGTACTCACAACCAGGCTTTTCCGTATATCCCACTAAGGGATTCCTAGGCCTTGTGATTAATCTTGAGACCACCCCGCTTAGCTTCAAATCCATCCGTCAATCCAGGTCAATCAAAACAAGAGAATGCCATCACACCATGACTATCCAAAAATGGAAAGGCAAGGCTTAAAGACACTATCACACCTGACAAGACCCATGCCAATGATAACAAGAGAACTAAAAACATACATGTATGTATCATGAATTTCAAAAATAGCAAGGAAATCATGCATGCAACTTGATACCTGCAAGTAATCCCACTATAGCCACTTGAATCCCACCCTTCCTTACTTGATCCTTGCTTCCTCTTACTTTATTGTACTTCCTTTGCCTTGTTTTCCCCAATGCTAGAATGCTCCAAGCATACTCTAAGTGTCCAAGATTATGAGAGAGAGAGATAATAGAGATAGATCTCCAAAATTGAATTGACGAAAAGGTTATGAACTGATCCTCATAAGCCTTTTTATTAATTAGGCCTCTATTTTCTTCATTTTCCATTATTTTCCTTCATTTTCCTCCTCACATGAAACCTATGACCTTTCACCTTCCTTTTCTTCTAATTTCCATTATTTTCATAAATAAAATGCCAATTATTGCCTCTTTTCCATTGCCTTTGCCAATTTCCTTAGCCATGATAAACCAAATGAACACCCACACAAGGATGTTTTTCCCAACATTCAGCTTGGAATACGTGTCCCATGAACTTGGTTATTGTTTTGCCTTTATTAACTTTATTACATGGAATTTTTTACCAGGGTTGTTACATTAGATCTTCCAAATCCTATGGAATTCTCACTAAACTAGACATGTCCAAATATTTTAATAGACTTAGCTAGAAATTATATGTCACATGATCAAGGCTTTTGAGTTTGCATATACTTGGATCCATTGGGTTATGGCCCTAGTGGCTAAAGTTTTCTTTTCTATCCTAGAAAATGGATCTTCATTCCCCACTTTTCTCCCCTCAAGGGTCATTAGGTAAGAGGATCCTCTTTCTCCTTACCATTTTCTCCTTATGGTGGAAGGACAAGGTCAATCCATAAAATTTTATTTTCATGAAGGTAACTTGAAAGGTATTTCTATAAGTATCTTTGATTCTCCTTCCACCCATTAACAATTCATAGACAACCCTCTTCTAATGGGGAATCCTATTGTTCAGGAAGCTATTTCCTTGAAGATCATCCTTAATCAATTCTATGATGATTTTGGAACCTCCATCAATATTTCCAAATCACATATTTTCCTTTTCAATACACCTTCTAATATATGTATTCATATCAGTAGACTCTTAAGAATTCAGAGGAGTTCCCTTCCATTCAAATATATTGGAGCCACTTTGGTAGGAAAAATATAAGGTAAAAGGTTTGGGAATAATTGTTGCAAAAGTTTGAATGAAAACTCTCTTACTAGAATTTTAGATGCCCAAACCTTTAAAAAGGACACATTCTCCTTAAATGTGTATTGCAAGTTCTCCCTCTTTATCTTCTCTCAGCATTGGCAACCCCCAAAGTCATTCTTCAAGAAATGAGGAATATATAAATATCCATTCTATGGGGAAGAGCCAAAATTAAAAGGAAATGGGCATTGGTAGCATAGGAAAAATTATGCAAACCCAAATTCCTTGGTGGTACGTGTTTGAGGGACCCATAAATTCTCAACTATGCTCTTTGAGCCAAAACTTGGTGGAGATGGTTAAAGAATCCAACAACCTTATGGAGTTGAATTTGGAAATAAAAATATGCACCAAACATAGAGGAAACTCAACTTATTAGAATTGAAGTAGACATTAGAGGCTCACATCTATGGAATGCTTCCTAGAGAAACAAACATTTCATTCAAAATCATAGCTTATGGGAAGTGAGAGAAGGAAATTTAGCACTTTTTTGGGAAGAATCATGGCAACAATGACCCAAATTAGACCAAGAAGGGAAAATTAAAACAATACAAGAATAATTATTTTCACAAGGAAAAATTACAACAACTCAATATTGCGTTCACTCCCAAAATAAAAGACGCTGACAACAATGGGAGTATTACTCTCAATGGCCTGTAAATATTGATCAAGATACACAAGATGTAATAACTAAGGAGATGGAAAAAAGGAAGATTAGGACCCAAAAAGGTTTAGATATTTTAAGATCAAGTTATAGTCCTTCAAGAAATTTCAATCTTAAGAAAGCCTATACTAGCCTTTTGGGAGCCATGGGACATGACATCCAAAGCAAGTGGATGAAGCTTTGGAATTTGAAATTGTGACCCAAATTTACTCTTTTTTTTGTCTTCCTATGTTTAAAAAACCTTAATTTTGGATAAACTTCAAAAAACAGGATTTCAACAACCCTTTATATGTCAACTTTGTTTAGCCAACACAAAAAAGGACGTGCATTTGTTGAGAACTTGTGAGTTTCTTCTGAATTATGGGATCATATGGCTTTTATTTTTTGACAATCAAATTGAAACAAAGGTAGTTTGTTATAAACTATAGAGGAATGAAGATCCACCCCATATTCTAACCTAGTTGTAAACATAGTGTGGCAATTGTTTCTTGGGTTTATTATGCAGAAAATTGGAAAGAAAGGAATTGATGAATATTCAAAAATAAATATTCCCTAGATTCATTCTATTATTCTATCATTAATAAAATTAGAGAAATAATTCTTATAATCCATTAGACCAATCATGATTGGGATTGCAATATATAGGAAAAGTGTATCCTTTCTAGCCTTAATTTACAACATAATCATTTGCTGGCTTAATCATCCTTGTCCCATCCCAATTCATCAAGCCCTAGACATTTGTTCCCTTCCTTAAATGGTTTTCTAAAGCTGAACTTCGATGGTGTGTTATGAAACCAGCTCAAGAAAAGATAGAAAAGATAAATCCACGCCTTAGAATTCAGCCTCTTCGAGGGGGCAACCTCCTTTACATTACATAAATGAACAATTCTTGGATGATACAAATGACAAAACCTCCTTTCTATATATAGGAGTCTAAGGAGTCACAATATAATCCAGCCGACCTAACAATAATAATATAAAGCCACAAAAATAACAATAGAGGGATTCTAAGGGGCACAAAAATAACAATATGGGGGTAATAGGGGCACAACAATATAAATAAGGGGTATAACTACAATAGTAATGGGGTAATCACTAGTATTATAGGGACCCAACATGCCCCTCTCCTTCAAAAAAGTGTTGTCCTCAACGCTTGAGCAGTTCTGGATACTTCTGCATAAAATTCTCATCCTCCCATGTGGAATCTTCAGCGGATAAGTTCTTCCACTTGATTAGATACTCTGAAATTGATCGATTTCATAGCTGTCGAGTTCTTGTTTCTGTGACTGCTTCCGGTTCCAATATAATTTTTCCTTCCTCGTCAAGTTCTGGCAATATTGTTTGAACTGGGAGCTTGTCGCCTATAACCTTCTTTAAACATGAAACATGGAAAACTGGGTGCAATCGAGAAGCTGCAGGAAGCTCCAATTTGTATGCCATAGTACCAATCTTTTCCAACACCTTGTACAGACCATAATACTTTGGTGATAATTTATTATCCTTCTTAGCTTGCTTTAGGGACATTTGCTTATATGGTTGTAGCTGTAGGAATACCCAATCACCTACATCAAAACTTCTTTCACTGCGATGTTGATCTACCTGTTGTTTCATTCTATTTTGTGCCAACACGAGGTTATCCTTTAAGAGTTGGAGGACTTGTTGTTGATGTTCGATGTGATGTTCCACTGCCTGAACCTTAGAATTTTCTCTTAAATATGATGTGATTGATGGTGGTTGGTACCCATAAAGTGCCATAAATGGGGTCATTTTTGTTGCTGTATGGAAGGAAGTGTTATACCACCATTCAACCAGAGGCAACCATTTGACCCATTGTGTCTGTTTATCAGATACAAAGCAACGAAGATATCCTTCCAAACATTTGTTTACTATCTCAGTTTGCCCATCAGATTGAGGATGATAAGATGAGCTATGAGCTAACTGAGTACCAAGACAAGAAAATAATTCTGTCCAAAAATTTCCAGTGAAAATGGGATCTCTGTCGCTTACAATAATCTTTGGGTTTCCATGTAGCTTTTGAACTGTTTCCATAAATGCAGTAGAAACTGTACTAGCTTTAAATGGATGTGATAATGCACAAAAGTGTGCATACTTGGTAAGTCTGTCAACTACCACCATGATGACACTCTTTCCCTCAGACTTGGGTAAACCTGTGATAAAATCCATTGAAACCTCCTCCCAACGTTGGCTTGGAATGGATAAAGGTTGTAATAGACCCGGTGTCTTAATTGTTTCAACTTTATTTTGTTGGCAAACCAAACATTCCGCCACAAACTTTTGAATATCTGATTTAAGGCCATCCCAAAAAAATTCCTTCTTAACCCTGTGGTAAGTTTTTAAAAATCCCGAGTGCCCTCCTAAGGGAGAAGTGTGCAATTCCATAAGAATCTTTTGTTTTAGCTGGGAATTCTTACAGAGGTATAAGCGATCTTTGTACCATAACGAATCATTTTGCCAGCTAAATGTATCAGAAGTACTGGAATCTTGTTGTAGATTTTGAATAAGTGCCCACACTTCTTCGTCATTCTTCCATTCCTCCTTTGCTTCGTTTATCCAATCTGGTTGGATAATAGAAATGGCACACAACAATGCTTCCATATCCTCATCCTTTCTTGAGAGTGCATCTGCCACCACATTTTGCTTCCCTTTTTTGTAGATGATTTCAAAGTCAAAACCCAACATCTTTGTGACCCACTTTTGTTGCTCTTCAGAGGATAATCTTTGTTCTAAAAAGTATTTAAGGCTATCATGATCCGTTTTTACCTTGAAGTGTCTTCCCATTAGGTAGGGTCGCCATTTCTTAAGTGCATGGAGTATTGCCAACATTTCCTTCTCATAAATAGCTTTGCTTAAAAACTTTCCCTTGATTGGACGACTTTCAAAAGCAATGGGTCTTTCATCTTGCATTAGAACAGCACCAATTCCATTTCCTGAAGCATCACATTCCACAATAAAGGTTTTTGTGAAGTCCGGTGTAGCTAAGACCGGTGCTTGGCACATTGCCTCTTTAAGATGTTTAAAGGCCTTTGTTGCTTCCAGAGTCCATGAAAATGAATCTTTCTTCAATAATGTTGTTAGAGGTGCTGCTATTCTCCCATAATTCTTAACGAACTTGCGATAATACCCTGTCAACCCAAGAAATCCTCGCAGATGCTTTATGGATGTGGGAATTTTCCATTCCTTAATGGCTTTAATTTTGCTAGGGTCTACCTTAACTCCTTCATGAGATACAATATGACCCAAATATTCCACCTCCTGGACTCCAAAGAAACATTTGGATCTTTTTGCATATAATTGTTTCTCCTCCAATAGTTGTAGCACCTTGTCAACATGTTCAACATGATCCTTCCAAGACTTGCTGTAGATTAGTATATCATCAAAAAATACTAACACAAATTTTTTAAGGAATGGTTTGAAAATTGAATTCATCAAACCTTGAAATGTTGAAGGTGCATTGGTAAGGCCAAAAGGCATGACCAAAAATTCATAATGACCCTCATGAGTTCTAAATGCCATTTTCGGAATGTCTTCAATCTTCATTCTGATTTGATGATATCCCGAACGAAGATCCAACTTGGTGAAGTAAATTGATCCATGCAATTCATCTAGTAATTCATCAATTACAGGAATGGGGAACTTATCTTTAATAGTGAGCTTGTTGAGCTCCCTATAATCTGGACACATGCGCCATGATCCATCCTTCTTGTGCACCAATACTACTGGAGCTGAGAAAGAACTTTGACTCGGTTGAATTATACCAGCCTCTAGCATTTCTGCAACCATACGTTCAATTTCACTTTTTTGGACATATGGATATCTGTACGGCCTGATGTTTGGAGGAACACTTCCTGGAATCAGATGAATAGCATGATCATGATCACGCATAGGTGGGAGACCTTTGGGAGTCTCAAATACCTTGGAATGATTGTCCAGGAATTTTTGGAGATCTGGAGAAATAGATGATTCCAATGTGGAAACATCTAGCGAACATAATTGTGCAATTACACCTCTTTGCTCCTTTTTTAGAAGCTTTGTCATGCCATTAGAGCTGATTATCTTTCCTGGTTTCCCTGCAATACCCCTTAATTCAACTTCCTTTCCTTCCACAGAAAATTTCATGAAAGGTTCTTGAAAATTAAAAGCTATTGTACCCAAGGATTGTAGCCATTGGACTCCTAGTACAACATCAGCACCTCCCATTGGAATGGAAAGCATTGGGCTAGTCAATACATATTCTCCCATGGATAGCTTGATATTATGGCACTTTCCAGAAAAATTTATTGTTCCTCCATTTGCAATCATCACTTGACACTCTGGTGCTGGATATAGGAAGCAATTCAATTCTTTTGCTACCCTACAATGAATAAAATTGTGGGTGCTTCCTGAATCAATCAACACTGTTACCTTTTTCTTCTTGATTTGTCCTTCTATCTTGATGGTTTGAGGAGTGGTAATTCTCGCCAATGCATTACAAGATATGGTCGGATTTATTTGTTCTTCATATAAGCTTTGTTCCTGGAATATATCCTCTTCTTTTGACCTTTCTTGCTCCTTTTCTTCTTCCTCTTCACAATCTATGTAGAATAATTTCTTCTCAGCACACTTATGACCTTTTGTGTATTTGCTATCACAATTGTAACAAAGCCCTTTTTCTCTTTTTTCTTCCAATTGTTGCGGTGTCAACCTTGTAGGTTGTGGAAGACTATGGGCAACAACACTTCCGTCTTTATAGTTGTGAATGGTGTGCTTCCTAGTTGCCATAATTTTGCTTTCCATTTTTCTTGCTAACCTGAATGCCTTCTCTAATGAATCAGGTTCCCAAAGGCGCACATCATGTTGGATATTATCCTTTAAAGACCCTATGAACACATCAATCCTATGCTCCTCTGGAATATCTTTTACCCTTATGTTCAATTTTTGGAACTCCTCAATGTGCTCCATTATTGAACCCTTTTGTTTGAGACTTATCAATTGGCTAAAAAAAGTGTTGCTTTTTGTATCCTCATAATGTGCTATCAATTCTTCCATAAAAATTGCCCAAGTGATAAATTGTTTACGAGAACAAAGCCATTGATACCATACAAACTGATTTGGTTCCAGATATAAAGTTGCCATACGTACCTTTTGTGTGTTTTGCACATTATTGAGATCGAAGAATTGCTCCATCTGTAATATCCATGTGGCGGGATCCTTGCCATCAAACTTCCTCATATCAATTTTTGGAACATGGTGAGTCTTCGATCCAAAATTAGCGTCTATGGTATCATGATTAACATTTCTTTTGTTCTCATCATGAGTTTCCTTTACTACCTTTTCACCATTAGTGACACTTTCTTGTAGCAACTTCTTCAATTCTTCCATATCTGTCTTCAAATCTATCTTCAAATCTGCCATGTCTCTCTCCAAATCTGTCTTCGAATCATCCATCTTAGCTTCCATGCCCTTTATCTTAGATTCCACGCCACTTATCTTAGCTTCTGTTAGCTTTTGTGAGCGTGACATTTGTTGCACTTGTTCTTGTAATTTTGATATATCATGTAGCATTTCTTCTTCTTCTTCATGAGTCATGCTAGAGCTTTCAGGTTCCTTACTAGGTGTTTGCATTTTCTTTCCTCGGGGCATCAGTTACCGATAATAATTCTTTACTATGCCCTTTGAATTTCGTTAAACCAAGCTTACACAAAAATTTAAAAAAAAACTACACACCTTTTTTCACTTTATAGAAGCCTGATATTGAATCTGATGTATCTCTGTAATTTCGAATCATCCAGTTCTAAAATTGCTACCTGCAGTAGTATTCTGTGTCCTCTTTCCAATGCCACAAGTCTGAGCCAAATTGGATTCTCCAAGGAAGAGTTATGTGAAATCTCCCACAGTGACTTGGTTTTAGACTGGTTCAGTAGAGCGAACTTATACGACATGCCACGAGTCACTGTTTCAACCTTTTAATCTGAAACACACATACAAGAAACTACAGTCCGTCCTCTTTCTGTACCTTTTTATGAAATTTCAATCCGATCCTCAGAGAGAGAGTTATGACGATTTTCCCCAGGTCACATGTTTTGAATGTAATTCAGGAGTCTGCAAAAAGGCCAACTTCCTCAGATCATATCTCCTAAAATATCGCGCAAAAAGCTCTGAAATTCGGACCCAAGGTTCAGTGCCAATTCTTCTCAAATGGGTTTTTTTTGCGACTTCTGAAACGTCACACAAAAAAGGTTATAGCGAAAATTCCACGATGACCTGTTTGGAGCAGCGAAACCCTAGAATCCAAAGCTCTGATACCAAATGTTATGAAACCAGCTCAAGAAAAGATAGAAAAGATAAATCCACGCCTTAGAATTCAGCCTCTTCGAGGGGGAAACCTCCTTTACATTACATAAATGAAAAATTCTTGGATGATACAAATGACAAAACCTCCTTTCTATATATAGGAGTCTAAGGAGTCACAATATAATCCAGCCGACCTAACAATAATAATATAAAGCCACAAAAATAACAATAGAGGGATTCTAAGGGGCACATAAATAACAATATGGGGGTAATAGGGGCACAACAATATAAATAAGGGGTATAACTACAATAGTAATGGGGTAATCACTAGTATTATAGGGACCCAACATGGTGCCTTAAAGGGCAGCCCAAGACTGGCTAGATTTGGAGGAGCCTTCAAAACTAGTCTAAGTCCAAATAATTCACATATATGTAAGAGACCTAGGGATTAAAATTAACATTGCTACAACATTATTTACATTGGAACAAGGCTTACTCATTGAACAAAAAATATGTTTTCACGAGTTAATAATAGAAGTGACTCTACTACTATAATCCAAATGATTACAAAAATATAATACGGGATCATTCCCTTCCAAGGCCTCAAGTTATTGGAGACTCAAATCTACATTAGAAAAAGTGGTGAATCTTTTAGAAGGAAGTGTAGCTCCCATTCTCTCTCATGTTAGAAGAAATGGAAACAAGCTTGCAGGTAAATTAGTCAATGAAGAGACTCGACTTTAAGATTGCATGCTTGGATAGAGATTGGACTCAAAATATTACAAATTAAGCCAATGAAGGACTCGACTTTAAGATTGCATTCTTGGATAGAGATTAGACTCAAAATATTACAAATTATCTAAGATCTACATGAAAGGAAATCACTAACAAGGATTATGTCCCCCATGGAGGGTTCCCAAAAGTGGAATATGAAACCTCGACTTTAATATGAGAGCCATCACACTAAATCATGGAGGATGTATGTCACCTAGATGGAGGGTTGCATGCATAAAAAAATGCATCCATATGGATAAAAATGAGGTGAAGGCATGTGAGGTATGTCTCATAATTAAGATTAGCATGACAGAAAACCTAGAAGGATATCCCAACCTAAAGAAAACCTTCAATCCTTCTCTTGGCATAATTATGATGGATTTGATGGAAAATGGAGGAATCACAACTAAGAATGGTGGAGGAAGTCGAGGAATTGGGAGGACGATTTATATTGGTCTATCATCTGGTGGAATTCATGACATGGAAGGTTGTGAGATATTTAGTTTTTTATTGTTTTCTAAGGCATTAGTATTTCTACATTGTATGGTCTTTAATTGGAACCTCAGTTTCCTGGCGTCTTAATGGTCACCAAGTTTTAGGTGGTCATCTTTGAAGTTATTTCTCAACAAGTAATGTCATTTTTCTTTAACTTAATTTTGGTTAGTGAGTCAAAAGTAGAGATTTTTGGATTAACATTACTAGTTCCAGGATTGAATTTCAAGAGACACAACACTTTGGTTTTATGGTAATCTTAGTGTTTGTTGGTTTTCATTTATCAATTTTTTCAGTTTTAGTTCCAAGTTCAAATTTCACTTTTTAGTTTGTTGGTTCTCCCGCCAATTTTTTGGTCCCTTGAAGGTTTTTTTCTTAGTCCTCCCTTCCTTCTTTTATTCCTCCCTCTCCAACTAAATTTTCGTGTTTCTCCCTACTTCCCTAGATTTTCAAGTGTGAGAGTAACAAGTGACTTGCCAAGTTGAGGAAGCCAACCCTGTTTATTTTTTTGGTTTGGAGTATTTTCCTTCAAGAATTTTTTGTTTCCTTCAATTCAATGTACCTCTCCCTCCTCCTTTGATCTGTCTATGTAAACTTGAATTTTTTTAACAATTTGCAAGTGAAAATTATATGTGTTTTGGGTAGAGGATCAATTTAATAAACACATAAAAAAAGTGAATTTAACCACAATTTACAACTAAACAGAGACAAAACAAGCATATATGAAACACATAACACAAAACATGATAAAGGAGTTCACCCCTCTCTTGGGCTACTTCTCCTGGTTCAGTTTCCAATGCAGGGGCTCTTTCATTAAGTGCTCAAAAGTATGTTTATATGCTTTTGCATTATTCAAACATAAAAAATGATGTCTCCAATGGATTCAACACTGTCAAAAACCCTCATCTGGGTTCCTTCTACACCTAATTTGGCCAAAAATTGAGTAATTTATGCCTGTTACAAGTTTTTCCCAAATTTTGTGGCTACTCATCCTACAATTCGACCCAAATCTGGCTTGAGCGCCCTAAACCCGAAAACGGGGCGCAAATATGGCCTACAATCCCACTCGACAGGAGATTATAGGACCATTAATTCGACGATTAAGCCACTAGTTCCGAAAAACTTGGTCACGTTGGCACATGCAACTGCATTGGGGGCCCAGATTCCAGGGCTTAACTTTGCGCCCCTTTGCTTTGTCACGCCCTTGGTCATATTGGGTCCCAGTGAGCTAGGCATGCCCCCCTTACTCCATGCGCTCTTAGTTCTATGGCCCGTCATGTGGGCTTGGGGATGACCCCCTTGGGTTTGCACCCTCCACATTTTCGCGCTCTTGGTGCTATGGGGTGTCATGTGACCTTGGGGCTAGCCCCTTTACTTTTCCACCTCCGGTCGTGGGCTTAGCTCTGACGGATTGTATGTGGGGTGATGTGGCTGTGGGATGGACTAAGGCCTAGCCCTTAGCCCCTCCGCCTACAATCCCGTGGGTGCTGGGGTGGCTAAGGGCTAGGGCTTAGCCAGACCCCCTCCCTCAATTATGCAATTTGTAAAATTTATATAGAACCCTCCGACATAGCTATTAAGAAACACTTGTGGCATGGTGGTGGAGAATTGTGCTGCCACTCCAGAGGTTTGCTATTTGAATCCCATGGAGGCTCGATCTGGCCATAAACTAAATTTTATCAAATAAGAGGAGGCCATGTGACAACCACCGATTGGCCCACGTGGCTCTCCCTCATTGATCCAACAAAACAACCAATGAACCAATAAAAACCACCATATACGAGCCAATAAGAATGATACAAGTGTCATCTAGCCATAGGTTCTCATAAACACAGTGAAATGCCCAGTCAGCGTACGAACTGTTGACTGGGTGTACTTACAACTTCAACTTTTAAAATTTTAGCTATTCGGCAATTTGATCAGAACATGATATCGAGAGCATAAGATATTTGTTTTGAGTGAAACAAATTGCATTGGATTCAGATTGCCGAGATCTATCTAGTCATTCAAGTTTTGAGCTTTTTCACACACTTTGAATTTTGAGCACTAAATTGATCCCTTGGATCACTCCTCCCCATTGGAAGCTTTTGGACCTCCAAAAGCTCATTTTCAGTCAACAATTAGATGAGGGTACAGTTCCCTCACCCTTCCAACCTCAACCCATTTGGTTTTTTTTTTTTTTGGTTGCTTTGAGCTCTTCATGAATGTACTTCAGTTTTGAAGTCTTTTCCTTTCTATCAAAGATAGGACCTTGCTATAATTCTTCAAGATGTTTAGATGAGAAAACTTCTGCTAAATAAATCTGAACATTCTCTCCTCAATCTTCAATCAAAGGAAACTTATTCAATTTCAAATTCACTTCACCTTGAACATTGTGGCCATAACAATGCTTAGCATGTCTAGCCTTGCACTTGGATTGACTCTTTACCAAATGTGATCGCCATCGCCATGCACCATCCTTCTTCAAAGCCAAAACATTATGAAACCCACAAGAATATGTTTTGGGACCAATTTCCTCTTTGTCAAATAGCCTTTTCATTTTCTTTTTGACCTCTGCATGCTTTAACACTGGCATCTTGTTCACACCAATGTTCAACAATGAAGCATCCTGCTGCAATTGCACTTCATTTTGTTTACCTCTTTTAGGAGGCAACTTGTTAGACTCCTGAAACATCTTATCACATGAATTAGAAACCTCAATAAAATCATATTTCAAACTTGATTCATATCCTTGAAAGGCTTTAGGTTCCTCAACATCTTTGTGCTTGAACATTAACAATGCAAAATTCTGACTAGCATTAACAATCCTCTTCATTTGTCCAACATTCACAAGAGATAAACTCAATTTCTTGTTATGCGCTCTAACAATGTACTCAATCCCATTCTTGAACAAATGATATTTGTTCTCATGGTGATGAAAAATAGCTCTCCTATCATAAATATATGGACTTCCTAAAACAATACCACATATATCAAGTGAAACTACATCAAGTTCAACCTCATCAAGAAAGTTTGCAGTGATTGCAAATCTAAGTATGCATTTCCTTGTCACCTGCAATTTTTCATTCTTACATACCAAACCTAAAGGATAAGGTTTAGGATGAGGAATGGTTTCTAACTTCAACTTCTTGACAATGTTTTTTGAGGTAAGATTTTCTTGTGAACCACTATTAAACAATGTATCTATCTTGGTATGTTTTGAAATGACTCTAATGTGGAAAATCTCTATGCTTGTTTTTTCATATTGAGTATCATTGAGACAATTTGAATAAATAGTACTTGCAATGTCCTTACCTTTCAAATCAATGGCTGTGATCTTTGTTTCATCCCCAAAATGAGAACCTAAATATTGTTGTGTAGTTGCAACAATCTTTTCTTTCTCCTTGTCATTAAACTTTTTGGGTTTCATTTCAGGATGAAGTTTCCAACAGCGGTCTTCATCATGGCCTTCTTTATAACAACATTTGCATGTGATATTTTCTCCTTATTTCTTAACTGCAACATTTTTCTTATCCTTGCCTTTGAATTTCCCTTTTCCTTTTTATACAAACTTGAATGACTTCTCACTAGTTTCTTCATAAACATTTTTCCCTCTTGCCTCTAAATGAGTTGCCTGCACACAAACTTCATCTAGTTTTGTAGGGTCCAACATGGGAATTGTGTGTCTCAAATAACTATGCAATCCTCCAATGTATTTAAGCAAAGTATCTTGAGAGGAAAAATCTATACCCAAAATCAAAGCTCTTTTCCTAAATTCTTGAGCATAATATTGCACATTTTTCCCCTTAGCTTGTCTAAAGTTTTACCAATCCATGATAGGTTTTTGCATGTATGCTAATGGATAAAACTGCCTTCTTATTGCAACAACAAAATCATTCCAACAAGATAAAACCTTACCATGTTTCTTCATGTCCTCTTGAGTTTTGGCTTCCCACCAAATTAGTGTTACACCTTCCAATCTAAGAGAAGCAATCCGAATCTTGGTTTCATCATCCTTCATTATTTGTATCCTACAATACACATCAATTTGACAAGTCCAATTATCTAATTTCTCAGCATCTACCTCTCCATTGTACATAGGAAATTCAAACTTAATATCAAGATTTAGCAAAGGAGTTTTACCATGTCCTTTTGGAGAATTTGGAGGTGTTTGTTTTTGTGAAAGTGTAGAAAAAGTAGAAGAAGATGAGGATGAAGATGAGGATGAGGATGATGGAGGTGAAGGTGGTGGTTTGTCACCATTCCCTCCATTCCCTTTTGGAGGCTTGCATCCTTTTCCTCCATATCCTTTTGGAGGTTTTGATCTCTCTCCATATAACCTTTCACTTCTCTCTTCATAAAGAACATTAACCATTTCAAACATCTCAAGGAATGCTTTTCTGAAATTTATTTCATCTTCAAACATGCCTTTAGGACCTTGTTCAGGTGTAACGACTATTGAAGCTTGAGGTGTATTTGTTCTCCTTGAAACAATTTGAGATCTTGGCTCCACAATTTCTCCTTCTCCTCTTTTGAGCTTCAATCTTGTAAGCATCAGAAAAACACTTGCAAACAAATCAAACCTTCACAATAACCTGTGCTCTGATACCAAAATGATCTGAATATGTAAACTTGAAGATTTTTAACAATTTGCAAGTGAAAATTATATGTGCTTTGGGCAGAGGATCAACTTACTAAACAAAAAAAACAAGTGAATTTAACCACAATTTACAGCTAAATAGATAGAAAATAAGCATATCTGAAACACATAACACAAAACATGATAAAGGAGTTCACCTGTCTCCTGGGCTACATCTCCTGGTCCAGCGTCCAATGCAGGGCCTCTTTCATTAATTGCTCAAAAGTGTGTTTACATTCTTTTACATTGCTCAAACAGAAAAAATAATGCCTCCAATGGATTCAACACCATCAAAAACCCCCATTTGGGTTCTTTCTACACCTCATTTGGCCAAAAATTGAGTAAGTTATGCTTGTTACAAGTTTTTCTCAAATTCTATGGTTATTCATCCTACAATTTGACCCAAATCTGGCTTGAGCACCCTAAACCCGGAATTGGCACGCAAACTGGGCCTACAATCCCACTCGACGAGTGAAATTGTAGGACCATTAATTCATCCATTGATCCCCAAGTTCCGAAAAACTTGGTCACATCAGCGCATGCGATCGCATTGGGGGTCGAGATTCCAGGGCCTAACTCTGCGCCCCTTTAATTTATTGTGCCCTTGGTGATATTGGGTCCTGATGACCTAGGTTTTTCCCCCTTACTCCATGCATTCTTGGTTCTATGGCCCGTCATGTGGCCTTGGGGCTGGCCCCCTCCGCATTTCCACGTGCCCGGTGCTATGGGGTGTCATGTGACCCTGAGGCTGACCCCTTTACTTTTTTGCCTCTAGTCGTGGGCTTGGCTCCGATGGGTTGTATGTGGAGTGTTTTGGACGTGGGTCGGGCTAAGGCCTATCTCCTTGGCTCCTGAGCGCTGGGGTGGCCAGGGGCTATGGCTTAGCCTGACCCCCACCCCCAACTATGTGCTTTGTAAACTTTATATATAACCCCTCCGACATAGCTATTAAGAAAAACTTGTGTTTTAGTGGTGGAGCATTGTGCTACCACTCTGAAGGTTTGCTGTTCAAATCCCATGGAGGCCTGATCTGGCCATAAACTGAATTTTTTCAAATAAGAGGAGGCCATGTGGCAGCCACCAATTGGCCCATGTGGCTCTCCCTCATTAGTCCAGCACAACAACTAATGAACCAATAAAAACCACCATACACGAGCCAATAAGAATGAGACAAGTGTCATCCAACCATAGGTCCTCATAAACACAATCACCTGCCCAGTCAGCATACAAACTATTGACTGGGTGTACCTGCAACTTCAACTTTTAAAATTTTAGATGTTTGGCAAATCGATCAGAACACGATATCGGGAGCATATGATATCAGTTTTGAGTGAAACGAAATGTGTTTGATTCAGATCACCGACATCTATCTAGTCATCTAGGTTTTGAGCTCTGTCACACACTTTGAATTTTGAGCACTAAATTGATCCCCTAGATCATCCTTCCTCAATGGGTTTGTTCCTGATTTTTTCTAGTTCTTTTCATATCTTCTCTCTCTCCCCTCCTATGATTCAATGTAGAATCTCTACAGGACACAAGGGAGGGAGAATGGGTAGAGCTACCCCTCTGTGACTTTGGATGCTCATCCTCCATCTTCTTGGTAACCTTGAGCTTATACTGTGGCTTGTTGATCTATGACTTGTTGTTTTTCTCTTAACCTGCAAGAAATTCTAGAATACTAGATATGCAAAGAAATACAACCCAGAACATAGAATTAAAAAAACAGCAAGTATTTTATTATTCAGAGATAGATGTAATGTTCACTTGCCTCTTCAAGGGGGAAACCTCTAGTAGCACAAAGCTCAATTACAAATAAGACTCGATGATCTTTCCCTTCTAACTGGACTATTTATAGCTAATAGACCTCCAAAAACATAACGATTAGTGGTCCTTTGCATAACATGGGTTAACCACTTTATTAATTAATTATGGCCCGTTTACAACTAATTGTGGTCCCTTTCTTAAATGCGGGTCAATCACTTACAATTATTAATACGGGCTTTATTGACTCTTTAACTAAATATGACTATGACTTGGCCCCATTGGGTTTATTAAATAAATAAAGGGGTTAGGGTTGGACCCTAACATGCCCTCCCCCACCAAAATCAACCTTGTCCTCAAGATTGAAGCTGCGGAAACTGCTGAAGAATAGTGGTTGGTTCCCAAGTCGCATCTTTTGGAGAGGTGTCTTTCCACTTGACAGGGAATTCCTTGATCGTGCGGCCACACAGATGTCTTTCATGAGTATCGAGGAACTATTTTGGTTGGAGACAGAGTGAACCTTCCTCATCTAATTCGAGTAGACTGGTTTGAATTCTACAATTGTTCCCCACCACTTTCTTGAGGCATGATACATGGAAGACTGGATGGATTTTTGAAGTTGGTGGCAAGGCCAACGTATAGGCTATTCCTCCAATGCGCTGAAGTATTTGATAAGGTCCAAAGAATTTTGGAGCTAGTTTCTAGCAACCCTTTTATTTGAGTGATGTTTGCTTATATGGTTGCAGCCACTTGAATACCTGATCCTCTTCTTGAAATGTGTGCTCTGAACGATGCTGGTCTACCTATTGCTTCATTCGATTCTGAGCTTGATGGAGATTATCTTTGAGACGAGCTAGCATGGCGGCATGGTTCTATATGATTTGATCAACTGCTTGCACCTTAGAACATCTAGGAATATAAGAAATAGGTGAAGGTGGGAGTTGGCCAAACTTTGCTTCACATGGAGTCATCTTGGTGGCTTCATGACAGTTAGTATTATACCACCATTCAGCTAAAGGTAGCCACTGTACCCAATGATGCTGCTTTTATGAAGTGAAGCACCTTAGATATGTCCCCAAACATTTGTTGACTACTTCTATTTGACCATTGGTTTGGGGATGATAGGTAGTACTTAGTTGTAGTTGGGTGCCTTGTAGCTTGAAAATTTCTTGCCAAAATTTGCTGATGAAATTCGGGTCGCGATCAGACACAATGGAAGTTGGCATGCCATGCAGTTTGAAGATCTGGTCCATGAAAGATTGAGCCGCCAAAGTGGGGATAAATGGGTGGGGTAGAGCACAAAAATGAGCATATTTAGAAAGTCTGTCCACAACCACCATGATGACGAATTTGTTACCCGACTTTGGAAGACCAATAATGAAATCCATGGAAACATCCATCCAGATAGAGGCAGAGAGTGGCAATGGCTGTAAGGTTCCTTGTAACTTGACTGTTTCTTCTTTGTGGTGTTGACATACATCACATTCAACTACAAAAGTAAGAATGCCATTTTTCATGTCAGTCCCAAAGAAAGAAAAATGAGTGCGAGCATAAGTCTTCTGAAATCCTGAATGCCTTGCAGTGGGAGATGAGTGCAATCCTTCCAAAATGCGGGTTTTGAGGGTGGATGTCGGCAATATAAATACTCAATCCTTGTAGTGAAGAATATCATCCTTTCAAGAGTAGCCAACTGAGGAATTAGGATATGTTCTCAAGTTATTAATAAGTTCAGAGAACGAGGGCTATGAAAACCATTCCTTGCGGGCTTCTTCAATCCAAACTGCTATGGGAAGAGAGATTGATAGAAGGGTGCTTTCATCCTCAAATTGGCGTGATAAAGCATCAACTACTACATTTTCACACCCTTTCTTGTAAATTATCTCATAATCATATCCCAACATTTTGGTCATTCATTTATTTTTCTATGGCGAGGATAGATGTTGCTCCAAAAATTATTTGAGGCTTTGATGGTCTGTGAATATTTGGAAACGTCACCCCAATAAGTATGGTCACCAGGTATATACTGTTAGCACTCTGTAATTTCGAGGCTGAAAACAAAATCACTAAGGTAACATCAAAATTGCTTTTGGAGCCGAGATCTAACCCTAACAGCTCCAGAGAGGGATCTCTCTTTATAATATAGCTTTGTTGTAATGGATATTAGGCTAGCTAATGGATTCAAAATGTGGATCTTGAATTGGTTTGGTAGGGAAAGCAAGGGGAAAAGACCATTGGGCAATGGAGTCAAAGGCTTGGGGTGATCAGCTTGCAGAAACAACAAATAGGAGTGAAACAGGTCAAGCTAGGTGCACTACATGGATCTCTAAGAATAAAATGGATTGAGGAGATAGAATGAGAGAGAAATTTAGCAGGAAACCCAGGATCATTTAAGAGTTCCTCGATTTGGCATCAGTATAAAACATGTAAATTATAACACAGCCAGAAATAAGGTGCTCAAATAGCAAATCTTAATCTTCACTTCTTGTTTTACAATTGAGGATTGAGAAATATAGAGAAATAGATACAATGGATAAACACATAACAAAAAGAGAAAAATTCACCAGGAGAAAAACTCACTTCCTGTTTTATTCCTTTGCAAACCTTCACTTGAAACATAGTGAGAACCATTACAGAAAGGGACTCTTCCCTTCTTATGAATTTCCCCCTCTCATTATAATTATAAGTCTTACAATATATAGAAGAGATCCTCTCCTAGGACAGGAGTTCGAATTCAACTACCTCAGCCAAGATAGACATAATTCCCTAAAAAGCTTGGACTGATTGCCACAAAAAACGGGTCGAACTGCTGAAAACAGGGGTAAACTCAGAGATTTTATTCTCCCAATTGAAGATACCTGTGTAAATTTTGGGAGAGGTTTTTGTTCCTCAGCCTGTTCTGAACAAAATCCTCTTTCATTTTTTCTTAATTCATCTCTAGCTTGCCAAAATATCTACCTCAAAATCACAGCTACCATGCCATAAAAAACAGAACTAAAATAGGGGTAAACTCAAAGATTTGATTCTACCAACTGAAGACACCTGTGTAAATTTTGGGAGAGTTTTTTGTTCCTCATCCCGTTCTGAACAAAAGCCATTTTTAGTTTTTCTTAATTCATCTCCATCTCACCAACATCTCTGCCACAAAATCATGACCAAAATACGAAGGACAGGAAACCTGAAAAATCAAGCTCAAAGATGGCTTCGATTCTCCTAACTGCTGACACCTATGTAAATTCTGGGAGAAGGTTTTGTTCCTAATCCCTTTCTGAACAAAAACCTCTCTCGGTTTTCCAAAATTCCTTCCCGTTTTCCCGCAATCTCTCATAAACAGACTGGTAAAACTATAGAAAAAGGTTTGAAGGGCGGTTTTGAAGAAGGAAAAGTGGATTTCGGACCCCTGGAGTGGTAAATGGTATTGGAGAGGGGGGATCCGAATTTTTGAGGCTGCGCCACGTGGGGGGGCCTCCTCCTCAAAACCATCTATTTCACACCCCCCCATGGCTTGAGTGATGAAGGGGGGGGGGTGTGGGTCCCAAATGAAGAGAGGGAGCATGGTAAGTTTTTATTAGGGAGCATGGTAAGTTTTTTTTTTTTTTTAATTGTATTATTGTTTTTAATCTTTCTCATTTTAGTTTTTTTTTTTTTAATTCTAACCTAAACACTAACCTAATTACTAACTTAATTAATCAATAATTAATTTATTATTAACAACTCTAACCTAGTTCTATTAATATAACTACACTAATTTATTCTAATTAATGTTAAAAAATGCCTCTAAACATTTTTAACCTAATATTTTTTATCCTGAGCTTGTTTATGTGTGTAATGGATGAAAATGATGGAGAGGTGAAAAAAATGGAGGGCGGGGCATGAAGGGTGCAGCATGGTGATGAGGATTAGGCAAAATGAAATCAACCAAGCCCAATAAAGCCAGATGTCTTCATCATAGGAGCAATGCCAAATAAACAGCTGAAGAATCAAGTTACCTATAATTATAGGATACTATTGCCACTGCCACCATTTCCATTTCTCTTGGTCCAAATAAAGGGCTCCCACACGTAGTTTAGTTTGATCTTCGCAGATATCATTCCATTTGTGCTATCCATATTGTCGGATTAGAGCCATCAAATTTATGCATGTCCAGCTTGGGTGGCTGAGGATGGGAATGTTGGTGATTTCCATGGAAGTGAATATGATGGCTAGATTCTCCTTCGAGGTGTTCATCAATACTATTCTCCTCCTGATGAGACCCTGACATCCTATTGGTGAATTGTGCAAGCGCTTTTGCAATGTTGTCCAGTTGGTCCTTGAACTCATCCAACCTTGTTTCAAGGCACTCGATCTTCTCATTGGCCATGACTTGAGCTCTGGTTTCTACCATACAAAGATCTCGGTCACTTGAAGTCACTCCGAAAAATTTGGGACCGCCAAAAATTTGAGGCTGACAAGTGAATGATACCGCTGCAATCAACTCATCGTCTTGAATCTTATGAGCTAAGTCTCTTCTAAATGTTTGAAATGAGTTTTATTCCCCATGGATCAATACTACAGTGGCTGAATTTCAAAAAACTTGATCCTGCCCAATGTCCTACGAAAATCGGGCCCGAACTATAGCAGCAACAAGCCTCATTGCGTAGAGAGTCGGATCTGCCTATGAAATACCAACTGCTGAATGTGAGTTGCACTGTAGCAGTAGAACCCCAACTGTTGGATCTGATTGGTGCGGCGACGACAAAACCCCAATTCCTAGATCTGAATTGTACTGTGGCGGTAGAACCCCAACTGCTAGATCTGAATTGTACTGCGGCGGTAGAACCCCAACTGTTGGATCTGATCTCGAAGATAAGATAATGGGCAATCTTGAGAGAGCAGAGGGAATTATGGTCACAAAGGAGTTTCAAGTGCTACAGATCACAATATACATAAGGGTCCAATAATAGTACTCGACCCAATATTTCAGGGCGCTAACTAAGGAGGATCAACCATACCCTTAGCCATACTACCCGACTACCCTATCGTACGCACGAGTAATCTCCCCGAGTGATGTTCTTAGTGTACTGTAGCAGCAAGGCGGCCGACGACTTATCTAAGGTGAGGTTTCAAGTGATCTTAGGGGGCTTCTGATATACCCAAAGGGTACGTGGAAGTGTAGTCCGTGCACGGTTTTGTCTAATGCGCTACTACTCGAATGGGTGCCCACAGGGGTTACAAGGGAGTCCAACAACCGTGACCACCTCTTGTATTTCCTGCGTGCATGCCTCCTCAAATCCGCAGGTTTATGCACTCAACGACAGATCCTGTGGTTTAAAGACGTCGGAACACGTCTCTAACCTAAAAAAAATTATGTGAAAATTGGAGGTACAACTGGCGCTGGAAAGTGCTCTAATACCACTTGTTATGCTCTTGACCTGTGAGAAATTCCAGAATACTAGATATGCGAAGAAATACAACCCAGAACACAGAATAAAATGAGAAAAAACAACAAGTATTTTATTATTTAGAGATAGATGCAATGTTCACTTGCCTCTTTGAGGGGGCAACCTCCAACAGAGCAGAGCTCGATTACAAATAAGACTCAATGATCTTTCCCTTCTAACTATGACTATTTATAGCTAAATGACCTCCAACAACCTAACGACTAGTGGTCCTTTGCATAACATGGGTTAACCACTTTATTTATTAATTATGGCCCATTTGCAACTAACTGTGGTCCCTTTCTTAAATGTGGGTCAACCACTTACAATTATTAATATGGGATTTATTGACTCTTTAACTAATTATGACTATGACTCGGCCCCATTGGGTTTATTACATAAATAAAAGGGTTAGGTTTGGACCCTAACACTTGTTATTTGAAAGTGATTCTAGAAGTGGTTCAATGAACCATCATAGAGGTTGAAGAGGAAGTCCGTCATGGCCATAAACTTATCCCTAACGACCGTGTTGAAAGGGAAACAAGGCAATGGATCATAGAAATTGGTACTTCAATTCAGTCTTGCCATACCTCTTATATGCAGGCAATCAAACTTTATTGACATATTAAAACTCTTATGGGAAGAGTTCTCATTGAACGATTAGACACTCAATAAGAGATTCTGGTCTGTGTAGCAAAAATGATGCATAAAATTGAGAATCTAAACATAAAAGTTTATGTTTTAGCCAAGGAGGAAGATATTACTTTCGCCCCTTCTAAAGAATAAAGTGACTCTCCCACATCAATCTAGGTGGACTCTCCCTCATGATACATGATCAAGCGAGTTGACTTTTTTGTTACAACTTTTTGCATTGGCATTGTTTAATTTTGGTTGCTAATATCACAATGTCATTCTATTAGTTATCCTTTAAGTTTAAGTGATAGACTTGTTTCTTTTGCAATATATGTAATGTAAAAATTTTGAATCTTTGCTACCAGTATGGTTTCCCAAGTGGCAGACTAGTAACCTATGGAAAACAACTATGTACCTCATTTTTGTTTTAAATTGATATAAAGTGACTAACCTTACCCTCCCCCTATCCCCCCATGGTACCACAAGTCAAATCCATATTAAGGGTGGAAGAAATTGCACATCTCCCTCATAATAGACTAGACCATGGTTGGTAAATGTTGATAGGCATCAATCCATAATAAACATCAAAGCACTTACATTGCACTGTGGTAGAGATGTTGTAATGTAATGTTTAACATTTTGACTAAGTGAAATTACATAAGAATAAAAAATAAATTAATTTAAAGAAATTAAATTAAATCAAAAGACTAATGTAATGTAAACTAAACATTTTCATAGGGTCAAAATAAAATAAATAAATAAAAATAAAAATGAGTCATTGTATTGACCCATGGTATTGAGAACCCATGGTATTGGCTCACTATATTCATGTGAAAAATAACCTATTTAAAGGGGGAATGAAACCAACCTAGATCCATCTTATCTTTGGTCTATCAAGCACCAAGTGGGATCAAATATCTTGAGGTGCAAACCTCTTTTTAGAGTGAAAAGAGATATGATCCTTCTAGGAGCTTGGTAGATCCAGAGATAAGATGGATCTAGGTTGGTCATAATACATTTCAAGTTGTTAAAATTAAAAAAAATATAAAACTAACTAGTTGGTTCCAAACGCGTTGACAAATGAGATTCCATGTGATTTTCGCGGAAATCTTTCTCTAACTTGATATGGATCACAGAAGGCTAAACTCGATTATAAAACAAACTAAATTATAACTTTATTTAATTATTATTATTATTTATAAAAAGAAATAATATATAAGTTAACCATATATTCTTTTGAAAAAACATGGAAGAGAGGTTTACGCCCACTTGACCATGGAGATTCTTAATATGTAAATAGACTTTGTTACAATACGATGGGCCAATGCCATGGCTTATCAATAACCACATGCCCAAAAAACCATAACTCATCATATGACATTTGCTTTTTAATTAATGAATTTAATTAAAACAACAAAAAATACATGACTATTTTGGAGATAAATCTCAACCATTGATTTACATATACTATTAAGAATATTCTAAAATATTCCATTTAAGTCAAATTCATACCATTCACCTAATAATTATTGATCATTAAATTAAAATTATTTTAGCCCTATTCCGAAATAGACATGACTATTGACATAATTTTGAAAGGACACCAACCCTTAAAATAACTAAGTAACCCAAACACAAATTTCAAACTTTAATCATCTTACAATTTTATTTTTTTAAATAATAATAATATTTAATTTAAATAATAATAATTACTTAGATTTGAGACTTTTGTGATCCATATTGTAGATAAATGTCTTTCAAATTAATCACATCATTAGGATTTGGTAATAGTTGGTTCGAAACGTGGACCAAATCCTAATGATGTGATTAATCCGAAAGACATTTATCTACAATAATTACTTAATCAATCTATCTCATCCATCTATAAAATAAATAATAAATAATTTTTTTAAATGTTATTAAAATGAAGATAAATAATCAACAGTCTTTTGGAATGCTATTTTTTTAGTGAATCAATTATATATATATATATATATATATATAAAGTGTGTTTATTTTGGAATACGGTTTTTAAAATTTTAATTTAATTATTAATAATCAACGAGTGGATGATAATGATTTAATTTTATAAAATATTTTTAACAATAGTTAGAGATAGAGAGTTGAGATTTATTTTGAAGGTAGTTATGCCTTTTTTTAGCTTTTCAATTAAATAAAAAAATATTATAAAATTAAATTAAAATAGGAATATAAAAAATATTTTGATTGCAATAGTTTATTTTAGCATGTGATATTCATAAGCCATAGTATAAGTTCATAGTATTGGAATAAATTCCATTTAAGATTTAGAATTTCCATAATAAAATGGATGTGAATCTTTGTGATTAAGAATTTTATTACATGTTCTTTTAAATATATATGTTTAACTCATATATTATTTTCTTATAGTTAATAATAATAATAATTAGAAATAAAATTATAATTTAAATAACTTTTATGATTTTCTTAATTTTAAAGATATAAAATATGCACCCGAGTGCATGGCTCGCGTGGTGGGGGCTGTCGACTTCTTCGCACCCCACCCGCGATCAAATCCTGTCGATTGTGGCGCTGCGCGATAGAGCAGCTATATTGAAGATTGATGATTAATGTCTTGTCGATTGTGGCCCTGCGCGATAGAGCAGCTATATTGAAGATTGATGATTAATGTGACCGTTGTAAAATATGTACATACTGGACCTAATATAATTGCTTTTGCTGGGACTAGCCCCTTTTTAAAAAAATATATTATAAAATATATTAATACTTTTCATAAATTAATGCTTTATATTTATTAACCATTTAATTTATATTATTTCATTAATTTAATATATTTTAATTTTATATAATTTATATTATTTCATTAATTTAATATATTTTAATTTTATATAATTGAAATGATAAAATCAAATTTATTGAAATATTATTTTCCAACTTAAAACAACAATTTCCAAAACGTTTAATAGCCATTTAACTAATCTTAATTCTACATAATTGAAATGGCAAAATCAAGTTATTGAAATAACATATTCCAAGAACCTTTTTTTAACATCCTTCAATGCGTCTGTTACATGAGCATTAACTGAAATCAATGTTACAGATTTCAAGTATGCCTAATTGGAAAGGTCCAGAATTGGCTTCCATCCAAAATATTGTTCAGAGTTGGTTATTCAAAATTTGCAAAACAACAGAGGAAAGAAACATTGCACGTTCTCCTGCCTACATTTTTAATAATTGAGTTCTATTTTAATGGTGAAAATAGACTTCACACTGCCATTTCAATTTCCAAGGTTGTGGGCCATTCAAAACCGCCAAAGAAAAGACCAGGAAAAAATATATTCTGTAGTTTCTCATGTCTGCCATTCATAGAACCTCTCAACGGCTTGACTATCAAGAATACACAATTTCACTTCATTGATTAGATGTCCAAAAAATACCCAAAAAGAGAAAGGAATAAAATAGTTTGCCTCAGTGCCAATATAGTCAACAGTCAGGTCTTCTGTGTGTCCTCTGGGCATATTTCAATCAACACCAGTTGAGGTTTCAGGGCCTGCACCTATACAAATCCAAAGGTAAGCTCTTTCTACGAGGACTTGGAAACGCTGCAGATCGTTTGATGGGCATCCAATGCTGGCTGCATAATTCCTTTTTTGATCCACATCAGTGGCCCAACCTGCTTTGATTGGGTCCTTGTTTGTACATGATTGATATCCCTTTGCTTTGCAGGCTCTAATGAACGAAAGCTACTCCCCAAATCATGCCTCCCACTAATCCAAGCTGCCCTCCATTAGTGCTACCCACACTCACTCCAACAGCTCAATAGAAGTGCATCATCATTATCAACCAACATGTTTATATTCTTATCCAAATCATCTCAGAGGAACAGTAACATTCCAAGGTGCTTTATTTTGATCAGGCTTGCACATAAATCTATACCTTATAAGGCATGTACATTTTCACTGTGACGGAAAACCCACATCTAACCAATTTTCAATCATGATGGTTTGGCCAGTCATGGTTGGTCTCCTTAATAGAATCAAAGTGAAGCCTTTGCAAATATAACCTGAATGCCTTCCTCATTATTAGTGTCAACTTTCAAAATAACTTTAGGAATTAGAGTATCTGTTATGACAAAAAGGCAAATGTATACATCTTGTTGCTTTTTTTTGAATTTAGTTTAGAGGTTATGACAAGTAGGTGTATCCTGAAGTCTTCATATTTAGCCTTTTTGCAGCTTCCTATCCTCTCCGATAAAAGCATGCAATATGGATTCTCTGTTGTCTGTACTTTCCTCAAAAAAAGAAGTTTCCAACACAGGCAGAGATGATAAAATCTCTTTTCATCCATACATCTCGTTGTCAAAGAGAAACTTTGACCAGTTACTGCCAATATTATGCCAACAAATACATATTTTCTTGTAGTCTGTGCATGTAGACATACATACACAGAGATGAGCCTTTCGGTTAGGCTCTCTCCAAATACAGGCTTTGTTAGCTTTCAAACCCAAACGTCCAGTGCTGATGATACAGACCTTATTGACTCATCTATATAGGCATTCCCAAGTTTTAAGCGGGTTCACCGCTCAAGGACTTTTGAGAGCTTTGGGTTATCCCTGGAGTTGGAGTTTACTCTGTTCCTTCATCCTGATTATCCAAAAGCACAAGGCTATACTCATTACAGGGATTGGATGACTGTCATGAACTCATGGGTTCTCCTTTAAACTACAGAGTGGTCTCACCACTACCTGAGATACAGGTGGCAGATGAGCCTGCTAATCGTTTAGGGAGATCTGATAGCATACCATTACATTCATTCCCCCTTCCTTTCCCTGCTGATGAGAAGGAAAAGGCATGTGATGATGGTGGGGATGAGGAAGTAGAACCAGCTCTTTATAAGAAGGTGATCTACATCCCTGATACAGGTCAAGGATCTAACAGAGACAAAAAGGCCGGAAACAACATAGAGGAAGGATCACACCTTTTTGATGAACACCTTTGCGAAGAAGAAAAACAAGAGCAAGTAGAAGAGAGGAGAAGCAGTAACAGAGATAAAACTTGTCATCAGCGGTTCTCAATGGGGGAGGCTGGGGAACGCCTGTTATCCTATAAAAGGGAATGGAGACACTGTTTTGAATTGGGCGTGATTGTGGCATCACATTACCTGTTCTGGGAGAATGTTGTGTGGGGAATCCTTATGGGTGCATGGCTGCAGCAACAAACCAGAGGCAAAGTGGGCTCTGTGGAAGTTTTCTCATCAACTCTTTTATGTGGGACTGCATTTGTTCTTCTTGGAGGACAGGCTCTCCTTATTGCAGGGGTGAGCGCACCTGCTGTAATCTTCGTTGTATCTGTGTCGGATGCAGCTGACAGGCTATTGATTGATTTCCTTCCTTGGATGGGCTGGGTAGGCGTTTGGGCTTCACTGGTATTGGTGATCTTGGCAGTTTCTGGTGCTTGCAGGTTTACAAAAACGGCAATGACTTTCTTCACATGGGAGGCTATTCAGATTTTTGTAGCCATGTCTTTCATTTGGAATGCCGTGGAAGAGATTGTTAAAGCTTTTAACAATAACACTAGTTTGGATTCATCCATGTTGTCTCTGTGGCTGGCAACATCTTCATTTGTTGTATCTACCTTCCTCAGTCAGGCAGGGCGTTTCAGACTTTTTAACAGGAAACTGTGCAGAGCTGTAGGCAATTGTGCACTTCCTATAACCCTTCTAGTGTGTACAGGTAGACCTTTGATACTCATTACTCTGATCTCTGTGGTAGCTTTCAATGTATTCCTTTGGTTACTTGAAAATTATTATGGAATGAATCATGATGCATAATGTTTGTATGCGACTGTACTTTTAATCATCTACAGAGCCTTATGTCTTTACAATAGTAAGTTTAAAGTACCAAAGAAAAATTTGAATTTTCCCTCGTAAATTAGGGCTAAAACATAACTCTACTCTAACGGGAACCCATGTTGTCACTGTGGCTTGGGATGTCTGCAAGGCATGCTTAAGCAGCAAGACATTTAAAAATTCATGATGCTTGCCGCCTCTTACAGGATGCACTTTTGTACACACTGATTCAGTTAAAAAAATTCTCATGATTATTTTCATGCACAGCATATTTCCTTCTAGGCTTTACTGAGGTCCTAGGGCATGTTTTGTTTGTGGTGTATATGGAGTTCATTTGAGAGATCATTTTATTTTCTTTATAAATATTAATCAGTTACCACTCATGCTTGACAGTGCTTAATCTTCTGAGTTTTTCACTTTGGCTCAGGTGTGACATATTTGCCAAAACTAGACCGTCCACACCTTCAAAGACTGGATTTTCCCAGAACTGGATTTCGAACGGATGGAGTGACTGAGCTTGGGAGTTTAGTGAAGCTGAAGAATGTTCCCTTATGGGCAATTTTTCTGGCAGTCATTCCTGGATCATTGCTTGCATCCATGATTTTTGTAGACCACAATGCTGCTTCCATTTTGATACAAGTAATCCTCCTGGCATCCCCAATTTACTTTTTAGTTTCATCGAGCAGAGGTTACTATTATTGCTTTTAACTTTCTAGAAATTATTAGGGTGCCATTTATTGTCATCTCTTTCTCTACTCTCAGTCCATATTGACTGGAATACAGGACAGGGTCACTATTAAGACTGAATCAGACCCAAGTTTAGCCTAAATGAAATCAATAATTCCCTTTCGCTGCAGAATAAAGTTGGCCCCAATGCAAGAAGGACCATGTCAAGAAACTGGGATATATCAATTATAGCCATCCTTGTATTTATGTGTGGCATATTTGGGTTGCCTTTCTGCTACGGTCTTTTCTTTCAGGTAAAAGTGTGCTGAACATATCAGAGATGAAACCTGCTTCTACTGCAATCAACAACTTGACAGTCAAAATTATTGGTAGACTTCAATTATTTCAAATATAATTCAAGTATCTCAAATATTCCTCTTGTCATGTACACTTAACAGAGCCTGAAGCATGTCCAAGCTCTTACACATGAGAAACATTCGGATCTGGAGAGCCAGGAGTCCCAGAATGATATTAGAGTCCAGCGCATTTCAGGCCTGATTGCTTCCTTGCTGTCAGGCCTTCCGCTTGCTCCAGGATTAAGTTGGGTCACTGCGAAAATTCCTCTTGCTGTGGTTGTTGGCTTATTCATAGAGGTAAGTTGAGATCATGACCTAAAAACCTGTTTGCAAAGTTCCATTTAAATCATTTTCACCAAGTACAAGAAATTGCAATACCAAGTTGGCTCATCTCATTTTCATCATCTCTTTGAATCCACATAGGAAGCTATATTGTAATATTATGTTTTGTCACGACATTTTCGTCATCTAATCAAATATACATTGGAAGGGTTTTTTTTTAATTTTGAGCCAGCAAAGCTGACCCATGTGTATAAGCACCAATATTCTCACCAGGGCTCCAAAGACCTGAACTAGCCATTTGAGAGGTCTGCATCAGCCAAACCATAAAGCCTTGTTATAAATAAAACATGTATACATAGTCTGCCTGCTCTTATTTTCTTCGATTTCCTTCGAATATTCATATGGGCATGAAAAGTTTTGTTGAAAGAAGTCCCCTTTTAACAAACATGCACCACCATAGTGTATCTATTCTACTTGAACCCTCTTAAAGATTTGTCCAATACTCCTATAATTGATTTTGTTGACCTTATTGTTATGGATTCTTGTGACGAGAGAAATGTGGTGCATTCTATAGCTTGGCTAGGGTTGTAAGTGATCTATCAACTCTTGATTTTGTTGACCTTGTTGTCATGGATTCTTGTAATGAGAGAAATGGGGTGCATTCTATAGCTTGGGTATGGTTGTAAGTGATCTATCAACTCTTCTGTTTATGTCTTTGTACGAGAGAAATGGGTTCATTATATAGCCTGGGTAAGATTGTAAATGATCTATCAACTCTAGCTTTTGTGTGTGTCCGTGTAATAATACATTTAATCATACATTTTGATTTAATCTAAATAATATATAAAGTACATTGAATCCAAATACTTGCACCAGCCCATCTAAACTCAGGTCCAATATAGACCTAAAGTTTGTGTAGCTCAAAATTGCATGTGTCTAGTTCACACAGATCTAAGTCAAGGTACTTAGCAGACCACTTAGTACATGTCCAACTTCCTAGTTGAAAAGTTACTGATTATAGTAAGCTAATTATTTCAAGGGTGACTATCGATTCCTGTGGTTATAATCCTCCTGGCTAATAAGGTATATAATCAGATATTGGCATAAATGTCAAGTGCATGCATAACAACAAAGGCTAGATAATTCTGTGAATGTATGTCTTCATAGATAGTTGGTCTTCTGGCTGCGTTGTCGTTGTAATCCTCACTGCTCATCAGGTATACAGTAGGAATTTTGCATAAATGTCAAGTGCATGCATAATAACAAAGGCTAGAGAATTCTGTGATTGTATGTCTATTATGTGAGTGTACGTCTATATAGATAGTTGGTATTCTGGCTGCATTGTTCCAACAAATTGCTCCAAGTTATCATTTCCCTGACAATATGGACATGTATGAATTTCTGGTGATGGGACAGAGAACGGTGTGTTTTTGGATTCTTGTAAACCAATGTATATTTATATCAACCCTGAATTTGTCAACTGTTGAAAGGGATCAGATCATTCTGATATGTAAACCTTTTTGATAGTGCAAAAAATTGGGAAAAGGTTGCTATCTTGAAAGACTTTATACCTCTTCGTTCTTCACAGATTTTGAGTAAACATATATCTAGGCCTATATATATATGTTAAAAAAAAGCTGATTTGATTTTCTTTTCTATAGTTTGGGACACTGTTTTGATCTTTTCATACTGAACTGTACAGTGTCATCTGGGTGCAATAACAAGCCTCAACTTAATTATTTTAGAGTATTGATTCCTTTGGTTGTAAGTGCCAGGGTTATACACTTATTCCTAAGAATATGTGTCTTCATTGTAATTCAACAAATGCATGATTAACAGAACAGGCTGCACAGTCTTGTCAATGTATATCAAAATAGATAGTCTTCTGATTGCGCTGTCCCAACAGAGCCAACCAACTTACTGCTACACAGCATCAAAGAATATATAGAAATGGATGTATTTTCTCTAAATTTGCTGGTGAATCCATATCCACAGGTAGTTGGTTTTGAGTTTGATCCCTGTGCCCTGCATTGCTATAACCCTGCATATAGCTCCATGATGTGGGTACCTTGCCAAATGCCCTTATTGAATGTTTCGATTTGGTATTTTAGTTAAGAATCACAGGTGGTTGGTTTTGAGTTTGATCCCGGTGCCCTGCATTGCTATAACCCTGCATACAACTCCATGATATGGGTACCTTCCCAAATGCCCTTATTGAATGTTTCAGTCTGGTATTTTAGTTAAGAATCCATATTGATCCTAAATGCTTTAGTTTGTCATATTGGCTGTACAGTGTAAACCCATGTGATCATTTAGTTGGTTTTGAGTTCTATAAGAATTTACCTGGTTTATAATTGATCGAATTTTTACATAGAATCTGAATAGACTTGCGAATTGGGTTACTCTAGATGGTTGAGAATGTCCTCCCATCCATAGTTAAAGACTCTGAATGGACTTGCCAATTGGGTCTAACCTAGGTGGTTGGGTCTAGCCTAGAATGTTGTCCCCCCCAAGAATTAATTCTCACTCAGTGAATTGATGATTGTGCTTTTAATATCCAGTGATGGTACACAACTTATAATGACTCACTGTGTTGGGTATTTTCTGCAGATGGCCTTCCAGACCTTGGCACCGTTGCGTTTCGTTGACAACGCAAGGCTAATATTGGCAGACCCATCACTGCGTTCAGTCCCATCAAGGCAGTTCAGTTCGATAAAAGAAGTGGTACAGTACACCTCTATCCAGATCGCTTGCACCCTTGTAATCTTCGCAACAAGCAAGACCCCAGCTGCAATTATTTTCCCATTGTTCATCCTCCTCATGATATGGGCTCGCCATTGCCCATTACGCAGCCTTTTCATCAAAAAAGGCCTTGATAAGCTCGATAGCAAGCTGCCCGACGAACAACCCAAAATTCAAACCCCAGGCATGAAAATCTTCAATAACCCCCATGCCAGGGGCCGCAATATCCATCGTCGTGCTTCACAAAATCGACAGAATAACAAAGTGGGTCGCAGAAAAACCATGGAACTTGATCAAACACCTGATCAGTCTCCGCTGCTATGGAACAATAATAACCCTAACCCAGCTGTTCTCCCACCTGCAACCAAGCGGAGGCTGAACGAGCGGAGGAGCAGGCGGAATAAACGAATGAAAAAGACATTAGCTCTAGATTCATCACACCAATGTGATGTGAATCCTCCTCTCCATACAGTTATTTTACCTCTTCCATGCAGATACAAATTGAAAAACCCACAAGAGCAAGAAGAAGAATCCTTTTCTTTTACTGCATCAAGATCAATAATGAAGCAGATGTCAACCCAATTGATCCTCAAGCCCAAAAATAGTTTTGAACTACAAAATCCTATAGAAATGCACTCAAATATACTGTATGATCCAGGACCCAATGATCCACCCAATACAGATCCTATTATAAACCTCAGTCCTGCAAGGTCAGCAAGCAAACCCAAGAGAGGAGATTGTGTGGATTACACCACAGATGATGAGACTATGATAAAAGTGGTGAATAGCCAAAGCTCACCATATCCCAGTGCACAAACACAGCAAAACAATGTATTGAACCAGAGAAAAGAAGGCAGCACTGCCTGTGCTCCTGCTGTTGTTCCCGAGATTAGGCCATTGCCAAAGCCCACAAAGCATGACATTTTTCCAGTGGAAGGGAGGATACAACCCAAGAAAAAGATCAGCAATGCCATTGATGAGACCAGCAGGAGGACGAGGATGATTTTAAACCAGAGAAGATGGCCATCCAACAAGCCTATGCCATCTGCAAGTAAAGGCCCTGATGGTGGGTGAACTTTTCCAATTGTTGCTGGTGGATTGGATTGTACTGGATACTTGTAAAAATTTTGAATGTTCAATTTTGCAAAAGAGCCAAATTTTCATAAGGCTTAATCTGTTCAAATTCTTCATCCTCCACTGTCAAAATGTAATCATGTTATCTTTATTTGTTAGATATAAAATATGCTTGTTTAATTTAAAGGTTATAGTTTACATAGATATTCATGATTTATTCTATAAAGATAAACCTTACAAACCTTATTTGTCAATATTATAATTAATATTGCATATGGTAGAGTATATACTATATGATTTAAATTTAGAATAATATATTAATTGATTTGCTATTCAATACTATTGATAATCTACGGATACTAAAATGTTTATGGCCTTTAACATAAACATTTCATTTCTCATATCTTTAAACTCATGCTTCAAATGCTAAGAGAAATTGAGTAACTTTAAATTTTGAAAATAATAAAAAGGCAAAAATTATATTATGGAAATTTTGTTAACACTTTTTAAATTATCTATTATGGTTCATTATCACCATGAGCCATACCAGATGGTTTGAAAAGTGTCTAGAAAAATGTGATTTTACCGAAAGTTTTTTTGCTTTTCATAATATACATCATAAAAAGACTAAATTCAAAAAGTTTTGAACTTTAATAATCTTTTTTTTAAATAGATGTCAATGTTTTTCTTATTAATATAATAAATTTATTTTTGATATTTTGATTAGGTATAGGGGAGTATATTCGATTAATTGGTTTTTTTTTCCTGTCATTGAAATATGTTAAAAATCATATTAGGTAATTAAATGTTTGGAATAATAATTAATATAATAGTTTTTACAACTAGTGCAATTATATAAATGAAATAATGGATAAATGTTAAGACATCAATCCATAATAAACATATTTATTTCATCGTAACTTTCAAATCGCTAAAATTAAAAAAGCCATACGAATTGACTAAACTATAATTTTACTTGATATAATCATTATTATCATTTACTATAAAGATAATTAATATATAATTTAAACATATATAAGAAGATTTTTAATCATGGAGATTCACCTCCATTTTATTATGGAGATTTTTAATATGTAATTACAATACTATGGGCCAATACATGGCTTATCAATAGCACATGTCCCAAGACCATAATTCACTTCATATGACATTTGTTGATATGACATTTTTTGTAATTAATGAACTTAATTAAAATGGAGAAAAAGACATAACTATTTTGAAAATAAATTTTAACTTTTCATTTGTGTATTTTACTAAAAATATTCTATAGAAATTAAACTCCTACCATTTATTTAATAATTATTAATATTAAATTGAAATTTTAGAAACTTATTATATATACATATATTTATTTATTTATTATTATTATTATTATTATTATTTGTATAATTATCTATTTATTTATTTTATTTTATTTTTCAACTATATTTTACCTTTGTTCTCTATAATATATTTTGATTTTTATTATTTTTATTTGTATTCTATTATTATTATTATTTTATTTTTTTATTTTTTATTTTATTTTTATTTATTTTTACTTTTTATTTTTTATTTTTTAAACTAACCTTTACTAGTCACTTTCTTAATTTATTTCCTAGTTTTAGTTTTATTTTTATTTTATTTATTTATATATTATATATATATATATTCATTTACTTTATTTTTATTTTTAAACTAACTTTTACCTTTACTAGCTTTGTTCATTTATTTTATTATTATTTTTCCTTCTTTTATTTATATTTCTGGTTTCTCATTCTAACTAACTATTATCCTATACCCTATGTATATTGTTATTATAATATTTCTTATAACTTATATTTTATTATTAAACTTTTTAACTAACTATTAACATTAACACCTATTAAATTATTTTATTTATATAAAAATTTTGTGGACAAAGGTCTTTCCTCATGTGATTTACCGCGAAGTTCTTCTTACAACTATTATGGATCACAAAAGCCTCAATTCAATAACTTATTCCAAATTAAATATGCCTATCAACATGATTATAATTTAATTAATAAAATATTATTTTATTTTAAAATCTTTTCTATTAAATTAAAAAACATTTAATATTTATTAAATAAAGAAAATATAATATAATATAAATAAAATTTATAAATTAATAACTAAACAATATCAAATAAAAAATAAATATAATATAATATAAATAAGTTAATGACCAACCAATATCAAAAAATTAATCAAATAATAGATATCAATTTTATTTATAATGATAAAAATGATAAAACATATTTCACTACTTAGTTTACCCGATTCTTGTTATAAATGTGATTAGTTTGGGTTTCATTGGTATCTCGTGAGGTATACTAAATAATACATTAGGATTTAAATGTGGGGAAGCATTCAAATTCATTAGAAATGGAAGACTTAGAAGTACTTTCAATTCATATTTCAGGACTTGGGCATGTTTACTTTGCTTTATGTTTGCATTTGACATGCATTTTTCTAAATTTTGACATGGAATTTTATATTTGAAGAATAATAAAATGGTGGAATAGTAATGGCACAAGATGGAAAAGGGTTTATAGATATCTTTAACATGACATTGGCATTTTAACGATAGTGGTATACATTCAAATGTCAACCCCAATGTTCAAGGGGCTTTTTTTGTTGGCAAATTACATGCATTTAGAGTTAAGTCAAGAAAATCTAAGAAATAGGTTCTATGGTTAGAATGCAATAGTAATGAAAAAGTGTTAATTATTTCTTTTATCATGCATGATGAAGAGGTGCCAAGGGGTTTACATTTTTTTAGACACTTTGTTAAAAAGAGCAAAATCTGAATATTTTATATAATGGTAAAATTAAGTCTTAAATTGAAAAATTAAAAATATAGAAATGTGAGGAATAACAAAATGCAAATTCTTCAATTCACTGAATGATTCAGATTTTTTTAGTTACTTAAATTAACCAAGATCTTTTAGTTCGGTGTGTGAAAATTTGGAAGACCCAAATTTCTACTACAACAACTGATTAAGTTTCTTCTGTTTGTCAAATAACTGAACAAATTGTTTATTGTGTTCTATGGTAAATATCGAAACTAATACACTGCAACTTCCACTAATATAATTAATATGCGTGTTATCACTTAAGAAATGATTTCTAAATTCGGAGCATCAGTTCTATTCCAAAGGATTGGTGTTAGCCTTGGTCTAGTCTTTCCATGGTTGCTTTAGTGTCTAAGATCTAGAAAAGAGTCTTCTTGGTATGGTCAAATAGGGTCAACACTCCGTTCTTGCCCATCACTGGTCCCACATCCCACATTATTTCCATGTGTCAAGCTTGTGTCAAGGTTTACATTTTACATTTGTTCCTAAGTCATAATGTTAGATGGTGGTTAAGTCGCTTTTATGGTTTTTAGAGTCTAAGTCATAGGGTTAGAGTCTCATTTCCATCATCAAATAAAGCTCAACAACCTTGTTTTACACTTTATGGATCTCATATCATGTTTTGAAAGTCATGTGTTTAGCCATTTTGAAAAAAATTTGAAACTTGCTACGAATCCACATTTTCGTAGCGCAGACAGTGTAAAAAACTAGTTTTGCGCTATGAAATCACTGAACTAGGAGTTTTCGTAGCGCGCTACGAAACCCCTGAAGCAGCCTGTTTCAGCAGAAAAACTGTTTTTACTAGTCAACTTCCAGAAGGTTTCTTGAGCAGCTGAAAACTCAATTTTGAAAACTGAAAGAGGCTTTTCTTCCTAACATACTGAACTACAAAAACCTCTTTCAGTTTCTTCAAATTCGTTCTGAGGTGGGAGAAATTTATGGTTAAACTTGCACTTTTTCAAGGTCAGTTTCTGGTTACAGGAAAAGTTATTTTGGAATTTTGATGGAGGTTTCTCTTCATCAACTCTCCAGCTACAACAAACTATCTCACTTTCTTCATAAGTGTTTTCAGTTAGGAGATACTAAGCTTTCATTGAGACCCTAATTTCAGAAAACGGATTTTTCCTGTTTTACACGTGTTTTTCAAGGACAGATTCTGGATAGCTGGAGAAGTGTTTTAAAAAACCAAGAGAGGTTTTTATTCTAGACATCATGGACTACAAAAACCTCCTTCATTTTCAAAAAATGTGTCATGGATGAGGAGATAGAGGCTTTGTCCCACGTGCCAACTTTCAAGGATCCTAAACCTAAAAACAGGGAAACATGTTCCCTAATTTCTAGGGTTTGTCATCAGCAGTCAGGTGACAACGTGGGAGGCTTCATCAAATTCAATTTCATGAGGTTATAGTTGTCAAAGAATGCATTTAATGTTTATTTGAGGTGGTTTAGTCATAATAAGAAGTTACACTCCTAGTTCTATTAGGTCTCTAGGACTGCTAGTTAGCTGTCAAATGCATTTAAAGGTTTGCTTTATGGTTAGAATAGGTGTCACTGATGGAAAATTCGAATTCCCCTCATGATGGAGGAAGGAATCCAAGCTTGTAATGAACTCTATATATGACAAGATATGTAATGCACTTGAGGTTGGCAATTTTCAAAGAAACAAGCACATTGTGCTATTGTATATGACTGCATGTTTTCAGGTTAATACAAAGAGCTGCTTTCACTACTCAGGATTCAGAAAGGGTTTCAATGTTTGATTTTCCTCATGGCTTCCTTCATATACTTACTTGCAGTGGTATAGATACATGTTACTTAGAATTCATTTGATGATGCTCTAACTTCCTTCATGTGTTTGTAGGCTGTGTTCTCTATATTATATCTCTGTTTTTCTTTTATGTTAAAACCCTCTATGCCCTGACTTCCATGTGAAATTGATCTTGCTGTTGTACTGAAACACACTTTGACTCCATAGTCCAATGGAAGTTTATTAATTTGTATTTCAACCATTTATACATTGTTGTTCGAATTTTCCATAGAGTTAGCCATCTAATCTTCAAAGTAAAATCTTTAATCCAGTGAGAGAGCCCTCTCAGGTTGAGGAGGCTAAGCCTCAGCCAAAAGTTTGGTTTGAAATAGTTACTCAAAGTCTTCCTGATCAGTAGCCTATCAAGGTGGATTTTTGTGATAACAATGCAGAAGCAAGAATCTGAGCAAGAAAAAAATAACACACAAGTGACACCGTTATTTTTCGACCAATGTCCCCGGAAAAACCAAATGTGGGAAAACCGGTGCAACAGTTGAGGGTTTGTATTATTAAGCAATAGTTTTCTGAATACAATCTTTGGATGCCTTACTCACTATCCAATACGGAGAATCTGACTGAAAAAGAGATGAGTGAGATATACCTCACACTATCACTGACAATCCAATACTGATCCAACCACTAAATGACTAGCCCCTAGCTGCCTCTGTGCAGTTTATGTGCAATCACTGCACTGCTTTGCGTCACAACTTCTAGTAACTATGTCTCTCCTTCAGCTGATCGATTTGCCTTTGGAACTTTGACTTTCTGCCCTCCCAATCTCACACCCCAGCTTCTGGCTCTGAAACTCGACTTCCCCAGCAAATTCAGATCTCCTCTCAGGCTTTGCACTACCTCGGCGTGACCCTACGCTACCCAGCGTGGCCTCTATGCTGCCTCTTCTGGATCTCTCTCTGCCTCCTCTGCGATGTATTCGTAGATCAGGAAATCTTCCTCTAGAAACTATCTCTATCCCTCACTGCAAGAAATCACTTCTATCTCTTCTCTAGCAACTGTTGTGCTGGCCTCTCTGAGAAATTCAATCTCTTGATCTCTCTCTGATGTGTTTTCCAAATGCCCATCAAGCCTCCTCTTATAATCTTCTCGTTGAGAACCAACGGCCCATATTATATTCTAATCAATGGCTTAGATCATTTTGGTTTGATCCTCGTCTTCTTCTAGAAGTTTCACCCCTAGTTTGATTAATACCCTTTAATTATTTTAATTTCCTAAGTTTAGACTTAGGCATCCTTTAAAAATAATTAATTATTTTAATAAAACCTTCTCCAGGTGGAATTTCCCAAAACGATCTCTGGTTATTTTGGAATACATGTGTCCTAGCCTCCCTGCAAATTTTGAGGCTTAGAGCACATCCGATACCACCAAAAATCAACACTCCCTCTTAGCGAGGAATGTGTTCTAGAAATGCAACCTACTGAAACATCACCCTTCTCTGTAACATCTCTGTGTGTGCTGCTGATGTCTGACTTCACTTCCCACCAACTACTGCGCAAATGATGCATCTGTACTGCTGCTGACCCTACCACTGCCAACACTGCATCTGTGCTGCAACCCTTGTAAATGTTGCATTTGTGTTGTTGCTAGCCCTGCCATTGCCAACGTTGTATCTGCACTGCAACCTTCTCCAATTGTTGTTGCTATTGCTTCTGTAATGGAAAAGCATCCAAAATTACTGAAAAGGTGTTCAATATGATGCATATGCTGCTGGAGTTCTGACTGCTGCTAGTCTCTGCGACGTCACTGAAGCCACTGCGCTACTGCTGACTCTGCTCTATGCCAACTGCACTGCTGCCAACACTAGCTTTGCGAAGCTCTGGTTCTGGTGCTCCTAGCCACTGCATATGTCACTCCAACACTCCTCTGCATCAACTAACCCTGTCCATCCTGCTACTTTTGATATGGGCTCCCATAGCAAGGTATTGATCCAAGAGGTGGACTCCTCAAGGATCTTGCCCATCTGCAGTTCTTTCGAACTACAGTACTAGATCTCCCCACCTCTCCCCTGGAGGTATGTGGGCGATCATGGCGAACTCCTCTTCCTCGATCTTTGTGGCTGCAGCCTACGGATCGTGTTTCACATCCTTGCCCTTCTTCTTGAGAGGATACTGTGTAGTGTAGTGACCAAGTTCACCACACCAGAAACATTTGATATTTAAGACATCCTTCTTCTTTCTCCACTGCTCCTACTGCCCCTTTGGTGCATGGGCTGTTTTTTCTTCCTCCTCCTTGGGCTTCATCCCACTGTTGTTGCTGCCATAAAGTTTACACTTGACTAAGTCTTGCCTCATCTCTTCTTGCTGAGGAGTAGCCCATATTCCTTCCCAATCCGGTAATTTCTCTCTGCCCAGAATACTCTGGACAAACACTTGCCATTCTTCTAAAACTGAATTCATGGCCAACCTCACCATCTCTATAGGTTGAGGTGTTGATCCTATAGCTCCCAACTAATCTCGGACTTCCTGAAGCTTTGACAGGAACGGATCAATGTGTTCCTCTTTCTCCATCCTAGCTGATATCAGCTTCTCCTCCAAGTACATCTTTCTTTGCTCGGAAGATCCTTGATATAGCATCACCAAGGCATCCCACATCTCTTTGGTTGTCCCTTTTCCAACAATGTAACATACTATGTGATCCCTCACTTCATCAAGGATCAATTGCTTGGCCTTCACCATTTCAGCCTTGTACTTCTTGAGTGGATCTGCATCAACGGGTACAACTACCACACTATCGACATACATCTTGAGATCATGCTCATCCAGAAGGCATGAGATCCTAGCCTTCCAGATGACATAGTTGGATTCTCCATCTAACCAGCCTTGATATCTCAGCTTGTTAGCTACCATCACTACCAAAAAAAATAAATTTCAAACTGCCTCCTCTCTCCTTTGTACTGTTGTTGGGCTAGCCTACGCACTCCTTGTTGCTGCTTAGCAAATGAGAATTCAACTTCTTGGTTGGGAGTCCTCTGAGGAAAAGTTCCCTCAAGGTAGTGTCGCCTTCTCTCTTCTGACGTTTTTCTGCCCCAACAACTGTTGCAGAAAACTGCGTCTCAACAAAAAATGCTCTGCGTTGAAGCTTCTGCTGCGTTGCTCCCTATGCCGCTGACAAATCTCGATCTGGAAATCTTACCTCTCTGTCGACTCACTCAGAGAGAGATCTTCCATGAAAATCTTTCCCTTCTAGCTTGGACTACGCAATCACTATGGTGATTCGATCTGCTACCTAGACAACACTTTAATCTCCCTCCTTCTCTTCAGCGTTGGCTCTTCCGGTTTGCTCCCTTGCTTCACCTGTGCTCTGATACCATGTGAAAACTTGGAACACCCAAATTTCTACGGTAACAACTGATTAAGTTTCTTCTATTTGTCAAATAACTGAACAAATTATTTACCGTGTTCTACGGTAAATATCGAAACTAATACACTACAGCCTCCAATAATTAAATTAATATGCGGAAACAAGAATCTGAGCAAGAAAGAAATAACACACAAGTGACACCATTATTTTTGTACCAATGTCCCCATAAAAACCCAATGTGGGAAAACTGGTGCATCAACTAAGGGTTTGTATTATTAAGTAGTAGTTTTCTAAATATAATATTTGGATGCCTTACTGGCTATCCAATATAGAGAACCCGACTGACAGAGAGATGAGTGAGATATACCTCACACTATCATTGGCGATCCAGTATTGCTCCAACCACTAAATGACTAGCCCCTAGCTTCCTCTACGCAATCACTACGTTGCTCTACATCACAACTTCTAGGAACTACGTCTCTCCTTCAACTAATTGATTTGCCTCTTGAACTTTGACTTTCTGCCCTCCCGTTATCACACCCCAGCTTCTGGCTCCGAAAATCAACTTCTCTAGCAAATTCAAATCTCCTCTCAAGCTCTGTGCTGCCTCAATGTGGCCCTACGCTGCCCAATGTGGCCTCTGCATTTCTTCTTCTGGATCTCTCTCTGCCTCTTCTGCGATGTATTCCCGGATCAGGAAATCTTTCTCTAGAAACTATCCCTACCCCTCACTGCAAGAAAATCACTTCAATATCTTCTCTAGCAACTACTGCACTGCCCTCTCTGATAAATTCGATCTCTTGATCTCTCTCTGATGTGTTTTCCAAATGCCCATCAAGCCTCCTCATATAATCTTCTCATTGAGAACCAACGACCCATATTAGATTCTAATCAACAACTTAGATCATTTTGGCTTGATCCTCGTCTTCTTCTAGAAGTTTCACCCCCAGTTTGATTAATACCCTTTAATTATTTTAATTTCCCAAGTTTAGGCTTAGGCATCCATTAAAAATAATTAATTATTTTAATAAAACTTTCTCCAGGTGGAATTTCCCAAAACAATTTCAAGGTATTCTAGAATACATATACTTCAAAAAATTGAACAAAGTGTCTCTGAAAGACAATTACCTACTTCCAAAAATGGACCATATTCTTCAAAGAGTTGTTGGCGCTTCCTGGCTTTCACTTTTGGATGGCTATTCCGGTTACAATCAAGTTTTAGTGCATGAGGATGACTAGGCTAAGACGAAATTCACCACACCTTGGGGCACATTCAAATAGGAAAATATGCCATTTGGTCTCAAAAATGCAGGGGCCACTTTTCAGCGTGCCATGGACATAACATTTTTAGACAAAAAATATGTTTTCCTGGTTGTATACTTAGATGATGTAACCGTATTTTCACATTCAGATGATGAACATTTGCATCATTTAAGAATCATTTTTCAAAAGTGTAGAAAGTTCAGAATCTCTCTCAATCCAAGGAAAAGTCTGTTTTCTATGGAGGAAGGCAAAATCCTCGGCCACATCATTTCGAAAGACAACATTCGGATCGACCCTTCAAGAGTAGAATCCATTCAACAAATTGATTTTCCTTGCAGCAAAAATGAAATCCAAGCTTTCAATGGTAAGATGAATTTCTTACGAAGATTTATTCCTAATTTGGCTGAACATCTTAGAGAAATGACCAATATGTTGAAAAAGGATAATGAGGTAAAATGGTCTGAAGAAGCTCATAAGTCCTTTCATGCGGTCAAGCTTGCCTTAACTACTTCCCCTGTTTTTATTAGTCCTGATTATACCGATGATTTTATCATATTTTCATTTGCTTCCGAGCATACTATGGCAACGATACTAATGCAAAAAAGGGATAAAATCGAGTTGCCAATTGCATTTTTCAGTCGCAACATCAGGGATGCAGCTCTTAAGTACAATATCATTGAGAAACATGCCTTAGCTTTGGTAAAGGCAATCAAAGATTTCAGAGTTTACATATTACATTCACATACTCTTGCTTATGTGCCTAATGCAGTGGTAAAAGAAGTCCTTGTGCAGAATGACCCAGAAGGTAGGAGAGGTAGATGGATAGCAACACTATTAGAATATGATCTTGAGATGAGGCCTACAAAGCTGATCAAGGGTCAAGGCTTAGCCAAACTCATGGCTGAGTCAAACCTTCATGCTCTAGACATCAACCTTGTGGCAGCATTATCGGACAATCAAGAAGAAGTGGATCTCATTCAGGTATCTGAAATCTTTCTTTCGTCTCCTCGATATTCTGATATTATTTATGTACTTCAGCATCTGAATTCCCCCTCCATGCATGTCTAAGGCTAAGACTAGGTCATTGAAGTTGAAGGCTTCCAAATATTGTATCATGAATAGTGCACTTTATTGGAAAGATCCTAGAGGTGTATTGCTGAATTGTTTGACTGAAGATGAGTCCAAAGAAGTAATAAATGACTTCCACAAAGGAGATTGTGGGGGTCACTTGTATTGGAAGACTACGACCAACAAAGTACTGAGAGTGGGTTACTATTGGCCTACACTTTTTGCAGATATCTACAAGGTAGTGATGAGTTGTCACGAGTGTCAAGTTTTCCAAGGTAAAAGAAAGCTTCTTCCTTTGCCTCTACAACCAATATCAGTTAATGCACCTTTTCAGCAGTGGGGCCTAGATTTCATAGGTGAGATCAATCCATCATCATCCACACAACACAAGTGGATATTGACAGCTACAGACTACTTCACAAAGTGGATCGAAGCGATCCCAACCAGGCAAGCAACTGATTCAGTTATCATTTAGTTTTTAGAAACTAATATCTTGTCCCGTTTTGGTTGTCCTCATAAGATTATCACAGACAACACGACAACATTCAAGTCCAAAAATATGACTGAGTTTTGTGACAAGTACAACATAAAGTTGGGACACTCTACAACATATTATTCACAAGGAAATGGTTTGGCGGAGCCCTCCAATAAATACTTAATCACCATCATCAAGAAACTATTGGAAGCCATAAAAAAGAATTGGCACAAAAAGCTGATCAATGCATTGTGGGAAGATCGGGTGAGTAGTAGGAAATCTCTCGAGCTTTCTCCTTTTCAGATTGTGTATGGAGTAGATACTATTTTTCATACATCATTAGCAGTCCCAGTCATCAAATTGTTACAAGAAGTGGGAAGTGAAGAGAATGACATGCAACACCAAATCAATCAAATGATTCACTTAGAGCATACATGGGAAGAGGTATTTCAGAAAACTTCCAAGATTCATGAGAAGATAAAGAGGATCTATGACTGGAAAACAAAGGAAGATGATTTCAAAATCAGAGATGTGGTAGTTCGTTGGGATGCTAGAAACAAGGACAAGTGTAAGCATGGCAAATTCGAGAATTTATGGAAAGGCCCTTATCAGATTTTAGCTTTCTGGGGACAAAATGCTTTCTTGTTGGAGGAGATGAATGGAGAACCATGCTTAGGAGGACCAGTCAATGGTAGGCTCCTGAAACATTATCTTTTCTGAATTGTCTTGGTTTCATTGTACATACATTTTAAATTTTCTGCAAGTGTGATGCTAAATATCATTGGAGTTCGGAGCCCGAAGTGAAGGCCATGGAGCTTCACTAATTTTATGCTATTTTAATATTCAGTCCTTAGTCATGTAAGTCAATTTCGAGTCAATTTTGAGTCAGTTTTGAATTTTTGACTGTATTGGCCCATATGGTAAGGCTACTTGGTCTACAGTGTTCTTGGCACCTCCAAGGAGCTGCCATCCCCAAATAAGGCCAATGTTAGAGTTAGTATTTGCATACTACCATCAGTGATCAAAATCCCTCTTTTATATCATATTAGTGTCCCGTTTGAAAAATTTTGCATTCCACTTAGGTCATCATGCAAAAATTTGCTCACTAATGGTAGCCCAAAATAAAAAATCACTCTCCCCTCTCAAAAATTTGTATTTGCTGGCCCACCTTCATGTGTCTTTCTGAGCATCCATTGACCATAAAGGCTCATTTCATCATGTTTTATATCAGTCAAGTCCACCTGAAGTTTAGTCATTTAAGGTTCCATTAGGTCACCTAGGTTTTATTTTCCCGAGGTCCAATAAATCACCATCTCACTACATAAGGTCAGCAAATATGAGAGTGAAGAAAATAATATCTTTTTTTAGTTAAATAAAGGTTTACAAGCATGTAACCATGGTTACTTAAAGCCCCAAATTTGATTTCAAAAAAGGAAATTTTTTCCAGTCTGTAAATTTTTACTTCAAAACAGATGTAATAATTTTTATTTTCATTTATGTAATTTTATGTCTATTATATGTAATAAGTCACTATTTCAGCTGTCTACTCAATTCCATTGCCAATAGTATCCAAACAAAGGTCAAAATCAAGATTGCCAAAGCATCATCCACCTGTCAAAGGAAAAAAGGTCAGAAAGTCAAAAAAGCATTAGTATGAAAGTTTGAAAAGTGACATGAAACATTAGAAAATGGGTGTGCAACTCATAAATCAAAACTCATTCAAGTATAAAAGCTCTCAAGACATCTATGCAACCTTCATTTGCACTCCTACACTTTTAAACCTCCTCAGCAAAAGAAGATTTTCGGATTTCAGGTGAAATTAGGCAAAACAGGGCCAGAGGGCGCGTTTAGACAAGGGAGGGCACATTTGGCCTGGTCACTATGCATTTGCTAGAAAAGCTAGTGCATTTTCTAATGGCTTTGCATGCCTATAGCTCAAGGGTGCATTTGACTGGGTCGCTGCGCATTTGCCTGGGAAGACCAGAAATTGCCTAGAACATCCTCCATTTGCTCCAAGCTTCGAAAATTGTCATCAAATGCTCCAGTAAATGAGGTAGGTGGGAAATACATTCACTCCTCCCCTCCATTGTTGATCTACATAGGGTTTCATAGTCATTTGTTGTCATTACTCAACTCAAAACCCTAGTAACATATTTTTACTCTTAAATCACATTTCTTAGCATTTCATTACCACTCCCACCACTTAAAGACTATCCCCTATCACCTCCCTCATACCACACATCCCCTTTCCCTCCTCATCAAATCTCCTCACATTATTCCATATTTCCCACACCCACAATCCATTTTATCATCTCCCTAGGGTTTTGATAGCAACAACTCATGGCAGAAGAAGAGCATAGAAGTCAAAGTGAGGAAGAAAGACAAGAGAGGAGGCAATATAATAAAGGAGGGAGAATCATCATACATGAGCCAACCAACAACAGAGAACTCATGTTATCTCCCATCACCGTGGAAAGCTTTAAACATATGGGCTGTTTTGAGTTTTGTGAGAAAGTGGAAAGGATCCAGCATCATCTTGAGTTGACCAGATTATTCATCACCAACCTCCATGACAACCAGGCAACCCTTGTTGGTGTCACCTTCACTATATCTCCTGCTATCATATCAGCTGCCACTGGGATCCCAAATATTGGAGAAAAATGGTTTAAACAAGGAGAATTGGATCATTTCTATTATGAGCCATATCTTAAACCAAGGTACAAGAATGAGAGAAAGAGGATTTTTCCTTTCTCTTACCTCCTAGATAGATATGTTCCCATGATGAAAATCATCATGAAGTACTTCACATGTGAGGGTAGGTTTTCTAGACTCTATTCCTATCATATTCGGTTACTCATGCATTTCACAAGAGTCAAAATGCTCAATCTGCCCTACTATCTTTACTGGGACATTGACAAGATGTCATTCATTGCCTGAAGGAAGGATTATGATCATCAAATGCATAGCATATTTCACCACTCTCTCATCAAGATGATAGTCCTACACCACCTTGATCAACTTAACATTGCATGGGACACTTTCATATCCAATGATATTTTCACAATCCCACATATTCAACCTGGCTAAGAAGCACTTTCATCTTCTCACCCATCCACCTCCATTCCTCCACCTCAGCCCATACATCATCCATCTTCATCTGATGAGTCAGCCACACCATCACCTCCATCATCACCATTTCATGAGCCTATTCATTCACCTGGTAGAGATGAAGGTAGTGGGCAAGAGCATATTGATCATGGTGAGAGAAGCAAGCCTAAAAGGGTTGGTTTAGGTACCTTGGCACATACCTATCAGAGAGGGCATAGGAAAGTGTTTTCCCCACTGATTGTGGGAGGGGTGTTGCCTTATTCATCAGGAAAGAAGGTATAAAAGGGTAATGAAAAGGTTATAGAGGCAGAGATCCAGCAATAGGAAGACCTCCATGAGATAGAGCATGATTTTTAGTTAGTTGACTCAGATGAACATGATGACAGTGAGAACATAGCCATTGTCATCAAGGAGAAGAATGCACTCATAGGAGAGCTCCAGGTCAACTTGCAAAGGGCCAAATACATTATTTCATACTATGAGCAGGAGAACAAGTAGTTTGAGGTCAAACATGAGCTTATGGAGATTCAGCTTAGAAAAGCAAAGAGAGAGGCTGAAAAGGCTAAGGCCTTACTTGATGAGGCATATGGACAGTATGGTGAACAACTTGATGAACAGGTACTGAGAAGAAGGCCAAGGACTAGAGGCCTAAAGAGAGCTTTGGAGCTAGAAAGGCAAAGGGAGGCAGAACTAGCCAATGAGCTCACCTTGAATGAGAAATTTGCCAAAATGGTAAATGAGAACCGGGAACATTGGATTGAGAGGGTAAATGGTCATCTTGAGAGCCTCTTAGACAAGGCCAATAGGGATGTTGAGATTCAGAGAAGGATGGCAAAGTACTATGCCATGAGAAACAAAATTGCAAGAGCCAAACTCAAAAGAGCCCATGCAAAAATTGAAGCCTTGACCAAGCAAGAGGAGAAAATGAGGCTAGATATTCTTGCCGAGGCATCACTCCATGCCTCAAACATATGATAAACTGTTAGACCACCAATTTTTACCATTTTTGAACATGTTTTGCAAGTTATGATTTTCTGTGTTTTTTGAAGTATTTTTAGCACAGTGAAATGGTCAAATGCGCAACACCTTGGGCGCTGAGCTCTTTTTTGGGGCATCCAATGAGAAAATGGTCAGCATTTTTGGATTAGGATATGCACCCTGTGCATTTGCTAAGCATTTGGAGGAAAAATGATCAGCAAAAAGGGTAAAAAACCATCAAAAAACCATCTTTTTGCCTCCTTTTTGGCCTAGTTGCTGCGCATTTACTAGTATTGGGAGATTGGAATTTTGACAGGGCAAATGACCTCCAAATTTAAAAATGAAGGCATATATGGAAAGTAGACTCGAAGAGATTTCCAACAAGCTATCTTGGAGCAAAGTTGGACACCGGGAAGGCACCCAAAAGCAGCCCTGAACTTGAAGGGCACGTTTGACACTAAAAGGGTGCGTTTGACAGTTCAAGGGTGCATTTGACAGTTCAAGGGCACGCTTGACAGTCTTCTGCAATTTTCATTGTTTCACTCTAGATTGACTTTCACCTAGGGGAAATTGATGTTTTACTCATTTAATTGATCAAGGTTATGTAATTTTTATGTTTTTACTGTTATATAGGGTAAATACATTAGTTAAATGGCCTACATGGCATGTAATGAATCAACTTGCTTAAGTTAGGGATGAGTCACTTTCACCACCCTATACTCTAGCTATTAGTTCAGCCTTTCTTGTAACTACTCCTCCTCTCATGGATTCGACCCTTGAGGCTAGGATGAGTTGTTTTGAGGCCTATATTATGTATTTTCTTAGTCATTTCAGTAGTTGGAATCAGTTGGATGTTTGGCTATTGATCAGAGACACTAGTGTAATGAGTATTTAATAGAATTTAATGAATGAGTTGTAGCTATTTTGGTGGAATACCCGTGGTATGGAATTTTGACTTAGTTTCTTCTTATGTTACATATGTTTGAATGTTTTATACTCCCATATTGCATTTCACTTCTATGATATGTTGATTTTCAAGTTGATAAGATGAATATGTTTTATATGTGTTGTTTTGGGGAAATCTACATAGTTTGTCTAGTTTCTTCAGTTTAGAAAGAATACATGCTTGTCTTGCTCTTTCTAGCACCTCACCAGTCTTATCCATCTCACTTCATAACCTTAAAGTGTTTGAGTTCCTACCTACCTTTCTCCATCAGATGTCTGCAATCATATCCTCATTTGACCTGACCTAGTATTTTTGACCTAATCCTCTTCCAACAACCCAACCAAAATAAAATCAAATAACCCTCTGCACTTTACATCTAGCCTAAAACCCTAAAATATCCAGCCCTCTTGGCTGTGATCCTTTGGAGAGAGCCCTCTCTGGTTTGGTAGGGCTAGCTACCAAGTCAAAAGGTTGGTATGTGGTTACCTTAGCTGGACTCTTCCTCAGCCTTGGAGATCTGAAGGAGTGGTAACACAAGGATCCTCCAACAAAGTGGCAGACAAGGATCTCAACATCAAATCATCATCTTAGCAAAAATCAAAATAAGATGGCATCAATGCATCTTATTCCTCTACTTATTCCCAGGGAGCCCAAATTTGACCAAGTCAGAAAGCAGTGAAGCTTATAGTCAGATTTCACAATTTTTCACCAGGAATTCAACTATGCAGTTGATTTATTTTGAAGGTTGATTGGAATTTGGTTTCTCAGACAAAGAAACTGATCTCACCATCACGTTCCTTGCAAAAACTATGAAAAATGATTATAAAGTTGGCCTGGTTTTGAAATCATCATTTTCGAGCCTCCATGGAATCTCAAAGATTCTTGAAGATTTCAAAAAGATTCTTTTCTGCAAGTTGACTAAAATTTCTCTACTCAAATTAGAAAATCATCTGCACCATCATACTCTTGGTGAAATTCTGATCAATCTGAGTATAAACTTGGCATCATTTTGATACTGTGAAAATTTGGCTCCTAGGGAATCTTAAAGATTCCTCATGATTCCCCTGCGCCAGGGTTCCACACCTCATTTTTTGTGTTAGCTCAGTTTTTTGCCCATGAATTGGGTTCCATGCTCAGTACTCTCCTTTGTTGTTCGACACACAGTTGATTTTTTTAAATACATTGTTGGGCGAACATTTCAAAGATGGACTACTTGGGTCTTTTGGATGGTGCTTATAATCGCTGGGGGCAGGTTGGGGTTCCAACCCTACAACCTCCCCATACTTAGTGCGTTGATTTTTTTTTTGAAGTTCCATTGGGGCCACCTGTTGGCGGGCCAACCTATGTGACTGGGCGGGTTCAAATCTTGCCAGCCCTATTTCTTTAAATGGGTGTCATTTCACATGGCCCAACCATGACCTGTTATATATATATATATATATATATACAACGTGGTGAATTGGTAACTGCCAGGCCTAATCTAAGGGAGACCTATGATCAATCCTCGTAGTTGCCACTATAACACCAAGAGTACATCCAACAACGTGTGCTCCAGATATACTAAATTCTTATGATTTTGGAAAGAGCCGAGCCTCACAGATAAGGGGAGTCTACTCCTTGAGCCTCACACCATAGCAGGACACTATACTCAATGAGATTTGAACCCTAACCTCGCGGGTTTCACCCAACGAGCCCAGCCGCCAAACCACACATTACTATATATGGGTTGTTATATATATTAATATATATTAGTACAATAGTTGGGGGTTTGTAGGGGTGGCGGCCCACCACCCCATATATATATATATATATATATATATATATATATATATAGATATATATATAAATTTTTATTTATTTTCAACAAACTATTCAAAATTTGTCGACTGGATTTTTGGGGTCACCAGAATAATTAAAGAGGCAACAAGTTCGCCAGTTCCAACCACCAGAAACCATCATTGTGAAGTGAAATATTTTATCCTAGTTAGTGGCTACCAAATTTAATGCTCCGCCAAATTTTGATGTCTTCCAAATTTAGTTGGCGCTCTGCTAAATTTAGTTAGTGGGCCTAGTTGACCAAAACTTTGACTGGTCATAACTTTTGCATACAAACTCGGATTGAGGTGTCGTTTGCACTGTTGGAAATCGTTTGATGAGCTCTTAGATTTGATCCTACTTTTAATGCAATCCAAGGACTTTTATTTTTGAGCCTTTCTTGAGTCTTCTTTGGTTTTTGAGCCAAGTTTCTAGAACCACATAGATCATTCCCCACCACTAAGGAGATTTTGGTCCTCCAAAAGCAGGAAAAAAATATGCAATCTTTTGTACTCCCTTGTCTGAAAAACAAGTGCCCTAACAAGCCACACTTCATTCTCTTACACCTTTGTTCTTTAGAGCCATAAGTGATGAACCAACACCTATACCCTATGCAAACTTGTAGTACAATATTGCAAAATACAAGTTCTCTTACAAGACCAAACACGACCCAAGCGCACATCATACTTTCAAAGAGTTTATAGCACACTCTTTAGTAAAGTTTACGTCAAAATGATAATAGAAACCAATACCTTAGCTATCAACAAAAATGGAAAAAGATATCGCCATGTTGCTTTCACAAGTGATGACAAACACTTCATCACTTTTACAATCATCCTACAACATGTGATTTACAAAATGTGTCCAAACTCAACTACTTAAAAATGTTACCCATCTCTTACCCAACTAGTTTTATTGTCTCTCTTCCTGTAGTTGGCTTTCTCATTCATTTACTTCACTGACAGGTTCCTTTTCAGGTTCTTTCTGGTCCTCCTTTGATTGTCGATCTGGATGGAGCTCCCAACATGTAGCTTTCTGATGCCCATGCTTGTTACAATGGCTGCAAAAATTCTTCTTCCTCCATACCTGTTTGACCTTCTTCCTACCCTGATGTGGAGAAGGGTTTACATGTCTTATCTTTTTCCTTGCTACCATTCTCTTCCAGCACTTGGCAATCACATGGTTATACAAGCCACAAAAACTACATGGTTTTCTAAGCTACAATTTTTGTTCACTATTACCAATTTTCTTGTAATCAAAATGAGCTTTAGAATATTGAGACCTTTTATACCTTTCTTTAGCTCTCTCTTTGGAATTATCACTTCCCTTTGGAAATGACCCGCAATAACAATCACTGGAGGTTTCTAAGGTACTCTCAGCATCCTTCATGTCTTAGACTTGTCACCTGAACATTATCTTTTCTCTTCCTTTTTGACATAGCCTAATCCCGCTCTTGGATGAGATTCACAAAGCCTTGCCCATTAGCTCCTATGTCGTTGCCTTCATATCCCATATTCTTCATTAATCATGAATTAATGCCTGTAGTGTGCTTTTCAAAAGCACCCAAATCATCATCATAATCATCTAGAAATGAAACTGAGGAATTACCAACATTGTTTACCTCTAAAGTAAATGATGATGGCTTCGCTAATCCATTGTTGCATTTCAACCTTTTGAAGGCCTCTTCTGTGGTTTGCTACAATCTCTGCTTCTCCTCTTCTGCCTCTTGTAGAAGTCTCCTCAATTCAATATTCTCTGCTTGAAGGCTTTGATTGATCTCTTCATTTGAATGATGAGAAGAATATAAAGAAGAAGAATATTCACTCGAAGATGGAGAAGGCCTCGTAGAGATCTCTATGATCCTCCATTTTCTTTTCTTGTTGCATGTTCAATATCTCGTTATCATGCACACTCGCAATTCACATTAACAAGAAGACCGCTCTGATACCATAGTTGATCTAGATTCTTTCAGCTACCAGAATTAATCAAAATCTTTTACATCTGTGATGTTAGCAAAATTGCATGTGAAAGAGTATGAAAAACCACATGTTCATACTTTAAAGAAGAGGAAACATAAAGGAAACCATCAAATCAAAGGAACACACACAAGTTTATAACATAGTTCACCCAGTATGGGTTGTGTCTCTAGGCCTAATGTTAAGCGTTGGGAGGCCACTTCATTAATTGTTGCAAGATGATGATGAATGCATGATGTTTTCTTTGTCAATACAAGGAATAAATCCTCTAACTTGAGTGACTTATCTCTCCACAAGACATTCTTCTATAAAAAATGTCGCTCATATAAGCTCTCCTTTAGCATGGAAAAATATCAAACTCTCACATGAAGTGGCATACAAGGATCCTCCAACAAAGTGGCAAACAAGGATCTCAACATAAAATCATCATCTCAACAAAAATAAAAATAAAACATGACATCCATGCATCTTATACCTCCACTTCTAGGGATGGCCTGAAAATTCACACCTCTGATAAAGAAACTAACTGCACAGTTGAATTCCTAGCGAAGAATCATGAAATCTGACTATAAACTTGATCCCTTTCTGACTCGATCAAATTTAGGCTCCCTAGGAATTTCAAAGATTCCTCAAATATTTTCTTCTGCAGGCTGACTGGAATTCAAATGCTGAGACGAAGAAATTGATCTCACCATCATGTTCCTTGTGAAGAAGTGAGAAAAATGAGTATAAAGTTGGCCTGGTTCTGAAACCGTCATTTTCAGGCCTTTAGGGAATCTCAAAGATTCCTCAAGATTCCACAAAGATACTTTTCTGCAGGTTGACTGAATTCCACTGCTTATATCATAAAACCATCTGCACCATCAGAATCTTGGTGAAATTCTGATTAATCTGAGTATAAGCTTGACATAATTTTGATAATGTGAAAATTTGGCTCCTAAGGAATCTTACGGATTCCTCATGATTCCCTTGCGTTAGGGTTCCACACCTCGTTCTATGTGTTGGTTCAAGGTTTCGCCCCTGCGTTGGGTTCCGTGCTCAGTGCTCTCATCCGCTCTCCTGCACATATATTTTTTTTAAATATATTGTTGGGTATACATTTCAAAGATGAGTCACTTGAGCCTTTGGTAGGTGTTTATAATGGTTGTGGGCAAGCTGGGGCTCCAATCCCGCGGCCTCCCCATAATTAGCGCATTGATTTGTTTTTTGGCATTCACATTGGGACCGCCCGTTGGCAGGTTGACCTATGTGGCCAGGCTGGTTCGAATCCCGCCGACCGCGTTTCTTTAAATGGGTGTCATTTCATATGGCCCAACCATGGGCCGTTATATATATTAATATAATAGTTGGGGGTTGGAGGAGGTGTTGGCCCGCCACCCCATATATATATATATTATTTATTTTTAACGAATTGTTAAAAAACCGTTGATCAAATTTTTGGTGTCACCGAAAAAATTAAAGAGATAACATATTCGCTAGTTCCGACCATCGGAAACTGTCACTGTGAAGGGCCAAATTTAACGGCTCCACTATATTTAGTTGTCTTCCAAATTTAGTTGGTGCTATGTTAAATTTAGCTAGTGGGCCTAGTTGACCAAAACTTTCACTGGTCATAACTCTTGCATATGAACTCATATTGAGATGTTGTTTGCACCGTTGGAAATCTTGTGATGAACTATTCAATCTGATATTGGTTTTGAAGCAAACTAATAACTTTTATTTTTGAGCCTTTCCTTAGTCTTGTTTGATTTCTGAGCCTTTCTAGAACCACCTGGATCACTAAATTTAACTAGAAAGTAAACCTCACATATGTATTCTTGCAAATCAATACAATTTTCATCAAATTCAATGTATATTGAAAAATTCAATATACACAAATAAAAGTGAGTTTGAAAATTCAGAGATATAAATTTTGTTCACAACATGAAAATATATAGAAATCAGGGTTTATTGTTTCAAAAAGACACTTACAATAATGTTTTCTAAGCACTCATATACACCCACATAAATATTTGTACCATGTTTTTAATAATAAAGTTGAAATTTCTAAAAATTAATGTAAATTTGATATCCATAGTGAATTTCTGTAAATCATCAAATACTAAGGGTTGTATTTTGAATTTGATTATTTAGGATAGTGGAAAGGTCAAAATCTAATGAGAATACATATTTTACATATTTGTAGGAGCCCTAAGGGTTAGCTCAATTGGTCAAGTCCCTGTTGTTAAGTACCTTGCCGATCAGGAGGTCACAGGGTCAATTCTCCTCGATGTCCTTGGGATTGGGCCCTGCTAGTCTGGCCGACGAGCTTTAAAAGATTCCCTTTAGGGTTGATCTGCCTAGATTTTCCGTGGATGTAGCTACCACCTATGAACCACCTCTAAAAAAAATACATATTTGTAGTAAATTTGAAATTTCTAAAAATCAATATAAATTTGACATCCTCTCTGAAAAATTATAAACCATTGAATTTGATTATTTAAGATAGTAGAAAGGTAAAAAACCAATAAGCATAAATATAATTATGAAATTTGTGAATTAACTTTGGTTCTTATTTTGATTTGAGATTTCTTGTATTATTTGTTGCCTTGAAATCCATAGATTACACATAGCCTTTGCGAATGTAATGAGGCCTAAGGGTGACATTGGACATTCACTCAATAAATTTATAGAATTTGTTATTGAAATTTTCTAGTATAAAATTACTTTTTATGATAACAAATAATAAAATTGCTATTTAAATTAATGTCTTCACAATGCTATAGTTTTTCATGAGTACTTTCATTGTGATTTTGATTTCTAGGTTATAGACATTACATCAATATTATATTTGGCCAAAGAATGTTTAAAAATATTATTTAAGTGGTGTTTTACAATGGGGAAATAATATAAAATTTATTGAAAAATTAGCGAATCTAATATAAAATACTTCGATCTATTAAATAAACTGAAATTACATATAAAAAAATAGGTATTTTTTTACATATCACTAGGAAACGAGGATCATGTAATTTTCCTTAACACTAAATTTAAAAAAACAATTCATTTAATGAAATTCAATTTACTAATGAAAATATTGTAGGGGTATTTATGTTATTAATATGGAAGTTGTTTTTCATTGATAACATATGCCATGGACAAAAGAAAACCTCAATCTTGAGTAACGGATATTATTAGTCCCTGACGGATATTATTAGTCCCTGCCATCTGGCAATGGCCAGGGACTATAGGAATCAGTTTTGTTTGATTTAGCATTAATTCGAAGTACTGTTTCGCTGAATGAGTTGGTTATATCAAGGTTTAGTTCAAGGTTTTAGAATGTTGTGTGCACGCGGTTTTAGAATGCTGTGTGCCCTTCGTGCCAGGATGCATGGAGACCAAGGTGCTCTGGACTGCCATCTTATTTGGCCTCTTCCTGAGGCGGTAGAGGCCAGAGCTTAGGCTAAGGGAAATAGGCGTGTATATTATTGTTGACTGTCAGAGGAATTCAGGTATTAATGTTAGCGTTTCTTAGCATTAGTTTGGAGTGTTTGGAATTTTAATTGAGTCTTTGGAATTTTAATTGTTACCAATTTTGATTCGAGCGTATTTGCAGGCAGGTGTTCTGCATGCAGGGGCTGCAGCTGTGCAGCTGTCCGTGCATGGAGCTTAATCTGGATCAGGTAGGGTATAACCTCGCGGGCGGTTTCACCTTGCTCTCCCGATGGTCTTCGTGCAGGTCAAGTTATCCGGCGTTCCTTCGATTGCCCTTACAAGATATTGGATATTGGAACTGATTCTATAGGGGGGTGCCCGTGCTATAACCACCACGAAGACAGGCAGATGCGTGCCTATGAGAAATCTTTTCCAACACTTGCAAATACTGTTCAGCCAAATACTGTTCAGCCAAATCCATGTACAGTGGGCACAGAAAGCAGGGATTGCACCGAGATGCACAATGGCTGAACAAGACAAAGGCAGAGCATCGCAGAGGTGAGTTAAAACCCTCGTTGTGAGAAGCATCACGTCTGGAAAGGCACAAAAGACTCGATGGAGAAGCCGGCGAGACTATTCTCGATCGCCATGGACAAAACACTGCACAATTCAATAAGTGAGATTTCTTGGACGAAAATTTGGAGTTCTTGAGGATCGAAAGGAGAACTGCGAAGAGGTACGGGATTCTGTTAAGAGGCACGGCCACGGCCATACCCTACCATTCTCATTCCCGGATGGATTATAGTGAAGAGAGGGTATGCACATTGCTGGAGCAGCAACAGTTCTCTGATACCAAGCTCCAACACCTAGTGGACAATATCTGGATCAGGTAGGGTATAACCTTGCGGGCGGTTCGACAAAAACCTAACAGATGCAGCTACGCGGTTATTCTCTTATATATATGTTGTTGCGGTACAATAGAATTTCCCTAAATGGTCTAGTATTTGTTGGCCGGGGTGTTTTTAGCCTGACGCTCCCGCTCTTTGCCTGAATACAGATATCTGAGCGCGTCGAGGCTGGCATAATAGGGCACAAACACAACGTCGGGCTGAGTCGGGTCGGGCGTTAAGCAGCGTTGAAATCCGACTATCTGTTGATGCGAGCTAAGCTGATGCCTTGTTCAAGTAACAGATCTGGTTGCCCTGGTCCCATAGCCCGCTACTTCCCTTTGTACGGCTCCAGATTCACCACCATCACTTACAGCATATCCAGGCACAGATAAAGATCCATATGCATATCCTACAAGGACATATCCTGTCCCGGTTGTGGTTGACAGGTCAGACTGGGATGACAAAGTACCTGCTGTTCTTGTTGCAAAATCAATTTCCATTATGAAACAAAAAACTCACCCTTGTGCAGGTTGTGCAGGCTGGCTAGATTGATGGCTTGAAGAACATGGTCCTTGCTCCTTCCACCATGAATTATCAGTACTTTCACCTGAAACCTCTTCCTTTCATACCTACGTTGGTTCACGGGCAATATTGCACACTTTGCATGCACTGCTCCACTTGTCCTCACTTCAAGGCAATATTCCACTATTCTTCACTCAGTAAGCAGTAATAGAGCTTAACATTCCCATCATTGAACGCATTGCAAAACTGTAATTTCTTGATTTAATGGTCGCAGGTCAGTCATCCGCAGGTATCGCTCCGATTTTGCAGTCGAAAGAAGCTGTTTATGGTATCACTGCTTGCAATCTAGATTACGATGCACAGAAATCAGATGGTTACATGACGCATCAAGTGCCTGTGACATGTAAGCATCCCAATCGATCTTAGTATCTGTTAAAAAACGAACGTCTGGGTTAAACTTAGACGCTGCTCCCATCTGGTTTTATTTTGACATTGCTGCAGCTGATGACACCTTCGGGGCGCGTACTGAGCCTCCATGGGCGTGGCTGGTGCAGCAGACGACACCTTCGTTGCGGGTACTAAGGCTTCAAGGCCACACGTATTCCTTCTCATTTTCAAAGTTCAGGAAGTGGGAGGCCATTCCCTGGAGTACAAGCTGAGCGTCAAGAGCAAGCAAGACAACATCTGTCAAAATGCATGTAAGCAAAGTTGTTATTATAAATAATTGAAACTTATTTTTATATTATATATTAAATTGTTTATAAAATTTTGTTTTCCCCTTTTTCATATATTTTCATTGTTCGAGCGTTATAATGCTACTCCTTGCGTCCTTTCTCATAACAGGTTTACCCGCGATTTCTTCCCTTCTAAAAGGCCTCTTCCTCCTTTACTAAATCGGGTGTGGTTTCATCAATTTTCTGCACAAAATCCTTGAGGTTCTCTTAATTTTTTCGAGGGTTGGCTTATCGGGTGTGGTTTCATCAATTTTCTCCACAAAATCCCTGAGGTTCTCTTAATTTTTTCGAGGGTTGGCTTTTTATAGTGTTATATATGGTTAATATCAGGGAAGGGCCAGAGGAAGATTTGTCCTATATTAAATTTATGCCAAATTGTTTTCACGAGGCTCCTTCAGGCACTATGCAAGGTAATGCAGGTCGACATTTTATTTAGTTTTTGCTGAGACCTTACGTTTTCCAATTTCATTAACTAGCAACTTTGCCTGTCTTGGTTGCAAACAGGGTTGTTGCGGCTCTCATGTCGTTCTTGGTGATGCCCAATATGACGCTAAGTGCCTCCTCTGAGGTATTGGTTTCTAATGTCATATGTTCCATACTGATTCTATAAAATCTTATCTCTGATCGGGTTCTTGTTTTGAGCAAGGCTTACATCGAGGTAATGATTCGCGCTTCCTGCTTACTCAGCTTCTAGTTCCGCCGTTGGTTTTTCCTATTGTCCGGATGCCATGGCACCCCAAACTCCAGGTGCTGAACATTTCTTGAGCTTTGTGGCGAGGTTTAGACTTAAATGATTGTTGTAATCTGTTTTTTCATGACGACAACCTCATCACGTTCTGTAACAATTGGGGTTTTGTTTTTAGTTAATAGTTTCCACTTATTGTAAGAGTCTGAACCGGATTTGGGCCATGACCCTCTTGGAAACATTCGTTTCCTGAACACCCATTTTGGGTTCTTCTTTTCAGCTTCTAAAACGTTTTTAGTTTATATTATAATGCTCAGATTTCCCAGTTTGCTACTTGTTTACTTAAGATAACAAAAGAAAGTCTTCTCAAGCTGTCAAATGGTGTTTCTGAACATATTATAATAGTCCTAAAAGTGTAAATATTTATTTCCTTTTAGCAGTGCAAGTATTTCCGCCAAGAAATTTGTCTCCTAATTTATTCTAGTTCTTTTATGTATCAGAAGATTGTGTTAAAATGATATTTTCCATTCACATTTTGTTCTCCATCAACACTAGCCCATAACCGTTCTCAGCTATCATCCATGACTGGCTATGAGAATAAATCTGGGTCATAGTTGTTTGAGCTATTAGGAAGATTTACAAGATATCATCTTTATTTGTTTTATATACTTTGATTTTCCATTCAAGAAAGCAAATAGTTAACTCTACTGTCACAACATTTATATGTAATCTCCATTTTATGAGTATGTGGTTACCTTGATTATTTTATCTGAAAAGCAACAGACAAAGATCCTTGTCTAGTTTTCTCGTATTACTAGTTTACTGAATTCTATAATTTACAATGTAAATATATAGTTGTATTTTACTTCCATCGCCAGCGGTACTATACAGAGATAATCACAGGAAATAGTATCCCTGCTTCTACAACAATAATATTTACAAAAGACATTCAAATAAAGTGTACATACATATGTATTGATTATTTAGAATATTATGATCACCTTTCTGTGTTTGTTACTTGTTACTAACCATGCTTTATTCCATAAGTAGTGGGTACTCAGCTTCTCCATTGCTTGTACTTAGCTTACTTACTGTGATGTGCTTTGATTACAGATATGCTTATGATCTACTTGGTAGACTATGTTCAATATATACAATGTGCATGCTTAAGACTAGTAGGTGTTATGATCACTTGTAAACTAATCCCATACGAATTACTATGATCTAACTTGGTGAGCTAAGCTGTGATAGAATAAAGCACAGTGTTACTTACTTGATTACCATTAGTATCCATGTTTCACTATGATTACCCTAATAGAGCTAAGCTTGAACACTATAAATGAGCTATCACTATTACATTGTGTGAATTAATGGAGATAGTAGTACCCATGAAGCTTAGAGCTTAGAGTATAGATAGCTTAAACCTTTACGTCATAGGATAAGCAATGGTATTCAAGCTATTAGTAACACATAACTATCAGCTTAAGTAGTACTATAGTAATCACCTGTTATAAGCACTGAGATAATAGATAGCAAGTGACTATGAAATCCATGAACAGTTCAATGAGTGCCATATCATACATAAGAGCTTATACAATACATGATGACCTATCAGTGTTCACATAAAAGCTTGCAAGTTAAAGCAATGTGATTACAAGATTCAGAGTGATACAAATGTTATGGATATGTAGTTGGCATATTCCAGTTTATTGGGTTCCACTTCAGTTTCAACGCTTTGCTCCAAGTTTCAACTTGTGTTACATAATTAGTGTGAATTTCCTCTTGTATTCAATGTCAATACAGTTGCAGGTGCATTCTCAGGCTGAACTTAATGCAGGTCAGCAATTAAACAAGAAAATCATGACCCGACATTGCGTTTAGGCTTATGTTTCTGAATTTTCTTAGGCATATTGCATTTGTACAAAAGCTGATCAAGAAGCAACTTTATTAACAAGGAAACACTCAGTTAATCTCACTTTAAAGAGACTTCAATTCTGAAGGTCATGTCTCTACTTGTCACAAATGTTTGGTTGTCACCTTACGTAATTTTGATGACTGATTGAGTCTATTAAAAGACTAACATTATCATTGTAGAACTCTGATACAAGTTTGCAGCATTTTGATCTTTCCTTGCAGTGATTGTGTAGTGGCATCTTTACATTGTTTCTAGCACATAAGCTTGGATTTTGTTATTGGCAGTATTCCTAGCATCCTGGTGATGCCTTTTGTGCCTTGATTTTCTAACTTGCTTGTGATTCTGGGAGGTCTGATATACTGCTTCTAGGATATGATATAAGTTTGCAGAGGTTTGATTTCACTCTACAGTGGTGTTATTAAAATCATTATTTGCATAAATCTCTTCCCTTTGCCTTGAGGATAGCCTAGATTTATCATTTGCATTATTGGGCTTGCATTGCTTGGCTTTCCTTACAGTTTTTGAAGGACTTTTACGTTAAATTAGAAGTCTGATATATGCATCATTAAATCTGATCATTAATAAAGCAGTGGTAAAAATTGGATTCTAGAGTCTCTAAAATTCATAAAGAAATAAATCTAATTTATAGGGACTCTTGTTTGAAGGATTGCAGTGAATTTTGGAAGATTGTTTAGGTCTGATATATCACCTACAACAGTGATATAAACACCTAACAGGGACATAATAAGCAATCTACAGTCATACCTTCTCATTGGCATATATCTTGCATTATTGTGCTTTGCAATTCTATCATCCACATGATCACGAATGTTATTCATTTACACATACTCTCACAAAAAAATGATCAATTATTCTGCTTTGCAATTCTATCATCCACATGATACTTTCGTGATGTTAAATTCTTTATTTCAAATAAAGAAAATAGAAGTGACTCCCCAACCCCCAAAAAGGAAAAGAAAGGTGAAAAGTCTTCTATCCATTCCCCTTTGTACTTCTGCTTTTATGTGAACACTGATAGGTCATCATGTATTGTATAAGCTCTTATGTATTATATGGCACTCATTGAAGTTAAAACAATGTGATTACAAGATTCAAAGTGATACAAATGTTATGGATATGTAGTGGGCATATTCCAGTTTATTGGGTTCCACTTCAGTTTCAACGCTTTACTCAAAGTTTCAACTTGTGTTACATAATTAGTGCGAATTTCCTCTTGTATTCAATGTCAATGCAGGTGCAGGTGCATTCTCAGGCTGAACTTAATGCAGGTGAGCAATTAAACAAGAAAATCATGACCCGACATTGCGTTTAGGCTTATGTTTCTGAATTTTCTTAGGCATATTGCATTTATACAAAAGCTGATCAAGAAGCAACTTTACTAACAAGGAAACACTCAGTTAATCTCACTTTAAAGAGACTTCAATTCTGAAGGTCATGTCTGTACTTGTCACAAATGTTTGGTTCTCACCTTACGTAATTTTGATGACTGATTGAGTCTATTAAAAGACTAACATTATCATTGCAGAACTCTGATACAAGTTTGCAGCATTTTGATCTTTCCTTGCAGTGATTGTGCAGTGGCATCTTTACATTGTTTCTAGCACATAAGCTTGGATTTTGTTATTGGCAGTATTCCTAGCATCCTGGTGATGCCTTTTGTGCCTTGATTTTCTAACTTGCTTGTGATTCTGGGAGGTCTGATATACTGCTTCTAGGATATGATATAAGTTTGCAGAGGTTTGATTTCACTCTACAGTGGTGTTCTTAAAATCATTATTCACATAAATCTCTTCCCTTTGCCTTGAGGATAGCCTAGATTTATCATTTGCATTATTGGGCTTGCATTGCTTGGCTTTCCTTACAGTTTTTGAAGGACTTTTACGTTAAATTAGAAGTCTGATATATGCATCATTAAATCTGATCATTAATAAAGCAGTGGTAGAAATTGGATTCTAGAGTCTCTAAAATTCATAAAGAAATAAATCTAATTTACAGGGACTCTTGTTTGAAGGATTGCAGTGAATTTTGGAGGATTGTTTAGGTATGATATATCACCTACAACAGTGATATAAGCACCTAACAGGGACATAATAAGCAATCTACAGTCATACCTTCTCATTGGCATATATCACGTAATTTTGATGACTGATTGAGTCTATTAAAAGACTAACATTATCATTGCAGAACTCTGATACAAGTTTGCAGCATTTTGATCTTTCCTTGCAGTGATTGTGCAGTGGCATCTTTACATTGTTTCTAGCACATAAGCTTGGATTTTGTTATTGGCAGTATTCCTAGCATCCTGGTGATGCCTTTTGTGCCTTGATTTTCTAACTTGCAGTGATTCCTAGCATCCTGGTGATGCCTTTTGTTATTGGCAGTATTCCTAGCATCCTGGTGATGCCTTTTGTGCCTTGATTTTCTAACGAAGAGCTTTAATGCCTTTTGTGCCTTGATTTTCTAACGAAGAGCTTTAGGGCTAGACACAGTTGCAGAGTTCGGTCTCAATACTACAGTCTACAACAGAAGCACACAGTTCGGTCTAAGGCATAGAGATTATAGTTTGGTGCCTCATGAACCAATGTATGAGCCAAGACCTTCCTTCTGCATAAAAAGTGCTTCTCTGTCTCTTATTTAAGCATAATAACGAACTATAGCCTTTGCGGTGGGCTCTATTCCGTCCGTCAGGGGTGAGCTCCAGACTGCCAACCTCTATCCATAATAACCACTTCTTAAACCATGAACCGAAGGTTTCTTCCCCAATTACAAGTAACTAGTTTTCAGGCTCAACTTGATGCAGGGACTTGCTGCCTCACAGCTTCCCTTGTTTTATATATGATTTTTCTGAGCTTCTTTCCCTTGTTTTATATATGATTTTTCTGAGCTTGATATTATTTTGTAACATTAATGTTGTTGAAGGAAAAATAATATGTGCATTTTGATATTATGTTTCATTTAACAAGTGTTACTTTTTTTTGTATTTTTTTCAACAAACATTATTTTTTATTTCATTTAATGTTTGTTTTTTTTCCACAATGTTTTGTAATTCAATTTCTATTCAATATACGTTATTTGTTTTTATCAAAACGAGAACTTTGTATCAAGTACAAGTTTGAAGTCACGTAGCTGAAGTACATTGAGTTGAATACTATAAATAAATTATTTTCCATGATTCTAGAAAGAGGAGGGGAAAAACCATCCTCCACACAACAAAAGAAGAAGGGGGCTCGTGGAGATCTAATAATAGACCTTCTGAGACTTGAGCCTATTTCTTCTTGAGAACTTGAGTAGATTCTTACAAATTGCTTGTACAAAATGGTACAAAAACAAAATTTTTCTAATATGTAATCAAAATCGATCCCCCACTAGATCCATGCACTACAACATATGGGTGAAAAATCTGATGCTGTACTCTGATAGTACTGATAAAAGTGGTTGCATTGTCGGATTTTATTTGGATTTTTTTGTATTTTTTAAAAAATCCTTGACAAACGTCAGATATTTGACACTGTGCATAAACCCATCAAATATGAAATGCTCTTGACAGATATTCGACACATTCTTATACTTGTTGGATATCTGACGCGCATGCTACATGCGTCAAATTTCTTGACTTCTGACTAGGTCAAACATAACGATGTTGGAATATATAATATTTGTGTATGTGTGTAGTTTATTTTTTTTTTAAATTTATTTGTATAATTAAAATTTATAGCTTTCTATTAATAAATATTAAATTTGAAACAATATCAACAAAAAAATTACCTAAAATGTGTCATAAAAGCATGTCTTTAAATATCTTAAAATATTCAAATAATAACTTAGGGTTCTTAGTGGTTAATTTGTTAAGGGGTTATGGGTTAATAGGTTAGGGTTTAAGTTATATTTAGGGGGTTTAGGGCCTAGGGGATTTAGAGGTTAATGGGGCTTGGGGGTAAGCGGTTGGTTAAGGGTTTATGGTTGAATGGTTTAGGTGTTAAGGGTTAAGGGGTTAGGGGTTTAAGGGATTAATTAGGGGGAATGCGGTTAAGGTGTTAAGGATTAGGGGGATAGGGTCTAAGGGGTTAGGGTTTAGGCCAGATTAAAGGGTTAGGGCCGGTTAATGGTTTAGATATTAAGGGTGGGATAAAGGCTAAGGATTAGAGGGAAAGTTTCCATCAACTTAAAAATTCACATGGTCACCAAGTGAAATCAAGGAAGAATATGACATGATGATGAAGGCGAAATAAGAATAGGTTATTTTTGTTGGTTGTGATTATCTATTTCACAAAGTGTTTGTCTTTCTAAACACCAAGAAAAGTAACATTTTTCCTAATTTTTTCAATACATTCCATAAACATCTTGAAAAATTGCACAAGCTTCATCATTCATTTATTGTTTTTGTTTCTCACTCTCACCTAAGTTGATTGCTCCATCTAGAGCCCTAACACTTGGATGCCAATAACCTCTTAACCCCTAATAAGTTAACCCCTAATCCCTCAACTTTGAACCCCTTATAAATTAAACCATGGTCTCTTTAAGTTGGGCCGAGGAAAGTTTCCATTGACACCAAATTTGCAGTCTCCAAGTGAAATCAAGAAAGAATATGACACAATGACGAAGGCGAAATAAGAATATGTTGTTTGTTGGTTGTGAGTATATATCTCACAAAGTCTCTCTCTTTCTAAATGTCAAGAAAAATAACCATTTTTCTATATTTTTAAACATATTCATAAACATATTGATAAATTGCACAATAGTTGCCATTGATTTGTTGTCTTTGTTTCTCACTCTCAATTAGGTTGTCTCTGTCATTGTTTTTATTTTTCTATATTATATTTTAAAAAGTTTATGTCTTTTGAAGATTTGTTATATACTGATGGGCCTCTAAATTAGACAATAATTAAGGCCCGTCTGACCATGCTTCAGCACATTAAACCTCTCTTTTTGCATTAGATAACATATTTTTAACTTTAATATGTTCATTAGGAAGGTTTAGAGATAATTGCATATGTGTGCCTAATATTATTTACTTTTGTAGAATATTGGGCAGATTATGAAGATTTGGAGGAGGAGATAATCTAGGGACTTGCTCCCTACTATAGGAGGATCAATATTGGATAATAAATGAACAAAATATCATGAAATTATTGACAAATTATGGAGCTCCAATGATTGAGAAAATCTAGGAATGTGTTCCCTGTCATTTAATGCAGATTCCTAGTGTTGGGAACCAGATCCACTATTTGAGGGATTTTGGAGGGGAAAGCTTCCTCCTTTCAAGGAGAATGCTTCCTCATCATTTTGTATAAGTACCAATTCGAATTTTCCTCTAGAGGCATGTATTTCTTAGTCTTCTTGTGGAGAAAACTTGTATTTTTGCAGCTCCACTTTCATTTCTAGCAAGGATGTACTTGGATTGATTCAAATAATGAAGTTTGGTGCCATTTTTAGCTTTTAAAGCTTGGTCTCCTTCATAGGAATTTTAGTATCCTTGGGCTTGGCAATCCTAGGAGCCTCATAGCCCTTTTGTATAATTTTCTTTTCTTCTTTTCACTTCTTATTCACATGCATCTCTTATTCTTGTTTTTCCTATTTTTGCATTTAGTATTGATGTTTCTTTTGTTGTAGGATTGGGTTAAATGACTGAAGTAAGTTATTTTGCAAGCTATTTACATAATCAAAATCATTATGCATCCTTATAACAACTTTGAGAATTCATCTTCATCATTGATATACTTGGATTGTTTTACTAGTTCACAAATCTAGAATTTCTCGAAGTCCCTTGTAGCAAAATAGTAGCAATTTCCTACTATTTTATAGAACGTGTTAATGAGATTCATTTGAGTTGATTCCACTTGGATTAGGTCATAAAAGCATTCAAGTTAATAAAATATTTTATCCCATTTCCTTTTCACTTAATTAGGTTAGGCATTTGATAGGTTAACTAGATCACTAGTGCTTGAATTTCCAGTAACTTTTAGAGTGGTATTTTTCTACTATTTTTTAGCACGTGTTAACAGGGTTATTTTGGAGTGATTCCACTTGGAATGAAGATCTAGTACATCATACTTAATAAAAAAAAATTCCATCCCATTTGAATTTTATTTACTTGGGAATTTAGCAATATTCTCGCTCTTGTAGCATTACATGCCTCCTGTAGCAATCACCTATAACAAACTTGTAGCATCACTTCCTTCACCAGTTTTGATCCCCATTGCAACTTTGAATTAGTCTAGATGAATAATGAATCATAGGATCTAAATCCATGATTAGGGAAACCTAAGGACCACTCCAGACTCCTCCTTCCTCCACTATAAGCATAAAACAACAAATAGAGTTAGGAAACAATTTTCACATTTGAAACTCTTCAATGCAGGTGAAGTAGACTTAGTTTCTGAATTTTCTAGTTATGTGTTTTAGATTAAATTTATTGTTTCCAAGAAATTTTCAATTAGATTAATGATTTCCATTTTGCAAGTAGAATAATTGATTTGATTTATTTGCAATTAGAGTAGCATGGTTGATTTTTGCAACTATTTTTAGTTAGATTTTATGACATTCACTTCATTAGATCAACGGAAGGACACATAACATGTTTCACATACAATGTTGATACCTCTTAAGTTCATATGAACCCCGGGTTGATAATTTAAGTTGGTATCCTCAGGAGTTGCTTGTTGCAATACTGGGGCCCATCACTTTTTGGCATTGTTGCCAGGGAGGTGTCAAAGTATGCATTGTTTTCTACCATAGTTGGTTCATTTCTTTGAATTTCTGCAATAACAAAATTTTCATTAGGCACATTTCATTTCAATTTTTTTTTTTTGGCATTCTATTAGCATTCTTATTCATTTTTTTTATAAAAACAAAAAAAAATACTTCTCCAACACCAAACCCCCACATTTGATCATGTGGCACAATAAGAACCACATCACCATCCACTTTTGCAGGTAGCAGAAGAAGAGGTGGCAGAGAAGATAGAAGAAATGGATGGACATGATAAAAATGAAGAAGATCCTCTTGAATTTCCCATTCAAGATGCTGATGTCAATGTTCATATGAAGAACATCCCTCCATTTGTCCTTCCCAACTTCCATGGTATGAGGTTAGACGATCCAAAAACCTTTCTCTTTGAATTTGAAATCCTTTGTAAATCTTATGGTTACTTACTAAACACTCAAAAATTGAGTGTTTTTCTAACAACATTGAAGGATAGAGCTCTTAAATGGTTCATGAGTTTGGAGACTAATTCAACAATATCATGGAATGATATGCAAAAGATATTTCTAGAAAAATATAAAGATCATGATCTTAAAGAAGAAATCTTTAGAATGAATCAAAAATAAGATGAGAGCCTTTAGGATCTAATATATAGGTTCATGTATAATTTTAAGAGGGAAAAATTACATCATTTATGATTTGACACACTAAAAAACCCTCTTACTTAGAACAATTATGGATGAGTGGATTTATCTCCTTGATCTCATGAGTAGAGGTGGTATACCAATTATCATTTGAAGACATTTTTTAAACATGCAAATAAATATCAAGAGGAAGGGCAAGAGTAAATAAATCAACATCAAGATCGGTAAGTCAAGCTAAACTTGGAAATTTGTTTAATGACTTTAAAACAAAAATTATTAGCAATCTAAGCGAACAAGTAGAAATGTTAAGAATGCAATATGAGGAAAAAGAAGATGCTCACATTTGTGTTTCCCATGTAGAATCACATATTATTAAATATTGCCCATCATTACCAATGTTGAAGGAAGTTTACCAAGAGGAAAATGGAGCAAGTCAATCACTAAAGCAACTATGTTATGTAGCTCCAAGAAGATCATGACAACCTATTAAACCTGATATGATGCAAGAACATAATTCACAATTTCAATCTTATGCACACACATATCAAATTAATTTGAATACACCCTTTCTTTGGAAACCTTAGCCATCTCGACCCTAAAGCCAATCTTAGCAACAAGGTTGGCAAGGAACTTATGGGAGACATCCATAATATCCTCAATATCCTCCATAACCAACTCCATGCTATCCCTACCATCCACCTCCAACACAACCAAAACCCCAACCACATCCATCTAAAAGATCCACTCCCACTCAACTACCTATACCACCATTTCCAAACCCACAGAAGGAAGTGGCTCAACCCACTTAAAATGCTAAGGTACAACAATTCCAAACATCTCATCTTCATCTAAATGATATTCATCTTATCTCAGGAAGAGTATAACAATAAATATTTTAACTTGATGTCATTGAAGGACAACATTCAAAAAAATAAGATTCAAATGAGAAGACCAAATAATCATGGGTTGCACTTGATGAAGAGTAGACATTAGAATCATAAATTGAGAAAGTTACCTCATGTTTACCATCATATCCTCCATGTGTTCAAGAGAATAATAAAAAAAATGACGAATATTTGAATATCGTGGTAGAAGAAGATATGAAGAATTATCCAGATGAGAAAGAAAATCAAGGGCATCAGAGATATGTTGAGGTTTGTTTCTAGAAAATCAACAAGATGGGGCATCACTCTCTTCTTCAACAATGCTTGATATCGTCAAAGTCAAAACATTTGGTCTCTAAAATTCAGGTACATGTCAAAGCATATATTTTGAGCCTACACATGCGTTTATATGTCATCTTGATGTACACCTGGCTCCATTGGAAGTATTCCTATACTTGAAAGTGATTTTGTTTTTCAAGTAGAGTAGGATATAAAAAATAAAAAAATGAAAAAGAGAAAAAATAAGAGGAAGAGAATAAAATCTCAGGTGAAAACCTCTTATGAGGCACTTGATGTTGGCTCATTGATTGAAAACCTCAATGAGTCAAGGGGTTGGAAAAAGGAAAAAAAAGAACAAGAAAAGATCCTAGGTGAAATCCTCCATTGAGGCACCTAGGTAGACCTACTAGTCCAAAACCACATTGAGGCAGCTAGCATGCCTAAGAAAAAAGAGAAAAAAAATTGAAAAGAAAAAATTCTTTACTCCATGTATCTCTCTCTGATGAATGCAGGTGCTATCCAATCTCTGTAATCAACAAAAACAAGTTAGCACCAAAAGAAAAAAAAGTTGATAAAACTTAGATAAAGAAAGTCAAATTTGGGCTTTCACCTCATTTTCTCAGTACTCCAACAAGACCAAGACCATGTCAGTCCATCACCCTTGTCTATTTCCAACATCCCCCCATCATTTCCAAGCCTTTCCCATTCATTTTGCTCGCTATCATAAAATGCTACAGGAGGGTTCTATTTTGCTATAGGAGGCCAAAATACACAGAGCAAAAAATTATTTTTACCATATATTGAAAACCATGAATCCATTGGCCAATATGTTATGGGGAGATGCATATGGAGGATGGTAACATTCTCAGGCAATTTCAGCAAATTCCAGTCTACACTTTTCGAGAAATCGACCTCCATCACCTACATCCATTTTTATTTTTCTTGAGATTCGTGCATCCATTAGCCAAGGTTTTTTATCAGGAGGTGCATAAGGATTATGGAAACATGCTCAAAAAATTTCAGGTCAATCCAGTCTACCGTTTCAGAGATGTGGATAAAACGATTCTGCTACAAGAGATTATCCTAAAATGCTACGGGAGCAACTTGGAATGTTATAGGAGGAGCCCTAAATGCCACATGAGGCAGATCTGATTGGAGAAAAGGGTAAAAAGGTCATGTATTATTTAGGGAAGGTTGAAAGAGGTCCCCCAACACCACTTTCATCACCCATCCACTCCATCTAGCCAAAATCCATCTTCAAATTCCACTCCGCCTTACATGAAAAAAATTAGAAAAAGCTCTGTCATCAACTTTTCCACCACCTACACCACCTCTTGATGATTTTAACCCTAACATTATACCTCCTATGAATTTCCATCAATCCCACATGTAGTAATGAGGTTTCAAAGAGGAATTAAATGACTGCTACAAGAAGAGGATTCCTCCTGTAACAACCTATACAGTTACAACAGAACTTAACATCAATTTTTTCCACCCACAAAGAAGAATATCTAGCCACCTTGAGCATCACGAAGCCATTTATGAAGTTGAGAAGGGACACATCCTCCTTAGGAAGAAGTCCATCCACTCCATCACAAACAGATGGGAAACTGGGAAGAAACCTACACACACAACCATTTTATCAATCAAAGGATGATCATGCTATGAAGACTTGTACATAAGCAAATAACGAAAATCAACACCTTCAACCCATTATGATATGGATCCCAATGACAACATGCATGCATCTCCAATAACCATCAGGTATGTATAGGTATGCAATATTCTTCACCTCTTCTCTTTGAGTGTATTATAGCTAGAAATTTGTTGTCAATGCATGAGATATGAGGTTTTATAAGCTAAGGATGGGTCAGCAGTCTCGACCACCCTCAGCTAGTTGAGTGAAGCTAACTCCTTCACTCATGCAATGTGGACAATCCAAATTAAGAAGGGAGATGATTACAAGGAGTGGGGACAACGGTTAAAATATGAAATTTGTGCAAAGGCCGGTCACCAAAGCGCTCTGATCCATTACCACAAAAGGGAATAAAAGTATGAGAGGTAAATCATCAAGATAAGGTTACAAAATGTGTTTGATGTCATGATGTTGAAAATGCAACAAGATGATGGAGCTTAGTGAAAAGAAGTCGCCTTCAATAAGTGGGCCCACAGGCTATTTTTGGCGCAAAGTCTATTTTTAGACATATGGATCATGGTCTATGAGTTGCAGGATGCTATTTATGGATGATTGGTCATGTTGGTAAAAATAGATGGACCTCTATTTTTAGACATATGGGCGGAGTCTATTTTTAGACTGCCAGTCAAAAAATAGAACAGTCGAATATTATTAGCTCTTAATAATATTTGGACTATAAACATTATCTTATCCTCTTGCAGCACTTCAGTTCGAGCTACGGATGTGGCACATGCAACTGCCAGAAGGAAATAGGCTTTTCCTATGGGTTAGTTGAGCTATTGCATGATGGACTTAAGTTAGAACTCAAGTGATTGAATTTGGTGGAGTTGATGGAGTTGTGTTCAATTTGACTTAGTTGAACTAGTTGTATTTAGTCTAACTGCCAAATACACTACTGATGAGTGATGTGAATTAATTATTAATTAATTCACTAATTATTAACTCATAAATCAACTAAAGAATACATCAGTTAACTCAGTGCATGGACAGTTCAGTGGAGACAAGTGTTAGAGGTGGGTGAAAGGGTGAGACTACTATCAGTTGTGACTATAGCTGTGCATCAGATTTGCACAGTCATTGATTGAGATTGCAATTGAGGATTGCGCAGCACAAGCCAAGGGAATTCGAACTTGGATCTGATCTATTCTCAACTTGGATTGCGCAGTAGAGGCAGGCAAACAGTGGAGGAGATTTGAACCCGTGACTTGTTCAGATCTGAGCTAGTTTGTGTGTATCATGTGGAGATAGTACTGAGTACTTGTGAGGAGTATTGTACTATGTATTTTTACATGTTCTCTATCATTATAATATACATATAGTTGGGGGTTTTCAGCTATATGCTTTCCCCATTACATACTGTGTTGATATGTGTGATTGATGTTTCAATGTGCGCATGCGATTGTTTTTTTAATTGCGCAAATTGATGATCAATGGTAGAGGAGGTAATGTATTATGCATGCATTCCGCAAATAATGTATAATCAGGATAATCTCTGTGAATAAGTGTTATATTATTCAAATTTCTACATGGTATCAGAGCGAAGTTGATCATCAGATCTATTATTCAGAAAGTGATTACATTTTTATTTCTTCAGGCAGAGTCTGTAATCGGGCCAGGTAGCCTCTGGATTCATCCTTCTTTTGGAAGGTGAGATATCCGGTAAATGCCCATACAATCAATCTCTGTACGAGAAATACTTTGTTCTCACGAATTTTAGATCAGAAGTGGTTGAGTTTTGAGCTGGTGGAATTCGAATTTGCAACAGTGTTTTCTTGGTGTCGAAGTTGAAATGTCTTTCAACGGATTGCGATTGGAGTATGCCCTTGAAGGTAGCTCGAATTATATTGCATGGAAAGATAGGATGGAGGTGGTTTTAGATGACAATGTGTTGAAGGAGTTCATAGAGGCTGAGGTCCCAAAGCCTACTGATGCTGCTCAAGTTGACGCTTGGCAAAAGAAGACAGCAAAGTGTCGAAGGATTCTGTTGGAGGGCATGAAGGATCACATTGTATCCAGCCTGCATGGAAAGGCTTCTCCATACTGGATGTGGAAAGCATTGACAAATTTATTCCAAAGCAAGAGCGACCAGAGGAAGTTGGCGCTCAAGGATAAACTCAGAAACATTAAGTGTGAGAAAGGAGATAGTATGCCCAAGTATCTCACGAAGTTCACCCAATGCCAGGATGAGCTGGGAAGTGTGGGGGTGACTGTCAATGATGAGGACTTGGTGAGATTGGCTCTCCTTGGTCTTCCAAAGAGTTGGCATTCCTATCAGGACTCTATCAATGGTCAGGAGAAATTGCCAGGATGGGAGAGACTTTGGTCTGATATTGTGCAAGAGGAGATCAGGCGGAATACCGGGGACGGATCTTCATCAAAGGCATCTGATGAAGAAAATTGTGCTTTGGTTGCCAAAGCAAAGAAGGGGAAGAACAAGAAAGCTTCTCATTACGGTGTGAAAGGCAAGAAGCAGGACATGTCCAAGGTGAAGTGCTTTCACTATCACCAGCATGAACATTATGCCACAAATTGTCCGCAAAAGAAGAAAAATAAGCAAGCTGCTGGGTCTGCAGCGGGAGAGGCCTTAGCATCGCAATTTGAGTTGAATTTTTCACTGATCGCATGCTTGGTATCAAGTGTGATGGGATCGGTATGGTTTTTGGACAGTGGTGCGTATTTTCACATGACAAGAGATCGAGATTTGTTTTCTGATCTGGATGAGAAAGATCTTGGAGTGCACATCGAGATGGGCAATGATGGTAGATACAGTGCGACCGGTATCAGTACCATTTCCTTTGAGAGGGAGTCTAGTAAACCCTTCGTATTGAAGGAAGTGATGTATGTTCCAGGATTGAAGAAGAATCTTATCTCTGTGGCAATGTTATAAGACAAGAGATATGATGTTGTCTTCAACGAGGGAAAGGCTTTCCTGCGCAGTAAGACAATTGGAGAAACCCGGAAGATATGGGTTCGAGTCAAGAACCTTTATCAATTTCATGTAGATGGCTGCGCAACAATGACATGCAAGGTAGAAGGATTGGTGAGCCGGGATGATGACGAGCTGTGGCATCGGAGATTGGGCCACCTTCACCATGGAGCCTTGAAGATATTGTAGCAGATTTCTATTGGGTTTCCTAAAGGTACTCTTGCGCAGTCAGATCAGTGCAAGGGGTGTACTTTGGGAAAATTTGTGAAAGCCACCTTTCACGAGAAGGATAGTTGCGCCATGACGATCCTTGAGAGAATTCACACATACATGTGTGGACCTTTCTCAGTAGCTTCGACAGCAAAGCACAAGTACTATGTGATCTTTGTTGATGATTTCTCTCGAAAGTGCTGGATCTTCTTCATGTAGAAGAAGAGCGAGACATACTCAAAGTTTTGTGAGTTCAAAGCACTGGTCGAGAAGGAATCGGGGAAGAAGGTGAAGGCTCTTAGGAGCGACAATGGTGGTGAATTCATCTCTGGTGAGTTCAAGGAATTCTGCAGCGCAGAAAGGATTCAAAGAGATCTCATAGCTCCCCATAACCCATAGCAGAACGGGGTTGCTGAGCGGAAGAATAAAACGATCATGGGTGTTGCACGGGCGATGTTGCATGATCAGGGCTTACCCGTTCACTTGTGGGCGGAGGCATGCAATACTGCAGTATATGTGCAGAACCATTGTCCTCACAAGATACTTGGCATGCGTACACCCGAGGAGGCTTATTCTGGTAAGAGGCCTGATATTTCCCATTTGAGGATTTTTGGTTCTCCTGTTTACATGCATGTGACGAAGGATGCCAGGAAGAAGCTGGAGCCGACCGCAGAGGTTGGGATATTTTTGGGGTACACTAATATGCCCCACAACTATCGTGTGTATTTTCCAGACAGTCGCAAGACTGTTGTGCGACGGGATATCAAATTTCAGGAGGAGAAAGCCATGAAGTGTTCGCTTGAGAGGGAGCCACACTTGCATGCAGATGAGGAGCTATTAGTTCCTAAGGATGAGCTTTAGGATGTGGATCAGCCACAAGATGAAGTTCATGGAGTGGAAGAGACCACTCATGCAGCACCAACCATCAGAGGGTGAAAGCACACTACAGAAGCTGAGCAACTGGCTCAAGATGTAGAGAAGGTTGTAGGACCACCTACAACACAACGTAGATAGAGACAGTCACATGATCGGTACACTAGATACATGGCTCTTGTGAGCAAATGTGTCGTGACTAAGCCATCCTCTTTCAAGGAAGCTGTGGAGGATCCCGCATGGGTAGATTCCATGGTGGATGAGTATGATTCGATTGTCATAAACAGTGCATGGGAGATTGTCCCAAGGCCGGAAGGAAAATCAGTGGTGGGTTCGAGATCGATCTACAAAGTGAAGCAGGCAGCTGACGGGAGTGTGGAGAAGTACAAAGCAAGATTTGTTGCCCGAGGCTTCTCACAGATAGAGGGGATCGATTATGAGGAGACCTTTGCACCTGTCGCAAGGTATTCTTCCATACAGATGATTCTTGCTCTCTCAGCACAGATGGGGTGGCACATCCATCAGATGGATGTGAAGACTGCGTTCCTCAATGGAGTCATTGAGGAGGAGGTGTACATAGAGCAGCCCGAATGTTTCAAGATCTTCAGCAGCGAGTCACATGTGTGCAGGCTCAAGAGAGGGTTGTATGGGTTGAAACAAGCACCTCATGCTTGGTACACACGGATAGACAGTTATTTCACCGGACTTGGATTCTCCAAGAGTGAGGCGGATCCTAACCTATAACAGATTGTGGTGGAGGGTAAGTTGCTGATCATTGTACTTTATGTAGATGATTTGATTTTGACGGGAGATGAGCTGTTGATACTTTCATGAAAGGAGGATCTTGCTAGAGAGTTTGAGATGAAGGACTTGGGCCTCCTTCATTATTTCCTGGGATTGGAAATTTTGCAACGCAGTGATGGACTATTTGTTTCTTAGGGTAAGTATGCCCGAGAGATACTGGAGAAGTTCAACATGCATGGCTGCAAGCCTGTTGATACTCCTCTTCCTGGAGGTTGGAGGAAGGAGGATGCTACTTCAGTGGAGGTAGTGGATGCCACTGTTTATCGACAGTTGGTGGGGTTGCTTATGTATCTGGTCAATACACGACCCGATATATGCTATGCTGTTAACCAGCTTTCACAAGCTATGGTTAAGCCAACCAAGCTCTTCTAGAAGGCAGGCAAGAATGTATTGCGTTATCTCAGAGGCACATCGGGATATGGATTGTGGTACAGACAGGAGGATGAGGTGAAGCTATGTGGCTTCACGGATGCAGATTGGGTAAGGAGCCCAACATACAGAAAGAGCACATCTGGAGGGATCTTCAGTATCGGGTTGACAATAGTTTCTTGGTACAGCAGGAAGCAGAGATCCATGGCACCCAGTTCAGCAGAGGCCGAGTATATGGCAGCAAGTTTGGCTGCATGCGAGGCTATATGGATGAGGAAGATCCTGGTCAGGTTGTTCGGGTCACACTCGGAGCCTACTGTGATTTATTGTGATAACCAGAGTTGCATTAAACTCTCGGCTAATCCAGTATTTCATGATAGATCCAAGCACATCGACATCAAGTACCATCATATCAGAGATTGTGTGCAGCAGAGAATCATGTTACTTTCATACATTCCCATGGAGGATCAGGATGCTGATATCTTGACGAAGGCGCTCACCAGGAGAAAATTCAAATACCACAGAGGCAGGATAGGGGTTGCAGATAAGCCATATCTTGTTGAGAGGGAGTGTTGAAAATGCAACAAGATGATGGAGCTTAGTGAAAAGAAGTCGCCTTCAATAAGTGGGCCTGCAGGCTATTTTTGGCGCAAAGTCTATTTTTAGACATATGGATCATGGTCTATGAGTTGCAAGATGCTATTTATGGATGATTGGTGATGTTGGTAAAAATAGATGGACCTCTATTTTTAGACATATGGGCAGAGTCTATTTTTAGACTGCCAGTCAAAAAATAGAACAGTCGAATATTATTAGCTCTTAATAATATTTGGACTATAAACATTATCTTATCCTCTTGCAGCACTTCAGTTCGAGCTACGGATGTGGCACATGCAACTGCCAGAAGGAAATAGGCTTTTCCTATGGGTTAGTTGAGCTATTGCATGATGGACTTCAGTTAGAACTCAAGTGATTGAGTTTGGTGGAGTTGATTGAGGAGTTGATGGAGTTGTGTTCAGTTTGACTTAGTTGAACTAGTTGTATTTAGTTTAACTGCCAAATACACTACTAATGAGTGATGTGAATTAATTATTAATTAATTCACTAATTATTAACTCATAAATCAACTAAAGAATACATCAGTTAACTCAGTGCATGGACAGTTCAATGGAGACAAGTGTTAGAGGTGGGTGAGACTACTATCAGTTGTGACTATAGCTGTGCATGAGATTTGCACAATCATTGATTTAGATTGCCAATGAGGATTGCGTAGTACAAGCCAAGGGAATTCGAACTTGGATCTGATCTATTCTCAACTTGGATTGCGCAGTAGAGACAGGCAAACAGTGGAGGAGATTTGAACCCGTGACTTATTCAGATCTGAGCTAGTTTGTGTGTAGCATGTGGAGATAATACTGAGTACTTGTGAGGAGTATTGTACTATGTATTGTTACATGTTCTCTATCATTATAATATACAAATAGTTGGGGGTTTTCAGCTGTATGCTTTCCCCATTACATATTGTGTTGATATGTGTGATTGATGTTTCAATGTGTGCATGCGATTGTTTTTTTAATTGCGCAAATTGATGATCAATGGTAGAGGAGGTTATGTATTATGCATGCATTCCGCAAATAGTGTATAATTAGGATAATCTCTGTGAATAAGTGTTATATTATTCAAATTTCTACACATGAAATGCGTAAGCATAGCTCTTTGAAAAGTTGCTCCGGCGTTCTTCAGTCCAAAAGGTACTTTGTAACCTTTTGATGGATAAGGCTCTGGTCTGCGAAACCAGAGATTCTGGGTTCAATCCCCAGTGGAGTCGCCATTTTGTTGGCCGGATAAATCGTTCTTGCGGACAAGACCGATCTCCCTAGTATCAATTGATATCTAGCGACAAGCAGAACAAGCAAATTTACCTTTCTCTAAATATTGAGATCTATAAATAAAAACCAAGAGGTGTTTTAGACCCTACCTTAAGTCCAACGCTAGTTTGTGGAAGCCACGCTTCGACCGTCCAAATGAGTTTCCTTTTAAGAACCTGCAAACACAAACAAGCACACATCAAATAACACCTGCATAGCCAATATAATAAATCATATTCATCATGGTGATCAAGGAATCCATGAAATAAACCATAAGAGACAGCTTATTGAGAAAAATAAACTTGATTGTATTAATTTTAAACAAAGAAGAACTTTACAACCTTGGTGCCTTGATGTTGTACAAGCTCCTCCCAGGGTCCAAGCAAGAATCTCCTCTACTTTGACAAGCTTCACACTCTTCCCAATGAGGTCAAAAGGTATGTAATCTCTCCTCTCAAGCTCAATTAGGAAGTCTAAATTCCAACAACATTTACCCTCAAAAATATTCAGCTTTCAACCTCCTTAGTAACCAGCCCAATGCCTCATTTTATAGTGCAGAGGAAGGAAGTTACCAGGTCCACCTATGAAGGGATAGAGTCCTCCTTCAAAGGGATAAGCTCCTCACATCAAGGGGTTAGCTCCTTTAGTTATGGGATGCATGAACATGAAAGGAGCGAACTTGCCACCTCAAGATTCCCTCTAGAAGCTTCCAGAAATAACCCAAAGTGACTTTTTAAGAATGTACTTGCGCCTTTTTTATTTTTACAGGGGTCCGCACCCTTTTCACAGAAACAGAGCGGGCAGGTCTGCAGGGGACATGACCATGGGGTGCAAGACCACAGGTAATGCTAAGAGAAAGTGCAGAACCATAGTTTTAGAGATTTTTAAAGACATTCTCTCATTTTTCAAGGCTTGACATGAAGAATTGAGGTTTAAGACTTGCATAGGAGGAAAGTATGAGTGGTGATAGACTCACACTGACTGCAGAATGTCATGGTGACAATATTTTTTGTAACACAACTTATTCAAATTATCTTGAGTCATTGCAAGCAAATGGAAACCTAAAGAGATTAACTTTTACTCCCTTGTGAAAGAAGTTTTTTGAGAGAGAGAAGCTTTTTGGGAAAAAGACAACTCCTCAGTCTTCTGAAAAAGCTGTGTCTTGCACACAGAGAGAAGGATCATGCTCAATATTCTTCTAGAGGAAGAGGTGGTCAAAGATGAAGAGGAAGAAGAAATTTCATAGGCATGGGGGGTCAGACACTCTTAAGGAGAAAATTCTGATCTTCATTGCATATGTTACAATAGATATGGATCACATGATGCATCCACATGCAAGTTTCCTTGGAACAAAATTGACCAAGAAAGAAATCAAGTAAAAGGTAAAACCAATGACAAAGAGAAAGATAAAGCACCTGAATCTTCTCACCATGTTGTGGCACATTTTAATATTAGAGTAAATGAAGACTTGTTTAATGCTTCACTTGCTTTTTGGAAAAATGATTGATTGCTTGATTCAAGAGAAACTTGCCACATAGATTTTAGAAAAGATTTTTTTTGAAGAATTTACTGATAATGTTAATGAGCATTATACTTTGCATACAAATCAAAACTCAAGCCATCAGGGCTTGGAACAATTAGGCTCAAATTGCCTTGTCTTCCAGACTTTCTTCTGCATGATGTTTTATATCTCCCACAGCTGAGGAGAAACTTGTTGTCCTTGTTCCACATCTGCCAGCAAGGACACTCCATTCATATGTTTGATGGCAAGGTTGAGGTCAGAAAAGCATCAGATCACTCACTTGTCATGATGAGGATAGAAGAAGAAAGACTTCTGAAACTGCAAGGTACCTCTACTCATGCACAAAATTTCTCATATAGTTCTCATTATGATGAAGGTAAATTTCCATCAAGTCTTTTATGGCATGCTAGATTTGGACACTTGAACTATGACAACCTTCAATTGTTGAAGAAAAATTGTGTTACTAGTTTGCCTACAATTCCTAGGAAAGCTAAGAAATGTAATGATTGTATTCTAGGAAAGCATATCAAATAGTCTTTTTATGATTCACATTCCAGAGCACATAGAAAACTTGAACTCGTTCATTCATATTTACGTGGTCCAATGGGTGTTCCTTCTACAAATGGAAATAAATATATGATGACATTTATTAATGACAACACCAGAATTTGTTGGGTTTATTTATTCAAGAAAAAATCTGATGCTTTTCAAACATTCAAGAACATTCATACATGGATTGAATATGATGCACAATCTCATATTGGCTCTATTTACACTGATAATGGAAAAGAATCCACTTCAAATGAATTTGAAAAATATATTCACCGGCATGGGATCAAACATAAACTAATTGTGCCTTATAATCCCCAACAGAACGAAGTAGTTGAAAGAAATAATAGGACAATCTTAAATATGGTACGTTCCATGATGTTTTTCAAGAATGTAAAATTGATGTTTTGGGCTGATGCAGTTCGATGTGTTGTATATGTAAAGAATATATGTCCATATAATGCTATTAGAAACAAGACTCCTTATGAAATGTGGTATGGCCACATTCCTTCAGTAAAGCATCTCAGGGTCTTTGGTTCCACCTGTTATGCCTTGATACCAAAGGTACAAAGAAGCAAATTTGGTTCAAGTAGTCGTAAGTGTATCATCTTGGGGTATTCAAATACCTCCAAAGCATATTTTCTCTATGATGAAGTTAATAAGAAGTTTTTGGTATCTAGAGATGTAATCATTCTTGAATATTCCAAAGCTAACAATGTTGTTGAGCGACAGCTTGATCGCTTGGATAGATTCAGACATGCAAAATCATTTCAAGAATTTGAGAATCAGATTTCACATTTTGAAGGGGGGATTCCTATACTGGACCAATCTGTGTAATCTTATTCTGAAACACTCCCTCCCCCACATGAAGCTCCAACCATTGATGATACTTTGAGTGATGTGATTGATAGAATTGGGAGACTCAATCTTGATTTAGTCCCAACTCAATCAAATGAGTAGCTTATACCATCTCAGAAAGGTCCCCCAAAAGGGCTGACAAAGACACTCCAAAGTGTTCATCCTGATGAGGTTGGAAATACAGGAACACGAAATTCAACCAGACAAAATGGAGGTGATGTAGATGATTATGATTCACCTATTGATATGGATGTTTCTTATGATTGTAAACTGAATTTGTCTACATATTTTTAACCAACTTTATCCAAAGAAGTCGCTTCTCATGATGAATGGAAAGAAGCAATGCAAAAGGAGTATAGTGCCTTGATAAGGAATGGCACTTGGAAGCTAGTTGAACCTCCATTGGGAACCAAACCAATTGGCTGCAAGTGGGTCTACAAGAACAAGTATAAAGCTGGTGTCTCACTTGAAAAGCACAAAGCCAAACTTGTGGCAAAAGGTTTTTCACAGAAGGAAGGGGTCGATTATGAGGAGACTTTTCCCCATAGCAAAACAGGCTAGCATCGGGACACTCTTTGCCATGGTAGCTTAGAACATTTGGAAAGTCCATCAAATGAATGTAAAGAATAACTTCTTGAATGGAAATCTGAAAGAAAATGTTTTTATGTCCCAACCATAAGGATTTGTTGTGAAGGGACATAAACATACAATATGCAAACTTGTGAAATCCTTATTTGGCCTCAGGCAAGCACCGCAAGGATGGTATGAAACGCTAACTGAGCATCTTTTGAAACTCAACTTCAAAAATTATGATATTGATGATGAAAAATAGTTGTATATATTTTAGTAGATGTAGATGATCTTTTGATGAAAGGGAACAATGAGAGTTACATTGCATCCATAAAGAAGGAATTGAGGAAAGGTTTTGAAATGATTGACTTGGGCTATGTTTACTACTATCTTGGTATTGAAGTAACTCAACATCCAAAGTATATATTCCTCTCTCAAAAGAAGTACATTGGAGATCTGTTAAATAGGTTTGGCATGACGTAGTGCAATCTTTTGAATACTCCAATGGAACATAACTTAAAGTTCATATCCATTGAAGGAAAATAATTTGAGGATGCAACAAGGTATAGACAGCTTGTAGGAAGTCTCAACTACCTGAATACTACCAGACCGAATATTTCATTTGTTGTTGGAATCCTCAATAGGTTTATGCAAAATCCTTGTGAGGTACATCGATCTACTGCAAAAAGAGTTCTAAACTACTTGAAGGGAACCCAAGACATTGGACTCAAGTATACACAGGTGGGCGACTTCAGCTTTATTGGATACTCTGATTCAATATTTGATGGAGACAAAGAAGCTGGGGTGTCTACTTCAAGTTATGCTATGAGTCTTGGATCAGGAGTTGTCTCCTGGAGATCACGCAAACAATCAGTTCCCATAGATTCCACAACAAAGGCAAAATATGTGGCAGCAGCTGAGGCAATAAAAGAAATTGTGTGGCTCAGGAAAATTCTAGAAGATTTGCAGGTAAAACAAGTACATTCAACTCCACTCATGATTGACAACACCTCTGCAATAAATTTGGCCAAGAACCCAAAGTTCCATGATCAAACAAAGCACGTCAATACGAAATACCATCTGATTCAACATCATGTTGAGGCCAAGACAATCCATCTATTTCATTGTTCCACTAATGAGAAGATTGTATACATCACCAAAGCACTTGTAACATAAAAGTTAGAAAGATTTAGAACGATGCTTGGACTCACCAACATCCCTTCATATTAGGGGGGGGAATTTTGACACATAATCATTGGGATTGGGTGAACATTTGTAAATAATGTAAATAGTAAATAATGGAAAATGAAGAGACATCAGGAGGTGAAGACCAAGAGTCTCTCCCTCCTGTATATAACCATGAGTAATCTTAATGAATAAACACAATTTTCATTGAGGAGTTGCCTCCTGGCCTGACATGGATGATATCCATAAAGTGCCATAAATGGGGTCATTTTTGCTACAATATGGAAGGAAGTGTTATACCATTTAGCTAGAGGTAACCACTTGACCCATCGTGTTTGTTTATCATATATAAAGAAATGAAGATATCCTTCCAAACATTTTTTTCACTCTCTCATTTTGCCCATCAGAGTGAGGATGATAAGATGAGCTATGAGCTAATTGAGTACAAAGACAAGAAAATAATTCCATCCAAAATTTTCCAATAAAAATTGGAATCTTTGTCACTTACAATAATATTTTGGTTTCCATGTATCTTTTGAATTGTTTCCATAAATTCAATAGCAACTGTATTGGCTTTAAAATGAAGATATAATGCACAAAAGTGTGCATACTTGGTAAGTCTATCAAATACCACCATGATGACACTTTTTCCTTCAGATTTGGGTAAACATGTGATAAAATTCATTGAGACCTCCCCCAAACACTGACTTGGAATGGCTAAAGGTTGTAATAGGCCTAGAGTCCTAATAGTCTCAACTTTATTTTGTTGGAAAACCTAAAATTCTACCGAAGACTTCAAAATATCGGATTTAAGACCATCCCAAAAAAATCCTCCTTGACCATGTAGTAAGTTTTTTGTAGGTTTTAACCCCATGCAGAAATTACTTGCATAGTAATTCTAAAAAATAGAAACTAAAAAATGGTGAGAACATAAAACATAGAACAAATATACACAAAGATTTTCCTCTGGATCCTAAGACCGAGACTACTGGATTGATTTTTCATTATATTCCTTTCAATGTTACAATACATATATATACATGTTGAAGCATCTATAAACACCAATCCATTAACCCTGGATTAGAACATGACCGTAGTTCCTGATGAGCCCCAGAAATGGGTAATTATATGGGCTCATTTGGCCTCCTAACTCAGCTTAATCCACCATTCTCATTATTTTATTGCATGTTTTTAATTATATTTATGCTAATAGAGTGAATTGGGTTAGTCATTATGCCATGAAGTCTAATGTGTGCTTTATGCAGATTTTTGGTTAATTTTTGGACAAATTCAAAGGATTAATGAGCATTTGGCAGCCAATAGTCGAGGAAAACGAGGGAGAGGATTTCTAGGAGGGTGTCCCCCTCATTTATGAATCCCTACCTTTAATCCTCCATCAGAAACTCACAGCACAAACAGCGACATTGATGCATCCAAGGGGGCAGTCGAGCAAGTCAAGAAGAATTGTTGTCTATCTCTAGTTCCACAAGCGGAGCCCCTTGATTTTAGGAGGACTATTGGAGGACTCCATTTGTATAAATAGGGGGGCTTAGAGCCTCAGTAGTTTATCCAGTCATTAGTAGAATTTTTTCACTTATGTGCAGCTCTTGTTCAGCTCATTTTTGAGCTTATTTTTGTGAGTTCATGTAATGTGACTTTTATTTTGATAATGGAGATGACATATTTTCTCAGACAACACTGATTTCTTTCAGAGGGCTGAAGCTCTTGGGTTAGGGCCCGACCCAAGCTACCCAACAACTCTTGCTTTGTACTTATATGTTTTTGCTTCAGTTCATGAGTTAATTTCTGTTACATAGATTCATTTTACCTTGTTTAGCATAGGTTGCTTTTGATGGTTTGCATAGCTATTTTTGTTTCAGTTTCTCAAGTAGGTTAATACAGTGATAGGCTAAGATTCAAAAAGGCCAACAACAAGCCATGATCTCCTTTCTCCCTTCCTGGGACCATGATTTGAGGTCAAGGCACTACCGCTGCCACCAAAAACACAGTTTTTCTTCTTCCATGCAATTTCTAGTGTGATGATTTGATTTGAAAAGTTAAAGTGTTGCTTCAGATTCATTTTGCCAAGATTATTTCCTGTTTTTGTAATAAATCTCTTTGCAAGCTTTTCTATTCATAGGGTACTATTCAACACTTCATGTTTCTAGGTTAGAAATTAGGTTAACAAGAGATATGGTTTTGTTTTCTTGATGCAGCTAGTCCTTTTCTTGCTCAGTTTCGGTAGTTAGATGTGCAGATCTCTTACAACAGACCTCAACTCATAATACATCAAAAAAGCAGTCAACATCATCTCCTTTCTCACAGGTTTCACAAGTCATTCACAGTCCTTCACGAATCTACCCTAATTTCTGCACTTTTTCCATAAGCTTTCCTCTCGTCATTTGAACAAGTCTAACCATCATTTTATTTCTTGGTCCTCCTTGTTAAGCCCTAGACACTTCAACACATCCCTCTAGTCTTCAGTTACCATTTCCCACCATTTTTCCACTCTTAAAACCTCTAAAAATAGCTCTCGGCATCCTCCTGTAGATCCCCTGCAGCCTCGTGAAGAATTTCCTGTGAGTGATTTTTCAAAGTCTGATTACAAGGGAAGTCTTTAGAAGGTTACCAGAGGCTTCTTAGGACCCCTCCACACCTTCTTACACCTTTGCAAGAACTAAATCCACCTTCCTTCACCACCAAGCCTCTACCACAATCACAAACAGACAAAATCTCATGCATAACAATTTCACATAAAACACATAAAAACACAAAAAGATGTTCTTTTCTCATTTTATTCTGGAAATAGCTTAAATAGATGTGATTTAGCTTTTCAGTAGTCAATGGCACTCATTTCATCAGTTTTCATCTCTTTTTCTGCAAAAGTAGGGTTAGTTGGAAAAATTAGGGTTTGCTAGGGTTTGTGTTACATTCCAATCTTCCTTCTCTTTCTGCAAATAGAATAGTCTTTGTAGAGTTAGGTTTCTTTCATCACAGTTAAAATCTTCTTCTGGAAACTCATAGAAGTTGGCTTGAGCTCCTAGTGATCTTGCGCTAGCTGGCCACGTGACAACCTGCAGTAAGATCTAGTACTTGTGCATACAACACCATCGCTTCCAAGTTTGTTACAAACTATCGGGTTGATAAAAGTAAAGTAGGAAGCCCTAGGAGTTGCAGCATTATTGTTGCAATACTGGTGCTCACCACTTTTTAGCATTGCTGCCGAGGAAGCATTAGAGTATTTTGTGATTACTGCTTTCTTCTATTTCCTACTACAACATTCTGCTAAGTAGTTTATTTCATCAAAAGTAGAGTAGTTGTTCCTTTCAATTTTTGCATTTCCTTGCTTTCACTTCAATTCTTCAATTTCCATTTCAACAAAAGTATAGTAGTTGTTCCTTTCAATTTCTGCATTTCCTTACTTTCATTTCAATTCTGCAATTTAAATTTAAGCAAAAGTAGATTAGCCATTTCAATTCTACAATTTCCATTTTATCAAAAGTAGATTAGTCGTTTCCTTGCTTTCATTTCCATTCTACAAATTTTCATTTCAACAAGTTCATTTCAGTAGTTGCAATTTGTTTGCTTAATCAATTTCAGTTTTGCAGGTACAGGCAGTGAAAAAAAAAAACAAAAAATCACCCCAAAAAGATATTCCCTTTCATGCCTCATAGGAACAGAGATAATTTAGGGAAATTCCTACCCAACACCCCCACCACATCACAAAGCCACCCTTCTCTCTTCTTCTGTGGTAGTGATCCAGAAGATCTTTTAGGAGAACAACCTGAAATATTTGAAGAACCTATAGGAGAAGAAGAGGAAGAAACCATCCCCCCTAAGAGCATGGCTAAAAATAGAAATGCTAGGGGAAATGGGGAAAGAGTAGAGAGTACCTTTCCCATCTGAGAGACCAAAATGAATAACATAAGCCCTTCAGCCCTACCTCACTTCCATGGATTAACTACTGAAGATCCTGACACTTTCCTGTTTGAGTTTGTTGTTATTTGTCGAACCTATGACTATGCAAAAGACGAGCAGAAGTTGAAACTGTTTCCTTCTACCCTCAAGGATGCAACATTGCGCTGGTTCATGGGGTTACCTGGCGACAACAACATAACTTGGGCTCAGATGTAGCAAACATTTAATAACAAGTATCGGGACTACTGTAGGTCAAAAGACACCAAGGAAGAAATATTTCGAATGACCATGGGAAGTGATGAGTCCTTGGAAGATTATGAAGAGAGATTCCAGCTCAGTTATAAAAGGGCCAGGTGCACACTTGACCCCAAATATTTGAAGTTGGTCCTGCTCAGAGGAATTCCAGAAGACCTTCTAGACACCCTCCATTTACTGGTTGGGGGAGACATCTACCAGCTACCTTATGAAGACATAAAGACTATCTTTAGAAATCATTCTAGGGTAGCCAGGAAGAGAGGTAGGGGAAGTCAACCCATGGCCAGTACCTCCTCCTCTAGTTCATCCCTCAAAGGTGAATTTGGAAACATGCTGGAAGATTTCAAGAGTGAGATGCAGCAGACTCTTTCCATGCAAATGGACACCTTACAAATCAAAAGGAAACAAGAGGAGGCGGAGAGGGCTTTGGCCATTTTTTGTCCTAGGTGCACCAGAAGGCATCCTAGGAACAAATGCCCGTTGAACTCTATAGAGGTGTGTTTAGTTTGTGAAGAAGATAATAATACAAATAAGTGCCCTTCCTTGCCCGGACTTAAAACTGTATATCAAGGGGCTGAAGGAGCCACTAAACCACTCTACTTCATAAACCAAAGGAGGCGGCATGGACCTAGACCTTACCAGTAGGGAATGCAAGGGACATCTCCGGCATACTACAACCCCAATCAATCCACTTCCATGTCTTCTTGGGGCCCTCCTGCTCATCCTTCCTGGTCCACACCTCCTCCTTGGTCATATCCATCTCAATATCATGCTCAACCAGCTGTTCATTCATTTCACCCCTATGCTCACCCACAACCTCAGTGGAATGCACCTCACCAAGGGTGGAGGCCCCAGTACAACTCTCCTCCCGCTATTTTGTCTCCACCACCTGCTCAACCACAACCATTACCTCCTGCTCCACCAAGGCAACCCCAAATGCCTGCTCAACCGAACCTGAACCCGAATAACAAACAGGCTCAACAAGTATATAGTGGGGAACCATCATGCCCAACCTATGCTGTGGAGATTCAGGAGATTAACCTACGATATGGGAAGGTTCTCCCAGATAGCTAGCCTCCCCCTAAGGAGGATGTGGAAGATAAAGAGGAAAGTGAACCGAAAACAATCCTACCCTTTCCTAAGAGATTATCCAGAACAACACAACCTACCCTAAAAGAAACTAAACTTCTGGGAGAATTGAAACAATTATGTGTAAAGATACCACTTCTTCAAGCCATAAAGGATGTACCTATATACAACAAGATGATCAAAGAGAAGTGCTTCAGGCATCCAAGTAGGCGCAAGAGAGATGCCCCAACCATCAATGTCATAGGACAACTGTTCGACCTGATGTTGGGGCAGGTAATCTGTCCTAAGTATCTAGACCCTGGAAGCCCAGTAGTCGATGTCCACATCAATGGCACCATAATTCCCCATACCCTGATTGATATGGGGGCTGCCATTAATGTGATTACCAAGGGTATTATGCTCAAGCTCAACCTCCACGGCTCCCTGAGAAAGACCACAACAGTACTACAGTTAGCAGACCGCTCCATTGTGACCCCTGAAGGGATTGTGGAAGATGTAATGGTCTCCATCGATTCTTGGGAATACCCCGCCGATTTCCTGGTTCTCCAGCCAAAGGAAAAACTCATTGGGTATCCGCACATCCTGGGAAGACCCTGGTTGGCTACTGTAGATGCCTACATCAACTGTCGAGCTGGGAACATGACAATCAAGAATGGGCATATGTCCAAGCAGCTAGTCTTATACCCTCCTTCCCAACCTTGTGGTTGGAGGAGGAAGATGAGGATGAGGTCTATTCTGCACCACTATGTGCAGTAGAAGCTGCCATGGGGGGGGGGGGGAACCACAAACTGACAATAATGTCATTGAAAACTTGATTGAAAATCCATCCCCCAGAATTTTTCCATTAGAAGAGCTAGTGAAAGAAACCCAAGCCAATCCTTTAGTTGATCTCTGTGTGGCCGACTCGACCTCTCTCCGAGTCAATAATATAGAGTTTGGCCCAGAAAAAACCTTGAAAATCAACTCATCCCTATCCACCTCTCAAGAGAAGGAACTGTGTAGCTTATTGAGAAACCATTTGGATGCCTTTGCTTGGAGCTATAAGGAGATGAAGGGAGTGCACCCTTCAGTCTGTACTCATCACATTTACATTAAGGATTATTGTAAACTAGTCAAGCAACCTCAAAGGAGGATGAATCCAGCCCTTAAAGACATTGTCAAGGAAGAATTGCAAAAGTTACAGGATGTAGGATTCATCTACCCCATATTTAACAGTGAATGGGTCTCCCCCTTGATGCTAGTGCGAAAGAAAAATGGGAAGTGGAGAATCTGTCTCTAATATTGAGAACTGAACAAGGCCACCAAGAAGGACCATTTTCCTTTGCCTTTCATAGATCAAGTGTTAGATGGCTTGGCGGGGAAAAAGTTTTTCTCCTTCCTAGATGGGTTTATCAGGTACAATCAAATCCAAATCAGCCCAAAAGACCAAGATAAGACCACTTTCACTTGTCGTTGGGGTACCTTTGCATACCGGGTCCTTCCTTTTTGGCTTGTGCAATGCTCCCACCACTTTCCAAAGAGCGGTATTGAGTATATTCTCTAAAATGGTTCATGATGCAGTGGAAATATATATGGTTGATTTTAATCCTTAAGGTTCTAACTTCCATGAAGCTTTGTCTAAACTGGGAAAAGTTTTGGACAAGTGTACTTAAATGAACTTGTCCCTCAGTCTGGAAAAGTGTGAATTCTTGATGACAGAAGGGACCGTGCTAGGTCATGCAATCTCTCAGCAAAGATTACAGGTGGACCCCAACAAAATTGCCATCATCCAAAAGGTCCCACCTCCTCAAAAGGTGAGAGATGTCCGATGTTTCCTAGGCTTAGCAGGATATTATAGAAGATTCATTAAAGATTTCAGTAAGCTAGCCTCGCCATTGTTTGGCCTTTTGGGGAAAGATGTCGAGTTAATCTATATTGACAACTGTCAAGAAGCCCTAGATACCTTGAAAGGTAAACTTGTGACTGCCCCAATTTTGAGAGGTCCAAACTGGACCCTACCTTTCCACATTCACATAGATGCCTCGAACAAAGCCATAGGAGCAGCCTTAGGGAAAATTGATGAAAAGTTACCCTATGCCATATACTTTATAAGTAAAAATTTGTCAAAGGCAGAGTTGAACTACACGGTAACCGAGAAGGAACTCCTAGCTGTAGTACATTCCTTAAATAAATTTAGACATTACATCACAGGCTATCAAACCTTTGTACACATTGATCATGCTGCAATTAGGTATTTAATGAACAAACCGGATGTGAATGCTCACATTATTAGGTGGTTGCTTTTATTGCAACAGTTTGATTTAACCATTGTTGATAAGCCTGGTAAGGAAAATGTTGTTGCTGACTTTTTGTCTAGAATAAATCTACCTGCGGGTGAAGAAGGAATGGTGGATGATCAGATGCTAGATGAAAACCTATTCGCTATCTCAGTACTCTCTCTATGGTTTGCTGATATAGCGAATTACTTGGTTTCAGCACAGTTCCCGCCACACCTGTCCCCAAAAGAGAAGAGTAAGATCACGAGGAAAAGTGCCCCTTTCACTTGGATTGAGGGCAATCTCTTCAAACTTGGCCCGGATTAGGTTTTGAGAAGATGTGTCAGGGAGGAGGAAGTTTTTGACATTCTCCTGACCTGTCATGATAGGCCCTGTGGAGGCCATTTTGTAGCAAAGAGAACTGCCTTCAAAATTCTACAAGAAGGTTACTATTGGCCCACTCTTCATCAAGATGTGAGGAGATATATCAGCCAGTGTGATCGGTGTCAAAGGATGGGGAAACCTACCCCAAAGGATGAGATGCCCTTGCAGCCTCAAGTGACTTTTGAGCCATTTGAGAAGTGTGACATGGACTTTGTGGGTCCTATCAACCCTCCTTCAAACCAGAAACAATACATCATTGTGTGCACCGATTATCTGACAAAATGGGCAGAGACAAAGGAAATCAAGGCAGCATCTGAAGAAAAAGTAGTTGAGTTTTTAAGAGAGAACATATTCTATAAGTTCAGGTATCCCAGAGAACTGGTTACAGATCAAGGCAGCTAGTTCACCTCCAACCTAATTGAATACCTACTCATCCAACATAAAATCAAGCACAGGACTTCCACCCCCTACCATCCACAAGACAATGGACAGGTGGAAGTCACCAATAGAGCTTTGGAGGGAATTTTGACCAAGGTAGTGAGCAGCGGCAGGAAAAATTGGGCAGATCGATTGGTTGAGGCCACCTGGGCCTACAACACCACAGGGAAGACCACCACAGGGTTCACACCTATGAGCTGGTCTATGGGAAGGAGGCTCTGTTGTCAATAGAATTTGAATACAATACACTAAGAATGGCAGCTCAGTTGGACCTAAATCTTAGCCATGCACAACAAGAAAGGTTACTCCGGCTTAATGGATTGGATGAACAGAGATTGCAGGCCCTTATCCACACATAAGTAATCCAACTGTAGAGGAATATATGGCACGACAGAAGCATCAAGGAGAAACAATTCCAAGAAGGAGATTGGGAACTGTTGTATGACTCTAGGTATAAAGAATTCAAGGGCAAGCTAAGAATGAGATGGCTGGGACCATACATTATAAAAAAATGCAATGACAATGGCTCAGTTCTGATCAGGACTATTGATGAGGAAGCGATCCCCATGCTTGTCAATGGGCATAAGGTGAAAATCTACAAGAAGCCCCTCTCAAAACAAGAATTCATTGAAGACCTGAGTAAAACAGTGTTTGTAGTGGAGCAAACCTATGCCTCCACTTCACCCACTCATTAATATATATATATATATATATATATATATATATATATATATAAGGACTCCGGTGAAAACCTCTATGAGGCGCTTGAGTCCCATCCTGGGGCTGAAAACCTCTCTTGAGGCAGCCCAGAGATGAGAAAAAGGAAAAAATGAGGAGAATAAAGATCCCTGGGTGAAAACCTCCCCTTGAGGTGCCCAGGGCAGGCAGATAGGGTGAAAACCTTCTAGAGGCGCCCTAGTTGTCTCTTAAAAAAAAAAAAAATAGAAAAAGAAAAGAAAAATTAACTTCTTTTGAGTGCATTGCAGGTTGCAGGAGGACCACAGAGGAAAAGGGGACATGCCACAAGCCTATTACATCTCTTCTAAGCCCTCTTCCATCGTTTCTATCTTTCTCCATCCCCTGGTATTGTTTTTTATGAAATCTGTGCATCCTACAGGAAGCACTGTGTGTTCTACAGGAGGCTCCTGTAGAAATCACAGAGAGCTCGAAGTCAAGTCAAAGAAGGGATTGAGGAGTTAGAAACTTTCACGAAAGGCCTGTGGGCCATCCTACAACCATCTGTCATCATAACCCTCCATTCCATGCCTGCACCACCACATCTCTAATCGTTTCTTTCCTCCCTGCAAATAAAACACAGAAATCCCTTTTTTTTTTAAAGAAAGAAAAAAATAAAGACAACATCCCTACCACTTACCTACAGCCTACCAACTGCTTCTCCATGACCATCAGAATCTTCAGTAGGCTCCTCCCCAAGTCTCTGCATAAACCTCAGCTAAAAGTTCTAAAGGGAGAAGCAGCTACAGGAATTCCTGTAGGATTCCTGTAGCAGCTGATCCCCTTAAAAATAAAGCTCCAGAAGCAGAATCGGTGCAACCACAGGTATGCAAAACACATAAGAAGCCAGATCCTGATTGAAGATCACCTGTACAAGGCAACTGAGCTACCTATCCAGAAGCCACGAGCATATGGCAGTAGAAATACATGGACATAGCACCAAAGTCTAGGCATGCAGTAGCACTGTAGCACGCACATTTCGACTTACAAGTAAGTGTCTAAACTCGTTCCTCTGTTTGCATCTGTATGATCCAAAACTGCATGAACAAATGGGATGGTTGTGATTAAACTAGATTGGTGGCCAGCTAACTAGCCACCCTCGTCCAATTCAACAGCGCTCAGCCGGAGTTCACACTGCGCATGTCCAGTCAACTCATAAGAATCTCAAGACAGGTAGTGGCGGATATTTTGAACTCCAACATGAATGATGGAAATGATTGTGGGTAGACGGCATAAAGGTTCATGATGACACTGCAGTGGGGACCAATGGTCCGATTAAGGGTAACGTACCCTTCCTGCCACCTCATCTCATGACTGCAAACCTCTCCCGTAAGCTTAAGTACGCTCTCTCGACCGCACTTGCCACCTTTGTTTTCATTTGTATCGTCGTGCTCTCGACTGCAACAAACTACCTACCACCTCCAAAACCTCAAACTATTCGCTTTCTGTCATTTTCAGAACCCATCTCCCTATTGGATTCTACAGGGAAATTATCAGGATCTACAGTAGTAGAAATAGATCCTACAGGAGCCCTTTCTACAAGAGGGCTAGTGAGCAGTCTCGCAGAGGAAAATCAGGGTTTTATGGCAAATTCGAGCTCGAAGAGGCAAGCTCTGGTAAGCCCACTCTGCATATTTGCATATACAAAGGGTAATGTGATTTCAAGCAAATGATTGAGTGGAAAAGGAAGGAGAATTGAAATCAAAAGTTTGCCTGTTCTTTTTAAAAAAAACACAGTATTTCTATTTGCTCTCTGTGCTAAAGTGTCGTCTCCTTCACCACCTTCATACTCACATATGCAAAGGAGTAATGCAAGTTTAGAAAAATTGAGCTTGGAAGGAAGGGAAATTGCATTAAAAACTCTCCCTGATTCTTGAAAGAAAGCCTTAGTTTTTTCTCTGTTTTTGGGTTCGAAATTTGCTGTCTCCCTCTTCACCTGAGATACTCTAGAACTCTCTCAACATCATGACAAGGGGATTTATGAGGAAGAAACCTCTGAACTCAACCAAGCTACATGAACACACAGAGGTAGTAGACATTTTTACTAGAGAAAATTGGATGCCCTTCTTTGAAAAGCTTCATGGGTATGATGAAGAAGTAACAGAGGAATTTACCTTGTCTTTGACACCCCACTCAAAAACTCATGCCACTGTCAATTTCAGGGGTCTCACTATAGAAATCACCCCAAAATTCATCAGCAGGATTACCAGTCTCCCACTTGGACTACCCTGGAGCAAGGAAGAAAAACCACTGGGTCAAGTTGCCAAGAAAACCTTTTTCCAGCCTAATGAACATCTTGTGGAGGACAAGAATGGCATCAGGAGAACAAGTATACCTTACCCTTGGGATGAGGTCAGTTATCAGATTATGAAATACATCTCCTGTGAAGGAAGATACAACATAGTTTATGGGTACCATTTCAGACTATTGCATGAGTTAAGATATGGCATGGACCTTCCTGCATCGCGAAAACTCAATATTCCCTATTTTCTCCTCCAATCCTTAATAGAATCTAGCACCAAATTGAAGGCAGGAGTTCCAGACCAATTGGCTCACCATGGGCTAATTAAATTGCTGGTGGAATATGCCCTCCACACTTTCACAATTCCCATAGATTGGGAGATTTTTAGAAATATGACAAGGGAAGATGATGTGAAAACCCTCACATATGACCTCAGTCCTTTTGATATTGAGGGAGAGGAACTAAAACGAGAAGAGGAACAGAAAACACAAACAAAGAAAGAGGAACCTGAAGCAAGGAAGTCAGAAACACAAACAGAGGAAGAAAAACATGAAACAGAGAAGGATAAGACCACAACAGAGAAGAAGAAAGAACCTAAGACAAAAGGAAAGAGGACTAAAACAAAAAGGAAAAAGACTAAATCAGTGAAGACAGAGACTACAGCAGAAGGGGTAGAAACTAAACAAAAAGAGGAGGAAATTAAAATAGGGAAAGAAGAAACAAAACCTGCAGAGGCAGAAAAGGCAAAAGAAGAAGAAACAGAAGCACCAAAGGTAGAAGTGTCTCCTGAAACACTAGAAAGGGAGGCAGCAGCTGTTCTTGCTGCACTCAGCGCCCCAGTTAAGCCCAAACCAAAAAGAAAAAGGAAACCATCCATGTATTTCAAGGCTCGAAAAAGCACCAGGATAAAGATGGGAAAGCCTCAGCCACCCTCAAAAGAGCCTATCACCATTGAAGATTCTCCTACTGCCAAAAAGGAGGAATCTCCATCCAGAACTCCCATCACTTATGAACGAGGAAGTCCTAGATATTCCACTTGGAGGGAGAGGATAAAACTACAGGACTCCAAAACTGTCCTACAGGAGGTGCAAACCGACCTATAGGAGACCTTGACAAAGCTACTAGAGACTGAGAAACTTGAGAAAAAGATAGAAGAGTAGATCAAGGGGAAGGATGAAACAATAGGGATACCAAAACCTAAGCCACAGCCTAGTTTAGGCTCTTCTTACAACCTTCTGGAAGGAGGGAAAATCATCCCACAAAAGTTTGCAGTCCCTCTCTTCTTTGAGCTAGAAAAAGAAAGAGTAAGGAGCCACAGGTGGATGCAAATTACAAAGTCCAAAGGGGTGGAAGACATTGGCCACATGGAGAGCAAGCTGAGAGAGATGGGTAGAGAGCTGGCCACTCTGAAACATGCAGAAGCAATCAAAAGATCTCACTTGGAAGCAGATAATGAAAGGTTAAGAAAATAGCTGCAAGATAGGGGAACCCCGGTAGAAATTGAGATGTTAAGAAACCAGTTGCAAGAAAGGGAAACCCCGGTAGAAACTGAAGTGTTAAGGGACCAACTACAAGAAAGGGAAACCCAAGCAGAAATTGAGGTATTAATATTAAGAAGACAGCTACAAGAAAGAGAAGCCCAATTAGCCTGCATGGCCAGCTGGGCTATGGAGGCACTATAGTGTAGGCAACCAGCCAAATCATATGCAGTATACCTCAAAGATCAGTGGCTCCAGTTCCAAATGAAGACTCTGGCCCAAAGAGGCACCATACATTTTTAGGATTATGGCCAATTCATGGTGTAGGTTTTAACCCCATGCAGAAATTACCTACATACAAATTCTAAAACACAGAAAATAAACAATGTGAGAGCATAACACATAAAACACATATACACAAAGATTTTCCCCTAGATCCCAAAACCGGGACTACCAGCTTGATTTTTCATTATGTTCCTTTCAATGTCACAATACATATTTATACATGCTGAAGCATCCAATACCATGGACCGAAAACCATCGCGTCCAAAAAACATGTGCGAAAATCATGCACAAAACCATAGGTGGGTCCAACCAACCTAACATAGGTTCCAAAACCAAAATTTTCTGGGGCGCTGCCCCAGACTCCATAAAGTGGGGTTACGGGTGCCCCTCAAACCCCCTGTGACCTTCCCCCCTCTAACCCCTGGTTAACTACGTGGGCTAGTTGTGGAAAGAATATAACACAACCCAACATTCTCCCACTTGTTGTTTTCTTTCCACAGGAGGCCACAAGCGAGCTTAGTCATTTATCCAGCCCTGCAACGCCCATTGTTTCTCTACACCAAGAGAACTTCTCAGAGCTCACAGATTTTGTCAATGAATCTGCAGTATTCTTCAAAGTGTCCACCTTTACTAGCAACACCTTTTTGTCTTCTATCATATCCCTCAAAAAGTGATTTTGAACATCAATGTGCTTTGTCTTTGAATGATACGCAGGGTTCTTTGCCAAGAAAATTTCACTTTGGTTGTCACAATGTATCCTTATAGCTTTCTCTACTAACCCCATACTTGAACACAATCTCTTCAACCAACCTGCTTCCTTGCTTGCATGAGTGGCTACCATGTATTCTGCCTCTGTAGTTGATAGTGCCACTACAAATTGTTTCTTACTCATCCAACTGACTGCACCTCCAAATAGGTTAAACACATACCCACTTGTAGATCTTCTTTGATCCAGATATCCAGCCCAGTCTGCATCAATAAAGCCACGAATATCCAACACTCTGTCCAATCCTGGTCTTCCTTGGTAGCACAAACCATAATCACTAGTGCCACGCAAATACCTGAAAACCCACTTCACTAGTGTCCAATTCTCCTTCCCTGATTTTGACATAAACCTGCTCAATACTCCCACTGCATGTGCAATATCTAGTCTAGTACAGACCATTGCATACATCAGGCTACCGACTACACTTGCATATGGAACATAGGACATGTCTTCTTCCTCTTCTTGTGTCCTGGGACACTGTTTAGCAGATAACCTCACACCTATAGGAATAGGAACCTTCACCGGTTTACTATCCTGCATATTAAACTTCTATAGTATTGTCTCGACATACTTCCTCTGGTTTAACCAGCGCTTCCTCTTTTCCTAATTTTTTTTAATTTCCATGCCCAAAATATATTTTGTAGCACCAATATCTTTCATGTCGAATTTGGAGGACAATTGGGTCTTTAAATCCTCGATAATTTCTTTGTCATTTCCAACCAGCAACATATCATCCACATACAAGACTAGATAAATAACACGGTCACCAATTAATTTAAAATACACACAGTGATCCACTTTGCTTCTGGTGAAGCCAAGTCCCCATATAATTGTATCAAATTTTTGATACCACATCCTTGGTGACTGTTTTAACCCATACAAAGACTTCTTTAACTTGCATACTAGTTCTTTCTTACCTTTCACTGCAAAGCCTTCAGGTTGCTTCATGTAGATCTCCTCTTCCAAATCCCCGTGAAGAAATGTTGTCTTCACATCCATCTGTTCTACCTCAAAATCAAAAGCAGCAGCAACAAATAAAAGTAATCTAATAGAAGTTACCTTGGCAACAGGAGAAAAAATATCACCAAAACCAATTCCTGGTACCTGGGAATAACCTTTTGCTACCAACCGAGCTTTGTATTTCTCCACTTTTCCTTCTGCGTTTGTCTTCTTTTTGAACACCCATTTGCTGCCAATGGGTTTCCTCCCAGCCGGAAACTCCATCAGATCCCAAGCCTCAGTTTTGTGCAAAGATGCCATTTCATCAACCATGGCCTCTTTCCAGAGTTTTCCATCCTCTGAATCCAATACTTCCTTCACAGTTCTGGGATCATCATCAGTAGCAGACAAAGCAAAATTTGAACAGAAAGCAGGTGGACTATACCTCTTTGGCTACCTTCTTTGTTGAACTGATCTTCTCACAGCCGGAGTTTGTGGCTCTTCATCTTCTGATTCCTTCTCTGTTGTAGAGTCCGATTCTTCCTCCTTTAGCTCAAACTCTATCTTCTCGGGTTCCTTTGGTTGGACTTCATGTTTAATAACATCTTTCATCTCTCTGAACACCACATCTCAGTTGTACACAACCTTCCTTGTTACTGGGCTCTAAAGTTTATAACCCTTTAAACCATCCTTATACCCAATAAAGATGCACTTTTTAGATTTACTATCCAACTTGGTTCGTTTCTCCTTGGAACATGTACATATGCATCACATCCAAATACCCTTAGATGTGAAAGAGAGGGTTTCTTACCAGTCCATACCTCATGTGGAGTCTTATCCTCCAACACTGATGAAGGTGACCTGTTGACCAGGTAACATGCAGTATCCACCGCCTTTTCCTAGAATTCCTATCGTAACCCAGCACCACTGAGCATGCTTCTTGCCATTTCCATCAACGTCTTGTTTATTCTTTCTGCAACTCCATTTTGTTGAGGTGTATATGGAGTAGTCTTCTACCGTGCTATACCACACTTCTTACAGAATTCTTAAAATTCCTTGCTACAAAACTCTCCACCATTATCTGTCCTCAGCACCTTTATCTTCTTCTTTGTCTGATTTTACACGAGAGCGTTAAATTCTTTAAACTTGTCAAAGACTTCAGATTTCTTCTTAAGGAAATATATCCATGTATTCCTTGAGAAGTCATCTATAAATGATACATAGTGCATAGACTTACCCAGGGATGGAACCTTCATAGTTCCAAACACATCACTGTGCACAAGCTCTAATATCTATTTCGCCCTCTTACCACCAGAGGGGAAACTCACCCGATTCTGCTTCCCATATACAAAATTTTCACAGAAATCAAAATCCAGAGAGCTACTACTCATACCTTCTGCCATACCTTTACCATGAAGTATTCGAAGGCCTTTCTTTCCAGTATGTCCAAGCATTTGATGCCACAACATGGTCTTCTCTCCGGAGACCACTAGATTTTCTGCTCCACTTTTAGGAACCATAGAACTGTTGCACCCATCAACAACCGTGCTACCTTGCAGCTTGTACAGAGTTCCAATCCGAACTCCCCGCATCAATACTAGTGCTCCCCGAACCATCTTGCAGGTATCCTTCTTGAACACTGTTTTTACACCTGCATCATCCAGCTTTCTTACAAAAATTAGATTTCTGGCCGATGCAGGAATATGTAGAACACTCAAAAGTGTTCTAACTCTTCCACCTTGCAACTTCAACTTTACCTTTCCGCAACCAACAATTTTAGCCTTCTTGTCATCCCCCAAGAAGACATCACCACCATCATATTTCTCATACTCATAGAACCACTTTCTATGGGGAGTGAAGTGAAAGGATGCACTTGAGTCAATCAACCATGCCTCATGATCTACATGTGTACTTAAAGAAGCCAAGTACACATCCCCACCTTCACTTGAGGTGGTTTTCGCCTCTGCAGAAGGAGCCTCATTAGACCCCTTTCCTTTGTCAGGAGCTTTAGATTTATAGTCCCTTTTGAAGTGGCCTTCCTTTCCGCATTTCCAACACACCACCTTTACAAGTTTTCATGGAGATTTAGATCTCCCTCTACATTTAGATCTCCCACTCGATGACTTATTTTTTTTCTGTTCTGGGACCATCCTTGTACAGAGAAGGCATCACCATTTTGACTCTCCATATTTTTTTGTCTCATCTCCTCTGTCAGCAAGGCTGAGACTATTTCATCAAACTACAAGGTAGTTACATTGCTACCTATTGCAATAACCAGCCTATCCCACGAATCTGGTAGAGAACACAACAAACTAATGCACTTATCTTCATCTAAAATTTTAATATCAATAGATGCTAACTGACTTACCACAGTATTAAATGCATTCAAATGCTCTGTCACCGAGTCTCCATCTTTCACCCTCAGGTTATATAACTTTTTTCGCATGAACAGTTTATTCACTAGAGACTTAGATTGGTACAAAGTTCCTAACTTGTCCCACAAAGCCTTCACTGTAGCTTCCCCTGATACATTCAACAATACTGAATCTGAGACACACAATTGTATTGTGCTCTTTGCCTTCCGATCCAACTTCTTCCATTCTTCATCGGACACTCTCGTTGGTTTAGTACCTATATCTATCGCGATCCACTGATCTTTATCCACCAACAGATCCTCCATCTTGAGTTTCCACAACTCAAAACTCTGACCATTAAATTTCTCGATCTCTATCTTTCCACTGCTCGCCATCTTCTTTCACCACTAGAATTGATCTCGTAGATCTCCCACTGAACAGGGTCTACCACAGGCTTGAGCGAAACCCCTCAGCAACAAAGGCGTCCCTTGAAGCCAAAACAGCTCTGATACCAAATGTAGGTTTTAACCCCGTACAAAAATTACCTACATACGAATTCTAAAACACGAAAAATAAACAATGCAAGAGCATAACACATAAAACACATATACACACAGATTTTCCCCTGGATCCCAAAACCGGGACTACCAGCGTGATTTTTCATTATGTTCCTTTCAATGTTACAATACATATTTATACATGCCGAAGCATCCAATACCATGGATCGAAAACCATCGCGTCCAATACCATGGACCGAAAACCATCGCGTCCAAAAAACATGTGCGAAAATCATGCACAAAACCATAGGTGGGTCCGCCCAACCTAACATAGGTTCCGAAACCAAAATTTTCTAATGAGTTGCCCCAGACCCCATAAAGTAGGGTTACGGGTGCCCCTCAAACCCCCTGTGACCTCCCCCCCTCTAACCCCTGGTTAACTACATGGGCTAGTTGTGGAAAGAATATAACACAACCCAAAATATGGATCTATGTGACCACAGTTCAACAGAGGACAAGGTTAAGCGGGCAAAGTTTTATTTACATAACATGGCCCTTAATGATATGAACCTATGGGACCCGAATGCTGTGTTAGGAGACTTGCAGCTGACGGCCATGGCATCTTGGATGATCCATGAGGAGAAAAGGGCAACAGGAATCAAGAAGTTAATGGCATAAGAGCTAAATGAACCTTTAATGATCCGAGCTGAGCCAGTAGACCCCATGGCTCTCATCAGTGCCCACCAACACCTTGCATATAATCCTCAAAGTGCCCCCAAGTATATCAATGAGCAGACCCAGGCTATTGCACATTTTGAGGACATGGAGAGATTGTTTGGAGATGACTGCATTCATGCCTGCATGAGAAGGTGGAACACATTGCCACACAGCCTACAGATCAGGGAGTATCACTCCCGAAACATGATGAGAGAAGCCTTGAGGAGAGTGCCACTGTATAAGCACTCTATGCAAAGTTTGAAGGCTAATTGGATTGGCCTCAAATTCAGTCCTCCACTGCTGCTAGGACTATTGCAAGGTGTAAAAGAAGAAGAAGAAGAAGAAAATAGTGGGAAGAGGTGGATAGAAAGGCAGGATTCCATGATAAAGAGGAGGATATCACATCAGAAGCATGGGATGTCAGGGAATCCATCAGAGCCATCAAGGATGAAGAGATAGACTAGTTGCTCAGAGGATGAGCAACCCATTCAGTAGGGGGGTGATGATGAGCCCAAAAAATGGGTGTATATGGGCTCATTTGGCCTCCTAACTCAGCTCAATCCAGCATTCTCATTATTTTATTGCATGTTTTTTATTATATCTATGCTAATAGAGTGAATTGGGTTAGTCATTATGCCATGAAGTCTAATGTGTGCTTTATGCAGATTTTTGGTCAATTTTTGAACAAATTCAAAGGATTAATGAGCATTTGACAGCCAATATTTGAGGAAAACAAGGGAGAAGATTTGTAGGAGGGTGTCCCCCTCATTTATGACTCCCTACCTTGAATCCTCCATCAGAACTTGGAGCACAAACAGCCACATTGATGCATCTAAGGGGGCAGCCAAGCAAGTCAAGAAGAACGGGTGTCTATCTCTAGTTCCACAAGCCGAACCCCTTGATTTTAGGAGTACTGTTGGAGGAATCCATTTGTATAAATAGGGGGGCTTAGAACCTCAGTATTTTAGCCAGTCATTAGTAGAATTTTCATACTTTTGTGCAGCTCTTGTTCAGTTCATTTTCGAGCTTATTTTTGTGAACAGTTCATGTAATGTGACTTTTATTTTGATAATGGAGATGACATATTTTTTGAGCCAGTGCTGATTTATTTCAGAGGGCTAAATCTCTTGGGTTAGGGCCCAACCCAAGCTTCCCAGCACCTCTTTCTTTGTACTTATATGTTTTTGCTTCAGTTCATGAGTTAATTTCTGTTACATAGATTCATTTTACCTTGTTTATCATAGGTTGCTTTTGATGGTTTGCATAGATGTTTTTGTTTCAGTTGCTCAAGTAGGTTAATATAGTGATAGGCTAAGATTTAAAAAGACCAATAGCAGGCCCTGATCTCCTTTCTCCCTTTCTGGGACCATGATTTGAGGTCAAGGCACTACTGCTGCCACCAAAAACACAGTTTTGCTTCTTCCATGCAATTTCTAGTGTGATGGTTTGATTTCAAAAGTTAAAGTGTTGCTTCAGATTCATTTTGCCAAGATTATTTCCTATTTCTGTAATAAATCTCTTCACAAACTTTTCTATTCATAGGGTATTGTTTAGCACTTCATGTTTCTAGGTTAGAAATTAGGTTAACAAGAGATATGGTTCTGTTTTCTTGATGCAGCTAGTCCTTTTCTTGCTTAGTTTCGGTAGTTAGATGTGAAGATCTCTTACAACACACCTCAGCTCATAATACATCAACAAAGCAGCCAACATCATCTCCTTTCTCACAGGTTTCACAAGTCATTCACAGTCCTTCACGAATCTACCCTAATTTCTGCACTTTTTCCATAAGCTTTCCTCTCGTCATTTGAACAAGTCCAACGATCATTTTCTTTTGTTGGTCCTCCTTGTTAAGCCCCAGACACCTCAACACATCCCTCTAGCCTTCAGCTACCCTTTCCCACTATTTTTCCACTCTTAAAAGCTCTAAAAATAGCTCTCGACATCCTCTTGTAGATCGTCTTGTAGATCCCCTGCAACCTCCTATAGAATTTTCTGTGAGTGATTTTTCAAAGTCTGATTGCAAGGGAAGTCTTTAGAAGGTTACCAGAGGCTTCTTAGGACCCCTCCACACCTTCTTACACCTCTACAAGAACCAAATCCGCCTTCCTTCGCCACCAAACCTCTGCCACAGTCACAAACAGACAAAATCTCATGCATAACAATTTCACATAAAACACATAAAAACACAAAAAGATGTTATTTTCTCATTTTATTCTAGGAATAGATTAAATAGATGTGATTTACCTTTTCAGTAGTCAATGGCACTCATTTCATCAGTTTTCATCTCTTTTTCTACAAAAGTAGGGTTAGTTGGAAAAATTAGGGTTTGCTAGGGTTTGCGTTACATTTCAGTCTTCTTTCTCTTTATGCAAATAGAATAGTCTTTGTAGAGTTAGCTTTCTTTCATCACAGTTAAAAGTTTCTTCTGGAAACTCATAGAAGTTGGCTTGAGCTCTTAGTGATCTTGCGCCAGCTGACCAAGTGACAGCCTGCAGTAAGAGCTAATACTTGTGCATACAGCATTGTCGCTTCCAAGTTTGTTACGAACTACTGGGTTGATAAAAGTAAAGTAGGAAGCCCCAGGAGTTGTAACATTATTGCTGCAATACTGGTGTTCACCAGTTCCCTTTATTGGATCTACAAAATACCATGGATAGAAAACCATCATGCCCAAAACCAAGTGCGAAATCCATGCAAAAAAGCATAGGTAGGTCCGTCCACCTAATATAGGGTCCAAAAAAAATTCCCGTGGTGCTACTTTGGACCCCGTGTAAGGGAGCTAGCTCCCCCCAGCAAACCCCCCTATTGCAGTATATAGGGGGGTTTTTCATCCCATTGTAACCCCCCTGCACGTGGGGTAGTTTCGGAAAGAATATAACACACACCCAAAATTCCCCCACTTATTGTTTTCTTTCCATAGGAGACCATAGGAGATTTTAGTCATTGTTCTAGCCCTGCAATGCCCATTGTTTATCTACACCAAGAGAACTTCTCAGTGCTCACAGACTTTGTCAATGCATCTGCAGTACTCTTCAAAGTATACACCTTTCCTCAAACATATCCCTAATAAAGTAATAATGAACATGAATGTGCTTTGTCTTTGAATGATAAGCAGGGTTATTTGCCAATAAAATTGCACTTTGGCTATCACAGTCTCTCCTTATAGCTCATTGTACTAACCCCATACTTGAACATAATCTCTGCAACCAAACTACTTCCTTGCTTGCATGAGTGGCTGCCATGTATTCTGTATTTGTAGTTGAAAGTTCCACATCTACAGACTATCTCTTAATCATCCAACTAACTTCACCTCCAAATAGGTTAAGCACATATCCACTTGTAGATCTTCTATGATCCAGATCTCCAGTCCAGTCTGCATCAACAAATCCATGGATGTCCAAAACTCTGTTCAATCCCAGTCTTCCTTGGAAGTACAAACCATAATCACTATTCGCATGCAAATAAATGAAAACCCACTTCACTTTTGTCCAATGCTCCTTCCATGGTTTTGATATAAACCTACTCAATACTTCCACTACATGTGCAATTTCTGGTTTAGTACAGACCATTGCATACATCAGCCTACCGACTGCACTTGAATATGGAACAAGAGACATGTCCTCTTACTCTTCTAGTGTCCGTACATTGCATGGGGTGCTACAGGGGGGTATGGAGGGGGGCAGTAGCCCCCCTGCACAAGGTCCAAGGCAATGCCCCGAGAAAGAAAATTTGGACCCTATACTAGGTGGTTGGACCTACCTATGGTTTTTTGCATGCATTTCGCACATGGTTTTGGGCATGATGGTTTTCTATCCATGGTATTTTGTAGATCCCATCAAGGGAACTATGATTATGTTCTAATTCATGGTTAATGGATTGGGGTTTATGTATGTTGTGGCATGTATATATATGTATTATAACATTGAAAGGAACATAATGAAATATCAATCTGGTAGTCCTAGTTTTGGGATCCAGGGGAAAATCTCTGTGTATATATGTTTTGTGTTTTATGCTCTCGCCATTGTTTATTTTCTGTTTTTAGAATTAGTATGCAGGTAATGTTTGTATGGGGTTAAAACCTATATTTGGTGTCAAAGTTGTTTTGGCTTCAAGGGGATGCCTTTGCTACTGAGGGGTTTTTTTCTCAAGCCTGTGGTAGACCCTGTTCAATGGGAGATCTGTGGGGTCAATTCTTGTGGTGAGAGAAGATGGCGAGTAGTGGAAAGATAGAGATCGAGAAATTTAATGGTCAGAGTTTTAAGTTGTGGAAACTCAAGATGGAGGATCTGTTGGTGGATAAAGATCACTGGATCGCGGTAGATTTGGGTACTAAATCAAAATAATGTTAGCTGAAGACTGGGAGAAGTTGGATCAAAAGGAAAAGAGCATAATATGATTGTGTGTCTCAGATTCAGTATTTCTGAATGTATCAGGGGAAGCTTCAGTGAAGGCTTTGTGGAACAAGTTATGGACTTTGTATCAATCTAAGTATCTGGTGAATAAAATTTTCCTACGCAAAAAGTTGTATAACCTAAGGATGAAAGATGCAAACTCGATGACCGAGCTTATGAATACATTTAATACTATGGGAAGACAATTGTTATCTATTGATATTAAAATTTTAGATGAAGATATGTGCATCAGTTTGTTGTGTTCTCTACCATATTCGTGGGATAGTCTGCTTGTTGCAATAGGTAGCAATGCAATTGTCTTACAATTTGATGAAATAGTCTCATCCTTGTTGTTGGAGGAGATGAGACAGAAAAATGTGGAGGGCCAGAATGGTGATTCCTTGTCTATACGAGGATGATCCCAGAACATAAACAAAAACAAGTCCTCGAGTGGGAGATCTAAATCTCCGGGAAAACCTGTAAAGGTGTGCTGGAAATGCGGAAAGGAAGGGCACTACAAAAGGGGCTATAAATCTAAAGCTCCTCACAAAGGAAAGGGATTTGATGATGCTCCTTCTGCAGAGGAAAAAACCACCTCAGATGAAGGTGGGTATGTGTACTTGGCTTCGTCTTCAAGTACACACATAGATCATGAGGCATGATTGATTGATGTAGGTGCATCCTTTCACTTCACTCCCCATAAAGAGTGGTTCTGCGAGTATGAGAAATATGATGATGGTGATGTATTCTTAGGGGATGATAAGAAGGCTAGAATCATTGGTCGGGATAAAGTCAAGTTGAAGTTGCAAGGTGGTAGGATTAGAACAATTCCTAGTGTTCTGCATATTCCTGCATTGGCCAGAAATCTGATTTTTGTAAGCAAGCTAGATGATGCAGGTGTAAAAACAGTGTTCAAGAAAGATACCTGCAAGATGGTTTAGGGAGCACTGGTATTGATGTGGGGAGTTTGGATTGGGACTCTATACAAGCTTCAAGGTAGCACTATTATTGATGGGTGCAACATTTCTATGGTTCTTGAAAGTAGAGCAGAAAATCAAGTGGTCTATAGAGAAAAGACCATGCTATGGCATCAAAGGCTTGGACATATTGGAGAGAAGGCCTTCGAATACTTCATGGTAATGGTATGGTAGAATGTATGTCTAATATCTCTCTCGATTTTGATTTATATGAAAATTGTGTATATGGGAAGTAGAATCGGGTGAGTTTCCCCTCTGGTGGTAATAGGGTGAAACAAATATTAGAGCTTGTGCATAGTGATGTGTTTGGACCTGTGTTGGTTCCATCTCTACAAAAGTTTGTGTATTATGTATCATTTGTAGATGACTTCTCAAAGAATACATGGATATATTTCCTAAGAAAGAAATATGAAGTCTTTGATAGGCTTAAATAATTTAAGGCTCTAATGGAAAACCAGACAGAGAATAAGATAAAGGTGTTAAGGACAGACAATGGTAGAGAGTTTTGCAAGAAGGAATTTAAAGAGTTTTGTAAGAAGTGTGGTATAGCACAACAGAATAATACTCCATACACACCTTGTTAAAATTGGCAACCAGGGAAAAGCTTCATGTGGGTCATCTTATTCATGACTAATAATATTTTTATTAGATTCCTCTCGTCGAGAGGTGTAGGATTGATATAAAGATCATCCAATTCCGATAAGTATTCATGGAGATATGAATTTATTTTGATTATGGAATTATTATCAAGCCGACCTACAACTCATGTAGGCTCAGAAGCCCAACAGTCGCATCTATTCGCCCACCAACGTTGTGTATAAATATAAGAGGACTTTTCCTCATTTGGACTCACTCATCTCATCACATCTCTCTCTCTCTACTGCGCAGATATGAGTCTCTTCTCTACTACGCTGAAATGGGTCTCTCTCTCTCACACATGTGAAGCCGGAAGCTGTTGAATTTGAAGCTGCAACTGCAGAAGTAAAGATTGACTTACGTGGCCTAGAAGATCTCCTCTTTGGAACTGCACTGTAGGTTCATCTGAATCTTCTTTGAAAGCCGCAACTTTTGTGGTGGAATGAAGTCAATCCGACGAACGGTTTGCAAGATATTGACTGCCCTAGTTTGAAGCCGGAAACTGCTGAAACTGAAGCTGCAATTGCAGAAGTAAAGATTGACTTGCGTGGCCTAGAAGATCTCCTCATCTGAACTGCGCTGTAGGTTCATCTGAATCTCCTTTGAAAGCCGCAACTTTTGGTGGTGGAATGAAGTCAATCTGACGAACGGTTTGCAAGATATCAACTGCCCTAGTTTGAAGCCGGAAACTGCTGAAACTGAAGCTGCAAATGCAGAATTAAAGATTGACTTGCGTGGCCTAGAAGATCTCCTCATCTGAACTGCGCTATAGGTTCATCTGAACCTCCTCTGGAAGCCGAAACTTTTGGTGGTGGAATGAAGTCAATCCGACGATCGATTTGTGAGATATGGTCTGCCCTAGTTTGATAATGAAACTGCTAATGCTGATGCTACTGATCTAGGGTTTGCTACTGCTGATATGAATCAGATTTATTGTACTATTTATCTCTGCTGAATTATTGAAGATAAAAGAAGATTTGATCAAAGGTTTTCCCCACACATTGTGGGGTTTGTCCCTGGCTAGCCGCCACATCTTGTGTCTCTTGTCTTGGCTTGTTTTCTGTCGATCATTTAATGTTCTATCTGCACTTTACTTTATGTACATGTGATTGCTAATCGGTGGAATATAATAAGAAAAAGAAGTAAATTTTTATAAGCATAGAACATACCATAACTTAACATGGTATCAGAGCTGAGGTGAAGACAAAGCCCGAGCAAGAGCAAGAGCAATCATTGAAGAGAAGATTGGCAAGGCTATCCTAAAAGAACTATGGGGTCCTCAACACTCTTTCCTACCGAAGACAAGCTCCGTGAGAAAGCTGACTATCACGGATGGAAGATGTCTATCGATCTAACCCTTGAAGATCAAGGAGTGTTGGACCATGTAAGAGGCAATATTGTTGAGCCTTCATCAAATGCATCTGCTGCTGCCTGGAACAAATGGAAAAATGGAGAATTCAAAACAAAGAAGATCATCTGGGACTCTATCGACAAGCGCTTGGTGGCCTACATCTCTGATCTAGACACCTCCAAGGAAATCTACGACAGACTGGTGAGTTTATTTAAAGTTAATGATGCAAATCAAGTTTTGTTTCTTAGAAATAAGTTGAGGGAAATCAAGAAGGGTAGAGATGAAAGTATGCAAGCATACTTCTTAAGAATCACCGAGATCAAGAACGATCTCCTATCTATTGGGGAAATCATTACTGACAGAGAAATGGCACTCACAACTCTTGGAGGATTACCATCTGAATGGTATGTGTTCAGGACTACTCTTCTGAAAAATAATGTAATTCCTAGTTTTGAGGAATTAATGGCTAGATGCATTCAAGAACAAACAAGGGTAGAAGAGCAGGAAATGCCCTTGCCTAAAGGTCCTCCTGCTGCCTTTTCTTCTCATGCAAAGAAAAGAAGTAATTCTGGGACTAAATCAAAAGGAAAGGCTGGACCTAAGGCTAGAAGAAAATGACGATGTTACATCTGCAATAAAGCAAGTCACTATGTATGAGATCATGGACATAAAGGGCAACATGACATCATGGACATATAGGACAGCATGATGATGATGCACACTTGTTTGAGCAACATTACGATGGATAAAATCATGGACATGGGCAGCATGATGATATTCATGATTAGAGCAGCATGGTACAGTATGCAGTGGTGCAACTAGAAATCCCTTTGATGGCAATCAAAGGAATGACAAATTCAACAGCAAAGATAAGAGGAGAGCTGGGAATCAAGGAAGAGGACAAGCATTCAAGAAGGCTAGAAATTCCAGGATGTATTAAATGCACCTGACCTTAAAAAGAACCTAGTGTCCATCTCGGCAACGGAAGACAAAGGCTACAAGGTAACCTTCAGTGATGGCAAGGTACGTATATGGAAAACTAATGTTAAAGATTCCTTTACTCTTGGGTTTAGTGTTGATTCATTATATCAGGTCGATGGAAGTTTGCTAGGTGTCATGTCTTATGACACATCTCTTCAATCTGAACTTTGGCATTAGAGGTTTTCCCCCCTTCATTATAAAGCTATACTCGGTGTAAGACAAATGGTGACAGGGATGCCCAAATTCTGAGTAGAGAAAGAAGGTATATGTCCAGGATGTGCCGAAGGAAAGCTCAAAAGGGGACTGTTCCCCTCAAGCCAAAGCAAGACCTCTGATATATCACAGTTGGTTCACTCAGGCATACCTGAGGTTGGCATTAAGAGGGAGACTACTACACCACATACTCCTGAGTAGAATGGTGTGGTGGGAAGGAAGAACCACACGATGATGGAAGCTGTCCGGGCCATGCTACATGATCAAAGACTTCTAAAGTTTCTATGGGTTGAAACTACAATCACCACCGTATATGTACAAAATCAATGCCCTCATCAAGCATTGGGTTCCTAAACTCCTGAAGAAATGTTCACCACCGATCAAAGGGAAGTTGTGATTTGTCATGATGTCACCTTTGACAAAGATATGGCTCTCAACAAGGTGGACATTCTGCTGACTTTGAGTAGCTCTCAAGAAGCTGACACCAGGGAACCGAAAGAAAAGGATGATGAATCAATGCCTGATGTAGAAGAACCCATGGATCCGATTGATCCTCCTCCATATGAGCCTTCCTCTTCTAGGAAGAGGCCTTCATGGCTTAAGGGGTTACTTGATGATGCTAAAGGACATGCTGCACCCCGAGGAACCTTTCGTGAAAGTAAGAAACCTTATAGGTATCAAGGATACCTGACCATCATGAGCACAATCATACAAAATGAGCCTTCGTCATTCTCAGATGCCATCAAGCATCAAGTATGGAAGGATGCTATGACCGAAGAATATGAGTCTATCATAAAGAATGATGTTTGGGAAGTAGTTCCCAGACCCCAGGACAAGACTGTTGTTACTTCCAAATGGCTTTACAAGATAAAGCATGTAGCAGATGGAAGCACGGAAAAGTATAAGGCTCGTTTTGTTGCTCGAGGTTTCTCCCAAAAGGAAGGTATAGACTATAATGAGATATTTGCACCTGTTGCCAGATATATGACCATCCACTCGATCATAGCCCTTGCCGCTTCACAAGGATGGAACCTACATCAGATGGATGTCAAGACTGCGTTCTTGCATGGCTCGATCAAAGAAGAGGTCTACGTGGAGCAACCCAAAGGATTTGAGATTTATGATCAAAAATCTCATGTATGTAGGTTGAAGAGAGCTCTCTATGGGCTGAAGCAAGCACCCCGAGCATGGTATGAGAGGATCGATAGCTATTTGATGAAGCTGGGATTCACTAGGAGTGAAGCCGATCCTAACCTTTACTTTAAGGTTGAAGATGACAAGCCTCTCATACTGGTGTTGTATGTGGATGACCTCTTTCTAACAGGTACAGACCCTCTCATTCACAAATGTAAGAGGGAGCTGGCTTCTGAATTTGAAATGAAGGACCTAGGACTGATGCACTACTTCCTAGGAATTGAAGTATGGCAGAAGCCAAGGGAAATTTTCCTATCTCAAGGAAAATATGTGGTAAAGATATTGGAAATATTTGGTATGATGGACTGCAAGCCTGTGACTACCTCGAGGATCTTAACTTTTAGAAGTTATATGGTAGTGATGTTGGACTAGACTTGGGAAATGCCTCTGAGTTTCATAAACTCATTCACATTGATGTTCTTGGAGAACCTCCATCCGAACATATGTTTTGCAGTTAGGATTGTGAGCTCATATTTGGTTGAGCCTCACTGGATTGATGCCAAGAATCTTCTGAGATATCTTCGTGGTACAATGGGTTAAGATACACTGCTAGAGATGTAAGACTACTTGGATATACTGATGCTGATTGGGCAGGCAATGTGGTGGACTGTAAGAGCACTTCGAGGTGTTGTTTCACCTTGGGATCTGCTTCGATATCCTGGATGAGCAGGAAGCAGAAGTCGGTGGCTTTGAGCACCGCCGAAGCAGAATATATTGCTGCTAGCATGACCTCGTGTGAGGCAGTCTGGTTACGAAAGCTCTTCAGTGAGCTGTTTGGATTTACATTAGATACCATTGTGATTCTCTATAACAACCAGAGGTGGGATTCGATTATTGAGGAATCCCGTATTCGTCGATTGCTCCAGCAGATAGACATCATCTGGGATATGATAAGTTGATGAGCAAGGAGGCTCCATCGCATTAAGATGATGTACAGGTTGATACACCTTGTCAAAGCCCCGAGGAAAGATCTAATTTGTGATTTTCCCAAACGACTTGGAGTCGACAAGAAACCCTTGTACAAGGGTCCTACATGTTGCATACATTGAGCTCTGGGAGCTCTGAGGGCTTGCAGTTCTTACTGGAACAACATACGACCACAGGGTGACTCACCCTCCCCTGGTGGTGCACACTGGAACAAGATGATTCGCTCTCTTGTGGGACAAGATGATTCGCTCTCTTGTGGAACAGGATGATTCGCTCTCCTATGTAGCAGGATTGATGTGTTCTCCTGTGAGGCCTGGATTGATGTGTTCTCCATGGCAGCCTGGATTGATGTGTTTTCCATGGCAATTGTAGCAGGATTGATGTGTTCTCCTATGAGGCCTTGATTGATGGGTTCTCCATGGCAATTGTAGCAGGATTGATGTGTTCTCCTGTGAGGACAGGATTGATTAGTTCTCCTGTCGAGGCATCCTAGCCATGCAGTCTGGGACTCATGGGAAGTACCTCTCATCTGATCAATGAGCAGGGAAATGAAGTTTTTGACCATAGTAGTACCGATGGACGCATCGTTGTAACTACCGTACTCCCTACGCTAGGATGACCTCCATTGATCTGGGATCAATGATACTGGTCTGGGACCAGTGGTAGGAGTTGTACCATACTATGACGCTGACTTCGGGTCGGTTGAGACTGGTCTGGAATCAGTGGTACATACTCTGAGACTGACTTTGAGTCAGTGGAGGATGATATTGGTCTGGGACCATTGGAGTTGTACTCACTATGACGCTGACTTTGGGTTGGTTGAGACTGGTCTGGGACCAGTGGTACATACTCTGAGACTGACTTTGAGTCAGTATGATACATCCTCGATCATTTCTTCTTCTTCATAATTCGGACAAAAGCAGAGTAGAACAGAACAATGCAAGAGTAGAGCAGAACAGAACAAAACAGTACAGATCAGTGCAGGGCAGAAAAAGACAAAGCAAAACAGGCAAAATAGAGCAGAGCAGGGCAAGGGTCAGGCTGTACAAGGAAGTGCATTTGATGGATGAATAGTAACGACCGATAGACAAATTGCAGATGAAGTTCTCCATGGTTGAGAGGGAGTGTTAAAATTGGCAACCAGGGCAAAACTTCATGTGTGTCATCTTATTCATGACTAATAATATTTTTATTAGATTCCTCTCGTTGAGAGGTGTAGGATTGATATAAAGATCATCCAATTCCGATAAGTATTCATGGAGATATGAATTTATTTTGATTATGGAATTATTATCAAGCCGACCTACAACTCATGTAGGCTCAGAAGCCCAACAGTCGCATCTATTCACCCACCAACGTTGTGTATAAATATAAGAGGAATTTTCCTCATTTGGACTCACTCATCTCATCACATCTCTCTCTCTCTACTGCGCAGATATGAGTCTCTTCTCTACTGCACTGAAATGGGTCTCTCTCTCTCACATGTGAAGTCGGAAGCTGTTGAATTTGAAGCTGCAACTGCAGAAGTAAAGATTGACTTGCGTGGCCTAGAATATCTCCTCTTTGGAACTGAGCTATAGGTTCATCTGAATCTCCTTTGAAAGCCGCAACTTTTGGTGGTGGAATGAAGTCAATCCGACGAACGGTTTGCAAGATATCGACTGCCCTAGTTTGAAGCCGGAAACTGCTGAAACTGAAGCTGCAACTGCAGAAGTAAAGATTGACTTGCGTGGCCTAGAAGATCTCCTCATCTGAACTACGCCATAGGTTCATCTGAATCTCCTTTGAAAGCCGCAACTTTTGGTGGTGGAATGAAGTCAATCTGACGAACAGTTTGCAAGATATCGACTGCCCTAGTTTGAAGCCGGAAACTGCTGAAACTGAAGCTGCAACTGCAGAATTAAAGATTGACTTGCGTGGCCTAGAAGATCTCCTCATCTGAACTGTGCTGTAGGTTCATCTGAACCTCCTCTGGAAGCCGAAACTTTTGGTGGTGGAATGAAGTCAATCCGACGATCGGTTTGTGAGATATGGTCTACCCTAGTTTGATAATGAAGCTACTAATGCTGATGCTACTGATCTAGGGTTTGCTACTGCTGATATGAATCAAATTTATTGTACTATTTCTCTCTGCTGAATTATTGAAGATAAAAGAAGATTTGATCAAAGGGTTTCCCCACACATTGTGGGGTTTGTCCCTGGCTAGCCGCCACATCTTGTGTCTCTTGTCTTGGCTTGTTTTCTGTCGATCGTTTAATGTTCTATCTGCACTTTACTTTATGTACATGTGATTGCTAATCGGTGGAATATAATAAGAAAAAGAAGTAAACTGTTATAAGCATAGAACATACCATAACTTAACACACCTGAACAAAATGGAGTTATAGAAAGAATGAACAAGACGTTGATGGAAAGGGCAAGAATCATGGACAGTGGTGTCGAGTTAGGATAGGAATTCTGAGCAGAGGCGATGGAGACTGCATGTTACATAGTCAACATATCACCTTCATCATCATTGGAGGATAAGACTCCACAAGAGGTATGGACTGGTAAGAAACCTTCTCTTTCATATATAAGGGTATTTGGATGTGATGCATATGTACATGTTCCAAAGGATAAAAGAACAAATCTGGATAGTCAATTTGAAAAGTGCATCTTTATTGGATATAAGGATGGTTTAAAGGTTATAAGCTTTGGAACTGAAAACAAGGAAGGTTGTGTACAACCGAGATGTGGTGTTTAGAGAAGTGAAAGATGTTATTAAACACTAAGTCCTACCAAAGGAACCTGAGAAGATATAGTTTGATCTAAACGAGGAAGAATCAGACTCTGCAGTAGAAGAGGAATCAGAAGATGAAGAGCCACAAACTCCGACTATGAGAAGATCAGTTCGAAAAAAAGGTAGCTAGAAAGGGATAGTCCATCTGCTTTCTATTCAAATTTTACTTTATCTATTATTGATTATGATCAAAGAAATGTGAGGCAAGCAGTAGATTGAGAGGATTGAAAATTATGGAAATAGGCCACGGTGGACAAGATGGCACTTTGCACAAAAATGAGGCTTGGGATTTGGTAGAGTTGTCGGCTAAAAGGAAACCCATTGGCAGCAAATGGGTGTTCAAGAAGAAGATGAATGAAAAAGGAAAGGTAGCTTCTCATGAATGCTGGGAATTGATTTTGGTGATATTTTTTCTCATGTTGCCAAGGTAGCTTCTATTAGATTACTTTTGTCTGTTGTTGTTGCTTTTGATTTTGAGGTAGAACAAATGGATGTGAAGACAACATTTCTTCATAGGGATTTGGAAGAAGAGATCTACATGAAGCAACCTGAAGGATTTGCGGTGAAGGGTAAGAAAGAACTGGTATGCAAGTTAAAAAGTCTTTGTATGGGTTAAAACAGTCACCAAGGATGTGGTATCAGAAATTTGATACATTTATATGGGGACTTGGCTTCACCAGAAGAAAAGCAGATCACTGTGTGTATTTCAAAATTAATTGGTGACCGTGTCATTTATCTGTTCTTGTATGTGGATGATATGTTGTTGGTTGGAAGTGATAAAGAAATTATCTAGGATTTGAAGACCCAATTGTCCTCCAAATTTGACATGAACGATCTAGGTGCTGCAAACTATATTTTAAGCATAGAAATTAAACAAGATAGGGAAAAGAGGATGCTTTCGTTAAACCAGAAGAAGTATGTCGAGACAATAATACAAAGGTTTAAAATGCAGGATAGTAAATCGGTTAAGGTTCCTATTCGTGTAGGTGTAAAGTTATGTACTGAACAGTGTCCCAAGACACAAGAAGAAGAAGAGGACATGTCCAGTGTTCCATATGCAAGTGTAGTCGATAGCCTTATGTATGAAATGGTCTATACTAGATGAGACATTGCACATGCAGTGGGAGTATTGAGCAGGTTTATGTTAAAACCAAGGCAGGAGCATTGGACAACAATGAAATGGTTTTTCAGGTATTTGTGTGGCACTAGTGATTATGGTTTGTGCTACCAAGGAAGACCAAGTTGGACAGAGTTTCGGACATTCGTGGCTTTGTTGATGTAAATTGGGTTGGAGATCTAGATTATAGAAGATCTACAAGTGGGTATGTGTTTAACCTGTTTGGAGGTGCAGTCAATTGGATGAGTAAGAGACAGTGTATAGTTCCACTTTCAACGATAGAGGCACAATACATGGCAGCTACTCATGCAAGCAAGGAAGCATTTTGGTTGCAGAGATTGTGTTTAAGTATGGGGTTAGTACAACGAGCTACAAGGATAGACTGTGCCAACCAAAGTTCAATTTTCTTGGCAAAGAACCCTGCTTATTATTCAAAAACAAAGCACATTGATGTTCAATATCACTTTGTGAGGGATATGGTTGAGGACAAAAAGGTGTTGCTGGTAAAGGTTGACACTTTCTAGAATACTGCAGATGCGTTGACAAAGTCTGTGAGAACTGAGAAGTTATCTTGGTGTAGAGAAACAATGGGTGTTGCAGGGCTGGATCAATGACTAAGCTCTCATGTGGCCCACTGTGGAAAGAAAACAACAAGTTGGAGAATGTTGGGTTGGGAAATTTTTTTTGGACCCTATATTAGTTGGGTGGACCTACCTATGGTTTTGTGCATGGATTTCACACATGGTTTTAGGCATGATGGTTTTCTCTCCATGGTATTTTTTAGATCCAGTCAAGGGAACTATGGTTATGTTCTAATCCTGGGTTAATGCATTGGGGTTTATGAATGGTTCGACATGTATATATATGTATTGTAACATTGAAAGGAACATAATGAAATATCAATTTGGTAATCCCAGTTTTTGGATCCATGGGAAAATCTATATGTATGTATGTTTTATGTTTTATGCTCTCACCATTTTTGATTTTATGTTTTTAGAATTCGTATGCAGGTAATTTTTGTATGGGATTAAAACTTACAGTGCCTTGGGATACTATTCAATAGATAACTTTACACCTATAGGAATAAGAACCTTCATTGTTTTACTATCCTTCATATTAAACCTCTGTAATATTGTCTCGTCATACTTCCTCTGGTTTAACCAAAGCTTCCTCTTTGCCCGATCTCGTTTAATTTCCATGCCCAAAATATAGTTTGTAGCATTAAGGTGTTTCATGTCAAATTTGGAGGACAATTGGGTCTTCAAATCTTAGATAAATTCTTTGTCATTTCCAACCAAAAACATATCATCCACATACAAGACCACATAAATAACACGGTCATCAATTAATTTAAAATACACACAGTGATTTGTTTTTCTTCTGGTTAAGCCAGGTCTCTGTATAAATGTATCAAATTTCTGGTACCACATCCTTGGTGACTATTTTAAAACATACAGAGACTTTTTTAACTTGCATACTAGTTCTTTCTTACCCTTCACCGTAAAGCCTTCGGGTTGCTTCATGTAGATCTCTTCTTCCAGATCCCCGTGAAGAAACGACGTCTTCACATCCATCTGTTCTACCTCAAAATCAAAAGCAGCAACAACAAATAAATGTAATATAACAGAAGTTATTTTGGAAACAAGAGATAAAATATCACCAAAATCAATTCTCGGCACTTGGGAATAACCTTTTGTTACCAATCGAGCTTTGTATTTCTCCACCTTTCCCTCAGCATTCATCTTCTTTTTAAACACTCATTTGATGCCAATGGGTGTCCTTCCAGATGAAAACTCCACCAGATCCCAAGCCTCATTTTTGTGCAAAGATGCCATTTCATCAACCATGGCCTCTTTCCAGAGTTTTCCATCCTCTGAATCTACTACTTCCCTCACAGTATGGGATCATCATCGGTAATAGATAAAGAAAAATTTGAACAGAATGCAGATAAACTATACCTTTCTGGTTTCCTTCTTTCTTGAACTGATCTTCTCACAGCTGGAGATTGTGGCTCTTCATCCTTAGATACCTCTTCTACTGTAGAGTCTGATTCTTCCTCCTTTAGATCAAACTCTATCTTCTTAGGTTCCTTTGGTAGGACTTCACGTTTAATAACATGTTTCACCTTTCTAAACACCACATCTCGACTGTACACAATAGTCCTTGTTTTGGGTTCCAAAGCTTATAAAATTTTAAACCATCCTTGTACCAAATAAAGATGCATTTTTCAGATTTACTATCCAACTTTGTTCTTTTCTCCTTTGGAACATGTACATATGCATCACATCAAAATACCCTCAGATGTGAAAGATAAGGTTTCTTACCAATCCATACCTCTTGTGGAGTCTTATCCTCCAACGTTGATAAAGGAGATCGGTTGACCAGGTAACATGCAATCTCCACTGTCTCTACCCAGAATTCTTGTCCTAGCCTGATACCACAGATCATGCTTCTTGCCTTTTCCATCAATGTCCTGTTCATTCTTTCTGAAACTCCATTTTGTTGAGGTGTGTATGGAGTAGTATTCTACTGTGCTATACCACACTTCTTACAAAACTCTTCAAATTCCTTCTTGCAAAACTCTCCACCATTATTTGTCCTCAACACCTTTATCTTCTTATTTGTCTAGTTTTCCACTAGAGCCTTAAATTCTTTAAACATGTCAAAGACTTTAGATTTCTTCCCAAGGAAATATATCCATGTACTCCTTGAGAAGTCATATATGAATGATACATAGTACAAAACCTTACCCAGTGATGGAACTGACACAGGTCCAAACACATCACAGTGCACAAGCTCTAATATTCATTTGGTTCTCTTAGCACCATAGGGGAAACTCACCCGATTCTACTTCCCATATACACAATTTTCATATAAATCAAAATCTAGATAGAAATTAGACATACCTTCTACCATACCATTACCATGAAGTATTCAAAGGCCCTCCTCTCTCATATGTCCAAGCCTTTAATGTCATTGCATGGTATTTTCTCCAGAGACCACTAGATTTTCTGCTCCACTTTCAGGAGCCACAGAACTGTTGCACACATCAATAATAGTGCTACCCTGAAGCTTGTACAGAGTTCAAATCCGAACTCCCCACATCAATACTAGTTCTCCCTGAACCATCTTTCAGTTACATTTCTTGAACACTATTTTTACACCTCCATCATCCATCTTGCTTACATAAATCAAATTCAGCCAATGCACGAATATGCAGAACACCCATAAGTGTTCTAATCCTTCCACCTTGCAACTTCAACTTGACTTTTCCACAACCAATGATTCTAGCCTTCCTGTCATCCCCTAAGAAGACATCACCGGCATCATATTTCTCATACTCGCAGAACCACTCTCTATGGGGAGTGAAGTGAAAGGATGCACCTGAGTCAATCAACTATGCCTTTTGATCGACATGTTCACTTGAATAAGAAGCCAAGTACACATCCCCACCTTCATCTAAGGTGGTTTTCGCCTCTACATAAAAAGCATCATCATATCCCTTTCCTTTCTCAAGAGCTTTAGATTTACAGTCCCTTTCGAAGTGCCCTTCCTTTCTGCATTTCCAGCACATATTTACAGGTTTTCCTCTAGATTTAGATTTCCCTCTAGATTTAGATCTCCCACTCGAGGAATTATTTTTGTTTCTATTCTAGGACTATCCTTGTACAAACAAGACATCACTATTATGGCCCTCCATATTTTTCTGTCTCATCTCCTCCGACAACAAGGATGAGACTATTTCATCAAACTGCAAGGCAGTTGCATTGTACCTATTGCAACAACAAAACTATTCCACGAATCTCGTAGAGAACACAACAAACTGATGCACTTATATTCATATGAAATTTTAATATCAAGAGATAATAACTGGATTACCATAGTATTAAAGGCATTCATATGCTCTATCACTGAGTCTCCATATTTCATCCTCAGGGTATACAACTTTTTCTGTAAGAACAATTTATTCACCTGAAACTTAGATTAGTACAAAGTCCCTAACTTGTCCCACAAAGCCTTTGTTGAAGCTTCCCTTGATGCATTCAACAATACTAAATTTGATACATGCAATCGTATTGTGCTCTTTTCCTTCTGATCCAGCTTCGCTTAGTCTTCAACTAACATTGTTGTTGGTTTAGTACCTGGATCTACCGCGATCTACTGATCTTTATCCACCAACAGATCCTCCATCTTGAGTTTCCAAAACTCAAAAATCTGACCATTAAATTTCTCTATCTCTATCTTTCCACTGCTTGCCATGTTATTTCACCACAAGAAATGATTCTGTAGAACTCGCACTAAACAGGGTATACCACAGACCCGAGAAAAAACCCTCAACAGCAAAGGCGTCCCCTTGAAGCCAAAACAACTCTGATACCAAATGTAGGTTTTAACCCTGTAAAGAAATTACCTACATACGAATTCTAAAAAACATAAAATAAACAATAGCAAGAGAATAAAACATAGAACAAATATACACAGAGATTTTCCCCTGCATACCAAAACCAAGACTACTAGATTGATTTTTCATTATATTCCTTTCAATGTTACAATACATATATATACATTCTGAAGCATCCATAAACCCTAATCCATTAGCCCTGGATTAGAACATGACCGTAGTTCCCTTGATCGGATCTACAAAATACCATGGACAGAAAACCATCATGCCGAAAACCATGTGCGAAATCCATGCAGAAAACCATAGTTAGGTCCACCCACCTAATATAGGGCCCATAAAACTTTTCCTGGGGTGTTGCCTCGGACCGCGTGCAGGGGGGCTACCGCCCCCCCTGTGAACACCCCAACAGGGGGGGAAACCAGCCCTCCTGCTGCGCCCGATGCAATGTATCCTCATAATGTTCTATCATTTCCTCCATGAAAATTGACCAGGTGACAAGTAGTTTATGAGAACAAGGTCATCGATACCATACAAACTATTTGGGTTCTAAATATAAACTTATGCAATGTGTACCTTTTATGTGTGTTGCACATCATGAAGGTAAAAATATTACTCCATCTATAGTATCCATGTTACCAGATCCTTGCCATCAAAATTACTTATATCTATCTTTGGAAAATTATGGTTATTAAACACAATGTTGGAGTCTCTAAAATCACAATTCATATTCCTTTTGTCCTCATCATGATTTTCATGGATTACCTTGTCACCACTAGGAAGCCTTTATTCTAGCAACTTTGCAAACCTTCCTTCAACCCTTCTATCTTGACATTCATCATTTCTTCCATGTTTGCTTTTAAACCATCATTCAAAATTACCATGTCCCCTTTTATACCTTCTATCTTAACATTCATCATGGATTTGAATTCATCTTTTTTTAATTTTGCGAGAGCGAAATTTATTGCAATGGGTCTCATAATTTCTTCCTCTTCTTCATGCGTCATAGAAGAGATTTATGGTTGCTTACTAGGTGTGGTGTCCATTTTTTTTTTTTTTGAGGAATTTTGGAATCAAAAAATGATATATATGCTTCACTATTCCCTTTGAATCACTTCAAAATTATTTTTCAAACAAAAGTTATGCAAAATTTAAAAAAATTACACACCTCTTTCTTACTTTTTAGGGGCTTGATATTGAAACTATTATATCTCTGTGATTTCTGATCTCCAAGGTTTGAAATTTTGTCCTATGGTATCCCTCCAAGTCTTCTTTACAACCCCACAAGTCATACTAAGATTGGGTTCTCCAAGAAAGAATTATGTCCAATATCCCACGATGACCTGATTATAGACTAGTTTGGTAGAGCAAACTTATACAGAATGCCACGTGTCACTGTTTTGACCTTCAACCTTGAAAGTGATACAAGAAAAACTAAAGTTTATGAAATTTCAGTCACCTTTTACGAAGTTCAAATCCAATGCTCAAAGAGATAGTTATGCCAATTTTCCCTACGTCACCTATTTGAGATTGAATTTTGGATCTTGCAAAAACACTAACTTAATCGGACCATATCTAAAAAACTATAATGAACAAAGATCTGAAATTTCTACACAAAATTCACCAAGATTTCTACTCTGTGTGGTATAAATTTTAGCTTCTTAAGCCTCGTAGACAAAACTTTACAGCAAAAATTCCAATATGACTTGTTTGAAGCAGCAAAACCCTAGAATCCAAAGTTGTGATACCAAATGTTATGCAACCAACTCACAAAAAAAAGAAAAGATAGATCAATGACCTAAAAATTATCCTCTCCGAGGAGGAAACCTCCTATACATTACATAAATGAACAAATCTTGGATTATAAAAATGATAATACCTCCTTGGTATATATAGGAGTCTAAGGGGTTACAATATAATCAGAGCCTGTATAACAATAATAATGTAAGGGCGCAACAATAACAATAGTGGGATTAAATATGCACAACAATAATGACATGGGGGATATGTGGGCACAACAATAACAATAGGGGGCTACACTAATAATAAAAATAAGGGGGTACACTAGTATTATAGGAACCTAACAATGTGTCATGCAACATGGATAAAAAATGCAATGCTCGGTCAACAATAAACAAAAGAAATGTTAAGTGAAAAGTGAATGCATGATGAAATGAAATGAAAGAAGCCATGTACAATACAGAAGAAAAATGCGGTGCAATGCAAAATAAACTAACTACAATAAAAGAGCCATGCAATGCTTACGCAAATTATTCATAAATGCAATGTAGCGAAGAGTAATGTAGGAAGATGAATGCAAGCTAAATGCATAATTCCATTCATCAAACTAAACTACCTACAATAAAGAACATACAACAAAATCATGACCAAACCATAACCAGCGTAAACCTAAAATAATCACACCATAATAAGATTAAAAATAAAACATGAATTAACAAACTAGGAATAAAACCCTAAACGGTAACTAGTTTAGACCTAAAACCCTAATTTAACCATAGAGGATATTGGGTCATGTGAAGTAAAACTTCCAATGCAACGACCAAAGCAGTTCCTGGCCTACAAAGATAAAGGTGTCAACAATTAGAACCAGTATAAATAATTGTGCAAAAGAAAAAATGTGTACCTATAAAACATGCACAAGAGAAAGCAGATCATGTATGTTGGCAGGAAAGCGTGACAAAAAATATTGTTCCAACTAAGCCACAATTCTATCTTGATAAACAAATTGATAAACTTGAAAATGCTAAGCATGAATCCAAAATATGTATTCGTTTATGTTTAACCCTAAATCAAGCACAAGAGAGACGAGATATCATATTCTTGCAAAGAAATTTGCCAGATAAGATTTTTTAAGCTAGTCAACAATCCTATCATGATATTCAAGATGACCAACTTGAAACCCTAAAATCTCCGAAAAATGAGCTTTCACGAGAAACCCTAATTTCAAAAACCCTAATTTGATCATCTTCATGGATTTTGTTAAAGGAACGAGAATCTGGCATAAACATCAATGGAAGTTGAAGTGCCTCATCATCGTAACAAACCTTTGAACCCTCATATGGTAGAGCATTGAATATCGTTGGTTTCGTAAGATCAACGGATGGATGCATGTGGTCATCATTAATAGTGTCATCAAAATAATTGTTAGATATATCATTGGTTTGATCAGATGTTCGAACACTGACAAATTGGCAGTTTAAAATATCATGTTCTTATGATTTCCAAGATGAAGACGATCAAGTGAATTAGTCTCTAGAAAGAGATTAGTCATGTGATTTCTTCTCTCGCACATAGTAGAATGTAAGACAACACTAGCTTGTACTTGATCAGAATGTACACTAGCTAGGTGAGAATTAGAAGGATTTGAAATAATGGTTGATGTACTCTCTTCAACAAACAAATCAATGTACAAAGAGTGATGCATCTCAGAGTCTTTCAAAAATGAGCTTTCATTGGGCGAGGTGGCGCTAAGAGGGGAATCACATGAGGAAACCCTAATTTGACCTAGTTTATGGATCTCATAAGGATCATGAGAATCTAACATAACCATCAGCAGAAGATGAAGTGCCTTAACTTTGTGACGAGTCCTTTACCCTTTAGAAGATTGATCATTAAATTGTGGTGGCTTAGTGAGATCAACAAGTGTATATGAACAACAATCATCAAGGATATTAGTGAATATGTTGTCAATATGATGAAAATCACTAAAGCCACTAATCTGATCATATTTGAAATTTAAAACATGAGACTCTTCTTATATTAAAAATGAGGATAGATTGACCCTCACCATCAAACTTAAATTGTGAGAAGTGATAAAATATTTTCGCAGGAACTGAAAGATTAATGTTTTTAGAAAAACAACCAGGAATAAATATTTGGGGAGGAGATATTTCAAGATATGATATTTAATAAAGGCTCCTTGGGTTCAACTTGTCATCTTTCCCTCTTTCTAGCATCGAATATTTATTGGAAGGCTAGAATGTACTGCCAATAGCTAGGGGGTCTCCCAAGTGTAAAGTCCCAATTATACCTCACATCGTTTGGGATAGGAGCCCCATCCGGTATGTAGGCCCAACTGCCATCATGTCGGTTTCGCTCTTGGCTATCAAATGAGGAGATGTTATAGTGAGGACAAGAATGAAAGTTCGAGATAGAGGGAATAAGGTCAACCCAAGATTAACAAATTGTAGAACAAGGAACATAAAAGTAAGAAGAAGAAGAAGAAGAAGAAGAAGCATTCCATGAGAAGGACTAGTGAGATAAAATCATATCAGACATACTTGAAAAGGAACATGCTAGAGGTTAGATGGAAATTATTTCACAACATGTTACCAACATTGCATGGAATAAGTAAGCACAAATTCAAAACGGACATGAAATTTATAATCTAAGAATGAGTTGATCAACATATGCCCACATGAAAGCACACATACAAACATGATGGAAATATAAGAAAGGCAATACAACCATCATAAAAATTCATAAAAATTCTTACTAATGTTGCTAAAAATACAAGTACAAGTCCTAAAATAGTCAATCCCAATAGTGGAACATGGGCTACTCATTCCATCTCTCAAAGAAAAAACTTAGCCTCACCACAACTCACCTACTAGCTACTAAGAGTTGAGTGCCTCTAGCTCTTCAAGTACATACCAACTACCTAAAGCTAGCCTAGCTCAAGTGCTAAAATTATGCTCAAATGAGACATTAGGGTATACTTATAAAAATGAGGTGATTGTTCACCTACCATGACCTTCCCCCTACCTTCATGACTCTTTAACTTCCTCACATATCTCCCATGTCTAATGACTATTACATGCTCAATTAATCTTCTCGTAGATGTTAGCACCATGATAAGAATCATTTACATTATAATAGGAGAAGACAAGGGGAGAATAAATAAGGTCATTTGAAACCATAGAGCACTTATTGCCAATGTTGTTATAATGTAATGGAAGCTTTCATGGACTGATGAATAGGGTTGTGGTGGTCATTTACTCACCACTTCTTGCTATTGCACCCACTATCAAAGTTGACTCGGTGGCTTGGGTAGCTACATGGAGCCAATTTGCATGTTGGGTGAAACCCTAGTTATGTAGCTTTCAACTTGATTTTATCCTCCATTCTCATTACCTCTTATTTACTTGCAAGAAAACCACATTGGTCAAACACATTTATAGATAAAGAATAATATTAGAAACAAAACCAGTTGATCAAAAGCGAGAAACTAATTTGGACGCTTGTATAGTCCCTTCCTACACCACAATATCATTAATGTAAGTGGTCCATGTACGATCATTATAGAGGAAAGTCGATATCTTTTGACCAGAAGTGCACTTCTTGAATTCGGCTAATGATTTAGGCCTTGGGTTGAAGCCCAATTGCCGAGTGAAAAATAAAATTTGTAATATATCCATGGGTGAAATGTGTGTTAGTTTTTTCCATTGTATTTTAATTTCGAGAGATCCTTTGATGTCTTGATTAAACCTTAGGAAACATTGATGTCAGTTAAGATACCCAATGATATTGTTGGTCAAAATCACTCACCCTTGCAAAAAAAATTTCAACAATTATGATCCTTTAGTTATCAAATGACTATCTTGTAAACACTCTTCCCACTAATTGTTGCATTATTTACCAATGAAACTAATCTTATGACTAGGAATAGAATGGGGAGTCGGTGTATACATGTTTTAACCTCTTAGTTGCAACACCTTTGACAAAGGGAACATGTTGCACAAGCATGCCTGTGAGACCATTTCTTATTAAATTTAAATGTAGCGTTACTAAGTGTTACTCCCAACTCTACTAGGGTAGTCTTAATGTTGCTCCTGTGTTTACCAATGACATCAAGCTTCATATAAATGTGAAGTAAAAGACCACCTTGTATATGCATTCACAAAAAAAAAATTCCCAATAGTCAGATCAACCAATTGACACCTCCCACAATCAAATTACTATTTATCATTTGCTGGTGACAAATTAGCTTTATTATTAGCATGTCTAACATTACATGTTGAAGTAGCAAGTCAGAGAGGATTGGGGGTGAAACTTGTGATTTTGGAAAACTAAAACTCTTGTAGTCACATACTTCTCCATAGTGCTGGTCACAATATTTAGGTTTGATTGCAAGTTAAACTCCAGAGTAGGTTGTGATTTCAAACTCTATTGCAGTTGGTTATTGTTTGTGTGATTTGCGATCTTAGTAAGTCACATCACCAATTTGCAATGCAAGTTGCACTTTTAAGAAGTAGTAGGTGTCACAAGTTCACGAGATAGGGCACTGAAAAATGTATCTACGACTTGCGACCCGTGAATACATAGCCTGGTCACAAATCTTATGAAAGAAGGAGGTTGCATCTCATTTTCGATGGCTACAAAAGTGAATTGCAACTACTAGCCAACCTTCCCTTTGGAACAAAACATGAGGAACAAGTAAGGGAAATATTTTTCACTGGCATACCACATGGTTTTTTCCACATTAGGCATATGATCTCCCCTTCAAATGAATATGTTCATACCCATCGATGAATGCAAAGAACGATTTAAAGAACACATCCTTGGATGGTTGATACAAATATCATATATAATTCAAAAGGAACTTGTAGTAAACATAGGTCCAAACTGTTGGAGAATCTAATTCCAATCACCTGTTAGATGTCAAAACCGTCCCTCCAAGTGTCTTAGTTCAGTTTCACTTATTCTAGTTTAAGTCAAGTTTCACTCGAGCCATTTATTAATGATGTTTCCAATGTAATCTTATTTAAGTGATTTGTAATACTCAGAAGAGCAGTGCTCCTTTTTTTGTTCTCTTCAATTTTTATCATGGTATCATAGCTTAGTATGCGTAAAACTCCGTGAGAGTAACAAAAGAGAAAATAAGCTAGTTTGCATAAAACTCCCTGTGAAAGCATCATTGTGAGCGAAGTGATCACTCTAAACATTCACGTTAGACGTTACTAATGCTCAACTCCAGTGGAAAATATTGCGTTAATCAACACACCATTTTCCAAGTGACGCGAGATAGAGCTAAGGGCAGCTGCGTTATAGCGTCCCAGCAACAAGAACCACCAAAATTCATAATCGTAAGTTTCATATTTGAGAAAAGTGGACTTCATTTTTATTTTAAAAATGAGTAGTTTAAAGAGTTATATTTTTATGAAGAGTATCATTTTCAATAAATAAATAAATAAATAAATAAATAAATAAATATATATATATATATATATATATATATATATATAAAATATTACGGGATTACTTAAAAGGGCTTTTAGCGTGTTATTATAAAAGTGTTCATGTATTTGGTTTTAGAATACTTTTGTTGCTTCTTCGAAAAGACTTCGAGGTCTTAGTTGGAACTCGAAAGTGTTTTTAAAAAAGCTTGTATAATTTTTTAAAAAGGGCATTGTTCTTTTCAAACCCAAAAGACATTCAACTTTGTTTTAAAATAGGATCTTATGAAATCAAGCGTGAAAATTGAAATATTGTTTTTCAAATAAAAATAAGAGGGATTTTCTCTACAGAGAAGTGAAGCGTTTTTTTAAAAAGGAAAGTCATGATAAAGTAAAAACAGTTGGGGCTTGTAGTGTTTAACCTATGTGAAAAGATTATGAACAAATAGAAAAAGCTAAGAAAGTTGAAGCAATAATTAAGATGTGTGAAGTTTTTTTGAAAGATTTGGAAACCAAAAGGCAAAATGATGCCTTTGCATTGACATGCACAAAATAATTTGTAGATGACAACATTCTTCCCCTAATTTTAGACTCTAAGACAACCAAGGAGGCATGGGATACCTTTGAGAAGAGTTTTGGTGTAAGGGGGAGCATTGAAGTTGAAGGTGAAGGTGGATTTATAGCATTAAATCTATAATGAGATGAAAATCTTGTTAAATCTCACTGTGCTTAGCCACAAGTGGATGATGTTGGTAAAGAAGTTGCAAAAATAGTAGAGAAGGAGAACATAGATGCTCGTGAACCCCATTGTGCACACAACCACAAGTGGATGAAGATTTGGTGATTCTAGCAACAAAGCTTGCTGATGAAAATTTGATTAATCCAACAATAGAGCTCGCTGATAAAAATTTGAGGAATCCAGCAACAAAATTTGTTGAGGACAATGAAACTACTGGAGTAGTCAATGCAATAGTGAATCCAACAATTAATATTGCTAATGTAAATTTTGATGAAGAATTATTGGCTAATGATGAAATATTGACATGATGCTATTTGGTGAGATAATCCCACTTGAATATGAAAACCAAGTGGAAGAGACAGAGGTAGAGGCAGAGACAAACAAGAAATCCCACAAAGAGAAAACAAAAACAAAAAAGGAGGTAGAAAAAGAAGTGCAACAAGAGAAAGCTCTCATGGCAGAGCAGAAGGTCCATAACCAATGTGGTTCTGCAAATAATTTTAATTCTAACATTGATTTATAGTGTGCCGGTACACAAAATGATTATGAAAAAAGTTAAATTTCCTTGAAGCATGGCTTGCAACACCATGTCTAAATGAAGCTTGCATAGACTCTGCAGAAATGAATGTTGAAGACAACATGCACGATGAAGAAATTAATGAATTTTTCAAGTATTGAAGTCCTGAAGAGATGAAATTGTATTATGATCTTATCTTGCAGCAGATTGATGATGAAAAGCGCACTACAGAAGATAATATGTGGGAGCAACCCACATACAAGTCGTTTTTAGAAGAAGTCCAGGACTTGCTTAGACAACTTGGAATGATGGAAGACCTGCACCAACCACTGAAGAAAATGAAATTTGATTCCTACAACTAGAAGAATATGCTAAAACAATTTAGAGGCTATAGATCTCGAAAAAGAAGAGAGGAAAAGTAAAGTCAATTTTTTAAACTGTAAGCCTTGCTGAGACAAACCAACAAACATCTTACTTAAATTTTTATATGGTTATAATTAAGAGGGAGTGTTGGAGAATCTAATTCCAACCACCTGTTAGGTGTCAAAATCGTCCCTCCAAATGTCCTAATTCAATTTCACTTAGTTTAGTTTAAGTCGAATTTCACTCAAGTCATTTATTAATGATGTTTCCAATGTAACTTTATTTAAGTGATTTGTCATACTTAGAAGAGCAATCCTCTACTCCATGTTTTGTTCTCTTCAATTTTTGTCACAAACTCTTGACATACAAAAATTAGATAAAGATTTGAGTGCACAAAGTTATAAGTGTCAGGTTTGAATGTTGTAGGAAGATTGATAGACTAACTCTCAACTGGGGATGCTTCAATGTATTTATCACGTGCGATGGATGTAAGGGAGGTCTCATTTAGGAAATGCAAGTCGAGGAGAAGTCACATTGTAGTGTAGGGCACACTTCTTAGTTCCATTGCTAATGCTCATAATTGCAATTCTGCGATTTGGGGGAGGTCGCAGTGGAAAAATGCAACTTAATGGGAGAGGTTGCAGATGAAGTCCTCAGGTCGCCGATGAAAAATAAGACTTGTGGAGATCACATTTGGAGTTACAACTTATAGATGGTGAAATTATTTGTATCGTTCCACATTCCATATTCTTTGAGTTGGTCACATGAAAAATATGTGACTTATGCTCGCTCTCAATTTTACGGTGAGTGATCTCCCACAGCGCTTTCACATTTCTCAAATCTGCAAAACACATGAGAGAAATTGTTGGACACTATACCTACACCACCCAAGAGAGTGACCCAAAGAAAATAACTGCCAATGTGGGCCCTCGCCTAGTAGGATTCAGATCTCACACATAGTCAAACAAAATTTGAGAGAAACGAAACTACAAAAGTCGAATCCATGCATTCTTTCAATTATGGAATGATTTGCAGAAACATTGCACCCCCACAAAGTCGTCAAACAACCCTTTCACATTGCATGGTTGCCTAGTTATGATTCCTAACACGTCGTGCATCAAAGCATTCATTGCTTGCTACAATGAAATTTATAGCGTCGGCTGCATTCATCAATTATCCGGTGCATTTAACATGCTTTTGTTGACTGTAACGTTTATATCACCTACCCAATCTGCCATGATTCTAGTGGCGATGGCATGACGTTGATGATATTTTTTTACCATAATCTAATATATGGCATGGCCAATGCTCTGTCATTCAAAGTTTGCAACACGATGAATGCACATACGTTTTCCCCATCCTTCATATATTGCACCAACAGTGACTATATGACCTCAACGTTCTCTTTCACGTAGCGTTGCATGATTTATATGGTTTGTAATATGCTACCTTATTCCAAAACCATGGTGTTATTTCCCTTCTCACTCTTTCTGCCATCGTGTTACAGTCATCACAAAGATTCCCAATGCATTCTTCTATGGCTTCTTGATACACATTCTCTAAGAAATACATATGCAATATACAACCATAGCTACGCCATTGTATTACACATCCTTGTCCTTGTATTCTTAGTGGATTCCTGCATCACACCGCATCATTAAGCATGCCTTTTATGATCCGAACTTACTCTATTCATGATTCTCATGAGTGCCTTTAAGGCTATCGCTCCTTATGAGTGCAAACTTTGATATTTAATGCAATTCTTTACACCACCTATAGGTATTGACATACATCCTTTCACATGTAGGTCTCATCACTTCATTACATTGCACCGTAGCTAGGAGTCACAACCCCTGCGCAAATTTGCTAGGTCTTGGTCATCATGGTGTGTCGATGGTGTCATATTTCTAAGATTTGGTTTGATGTCGTGGCTTGGAAAGTTATTATACACAACGTAATGTATAAATTAGCAAATATTATATGAAGTGAAATAAACCTCTTGCAACCTTATGTGCTAAGGGTTTGAATGTACAATAAATTCCTGGAAAACAATATGTGGAACCTTAAATAGTCAATTTATCATGTGTAAACAAAATCTTTATTCTAAAAAAATCGTATTTATACATGCAATTGAGCTTTAAAACCATAGTGGCATTGACGTGTGATATGATTTCTAATATGGCAGCGCAATAATATTATGAGGGATACTATGAAATACATGTATCGGGTTTGGGTTAAGGCATGAAAAGTAAAAGGATTAGGATCAAGTTGAAGATGGCTGGTCACTCACACATGATTACATGATTATAATAGTATAGGGTTTCAAGATGTATGGCTAAGACAATTGTGTCTAAGGCTTTAGACACAATTAGGGTGAACCAATGGTCATTGATATGAGGTGCTTTTATCTCATTGTAATGGTGGTTGGGAGATGAAGCTTGTGGGCACATGAGGCCTTCAATATCTTATCAAGGCAACCACTTACTAGACTTTAATATATCAATAAGATTAGTATACTAGGAGCAAGATACATATGCATCACCAAGGCACAAGCAAAAATAGGGTTTAATAGAAATAGGTCATGGGGAGATTGACCAATTGAAAACATGATCATAACCATTATAGAATTAGGAAAGTAGAGGGGGACTCGAAATTTTTTAGATATGCCCAAAATTTTGGGTGTTGGTGTAGCGGCTACAACACATCACACCACTTTCTTTCTTCATATTTGTCTCATGCACCTATTCATCTGTTGCAACCTTTCATATTCATTTGAGTAATTTGATGTGTATACATGTTAATATGTATCGTTTTCATTTTAATCATTTCCCTTGTGCTCTCTTGTCTCATTTCTTCCCACACTTAGCCAAAATTTAAGGTTTTCTTGCCTCTTGGTGGTGCATTTGCATACACAAGAGCCTAAGCCTTACATATTTGTTGGATAATATGTGATTGCACCCATGATGATCCTCCTCATGACTTGGCGAGACGACGCAAATCAGAGACATAACTCTCATGACCTTATCTCTAGAAATATCTGCGACTATGTACCCTGACTCTCACATACTTTGAGTTCCGCGCACATATTATAGAACCAATACCCAAATATTCTTTCAATATGGACCCTTCTAGTGCTAAACATATGGGTTTTCTAACCCAATGCTAGCGCATTGTGCATTCTCAGCTCATAATCTATTTACCCCTACCTCTAGCACATGTGCTTGCACCCCATATATGTGCTCTTGACCTTGTGTGAGAACATTACATGTCTCCAATCATTAATCAAAACTATTCTTATCTCTAGCCTCTGCATATCCACATGCGCCAAAGCCAACACACTATTTTTCCACAATAAGAATTGCACACACAAAATAGAGACAGAGTAGGGTTTTTGTGGGACTAACCTTGTATATTTTCCCATGAATGATTTTCAGTTTCTAGGTACCATATATCTTCACCATATTAGTGTATCATCCTCTACTGGAAGCATGCCTCCGGTTACGAGGAAAGGACTTGTGAGAGAGATAGTTGAAATAAATATTGAAGGCATTGTGAATAGTCTCAAACCTAAAGTACCAATCTTGAAGGACATATCATATTTCATAGACAAGTCTATTACTTTGACTTGGCAAAATATATTTAAGGAATTCACTAGGAAATAAATATTTGAATATGTAGAAGACAAAGAGGTATACATCAATGTTAAGAAGTCTAGATTCCACAAGGTTTCTTACCATTATCTAGTGCTGCCTTGTGCAGAGACCATACAATGGGTATTTCAACACATTGGCCCTCAAAGCATGATCGTCATATGTGAAAAGGGATAAAAATTTTCCATGTATCATGCTCATGACCTTCATATGTATTATAAGCTCCCAAATCCTGAATAATATCTCAACACAATATTCTATGTCGATTTTGGACAAACTATGAAGGTTATCCCCAAAACTTGGTGGCAAGAGCCAAGCAAATTTCACGTGAAGCCTAATGGTATTTATAGAACCAAGGCTTTGAATAAATTTTACAAATGTTTAATGTTCATGTCTTGTAGGCTATATGGACGGGAGAATGCGGAATTATTTGAAGAAAAATGGGTCTTCATGGTTCATCCTTGTGCTACTAAAGGCATCATTTTCAATTGGTCTAACCTCACAGCTGAGTAATTGCAGAAGTGTGTTGTAAAGGTGAAGAAAGTGGCACAAGGTGAGTAACCAAATGTTTATATGTCCTCATATTTAATAGATGATATATGTGCTAAGAACGAATTTCTAGGGTTGGAATGGAATTGGACTTATACTAAAGATACACATGCGATCCACATATACTGCAGAATACCGTGGGAAGCCTGTTATAGGGGAGTCTATGCAAAAATAACTGAGCATTTCATCTCAATATCATATCAGATGATATTTGGCATAGAGGCACCCTGCATGAAATATAAGGCTAGGGAATCTATAGCAGATGTTGCAAATTGGTTTGCATCACCCCATGGAATATTCATCGGAGTATTTGGAGCATATAAACGTCCACATCTCATACCATTGTTTGTGATAGATAAAGTAGTTATGTAGGAGGTTGGCTACCAACTTTGCACAAGGTTGTCTAGATCATTGTAGAATTTGAAGAAGTCCCCATGGCCCATTTTCCCTCTATAAATAGGATCATGCAGCCTTAATATCTTAAAGGAAATAGAAGAAAATATTGCAGAACTAGAGCGTCTCAAGATTGGTGAGATGGGATATCATTGTTATGATCCTAGAGGTATATGCATGCAACATTGTGCAATGCTAAGATACACATGGTTGTACACCTTGGACTCCTGGAAGGATGAGGAGAAAATAAAGAACCATTATAATGCCTCTAGAGCATTTGTGTTGGGCATGGGATCCCCCGCGGCATGTTTTTGGGGCTCAAAGCCCAAGTTTTGGTCAATTGTATTGTAAGACTCCGTGAATTGCGAGGGCGGAGCGCAAAGTCTAGGATGAGTCATAGGGTTGTCCACCCTAAAATATTGTAATTTAATGTAAAGTTGTGTCGGCCTACCCATGGTTCGTGGACCATGGGATTGTATAAATAGAGTAAGGCTCTAAGTGTAAAGATAGCTAAGGTAATAATAGATAGAATAGTGAAGGCATGGTTCGAGGTTAGAGTTGAATCTGAAGTGTAGTAGGAAGAGGCTCTGCAGCTGAGTGCGCAGAGGCCTAGTAGAGTCCACAGCTGAGTGCGTGGACCCCTGCAGCTGAGGGCGAAGGGAAAAGTCGGGTCTGTACTTGGAATTGAAAGTTAATAAAGAGAAGTTTAGTCTGTGCAGTTGTTCCTGAATCCATATTTTGATGTTATACATTACTTTTACTCTGTTTATTTACTGCGCGCAATTGATGAATACTTGTAAGAATGCTTATATATGAAAATAATCTAAGTAATCAACTAATAGAGCCTAATTAAGGAAGACTTGGGTAAATAACACAGGTCGCACTGCTGCTAGAACTGCGCGAAGATAGTATCGCAGGGCGCGGGGTACTCGTTGGTGCGCGTAGCACAATAAGTGCGAAGGTTGGACTGCCTACCAATCACCTCCAATCAGACATCCCCAGGGTGTGGAAACCTGGTTCTAGCACCCTCCCATACTACTTTGGGTGAGACCTCAGTCCGCGCTCCGCAGAATGTTGCCGAAAGGGCCAGTAGTACCGGGCTTTACTTGGCTAAATCACTTCTGAACCTGGTTCAAGCCCCACTAAGCCAACAAATGGTTCTGTTGCGAGGACCGCGATCTGCATAAGGGATTTCTGATGCCGTGTCGTTGGAACCCAACAAAGAAGGAAATTGAAGAGTGGTTGGACAGGAAGATTCAAGAGTTCGCGACACAGGAAAACAAAACTCCGCAAGTATCTAAGGAAAAGCAGTTGGAGCGCTACGTGTATATGGAAATCCGTGAGATTTTCTTTGTGTCCTTTCCTTCTGCGTTGTATGAGTGGATCGCGAAGTTAGCCGACAGCCAGGGAAGGTGTAGGCTCGACAAACCAATAGTGTGGACTCTGGAATTAGTGCGCAGACTAGAAGCATCAGAAGATAAGATCGCGCGAGCTGTGGACCATTGGCTCGACCGGATAATAGGGGGATTTATCACTGAGTTTGCAGTAGACATGACCATGAGCTACAACGAGGTAGAACGACGCTTTCTCAAAGGACCACGAGGTAAGTATATTAAATCTTTGAATACATGGATTAAGATGCTATTATGTGAAAAAAGGGGCATGCGAATACATTAATGTTTGGGACTACACGAAGTGGAAAGATCTACAAAAGTAACGAAGAATTAGAAAACAATCCCTTAATTTCACTCTCACAAGAAAGCGAGGAAGAGTTCACTAAGGTTTCTCCGAGAAGCGCGGTCAGTTTGATAAGGCAGCGAATTCCACGGTTACCACTTCCACCCACACAGTCGCCTGCTTCACCTCCCTCACCTCCATCTCCACCCACTCCACCTCCACCACCTCCACAGTTCATTATGGCGAGCACGATCAAACTACCAGTATTCAGAGGAGTGTGGAATGAAGATCCGGACCAATTCTGGTTTGTGGTAAGAGCAGTATGGGAAGCACAAGGTGTCATGGATGACAATATTAAGAAGGCTACATTGGTGAGCGCGCTGCAGGATCGTGCATTAACATGGTATATCAAGCACTCTAACGACCACCCAAACGCAGGGATAGCAGAGATCCAAAATGCACTGAACAGGGAATTTAGCAGGCCAAAGTCAGAAACACAATCAATCATTGGGTTTAAATAAATCGCGATGCTCCCGGGCGAGACTCCCTGGGATCTGGATCAATGGCTGAAGAGTACAATCCGCAAAGCCAATATGATGTTGACAGATGGACAACATCGCACATGGTTTGTAGCATCTCTAACACTGCACTTGAGGATGGCACTGTCACAATAGAAACTTTCCACCCAGGCCGAAGCATTGGAAATGGCAATGAGATTACATGAGACCCTGATACAAGACCCTGGGTTGGGAGTTCAACAAATCCATGCGCAACTACAGAATCTGTGTTTGGAAATGCAAAGCTTGAAGCAGGATAGGGCACCGCGACCAGAGGCGCGCAAGGAAGTATGGTGCATAAAATGCAAAGGCCAGGGCCATGACAAGGATCACTATCCAGTGTTTGCAAACTACTTGGCAGGAGGAGGGCCAATGCCATTGAGACCGGAGGCACAGGTAGGGCCAAGCATGGCACTTGCTTTATGGTGCGCGATTTGTCAAATAGGAGGGAAACACACGATGGATAATTGTCATTTGTTGCAGAAGTATACACAGACACCCCAACAATTGTTTTGTAATTTCTGTAGGTCGATAGGCCACGATGAGTGCACTTGTCGCAGTTATGAGCTAATGATGGATCGGACCCCTGCCTATAGGATGCAAACGGAAACGTGAGCCCTCATCCCAGATGCGGGGATGGCACGTGCTAGATTTCAGGGGAGAGGTCGAGGACGAGGTGGAATGGGACCAAGAAGGGGTCGCGGACAATTAATTTTTTACAATTGTGGAGGACCAGGGCACTATGCCCACGATTGTACCAACCTGACAAGGATATCTTGTTCGTATTGTGCTCAGTTTGATCATGAAACAATAGACTGTCCTACGTTGATCATGAGGATGCGCGAAAAAGGGGTATTCCAGCCTCCCCCAACTCAGAATATACAAATGATGAGGTCTGAGCCGCACAAAGAGGACTTGAATGTAAACATGATGCTCAGAAGCGGTACAGCCACGGGAGAGGATACAGGGAAGCAGCCAGAGGAAAGTACATGGGTTCGCAAGGCTCCTGCAAAGGAACCCGAGTTTGACTTAGAACACACAAAGGAGACATTCATGGAAGCTAAGAAGAGCTTCACGGAGGCCTCCACTTCAAGTAGTAAGGATCAACCAGAGCCAAGAATGGATCCTTCAATGCTCACTACCTTTCTAGAGACATGCATGAAACTGCTGCGCAACAACAAGGCAGTTAAAGGACTACAGGAACTAATCACCAGGTGCATGGGGTCAGGAGAATCGTGCATAGTCCGGATATTGGGGAAGCATGCATTGCGCACTGGAAGCAAAATGAGGTTGACTGCACAGATTGGTGAGTATGAAATGGATCAAGTAATCCTAGATCTGGGTTTGGACACGAATGTATTACCGAAGCAAACATGGGAACGCATGGGCAAGCTTGCGTTACAATGGTCCCCTATTCAATTACGAATGGTGAACCAACAGAAGATTTTTCCCATGGGGAGGTTGCGAGGGGTAATAGTTGATATTGAAGGCAAGAGCGTGCAGGCAAATTTTGAAGTAATAGAGATTGTCGATGACAACAATCCCTATCCCATGTTGTTAGGAATAGATTGGGCCACTGATATGAATGGAGTCATCAACCTGAAGAAGCACAAAATGGTCTTTGAGAAAAAGTCACTACGCGTAGTAGTCCCACTGGACCCAGCCAAAGGAGCACGCTACACTGAACTAATGCACAACGATGATAGCGACGATGATCTTGATTGTATTTACAAGATAACTGTGCGAGACCAGGATTGGGTGAATTTGACTGCAAATGGGAGGACCTCATGGGAGTGTGAAAGCTCCTGCACTTCGGATTCCGACGAAGAAGTAGAGCGATGGCAGAATCGGTTGCACAAAGTGACGACACTGAATTGTAACATGATGGTTAGATCCCCATGTTGCGTGAAAACAGAGGCAAGACAGCGACCGACATATGATGGATTGACAGCGGTGGATGAATTCCTGAGCAAATTTGAAAGCGCAGTACTGAAACAGCAACGGTTCGATGCGTTGAAGTGGGCACTACGCGCAACACCTGCATGATGGTGAGGTACACATCAAGGAAACTTTGAGGACTCGCGCGGATGTAAAAGGATGATGTGCCTACGGTTTGGAAGCCCCCAGCTTCGAACAAGAGTCGGTCAGCAAGGACGGAGCAACTTGCACGCCCACCTGTCTCGATGGGTACTGTAACGCCCTGCGGTTCTACCCGGGGTGCGACCGCGTTTGGCGACGGACGACCATGGGCGCGCGCGCGGTTGGAGGGCAAGTTGCGATGTGCGACAGTCATGCGACGGTTGTGCGACAGACTTGCGACGAAGGATGCGACGAACATATGCGACGATATATGGAGAGCGATGAGTTTATATACACCTTGGAGCATTGAACAATATGTGGGGAGGCCGAATTACAATGGGAAGCAAGCCGACACATGTTTGGGCGTTTAAGGGGTGTGCACAAGGCGTTGGGAAAGTCGGCTGGGTGCCAGACTTAGCCCCAAGCCTTGATATATATTGTAATGGTGTGGAGTCATTTGTAACATCACATTCGATCAACACATCTTCGTACAAGGAGTAGTGCGCAGGTTCTAGTGCGCAGAAACAAGTGGTGAAGGCGCAAGTCTCATGCGCCGATTCTTGGTTTAGCCGCACAGTGGAGAGTTGCACTTGATGTTGGGTGAAGGTGCGGGCAAGGTGCGCCCGGTGGTCGGTTGAGGTGTGCACGGTGAACGTGTAGCGCCCATTTGTGCTAAGTCTTGGCGTGGGTGTCTTGGTGGCTCGGGTGAGCGCCCACCCACCGTGCAAGTGCACACGAAGGTGAACGAAGGAAGGCACCCGAGTTTGCCTTGATTGTAAAATTGGCTAAGTATGAAACTTGGTACTTCCAAGTATACTTGTAAAAGCTTGTAATATTGAAGATTGTATAATACATATATTTCAGGCAGACTCATTGTTCAAGTAGTTGCCCCTCCCTTTATACTGTGCAATTGTGTTCTCGTTTATAATTGTTGTTGATAATGAATGTGTATGGGTGTTCATTGGTATAAAGGATAACATAATAATACTTGGTTGCGAAACACAAACTAAGTAGGAGTAAATGGTTAGGCGTAGTCCACGAACATAAGTATTGGTGAAAAGAAAGTGTTTGGTGGTGCCGCACCTCGCTAAGAGCGGTTGAAAGACTACCGCCGGCTGGGGGGGCGTGACAGTTGGTATCAGAGCTAGTCCGAAGACTTGGAGGACTCTTGCAGGAAGCTGGGTGAAGCAGGTGTGGAAACACTTGGAAATTGAAGACAGTGGAACAGGTACTTGCAAGTGAAGGAAGTTGTTTCACACAAGTGGAACAAGGGTTGGTTCAGGTTGCAGACATCTTGGTGAAGCTGTTGGATGGTCGAAACTAGATTGCAGAGAAGAAGAAAGTTGTTAGCAATGGCAGGTGAATCTCAGGCTGGGTCTAGTCACAGTGTGCAGGATGCTATTATAGCACTTATGGAAAAGGTGTTGGTGAGGATGGAGGTTATGGAGACTTCCTGGGAAAAGAAGATGGACTTGTTCGCTAAGGAGCAAGAGGCCAATGCAAAGATGAAGGAAGAGCTCGATGAACTCCGGACAAAACATGAGTACACTGATATTATGTGTATACAACTTGAAGTAAGGGTCAAGGAGGTTGAAGAAGAAAGGGACCAAGGTCTTGCAGAGATCATGGACTTGAAGAAATCTCTTGACGAAGCCAGAGATGAGATCACGGTGTTGAAGAAGGCCATGAGGCATAACTCAGGTAGAGAAGTGCCTCATGTGAAAGTCAAGGAACCAGAATCTTACGATGGTACAAGGAGTGCAAAGACTCTTGACAACTTTCTATGGGACATGGAGCAATACTTGGAACGCTTGGGTCTATCCGATGATGAGACGAAGGTCAAGGTAGCTGCTCAGTTCTTAACAAAGGATGCTAAGATGTGGTGGTGAAGGAGGATGGATCAGATTGCCAATGGCAGTGCTGGTGACATTACTTCGTGGGATGACATGAAGAAAGCTTTGCAGACCCATTTCAGTCCATAGGATGAAACGTGGGAAGCAAGGATGAAGATTAAGTTCATAAAGCAGACTGGGAACCTACAGACATATCTGCGGGAGTTTTCAAGTGCGGTTCTAGAACTTCCTGACATGGCGGAGAGGGACAAGGTGTTCAATTTCATTATTGGGTTGAAGCCTTGGCATGCAATGAAGTGAAGAGACAGAGGATTAAAACACTTGAGGAAGATTTTGCTACTGTTGACAGGTTGGTGGAGCATTATGATGAGACTTCTGATGATAGGAAGAAGAAGTCCGATAAGCCGAAAGAGAAGAAGAAGGATGATGCTTCGAAATCGGATGATAGTTCGAAGACAAAGAAAGCCTTGAATTGTTGGATATGTGCTGGACCACATACGGTGAATAATTGTCCTTCTAGACCGAAAGTGGCTGCGATTGCACAATCTGATGCGAAGAATGAAGGAGCTTTTGTGGGGATGATGCAGATACTTGGTGTTGCTGCTACTACAGAGGTGATCTCTCGGAGGGATCCTGAGAGGAACAGACTGGAGTATGTTCGGATGAAGGTTGGAGGTGCTAATATACTCACTATGGTGGATAGTGGGGCTTCTCACAACTTCATGGGTGAAGATACTACGAGAAGAATTAGGCTGAAATTTGTATCGGCAAGGGCACAAATGAAGACAATCAATTCTCCTCCTATTGAAGTTCTTGGTATAGTTGAAAGGGTGGACATAACACTTGGTGAATGGACGGGGAAGGTCGACTTCACTATAGTGCGGATTGATGACTATGAGGCTGTGCTGGGGATGGAATTCATGAAACAATTTGATGCTATGATTGTTCCACATTTGAAGAAGCTGTACATTTACGATGGAAGGGAAGATGTACCCATTGGTGTGCCAACCATTGGAGTAACAAGGCTTGATTGTAAGTTGGCAGTGATGCAAATAGGGGATGAGAAGCGAATGGAGGACATGAGTAAGCAGTTGTCTACTGTTGAGGCAAGCTTACCGAGCAGTCATTGGTCATCAGGACACTTTCAGATAGCATCTTGGATTTGTCAAGAAGGCTAGAGGTGGTTGAAGATGATGATGATGATGATGAGGCATATGTGAGGCTGAATGTCCGAGAGGAGGATCGGATCACTTATCTACAGAGGATGGAGATAGAAGATCCTGACAGGTGGATTGAGTTGATTAGTGAGGGTGAGCCTTCAGGCTCCACTCCCTCCACATCTTCTTAGATGGACAAGAAGATGGGGCTCATTGTTAGCTGCTCATGGCAGTGAGTCCTTAAAACATGTTGAGCAGGTATGACTAATGGTGCAGGGATGGATTGGCATCAAGCATCATGACATGTTGCAGATGAGATGAGGACTACTTCATGGACCTGAGCATGGTTGACACTTGTATGGAGATAGATTCTTGATGAAAGTGTGACAGGATGTTTTGAGAAACGACTGATGGTGATATGAGGATGTGCATTCTCATGGTTTGAGCGTGATAGTTGGACTGATCACCCGACTAGTTCAAGACATGAGGGCTAGCAATGTACAGATATGTGTTAGCATTTGTTGGAGTATCATGGCAGCAGTTCACTTGATGACACATGATGAGGTCGACACGAGATGTTGCAATTAGCATGTAGCTTAAATGGAGGGGCCAACCTTCCATGATGGAGAGCAGCATGTGGAGATTGTGACAGGGTAATGGATTGAGATGATCTCTGATGTATGACATACCGATGAGGTATATACCTTGGTATGGTTATCTTGGTGACAGATGATTTCCGAGGCGAGACATGATGGAGACGGTGGCTCTACATATGTTGCAGGGATGTTTGCAGTGTGTGGAGGAGTTGACATCATGGATATTGTTGATCTTGGTGGATGGCTACCAGGATGATATGTTGTCGAGGATGACAACGACTTCAGGTGGAGGAGGATGTAACGTCCTGTGGTTCTACCCGGGGTGCGACCGCGTTTGGCAACGAGCGACCGTGGGCGCACACGCGGTTGGAGGGCGAGTTGCGATGTGCGACAGTCATGCGACGGTTGTGTGACAGACTTGTGACGAAGGATGCGACAAACATATGCGACGATATATGGAGAGCGATGAGTTTATATACACCTTGGAGCATTTAACGATATGTGGGGAGGCCGACTTACAATGGGAAGCAAGCCGCCACATGTTTGGGTGTTTAAGGGGTGTGCACAAGGCGTTGGGCAAGTCGGCTGGGCGCCAGACTTAGCCCCAAGCCTTGATATATATTGTAATGGTGTGGAGTCATTTGTAACATCACATTCGATCAACACATCTTCGTACAAGGAGTAGTGCGCAGGTTCTAGTGCGCAGAAACAAGTGGTGAAGGCGCAAGTCTCATGCGCCGATTCTTGGTTTAGCCGCACGGTGGAGAGTCGCACTTGATGTTGGGTGAAGGTGCAGGTAAGGTACGCCCAGTGGTCGGTTGAGGTGTGCACGATGAACGTGTAGCGCCCGTTTGTGCTAAGTCTTGGCGTGGGTGTCTTGGTGGCTCGGGTGAGCGCCCGCCCATCGTGCAAGTGCGCACGAAGGTGAACGAAGGAAGGCAACCGAGTTTGCCTTGATTGTAAAATTGGCTAAGTATGAAACTTGGTACTTCCAAGTATACTTGTAAAAGCTTGTAATATTGAAGATTGTATAATACATATATTTCAGGCAGACTCATTGTTCAAGGAGTTGCCCCTCCCTTTATACTGTGAAATTGTGTTCTCGTTTATAATTGCTATTGATAATGAATGTGTATGGGTGTTCATTGGTATAAAGGATAACATAATAATACTTGGTTGCGAAACACAAACTAAGTAGGAGTAAATGGTTAGGCGTAGTCCACGAACATAAGTATTGGTGAAAAGAAAGTGTTTGGTGGTGCCGCACCTCGCTAAGAGCGGTTGAAAGACTACCGCCGGCTTGGGGGCATGACAGGTACAGACATGTGCTGTGCAGCCCACACAAGCACACCCCAAACTCAGGATTGAAAATTGGAACAAGATGCAGCAGCAGGAAAGGCGACACACACCACAAATGTTCCACGTGGAAGCATTCAATAAGGTATGCGGAGTCCTGAACAAGGTTCACCAGGCGAGACGAACTGATTGGGACCTGCGCGTGCCAACGGTTCGATGGGCCTATAGGGCCATGTGCAAAAACCTGAGCGCGGAGATGATTCCGAAGCTGAGGAGCAGAGTCGAGACCATAATTTTGGAGGAAAGGAATCCTCATGCAATAGCTCCCATAGTTGGGACAGTATGTGAGGACTAGGATGAAGGAATTATGCAGCTACGTGAGGGCGAACATATGCAAATTCAGGAAGCCATTCGGCGAGGGAACCTTAAACTTCGTGAACTCGAAGAAGATCAGGTATGACTGAGGAAGAAAAGCATGTTAATGGACGCGGAGATCAAAAAACTGGAAAACGAAATCACGCAAGCATGTCTCGTCGATAAACTAAGAATGACAAGACAAGATACAGACAACCATACTACTGCATTAGAAGATTATCACCGAGAATTTGTGACTCTGCTACCATGGCTGCAACCACACCTTACCAAACAAAGTAACCGGGGGAGCGCACCACATAAGGAAGAACGCGCAGCGTTGACTGTCGCAAGGGTAATTGAGGAGTGCCCGCGAACTAGGTTGGAAGGTGAATTGAAGTCTCGCACAGGTGGTGCGACCACCTAACTAGCTGTAGGGAGCACAGTCTCAGCGCTCCAAGCAGTTGAAAGAGAGCGCGGGACTATAAAAGAGTCTATGAGGGAGCTGCGCGATAAGGAGGTTGCACGCAGGATCGGCATGTCACAAGGGTCGCGCCCGCGTAGAGGGGGCTGCGTTGCCGCGCGGGTAGGCTAGAAAATGACCATTGGTGTCACTGTTCATGACAAGATGTCCAATTTAAGACAAAGAGGAGCGGGCGACGGGAAATTAAGACACGAATTAAGAGCTAGATTTGGGACAATCTACTGCCAAGAAGGCATTAATGACTCAGAAGTGGGGGGAATGGTCGAATTCAAATTCAAAAGATGCTATAAAACCCCCAGGGCTAGCCACGAGACAACACTTGGTTGTTTGAGATTTGAGCAGTTACAGAGCATTGAGCACCGAGCACTCTTACCACCTTTGAGTACGCGACAAAACATATCCCGTGTAAACATGATGACTGCTACCAGACCAGGAGTGTGATTCGCCGAAGATACCATTAGTGAGGCCGCGGAGCCCCATATGGTCCATGAGGAGCCCGGAGATGCGGCGATTGCGCCAGAAGTTCCAAAATCGCCACGGACGCCACGGCCGAAGAAAGATAAGCAGACTATGGGACTAGTCTGCGTATCCCCAAGAAACCCACAGTTTGGCAAATTGTCAATGGAAGAAAAAGGCAAAGTCGTCACCATTGAATCAGATGAAGAGGAGGAAGACTTACAGGCTCTAATTGATCAAATAGAGGCGCAAGACAATGTGGAGGAGGATGTCCCACCAATGCCTTCCATAGCAAAGTTACCCACGTACGTCCCTCCGTGGAAAGGGAAAGTTAGGGCGGCCAAAGACCTGGAGGCCACAAAGAGTGTGCTCCAGACCCCGCTCCTCCTCGATGGCATTACTTTTGAAGGTCCACCCCTCGGTCGGGTGCCTACCCTGAAATTCGAAGATTGGGACCTCGCAGATAGCGAGAAGTTCCCACACCTGACAACGGAAAGCTTGATGAAACAGAAGTTGGAGGGGCCAGTGATCACATTGGAGCCACGAAAATGGTTGCACGATGTGGAGAAGGCTGGGTTACTTCATCTACGATGGATACCCCACTTTCACCATGCGCCCATCACCATTTTCGTCATCAGGCAGTTGCTGTGCCTGGTGCATGATGGGTATCTATGGCTAGAGGAGCCTATTCCCATCACGGCAGAACTTATTCATAGGATTTCTCGGCTTTCCTATAAGAGATGGGACCTCGGGGAAATAGCTGGTAAAAGCAGCGATTTGGCTCTCACGGAAGCCATGAAATCCAAATACAAGCTGGAGAAGAAGAAGTGTGGCTATGCAATTGCGAGTATCAAGGACAAAGGCATGTGCATAGCTACCCAGATCCTGGCTGTTATAGACATTTTTGTGCCTTACAGCATAGAGCATGAAATGTCAATAATCTAAGGGATCCAAAGTCCCTAAACATGTTGTTCTTACCCTTAGAGGAACAAGGTCAGCAAACCACAGCACTGCAAATCAGTTCTCCACTGAAAAACAATCAAAAACAGGTCAGTTTTGGATCATTGCAGCTGCTCCACTAGGCATCTGCGCTGCATAGCAGGTACAACAAAGGCTACCTGCGTTGCATAGCAAGTAGAACAAAGGCTACCTGCGTTGGGCGTACTTGGACATGTGGAGGAATCTTTTTCTCAAAGTGCCAGTGCCCAGGAAGCTTCTAAAAAGACACTTGATGATAAGATTCACCTAATGATGAGTTAAGAGCTTCTAAGACTCCAAGTGGAAGACAGAAACTCCGAGTGAAGAACTGAAGAACAACTGGAGTTGAAGAGGACAACAAGTCACACATCAAGCTGACTTATCTTCACTCCAAAACTCTATATAAGGATCTCATCCCATGGGATCTGGAGGAGGGAATTTTGTGCAAAGAATTGTTGTTGGTTTACAGTTGTGAGTATTGGGTGATTGCTTGAGGGAGGTGAAGAAGAGATTTCTCTCCGTCGGGAAGGTGATGCTGGATTGGACCTCTCATGGTTGTATCGCCGCCTGAACCTTACTTCCATATATTAATAAAGCATTTGAGGTTCTTCTATTCGCATGTGTTTCAATGGTGTATTGTCTTACTTGTGTCTTTGATTTATGCTAATCCTTGAATCGATTATGAATGCATGCCTCTTGTAGTTTCCTTTTCTTGTCTTATTCGCAGGATCTCGTGTAGCTGGGCCCGTGAAAAGACTTGGAGCTGGGAGCAAGCGGCAAACAAAGGAGATTGGATCGACCATTTGCGCAAGACATCGGTAAGTGGATCTCTTCCTTTTATCTCTTGCATGTCATAAAGAAGAAACTTTAGATAGCTTTGCTTTCAGCTGTTGCTAAGGAACTGTCACCCTTAGAGTGGGTTAGGGTCATTCCGAGTTGGATACTTTCCCCCACAACAGACTGGCGACTCTGCTGGGGAGCGTGTCTTGTTGGTAGCTTGTGTTTCTTGCTATTCATTTCTTGAACAAAGAGAGTACCGAATCGAACTGCATTCGAGTCTTTCGAATGCAAAGTAGAGGGCAGCTACTCTAGCCCAGTGCTGGGCCTGTTTATGATTTGAAGAGCAGATCCACAAGGACTCTTTTTAGCTCTTTGTGATAGTGTTCATCTTCCTTTAATCATCCTCTAGTGTATACTTGACTGACAGCCTCTGATTTGGCCAAAAACCGCTCATTTTTTAGCAAACTATGACCCGGAATCTGAGAGAGACGTGACTTGTCTCATCAGTGCAGCTGCCACAAAGGCTACCTGCACTGCAACGCAGGTCCCGAAGGGGCTACCTGCGCTGCATCTCAGATTGACAGTGCAGCACCTGCACTGATCCAGTTTTGCCTTGTGCAACTGGGATTCCCCACTGTCTGTTGCCCAGTTTTCAGTATTGTTTTTGCAGCCTGTTGTCAACCTGTATACCCAGCTGAAACCACTTCTCTTTGCCTTCATTTTGCCTCAGTTGTATGAAGAAACCGTGATTGTTCTTATTGTATTTCTTGCTGTCATTCACAGTTTCCCATAGCGAAAGTGAACTAGTCTCGCTATGACCTCTTGAATCTAGACCTGTGAGAAAGTGTTGTTGTGATTCTAAGAGTTAGTTTACTGCTGTTCATAGCTGCTTGAGCATTTGCTTTCGTTATATGGTTCGAATTTCAGTATTTCTTGTGTTGAAACGAGTGAATCTTAAGGTGTTCTTTTGATTGTTGGACAAAAACTTGTTTTCTTTCGCTTGAAATTGAATTCGAAATCATACAACAACTTTCTTTTTGTAATACATCAACATTAAGGAAGAAGAAAAGAAATATTTGCATTGTGCATGTGCATTTTGACAGTTTGCATGTCGATTTAGGAAAAGTGCATCAGTGTGTGCTCTATGATCTGTTTGAAAAAGATGATGTCTTTCTTTTCCTTCAGTAGTTAAGGTTTTCATAAGTTGAAAGAATTGAAAAAGCTTGCTTATCATTCTTAGACTGCATTTAGGAGTTGTATCATACATCACGTGGTGATCCATAAAGGCAAACTGCTAAGCAAGATCAACCTAAAAAGAACTGAATTTATCTAACAACACTTTGAAACATAACGAAACACAGTAGAGGTCTAGGTAGAGACGTGAACCGGCGTCGTTAAACATAGTGACTGTTGATCTCTACGAAGGTGGGTGATTCCTCCTGAGGGACGATAGCACTAATACGGACTTGTGCCCCCGCGTACCGTCGTGTATATTGGGGGACCCCTATAGGAACAAAGACTTTATCCATAGGAAGTCGTGTCGGCCGCCCTACTGATCGCGATGCAGTGAACACAGCATTCACGAAGATCGACCACTCGTACCGTAAAACGTATTCTGTGGTTTCGCGAAAGGTTTGGCACACCCTTGCCTAGAACTCCAGAGTAGTTTCTTTTGGCCTTTTTCAAACTCTATAACTGAAAAATTCCATCCGAGCATTTGTCACTTCGGGCTCGTTAATACATCGAAGGAGACTAGAGTCATCTTTAGCTTTTTCTCGACTCTTAAAAAGTGAAAAAGCAAGTTGTGTCTAAAGCGTCGTCATATAAAATTCATCTTAAACGGAACAAATTACCCCTGATTCCTACGTTGATCTTAAGGTTGAGAACATGGAACACACCAACAAAGGGATTCCGCATGATGGGACCCCTAGTCCTTTCTCCTCTTGGGGAGAAGTTGGTGCACCCCACATGGCCACATTGTCGCTTCCAGGGCTGACAATTGGCCTGCCAGTTTGGCTATTCTCAACCGCTGTAGTTCAGACCACCACGGTTCCTAAACAGTCGAGTCAACAGTTAGACCAGTCTAAAGCTACCCTCCAGCCTTCCACTTCTTATACGCCTTCCTCCGATCCTTCTTCTTCGAAAGGTCAAGCCGCGAAAAGCGCGGCTCCCATAGAAAAGAAGAAGGAAAAGAAGAAGAAAGAAAAGAAGCAAAAGGATCCAAAGGCGCCTGGGGGCAAGCAAAAGGCATCTAACGAAAACCCACACACAGCACGGACCGGGCCCAAATCGCCATGTGTCATATGTAGAGGATACCACCTCCACCGTGATTGTCCCAGTATTCCCCGGATACTAAGGGACTGGTCCCCTCGTTTGCACGATTCGGAAGCGTCAACCTCTGACAACCAGGTTGAATGCTTACCGTCGACCAACGAAAGTGAAGGTCACAGACGACGAAGAGGGATGAGATTCCCCTGCGAACTGTGTGAAGGCGATCACACCCTTCGCCGTTGTCCCCTTTTAGACGAGGCAAAGAGAGTTTTGGAAGATCAACCGGTGGCACCGGTGCTACTTCCTCCTGGATATCAAAAACTCGCGCCAGGTCCTTCGTTGGTCGAAAATACAGCTGTCTTGCTTAGAGGGCCAGCTGAAGTGTCAGTCACTGAAAGTGAACCTACTGAATCCAGACCGGACGAAAGTCCAAAGGTCGAAACGGCAGTTGACCCGGTTCTCCCTTCAGAAGTTTCATCTTCAAACACCACAGTCACTGAGGATTCATCTTCAGTTGACACCCCCGCCGAAGAGAATAAGGATGACACCGTCCATATTCTTTTCGTCAACTCCGATTCTGATGAGCATCTGGGCAAAGCGCCCACTCCTTTATCGCAGGAAGGAGCATCGTCAGGATCATATCCGGCCGTATATTCGGTCCCACCACCAAGCAACCTAGTTGCGTCCTTTGATTGGAACCAACTAGGCAGACCCCAGTTACCAGCCAGTATACCATTTAGAATTATAGTCCAAATATACAAAATGGTGATGGCTGGAACTATCATTGATGAAGGGGCGTCTGTGAGTATCCTGTCCTCTATTGCTTGGAAAGCACTGGGTGGCCCGGCGCTTTTGCCCGAGACAAGGCGTCTCTCGGGTTTTGACAGGGGAACCAGTCGACCATTAGGGATTCTACCTAATGTGCCTATTACCTTGAAAGGGAAGGCCGTCAAGATGAATTTGATGGTCGTCCAAGGACCGTTGGATTATAACCTACTCCTTGGACGGGACTACATATATTGCATGGAAGCAATAGTCTCCTCACTCTTTCGAATAATGTGTTTTCCATATGAAGGAAGAATGGTCAAGCTCGTAGACCAACTTTCATTTCCGGGATCACGCATCGCAAATAGTCACATACCTATCCTGAATGGTCTATTTGATCAAGAAAGGTCTCTACCTCCGGTGCTTCTTCCTGATGAGCGCGAGTGATTCGGGAAAGGAAGGCCGGAACCCAGGGGGCATGCGTCCTGGTCTGCTCTGGAGGCAGAAAAAACCTTGGGTGTAAAGTAGAATTTCCGCGGGAGAATATGACTAGTCCGTACCCCATTCCCCCCTTCATCTTTGAGAATCTTCCTCTGAGCCATCTTCATGGAGAAGAAGGACAAGAAGACAAAGAGAGAGATGGGCTCTCAGAAGGGGTAATTGGGATTGGGGTTGTTCTAGAATAAGATTCTTTTGTTAAAGTTATGTGGGAGGACGGGGGCCCGTTACTCACCTTTGTCTAAATAAGTAGGCTCTGCCAAAGAAGGGGATCCGTTTGCGGCAGCAAGTAGTAACCATCTTTGGATAAAAGGCAAGCCTCACCCATTAAAACAAATGTTTTAGAGGATAAGTAGGGGCAGCCTCCAAAGAAAGAGATTCTATTGCTGCAACAAATTGTAACCATCTTTGTGTATCCTAATGATAGACATCGCTGAAGAAAGAGTTTCCTTTGCGCCAGCAAATAAAACCAATCTTTGGGTAACCTGAAAGAGGTAAGCCTCCCTCAAACCCACCAATGTTTTGTCTATTGAGAAGTGTTCTTCTCTTGTCGCAAAGATCAGTTAAAAACTGGGCTGACGAGAAGACAAGTACCACGTAAGACCCGCTAAAAATAACGAGAAGACAAGTATCGTTAACATTAGGACTGACAAGACGACAAGTAGATGAGAACACCCAAAGAAAAACAGAAGTGGAGGAGAGGAGGGGCAACCTTGAAATTATACTTTATACCTGGGGGCATGCAAACCTCTTGGAATGCAAGCACGGGCGGCTATTTTGTTTTTAGTTTTTTAGGTCCTCCCTTTAAACCTGTAGGTCTAACCCGTTAAACTCGTAGGATTAGCCGATACCCAGCTTGCATAAAAAGAGGGTATGGGGCAAAGCGCAGGAAGATGAAGCTCTTTAAAAAATAGGAATCTTCCATGAGACCTTACTACTTTATGACTGGTAAAAACGAGCAGTTTTGGCAAAGTTCATGCTCGTTAAAAAATAAACGCAAAACCGAGCAGTTTTCGCAAGAGTTCATGCTCGTTAAAAAATAAACACACATGTGAGCAGGCTTCCCCCCAGTGTTCAAGCTCATTCAGAAAAAATGAACCGGTAAATAACCATTTGAGACCGTAAATTCATTAGCCATAAAAGCCTTGGTCGTGTTTGTGCACCGTCACCTCCACTTTTCCTTTGGCCGATCATTCACATCCACTTGATTGTTTACCTATTTTGAGGAACAGCTGCGAAGAGTGATCCCATTTAGCCATCCTTGTAATACTGCCGTGATTGGAAAATTCCAACCTGTACCTGGAATCTGCTGCTATCCCTGTTTATCACTCGTTCCTCAAAATACGAGTCTTCTTTGAGCTCTTTTCATTGACTCGTAAAAAATGAAAAGTTTGTCGAGTTTTGGCCTTCCAGCTCGTTACAAGGACCGGAAGAGCTATCCCTCCTCTAGATTTTAATCTTTTTGGACCTGAGGGATTATTGCACAAAAAGATCGAGCGCTTGTCTGGTTCGGCTCGATAAAGATATCGAACATTCATCCCTTCTGTATTGTTTTATACTTTTTCAGACTTAAGGGATTAGATGACGAAAAAGGACCCCTGGAGTCTACTTTATGTACCCTTTTGAGACTCTCTAATAATGAAAAGGACTGAGTTGTCTTTGTCGCTGGGCTCGTTAAAAATGTTAGATAGCGACAAACTTGTCTTTAGACAAGAACGAGTTTCCCTATCGCTAGGCTCGTTAAAACATAGCGATGGGCTTGCCCGAAGGGCAGGTTATAGGTCAAGCATATGTTATCCTCCTCAAGCTTGACAAAAATAAAGAGGTACTGGTCAGAAATGACTGGGGAAAAATTGGGAAGAACCTCAAAGCTTAATGGTAGCAAGTCGCTCTTGAACATGACACTTTTGGCCTCCGTAAATATCGGGTTGGGTTATTATCATTCACCGGTCCCTTCACCATGGTCTCGCCATACCATCCATACATGGGGTAATGCTACCGATCCATCACATCAGTGTCGTTATATGTTCAAGAGATGTCATTCAGAAAGTGTCAACCGGGTCCCATCCACTACCATACATCATCTTTCATCCTTCCATGACCGCCACCCTGAATCATATTTCACAGATCGTTTTCACCATCATCACTAGCTCTGTTCCGTGTCACTGATGTGGGATTCATTAAGGCCCTCCTTTGACGGATCACTTCTTGTCGACATCAGCTCATTATCCAAGAAGTTGATCTAGGAACACCCCCTCAGTACTTTGAAGCTTGCATGCCTCAATGGCAAGTTTCTCACTTCCGGCGATAGGTATACATTAATGACCTTCGACCGGGAGACTTTGCGTGGTGTTCGACGTCAGATCCTATATTCACACCACGTGAATTGTGCTGCAGTACCTTGAGGGTCATCATCATTATCGGTGATTCCTCTCGCGCTTGTTAACAGTTTACATTATTGACTGGTAATCAAGCGATGTCTTTCCATGTTCGACTTCAAGAAATTCTCACATGGATCGACTTGTACTAGAGTGAAGATCGGACAAGTTTGAAGACCCCGGATCTAGTTTCATCCATCCGGGCTGCGATATATATTCAGGAGATAAAAACATAGACATGTGCAGCAGATGAGCATCCTACTAAAAGGATGATAATTAAAAGCAGAGAATTATCCGTCTCTTATCAGACGATCGTCTGTTTATGTACGGCAAATGTATTTATAAAGCTGATCATGGGAAATGCCCGCATCAGCTAGATCATGAAAAGAAAATATGAAAAGATAATGTATTGTATTGTATTTTGTTACAGGTCACCTCCCGGCGATTGAATGAACTTCGGATCCTCCTAATAAAGCATTTCACCCGATAAACGACCTCATACTTTAGGGGGCAACTGTTATAGACATTTTTGTGCCTTACAGCATAGAGCATGAAATGTCAATAATCTAAGGGATCCAAAGTCCCTAAACATGTTGTTCTTACCCTTAGAGGAACAAGGTCAGCAATCCACAGCACTGCAAATCAGTTCTCCACTGAAAAACACTCAAAAACAGGTCAGTTTTGGATCATTGCAGTTGCTCCACTAGGCATCTGTGTTGCATAGCAGGTACAACAAAGGCTACCTGCGTTGCATAGCAAGTAGAACAAAGGCTACCTGCGTTGGGCGTACTTGGACATGTGGAGGAATCTTTTTCTCAAAGTGCCAGTGCCCAAGAAGCTTCTAAAAAGACACTTGATGATAAGATTCGCCTAATGATGAGTTAAGAGCTTCTAAGACTCCAAGTGGAAGACAGAAACTCCGAGTGAAGAACTGAAGAACAACTGGAGTTGAAGAGGACAACAAGTCACACATCAAGCTGACTTATCTTCACTCCAAAACTCTATATAAGGATCTCATCCCATGGGATCTGGAGGAGGGAATTTTGTGCAAAGAATTGCTGTTGGTTTACAGTTGTGAGTATTGGGTGATTGCTTGAGGGAGGTGAAGAAGAGATTTCTCTCCGTCGGGAAGGTGATGCTGGATTGGACCTCTCATGGTTGTATCGCCGCCTGAACCTTACTTCCATATATCAATAAAGCATTTGAGGTTCTTCTATTCGCATGTGTTTCAATGGTGTATTGTCTTACTTGCGTCTTTGATTTATGCTAATCCTCGAATCGATTATGAATGCATGCCTCTTGTAGTTTCCTTTTCTTGTCTTATTCGCAGGATCTCGTGTAGCTGGGCCCGTGAAAATACTTGGAGCTGGGAGCAAGCGGCAAACAAAGGAGATTGGATCGACCATTTGCGCAAGACATCGGTAAGTGGATCTCTTCCTTTTATCTCTTGCATGTCATAAAGAAGAAACTTTAGATAGCTTTGCTTTCAGCTGTTGCTAAGGAACTGTCACCCTTAGAGTGGGTTAGGGTCATTCCGAGTTGGATACTTTCCCCCACAACACTGGCCGGAAAATTAATGCGAAAGTGCCATGCCGATGAAGTACCAGCACCTGTGGTTGCACTGGCTGAGCAATGCGTGGAGGGGGTCCAGTTCAACTGGGCTGAGTTCCTCTGTGAGGAATTTTTGATAAACTACAAGGAGGCCCAAGAGCAGGGTAAGACCTTCCACTACGCATGGTTGCTCTTATCCATTGTGCTGGTAGCAGGTGAACTACCGGCAGATAGCCAGTTCCTGCCTATCGACCAAGACCTTCCTAAGGCCGCGAAGTACGCTTCGCTCTAGGCCATGAAGGACGCAAAGCGGATTCACGCGGTTAATGTTTTTTGGGTGTTGATGGAGGAGAGCATTCGGATGTGGACCAATAGAAGACCACGATTGTCTCCTACAATGTACACCACTCTGCAAAGTTTAAAGCGGACATGCACAACATTCATGTCCGGGCACAAAAGGATCCAGCAAAGGAATGGACAAAGCTTCCATTTATTGCTACTGATGACGCCATCTTCACAGCATTGGAAACATGGCCTCTGGAGTGGCGCGCCCTAGACTTGGCAGGAATGGAGAAGGTCATAGCCCAACAAAGGAAGAAGGATGCCAAGCAATGCAACGCGCAACTGGCCGAAAAGAGGTGCCAGGAACAAGACGCAGCTGCACAACAGAAGACAACTGATGCAGTAGCAGCGGTGTAGATGGCAGAAACAACAACAATGCCAATAAAAGAGGCTGAGGGGGGCCATGAAATGTCCACATGGCAGGGGGCTGAGGGGGGCCATGAAATGTCCACAGGGCAGGGGGCTGAGGACATCGACCTGGACGAAGAGCGCACAGATCCAGAAACTACCTCGCAACAGTTGAAACGGCCGTGCGTCCCTGAGAAACTGGTCCCCAGAAAGAAGACAAAGGCATCCAAGACGTCCATGGACCCAATCACGCTTACAGAAGGTGATCTTTTTGACATTAGCAAAACAGTTTGCGATGTCACTAAGGACGCGCTCCAAGAAGTGATGGTGGAGCAGAACACTATGTTGGGGGCGCTATGAACACAGTTACAGGGACTACAGGTGAAACCTCCTCAGACAAGAATGATGGCCCCATATGCCACAGCAGGTACATCAGAGACGGAACAGATGTTGCGCGCCCATGTGACCAACACTTTCATGTTCCCCGAGGGCGCGTTAGTGGTAGCAAACGAAGTTGACCAAGCTGCGGTGGGCAGGATTAAGGGGTTGAGCTTAAACTTGGCTGCCCTTCCGTGAGAAACCCTGTACCAGTTACAGGATGAGGTCATAGCCGAGCTCCGCGCTAGAGAAGGTCGTGCACTATAGGTATTGAGCGAACAAAAGATCAATATGGAATAGCTCAGTCGGCAGCGTGATGAACTTGTTGCGCAGACTCAAGAACTGGCGCAGGCAGTGGACGATGCTTATAGAACTATCCTGGAATTGGTTGTCCCAGCAGATCTACCAATAGGAGTGCGAATTCACAGATTTGCTAGTGGATTTCGTGAGGGAAAGGAGGAAGCAACGAGGATACAGTTGGACCTCAACCTTCAGATTGCCAAACTATGATTAAAGGTGCAGTCATCCACGCCCCCGGAAGTTAGGGAACAACGTGTTGGCGCTATCCAAAAAGGGTTGGAGGAAATAGGACAGGCAGTGCAGAACTGTACTACTATGTTGGAAGAATCCTTCGTGGTCCTCACTTCCTTACAGGAGGACCCCACCATATAGTGCCTGGAAACAGAGGTGCGGGAGCTTCAAGTGCAGTATGACAGTGTGTGCGAAACGGTGCAAACAGTTGTCCTGACCCAATGGTTGGCAAAGCTACAGTAGGCGAAGGCGTTGAAGGAACAAGTAGATGCCGCACGACAGAAAGAGGCAGTACTTAAAGCGTGCGTCCAGCCTTGGATTGATGAGGCCTTCCTCATCACTGTCGATATCGAAGGAAAGCTTGCAAAGATGAAGGTGATGCATTCCTTAAGATAGGGAATTGCCCCTGACAGTGAGCATTCAGCGGAAAGAGTAGAGAAGATCCAGCAGACGGCGTAACAGTGTGCTACGGACCTTCGCGTAGCACAGGCACAGTTGGAGGGGCTCCATGCCAAGATTTCCGCACCAGCAGAGTGACTCGGGACGAGTCACGATGATTGTGTTGGGGGCTTGTTGGGCATGGGATCCCCCGCAACATATTTTTGGGGCTCAAAGCCCAAGTTTTGGTCAATTGTATTGTAAGACTCCGTGAATTACGGGTGCAAAGCGCGAAGTCTAGGATGAGTCATAGGGTTGTCCACCCTAAAATATTGTAATTTAATGTAAAGTTGTGTCGGCCTACCCATGGTCCGCAGACCATGGGATTGTATAAATAGAGTGAGGCTCTAAGTGTAAATATAGCTAAGGTAATAATAGATAGAATAGCGAAGGCATGGTTCGAGGTTAGAGTTGAATTTGAAGTGTATTGGGTCATAGTAGTAGGAAGAGGCTCTGTAGCTAAGTGCGTAGAGGCCTGGTAGAGTCAGTAGTTGGGTGCGCAGGGCGGAGTTGGGTCTGTACTTGGAATTGAAAGTTAATAAACAGAATTTTACTCTGTGCAGCTGTTCTTGAAGCCGTATTTTGATGTTATACATTACTTTTACTCTGTTTATTTACTGTGTGCAATTGATGCATACTTGTATGAATTCTTATATATGAAAATAATCTAAGTAATCAGCTAACAGAGCCTAATTAAGGAAGACTTGGCTAAATAACACGGGCCGCGCTGTAGCTAAAACTGCGCGAAGACAGTATCACAGGGCGCGGGGTGCCCGCTTGTGTGCGTAGTGCATTAAGTGCGAAAGTTGGACCGCGTACCAATCACCTCCTATCAGACATCCCCAGGGTGCGGAAACCTGGTTATAGCACCCTCCCATACTACTTTGGGTGAGACCTCAATCCGCGCTCTGCAGACTCTTGCCGAAAGGGCCAGTAGTATTGGGATTTGCATGGCTAAAACACTTCTGAACTTGGGTCAGGCCCCACTAAGCCAACAAGTTGGAACAGATGGAGAAACATGTCCTTCAAACCAAGAAACTGTTCTAGAAGAGCCAAAGGGGGGAAACCAAGAGGATATGAACAAGCAAGGCAACACTAAAATAAAGATAAAATAGGAGTAGGGGGTTGCGAAAGAGAGAAGTAAAAAGTTCAAAGTTGATAAAGACACTAAAGGGGAAGCTGAAGAGGATAAGAGAAGAAACAATCATGAAGAAGTTAGAAGAAAGAAACAAGAAGAGGAGAAAAGGCAAAAGAAAGAACAAGAAAATATCGAATAAGAGGCCAATTGAAAGAAGAAAATAAGAACGTAGGATAAGGAAAGACAATGAGGCTCTAAAAAAAATCAAGAGGATGGCCTCAAGAAACAAAGTGAGGAAGAACAAAGAAGGTTATAGCTTGAGGAAGAGAAGAGGAAGAAATAATTAGAAGAAGAATTAGCAAAGAAAATGTAAGTTCTTATAACTAAACAGATGGATGACGAGCAAGCAAAGGAGAACCAAAGCATTGAAACTGATCCAATTCTAGCTACTCTGAATATTCAGCCTCCAACTCCTCTAATTGGTGGGCATATTCCTCTTAGCGAAATGGGGATTCCCCCTCCTTAAGAAGTGATAAATTTTGATATCTCTATTTTCACATTCGTTCAACTTAAGGAAAAAATAATTCTAGGAGGAAGTAGTTTTTGAATGAGCTAGATAGACCCATTTTTATCAATATGGAAAGAGTAATTGTTTCAAATACAAAGACCAATCCAAATGCAATTGCTTCAATAGGTGCAACCTTTGTAGTAGCCACTGATAAGAACATTGATTATCTTACTCACAAGAATGAATGGTTAAAGAAAGAACTGGATGATGCAAAGAAACAAGTTTGGTAACTTCTCATTGAAAATCAAAGGGTGTCTTCCATAGGTTCCAGTAGAGAAGGTCTACAATCTGTAATACTTGAGGAAATAAAATAATTGGAAGACATAATGAAGCAGGTTTATGAAGAGATGACAACCTTGCACAAGGTAATGGTGCCTTTATACGAAGTCCAAAAGTAATTACAAGAAAATTTGAGTATTACAATATTGGTTCATGTGGCTATATATATGATCCAAGAATGGGGCACCAAATACCTAATTGCACTAGCAAAATTATCTAGGAATGAAAGGGTCAAAGCTGAAATGGAAAGAGTAGAAATAAAATTACATGTGCAAGCTTATGATAAGCTCAACATCCACATAGCCAACACTATGCCTGCCTATATGAAATTACATTTTGAAATGGAAGCTTTGGTTCAAATGCACAAGGTACCTTTGGTAGGTGCACTCGAAGAGGTGAAGCATAGAGATTCCATCAGATAGGAGTTGAAGTATTTTTTGGACATCATAAGATATGAGGCTACCTAATATGACTTGGAGGGAACCAAGGAGACTGTTCTGCAATATGTCGTCAAACTAGTTAAGTTGTCACCGCCTCGGTTATTTTCCACTTGTGAATGCATTATAAATATGTCATATATTTTGATGGAAAAAAAAAAAAAAAGAGTTGAGTCAAGGGACACAATTTCCATAAGATGAGGATGGTTACTTGCTTGGGATGTTAAGGTTTCCTTGAAATAAGAAATACTAGTTTTTTGAATTTATTGACTTAAAGCAAAAGGACGAGGACCATGCTATTTTGGAAAAATTGACAAGGCAATAAAGATGAAAAATTAATGGGAGAATGGACCGCACTGACACCAAGGGAAGAATGTAGACAACAAGAATAATGGAAGCTAATTTGGAAGAAAATAGGTGCAAGGAGAAAAAAAAACAACATGATCACTCATAACAATATGAGGGTGGACAAGCAAGCAGCGAGAGAGAGAGACCACACGAGAGAAGCTAGAAGGTCAATAGTAGAGGAAATCCATGTGCATTCTAGGTCAAGAGATAGTTGAAGACACATGCAGCAACACGGAGGTGTTCTATAGATCAACAACACTTAGAGAAGACATACATTTTAATTGAGCAATAGGAGCATGAAAAGAATTTCCTCCAAGTAAGGATAAGTATTTAGATGCCCTGGAGTTGAAGTGTGGAGATGGTCTTCTCTATATTCCCTTGACAACTTGGGGTGGAGTCTTAGTCCTTGGATTCCTGAAAAGTGAAAGTTCATAAGTCTCCTTTGCTTGTTTCATCTAGCTTTGGCAGTGGGTTCTAGATTCCCTTATTTGGGTGAAGCCACTATTTTACATGTCTTGAGGGTGGAGGTGAAGCCTCTAGATCCCCTAGAATTCATTGGTTGTTGAAAAATTTAAGGGTGGAGGAAACAAGCCTCTGGACTCCCTGTGTGTTTTGTTGACTGCAAATTAGTTAGTGGGTGGAGGTTGGAGAACATACATAGTCCATGTCTCAACCAAAAGTTGGTGTTTAATCCCTTAAGCAAGACCACATTATTCTCTGGAATCTAACTTAGGGGGGACAACTACAAGTAAGGACTGGTTGTAGCTTATCTATGGTTGGGTTGAGAGTTGTTGTCCCTATCTCAGTTGTCAAAATCCAATTCAAGATAAAGTTTTTCATGTGTATTCCTTTCCATAAAATTCATGTTAGATTGTTTAATGAAATTGTATTGGTGGCATGAAAGATTCATGTTTTCGTTGTGGTTACGAGGATAAAGTTCCAAAAATATTCCCTATATGAATGTGAATGAATATTTCTTTGTGTTAATGGTTTTGCACTAACATTATTTATGCAGGGAAACAAGACATGTAAATATACATAAATATTTATATTAATGTTGTATGCACAAAATGATTATAATTGTGTTGTTGGAGGAATAAAACACTAGACACGGGTATATAAACTTGTATTAATCTAATTGGTCCCTATGCCTAACCAATGAACTAAACCATTGATGGTTCAGAGGAATAATAGATATGTACATGAAATTGGTATCATTCTCATGGTACTAGTAAATCCATTGGTGTAGCTGATTTAATGAGTTGTGTAGACCTCACAAAAATGACCATAACAATGCATATAATTTTTAAATCAGTCATTGTAATACAAAATAAGAATACACATAACCTATAGAAAATATGTATATATATGCATGTGTAAATGTTGTCGATTTAAGTGTTGATTTGTTCTTATTTTTTGTTTAATGCTTATGATATCTAGTCATGGTCTCATGGTCAGTTGAATCTATTATGATAATGGTGGAGGGCTCAACACTACAACTAGAATGGCCCTATAATGCAATTTTATCTTGTAGACTTGTGTCAAGAAATAATGGCCACACAAGTTGTTTTCAATGTATGAGTGCATGCTTATCTCTCTCACACACATGCACACACACGCACACACACACACAATATATATATATATATATATATATATATATATATATATATATATATATATATATATATATATATATATATATATATATATCACATTCACCAAAGGTCTATGGGGCAATAGGATTCGAGGTCGGGGCCGACCTTGTGTTTGTGTCGAGATAGAGATTTAATCCCCGAGGCCCATATTTTACACAGTATCATCGTGTACGCACTGATTCAGAGATCAGGGTCTTCGCCGTGTATCATAACGTGACCAAGGGTAGAAGGAAATTTGAATAGAGGGTATATGCTTGGGTTCTAACAAACGATAATGATCACTACACAAGGTCAACTGTTGTGGTTGATAGTGCTACCCTCCCCCTATGATGAAAATAGGGAGGGGGTTGTTGATGTTGGATAACGACCGTTGGATGAGTCGAATAGGGGAGTAACATTGGATGAGCATCTAGAAATATGAAGTATAACTGGGATTACGCTACCCCCCCTTTGACATTAGTGGGAGGGGGTAGCGCAATCATTGATATCCATTGATTTGAATGGGTTATTGTGGCCATCGAATGGAATAGGGGATGCAACGACACATAAAAACATATCTATATGTGTAATATTTATGATGGGTCACACCTTTGGTTATGGATTGTGGACTAAAATTCATTCGATGTGGGTGATTGGATGGTGTACAACGAAGGGTTGTATACACACACACACACATGGAGGGGTAATGTAGGGTATGTGGTATTGAAGTAACCGCCATGGCCATGTGACATGGAAGAGTAATGATAGGCCATGTGGGGACCACGTGGGTGCCACGTGGAAGAAAGAGAGAAATAATATCTTAAAACTAATAAAACTTCAAGGGACACTAACTTGTGATCCATAAGTCTAAATTGGACAAAATTTATCTCACTAGAAAAGTCTTACCGAGACTAGTGCGATTGTAACATCGAAATTGAATTTTGGAAACTTGGAGAAAAGTAAAAAATAAATATTAATATTGCCCCATTTCTCTAACAGTACCAAGGAAGTAGGGTAAGTAGATTGAACACATCCTCGAGGGTAAGGGGTTGTGTTTATATGTGCTATCAGAGCATCTAGGTTCAACACTTGGACTGGATGGACTCTATCATGGGAAAATAATGGCAAGGTTCTTGTAGAGGGGTTTCATATTGATTTTTAGAAAATAGATAAAATAAATGTTTAGATGTTAAAAATCGATTTATGATTTATCATTGTGGGAGATAATAAAAAAAATTGTTGACTTATATATGTCGTCATATGCATGCATATGTAGTGATGCTAATTATTTGATGATTGACTGATATTGATATATTAACATGGATCGTTTGTTACAACTATCTTACCATAGCAGCTCCACAAAAGCAAGCTCATGGTCATGATTTTGTCATTTGTTTATATTATAATGTGTCTAATAATGGTGTGTGAATGAAAACAAATAATAAGAAGAAAATGACAGTGAGAAGCAAGTGAATGAGTAGCAAGATGGTTCAATACAGTTCCGGCAGGTCACAACATGGGCATGAAGAAGCTTTAGTGGAGAACAGGGGAGGGGAAAACTCTCTTGACTGGATGGATACCTTGAGGAGCCTAAGGGATGATATTAGGAGCTTCAAGGTAGATAATGAAAGGTTGGTAAGGGCTTAGGAGAGACAAGTTGAGGTAAATGTAGTTATATTTCAAAGCCTCTAAGACTTATAGAGACAAAGGTAGCATGAGTTGGGGGCTAGTCAAAGAGATAGGAGGAGACCTTTGGAATCATAAGAGATAAAAAATGGGGAAAATGGTAGCAGGTCTAGGAAGAGGCACATCAGGGCCAACGAAGACAAAGTGTGAGGAAATGCACCATTGAGTACCCCAGAGAGAGGAACTAGCACTTATGGGCATCAATCTGGTAGATATTCTATTTCTACTACTAGAAGACATCATCATCATTATTGCCATCATCATCATCATCATCATCATCAGAGAAAGAGAGAAAGGGACTATATGCCCAAGGAATTTAAGAATTCCAAACCACCCACATTTGATAGATGGATGAAAAAAATTGAAGGTGTGGAAGCTTAACTGCTTGGAATGAAGAAATTCTTCAGAATCCATAATTATTCTAAAAACATGAAAGAAAAGGTAGCCACCTATATTTTGAAGGAAAAGAAGAAATATGGTGGAGAAAACTGAAGAATGTCAAAGGCATAAAGGAATAGAAGTTGACATGGAGTGAATATGAGAGGATCTTCAAAGGTAAATATATATCAGACAGGTATTATGACAACAAAGCAAAAGAATTTTATGAGCTCAAATGGGAAAAATGTCAGATGATGAATACATCATCGGGTTTCTAGAATTGCTGAGATATGTGCCATATCTTAAATATGAGAAGGAAAAGGTCTAAATGTTCATCAATGGGCTACCTCTAGCATTTAAGGATAGAATTGAAATTCTAGAACCTCAAACATTAGATGATGTCATCAAAACATTAAAACACTACTATGAACAATAAAAACGTAGGCCCAAATTCAAAGGTGAATGGAAAGTGAAGAGAAACATGAAAGATAAAAAGATATGTCACAAGAAAATATAGATGTTGCATTTAATTTTGCAAGGAGATATTGCTTCGCGATCTCATGCCCGATTGAAATCATCAGGCAACAAAAGGAAAGACCAATAGAGATATAATAATGTCCCATGCCAAATGATCAAACATGCACTAGGCAGTCATTTCTATATACTACAAGGAAATATGTGTGCACCTGGCCTCCTCGTAGGTTGGGGAAGGATTTTGGGTTTGAAGCAAATTCCTGCTCTCCAATCAAGTTATCTACCTCATCCACACCTTATCTCAATCCCTACACACAACCATAAACAAATGAAGACAACAAGTGACCTTCCTCGGAAGATCGTTAGATCCAAATATCATGGAAACAACTATAAAGCATGCTGAATAAAAATAGATACAGGGAAATAACATATGTTTCTATTAATCATATAAATGAAAGTACATCAATATACCTTCAACACATAAGATTCTCTCCTCCAGCTTGTAGTATGGTCTCTTCTCAATACAACAAATCTCTCACGTTATAGTTTGTATGCCTCATTTCTTACCCCCTTTCCTCTTGATGAGATTATATAGGCTCATTTTGTCCTTTGGGAGAATGTATCTAGACACCCTAGGCTTGAGAAGTTAGGAAAATTCTACAATAATGGACCCCTAGCCAACTCATACACAAGTGGGTCAAATTGATCTCCTTGGGAATGGAAAAATATAGAAACCTTTTTCATAATTATGAGATTTTTCTCAATTATCTCAATTATGATATAATTATTATCTCATAATTATAATATTTGGAAAAATAATTATGAGAAATTGATCAATTATGTAGTTTCACCCTTCTATCATGGGATAAATCTCACATAAGTAAAATAAAAGGTGAAAAGGGATGCATTTTAGCCAAAAAACTGAGCTAAGTTGATATTGGGTTTCTCTCACTATAATGGAGTTGAAAATAGGGTTATAACAATAGAGAAGAAAGGAAGCACGAGAAAAACCAATGCAAATTGAACACAACAAAAATTTAGCTCAGTTGATAAAAGCCGTGCACACCAGCCTGTAGGAAAGAAGCCCAGATATGAGGCCAAGAAACCCTCACATTGCTAGATCTGTGGAGAGAATCACCATAAAAGGGATTGCCCACATCAAAAAAATTAGGACCATATATATACAATGCATAAGAGGCTTGAATTGTGGGAGATGTATCACAAAACATGCCTAGAATATATGTAGTTGTGGATAATCGACAAGAATATCACCAAGATCCATAATTGAGATTGAAGGTAATATTTGAATTCAAATGATTTATTTTTTTATTGAACCTGGATCAAACTATAGCTATGTCAATCTTGAGCTTGTGGAAAAATGTTAGCTAGCCAAGGAAGTGCACGTAAAACCATGGTTGGTCCAATTAGAAATGGGAACAAAGAGAAAAATAAGCCAGTGGGTGAAATCATGTGTGTTTGAGATCCAAAATATGCCAACAACAACAAATTTGAATTTGATATTGTTGGTTGTGTATAACATGTTTTTGGGCATGGATTGGATATATGCACATAGGACCAAAGTCTATTTCTATGGAAAAGGCCATCGAATGCATGGATGAAGTTGGAGAGAGGAGAATCTTATAGGGAAATAAGAAGCCCATATCCATGAGGCTAATTTCACCCATGCAAGCCAAGAGAAGTAATAAGAAAGGATTCATTTTTTTGTTGTGCAAATTTCCAGCAATGAAAAGGCCAATAATAGTGTTGAGGAAGAGGAAACTTAGGTGTTAAAGTAATATTTTTTCTTACAATAGTATGAATATGTGTTTCTAGAAAATATTCTTGGATTACCTCGTCATAAAGAGGTATACTTTTATATTGATTCGGTTCCTGGAGTAGCACCAACATACAAGGCACCATATAGGATGAGTACTCCTGAATTGGTTGAGTTAAATTTATAGATTAAAGAGATGCTTGATAAAGGCTATATAAGGCCAAGTGTGTCTCCATGGGGATCTCCAATTGTTTTTATGAAGAAAAAGGATGCTACACTTGGACTCTACATTGATTACAAGAAATTAAATAAGGTGACCATCAAGAACCAGTATTTGTTGCCACAGATTGATGATTTATTTGACCAATTGATAGGAGCAACAATTTTCTCTGAGATTGATTTGAGGTCAAGTTATCACCAAGTGCGTATTAAGGATGATGATATCCATAAGAATACATTCTAGACAAGAAACAAGCATTATAAGTTTGTGGTGGTACCCTTTGGGTTTACTAATGTCCCTTCCACCTCCAAGTGTTTAACGAAAAATGTGTTGCATCCTTACTTGGATGAATTTGTGATTATCTTCATTGATGGTATATTGTTGTACTCAAGGACTGAAGAAGAACATTAAAAGCATCTGGCTATAGTGCTACAGTTTCTAAGATAAAAAAATCTTTATGCAAAGATTAGTAAGTATGAATTCTTCCAGTCACAAATACATTATTTGGGGCACATAGTCTCCAAGGAGGGGATATCGGTTGATCTGGAAAAGATCAAGACCATACAAGAGGTTCATCAAAAAATTCTCCAAGATAGGCCGCCCTATCACATCCTTGTAGAATAAATTAAAAACATTCAAGTGGAAATTTTAATGTGTCGCAAGCTTTGAAAATTTGAAACAGTTGCTCAATAATGAACCATTGTTAAGAATTACAGATCTAGACAAAGGCTTTGTGGTTTGTACAGATACCTGCAATTAGGGGATCAATGGAGTCTTGATGTAGGAAGGAAATGTAGTTTTCTATGAGTCACAAAAACTAAATGAACATGAGGCAACTATGTAACTCATGATTTAGAGTTAGCTTCCATCACCCATGCATTAAAAATGTTGAGGCATTACCTCCTCGACAAAAGATTTATGCTCATGACAAATCATGGGGGGCTAAAATATTTGTTTGATCAACCTAAATTGAACACAATACAAACTATATTGTTGAACATAATTAACGAGTTTTACTTTGAAATCAAGTACATCAAGGGAAAAGAAAACAATGTTTCTGATGCTTTTAGTAGAAGTATCCAATTAAATCACATGGCAGCCATAAGCTCTTATGGATTTGACCTAGAAGAATGGGTCAAACATGTAGGGCAACATAATGAGAAGTATTGACAGATAAAGTAAAAGCTACAACAAGATGATAAGGGATGAAAGCATGAGGAATATCATCTCATAGATTATGGTCTAATTAGATTTAAGAATACAATTATGTGAAAAACAATTATGATTTGAAGAGGCTCATAATGGGAGAATTCCATGCTAATACATATTTCAGCTCAAAAAGTTTTACTATTAGCCAACTTTAAAAAGGGAATTAGCTGATGTTTTTGTTGAATGCATTGATCGCCAGTAGGTGAAGGCCAAGTGTAAACACCCAACAAGTTTATTTCATCCCATTCCCATTCTGAAATGGATGTGGGAAGTGATATCCATGGATTTCATTACCGTTTTTCCAATAACCTGCATATAACATGATGAAATTATGTTGGTCATCCACAAGTTGTGCAAAGTGGCTCATTTTGTAGTAGTAAAATCCACCAATTCAATAGTGAGGCGGCTAAAATATTCATAAAGGAGATTGTGAGGTTGCATGGAGTTCCCTAGAAAATCATTTCAAATAGAGATGCTAAGTTCACTTCAAGGTTTTGGAAGGAACTATTTGCAGGCTTGGGGATAGAATTGGACTTCAATACAACTTATCATTCATAAAAGGATGGGAAAATAGAGATGACAAATAGAATCCCTGAAGACATGTTGAAGATGTATGTGATGCACCATCCAAAGAAGTGGGAAGAGTATCTTCCACTTGTAGATTTTGCATACACCAATGGGTATCAAGAATCTCTAAAGGTGATCCCATTAGAGGAACTTTATGAAAGGAGTTGCATTACTCAGTATCAGATGGAGTGATCTAGTTAATTACAGGGTCCTTATTTCCCTTGATATGCTACAAAAATATGGAGCAACAAATGCAAATCATCAGGAAGAATTTAAAGGTAGCACATGATAGGCAGAAAAGCTATGCTGATTAGCATAGGGTGCATAAGGAGTTCCAAGTTGGGGAACATTTTTATTTGAGAGTTATATCGAAGAAAAGTTCCTTGAATATTGGATCATGTGCCAAGTTGGAACCATGGTTTTGTGGGCCTTTTAATATACTTGAATAGGGCTAGTGGTCTATAGGTTGGTGTTACCTTCATCAATATAAGTCCATCATGTTTCCATGTTTCTTTGTTTGAAAATATATGTACAAGACTATAATCATGTGATTGATTGGTTTATGTTACAGGTGGAACCAAAGGGAGAGTTTTAGCCAGAGCCACTATGTATCCTAGACCATATGAGCCTCACACTCCGGAATCGAGCAATAAAGCAAGTCAAAGTGTAGTGGAGGCACTTTGGGCCCAGGGAAGGCACTTGGGAAATGAGTGATCTAATGCAAGCATCATAACCTTTCTTGTTTTTTGGTGAAGAAAATGCATATAAGTTTGTAAATATTTTATAGAGTTGTATATATAAATATCCATGAAATATTATTTTTGTTTTAAGCATGTCTTTTGTGTTGTATATGGACAAATAACATCAAGGATGGTGTTCCCCCAAGGGGAGGGTTTTTTGATAGCACCATTTATTTTCCACTTGTGAATGCATTATAAATATTTGATATATTTTGATGGAATAAAAGGGGGGGATGAGTCAAGGGACATAGATTCCAGAGGCTGATGAGGGTTACTTGCTTGGGATGTTAAGGTTTCCTTACAACAAGAAATATTAACTATTTGTGACAACCATTAAAGGCTAATTGGTGTGTTGAAAATATATTGGTTTACTAGATTTATTGACTTGACGTAGAAGGACGAGGACAATGTTGTTTTGGAAAAATTGACAAAGTAGTAAGGATTAAAAATTAATGGGAGAAATTTCTAAAATATCAATCAAACTAAGATTGGGAACGAGCTCTGCAACAAAAAACCTAATGGCGGCAAGGCGGTGAAACCCTTGGGGCAGCGCGAAGGAAGGGCCAGAAGGCCGTCAGCAACCCAGACCAGCAGAAATTGGCAGAGACCCAAGCAACAACGGTATGACAGAAGATGTCAGGAGGGGAGAGATCCCCTCCTATCGGGATACGGTGGCAGGAGAGGGACAGAGTAGCCAGGAGACAGAGGAACGGAAGAGCGCAGGACTAGTGCTAGGAACTTCCTGGCAAACAGGCCACAGAGGAAAGTGCCTGCCATGTGTAGCGGAGAGACCCAGATTTGTGATTCTAGTGAATAAACTAGAAAAGTACAGAAGCTATATGAGGGATCATGCCCTTATCTGCAAGTTCGTAGGAGTCTGGCCGTTGGAAAGAGATCTTACCAAGTGGATTCAGCAAAAATGGCAGCCCCAAGGCCACATCGAGCTCAAGCTGGGAGCGAAAGGCTTCTTCACGGTAATCTTCTTTAACCTGCAAGATAAGGAAAAGGTATTTGAAAATGGCCCGTATTTCTATTACAATGCCGGTTTGTTCATGCGTTTCTAGGAAGAATGCTACAACCCTGATAAAGAAACCTTTCTAGCTGCGCCTGTCTGGGTTCGCTTATTCAAGCTCCCCATAGACTTCTGGGACCCGGAAATCTTGGAGGGGATAGGAAACTCAATAGACAGTTTCGTGAAAATAGCAGAAACCACGAAGAAAGGAAGATACACCTCATATGCTAGGATCTGTGTTTATATGAACCTAGCAAACCCCATGCCAGACACAATAGAACTTGAATATCATGAAGATGTTTGGCAGCAAAACATAGACTACGAACACATCCCATTTAGGTGCCATGTCCATGGACATCTGGCAAAGGAATGCCCGATAACACGAGAGGAAGAAGAAAGTAGAAGCCCCCTGCAAAAAAAGAGAGAGCCAACAGATCAGGAGGAATACCAAGAGGTGAAAAACAAAAGGAAAGTAAACAAGGAAATCCCCCAGAAGCGAAGGAAGGAAAAACAATCAGCCCCAGAGAAACCAAACAGCTTTGCAGTTCTGCAGGTAGAGGATGAAGAGGAAGACCAACCCATGGAAAATCAAGAGGATAAGGGGTCGGACAGTAGTGAAAGCAGTGAAAGAAACCACTCAAAAAGGAAAGCCCCAAGCGAGCCAACAGAGAAAGGTAAGGAACAAGACGAACAAGCCGAACAGATGGAGACAGACCAAGAGAACAGCAAGGAAGATCTAAGTCAAGAGGAAGAAGTCTTAAGGAAACTTCTGAACGAATGGAAGAACCTAGATGAGAGGTTTATTCTGGAAGAACAAAAGAGGCTGTATGCGGAAACCTTCTAGCAATATAAAGCAAAACTTGGAAAAGGCAAAGCCTCACCAGAAGAATCCCAAGAGACCCAACAGGAAAGCAGACCTGAACAGCAAGGACAAAGTAAAGGGGGGAAAAAAGAGGAAGAAAAAACCTTAAGGACTCTATCCAACTCATGGGCGAAATGTCAGTCAATACAGGAAGAGTGGTCCCACTATCAGTGGTATTCCAAAACCTATCCCAAGTTAACCAATGATTTTGACATCTTGGAATATTAGAGGCTTAAACAACAAAGGAAAACAGAGACATCTGGCAGCAAGACTGAAGAAGGACAAACCCCAAATTATGCTTATCCAAGAAACTAAAATCTCAGGCTAGAAGATGGAGGAAATACTCAATAAAATAAAACCGAGATATGAACATGTAACTATAGATGCCAAAGGGAGTGCAGGAGGGATAACAATTATTTGGAATCCAGCAGAAGTCCTAACCGACTGGTGGATAGGAATGCCAAGAATCCTGACAGGGAGATTCAGGCTCATAGGGAAAAGTGAATGGGTGGCGATCTCGGCTGTCTACGGGCCCCATACCCGTGCTGATAGAGGCCTGTTTCTCAATCAGTTGGCAAAGCTCAGAAATATGCACCAGGAGCAGAGATGGATCCTGGCAGGCGACTTTAACTTAATCACTTCTAGAGAAGAGAAAAAAGGTGGAATAAGCAGAGAAGACCCGGAGATGGAAAGATTCAGAGACGTTCAAGCAGAATTAAGGGTGGTTGATATCCCAACTATAAACAGGAAATTCACCTGGAATAACAGAAGAGGCGGGACAAAACAAATTGCATCAAGATTGGACAGATTTTTAATCTCAGAGCACATAATTGGGCTGGACATCTTCTACGAAGCCTCTATCCTACCCACAATAGGGTCTGACCACTGGCCAATAAAGCTCGAAATAGCCTTGAACAATCCGAATAAAAAGAGGCCCTTCCAGTTCGAGTCCTTCTGGCTTAGAGCTCCTGATTTCCTAGACAAAGTAAGGAGCTGGTGGCAGGATAGCAAGAGTGGAAAGGAAGGCCGCAGCAAAATGCACTCTTTTCAGCTCAGACTCAAAGAAATCAAGAGCAAAATCAAGAAGTGGAACAGGGAAGAATTCGGCAATATTCAGCAGGAGCAAGGCAAACTCCAGTCCAGATTGGAAAGAATACAGTAGCAAATCATCTTGGAAGGTCGAAATGAAGAGCTGGCTGAGGAGGAAGGCAGGGTAATCACTCAAATGGAAGAAAGGCGAAAGCAGGAGGAAATTCTGTGGAAGCAGAAATCTCGGGTCCAATGGTTAAAAGAGGGCGAAAAAAACTCCAAATTCTTCCATAAAGCAATGCTGAGTCATCGCCAGCACAACAAAATCTTCTCCTTGAAAGACAATCAGGGAAACAGAGTGACGCAGCAGATAGAAATAGAACAACTCTTGGTGGATCACTTCAAAGGCATTCTCACTGAGCCAAATGCCAGCAGATCTGAGGACATAGACAAGGTTTGCCATCATATCCCTAAGAAAGTTTCCAGAGATCAAAATCTGGCTCTGCTCAGGGTAATCACCAAGGAAGAACTTGAAGAGGTAGTTAACAAAATGCCGAAAAATAAGGCCCCGGGTCCTGATGGCTTCACCATTGAGTTTTACCAGGCGGCCTGGAGTTTTATGGGGAATGACCTGCTAGACATAGTGGAGGAATCCAGGTGTTCAAAGCGCATGCACCAAGGCCTGAATGCCACTTTCCTGGCTCTAATCCCGAAGAATGGCTGCTCGAAGGAACCGCAGGGTTTCAGGTCCATCTCCCTATGTAATGTTGTTTACAAAATTCTAGCAACAATCATGGTAAACAGGCTAAAGCCGATCCTGCCGGATCTCATTGCCCCGGAGCAAACAGGCTTTGTCAAAGGGCGGCAGATCACAAATGGCATCATAGTGGCCTAGGAAGTGATTTACACCTTGAAAAACTCCCACACCCTAGGCATGCTTATCAAACTTGATTTGGCTAAGGCGTTTGACCGCCTTAGCTGGGGATATCTGGAAGGCATTCTTAAAGCCTATGGATTTGACCAAAGATGGATAAACTGGATCTTATCCATGGTTGGCACTCCCGTGATGTCAATTCTGTTAAATGGAACCCCCACCGAAGCCTTCACTCCCTCCCGCGGGCTCAGGCAGGGAGACCCCCTGTCTCCTTTTCTCTTCATCCTAGCTGTAGAAGGCCTGGGTCAGTTGGTTAAGGCTCAAGTCTCCAAGGATCAGCTAAAGGGCCTTCGAATCTGCGGGAATGATATACTGGTTTCGCACCAGCAATTCGTAGACGATGTGATGCTATATGGTCAAGCCACGCTGAAAGAGGCCCAAGGAGTCATCAAAACTTTATCTGAATTCAGCAAAGCTTCTGGGACGGAGATTAATAAGGACAAATCGGAAGTGTTTTTTTTCAACACCCCGCAGGCTGCCCAGAGATTCTTAGCGCACACTCTGGGCTTTAGCATCGGAACCTTCCCGTCAAAATACCTGGTCATTATGCTACATGAGCATCAATACAGGACGGCCAACTAGGAACTTCTAATCAAAAAAATCCGAAATAAGATGGAAAACTGGATCTTTCGCTCGTTGAATGCCCCAAGCCGGCTAATCCTTCTGAAAGTTGTTCTGCAGGCTATGCCAATCTACCAGATCTCGTGCCAAGCTATCCCAAAGACAACAAGCCAAAAGCTGGTCACTATGTTCAAGAAATTCCTCTGGCAGGGCACCAGCAAGTCCAGAAAGTGGGCCTTAATTTCATGGGAGTGGCTAAGTCGGCTCCCCAAAGATGGCAGTTTAGGGCTTTGAGACCCCTTCGTCCTCAACCAAGTCATGGGTGCAAATCTCTGGTTGATGTGGACTCAAGGCGGCCCTGACCTGTGGAAGGTGATATGGGAAAGAAAATACGATGCGGCAGGGGAACCTGAAGGAAGACTGAGAAGTGAGACGGAGATTAGAGGTTCAGCAATCTGGAACCTGGCGAGGGGCAACAAAGACCTGATAAGGAATCACAGTTTTTGGGAAATACGAGTAGGGGACAAGGCCAGGTTCTGGGAGGAATCATGGCAGCAACGCGAAAGACTCATCCATAAGGACAACCTTCACGACATCCACGCTTTCACGTCCCAGGCTGAGGCAACAACCGTCGGCAATTTCTGGAAATCAGACGAAGAAGGATATTGGCACAATTGGAAACAGAAAGAGGATTGGGAAGGGGCCCCAGAAACTGACAGATGGAACGAGTACTACACAGAGATGGCATCTCGTAAAGTAGCAAGGAAAACAGGGTCCGACATTCTTAGATGGGGTAAACGAATTCAAGGTAATTTCTCAATAGCAGAAGCCTACTACCAAAAAGTCAATCAAAATCAACAGCCAGAAACCAAACAATGGAAAAATCTATGGAAAATCAACCACTGGCCGAAAGTATCATTCTTTGTTTGGACTTTACTCCACAGCAGAGCGCTTACCTGGGACCAGATGCAGAGGAAGGGGCGCCAAGGTCCATCCCGTTGCGCACTCTGTAATTCCCAAGAGGAGACTATGGAACATTTGATGAACCGATGCACAGTCAGCAATTCCCTGTGGGACAGTCACTTTAGATTGTTTGAGCGCCGCCACAGAAATCATCGGAACATTGTAAACACCATAGCAAACTGGCCGAGAAAACCTTACCAAAATCTGGTGGTCAATCGTGCATGGCTCCTTTCGACCGGGTTCCTGCTTTGGAACATCTGGAAAGCACGGAATGGGGCAATTTTCAAAGTGGAATCCAGATCCCCAGCAGCCATATGGGAACAAACCACCAGGAACATACGTGAAACAATCCTAACGGAAAGCTGGAAGGACGAAGACTGGCAGGCGTCGCAAATGGAGGAGGCAATCCTGAAAAGACTTGAGGTAAACCAGAGTATGTTAAATGGGTGTGTCAAAAGAAAAGACCAGATCAGGGAAGTGGCTGAAAGCAACTAGTATCGCCATCCCCCGCGGGGATTCATATAGCTTAATTTTGATAAAACATAACCCGGGAGAGGCTGGCATTGGGGGAGTCTTCAGAGACGCTGGGGGCAAAACCCTGCGAACCTTCGCGATGGACTGCGGGGAAGCCTCAAATAACGAAGCCGAACTGCATGCCTTGAAACGAGGCCTGGAAATTGCTCTACAGGCTAATTTCAAGAGACTCCAAATTGAGGGAGACTCGAAGTTGGTGGTAGACATGGTCAGGAAACTACAGCAGCAACAACCAGTGGACAAAATTAGCAAGAGCTGGAGAACGGCATGGCTTGTAGGAGAAATCGGGAAGCTCCTGCCCAGAATAGACTACCTAATTCCGTCTCACATTAGACGTTCTGGAAACAAACCGGTGGACTGGCTCGCGAACTGGGGCAGTCGGAATCGAGGCAAAGAGATCGACAATGAAGGTCTGTCTCAACTGCTCCCGGAGGAGAGAGACCGCCTCCAACAATTGCTTGACGTCGATAAGGGTGGTAAAGGTAGGCCCGAGGCGAACGACCAGGATCAGGCGGCACACAGCAGTTGTGGGGAAAGATCACAACAGATGGGAACGGACAGCACATCCGTGGGAAAGGACAACAGTTATAGGAATGATAGAATCAGGCAGATGACGGGGCAAGGTAGGACAGGTCGCGGGGACGGAGAAGAAGCGAGACACGAAACATCATCAAGGAAGGATCTGGAGTTAGCTTGGGAAGTCGAGATAATTGATAGAGGGAGGACGACAGGTGACACAAGGAGTACAGAAAGGTTACAGCAGGAGCAGCCGGGAGAATATTGGAGTAATGACGCATAAAGCAGGTCAGTCAAGTCACGCCCCATCCCGAGATAGGGATACTGGGCGGTTAGTCAGAAAATTAAATGGCCAAGTGGAGGCCCGGTTGGTAGGACAGCGGGTAGATAACAACCATATGCCTGAGGAGGCAGAGGGAATGCTCATACAGTTTGGTAAGAACCATGAAAAAAAGCGAAAAGGTGACAGCGCGACCCTGCAACCAGGCCCCTTCCCCGACTCCGGCAAGAAAAGGTGGTATGTTTTCTATCATCCCTATCCTCCAGGCATTATGTTAGCTAGCAATTACGTTATCCTTGTTCGACCAGAAATGTTCCGCCCCAGTGAGCAGAATATCAGTAGTAGAACTGATAGTGGCCTTCCCGGCACTCGGTCGAATCTCCTCTTTCCCTCCAGAGCGGGGGAGGCCTTGCATGGCGATAGTTCTGGTTCCTACTCAGAGATATGGGAGGCGAGGGGGGCTTTGTTGGGTCTCGTCATGCTCCAAGATGGGTATCGCAGCCCCAGCCATATCTGTTCCCTGGATTTCTTCCATGGCTCTCAACACGGAAGCTATCCTCACCAGATGGCTCGGTTTGTTGCGCTTTGCCACGCTGTCTGACACAAGTTTTCTTGGGCTATTGAGAGAGGGCGGCGGGTCATAAGCCGCTTCGCTAGGAGTGTTGTTTTAAGGGTGCAGACTACCAGCCATGCTGAAGCCGGGATGGTCAGCGAGTGGATTATGACAGCGTTTCAACTCAATAGCACTGACTTGTGGTTTTCTATTGTGATAGGTAGAAAAGCTCATACAATTTCAAGGTCCCAGGTCCATGGCAAGATGGCACCAAGGAAGGCTAAATCTGCAAAGAACCGGGAAGATGGCACCAGTAGCCATTCGAAGCCCGACTCTAAAAAGACCATGCACACGATAAACGCGTACATGGTCGAGATTCCTCTGGAGATCCACACCCAAATCAATGGGTGGGAGCGCGAGCTGCGGGATATCAGTGATAACAAAGAAATCCCCCGCGAAGATTGGGAGGATCTGATCCCGGACCCAGGAACCACAAGAGGCAGAAACTCCCTGTTCAATAAAACGCTTCAGCATTACTGGATTATGAAACATGTGGTTGGCCGGGCTATGGAGGTGAATCAGGCCATCCGTGAAGAGGAGGATGAGGAACGCAAGCAGGCTGAGGAGCATCTCAAAAGCCAGCTGGCGAAAGAAGCGGATAATATCAAGAATACTCTCCTGAAAGAGATCGCGGTCGTCCAAGTCCAGGCAGCAAGAAACCATCTGTTGCTGAAAAACATGGAACAAATGTTGCTGGACCTAAAATGGGCCATGGAGCAGAAGCAGCTGAAGCCTGGTACCAGCGCCTCAATGCTTGCCCCGGTCAACTCGTCGGACGAGGATTAGCTGAGTTGAGTCTTTTCTTTTGTTTTAAATGTTGATAAAACAGAACTGTGTCTGGTTGTTAAGTCATGCTCCTGTTGTTAGCTTAGTCAGTAATAGACAAAAACATGGTTATGACAGAAAAAAGGAGCAAAACATTTTCAAATTTTGGTCAGGTTTCAAGGCCGAAAGGTGGCGGTCTGGTTTCCTGCGGGCAGACCCGCCACCTGAACTTTAGTATGCTGTAATTTTGTTTTGTCATCTGGAATGAAGAATGCCTAACCTTACAAAAAAAAAAAATTAATGGGAGAATGGACTTCGCTAACAATAAGGGAAGAACCCAAACAAAAGGGACATTAGAAGCCGATTAGGAAAAAACTAGACACGAGGAGACAAAAAAAACAACACAATCGCTTAGAACATGTTGTCACTACTACAACACCCTCCAAAAATTTCACTACATTCAACTTTTGGAGCCTACCTCACTGTTATATCAAGTGTAGCCTTGGTCGTCAAGTGTCTCCTTGGTCATCAAGTGTCGTTTCAAGTCATTTTATATTTTAAAGTGTCATTTATCATTTTTATGTGTCGCCACATTGATTAGAATATCTCTAGTGTATTTCATGGTAATAACATCTTTGTTTGTTGTAAAATGACAATTTTGGGTCGTAGTTGCACACACTTTGCACATTGTACTTGGGTAATGTATGTACATTGTCGTTTTGATTCCTACTTATAATTTTTCAAGCTTGTCTACGTTTTCTTGATGAGTTGGTATGTGTCACGCATGATTTTATGTCTAAACTTATTGAGTCCACCCCTTGTTCTAATATCCATACATAAAAATTTTGATTGTTCATCTGAACCCAATATGGCAAAGAGCACAAAAGAACACTCTTAGGCCTTGAGCGGGAATTCTTCATTGTTCAAAAGCACACCTCACACCCTCCAAGAATGCATAACGCACTCCTAAGAATCTTTCCCCTTGTTCTGAATTGTGCCCTTGAAGAACCAAGCCTTCCTTTGAGTGTAATACTTTGACTCAAAGGACTATAGCCTCCTTGAGCACATGAGTGCACCCCAATGTCCTGAAGCTTAACTCCTTTAGCATTTAGTAATACACCCTACACCCTACTTCGCCTCTTTTGAGCACATGAGTGCACCCTGAAGCCCTTAAGCCCCATCCTTCATCCTTTGATACTACACCATGCACCCTCCATTTCCTTCTTGAGCGCATGAGAACACCCTGAAGCTCCTAAGCCTTTTCCTTTAGCCCTCATGAATTTTCTTTTCACCCTCCATGTCTCCCTTGAGTACACAACGCACTTGGGAAGCTCAAAGCCTCATCCTTCATCCTTCAGACATTCGCCTTTCACCTTCCCTTGAGTTTCTTTCTCTCTTCTTGAGCACATCCCAAAGACCTGAAGCTCCCTATCTTCAACCCTTCATCCTTTATAAGTGTGCCCTTGTTCCTAGAAGCTCTCCTTGCTCTTCCCAAGTGAACCGATAAGACATAAACAAAAAATATGCATGAAACATGTTAGAATAGGATATTTTTTAGGCTGATGTTTGCTTTCCATGAGTGATTGCAGTTACAGGTATTTGAGGAACAACATGGTAAGGATACATGAAGAATATCGGGCAAAGAAGGAAGCCAAACGAAGCATTTAAGAACAAATAACACATTGAATTATTAACGATCGAAGTACCCTCAAGACTCCATAAGATCAAATAACCTTTGGAGGGTGAAGACATCAACGATCGAAAGTTGCATCTGACAACAAAGACACAAGTGGAAGCCATGTCACCATTGAAGAAAGCCCATGTCATCAATCACTTCAAGTCCAAGTCATCAATGATAGTGACTTGTCATGTTCTAATCACATGATGATGTGGAAGTTATGATGTAATCATGTAATTATTGTAAGGACCAAGAAGTGGAAGTCCAAGAGACGTGTGTGGACAAAAGAGACATGTATATAAGCCTTTAGACATGTAATACCAAGAGTCATATGTAATTCCAAAAGTTATTTGGAAGTCCAAAGGTTCTAGAAGTCAAAAGGTCATTAGAAGTTGGAAATTTAAGAGTCATGAGGATATGAAAGGTTTGTAACACCCTCCTCCCACACCTACCTAAGTAACCATCCAACCGGGGTAAACATGTGACAAGAAGTTACTATGATATGATTCGACCTCCTAAGTCGCATTAAGGAAGTGGAACCGATGGAAATAAACCATACATACCTTCAACATCAACAATAAGACTCCTAAGAACCATCCCAACCTTTCTGCTAACCAGTCCCTGAGTCCTACTAAGGTTTTATATCACTTGACCCCCGGATGCTCCCATGCTATGGGCCTGATAGCATCTAGAAGGCTCTGGATTCTCTCATGACAAGGCATGCAATCATCCAGGGGCTATTTTTCTCAGTGTTGTGCCAGTGTCCCCAAGATTTAAGCCAGTTTTTCAAGCCCAGAGCCCAGGTCATTGCCTAAGATTGAATGACACCTTCAGAATAGAAAGATAACAAAGAAAAAATGATGCAAACGCAAATACTTGAACAATCCCTTGACTGGACCCCTGCTAGCCATGATAGGCATTTCGTCAAACATATCATGAATATGTAATCTACAAGTGTAAATAACAGATCTAAGCTAGGGGTCTCATACTCATCTAGGAATCACTAAGCAGCATTGATGCCCCAACACATTAGCTGCCATTTCATCCATTAGGTCATATATATGTTGTTCATTCATTTACAAGTGAAAACATGATGAGAGCCATAAATAGCCGCTATCATATACATATTCATAACCAACATAATAGGGACAAAAATACCAAGGAAACAACAGCCATATAATCCACATATAAACCAATACAATACTCATAAAATAACAAGGAGAAATAACCTCATATTAATGATGTAAAGGCCAACCAATTGCGGGACTTCCACAGACCACCCGACTGTAGACATGGCTGAGCCAAAAATATCTTTAGCCAGTCACCCCCATGCCATATTCCAAGCAAGAATGTGGGATCTCATAAAACACATCAATCCAAAACCATCCAAGGCTTCCAAAGGCAAACCACCTCAACTCATAAACAGTGATTCCACCTCATGGTCAGACATCACAAAAACATCATCAGATTGGTGTCTACCCAATCCTTCTAGGGCTCCAGAGCATTTGTTCCAACCAAGGCTTCCAGGACTAGTAACTCAACCCATAGCTTATTCCGGGATTCCAAAGAATTTATCCAAGAAATGGAAAGGCTAGGCAAATCCACTATCAATCCGGGAAATCCTCCATGCCAATTACATATCATAACCAAGAAACCACATGCATGTTCCATGCATGCTGAAAATAGTGATAAAAACATACATGCAACTCGGTACCTACAAGAAAAACCTATTGTAGCAGTTGATCCTAATGTACTCTTGCACTTTTATTCTCTTCCTTTGTCTTCTTGTTCCAAAACCCCAAGTATGCCACACTCTCCAAGAGTTCTCCAATAAAACTCTAAGTATCCAAGAGTATGAGAAAGAGAATAGAAAAGAGCTCCACTAAAACTGAACTGACCAAGCTTGCCAACTGATCCTTAGAAGCCTTTTTATCAATGAGGGCTGTATTTTTTTATTTTCTATTATTTTCCTTCATTTTCCTCCTCACATGCAACCTATGACCTTTCACCTTCCTTTCCCCTAATTTCCTTTAATTTCATAAATAAATGCCAATTAATGCCACTTTGCCTTTCCAAATCCTTTGCCATTGCCTTTGCTAATTTCCTTTAGCCATAATAATCGAAATGAACACCCACCAGGATGTCCTGCCCAAAATTCAGCTTGGAATACATGTCCCATCAATCGTGATCTTATATTTTTTTACATGTATTTTTAACCAGGGTTGTTAAGGAACCCTCCCCCTTGGGGGAACACCATCCTCGGTGTTCAATGCCACCTATAACCAGAAATATTGCGGAAAACAAAAAGTACTTCCTATGGATATTTATAACACAAACCATTGTAGTATTTACAATGACCATCTGCTAAAACATGACAAACATACCATTCACTGGAGCTTCATAACACAACTCATTATGGTATTTACAATAATAACCACATATACACACATACACATTTTCTTCACCCAACAAATAATCATCATGCCTATGGCATTTTATAAATCCATCTTGATACAATATTTACAATAATACACACATATGCACAATTTCTCACCCAACAAATAAAAGGATACGATGCCTGCATCCGCAACAAGGGAATCCAAAGGCTCACATCTTCACCCTCAAAAGTAGTACCCACTACAAGGTCAAATCTGCATCTAATGTCTAGTGCTACAATCTAGTGCCACTTGTCCTCTCAGTGAATAGTTATCAACTCATTGTTCTAGGGTGCACTCCAAATGTGCATCTGATTCCATCTGGCAATGCTAATGACCAAAACAAATCCATCCCTGACCTTCCCTTCTTTGCTGTATAGTCCCTTGCGAAATCCAGTCACCCCCTTCCATGCAGTCACATACCTTCCAAGTTCCACTAGCACCCCCATCCTGGGCATTCCATCCCTCGACAAGATTTCCTCACATCGGAAGGTCTAGAAACCAAGGCATATCCTTGCCTCAAACCATCATACCGATCATAACCTGATCATGGAAATCAATGGACACTATTGGTTACTAGTGTCCCATAATAGCCCTACTCCCGAATACTTTACCAGAATACTACTTGTTCCAATAATTTTTGCTATTGTTGCTAATGCTTGCCGTCAGTTTTGACCACCCAACCGGGAATTTCATGCTTTCCTGTACCAAGCACATAACTGCCATTAGATTTAAAATAAATTGAAATAATTAGTAGCTCATCAATAAGGTACAATAGAAATCTTGTTTACTTCCTATCACAATAAGTCAATCTAGCATCTTTGACCAAATCATCATGTATAAACATATCTCATCATGTTAGATCAAAACAAAACCATCATAGATCAAAGTCATAAATCACATGTAATCATCATAAACCAAAATCATAGATCACATGTAATCATCATAGACCAAAATCATAAATCACAAGTGTTGTAGCTCCCAGAGACAACCTCGGATTTCTTACAAGGCCAGTGCCTGGGCACACCTAAATTTGGAGTGTCTCAAATGCTCCACAATTAAGGGAGGCCTCACTTATATTATATATGTATATATAATGGTTTGGTTCATTCCTCTAAAGGATTAAAACATGGATTTCTTGGTACTTCTTCCCATATACAAATCTCAGAAATATGTATAAAACAGCGAAGGCCGAGTAGTCCAAGGGCTTACAATTTAATAGACTTTTGCAGAGAAATGATAGAGGATGAGGAGGAGGAATAACTCATCATATGGAGCTTAAATGATCAAGAATTCTATGCCTAACACATAGAGCTTGCAGCCTTAAGAATTCCTATACTTATTTGAGTCAGAAATAGATATAATTGGAAGAAGAGAGGTTGCGTGCTATGATTCATGAAGAGCAACTATTAAAGATATAATTTCAATAATCCATGTAGGCAATAGCATTAACAATGTTGATACAAATGAATATGTGAGGAACTTACAGGCACATGCATAACATATTGATACCAGCGAATCTGTGAGGAAGTCTTGAAATATTTCTAACAGCAGTAATTACATGAGTTCAGAGAAGAAAAATGAAAAAAATGGGTTTTAACAAAGGGAGAACATACTACAATACTTGGAGGGGGAATCACCACCATTTCTCTTCATATTCTAGAAAATTCGTATTGTAAATCGATACTATCTGAAAATAACATGTAGTGTTTCTTTAGAATTTCTTAACCTTTGTAAAGTCTTGCTTCCTCCTATTTATTCTAGAGAAGGGTGCATGGACATTCATTACAACAAAAATATCTTCGGCCGAGTCTCAACTATCAGGTTGACTAGTTGTCTCGGCCGGGATGGCTCTGTGGCCCAAAAATATTACAGAATTAATTACCACACTGAACGAAGGCATGCTACAAGACAAAAATAAGTAAACAACCAGACATAAAAATAAATGAAAAGCCTTTTTGCCCATCCTGTGATCGCCCCTACCTCAGGCTGTAATTTTCTCATGGTATGGCCTCCTATGCTGCTCAACTAACCCCATCGATTCTGCCTTTACTACTTGAATGCCTTGTTCTATGGAGGATGGAGTGGGTTGACTGTAAGTGCTTGTTTCGACTGTCCTTCATTGTGTAGTGGAGTGAGGTTCCATGATGAGCCATTAAATCTTACTGCGACCCCCATAGTGTCTTCAACACTTTGCATCATACTTACTTTAATGTCGTAGCTGCCGAGCCATCGGCCTTAAGAGCCATGTACCATGCTATCGAGGTTGTGAGGCAGCGGGACTTTTACTCTTGAAAGCATTGCAGAACGACAGGCTCTCATGCTCCTTGGCCCCATTTGGTTTAGCCCCTTTCTGCTTTTCTTATCATATGGTTGGGGGCTATAACTAGGGCCTTAGCCCTCGGGTGTTAAGGCCTTCGGTCTCTTGTTTGGGGGACCTTTTTCCTTTGTTGCACAGAATACTACATCCCGACACTTGATATGCTTTACCTTCGGTGTCTCCCTTTCTAACTTGCGATCGCTGATCAGCAGGATTGGGCCCACCAAAGATATCACAATCGCAACCCCGTAGAGGGGGACCTTTTACCTTATTTCTCAGTGCTGGCTAACTGTCTAGATGCAGGAGATTTATAGGCTTAATAACATAATATATCATGTCTGGGATGATCCCCGCTTATCGCAATCGCAGGCCAAGAGAGACTGAGTGTTATACAGGAAAATGACCTCCTCGTCAACTCAGAGAACAAAGACATGATGACTGAAGGACTGACCAAGTTCACAGGGCCAGTTGTCAAGCTAAGTTGTCCAGACACTATCAACATGCTTTATAAAGCTTCTCAACAAGATTAAGGGTGCGTACATGCCTAGGGTAACTCTACTTGCTACCTCGAGAACAACGTTAGTGAACCTACATCAAGTTCTATGGGTCAAAGGAGCGAATTGACTAAGAAAATATCCCTATATTCTCTCCTATGTCAGCTCATAAAAGCAAGGAAACATCAGAACTTGACCTGTTTGGGGGAATTACTAATTCCTAATGGAGTATGCAAATGGGAAAGAGCACTAAAGCATGAAACATCACTTCTTTTGCCTAATGGAACTCATGAAGGACTTGGCAACCCTAAACCTACATGTTATATATGCAAGGCTTGGGCCATTATGAAAGAGGTCGAAACATTTGAAAGGATTGCCTATTTGACTATCAAGCAGAGTCTTAGACTAAGGCATTAGAAGAGGTTAAGAAGGGAGAGAGAGAGAGGAGTTGGAGGGGTAAGGGAAGGCTGATGCAACTGATGGTTGTAATCACTCTTTCTACATCAATATAGAACTGCAATTGTGTTGTCCACTCCGTGATGTTGGTAGTATAAACTTGTTTATATGTTGATCTAATATCTTCTAGCATGAGTGGCTTAGTTATATGCAACTAGATATCTTTTATATGTTCATGCATTTGTTTATCAAGGTTTTATGTTGTGATATTATGCTTGTCTTTGCTATGTGCAGGTTTTGATCTGGAGCTAGCTCAGGGGTCTTCCGCCTAGCTGCATTGCGCTCTCCAGCAACACCACACTAAGACTCAAGGTAATAATTCCTTCTCGCTTTGATATTCGTTTGTTAAACATAGATATGCATGTATCTTTGTGACAGTTGTAGCTAATCTGACTATCTGCCGAGGATCCGGGAAGATCCTTGAGGGTTTTCTACATCACCAAACACCTGTGCATTAATCCCTATAGCAGAATTGGTGACTCCGCTGGGGACTACACTTATTTCTTAGTTTTTCCCTGAGAGTTCCTAGATCTCTCTTTCTTCCAGGGCTTCCTGTACTTCTTCATTCCCTTTCCGACCACTTAGGACCATACAACACCCTTCTCTCAACGATCAACCCTAGATCTGATCCCCACAGCCTATTTTTTTAGTGTTTTTCCTCACTAACGTAGGTTACCAGTGAAAACAGTGCTTTATAAAGCAATGTGCCCTCACAAAAAGAGCATTATTACTAAAACTAACTCTTTGTAGCCTCTAGTACAGAGCGTTAGTCAACCATTTCTTGATAAACAACTTAGCCTGTGAACTCATGGGTTGGGAAATTTGCTTATAGACTGATCAAGGATCTACATCTGCACTTGTTTGACTGATCTGTGTCCTGAACAAACTTTTTTTTAAATAAATTTTCTTTACTTCTTAAATTTTTTATTTTCATTAAAAGAAAAAATACAATTTTTTTTACTGTTTTCTGCTTAGCTGGTTAAGTTCTGCATTATTTGGTTATAATAGTTGTTAGTGAGCATTGAAGTTCTATCAGTTATGCTAGTGTTGTACTGAATAGGATGCATGGAATGAATAATGATATATGAATGACTCTCCCTTTGTAAAAGTAGCTTCTTCATCGAAAGTGAACATTTACAAGCATTTTTTTTGCATGATTTGAGTCAAAGTCCCGTATAATTTCATACATCAACACCCCTACCGAAGACTCTAACGAAGTACATTTAAAATCTACCTAATAAAATCAATCAGCAACTCTTTTTAGAGTAAACACACTTTAATTTAGGCTAGGATCTTGGGATAGGCAGTGTGATTTAACTGCCCAAGATCATACACTGAAACTAGTGTCATTAAAAGAGAGAAATCCTTCTACACTCATACTATTCGGGACCACTCTAGTAAAAGTAGAGCTAAATACAAGACAACATTGGACTGTAAGTGAAGGTAGCCTACCTTTGCTTACATCTCCTTTGGGTATTCTGTGTATCGGGGATCCCTTCGGGGATATCGGAGCTGAGTCAGGGACTCATGTATCCTGCCCACACAATGTACTATCTGCGACTATGTCCCCCCTAGTAGTGTCTGTGATCTGAGGTATCATTCATGGCCATACTATTAAGGACTAACACAAGGTGACTGGGGTGGGCTACCCTAGTACCTAACATAGACGGACCTACTCTGTCTTCGGTTTTTGGGAGGGTGCTTGTCTTCACGAGAGTACTTGGCCCTTTAATCTAAGGTTCAGATGAAGCTCTAGAGTAACCATAACTGTACATTTGGCCAGCTCTCTTTGTTATTCATTGTGATACTGGGTTTCATCTCCAGTGATCGGTGCTTATCAGACAGGGTCATTTCCCTCTGCTTGTTGATTGATTTACTTAGTGTATTTTTTATTTTTTAGGTGCCAGAGTGTTATCACCGAGACTTTAATAAACATCACTATAAAATTTACTGATAAAAATTATTGGCCACCGTGGCTACATCTGACCCTCGTCGTCAATCTAGACGGTTGTTAGGACTTCCCCCACTCACTGTGGAGGATCCGCCGAGCTCCAGTGAACCGGATTCCCCATCTTCAAGAAATCAGTCTTCGAGATCTCACACAAAATCAGTTTGGACATCCCACGATTCAAGCTTACCGGAGGATTTCTTTACTGAAGGATTTCTTCCTCCATACAATCCTCCAATCACGAATCCGTTGGGCCCACTCTTGGTTCTCGTTGCATCTGTACCTCCTTTGTCTTCAGTTGGAACACTTCCACCCATCCTGTCGACGACTAATGGGTCGTGGGATTTTTTGGACACTTTTGGTCCCCCACCACTTCCCTAATTAACAGTCAATACCACACCTATGATGGTGAACCTCGCTATCCCATTTGTCCCAGGTTCAAACCCTATCATGACACCCTCCACGAGTGGAACCTAGTGCATTTTGGGTTCTGTCCCTTTTGTGTCAACCCCTGTACCTTTGACAAGTGCTACATATAGATCTCCTTATAATGCTCAATATAGCACAGTTAGTGCGGGTCCCTTCAACCAACAATATGGTTGGCATCCATTGTATAGTTCTAATCCCCAAATTCTGGTATCTGGGGGTACCACTCCCAGTATGCATATACCGGCCGGGAGCATAATAACTCCCCCTCCATTTTCAGGTATGCATGGTCAGTCACTGATTGACATGAACCCTCGTTATGTTATTCCAGGACCTACGGTTAGTTATGTGGCAAGTGGGAACCCTCAAGGAGGTCCCAATCAATCCATGGGGGCACCCTACTCACAACCTCAAATGAGTCAAGGGGGCACTGCTTATCCTGGGGCACTTCTATCCCCCAGCCTAACAATCCCTATGGAAACCCACAATACAATACCATACCCCAAGGCACCTACTATACCACGCAACCTGTGTATAATATTGGGAACAACACGATGGGAGGACCGCAAGGATCCTCAAGTCATATGTCATCGCCTTGGTCCGATTCAGGGGCATCAAACACTTTGCCTTTCTTGGAAATGCTTGATATCCCTGACTTGTACAAACTTACAAATGACCCCATCTATCATAACTTACTTTGGCCACCAATCCCGCATAAAATACCGACAGACATCCCGAAGTTCGAAGGGAAACAAGGGGAGGATCCAGGTACACACATCACCACCTATCATCTATGGTGTGTTTCTAACTCCATGGTGGATGATAGTATCCGGTTACGTCTCTTTCCCCGCACCCTTACTGGCAACGCAGCCAAGTGGTACATTGAGTTACCATGTGCATCAGTCAATACCTTTGGCGCTCTAGTGATGGAATTCTTAAAGCACTTCTAGCTACCCATCCGCTATGAAACTAGGACAAAACTCCTCACTTCATTACGTCAGGATACCGCCACCCACATCTCTGATCATATACATGAATGGAGACATAGGCGGAGGTTAGTCAAAGCTCCCCTCCCAGACTATCTATTAGTGGATTGGTTCTGCAAGTCTCTACTCCCCCAAATCGCTAAGGATGTCGCCTTAGGTGGTGCAGTCACAGAAGACCAATCCATTCGTCGTGCTCAGCAACTATATGTGATATATTCGCAGTATGACACTCTATACAACGTAATTCCCAATGCCCCTTGCAATTCCAATGATCTCGCTACTCAGCAACCCGGAGCGCACACCGATGGTATTATCGGTGCAACCTCTGGGGCTGCTGTAAAACAAATTAACAGTCACATTGCCCAGATGTTAGTGGACCCCTCTACCAAATCGACTTCTCTTCCTACCACCGCGATAAACTCTGTGCAGTCTACACAAAAACTCAGTGGTAAGAACAAGAAGAATAAGAAAAAGACCACTCCTTCTGAAGAGTAGTCAACAAAGTAGCAAAACCCAAAGCAGAAGGCTATTGTGCCCTCTGATGATGGAAAGGATAAACCTGCCAGATTCCCTTGCAAAATTTGTGCCGAAGACCACATGACCTATCACTGTCCACGTCTTCAGGAATGCACAGATTTCATTGCTAAAAAGGACACTGGCAGGACCCCTGTTGTCCTGAATAATCCTTTCCCTGCTCAGCAGCAGCAACACCTTATTGCAAACCAACCCCAACCCCCGCAAGGGGGCAATGGCGGTTCACAACATCCTTCAACTGGTGAAGGACCCTCTACCATTTACACCTTTGAAACGGTAGATCTACAAACCAGAGCCAAACCTTATGGAGCTCAAGTCGCTCATGCAGAGGAACCTGTTAGCCACCTATACCAATAGGTTTTCATTTTTCATGATTGACAGTGGAAGTGCCAAAAATGTTCATCTTTCGTGGTACTAAGGTTCCATTTTTGTGAAAGAAACAAACAGTTAAAAAATGTAAAGAGGGTATGCCTTAAAAGAATAATCAAAAGGCAAGAAAATGAACTGGTCAAAAGGAAAAATAAATGAAATGAACCCCAAATAAAGACCATGAAAGTGGCTAAGCCAAAATGCCACTGCTATCTTGATGGATGGTCCAACAGTTCAAGCTGGGCCATACCATGTTTTCAATTGCCTGTTCTAGACTAGAGAGAAACTACCTACTCAAACAGTTCAAGCTTGGCAGATGACTAGTTGGCTAGAGAAAGGAAGGAGCCCAACTGCTTAATCTGGGCCCCTAGAAGACATAAGGGTAGACTTAGATAGGAGGGCAGCAAAAAGAAAAGAGGATTATCAGGGTTTGCAAAGCTAAGTGCACCCATCCAAAAGAAGAAAGAATGTTAGGCATATTAGGCAGGGTAGGCAGTTGAAGGTTGCAGAAAACAAGATCTAAACACATGATATATGAAAATCATATCTGATCTCACCAATGAGAAAAAGGCAAGAGCAATGGCCTTTATGGAAAACTAACAAACCATCACTAACTTCCCTCATTCCCTTCAAAAGTTTTCTTACTAACATCCCCTTGAGGACTGTAGGATATACCTAAACAGTCCTTCTTACATTTCTCATTTGTGAAATTCATGTCAAGTTGTGACCTTCTTCTCCGAAAAGAAGCCACATTTCTTGTGTAAAATCATTCCTCACTCTCATCTGCTTCTAAATCTAAGTTTACTCATTAAACTTAGCTCTCAGTTCCTCTTTCACATCCCAAATCCATATTAATTTCTAAACTTACTATATAGCTCCCTAAGTGCTCCCCCTCCCCCTACTATTATAGCATTTTATGCAAAAAACCCAAAAAATATGTAAATATCCCCCCCCCTTTTAGCATTATAGCTAAGTAGCATTCTCATGGGAGACATTAGTCCATCAGGGACTCTAGTCAACCCTTACTTTGGAATTAATCTAACCCCTGGTTAGATTAATAGCCTATAACTAAACCCTTACCCATCATTCACCCGAAAAACCTTTGAAAATTCACCCCCGCGGTCAAACCCAATGTTTAAATATTTTGTTAAGCCCCGTCGCATTAACCCTTATCCATTTGAAACCCATAAAACCCTCCAAAACCAAAGTTTTTGAACCCGCAGCATTTAAATATTATTTAATTATCGGGCGGGTCCCGCCGCAAACGTGCACGCCGTGTCGGAGCACCCGCCAACCGTTGATCTTCCGCCACCCCCAATCCAACGGTGGGCGGGTAATCTGGGCGGTGGATGTGCCGTGGTTTAGCGTCCGGGGAGCGGGTGGTTTTGCTCCCGTACGCAGGACACGCGTCGGCCGCTGGGGTTGTTCGGAGCCCCTCTCCCCAATACCACCTTTCCCCAAAGGCGGTGCGGGGAAACCGAAAACCACCCTCCCGCAAACTGCCACCCCTGTCGCGTCGACCCCATGTCACGGTGACATCATGCCCGAAGCACCCGCCTCTACGCCACGTCGCCCTCCACGCCATCTCGCCACCTCCGCATGCCTCCAGCGTGTCCCGCCACGCTGGCATCCAAGTCAGCATCCACGTCACCGTCCGTACCTGGGGTCCGCTGATGACGTCATGATGACGTCATCGTGGAAAAGCGCCAAAATGCCATATGCGCCAAATTTATCGTTATAAGCACGAAAATGGACCGCTTTTGGTCATTTTCGTTGGAAAGGTGAGGGAGCTGTTTTGCTCGTTTACGCCAAAATTGCCTCCATATTTCGAATTCAAAAGATTTGGACGCCGCCACCTGCAAAATTCAACTACATTCTTCACCCATCGATCAACCCGACAGCTCTCGGCGCTAATTATCCAAGTATTTTGCCAAACCAACCCGTTTGTCGTGTTCTTCCCATTCTCTGCGAATTTGCCACTAAAATTGCCTAAAGAACTCCTAATTTAATGATGTTCACCTGTTAATGGTAGCCTTCAAAGATCTAAGGCACCCTGTATTCAAGTTTTCACTATTACACAGTTGTTTTAGGCTTAAATGCACGTTGAACTCTCACGCCTGCCCGACATTGTTCCCTTTTTCCGAGTGTATGATTTGAAGACTTTATTTTTCACCAGACTATAATCCTGCTCCCCTCTGCAATTTTCCCTCACTGTCCATAATTCCTGTGAATTCACCAGAAGAAATCAGAGTCAAGTCAACTCATCCAAGTTGCTCCTTCTAAAAGATAAATCTGGCCCCATCTGCATTTAGTCTGCCACCTTGCTTCTAAAAGCCTTACAAGCTATCATATTCAAATTGTTACACTCAGAAGCTGCATTCTAAAGATAACACCTGAAAGTTATACAATGGGTACACCATCAGCTCTCAGTGTTGCTCCTATGAATCCACCAAACAAGGAGCTTGAGGCCATGCCTCTTGCTGACAGAGATTACCTCATCCAGGACCTTGTGGCTGACAGGAACCATTTACAGACCTTTCGCCAATTGAGGGACAGCTATTTGAGCAACAATGACATGCATGGGATATGGGAGTCCAATCTGCCTTACTATTTCCTCCCATCTGTCAATATTTTTCCAGAAATCATCCACTTATGTGCTGAGAATTATGATCCAACTCAGAGAAATGTCAAGTCTCCATCTGGGAGCATACTCTTCCACATCAATCCTGACTCCATCAACCAAATGCTCAACTTCAAGCAAACTCAGCTGCTGTTTCCCTTCTCCATGAACTATTTACTAGATGCAGGCACCAAACTTTCCACTGCTGACATTGAGAAGGTCACCAAGACATTCATGAGAGCTGACCGCCAGCCTACAGGGCCACCTCCTTTCTTGTATGTCCATTTCACTGATGTAGGCAAACTCCTGGTTGACATGATCTCCTATGTGTTGGGCTACAAAACCAGTGAGCACATTGATGAGACAGTGCTGGTGTTATTAGCTGCTTACAGCCCAGGCCAGCCTCCCGCCTACAAATATAACTTTGCCAAGTTTATAGCCAACAAAATACATGACCAACTCTTGAAAGTGGATAGGGAGGGTGTGTTCAAATATTCATCATATATCTACCACTTGTTCATGTATTATCAGTCCGAGGCCTTTCAATGACCTATCAAGAAGCTGGATTCTAGGGGAGAAAGGAGGTCTGTCATCTTCTGGTCATCAGTTTTCCACCAAGTCCAAGATTCACCATATTCATACTGTGAATTTATTGACCAATTTGTCTACCCGGTCTCTTGCCTATTGATGAGATCCCCTCCTCCCAGACTGTCATTTGAAATCCAGAAAACTCTGCAGCTATCCAAGAACTATAAAATAGGTGATTGGTACCTATACCAAAATCATACAGTTATCAGAATCTATGGCTGTGAGCTCTGTCCATATAGGCTCCCAAGATATGTACCAATGAGAATGTTCGCCTTGGAATACTATAGGCAGCTTATTAACTCTGACCTCACCCACTTTCATAGTGCCAAGAAGAAAGCCCATCTCAAGTTCAAAGACCACCTGGGCCCCTTTATCATGAATAAGAAAGAGGGTTGGCAAGAGGCTGATCAAATTCTCAAAGATAAATATAAGCTATCAAGAAGCTTCTGGTGGGTCCCTTATGACCCTGAAGGCTTCATTAGTGCTAGAAGAGTCAAGTACAGGCTGCTAGGGTATAAGCACTGTAAATATCCACAAATTGAGCAGTATGCCAACCAACAAGAATGGTTGTAAGGCACATTAATTGAGGAACTAACTCAAGAAGAAATAATGGAAAGAAATGTCAAGGATTTAGAAAAAACTCTTGACTTAGATTCTGTGCAGCAGGTAACTTTCAAGCAGCCGCATCCAATTGGAGAAGGTACCTCCACTGCTGCAACCGCACCAGTCACCCAGGGGCCATCTACATCAGCATCAGTTACAGAAAAAGGTAAGGGAATAATGGGTGCAGAAAAAGAAGTAGTAAAAGAAAAGCCTGCCTCCTCAATTGGGCAGCAGCAAGAGCAAACCCCTCCACCACAAACAGAGGCACCAACAGTGCCTGCCTTGCAGACCCCTGCACATGAGGAAAGGGGCAAGAAACGGGACCGAGAGGAGTCCACACCTGCTAGTGGATCCACTCAGCAACCCGAAGCCAAAAGACAAAGGGTTGATTCTCCCGTCATAGAAGAAATCAGCGAGGAAGTCCTTGAGAGCCCAAGGAAAGAAAGAGAAGACAGCGAGCAGACAGCCACAAGCTCTTTTCAACAAGAGCAAGGAGTACAGCTTGGTATGGAGGTGTCCTCCTCCACTCAGCAGAGCAAGAAGCCTTCCAGCACCAAGGCTTCCTTCAAAGAGATAAAGGCACAAAATGAGCTGTTAAGAGTGGAGGTATACAAACAATTTCTCAAGGCAACGCCAACTAAACAAGAGAGGCTGATGTCTATATATGATATCCAAGAGGAAAAGATAATCCTCAGCCATTTCAAACCCAAGGTATCGCAGCCTCACTCAGCTGCAGATTTTGTAAAAACAAAGCTAGAAGTCATGGCAAAAGACATTCACCCCATGGATCAGATAGAGCTGCATAAGCAAACGGGGGAAATGGTCTATGCCACACTGGTAGACAGGGCCACAATGGCCCATGAATTGAAAGAATCTCTGAAGAACACCAACACCCAGCTAGATTTGGAGAGAATGTCCTCCATGGCCAAGGACAACAGGATCAAAACACTGGAGGACATCATTGTGGACTTAGGACATGATCCTAAGGATCCTAAGGGTGTGAGGGCCCTTATGAAAAATAAAGAGGATGATATTGCTGCGTTGAAGAAAAGACTGAAATTGCTTCCTACTGAGCACCCTCAAACAGCAGAATTGCAAAAAGAAAAGGAGTCTGAAGATCAATTGGACCTAATAATGCAGCTGAATCAAAGAGTGATTGATCTGGAGAAGGAGCTAGAAAGGGCACTCCTAGACAAACAGGGAGAATCAACCTCCCAACCTCCTCAGACTGCCTCAACCACTGCCACAACTACAGAGGCAGCAGCGACCCCTGCAACGGCTACAGCAACAACAGATGCGGCAGCAGCAACATCAACAGCTCCTGAGTCCAGCTTAGACATGGATGAATTGACATAAGTTATCAAAGAGCTGGAGCTTCAGGCGACAGAGATCAAACAAGCCAAGAAGAAATTGGCAGAGCTGGAAGCTAAGTATGACAAATCCAAGATGACTGTAGCAGAGCAGACCAGAGAGATTAAGGCCCTCAAAGACAAACTAAAGGCCTTAGAAAAAGAACTAAAACTAGAGAATACCCTGGCAGAAATAAAAAGGATTTTGTGGGCCCGGATTTACCACTCCCTTACCAGACAATGGAAGTCAATCAGAACAGTGCATGAACAGATGGAATTAATAGGCCAAGCACAAATTGAGAGCCAGAAAGCCAGAACAGCACTAGGGAATAGGCCTGAGCAGGCCAATAGGATGATAAATTTCCTTAACAATCAAACCAAGGAGGAGCTGGCAGCCCTGAACATCATCAACAGAACAGATGCTGTCCTCACAACTAAAAAGGTGCTGACCCTCAGAAATTTTGTACAAACTGTAGAGAGAAAATGTCATGAAATGCAGGCTGAGGTGGATGAATACAAGCTTAAAATGGGAGCACTGCAAGACAAGGGATTGCCCAGCCTACTGACCAGCACAGGAAGACTACTCCCCCATGAGCAATATGCTACGAGGATGACAAATTTTATTGAAAATCAGATCACAGCATCCGCCAGTACTTCTGAAGAAACAGGACCTCCATCAGGGCAGAGCCTCTATGACAAGCTTGAAAATCTATTCTACATTGAGCATGAGATTAATCACTTATTTGAGGTCCCACCAAATTTTTACAGGTATACAGAGACAGATGAAACCTTGGTAAAGATACGAAGACACCAATTACCCAAGGAAGATTGGTGGCAGGCGATGCTACAAATTGTTCCTCAGTAATCTCAGCTTGGTCAGTCCTAGTCAGCTTCAGCTCAACCAAAGTCAAAAACAGAATCAGGACAGCATGCAAGGTGGCCAAAAAGGATGACTCAGCGGAAATACCATGACAGCAAGCCAAGACAAAGGAAATGCGCAGATTTTGGGCAATACGGCTCTAGCCGACTCAATGTGTTACAAAGTCAAAATTCTCTGACAATTTTGGACATCTAATACACTAAGCAGTTATTACAACATTTATCCTCTCAGCTGCAATTCTCCAGGAGTTGGCACAGTATTTATGAGCCATTAATTTATCAGCTAGACATTTTCTGATCAAAATTTTGTATATATACCTCCCCTGGCAACGTATTTGGGGTTGGTGATTTTCTCTCTAAGACAATATATTGTATATTTTCAGATGATCTAATGCAAAAGGCTGGAAAAGCTCATTATCTCCTGAATGCTTGATGTCTCAATGATGCTCTGCGTGCTATTACAGAATTCCTGTGCTGTCTAATGGAACAATAAGTTTTCTTAAACTATGTTTTATCTTCTTATGTTTGTCTGAATCATATGCATGTTTCACCAGTCTAACAACAGAGAAAAGGAATAATACAAGAAATGTTTGATTACACCCTGTGCTCAATCTCTGTCGTTGAAAATGTTTTCTTCAGAATTAATCATGGACATGAATTCTTAATTGCTCATGCTTGTATCGGTTCTATAAATATGAATGTTACCCAGGAATTCTTCAATGCTCCTAAGTAATGTTCCCACTGTTCCCCATATCAGCTTACTGAAAGATCCTTAGTTGCCTTTCACGCCCTGATTCCACCCCATCCAATTACAGATTTAAAGAATTGTTCCCTAGACACTTATCTGGCTCTGTAGCATCACTGTTGTTTCAACACAGACATATCAAGCAATTAAACATCACTGACTCCATGCCCAATGGCCTAGATCACCCTGCAAAAATATACCTGTTCTGACTGAAATCATCATCCAGCAAATTCAAAACAAAACCTTGTGCATCATAGCTAGCCTAAAACATCATACAAACAAAGTTAAATCATAAAGAGAGAGCCCTCTCTGGTTACAGATAGGCTAGGACCTGTGGCCCAATGATTGGTTAGTGGTTACCTCGGCCATTTTCCCTTAGGAGTCAAAGGGGACAACCTGAGTGATAACATAATTGGCGACTCCACTGGGGAAAGAACGAATTTTTCAACTGCTGTTTGCTTTAAATAGTGGTTCCAAAAACTTGAGCAGTTCCTTAACAATTCTGAAAATATTCATAAAAATACCAAACACAAGTTTGGAAGCTGGCTCCTAAAAAGAGAACTAGGCATACCAGGTCAAATCCTGACCCAAATCCCCCACCTGTTTTCGATAATCCTAATTTGATTCCCAAGACTCTTAGGAACCAAAAGGAACCAGAAGAAATTGCTGATTCCAGCCCTGAGGCAGTTCAGCAAAGTTATATCCCAACCCCTGCTAAACCATCGGTTCATCCTCATATAACCCAATCTTCCCCCTCTTCCTCTTCCACTTCCCAAAACACACTATTCACACCTCCACCCAATACACAAACTGCTATTGTTGTCCCTGTTGTTCCAGCTGTTCCCCTTCTACCTGTTGTCCCATTTATCCCCGCAAATATGGCTAACCGTTATGCTCCCCTTAATCTACCTGCTAATCTTGGGGCTATGCCTCAGGACTACCAAAGTAAGATCACCTATTTTGATGGAACCAATACATACACTGCCTTACAGCATACCAAGAAAATGCAAGATTACTTCGAAAACTATGAAATAGATGATGATGATATAAGAATGAAAATTTTGTCCAAAGTTTAACAGGTGAAGTAAGAACGTGGTTCAGGGCACTTGCTGCAAATTCCATAGCTGATTCGGGTGCCCTTTATCAGTCCTTCCTGAACAGATGGGAAAAGAAAAAGGATCCTCTACACATTTTATCGGAGTATGACACCATAAGGAGAGGCCCACAAGAAACTGTCCTAGATTATTGTACCAGATTTAACATTGTTTATGATGCAATTCCTCAAAATCTTAGGCCTCCACCTGATTTAGCCTTAATCAAATTTCCGGATGGGTTTGATGCTGATATGGCATATCAATTAAGGGAAAGAGCCCCTGCGACCCTGGCCGACATGCAAAACATAGCTGTAAGTGTAGAGGCAAATCTGATTGCCAAAAGAAATCGGGCAAGAGCTGAAAGAAGAACTACTTTTAAGGAAGAACCCTCAGCATTCGAGCAAAAGCTAGATGCAATCATCAAAGGTATGGACAGACTTGGGGATAGGGTAGAAACCATAGAAAGAAAATCATCATGGGAAGGTCAACCAAGCACTACTAGAAATCCAAATTTTAGAAAGAATCAAAATCCCAATGTTGGAAGGACTGATCCTGACCAGCACATTAGACCTCCTTTCCAAGAAAATTATGTTGAGGCCTCAACATCTAGTGAACCAATTGAGGAGCCTCACGTCAACCTAATGGGTTTAGACAGTGAGCATCAGGTCTTTTTAACACAACAAGGTCAAGAGGTTTATAATGACAATCAATTTCACACTAAGTCAGGAGAATCATTTGATTTTAGAGAAGGTTATGATGCAGCGGTCTATGAGGTACATAAACGGTATAAACTAAGTAGAACTATAGATGTACTTGAACCTCTTAAACCAAGGGACAATAAGCAGGCAAAAAAGACCAATGACAAGACTGTTCTTCCAGAATCCGCTGGCAACTCAAACCCACATACCACAAAAGTCACTGTGGAGGATATCTCAGAACAACAGCCCCCTGAAAACCATCCAGGCCCATCCCATACTTCAAAGGTAAGGTCACATACCACCTCAGAAAATAAATATGGTACCAATTTCACTCAAAATCATACCAACCATGAAGAAAGGACTACTGAAAACCTAGCTGAAAGGGAAAAATCTGCTGCACTTAATGCCAAAATCCAAATGGAAAAGCCCTTTAACTTGGAAACAGAAATAAGTAAGCTAAAGATATCGGTCCCTCTTTCTGAATTGGTCAAACATTAGGTGTACAGACAGCAGATTAATAGGTCACTCCAAATATCATACGACAAAGACGCTGTGAATGTGCTAGATGATCAACCTGAGTTACTGTTTGGTCCTGAGGTTAACGGAAAAACAACAAATGGAGGAGTTCCACCCTTCTATGTTAGTTTAAACATTTATGATAAGGTTCTACACAATGCAATGTTTGATTCTGGGGCTTCACACAACTTAATGCCCAAATCTGTAATGGAAAAACTTGACTTGGACATCACAAGACCCTATAAAGATCTATTCTCATTTGATTCAAGCCAAGTCAGGTGCTTAGGCTTGATTAAAGACTTATGTGTCTCCCTGGTCCAATACCCAACCAAAACAATTTTGATGGATGTAGTGGTAGCTGACATACCTCCTAAGTATGGTATGCTCTTGTCCAGATCCTGGGGGCCAAACTCCAAGGATCTTTGCAATTGGACATGTCCTACGCTACCATTTCGGTCTTTGGACAGTCAAAGAGATTGTACCGCGAAACATTGATGAAATATGTGGTAAGCAGCCAAGAGAGGCCCCAGAACTTCCCAATCTATTCAATACACTCTGACATGGATTCATTTATTCTCTATAATACTGACATCTGCAGCAAGGCTTATTCTGAACTATTAATGGCAGCAGAGACAGAGGAGTTGAAAGAAAAATGTGCCTCCAAAGACCAAAGGACTGTAGGTATAGCTGATAAAACAAAGGAACATGATGTATCAAGTGTCTTGCAAGAAACCAATCTGCCCATGATCCAATTTTCTAAAGATCTCAATCCAAATCCTGATCATGAAACCTTATGGTACCTAGAATTTGATGGTTCTGTAAACAAGTTAGGAGCTGGAGCAGGAGTCTGGATCCACAATATGTAGAATGACAGAGCTGAAGGTCATGCATATCGGCTAAATTTTCGATGCACAAATAATATGGCTGAGTATGAAGCTCTTCTGTTAGGTCTCAAACTCACAAAGAATTTAGGTGCAACCAAAATTTCAATCTTAGGAGATTCAGATCTGATCATACAACAGATGAAAGGAAACTTTATCACTAATGATCTAAGGTTAAGAGCTTATAAAGGAGCAGCTATCCAAGTACTCGATACCTTCTCAGAATCCCAGTTAACTAAAATTTCTAGAGAGCTCAATCTACATGCTCATAGCCTGGCAGCCTTTGCCAGCACTTGCAAGCTACCATTCAAACCCAATCACACTTTTACTGCTGAAATCAAACATAGACCTGCAGTCCCGGATAACATCAAGAATTGGCAAGTCTTCGAGAGTGATACACAGATAAATAACTTCCTCAATTTAAAGGAAGAATTTTCCGGCATGAACATTGATACTAGCACTAAAGATGATCAACCACAGGCATACACAATTACACAGAATATGTCAGCCGAAACAGCAAATCTGGTTTTGAATCCTACCACCTTTAACAACGAAAGTATACAAAAGTTGAGGCAAATAGATGGAGATGAACTGGCTGAAACAGAAGCAGAGGTAATTGAGTTAAAAGATAATTTTCTGCCCACAGGTTTAACCCCTTTGGAGGATCTGTTTGATTCAAATGATATCTCAAGAAAACCAAAAATGCAACCTCTAAATGCTGAAATTGAAGACTGTAACATTGGAACCACAGACAATCCCAAAATGATAAAATTATCCAAGAGATTACCAGCTGATCAGAAGTTGAAATACATTGAACTATTCAAAGAATTCCAAGATATTTTCGCTTGGAGTTACGAGGACCTCAAGTCCTATGATACCACAGTTATCCAACACACAATACCTTTGAAAGAAGACCAAAAACCTTTTAAACAGAAGCTTAGGAGAGTGAATACGGTCCTCCTCCCCCTCATTGAAAAAGAAGTTAAATGTATGTATGAAGCAGGAATCATTGCTCCAATCAGGTTCTCAGAGTGGATTTCAAACCTAGTGCCCACTAGGAAGAAGACGGGAGAGATTAGACTATGTGTTGACCTAAGGAATTTAAACAAAGTCTCTCTCAAAGACCATTACCCCTTACCAAAAATGGATCATATCCTACAAAGGGTAGTGGGAGACTCCAGGATCTCATTATTGGATGGATTCTCTGGATTCAATCAGATTTTAGTACACCCAGATGATCAAGACAAAACTGCATTTACAACACCTTGGGGGACTTTCAAATATGTCAAAATGCCTTTTGGGCTTAAAAATGCAGGGGCCACATTCCAAAGAGCAATGGATATTGCCTTTGCGAAAGAAATCCATGATTTCCTGGTTGTCTATCTCGATGATCTTACCGCCTTTTCAAAATCAGATCAAGAACACTTAGAACATTTAAGGCAGATTTTCTTAATTTGCATAAAATATGGCATATCTTTGAATCCAAAGAAATCACTGTTCGGCCTGGAGGAAGGTAAACTCTTAGGGCACATAATCTCAAAAGATGGTATTAGAATTGATCCGGACAGAATTCAAGCTATCCTTCAGGTTCCCCATCTAAGGAACATCAAAGAACTACAAGGCTTTTTAGGAAAGATCAACTTCTTGAGAAGGTTTATTCCTAATTTGGCTGAGCTCATAACACTGTTAAACAATATGTTGAAAAATGATTCCAAGGTCAAATGGACTATGGAAGCTAGACAAGCCTTTGAGGATATTAAAAGAGCATTGACAAACACACCAGTCCTAACAAGCCCTAGGTTTGATAGAGATTTTATCATTTTTTCTTTCGCATCTGAGCATACAATTGCTGCTGTTCTGTTACAGAAAGATGACCAAGGATGTGAAAAACCAATTGCATTTTTCAGTAGGGCCCTTAGAGATGCTCCCTTAAAATATCAGATCATGGAAAAGCAAGCCTATGCATTGGTAAAAGCCATCAAGGACTTTAGAATCTATATCCTGTACTCTCATATAATTGCCTATGTCCCTAATGCAGTAGTCAAGGACATTCTAACCCAAGAAGGAATTGAAGGCAAAAGGGGCAAATGGATTGCCAATATCTTAGAATATGACATCGAAATCAAGCCTACCAAATTAATAAAAGGAAAAGGTCTAGCCGAGCTGATGACTGAAACCAACTTTCAAGCCCTTGACATTAATGAACTGGACAACGAACAGGAGATGGCGACTCCACAGATCAACCAAACCTTTATGCAATCTCCCTGGTATGCTGATATATGTTTTGTATTGTTAAACCTGCAAGCTCCTCCAGGGTTGTCCAGAACCAAGAAAAGGTTCTTGAAAATGAAAGCATCAAAGTTTTGTATCATAGACAATGTTTTGTTTTGGAGAAATCACGAAGGAATTTTACTTAATTGCCTAACATTGGATGAAACTGACAATGTCCTCAACGAATTTCATGCAGGTGACTGTGGAGGACACTTATACTGGAAGTCCACAGCTGATAAAATCCTGAGAGCTGGATTTTAATGGCCTTCCTTGTTTACTAATGTGAGAAAATTTGTAATGTCTTGCCACAAATGCCAAATTTTTGAAGGCAAGAGAAAGCTGCTGCCTTTACCACTCAATCCAGTTTCAACTGAGAGACCATTCCAGCAATGGGGTTTAGACTTTATTGGTGAAATTCACCCTCCATCCTCTGGCCAGCATAGATGGATTCTCACTGCTACAGACTATTTTACCAAATGGATAGAGGCCATCCCTTGTAGGCAAGCCAATGACTCCATCATTATACAATTCCTAGAAACCAACATCTTGTCCAGGTTTGGCTGTCCAGACAAAATTATTACAGACAATGCTGCTGCTTTCAAGTCCAAAAAAATGATCAAATTTTGTCACAAATATCATATGACCTTAGGTCATTCCACTGCCTACTATCCTCAAGGTAATGGCCTAGCCAAGTCTTCCAATAAAAGCCTCATCAACATCATCAAGAAAGTTTTGGAGGAAAATAAAAAGAATTGGCATAAGAAGTTGGTGAATGCACTGTGGGCAGACTGACTGACCACCAAGAGATCCATTGGCACAAGTCCATATGAACTAGTTTATGGAGTGGAAGCAAGGTTTCCTTCATCTTTAGGTATTCCTGTAATCAAGTCGCTGCAAGAAATACAAGCTGAGCCCAATGACATTCAAAGAAGGATCAATCAGACAATTCACCTACAGCAAACGAGAGTCTATCGAAGAACCCAAGTACTGCAAGAAAAGCTCAAAAGAATATTTGACAAAAGAACCAAAGCTGAAGACTTCTTTTTAGGAAACAAAGTGCTGAGATGGGATTCCAGGAGGGAGGACAAAGGGAAACATGGTAAATTTGATTTCTTATGGAAGGGACCTTATGTCATTTATGTTGTACAAGGTAATAACACTTATTTTCTAAAGAGTTTGGATGGCTCAAACACTGAGGAAGGCCCAGTCAATGGGAGGATGCTCAAGCATTATTTTGACCCCCTTTGATCAAACACTGCACAGTCATATATTGTACATAAATATTTGTATTTTCAGTGTTTTCATTTACAGCAGATAAATAAAGCACCAAATGAAGCACATTTTGAGAAAGATCAGGGTACTGCACCATTTTTTGGAATATGTTTTGACCCTATCATTGGAAAGCAAGAGAAAACACTTGGAAACTATCAAGGTGATGAGGAGAACTCAGAGAAACAGGTAAAAAACAGAGCTGTAATTTCGCAGCAAATCAGCTCAGTGGATACTTCATACAAGTATCTAAGATCCAGATCAATAGTCTCCAACAACAGGAAAATTCAGACTGCAGCAAGAATGGAGAAATAAGGCAATCTGACCTGCTGTTCTTGGCTTTTCATCTGGAAAAGCCATCCCCAAGTGGAGCCACTGTTAGCCACCTATGCCAATAGGTTTTCATTTTTCATGATTGACAGTGGAAGTGCCAAAAATGTTCATCTTCCGTGGTACTAAGGTTCCATTTTTGTGAAAGAAACAAACAGTTAAAAAATGTAAAGAGGGTATGCCTTAAAAGAATAATCAAAAGGCAAGAAAATGAACTGGTCAAAAGGAAAAACAAATGAAATGAACCCCAAATAAAGACCATGAAAGTGGCTAAGCCGAAATGCCACTGCTATCTTGATGGATGGTCCAACAGTTCAAGCTGGGCCATACCATGTTTTCAATTGCCTGTTCTAGACTAGAGACAAACTACCTGCTCAAACAGTTCAAGCTTGGCAGATGACTAGTTGGATAGAGAAAGGAAGGAGCCCAACTGCTTAATCTGGGCCCCTGGAAGACATAAGGGTAGACTTAGATAGGAGGGCAGCAAAAAGAAAAGAGGATTATCAGGGTTTGCAAGGCTAAGTGCACCCATCCAAAAGAAGAAAGAATGTTAGGCATATTAGGTAGGGTAGGCAGTTGAAGGTTGCAGAAAACAAGATCTAAACACATGATATATGAAAATCATATCTGATCTCACCAATGAGAAAAAGGCAAGAGCAATGGCCTTTATGGAAAACTACCAAACCATCACTAACTTCCCTCATTCCATTCAAAAGTTTTCTTACTAACATCCCCTTGAGGACTGTAGTATCTACCTAAACAGTCCTTCTTACATTTCTCATTTGTGAAATTCATGTCAAGTTGTGACCTTCTTCTCCGAAAAGAAGCCACATTTCTTGTGTAAAATCATTCCTCACTCTCATCTGCTTCTAAATCTAAGTTTACTCATTAAACTTAGCTCTCAGTTCCTCTTTCACATCCCAAATCCATATTAATTTCTAAACTTACTATATAGCTCCCTAAGTGCTCCCCCTCCCCCTACTATTATAGCATTTTATGCAAAAAACCCAAAAAATATGTAAATATCCCCCCCCCCCCTTTTAGCATTATAGCTAAGTAGCATTGTCATGGGAGACATTAGTCCATCAAGGACTCTAGTCAACCCTTACTTTGGAATTAATCTAACCCTTGGTTAGATTAATAGCCTATAACTAAACCCTTACCCATCATTCACCTGAAAAACCTTTGAAAATACACCCCCGCGGTCAAACCCAATGTTTAAATATTTTGTTAAGCCCCGTCGCATTAACCCTTATCCATTTGAAACCCATAAAGCCCTCCAAAACCAAAGTTTTTGAACCCGCAGCATTTAAATATTATTTAATTATCAGGCGGGTCCCGCCGCAAACGTGCACGCCGTGTCGGAGCGCCCGCCAACCGTTGATCTTTCGCCGCCCCCAATCCAACAGTGGGCGGGTAATCTGGGCGATGGATGTGCAGTGGTTTAGCGTCCGGGGAGCGGGTGGTTTTGCTCCCGTACGCAGGACACGCGTCGGCCGTTGGGGTTGTTCGGAGCCCCTCTCCCCAATACCACCTTTCCCCAAAGGCGGTGCGGGGAAACCGAAAACCACCCTCCCGCAAACTGCCACCCCTGTCGCGTCGGCCCCATGTCACGGTGACGTCATGTCCGAAGCACCCGCCTCTACGCCACGTCGCCCTCCACGCCGTCTTGCCACCTCCGCATGCCTCCAGCGTGTCCCGCCACGCTGGCATCCAAGTCAGCATCCACGTCACCGTCCGTACCTGGGGCCCGCTGATGACGTCATGATGACGTCATCATGGAAAAGCGCCGAAATGCCATATGCACCAAATTTATCGTTATAAGCACGAAAATGGACCGCTTTTGGTCATTTTCGTTGGAAAGGTGAGGGAGCTGTTTTGCTCGTTTACGCCGAAATTGCCTCCATATTTCGAATTCAAAAGATTTGGACGCCGCCACCTGCAAAATTCAACTACATTCTTCACCCATCGATCAACCCGACAGCTCTCGGCGCTAATTATCCAAGTATTTTGCCAAACCAACCCGTTTGTCGTGTTCTTCCCATTCTCTGCGAATTTGCCACTAAAATTGCCTAAAGAACTCCTAATTTAATGATGTTCACCTGTTAATGGTAGCCTTCAAAGATCTAAGGCACCCTGTATTCAAGTTTTCACTATTACACAGTTGTTTTAGGCTTAAATGCACGTTGAACTCTCACGCCTGCCCGACATTGTTCCCTTTTGCCGAGTGTATGATTTGAAGACTTTATTTTTCACCAGACTATAATCCTGCTCCCCTCTGCAATTTGCCCTCACTGTCCATAATTCCTGTGAATTCACCAGAAGAAATCAGAGTCAAGTCTACTCATCCAAGTTGCTCCTTCTAAAAGATAAATCTGGCCCCATCTGCATTTAGTCTACCACCTTGCTTCTAAAAGCCTTACAAGCTATCATATTCAAACTGTTACACTCAGAAGCTGCATTCTAAAGATAACACCTGAAAGTTATACAATGGCTACACCATCAGCTCTCAGTGTTGCTCCTATGAATCCACCAAACAAGAAGCTTGAGGCCATGCCTCTTGCTGACAGAGATTACCTCATCCAGGACCTTGTGGCTGACAGGAACCATTTACAGACCTTTCGCCAATTGAGGGATAGCTATTTGAGCAACAATGACATGTATGAGATATGGGAGTCCAATCTGCCTTACTATTTCCTCCCATCTGTTAATATTTTTCCAGAAATCATCCGCTTATGTGCTGAGAATTATGATCCAACTCAGAGAAATGTCAAGTCTCCATCTGGGAGCATACGCTTCCACATCAATCCTGACTCCATCAACCAAATGCTCAACTTCAAGCAAACTCAGCTGCTGTTTCCCTTCTCCATGAACTATTTACTAGATGCAGGCGCCAAACTTTCCACTGCTGACATTGAGAAGGTCACCAAGACATTCATGAGAGCTGACCGCCAGCCTACAAGGCCACCTCCTTTCTTGTATGTCCATTTCACTGATGTAGGCAAACTCCTGGTTGACATGATCTCCTATGTGTTGGGCTACAAAACCAGTGAGCACATTGATGAGACAGTGCTGGTGTTATTAGCTGCTTACAGCCCAGGCCAGCCTCCCGCCTACAAATATAACTTTGCCAAGTTTATAGCCAACAAAATACATGACCAACTCTTGAAAGTGGATAGGGAGGGTGTGTTCAAATATTCATCATATATCTACCACTTGTTCATGTATTATCAGTCCGAGGCCTTTCAATGCCCTATCAAGAAGCTGGATTCTAGGGGAGAAAGGAGGTCTGTCATCTTCTGGTCATCAGTTTTCCACCAAGTCCAAGATTCACCATATTCATACTGTGAATTTATTGACCAATTTGTCTACCCGGTCTCTTGCCTATTGATGAGATCCCCTCCTCCCAGACTGTCATTTGAAATCCAGAAAACTCTGCAGCTGTCCAAGAACTATAAAATAGGTGATTGGTACCTATACCAAAATCATACAATTATCAGAATCTATGGCTGTGAGCTCTGTCCATATAGGCTCCCAAGATATGTACCAATGAGAATGTTCGCCTTGGAATACTATAGACAGCATATTAACTCTGACCTCACCCACTTTCATAGTGCCAAGAAGAAAGCCCATCTCAAGTTCAAAGACCACCTGGGCCCTTTTATCATGAATAAGAAAGAGGGTTGGCAAGAGGCTGATCAAATTCTCAAAGATAAATATAAGCTATCAAGAAGCTTCTGGTGGGTCCCTTATGACCCTGAAGGCTTCATCAGTGCTAGAAGAGTCAAGTACAAGCTGCTAGGGTATAAGCACTGTAAATATCCACAAATTGAGCAGTATGCCAACCAACAAGAATGGTTGCAAGGCACATTAATTGAGGAACTAACTCAAGAAGAAATAATGGAAAGAAATGTCAAGGATTTAGAAAAAAATCTTGACTTAGATTCTCTGCAGCAGGTAACTTTCAAGCAGCCGCATCCAATTGGAGAAGGTACCTCCACTGCTGCAACCGCACCAGTCACCCAGGGGCCATCTACATCAGCATCAGTTACAGAAAAAGGTAAGGGAATAATGGGTGCAAAAAAAGAAGTAGTAAAAGAAAAGCCTGCCTCCTCAATTAGGCAGCAGCAAGAGCAAACCCCTCCGCCACAAACAGAGGCACCAAGAGTGCCTGCCTTGCAGACCCCTGCACATGAGGAAAGGGGCAAGAAACGGGACCGAGAGGAGTCCACACCTGCTAGTGGATCCACTTAGCAACCCGAAGCCAAAAGACAAAGGGTTGATTCTCCCGTCATAGAAGAAATCAGCGAGGAAGTCCTTGAGAGCCCAAGGAAAGAAAGAGAAGACAGCCAGCAGACAGCCACAAGCTCTTTTCAACAAGAGCAAGGAGTACAGCTTGGCATGGAGGTGTCCTCCTCCACTCAGCAGAGCAAGAAACCTTCCAGCACCAAGGCTTCCTTCAAAGAGATAAAGGCACAAAATGAGCTCTTAAGAGTGGAGGTATACAAACAATTTCTCAAGGCAACGCCAACTAAACAAGAGAGGTTGATGTCTGTATATGATATCCAAGAGGAAAAAATAATCCTCAACCATTTCAAACCCAAGGTATCGCAGCCTCACTCAGCTGCAGATTTTGTAAAAACAAAGCTAGAAGTCATGGCAAAAGACATTCACCCCATGGATCAGATAGAGCTGCATAAGCAAACGGGGGAAATGGTCTATGCCACACTGGTAGACAGGGCCACAATGGCCCATGAATTGAAAGAATCTCTGAAGAACACCAACACCCAGCTAGATTTGGAGAGAATGCCCTCCACGGCCAAGGACAACAGGATCAAAACACTGGAGGACATCATTGTGGACTTAGGACATGATCCTAAGGATCCTAAGTGTGTGAGGGCCCTTATGAAAAAGAAAGAGGATGATATTGCTGCGTTGAAGAAAAGACTGAAATTGCTTCCTACTGAGCACCCTCAAACAGCAGAATTGCAAAAAGAAAAGGAGTCTGAAGATCAATTGGACCTAATAATGCAGCTGAGTCAAAGAGTGATTGATCTGGAGAAGGAGCTAGAAAGGGCACTCCTAGAAAAACAGGGAGAATCAACCTCCCAACCTCCTCAGACTGCCTCAACCACTGCCACAACTACAGAGGCAGCAGCGACCCCTGCAACGGCTACAGCAACAATAGATGCGGCAGCAGCAACATCAACAGCTCCTGAGTACAGCTTAGACATGGATGAATTGACAAAAGTTATCAAAGAGCTGGAGCTTCAGGCGACAGAGATCAAACAAGCCAATGAGAAATTGGCAGAGCTGGAAGCTAAGTATGACAAATCCAAGATGACTGTAGCAGAGCAGACCAGAGAGATTAAGGCCCTCAAAGACAAAATAAAGGCCTTAGAAAAAGAACTGAAACTAGAGAATACCCTGGCAGAAATAAAAAGGATTTTGTGGGCCCGGATTGACCACTCCCTTACCAAACAATGGAAGTCAATCAGAACAGTGCATGAACAGATGGAATTAATAGGACGAGCACAAATTGAGAGCCAGAAAGCCAGAACAACACTAGGGAATAGGCCTGAGCAGGCCAACAGGATGATAAATTTCCTTAACAATCAGACCAAGGAGGAGCTGGCAGCCCTGAACATCATCAACAAAACAGATGTTGTCCTCACAGCTAAAAAGGTGTTGACCCTCAGAAATTTTGTACAAACTGTAGAGAGAAAATGTCATGAAATGCAGGCTGAGGTGGATGAATACAAGCTAAAAATGGGAGCACTGCAAGACAAGGGATTGCCCAGCCTACTAACCAGCACGGGAAGACTGCTCCCCCGTGAGCAATATGCTACGAGGATGACAAATTTTATTGAAAATCAGATCACAGCATCCGCCAGTACTTCTGAAGAAACAGGACCTCCATCAGGGCAGAGCCTCTATCACAAGCTTGAAAATCTATTCTACATTGAGCATGAGATTAATCACTTATTTGAGGTCCCACCAAATTTTTACAGGTATACAGAGGCAGATGAAACCTTGGTAAAGATACGAAGACACCAATTACCCAAGGAAGATTGGTGGTAGGCGATGCTACAAATTTTGCCTCAGTAATCTCAACTTGGTCAGTCCTAGTCAGCTTCAGCTCAACCAAAGTCAAAAACAGAATCAGGACAGCATGCAAGGTGGCCAAAAAGGATGACTCAGCGGAAATACCACGACAGCAAGCCAAGACAAAGGAAATGCGCAGATTTTGGGCAATATGGCTCTAGCCGACTCAATGTGTTACAAAGTCAAAATTCTCTGAAAATTTTGGACAGCTAATACACTAAGCAGTTATTACAGCATTTATCCTCTCAGCTGCAATTCTCCAAGAGTTGTCACAGTATTTACGAGCCATTAATTTATCAGCTAGATATTTTCTGATCAAAATTTTGTATATATACCTCCCCTGGCAACGTATTTGGGGTTGGTGATTTTCTCTCTAAGACAATATATTGTATATTTTCAGATGATCTAATGCAAAAGGCTGGAAAAGCTCATTATCTCCTGAATGCTTGATGTCTCAATGATGCTCTGCGTGCTGTTACAGAATTCCTGTGCTGTCTAATGGAACAATAAGTTTTCTTAAACTATGTTTTATCTTCTTATGTTTGTCTGAATCATATGCATGTTTCACTAGTCTAACAACAGAGAAAAAGAATAGTACAGGAAATGCTTGATTACACCCTGTGCTCAATCTCTGTCGTTGAAAATGTTTTCTTCAGAATTAATCATGGACATGAATTCTTAATTTTCCATGCTTGTATCGGTTCTATAAATATGAATGTTACCCAGGAATTCTTCAATGCTCCTAAGTAATGTTCCCACTGTTCCCCATATCAGCTTACTGAAAGATCCTTAGTTGCCTTTCACGCCCTGATTCCATCCCATCCAATTACAGATTTAAAGAATTGTTCCCTAGACACTTATCTGGCTCTGTAGCATCACTGTTGTTTCAACACAGACATATCAAGCAATTAAACATCACTGACTCCATGCCCAATGGCCTAGATCACCCTGCAAAAATATACCTATTCTGACTGAAATCATCATCCAGCAAATTCAAAACAAAACCTTGTGCATCATAGCTAGCTTAAAACATCATACAAACAAAGTTAAATCATAAAGAGAGAGCCCTCTCTGGTTACAGGTAGGCTAAGACCTGTGGCCCAAAGATTGGTTAGTGGTTACCTCGGCCGTATTCCCTTAGGAGTCAAAGGGGACAACCTGAGTGATAACAGAACCCTCCTCAAGTCAAAACCCACCGCCACCTAACGATCTTCATATCCAAAGGTTGGTTGCTTACCTTGTGTTTCACCCCCCTAAAGGGGCACTTCGACGCACAATGCATAATACATCTGCACGTTCCGCACAAAACTACAGCATTGTAGAAGACTTGGCACAAGCACCGTCGGCGATGTCGGCGCTCGAAGTATTACAAACCTATCCAACACAAATGAAAGCTCTGCTTTCGGCTATTGGTGGTATCGACCCTTAGGATTCCATGCTTGCAATTTTCGACATGGAAAAATGTAAACCTCCCCTTTCACACCAGCTTGCATTTCAGGTGCAATTTTTTTCGAAAGGGAAAGGAATACATAGAATTGTCATTGACGAAGGTGCTTCAACTTGCATAATTTCGGCTTCATGTTGACTCGCTTTGGGTTATCCAACCCTATCCCCACCGTCGAATTCCCTTAAAGCTTTCAACGACCACACTTTCATCCGAAAAGGTTACCTAGCTAGCTACCCCATCACCTTGAATGGGAAAATGGTAACGGTGGACATCGAAGTCGTAGATAGAAAGCTCAACTATAATCTATTGTTGGGTCGCAGTTGGACTTACGCCATGACTGCCATTGTGTCTACTATCTTTCGCATCATCCTATTTCCATTGGATGGAAAGATAGTCATAGTGGACCAACTATCCTTTTGCACCCCTGATTATTCCCCATTACCTAGCAGCTTTGTACCTTTAGTGGGTGGTGTACCTGACTCTTACGTCAGTATCAGTACTGGTCTATTGAAGGGCTCTTCCCTAATGGGTTGTTTCCCTCTTCTGTCGCCAGCAGTTCCACAGACGGTCAATATGGTTTCATCCATTCCTCACGAATCGACCGATCCTTGGATCCTACTGGCCCCTTCAGAAATTGACACTTACAGAGAACAAATGTCGCTTTCACTAGTTGAATTGGCCTGCCAGGCCATTCAATTTGCATTCGAGTCTCGGTCACTTTGGTCACAGCCAACGATATCACTGCCCCTCCCATAACTGCTCCTTCTTTCAACCCCCTCAATCAAGTCCTACCTACAAACTTAGCTATTAGAGAGATCATGTGTTTAGAAGAGCAACCTTGGGAGGACTCTCACCATCATGTTTCGATATATGATTTAGACACGATGCCTCTTCAAATCCTATCATTTGATGCACCTGAAATCGTTTCCTGACCTTTTACGACTATCCAAACTTGGACTTGGAGGGAAACATGGGCAATCTTTCAAAGACATTGCTCATCGATATTTCAGTCAAGACAGGCATCATGGAAAACATACAGATTGGAGCCAATCACAATCCTAAGGAAATTGCAAGCTTCACCTACCCTTTTAAGGACTTCCACGATGTTTTCCCTTGATCTTATGAGGAAATGCATGGCATAGACCCTTCTATTGTCAAGCATAAGATCAAGAAGTTTCGAGAATTCTTTTTCTGGTATTTTTCTTGCTCGTTAATCCGAAAAAACCTCGAGTCTCCCTCTTCGGGCTTGTTAAACTACCATGAAGAAGAGCAAGCATTCTTTTTATGGTATTTTTCTTGCTCGTTAATCCGAAAAACCTCAAGTTTCCTTCTTTGGGCTCGTTAAACTACTACAAAGAAGATATGAGTGCTTTCCTTTATGGGATGTTTTCTCACTCTAAAACTGAAACAACCCTGAGTCTTTCACGTCGGGCTCGTTAAACACATATGACAACGGTCCGAGCAACTCTTTTTCCCTCTTTTTCTAGCTCATTAAACTGAAAAAGATCGATTGAGCATTCTTTTTTGGGACTTTTTTCTCACTCATAAAACTGAAAAAACCTCGAGTTCCTTCTTCAGGCTCGTTAAAAACTTATGAAGAAGCTCCGAGCATTCTTTTTAGGAACTTTTCTCGCTCGTTAAATTGAAAAAACCCCAAGTTTTCATCATTGGGCTTGTTAAACATTTACGACGACGATATGAGCGCTTTCTTTTTTGGGACTATTTCTTGCTCTTAAATCGAAAAATCCCTAAGTTTTTCCCTTCTTTGGGCTTGTTAAATCTATGAAGAAGGAATGAGCAATTCTTTTACCTCTTTTTCCTCACTCACTAAACTGAAAAAGATACCCTGAGTTTTATTCATTTGACTCGTTAAAATTCGATGAAGGTATCGAGTTTGTCGTCACATGACTCATTAAAATTTCACGACGAAATTCGAGTTTACTCTGTGTCCTCGTACACGTAACAAAATGCGGCAAACATCTATTAAGCATAGGTTTCTCTTTATCCAGACTCAGTAGATTAACTCACAGAAAAGAACCATTCCAGGTATACTATTCAACTTTTGTCGCACCTGGTTAAAAACTATGACAAAGGGACCACCTTGGAGTCATTCTTTACGATCTTTTTAGACTCTATAAATATGAAAAGACCACTAAGTTATCTCATCTGGACTCATTAAATTACACAGATGAATGATAGAGTCGCTCTTTTTACGATCCTTTTCAGACTCTTAAAACATGAAAAGATCGACGAGTTTGACTGTCTAGACTCATTAAACTAATCAGATAGGGCATAGAGTCGCTCTTTTTATGGTCCTTTTCAGACTCTTAAAACATGAAAAGATCAACAAATTTTCCGGTCTGAACTCATTAAACTAATCAGATAGGACATAGAGTCGCTCTTTTTGCGGTACTTTTCAGAATCTTAAAACATGAAAAGATCGTTGAGTTTACCCATCTAGACTCACTAAACTAATCAGGTGGTGAAAGTGGACAATGAAATTGTATTATGTTCTGTATTTTGAAAGAGATTTTTGGCAGCAGTCGTTCCCTTGAACATGGCACTCCCTCAGATAAACCTTCCTTGTGACGGCCTCTCAATATGAATCCTACCATCCTATGAGCTTAGCCTATATACCCCGATGTTCTTTGTTGCAGCCCTTACGCCTCTGTTTCTAGCCTATACACATTAGGATCCTCCTGTAGGCTGGTGACTACTTCGAGCCACTACTTGAAGAGTGCAGTGCACTCCTTCACGATGGCATCTACAGCTGCTACTGCATCTTTGAGAGCGATCGCGAGCTGCTCTTTAACCTCTGGTGGAGTCAAAGGTTGGGCCCTCAACTCGAGCTCTTTAGTTTTAAGGTTCAGTTCAAACTAAACCTTAGCGAGCTTTGTTCTCGCTTTGTGCACTCTGACAGCGCGCTTCTGAATTATCACATCCACTAGCGCATCTTCAGGGATATCCAGCTCCGAAACAGTTTTGCATGCCTCAACCACCACCTTGGTCATGTGCTCATTCTTTTCCGTGGTGGCCTTAAGAAGATCAATAGTAGAATTATTTTGTGCAACCAACTGAGTGTTGTTCACCTTTTGCTCACTGATAACATTCAAGGCGCACTGTTCCCAAGCCTAAAGTTCTGTGATCACACCATCTTACAAGGTGTGAAGGGTTTCACTTGGAAGCGCGGCTAAATTTAGCCCAACCCTCTTGAGGGCGCTGATAGTGGCCCTGTCAGCTTCTGCTTCTGCAGTTAGCGATCCATCCAGCAGCACTATGGCCCGGGGATCCAACATGCACACCATTCCTCCAACGTTCCAGGCACCAAACTAGTTGACACTGCGCTACTTCACCCCACACTGCTCTGTACCTGTGATGCCTAGATCTACAGCTCGCGTAGACCTGTTTGAATGGCATCCAAGGCCTGTTGCTGCTGCTCGAATTGTTGCAGCAGTTTTGCGGTCACATCCCTCACCACATCGCTAATGTCGTTCAAATCACCCTTTGTCAAGGTCATTGGGTCAAGGGACATTTTGCTGGCCTTGGACTTCTTCCACGGCCCTACTTTCTCCTGCTCCCTGTTGTGCTTAACCTGGAATAGAGTAGTCTCTGGGTTTGCTCCTCCGTGGTCAGATTGCTGCTCTTCCTCTTCTGTCTCCGGGGAAGGATATTTTTGACTCCTGTCGGAGTCGCGCTCCTCCTCTTCTTCCTGCCCTTCTGTCTGCTTTTTAGCAGTGCGCTCCACTTTGGCTTTGTCCTCAGCCTCTTTCTTCCTCTTCTCGACCAATTGTTCCATCTTTAGTCTGGCCTCTTCCTTCTTACGCTTTGCTGCAGACTTGCTAGACCCAGCTGTCAAGTCTAAGGCTGTGCGCCACTCTGTTGGCTAATGGTCGAGGACCGCTACAATCGTGTCATTTGTGGTGAGGTATGGAAGGTCATACCACTTTTGCTCAGGGTCCTTCTACGCTCGCATAGAGACACAGTGGAAGTCTGCCTTGAACTCCACATAATCTTCCAACTGGTCAAAGATAATCGATGACAACCATGGTTTGCAGTTGATGGCCATGTTGATACTCATCTCCATCAAGATCCAAAAGATCTTTCTATCCTTGACCCTTTGGGGGTCCTTAGTGGCCCAAAGTGAAGTGAACTTCGTTGCTTCTGGTAAATCCTGCGCAATCAGAGGAAACTGACTATCCTCCAGTAACTCCCATGCAACCAGTACTATGGATAGCAATAGCCATGCATAGTGAAAAAATTTTCTTTGATCCTGCGCCTCTCTGCAATTCGTGAGGAAGTCGCTGCAGAGGTAGCGTGCCCAGTTGAATTGTACGCCCTTCGCGCACTGAGCAGCTAATGATACGATTGGTGCCGGCGATTCATGTGTGCGACACTTTCTCATAAATTTCCCTGCCAGGATCTGGATGGCTACTCTGACCACGAGGTCAGTTATACTAGAAATGGAGTAGCCACACAGCTTCTTTACGAGCTTAAATTTGTCCTTCATTTTCTCAGTGAGGTCGTGCTCACCTGTCTTTCTGCCAAATTCCATGGCCATATTTAGTCCTGAATGCGACAGCCGAGTGATCCTATGGATTAGCATGTCAGTGATCAGTATTGGTTCTTCTAACCACAGGCACCCATCGTGCACCAAGCATAGCAATTGTTTGATCACTATCATGGTTATGGGCGTGCGGTTGTAATGCAACACCCATAGCATGTTTAGCAGTCCTGCCTTGTCCACCCTTTTTATCCATTTCCTTGGCTCCAGCGTGGTCACACCAATGTCCTTATAGAAGACACGATGCATGAAATGATCAGTCACTAAGTGGGGAAAGCACTCCATATCAACCAAATCCCAATCCTCTAGCTTTAAAAGGGGGACGCGCGCCAGGCGCGGTCCATGAAATGTGATCTTGTCCGGCAGCAATGGTGTATGCAGCGTGACCTTGCTCTCATCAATGTCCTTGGGGACCTTTGCCTTGCCTCAGTGCGGAGGAATGTATTCAGGTAGTTTAGAGATAGGGTCAGACCCTTCAACGTCAACGTCCTCGGCCCCCATGTCAATGTCATCCCCACCCATATTGATTTCTTCACTGTCTTCTTCAGGTTCCAGGTCAACTACCTTGCCCTTCTCCTATGCGGTGGGATTTTCCTTCTTTGAGTGTTTTCTAAGTGACGCTCACAACCTGCGGTGTCACTTTCTACTTATCTTTCTTCGTTTTCGGACCCTCTTTGGTTGACGTAGTCCGTGGCTTGGGCGACCTCAGCGATTTGGGTACCTCTGCAGGTACTTCAACACTTTCTATCTCCGGGACAGCGTCCTCAGCTATCATTGCCTCTCCAGCACTCACGGTTTCTGCAGGCGCCAACATGATACTAGACAAAAACTCCTGTGTTTCCTTCGGCAGCCTTTCAAATACTGAACTTGCTATCAAAGCTTCAAAGTACTCAGAGTTCATACACACCTGAGATCTCAACACATTAATTCTCACAACGCCAAGGGTTTCTCGTTGGGCAGCCACCTATAATTTATAAGCATTTTCGAATTCAAATCCAACTGTTCCCCCCAAAATTCGTTCATAAATGCTGGATTGGCGGCAGATTTTCAAATATCTTGCCCTCAAATTTCGATTAAATGCCACCCCCCCACTCCATTTAGTTGTTTTCTCACTGTCAAGTCATGAACAGTCACCATAACAGTCACTTTCCAGCTTCCTTGCGCGGTCCCTTCCTCGATATCGCAGCTCCTCGCGCATTTCTGTTGACACTATGACATTCCTTCATTCCGCACAATTGCCCAATCGCATAGCTCCACAATCTGGGTAGTGTAGTTTATAGTCTCACACCTCCTTTCAGCTGCTTAGAGTGTTCAGATTTTTCTTCCATCATGTAGTCATCTAGCCGGATCGCTGGTGTATGGCTTCAATCGGCTACCATTCACCCTCCTTGGGAATGGCTCTCCATTCAACTTTACCAACTGAATTGCTCCACCATCGGTAATCTCCTTGATGACATAGGGCCCCAACCAATGCATCTGAAATTTTCCTATAAATTTATCAAACTTGCTGTCATATAATATAGCTAAATCATTTACCTTGAAGGTGCGGAGTTTGATCTGCCAATCGTACCATGCCTTTTCGTGCTCCTTTGGAACTTGTTGATGGAATCTAGCTAGAAATCTATCCTCTTCAAGCTCTATTAACTACGCGAGCCTCTCCTCCAGGGCTCCTTGATCTGCCATTCCTATGAAGGCCGCTATGCGTAGACTAGGTACATTGTTGTCCATTGGCATCACAGGTTCTATGCCATAAACCAGTCTAAACGACGTTTGTCCAGTCAACTTCTTGCAAGTCGTTCTATAAGCCCATAGCACCGCAGGCACGCGCACATCCCAGTCATTTCTTTGAGCATTGCAAACCTTTGTTAGCACGCTCTCCAATATTTTATTAAACACTTCCACCATCCCATTAGCATGCGGATGATATGGCGTGCTCTTCTGATGGTAAACATAAAATTCCTCCGTCATCGCGCTGATTGTCTCATTAAGAAAATGCGTACCGCGATCGATCATTAAAATTTTGGGACAGCCAAACCTTGTCAGCACGTACTCAAAGATGAATTTTACTGCTATCACACTTGTACAGTCCTTCACATGCTGCGCCTCCACCCATATGGTTAAGTACTCAATCACGGTGATGATGTACCGCACACCCGTCTTCTTTCTTGGAGGTTGAATTGGTCCCACAAAGTTAATTGCCCACTTCACGAAGCGTTGTAATGATATCTGCGAATTCAGCGGCAGCTCATCCTTGCGCGAGGGTCTTCCAATCCTTTGGCATGCATCTCATGCCCTACAGTACGCTTTTGAATCCTTATGTAAGGTCGACCACCACAACCCAGCACGGAGAATCTTTTGCACTGTTGCGTTTCCCACATAATGACCTCTCGCGGCTCCACCATTAGCCTAAGCGAGGACGCTGTTTTGTTCAAACTCTCGCACATAACGTCGCAATATTTCATCTGATCCCATTTTGTACAAGTCCCTACAATGACAGAAAAGTTTGTCGCACACACCACCAGTTCCTTCTTCTGTTGACTTGTATATCCTTCGGAAGCCATTCCTCTCGTCAGGAAGTGTATAATATCTTCAAAGTGGTTGTCCACGAAGTGCACTGTAAAGAGTTGCACGTCCGACAGTCCTTCCTCCAAATTATTAGGTTCTTCTCCAGTTTCAATGCGTGACAGATGATCTGGTCCTACATTCAATCGTCCTGGTTTCAAAATGACATCAAAATCATATTCCTGGAACAACAACAACCATCTGCATATCTTCCTCCCCAACATAGGCTTGTTGACCAGGTATTTCAATGCAGAATGGTCTATATACATCTTAAAATGTCTACCCAATAGATAATTCCTAAACTTCTGGAGCGCGTACACCATAGCTAATCCTTCACGCTCTGTCGTGGAATAATTTTTCTCAGGTTTGGACAACTTCCTACTTGCGAACTCTATAGGGTGATCCAAGTCCCCTTTTGTGATGTAGGAAATGTTCCCTCTGCGAACAGAGGCAACCCCTCTAGCCCTAGAGTGGGTCTAGTCACAGCAAGACAAAACAATAGCTAATTTCCTTAAACAGTCATTGTTGAAAGAACCTACCTCAAACCGGTGTTCGATGGAGCTTTCGTTGCGCTGCTTCAGCTATTGTTTCCTTCTTTTCAATGAGAAATGTACCTGAAACAACACAAAAGAACAACAGAACACGTAACAGAATACAACAATGATCTATTTACTTACATAGTCAAGGAACCATAAGCTATCAAGTATATTTTACACAAGACATAGGAAATCACCATTGATTGTATTAAAATGAATAAAAGCAAAGCTTACAACTAAGCCTTCTCGAAGAGTCCAGCCGGTATGTTTCTTCAAGCATTCACTCTCAATAGGGTCTCCCAAATGGATGATAACTCTCTCTCTCACTCACAAGCTCTAATACAAAGCTAAGGCAATCCACAACCAATTGCTAAACTATCAGTAATTCACACTGCAAACTCACACCAAAGCTAGCTAATTTGCTCAAATCTAAAAAACTAGCTGATCATAGCAATAGGGAGTGTTTTTATAGGAGGAGGAGCCTCCATAAAATGAGGGAGAGGGAGCTTATCCTCAAGGGAGGTTTCTCAAAAGGTGGAACCACCATCCTAGAGGAGGAAAGGCAAACTCCCTTGACCCAACAACCAGCTCTAGAATCACCCAGAAGCATTCTATTTGAACTAATTCGCCATATCTGGATCGTCGCAAGTCATACACTAGGGCTCAGCGACGACGTCGCAAGGAAGCAGTGTACACAGAGCCATCGTCGCAATAAAGATCTTGAGGACTTGCGTCGAGCCCTAAAATTCGACCGTCGCAGGAAACAGATGTACCCCTGCGACGACGTCATGACCTTATAGTTCATCACAGAGAATTGTCGTAGGCAGAATGATGTTTACTTGCGACGATGCAGAAACATGGGTAAAAGGGTCAATCTTCAAGATTAGAGAGCACTTGTTTAATCTTCTTGAATGAGTGGGAAGATATGGACATATTTATTTGATGTATGACACAGCGGAGATGTTGCTCAGAGACTGACTCTATCTGAGATCAGGGGATATGAGGCCAGTGAAAAATTACTGTGTAACAGATGCCCCCTAAAGCATGAAGCCCGAGAGAGTGGGAGGGGTGAAATGCTTTATGAAATCATAACCGAACCGGAACACCATCGTTGAAAACCTGCAGGCGCAAGTACAACTGATATCTCTGACAGTGAAATACATGTAGTCTAGGCATGGGCATAGCCATCCAAAAGACATATGAAACTTGGTCTGTGGTATGGACGTAGCCACCCAGTCGATAAGACCATTTATAAAAATAGAGGTATGGTCGCAACCATCCAGAAAGACTCAGGTATGGTCGCAGCCATCCAATCAAAGAGTCATGTATGTAATCACGAACCAATCCACGCAACCCGAACTTATGTAATCTTAGTCTGGGGTCTTGAATCCAAACCGATCATAGTACAATTTCTAATATGCGAATAGATGTGCTGAAGTCGAGCATACTAGAAAATCGCTTGATTACCGGCCAATGATGTAAACCATTAACAAGCGCGAGAGAGACCACCAGTAATGTCAATGGTTCTCAAGGTACTACCAGTACAATCCACGAAGTGTGAAGAATGATCTAGAGTCAAACACTCGTGGAATCACCCAATCGAAGACCAATGATGCAAGTTTGTCGTCGAGCGCGAAGAACTTGCCATTGAGGCATGCAAGCTCCAAGGTACTAAAAGGAATCTCTAGATCGACTCCCTGGATAATGAGTTGGTGTCGACAGGAAGCGATCCGTCGCAGGAGGGCCATAATGTTTCCCTCATCAACGACACAAGACAAGGAACAAGATGAAGATGGATGAAACTGAGAATTAGAGGAGGTAAGGGTGCGAACTGCAGAAGGATTAAACTCTTGAACATATCGGTGACACAACTCCGGAAGGCGACAGCATTTTGGTACCAAGGGATCAGAGGTTTGATGGAGACAACAAGGATCAAATGGAATGAGGCAAAATGACAAACCCAAACCCCGGAAGGCCAACGACGATGTGAGGATGTCCCAAACTTGGCGAGAAGCAAAAGTGTCGATGTTCAAGAGTGACTAGCTGCCGTAAGTAACCAATGAAGATTTCCAAATTTTCCCCCCACCATTGCTGGTGAGTACCCCAATTATTTTTGAAAAACAAACTTGAAGGGAATAGCATATGTTTGCGATATAAGTTCGTCCGTCAAACAAATCCAACCTAGTAAAATTTTAACGAGCCCTAGGGAGGAGAAGCTCGGGTCTCATCATGATGATGAGTCCAATGTCATCAGGGTTTAACGAGTCCGGCATAGGTAAAACTCGGAGTCTTTTTCATGTTTAGAGAGTTTGAAAAAGACACGGAAAGAAAACTCTGGGGGGGGCCCTTTTCGTAAGTTTGTGTCTCTCAAACCCGAAAAGGCAGAAAACAATACTCGAGAGAACCACTTGACCATTTCGTTCAAGGAGTATTTTTCGTAACTAGTGTTGCCGATCTGAAAAAGTAGAAAACTGATCAGAGACATGACGTTTCATAACAAAAAATGAGCTCGAAACGACACAAGCCCGACCATCTTTTCGTTTTTAAATGGTAGGGTAAGAGCTGAAAGCAGACTGCCATTTTTATTCTCTTTAACGAGTTAAAAAGGGAAAAATACTCTGCAATCTTTTCATATTTTACGAATCGAAAAAGAGCTTAAAGAGGACTCATGGGAAAATTTTACAATATGTACCAAGCATGCATCGACCAGAACTCATATCCGTCATACCTATGCCTGCACAAAAACCCAAGCGTAAGACCTATTCGACAAAGATACACGTTAAATATTAAAAAAACCTAAGTTAAAAAACCATAAAAACCATAGTTAAAAACCCTAAAACCATAGAGAAAACCCATAAACTATAGGAAAACCCAAACCCTATAGTTAAAAACCCTAAAATTTCAAAAAAAAGTTTATATAAGGTAAATGGTAAAACATTTTTTAAATTGCTTTGAGTTTTTAACCTTGGTAATTTTTTCAACAACGCGTACCTGTGCAAATTGGAGGTCGATTTCTATAGCTGGGGTCATCCATTTCGCGCCAATCTTTCACCAAGTAAGTATATCGGACTTGCCTCTGTGTTTTGAGTGTTTTTAAGTCTAATTTCATGCATTTTGGTCAAGTTTGGGTGGATTTTTTGTTCCAAAAAATCACCCCGGTCGTGGCAGAAGTCCCTCACGGGTTCGCAACAATCGGTAATTTGACACATGCCGAAATCGGCATCGTCACAGGAAACACGTGTACCCCTGCGACGATCCAGAAAATAGTGAACTGTGAAAGCGAACCGTCGCAACTGTTTTAGAAACAGATGCTATGGCGCAGCAAAGATAAAATTTTAATTTTTTACACCATTTTAGACTATAAAAGCCGCTCAAATAAGTTATAATCAATTAGTATTTGCATATGTAGGGTGCAAAATGGTGTTTGCATGGCAAGAACGCATGCACAACACCGATGACTAAAGAGGTGCAACGGACCCACAATGCATGCAGGTTCTTCGGAACTGCAGATTATTGAAATTCTTCCTCACACCCCTTTTACAAGCGCAATTGGACTTGCTAGAGTTCTTGATTCGCTCATGGAACCCGACAGAGGGTAAGTTTATCATTCGGGGTTAGGAGGTCGAGTTTGACGCGACCGACATATATTTCCTCACTGGCTTATCTCGACGAGGAGAGAGACCCTGCATGGGCGGTGTGCGGGTCCTCGGAGAGTCTCTTGATATGTTGATTGCACGAGCATGCCCAGGGGCACGCAAATCACCCACTAGTGGGAAGCTACAGATCCCAATAGTGGAGGACTTGTCACTACGCGTTCTATTATTTACGATCACGAGAGCAGCAGGCTCTCAGGCACAGCACGAGGCGACTAAAACCCAACTGCGGTTGGCTTTAGATTGCCTTAACCCGACCATGTATGACTGGGCCGAGGCAGTGTCTCTGAATATGAAGAGACAGTTGACCAAGTGCCAGTGAGGGGAGACCAAGCAGTTCAGATACGGGTCCATCCTGGTACCGCTCATGCTGGAGCGGGTACCAATACTTCAGCTGCAGGATATGGAAGTCTCATTGCCAGGACCGCGACAGACCAGGATCACTAGGTGGGCCCTGGTGATGCCACGAGGAGGTGGCGGCTAGCCAGTATCATGGGGTCCTGTCTTCATGGAGTGGCTGCATCGCCAGCAGGTATTTGTTGAGGACTGGCATTATGTAGGTACAGACTTCAGAGGAGATCCAAACATGCTGCTCCCACCCGGAGAGCAGTGGGACGAGAGAGGTAACACGCTTGGTTAACCGCCATACTTTTTATATTTCAGTTTTTATTTTATATTGTTTTTGGATTTTAAATGTATATGCCTTAATAATTATGTTCATTTTTACAGACATCGGACCTGAGAGACCGGTGGGTCTTGCTCCTACAGCATAGAGGGAGAAAAATAGAGAGTTGACTCTACCACCTCCAAGTGGTGATGCAGAGGAGGAGATAGCCCAGAACTTAGAGGGCTTGACCGAGGGGCTCCCAGACTATAGAGGGTTCGAGGAGATCCCGTAATAGTATCAGCGACACACTGCGGGTGTGTCGCCCAGGGTCCATAGACTACTCAGACGAGTAGTTCGGGCAGTGGTCTGCTACAGAGAACAGAACCCACCACAGTGGTCGCCTAGGTTTCATTTCCCGCTGTTTTGAGAGACATGTATCTCAAATTTTACCTAAACACGTACATTATTTTTTGACATATACATTATTTTTTTGAGCGCCTCGATGCGCCACACAATATATATCGATTTATGTTATATGGTTCTTGTTTGTTATGTATGAATGTTTGTCCATGATTTATATTTGTGTAAATGCCCACTTAATACATAATTTACTAATGTATCAGTGAATATTCATAACACCTGCATCAAAGACAAAGAACACAATAAACAAGAAATCACCTAATGCACCAAACCATAAGAGGTACAATGGCACACGGGTTCATTTTTACGCAAGCTTGAACCATGGAGAACTATGCTTGAATAAGATTAACATGCCCCCGACAGAATAATCCAATCGAGGTACATGCCCCCCAAGCTTCATTGCATTCAACGAAGTGGATGTAATGAAGGTTGAAATGACAAGACCTCAAACACAGACTCGATTGGGATATGACGAGATCTCAAACGAAGACTCATGTGACAAAGGGGAAAATTGTTTCATTTTTTAACGAGGTTGACACAAGATCAGAACTATCCTCGAACACCTTGTTTCATTTTTTAACGATGTCGACACAAGATCAGAACTATCCTTGGGCGCCCTGTTTCATTTTTTAACAAGGTTGACACAAGATCAGAACTATCCTCAGAACGCCTTGATTCATTGTTTAACGAGCTTGACACAAGATTGGGAACTATGCTCACTAAGCTTGGTTTCATTTGTTAATGAGGTTGAGACAGGAACAAACTATCCTCGGGCGCCTTGTTTCATTTTTTAACGAGGTTGACACAAGAAAAGAACTGTCCTTGGGCACCTGTTCATGGGCCATACGAAAACATGACTCCCAAGAGATCTTCACTGGATGGAAGAAATGCACTCTGGGAGGAATACATGTCATTGGGCACCAACGATAGATCGGGTTCCAATGCCCCCAGTACATGATGTACGAGACCATCTGCATGATCATTAACAGATGCGGAGGCGGAACGAGTAGCCACATAATTGACCTGTGGTGGGGAAGGCACTGCTTGCAGACAAGAACCGAGAGGGGATGATGGTGGCATAGGAGGCACTGGGGGACTAAAGAACGACAATTGATCTATAGTCACCATTCTTCCGTCATGCGGAAAACAAACCACACGGAAAAGCGAAGAAACAAGAACCCCCATGGCATAAATATAATCACGACCAAGGAGAAGACTGAAATCTAAAGCACCTTGGACGACCATCACATCGATATAAATGGTTTTGCCTCCCAAAGTAACAGGGAACTTTTGAAGGATCCCTAAAGGTTGATGAGTTCCTCCGTCAAAAGCCAACAGATTTTGACTGACATGCACAAGTTATGGGGAACCCAAAGCTTGCCAAGTAGTGGAAGGCATGAGGCTAATAGACGCACCTTCGTCCAAGAGAGTGCCAAGCACTGCCTTATTATAGGCGTGTACAGTAATATGGAAAGGCACATAGGATGGAAGGAGGAATGCACTCAAGTGACTCCAGTCGAAGGAGAAGACAGAACTACTTGATGGGGGAATTGTGTGAGTGCCCCCCTGCTCTATAGGAACCGAAGAAGGACTCTCTTAATCAGCTAGGATAGGAGGGTCGTTCTCAGACTCAGGAGAATCTGATGAGATGAGAAGAACATGAGCAGTGTAATCATGATGCTCTTTGGGAACAGAGTGAACAACTGGTGGTGAACCCAAGTCGACACTCTTTCCGACCAATGGTTGGTCAAGAACAAGCTGAGCGCAGCCAGGCTCGGGAAGAGGAGGATGGACAAGAGAAGAATCCATGTCAATCTCTTTGTCAACAGGGAGAGGGTCTGAGGAGAGCCTCTAATAACCAACTGGAAGTGGAGGTGAAGAAGCTGTAAGACTTTCCAAAACAGCAGAAGCTTTATCCATGAGCAGACAAAGGTGAAGGAGATGGTTGCCTTCACATAGCCTACAGGGGAATCGAATCTTCCCTTTCTTCTTACCACTGCCAATTGAGGATTGAACATCGACATGAGCTTCAGAGGATGATGAGGGACGAGCCAGATCATGAGACCATGCTTCTAAGATCCTAGGAATACCAGGACAATCACGAAGAAGATGGTCACCCTTGCATAATTTACAAGGAAACTTAACCTTCCGCAGAGGATCAGAAGGTGTCTTGACCTGAGATGTACTCGGAGTGATAGTTGCATGGGCGGCCTCTCGCTTATCCAACTTCTTCTTCTTCTTCGTCTTCCTCTTCTTCTTCTTAGCCTCCTGGTTACTGGATGTGGAACTTTCACCAGGCGAAGTAGGAGAGGAGGATGAAGAAACAAGGGAAGAAGGTGAAGGCTCAACCCTAGAATCATCGTGTCGTGATTCAAACGAAGGAGACGGCGGAACAAGAGTCATGACGCTTGGGACCACTGATGTCAAAAACAACCAAACGGGCAAATCGATGGTTAACCCAGGCAAAGACAATGTTGCCATATATGGAGCACCGACATTTCCAAAAGGAGGAAACGAACCAGGATTCCCATCTGGGGGAAGACCTTGATCGGTAGACTCGGGGAATGTGGCCATCGGAAAAAACCTTGAAACACACTCGCAATGTAACCAAGAACTCTAACCGTTACCAGGAATATTTCGTGGATAGTAAATTTTATGACACGGGAACAAAACTTGACCTTTTCATGTTTCAAGAGTCGAGAAAAGGACGAAAAGGTGACTCTATCGTTTTCGAGGTTTAATGAGCCTGAAAGGATAAGTGCTTAGATGATCCTTTTCTTTTAAGGAGTCGAAAAGGAACGAAAGTGACTACTCTGGAATACTAGACAAGAGGTTTACCAGACAAACTACAAAACTGCATATAAACCTTAGTGATCAAGTGAAAGAGAAATGACCAAGGACATTTCCTACGGCAATCAATCTTCCCGAATGTTGTGTTCGGTGCGTTACGGTTCATAAGGCGGCAGACTCAGCTTCCTATGGATGATAGGATGATAACCTAGTGGGGTCTCCCGATATATACTTGATGGTACGGGGAGCACAAGTCCGTACTAGCAGCTATTGAATCACAGAAGGAGGAATCACCCAACCTTAGCGAAAACAATAGTGACTAGGTTTAACGACGCCGGAGCACGTCTCTAGCCTAGACCTCTAGATAATGTGTGTTAAGTTCCAATGCGTTGTTAGGTTTATTCAATTGATTTTAAGAGTTAATCTTGGATTAAGTTTCGGTTTTCAGGCCCTACCGAATGTATTTCAACAATTCCTAGGATGCAACTACAATGAGTAAAACACCATTTGTTTCAATGAACAACTACCTAAAGGAGGGTAAAGAGTTCATTTCCAAGCGAATGCAAACCAAGACAAGCAAATGCAAACACTAAGAAACACAATGCATCAATACACTTATCTCACAACTACTAATGAAAGATTTAAACTTTGCTCCCTAATTTCTCAATCATGCAAATTCAGTAATGCAAATGTACTTTCACTTTCGTATGTTGTATAAATGCAATGTTTTTTATTTTGGGGATTTTAATGACAAAGAAGCAAGTGTAAACCTGATTGATCCAAACAAATGTGATCTATGTTTGATATTGTGGAAATCAAATCAATATGAGGAACTGGTTCAATAACCAAGCACTAGAGATCAATCAGAAAGAAGACAAGCAGTAAAACAGCCTCAAACAAATCAATCAGATGGTTGTGGATGAATCTTGGAGGGACGAGTGACCCAAGCAAATGACTTCTTGATGAAACCTTGAAAAGAGCGAGGTCACACGGTCTGAAAATACAAGATTCACTCAATGAAACCAAAGAGAAGGTGCCTTAACCTAAAGCAGTCAAAACAAGTTAATGAGAGACAAGAGACAACAGGGGTCAAGCAGCACTAGTTGATTCAGGAGGTAAAGTTGTAAAAACAACTTGTACAGGAATCGTCGCAAGGCTATAACTAGCAACTTGAGACGAAAAGTAAATCATCGCAAGCAAAAAGCTAGCAACTGGGTGACGTCATCGCAGGTGTACACTTGTCTTCTGCCACTATCCAATTTCAGGAATCATTGCAACTGTACAACGGGTTATCTGCGACATGCAGGTTTACTAAAGAGGATAGGTGCGATGTCGTCGCAGCTGTTAAGCTATAAATAGCGATTATCTCAATTAAGAGAAAAAACAAAGTAAAAACACCTGAAGGACACCAAACTAATTTCTCAGATAGTGAGAGGGACTACCAGATTGACCCAGGTAACCCAAAACACTGATGGCTCAGCCCCAAACTCAAGAGACACTAAACCAAAAACAAATCAAGAGCAAACAAATAGACAACATACAAAGGACTCTCCAACGGAGTCACCAACTTGTGATGTAGGAAATGTTCCCTCTGCAGATAAAGGCAACCCCTCTAGCCCTAGAGTGGGTCTAGTCACAGCAAGACAAAACAACAGCTAATTTCCTTAAACAGTCATTGTTGAAAGAGCCTACCTCAAACCGGTGTTCGATGGAGCTTTCATTGCATTGCTTCAGCTATCGTTTCCTTCTCCTCAATGAGCAATTTACCTGAAACAACACAAGAGAACAACAGAACACGTAACAGAATACAACAATGATCTATTTACTTACAGAGTCAAGGAACCATAAGCTATCAAGTATATTTTACACAAGACATAGGAAATCACCATTGATTGTATTAAAATAAATAAAAGCAACGCTTACAACCAAGCCTTGACGTTGCAAGCCTTCTTGAAGGGTCTAGCCGGTATGTTTCTTCAAGCATTCACTCTCAAAAGGGTCTCCCAAATGGATGATAACTCTCTCTCTCACTCACAAGCTCTAATACAAAGCTAAGGAAATCCACAACCAATTGCTAAACTATCAGCAATTCACACTGCAAACTCACACCAAAGCTAGATAATTTTCTCAAATCTAAAAAACTAGCTGATCATAGCAATAGGGAGTGTTTTTATAGGAGGAGGAGCCTCCATAAAATGAGGGAGAGGGAGCTTATCCTCAAGGGAGGTTTCTCAAAAGGTGGAACCACCATCCTAGAGGAGGAAAGGCGAACTCCCTTGACCCAACAACTAGCTCTAGAATCACCCAGAAGCATTTTGTTTGAACTAATTCGTCATATTTGGATCGTCGCAAGTTATACACTAGGGCTTAGTGACGACGTCGCAAGGAAGCAATGTACACAGAGACATCGTCGCAATAAAGATCTTGAGGACTTGCATCGAGCCCTAAAATTCGACCGTCGCAGGAAATAGATGTACCCCTGCGATGACGTCACGACCTTATAGTTCATCACAGAGAATCGTCGCAAGTAGAATGATGTTTACTTGCGATGATGCAGAAACATGGGTAAAAGGGTCAATCTTCAGGATTAGAGAGCACTTGTTTAATCTTCTTGAATGAGTGGGAAGATATGGACATATTTATTTGATGTATGACACAGCGGAGATGTCGCTCAGAGACTGACTCTATCTGAGATCAGGGGATATGAGGCCAGTGACAAATTACTGTGTAACACCTTCCCCGACCTATGTTAGTATTGCTCCCAGCGCAATACATGACGCATCCACATGCACATGAAATTCCTTCTTCCAATCCAGGAAGACTAGGATCAGTGCGGTGACCATTTTCTCCTTTAACAAATCTAAGCTCTTCTGGCATTCTTCATTCTAACAGAATGTAACATCCTTCTTTAACAGTTTTTCCATCGACGCGGTGATCTGGGCATATCTCTTAATGAATTTCCTATAGTATCCCGTATGCCCCAACATTGTGCGCAACTGCTTCACACTCCTTGGTGCCTCCAAAATGATTATGACCGTGATCTTCGCAGGGTCTACCATCAAGCCTTGTCTGCATACCACGACCCAACAAGATCCCAAAAGGGACACAAAACAAATATTTCTTCAGATTGAGTGTGATTTGGGACCTCTGACATGTATCTAACATCAAGCACAGACTTGCCACATGACACTTTACCAATCCAAACACTGTCCAATTGTCAAAGTATACCTCCATAAATTTGTGAATGAAATCTTTGAACGCCGCAATGACTACGCGCGAAAAGATTGCCGACACGTTCTTCAGCTCGAAAGGCATCACCATACACTGGAAGCATCCCCATTCAGTTGCGAAGGTTGTCTTACTTCTATCCTCCGGCGCGATCTTGATCTGATGTTACCCAGAGAACCCATCAGTAAACGAATATGCTTCTCAGTCGCCAACATTATCCAGGACCTCATCGGTGAACGAAGTTGGGAAGGGATCATGCACATAAGCATCATTCAACTTCCTGAGATCTACACATATCCTTATTTCTTCCTTCTGCTTCTTTTCCTGAACTACTATTGGGCTCACCCAATCAGATTCTTCCATTAGTTCAATAATACCTACCGTGAGCATCTTATATAACTCTAAGCGGAACCTTTTTTTATACTTCGGATTGAGGCGGTAAGGTCTTTGCTTCATAGGTTTCGCGTCCGGTTTTAGGGTGATATTCATGATACCCAGGTCCCCTATTATCCCTTTCAGATCTGAAAACTTCGTGGGGAACAAATCCTGATATTCGCGGAGTAGTTCGGTGACCTTATCTACTGTCACGTCGTCCCAGTAGTCCCCAATATTTTCGAACTTCGGCTTTGCCTCCGTGCCAATGTTCACCTGTCTAGTTTTTAGTGGCTTGGTTATGTCTGGGTTCTCTAGTTACGGTCCCTCAACTTTGCGGTGACCTTCAATCTTTAGGATATTAATCTTCCTCGGGTCTTTGTCTTCTTCTTCAACAGTCACATTATAGCACTCTAGCGCATGGCTTAGTTGAGTGGTCCAATCAGGTTGAATCAAATCTAGAGGATCCTAATGTATCCTGAGGATTGCTGCCTTAACCTCCTACAATGCTTCGTCGATACATTCAAACCCATCCTCAAAATTGAACATCATAAAAAATTCTTGGCGCAAAATTTCCCATTCTTCAATGCCATGGCAGAGTTCTGTCTCCAAGTACCAATTCATCGATATAACATCCAAGGTATGACAAAACAGATGGACCACTCTGGCTGAGGCTTCGCTACATACACTTCAGTGCATTTGGAAAAATGGTTGCGCAGATCATTTCTTCCATCATATTTTTCTGTTAGCCATACTTGTGGGTGACAAAACCGCACTCTCATCATTTTTCTGTATACACGCCAATCATCAAAATTATCCTTGTGAGTGCCCCACCATCTCACAGGTGTAGCGCGCAGCGCCCAGTCCAGGGCCTGGAAGCGATGTTTCTCTGGCACTTCTCTCTCAAATGCATCCAAAAAGTGATCAACATCAGTTAAACCATCATAGTAAGGCATATTTCTTACCTCTGATGATACACAGCGCAACGACTTGGTCATCATATTACAATGCAGTGTAGATACTTCATGTAGTCAATTCTGCCAGTGCTCCAGTTCTTCATCTGAATCTGATGTGTAGGAACTTTCGCGGTCCCATGCAATACGTCCATTTGCTGTCGGATTCACCCAATCCTGATCTCGTGCCATTATCTTGTAAATCTGGTCCAAATTGTCATCACTTTCATAATTGCGGACCGGTTCAGTATAGCGCGGTCCTTCTGCAAGGTCCAGTGGCACCACTACGCGGAGCAATTTCTTCTCAAATATCATCTTCCGCTTCTTCGGATTGATTACCCCATTCATACTAGTGGCCCAATCAATCCCAAGGAGCGCGGGGTAGGGATTGTTGTCATCCACAATCTCTATCACTTCAAAATCAGCTAGTGCGCTCATGCCTTCAATATCAACTGTTACCCCCTCCAACCTCCCCATTGGGATGATTTTTTGTTGATTCTCCATCCTCAACTAGATCGGAGACCACTGTAGTGCAAGTCTCCCCATTCTCTCCCATGTCTATTTCGGCAAAACGTTCACATCCAATCCCAAATCTAAAATAAGTTGATCCATCTCATATTCTCCTATCTGCGCGGTGAGTGTCATCTCACGTTCAGTTCTTGCCTTATGCTTACCAAGCTTTCTAACTACGCGTAGTCCGTCAGTAGCGTTTTCCTTGCCGGTGCTCCTATTGATCATCTCCTACAGTCCCTTCACATCCTTGCTATCGCGTCACAGTTTCATGCAGGTCTCAAAGAACGTGGTAATCATGGACGGGTCCATTTTTTTAATTGGCTTCTCTTAACTCCCTGAGGTAGAGGCCTCAACGAAACTTTTCTTCGCTTCCATAAATGTTTCTTTTGCACATTTTATACCAAACCCAGTCTCCCTTTCTGGCGCTTTACGGACCCACTCACCTTCTTCAGGCTGCTTCCCCTTATCCTCACTAGTCGTCGCTCCACTCCGCAGCACAATATTTACCTTAGGGTCTTCCTTTCGAGGCTCAACCCTCATCATCTGCAGGTTCTGAGTCGGTTGCTGAGGCTGCGCCCCTTTCTTGCATATCTTAGCTAACAATATAGGGAAATCCTCCATCGCATGGTCAAACTGAGTACAATAGCGACATGATAGTCATGTCGGATTCGAGCAATCTCGCGCATAGTGTCCTGGTCCTCCACAATTGTAACAAATAACCTGCCCTCGACCTCTACTAGGTCCTCCTCCACCTCGACCTCATCCACACCCCTAATACTCGCCTCATGCTCCTCCAACGCCTTGGTTCGGGGGCAGCGTTTCTGCCTGCACCCTATATGCAGGTGTCCTGTGCATAATTAATTCGTAACTACGGCAATTGTGCTCATCATGTCCCACTGACTGACAGAAGTTGTAGAAGAGTTGTTGTGGTGTTTGTACAAATTTCTGCAGCAAATGGAAATTGTATGTCGCATGTTTCCCAGCTACTTGACAGATAACACACCATAGCGCAGGCCCTGTACTTGGCCCTGCTGCAGCTTCCAACCTCAGAGGCATTGGTCCCCCTACTGCAACATAATTTGCGAAAACTGGACAGTGATCTTTGTCATGCCCCTGACTTTTTCACTTTAGGCACCACACTTCTTCGCGCATCTCTGGCTGTGTTGTTGTCTTTTTTTAGACTCTGCATTTCGAGGCAGAGGTTCTGCAATTGTGCATGAATCTGTTGAACCCCCAGATTAGCATCCTACATTGGTGTCTCGTGCAATCTCATCGTGATTTCTAGAGCTTCCGCCTGGGTCCCAATCTTCTGTTGTGATAGCGCAACCCTTAGATGAGGCAGGAGCGAGGCCACAAACCACTCGTGGTGCTACCTATCAGTTAGATTCATGTTAGCCTCACAGATCATACACTTCAATCTCTGATCCAAATCTCAATGTGTCTCATCAGGCTTCATCATGATCTCTTTGAATCCCACAATTGATTGCGCTTCAGACTCAGGTCTACTAAATTCCTTATTTAGTGCAGTCTGGATATATGCCTATGTGAACATCGGATTATCCGTGCGGTACTTAATGTACCAAGTTAGTGCGCGGTCCTGCAAAGCACTAACCAACATCACTTTCTTCATTTGATCATCCATGATACCCTGAACTTCCCATATAACCTTCGTGACGAACCAAAACTGGTCTAGATCTTCATTTCCCACGCCCTTGAACATAGGTAGCTTTACGGAGTTCGCCATATTGAACGGTGGTGGAGGTGGCGGTGGTGTGGGTGAGGGTGTAAGCGGTGGAGGTGAAGATGGAGGTGGTGTGGGTGGATGAGGTATTCATGGGAACCCTTGCTTTATTAACTGAATAGCGCTCTGCGGAGAAGCCTGTGCTCCTCCCTCATCATCACTCAGAGGAGGTTCAATCAGCGGGCTATATTCAGGGCTTTTTCTTCCTCTGTCCCTAAAAGTCCTTCCACTTCGCATAGCCCCAAACATCAAGGTAACTGCATAACCCAATTTTCACACAATAGCATCTTAATCCAAGTATTTAACGATTTTAAATACTTACCTCACGGCCCTTTGAAGAAGCGGCGCTCTACTTCGCTATAACTGACCGAAGTATCAATCGCAAACTCTGTCATAAATCCTCCTATTATACGATCGAGCCAATGATCATAGCGCGTGCGATCTTTTCTTCAGAGGCTTCCAATCTCTGCACTAACTCTGGGGTCCAGACAATCGGACCGTCAAGCCTCCACCTCCCTTAGTCATCTGCCAACTTCGCGATCCACTTGTATAATTCAACCAGGAAGGAACAGATCCACTACAATAAAAAATGATATTGGTGAGGGGCAAAAAATGTCACCATAAGCACATTAGTGACGGTCAAAAGAGCATTTGACACCAAAAACTGAACGTCACCAAAGGTGGCGTCGCCAAAAGTATAGGTGTTGTGGTGACATTCATGGTCCGTCACCAATAATTATTTATAATGACGGATAATGACCGCCACCATTTCATATAAGTAATGGTGACTGACCATAGCTTCAGTCACCAAAAAACTGAACGTTACCAAAAGTATAGGTGTTATGGTGACATTCAAGGTTTGTCACGAATATTGATTATAATGACTGATAATGACCGTCACCATTTCATATGAACAAAAATTATTTATTGTGATGTATCTTTCATAGTCATCGTTATTGGTGCATATATATGGCAACGTTCGTTGACCATCACCAAAAGCCACATTGTCAAAAGTATAGGTGTTGTAGTGACATTCAAGGTCTATCACGAATAATGACTATAATGACGAACAATAACCGTCACCATTTCATATCAACAACAATGATTTATGATTACAGATCTTTCATAGTCGTCATTATTGATGCGTATATATGGTGATGTTCATTGACTGTCACCATTTCATATTTTAATGAAGGTCGAAAAATATCACCATAAGCTCATTACTAATAGTCAAAAGAGGTTCTGTCACCAAAAACTAATCGTCACCATTCCATATGGATATCAAGGCACGATGGAATCGAACCACCACCCTCCTGCTTGTAAAGCAAGTGCTCTTCCGTTGAGCTAGAACCCTTTAAATAATTAGACTTTTAAAAACCTTGAAACTTCATAAATTGTAAATTATACAACTTTCAATAAATTAAAGTCTCAACGATCTTTTACTAAACAAGCAAAGCAGTATCGAAGTTGCAGGTCCCTACTTAATGGTTATGGAAGTTATGAAAAGTGGGTGGAAGGAAAAATAGTTACATATAAGAGACTCAATATGTTCAGTTGAATACTCAATTACAATTGAAACTTTGAAGACATTTATAACCTATAAATGACCTATAACTAGCAAATGCACCAAATATTGCAAAGGAAATGTCATAAGTGGATAGAATATGGAAGAAGAGCATTGATGAAGACAGATGCAATATGTTATAGGTTGAGTGAAAGAAATATCTCAATGTTGTTGTTGTTGGGTGTTTTTTAATAATTTAGACCTTTGTTTTTCTTTTATCACATAAAAATTCAAATAAAAATTTTCAAATTTTAGATATTTGAATGATATCTAAACTTATGTACAAATGTAACACGGATCTCCAGAAACCATGAAATACATAAGATATATATATATATATATATATATATATATATATATCCCCTTCACATAAACCAACATGCAATTTGGAATTTCAGAAGTCCGCAGTCAAAACATGACACCAACCAACAAATTAAAAAAATGAAACTTATCACAGTAAGAGTATCTCTTTTCAGCAATGGACACCAAACAATAAGTCAGTAATTAGTTCACTTTAAGACCACAAAACATTGGAAAAAAACAATGTTTTCAATTATCTGCCAATACAAAATGGACTTAATTCTAATGAAGCAGAAGAGTCAATACTAAATCACAAATAAAAATGACCAACAACAATGTAATTTTATTTCAACAACACACTTCACCACTACCTTCGATGTCTAGACGTCTATATTTTGCAGTGTTTAACAACCTCTTTTGCAGAAAATCGAGTGAATAGATTTCATAAGTTTGAACTCGAAAATCCATAAAACATGGAGTTGATGAATTTCAAAGATGGAGTTGAAAACGTGGAGCTAAAAACTAACCCTTGACTCATTTTGATCTCTGCATGTTCGCATCCAGGGGATGGTGCTTTTCTCACTGTGTTGGAGAATAAAAAGATGACAAATCTAATTTGTTTGTTTAGTCTTTCTTCACTTGCCTTGCATGTATATTGGGGTGTTTGTTTAATTTTTAGTTCAAAGGCGTATGGATCAACATCTAGGGTAGACAGTTTAATTGCTCCTTAGTGTGGATGAACCAAAATACTCAAATGAGCCAACAGTTGTGTCATCTCTGGCTTTAGGACCACCTTTTGCCCCTGTTGTAGGGGTCTTAATCCCCATAACCTTCTTTTCCCATTTACCCACAACATGCTCCTTGCTTGGTGAATTCTTTTTCTTTCTTCTACGTGGAGTGCTTTCTTTCACTGGAGTTTGGAAACTATTATGATTAGGTTGAACATACTACATAAGATAGGCACAATGACTACTAGGCATATTAATCAATACTTTATTAATAGAACTGGGGGTACCTTGTGAACATATCATATTTGAATTTAGCAGATTGAGAGAATCACTTTTCCTTGGCTTTCTTTTATCCCCCAATGTTTAAGTTTCCTTGAAGACTTTGGCATGTCTTCATCTCCATCAGTCATCAATTTATCTAAGTGTGTTGGTGTTTTATCATCTGTCTATGTTTTGCAAATACCTAAATCTAATTCTACCGAGGCCCTTTTCTCACTCACAAAATAATTTTTTGCAGTACTTTTGCCAACTATTGGTGAACTTGAAGAGAAAACTCATTTTAAAACACAAATTTTTTCAGCTGAGAAACATGGAGACACGAGAATACTATGCATATCTATTGTAGGAGAGGACATATTGCTAGACTTAAACATCTTATCCTGGTGAGGTTCTCTAGTGACTTCACTTGGACAAAAAACAATAGCTTCACCTTCATTCTTGAGCTGCATCCGTTTATTTGAATTTGACTTTTGACATTCTTTCTCTGACAAGGAATCAAAATCATCACTAGTATTAAATTCATTCAAAACGGACTTTGGAGATCCCACTGACATCTTCTTTTTTGTTGCCATGCCTGAAAACCATGGAGATCCCTGTCAATAGTAAAATAAGAAGTGTGTGTGCTGCTTAAGAACACATTCCTTATTAACCATTGTTACCTGGCAGAAACCAAAGGGACAACACAATATCAGCGTACACAAAATTCCCTACCGAAATATAGTTATAACTTCGCTAAGAAGTCTAAGAGGGGGGAATTTGCCCAAAGGGTTGTCACAATGTTTTTTCCTAAAGATTTCTCCAAGCCAAATCTAGTAATTTGGCCAAACACAAATTTTTTCAGCTGAGAAACATGGAGACACGAGAATACTATGCATATCTATTGTAGGAGAGGACATATTGCTAGACTTAAACATCTTATCCTGGTGAGGTTCTCTAGTGACTTCACTTGGACAAAAAACAATAGCTTCACCTTCATTCTTGAGCTGCATCCGTTTATTTGAATTTGACTTTTGACATTCTTTCTCTGACAAGGAATCAAAATCATCACTAGTATTAAATTCATTAAAAACGGACTTTGGAGATCCCACTGACATCTTCTTTTTTGTTGCCATCCCTGAAAACCATGGAGATCCCTGTCGATAGTAAAATAAGAAGTGTGTGTGCTGCTTAAGAACACATTCCTTATTAACCATTGTTACCTGGCAGAAACCAAAGGGACAACACAATATCAGCGTACACAAAATTCCCTACCGAAATATAATTATAACTTCGCTAAGAAGTCTAAGAGGGGGGAATTTGCCCAAAGGGTTGTCACAATGTTTTTTCCTAGAGATTTCTCCAAGCCAAATCTAGTAATTTGGCCAAACACATATAGCACAACTCTCAAAGGTATGCAACTAGGTGCAAGTATCATGCAAATTTGGCAACTAGACACCCTTCAAAATCAGCTCCTAAGCCAAGGGAAGTCTACACTTTTGAGGTGCAACCCCTTTGGGTGTGTTTCTTGAAGCTCTCTAAATACACAAAAATGTGAAGGAAATTAAAAAGTACTCGGGAAAGCAAACTTTGATTCCCTCTCAAAATCTCTACCAAGATTGATCTTATATGCATAAAAGTGCTCAAAGAAAAATTTGGGATTCCAAACGAAGAAAGAAACACAAACATTAAAAACCAGCATAGATCCATCTTTTCTCCAATCTACCAAGCACTGAGAGGGATCAAATTTTTTCACTCTATGCTAGTTTGCAAATCAAGATATTTGATCCCTCTTCGGGCTTAGTAGATCCATAGTAAAGATGGTTTAGTAGATTCATAGTAAAGATAGATCTATGCTAGTTTAATTTCCCCTTTTAAATTACATTCCACGTGAATACCATGGGTCAATACCATTGGTTCTCAATACCATGTGCCATCTTTATTTTTATTAATATTAATTTTAGGGTTAATAATGTTCTTTTTGCATGGTATTAATAAAAATTTGGCCGATAGGCTTCACCTAAATAAAACCTTCTTTTTAGGGGTATATAAAGTGGATTATGGAGTAAATATAAAAAATATATATACATATTATTTATTTACCATACATTTTTTATAAATATAGTATTTGACACATGGTATTTAGTCCATGGTATTAAAATGGTATTTGGCCCATAGGCTTCACTTAAATAAAATCTCTTTTTTGAGTTTTTATAAATATAAAGAGGTTTATGGAGTAAATATAAAAATAGGTTTTATTTATTTACCATACTTCTAGTTTATTTATATTTATATTTATTTACCATACCTCTAGTTTATGTAAATTTTTATTTATTTACTATACATATTTTTTGAGTGTTCATAAACCTCTTTATATTTTAAATTTATATTGTGTTTATACATAATAATAATTAGATTGATTTTTAAATAGGGTGGACATTAGATTAAAAATATTAAATGTTAAACATTACATGTTAGATGTTTACATTTACATTTACATTTAGTTTACTTTACTTTTACTTTTACTTTTACATTTACATGAGATCCTTTAAAAACATATCCTCTAATTGACATATCCTACATATCCTAAAGAAATTTATAAGGTGTTTCTTTTTTTTTTTCAGAAGAAAAAAACAGTATTTTCATTCATATGAATATATCATAAGAAAACATCTAAACCAGATTGTAGCGCAAGGAACATCTACAATGTAGTATCCAAATCTAACAGAACAGGTTTGCCCAGAGTCCTATCCTCATCAAACCTGTAGCATCCGCATCAATACAAAAAGATAGAGGAAGAGTGAAATAGAAACAGCATATATGCAGAGTTACAAAATCATAAGAGCAAATATATCATCCATGAAGACCGTCCATAAGCTCCTGTATGCCTATAATGGAAAAGCTGTCCGCCTCCATGCTAATTCTGCACATAGTGTTTCTTTATAAGGTGTGCCTGTGCAGAATGCAAATGGTGTGATTGTGAATGAAATTTTTTAATTTGTGTGATAAGTTCCACTACAAATATTAAAAAATAAAAGATAAAAAGGCAGTACAACCAACTTCCTAAAAACTCAAATTTCTCAAACATATCCTCAAATTGACATATCCTAAAGAAATTTATAAGGTGTGCTTGTGCATAATGCAAATGGTGTGATTGTGAATGAAAATTTGTAATTTGTGTGATAAGTTCCATTACAAATATTAGAAAAAAATAAAATAAAAATACATTAGGACCAACTTCCTAAAAACTCAAATTTCTCAATATTAGATTCTGCACATGGTATGATTGTGAATAAAAAATTGTAATTTGTGTGATAAGTTCCATTACAAATATTAGAAAAAAATAAAATAAAAAGACATTAAAACCAACTTCCTAAAAACTCAAATTTTTCAATATTAAATCCACTAGTTATGAAAATTTTTTGGGGATTTTCCATTCAAATAATGTCATGTGGTTTCTAAATCTCTACAAAAATTGATATGCTAAGCTTAAAAAATCTTTAAAGATATTTTGGGATTACTAACACAGACAAAAACACAAACATTAAGTCATTGGGGGCATCATTCCACCATGCATGGAATTTTGATCATACTGGAACACTGATCATGCTGAAAGTCTACCAAATTCTTATTTGCAGTTGTCACAAAATTAGAGGAGTAACTTTAAAATATTTATTCACCAAGGAATTTACTCTTCAAGATGTTAATCAAATATGTTTTCAATCCCACTAAGTACCTACAGCCCGGAAATTCATACAAATGATGCTATTTTGTGATATATCACTGTTAATTGTGCCTAAAAGATTTGTCCGTCATATTCTGAAGATAGTTAGAAAGTTGTACATGCGCAAAATGCACACACACAGTGTAATAATGAGAGATAAGTATGGTAGAAGTTATTTTATCATAATTACTTGAACGAAAAAAAATATTGCAGCGAATTTCTTAAGAAATTTCAAAATTATCCATGTTAAAGCAAAAGGTTAAAACAATTTTTGGGCATTTTCTATCCAAATAGCATTCTTTCTTTCCAGTTTTGTTAGTTAGGAGCATCAGCAAGCTTTGTCATATTCGGAAGGTAGTTAGAAAGTTGTACATGTGCAAAATGCACACCGTGTAATTGTAAGAGATAAGTATGGTAGAAGCTATTTATCACAATTACTTGAAAGGGAAAAATATTGTAGTAACTTCCTACGAAATTTCAAAATTATCCATGTTAAAACAAAATGTTAAAATAGTTTTTGGGCATTTTCTATCAAAATAGTATCCTTTCTTTCCAGTGTTTTTAGTAAGCAGCATGAGGAAGCTTTGTCATATTCCAAAGGTAGTTAAAAAGTTGTACATGTGCAAAATGCACACAATGTAATAGTGAGAGATAAGTATGTTAGAAGCTATTTTATCGCAATTACTTGAAAAAAAAATATTGCAGTCAACTTCCTAAGAAAATTCAAAATTATCCATGTTAAAACAAAAGGTTAAAACAGTGTTTGGGCATTTTCTATTCAAATAGCATTTTTTCTTTCGTTTTTTTAGTTAGCAGCATCAGGAAGCTTTGTCATATTCCGAAGGTAGTTAAAAAGTTGTACATGTGCAAAATGCACAGGGTGTCATAGTGAGAGATAAGTATGGTAGAAGTTATTTTATCACAATTACGAAAAAAATATAGGTAGTTAGAAAGTTATACATGTGCAAAATGCACAGGGTGTAATAGTGAGAGATAAGTATGGTAGAAGCTATTTTATCACAATTACTTGAAAGAAAAAAAATATTGCAGTCAACTTCCTAAAAAATTTCAAAATTATCCATGTTAGAACAAAAAGTTAAAACAGTTTTTGAGCATTTTCTATTCAAATAGCATAATTTCTTTCCATTTTTTTTAATTAACAGCTTTAGAAAGCTCTCTAAGATCTGGTAACCAATCCAAATAGCATTCTTTCTTTCCAGTTTTTTAGTTAACAGCATCATGAAGCTCTCTAAAATCCGATAGCCAACTTGCCTCAGATTATAGAAATTAAGCAAAACCCTTGAACATCATTCCCATGTATGGAACTTGGATCATATTGGATCGTTCATCCTAAAATTTCTACCAATTTTTTATAATATTTGCATCCAGGAAGAGAGTCCTTTGTTACAGAATTAACTAACTCACAACAAGAGAAATAACTTTACAATATTGATATGCGAAGGAGGGTACATTTCAAAAGTCAGTCAAATCTACTTTCAGTCCCACAACTCGCAACCGCAGAAATAACTTTACAATATTCTACTTTCAGTCCCACAACTCGCAACCGGAGAAATAACTTTACAATATTGATATGCAAAGGAAGGTACATTTCAAAAGTCAGTCAAAACTACTTTCAGTCCCACTGAGTACATGCAGCAAGACGTAAGTGTGTTACAAGTTGTTTTTCACAATTACTTGAAAAATACACATTGCAATCAACTTTCTAAAAAATTCAAAATTATCCATATTAAAAAAGATTAATATAGTGTTTGGGGGTTTCTATCTAAATGGCATTCTTTGCTTCCAATTTTTGTTATTAGTAGCCTGCTAATCTTGTATCAAACTTGCCTCCAACTACAAAATGAAGAAAAACCCCTGGGGCATCATTCCACTATGTATTGACCTTGGATCATCCTGAAATTTCTATGATAAGAAATTTCTATGAGATTCTTATCAAGTTTGTTGTCGGAGAGACTATTGACCTTGGATCATCCTGAAATTTCTATGAGATTCTTATCAAGTTTGTTGTCAGAGAGACTACTTTTGCTACAGCATTTGATTACTCACAGAAAGGAGAATAACTTTAAGGTATGTGTATGTAAGAAAGATATTTAAAGATATCTCATTGTTGACTGTGCTTAGACGATTTGTCATAGGTACGGGCAGAGATGCCAAGTGCAGGACACGGGCAATTTTGGTATAACAGAAAAAGTGGTCATGTTATTTACACTATAAATGACAGACCACGAGATTTTATGGCCAAAAGGATATTTGATCGCGATCAAGAACAAAACAAATCTGGTATTTTTTATTTTCAGATTCCAAATATTGCAAGTGTAGAACAAATTCAAACATGTTTATAAATATCAAACTTATAGCAAAATACATTTTTTTTTCTAAAGAACAAACCGATACTAAAAAAAAGTTTCAAACCCTTATCAGCAATAAAATAAAGAGCAAACCAAAGCTCAAAAAATTAAAATTAAAATAAATAAATATCTTCATGAAATTTCTTAAAGACTTGGTGGATCTTCGAGCGAAGGTGAACACATCTTCGATCCCAGCAAACTGTAGAATCTTCTTGGTCACAAGCGCGGCCACCTCTTTGCTGCAATTGATCCCAAGCCCTGCGTGAGCATTTCAGTCACCCACAACAACGAATGTTTTGAATCAAGCCGTAATCTGACCCTCATCTGCTTCTGCACAGGCATGGTCTTCATGACCTTGTCGTTCAGTTGAGGACCCAGCATGGCCTCCACGATCTGGTGCTCCTTCTCTTTAGATTTGCTAAAGGGAACGGATTTTCCCTTCTCTTACCAGACGGCCATGCTTCACGACGGGTCCCCGTGGTCTCCATCACTTCGACCTCCACCAAATCCACGTCCGAATCCACCTCCCCTGACACCTCCGAGTCCGAATCGACCTCCCCTTTCCGCCATTCTCATAAATCTGTAAAACCCTCGACCCTGGCAGAAAACCCTTGGAACAATTCACCCTTGGCAGAATAAGAAGTAAAATATTAATAATAATTTACCCTAATACGCTATTTTTATCTCTCCCAAAAAAAAACAAACAAAAACCTCTTAATCCACAAAAGGTTATTCCCTTTATGTTCCCTAAATTATTATTCCATGCAGGTTTACCATTATAGTTAAGGGATAAATGCTAAGCTTGTATTTAGATGTTATTAGCATCTATGTGTATGTGTAAAGTATTACTAAATCCACAAAAGGTTATTCCTTTATGTTTCCTAAATTATTATTTAATGCATGTTTATTATTATAGTTAAGGGATAAATGTTAATCTTGTATTTAGATGTTATTAGCATCCATGTGTATGTGTAAAGTATTACTAGGTTGTAAATTTTGCTATGAGGCTCATCTCTTTTTTCTAATATTTATCTTCTTCTTTTTTCCTTCTTAGTTTTGAAGAGATTTTTAGAATGAGAGTCACTAAAGTGGATGGATTTCATTATAAAACTTGACTAATTATTATTAATTAAGAAACTTGTAATTTAATAATGGTTGAGATTTCTAAATATACACTAGTAGGGTTGTTGAAAATGTAACTAGTTTTTGTCTTCATAATTGTTGTACTCATTTCAATATATATCCTATGTAACAAACAAAAGAAGAAAGTTAGTATTCTTAAAGCATGGGTTTTAGCATCCATGTGTATATGTAAAGTATTACTAGGTTGTAAATTTTGCTATGAGGCTAATCTCTTTTTTTCTAATATTTATCTTCTTCTTTTTTCCTTCTTAGTTTTGAAGAGATTTTTAGAATGAGAGTCACTAAAGTTTATGGATTTCATTATAAAACTTGACTAATTATTATTAATTAAGAAACTTGTAATTTAATAATAGTTGAGATTTCTAAATATACACTAGTAGGGTTGTTGAAAATGTAACTAGTTTTTGTCTTCATAATTGTTGTACTCATTTCAATATGTATCCTATGTAACAAACAAAAGAAGAAAATAAAAAGTTAGTATTCTTAAAGCATGGGTTTCATGCTCATTATTGATGGTCTTTTAGGTAAAAGCATGTTCTTCATGCTTCTAGGGTTTGTTAGGTATTAGGATTTATTGTCATGAGTCAACATCATGTTTATTAGACCTTTTGGGGTAAAATTTACTTGGAAAAATAATTTATTTTGAGTCTAAAAATTCCTGGAAACTCCAAAAGTAAAAGTCGGTCTAAAAGAGGGAATTCAGCCCCTTCGAAAGGCTATATAAAGAAGCAATTCAACCTCATTTACCACTCACTAACTTAGGAAGTTTGATATCAACAAAAAGTTTGATCTATAATTAGAAGACATGAAGACAAGAAAATCGAAGGTCCAAAAGAGGAAAGGAGGACGAAAAACTTGTTTTTGGGCTATGTCTCTCCCACGTGTGGGAAAGTCTAGGGTTTATGCAGCTACATAAGAAGCTAAAATTTCATATTTGAGTTGCGATAGGACGAAATGCAGTGTCCTCTTGCAGGAAGGAAGAATTACCCTAAAGCTGCCTCATTGACCTTGGTTGGAGCTATTTTGCTCAGGAAAGGTCTCCAAAGGAGGTTGGCTTAGGGTTTCTAAAGCAGTTTCAAGGGCTGAAGTTGCAAGTTGAAGAAGCAATATTGAAGCTGGGAGGTCGAAGTTGCAGTTTGAAGTTGGTAGGTGATGGATCAAAGAAAGACTTGTTAGAAGGGTTGACTTGGTACTTGGAAAAGGACTTGGTCTAGGACTTGGGTCTTTGTGTCTCATTTGAAGCAAATTCTATAAGAAGATAAGAGTTTTCAAGGTTTTCCCCTTGGAGGGGTTTTGCCTTAGCTCAGAGCCTAATTTTTATGTCCTCTATTGCTACTGTTTCGTTCTAAAAAAAAAATTGATGAAAATATCTAACTAAAGAACTGAATAAGATTAACCAAGTTCATAAGCAAATATTAAGGTAAAGGAAAATTGATATAATAAGTTGCCACTTTGAATTTTCCAACATGGGATTAGAGCTAATGTGAACAAGAAGGAAATTGGAAGGATTATCTTATGGACACAAAGAAAGGCTTTCTTGTCAAGGGGAATCATATGTGGAAAGAAGTAGAAGACCTATTAATCTAGAAGGAGGATCTCTACATTAAAGAAGATCAAGGTTACATTAAGCTCTCATCAAATGAAGGCTTGAAAGGGAGACTACAAGGAAGGTTGTCTCTTGAAAGAAGAAGATGTATACAAAGGCTCATTGAAAGGCATCTTTGAAGCATCAAAAGGAATCTTGGTATGATCTTTGAAGAAAGTTGTGGTTGGAAGAATCCTAGGAGGCATCTTTCAAGGACATTGTTGAAGTTTCTTCAAAGGTCTTGAAGGCATCAAGAAAGGTTGAAGACATCATCAAGGAAGAGGAAAATCTCAGTTATCAAGTATCATATTATTACTCTATGTCTGAATCTATTGGTCATGTGGGTTCTTTTTGCAAGGAGAGCAATAAGCTCATTGGAGCATCAAATTACCTAGCATGGAAGAAAAGGACTAACCTGGCACTGATAGAGCATGAGGTAATGGAATATGTAACTAGGGAAATCATTGAACCTAGCAAAGGAAAGACTCAAGAACTAGAAAAGTACATGAAAGGAGAATTAAGGGCATAAAGGATCATAGTTGAATCAATCAAGGATCTTCTTGCTCCATTTGTTACAAATTTGAAAACTTCCAAGGGGATGTATGACAAGCTAGTGAACTTGTACTATGTAAGTACATCCAGACAAAATATGTCTTTACGGAATAAACTATACAAAATGAAGAAATCAAAGGATGAGGACATGTCATCCTTTCTGATGAAGATATCTCAATAAAGATATCACTTGCAAGGTCTAGGAGAAACTATTTATGACTCATAAATGACCATCTGTGTACTAAATGCATTTCCATCGAATGGAGCAATTTTGCAACTAGCATCTACTCGAAGAAAGATTCAAATCCATTTGATGGGTTGTGGGCACAATGCATTTTGGAAGAATCCAGGATCAAGGTGAAAGATGGGATTGGATCAGATGAACAATCTCAAGCTTATCCAACTCAAATCAAGAAGATGAAGAAGGGGAAGTTTCGGAAGTCCAAGAAGAAAGATATATCTAATGTTCAATGCTTCAAGTGCAATGAATATGGACATTATAAGAGGGATTGTCCTAGCCTACAAAAAAACAAGAGAAATGAAAGAAGTGAGCCTCACATAGTTGAGGAAACAGGTGAACCTAAGAAGAAGTTGAAGAAAGAAGAAGTGAAAGATCTCTACTATTAAAGAAGACATCTTGTTTTTTAAGTTCTTGGTAAAATTGGTCTTCCTTTAGAATGGTGTGCATTGTTGTTAACTTTATAAGAGTCTTGATTTTGCATAACATCATTGAGAGAAGCATGTGATAATAGCATATGTAGAGTCTACTTGATCAACTTGATTTATAGAAGTCATCTAGTCTCCAAGAATAGATAGATAGGCCATTTTTCATATTGTTCATCTGGGCATTATCTAACATTGTGTTAGAATTAGTCATCTTGATAAGGTGGGTCATTATGATCCTGAAAGAACCATCATTATGGAAGGTTCTTAGGATAAGCACTATGACAAAGTTAGTATACATTCCATGTAATGTGGAAATAATACTAGTAAAAGGAAGAAGGAATGCAATGGGTCAGGATGTAGGCTGATTATGAGACAAATAGCTAGATGATGAAATAAGAAGCATAATAATTCCCAATAGAAGTGACTCTTGGATAAGATTGATGTAGAATCTTGTAACATGCTCAAGTATGATTGTATGATGTTTAAAAGGAAGAATTTGACTTACTTAAGGATGTATAAGAGATTGAGACTTTCTCTAGAATATGTCAAATAATGATTAACATCTAGTGTAATATCCAGAAGAAAAATTTGTAACTTGGTAACCAAGTTTGATCCTTGGGCACTCTTATGCATGAAGTGTTGAGAAATGTAACTAGTTTTGATCTTCATAATTGTTGTACTCATTTCAATATGTATCATATGTAACAAAAAAGAAAAATAAAAAGGAAGAAGAAGTCATTATAATTAAAGCATGGCTTTCATGCTCATTATTGATGGTATTCTAGGTAAAAGCATGTTCTTCGTGCTTCTAGGGTTTGTTAGGTCTTAGGATTTATTGTCATGAGTCAAACGAGTCAACATCATGTTTATAAGACCCTTCTGAGAAAAATGTAATTGTAAAAAGAATTATTTAGAGCCTAGAAAGTCTTAGAAACTCCAAAAGTACAAGTCGGCCCTATTAGTTACAAGTCAGTCTAAAGGAGGGAATTCAACCCCTTGAGAAGGTTATATAAAGAAGCAGTTCAACCTCATTTGGGACTCACTCACTCCAAAAGTTTCATATCTCAATAAGAAGTTCAATCTATAACTAGGAGGAGCAAAAAAGGAGAGAGGAGGTCTGGGAGGAAAGGAAGGATGAAAATATCTTGTTTTTGGGCTTTATCTCTCTCACACATGCAAAATTTTAGGGTTTATGGGTTGCAGGAAGAGGTTGAAGTTGTAGGTCTAATTTGTAGGAGGACGAAGTGCAATAACTTGTAGTTGGAAGAGAGAATACTATGTCTAGACCTCATTGACCTTAGGAAGAGTTGTCTTTCTCTAGGAAGGTATCAAGAAGATATTGGATTAGGGTTTCTTAGGAAGTTGCAAGGCGAAAATTACAGGATCGAAGTTGCATGCCAAAGTGCAGTATTGAAGCTAACAGGTTGAAGTTCAAGTATTGAAGCTAGTTGGTGCAAATCAAAGGAAGGACTTGAGGAAGGGACGACTTCGTACTAGGAGAAGCACTTGGTCTAGGGTTTGGTCTTTGTATCTCATTTGACGCAGATTCTAAGAAGAGAAGAGTTTTCAGGTTTTCCCCTTGGGGGGGTTTTGCCTTAGATAAGAGCTTAATATCCATGTCCTCTATTGCTGTTGTTATTGTTCGTGATATTGTTTGATGAAAATATATAACCAGATAACTAAAAAAGATAACTAAGATTCACAAGCAAATATCAAGGTTAAAGGAAAATAAGATTAATAGTTGCCACTATCCATTTTCCAATAGGAATATTCATATGGAGATGGACCATGAGAATGTTGATTGGACAAGAAGGTCATCTGAATGAGGTAAGTCTAATTTTAATTATTGTTGGTTATCTGGCTAACATATTATTTTGCTACCTGGAAGAATGTTGCAGGAATACATGATGGCATTTGAGGCAAGTTCAACTATATAGAAATGTATGAATAATGTTGAGGGAAGCTCAATATCTAGTACTTGGTAACTGTGAAGTCAAGATGTGTCCATCTTGGGATTGAAAGGTAGTAGTGTAAGAAGATAACGTGAAGGTAAAACGAGATCACTTTAATGAGGAAGATATGATCAACGTGAATTTAGGAAAGCCTCAATGTAAAGCCTTCATGATTTCAAGATGAAAGTGATGACCAAGAACGATGACATGGATCTTGTCACAATATTAAAGAGTGAATATGGCTCCATGATACCTTGAAAGGAAGAAAGGTCGATACAATGAGATGTGGAGAAAAGAGGGAGCTAGGAAACTATGGAGAATTGGCAGTTGATACTCTTATGAAGACAAGCTAGAGAGCTTATGGATATTACTTCCCAATTAGAATGGAAGTCAAGTATCTCCTCTAGGTTTGAGAGGGAGTGAAGGAGTCTCTTTGTATAGGAGCAAAGATCTATTCTCAAGTTAAAAGAAGAATAGGTATGTCCTCTCCAGGTTGAGAAGGAGTAATGTTGGACATCACATGTGCATTCTCTACTTCATATTTCAAACAATTGACCAAGGCTAACAACCATAAGTGTTGGCCAGATAAATCGATCTTGCGAACAAGACCGATCTCCCTAGTATCAGAAGATAGTCTAGCGACAAACAAACAAACAAACCTATCTTTCTCTAGACATATGCGATTTATAAGTAAATACTACAAAGGTGTTAAGACCCTACCTTAGATCCAATGCTTGTTCGTAGTAGTCATTCTCCGGTCATTCGAAAGAGTTATCTTTGAAGACCTATGATCACAAACAAGTAAACATTAAATAACACCTGCATAGCAAATATTATAAATCATGCCTATTATGGTGATCAAGGAATCCATAAAATAAACAATGAATTAATAGCTTATTGAGAAAAACAAATATATTTGTATTAACTTTGAATAGTAGAAGAACCTTACAACCTTTTCAGCCTTGATGTTGAACAAGTTCTTCCTGGGGTCCGAAGCAGGAATTTCATTTACTTTGACAAGTATTGCACTCTTCCAAATGAGGTTCATAGAGGTATGTAATCTCTCCTCATAAAAACTCAACTAAAGAAGACTAAGTTCCAACAACATTTTACCTCAAAAAATACTAAGCTTCTAACCTCCTGTTAACCAGCTCAATGCTTCTTTTTATAGTGCAGAGGAGGAGGTTACAGTTCCACCTATGAAGGGATAGCATCTTCCTCCAAAGGAATAAGCTCCTCACATCAAAGGGTTAGCTCCTTAAGGTATGGGATACATGAACCTTAAAAGAGCAAACTTGCTACCGTAAGATTCCTTCCAGAAGCTTCTAGAAATAACTGAAAGTGAGTTTTTCAGAATATACTTGCGCCATTTTAACTTTTACAGGGGTCTGCACCTTTAACACAAAGATAGTGCGGTCAGGTGCACTGGAGACATGACCATTAGGTGTGGGACTGCAGGTAAGACAAAGAGAAAGTGCGGAACCAGAGTCTTAAAAACTTTTGAGAGCTTTTCTCTTATTTTCAAGGCTTGATATGAGGAACTGTTTTAGACTTGCAGAGGAGGAACATATGAGTGGTAATGAACTCACACAGATAGCAGAATGTCAAAGTGACAATTTTCAGTGCAACAAATTGCCCCCTAAAGTGCGAAGTCTGTAATAGATGAAGATAGAGTCTATCATGTATGAAGAGTGAAGTACTTTATCATTTCAAGGATCATCTTGTGGACACCCCAGTCAGAACCTGTAAAAACATTCAATGCAATATATATATATCTATATATATATATATGTGTGTGTGTGTGTGTGTGTGTGTGTGTAGACATATCATCGCTGAGGTAGGCATTCCCATACTCAGATCAAAACTGACTAGAAAACTGACTAAACTGTTCTGATACAGGAATGATTTTGTAATACATCAAGAGTATAGACATGTGTAGACACAGTATGGATGCAGCCATTTGTCTATGAATAGTCCACTGTATAATGAATAATAAAATTCCGCATCCTGGATGGTAGAAACTAGATCCAAGGTCTTGATTTCTGCTTCCCAAACTAGTACAATTCTATCCATGTGAATGAATGTGTCGAAATTGAACATGGTAGAAACCACTTGATTACCAGTCAATGATGTGGACTATTAACAAGTGTGAGAGAAACCACCAGTAATGTCAATGGCTCTCAAAGTACTCAGTGCAATCCATGGAATGTGAATAAATGAGCTGAAGTCGAAAATGTCATAGAATCATTCGATCAAAGGTCAATGATGCAACCTATCATCGAAGGCGAGAAACCTGCCATTAGGGCATGCAGATTTCAAGGTACTAACGATTTCTAGATCAACTTCCTAGATAATGAGCTAAAGTCGATAGAAAGTAATCCGTCGTAGGCAAGCCCACAACACGAAATCATAGATCAATTTTTGAAGAAATATATTGGTAAGGACTGACTCAAGGATGGTCAAAATGGATGACAGATATCTTGCAGATGAATGGTTTGTTTGAATTGTTCTCTTGAACACATAACGACACTGCAGATGGCTTGGTGACAATTGACCCAAAGCTAATACCCAGAAACCGGCTGAAGACTTTCAATGTGGTTTGATTAACTGTTAGGCAAAGGATTTTCCCAACCCAGGTGAACAAAAAGTGTCGTGTTCAAGAGTGGTTAACGACTTTTCTAAAAAACAAAGTGTAACAAACAGGTTCATTTTTCTCTCTTTTCCCCCACCATTTCTGGCAAGTACCTCTTTATTTTTGACAAGCTTGAGGAGGATAACATTTGCTTGTTTATAAGCTCATCCTTCGGATGAGTCCAACTTAGTTTAAAATTCGAACCCTAAGAAGGAGTGGTTCGTTCCTATTTAAAATTGAACAAGTCCTTTACTATTAAATTTTAACGAGTCCAGTATAGGAAAAACTCGGTGTTTTTCAATTTTAGGGAGTCAGAAGAAAAACTTAAGAAAACTCCATGGGGGTACTTTTTCGTAAAATAATCCCTCAGGTCCGAAAAAGGATAAAATAATACAGGAGGGATGACATTTCCAATACTTTAACAAGCTGGAAAGGACAAGCGCTCGACAATCTTTTCATGTTTATCGAGTCTGAAAAGAGTTTAAAGAGGACTCTATTGACCGTAATTAGTCAACGTATACCTTTTTCGTAAATAGTCCATTTCAGCCCGTAAAAGGGGTAAACTTATACTGAAGGGACAATTATTCATTTATTTTAACGAGTTCGAACAATCAAGTACTCGGCAATCTTTTCAATTTTCGAGAGTCTAAAAAGGGCTTAAAGAGGACTCCAATGTTTCGCTTTTTTGTAAATTTTTGAAAGAGTTCGAAAAAGTGATAAAAGTATGCTCTTTGTTGAAAAATGATCAATTTTCTCGAAAAATCCAATATTTTGCACAAAAACTGGAAACATTACACATACATGTTGAAGATAAATAAAAATGTTTTTAAAAATTTACCCTTTTAAAGTGAAAAATAAATAAATTATAAATTCATTTATTCGGAAAAACTTATAAAAAGGGATTTTCTAACTTCATTTTTACCATTTGAGTTCAGAGTGAGAAGTGAGAGCTTTTGGGTAAAAAAGTTCCTGTGAAGATTCTATAAAATCCGTCTATCAGAAATGAAACCGTTAGCTCCAAGTAATCCATATCCTCCTTAACTTGCATTTCATCCGTTTACATTTTGTTTTTAGGCTTTAAATTTGATTTCTAAAAGGAAAAATAGGTTTAAAAATTGCTCGTGGGGGTCCGCAGGTGCAACATGCGGGCCCTGCAGACCCTGACTTTTTTCTATAAAGAAAAAATTCATGGGTCTGCACCTATTGCTCACAACCCATGCGGACCTACGCACTATTTGTAAGCAGCGGGTGCAAACCCCGTGCAATGAATTTTAAAACTTAAATTTCTCCATTTTTGCCCAAATTTTTTCGAACAAGCTTGTTCTAATATGTCTTTTTATGCATTGTAGGACATTCAAAATGCTTATTTGGCGAGAACGCGAGCACGAGGATGTAGATAATGCTGCAATAAATCATATGCCCACATTGCAGGCATTGAGAGCATGCAGACTGTATAAGTTCTGGGCCATACCAGGCATGAGGGCTCAAGTAGACCTCTTGACATTGCTAGTAGATAGATGGAACACACAGGACCAGTGCTTTGTGATTGGTGGCCACCGCTCGAAATCGAGTTGGAAGACATATACTTTTTGACTGGTTTTTCCAAGAGGGGTGAACAATTATCTCTTTTCGGGACTAGGCCAGGTGGCCACTCTGTCGCTAGTCTCCAATTGGAGTTTTGCGATGATCAAGTAGACCCCAAGGATAAACGGATTGATATTAAAACTATCAGCCGTCCTAAGCTCAATTCTATGGCTAATTGTAATGACGAAATTTTTCATTCAATAGGTAACACTACTTCCAAACCGTAGACCAGTTGAAAAGGAGTGAAACCAGTCGATGTTTTTACTGAGGTCCGATATGCCCAAAGTGCTGAAAATAGCATGGTATGCCAATTTGACTTATGAATACCAATGATTCATTGGATCATAGTAACTAAAACTTTATTGATAGCTTCAACTAGACCATTAGCCTGTGGGTAATACAGAGTAAAACTATCTTGGCACAGGCCAAGTTGATTTGTCAGTTCATTCATCATGATATTTTGAAAGTGACTTCCATGATCAGTAATAATAGCTTGAGGAACACCGAATATAGCAATTATATGATTGAATACGAAAGTTGCGGCAGTCTTGCCATTTGCCGAAAATGTAGGCATCACCTCGGCCCACTTAGTAAAATAATATACCGCTAGGATAATATATGCATGCCCCCCGACCGAGTGAGGGTTACATGTAATAAAGTCAATACCCCACTTTGCGAAAGGACCAACTGCAATTATAGGGTGAAGAGGAGCAGGTGGAGCACGCATTTTACGATCAAAGATTTGACAATTATGGCATTTCCGGATTGCATAAATACAATCTTTGAATAAGGATGGCCAGAAATAACCAGCACGCAATAGCTTTTGCGCTGTGGCATACCCAGACATATGACTGCCACATGCTCTAGAATTTTAGTCATTCAGAACCTTTTCAGCTTCTTCATGAGTTAGACAACATCGGAAAACAGAATCTGCTCCACAACGATAAAGTGTATCACCAATAATATTGTATTGTTGGGATTGGAAACGTATTTTCCGTCGCTGAGATCGTGAGATTTCAGGCTGAAAAGATTGGGTTTGGAGATAAACAATAATATATCCATACCAAGGATCAAGAGTACTGATAAGAAACAAGGATTCATCCACAATGGGCTGCTTCACCACAGTTTTAGTATCAGTACGCGGGAAATCACACATCAGTTCGGCAAAAACCAAAGATTTCTTTGCCTTGGATTTTTCAAATTCCAAGTCAAATTCCTGCAGGATAACTATCCATTTGGAATACTTGCCCCCTAGTAATTGTTTAGTCAAGATATACATCATAGGGTTACAGTCAGAAATTACTGTGGTTTTGCGTAATAAGATGTAGTGACGAAATCTTTGGACAGCTTGGACAGCTGCCAAGGCCAATTTCTCCACATGCGAATATTTAAGCTCAGTCAGATGTAGATTTTGACTAAGATAGTAAATCACATGTTCATTGTTGAATTCATCTTCCTGAACTAAAACCATGCCAATGGTGGAATGAGAAGCGGTGAGATACAAAAAGTTGTAATTGGGAGGATGCAGTAACGACGCATGGGTTAACGCGTGTTTAAGTGCATCAAAAGATTTACCAGTGATCTCATCCCAAAAGAATGGAATATTTTGTTTTAACAACCTGGTAAAACCTTTCGTTATCTCGGCATAGTTAGGAATGAAACAACGTAAAATGTTTTATTTTCCTTGCAAACTTTAGAGTTGGCGAAGAGTCGAAGGAGGAGGTAGATTGACGATAGCTTCAACCTTCGAGGGATCAACATGAATGCCAGTCTTTGAAATAACAAATCCCAGTAAGCGACCCGTTTCTACACAGAATATACATTTGTGTGGATTCAGCCTAATTCGATAATGCCTACATCTCATAAAGATAACTCGTAAATGAGTGAGATGATCAGCTCTACGTGATGAATGGGCAGGTAAATCATCGAGATAAGGCTACACAATGTGCTTGATGTCATGAAATGCGTAAGACATAGCCCTTTGAAAAGTTTCTCCAGCGTTCTTCAATCCAAAGGGTAATTTGCAATAAGCAAATGTCCCCCATGGACAAATGAAAGTTGTTTTAGGTTGATCAGCAGGGAGTATGTTGATTTGATTGTAACCGAAAAAACCATCCATAAAGGAGAACATTTCACTGTCGGCACAATCATCAATAATTTGATTGATATAGGGGGTTGGATAATTGTCTTTAGGACAAGCTCAATTAATATCCCTATAGTCGATACATATTCTTATCGTTCCTTGTTTTTTGTTGACAGGAACAATATTTGATACCCAATCGGTTAAAGGAATTGGATAAATGAAACTTGCGCAAAGTAATTTCTCAACTTCGGCTTTGATAGCAACAGCTTTTCTCGGATGTATCTGACGTAAGCGTTGCCGGACAGGTTTAGCATCCAGGTATGTTTTAATTTCATGGACAATAATTGATGGATCGATTCCTGGCATTTCTTCATATGACCAGGAAAACACGTCACAGAATTCTTGAAATAGGGCTTTATAAGTTTGGATTTCATCGTCCGTACAGGAAGCACCTATATGAATGTTTTCAATAATTCCTGGCTTAACTGAAATGTCAATAGGAACCGTTCAAGAGATATTTCCCAAATTTAACTCAGAATCAAAATGTTGCAATGGATTCTGTGGTTCTTTGACATAGTCAGTAGTAAAAATAGAAGAAAAATCATTTTCAAAATGATCAAGCTCAGGTAAAAACAAAGATTGGTGATGAAGATCTTCCCATGGTAAATCATCAACAGACAAAAGTTCACGAATCTGCTCATCAGTATGAACAGGATCAGAAAGTGTTGTTGTAGCTGAGGTTGATATCGAAAGTGATTCCCCATGGACCACATTCATTGGATCAGTTTCGGTTGAACAAGAATAAAAAAAAGTACAACCTGATATGCAATTTCAAGGGGACTCAAAGGCATCGTGCCATCAAATGAATCCACCTCAGAATCGGAAGGTATGACCCAAGGATCATCAAAAGTAACAATATTCGATGAAATCATATGAATATTTGCAATAGAAGGCGATATGTTAGGAGGAGGGAAGGAAAAAGTTCCTAGTGAACTAGAATCTTTAATCAAACCTACGCCAACATCCTTGTAAGGGATAGTCATTTTACCGATGTGTTGAATACTATTTGTAGAGGCTGGGTCGGATGAGAAATAAGGCAGCTGGTCTATCGTAACAATCATTCCGTTATGAGGAAACTTGATAAGTCGAAAGACCGATGAAACAATAGCAGTCATAGCATAAGACCAACTGCTACCCAGGAGAAGGTTGTAATCTAGAGGGGCATCAACCACTTCCACATCTAGATTTAGGGTTTTTCCTTCAACCCCTATAGGTAAATCCTACAAAATACCAAAAGGATGGAACCCTCGGTCATGAAAAGCCTTTAGAATTGTCGGAGACTGATTGAGTGTGGGAGAACCAAGCAATTTCCAACACTAGATTGACATAATACACGTAGAAGCCCCTTCATCAATCACAGTCTGAAAGCAAGGTCTGTTTTTGACTAAAACTGGAATCTAGAAAGCCATTTGATGAGGTAGGCAGGGTGTACTATTCTCTAAATCGAAGATTATTAGGTTCAAATCCTGAATATCGACAGCTCCTATAGCAGACAATAGTAATTTACGCTGTGCTGGGCATGATTGCAGCACTTCCAAAGCCAACATTGCTGAAGGGGATATAGCTAAGTCTTCAACAATGTTGTAATTTTGAGCAGCTCTCGCATGTGGATTGAAAGATAATTTATGAAGTATGCCTTTAGCAGGCAGTTTGATTACTAAGTCAGGGTTTGGTTTCTCGATCTGTAGTGGACTAGAACCAGGAGGAGGTGTAGTTGATGTGTTTGAATTAGAAGATTCTACTTCTTTACCACTAACAAGATTTTTACTACCATAATCTTGCAATTTCATCGTAATCCTGACATGAGACATCATCATAATGGGTTCTTCTGAGGCATTCGAGGAAGAACCAATCATCTTACTATATTGAGTAGGAAAAGGATCCTTCAAGACAGTAGGCATTTGAGAACCTTTAACAAATTTCGAAACCTCTGCTTGATGTGGGCATTCTTTGGTAAAATGAACCTCGTTACAAATGAAACAAGGAGAGCGAGGTTTCCATTTTTCGTCAGTAGATTCATTTTTATTCATTTTATCTTTTGCATTTTGTTTGTTTTTCTTCTTCCCCTTATTTTTACTACCGGATTTTGATTTGGCCGTAGATGATTCTACGACATGGATGTCGGCAGAAAATTCAACGGAAGAATCTCCTTTCGTGGAATCAGATAAAGTTATTATAGGAGAATAATTCTTTGAATATTTCTTCTTACTTTTAGTACTAACTGAACCAATCATACCATCAGCGGCATGAGACCCTGAAGTAGCTGCAGTTATTTGACCGTGTTTTGGAAGATCGAGGATTTTTTCATGTAAAGTACCTGACTGCGTATAGACGAGGTCAAGGTACTGAGCCTGAGCAATGACTTGCTCTTCAGTGACAACTCCTCCTTTAGCTACATATTCAGTGATTTTGAGTAACAATGATTTAATGAACCATTCTTCTAAAATTTGATCCGGAATGAAAACTTTCACTAAATGCCTTCTATGTCGGCATTCATGAATATGATCATAAATATATGTGGACGTGGATTGTTTCAGTGAAGTTAACAGTTCTGTGCCATTGTCATATCTGACAGGCAACTGAAAATGAGTTAAGAAAGCAGTGGCTAACTGATTGAAATTATTAAAAGAGCCTCATGGTAACTCAATGTACCATTTTGCGGCAAGACCAATAAGAGTTCGTTGAAAAAGACGCAATCGAATTGAATCATCAATGATTGAATTAGATGCACACCAGAGGTGATAAGTCATAACGTGATTTGACAGATCCTCACCAGAATTACCCTCGAATTTCGAGATATCACTGTGCAACTTACTAGGCATTGGCGGCCAATATGGAAGATAGAAAATCGGATCATTCGTAAGGCGCGACAAATCAGGTAAATCCAAATTTGCAATAAATGGTAACTGATGGTTAGGATCATGAAAACCTTGAGTAATGAGACCAGTTCCAGGAGGAGGATATCTAGGATAACCTGGAATCGGATTTGCATTAGGAATGTTATAACCCCCTGGAAAACCAGGATTAATTAGACCAAACTAGGGTTGTTGAGGATGTTGATAAGTATAGCCAGGATACGGTTGATACTGATAAACTAGGTTTTGTATAGTAGGACCGAATTGATACTGTCCTTGGTATGGTTTATAGGTGAATTGCGGTTGACTTGTGGCAATCGTACTTGGACCAGCTTGTCCTGTAGGCATCTGAACCGAAGTCTGAACTGTAGGTCTTGATTGTGGCACAAAGACTTGAGGAATTTGCACTAATGCAAGGATAGTAGAAACCGGAGCTACAGATACTCCAAAAATAGGTGTGCTAGGTTGAACAGAAGTTGCAGTAGTCGCAGTAGTTTGAGGCGGAGTATGAGGTGTGCTAGGCCGAGGCTGCTGAACTAAACCAGGTGCAGGCCCAGGCTGCTGAACTAAACCAGGTGCAGAGATTTGAACAGTAGATTGGACAGGCTGCTGGGTTGGACCAGAAACCAAAGGCTATCCAGGTTGATTAGGTAACTGCACATTAGGTTGCATAGTCTGTTGTGTTTGAGACGGATTCCACACCATGTTCATTCCGGGGTATGGACCCATAAAAGGTTGTGCATATGGAGGACCATAACCTGGTTAAATGTAGGCCTGATAATTAAGTGGTACATTTTCAGCTCCTTGTAAAAACGATTGACCAGAAGGCAGTTGGAAACCTTAAGTTGGGTACTAACCTTGAAGTTGATAACCCTGAGGCACGTACTGAATCTGGGGTTGATAAGCATCTTGAGGAATATACTGAGTCTGGGGTTGACCTTGGGGTATGTATTGTCCTGAAGGTTGAAAACCTTGAGGTAGCCCTCCAGGTGGTAACTACCTTGGGGTTACGCCCCAAGCGATAATTTACTACCTTGGGGTTGCCCCCCAGGTGGTAACTGACTACCTTGGGGTTGTCCCCCAGGTGGTAACTGGCTATCTTGAGGTTGTCCCCTAGGCAGTAACTGACTACCTTGAGGTTGAGGATTTGGAATACTACCAAACATCATAAGGATTTCCTCAGTGTTCAACGTTTGAGTTTCATTACTACCAGATGATGATTCTCGTTCAGTTGATCGAGGAGTTGCTCCTGACAAAGTACCAGAGAGTGACCGGTACCTTGAAGGAACAGAAGGACTACCGTATAAAAATGTTTCCGGTGATTGGGAAAACATAGATGACTGTCTTGACATGATCGATGAAGGATAATAACCTCTTGGTGTAGGATGAAAAGGAATTCGAGGTGGTGAAAAACTAACACCTGGGTTTTCTAAAAAAAAAATCAATGATAAATACCAAGCGTCACTCCTAAAAGGACTGTAGAATATTGATTCACGCTCCCTAAGATTTAAAGTTTGTTGGCTTTCGGGAAGAGTTACGTCTTCGTCTGGACTGACAAGTTCTTAATGAGGCTAGAAGGAAGATTTTGAGTAATGATATTTCTTACCCTCGATGAACCAGGATCACTAGAAGTGGGAGTAACAAATCCTGAAGATGGTTCCAAAACAGCAGGTTCAGTGTTAGGCTTAGAAATTTTAGGTTCTTCAGCTAATTCACTGGAAGGAGAAATACTACCAGTAACTTCGAAAAATGAAATTGGCTCTTGAATATACTCTGTTGTTTGTATTTGATAATCAGGATGAACAATTAGAGATGACTCTCTGGCTTCTGGTGATCCAACTCTACTATCACTAGGTGATACGAGAGCTCATAGCCCTTCAAGTTGGCTTGGTGTATACTCAGGAGGTTTCCCCTGAAGTCTACGAGATTGTCTCGGTAATTCGGCCACGATTAAATATTAATTAATCACACATAAACAAAGAAAATTTCAATAAAAACACCTGAAGTCTCTAAAGAAACAAATAGTTGAATCACACGCGTAAAAATCCTAAGAGTTCAAACCACGCACAAACAGTAACTTCTCGTACTAAAAACACTAGTTGGTGATGAAATCCAACTTAGTCGAAGTTTAATACAGAAAGGGCGGTTGGAACAGTTACCCTGAAAACTTGCTTAATGAAACAGACTGGCACAAGTTTCTTCACAAAACCATCTCGAGTGAAGAGAACCCCCCAGAGAGTCCAAGTGAGTCTAGTCGACGTCTGCTCCAGGTACAGTGAGATCTTTCCTTCACCGTCACCTTAGGAAATAATCTTAAGTTTATGGACACTAAGGTTACCAACAACAAAAAATACAACTGGGGGAACAGTCTATGATCCGATTCCACGTGCAAGGGCAGAGTAACAAAGCTCAATCCCCTTGAAGGCTCCTCGACATGGTCAATCCGAGGTTTACCAACAAGTGACCCCAGGCTCCTCGACAATGGTTAATCCGAGGTTTATCGTTTATAATACGCGCAGATCTTCTATCTTTCCCAATGAAATAGAATTGATTGTCTCAAAGGTTCAGACATGATCTCGTGATTGACTCCTTTAAGAGAAGCTTCCCAGAATGTATCAATTACAATTGGATTTATTTCCTACCGCAAGATGTATCTACTTGTTTGTTTTAACTATCTTGGAGATTTAACTACTTCCTACTCTAAGATACTAGCCTAAGCTATATTGGTGATAAGAGCATGCGCCTAAAATGATAAGCAATTCGTTTTTCTTTCAATGAAATTCTAGCTAAAAGAAAGAGTTCGAGAATGCAATTCTTTAAGAAACAATTCTTTCTTTCAACATGGAAATGGAAAGAAAATCTTTTTGTTTTTGTTTTGTTTTTTTTTTTTTTTTAAATAATAACTCAAAACGAGACAAATAATTAATGCTCACAATAAAACCCTTTCACTTTTCAAAACTCGAAACTACAAAAAACAATTTGCTTCAAAAGAGATCTACAAGTTTTAGAAAAAACACTCAAAACTACAAAACACTAATTTTGAGATCTAAAAACTTTAAAAATCTAATTGAATAAAAGCTTCAATTCTTTTTTGAGGACATTTTACTTAGTTGTTCAGTAAACTAATGATTCATTTGTACAGAATAAAAAATCAATCAAAAAACATCCAGATATGTTTTCTTTTGTAAAAATGAAATTCAGAACTTATAACAAAGTTTGTTCAAAGATTTGCAACAAGAAAACTAAATGTGTTTCTCACAAAGGATCGATTTCACAACCAAGTCAGACTCATCAAGAAGACAAAAAGACACCAAGGTGATCTAAGGTTTCTCACGCTTTTGATCTTTAAGTCACTACAGAGACAAAGTGAAAACCACTTCAAGCATGCAAAACTTCCAAAAAATCTTTCAAAACAAAAATACCATCGGAACTCACTCACAAGAGATTTTTGACAGGAAAAATACAGATCTGGGTTGACACTAAGAATGCTAAATCAAACCTAAACTTAACTGGAAGAAGATATCTTGAGTTTTTAAAAAAAAATTAACAGGGTCCGCAGGCTCCAAAAGCAACAAGTGCGGTCCAGCACTGTTTACTCAAGGAAAATGCGGAGATACCCGCACTGTCTATGAAGACAAAGTGCGGTCCCCAGAAAACTTCAAAAAAACAAAAATACTTCAAGATTTTTGAAAACTACCCAAGCCAGTATACTTCAATCAAAAACCAGAAAAAAACAATTTTCTCAAGTCAAAACAAAGGAAAACCAAAAATCAAATTCCGTCCCCTTTGGAGTCGCCAATTTGTTGGCCGGATAAATCGATCTTGCAGACAAGATCGATCTCCCTAGTATCAGAAGATAGTCTAGCAACAAACAGACAAACAAACCTGTCTTTCTCTAGACATATGTGATTTATAAGTAAATACTACAAAGGTGTTAAGACCCTACCTTAGATCCAATGCTTCTTTGTAGTAGTCATTCTCCGGTCATTCGAAAGAGTTATCTTTGAAGACCTATGATCATAAACAAGCAAACATTAAATAGCACCTGCATAGAAAATATTATAAATCATGCCTATTATGGTGATCAAGGAATCCATAAAATAAACAATGAATTAATAGCTTATTGAGAAAAACAAATATATTTGTATTAACTTTGAATAGTAGAATAACCTTACAACCCTTTCAGCCTTGATGTTGAAAAAGTTCTTCCTGGGGTCCGAAACATGAATTTCCTTTACTTTGACAAGTCTTGCACTCTTCTAAATGAGATTCATAGAGGTATGTAATCTCTCCTCATAAAAAATCAACTAAAGAAGACTAAGTTCCAACAACGTTTTACCTCAAAAAATACTAAGCTTCTAACCTCCTGTTAACTAGCTCAATGCTTCTTTTTATAGTGCAGAGGAGGAGGTTACAGTTCCACCTATGAAGGGATAGCATCCTCCTTCAAAGGAATAAGCTCCTCACATCAAGGGGTTAGCTCTTTAAGGTATGGGATACATGAACCTTAAAAGAGCGAACTTTCCACCTCAAGATTCCTTCCAAACGCTTCTAGAAATAACTGAAAGTGAGTTTTTTAGAATATACTTGTGCCTTTTTAACTTTTACAGGGGTTCACACCTTTAACACAGAGACAGTGTGGTCAGGTGCGCTGGAGACATGACCATTAGGTGCGGGACCACAGGTAAGACAAAGAGAAAGTGCAGAACCAGAGTTTTAAAAACTTTTGAGAGCTTTTCTCTTATTTTCAAGGCTTGATATGAGGAACTGATGTTTTAGACTTACAGAGGAGGAAATTATGAGTGGTAATGAACTCACATAGATAGCAGAATGTCAAAGTGACAATTTTCAGTGCAATGAATTTTAAAACTTAAATTTCTTCATTTTTGCCCAAAATTTTTCGAACAAGCTTATTCTAATATGTCTTTTTATGCATTGTAGGACATTCAAAATGCTTATTTGGCAAGAACGCGAGCACGAGGATGTAGATAAGCCGCAATAAATCATATGCCCACATTGCAAGAATTGAGAGCATGCAGACTATATAAGTTCTGAGCCATACCGGGCATGAGGGCCCAAGTAGACCTCTTGACATGGTTGGTAGACAGATGGAACACATAGGACCAGTGCTTTGTGATTGGTGGCCACTGGCTCGAAATCGAGCTTGAGGACATATACTTTTTCACTAGTTTGTCTAAGAGGGGCGAACAATTATCTCTTTTTGGGACTAGGCCAGGTGGCCACTCTGTCGCTAGTCTCCAATTAGAGTTTTGCGATGATCAAGCAGACCCCAAAGATAAATGGATTGATATTAAAACTATTATCCATCCTAAGCTTAAAACTATCAATTGTCCTATTAACAAACTCAATGCTTCTTTTTATAGTGCAAAGGAGGAGGCTATAGTTCCACCTATGAAGGGATAGAATCCTCCTTCAAAGGAATAAGCTCCTCACATCAAGGGTTAGCTCCTTAAGGTATGGGATACATGAACCTTAAAAGAGCGAACTTGCCTCCTCAAGATTCCTTCCAGAAGCTTCTAGAAATAACTGAAAGTGAGCTTTTCAGAATATACTTACGCCTTTTTAACTTTTACAGGGGTTCGCACCTTTAACACAGAGATAGTGTTGTCAGGTGCGTTGGAGACATGACCATTAGGTGCAGGACCGCAGGTAAGACAAAGAGAAAGTGCGGAACCAGAGTTTTAAAAACTTTTGAGAGATTTTCTCTTATTTTCAAGGCTTGATATGAGGAACTGATGTTTTAGACTTGCAGAGGAGGAAAGTATGAGTGGTAATGAACTCACAGAGATAGAAAAATGTCAAAGTGACAATTTTCAGTGCAACAGTAAGTCTAAGTGAAGGCGTTGGAGAGAGAATGGTGGAGGATTGAATAAGCATCTGTGATTTCCTTGGGGATAGAAACCCAAGAAAGGAAAGGGACCAACACTCTTTGAGGATCTAACCGGTATCCAAGATAAGAGTGGGCGAAGAGGACTAATATTCTTTTAGGATTCAAGGCCAATAATCCAAGGTAAGAATAGTCCTAAAAGGTCATACTTTGTGAACATCTCGATGGGGTATGTGCCTTGTAGAGTTAGTGCGGTATCACACATAAAGCCTCCCAACATAATGCTCTTGAATGAAATAGAGCTTGTCAAGTTAGGCCTCAATGACAATGCTGGTCATAATCATGATGCTTACAGTTTCACATATTAATCTGACTCCTCTTATGACAACTCTCCAGTTTGACAATGATGTTGTATTGGTTGTAAAATTATGAGTACCTCCCTAGTTAAGAGGGAGTGCTAAAAATGTAACTAGTTTCAGTATTCGTAATTTTTGTACTCATTTCAATATGTATCCTATGTAATGAACAAAAGAAGAAAAGAAAAAGTTATTATTTTTAAAACATGGGTTCCATGCTCATTATTGATGGTATTCTAGGTAAAAGCATGTCCTTCATGCTTCTAGGGCTTGTTAGGTCTTAGGATTTATTGTCACGAGTCAAAGGAGTCAACATCATGTTTATAAGACCCTTCTCGGCAAAATGTACTTGGAAAAATAATTTATTTTGAGTCTAGAAAGTCCTGGAAACTCCAAAAGTACAAGTCGGCCCTAGTAGCTTCAAGTCAGCCTAAAGCACGCCTAAAGGAGGATATTCCACCCCTTGGAAAGGCTATATAAAGAAGCAGTTCGACCTCATTTAGCACTCACTCACTCAAGAAGTTAGATCTCAAGAAAAAGTTAGATATATGGCTAGAAGACAAGAAGAGTGAAGGTCTAAAAGAGGAAGGAAGGATGAAAAACTTGTTTTTGGGATATCTCTCTCCCACAAGTGTGAAAGTCTAGGGTTTTTGCAGCTACAAAAGAGGTTGAAATTGCCGATTCGAGTTGCAGTAAGACGAAGTGAAATATCCTATTGCAAGAAGGAATAATTACCCTAAATTTGCCTCATTGACCTTGGTTGGAGCTATCTTGCTCAAGGAACATCTCCAAAGGAGGTTACGTTAGGGTTTCTAAAGTAGTCTTAAGGGTTGAAGTTGCAGTTTGAAGTTGGTTGGTGTGGGATCAAAGAAATACTTGTTGAAAGGGCTAACTTGGTACTTGGAGAAGGACTTGGTCTAAGACTTAGGGTTGTGTCTCATTTGAAGCAGATTCTATAAGAAGATAAGAGTTGTTTTCCCTTTGGAGTGGTTTTTCCCTGATTGAGAGCCTAATTTGTGTGTCCTCTATTGTAATTGTTTGTTCTTGATATTTGTTTAATGAAAAGATCTAACTAAAGAACTGAAAAGGATTAACTATGTTCACAAGCAAATATTATGGTACAAAAAAATTGATATAATAAGCTGCCACTTTGAATTTTCCAACAAGGATCTCACTCTAAGGGATACCTACTTTTATAGCCTCAACAAAATGGGCCAAATGTTTTATTAGGGACTTGAACATAAGTAGCGAGAGTGTGAAACTTACCTCCCAACCACTTCATCTATAAACCCTTCAATATAGAATGTTAACTTGAACTTGGAGAAAGATATATAAGATGAAACAAAAATTCACTGAATAAAGTTAAAGTTTTCAATTGTATGTATCATTATTCATTGAATAAAGTTGAAATTTTCAAATGTATGTATCTTTAATCACTAAATAAAGTTAAAGTTTTCAAATGTATGTATCGTTTTGTTTTTTATTAATGTGAAAGTATAATGAATTTCAATAACATAAGCAACTAAGACATTGTTCCAATTTATCTTACCATCTCTTTTAAGATAGTAGTGCAACTCAATTCTAGTGTAACACCCTCCTCCCACATCTACCCAAGCAACGAGCCAACTGGGGTAAACATGTGAGGAGAAGTTATTGTGATATGATTCGACCTCCTAAGTCACCTTAAGGAAGTGGAATCGACAGAAACACACCATACAGATCTTCCACATCAACAACAGGACTCTCAAGAACCATCCCAACCTTTCAGGTAACCAACCCCTCAGTCCCACTGAATTTTTAAACCAATTAACCCTCGTACACTCCCATGATGTTAGGTCCTTACAATACTAGTGATTACCCCATTACTATTTTAGTTGTACCCTTATTAATAGTGTTGTGCCCCTATTGTCCCCATATTGTTATTACTGTGCCCCATAGAATCCCTCTATTGTTATTTTTGTGCCTTTATATTATTATTGTTAGGTCGGCTATGTTATATTGTGACTCCTTAGACTCCTATATATAGAAAGGAGGTTTTGTCCTTTGAATCATGAAGGAATCATTCATTTGTGTAATGTAAAGGAGGTTTCCCCCTCGAAGAGGCTGAATTCTAAGGGGTTGATCTATCTTTTCTATCTTTTTGTGAGCTGGTTTCATAACATTTGGTATCAGAGCTTTGGATTCTAGGGTTTCGCTGCTCCAAATAGGTCATCGTGGCATTTTCGCTATAACTTTTTTTCTGCGACGTTTCAGAAGCGAAAAGAAAAACATATTTGAGACGAAATTGCACTGAACCTTGGGTCTAAATTTCAGAGCTTTTCACGCTATATTTGCGGAGATATGATTTGAGGAAGTTGGTCCTTTTGCAGACTCCTGAATTACATTCCAAACACGTGACCTGGGGAAAATTGTCATAACTTTCTCTCTGAGCATCGGATTGAAATTTCATAAGAAGGTACAGAAAGATGATCGACTGTAGTTTCTTGTATAAATTTTTCAGAGCCAGAGGTCGAAACAGGGACACGTGGCATGTCGTACAGTTTCTCTACTGAACTAGTCTATAATCAGGTCACTGTGGGAGATTTGATATAACTCTTCCTTGGAGAATCCAATTTGGACTAGACTGGTGGCATTGGAAATAGGACACGAAGGGATACTGTAGGTCACAATTTCAAAACTGGATGATCTGAAATTACAGAGATACATCAGAGGCAATATTGAGCTCTTACAAAGTGAAAAAAGGTGTGTAGATTTTTTTAAAATTTTTTCTTAAGCTTGGTTTGAAAAATTATTTTGAAGGAATTCAAAGGGCATAGTAGAGCATTATTATTAGTAACTGATGCCCTGAGGAAAGAAAATGCAAACAACTAGTAAGCAACCTGAAAGCTCTAGCATGACTCATGAAGAAGAGGAAGAAATACTACATGATATATCAAAATTACAAGACCAAGTACAACAAATGTCACTCTCACAAAAGCTAACAGAAGCTAAGATAAATGGCATGGAATCTAAGATAAAGGGCGTGGAAGCTAAGATGGATGATTTGAAGATAGATTTGAAGAAATATTTGAAGATAGTCATGGCAGATTTGAAGACAGATTTGAAGACAGACATGGCTGATTTGAAGACAGATTTGAGAAATTTTCTACAAGAAATACTTACTAATGGTGAAAGGGTAGTAAAGGAAACTCATGATGCGAACAAAAAAAATGTTAATCATGATTTCATAGACTCTAATGTTGGATTGAAGACCCACCATATTCCAAAAATCAATATGAGGAAGTTTGATGGCAAGGATCCCACAACATGGATATTACAGATGGAGCAATTTTTTGATCTCAATAATGTGCAAAACACACAAAAGGTACGTATTGCAACTTTATATTTGGAACCAAATCAGTTTGTATGGTATAAATGGATTTTCTCTTATAAACAAATCATCACTTGGGCAATTTTTATGGAAGAATTGACAACACATTATGAGGATACAAAAAGCAACACTTTTTTTAGCCGATTGATAAGTCTCAAACAAAAGGGTTCAATAATGGAGCACATTGAGGAGTTCCAAAAATTGAACATAAGGGTAAAAAATATTCCGTAAGAGCATAGGATTGATGTGTTCATAGGGACTTTAAAGGATAATATCCAACATGATGTTCGCCTTTGGGAACTTGATTCATTAGAGAAGGCATTCAAGTTAGCAAGAAAAATGGAAAGCAAAATTATGGCAACCAAGAAGCATACCACTCACAACTATAAAGATGGAAGTGTTGTTGCCCCTAGTTTTCCACAACCTATAAGGTCGACACCACAACAATTGGAAGAAAAAAGAGCAAAAGGGCTTTGTTACAGTTGTGATAGCAAATACACAGAAGGTCATCAATGTGCTAAGAAGAAATTATTCTACATAGATTGTGAAGAGGAAGAAGAAAAGGAGCAAGAAAGGTCAAAAGAAGAGGATATACTCCAGGAACAAAACCTAGATAAAGAAGAAATGAATCCAACCATATCTTGTAATGCATTGGCAGGAATTACCACTCCTCAAACCATCAATATAGAAGGCCAAATCAAGAAGAAAAAGGTAATAATGTTGATTGATTCAGGAAGTACCCACAATTTTATTCATTGTAAGGTATCAAAAGAATTGGATTGCTTCCTATATCCAGCACCAAAGTGTCAAGTGATGGTTGCAAATGGAGGAACAATAAATTGCTCTGGAAAGTGCCATAATATCAAACTATCCATGGGAGAATATGTATTGACTAGCCCAATGCTTTCCATTCCAATGGGAGGTGTTGATGTTGTACTAGTAGTCCAATGGATACAATCCTTGGTACAATAGCTTTTAATTTTCAAGAACTTTTCATGAAATTTTCTGCCAAAGGAAAGGAAGTTGAATTAAGGGGTATTACAGGGAAACCGGGAAAGATAATAAGCTCTAACGGTATGACAAAGCTTCTAAAAAAGGAACAAAGAGGTTTAATTGCACAATTATGTTCACTAGATGTTTCCACATCGAAATCATCTATTTCTCCAGATCTCCAAAAGGTCTTGGACAATCATTCCAAGGTATTTGAGACTCCAAAGGTCTCCCACCTATTCATGATCATGATCATGCTATTCATCTGATTCCAGGAAGTGTTCCTCCAAACATCATGCCGTACAGATATTCCTATGCCCAAAAGAGTGAAATTGAACGTATGGTTGCAGAAATGCTAGAGGCTGGTATAATTCAACCTAGTCAAAATTCTTTCTCTGCTCCAGTAGTATTGGTGCACAAGAAGGATGGATCATGGTGCATGTGTCCATATTATAGGGAGCTCAACAAGCTCACTATTAAAGATAAGTTTCCCATTCCTGTCATTGATGAATTACTGGATGAATTGCATGGATCAATTTACTTCATCAAGTTGGATCTTTGTTCAGGATATCATCAAATCAGAATGAAGATTGGAGACATTCTGAAAATAGCATTTAGAACTCATGAGGGTCATTATGAATTTTTGGTCATGCCTTTTGGCCTTACCAATGCACCTTCTACATTTCAAGGTTTGATGAATTCCATTTTCAAACCCTTCCTTTGAAAATTTGTGTTAGTATTTTTTGATGATATACTAATCTACAACAAGTCTTGGAAGGATCATGTTGACAGGGTGCTACAACTATTGGAGGAGAAACAATTATATGCAAAAAGATCCAAATGTTTCTTTGGAGTACAAGAGGTGGAATATCTGGGTCATATTGTATCTCATGAAGGAGTCAAGGTAGACCCTAGAAAAATTAAAGCCATTAAGGAATGAAAAATCCCCACATCCATAAAACATCTGCGAAGATTTCTCGGCTTGACAGGGTATTATCGCAAGTTTGTTAAGAATTATGGGAGAATAGCAGCACCTCTAACAACATTATTGAAGAAAGATGCATTTTCATGGACTCCAGAAGCAACAAAGGCCTTCGAACATCTTAAAGAGGCAATGTGCCAAGCACCGGTCTTAGCTACACCGAACTTCACAAAAACCTTTATTGTGGAATGTGATGCTTCATGAAATGGAATTGGTGATGTTTTAATGCAAGATGAAAGACCCAATGATTTTGAAAGTCCTCCAATCAAGGGAAAGTTTTTACATAAAGCTATTTATGAGAAGGAAACGTTGGCAATACTACATGCACTTAAGAAATGGCGACCCTACCTAATGGAAAGACACTTCAAGGTAAAAACAGATCATGATAGCCTTAAATGCTTTTTATAACAAAGATGATCCTCTGAAGAGCAACAAAAGTGGGTCACAAAGATGTTGGGTTATGACTTTGAAATCATCTACAAAAAAGGAAAGCAAAATGTGGTGGCAAATGCACTCTCAAGAAAGGATGAGGATGTGGAAGCATTGTTGTGCACCATTTCTATTATTCAATTAGATTGGATAAATGAAGCAAGGGAAGAATGGAAGAATGATGAAGAAGTGTGGGCACTTATTCGAAAGTTACAACAAGATTCCAGTACATCTGATACATTTAGCTGGCAAAATGATTCGTTATGGTACAAAGATCACTTATACCTCTGTAAGAATTCCCAACTCAAACAAAAGATTCTTATGGAATTGCACACTTCTCCCTTAGGAGGGAACTCAGGATTTTTAAAAACTTACCATAGGGTTAAGAAGGAATTTTTTTGGGATGGCCTTAAATCGGATATTCAAAAGTTTGTGGCAGAATGTTTGGTTTGCCAACAAAATAAAGTTGAAACAATTAAGACCCCAGGTCTATTACAACCTTTATCCATTCTATTAGCACTTGAAATTTCACCTCAGGCTGAAAAGGCAAATCTCAAAGCTACATCAAACCATTCAGCCTCGTAGCTAGCCCTACGGGGCAGGAGAAGGCTCTCTCCGGTCAATCTCAGTAGATCTTCAATGGGATGAGATGACCAACATGGTAACACTGATATTAGGCTAGTAAACTGATTTGAAGGTTGATTTGGGGGTTTTTGGGGTTTTTGGTGGCAAATTGAGGAGAGGGCAATTTTGGGTGCGGGGATTGGACACAGTTTTTGCAGGGGGTTCCTTGGGGCGAGGTAGGAGACAGCTTTGATGTCTTTAGCTGAAGTAGATGATTAGGAATGAAAGATGAGGAGCTAAAGAGAGCAAACAATCACTTTGAATTCTCTTTAGACAGAAGAAAACATTGAAATTAAACAAATTTAAAAGCAGAGCATGGCTAGCATGAATTCATACTTTAACACTTCATTTGTTTAATGTGCAGCAGTAAAGAAAGGAAATGAATCACATAACAAAGCTTACAAGAACATTGAGAAACACACCATCAAAACATGAGTCCAGGAATCCCAAAGATGACTGCAAAACCCTGGTCTTCCTTAGCCAAAAATTGCAGGGATACAAGTGAAATATACAATGATAGCTCCTCCCTCAAGAGTCCAACCATGAAAATAAGCAAGAAAGTACATAATATAGATCATCTAACCTCTTTCCCTGCCCCCATGGGTCGAGCTCACTATCCTAGGAGCTGTTTGAACAACTTCTAAACTAAGCACTACAAAATAGGCAATCAAAACAACTTGCCTCTATAAACTTGGAAACCAGTTCATACAGTCAATTTTTACCCTTTACATGAGAGAAAATTCTAGAAGAGGTAAACAAGAGTAAAAGTATCCAAAAAGTGTCGTAATTACAGTCAAGAGGACCACCATCGACCTCAGAAAGTCAAACTGGAGCTAAACTGCAATTTCTGAGCTGAACTGGTCAAATCTGGCAAAGTTCCCTCAACGGGTCGCGCACTTTGGAGCCCTTTTTGGAGGCCTTCCCGGTGTCAGAATGAGGTGTAGGATAGCTCGTTGGAAAGGTCTCTGAGTCTACTTTCCAACCCAACCAGAATTTTTGGATTTGAAGGTCATTTTCCCAGTCAAAAATCAATTCTGCCAAGACTACTTCTGCAGCTCAAAAAAGGGGCAGAAAGTCAAAATTTGGCTGTATTTTGACCTTTTGGAGGCCCAAAACTCCATGAAAACTCAAGTCCATCCATAGGCATGTGTAACTTTGCATGAAAAATCCAAAAATGTTGAGTTTTTGCAAAACGGAGCTACGATGACAAAGGGTCTCACCGGGGTGAGACCCGTTGAGAAGCCAAAACCTGTAAATTTCCCAAAAATACCAAAATTACCCAAAATTCTTCAAAATTTTTGGGATTTGTGCTGTAGATGATGCTAATGAGTGCCATGATCCTTGAGGGATGCCTCGGCCAAGATACAGAGGGGGTTGGTCTTCTTCTTCCGCCTAAGAGCCTCGGACAACCTTCTTTGGAACATTTTCATTTTTGCCTTGCAAACATGCATCCTCGCCCAATAGTGATTCTTCATGTTCCTTAGCAGCTTTTTCTCTTGGTTGGCCTTAGCCAACAGCCTCTCCAAGTGGGCATTCTCCTGAATGAGCAATGACTCCCGGTCAGCAGGCAATGGATCACCGGGCCTCCTACGGTTTAGGACTCGGTCACTACGAATCCTCCAAAGCTCATCAAGTGCCTTCTCCTCCTCTAGCTGTGTGTTCCGCTGCTCTAGATAAGTGATGGTCCATTGGGCACCCTTGAGTCTCCGCTGCAAAACATCATTCTCGGCCCTGAGATGCTGAATGATCTCCTTTGCCTCTTGGCTAGGAGAGCTGGCCTCGAGATCAATCACCGGATCCTCATGAATCATGGGCTCTTTGCCCCTCTGCAATACCTGTGCTGGTGAAGAAAGCGAGGCCCCTTCCACCTGCTGTGGAGATAACACTCGCTGATCTGAAGATGAAGGCGAGACCCCTTCCACCTGCTGTGGAGATAGTACTCGCCTAGCTGCTGCAAATAAGGCCCTTGGGCCTTTCTGATAGGTGACCAAAGGAGTGAAGCTGACATGTCGGGTGATGGGAGCATCAGGCTGCTGAGATGGTCCTCCCTCCTCATGAATGGCCTCCTGATGTGGCTGAGGTGGCACTGTGAAAAACTCACGGGAGATGAACTCCTCCCATGGGATGCCCTGCTGAGTCAATTGATGTGAGACTATGAGCTGAATCAAACCATAATGGCAAAGGCTCCTGTACTGCTGAGCCGGGGTCTTCCTCTGCAACATGGGCACCATCCTCTGAATGTTATGAAACAAGAAGACCGGGAGGTTCATCATCCTCACCCGGGTGAAATGCATCAACAGGCGAATGTGATATGAATACACCTGTGAAAATATGCCCTCACAGGTAAAGTAATGCATGATAAGTCTCATGAGGGGAGCATACTCGCTCCGGAGAAATCTGAATGGGAAAACACCCGTCAACAGTCTCACAAATGATGGCCGGACATAGGGCTCAAAGTGAACAAAATCAAGTAATCTGCGCTTAGGCCACACCTCACCCACATTTGGTATCCCTGTAGCCTCTGAGATCACCTCAGGTGTCAATATGAAGTTCATCCCTGCAAGAGTGACATGTCCATCATGGAGGTGTAAGACAAACAAGCGGGCCAACTCTCTATGATGCTGAATCTGAGAGATCCTCTCACAAAACTGATAGCAAGACATGTACCGGAAGCAATTCACTGCCAAAGGACAAGCCTGTAATTCTGCCAAAGAAGTAGGCTCTTCCTGCTTATGATGTCCTCCCTTACCTCCTCTACGAGGCCTCCTCTGTTCCTCAACCTCTGTAGATGATGAACGGTCATCACTTTGCTCATAAGTTTCGGTTTCTGACATGGTTTTGGAGCAAAGTGGACAAAATGAATTGTTGTCTCTGCCTGCAAAAGTGCTGAAATCTATGATGTTTCAAGGGGAACCAAACATGAGGGAAATGTTAGGGGAGGGAACTTCTTAACAAGGAATGGGAATACATGAAAAAAACAGGGAATTTCAAGGGAAATTTTACAAATGATCATGCTTATAGGAACATGTATTTGAATTTAGGAAATCATTTGCAAAGATGTTTGTATATGGGACAAAAAACATGTGTGATAGTAAACATGGAAGGAGCATACATGTATCAATAGGGACATAGGGAAACCATACACCAAATTTACTTATAGGAGTTCATGTGTATCATAAGGCAAATTTTTTGATAAGGAGTACATGTACATTGTTTTAACATAGAGGGAAGGTTTTCATGTACAAGGGGATGTCAAGGGCATGTAGGGGTTATGTACATGACTTTAGATATACAGCAACATTTATTTTCACATGACTCTTTTTTATTTGCAAATGTATCTTTTCTTTTTGCTTTTATTTTTGCATGTATATGGTAGAGGGATTAGGGTTTTGTGTGCTTGGGAGAGGGGTAGGGTTTTATAGATTAGGGATGGGGGAAAAAGTTTACATTTTATGTACAAATAATATGGGACAGAGATGAAAGCATGACTGTGAATGAAAGGGAAAAAGAGGGAAGGAACCAAATGGGACAAAATCACTTGAAATAGTCACAAAACCCTAGCATTTTACAAACATTAACAAGCAGCCATTTATGTCCTTTCATTCGCATAATGTGAGGTTAAAATCATAGCATATAACCTTACATTCACCACACAATCTTGAAAACCATGCATAAGAGCCTACCTCGACCGATTGAGAAGATTTAAAGGGAGATGAAGAAGTTTGTTTGAAGTTTGATTGCAAACAGATGAATGTTGGAAATAATACTGAGAGGGGGGGTGAATCAGTATTATCAGATTAATCAAACTTTTTAAATGTCCAAAAACATATACGCTACTTCAGTTAAGTGAACCAGCGTGTACACGCTACTGTGACGAAGTAAAACAGCGTATAAGAAGAAAACTCACAATTTAGTTAGCTTATTCTTCAATTAAGTGCATCAGGACATTATTCATCACATTAACAGTAAACATGTGCAGTATAACAGAACAGATAAAAAGCCACACACATGAACACCAAGATATAAGGTGGAAACCCAATGTGGGTGAAAACCACCTGCTGCAAGTTGTCTCTATCTTTCTTTAATATGAAACTTCAGTTTACAATCTTTTGTACTGGTGCAGCCTTATACCAGTACGCAGGCTACAACCTGCAGAAGGCTTCAACCTTCTCTCGTTCTCCAAACTTCCTTGGAAGGGAGCTCCAACCCCCTTTGCTCTTGTACTAGCCAAGATACTAGTACGTAGGTGCTGACCTACAATCTTCCTTCTTTCAGGTATCACTTTTCATACATTTTCAGACTTGGATATTCCTGAAGCACAACATTACAATCTGAAGACCACAATTCATTCAATTTCCACAACAGATCATTGAAGCATAAAACAACCAAACTTTGAATCACTGAACCACTGAACCCTGTCAATCACCAGTTACCAGAACACAGAGCAGACTACAGAACTCTGCAATAACAGTCAGACCCCACTGTAAACCCAAAATCAAGCTTCAAAAGATATACGCTACTTTAATGAGCAGAACCCGCGTATACACGCTCTTTTACTGAAGCCAACCTGCGTACAGATCTAAAAATAAACTTTCTCAATTTGCAGCTGTACCAGACATTAGTTAGACCCAGAACGTAACATTGCGACAATATGCAGATCTAGAAATACGCATAATCAACCATATCATGATAGTGCATTTCAAACCATTAGATCCCGATCTATCCTTAGATCTAGTCTTCCATCAACCGATGTGATCTCTCCTTGGCTTAGATCAAGCAATTCAGAACCTGCATATCAGATCTCTTTCTCTCTTAGATATTCAAGCCTTGTCGAAAGATGATTTTGCCTAATGATCTTCTTCTCCTTATATAGCCTTAGGCCTTTCTCAATACCAAGAGCCAAAACCATAGTAACACAATACCATCAACTTTAAAACTAGGGATCGACACGCCCGTCGAGACATAATGGTCCGAAATCATAGGCACAACTTCCAAGGACTAACCACCATGAACCAAAGGAACCTTTCCACATACACGCGCTTTTTCTGAATCGAACTAGCGTGTACACGCGACTTGGGCTTAACAAAACGGCGTGTATGAGCTTCCTTGGCATGCTGTACTGAGATCTGTCTTCTGATTAAGTTGCCATCACCTGTACCAACCTCTGAGCACCTGTACCATCCTCTGAGTGAGTTGCCATCAAGGACAACACTTGAATCATAATGCCAACAATCTCCCCCTTTGGACTTGATGGCAACCACCACACCAAGTCACTCTCCCCCTTTGACATCAAGGGCAAAGGGCTATGCTCCCCCTGAGGACATGCTGATACCTCTGCTTGGCTGTGCTGACTCGTGCTCCCCCTGACAGTAGGCCAGATCTGCAAAAGATGTTCTTCAACAAGAACCAAGACTTATACACCATAAGGGACCTTTCTATCACCAAAGGACTCAATACATACAACCATAACATATCAGAAACAACCAATTATATTACAGCATTCATCCCAGGCATAGTGGGGAAACCAACAAAGGCTGTTACATGACCTTGACACCATAAAAGAGACAAAGAGATACATGACATAGAGACAACAGATCTAGACCAAGACTTAGGAAAGACACCAGCAGCATCTGATAAACATCTTGTTAGATCAGCAACTAGAATTTCTTTCTGAGCTCCTTCTCCTGAAACCAACAACCAAAACATCTGAATGCCAACAATGCTTTATGAGACTTTTGAGCTGCTCCCCCTGAACCTGTGCCTGTTGCACTCCCTGAAACTGTGCCTGAATAATTCTGACATTCCTATTGCTGTTCAGAACTTCAGAGTTTTCCCTTGCTGTTCAGAACTTCATATACGCGTTTTATCCTGTATAAAACAGCGTATGTACGCGGATATTCTTTCTGCAACAAGCGTCCAGCATACACGCGACTTACCCAGCATGAATCCGCGTGTATACGCTCATATCCCTTCCGTAACCTGCGTATACCAACTTTTCTGTAGAACAAACAAACTTCAACAACAGGATGAAGCATCAACTACTCCCAGCTTTTGTCTGAGATATTCAAAAGTTTCCCTGGGCAGTGGTTTTGTGAGAATATCAGCAACTTGCTCCTTAGAAGGAACATACTCCAACTTGACCTTCTGCTCAAGCACTTGTTCCCGAAGAAAATGGTACTTGATTGGTATGTGCTTGGTCTTTGAGTGCATGACTGGATTCTTTGAAATGCTGATTGCACTTGTATTATCACATAAGATAGAGACAGGTGGAGTGCAAGTGATTTGAAAGTCCTGCAAGGTCTGCATCATCCAAAGAAGTTGTGTGCAACAAGATGCTGCAGCCACATATTCTGCTTCAGCTGTAGATAAGGCAATCGAACTTTGTTTCTTGCTGAACCAAGATACTAATCTGGAACCCATGAAGAAAGCACCTCCACTTGTGCTTTTCCTATCATCCACACTTCCAGCCCAATCTGCATCTGTGTAAGCATGAAGAGTGAGATCTGTATTTCTAGGATACCATAAGCCATAGTTTTGGGTCCCTTGAAGATATTTGAAGATTCTTTTGACTGCCTGAAGATGAGTTTCCTTTGGGTTGGCTTGAAATCTCCAACCATTCCTACTGCATGTGTAATATCTGGTCGAGTACCTGTCAAATAAAGCAAACTCCCAATCATGGATCTATAAGTGGGTTGGTGGACTGCTGCTGATTCATCATTTGCACTGAGGCTGCATCCTGTAACCATGGGTGTACATACTGGCTTTGACTCTTCCATGCCATACTTCTTCAAGATCTGCTTGAGGTATTTGGTTTGAGACAAGAAGATACCTCCTTCATTTTGTTGGATTTGCAATCCAAGAAAATATGTCAATTCTCCAAGAAGTGACATTTCGAATTCTTTCTGCATAACCAAGGCAAAGTTTTGACTCATAGTCTCTTCATTGCTGCCAAAAATAATATCATCTACATAAACAACAAGAATTAGCAATTTGTTATTTTCAACTTTTATATAGAGATTGCTATCTGCTGATCCTTTTGAAAAGCCTTGTTGGTGAAGATATTTGTCCAACCGATAGTACCAAGCCCTTGGAGCTTGTTTGAGCCCATAGAGAGCCTTTTTCAATCTGCATACAAGGTTTGGATCATTCCCAAGAATGAACCCATCTGGCTGCTCAATATATACTTCTTCTTCTAAGTCTCCATTCAGGAAGGCTGATTTCACGTCCATTTGAAATACCTTGAAGTTTTGAAAGCTTGAGAGAGCAAGGAACATTCGGATGGCCTCTAGTCTTGCCACAGGAGCAAAGGTCTCTTCAAAATCTATTCCTTCTTGCTGTGCATACCCTTTACAAACAAGTCTGGCCTTGTTTCTAATTACTTCTCCATTTTCATTTAACTTATTCTTGAAGACCCATTTTGTTCCTATTACATTCTTATCTTTTGGTCTAGGAACTAATTCCCAAGTGTTGTTCCTTTCGATTTGCTCAAGTTCTTCATCCATTGCTTTGACCCAACATTCATCTTTGCATGCTTCTTTCACATTTTGTGGTTCAATGGAGGAGAGTAGAGCCAAGTAGCTTGAAGCTTCTGCAAGTGTCCTTCTTGTTTGTACTCCTGCTTCTTTCTGCCCCACAATCTGAGTTTCTGGATGATTCTTTTGGACATATCTGGATGGAGTCTTCTCTTCTATTCTTGTCTGCTCCTCTGGTTCTTCTTGAGATTCTTCTTCTTCTTGAGGTTCTTCTTCTTCATCATTTCGCCTTTGAGAGTAACCTTCATCTTCTTCATGATGAACTTGCCTAGGAATATATCCCTTCTCATCAACCACTATATCAATACTGTCAACAATTCTGCCAAGTCTTTTATTGTAGCACTTGTATGCTTTGCTATGTGGAGAATAACCAAGAAGAATGCCCTCATCTGCTCTAGGTTCAAGTTTGCCAAGTTGCTCATCAGTATTCTTAATATAACATTTGCTCCCAAAGATTTTGAAATGCTTCACGGAAGGAGTTTTACCACTCCAAAGCTCATGAGGTGTTTGAGTGCTGTTTACTCGGACATTTGTTTTGTTAAGAATGATAACAGCAGCATGTGCAGCTTCACCCCAGAAGGTTGCAGGAGTACCTGATTCATCGAGCATAGCACGAGCCATTTGTTGGATAGTTCTGTTCATTCTTTCCACAACCCCATTTTGCTGAGGAGTTCTAGCTGTAGAGAATTCTCTTCTTATCCCATGTTCATCGCAGAAATCGAAAAATTCATTTGATGTGAACTCCCCACCTCTGTCAGATCTGAGGCACTTGATTTTGTGTCCTGATTCATTTTCAGCCAATGCTTTGAAGGATTTGAATTTTTCGAATGCTTCATCTTTGTGCTTCATAAGCCCTAACCAAACAAACCTTGAGAAATCATCAATGAATAATATCAGATATTCTTCTCCTCGAGGTGTCCTTTTCCTAAATGGACCACATACATCTGTATGGACTAGCTCAAGAGGCAAGCTAGCTGATCCTTCCTTCTCTGGAAAGTTAGTTCTGGTTTGCTTTCCAAACTGACAAGATTTGCATATGGTGTTGTCTGGAATTTTGATATCTGGAAGATCGCGAACTGCCTGATATTTGCATGCTTTCCTTATTTGTGAGAAGCTTAGATGTCCCAACCTTCGATGCCATAACCAGTGCTCTTCATCCTTGCTAAGATAGCATTGTTGTTGTCCTTCTTCAAATATGTACAGATTATTTGGAGTTCTTTTGCCTTTGAGAACTGTTTTACCTGTATCAAGATCACGAACAAGACATCCATTCGATCTGAAAATAACCTCTGTTTTTTGATCACACATCTGGCTGACACTTAGAAGATTATGCTTCAATCCATCAACATACAAAACATTTCCAGCCTTGACCTTTTCTTTCAAAGGAGCAATACCTTTTCCTTTTATAGTTGCAGGAGTATCATTTCCAAAAGAAACTTTCTTTCCCTTTTCTAAAGTAGAATAAGATTCAAGTTTTTCTTTATCACCTGTCATATGTTTCGAACATCCACTGTCAATGTACCATAGATTTTCCTGTCCTTCTGCATAAAATGCTATCCCACATCTTTCTGTTTGAGGTTCCTTTATTCTCCATGTTTTGGTGCTTGTGGCTTGTTCCTTTTTCTCCTGAAACCTGCTCCTGCATTCAGAGTCTTTATGACCAAAATTATTGCAAATAGAACATTCAACTTCATTTTCAAGCACCGAAAAGTTGTTATAGGTCCTTTTTGTAATCCCTGTCATACTTCTTTGTTTTTGAGCTTCCCTAGTCATGATTGTTTTATATGCAACACATTGAGCTGCTCTGTGACCAAAGTTGTGGCAAGAAAAGCATTGTCCATTGAAGAAGCTTCTGCGGTTATTGAATCTACCAGCCAACTGATTGTAATTTCTATTTTCATCTATTCTTGAGCCAAACTGAGAAGATTTTACCTGTGGTTGGTTGTAGCTTTTGTTCATCCTTAAGGAGGATTGTCCCTGATAGTTTCTGTTTGTAATTCGTCCCTGCTTTACCTGATTATCTTCATTGTTCTTCCGCTCATTTCTTCTTGCTGCATCAAGATAACTTTTTGAGGTGGATGCTTGAGAGGTTTCTCCATTATAGCCCAAACCTGTCTTGTTTAGAGGAGACCGCTGCACACTGATAATCTCATCCAAAGTTTCAGATCCTTTGACAAATTTAAGATTAATAGCTTTTGTTTTCTCAATTTCTTTTCTGAGACCAACAATTTCACCTTCTAGTTTTTCAAGATGTTTTTCCTTTTCATCAATCTGAAATTGCAAAGTATCAATGATCACATTCTTTTCTTCTATGCCTCTCTTGAGTCTAGTGATTTCATTATAGAGATTATCCACATCTACAGCATCCTCATAATCATCATCTTCAAATGCCATTAACAGCTTATATTTATTACCTTGTTCATCTTCATCACTGTTTGATAAGCCATCACTATCTTCATGGGTGTAGTAGCTTTTCTTATTTGCACTTTGTTTCTTGTTCCATCTAGCAGGTTCTTTTCCTTTATCCTTATAAGGACATTTTGCAGCATAATGACCTACTTTCCCACAAGCAAAGCATTTGAAAGGTAGCTTACCTCTGAACCTTCCAGAACCCCTTTGAAGATTTCTGACAAAATTTGATTCTTCTTCCTCTTCTTCTGGAACATGGCTTGCTTCATAGTAATCTTCTTTTCCTGATGCCTTAAAAGCAGCTTCCCTTCTGTCAGATGGACCTCCCTTTCTCATTTCATAAGCGGTTAGAATTCCATGTAGCTGAGACATAGTGAGAACACGGAGATTTTCTTTTTCTTCTATTGCAGATACTTTAGATTCAAACTTGGGGGATAATGATCTTAGAACCTTTTGAACTACTATAGTTTCTCTTATTTCTTCACCCAAATTTTTCATACAATTAACAATCTCATCTACCCGAAGAAAATAATTAGCCACACTTTCATCATTATACATCTTGAGAGTCTCATATTGAATCCTGAGTGTTTGAAGTTTAGCTTGCTTTACCTGTTCATCTCCTTCATAGCTAGTGATCATTTTGTCCCATATTTCTTTTGCTGATTTGAAGTGCATGACCTTCATGAATTCTGTTTGAGATATACTTCCTAATAGAGTACTGACTGCTTTTGCATTTGTTTCATATGCCTTTTTCTCAGCTGGATCTGTAGGAGTAGCTGAAGGAAAAGCATAGCCTGTTTCTACAATGTCCCAAACTTCTGTACCAAGAGATTGAAGATATGCAGTAACTCTTACCTTCCAATAATTGAAATTTGTTCCATCAAAAACCGGTGGCCTGATTGATGCTTCTTTCTCGTAGTTTCTCATGATGAATGATCTTCCTTCAAGCGATCAAGCTTCTCTGAAGGACCTGCTCTGATACCAATTGTTGGAAATAATACTGAGAGGGGGGGTGAATCAGTATTATCAGATTAATCAAACTTTTTAAATGTCCAAAAACATATACGCTACTTCAGTTAAGTGAACCAGCGTGTACACGCTACTGTGACGAAGTAAAACAGCGTATAAGAAGAAAACTCACAATTTAGTTAGCTTATTCTTCAATTAAGTGCATCAGGACATTATTCATCACATTAACAGTAAACATGTGCAGTATAACAGAACAGATAAAAAGCCACACACATGAACACCAAGATATAAGGTGGAAACCCAATGTGGGTGAAAACCACCTGCTGCAAGTTGTCTCTATCTTTCTTTAATATGAAACTTCAGTTTACAATCTTTTGTACTGGTGCAGCCTTATACCAGTACGCAGGCTACAACCTGCAGAAGGCTTCAACCTTCTCTCGTTCTCCAAACTTCCTTGGAAGGGAGCTCCAACCCCCTTTGCTCTTGTACTAGCCAAGATACTAGTACGTAGGTGCTGACCTACAATCTTCCTTCTTTCAGGTATCACTTTTCATACATTTTCAGACTTGGATATTCCTGAAGCACAACATTACAATCTGAAGACCACAATTCATTCAATTTCCACAACAGATCATTGAAGCATAAAACAACCAAACTTTGAATCACTGAACCACTGAACCCTGTCAATCACCAGTTACCAGAACACAGAGCAGACTACAGAACTCTGCAATAACAGTCAGACCCCACTGTAAACCCAAAATTAAGCTTCAAAAGATATACGCTACTTTAATGAGCAGAACCCGCGTATACACGCTCTTTTACTGAAGCCAACCTGCGTACAGATCTAAAAATAAACTTTCTCAATTTGCAGCTGTACCAGACATTAGTTAGACCCAGAACGTAACATTGCGACAATATGCAGATCTAGAAATACACATAATCAACCATATCATGATAGTGCATTTCAAACCATTAGATCCCGATCTATCCTTAGATCTAGTCTTCCATCAACCGATGTGATCTCTCCTTGGCTTAGATCAAGCAATTTAGAACCTGCATATCAGATCTCTTTCTCTCTTAGATATTCAAGCCTTGTCGAAAGATGATTTTGCCTAATGATCTTCTTTTCCTTATATAGCCTTAGGCCTTTCTCAATACCAAGAGCCAAAACCATAGTAACACAATACCATCAACTTTAAAACTAGGGATCGACACGCCCGTCGAGACATAATGGTCCGAAATCATAGGCACAACTTCCAAGGACTAACCACCATGAACCAAAGGAACCTTTCCACATACACGCGCTTTTTCTGAATCGAACTAGCGTGTACACGCGACTTGGGCTTAACGAAACGGCGTGTATGAGCTTCCTTGGCATGCTGTACTGAGATCTGTCTTCTGATTAAGTTGCCATCACCTGTACCAACCTCTGAGCACCTGTACCATCCTCTGAGTGAGTTGCCATCAAGGACAACACTTGAATCATAATGCCAACAATGAACGGGTCGCGCAGGCTCCCCAACGGGTCGCGCCCATTGAAATTTTGAACTGCTGGAGTACCCTGGACGGGTCGCGCACCACCCAACAGGTCGCGCATCGGCTTGAACGGGTCGCGCACCTGCTAACTGCCCGAAATCACTGTGTTTTTGCCTCTTTCGCCTATCACTCTCTCACAACCTCTCTTGCAAGCTTTGAAATGCACAATGAGAGTGAAAGGAGGGAATATGACCTTTTATAATCTTCATTTGAAAAAATTTCATCCATAAACCCACTTTACAAAGTCTATTTTGACACTTTTTTAAAACACTGATTTTTTGGTTTCCTTTATCCTGAAGTTGACTTTTTGAGTGCTTTGACTTGATTCTTTTTGCAGGTAGATCATCTGAAGGACTGTGGCAAGGGGACCAGGGTTGTTGCTGCCTTTTTGAAGACTTTTTGGAAATTTATTCTTTGTACAAAATTTATCATGACCTTGGCTTTAAAAACAGAGTTTTTAAATCCAAGGTTAGAAATGAACTGTATATGATGAAAAAATCAAAGGAACATGTTTACCATCCTCCCTCTGGCTTGCTGGGGACTCAAGGATTTTCAGAGACATGACCTTGCAGAGACAAATGACCAAAACCCTAGACCTAGAATTTTGACATTAAGACACATCAAGACAAGCTTGAAAAACTCAATGACTGATATGACCTGATACAACAAAGCCAAGAGGGGTATGAATAGACCAGCTCCTCCATCAGGGTTATGGCATGCCTAACGGGATGCAAGCTTTGACACTGATGAGACACCTACTAATGCAAATGCAAAGAGCTTTGATCACTGATGGAGGGCTTTCAAGACCGACACTAACATTGGCTCCAATGGGGATGGTAGCTCCTTGGAGGTGCCAAGAACCGTAGACCTCTGGGAGAGCAGACCAGTGTTTTCAACCATTGGGCGATGGAGTCATTATTTACACATTTGACACAAAAATTTGACACATTTATTGAATGAAAACTTGACTGAAAACTGACTGAAACTTAACTGAAGCTTGACTCAAACCGACTCGATGGCAAACTGAAATAACTTGAAAAAACTCACTCAATAGACCAAACACAAATGACTCATGACTGACTTAACTAAAAGAAGAACTTACAAAGCTTATGGAAGGGCAGCAGTCCATCAAGATTTGAAATCATGATGACAACCACCTGTGTTTCTTACAAGACAATATACATCAAACTATATCAAAATGCCAATGCAACCAATCAAGCAGATGCCTTCTTGATTGTTTCTTCTTATCAGATCTTCTGGTCAACAGTTCAAACCTATAACTGAGCATCCAAAAACATAGCTGACCATGATCTCCTTCATCACTGAACACTGCAATAAACACTATCACTGCTGGCTGCAACAAACTTGCTAGAGGATCTTGAAAAACATGAGGATTTGTCATTGCCACCTCCTGCTGAAAGAACAAGGTTTCCTTTGCTTCAAATTCTGATCTACCTTCATCATGTGCTTCAATAAAAGTATGCTCATGGGCTTCAAAAAATTCTGAACAAGTAGGTGAGCAAATCTCCTCTTGAAATAATATTTCAACACATGAGACATATGAAGAATCTGAAAGGTAATTCTGTATGCTATGATCTTCTGTAGTCTGACAATATGGTAGGTCATCTTCATATGATATGACAGCCGGATTATCATTTATTACTGAGTTATTGAAAGGAGATTCATCACTTACTTGCACAAAGATCTCACCTTGCTGTTCATGAGCTGACTGAATGACCTCCTCATGAAGATCTAGTTCCGGTGAGGTGAGAGCACTTAGATTTGTAACTTCGTTTTCTTCATGCCAGCTGATCTCAACAGTCGAGTTCTTCTTTATAGGATTCAACACAAGGTATTCTTGGTCACCATGATCTGAATTTTGATCTGAAATAACTGAGTTGACTGCATTACATTCTAAAATTGAATCTTGGCTACCTTGCATGCTGTCTTCTTCTGTGGGCAGATCTGAAACAAGCTCTTCTCTTTCATCAATTACAGCCATATGGCCATCTTCAACCTGCTGATCTTGACAAGTATCTTCTAAGATTTCTATGTGTTGCTGAAACGACTTTTCATACAGGGCTTCCATGATCTCTTCATCCATGAAATTATCATCTTCATAAAACTTCTCAAGGCTTTCAATAAAACTATAGGCATGCTTGCAGCAGTCTTGAACTAAATTTAATGATGGATAAGAGTCCTTATATCTTTCAATGAACATAGCATGAAAATCCTTTAAATAGTAGATACAAGCAGGCAACAAACTTTCATACCATGATTGAGCTTTACCTTCCAGAGTGGCCAAGAATATCTTCATCAAGCAATCTTCAGGAAAATTGATCTTTAACTTGCGAATATGCATATGAAATCTAACTAGATGTAAAGCAGCATCCTTCTTACCATCATCATTAAATATAGGCAGATTCCTTGACCAATCTACCTTTGGAATTTTATTTGGAAAACCAGGGATGTGATCCCGGCTCAAGGGAGCATATCTTCTTGCGATCTGATCCATCTTGAAAAGCTCAAAGCTACTGATCTCTCTGCAGTGAAGTAACCATGAAGCATTGATCTCTGGAATTTTCAGTGAAGGAGTCGCCAGTGAATGATTTCAGCCTTGTCAGTGTCTGATCGTTGTCCACTATCAACAATCAGATCTGAACTTGATACATGTACTGGGGTAAAATGCAAATGAAGTGATGTATTCACAAGCTCACGGAGATTGACTGAAGCAGCGTTTATCTACTAACGCTGATGTAAAACAAGAGCATTTTCGAAGGCTACCTGGCATAACTTCAGGCTCCATCTAAGACTTATGAAACAAACACATCAATCCACAAACAAGTTTGTTCTCCCCAGTATGGTCGCCAGTATGTTAGCGCTTGAAATTTCACCTCAGGCTGAAAAGGCAAATCTCAAAGCTACATCAAACCATTCAGCCTCGTAGCTAGCCCTACGGGGCAGGAGAAGGCTCTCTCCGGTCAATCTCAGTAGATCTTCAATGGGATGAGATGACCAACATGGTAACACTGATATTAGGCTAGTAAACTGATTTGAAGGTTGATTTGGGGGTTTTTGGGGTTTTTGGTGGCAAATTGAGGAGAGGGCAATTTTGGGTGCGGGGATTGGACACAGTTTTTGCAGGGGGTTCCTTGGGGCGAGGTAGGAGACATCGTTGATGTCTTTAGCTGAAGTGGATGATTAGGAATGAAAGATGAGGAGATAAAGAGAGCAAACAATCACTTTGAATTCTCTTTAGACAGAAGAAAACATTGAAATTAAACAAATTTAAAAGCAGAGCATGGCTAGCATGAATTCATACTTTAACACTTCATTTGTTTAATGTGCAGCAGTAAAGAAAGGAAATGAATCACATAACAAAGCTTACAAGAACATTGAGAAACACACCATCAACACATGAGTCCACAAGAATCCCAAAGATGACTGCAAAACCCTGGTCTTCCTTAGCCAAAAATTGTAGGGATACAAGTGAAATATACAATGATAGCTCCTCCCTCAAGAGTCCAACCATGAAAATGAGCAAGAAAGTACATAATATAGATGATCTAACCTCTTTCCCTGCCTCCATGGGTCGAGCTCACTATCCTAGGAGCTATTTGAACAACTTCTAAACTAAGCACTACAAAATAGGCAGTCAAAACAACTTGCCTCTATAAACTTGGAAACCAGTTCATACAGTCAATTTTTACCCTTTACATGAGAGAAACTTCTAGAAGAGGTAAACAAGAGTAAAAGTATCCAAAAAGTGTCATAATTACAGTCAAGAGGACCACCATCGACCTCAGAAAGTCAAACTGGAGCGAAACTGCAATTTCTGAGCTGAACTGGTCAAATCTGGCAAAGTTCCCTCAACGGCTCGCGCACATCTTCCTCAACGGGTCGCGCACTTTGGAGCCCTGTTTGGAGGCCTTCCCGGTGTCAGAATGAGGTGTAGGATAGCTCGTTGGAAAGGTCTATGAGTCTAATTTCCAACCCAACTAGAATTTTTGGATTTGGAGGTCATTTGCCTAGACAAAAATTAATTCTTCCAAGACTACTTCTGCAGCTCAAAAAAGGGGCAGAAAGTCAAAATTTGGCTGTATTTTGACCTTTTGGAGGCCCAAAACTCCATGAAAACTCAAGTCCATCCATAGGAATGTGTAACTTTGCATGAAAAATCCAAAAATGTTGAGTTTTTGCAAAACAGAGCTACGATGACAAAGGGTCTCACCGGGGGTGAGACCCGTTGAGAAGCCAAAACCTGTAAATTTCCCAAAAATACCAAAATTACCCAAAATTCTTCAAAATTTTTGGGATTTGTGCTATAGATGATGCTAATGAGTGCCATGATCCTTGAGGGATGCCTCGGCCAAGATACGGAGGGGGTTGGTCTTCTTCTTCCGCCTAAGAGCCTCGGACAACCTTCTTTGGAACATTTTCATTTTTGCCTTGCAAACATGCATCCTCGCCCAATAGTGATTCTTCATGTTCCTTAGCAGCTTTTTCTCTTGGTTGGCCTTAGCCAATAGCCTCTCCAAGTGGGCATTCTCCTGAATGAGCAATGACTCCCGGTCAGCAGGCAATGGATCACCGGGCCTCCTACGGTTTAGGACTCGGTCACTACGAATCCTCCAAAGCTCATCAAGTGCCTTCTCCTCCTCTAGCTGTGTGTTCCGCTGCTCTAGATAAGTGATGGTCCATTGGGCATCCTCGAGTCTCCGCTGCAAAACATCATTCTCGGCCCTGAGATGCTGAATGATCTCCTTTGCCTCTTGGCTAGGAGAGCTGGCCTCGAGATCAATCACCGGATCCTCATGAATCATGGGCTCTTTGCCCCTCTGCAATACCTGTGCTGGTGAAGAAAGCGAGGCCCCTTCCACCTGCTGTGGAGATAACACTCGCTGATCTGAAGATGAAGGCGAGACCCCTTCCACCTGCTGTGGAGATAGTACTCGCCTAGCTGCTGCAAATAAGGCCCTTGGGCCTTTCTGATAGGTGACCAAAGGAGTGAAGCTGACATGTCGGGTCATGGGAGCATCAGGCTGCTGAGATGGTCCTCCCTCCTCATGAATGGCCTCCTGATGTGGCTGAGGTGGCACTGTGAAAAACTCACAGGAGATGAACTCCTCCCATGGGATGCCCTGCTGAGTCAACTGATGTGAGACTATGAGCTGAATTAAACCATAATGGCAAAGGCTCCTGTACTGCTGAGCCGAGGTCTTCCTCTGCAACATGGGCACCATCCTCTGAATGTTATGAAACAAGAAGACCGGGAGGTTCATCATCCTCACCCGGGTGAAATGCATCAACAGGCGAATGTGATATGAATACACCTGTGAAAATATGCCCTCACAGGTAAAGTAATGCATGATAAGTCTCATGAGGGGAGCATACTCGCTCCGGAGAAATCTGAATGGGAAAACACCCGTCAACAGTCTCACAAATGATGGCCGGACATAGGGCTCAAAGTGAACAAAATCAAGTAATCTGCGCTTAGGCCACACCTCACCCACATTTGGTATCCCTGTAGCCTCTGAGATCACCTCAGGTGTCAATATGAAGTTCATCCCTGCAAGAGTGACATGTCCATCATGGAGGTGTAAGACAAACAAGCGGGCCAACTCTCTATGATGCTGAATCTGAGAGATCCTCTCACAAAACTGATAGCAAGACATGTACCGGAAGCAATTCACTGCCAAAGGACAAGCCTGTAATTCTGCCAAAGAAGTAGGCTCTTCCTGCTTATGATGTCCTCCCTTACCTCCTCTACGAGGCCTCCTCTGTTCCTCAACCTCTGTAGATGATGAACGGTCATCACTTTGCTCATAAGTTTCGGTTTCTGACATGGTTTTGGAGCAAAGTGGACAAAATGAACTGTTGTCTCTGCCTGCAAAAGTGCTGAAATCTATGCTGTTTCAAGGGGAACCAAACATGAGGGAAATGTTAGGGGAGGGAACTTCTTAACAAGGAATGGGAATACATGAAAAAAACAGGGAATTTCAAGGGAAATTTTACAAATGATCATGCTTATAGGAACATGTATTTGAATTTAGGAAATCATTTGCAAAGATGTTTGTATATGGGACAAAAAACATGTGTGATAGTAAACATGGAAGGAGCATACATGTATCAATAGGGACATAGGGAAACCATACACCAAATTTACTTATAGGAGTTCATGTGTATCATAAGGCAAATTTTTTGATAAGGAGTACATGTACATTGTTTTAACATAGAGGGAAGGTTTTCATGTACAAGGGGATGTCAAGGGCATGTAGGGGTTATGTACATGACTTTAGATATACAACAACATTTATTTTCACATGACTCTTTTTTTATTTGCAAATGTATCTTTTCTTTTTGCTTTTATTTTTGCATGTATATGGTAGAGGGGATTAGGGTTTTGTGTGCTTGGGAGAGGGGTAGGGTTTTATAGATTAGGGATGGGGGAAAAAGTTTACATTTTATGTACAAATAATATGGGACAGAGATGAAAGCATGACTGTGAATGAAAGGGAAAAAGAGGGAAGGAACCAAATGGGACAAAATCACTTGAAACAGTCACAAAACCCTAGCATTTTACAAACATTAACAAGCAGCCATTTATGTCCTTTCATTCGCATAATGTGAGGTTAAAATCATAGCATATAACCTTACATTCACCACACAATCTTGAAAACCATGCATAAGAGCCTACCTCGACCAATTGAGAAGATTTAAAGGGAGATGAAGAAGTTTGTTTGAAGTTTGATTGCAAATAGATGAACGGGTCGCGCAGGCTCCCCAACGGGTCGCGCCCGTTGAAATTTTGAACTGCTGGAGTACCCTGGACGGGTCACGCACCGCCCAACAGGTCGCGCACCGGCTTGAACGGGTCGCGCACCTGCTAACTGCCCGAAATCACTGTGTTTTTGCCTCTTTCGCCTATCACTCTCTCACAACCTCTCTTGCAAGCTTTGAAATGCACAATGAGAGTGAAAGGAGGGAATATGACCTTTTATAATCTTCATTTGAAAAAATTTCATCCATAAACCCACTTTACAAAGTCTATTTTGACACTTTTTTAAAACACTGATTTTTTGGTTTCCTTTATCCTGAAGTTGACTTTTTGAGTGCTTTGACTTGATTCTTTTTGCAGGTAGATCATCTGAAGGACTGTGGCAAGGGGACCAGGGTTGTTGCTGCCTTTTTGAAGACTTTTTGGAAATTTATTCTTTGTACAAAATTTATCATGACCTTGGCTTTAAAAACAGAGTTTTTAAATCCAAGGTTAGAAATGAACTGTATATGATGAAAAAATCAAAGGAACATGTTTACCATCCTCCCTCTGGCTTGCTGGGGACTTAAGGATTTTCAGAGACATGACCTTGCAGAGACAAATGACCAAAACCCTAGACCTAGAATTTTGACATTAAGACACATCAAGACAAGCTTGAAAAACTCAATGACTCATATGACCTGATACAACAAAGCCAAGAGGGGTATGAATAGACCAGCTCCTCCATCAGGGTTATGGCATGCCTAACGGGATGCAAGCTTTGACACTGATGAGACACCTACTAATGCAAATGCAAAGAGCTTTGATCACTGATGGAGGGCTTTCAAGACCGACACTAACATTGGCTCCAATGGGGATGGTAGCTCCTTGGAGGTGCCAAGAACCGTAGACCTCTGGGAGAGCAGACCAGTGTTTTCAACCATTGGGCGATGGAGTCATTATTTACACCTTTGACACAAAAATTTGACACATTTATTGAATGAAAACTTGACTGAAAACTGACTGAAACTTAACTGAAGCTTGACTCAAACCGACTCGATGGCAAACTGAAATAACTTGAAAAAACTCACTCAATAGACCAAACACAAATGACTCATGACTGACTTAACTAAAACAAGAACTTACAAAGCTTATGGAAGGGCAGCAGTCCATCAAGATTTGAAATCATGATGACAACCACCTGTGTTTCTTACAAGACAATATACATCAAACTATATCAAAATGCCAATGCAACCAATCAAGCAGATGCCTTCTTGATTGTTTCTTCTTATCAGATCTTCTGGTCAACAGTTCAAACCTATAACTGAGCATCCAAAAACATAGCTGACCATGATCTCCTTCATCACTGAACACTGCAATAAACACTATCACTGCTGGCTGCAACAAACTTGCTAGAGGATCTTGAAAAACATGAGGATTTGCCATTGCCACCTCCTGCTGAAAGAACAAGGTTTCCTTTGCTTCAAATTCTGATCTACCTTCATCATGTGCTTCAATAAAAGTATGCTCATGGGCTTCAAAAAATTCTGAACAAGTAGGTGAGCAAATCTCCTCTTGAAATAATATTTCAACACATGAGACATATGAAGAATCTGAAAGGTAATCCTGTATGCTATGATCTTCTGTAGTCTGACAATATGGTAGGTCATCTTCATATGATATGACAGCCGGATTATCATTTATTACTGAGTTATTGAAAGGAGATTCATCACTTACTTGCACAAAGATCTCACCTTGCTGTTCATGAGCTGACTGAATGACCTCCTCATGAAGATCTAGTTCCGGTGAGGTGAGAGCACTTAGATTTGTAACTTTGTTTTCTTCATGCCAGCTGATCTCAACAGTCGAGTTCTTCTTTATAGGATTCAACACAAGGTATTCTTGGTCACCATGATCTGAATTTTGATCTGAAATAGCTGAGTTGACTGCATTACATTCTAAAATTGAATCTTGGCTACCTTGCACGCTGTCTTCTTCTGTGGGAAGATCTAAAACAAGCTCTTCTCTTTCATCAATTACAGCCATATGGCCATCTTCAACCTGCTGATCTTGACAAGTATCTTCTAAGATTTCTATGTGCTGCTGAAACGGCTTTTCATACAAGGCTTCCATGATCTCTTCATCCATGAAATTATCATCTTCATAAAACTTCTCAAGGCTTTCAATAAAACTATAGGCATGCTTGCAGCAGTCTTGAACTAAATTTAATGATGGATAAGAGTCCTTATATCTTTCAATGAACATAGCATGAAAATCCTTTAAACAGTAGATACAAGCAGGCAACAAACTTTCATACCATGATTGAGCTTTACCTTCCAGAGTGGCCAAGAATATCTTCATCAAGCAATCTTCAGGAAAATTGATCTTTAACTTGCGAATATGCATATGAAATCTAACCAGATGTAAAGCAGCATCCTTCTTACCATCATCATTAAATATAGGCAGATTCCTTGACCAATCTACCTTTGGAATTTTATTTGGAATACCAGGGATGTGATCCCGGCTCAAGGGAGCATATCTTCTTGCGATCTGATCCATCTTGAAAAGCTCAAAGCTACTGATCTCTCTGCAGTGAAGTCACCATGAAGCATTGATCTCTGGAATTTTCAGTGAAGGAGTCGCCAGTGAATGATTTCAGCCTTGTCAGTGTCTGATCGTTGTCCACTATCAACAATCAGATCTGAACTTGATACATGTACTGGGGTAAAATGCAAATGAAGTGATGTATTCACAAGCTCACGGAGATTGACTGAAGCAGCGTTTATCTACTAACGCTGATGTAAAACAAGAGCGTTTTCGAAGGCTACCTGGCATAACTTCAGGCTCCATCTAAGACTTATGAAACAAACACATCAATCCACAAACAAGTTTGTTCTCCCCAGTATGGTCGCCAGTATGTTAGCGCTTGAAATTTCACCTCAGGCTGAAAAGGCAAATCTCAAAGCTACATCAAACCATTCAGCCTCGTAGCTAGCCCTACGGGGCAGGAGAAGGCTCTCTCCGGTCAATCTCAGTAGATCTTCAATGGGATGAGATGACCAACATGGTAACACTGATATTAGGCTAGTAAAATGATTTGAAGGTTGATTTGGGGGTTTTTGGGGTTTTTGGTGGCAAATTGAGGAGAGGGCAATTTTGGGTGCGGGGATTGGACACAGTTTTTGCAGGGGGATCCTTGGGGCGAGGTAGGAGACATCGTTGATGTCTTTAGCTGAAGTGGATGATTAGGAATGAAAGATGAGGAGCTAAAGAGAGCAAACAATCACTTTGAATTCTCTTTAGACAGAAGAAAACATTGAAATTAAACAAATTTAAAAGCAGAGCATGGCTAGCATGAATTCATACTTTAACACTTCATTTGTTTAATGTGCAGCAGTAAAGAAAGGAAATGAATCACATAACAAAGCTTACAAGAACATTGAGAAACACACCATCAACACATGAGTCCACAAGAATCCCAAAGAGGACTGCAAAACCCTGGTCTTCCTTAGCCAAAAATTGTAGGGATACAAGTGAAATATACAATGATAGCTCCTCCCTCAAGAGTCCAACCATGAAAATGAGCAAGAAAGTACATAATATAGATGATCTAACCTCTTTCCCTGCCTCCATGGGTCGAGCTCACTATCCTAGGAGCTGTTTGAACAACTTCTAAACTAAGCACTACAAAATAGGCAGTCAAAACAACTTGCCTCTATAAACTTGGAAACCAGTTCATACAGTCAATTTTTACCCTTTACATGAGAGAAACTTCTAGAAGAGGTAAACAAGAGTAAAAGTATCCAAAAAGTGTCATAATTACAGTCAAGAGGACCACCATCGACCTCTGAAAGTCAAACTGGAGCGAAACTGCAATTTCTGAGCTGAACTGGTCAAATCTGGCAAAGTTCCCTCAACGGGTCGCGCACATCTTCCTCAACGGGTCGCGCACTTTGGAGCCCTGTTTGGAGGCCATCCTGGTGTCAGAATGAGGTGTAGGATAGCTCGTTGGAAAGGTCTCTGAGTCTAATTTCCAACCCAATTGGAATTTTTGGATTTGGAGGTCATTTGCCCAGTCAAAAATCAATTCTCCCAAGACTACTTCTGCAGCTCAAAAAAGGGGCAGAAAGTCAAAATTTGGTTGTATTTTGACCTTTTGGAGGCCCAAAACTCCATGAAAACTCAAGTCCATCCATAGGAATGTGTAACTTTGCATGAAAAATCCAAAAATGTTGAGTTTTTGCAAAACGGAGCTACGATGACAAAGGGTCTCACCGGGGGTGAGACTCGTTGAGAAGCCAAAACCTGTAAATTTCCCAAAAATACCAAAATTACCCAAAATTCTTCAAAATTTTTGGGATTTGTGCTATAGATGATGCTAATGAGTGCCATGATCCTTGAGGGATGCCTCGGCCAAGATACGGAGGGGGTTGGTCTTCTTCTTCCGCCTAAGAGCCTCGGACAACCTTCTTTGGAACATTTTCATTTTTGCCTTGCAAACATGCATCCTCGCCCAATAGTGATTCTTCATGTTCCTTAGCAGCTTTTTCTCTTGGTTGGCCTTAGCCAACAGCCTCTCCAAGTGGGCATTCTCTTGAATGAGCAATGACTCCCGGTCAGCAGGCAATGGATCACTGGGCCTCCTACGGTTTAGGACTCGGTCACTACGAATCCTCCAAAGCTCATCAAGTGCCTTCTCCTCCTCTAGCTGTGTGTTCCGCTGCTCTAGATAAGTGATGGTCCATTGGGCACCCTTGAGTCTCCGCTGCAAAACATCATTCTCGGCCCTGAGATGCTGAATGATCTCCTTTGCCTCTTGGCTAGGAGAGCTGGCCTCGAGATCAATCACCGGATCCTCATGAATCATGGGCTCTTTGCCCCTCTGCAATACCTGTGCTGGTGAAGAAAGCGAGGCCCCTTCCACCTACTGTGGAGATAACACTCGCTGATCTGAAGATGAAGGCGAGACCCCTTCCACCTGCTGTGGAGATAGTACTCGCCTAGCTGCTGCAAATAAGGCCCTTGGGCCTTTCTGATAGGTGACCAAAGGAGTGAAGCTGACATGTCGGGTGATGGGAGCATCAGGCTGTTGAGATGGTCCTCCCTCCTCATGAATGGCCTCCTGATGTGGCATAGGTGGCACTGTGAAAAACTCACGGGAGATGAACTCCTCCCATGGGATGCCCTGCTGAGTCAACTGATGTGAGACTATGAGCTGAATCAAACCATAATGGCAAAGTCTCCTGTACTGCTGAGCCGGGGTCTTCCTCTGCAACATGGGCACCATCCTCTGAATGTTATGAAACAAGAAGACCGGGAGGTTCATCATCCTCACCCGGGTGAAATGCATCAACAGGCGAATGTGATATGAATACACCTGTGAAAATCTGCCCTCACAGGTAAAGTAATGCATGATAAGTCTCATGAGGGGAGCATACTCACTCCGGAGAAATCTAAATGGGAAAACACCCGTCAACAGTCTCTCAAATGATGGCCGGACATAGGGCTCAAAGTGAACAAAATCAAGTAATCTGCGCTTAGGCCACACCTCACCCACATTTGGTATCCCTGTAGCCTCTGAGATCACCTCAGGTGTCAATATGAAGTTCACCCCTGCAAGAGTGACATGTCCATCATGGAGGTGTAAGACAAACAAGCGGGCCAACTCTCTATGATGCTGAATCTGAGAGATCCTCTCACAAAACTGATAGCAAGACATGTACCGGAAGCAATTCACTGCCAAAGGACAAGCCTGTAATTCTGCCAAAGAAGTAGGCTCTTCCTGCTTATGATGTCCTCCCTTACCTCCTCTACGAGGCCTCCTCTGTTCCTCAACCTCTGTAGATGATGAACGATCATCACTTTGCTCATAAGTTTCGGTTTCTGACATGGTTTTGGAGCAAAATGGACAAAATGAACTGCTGTCTCTGCCTGCAAAAGTGCTGAAATCTATGCTGTTTCAAGGGGAACCAAACATGAGGGAAATGTTAGGGGAGGGAACTTCTTAACAAGGAATGGGAATACATGAAAAAAACAGGGAATTTCAAGGGAAATTTTACAAATGATCATGCTTATAGGAACATGTATTTGAATTTAGGAAATCATTTGCAAAGATGTTTGTATATGGGACAAAAAACATGTGTGATAGTAAACATGGAAGGAGCATACATGTATCAATAGGGACATAGGGAAACCATACACCAAATTTACTTATAGGAGTTCATGTGTATCATAAGGCAAATTTTTTGATAAGGAGTACATGTACATTGTTTTAACATAGAGGGAAGGTTTTCATGTACAAGGGGATGTCAAGGGCATGTAGGGGTTATGTACATGACTTTAGATATACAGCAACATTTATTTTCACATGACTCTTTTTTTATTTGCAAATGTATCTTTTCTTTTTGCTTTTATTTTTGCATGTATATGGTAGAGGGGATTAGGGTTTTGTGTGCTTGGGAGAGGGGTAGGGTTTTATAGATTAGGGATGGGGGAAAAAGTTTACATTTTATGTACAAATAATATGGGACAGAGATGAAAGCATGACTGTGAATGAAAGGGAAAAAGAGGGAAGGAACCAAATGGGACAAAATCACTTGAAACAGTCACAAAACCCTAGCATTTTACAAACATTAACAAGCAGCCATTTATGTACTTTCATTCGCATAATGTGAGGTTAAAATCATAGCATATAACCTTACATTCACCACACAATCTTGAAAACCATGCATAAGAGCCTACCTCGACCGATTGAGAAGATTTAAAGGGAGATGAAGAAGTTTGTTTGAAGTTTGATTGCAAACAGATGAACGGGTCGCGCAGGCTCCCCAACGGGTCGCGCACCGCCCAACGGGTCGCGCCCGTTGAAATTTTGAACTGCTGGAGTGCCCTGGACGGGTCGCGCACCGCCCAACAGGTCGCGCACCGGCTTGAACGGGTCGCGCACCTGCTAACTGCCCGAAATCACTGTGTTTTTGCCTCTTTCGCCTATCACTCTCTCACAACCTCTCTTGCAAGCTTTGAAATGCACAATGAGAGTGAAAGGAGGGAATATGACCTTTTATAATCTTCATTTGAAAAAATTTCATCCATAAACCCACTTTATAAAGTCTATTTTGACACTTTTTTAAAACACTGATTTTTTGGTTTCCTTTATCCTGAAGTTGACTTTTTGAGTGCTTTGACTTGATTCTTTTTGCAGGTAGATCATCTGAAGGACTGTGGCAAGGGGACCAGGGTTGTTGCTGCCTTTTTGAAGACTTTTTGGAAATTTATTCTTTGTACAAAATTTATCATGACCTTGGCTTTAAAAACAGAGTTTTTAAATCCAAGGTTAGAAATGAACTGTATATGATGAAAAAATCAAAGGAACATGTTTACCATCCTCCCTCTGGCTTGCTGGGGACTCAAGGATTTTCAGAGACATGACCTTGCAGAGACAAATGACCAAAACCCTAGACCTAGAATTTTGACATTAAGACACATCAAGACAAGCTTGAAAAACTCAATGACTGATATGACCTGATACAGCAAAGCCAAGAGGGGTATGAATAGACCAGCTCCTCCATCAGGGTTATGGCATGCCTAATGGGATGCAAGCTTTGACACTGATGAGACACCTACTAATGCAAATGCAAAGAGCTTTGATCAGTGATGGAGGGCTTTCAAGACCGACACTAACACATTCAAAGCCAACGTTGGGAGGAGGTTTCAATGGATTTTATCACAGGTTTACCCAAGTCTGAGGGAAAGAGTGTCATCATGGTGGTAGTTGACAGACTTACCAAGTATGCACACTTTTGTGCATTATCACATCCATTTAAAGCCAGTACAGTTTCTACTGCATTTATGGAAACAATTCAGAAGCTACATGGAAATCCAAAGATTATTGTAAGTGACAGAGACCCCATTTTCACTGGAAATTTTTGGACAGAATTATTTTCTTGTCTCTGTACTCAGTTAGCTCATAGCTCATCTTATCATCCTCAATCTCATGGGAAAACTGAGATAGTAAAAAAATGTTTGGAAGGATATCTTCGTTGCTTTGTATATGATAAACAAACACAATGGGTGAAATTGTTGCCTCTGGCTAAATGGTGGTATAACACTTCCATCCATACAACAACAAAAATGACCCCATTTATGGCACTTTATGGATATCAGCCACCATCCATCACATCATATTTAAGAGAAAATTCTAAGGTTCAAGCAGTGGAACATCACATCGAGCATCAACAACAAGTCCTCCAACTCTTAAAGGATAACCTCATGTTGGCGCAGAATAGAATGAAACAACAGGCAGATCAACATCGCAGTGAAAGAAGTTTTGATGTAGGTGATTGGGTATTCCTACGTCTACAACCATATAAACAAATGTCCCTCAAGCAAGCTAAGAAGGATAATAAATTATCACCAAAGTATTATGGTCCGTACAAGGTGTTGCAAAAGATTGGTACTATGGCATACAAATTGGAGCTTCCTGCAGCTTCTTGAGTGTACCCAGTTTTCCATGTTTCATGTTTAAAGAAGGTTATAGGCAACAAGCTCCTAGTTCAAACAATATTTCCAGAACTTGACAAGGAAGGAAAAATTATATTGGAACCAGAAGCAGTCACAGAAACAAGAACTCGAAAGCTACGAAATCGATCAATTTCGGAGTATCTCATCAAGTGGAAGAACTTATCCGCTGAAGATTCCACATGGGAGGATGAGAATTTTATATAGAAGCATCCATAACTACTCAAGCGTTGAGGACAACACTTTTTTGAAGGAGAGGGGCATGTTAGGTCCCTACAATACTAGTGATTACCCCATTACTATTGTAGTTGTATCCCTTATTAATATTGGTGTGCCCCTATTGTCCCCATATTGTTATTATTGTGCCCCATATAATCCCTCTATTGTTATTTTTGTGCCTTTATATTATTATTGTTAGGTCAACTGGGTTATATTGTGACTCCTTAGACTCCTATATATAGAAAGGAGGTTTTGTCATTTGAATCATGAAGGAATCATTCATTTGTGTAATGTAAAGGAGGTTGCCCCCTCAAAGAGGCTGAATTCTAAGGCGTTGATCTATCTTTTCTATCCTTTTGTGAGCTGGTTTCATAACACATGATATGGGTATGCCAGCGTCCAAAAGGCTCTGGACCCTCCCACAACATGGTGTGCTAACATCTAGGGACTTTCCTACTCAGTGTTGTACCAGCGTCCCTGGGATTTGAACCACTTTTGAGGCCCAGAACCCAAGTCATTGCCCAGAACTCAATGACACTTTCAGAATTCATGATTTACATAACAATAAGTCTTACAACTCAAAAACTGACTCCAGGACTAGGCCTGACCATCCCCAAATGGGACTAACATTTTTTCAAATACTTGGCATCAATGCAATCTACAAGAAATGAATACAAGACTGAGCATAAATGATTGATAACTCATATGAGACTTAACAAGAAGGATCATGACCCTCTTCCCTTAACTACCCTGACATCAATTAGTTCTTCCATCCATTATCCTTTCAGTTACAAGTAAATACATGAAATAACCATGATAATAACCAGTCATATAACCATGCTTATAACCAACATTATACCATGAAAATAACAATCAGATAATAACCATTAAAGCCACATATTAACAAGTACAAAAGAAAGAGAACTTAGCTTTTATTAAACATAGGCAAATCCAACTAGGTTCGAGACTTCCATATACTAGGCAAGGGGTTAGTGTATTAAGATTTAATGAGTCAAGGGGTTTATGGGTTATGAGTTGTGAGTGTAGGGGTTAAGGGATTATGAATTAGGGGTTAAAGGGATAGGGAATTTAGTGGTTATGGGTTAAAGGCTTATGGTTTGTGATATTTGGACTCCTAATCCCCTTATCAGCACTATTGGGGTTTCCCCTATCAATTTCTCTCGCTACCTTCTCTCTATGTCCCCTAGATATTATGAAATTAAGTCTTAAGCCCCCTTCTCAGATTGGGTTGAGTTACTAGTCACGTAGCCTTAGTTGGAAAATGCTCTAGAGCCCTTGGTGGGTTGAGTTACTAGTCCTATAGCCTTGGTTGGACAAATGCTCTAGTGCCCTCGATGGCTGGCATAGAGACCGATGTGATAATGGTTTTGTGTTGTCCGACTGTGAGGTGGAATCAATTTTTTATGGGTTGAGGTGGATGGGCTCTAGAAGCCTTAGATGGTTTTTCATTGATGTGTTCTATGAGATCCCACATTCATTCTTGGAATATGGCACAAGGGTGAATGCTGAAGAGAGATCTGGCTTAGCCATTCTACGGCTAGCTGGAACGTGGAAGTCCCATCCCAGGTTTGTATTTTGCATCATTAATGAAAGGTTATTTCCCCTTATATTTATATGAGCATTTTGATGGATTATATGTGGTCTATATGTTGTAATCGAGGCAAGACTTGGTTGTGTTCCCAAGTCCAAAAAAAAGTAAGGGTAGTTGTGAGGGCATTATAGCTAAGAAGTGTCATGGCATGCCTAGGAATGAAAAGTAATGCTAACACATGTCGGACATTGCTAATGCATGTTGAGGAATGTTAGGGAGTATTAGGGCATCACAAGGGAGAACTAGGTAAAAATACATGGAAATGAACATGTTAGCACAATTCTAGGCTAAGTCATGAGTAGATTTTAAAATTTTGTTTTTTTAGGATTAATTTTGTAAATTTCATTAAAATGCTACCGGAATTTCTAGTAGCACCTGATTTTCTTGTTCAGACAGTGTCCCCTATTTTTCGGAAAGTCTTTTCGTTCCTGTTTTTTCCTATTTTTTTCGATGCTATTGGAATTTTTGGTAGCGTCTCCCATTTTAAAAAAATAACGTCGCAAACACAACCATTTTCGATTGTCCCCATGTCATAATGGCGAAATAATTAATCCAAATCATGAGATTCTGTGATTAGATAGGCCACAAAATTTAAGTCTAGTCAAGTGGTAGTGGTTAATTGATTTGGTTGATCGAATTAGCTAGGTGTCAGTCATAGCCATAGCCAACCGTTTCTTACTCTACTGATCTTAAATAAAGCTGTGTTTCCAAAGTTAAAACGTGTCTGCAGCATCAGTATTAGCTATATGTTTAAATTTCGACGACCGTTCTTTCTATTCTACGTAATGCGCTACTGGAATTTCTGGCCAGTCCGAATTAAAGCAGAAAAATTGCCAGATTTGAAAAAAATCTCGTACAACCACCTGTAGCAGATTAGCTGGACTCTCCAAAGAAACTCGACTTCATCATTACTATTACATGCTATCTATTATGACATGAAATCTCATTTAATCATGAAGGATCATATGCATAGGAGATTGAACCAAAACTTTATCTCAAATATTCGAAAATGGAGGAAATTTCACCATTTTGAATTTCTGAAGTGCAGCAAAGGAGACAGTGATTGAGGTGGTTAAGAACACATCCCAGTTTTTTAGGCAGCCTAATTCAAGCTAATTGCAACATCTGTTGGGTAAGCTTCCATACTTTGACACCTATTCTTCATAACAAGCAAGCAGATATCCATGGCATCAAAGTCTAGGAAAGGTGGAAAGCTTAAGAGAATCAAACCTCAAGGAGCTGAACTAGTTGATGCTAATACAAATGTTAGAAGATTATTTATTTAGGTAGGCTAGTATCCACTTTGCATTAGGTTAGGAGGCTCACATCAAGATGTATCCCAAGAGTTTTCTTAAACTTTCAATGGACAGGAAGCTACCATCTTTGGTTCAAATTGCAGGTTTCAGAACAGTCATTTGTAGAAGCTTTTAACCTTCCCCAGGAAGGAGAAAATAGGTTTAAGGACAACTCGTTACAGGTGGAGATCTCAATATTTTTATTATAGACGAATACAAAGATCCTAACTGGGCCAAAGGAATTCCTAATAATTATCTTAAGAAGGAATGGGAAGAAACAGTCAAACTGGTTAAGATTTTTCTCACTTGTGAGAGAATGTACACAGTAGTATTTCTTTACCATATGAGGTTTATTTTTCATTTTGCAGGTATGAGGACTCTTAATATTCCCTATTTCATATTGAAGAGCCTCACCAAAATGGTAGCCAGAATTCAAGCACACCAGGAAGCATCAGAATACAGCCTATATCATCAAGAAATTATCAAGGTTCTGGTTGAAGAAGAACTGAAAAAGAGAAACCAAACTTGGGAACATTTCTTGTTTTATAGGGCAGGCCAACCTGCACCAAAACCCCAAGAAACTGCTAAATCTTCTTCAACACAGGTTCAGACAAAAAGGACATCAACTACATCAGCTGAAGGAAGTTCCAAAAGAAAGGCAAAGAAGGAAAGTGTAAGTAGAGGTACCAAAAGAAGCAAAGAGAAGCCTTTAGCTATTGAATCTGAAAATAAAAATATGCCCAGAAAACAAAAAGCATAAAAATGGTTCCTCCTGTTAGACCTTTTCCTAAGGTTTACACAAGAACTCAGAGAGGAAAACTTGCAGCTGAAGAGAAATCTAAAGCACAGGTGCTTCCTGAAATTCTGGAAGCACATAAACAACAACAAGAAAACCAACCTATTGATTCTGATGAGGAATTGCTGAAAGACGTAGGGTATAAAGTGACTAGTAAAAACAAGAAAGAAGAAATAAAACTAGTTGTTGGAGCTAGGAAGATACATACTAGAGAAAGAAACAAATATAGACTGAAATCAAAAACCCTAAATAATCCTAGTTTATTGACTAAAGTAATAGTCATAGAAGAATAACATGTAGAGTTGCAGACTGAGGATCCTTCAATTGCAGAAATCAGAAGATCTTTGAGGAAGCAAAGAGGTAAAGCTCCCATGGACCAGCCATCAGAGCCTTCCAAAATAAGAAAGGTCCAAAAAGAAGCAGAAAATAAAGAGACCATCATCAAAGAAGAAACAGCTAGAATCACAAGGTCAAAATCTGCTGCCAAAAATAAAACAAACTTGGATAAACTTGCAGAGGTTGCATCTCACATGAAATGAAAGAGTAATTTTCCTTAAAAAATACATTTTTGCATATTAAGTCAAAGTTTTGAATGTGAAGATTATAAATCAGAATATCCAAACATATACAGGCGTTTCGAAGTATTTTCTACCAAAAATTTGAAGTGAAAACGTTATCCTACCAGAAATTCCATAAGCATTTCTAGTTTTTTCACTATTACAGGTATTACTGGAATTTCCGGTAGCACTTGTTTTAATAGAAATATACAGCTGTTAGCAGAAACCTCCGGGCCAGTTTTAGAAAGACAACAACCCATAATAGTATGAATAAGGAAGATGATGGATATGAGATAGTTATGAGGTTGTTGAAGGTTGTAGTTAATGAAGACATGTGTTCATTTAATAGTCAAGTCCATAAATAGAAAAATCAGCAGCAAAAGGTGCAGCTAGTCAGTTTTTCCAGCAGCAAAGTGTGCATTTCGATGGGAGATGTTTTTAATATCTAAAAGACACCTATGTATCAAGTAAATAGTGGAACCACCAATTTAGGAGAGTTGGAGTTGGTGCCTCTCTCTCTATATATATCTTTTGTAAATATCATTTCAGGGGATGTTGGTTCACCTAAAGACTCAGCTTAATAAAATAGCTTTTTCTACACTTCATGCTGGAGGATTTTGTGATTCAAGTTATATCTAATGTGTGGTTTGTCTATTTCCTTGTTTCAATTTTCTGAATTATAAATTTGCAGTAGCTAGTATAGTATGAGTGAGAATCATTAAGAGGATCTGATGATGACTTATCTACTATCCAGTTTTCTGTAAATTATAATATATGTTCAAGTAGAACTTGTTAGTGAAGGTTTCACAAAGGGTTTGTGGGATACTTTATACATGTTTTTACTTTCTAGTTGTTGTTTTCCTTGTCAAGCCTGTTTTAATCTTTTAAATGATAAATTACAGCAGCTAGTATAGTATGAGTGAGAAATCATTAAGAGGATCTAATGATGACTTATCTACTATCCAGTTTTCTGTAAATCATAATATCATTTCAAGTAGAAATTGTTAGTGAAGGTTTCATAAAGGATTTTTGAAATACTTTATATGATTTCTTACTTCTAACTGTTATTTTCCTTGCCAAGAAACATATTTTGTTACAAGGTTGTTTATGTAGTTGAAGTGATTGTCTTAAGATACTCAATTTCTTAGGATATTTATCAGCTACCTGTTCTCTTTCCTCTACTCCCCTATATTACTCACTTAACCACGCAATTTATGCTTTCCACAGCTTGCCAAATGCATGAAAGTTAAAGAGGAACACAATCATTTCAAAACTCCTTCAGAAGCCATTCCACCACTCAAAAAACCCTTTTAAATTTCGAAATGAAATCATGATGTGTAAGGCTTACTCCGTTTGCAATCTAGGAATAACTCCTTACGCTAACAGAACAAATAAGAGTGTGTGCCAAAGAGTGTCAATGAATTCCAGGTGTCTCAAGGACAGAGTGCGTTAGGAGAACGTTAGAATAGGAATCGTAGGAGACAAGCCTATGGTTACAATTATAAGGGGTTGGTCAAATCAGTTTCAGACAAAGGGAGACTTTGGGTTGTGTTATAGCTCCAAATCTCACTTTTGATGTTTGTGATGCTGCAGTCATGGCCTAGGGCAACCCCTCCTCCCAGACCTGGTCCAAATACTTAGAAATAGTGTTTTACACCCTATACGCGACATTTCCCTTAGCTAAACGTGTGTGTACGCGACTCTGTGTATACCCAACCTGCGTATATGTCATAAAACACTTAAAAAAATTAAATATCCTTAATTTTGGGTGGAGATCACGGGTTTTACCTGTTGATTACCTATTAGTGCCTGTGGCCCAACTATTCCCAATGAACTCCCAACTAAAAAACTACTTTAGGAGAAGTATAAAAAGGCTTCAATGGGAAGGCCTAGAGGGGGAGAGGATAGAGAGAAAAATCACTTTGCTGAGATTATCCTTGATCAAGTCTAAAGATCCTTGTGCTTCCAGCACTTCCCCCATTACAGGAAACCCTTGTCTTCTTGAGTTATGATGTCTCTCCATTAGTTGAGATATCCTTGAATGAGCCATGGAAGGAGTTTGTTGAAGGCTTGAGATTGGACGAATCTAGAGGATAGTTCTGCTTGGAGCCTGCGAAAGGAAGACTCAAGTGAAATCATTCCTTACTGTATTTTAGTTATCTATAATAAAAGAAACACTTGTCTTGTTCCTGATATTAATCTTCTTCATGCTTATGAGATCAATGTTATGATTTATATATGAATGGTTGTCTCAATTGTATAACTAACTACCTTTTAATATGCTATGAAGTTGATTTTATTATGATACTTGGTCCATGTACTGTTATGCTTCCTTGAATTGATTACCTTGCAGGTTGAAGGATCGAAAGGAACTCCGAGAGGGTTTGGACCCTGGCTGGATCTACCTAAATGAAGGACCCCTAGGTGCACCTCTCTTCGTGTAGTTTGTTTATATTAGTATCATGGTTGTATGGAATGCTTGTTTTTCTTTATAGATAACCCCCGCTCTGTTAGGGTATTGACCCAAGAACCTAGGGGACCTTTGTCCCTAAACAAAATTGGCGACTCCACTAGGGACAACAATATTGTTGTTCCTAGTTTGGGTTTATTCAAGCCAATTAGGGCTTAGTTGTTTATTTACTTTTTGTGACTGAGTAGTCTGTTCTTGTAGGAACTTGAACTATAAGTTTGATCAGTTTCTTCAAATTTTTTTTTTAATTTTTTCTTGTGATCTTTTATATATGCATATTGGTCAAGTTACAGTCGTGTATGTACGCAAGTTTCACCATATGAACCCACGTATATGCAGGTTTCTGTGGACTAAATAGCGTATACACGCAACTGTGTATTGACACAGTCACGTATACCCTAAAATTTTCAAAATTTTTCAAATATTTTTGTTTCTGGAGATCTGTCTGCTGGTTTGAGTCTTTCCTGAATAGTTACTTTTCTGTGTCAGTCTTTATTTTTATAGCAATTTCATGATTTCAAACTCTATCTGGTTGTGGAAAGTGTTGCTCTTGTTTTGTTTTATTGCAAGCATCATCATTTTTGTTAAATCACATAAGATTTCTTTCTGGGAATCTTGGCTGTTCTGGTCTTCCAAGGTAGAAAGATTGGTCTCAATATTTGTGGCAAACCTTGTTTTGGTGATCTTTTTGTTTGCGTGTCAAAAATGCATCTTTGTGGCCATTTACTTTTCTTGTTTTTTGAAAGTTGTTGTGAGACGATTTTGAGAATTGTCTTTCTTGATCTTGCGATCATTGTCACCAAGCTCTTTTGCTGCTTTTTGATTGTTAAGAGAATCTTGAAACACACTTTTTGTTGAGTTTTCAACCGTTTTGTGTTGTTAACTTGCAAAGTGTTTTGTTGCCTATTCTTCGATCATAAAGTTTCAGTCTTATTTAGAGCACTTTTGAAAGGTTGGTTTTTTTTTGCTTTTGAAGAAAACTTCTTGAAACTTGGTTTTTGCTTTCTTTGGCCTTGTTTTGATTTAGTTTCCTTTTTGCGAATGAAAGTGAGTTTTTGTTTGTCTTGAAATTTGCTTTTAGTGTTTGGACGAAAATGAGCATTAGTAACTTATATTCTATCTAAACATCTTAAGTGGCTAATTAGAATTGATAAACAAGTTACTTTCATTTATTTTATTTAGAGTAGTCTTAAGTTTTGCATCAGCATATACTCATCGCATTAGGATAAATTTGTGCATCTTTTAGGACATCCATAGTTTTGTTAATTTTTGTGAGTGTGAAGCTTGAGTAAAAGAAAAGAAAAGAAAAATTTATTGCTTTATTAGAAGTCCCTCAGAACCTAGTAGAAATTTCATCGAAGAACAAAATGAGTGCATTTGCATATAGTTTGGTTTTTATTGATTTCTTTTGTGTCAAAAACACCACAAGTTTCATTTCCGCTTATCTCTTGACTTAAGAACAACCCATTTAAAAATAAGCACTAATTAAAATACACTAGAACTTTTTTATAATTGTCGATTTAGACACACCAACAAGTTTTAGGATATTTTTGGGCCTTGGATTAGGCGTGTGGAGAGAAAACTCTCCAAGGCCATTTAAACTATCAAACAGAGGAGTCTGAATAGTGAGTGCAAATCCAATATCATTAGGAAGACCAGGAAAGCTCTGGATCTGGGAGTTATGCACGATGGTTTTTGAAGATAAGGAAGAGAGATACCCCCTCTCCTACTTGTCGCATCTTATCTCAAGATTCTTCCGCTTGGCTTCTGACACGAGTTGTATTGAGCAGGTTTATGTCAAAACCAGGAAAGGAGCATTGGACAACAGTGAAGCGGGTTTTCAGGTATTTGCGTGGCACTAGTGATTATGGTTTGTGCTACTAAGGAAGACCAGGATTGGATAGAGTATTGGATATTCATGGCTTTGTTGATGCAGATTGGGCTGGAGATATGGATTAGAGAAGATCTACAAGTGGGTATGTGTTTAACCTATTTGGAGGTGCAGTCAGTTGGACGAGTAAGAAACAGTCTGTAGTGGCACTATCAATTACAGAGGTAGAATACATGGTAGTCACTCATGCAAGCAAGGAAGCAGTTTGGTTGCAGAGATTGTGTTCAAGTATGGGGTTAGTACAGGAAGCTATAAGGATATACTGTGACAGCCAAAGTGCAATTTTCTTGGCAAAGAACCCTGCATATCATTCAAAGACAAAGCACATTGATGTTCAGTATCACTTTGTGACGGATATGATAGAAGACAAAAAGGTGTTGCTGGTAAAGGTGAACACTTTGAATAATACTGCAGATGCATTGACAAAATCTGTGAGCTCTGAGAAGTTCTCTTGGTGTAGAGAGACAATGGGCATTTCAAGGCTAGGAAAATGACTAAGCTCTCTTGTGGCCCCCTTGTGGAAAGAAAAAAACAAGTGGGAGAATGTTGGGTTGTGTTATATTCTTTCCACATAGTTAACAGGGGGTTTGAAGGGCACCCATAACCCCACTTTATGGGGTCCGGGGTAGCGCCCCAGAAAACTTTGGTTTTGGACCCTATGTTAGGTTGGGCAAACCCACCTATGGTTTTGTGCATGATTTTCGCACATGGTTTTTGGACGCGGTGGTTTTTCGGTCCATGGTATTGGACGCGATGGATTTCGGTCCATGGTATTGGACGTGATGGTTTTCGGTCCATGGTATTAGATGCTTTGGCATGTATAAATATGTATTATAACATTGAAAGGAACATAATGAAAAATCAAGCTAGTAGTCCCTGTTTTGGGATCCAGTGGGAAAATCTCTGTGTATATGTGTTTTATGTGTTATGCTCTCGCATTGTTTATTTTTATATGTTTTAGAATTCGTATGCAGGTAATTTCTGTACGGGGTTAAAACCTACAAGTTGGTAACCTTAGTTGCTTCTCCTAGGGATCTACATAGGTGGCTGTGGAGGGTAATCTCATGGCACCTAAGGTTGACGTTGTATCACTCTCAACAATACTACTGGAGGGCACCCTTGTGAAGCTTGGGGGCTTGCACCGGCGCAGGCTGTTGTTAGGAGGTCATCATAACTTCCTCTGTTACCTTCGCTGGTAGGACTGGGTTGTCATTATCCCAGACTATCTTTGGAAGGCCCCTTACTTCACTTTCTTGTATTTTGGTGTCCGGTCCTCATCACTCGGAGCTGAAATACTTGAAAGTTGTTTGACTGGCTGACATATTTTAGGGACTTTTTAGTGTGTGCTCTGTGCTCTTAGTTGGCCTAGCTTTCATTTTTTTCTTGAGTATTTAATTAGATCTTAATAAAAAATTCGAAGTGGCTAACCGATCACCTAGACAGTCTTGAAGACTTCGTGGTCTTTCACCACCAAGTTTAGAGCCTTCTCCTAGAAGGTGCAGAGGTAATACTGTTGGTGGGTTTCATCCCGTGGCAGCTAACGAATTGGGGATTGATCCTCCCCTCGGGGGCATTAGTGTTCAGGATAGGCCGAGTACTTCCGCAGAACTAGAGAGGAACACTCTAGTTCTTTCTCGAGTTCTCTTTCAATCGGAAGATAACATAGAGGTAGAAGAACTCCCAGAGTCGTTAGCGGCTCCGAATTCTCCTCCGCCTTCTAACCATCCAGACGTATTACAATACGTTGGGACTCCGACGCATAGATCGTCAAGTCCATGTCACATTACGCACTTACCTTCGCTGACCACCACTGGAAGCATGGCTTCTACCACAAGTGCTACAACCATGCAGACTCCAACATTAGTACAAGGGGGAGAAACTATTTCCATACCCTCTGCATCCTTATTTGGGTCTTTTTCTAGCACATCCTTAGTTGGATATACCTCCATTCCTTCTACGAGTGGAAATTCCCAAGCCAATGCATTTAGTTCTGGATTCTTCCCGTTTGGCACCCATTCACAGCGTATTCCGTCAGTTCTATTTAGTGCCTCCACATCCATGATGGGTGGTTTGACTTCATTTCAAGGTTTTCCTTTTGGAGGTGGTCATATACCACATTCCAACCCAATGATAGGATCTATGCCTTTTTCTTCTACATGACAAGGCAGCAATCCCTTTCAAGGTTGGACTAACTCTGCGGTTAGTAGCATAAGAACTAGGAATACGTTTTCCGACCAACAACGGAATAGGTCATACTCCACAGTTAGTTCATTTTGAAGTATTCCTTCCTTAGCTTCTACTTAGAATCCTTATTAGGGGTTATCAACTCCTTATAATTCTTTGGGAGGGAGCTTCACTGGTTATGGATGTTTTTCAGCCGGAGTTGGTCAAACTTTGAGTTTTACTGGATCACAAGGTTCACCTTTTGGTTCAGCTGGTTTTGCTGGTTACTTCGAGCAGCCGAGTGCCTTTCAAAATCCAGGCCAATCTTTTTAGAACTTTGGGAACCCCGCCTAGTCTAGGTGGAATCCCTAGGGTCCTCCTAGGCTTCCTTTCTTGGAAACTTTGAGTTTGCCAGATCTCATGAAATTAATGAATGATCCAATCAAATACAATCTGGCCCAGCCTCTGGTCCCAACCAAACTCCCTTCGGACATTCCAAAGTTTGAGGGGAATGGCGGTGAAGACCCAGGCGACCATGTAACCACATTCCATTTGTGGTGCTCATCAAACTCCCTTATTGATGACTCGATTAGGTTGAGACTTTTTCAACGCACCTTAACTGGTAATGGGGCCAAGTGGTATATAGAGTTGCCAGGGGGCAGCTTTACATCCTTTGCCGACTTGGCTAATATTTTCCTAAATCATTTCCAGTTGCCTGTCCGTTATGATGCCAGAACTGAACTTTTGGCCAATTTTCATCAAGATACGACAACTCACATTTCTGATCATATTCAGGAATGGAGACGGAGAAAGAGGCTCATTAAAGCTAAAATTCCTTCAGAATACCGTCTCGAATGGTTTTTTAATTCCTTACAACCTGAAATCTCTAAGGATATCTCTCTGTCCGGAGTATATTCTGAGGAGCAAGCTATTTTTAGAGCCCAACAGTTAAAACTAACTTATTCTCAGTCTGGGATTCTACAAAAAAAATTTCCAGATGCTCCTGGGACTAAGATTGATATAGCTAAGTCGAAGCCAGGTCCCCATGCGGATGGTATCATTGGATCCGTAGACACAAATGCAGTGAACCTGTTGAGCTAATTGCAACAGTTGTCTTTACAAACTGCTCCTAATAATCAGGTCACATTGTCTAACCCTTCGTCTTCTCAACCCTCTTCTGTTAATGCCGTCCAATCTTCCAACCCCAAAGGAAATCAAAATTCCAATGGGAAAAATAAAGGACGAGGTAAGAAAAAGAGTCAGGATGGGAAGACTGACACAAATAACCCTGGCAATAATGCTGGTGGTGGTGGAAATGAGTCTAAAAAGAAAGTCAAGTTTCCATGAAAGCTATGCAGTGGAGACCATTTAACTCATCTCTGCCCAAAGATTCAAGACTCTCAGTGCTTGTTAGGGCAGCAAGGGATTTCTAACTCTCAAGTTGTGTTAACCAACCCTTTTCTCCAAGGGCAAAAAATGCTTGCTGGTGCGAGTTCAAATCCTGGTACCTCTGTAGGGGGCAACCAGGAAGGGGAGAAATTATCAATTGTTTTCATGATGGGTTCTAATGTTCATGTGGCCACTCGGTCACATGATTATGGTGAAACTAAAACATCCAAGGACAAAACTGCTCCTGGAAATACCGACCTTCATACTGAGCGACCCCCTGTTGAGACTATACCATGGATACCGAAAGGTTCCACTAAATGCGCGACTATCAATCCTAATGCTAAGGCCACCCATAATTACTCCATTGTTGAGGATCTGGCTCAGAGTTCATGCGCTATGTCTGCTTTAGAGGTTCTCCAATCATGTCCATCTCAACGAAGTGCTTTGATTTCGGCGATAGAGGCAGTTGATCCAAACAACTCTTTAGTGCTCACTTTCGACATGCTTAATGTCAAAAAGCAACTACCTCATCACATGGCTTTTCAAATAAAGTCTACATACCGAAAAATTAACATTTTCATATTTTTATTGATGAAGGAGCTTCCACGTGCGTCATGTCGATGTCATGCTGGAAGGCCATTGGATCGCCTTCGGCAGTTCCTTCACCTACCCTCCTGACTGCATTTGATGGGCATTCTCATAAGCCGCATGGAATTATCCTGGCCTTTCCCATATGTGTTGGGGGGAAGTCGTCAATATCGAAGTAGAAGTCATTGATGCTAACCTAGATTACAATCTCCTCTTAGGAAGGAACTGGGTATACGAAATGGATGCCGTTGTTTCGACTCTGTTTCATGTCATTTGCTTTCCTCATGAGGGGAAAATCATCAAGGTTGATCAATTGGATTATTCTCTAGTTGATCCTCAAGCAACTTCAGATTCTACTATTCCTTTAGTGGATAACCCTCGTCCACCTACTAAGAATCTACGAGTTGGGATGTATTCTTCATTGATGGGTACATTTGATTTTCCCTCTCCTATCGCTAGAATTAATGTCGTTTCATCATCCAAGGAGTCTTCATGGGAAGATTTCTTCTGAACTCATTATTTTTTAGGCCCTTGGACCTTGCCTTCACCTACAACCACATTAACTGAAGGACAAGTTGGTGGAATGGCATTTCCTATGTCTGCAGTAGAGCTTAGATATCAATGTATTTTCAACTCTGCAGACAACCATTCTACTCCTTTCTCTGAAGAGGAGCTAGATGGTGATGTGGCCCCGGCTTGGACCCTTGATTCTACCTCTGCTATGGTCTGGTTAGACATGGTTTTACCATCCAAGGAAGCAATCCTAGAAGTAATGATGGGTGTAGATTGACCTTGGGAAGACTTACACCATCATTCATACTTTCTTCCTCCATTGCAGGAAGTAGAATCTTCGAGCTCTTTATTAATGATGTTTGTACGATATCAAACCCTTTGGCTCCAACACACTTTCGTGCCGAAGGTAATATGTCGGTGATTTCAAAAATGATATCCATAAACATCTCTAGGAACCCTAACATGATTGAGAATCTCTTCATCGGAGCCAAATGTTCCCCTGAAGAAATTCAAATTTACCCCGACCTTTTTAAGGAGTTTCGAGATGTATTCGCTTGGTCTTATGAAGAAATGTGTGGCATTGATCCGTCCATAGTTCAACATGAGATCAAAACATATGAAAATGTGAAGCCGATTTGTCAGAAGCTTCAGCCGGTTAATCCTAGGAAAGCAGCAGCCATTAAAGCAGAAGTAGAGAAGCTGCTTAAGGTGGGTCTTATATATCAAGTTCCTCTTACGGATTGGGTTTCTGATCCAGTCCCTGTGGATAAAAATCAAGGAACAATCTGAGTATGCATTGACTTTAGGGACCTAAACAAAGCTTGTCCCAAAGATAATTACGCCATGCCATTTATTGATCAGATTATTGATGAGTGTGCAGGTAATGAGATTTTCTCCTTCATGAACAATTTTTCCGGTTATAATCAGATCTCTATCTATCCTGAAGATTAGCATAAGATAACTTTTATATGTCCCTAGGGTACCTTTGCATATACAAAGATGCCTTTTGGTCTCAAAAATGCTGGAGCTACCTTCCAGCGGGCCATGTCATACAATTTCCATGACATTAAACATATCATTGAAGCATATTTGGACGATCTAGCTGCTCGTTCTCAAAAGAGAACTGATCATCCTAGTCACCTTTGATTAGTTTTTGAGCGATGTCGATTTTACAAAATCTGGTTGAATCCCAATAAGTGCATTTTCACGGTTACATCTAGTCGGTTATTAGGGTTTATTGTGTCAAATGAAGGGATTCGAGTTGATCCCTTCAAGGTAGAGGCAATAATTCAGTTGCCTCCCTGGTCCTCAATTTGGCAACTTCAAAGTCTTCAAGGGAAGGCTAATTTCTTAAGAAGATTTATAGCGAATTATGCCAAGATCACTAAAGGGTTTATGCATTTGTTATGGAAAGGAGTTCCATATATATGGGACGACTTTGCTCAACGGTCGTTCAATGCTTTGAAAAAGGCATTAGTCTTTGCCCCGCTTTTGAGTCCACCAGATTATGGTAGGGATTTCCTTTTATATCTCGCTACTGCAGAATCAACCATACATATGGTTCTCATTCAAGAAGACGATGCTCTCATGGAGCATGTGATTTATTATTTGAGCCGAGGCTTGATAGGTCCTAAACTTTGCTATTCTCCTATTGAGAAGTTGGCTTTGGTAGATGTCCATGCTGTCCAGCGGTTGCTGGGCTCTAGTATTGTAGCAATAATGCTGCAACTCCTAGGACTCCCTTCTTTACTTTTATCAACCCGGTAGTTCATAACAAACTTGGAAGCGACAGTGCTATATGCACAAGTACTAGCTCTTACCGCAGGCTGTCACTGGATCAGCTGGCACAAGTCCGCTAGGAGCTTAAGCCAACTTCTATGAGCTCTTAGAAGAAGTTTTTAATGGTGATGGACGGAAGCTAACTCACAGGAAGCTAGTCTACTTGCAGAAAGAAGCTGAAAGTGGAAAAGGAATGCAAACCCTAGCAAACCCTAGTTTTATATACTAACCCTAACGATGCAAGAAAAGAGATGAAAGCAGTGGAAATGGATGCCATTGACTGTTTTGACTGTGAAGAGGTTGATTGATGGAAGGAAATGGTGAGGGCGCTTGCAAGAGGTTGGGAAGGTGAGAAGAGGGCCTAAGGGGTCCCTAACACCCTTCCAGAGAGTTTCACCATGATCGGATCTCGACAAACCGCTCTCGTGATCTTCTACAGGAAGTCTGCAGGGGTTCTACAGGATGTTCTACAGGATGTTCCAAAAGGAGATTTTGGAGGGTTGAAGGTGGAAGAAAGGTGGAGAAGTGGAGATGGAGGTTGGATGACGGTGTGAAGAGGTTTAGAACCTGGTAAATGAAGCCGAGAAGTGATGAGGATGGCTGGATTTGTTCAAGGATGGATAGAGAAATGTTGCAAAAAAATATGGAAATTAGGTCAAAGTGAGAAAATGTGGCAGATGAATGGCAAGAATCTGAGTTAGGGGGTGGCACAGGTTGCATTGGTGGCAGAAGGGTAGACAGGGAGGTATCACAGGTGTTCTGCACATTACTTCTTGAAATTGACCAAACAAAGACCATGCAAACCAAGTATCTAGCTATTCTAACCTAATTTGACCTACGAACCAGCACCCATGATGAACAGAAAATCATTGATAGAAAATTATGTAAAATAACTTATGAAAAGCAAGCAAGAATGGATCTAAGCATGTAATCACATCTGGTATCAACTTTTGCAACTGAGAAACTAACACTAGCAATTGCATGAAGAAGCAAAAAATAGTGTTTTTGTGGCAGCAAGGACACTTGGGTCTCAGCTCATGGTCCCGAGGAGAGAGAGGTGAGATCCAAGGTTGCTTGATGGCCTTTTTAGAAGATATTTTCTGTTTTCAACCTATCAAATCACTCTGAACCACGGAAAGCTTTTTCAATCATAAAAAATGACCTAGATAACCAAGCAAGATTCTAATCTACTAGCAGAAACTATTTTACGAAGATAGTAGAAAACATATAACAATACACAGAAGAGGCCCTGGCGCTTGGGTTGGGCCTAACCCCAAGAGCTACAGGCTCCTAAAAAGAAGCTTAGAACTAATGCAACATGAAACTGGTTTCCATTACTCAAAAAACAACCATGTCCAAAATGTGTTACAGCAAAAGCTCCAAAATGGGCTGAGAAACAGAGCAACACTATAGTGCAAAATACAAATGTTCAACAACTAAACTACGCAGGCTGGAATTCTTCCTACTTATGCATTACGAGGACCTCCAGCAGTCCTCCTTAATTCAAGGGGCTTGGCTGCTCAAAACTGCAAGTACTCAGACACTTCATAAAAGCTGCTCGGCTACCTTTGGAAATCAACTTTGGTGGGCTGCTGAACTCCGAGCTGATGGTGGAGAACTCGAAGAAGGGGCCATTTAGTGTAGGAGACACCCTTCCTATGAATCCTCAGCCTTGTCCCCTCGTATTTGGTTGTCAAATGGCCCATATATGCCTGACCTTGGTCTAAAAGTTGTCCAAAAATCAGCAACAAACACGTATTAGCCTTCATGGTCAAGTGATTATTCTCATTCATTCAATTAACATAAACATACTTCAAAAACATACATAAACTATGAAGAATGGTGGATTAATGGAGAACAATAGGCAAAATGAGCCCAATAAGTTACCCATTTTTGGGGCTCATCATCACCCCCCTACTAAATGGGTTGCTCATCCTCTGAGCAACTAATCTAGCTCATCATCCTTGATAGCTTTGACTGCCTCCCTCACGTCCTAGGCCTCCGAGGTGATGTCTTCTTCTCGGTCATGAAATCCTGCTTTTCTTTCCACTTCCTCCCACTGCCTGTGTTCTTCTTCTTCTTTGACTCCTTCCAGCAATCCTAAAAGCAAGGGAGGACTAAACTTTAGGCCGATCCAGTTGGCCTGCAGATTTTGCATTGACTGTTTATAGAGGGGTACCCTTGCCAAGGCCTCCCTCATCCTGGTTGGGGAGTGGTATTCTTTTATTTTCAAACTGTTGGGCAGTGTGTTCCACCTCCTTGTGCAAGCATGAATGCATTTATCCCCCAACAGTCGTTCCATGTCCTTAAAGTGAGAAATGGCTTGAGCTTGTCATTCAATGTAATTTGGTAAAACTTGAGGGTTGTTGGCCAGGTGCTGATGGGCATATATTAAAGCTGAGGTATCCTTTGGTTATGCCCTAATCAGGAGTGGTTCACTTAGCTCCCTGTTCATAATATCCCAAATCTCTGCTGCCCACTTTTCCTCATGATTTAACCAAGAGGCCATGGCCATAAGTTGCACATCTCCCAATGTAGCATTGGGGTCCCAAAGAGTCATGTTTGGAAGGGCCAAGTTGTGTAAATAAAATTCGGATAACTTAGCCTTATCTTCTGCTGAGATGCTGTCACACAAGGTCATGAATTGATGGTAGTTTTGAAATGGAATAGTGCTCCTTTGGGCCAAGGTGTTAATTTGGAACTGCAACCATTGATCTCTAAGATATAGGGCATATGACTTGGCAGGTTGCCTACACTACAAGGCCTCTACTACCCAGCTGGCCATGCAGGCCAGTTGGGCTTCCTTTTCTTGTACCTGTTGCTTTAGAGACTGTATTTCCTCTGCTGCCTGTGACTCCTTCTCCTGTAGCTGTTTTGTTAGCGCCTCAACCTCGGCCTGTAGCCCGTCCACTCTTTGCTGTTCATCAGAGGTTTCTTTGTCTGCTAGAGGCTTTTCCTGTTGCAACTGTTCTCCTAAAATGGAGGGTCTGTCTTCCTTATGAATTCCCTGTAGCTGTAGCTACTGCTTCAGCAACTCATTCTCTTCCTGTAGTTTGGCCCTCTGACTACTTTCCACATGCTTCACCATGGCCAGTTCTCTCCTTAACTCCTTGAGTTGTTCTTCCAGGTGGCCTATGTCTGCCACACCCTTGGACTTGGCAATCCTCATCCAAGTGTGAGTCCTAATTCTTTCTTCTTCCAGTGCAAAGAAGAGTGGCACCACAAATTTCTGGGGAATTATTTTCCCAGCTTCTAACATGTTATAGTATGAGTCCAAGCTGGGTTGAGGGCTTGGTTCCAATATTTCCTCTGTCTTTTCTTTTTCTGTGATTATTTGGCCGCTTTTCCTCCAATTTCTCGGTCTCTTTTAGCTTAGCCCGAGTTTCCTATAGGGATTTCTCAGCTTCCTGTAGAGCTGTCTTTGAGTCCATTGTCTTCATTCTCTCTCTCCAGGTGGAGGTTTTTGGGCTTCCTCATTCATAGGTGACATATATCTTTGAAGGAGACCCTTCTTTTGGTTTAGGTGTTGTGTCCTCTATGACAATTGGCTCCTTTGACTGTGGCTGGGGTCTGCCCACTTTGATCTGTGTGATCCTTCTTGCTTTAAAGTACATGGAGGTTTGCCTCTTTCTCTTCCCTTTTTGTTTTGGAGGTGTTCTTAAGGTGGCAAGCACAGTTGCTACCTCCCTTGCCAATATTTCAGGTGATTTCCCCCTTTGCTGTTCTTTTTCCATGCTTCCTATAGAAGTCCCTGTGTCAACTGTTTCTGTCTATATTGCGGCCATTTCAGGATCTGTCTTTCCCTTTTGTTTATGTGTGTCTGCTTTGGCTGTGACAGCCTTCATTTGGGGTTTTTCTACCTTCTCTGCTCTCCTCTGCATTCTCTTTTCCCTTGGTGTTTGTGTTGTTGTTTCTTCCTCTGTTTTAGGCTCAGCAATTTGGCCCTCTCCCCCTTTTTTCTTTTTGTCTTTGTTGTGCTTGAAGGTCCTGTGTTCCTTCACCATTGGTTTTCTTACCTTCTTCAGTGTGTTCTCCCTCACTGCAGGATGAGGTGATGTCTTCGGCCAGGATTCTAATATCGTCATCCGGGGACATGTTTCGGAAGATTTCCCAAGATATGGGGACAGTGTAGGTGTGCAGGGCATCTTCCACTAATAGCTTGATGAGCTCATGATGGGCCAGCTGATTTGGGATCCCTCCATTCAATTTTGTACCACATTCAATTAGTGACTGAAGAAGAAAATAGGGAATGCTCAGCTTCTGGGCTGGAGGTGAATCAATCCCATGCCTTAGTTCACACAGCAACATGAAATGGTATCCATAGACAATGCTAAACCTCCCCTCACATGTAATGTACTTCATAATTTGGAAACTGACCTCACTCCAGAGAGGAGGCAAGATGGTTCTCCTAACCCCGTTTTTGTCTTCTATAGGATGTTCCTCAGGTAGGAAGAAAGTTTTCTTGGTGACTTGGCCCAATGACCTCTCTTCTTTGCTCCAAGGGAGCCCTAATGGCAGACCAGTAACACGACTGATGAGCTCAGGGGTAAGTTCTAGGGTCAAACCCCTAAAACTTATTGTGGCCTGTGTCTTTGATTGAGGTCTCAGGGACATCAAAAATTCCTCTGTTATCTCCTCGTCATGACCCCGAATTTTGTCAAAAAATGACATCCAATTGGCTCGGGTGAAAAGGTCCACCACCTTAGGATGCTCGTGTAGTTTGCTGGGGTCCGAGGGTTCTTTCCTTATGAATCCCCCTGGCATGGTGAGAGTGTTTTTTTCTTTTTTCTTTGATAAAAAAAAGGAATGTTGTTTATGGTTTTCCCCCTGAACTCAAGAAGGGATTTCTCAGGTATCAATATTAATTAGCAGCTATTCCCTAGTTTTCAAGACTGCTGTTGCCCAGAACTCAGCTGCCTGTTTATGAAAGGGAGAGTTTCGTTTCTACAGACAGAGTACAGAGCTCAATTTTTCTTCCCAGCACATATACAGATATACAAATTGAAAATTTTCATACACAGGCTGGCCCCCACAGTTGCATATCTTCCTACAAGAGAATTTAAAAAAAAATAGGAACGTGGAGGAGAATTTGGATGCAGAAACAACTGAGAAACCCAGTGCAACACACAGGCAAATGTTTTACTTCCAATCCCCAGGCAGATTTTTCTCTGGTTCCCCAGTCTGATACCGTTCAATTCACCACCTTTTCAAATCATACCATGCATAGAAGAGTTTTTTCGAGCCTACCTCGATTGGAGCTCCAAATTCGATGAAGAGAAATTCCAGGCTTCTCTGCTCCGGAAAGTTGTGTAGGCTTTCCTGTAGAACCCTTCTTGTAGAAGACTTCCCTAGTTCCTGTAGAATATCTTTGTGCCTCTGAGCGAGCCCGATACGCGGGAGATTCTCGAAAACAGGTAGAAAAACTGGTGGTGGACGACTGGTTAACAGTTTTTGGAAGTGGAGGACGCATACTACAGTCGAGGACGTTGCAAGTGCAAATGAACAGAGGGTGGTGTGACTTTCATATGAGAATATCTTAACTATGGCGTAATTCGTGGTGAGGGGATGAGGTGGCCGGACTGAACCGTTGATCCAACATCACGGCCATAATTTCGTTGCATGTTTCCGACCGCCATCATCTTCCCTCTGCCGTTAACCGCCACCACCACTGCCAATCCAGACGATTTCTCCCTGAATGGACACTCCACACGTGTTGGCTGCACGTCTCGTCGGAAATTTTGAATGTCACTAAGCTTGTTCGGATCCCACGAGGCTATGTAACTAGCCAAGGGTGGCTAGTTCACTGTCCATCGATCCCATTCTATTCGAACCATTTCCATAGGCATGCAGCTTTTAAAATATAGTTTACGCAATTGAAGAATGAGTTTAGGCACTTACTTGCATGGTCACGATCGCGTTGTGCAGACTTCGGGTCTTGGAACCATTCCTTCGTTTGCTGTTGTTTCCTGCACGGGTTTTGGAACCCATTCCTTCATTCGTTGACGCTGCATGCATGCGTTTCGAAGTCCATGCCATTAGTTGTTGCCGCTGCGTGCTTAGGTCTTGCTTGGTTTCGGATGTTGATGATGTTTTCGCATTCAAGATGAGCTCTTTGCATGTCTCCTTTGCTATTTTTCGGCTGTCCTTGTCTCCAGAGTATGTCTTCCAGAGGGATCAGCTGCTACAGGATTCCTACAGGATGTCCTGTAGCTGATTCTCCTCCTGGGATGCAAACTAAACGAGTAGGGCTATACTGCTGACGAGGGATTCAGCTGATGAGGAGTCCAGATGGAGATTGACAGGTAGGGAGAGTGAAACAATGCTGCTAGATTTGTCACTCAAAGTTCTTGCTGGCAGTATGAGGAAAACAAGGTTTTTTTTTTTTGACTGTGCAGGAATAAATAACAGAATGGGTGCAATGGAGGTGTAAGGAGATGAAACAGGGTGATATATAGCGATGGACATAAACAGGGGTAGTTGTAGGCCTAGCAGGTAGATTCCAACCTTCGGATTCCCTTCCACGATCAATTTTTGCCTGCCTGGAGGTTCTACAGGATCTTCCTGTAGAAGATATAGAACTTCCTGTAGAAGGTGAAATCGTAGCCTGAATGTGATCAAATCCTAGGAAAGGGGAGTGGTCATGGAGGAAGTGTGTGTGAGGGATGGTTGTAGCCTGGTGCTGACCATTGTACTTGTTTTGCGTGCCCCCCTATCATGCAATGTCTTCCCTGCAACCTTCAATTATTCAACAGAAATTAGGTCTATATTTTTTTTATTTGGTGAGACAGCTGGGGCACCTCCAGGAGGTTTTCACTCTCACTATTTGCCCCGGGCGCCTCTAAGAGGTTTTCACCCAAGGATCTTTTTATTCTTTTCTGTTTTTTCTTTTTTATTTTTTCTTCTCTTTTTTTTTTTTATGATCAAGGTGTGGGTGGAGTAGAGACAAGGCCCTGCTCCACTACCAGCATTGATTTATCCAAAGTTTCAATGAACTCCTGCTTGGAAAGTGGCTTCCTGTAGATTTTCAATCGGTGCCCATTGATGAGCATGGGGATGGCTTCTTCATCGATGGTCCTGATAAGGACTGAACCATTGTCGTTACATTTCTCCACTGCATATGGTCCCAGCCACCTTGTCCTTAGCTTCCCTTTGAAATCTTTGTATCTTGAGTCATATAATAGCGCCCAATCTCCTGGTTGAAATTGCTTTTCATTAAGGTGTCGGTCATGCCATATCTTTCTCTGGAGTTGAACTACTTTTGAGTGGAGGAGGGCCTGCATTCTCTGTTCATCTAATCCATTCAGTTGTAGTAACCTTTCCTGTTGTGCATGGTTGAGATCTAGGTCCAGCTGAGCTTCCAACCTTAATGTGTTGTACTCGAACTCTATGGACAGCAGAGCCTTCTTCCTATAGACCAGCTCGTAAGGTGTGAAAGCTGTTGTGGTTTTCCAAGTGGTGTTGTAGGCCCAGGTGGCCTCAACCAAGTGATCTGCCCAATCCTTTCTGCTGCTGCTCACCACCTTAGTCAAAATTTCTTCTAAAGCCCTATTAGTGACTTCCACCTGCCCATTTGCTTGCAGATGATAAGGGGTGGAATTTCTGTGCTTGATCTTGTGATGAGCGAGCAGGTCTTCAATCAGGTTAGAGGTGAACTGACTTCCTTGATCTGTGACTAATTCTCTTGGGTAGCCAAACTTGTAGAAGATATTTTCCCTTAAAAACTCAGCCACTTTTTCTTCTGTCGCTGCCTTGATTGCCTTTGTTTCTGCCCACTTTGTCAGGTAGTCTGTGCACACAATGATGTAAGACTTTTGCTTTGAAGGAGGGTTGATAGGACCCACAAAATCCATGCCCCACTTCTCAAATGGCTCGAAAGTCACTTGAGGTTGGAGGGGCATTTCATCCCTCGGAGTCGGTTTCCCCATCCTTTGACATCGGTCACATTGGCTGATGTATCTTTTGACATCTTGATGAAGAGTGGGCCAATAGTAGCCTGCCTATAGAATTTTGAAGGCAGTCCTTTTTGTTGCAAAGTGGCCTCCACAGGGTCCATCGTGACAGGTTAGGAGAATGTCAAAAACTTCCTCCTCCCTAACACAACGCCTCAGGATCTGATCTGGGCCGAGTTTGAACAAGTTGCCCCCAATCCAAGTAAAGGGGGCACTTTTCCTCACAATTCTACTCTTCTCTTTCGAGGATAGGTGTGGAGGGAACTGTGCTGAGACCAAGTAGTTTGCTATATCAGCAAACCATGGAGAGAGTACTGAAATAGCAAACAGGTGTTCATCTGGCATCTGGTCATCCACTGTCCCTTCTTCACCTGCAGGCAAATCTAATCTAGACAGAAAATCAGCAACGACATTTTCCTTTCCTGGCTTGTCAACAATGGTTAAGTCAAATTGCTACAATAAAAGTAACCATCTAATGATACGAGCATTCACATCAGGTTTATTCATCAAATATCTTACCGCAACATGATCAGTATGTACAAATGTTTGATAACCAGTGATGTAGTGTCTGAACTTGTTTAGGGAATGGACTACAGCTAGGAGCTCTTTCTCGGTCACAGTATTATTTAATTTTGCCTTGGACGAGTTTTTTCTGACAAAGTCTATGGAATATGGTATCTTCTCTTCAACTTGTCCTAAGGCTGCCCCTATGGCTTTGTTCGAGGCATCAGTGTGGATGTGGAAAGGTAGGGCCCAGTTTGGACCTCTTAGGATTGGGGTAGTTACTAGCTTATCTTTCAACTCATCCAGAGCCTCTTGGCAGTTTCCAGTCCATTTAAACTGAACATCTTTCCCCAAAAGACCAAAAAATGGCGAGGCTAGCTTACTAAAATCTTTGATGAATCTTCTATAGTATCTTGCTAAGCCTAGAAAACTCCGAACATCTCTTACCTTCTGAGGAGGTGGAACCTTTTGGATGATAGCAATTTTGTTAGGATCCACTTGTAATCCTTTCTGAGAGATTGTATGACCTAGCACGGTCCCTTCAGTCATCAGGAATTCACATTTTTCAGGACTGAGGGACAGGTTCATCTCAGTACACTTGGTTAAAACTTTTCCTAGGTTAGTCAATGCTTCTTGGAAGTTGGACCCATAAGGAGTAAAGTCATCCATATAGATTTCTACCAAATCATGAACCAGCTCAGCAAATATGCTCAATACTGCTCTCTGGAAAGTGACAGGAGTGTTGCATAGCCCAAAGGGAAGGACCCGGTAGGCAAACGTACCCCGTGGACAAGTGAAGGTGGTCTTATCTTGGTCCTCCGGGCTGATTTGGATCTGATTACACCCGCTGAACCCATCTAGGAAAGAAAAGAACTTCTTCCCTGCCAGCCCATCTAGCACTTGATCTATGAAAAGCAAAGGAAAATGGTCCTTCTTAGTGGCTTTGTTAAGTTCTCGATAATTTACACAGGTTCTCCACTTCCCATTTTTCTTGGGCACAAGCACTAGAGGAGAAACCCATTCACTATCCAAGATGGGGTAGATGAATCCTGCATCCAACAACTTCTACAATTCTTCTTTAACAATGTCCTTAAGGGCTGGATTCATTCTCCTCTAAGGCTGCCTGACTGGTTTACAATCCTCTTTAATGTAATGTGATGGGTACAGACCGATGGATGGACTCCTTTCATCTCCTTATAGCTCCAAGCGAAAGCCTCCAAATGGCGGTTCAATAAGCTACATAGCTCCTTCTCCTAAGAGGGAGATAAGGATGAGTTGATCTTCAAGGTTCTTCAGGGCCAAATTCCACATTCTTAACTCTGGGAGAGGTCGAATCAGCCACATAGAGGTCCACTAAAGCGCGAGCTTGGGTACCTTCCACCAACTTCTCTAATGGCAGCACACCGAGAGGTGGATTTTGAATCAAATTCTCAATTAGGTCATCCTTAGTTTGAGGACCTCCTCGGGTGGCTTCCATTGTGCACACTGATGCAAAGTAGACTTCACCCTCATCTTCCTTCTCCAACCAGATGGGTAAGTCATGTTCTAGCAGAGGTTGGGCAGGAGGGTATAGGACTAGCTGTTTGAACATAGGACCATTCTTGATGGTCATGCTCCCAGCTCGACAATTGATGTAAGCATCCGCAGTAGCTAACCAAGGCCTTCCAAAAATTAGGGGGTATCCAGTGAGTTTTGCCTTTGGTTGAAGGACCAAGAATTCTGCAGGGTACTCCCAAGAATCAACAGAGACCAAGACATCCTCCATAATCCCTTCGGGAGTCACGATGGAGCGGTCTGCTAACTGCAGTACTGTCGAGGTCTTTCTTAAGGAACTCTGAAGGTTGAGTTTGAGCATAGTGTCCTTGGTCATCACATTGATGGCAGCCCCTAGATCGATCAGGGTGTGGGGGATTATGGTGCCATTGATGTGGACATCAACTACAAGACTCCCAGGATCCAAATATTTTGGACAGATTATTTGCCCCAACATCAAATCGGACAGTTGTCCTATGACATTGATAGTCGGGGCATCTCTCTTGCGCCTGCCTGGGTGCCTGAAACACTTCTCCTTGATCAATTTGTTGTAAATTGGTACATCTTTTATAGCCTGGAGAAGTGGGATTTTCACACACAACTGTTTAAGTTCTCCCAAAAGTTCGGTCCCCTTTGGGTTTGGTTGCGTGGCTACTGTTAGTCTCTCAGGAAAGGGTGGAATGGCTTTGGGTTCACTTTCTTGTTTTCCTTGCTCATCCTCTAGGGGAGGAGGTTGGCGATTTGGAAGGACCTTTCCAGATCGTAGGTTGATCTCCTGAATCTCCACAGCATAGGTAGGGCATGTCGTCTCTCCAGTGTATACCTGCTGGGCCTATCTGTTGTTGGGGTTCGGGTTCAGTTGAGCAGGCATTTGAGGTTGTCTTGGAGGAGCAGGAGGTAATGGTTGCGGTTGAGCGAGCGGTGGAGGCAAAATAACAGGAGGAGAGTTGTATTGGGGCCTCCACCTTGGTTTAGGTGCATTCCACTGAGGTTGTGGCTGAGCATGAGAGTGAAACGAATGAGCAGCAGGTTGAGTATGGTATTGAGATGGATAAGACCAAGGAGGAGGTGTAGACCAGGAAGGATGAGCAGGGGGCCCCAAGAAGGCATGTGAGCGGATTGGTTGGGGTTGTAATAAGTTTGGTATGTTCCTTGAATCCCCTGCTGGTAAGGTCTGGATCCATGCGACCTCCTCTGGTTGAGGAAGTAGAGTGGCTCAGTGGCCCCTTCAGCCCCTTGGTACATGGCTTTAAGTCTGGGCAAGGTTGGGCACTGGTTCGTGGGGTGGCCTTCCTCACAAACGAAACATACCTCCACTGAGTGCAATGGACACTCATTCTTAGGACGCTTCCTTGCACATCTCGAACAAAATATGGCCAAAGCCTTCTCAACTTCCTCTTTCTTCTATTGGATTCGGAAGGTATCCAATTGCATGGCAATGGTCTGTCTCATCTCACTTTTGAGGTCTTCCATCTGATTTGCAAACTCATGCTTAGAGAAGGTGGAACTAGCTGAAAGTGGATTCCCCCTACCTCTTTTTCGGGCTGCCCTAGAGTGGTTTCTAAACACAGTATTTATGTCCTCATAAGGTAGTTGGTAGATGTCTCCTCCAGCTAGCAAATGGAGGGTATCTAGAAGGTCTTCAGGGACTCCTCGGAGCAGAACCAACTTCAGAGATTCGGGGTCTATTGTGCACCTGGCCCTTTTAGAACTAAGTTCGAACCTTTCTTCATAGTCTTCTAAAGACTCATCACTTCCCATGGTCATCCGAAAGATCTCTCCCTTCATTTCCTTTGACCTACAGTAGTCCCGGTATTTATTGTTAAAGGCTTGCTACATCTGAGCCCAAGTTGTGATACTGTTTCCAGGTAACACCATGAACTAGCGTAGTGCTGCATCCTTGAGGGTAGAGGGAAAGAGTTTCAACTTTTGCTCGTCTTCTGCATAGCCATAAGTTCAACAAAGGACAACAAACTCAAACAGGAAGGTATCAGGGTATTTAGTGGTCAATCCATGGAAATGAGGTAAGGATGAGGGACTTACGTTTTTCATTTTCATGTCCCCGTTGGTCTCTCGGATGGGAAAGGCACCTTCTATTCTCTCCTCATCTTCTATATCGTTTCTGCGTTCAGCCATGGTCTCAAGAGGAATGTTTTCTTGCTCTTCTTCTATTATAGGATCTTCGTATATCTCTGGAGGTTCACCTATAGGTTCTTCTGGATCACTGCCACTGAAGAAGAGAGAAGGGTGACTCAGTGATGTGGTGGGGGTGTTGGGTAAGAATTTCCCTGTATTGTCTCTGTTCCTACAAGGCATGAAATGGAATATTTTTGGTGGAGTTTTGGCATTTTTTCTACTTGTACCTGCAAAACTGAAAGTGATTGAACTGCAACTAACTAAAATCTATCTTGCTGAAACGAAATTGTAGAAATGAAATGCTAAGCTACACTTGCAGAATTGAAATTGCGGAATTGAAATGCTAATCTATGAAAGCGGGAAATATCTAATCTACGCTTGCTGAAATGAAATGAAAGCAGGGAATGCCTAATCTACTTTTGCAGAAATGAAATTGCAGAATGGAAATGAAACAACTACTCTACTCTTGCTGAAATAAACTACTTAGCAGAAGATTGAAGTAGAAAGTAGAAGAAAAGCAACAATCACAAATACTTTGACGCTTCCCCGGCAACGACGCCAAAAAGATGGTGGGCTCTAGTATTGCAGCAATAATGCTACAACTCCTAAGGCTCCCTTCTTTACTTTTATCAACTCGGTAGTTCGTAACAAACTTTGAAGCGACGGTGCTATATGCACAAGTACTAGCTCTTGTCGCAAGCTGTCACTGGATCAGCTGGCACAAGTCCACTAGGAGCTTAAGCCAACTTCTATGAGCTCTTAGAAGAAGTTTTTAATGGTGATGGATGAAAGCTAACTCACAGGAAGCTAGTCTACTTGCAGAAAGAAGTTGAAAGTGGAAAAGGAATGCAAACCCTAGAAAACCCTAGTTTTACAGACTAACCCTACCGGTGCAAGAAAAGAGATGAAAGCAGTGGAAATGGATGCCATTGACTTCTAGAAATGTAGAATGCATGTGACTAAGCTACTTTTGTAGTGAAATATGAAAAGGAATGTCTTTTTGTATTTTTGAGTAATCTTGTAGAATTATTATGCATGTGCTTAACTGTTTTGACTATGTAGAGGTTGATTGATGGAAGGAAATGGTGAGGGCGCTTGCAAGAGGTTTGGAAGGTGAGAAGAGAGCCTAAGGGGTCCCTCCTTCCAGAGAGTTTCACCGTGATCGGATCTTGACAAACCACTCTCGTGATCTTCTACAGGAAGTCTGCAGGGATTCTACAGGATGTTCCGAAAGGATATTTTGGAGGGTTGAAGGTGGAAGAAAGGTGGAGAAGTGGAGATGGAGGTTGGATGAGGGTGTGAAGAGGTTTAGAACCTGGCAAATGAAGTTGAGAAGTGATGAGGATGGCTGGATTTGTTCAAGGATGGATAGAGAAATGTCGCACAAAAATATGGAAATTAGGTCAAAGTGAGAAAATGTGGCAAATGAAGGGCAAGAATCTGAGTTAGGGGATGGCACATGTTGCACTGGTGGTGGAAGGGTAGGCAGGGAGTTATCACAAGTGTTCTGCACACTACTTCTTGAAACTGACCAAACAAAGACCATGCAAACCAAGTATCTAGCTATTATAACCTAATTTGACCTAGGAACTAGCACCCATGATGAACAGAAAGTCATTGATAGAAAATTATGTAAAATAACTTATGAAAACCAAGCAAGAATGGATCTAAGCATGTAATCACATCTGGTATCAACTTTTGCAACTGAGAAACTAACACTAGCAATTGCATGAAGAAGCAAAAATAATGTTTTTGTGGCAGCAAGGACACTTGGGTCTCAGCTCATGGTCATGAGGAGGGAGAGGTGAGATCCAAGGTTGCTTGATGGCCTTTTTCAAAGATATTTTCTGTTGTCAACCTATCAAATCACTCTGAACCACGAAAAGCTTTTTCAATCATCAAAAATGACCTAGATAACCAAGCAAGATTCTAATCTACTAGCAGAAACTATTTTATGAAGACAACAGAAAACATATAATAGTACACAGAGGAGGTCCTGGCACTTGGGTTGGGCCCAACCCCAAGATCTACAGGCTCCTAAAAAGAAGCTCAGAATTGATGCAACATGAAACTGGTTTCCATTACTCAAAAAACAACCATGTCCAAAATGTGTTACAGCAAAAGCTCCAAAATGGGCTGAGAAACAGAGCAGCACTATAGTGCGAAATAAAAATGTTCAACAACTAAACTACGAAGGCTGGAAGCCTTCCTACTTATGCATTACGAGGACCTCCAGTAGTCCTCCTTAATTCAAGGGGCTTGGTTGCTCAAAACTGCAAGTACTCAGCCACTTCATAAAAGCTACTCGACTGCCTTTGGAAATCAACTTTGGTGGGCTGCTGAACTCCGAGTTGATTGTGGAGAACTCGAGGAAGGGGCCATTTAGTGTAGGAGACACCCTTCCTACGAATCCTCAGCCCTATCCCCTCGTATTTGGCTGTCAAATGGCCCATAAATGCTTGACCTTGGTCCAAAAGTTGTCAAAAAATCAACAAAAAACATGTATTAGCCTTCATGGTCAAGTGACTATTCTCATTCATTCAATTAACATAAACATACTTCAAAAGCATACATAAACTATGAAGAATGGTGGATTAATGGAGAATAATAGGCAAAATGAGCCCAATAAGTTACCCATTTTTGGGGCTCATCAGCGGCTCCGCCATTATATCTTGCTATGCAAAACTTTTGTCTTAGCAGCGGTCAATCCATTCCAATTTGTCCTCAGTAGGTGAGTGATTGGGGGCAAATATAATCGATGGATAGTCATTTTACAAGAATTCGATCTCAAGTTCTTGTCCGCCAAGTCTAAGAAACCTATGGTTTTTGCGGAGTTAATTTCCAAGCTGCCTTTTGGAGAGGATACTATTTACGAGGAAAGTTTTCCTGACGAACATTTATTCCTCATCTCTTCACTCGACCCTTGGTACGAAGATATCATTGTCTATCTCCAGACTTCGAAGTTTCCCTCTACTTTATCTAAGGATGAACGCTGAAAATTACATCACCTGGCCAAGAACTATGTCATCATTGGTGATACGTTATATCGTCGAGGGGTTGATTCAATCCTTAAACGTTGTTTAACCCTAGATGAAGCAGAGTCAATTCTCAATGATTGCCACAGTGGAGCTTGTGGTGGTCATTTTTCAGGGCTTACTACAACCCAGCGTATCTTGCGTGCCGACTATTTTTGGCCTTCGCTCTTCAAAGATTGTGTTGAAGTGGTCAAACAGTGTCACCCCTGTCAAGTTTATACTCGGAAGATGCACGCACATCTTGCTCCTCTTTTTCTCATTGTCACTATCGGTCCTTTTACTAAGTGGGGTACTGATTTTACAACTTGTAATCCGCCTTCAGCAGTGAATCACAAGTACATTATCATGGCCATAAACTACTTCACGAAGTGGGCTGAGGCCATGCCCACTTATAAAAATGACAGTGAAACAACGACATTTTTCCTTTTTAATTAGATTATCTCAAGGTTCGGTATCCCGAGAGAGATTGTCACTGACCATGGTAGTCATTTCCAGAACCAACTAATGTCTGAATTGGCTCTTAAATTGGGTTTCCGGCAGGAGCACTCGTCTCCATATTATCCTCAAGCTAATGGACAGGTCGAGGTAGTGAAAAATACCCTTAAGACGATCCTGCAAAGGGCGATCAACAAAAATCGGTCCAATTGGCTTCTTATGTTGTATCCAGCTCTTTGGGCATACTGAACCTCTGTAAAGATTGCTACAGGTTTTACACCTTTTCAGCTAGTTTATGGGATGGAATCCATCTTTCCTGTTGAGAAATTCCATCTCTTAAGTTAGCTATCGAGCTCCTTCCAGAGACCTCTAGTCTCGAAGAGCACCTCCTTCATTTGGAACATCTCGATGAGCAATGTTGAGATGCCGCCACAATCAATGAGGCTCATAAGAAAAGGGTTAAAACTCAGTACGATAAAGTTGTTCATCCTCGAGTCTTTTCCAAAGGTGACCTTGTCTTGGTCTATGACCAAGATAAGGATGCCTTGGGGGCAGGCAAGTTCAAGCCTATGTGGTACGGTCCCTTTATAATTAAATGAGTTTTAGAAAAAGGGGAATATGAGTTAATCGATTTTGAAGGAAACAAATTGGCAGAGCCCCAAAACGGGCTCTACCTCAAGAAGTACTTTGCTTAAGTAGCAGCTAGGTAATGGTTTCTTTGTACATTTTGTATGTTTGTACATATCTCATCGGGAGTTTTTGATATCGACACTTTTTGGTCTGCTGTGGTAGGTGTTGATGGATGACTCGTTCTATTTTGGATTCGCCAATGGTGCTAGTCGGCACACTCGGAACCTCGCTTCCACAGCTTGGGTAATCTACTATCCAACTAGTCAGTTGATGGTGTCAAGGGGAGTATGCATTGGTCCCGCTTCAAATAATATGGCTGCGTATATTGCCATCATTAACTTACTACCCGAAGCAATTTCTTATGAAATCAATTCGTTGGTAGTTTATCTTGATTCACAATTGATAGTGTCACAATTGAATAACATTTATTGGGTAAGGGATCCATGTTTATATCGCCAGTATTTAAGAGTGAGGTTGTTGCAAAGATCATTTACTTACATTAATTATTTGCACATTCCAAGATCTCATAATTGGTTAGCTGATTCTATCACTAATCAAGCTTTAGACTGGCACATCATTCATTCATCACAATAAAATCAAGCATCAAAAAGTTGAAACTGTATATATGTATATATATATATATCATAAAATATCTCGAGTGTACATAAGTGTGTCCAAAATAATATACAAAAATTGGGACTCAAATGCCCATAATCATGTCCAGTACATCTAAAGCCCCGGCTCAAGATGAGAAGCTAAGCATGCGACTACTGCTTTGGCCACACGCCTAAGAGTGCGAACCCAGTCTCGTGGCATGCCAACCACATGACGCTGCATGTCTATAGGAAGATTCTCTATAGCTTCGATCGATACTCGATGAGTTAGTCTCACCAAGTGCCGCTAAACTGTGTGTAGAAGTCGCTCTGTGTCTACAGCCGCCTCTTCGGCACCTCAGCCACGACGTCCATGCCGTGGGAACCCATCTGGTTGTATTGGCCCAATATCTGGAACATGATCATCATATTAGTCATTTGAATCCTATCAAAAATATTTTTCAAAATTCATTATTATATTTGAAAAATCATAAAATTAAAAACATTTGTTACCTATATCGTCCCATGTTGCTGTTGGTGGTAAAGCTAGATCAGGGTCTCCTCGGAAGTCCATCCCAGCATAGGGGTAGTCATCTACGGCGATGATCTGCTACTCCCACCAAGAGAAGAAGTCATCATCGAAAGTAGTCCGTGGAATGTCCCCGCCTCCTAGTCATTTCATCAAGTTAGCCCACCTACCCATGCGTGGATCTCGTGGGGTGCTGATCAAAACTGATACTCTAGGATGGAGTGCTGGGACCCTCTCCAAGAAGACAGAGCACCAAATGGTTCCATATCGAAGTTTTTGGTCTGCCCCTTCTTGATAGAAGTAAGCTGGCTCTTCAGGTTGGGGAGAAGAGGAGTACACCAATCAAAAACTGTGGTGAGACAGTCTACTGCCAAGCTCATGGCTAACCGTGAAGCCTGGTGTAAGGAAGCTGATCCGTTCACTTTGGCTATAGTGAACAAGATGATCCTCAATGATAAACTCTCCACATGCTTGATTGGAATTTGACTTCCAATCTCTTCTGGATGACCCAGGAAATATATATGCACGTAGTCCTCGATAGAGAGTCTGCCTCGTGATTTGCCTGTGTAATGTACTACCTCTCCCCTCCAGGAAAGGCCTATGATGAAATAAATATCCTCAACCTCTAGCTTGAGTGGCATTTGATCAATCATAAATGAGTCATCGTTGATGCTCCAGTAGTGAATGAGCAATTCGAGTAGGCGAGTGTTTGCTTTCATGTTTGGCATTTTAAAGAACTTTATCAAACTACATCCTCTTAAGGCATCCAGGGCATTAGGATTGTTCATAACCTCATCATCCACTAAGGCATGCTCTCTTTCTCTCCAAGTGACTGGCATCCTGAAGAAAAAATAAATTTGGACCGTTAAATTTTTGTTTTGAAGTTTTCGCGGTGTATACATGGGTCCGTTTCATACATAGTCATGTCTAGGGCTTGCGTATACGCGGGTTGCATATAGCCAACCCGAGTATACGCCACGACAATTTTTTTGACAATAATTCAACGATGAAACTTGAATTAAATTCTAAAACCAATCACAATTGAATGCAGGATAAGTTTAAGGGTTACCTGGTGATTTTGGGAAGATTTGAATGGTTGAATTTGGCGTATGGCAATGTTTGCTCCTTTTTCTCCACTCCTTTGCTCTCAAATAAAATGGTGATAATGGTGAGTCGAAAAACTATTTTATAAGCTTTGAAAATGTAAAATTTTTTCAAAACTTGATTTTGCTTTGTCTCATGTAACTTTTAACTTGGGAGCTTGGAATGTTGAGAATGGTTTGATTTTCCGGACATTTTGGATGCTTTTTCGATAGTTTCGAGATGATTCCATGACTGCGGGCTGGTCATGGCAGGTATCGTTTTTTCACTGGCATATAGGTTAGGGAAGCCATTTTTTTGTTGCGTTATGCACACTAGCCTCCATTTGTCGATACACTTTCCATAGGATTGATCCCATCGTGTTATGGTTCATAAACCACCTTCACTTGCCGATTTTTAAATCATGCCATGATGGTAGAGCCATCCTTTTCATGGGCATCGTAGTTAGCACCTCATTGACATTTGTTGCCCATGCTGCTTCGATTTGAGTAGGCTCAGGAGTCCTCTGTAGTCCCGCCATGACTTATGCGATGAAGATTCATCCCTCTTTGCTTCTTCGCTTTGTTCTAGCCTTATACCCTAGAGGCTCCTTTGTGTTGAGTTGTACTACTCTATTGCATTTTGACCGTTTTCACCTTTTGGCCTTGAGCTGACTTCACTTGGACTTGTGTTTAAGCCAAATTTTGACCATGACGATTGCAAAATCAAACTTTCATTCCCTTGACTTCTGCAACTTAACACACCTTGACCCATGGAAGGAACACACCTTTGAGTGTCTTTGACCAGTTTTCACCTCCTTACAGTGAGCATAGGATTGTTCCAATCCCAGGAACTAGATCATCTGTTTCACCGACACTCATTCTTTCCACTGTACTATAGCATTCTTTTATTCTTTTTCCAGAAAGACAAAAAAATTATATATTCCAAAAAGAGCGGGAACGAGACAATATTTCCACTTATTGTTGGTAGCTAAAGTCAGTCGTGTCTCCCTTGAACAAAGCACTCAAAACAAAGTCTCCTCCATTTGGGCGGGATTTAGTTTGACTTAGGTACACCTTAACCTTGTTATTGAGTTAGTTCTCCCTCAATTAGTTATCTCTTCCAATCATATGGAGGGTTTGTTCGTGCCTCCTGCATGACAAACTTATACAGAGCCATCATATGCTGCCATATAGTCACATTGGGTCGTGCTTTTGTTCAAGGGAAGTTACCCTAAGTCAGCCTCTCTGCGTGTCTCTTGACCCATTTTTCAGTCAGCCATCCCTAGTTGTCAGTGTTTTGTCTATCATCACATCAGTTATATTGGTCCTTTACTCGTGCCAGTTTGAGAAGGTCTCCATTGAATTCTTGCTGGTGGGTCTTATCCTTATCGACAATGACATCTTGCTCTGAGGATAGGCCTAGAGCCGCACCCTGGCCCTATTTTCATTATTGATAGGTCACCTTGTGCTCAACATCGATCAGTATCATGGGTCTTTGACTGAGTGGTTTCCCTTGTGTTCGACATCAGCTTACACTATCACACATTGGGATTTATGCAGTACCTTGGTTTCCATGTGATCCTATTGGTGGATACCTCGCCTCTATGTCTGCTTTCATCATTGGTTGGTTTAGAGGGTTTCTGCCGCGTGCTAGCCACATCTTGTGTACATCGGAAACATGCTTCGGTTAGGTTACTACATCTTTTTCATCCGATTCCTTCCACATTATTGACCTACAGGTTACACTCACGCTATATTGATGAAGGATGCCTTAATGCCTTCCTTCTAGCGGATCTTTCCTCATCAACTATGACTCATTGCTCTGGGGCAAATATCTAGAGTCCATTTGGTAGTACCTTGGGGTTTGAAGTCATTAGTGGCAGATCCTTTGCTATCGACAGTGGGAAACCATCATTGTATCCTGATTAATAGATTCTTATAGGTGTTTGACTCTAGCTCATCTATTCACACTTGTTAGATTGTATTGGGTATCTTGACGCTCATTATCATTATCGGTGAGTGGTCTCGCATTTGTTAACGATATACATCAATGACCAGTAATCAAATAGTTTCTCACATGGTCGACTTCAGATCATTTATTCCCATGGTGTAGAAATGTACCATGACGGTCGGTGAAGACCTCAGGTTGCATCAACATTCATTAGTTCACTTGACAGTTGCTCCTGTTGCTGTTAGTTTATACCACTCCACCTTATATGTTGCAGTCATTCATGGAAACATTCTATATGCTGGCACCTGAGTTTGCAGTGTAGTCCCATCTTACTCCATCATGTTCATTTGGTACTTTTGGGATTAGTCTTGGATATTAGTGATCTGCTTCATCCTTTAGCATCACTGACATTCTTATATGTGATATTAAGACATGTACTTGTTCAATCATGATCAGATGATCCATTATGTATTTTCCAGTCTTTTATACTTGTATACTTAGTGGATTCACTTGTACTTGATATGCGAACATGCTTTACTTTATCTGAGCATGGGTATGCCCGCCTCAAACAATGTTTCTTTCTGACCTCCTTTTGTGGCTTGGCAGGTTGAACTCTGGTGAAGTCCTTCTTAGTTTTTGACAGGTTTCCTTTCCATGCGCTCACTTAATACATTTCGGCCATCATGTACCCCTTCTGACCTCATATATTAGGGGGCATCTATTATAGTGCCAAATCTCACTTTTGATGTTTATGATGCTGCACTCATGGCCTAGGGCAACCTCTCCTTCCAGACCTGGTCTAAATACTTAAAAAACAGTGTTTTACTCCCTATACACGACATTGCCTTGAGATAAACGTGTGTGTACACGGGTCTGTGTATACCCAACCCGTGTATATGTCTTAAAACACTTGAAAAAATAAATCTCCCTAATTTCGGTGGAGATCACGGGTTTTACCTGTCGATTACCTATTAGTGCCTGTGGCCCAACTGTTCCCAACGAATTCCCAACTAAAAAACTACTTTGGGAGAAGTATAAAAAGACTTCAATGGGAAGGCCTAAAGGGGGAGAGGATAGAGAGAAGAATCACTCTGCTGAGATTATCCCTAATCAGGTATGAAGATCCTTGTGCTTCCAACACTTCCCCCATTATAGGAAACCCTTGTTTCCTTGAGTTATGATGTCTCTCCATTGGTTGAGATATCCTTGAGTGAGCCATGGAAGGAGTTTGTTGAAGGCTTGAGATTGGACGAATCCAGAGGATGGTTCTTCTTGGAGCCTGCGAAAGGAAGACTCAGGTGAAATCATTCCTTACTGTATTTTAGTTATCTATAATAAAAGAAACACTTGTCTTGTTCCTGATATTAATCTTCTTCATGCTTATGAGATCAATGTTATGATTTACATATGAATGGTTGTTTCAATTGTATAACTAACTACCTTTTAATATGCTATGAAGTTGATTTTCTTATGATGCTTGGTCCATGTAATGCTATTATTCCTTGAATTGATTGCCTTGCAGGTTGAAGGATCAAAAGAAACTCTGAGACGGTTTGGACCCTGGCTAGATCTACCCAAATGAAGGACCCCCAAGTGCACCTCTCTTCATGTAGTTTGTTTATATTAGTACCATGGCTGTATGGAATGCTTTTTTTTCTTTATAGATAACCCCCGCTCTACTAGGGTATTGACCCAAGACCCTAGGGGACCTTTGTCCCTAAACAGGTTGGGCACAATATTTTTCCAATGAATTGGTTGGGTTCCCAAGTCGCAAAAATAGTAAAGCTATGTATGAGGACATGACAATTAGGGAGTGCCAAGGTGTGCCAGAGAATGCCAGGAAGTAATAACACATGCTAGAAGGTTCCAAGGCATGTTAAGCATGTTAAGACAAGCCAACTACTAAGGCATGCCAAGATGTGCCAGGTGTGAGGGTGTGGCACGAATGCATGCTAGGGAGTGTTAGGGCCAAGTGCCAAGGAAACACAAGGGAACACTAGTTTCAAATGCATGGAAATGAAGTGTCAACAAGTTCCAGGTGTGCTAAGGAGGGAGTGACAAGGTATGCTATGCAGTGCCAAGGAATGCTAGAGAGCTAGGGAAGCATACCAAGATCATGTGCCAAGCACCAAGGTGTGCCAATGCATGCTAAGGAGTGTTAGGGGGTGCCATGGAAACATAAGGGAGCGCTTGGTCAAAATGCATGGAAATGAATGAATAAGAGTGTGTGATAGGGAGTGTCAATGAGTTCCAAGTGTTCTAAGGAGAGAGTGACATGGTATGTTAGGTTGTGCTAAGTCATGCTAGATTAATAGGGCAACATGTGATCAAGATGTGCCAAGTGCTAGGATGTGTCAACATGTGCTAGGAAGTGTTAGGGAGTGTCAGGGAAACACAAGGGAGGACTAGGTCAAATTAATGCATGCAAATGAACAAATAAGAGTCTGTGACAGGAAGTGTCAGTGAGTTACAAATGTGCTAAGGCATGCTAGAGGCCAGGGAAACATGCCTAGATGTGACATGTGTTAGGGTTTCAGGGAGTCTTATGGTGTGCCAAGGAAACAAAAGGGATCACTAGTTTCAAATACATTGAAATGAATGAATAAGAGTGTGTGATAGGGAGTGTTAATGAGTTTTAGGTGTGGTAAGGAGGGAGTGACAAGATATGTTAGGTAGTGCCAAGGAATCCTAGAGTGCCAATGCAACATGCCAAGAAGTGCCAGGTGCTAGGGTGTGCCAACGCATGCCAGCGAGTGTTAGGGAGTGCCACAGAAACACGAGGGAGAACTAGTTCAAAATGCATGGAAATGAATAGATAAGAGTATGTGATAGGGAGTGTCAGTGCGTTCCAAGTGTTCTAAGGAGGGAGTGACAAGGTTATATGTTAGGCAGTTCCAAGGCATGTTAGAGTGACAAGGCATGTCAGGGAGTGCTAGGGTGTGCTAGGGAGTGAAAAACATGCCAATAAATGTAGGGGATGTTAACACGCGCCACATATTGCTAAGGGATTGTTAGATGTTCCAAGTGTCATGGCATGTCAAGATGTATACTATGTTGCCTAGTTGTTTTATGTCCATGGTTGGACGTGAGGCTTGACTTGGTAACTTGTTAAGTGGGATGAGTTGAGATTGGACATGAGTAGCCTAAGATTTTTTATAGGCAATTCTTAGGTGAACAAGGCATAGTCTAGTTGTAGTAACTATAACTTGGATAAGGTGCTGTAGTCGAGGCAAGACTTGTTTGGGTTCCCAAGTAAAAAAAAAGAAGTAATGGTAGTTGTGAGGGCATGATAGGTAACAAGTGTCAGGGCATGCCAAGGAATGAAAAGTCATGTTAACTCATGGTAGATTGTGTCAATGGATGTTGAGAAGTGTTAGGGAGTGTCAAGGGAACAAAAGGGAGAAGGAGGTCAAAATGCTTGGAAATGAACAGATAAGAGTGTGTGCTAATGAGTGTTAATGAATTCCAGGTGTATCTCCAAGGATGAAGTGTTTTAGGAGAAGTTCAGATTAGGAATTGCAAGTGTGGACAAATAAATTTCAAAGAAAGGGAGACTTTGGCTTGGGCACAATATTGTTTTCCTAATGAATTGGTTGGGTTCCCAAGTCGCAAAAAATGTAAGTCTATCTATGAGGGAGTGACCTAGGGAGTGCCAAGGTGTTCTAGGGAATGTAAGGTTCCCAAGTCATGTAAAAATGTAATGCTAGTTGTGAGGGCGTGACTGTTAATGTGTGTTAGGGAATGCTAGGGCATGCTAACATGTGCCAGATAGTGTGAAGGCATGTCAAACATGCTAATATGTGCCATGTGCTAAGACGTGACAAGATGTGCAAGGGTGTGACAATGCATGCCTGGGAATATCAAGGCAACAAAAGGGAGAAACAATTTAAACTACAAGGAAATGAACACATAATAGGGTTAATAAGTCATAAATTTACCTTTTCGATGAGGGGCATGCTAGGCACACCAACACTAGGTGCCAATAGGTGCCAAGTGCCAAGTTTCAGTGCATTCTAAGTGCCAAATATTCCTTCATTACTTCTCATTTACTTTCTAATAATTGATCTCAAATACTTTAATATTAAACCATTCCAAATCAGACCAAGTAATCTCAATGCATGCCAACCATGCTGAGACTTTCCAAGTGCCAATGTGTGTCAAGGAGTGTGATGCATGCTATGAAGTGGAAAAACATGTCGAAGAGTGCTAAGCTGTGCTAGAGAGTGAAAATGCGTGCCGAGGAGTGTTAGGGAGTACGAGGAAAACACAAGGGATCACTAGGTCAAAATTCATGGAAGTGAATGAATATGAGGGTGTGTCAGGGAGTGTCAATGAGTGCTAATTGTCATGCCAAGGAGGGAGTGACAAGGTATGATAAGCACTGGTAAGGCATGCCAGGGAATATCAGGGCATGTCAAGAAGTGCTAGAGTGTGCTAGGTAGTTCCAAGGTGTGCTAACATGTGCCAAATAGTGCCAAGGCATACCAAGACATGCTAAGAAATGTCAGGTGCTAAGACACGCTAGGATGTGTAGGGTGCTAGAGTATGCCAATATGTGTCAAGGAGTTTCAAGGAAACAAAAGGAATAACCAAGATAAAATTCAAGGAAATGAACACATAAGAGGGTTAATAAGTTGAGACTTCATGTTTTTCAAAAGGGGCATGCTAGGCACACTAATAATAGGTTCCAATACATGCCAAGTGCCAATGTGTGCCAAGTGTTAATGTATTTCAATGCAATACTATGCTAGGGTGTTCCAGGGAATGCTAGGGACTATAGGGCATGCCAACACATGCTATGGGAGTGCTATTCTATGGTAGGGCATGTGAACATGTGCTTGGGCATCCTACTCATGGCAATATGTTCTAGGTACAAATATGTTCCAAGACATGCGAGGTGCCAAGGAATGTTAGTGTGTGCCAAATCATGTTAAGGTGTGCCATGAGTGTTGAGGAGTGATAGGTCTCTCTAATTAATAGAATTGATAGAGCTTGATTATGTATTAAATAATATAGTTCCTACACACACTAGTGGAAATTTATGTAAATGGAATTTGCTAGATAATAAACCTAATACAGATGAATCGTGTGTTGAATCATAGGAAAACTATACTCTTATTACTTGAGGGAAATGATACACACTAATTACTTCTTAACAAATTGAATGACTCTAACCACTATGGCCTTGGACACATAATGAAAAGGAATCCACAACAATGGTCTTAAATCATTATCTTTTGAAAAAAAATATAGTAACAGGTACACAGCGTCATAAAAAACTCATTGGAATGATCAATGATGACGAACATGTTTTGACCGTCACCAAAAGTAATCAAAAAGAGCATTGGTGAGGGTCAATAAAAGATCATCACTAGAAGTGTCACCAAAGAGAGAATTAGTGATGAGCCTTTAACGACCCTCACCAAAAGTACCAAATAGAGAATTAGTGACGGGCCTTTAACGACTTTCACCAAAAGTGTCATTGAAAATGGCTTTGGTGACAAACCTTAAAGGACCATTACTATATACACTTACAACAATGCTTTTGTAAGGACCGTCACCATATGTGACATTCTTGACGGACCTTAAAGGACCGTCACAGTCATGATCCTCACCAATGACCTTTTTCTTGTAGTGAGAAGAAGATTTCATGTATCTCTGTGTACAGATATCTTTCCAACCACTATTTTTTCTTAATCGCGGATTCTTGTTTTCTTGCGCTGTGAATTCATGGATCTTTCTATCCAACCTATCTTCAATCTCCTTCTTAGTTGGATTCCAATGATGCGACATCACACATATCATTATGCAGATCCCGGTCCCGACAATGGAACCATTTGTTGGCTTGATGGGCCCTGACCCAGGTTCAACATTAAGTAGCGAAGCAAATCCCTACACTACTGGCCCTTTCAGCATCAATTTGTGGAGCGTAGACTGAAGTCTCACCCGAAGTAGTATGGGGGGATGAAGGAACCAAGTTTCCGAACCCTGAGATGGTTTTGATGTCAGTTATATTCCCTCACACTTCCTTCGCACAAACCGATAAGCCCTTTAGGGCTTATCAAAGTATTTCTCTTATTCTTCCTTGAAGCCTCCGCGAAAGTCTCTGATCATCCTTCGTAGACCCTAAATAGATATATCAGGCACTTATGCACCTTTGTAATTACTCTTACTTCTGTATTTACTCAGATTCCCTTAGTTTCATACAGTATTAATAGGTAATTATAATTATCGTGCGTAAAAGGATATTCTTACTTGCATTCATATAACAAAGAGAAACATATAAATTCATGCATCATAATAGCATTAAACATAAACCCAGTGTTCAACGTAACATAATTGCATGCAATTAACAAAAGTAAAATACACAAGTAATTCCAGAATACTTCTCTTTATTGATAATCCAAATTTCTAGTACAGACTCTGACTACCTTGTGCACACAGCTGCAGGGGTCTGCGCACTCAGCTGTGGACTTCTACCCTAGGCCTCTGTGCACTCAGATGCAAAGCCTCTTCCTATGCTAAGACTCTTTTCTCTTAGCTCTAACAAACCCATAAATTTACTCTGAACTCTACCAAAAACTTATGAACTTCCTTAGACTCTTCTAAGACTCCCTTTTCATACAATCCCATGGTTCACGGACCAAGGGCGCATCTCATCAAGCTAACACAAACTATCTAAACTAAGGGCAGAAACCCTTTTTGAATTCTTACATCTTCCCACTCCACGGCCACAAAATGTGGAGAATTTACATTATTTACACAAAACTTGGGACTTTAGCCCCAAAACTTGGGCTTTTAACCCCAAAATTGACCTGAGGGGACGCGTTCCCAACAAAAACCAACAGGCAATGCAGAATATTCAAATGATGATATTTGAGCCATGCGAAGATGATCCCAGTGTCAATATGGTCACGCGAAGGGTTGTATCCATTAGTGAAGACAAGTTTGAAGGAAAAAAACCATAATCAGCTTCATGGTTCCAAAAAATCGGTGAGAAGAATATTGAGTTTGATATAAATAAAGAAAAAGAGACATTAATGGAGACAAGAAAGAATTTTATGGGTCTAGGTGATTCTACGTCTCAGAACTAGATACTAATAGTCTCACGAAAGGAGAAATCTAAAGATCCTAATGAAATACAAGATTCAGATCCCACAATGTTAAAATCTTTTCTACAGACTTGCATGAAGTTATTACGAGATTATAAGGTAGTAGAAGGACTACAAGAATTGATATATAACTGTGCTGGTAAGGATAAGTTGTTACAAGGACAACGCGCAATCAATAAGGTGAACCAAAGAAAAAAGAGAACCAGTAGGGAGATGCGGCTAGCTGTGCAGATTGATGATTTCAAAATGGATCAGGTAATCCTAGACTTGGGCTTTGATGCTAACGTACTACCGAAACAAACTTGGGAACGTATGGGAAATCTTAAGTTACATTGGTCACCAATTTAGTTGCGCATGGCGAATCAGCAAAAGATAATTCCAATGGGGTGCCTGCATGGAGTAACTGTCAATATTGAAGGTGCAAAAGAAATGGCTGATTTCAAAGTTATTGAGATTGTCGATGATAGTAATCCACACCCAACATTGCTTGGGATTTTTTGGGCCTTTGACATGAATGCAATAATTAACTTAAAGAAGTGAAGCATGGTCTTTGAAAAGAATGAACTTCGACTAACTATCCTGTTGGATCCAGCTGAGGGTGCACGATACACAGAACTAAACCGTGACTATTTTAAAGATGACAATATTGAGAACATATATAGTTAACTGCATGAAATGAAGATTGGATCAATCCCACTGCGAATGGAAGGATCAGCTGGGAGAAGGACAATTCCTGCTAATTCGAATCAGATGAAGAATTAGAAAACTAATAGAATCTGTTGCATGAGGTCTATACGCTTAGATGTAATCGACTTACAAAACCGCTATGTTGTGTATCTACTGAGGTACATAAGTTACCCTATTATGATGGCTTGGGTGATGTCAATATATTTCTTGACCATTTTGAAAGGGATGTGCCAGAGGAATATCGGTTCTAGGCCTTATATCTAGCATTAAGAGCTACGCCTGCAAGATGGTGGGGTACACACAAGGATAATTTTTCTATCTGGAAGGAATATCGTAGAATGATGCGATTAACATTTGGCCGTGCAAAAACCCAACTCACTGATGAATACACAGGGAAGGATGATCCACGTGAACATTTGGCGAGGTGGACTAAGGCGTGGGGTGAGATACCTTACCCTGAGTGGTTTCATATCTTTATTCATACCTTAGATGTTATTCCAAAAAACTAGTACTTAGAGACTGAGCTGCGACATGGGACTGCTAATTGGGATGAGATGAAAGAAATTTTCTTGCTGATGTTCAGTTTTGAATATGGGTTCGCATGCGTTGATGAAGCGCTTCAGGAAATTAAAGCATCAATCTTCTGAACACCTGTCGAAACTATCACGTGGGTACAACTTGACTGGTGTACGTGGCTACAACATGCTTTATAATGTTACAATGTTATAACAAAAGAAGCTGATGAGGATATGTGGAATATTAATATCCCTGAATCAGAAGGATAGCGCGAAGTTGGTGGAACTATTGTGGATATTCCTGATATTTCACAACAGGTGCGCACAAAGCAGGTAAACATTGGTTTAGAAGAAGAAACAAAATTCACGAACATTGGAGATTATTGTGATGAAGATACAGTGGATAAGGTAGTTGAATTATTACATGAATATGAGGATTTAGTTCCAACCAAGTTCTACGACTTGAAGGGAATAGTAGGAGATTTAGGGATGATGACGATCAATTTAAAACCTAATGTGAAGCCAGTTAAGCAACACCCATATCAGTTGAACGACAAATACAAGGAAAAGGTATGAGAGGAACTTGATAAAATGCTTGCGGCTAAAATAATTGAGCCTGTAGAAGAATCTGAGTGGGTGAGTCCTATGGTGGTCAAAGAGAAGAAAACAAAAGGTGATATCAGAATCTGCGTAGATTTACGGAAGTTAAATGATACATGTGTACATGATCCCTTCCCTACGTCATTTATAGATGAATTTCTGAAGAGTGTTGGTAGACAAGAAGCGTACTCATTTACAGTTGGATTCTTGGGATACCACAAAATTAAGATTGCACCGGAGGATAGAAGCAAGGCTACCTTCGCTATAGAATGGGGGTCGTTCCAGTATATAGTCATGCCTTTCGGACTCAAAAATTCTCTTGAGATCTTCTCTAGGGTGGTTTTCGCAACATTCAAGGAGTTCATTCATAAGTTTTTGGAAGTCTACTTTGATGACTGGACAATGTTTGGGCTAGTCAAGAAGCATGTCTCTAGTCTGCGCTTGATGCTGGATACCTGTAGGAAGTATCAAATCTCTCTGAAATTTAAGAAATGCATTTTTTGTGTACCTTATAGAATATTGGTAGGCCATGTTGTCTGTAAGCATGGATTGATGGTTGACCTTGCTAAGATTTCCGTAATTATCAATCTGGAGGCCCATAAGAATGTAAATAAACTACGTGCGACATTTGGTCATACTGGGTACTATAGGAAGTCTATTAAGGCATATGCGTAGATCATTGTGCCCATGGAGAAGTTGTTAAATAAGGATGTTACATTTTGATGGGATGATGATTGTTAGAAGAGCTTGGACACTCTGAAGGAGAAGATGGTTACAATGCCAATCCTAGTATTCCCACATTGGAAGAAGGAATTTCATGTACATGTGGATGCGTGTTGCATATCGTTGGGAGTCATCCTAACACAAACAGGGGTAGGAGATATCGATCACCTGATTGCCTTCGCCAGTCAGAAAATATCTAAGGCCGAAAGGAACTAGTCAACCACAAAGCGTTAAGGTTTGGCCATGGTTTATGCACTACATAAGTTCAAGCATTATCTACTAGGTGTGCACTTTAAGATGTACACGAACCATTTTGATTTGAAGTACCTGGTCAATAATCCTATGTTGGGGGGGGAAATCTATAGATGGTTTCTCTTTTTCCAAGAATATGATTTTGAAGTAACAGTGAAGATCGAGAGATTGAATGATGAATCAGACCACCTTTCTCGGATTGAAAATTCTGAAGAGCCTATAAATATTTAGGAAGGATTACCTAATGTGAAACTCTTTGCTATAAGAGTTACGGATGATAATTTTGTAGACATCATTCAGTTTTTATCTACTGGCATAGCTCCTGAAGGTTATACGACGCAGCAGAAGGAGGAACTAGTTGTCAGGAGTACCGATTTTTCTGTGATTGCAGGACAGCTATATCAAATGGGGTCGGATGAAGTTCTACCCTGATATGTGCCTGAATATGAAAGACATAGTATTCTAACTGAAGCACATGGTGGTGTAGCTAGAGGACATTATGTAGGTAAGGATACTACATAGAAGATCCTACGCGCAAGATTATGGTGGCCAATGGTACAGAAATATTCCAAGGAATACTGTAATGCGTGTGATGTGTGTCAAAGGACTGAGAGACCATCGTGAAGGGATGAAATTCTATTAAATACATAGGTCACGTTACAAGCATTTGATAAATGGGAAATTGGCTTTGTTGGACCTATTCAGCCATCGAGAAAAAATGGGAGTGCGTTATATTATCAATGTCATAAAATATTTAACCAGGTGGGATGAGGCACAACCTGTGAAGGATTGCAGTGTGGACGTTGCTGCGAAGTTCATATTCGAGTTTATTCTGTCAAGATTTGGGTGCCTGAAGATTCTGATGAGTGATAGAGGGTCACACTTCCTGAATGAGACAATCGTCGCTTTAACAGAAGAGTTCAAAATATACCATCAGAAGAGTATGTCGTATCATCCCCAGGTGAGTGACAATGTTGAAGCTTTCAACAAGATATTTGAGAATGCCCTTAGAAAGGTCTGTAATGTTAATAGAAATGATTAGGATGTGTGCATACTAGTGGTTCTATGGGAATATAGGACTACCTGTAACAAATTGATGGGGGAACACCCTTTTGACTGGTTTACAGACAAGAAGCAATAATGCTGATGGAATACATAATGCCCAGCCTACGGATCGCATCAGTAACCGAGATGACAGATCATGACATCAAGGAGGAACGCCTAGTGCAATTAATGGCATTAGAGGAAGATCTCTTTTTGGTTGGATTTCATCAACATGTATATAAATCTCGAGAAAAGGCATGGCACAATCATCACATCAAGCAATGCACCTTCAAAAATGGTGATTTGGTCCTGATGTATGACAAAAATTTTACAAAATTTATGGGGAAATTTTAGATGCACTGGCTAGGATTGTATGTAATTAAGGACATTTTGTATGGTGGCACAGTTCAGCTCCTGAAGCTGAATGGCGAAGTATTTCTTGGCAGGATTAATGGGAGTAGGCTAAAGGTTTATAGGGACGATCCTGCCCCTACACAATGACTACATAGACACAGGAAAGTCTTAGTGCTTCTTGCAGTTGAAAGAAAGCGCAGGACTATAAGTTACTCTTCTAAGGAATTTTTTTATCAAACAAGGAAGGTCGCGTGATGTTTTGGAAGATCGCGTAGATGGAATTTGTGATGACGTAGCTGCGCCACAAGGAGGATTTCCATGCATCCTACCCATAACTGACCGTTGAAGCATCTATAGTTGATTTGACAGTGAATTTTCCATTAAATGGAGTGGGGGAAGTGAATTTACGGTGCAAATATGGGAAAATATGTCGCCAAAATTGCATTTATGAGAAATATTTATGGGGGAACAGATAGTATGAATTTGAATCAAGTTATAGATATTGCACACTGCTCCACACTTAGCCACTTTTCATCTTCAGTAATTCTTATGTGTTGTTGCGCTTAAAGAGACAAATGTGTTGTTGCATGTATGGTTATCTGAGTTGGGCAGAAGTTGAGCAAGAATTCTTGAAGAGAGGGTTAGGAAACATCATGACTACAACATCGTTGTCCTTGCTACAACACCCAGATTTTCGAGGCCAAAGCATACTACCTCTGCAACGAGAGAGAAAAATCAGAAAAAGGCACAACAGCCTCCGGTTCAGAAATCACCATGAAAGATCCCACTGAGTAAAGGAAGAAGGATAGAATGGATAAGGACAAGCAGCCTATGGAAACTCAGGACCTAGACGAATAAGAAATGAATGTGGGGATTGAGGATATCAACGAAGAATGCGTGAAGCTAATTTATCGGTTGCTGCCATATATACCCCCATGGAAACCAACCGCCAAAGTAACTAGGGACCTTGACTCTGTAAAATTCAAATTATTCTCGTCGTTGCTACCAGAGGAAGTACCTATTGAGCGTGACTTGTTGGCTTGGGTTCCATTTATGAAGATGGAGGATTGGGATTTGGGTGACCATGATAAATTTCCATAGCTAGAACCTAATAAATACTTGAAGACAGTCCACTATGAGGAGGCAGGCGTTACAAGCTTTGAACCAATGAAGTGGGCAGCTGGTATTGAGCACATAGGGTTTCTTAAATATGATGTATGTCCTAGATTTTAGTCACAACAATATTAATACTATTTACGTGCACCAATTGTTGGTGTTGGTTCATGATGGGTGTCTCTAACTGGGATGGTCCAACTAATTGATGATATGTTGATATGCAGAATCGTAGCACTGCCATATTAGGGCATGAACCCCGCAGATGCTTTTGTGGAGAAGTGATAGGAGAAAAAGCTCGCAGACCAATGAAAAGTGACTTTGGGTTGGTGAAGAAGTTGCAGGGCTATGCCATCAGTTCCATATCAGAAGAAGTTGTGCAATTTTCTCCACAAATCTTGGCAGGAAAAATCATGAGAAAGTGTTGTGCTAATGAAGTGTCAGCACTTGTGGTATCCTTGGCTACATAGTGCAGCAAGGGGGTCCAATTCAATTGGGCGAAGTACCTCTACCAAGAATTCTTGGATGATTGCCACAAAGCGTAGGAGGAAGGAAAAGCATTCCACTACACATAGTCTCCATTATTGATCGTGCTTCCTAGTTCCCTACGACAAATCCAGAGTTGTACGAGGCTCCCAAATTTGCCTTGTTGTGGGCAACAAAGGATCCTACCCATGTCATTGAAAATAAGATGTTCTGGGTAATGTCTGAGATGGAATTACATATGGTGATTAACCAGAAGACACATTTTTCAACCAGTTTTTTCAAAGAATATTGGCACATTGCATATTTTAAGGCCAATTTCCATTATGTATATATCTGTGGGAGGTGCGATTTGACAAAGAAATGGACGGTGTTTCCGTTTTTGGTCACCGAAGATGATATCACGCAGTTAGTCCTTCGGTGTCCAATTAACTGACTCCTTCTAATAGATATTGTAAAAGGTATAACATGGATTAGTGTAGAAGGCGCAACAGGCACTAGTATAGAGGCACAACCAGAAAAGAAGACAGTGACCATCGACCTAGAGAAGAATACCATATAGGAAATAGAGGGAGAGCATGACGAAGAGAAGCATAGAGAAGAACTTGATTAGTGTACTGAAGACCCCTTTGTAGACCTGGAGAACCTTGATTCTCCCTTTATTCTTAAACGATGACAAAATTCAAGTGCGGGAGGTGCATGAAAGAAGCACAAATTTGATAAGTCCACCAGTGCGCAGGCCAGGTCCTCACTGAGGGGGACCTTGATGAAATTAGAGATACTGTTGGGTACACGACAGAAGATAATTGGGGCCACATTGGAGAACAATATCAATATGTTTTGAAGAAGGTCCATATGGGCCTCAAAGAGTTGCAGGTTCAGGTGAGCTAGGTTCAAGCGAGCATGGGTCAAGCGAGCGTGCAACCAATGACATCGGGTATGTTGGGTTGTGTTATATTCTTTCCACGACTAGCTGCCCTAGTTAACCAGGGTGTTAGAGGGGGGGCAGAGCCTCCCCTTCGTTGCGCCAATTGCACAGTGGGGGGGTTTGAGGGGGGCGATTAGCCCTCCTTTACGGGGTCTGGGGTAGCACCCTAGGGAAATTTTTTTTGGGCCCTATATTAGGTGGGCAGACCTACATATGGTTTTGTGTAGGTTTTCACACATGGTTTTGGGCGCGATGGTTTTCGGTCCATGGTATTGGATGCTTCAGCATGTATATATATGTATTGTAACATTAAAATGAACATAATGAAAAATCAAGCTGGTAGTCCCGATTTTGGGATCCAGGGGAAAATATTTGTGTATACGTGTTTTATGTGTTATGCTCTCACATTGTTTATTTTCTGTGTTTTAGAATTCATATGCAGGTAATTTTCGTATGAGGTTAAAACCTACAGGGTAATGTGTAGTCATTACTCACTTCAGAGCTCTGCATTGTACCCCTGCCTGATGGATACTTACATCTGAATGATGTCATAGAATAGGAGAGTGACCAGCTGCCTAAAGACGTAATTATTAACCTCGCGACGCTCCCCCTATACACATTGCATGAGCTACACCAGGGTGTAGCAGATGAGCTTAAGGTGCGAGAGAAATGAGCTCCCATGGTGATCAAGGATGTGTAGATCATCGTCAACAAATGTGTGATGAGAAGCACAGAGCTCTCCAGGATCGTGATGAGGCAACTGCGATAAGGGTGCAGGTGGAGCAGGCCATTTCCAAAGTATGTAGTGAGCTCCTTGAGCTCTAGATTCAGCCTAAGGCTATTTCTGAAGAAGAAGTGCATTAGCTGGAAGATGCGTTTAGAGAATGAAATCAACAGGCAGATAAAGTTTACTTCGATCTGCAGCTACAAAGTACTGAGCTTCAATTGAAGCTACAACCCACCACAATACCGGAGATCTGAGAGCAGCGTGAGGCTTCCATCAGAACATACAGGGCGAAGCTTGATGCTGCAGTCAAAGAGTGTAGCCAACTATTTGAAGAGACTCTAGAATAGTGGGCCTTGCTGCAGGAGGATCCACAGGTGAAAAATATTGAAGTTTCCATACGAGACAAGCAACTACAGTATGATGAGATAAAGGCAACAACATGCACCTTAGCCCTTGTGAAATGGTTCACCCGGTTGAAAGAGGGGACATCCCTACAAGGATAGATCGAGGAGCTGCAGAAGAAGATGTAGATCATCACTACACAAATGCAGCCATGGGAAGAAGAATCAGGGAAACTCTCACAGACTGTGGAAGGCGCACTCAAAAGTATGCATAGGACGCAGTGAACCATTGGCTTAGTGGTAGAAGGGCCAACCATCAAAAAATTGGTGGAAGAGGTTTGACATGCAATAGTTCAATGCATAGAGGTGCTTCACCTAGTGAAGTCTTCATTCACCAGCCTGAAAGAAAAGATCTAAAGCGTACCAACAGAGTGACTCGAGGATGAGTCACATAAGTTTGTTGGGGTCTTGTTGGGACGGGATTCCCTGGGTCAATTTTGTTAAAATATTGTAAGTATCTGCATTTTGAGGAGCGCAGTGCGAGTAGCGCAACTCAAATAGGAGTCAAGGGGTTTTAGGAAGGTCAAAACCCCTTATATTTTGGTATTGTTTTGAGATCCGCCCATGGTTTGCAGACCATGGTACTGTAATAGAAAAGAATATAAAAAGGTGTCTTAGCGAGTCTAAGGGAATGAATCACTGGATGGATGAAATACTTTGGAGTCTGATTTTGTAAGATCTTCCTCTATTTGGGCAAAGGGGAAGGCTCTTGTAGTTGAGTGGTCGGAGACCTTGGTAAGTCCACAACTGAGTGTATAGTTCCCTGTAGCTGTGTAAGCGGGATCATGAAAGTCGTATAAGGAAGATCTGAAGTAATAATAGATATTTGAAGCAATATTGTGTCTATTTTTAGCACTTTTGTTTTTTCTGTATTTTCATGCAACTGAATGGAATTTATCTGTATTTTATCTTAAGTATTCTGCAAAGATCTGGATCTACCGTTAGATGTTATTTTGTGCATGATTAGATGTTTACACGCAATTTGTAGCTTTATTTAATTGAAAATCACTTAAGTTCATAATAAGGGCTCGCGAAGGTCATATCAACACTAAAACTGTAGGAAACGCCTTAACCACATCACATAGCCTTCTGGATGTAGAAGCCTGGTTCTAGCATCCCCCAATACTGCCTCAGGTGAGACTGCGGCCTGCACTATGGGGGTTGTTACAGAAAGGGCTAGTAGTGTAGGGTTTTTTTGGTTAGCGCAACTAACTCTGAACTTGGGTCCAAGCCCCTCAAACCAACATACACATAGTGTGCATCACACACATACAACCACACATGACATACAATTCCATGCAATACATGAACCTACACATGACATACAACACATACACCTACACCCAATGTAAAACATAACACAATACATATTCCTAGATCCAGTATACACCACCACACAATACATACATCTACACCTGATGTACAACATAATACATATACATACACAAAGTAAAACACAACAAATACACATGTTACAATACTACGACTACACAACGCACGTACATAGTACCGCATGCCCGCAACACAACATGTATGACATGTGCAAAAAACAACATGTACACTAGTACCATATGTACAACATGTACACAGTATCACCTGTACACCGCACCACCAGCACAACATGTGTAAAACATCACATGTACATGGCACCACCTACACAACACATACACAATGCCACATGTACATCAATTTGAAGAAAGTGTAACTAGGTTCAGTCTTCATAAATGTAATTTTGATCTTTGTACTTGTAAAAGAAAAGAATTACTATTTTTGTCATTTATAAAAATGAGTTTCTTATTCATTGCATAGGTCTAGCACATGTTGAAGTGTTGTAGGAAATTCAAAGAGTCAATATAATTGTTGAAGACCCTTATGGGCATGTTACACCATGTAAATTTATGTATTAGAGTCAAGGAATGACCTCCAAGCAAAGTCACAAGCCTCCTCCATATGTCGGCCTCATAAAAAATACTAACTTGGAGTTTCAAGGACAAGTCAGCCTAAAGTGATCAAGTCGGCTTAAAAGGACGGACATACTCCTATATATAGGGCCATTTGTCCTCACCTAAGGAGAAACAAGTCATCTATGAAATTAGTGAGGGAGAAAGAGTAGAAAAGGGTACGAAAAGGACAAAATAAGGTGTCTCTATTGCAGCGAAGAAGGAGGAATAGAAGGTCAAGTTTGCAAGGCATATTTTAGGCCTAATTATAGTCATACGTGCGAAGAAAAGAGGCTCATTTTTCTGCAATAAAAAACCTACTAGGACAGTCATACGAAGAGACTTGTTTGGGTTTGAAAAGTGGGTCAATTAGGCCTCTTACTCAAAATGAAGCAAGAGATAGCTGAAGCGAAGGAGAGAAAGAAAAATAAACAATAGTTGTTGAAGGTCTCCTCTCACATGTGCGAAGAATAAGGGTCATACTGATGTTGTCTGAGATATGCAACTACATCAGATAAAAGAGCTTGGTTGGGTTAAGAATAAGGTTCTTTTCCTTGTGAAGAAAATCATCATCTCAAGTGAAGGAAGAAAATAAGAAGGTTACTTCTAGGGCATATAATATAGGGTTGCCACAATAAAGTTATCAGTTGCTGGAAGAAGTAGGACAAAGTGATAAGGAAGTGATCTCAGATCTAAAGGAAGGGCTTGACTTGTGCTTGGAGGATCTTGTCAAGGGTCTACGGGAATTTTTCAATTGAAGCTTCAATAAGAGAAATTTGCAGAAGGGTTTTATTCTTTAGGAGAGAGAGGTTTTTCCTTGGCTGAGAGCCAACATATTGTGTTCTTGTCTCTTTTATTTTGGTAACTATTTGATGAAGTAAGAAGAACACACACTAATAACAATAAGAGAAGATAGTGTTAATAATAAACATAAAAAGTGCTTCACAAATAATTATCGTTGTCAAAATAATTTCACACTAATCTGGATGCCCTACATTCTTAAACATGGTATCAGAGCTAAGGTGACACATCAAGGAATGGAATCTCAAGAACACAAAATATTGAAGCATCAAGATCAAGAAGCAAGGGAAAAGCAAGGTTGAAATGTCCGATCTACAAGAAATGGTTCCAAGTCCATCAAAGACAAGGAGGATTACCGTCTCCTCTCCTAGATCCATCAAGAAGGATTACCATCCTGGGAACAAAGAAAGAAGAAATCCTTCCATCCAAAGGAATCCACAAGAAGGGTACTCAGATCCAGGCCTCTAGATCTACACATTGAATAAGTTATGATCACCAAGAAAGTCTCTCATAAGGTACCTTGAAGGAAGGATCTTGAAGAACTCCAAGATCTAAGAAGTCAAGTCATCAAATCATCAAGGAAGAAAAAATATCTCCTCATCACTAACACTCTCAAGTAGGTATTTTTATGTCCTCTTCTGAAAATATCAACATGCATTTTTGTAAGGAAAGCAACAAATTGGTTGGGACTGCTAATTTCCTTGCATGGAAAAAGAGGATTGATCTCCTTCTAAAGGAGAATGAAATTATGGACTATGTTAAAGGGAGTGTCATTGTTCCTACTAAGGAACAAACTCAAGCCCTAGGAAAGTATAATAAGGATTAAAAAAGGGCTCAAAGGATTATGATAGAATCCATCAAGGACCCTCTCATTCCTTATGTTTCCAAACTTGAAACATCTAAAGAAATCTATGATAAACTAGTGGAGTTATTCTTAGTTAGTACAGCTAGAGAAGTGATATCATTGCATAATGAACTATATAAAATGAAGATATCCAAGGAAGAAGGAATTATCCCTACTTCATGAAGGTCTCTGAGACGAGAGACCATCTGTAAGAACTAGGAGAAGTTATGTCAGACAGAGAAATGACAACTGTGGTGCTCAATGCATTACCTAAGGAATGGGGCAACTTCACATAAAGTATATATGCCAAGAAGGAAGCTACCTCGTTGAATGAAATTTGGTCTCTATGAAAAATTGAGGATACTAAACTCAAAGCCAAAGATGATGTGGGATCAAATGAGCAGGTATTTGCTGCTATGGCCAAGAGAAAAGGGAAATTTGGCAAGTTTGGTCCACAGAGAAAGGGTCAAAGAGATATGTCCAAAGTCCAATGCTTTGGCTACCAAGAATATGGACACTCTAAGAGGGATTGTCCTAAGTTCAATAAGGACAAAAATAAGAGAAAATGAGAAGAATCCCACATTTACTGAGAAGTTAAAGGAGAAGATAAGAAGCAGAAGAAGGAGGACCCTCTAGATATCTACTATGACTAAGATCAAATTCTTCACATAAGTCTTCTTTAGAGATTTGGGTATCATAGGAACATGTAGCAGTAGGATATAATGCATAGTTTAAGAGAATGGAATCTTCAAGAATATAGGAGAATTATGTAAAAATAGCTCAGATAAATATATTCATGTAGGAAGTATGAAGCCATTAGATAACCTCATCAATGCATAAAGGAATCATCATGATCGAGAAGAATCATCTTAGAAGTCAACTATCATCAGTAGAAAGGAGCATTTGGAGGATGAGGACTACAAGGATCCTCCTATGAAATCTCCAATAGAAGGTTCATGATATTCAAAAACAAAAGATGCCTTGATGGGAATTCCACTTATGGGGATTCAAGAAAAGGATGATATGTAGGCAAGGAAAGATGTGGAAAAGCAAAGAATATTAAGGTAATCTCAATCTAGGAAGCTGTCAAAGGAAGCTGAGATGATCAAGGAAAGAACTAAGATGAGGTATGTTTCTCAGTTAGAGTCATGTCATAATTTGTATTAATAAGCATGGGGAATTGCTCTGGAAGCATGGTTAAGAAGAAGATAAGATCTCTTTCAATAAGATATGCATGAAGGCATGGTTCACACACTAAAAAAGGTCAACATGAGAAATATCCTCATATGAAGTATGAGGTGATTGACAAGAGAACCTATAAAGAAGAATATGGGAAAAGAGATCAGGGATAAAAGGACACCATGGACACTAGGAATCAACATCTGACAAGTTTGTTGAAGGCATCTCCCAGAAGAAGGCACGAGAATTATGACAAAGGAAGAAAAAGATAAAAGGACCCTTGACACCTGGAAAGGCCTTGGAGATGTGAAAATGTAGGATGTTGATGATTCAAGCCAACAAGATGTCATGATGGAAAGCCATCTCACAAGGTATTATTTGATTTAATGCTATTCTTTGATTTCTTGAATAATATCTAGATAGGTTCATGCAGGGTTACTGGAATAAGGGTTGTAAGTGCAAGTAAAACTAGCATTCATGTGGTGGATGGAAATTCTTGAAAGGAACATGATGAGGAAGAAGTAGCCATATAAAAAAGGTTCTATATATGTATCAAGAAAGCCACTTTCCATGGAGAAAGGAATCACATGACTAACTAAGAAGGAAAGCGATTTATGGTTGATGCCCTAAAAAGAAGAAGCTCAATTGAATTTCATGACATCAAGGAAAGAAAGAGATCAAGCAATTGAAGGACCCACAAGAAGAAGTTGCAAATGAAAATAAGAGTCCCTAGTTGAGAGGGAGCTCTGACAAGTCCCTCATTAAGAGGAAGCTTGGGCAAGTTCCTAGTCAGAGGGAGCTTGGGTACATTCCTTTACAAGAATGGGAATATATTCCCTAGTTGAGAGGAAGAGATAGACACAACATTATTAACTTCACTTGGGAAGAAAGAATGGATGGATTGGGTAATCATCTCGCATACGATTCTCTTTTAGGATGTGTATGACATCCAATATAAGAGTATGCAAGAGGACCAATATTCTTTGAGGGCTAGGAACCCAAGATAAGAGTAGTCCTAGAAGGTCATACTCAGTGAACACTCAGGTGGGTATGTACCTTGAGAGACAATGATGAAGGTATCTATAGTCATTGGTATTGCCAACATTGTGCTCTAATATGTTGAGAGATAGAGCTGTCAGTCAAGGACTTGTTGTGGAAAAAATGTTGGTTACTATGATGCTCTAAAAAATGTATTGCCAATCCAATTTCTCTTATGTGAATTATTCAGATTGAAAATTTCTAAACACCTTGTCATGGTTTATGAATACCTCCCTAGTTAATACAGAGTGTTGAAGAAATTGTAACTAGGTTTGGTCTTCATAAATATAATTTTGATCTTTGTACTTGTAAAAGAAAATAATTATTATTTTTGTAATTTATAAAAATGAGTTTCTTGCTCATTGCATAGGTCTAACACATGTTGAAGTGTTATAGGAAAGTAAAAGAGTCAATGTAATTGTTGAAGACCCATATGGGCATGTTACACCATGTAAATTTATGTATTAGAGTCAATGAATGGCCTCCAAGAAGAGTCAAAAGCCTCCTCCATATTTCGGCTTCATAAATAAGACTAATTCGAAGTTTCAAGGACAAGTCGGCCCAAAAGGAGGGACAAACTCCTATATATAGGGCCATTCATCCTCACCTAAGGACCAGAAAGTCATTTATGAAATTATAAAAGTAGCAATAGTAGAAAAGTATATGAAAAGGACAAAAGAAGGTGTCTTTATTGCAGTGAAGGGGGAATAGAAAACTGAGTTTGCAAGGCATATTTTAGGCCTAATTATAGTCACACTTGTGAAGAAAAGAGGCTCATTATACAATGATAACATACATAATAGGACAATCATATGAAGAGACTTCTTTGGGTTGGAAAATTGGATCAATTAGGCCTCTTACTCAAAGTGAAGGAAGAGACAACTCAAATGAAAGAGAGAAAGTAAATTAAACAATAGTTATTGAAGGTATCCTTTCACAAGTGCAAAGAATAAGGGTCATACTACTGTTGTCTGAGATCTGCAACTACATTAGAGAAAAGGGCTTGGTTGGTTTAAGAATAAGGTCCTTTTCCTTACAAAGAAAGTCATCATCTCAAGCGAAGGAAGAAAATAAGAAGGTTCCTTCTAGGGCATACAATCTAGGGTTGCTAGAGTAAAGCTATCAGTTGCCGAAAGAAGGAGGACAAAGTGCTAAGGAAGTGATCTCAGATCTGAAGGAAGGGCTTGACTTGTTCTTAGAGGATCTTCTTATCAAGGGTTTAGGATTTGGAATTTTTCAATTGAATCTTCAATAAGAGAAATTCGCATAAGGGTTTTCCTCTCTAGGAGAGAGATGTTTTGCCTTGGCTGAGAGCCAACATCTTGTGTTTGCGTCTCTTTTATTTTGGTAATTGTTTGATGAAGTAAGAAGAACTCACACTAATAAAAATAAGATAAGATAATGTTAATATGAAAAGTAAAAAGTGCTTCACAAATAGTTATCATTGTTAGAAGAATCTCACACTAGATTCTTGAACACATCGCACCACCTATACAACGTGTACAAAATACCACATGTGCACAGTACCACATGTATGACATGTACATGACACCACATGTACACAACATCACATGCATGACATGTACACAACACCACCCGCACACAACACCATATGTACAACATGTACACGACACCACATGTTCACAACACCACTTATACAATCATGCACACAACAACATATGTACATAACACCATATGTACAACATGCACACAACACCATATGTACATAGAACTGCATATACAACATGTACATAGCACTATTGGCTTGAGGGGGCTTGGACCTGTTAGCACTCCTCAGTGTCCCAAGGCTGAGAAAGGAGATCGACGGAGGTAACCTCAAACCACTTAGGATTTGGTAGCTAGACCTACCAAACCAAAGGGGGCTCTCCCTATGAACTTACAGCTAATGAATGATTGGAGAAGGAAAAGATTTTAGGCTAGGTATGTTCAGCTCTAGGGTTTTGAAATTTTAGGGTTTTGTTGGATTAGGAGTAGAGGTCAGGTTTCAAAAGGTTCAGTTGCAAGGGATATAGACGAGCAAGGTAGGTATGTTTCAATGAAACTTTGAGGTTTATCGATGTAGTGTAGGGTTGAAAAACAAAAGGTTCAAAATGAGCATGAATATCATGAATTCATTTATCAGAGATAGAGAACATAAACATGAAATTCCTAACAAAACAGAGCTTAAGCTTAATAATTTTGTTTAAGATCTCATAGGAAGATCGCTGAAATAAAGATATGGAAAGAAGGACAACTAATCATTCATTTAAGTTATCTACAGAAGAAAAAAAATGTCACAAAATCATACCACAAGAATCCTTAAATAATAGCTGAAACTGGCCTGTTAATTTCTTGTAAAAAGATGATGAATACAAGCTCCAAATTGTTTTACTCTCTGATTTCCATCCCTTCCCTTGATTTTGATTTGGTATATATAGACCAAAAAAACAATTTTTCCCCTCTCAAGGGTCGAATCCGTCATTATAGGAATAATTTACATGATTATCTCTAACCAAACCTAAACCTAGGGAAGTTAAAAACAAACTCCCTAATTAGACCAACTGATTCATTTTGAATTTACAAACATAAGTAAGCATGAATCTAAATGAAATTTACATTTTAAACCTCATTTACATTTAATTACATCACATTATTACCCTGGAGGAGTAATTTGACCAACATATTTTACTTTGATTGGAGAAAATTCAAATTACTGTCTTTCCGGGAAAAGCGCAGCGCCAACTTGGAGAACATATTTGAGTGACTTCGAGTGTTCCAAATTATAATATGAAGGCATAATTGGAAAGATTAGGATTTATATTTGTCTATAGAGTCCTTAAGCATGCAAAAAGGCCTCTCCAAAGCTGATAAAAATGTATTCTCCTAAGGTCACTCTAAAAGCGTAACGCCGGGGTTGAAAAGAGTGCCAGAAAGTGGGTTTTAAGCATGTTTTTGGCATTTTTGATCCAACCAGAAGGTTGACATGGCACACGAAATACATGGCTGATAAGTGTGGGTCACAAGCTATCTAGGTATATAAACCCCTTTTGATTTGGAGGCCTCAGGGAAAAGCGCAGCGCTAGGGCACTGCACTTTTGGCTGACTGAAATTTCCTGCTATAGCCAAAAGTCACAAAATTTCAAAATTTTCAAAAGTGCTTGAAATTTATTTCTTTGACTCCTTGGGTGATGGGTTAGACAATCAAGGATGCATAAACAAGTATATCCAATTTGTCTCCCTTCCTTAGTTTCATTAGGGTTTGATTTAGCCTCTTTTTCATGTTTTTTACCCTAATCTGAGAAAGCATGTTTCTTGTGCAGTAGTGCCTTTCCATGTGCCTTTGGAGATTGGTGTTCCTGTTGGCCCTCTTGAGAAGATTTTCCAAATGATCATTCACCTTGCCAAGCCAAAATTCCTTGTCTTGTTCAATCTCATTTGTGATTAGCTCATCAAAATCCTATTGACCTAGTGATGGAGATGGTTCACTTTCTTGCTCTTTCTGCCTCTTGAGATTTCTTGTTCTTGGCCTCCTTGGTTTAATTGGCACCTCTCTATCCTCAAGCTACTCAACATAAATGATGGCCTTACCTTTTCCATCCTCCACCTCCAAATCTGCCTTAGGTTTAGTGAACAAAAGCTTATTTATTTGAAGCTGCCTGTTCTCCTACTGAAGAAATGCTACCATGAAGTTAGCCTTTGAAAGTTTGTCCTTGAGCTCTCTAATTTTTAATTCTTTCTCTTTGATCAGTTTCTCATGTGACTTTTCCTCCTCATGCATTGCTATATCTTCCATATAGGTGTCAAATTCGACCCGTTCTTCCTCTTGCAAAGGTGCCTCATGGTGATGTGTTGATGTCTCTTTCTCAACTGAAGTAGGCTTGGCCCTTTCCACAATGATAGGAGAAAACAGAAGCCTCTTTCCTCTGGTATATGTCTTAGTCACCTCAGCCCTAGATTTTCTTGTTACATGTCTTCTTGTAGAACCCACTTCTTGTGGTCTTGGTGATTCCAAAGGTGTAGAATGTCTGCTAGATTGAGTTGGAGTAGGCAAAAGAGAGGATGACTGCATGAATGCCTCCCAAGACAAGTTGACCTGTGTAAGCTGATAGAAGACCATGATTTTCACCAAACCATGATAGAACAATATTTCTTGATGGTATTCCCATTTCCTATGTACCTTTTCTTCCATTTTGACCAAGCTTCTATAGAGATAGTGAGGTAGGTTAAGAGGTTTAACACCTATGAAATGCATCAGTAATCTAACATGGTACTGATATATCCTTGAAAACCTACCCTCACATGTGAAGTATTTCATGATCATCTTCATGAGAGGGGCATACTTATCAAGCAAGTGTCTAAAAGGAAAAATATGCTTTGGAGCAGCTTTGTAAGGAGGCTTCAAAAACATTTTATAATTTTCAATGTCTAGGTCTGTCCTTTTGAACCAAACCTCTCCATGATTTGGGAGCCCAGTGGCTATGGAAATGGCCTCTGCTGAAATGGTAAAAGTGACCCCTGCAATATTTTCCTTATCCCTCCTTAGATTGGTGGAAAAGGTGCTTGTTAATTTATCACTAAAACCTAGTTCTTCAATCTTTTGGCAGAAAACAAGGCAACCTGCATCTTGGAATGACTTCTTGAGAAATGGTGAAGCCATGATATCCTATACTTTGGTGGGTTCATACCTGATAATATGACCTCCTTTATGCTTCCTTTGATTAGTGGTTATGGTCTCTAGATCCATTGTGAAACCCTAGCTCACTAGGAAGGGGAATTAGGGTTTAGTCTTAGGAAAACAAGGGATTTGGGGCAAATTTGTGAATGGAGGGAGATAAATGGGTTTAAGAGTGTCTAAATTATTGGGGAAATTTTGGGGGGTATGGATAGATGTTATGGAGTGTAGAGAGGTTAATATTTTGGAAATGAGCGAGGGGAAAGGGCATAGAAATGAAAAACACAATCCTAGCCTAAGAAAGTGTAATGTAGGCTAGGGTTTGTAAGGAAATGAAAGAAATGAGGGAAATGGGTGAGGGGAAGTTTGAAGGAATGTGTATGGAGCGTGAAGGAGGGTGTTTGAGCATGAGATTTAGGGTTTTTCATAGCAAATGATAAAAACCCTATGAGACCAAAAGTGCAGCAAAACCCTAGAAGAGGGTGATTTTCTGAGCTTTCAAGAATGAACTGAAGCAAAATAAAGGTAGAGGAGGGGAAAATGAATCCCACTTACTTTGTTACTGATGTGATGGAACCCGTGTTTGATGAAGAAAACCCCTCCAAAAGGTAGATTTTTCTCCCTTTAGAATAACAGAACAATTTGGAGAAAAGCGTAGCGAGGGAGGAAATTTTGCACTTTTTTGGCAAGGAATTTATTTTCAGAGGCTGGAAATGCTTCTAGATGGAGTGATGTCTTATGGGGCTGGAATGAGAAAATGGTTTTCTCCTTTGGTCTTCTTATAGGCAGGGGTGTCATTTTTCTCTTAGGTGGTGATGTGGCCCCACCTTGTCTTTTCACAAAATGATATGAATTTCTCGTATACTGTAATATCAAACCTTATTATACACAATTACATCTTAATAAAGATCAAAATTCACTTTAGAGATCATTATAGAACACTTTTCCCTATTACGACTCCCACAATGATGATTTAGATGATGTCATGACTCTTTTTTGACCTTTTTGATGACTTGACCTAATGATGACATCTAATGGAGTATGAAACTGATGATTTGGACCATGACACATCACTGACCATGAGATGAAGGGAGTAGAAACACACCTAGACACACTAACCAGTGATCAAATTTTTATTTGAAAACCTATTGAAATTGTAAAAATTTGACCTAGGACCCTATCAACCATATTGAAAAAGTACATTTGATCACTGGTGACTGACAGGACTGGCATGTACTAACATTGGCTCCAGTGGGGGATAGAAGCTCCTTTAGGAGGTGTCAGTAACACCATAGACTAGGTAGCCTCATCCATTGGGTGATGGATTCAAAATAAAGCACTTGACGCTCAAAATACTGATTGACTAAAATTAAGAAAAACTGAAACTGACTTGACTTGACTGAAAAACTTGACTACTAACTTAACTTACTTACACATGGAAGCATACCATCAAGATCTTAGCGCCTTCACCTTGGGCTTCAAATCCTGATGATAACCACCACCTGCTAAAGATATATATACAATCATGTGAAATTATCCCTCTAGTGTAACCAATCCAGCAAATGGTTGCTTACTTGAATCCTGATCATACTTTCCTTGAGTAGGCAGAAAATCAAAAGATAGGCAACTCCAATCGTCCACTGAACATGTGCTCATGATCCATAAATACAAGAAAATTCATCTTCCCAGATGGCTACAACTAATTGGAAAAAGGGTCTATAATAATTTGGAACATTATCATATCTTGAAAGTCAACTGAAATACAAGGACACTCTTCATTTTATGAATCTGGAGGAAGATCATCATGTGCAAGAGCTCTAAATCAACCTCTTCTATTTCACTACTTTGTTGCAACTCATGATGGTCAAATTGAAGTATAACATCGTCAAACTTTGAAGCTACATGTATGAGTGTTTCTTCATGTAAATATGGATTGAGAGTTTCTAAAGCAACAGATTCATCAAATATTTGGAAAAGATTACCTTCAATGTACTCTTCCACAACTGGCACAACAAGATAAAATTCTATATCACATACCCTTTTAATGCCATTGTCTTGGGCTGCATTCTCATGTTGTTGCTGCTCTTAATGCAAACCAACTCAGAATTAGAATCTTTATCAAGGGAAAGAGGGCAGTTGAAATGACCATTATCACATGTATCTTATGCATCAAGGCTGCTAAACTCTACTAGTTCTTCCTCATGATCACAAGATTGTGGCAAATTGTAATCAGCTGCATAAGATGGAAGATGAATGTCATCATTGAGATCCAGCTCAGTTTCACTTTCATCCAAGGGAGAAGACACCTGTTCTTCTTGGTGATGGAAAGGTTCTCATACAAAGCCTCCAGGATCTCTTCATCCATGAACTCTTCACAACCATAAGAATTATATATATTTTGAATGAAAACCTTAGAATGTTCACAAAAGTCCTCAACTAATGACAAAGAAGGATGAGACTATCTATATTTTTCAAAAAATGCTGAATGAAAATATTTAAGACAATAAATACTATCAGATGGAAGACCTTCATAATAAGATTGTGCTTTTCCTTCTACGGTTAACATGAACATCTTCATCAAAAAATATTCAAGAAATTGAACCTTTAGCTTATGCACATGCATGTGAAATTTAAAGGGATGTAGAACAACATCATCTCCTTTCTTGTCTTTGATCTTCGACAAATAAGTCTGCCAATCTACACAAGGCATGCGATTCAGAAAACCTAGAATGTGATCTCGTTTTAAAGGAGCATACCTTCTGGATCCTACTGCTAGTGGAGTCTTTGGATCAAGTTGTAGTCATTAGATGAATGATTCAGACTTCATATGTGTTTGACCACTATCCACCAACCGCAACTCAGATCTAAAACTTGATGATCTTCTTGATGAATATTTGACACTTCGTTCCCTAGTATGGTTGCCAAAAATGTTAGCACTCCTCAGTGTCCTAAGGCTGAGAAAGGTGACCGATGGAGGTAACCTCAAACCACTTAAGATTTGGAAGCTAGCCCTACCAAACCAAAGAGGGGTCTCTCTATGAACTTACAACCAATGAATGATTGGAGAAGGAAAATATTTTAGGCTAGGTATGATCAGCTCTAGGGTTTTGAAATTTTAGGATTTTTCTGGATTAGGAGTAGAGGTCAGGTTTCAAAATCTTCAGTTGAAAGGGATACAGAGGAGAAAGGTAGGTATGTTTTAGTGAAACTTTGAGTTTTTTCGATGTAGTGTAGGGGTGAAAAAGAAAAGTTTCAAATTGAGAATGAATATCATGAATTCATTTATCAGAAGATAGATAACATAAACATGAAATTCCTAACAAAACAGAGCTTAGGCTTAAGAATTATGTTTAAAAACTCATAGGAATATCAATGAAAGAAAAGATATGGAAAGAAGGATAACAAATCATTCATTTAAGTTATTTACAAAAGAAAAACAATTTCACAAAATCATACCACAAGAATTCCTAAATAATAGATGCAACTGGCCTGTTAATTTCCTATAAAAAGAAGATGAATACAAGCTCCAAAGCCTTTTATTCTCTGATTTCCAACCCTTCCCTTGAGTTTTATTTGGGTATATATAGACCAAAACAACTATTTCCCTCTCTTAGGGGTTGAATCCCTCATGATAGGAACAATCTACAAGATTATCTCTAACCAAATATAAACCTAGGGAAGTTAAAAACAAACTCCCTAATTAGACCAACTGATTCATTTTGACTTTACAAACATAAGTAAGCATGAATCTACATGAAATTTTCATTGTCCACCTCATTTACATTTAATTACATCACCAAATTACCCCGGAGGAGTAATTTGACCAACATCTTTGACTTTGACTGGAGAAAATCTGAATTCATGTCTTTCTGGGAAAAGCATAGTGAATTTTGGGAAGAGAGCAGCGCCAACTTGGAGAAAAATTTTGAGTGACTTCCAATGTTTCAAATTCTGATCTGAAGGCATCATTGGAAAGCTTAGGATTCTAGTTGTCCATATAGTCCTTAAGCATGCCAAATGGTCTCTCCAAAGCTATGAAAAATGGATTCTTCCAACACTGCTCTAAAAGCGCAACGCTAGGGTGAAAACAGTGGTGGAAAATGGCCTTTTGGCATGTTTTTGGCATTTTTCTTCCAACCAGAAGGCTGACATGGCACAAAAAATACATGGTTGATACGTACAGGTCACAATCTATCTAGGTATATAAACCCTTTATGATTTGGAGGCCTCAGGGAAAAGCACAACGCCAGGGCATTGTGCTTTTGGTTGACTAATATTTCCTATTATAGCCAAAAGTCACAAAATTTCGAAATTTCCTTGAGCTCTCTGATTTTTTCTTCTTTCTCTTTGATGATTTTCTCATGTGACTTTCCCTCCTCATGCATTTCTAGATCTTCCATATAGGTGTCAAAGTCCACCTGTTCTTCCTCTCGCAAAGGTGCCTCATGGTGATGTGCTCATGTCTCTTTCTCAATTGAAGTAGGCATGGCCCTTTCCACAATGCTAGGACAAAACACAAGCCTCTTTCCTCTAGTATATGTATTAGTCACCTCAGCCCTAGATGTTCTTGTTACAGGTCTTCTTGTAGAAACCACTTCTTGTGGTCTTGGTGATGCCAAAGGTGTAGACTGACTGCTAGATTGAGTTGGAGTAGGCAAAAGAGAGGTTGGTTGCATGAATGCCTCCCAAGACAAGTTGATCTGGAATTTATCCAGGACAAAGAATTAAAGGTATTACAGACTCATGTGTATGGATGTGCCTATGTTACTTTATGCAACGGATCGATAAAATTGCGAAATACACAGACACCGAAGCAGTTAGAGAAAACACAATAGTTAAAATATGTAAACACAACAAGTTTAATAAGGATTTCACCCAATGCTCATGGACTACGTCTCCTAGTCTAGCCTTTAGTGGTGGCCTCTCTATTATGTTTTCAAAGCATATTTTTTACAACAGTGAGCTCAATTTGAGTCTCACTCAACAGAGATAAATCAATAGGACTGGACTTGAATTCCCTAAGTCTCTGGAGTACACAGACTCTCCTTACTGAAACTCGACCTCTATTGGTCATAGTAGTATGAGCCCAATCTGAGACTCATACATGACAGGTAAGTACAGAGGAGTTTGCTTGAACCTCTCAGGCCCTCTATGGAGTATACAGACTCTCTTTGACTCTCTCTGGCTGTGTCTGGCTTGATGCTGCCTTCAAGTTAGCTCGAATTCTTCTCTCTTTTCTCTGCTCTTGGCTTTCCACCTTGACTAACTCACTGCCCCCTTTGTTTCTGTCAGTTTGTGGCCTTAAGCCAATGTGCTTTCTAACTGTTCATTTCCGCTTCTCGGTGCTCTGGTTTTCTTGCCTCTCTGTCCGTTTGAATTCCTCTGTTCTGCGTCATCATCACTGTGTAACGATTCACAGGGAGGTGGCCACCTGTTTCGTAGCAAACTGAGTGTCAGATCTCTTGGAAATGTTTGAATGGTCGTTATTTCTGTTTTCTCCAAGATTGCCCACGAAATACGAATCCCTGCCAATGAATCATCCATACTGGACTTCAAATCCCATATAATCTTGCTTTATCATTTGTCAAATCTGGTCATTCATCAGGACGCTTCTCCGTCATTGATCTGGACCCCCCAGATCCTACTGTCATCGTGCATATTGAGCAGATAATTAGCTCGATGGTTACCTATCCGATATGCGCGGTTTTCTCTCTCCTCCGTTGGACGCGTGTCACTCGCTGTGTGGCATCGGGTGGGACTCGGTCTAAACCACTTACTACCTTGAGGCCCTTCCGATATCCTTCCTGGTTTTTGTGGAATACTGCTCCACCGAAACCAAAACCGTTACTATTCCATATTTTATAACCTTTTTGGGTCCGGGTGCTTTGGGGCTTTCCTTCACTGAGGGGGACACCCTGCGATACGCGATTAGCGCCTTTGCCAGAATCCGCTCTCGTTCTCTGATCCGGCTCCTGGTTTTTCCAGTTTTCCCCTAGCACACATTACCATGGGCCCTCAGTTAGCGCGCTTGACCGAGGGTCCTCATTGCTCCGTGTTGGTCATAATCCGCAACTGTCACAAGGATTCCTTTTGATAGCTCAATCCTTTTAAGAATTGAATCTTTTTGGCATAATTGAAAGAGTTCATGAAAACTTAGAGAGTGTTCTAGGATCCATTTCGGATCACGACCTTGCCACTAAAAAAGCTTTTGGACCACCAAAAGTTTGTTTTTAAGCACCAATGAAATGAGGATACAGTTTCCTCGCCTGCTCAATTTCTATCCATCTTGTATTGCTTGGTTTTGAACCTTTGAGTCCAATCCTAAGGTACTCAACATTCCCCCTGCGCGTAGTTCTCACCTTCCTGTCTAGAACTATATCTTCCTGCAACTCATTGAGATATTCAGGTAACATATCATCAATAGAAGGCAACTGACTCTGCTCTTTCGGATCTTCAACCAATGAAGGTTCAAATAGTCTCAAGCTGTCTACATTAACAACTGAGTAGATGTGCATGTAAGCTAGTAAATCAAGGCAAAAAGAATTCTCACCAATTTTCTCAAGTATCTTGAAAGGTCCATACCTTATTGGCTTCAGCGTCTTACCTTCACCTTGCATTCTGTCTTTGCTGATATACAGCCAAACTTGATCACCAACTTGGAAACTATGCCTAGTTTGATGCTTATCATGCCTTGCCTTGTACTTGGCTTGGCTATTTTCCAGCTGTTCCTGTAATGCCTGGTGAATCTCTTGGATTTGTTCAATGAACTTGGTTGCCTTGTCGACATCATTGTGTCCATCAACCGCTATGTCTTTACCAAAGACAAAATCCAAGGGAGACCTTGGTGTGAAACCAAAACAGGTCTCAAAAGGAGATCTTTGTCTAGAAGAATGTTTAGCTCGGTTGTAAGCATGTTGCACATAACATAAATGTTCATACCAAAGCTTGGGATGATTGTTGTAATAGCCTCTGAGAAACTGGATCACTGTCATGTTGACCACTTCTGTTTTGCCATCTATTTGTGGATGAAAAGTTTTGCTCTTATTCAGTCTGGTGTCCATCAATTCCTATAGACTTGACCAAAATTTCCCAACAAATCGGGTATCTCAATCAGATATAATGGAACTGGGTAATCCAAAATGAACGCATACATGCTAAAAGAAAAACTTTACAGTTTGTTCAGTTGTAATCTATTTGTTACAAGGTATTAAAATACACATTTTTCTGAACCTATCCACAACAACATATAAATAGTCATGACCTTTTCTAGATTTAGGCAGCCCCCCAACGAAGTCCATAGAAACACTTTCCCAAGGATGAGAAGGAACTGGTAGTGGAGTGTACAAGCCTAGTTTTTTGTTGTTGGGCTTGCTTTTAGCACACATGGTACACCCTCTTACATATCTAGAAACTGTCTCATTCATTTTTGGCCAATAACAAAACCTTTGCAGCTGTACAACTGTTTTACTTACACCAAAGTGACCTGATATTAGAGAAGTGTGTGCTTCTCCAATTATCTTTACTCTTTATGTTTGAGGAGTGCATAACTTTCTGAAATGATACAAGAGTTGGTCCTTAACATGATAATCCAATTCTTCTACTTGTTTGCCATGACTTAAAGTTGCATATACATCTTTAAAATCTATACCTTGAGCATATTGTTCAATGTAGCTTTCATGCAATACTGAATTATGCTTAAGTATAGTGGATACATTTATGATTGGTTTGGAAAACATATCTGCAACTTTATTGTGTATGCCCTTTTTATATTTGATGACAAGATGAAATTGTTGTAGAAAACCCATCCACCTGTAGTGTATTGATTGCTACAACTTAGTTTGTGAGTGCAAATATTGAAGTTGTTGGTGATCAGTGTGTATAACTGTCTCTTTTCCCATTAAATAATGTTTCCACTTTTTCGCACTCTGTACTAATGTATATAGTTCTTTATCATATGTGGGATAATTAACTACTGCAGAATTAAATGTCTCAGAATGATAACATATGGGTTTACCATGTTTCATCAACACTACTCCCATGGCATAGTCACTGGCATCCATTTCAATCTCAAATGGTCTTTGAAGATCAGGCAGTGCTAGTACTAATCTTTTCTTTTAAGATGTCGAAGGCTTTCTGTTGTTTGCCTCCCCACTGAAACACCTTCTTCAATCCTGTTAAAGCATGTAAGGGAGCTACAATCAAGGAAAAGTTAGAAATAAACTTTCTCCAATACTGTGCTGCTCCTAAGAAGCTTCTAACTTCTATACCAGATTTGGGTTTAGACCAATTTACAATGGCTGCAACTTTAGAGGGATCTATCTTCAATTCACCACCCCCTACAATATGACCCAAATAATTCAAAGATGTTTTTCCAAATTCACATTTTGAGAGCTTAACATAAAGGTTTTCTTTTTTCAAAACATCTAGAGTTTGCTTGACATGCTTTAAATGTTCTTCCCATGTTTTACTAAATATAAGAATGTCGTCCAAATATACAATGAAAAAATAATCAATAAAAGGTCTGGGTACATCATTCATTATTCTCATGAAAGTAGCAGGAGAATTAGTTAAACCAAAAGGCATAACCAACCACTCATACAACCCCTGCTTTGTTTTGAAAGCAGTCTTCCATGCATCTTGCTTTGCAACTCTGACCTGATGGTAGCCACTATGCAAGTCCAACTTGGAAAAATAAACAGCTTCTTTCAACTAATTTAATAGATCATCTATGCGAGGAAGAGGATAACGATTTTTTATCGTTATTTTATTCAGTGCTCGGTAATCAATGCACATTCTCCATGAGCCATATTTCTTTCTCACCAAGACAATTGGAGACCCACAAGGCAATGTGCTAGGTCTTATGAACCCTTTCTCGAGTAGCTCCTGTACCTACTTCTTGATTTATTCATTCTCTAAAGCAGACAACCTGTACATTTTGATGTTAGGCAATGGAGCATCTTGTTGCAAATTAATATCATGTACTATTTCCTTTTTGGGTGGCAGACCTTTAGGTTCTTGAAATAGTGTATCATATTCTGAAACAACTTCTTCTAAATTAGCTTGTTGTTTAGCATTACAACCCTCAAATACATTGGTTTTATTAGATTTCTTTTCCTTTACAACCATCAGTAAAAATTGTTTGCACGAATTTACAATTCTTTTCGTTTATCCTGAGTTTATGAGAGTATAATTATTCTTGAGTTTGTGAGCTCTTACAATATATTCAATTCCATCTTTAACGAGTTGATACTTGTTTTCAGCTCTATAGAAAATAGCTTTTCTATCATACAAGTAAGGACTTCCTAAAATTCCACATATATCCAAGGGAACAATATCTAACTCAACCTCATCTACAAATGCTGACTGAAAAGAAACCTAAGTTTACATTGTCTAGTCACTTGTAGCTGTGCTTTATCACATAACCAACCTAATGGATATGGCTTTTTGTGAGGTGTGGTTAGTAATCCCAACTTCTTTACAATTGATTCAGAAATTAAATTTACTTGTGAGCCACTATCAAACAAAGTATCGATCTTTCGATGCTTGGAAACAACTCTAATATGAAAAAGCTCATGTCTTTTCCTCTCATTTTCTTTATTATCAGTCGATTGTGCATAATTACTAGTAGATGCTTTAGAATTTTTACCTTTTATACCTGTGGCTGCAATTGTTGTTTCATCTCCTGAATTTGACCCCAAATCCTTTTGAATAGCTGCAGCAGTCTTCTTCTTCTTGCCCTCGTACTTCTTGGGTTTCAGCTCTGGATGCAGAATCCAACAGTGTTCATCATCAAGCCCATCCTTTTTACAGTGAGTGCATGAAGATTTGGTCTTTTGTACAGTAATTTTCTTCAACTCTTTCCATTTCTTTTTTCTTTTTTCCTTATTCTTGCTTGCAGTGGTTTTTGATGATCCCCCAACTTCTGGGTTCACATTCTTGCCTCTAGCCTCTAGATGTGTAGCTTGAACATATACCTCATCTATGCTAGTGGGATTAAACATGAGAATTGTGTGTCTTAAGTAGCTGTGTAGACCACCTATATACTTCAACAGAGTTTCAAGTGAGTCTAAAGAAATTCCTAGAATCAAAGCTCTTTTCCTAACTTCTTGAGTGTAACTTTGTACACTTTGCCCTTTTAATTGTCGTAGAGTTTTCCAACTCATCATGGCTCACTGCATATAGGCTAGTGGATAGAATTGTTTTTTAATTGCAGAAACAAACTCACTCCAGACAGAAAGAATCTTACCATGCTTCTTCATGTCAGCTTGTGTCTTGCCTTCCCACCATACCAAGGTAGTGCCTCCAAGGCGTAGGCTGGCCAACTGATTCTTACTACTATCTGAATCAATGCTCTGCACTGTGCAATAAACATCAATATGTCTAATCTAATTATCCAGCTTCTCTGCATTCAACTCTCCATCATATATTGGTAAATCAAATTTAACATCTAGTTTAATCAAAGATGTCTTCTTTTTGTTTTCAGGGCTACTAAGAGGTCTGGGAAGTTTTTCTTCTTTCCCCTTGCCTTCAGAGTGGCCATGGAGGAGAGATTCTTCTGCTCCTTTATCTCGTTTGGAGTTTGGTGCATCTTCCTCTCTACATTTCTTAAATTCTCTATACATTTCCTCTACCATGGCTTTCATGGTCATGAAACTATCCATGAACTGAGGGTTTGATTCCAAGGGACTTTCTTTTGACATTATCCTCTTAGGATAGACTTCCAGTTTCAGGGTTAGTTTCAACCAACTCTCCTTATCCTAATTTAAGCTTTGATCTAGTTAGCATTCAACAACAAAATCCAACACAAGCTTGTCTAACCTTAGTAACCTAGAGCTCTGATACCACTTGATCTGGAATTTATCCAAGATAAAGAATTTAAGATATTACAGACTCATGTGCATGGATGTGCCTATGTTACTTTATGCAACGAATCGATAAAATTGCGAAATACACAGACACCGGAGCAGTTAGAGAAAACACAATAGTAAAAACATGTAAACACAACAAGTTTAATAAGGAGTTCACCCAATGCTCTTGAGCTACATCTCCTGGTCTAGCCTTCAATGGTGGCCTCTCTATTATGTTTTCAAAGCAGATTTTTTACAACAGTGAGCTTACTCAACATATATAAATCAATAGGACTGGACTTGGATTCCCCAAGTCTCTGGTGCACACAAACTCTCCTTACTGAAACTTGACCTCTATTGGTCACAGTAGTATGAGCTCAATCTAAGACTCACACATGACAGGTAAGTACAGAGGAGTTTACGTGAACCTCTCAAGCCCTCTCTGGAGTATACAAACTCTCTCTAACTCTCTTTGGCTCTGTCTGGCTTGATGCTACCTTCAGGTCAGCTCGAATTCTTCTCTCTATTCTCTGCTCTTGGCTTTTTGCCTTGACTAACTCACTGCCCCCTTTATTTTTGTCAGTTCGTGGCTTTAAGCCAATCTACTTTCTGACTGTTCGTTTATGCTTCCGGGCGCTCTAGTTCTCCTGCCTCTATGTACATTTGAATTCCTCTGTTCTGCATCATCATCACTATGTAATGCTTCACAGGGAGGTGGCCATGTATTTCGTAGCGAATTGAGTGTCAGTTCTCTTGGAAATGTTTGAACGGTCGTTATTTCCATTTTCTCCAAGATTTCCCATGAAATACGAATCCCTGCCAATGAATCGTCCATATTGGACTTCAAATCGCATATAATCTTGCTTTATCATCTGTCAAATCCAGTCATTCATCAGGATGTGCCTTTGCCATTGATATAGACCCCCCAGATCCTACGGTCACTGTGCATATTGGGCAGATAATTAGCTCGATGGTTACCCATTTGATATGCGCGGTTTTCTCTCTCCTCTGCTGGACACGTGTCACTCGCTGTGTGGCATCGGGCGGGACTCAGTCTAAACCGCTTACTGCCTCGAGGCCCTTCTGATATCCTGCCTAGTTTTTGTGGAATCCTACTCTGCTAGAACTATTCCACGTTTTATAACCTTTTCGGGTCCGGGCGCTTCGGGGCTTTCCTTCACTGAGGGGGACGCCCTGCGATAGCGCTAATCGTATCAAAATCTACTCCCATTCTTTGATCCGACTCCTGGTTTTGCCCGTTTGTCCCCAGTGCGTGTTACCATGGGCCCTCGGTCTATGCTCTTGAATGAGGATCCTCGTTGCTCTGTGTTGGTCACAATCTGCAACTGTCACAAGGATTCCTTCTGATAGCTCGATCCTTTTAAGACTTGAATCTTTTTGGCATAATTGAAAGAGTTCATGAAAACTTAGAGAGTGTTCTAGGATCCAATTCGGATCACAAGTTGACCTGTGTAAGAAGATGGTAGACAATGATTTTCATCGAGCCATGCAATAGTTTCCTTATCCCTCCTTAGACTGGTGGCAAATGTGCTTGTTAATTGATCACTAAAACCTAGTTCTTCAATCTTTTGGAAGACAACAAGGTAGCCTACATCTTGGAATGACTTCTTGGGAAATGGTGAAGCCATGATATCCTGTACTTTCATGGGTTAATACCTGATAATATGACCTCCCCTATGCTTCCTCTGATCAGTGGTTGTGGTTTCTAGATCCATTGTGAAACCCTAGCTCACTAGGAAGGGGAATTTAGGTTTAATGTTAAGAAAATAGGGGATTTGGGGCAGTTTTATGAATGGAGGGAGATAAAGGGGTTTGAGAGTGTCTAAACTCTTGGGGAAATTTTTAGGGGTAGGGATAGATGTTAGGGAGTGTAGGGAGGCAAACAATTTGGAAATGAGCGAGGGGAAAGGGCATATAAATGAAAAACATAGTCCTAGCCTAGGAAAGTGTAGTGCAGGCTAGGGTTTGTAAGGAAATGGAGGAAATGAGGGACATGGGTGAGGGGAAGTTTCAAGAATGGTGTATGGAGGGTGAGGGAGGGTATTTGAGGATGATATTTAGGGTTTTTCATAGAAAACGAATTAACAACACTATGAGACCAAAAGCGCAATAAAACCCTAGGAGAGGGTGATTTTTTGAGCTTTCAAGAATGAACTGAAGCAAAAGAAAGGTAGAGGAGAGGAAAGTGTATCCAACTTACTTTGTTAATGATGTGATGGAACCCATGGTTAATGAAGAAAACCCCTCAAAAAGGTAGATTTTTCTCCCTTTAGAAAAACACAGCAATTTGGAGAAAAGCGTAGCGCATCTGACAAAAGCACAGCGATGGAGGAAATTTTACACTTTTTTGGCAAGGAATTTATTTTCAGAGGGTGGAAATTCTTCTAGATGGTGCAGTGATGTCTTATGGGGGTGGAATAAGCAAATGGTTTTCTCCTTTGGTCTTCTTATAGGTTGGGGTGTTGATTTTCTCTTAGGTGGTGATGTGGCCCCACCTTGTCTTTTCACAAAATGATATGAATTTCTCGTATACTGCAACTTCAAACCTTATTATACATAATTACATCTTAATAAAGATCAAAATTCACTTTAGAGATAATTATAGAACACTTTTGCCTATTACTACTCCCACAATGATGATTTAGATGATGTCATGACCCTTTTTTGACCTTTTTGATGACTTGACCTAATGATGACATCTAGTGGAGTATGAAATTGATGATTTGGGCCATGAAACATGACTGACCATAAGATGAAGGGAGTAGAAAAACACCTAGACACATTAACTAGCGATCCATTTTTTTTTTGAAAACCTATTGAAACTGTAAAAATTTGACCTAGGACCCTATCAACCATATTGAAAAAGTACATTTGATCATCGATGATTGACAGGAATGACAGGCACTAACAGGACCCACCTTCATAGTTAGCTACGCTGACCAAAAAACCCTACACTCCCATTCCTTTTGGCAACAACCCACATAGCGCAGGCTACAGTCTCAGCCGAGGCAGTATTGGGGGATGCTAGAACCAGGTTTCTACATCAAGAGGATTATGTGATGTGTTCCTGCCAAACTTAGGGCTTTTCTTAACCTTCGCAAACCCTAACCCTTGAAACCCAGGATTTACAGTAATTAATAGTTAGCATATTTATGTCCTTCGCTGATTATGCTAAACATGCATAACATCATATAAATGAATAGATCTATGTCTTTCCGAATCTATTAAGAAATTTTCCGGATTAAATTTATTCAATAGATCAAAAATATAGTAACTTCAGAGATAAAATAGTGATACACGGATACACAGATAGTTCTTCAAAACAAGCCTTTATTATGCTTCAGATCTTCAATTACAGATCTTCCCAACCTTACGCACATAGCTACAGGGGCCTGTGCACTTAGCTACAGACATACCAAGGTCTCAGCGCACACAGCTACAAGAGCCTTCCCCTTCGCCCAAGTACAGAATAGATAAAATCAGATCCAGATCATGCACTATTCTTACTTAACTATCTTATGACTCTTCTATGACTTCCTTTTATATTCCTTTTCATTACAATACCATGGTCCGCGAACCATGAGAGGGTCTCAAAACAACTTGACTCTATTACACTATGGGGCTTTGACCTTCCTAAGGCCCCTTTGACTCCTATCAACCTATGCTATTAACACTCTACTCCTCAAAATGTGGAGACTTTACAATATTTAACAAAACTTAACAACATTTGACTGCAGGGGACCTCATCCCAACAAGCCCCCAACACAAAGTCGTGACTTGTCCCGAGTCACTATGTTGGTGTTGCCTCAACCTTTGCTTGCAGGCTACTGAATTCAATCTTAAAAATGCTTGAATAACTGTTGTTCCCTGTGCAATGGCTTGTCAAACTTTCTCAACCAATTTCTCCATCATTGGACCTTCGAATGCTGAAGATCTTCTAACTTGCTCCGGAAAGTCTGTGACAGTTGGCTTGCCTCGTCGCCCCATGGCTACGTCCTTGAGGAAATGATAGAGACCTTCTGACGCAACTCATCAATCTGGGTCTATATGAATTTCCCTTCTTGAAGTTTGGTGAAACCTTGCACAGGTGCTAAAGTTTGTGTTGTTGCCCTGATCTCATCAAACTATAGTTCCTTTTCATGGATGTCAGCTTCAATCATCTGCAAGTGTGGATCCTCCTACATCGAGGTCCATATCTCCATTGTTTTCTCAAACAATTGGCTGGGCTGCCTGACTGGAGTGGCTAGAGTGATCATATCTGCTTTAATAGCAGCCTCATGCTGCTCTCTGACTTCCTTAGGAGTGGTTGGATGTAACTTTAGTTGAAGCTCTGAAATCTGCAACTACAGCTCAAATAGTACCTTTCCAATTTAGTCCTTGGATTCCTTCACCACAACAACTAACTTGTGAATTTTTTCTGTGGAGGCCACCTCTGCTAGAATTTGGAGCTTAGGGAGCTTACTACATACTTGGATAAGTGTTGCCACTAGCTTCTGATTTTGCTACATCACCTCATCGCGGGCCCGCAAGGCCTGCACTTTTTCTGCAAAAATCTGTTGATTGTTAGTTTTTACCTCGTCTATAATCAACAATGCTCCTTTCTCATGGACGCGGAGGTCATCTGAAAAGCATTTGTGCAACTCATGCAAGGTCTAGATAGGAAGTGCTACAAGGCTGATACTTATATTTTTCTAGTACTGTGCGTGCTCCTGGTCACCGACTATCTCAAAATGGAGAGAGCCCCCTAGTAGTTGCATTGCTCGAAGCTCAGATTTGATTTTTGTAATGGTACTAAATTTTGGCATGCTCGTTTGATCCGCACTCACTTGCACCATGCTTGCCTAGATCACTCCTGTTTGGACCTATAATTCTTTTAGGCCCTGTTGCACTTTTTCCAATACCTTATTTTCAGTGGTGGAGCGGACAACATCACCTATCTCATCAAGGTCCCCCTTTGTGAGGACCAATGGTGTCGTACTCATAGCCTTATCAGACTTTTGCTTCTTGTGAGGTACCTTCGAACTTTGCTTCTGCCTCTTCCTAATCCTAAAGGGGGACTCTAAGTCTGCCGATCTAAAATAGGGGTCTACACCCTCTTCTTCTTCATCTACGGTTTCGACCTCTACATTAGTATGATATGTCTCAGGTTCCTCAAGGTCAATGGTGACCTGCGATGTTGCTACTTGCATAACTTTCTCCTTTTGTGCCGCCTTCTCTGTCATAGAGGCATTTTTCTTTTGGGATTCTTTGTCTTTCTTAGAAGCCTTTTGCGATTCTTTCTTCTTCTCTTTCATGGTCTTTGTTGTAGCTGTTGTTTTCCCCATTTCTCCCTCTCCGGCATTACTTGCTTCTGTAGCTTTGCTAGACAAGGTGAGCCAATTGCTCGGTCATTTGTTGATGAACCCCATAATGTCATCCTCCGTGAATAAATATGGAAACTTGTGCCATGTTCTTGCGACATCCTTCTTCACACGTATGGACAAATTGTGAAAATATGCTTTTAAATTTGTGATATTTGTGTACTGCGCATGTAGACTAGGTGACAACTGCGGTCATTGGTCAATCATGTTGGGTGCAGGAATTGCACTTAAGAAAACTCCTCAACACTTATTGTCAACCTGGGGGTTTCGTAAGCTTAGAGATGAAGCATAGGAAATGCCATAAGTGGTATGAACTTTTCCTATTCTTAATCCTACTTCTTAAAGGAAATGTTGCAGAATCAGACATAAAACAATTTTAAAGGAAATCAACACCAAAGAAACTCTAGTGCTGGAATGTAAAATAATAATTTGTAAGGAAATCAAGTAAAGGAACTTTCACACAACTGGAAGAAATATTAAATGCTAAAATGAAATACTATGTTTATCTCCAGTATAGATGGCTCACAGCTTGACAAGTGGGCCCTTGCAGATATCTGTTTCCCAATTGATTTTCCTTCTACACAAACAACCTATTCTTGTACCATTGCAATCTACTTGCAATAGTGCAAGTACATTACTTCTGTGCAAAGTTTACCTTCCTTACTGAAGATTTATGTTTTTGTGGAGGTGCTCTAAGCCTTAGGGCTTATAGCACTCTATTATTGTGGCAAAATAGCAGCTCTTACACCAAGACAGAGCTTCCTTCACCAAAGTTTCCAATTTACTTTTGAAAGAATTAAAAGACGTGTTGAAAAGAATTGCAATTGCAAACTAAATTCTGAGATAAATTATCTATGGAAAAGAAATGCTTTAATTAACTGAACCTTGCAATGAAATTCAACTTCATAAAGTGAAAACAATTCAGAATAATCAAAGCAACAATCAAAGTAATTTGCATGCATCAGCTAACTTCGGCAATTTGCTTGTAATGTTTCTCTCTCTTTTCTTAAGTCATAAAATGCAAGTGTAAAGTGTTTGTAATAATGTCCTTTCTTAATTCATATAAACATTCTTAGATCCTTCAGAAGTATACTCTTAATGTTAAGAATGATTACTGGAATTAACAATACTTTTGCTTGCAGGAATAACTGAAATGATAAGCAGAAATGTAACATTTGTTGTGAAGTAAATGAATAAACTAGAGTGCAAGAAACTACATGCACTGGTATAGGAAGAATCTTCCTGCATGACCTGAGTGGAAGAAAACCAAGACAAGAAGTGCAGGCAAGGAATTACAAGAAAGAAATAAGCTCAATCAAACTTCCAAACTACGGATCTATTCACACTTAATTATGAAATAAATTTAACTCAGAACTTCTGAAATAAATATAAGAACCATTCAAACCATGCAACTGCAAATAAATGTTTACACAAACCTTTTAAATGGAGAAAGCACAAGGGTAAATGAAGTGGGTTGGCTGGGACGTAGCTAACCAGCTCGTTTCCCGTTTAGGAAACGAAACAACTCAGCACTCAAGTACGCATAAAATCTAAGTTAGACACAATGTGTAGATAACATGGGGAGTTCCTTGTATTAGCTTGATCAAAAAATATACATGATGGCACAAATCCATCCCGAAGCTGAGGGCAATACAAAATTACACAGTGAATGAAATTACAACTTAGATCGCTCCCTGGTTCTTCCTACAGTCTACATTTTATACAGTCTTTTAGCCTTAGCCCAATTCTGCTAATTACAGTATTTCCTTATTCAAGCCTTTCGGCTGAACGGACTAACAACCAATATTACAAAATTGGCTAATAGTTATAATGGAATGTGAACTTTGCTAGCCGTAAACCGTCCTTGACATGTATCCTTGACTATACGCCACTGATATCCAACCTCAGTTAGTCCGCAACAAAACTAGGAGTCGTGGATGAAAATCTTCGCGTGGAAGGATTCGAACTATTACGGAGATCTCGGAGAAACATCATTGGCGGTGTAGTAATATTCTTGCATTGATCATGCTAACTCATAATTAACACTTAGTTCTTCAATTACTTTTAGGAAATTAAACATAAGTTACAAGTGATACTAATATGCATGAAATCTATGTAAAAATAATTAATAAAGCATTTAATAAATCTTAATTATGAAATATGAAGCATATGTAGGAATAGATGATTATCTTGGACTAGTGCAGGAATGAGAGGGTTAAGTAGAGATAAAACAGAGGTTAAAGTTTATGGAAATGGGGTAAAAATAGAGCAATTTGGGACACCAACATCCTCCCATCCCTAAGCTGTTGTGTGTCCTCACACAACATTTTACCTTCTGCAAAAAATCTTCAAAAATGGGTGGCCAGCTCTCAATCCTGTACTTCAATACTTATTCCTGCTTTCACTACCTTTGGCTTTTTACCTCGGGCTCTTTTCAGCTGATTAGTCACCTTCTTGAGGCATTTGTAGCATTTGGAAGCCCGATACTTCCATACTTTTACTTGTTGTTTCTGCTTCTTGACCTCTGCGAGTAGCTCTACCTCGCTTTGCTTTTGCCAATTTTGCTCCTTCATGACCTGGTTCAGAGCCTCTAGGTCATGAACTTGCTGCTCCAATTCTACTATTTGGTTATTGAGGTAGAGAGTAGAGGGTTTTGTGCTCAGATCTTCTGGTGTAAATACCTTCTCTGCAATGGACTCAAAACAAGTCCTATCATTGTCAAGATCAAGGTCATCCAGTGTTTGCATTATGACATAGCCAAAAGTTTCTATGCCCAGGGTTTCATCACCTTGTGCACTCAACTCCATATGGTTTTTAATGCTCTATTCTTCCAATTCTTCAAGGGATTCAATACCATATTCATTTAAACCAACATGGGTTTCAGTACCCTATTCCTCAAAAACAACAAGGGCTTTAGTACCCTGTTTCTAAAGTACATTGAGGGTTTCGATGTCCTGTTCATTGAAATTATCAAGGGTCTCCATGTGCTATGCCTCATCATCCTCGTGACCCTTTGCTTGAACTTCACCTGCACTTGGTGTCATCTTCCTCTTTCTTAATTTGTGAACAAAGGTAGACAACAATATGTCGTATTCCACGTTCTCCTTGTTTACCACGGTGTGGGCTACTGCATCTGCAAGAAATGAAAGGTTATGATCTTTAGGTGAAACTTGGGGTGATTCAGCAATCATAATCGGAGAGATTGACTGATTCTTCCCTGGAGAGACAGTCTTCTTCCTCGTCGAGGTTCTATTTTTTCTTTTCTTTGCCGAGGGCAGAGTGTTTTCGACATACTTCTTTTCTGCTTGCGTCGGCTTGCTTTTACCTTTTTCTTGGCAGGGGATGATGTCTCTACCTTCCTTTTATTGCTTGTACTCTTGCTAGCAGACTTCCCTGCACTCCTTGCTTGAAACTCCTTCAGGAATGCCTCCTAGGTCACTCCCTTTTCTTCCAGCACTTTCTTGACGAGGATTGTGATAAGCCCATGATGATATACCTTATTCACGACTTGGCTTGCGTTCACACTCTGCACACCGTTCGCCATTTACTTGAGACTTTTGAGTAGGTAGTAAGGGAAATTAACAATTTTTCCCAACTCAAAGTGTAGCAACAGCCGAATGTGATACACGAACGCTAATGTATAACATCCCTCGCAGGTCACAAATTTCTGCAATATGAACAGAAGGTCTCCCCATTTCTCGATCATGGCACTCTACGGAAGTCCCTTCTTCCAATCAACCTTAAGCTTTCTATCAACCACAAACTAATGCCATCGTTTCTTCCCGAGCCACTCCTTTTTTAACCACTACTCCTGTGTAGTTGGCAAGCCTGTAGCTTGCACAATGGACCCCTCCATGACTTCGAATTTTGATGAGCCGACCCTGACTCGGCCTCCTTTAAATGTCTTCACGAACTCCAATACCATAGCCATGTCGAAACCGTTGAACTTCTCTAAGAATGGAAGGAACCTGGATTCTTGCAATAGTGCAAGATTGTTTTGGTATTCGGTGGTCTACTCGATCTCCTTCAAGGACGATGGCTCATTCCTTACAGGTGCTATGTTCGAATTACACTTCACAATTCTTGGTCACGACCTCAAAAGGATTTCAGTGAGTGATACCAACAATTGCTGAGAGCTTTATGATGGAGTTTCATCCATCCTCCATCTTTTTAGTCCCACCCAACCAATCATGGTGAAAACATCTCCTCGGATTAGATGTAGATATGTATCAGTGTGCTACGAGTGAGCAATAATGATTGGATGTGGTGGAGGCTTATGCGGTAGTGATGAAATGGTCATAATGATTGGGTTACAAGGTAAGATAATAATGAACAAGTAATGTGAGATTGTTTCAAGGGAGATGAATATAGGTTATCAGACAATCAGCACTATCCCACAATCTACCTCATAATTTAATCAAGGCATATTTCAATACTCATTAAAAAAAATAGATTTCAGAACCCAATATATCTTGCACTTTAAAAAATTTCCTAAGTCAGTAAATGATAAAACAGAGTATTAATTAAAATATATAATACTATGATCTATCAATACTTGTGCAGGGCAATAAAGTTCCATAAACATCCTTCATAAGACACTCCTGGACTGTGTGAAATTTATTTTACACTTGCTTCCATAGTTGGCCGCGTTCCTGCATTGATCTTGCTTGCACTTCACCATGCTTGCACTGACTACTTGCACTGCACATCTTGCACCAGGGATTTGACCAAAAGAAAAATTCTGATAGAACATAATTGTTGGATTAAAAAAAAAATTGCCTCAATATACAAAAAATGTTTTATTCGCCATCCTTTGGTGTTTCATAAGCATGCCTTCTGGTTTGACTGCATCAAATTTTGCAATCAATTTATGAGGGAATAAAGAAGTGACAAAAGTGTAATTTTTAGAATGGGAAGGAACATTACAACAAGGATTCCAAAAATAATATCACCAAGGGGGATAAATGAAATGGGATGTGGAAAAAAATTCAGGAGAAAAGAGGGATTTTACGAAATCAAGTAGGGTAGTTTTCTTAGAAGAAAGAGGAAGGTAATTCATTAGGGATTTTAGAAAAGAAAATAGTGGGAATATTCGAAATGGGAAATCAAAGAAAGGTAGAGTTGTTTTACCTTGAAAATCTGCCTGCACTGGTGCCGGAAAAAGTAATTGCAGCGGGAATTAAGCGTTTCCTTGGACAAAAAATTGCCATGCTAGTTACCCCAAACTTAGGTAAGGGCTCGGTTTCTCGAACTTGCTTCTTCTTGGTGGAAACAAGCATATCTAAATATCAACTAACATTCCCTTTTTATTAAAATTTCGATCTTCCTGCTAGCATGTTGGTTTTCAAGTTGATCCTTCTGCAATCATGTCAGTCAACTAATTTTCATAATTACAGGAATTTTTTTTCTTTTTTTATACTTTTTATTTTTGTCATTTTTTTCTTTTATTATTATTATTGTTTTTTTTAATAAGGACAAGAAGGAATCAAATCTTGAACAGGTTGGTGTTGCTACCTACCAACTCCTTTTCAATTTGCTGTTGGACTTGCTACATAAAATCTCCTTTAGTAAGGGGTTGAAAATATACCTTCAATCGAGGCCCATTTACCAGGAACACAGAATTTTGTGCATCAATAGTTTTAATTTCTACCGCTCCATTTTCAAACACTTTGACCACCTCTTAGGGTCCCATCCAGCGTGTGTGGACTTTTCCTTTAAAATATTTGAATCTAGAATCATAAAGGAGTACCCAATCACCTGGTTGGAATTGTTTTTTCCGAATGGACTTGTCATGGCACTTCTTGCGCTGCTGTTGAACCAAGACGTTCTGCTAAACAACATCCCGTTGGAATTCGTCTAACTCATTCAACTATAGAAGACGCTGCTATTGTGCTTCAGAGAGATCTAGCCCCAATTTGACTGCAGTCCTAAAAGTCTTAATCTGGAATTCTATTGGCAAGAGGACTTGTTTTCCGTACACCAGCTCATATGGTGTGTGTCCTATGCTGTTTCTCCAAGTGGTTCAGTATGCCCACAATGCTTTTGGTAATTTGTCAGCCCAATCCTTTCTGTGAATATTTACCATCTTTGTGAGGATGGACTCAATAACCTTATCTGTGGACTCCACTTGACCATTTTCTTGCGGGTGATATAGTGTAGATTTCCTATGCCGTATCTTGTACTACTCCATATCACCCTGTACTAGATTAGAAATAAACTGCAGTCCATTATCAGAAGCAATTTCTCTAGGCACAACAAATCTAGTAAAGATTTCAGTAAAAATAAAATCAACAACAACTCTTTCAGTAGCAAAAGAAACAACTTTAGCTTCTACTCATTTTGTAATGAAATATGTACAAACCAAAATATGCTTTTTATTTAATGATGTTGGATTTATTGGTCCTACGAAATCAATGGCCCATTTTTCAAAAAGCTCAATCATAACCCGAGGACATAAATGAATTTCATTGGTTTGATTAGGCTGGTCAACTTGCTGACATCTATCACACCCTTTGACATATTGTTTGGCATCCTTAAACATGGAAGGCCAAAAATAGCCAGCTCCTAACACTTTGTATGTAGTCCACTTATTGGCGAAGTGACCCCCGTAAGGTTCATCATGGGTAGATTTCAAAATATCAAACACTTCTTCCTCTCTTACACATCTACGGATAATGAGATCTGCTCCGGTGTAAAAGAGGTCTCCTTGAATCCAAGAATATGCAACACTTTTCTGTATGATATTCCTCTTTTCATGAGCGGATAAGTGAGGTGGTAATTTTCCAGTGACTAAATAGTTAGTTATTCCAGCAAACCATGGGGATTTTGTTGACACAGCAAAAAGATGTTCGTCAGGAAATTCACCATCAACAGGAATTGTTTCACTAGGATTGTTTAATATTAAAAGATAATCTGCTACTAAATTTGATTTTCCTGGTCTATCAACAATGGTAATATTAAATTCCTGTAACAATAATAACCACCTAGTCACCCTACCATTAGTTAATGGTTTATTCATCAAATATCTTATTGCAGAATGGTCAGTATGTACAAAGATTTCATATCTTGTAATATAATGTCTGAATTTATTAATGGAAAAAATTACAGCTAAAAACTCTTTCTCAATAACCGTATAATTTAGTTCAATGGGTGACAAGTTTTTTTTTTTTAACTGTAACGGTTATGGAATTTTATTGAATCTGGTGGAAAAGGAGAGGGGCTTTGCCGAGGCAGCCCTGCTTACAACTTGCTTATGCTTCTAATACAGCTGCTGAAACAATCTATTATGGTGGAGTTTCTATGAAGCTATCCTCATTGATGAAGAGCCGCCCTCTGACCAGTGCGCTTCCTTTGTTTGCCATCAAGTCCGCTTCACTGTTGGAAGTTCTGAGAATATGATATAATTTGGTGGTTGTAAAGTATGAAAGAGTTCTTTTTAGCCTTTCCAGAGTTCTGTTGAGGCCTGCATTTCGGAATAACTCTCCCTCCCTCAACTTCTTTATTAGGATCTCCGAGTCTCCAAAGATCTGGATATCCTTGACCCCTTTTGCTCTGGCAATTTGGCAGGCTTTAAGGAGGCTGAGAAGTTCTGCTTGATTGTTGGTCTTCACGCCGAGGCCCCAGTAGAAAAAATCTCTGGAGCGCCCTTCAGGAGAGAAGATGATCCCACCGGCGCCCGAGGGGCCAGGGTTACCTTTAGAAGCCCCGTCAAAGAATATTGTATGAATGTTTTGAGCTCTCCACCACTTCTGGAATGTTTCATCAGCATCTCTTTTCTTCCAGGTTGGGTGCTCTAGATTAGGTGCAAAGAGAGTTTTCCTGTTTTGCAATGTAAGCTTTCCAATCCAACGCTTCTCCACCTGCTGTAGAGTTGCATCTTCTTTATAGTACTGTTGTTGCACCGTCTCTAGGAGAAGAGATCTAGCCTTGGCTGCTACCTGCAAAGAAGTTAACTGGTGATCCTTGAAAACCTTCTGATTGCGGGCCAACCAGATTTTCCAGCAGACGAACTTGGGCAGCGCATTCCAAATTTTATTCCAAATCGATTTTTGCTGTATGTGTCGAGGGTACCGACGGCTCCATTCAGAAAAGAGATCCGGAATTGTTATGTGAGCCGGGGAGGTTATATGAAGATCTTGCAGCGTATGTTCCCAAACTGCCTTTGCAAATTGGCAGTCGATAAAAAGGTGTTGCACAGTCTCGGCGTGGCTTCTACAGAGGGCGCACCAATGAGGGCCGGCAAAATTTCTTTTTGCAAGGTTATCACCTGTTAGGATCTTATTATGGATAAGGGTCCAGACAAAAAAATTGATTTTCGGAAGAGCAGTGGGAGCCCATATATTTTTCCAAAGCGCTGGACTGTGCTTGCTGTTTCCTTTTATTTGATAAGCTTTGTATCCTTCCGCAGCAGAGTAATCGCCAGAATGGCCCCAACCCCATCGATCTGTCATTGCTCTGTGGATCGGGGCGGCCTCTTCGAGTTGCTCCATGAAGGTGTTCAGGTGATGCTGTAGATGGGCTGGTGGTGCAGGGATTGCCCAACCTGTCCAATCGCCTTGCTGGTCCCATTCAGATATGTCATAGAGACTTGTCTTCCCGGAAGAGGTTAACCACTCTATTAAACCTGCGATTTCTTCATTTTCCTTTATGGCATCTCGCCCCATTATCCTATCATTCCAGATGCTGGTTTTCTTGCCATTCCCCGGGATTCTGTAGATTTTACTCTTGAAAATTTTGCTGCTCTTGAGACAGAGTTTCCACAAAAGAGTGCTGTTGGCTGTGTGGTCCAATCTAAGGTTTCTTAACTCATCACTGGTAGTGTATTTTGAGCGAAGCGTGGCGCTGACAGGGTGACTTCGCTCTTTATACATTTTCCACAGGATCTTACTGCCTAGAGCAAGATTAACCAAAGAGGGATCTTTGATTTGGAGACCTCCTTCATCGAAAGGCTTCTTGACTGTTTCCCAGTTGACCAGGTGCAGTTTCTTGTCGTTGCCCCTGCCCCCTTGCCAGAGGAAATTCCTAAGAAGAGAGGAGATTTGGTCCATGATATTTCTGGGAGCAAGCAGAAAGGCAGCCTGGTAAATTATTAAAGAGGAGAGCTGTGATTTGATTAAAACAACCTTACCTCCTTTTGTCAGCCAATGGCCTCCCCATTTCGAGATTTTGGCTTTGAATTTGCAGATTATGTCACTCCACAGCGATCTTTTGTTCACTCCTGAGATTATAGGGAGACCGAGATATCTGATGCTCTCCCATTGTGAATGCCCTTTGAATCCAAGAGTGTTGGCTATGTTAATGAGTTCCTGGTGGTTTGTATTCCAGCTGAAGACTTCGCTTTTGCTTTCATTTACCAATGCTCCTGAGACTTTGCAGTAGCTCCTAATGACCTTGCCACAGGCTTTTGCAATTCTGATTGAGGCACCCCCCAGAAGAATCGAATCATCTGCAAATAAAGCATGGTTTATGGGACTTAATCTACTGGTGATTTTGAGGCCCGGGATGGAGCCTGACAGTCTTTTGTCTTCGAGTTTTCTGCTTAATGCTTCTGCCATTATGATGTAGAGATAGGGAGAGAGAGGGCATCCCTGCCTGATGCCTCTCTTCGCTTTAAAGAAGTTTGCAGGTCTGCCATTTATGAGAGGAGCTATCCATGGATTGTTCATGCAGGCTTTTAGAAGATTGACAAACTGAATGGAGAAGCCAAAGGACAGCAAGACTTTGCTGAGAAATTCTCTATTAACTCTGTCGAACGCGTTAGCCATATCTAGCTTTATTAACATGCCTTTCTCCTTTCTCTGTTGGCTTGTGTGGATGGTCTCTTGAACTTGGATGACGTTGTCGAGGATGTGTCTACCCTTCACAAAACCTCCTTGAGATGTTGAGATGATTCTAGGGAGCAAGGGCTTCATTCTATTGGCCATCAACTTTGCCAAGATCTTATAGGAAGCATTACATAAGGAAATTGGCCTGAATCTGGCAAAAGTTTCCGGGTTATATTCCTTGGGGATCAGAGCTAAGTAGGTTGAGTTGGTGCTACCACCTACTTTGGCTTTTGACATGAATCCCCTTACCATCCTTTGGAGGTCATATTTTATTATGTCCCAGCAGACTTTGTAGAAATGAATGGAAAAGCCGTCCGGTCCGGGGCCTTGTCAGAGTCCATGGACCAGATGGTTTTGATAATTTCTTCCTCTGTGACAGGTTTACATAACTCTGCATTGTTCTCAGGCGAAATTAAGGAGGGTATGTGTTTGAGAAATTCTGCTTCCTCCATTTCTTCACCTTGATCATCCGAGCTGAAGAGATTCTGAAAGTGTTGTTCTGCAGCCTCTTTGACTTGTTGATTGCCCTTGCAGATTTGGCCCGTCCTAGTCTTTATTTCTGTTATGTGGTTCCTAGACAATCTAGCCCTGTACTGCCGGTGGAAAAAAGAGGTGTTGCGGTCCCCTCCTTTTAACCACAGGCTCCTTGATTTTAGTCTCCAATATTCTTCCTCGTTTCTGAAAGATTTATAGGCTGCTCTCTGCGCTCTAATTTCCTTTTCCAAGAGGTTTTCATTAATAACTTTGCTTTCCATATTGTTTTGCAGGGAATGCAGGGCCTGGACAGCTGCAACTCTTAGAGAGGTGGGGTTGGGCGCTGGCCTCTTGATCCATTCTTTCAAAGCTTTTTTAGTGAGCTTCAGTTTTTGCTCCCAAACAAAGCTTGGGGATCCTGCAATGGGGGTGTTCCAGGATGCTTTCACCGTGTCCATAAAGCCTTCTCTTTCAATCCACTGAGGAGAGAATCGAAAGGGAATGGGGCCCGAGTCTTCTTCATCTTCTAGGCAGAGCTGAATTGGCTTGTGATCCGAGGACAATTTGGGCAGGATTTTTGAAGATATGATTTTCTTGTTCATGAGGAGAGATTGTACTAGAAAGCGATCGAGCCGGGCAGAGATGTGGTCTGTTCCAGATCTATTATTTGACCATGTATATAAACCGTGTATTGGGTTAAGGTCATGAAGATCCCAAGTCTGAGCGATTTCCTCCACTACGCCCACCATAGGGTCCTTGTGATCAGTGCCTCCTCTTTTTTCTTTGGCTTTCAGGACTATATTGAGATCACCCGCGAGGATGATGTTGTTAGGGGCTTCCTGTTCAAGGAAATCTGCCAAAGACTTCCAACAGTCTCTTTTTTCTGAATAGTTAACTGGAACATAAAGATTGACCAAAGAGATAGTTAACTTACTTGAAGTGTGGGTGAGTTCTGTGTAGATCCAGTGCAAGGTCTCATGAGTGCTAATCAGCTGGAATATGTCTCCATTCCAGAGCGTTGCCAGGCCTCCCGAGGATCCCCGAGCGCTGACAGCTATGCCTGAGTTCTTCTTCCATTTTGAGTTTCCGGTTTCTAGCAGGGCTTGTCCTGCTATCTTAGTCTCTTGGAGCATGAGGATATCTGCAGGTTCCGATTTTAGAAGGTCTTTTACTGCTTCGACTTTTGCGGGGCTCCCCACTCCTCTGCAATTCCAAGAGACTAATTTCATTATTTACCTATGCTTGGGGTGGAACCGCCCTTGGAAGTCCTGGGCCTGTTACTTCTCCCGATTGTCATTTCTATCGTGGATTGGCTCCCTTGGGTTTTGAACCTTTCTGCTTCTTCTTCTCTTTTTTCTTTTCGGGATTTCCTTCCTGGTCTTTTTAATGGCCTCTCATAGAGTTCTTCTTCTGAAGACTCAGAGCTTATGGGCGGCTTTTTCTTCGCTATGTCAGCATACGTGGGGCTTGAGGGGCTGCCTTGGTTGGCTTCAATGTGGATTTCACCTCCTGCCTCTTTGCTTTTTGATGGGGTTTCCTCAGGATGCTCATTAACCTGAGCTTTGGTCAGCTGATCTGGTTGCGCCTCCTCAGATCCTTTTTCGTTATCTCCCGTTTCCTGAGCTGGGGTATCATTGTTCTTGTCACTTGTTGGAGCGCTTTTTCCTGAGTTTTTCTTTGCTTGGACTGATCTTTGGACTAAGGTCCATTGTTCTCCATTCTGTTTCTCAACCTGTTCCTCTGTTTTCTTCTTACAGTTCTTGGCGAAGTGGCCATAGCCATGACAGTGTCTGCATTTAAATGGGAGTTGTTCGTAATCAAGCTCTTGGATGTGAGACCAACCTGCAACCGTGAGCTTGATCGCTTCCGGCAATCCTTCTTCGAGATCCACTTCGACGCAGATGCGCGCACAAGAGTATTGATCTCTTCTTACTGCCTGATCTATATACTTGCCTAGAGCGTTCCCAATGGTCTGGAACGACTTTTGGTTCCAGCAGTGAAGGGGCAGATGGGGAAGTCTAACCCACACCGGCACCGCGGATGGAACATCTTGAGTGGGATCAAAATCTGGATTCCATTGATTTAGATAGAGTCCCTGCGGCCCCATGAAGTAGGGGCCATTTCTGAATATTAGGCTTCTGTCTTCTGAGCATTCAAAGACAAAGACGAAGTACCCTTTGCCCACGAAGTAACTCTTCACTCCATTTTTTATGAGAGGTTGCCAGTTTCTTTGGGTCCAATCCTCCACAGATTTGGGAGAGGGCCATAGGCCTGTAAACTGGCCAATGAGGCCTTTTTCAGACAGATTCAGAGCGGCTTTGCAGGTATCCTCCTCTGGCAGGGCAACAGAAGGGATCGAGTCCAACCTTTTAATGAATTTTTGCTGGGTCTGAGAAGGTTGCCGAAGAGATCCGTTCGCTATCAGATTCTTGAAAGCTGAAACTTCAGGGGGCGGATCCGGAGGGGGAGAAGGGCCCTCAGGGGACTCCATCTGATTGCAGAGGGAGGGGGGGAGCTGTGCGTTGGGGCGCAGCAGCCAGCACAGGGCGGCGGGCTCAGAACCCTAGCTGCGGGCCGAGCTCTGAAAAATATATCACTATTAAAATTTTCAATGGGTGACAAGTTTTTACTAATGAAATAAATAGCATAATATTGTTTGTCTTCTTCTTGTCCTAAAGCTGCACCAATAGCAGTATCTGAGGCATCAGAGGAAATATGAAATGGTAGGGACTAGTTTGGTCCTCTCAAAACTGGTGCTTGGACTAGTTTTTCCTTCAATGTCTCAAAGGACTGTTGGCAAGCTGTGGACCAAGAAAACTCACTATCCTTAGCCAAAAGTTGGAAAAGGGGGGTAGATATCTTTGACAAATTCTCAATGAATCTCCTATAGTAGCCTGCATGTCCTAGAAAACCTCTCACTTCCCTTTGAGTTTTGGGTATAGGGAGACTCAAAATAATTTCTATTTTTGCAGGGTCAACCTGGATACCTTTGTTAGAAATAAGATGGCCAAGAACCACCCCCGCCTTGCACATTAATCTGCATTTTTTGTCACTCAAGGCGAGATGATATTCTTGGTAGCAAAGAAGCACTTTTTCTAGATTCTTGAGGGCTTCCTGAAATGAATCACCAAACACAGAAAAGTCATCCATATAGATTTCTACACACTCAAGGTCAGCAAAAATAGCCAAGACTGCCCTTTGAAAGGTAGCCGGGGCATTACATAGCCCAAAGGGAAGCACTCAGTAAGAAAATGTACCCCATGGACATGTAAAAGTGGTTTTGTCTTGATCCTTAGGTGAAATCTGTATCTGGTTATACCTGCTAAAGCCATCTAGCAAAGAAAAGTACTTCTTACCAACAAGGGTATCAAGTACTTGATCAATGAAAGTAAGGGGGAATTAATATTTGAGAGTGGATTTGTTCTGTTCTCTGTAGTCAATACAAATGCACCATTTCCCATCTTTTTTCGGGACTAATACCAATGGAGAGACCCACTGGCTATCAGAAATAGGATAGGTAAAATCAACATCTAAGAGTTTTTGCAATTCTTCCTTTACAACATCTCTTAGAGCTGGGTTCATTAGCCTTTAGGGTTGTCAGATAGGTCAGGCTCCATCTTGAATATAGATATGGTGTGAAAAAGTTTCAGGAGGGATGCCTTTCATATCTTCATAGCCCCATGCAAAGGCATCAAGATGGTTTCACAACAAATTCACAAGTTGCTCTAGTTGGGAAGGATCCAAGTTTGAACTGATATGCAAGGATTTACCTGGACTAATCTCAAAAAGAGTGGTATCAAACTCAAGAGTACACAGAGGTGTTGCTAGAGATGGTGGCAAGGGAGGTAGAGAGTCATATCTTTCCTGAAAATCTAGACTAAAAATCTGACTCAATGACTCAAAATTAGGCATGATGTCTAAATTATTCAGGAAGTGTTGAATCTCACCCTCCTACGAGAACTGAGCATTCTGATGTATCAAGGAAACAAATTGAGTCTCCTCATCACTACTGTAGTCTAACCATAAAGTGTTTGGGAGCTTCCGAATGGATCTAGCGGGTGGATACAAGGTGACCGTCTTCCTGGAATCTCCATGGGAAATGTACATGCCACCATAACGACATCCGATATAAGAATCGGCCATGACAAGCCATGGTCATCCCAAGATCAAGGGATGTCCTCCCACAGGATTATTTTGTTGAAGCACAATGAAATCTGTGAGATATTCCCAAGAGTCTAGGGAAACAACCACATCATCCAACACCCCTTCCGGCTTGATTTTAGATCTATCTGCTAGTTCGAGCACAGTGGGAGTAGGACAAATGTGGAGCAATCCAAGTTGATGCATGGTTTGCTTGGTCATAATGTTACTGGTTTCCCCCAGGTCTATAAGTACATTGGAGATGAGGACATCACCTATTTGGATAGAGACAACAAGGTTTCTGGGGTCGGTATATTTCTCCATGTGCATACACCCCATCATTAACTCTGCTGCTCTACCAACAAATTGAATGGTTTGAGGTTCTAATCTTCTCCTTCCTGGCTTCTTGAGATAGAGTTCCCTAATGATTTTTGTGCAGATGGGGATCTCTTTAATAGATTGGAGCAAAGGTACCCTTATGAAAAGGTTCCTAAGCTCAGAAGCCAGGCTAGATTTAGGAATGGGGTCTTTCTTCTCCACAACTAACCTCTCTAGATAGGGAGGTCGGTTGGAAGAAGATGACAAGGGCTCAGAAGGTACGAGGATAGGCTGAATGGTGTCATCTTTTTCAGAATGGTCAGGAGTTTCCTCCTCTCCTTTCTCATTGATAATCACCATAGGCTGCTTTTGATTTTCTGAGGTTACTATCTTCCCTGATCTCAATTGGAGGTCATTGACTCCAACTGGCATAGACTGATATTTGGATGAAGAAAGTGGGTTCATAGAATGGATCATTTGTACCGCTTTATTATTGGGGTTGGGTAAAGGTTGAGCAGGTGGCTGAGAAGGTAGAAACGGTGGAGGTAAAGGTAATGGTGGCATTGGCTGACTCATCTGAGGTAATGATGGTTGTGGCATTGGATAAGGTGCATGTGTAGGAGGGTGTGATTGCATAGGTGCAAGATAGGAATGATGTGAATGGTGTGAATGGTTTGGCCCTCTCCATCCTTGTTGCCAATATTGGGAGGGTTGTCCATACTGATATTGGTTCCAATGCTACCAATGTTGAGAGTGACTAGTGTTAGGATAGAAATATGAATGTGCATTATAACAAAAAAAATGTAGTGGAGGTTCAGGAGCCATACCTGCACTTACCTAAGGCCAATTTCTTCATGCTCCCATAGCATGTAGTGATTCAGCTTCAGGTTTTCCTCCCTCAAGTACATATTTCACCCTAGGTATGGAGGGACATTTTTCTGTGGCATGCTTCTCTGCACAAATTGCACATTTATTAGTTTCTTTAATATTGAGAGGACATTCTCTTAAAAGATGTTTTCTTCTACATTTTGGACAAAAAATAGACAATGACTCTTGTTCCTCTACAAGTTTTCACTGAAAATTCAAAGAATCTATTTGTTTACTAACAGTATTCATTATTTCAATTTTTCATATTGTCCATTTTGTTTTCTAATCCAATAATCATAGCATCAGTAGATTCAGTTTTCTTATTTCTATTCTAAATTCCTTTACCGGATCTATATTGGTTCCTCGAGATTTTCCTACACAAGTCATAGATTTGATCAAAAGATTTATGAGCAATATCCCCTTGTCCTAACAAATTTAGATTATTCCTAGCATCATCAGTAAGCCCCCATAGGAACAAGGTTCTAATGGTAATTAGATCAAATTTGTGTTTTGACCTTTGGAGGATGTACACGAATCTCTCCAAGTAGTCCTCTAGAGTCTCATCATCATTTTGCACAACAGTAAAGATTTCATCTTGAATATCTCTAGTTTTACAAAATTCCTAGTATTTTGACAAGAACACTCTCTTCATTTGTTCCCAAGAATATATAGTGTTTCCTCCAAGTCCCACGAACCAACGGAGTGCTGCATCCTTGAGAGTTGTGGGAAACAACTTTAACTTCTTGGCATCAAATGAATAATCATAACTTCTACACAAAATATCAAACTCAAATAAGAAATAGTTTGGGTCTTCATGTATCTTACCATAGAAATGAGGAAGAGTTGATGGTGAAATATTTTTCATTTGTAATTGTGTATCAAGTTCCACAATTGGGAATCCAAAAGTGGACTCTTCCTCATTTACCTAATTTTCACCAGTTCCTTCTACATGGTCTTCCTGATCTGCCATTGTTGTTTTTCCACATGAGTTGCTCTCAACAGGCTGAGAAGGCTGACTATGGGTTCTAATAGACTCCTTCTTCCCCTTTGTGGGTTGTGTCACACCTGGACTACTGCTACCAGAGCCCAAATGGACTATTCTTGCATGATGAGTCTGAGTTTTTTTGGACTTTCTGCCTGCAAAAGAAGGCCCAATATGAGATTTGGTTTTAGATTTATTAGTATTTCTTTGGCCCCTAGTGGGCTTCAGACCCCTACCTCTTTTAGGCATTCATTTCAAAAAAATGACAAAATGAAATTCAAATAAAAGCTGCAATTTCAAAAATAACTCAACACCTATAAATTCCTTCAAACAATAGAAGCACACTGTAGGGAAAAAAAATAATAGCAGACTTACCCCTATTGCAAAAAATGGAAAATCCTTACCAATTCAAATTTCCTCCCCAGCAACGGCGCCAAAATGTTGGGCGCAGGAACTGCACTTAAGCAAACTCCTCAACACTTAATTGTCAATCCTAGGGTTTCGTAAACTTATAAACGAAGCACATGCAATGCCAGAAGTGGTATGAACTTTTCCTATTCTTAATCTTACTTCTTAAAGAAAATGTTGCAGAATCAGATAGAAAACAATTTTAAAGGAAATTGACACCAAAGCAGCTCTAGTGCTGGAATGTAAAAGAATAATTTGCAAGGAAATCAAATAAAGGAACTTTCACACAACTGGAATCAATCTTAAATGATGAAATTAAATACTATTTTTATCTCCAGTATAGATGGCTCACAACTTGACAAGTGGGCCCTTGCAGAGATTTGTTTCCCAATTGATTTTCCTTCTGCACAAACAACCTGTTCTTGTACTATTGCAATCTGCTTGCACTAGTGCAGGAACAATACTTCTGTGAAAAAGTATATTTTACCTTCCTTACTAAAGATTTATGTTTTTGTGGAGGTGCTCTAAGCCTTAAGGCTTAGAGCACTTTGTTCCTGTGATAAAAGACCAGTGCTTGCACCAAGATACAACTTCCTTCACCAAAGTTTCCAATTTACTTTCAAAAGAATTAAAAGACGTGTTGAAAAGAATTGCAATTGCAAACTAAATTCTGAGATAAATTATCTATGGAAAATAAATGATTTAATTAATTGAACCTTGCAATGAAAGTCAAATTCATAAAGCAATAACAATTTAGAATAATCAAAGCAACAGTCAAAGTAATTTGCATGCATCAGCTAACTTCGACAATTCACTTGTAATGTTTCTATCCCTTTTCTTAAGTCATAAAATGCAAGTGTAAAGTGTTTGTAATAACATCCTTTCTTAATTCATATAAAAATTCTCAGATCTATTAGGATATTCCGACACATAGGAAGTAGTTAAATATAACTTGGTCTAGTGCAGAGTTAGGTAAAGTGTGTTTCTTTACTATGTACTTTTGTAACTTACAATCCAACGGTTCATTCTTTCCTCGGTATTACTGACACTTGATCTGTGGCTTAGCACCCGATTGGTCCATGATCTCTATTTAAAGAGCATGGAGGGTCATTTGTAGGGTAACCGTTCATGAGAGAAGCTTATGTAAAATTTCATTCTTTTATTAATAAATTGCCTGAAGTGGTCGCGTTGGCTCAGGCCGTGGACTGTTTCCCTCTTTGAGGGTTTTAACCACGTCAACAATACTAGTGTATTGATCTGTGATCTATTTGTGAGCAGTGTACTTGGGTGTTCTGCCTGAGGAACTTACCCTGTAAATTCCTACATGGTATCAGAGCTATTTGAGGACCGCATCTGTAGAACTGCATCCGACTGTCGTTTCCTAGATCTATTGCTTCTAACTGCTTTCAGGCCGAGAGGACTATATTGTGTTAGGAGCATCTGTTCTAGTGAGGAGCCCCTTTCGTTTCATGCAAAAAGGTTTCCGGTAGCCCTAGCTAACTCCAAAAACAGAAAATCAGAAACATTGAGGAAAATATTTAGTTTTGGGCTAAAGCTAACTTCAAGCCGTAAGGTTTGTTTTTTTGTATGTCTGTGTTGGGTTTTGTGTTTTTTGTTTTGTAGGCAAAAAAAAGAGCTTTTTCAAGTAATCACACACCCCTTTCCTCTTTTCCAAAAGTTACTAACCTTTTAATCTAGCTCACTTGGTCCAAAGCTACTTTATGAGAGTAGAGGTCCTAAGTTCAAGTCTTTCTCTTTGTTGAGATAATTAGATCAAGTTTGGGAAGGGGTGGATTTTTTTAAATATAACATTATCATTCATTTCCGCACATTCCTGCACTTCGTTGGCATCTTCAACAACTTTTCTTCAAAAAGCCACAACTTCCTCATCCGGAAGCCATTTTCAGAGCCATTTTTTTTAATTAGCCTAATTTTTCGAGATATTTCCATTGGAACACTTAGTTTTAACATCTATAACTTCAGTTTCTGTTAAAATGGAAAGTCCATGCCAAGTTATTCTTGACAGCACCAACTACTTCCAATGGTGGTCCTACATTGTGGATTTACTTAGAAGTAAAGGTCTTTACAGAATAGCCTCAGGCCAAGAAACCAAACCGAAAGATGAAGTTAAGGAAGCCAAATGGGAAAATAGGCAAGATCAAGCACGTGGGTTGATCGGGATGTCTATTTCTCTAGACCTTAGATTCCATATCGCAGAACTTGATACTCCTGATGAAGTAATGAAACAGATCACTAAAGTTTTTGGAATTAAAAATGAACTTAGAGCCCATCAACTCGAAAATGAGTTGCTTACATTAGACCCCAATAATTTTTCTTCCATTGAAGATTTTTTGTCCAAGTTCAAGACCCTTAGACTTCTCTTGGAAGGTGTTAAGGTTAAGAAAGAAGATAGTAACCTTATCTATTCCATTCTTACTAAGTTGGGACCAGCCTACTCTCTGTTTGTTTCCACCTTCCATTCTACAAGAGAAGCCTACATTTCTCAAGGACAAGACTACAAGTCCCCTTCCTTTGATGCCTTTTGTGATTCTTTAATAAGAGAACAAGAAAAACTCTTACACATTGGTCTTCTTAATCTTGGAAACTCTTCTAAGAAAGCCTTAGCCGCTCAGCAGCAACCAAATTCAAAGAATCCTAAGAAGTCGTATCCTAAAAAGAATGGTCCTAAACCAAACAAGGGTCCTAAGCAATTCCAGTCTCAAAATGAAAAATCGTTTCAACAAAATGATAAGGCACATAAAAACAAAGGGAAGAAGACTGATAGACATTGCCACTTTTGTAATCGAGATGACCACTTCGAATCCAAATGCTTTAAGAAGATGGAAGCCTTGGAAGCAACAATGAAGAAGCATAACATCCATTTGGAGCACTCTTCAACTTCAACTTCATCTTCAGGAATAGCAGTTTCTGCATGTGGTTTTAAAGCATCTCGGTCTGGCTATGCACTAAATGTATCTTCTTCTTCTCATTCTCATGAGTGGCTCATTGATTCTGGAGCTTCTTATCACATGGCCAAAAACAAAGCCATGTTTTCTTCTTTAAATGATTGTAACACCAAAAATATATATGTTGGTGATGATAGATCTTTTAGTGTTGTAGGGACTGGATCTGTTCACACTTAACTACAAAATAAATTTAACTCAGAACTTTTAAAATAAATATAAGAACCATTCAAACCATGCAATTGCAAATGAATTTTTACACAAACCTTTTAAATGACGAAAAAACAAGTGTAAACGTGCTAGGTTGGCTAGGCCCTAGCCAACTAGCTCGTTTCCCGTTTAGGAAATGAAACGACTCAGCACTCAAGTATGCATAAAATGTAAGTTAGACACAACGTGTAGTAACATGGTGAGTTCCTTGTATTAACTTGATCAGAAAATATTCATGATGGTGCAAATCCAACTCGGAGCCAAGGGAAATACAAAATTACACAGTGAATGAAATTACAACTTAGATCGCTCCCCAATTCTTCCTACGGTATACATTTTATACAGTCTTTTGGACTTAGCCCAATTCTACTAATTACGGTATTTCCTTATTCAAGCCTTTCGGCCAAACGGACTAACAACCAATTACAAAACTAGATAATAGTTATAATGGAATGCGAACTTCGATGGCCGTAAACCATCGTTGGCATGTATCCATGACTATACATCACCAACATCCAACCTCAGTTAGTTTGCAACCAAACTAGGAGTTGTGGATCAAAACACCCACATGGAAGGATTCAAACTGTTACGAAGATCTCAAAGCAACATCGTTGGCGGTGAAGGAATCTACCTGCAATGATCATGCTAACTCATAATTAACACATAGTTCTTCAATTACGTTTAGGAAATTAAACATAAGTTACAAGAGATACTAACAAGCATGAGATCTATGTAAAAATAAATAATAAAGCACTTAATAAGTATTAATTATGAAATACGAAGCATATGTAGGAATAAAATATTATCTTGGACTAGTGTAGGAATGAGAGGGTTAAGTAGAGATAAAAAAAAGGTTAAATTTTATGGAAATGGGGTAAAAATATAGCAATTTGGGACACCAATAGATCATCATCCACAATTCTGACTTGAACAGGACCCAATGCATCTTGGTTTCAATGATGCAGTCGGGGTCTTTTATTTCCCACAACAAGGTGAATTTCGCAGCCTCGCACAAGTCTAGGTCTAACATTGGGAATTGGTTATCTTCATGCATCCTCCAGGCTACAAACATGACCAATAGAAGTAACCACGTGTAGTGGAAAACCTTCCCATCCTCCTACGCTTCACAACAATCCTCCAGGAATTCATGGCAGAGGTACTTTGATCTGAATTGGATCCTAGGACACTCTCTAAGTTTTCATGAACTCTTTCAATTATGCCAAAAAGATTCAAGTCTTAAAAGGATCGAGCTATCATAAGGAATCCTCGTGATTGTTGCAGATTGTGACCAGCACGGAGCAACGAGGACCCTCGATCAAGCGCGTAGATCGAGGGCCCATGGTAACGCTCGCTGGGGGCAAACTGGCAAAATCGGGAGCTGGATCAGAGAATGGGAGCAGATTCTGGTACGCGATTAGAACTAATTGCGTATTGCAGGGCGTCCCCCTCAGTGAAGGAAAGCCCTGAAGCGCCCAGACCCGAAAAGGTTATAAAACGCGAAATAGTAACGGTTTCGGTTCCAGTAGAGAAAGATTCCACAAAAACTAGGCAGGATATCGAATGGGCCTTGAGGCGGTAAGCGGTTTAGACTGAGTCCCGCCCAATGCCACACAACGAGTGACATGTGTCCAGCAAAGGAGAGAGAAAATTGCACATATCGGATGGGTAACCATCGAGCTAATTATTCGCCTGATATGCACGATGACCATAGGATCTGGGGGGTCTAGATCAACGATGGAGGCGCATCCTGATGAATGACGGGATTTGACAGATGATAAAGCAAGATTATATGGGATTTGAAGTCTGGTATGGATGATTCGTTGGCGGGGATTCGTATTTCATGGGCAATCTTGGAGCAAATGAAAATAACGACCGTTCAAAAATTTCCAAGAGAACTGACACTCAGTTCGCTACGAAACAGGTGGTCACCTCCCTGTGAAGCATTACACAGTGATGATGACGCATAACAGAGGAATTCAAACGGACAAAGAGGCAGGAGAACCAGAGCGTCAGGAAGCAAAAATGAACAGTCAGAAAGCAGATTGGCTTAAAGCCACAAATTGACAAAAACAAAGGGGGCAGTGAGTTAGTCAAGGCAGAAATCCAAGAGCAGAGAACAGAGAGAAGAATCTGAGCTGACCTAAAAGAAGCATCGAGCCAGCCAAAGCCAGAGGGAGTTAGAGAGAGTGTGTATACTCCAGAGAGGGCTTGAGAGGTTCAAGCAAACTCTTCTGTACTTACCTATCATGTATGAGTCTCAGATTGGGCTCATACTACTATGACCAATAGAGGTCGAGTTTCATTAAGGAGAGTCTGTGTACTCCAGAGACTTGGGGAATCCAAGTCCAGTCCTACTGATTTATATCTATTGAGTGAGACTCAAATTGAGCTCACTATTGTAAAAAATCTACTTTGAAAACATAATAGAGAGGTCACCACTGAAGGCTGGACCAAGAGACATAGCCCAAGAGCATTGGGTGAACTCCTTATTAAACTTATTGTGTTTACATGTTTTTACTGTTTTGTTTTCTCTAACTGCTCCGATGTCTATGTATTTCACAATTTTATCGATCCGTTTCATAAAGTAACATAGGAACATCCATGCACATAAGTCTGTAATACCTTTAATTCTTTGTCCAGGATAAATTCCAGATCAATTGGTATCAGAGCTCTACGTTACTAAGGTTAGACAAGCTTGTGTTGGATTTTGTTGTTAAATGCTAACTAGATCAAAGCTTAAATTAGGAGAAGAAGAGTTGGTTGAAACTAACCCTGAAATTGGAAGAGTCTATCCTAAGAGGATAATGTCAGAAGAAATTCCCTTGCAATAGGACCCTCAATTCATTAATAGTTTCATGACCATGAGAGCCATGGTAGAGGAAATGTATAAAGAATTTAAGAAAGATAGAGAGGAAGATGCATCAAAGTCCAAACGAGATAAAGGAGCAGAAGAATCTCTCCTCCATGATCACTCTAAAGGCAAGGGGAAAGAAGAAAAACTTCCCACACCTCCTAGTAGCACTGAAAACAAAAAGAAGACATCTTTGATTAAATTAGATGTTAAATTTGATTTACCAATATATGATGGAGAGTTGAATGTAGAGAAGCTAGATAATTGGATTAGACAGATTGATGTTTATTGTAGAGTGCAAAGCATTGAATCTGACAGTAGTAAGATTCAGCTAGCCAGCCTACACCTTGGAAGAATGGCCTTGGTATGGTGGGAAGGCAGGACACAAGCTGACATGAAGAAGCATGGTAAGATTCTTTCTGTTTGGATTTAGTTTGTTTCTGCAATTAAAAAAAGTTTCTATCCACTAGCCTATATGTAGCAAGACATGATGTGTTGGCAAACTCTATGACAATTAAAAGGGAAAACTGTACAAAGTTACACTCAAGAATTTAGGAAAAGAGCTTTGATTCTAGGAATTAATTTAGACTCACCTGAAACTCTGCTGAAGTATATAGGTGGTCTACACAGCTACTTAAGACACACAATTCTCATGTTTAATCCCACTAGCATAGATGAGGTATCTGTTCAAGCTACACATCTAGAGGCTAGAGGCAAGAATGTGAACCCAGAAGTTGGGGGATAATAAAAAAACCACTGCAAGCAAGAATAAGGAGAAAAGAAAACAAAAATGGAAAGAGAGGAAGACAAATAATGTACAAAAGACCAAATCTTCATGCACTTACTGTAAAAAGGATGGGCATGATGATGGACACTGTTGGATTCTGCATCCGGAGCTAAAGCCCAAGAAGTACAAGGGAAAGAAGAAGAAGATTGTTGCAGCTATTCAAAAGGATTTGGGGTCAAGTTCAGGAGATGAAACAAAAATTGCAGCCACAGGTATAAAAAGTAAAAATTATGAAGCATCTACTAGTAATTCTACCCAATCTGCTGATAATGAATAAAATGAGAGGAAAATACAAGAGCTTTTTCATATTAGAGTTGTTTCCAAGCATCAAAAGATCGATACTTTATTTGATATTGGCTCACAAGTAAATTTAATTTCTGAAGCAATTGTAAAGAAGTTGGGATTATGTTGTGCTCTACAACAACCCCCCATTTCATATCATTCTATTCACAAAACTATCATATGAAATGGGTCCCTCTAGAGTTTGATTGGTATCAATATTGCATTATTTAAAAGGGTCTGAAAACCAAGTGAAAACATTATAAAACCCTTTTTGGAAAAACCCATTTTCATCAAATAAATCAATCTTTATCATTGCGATAAAGCGATCGCAAGATCGCATATCACAATAACATAAGGTACATAAGTAAGTGGCACATTGGTTTCCGCCGATGCGATATCACTATCGGCTATCGACAATACTCCATGCACATTTTTAAAGCGCCCCATGCCATTCGCCCCGATGCGATGCGATATCGGTGATCGACGATCGACAATATACTATACATGTCTCATATAATAGCAATACTCCCGATGCGATGCGATATCACTATCGACGATCGGGGTTTTCAAAAGATGTCAATATAAGAGGTTAAGCTTTCCCCGATGGCCGATTGCGATAAAGCGCAGATTTCAAAAAACCGTTAAAATAAAGGGATATCACGTTTAATTCATATTAAAAGCCTGATCCGTCCAACAAAGATTCACCTGCGCTCAACCACCAAAACATCTACAGCACGCTTAAATGAATCATTCGGCCGATTAATGATATAATGGGCATTTAAGGATTGGCAGGTTTTAAACAGCCATTTAATGTAATTGTAAGTCCTAAAATCTTCCCGTGGATTGTATCTGCGCCCATTTTAAAAGTTAATCTCTTGTCACGCATTGGTCAATATATCTCATCATATTGAAGTTTTCATTGCCAATCCTCTGTGTTACGTTTATTTTCGCTTCTGTGCAGAATTCATCCAAAGGAGAAAGCTCAAGAAAAATGGGGAAGAAATCCAAGAAGACCACAGGCGCTTCTGTTGCGCCAGCCGCAGGAGAAGCTGTCGCTGATCCCTCAAACAAAAAGAAAGGATTGATTTCGGATACCACATGCTCTGGTCTCGACAGAACTACTTGGCAAAGCACCTACAACTTGATTGAAGTTGAAGAACCCAAAGTGACAACAGTAGAAGCTACTGCAGATTCTACTCGGAAATCTGATGCCACTCTAAAGGACTTAGCTGACTCCTTCCTTCATCGGATAGCAGCTAGGGAAAAAATTCTCCCATACACAGATGTAGTGCGGTGGGCAATTGAAGAAATCCCAATCCTGGATAGAACCTTCAGCACCAGAGACGGGAGAATTTTCGGGTCGTTCAAAGCTGATGATCTAAGGAAAATGTATCATTTGCCTGAGCCAGAGAAGACATACAATAAGGCGTTCCTGGAAAAATTCTGAAACAAGAACGAAGTTGAATATGAACCCATCCGGGATTGGAGACAAAACCCAGCTAAGCACAAACATGAATCTTTCGGTAAGTACTCGGTTGATTCCTTGGCTTCTCCTTATTGCTACGCTGGAATAATGATGTGTAGATTGTGGGGATTGCATGACTCTTCTAATTTCACTATAGAAATAGTTCCCTTAATGGAAGCTGCATGTAACAGTATAATAATGGATTGGGCCACTATTCTCTCAGATAAACTAGCCAAAGCTGTTCTTAAGTTTAGGAATAAGACTCGCATCTCTGAAAGGATAATTCCCCCATTTTATTACAGTGCCTATATTTTAGATACCTTGTGTTTCAATTCTGAATTTCATGTGCTCGGCTGGAGGTGGACGCCACAAGAATCCATGCCTATTCACATTTATCACCAGAAATTATGGAGATCCTCCTACAAGCACCATCTGTACAAAGTCTGCAATGGCTTTATGTTGCCTATTTATTATTCTATTTTTGATAAACCCATTCCCAAGATTTCCTACCAAGCTGGGATTGATTTAACAGCAGTAGGGAGATGGTTTGGAGAGGAGAAGTTCACTTATATAAGAGTGTTCGGTAGCCAAGCCGAACCTCATGTTCTCCCTTTATACATAACAGATAAACTGTTGGCAAGGGAAATCTCTTACCAGATTATTGCTGAGGGTGTTACACAGACTCTCAAGAAAAATAAGAAGCAGGGCTGGCCCTCTTTTCCTTTGAGATGCGGTGTCTATACTCTGCATGATCTCAAACATGCAGAAAAGGAAGCTATGAAGATTAAATCATTAACTCTGGCGACTCTCCCAAATAGGCAATTTGATCCAAACAAAGTTGCCTATAATGCACTAGAGCAGGCCAAATTGTCAAAATTTGATCATAAAGAAGATATGTTTGACGACCTGTTCTCTTCAGCGGAGTCAATAATGCAGGTTAAATCATTGGCCAAAATGAAATATCATGATGAAGGGTTGACTGAATTTAACACACTTAGAGAACAAAGGTTGCAAACTCTGCCTCTAGATCTACTAGCGACAACCCCAGCGACATCATCAAGCGAGCCTGATCGGAAACAGTCAAAGGAACCTCCAGTTACAACAAAAGAACAAGAGAAGCCACAGGAGGAAAATCAGAAGAAAGAACAGGAGGAAAAGCAGAAGAGAGAGCAGGAAAAAGTGCGGGAGGAGACCCAAACTGAAAAGGAAAAACAGACCACCATTGATGTCAATGTGGATACTCATATCGACCCTAAATTGCTCCAGGAATGGAAGCAATTTGATTCGATTATCAGTGGTTTGGAGTGTTCAAAGCACACAGACACTTCAAAGGCAACAGACACACAGGAAATCACTTCACCACAGGTTCTAAGTGGAACCAGCGGCCCACCCATTTCTAAAGAGGTAGAGATAATACCAAAGGACCCCTCCGACCAAATCATTTTGCAGGTAGAAGATATTCCTCCCCTGGATGTCTTCTACAGCCCAAGGCATAAAGCTGTGGTTAAACGACAAAGGAAAAGAAGAAGGATTGATCAACCTTCCCTTTTCCCAGAGCAAACTGTCACGGGCAATGTGGTTTGGAAGGAGGAATTTGACCCCTCCGATGACCTAACAAAACTGTCACAATATGCGGGAGCTTATTCGGCAGCAACAATAGATAAGGCATCGAAGGTAAGCCTTTTACTGAAAACAAAGGATCAGGAGATTTTCTCGTTACAGGCACAGTTAACTGAAACAAAGCAGAAAGCGGAGCAGGCAGAGCAGCAATTGTTGATGCAACAACAATTAAACAATCAACTAACTCAACAATTGCAGGCAGGAAAACAAAGGATTGACCAAAGCGCAATCCAGAAGCAGAAAAAATTATCAGAGGTATTGGCACAATTGAAGGCAGCAAATGAGCAAATGGTGAAAACAAAAGATGAGCAAATTGCTCAATTATCATCACAGCTCGAGAAAACAAAGGGCGTTCCACAAGTGGCTGAATTTAGAGCAGAAGCATTACAAATAAATACTGCATTAATATCCCAAATTAAGCTTCTGTGTCAACAAATCGCCCAAGCAGAGCCACTATGTGAATTAACGGCATCCATAAGTAAGCAAGTAGACAAGGCCAGGACTGAATTGGATCAAGCTGAAGAAACGATAGCTGCATTTCTCGACTGGCAAGATTCTGACCAAGGACAAGCGGCGAATTTACCCAGGATCTTAGAATCACACAAAGATATACTCTTCACAGAATGGCAGTCCCAGTTAATGAAAGCAGAGAGGGCGGTTTCAAGATGTAAATCAACTTCTAGCAATTTAGTTGAATTAGTCAATAACACTCTCTACTTATCAAACATGATTTCCCAATGCACACCAGGAAAGTTGACAACGATGAAAACATTGGAGCAATCATGTTATCCAGATCTAGAAGAAAAGAGGAGATTAATCGCTGGGATTAACAGTTTAACCTGGGACACCTATTGGTTCTTCTTGGTAAAGCCGCACACACAGAGAGCCGCCCTCAAGTGCCTTATGGATGCAATCGGGTATATTATCCCCGATATTCAGGATGCCACCTATGCCGCCCAGCTTAGCTCGCGCCTCAACAGACCACCTGAAGTGGAGCCGATGCTTGCGATAAGTCAGCTCAGATTTAAAGGCAAGCAGCCTACTTGATGAATCATGTCGTCGACTGCCAGATTGCTGTAGAAAATAGGATCAAAATTTATTGATACTAATTAAGTAGGATTTCTGTTTTATAGATAGGTAGATTAATTAAGTATTTATAGACCCTTTCATTGTTTTGGAAAGGGTCGTAAAGTTTTGTACCTGACTTAAAGACTGAAGTTGCACTATTGTGCTTCAGTCATATTCTTTTATGAAACTGGACCAGTTGTTCTAAATTTGACAAGGAAGATTTTTATGCAATTGTGCACTATTGTCTTTGTTTGAAAGTCTTTCTGCGTTGAAGGAAGAATCACAAGTAGCGATTGATATTGGGAGTGTCCAGCAGCTCATATGGTATTTCTATCTATGTCTGAATTCATTCCTGTCATATGAATTGTTATTTGATTATCTTTGCTATTATCGATTATATATATGTGTTTTAACAGCAGTTCTGTATTCCTTGCACTATTGGATGTTTATGGTGTGCTTTCCTTTTAATCATATATGTGTTGATGATATAAATGACAAGTGTAGTAATGTTGCTTTAATTGCTTTGCTTAACTATTAAGTAAAGTAATCCTTGAATGCATTAATGTCTATGTCTGTTAGATGGAGTCATCTATATGCCTGTCCATAGACACAGATCATCAAGCGCTACACTTCAAAGCTCAATAGTTCCCGGGATAAGTCATAATTCTTGTATTTTTGTTGATAGATTTAGTTATTCGCCTATCATTAGATTAGTTAATCAATTATCCATTCATCCCGTTTATCCATTTCTGGGAAACTGGTCCCATTATCCCCAGTCGGAGCCACCATTCCAAACGGAAAAGGAGTTGTACTAAGGTCTGGACCGGGTGGTTATCCCCAATGTTGTTGCAGCGATTTTCGAGGCATCAACATTTTTGGCGCTAGAAGGAGGACCCAACTGTGAATGGCACACAAACCAAAATCTACAAGCCATTCTAAGAGTAATTCTCCCTCTGTATCCCCTCAAACTTCCCATTTGCATGCTGGTTCTCCAGTATCCAAACAAGAAGAAGAGGAATCAACTACCACTGCTCAAACCCATCATACTCCAGAACAATTAAGTCTTGAATCACCTGAAGTCCAGTCTCTTATCCACAAACTTCAGAGCTTCTCAATTTCACCACAGAAATCTGAGGTATCACAAAGCAGTGCGACTTCGCAGTTCAATTTACCTCACCCTCTCACCAGACTTCAGAGCGAAAAGCTCGGTATTGAACCCACTGAGTTCCCTTTACCCAAAAGGAAAGAGGCGAAGAAATATACTGAAGGATCTGACAGTGAAGAGCTTTCATCCACATCCTCCATTGCATCTCCCTCTCTGCAAAGTCAACCATCCACTCCCCCATTACGTATTGTTGTTCATCAGGGATTAGGAGCTTTAACATCCCAATCTGCTCACTCCTCAACATTATTTCCTTCCCAGACATCTGGAATTCCAACAGTAGTATCAACCACTACTGCTATTACAATGGCAGATCCATGGACCAGGCCTGGTGCAGTCAATATGCCTGCACCATTGCATCCATTACCAGATGCTCCTGAAAAATGGCTACCCGAGTTTAACCCAGATGATGGGACCCAGGCTGAGGAACATATTAATAATTTCATGTTGGCAGTCAACTTGAAAGGAGTAACAGAACAAGATGTTGTTGTTAGACTTTTCCCTTACACCTTGCAAGGATCAGCAGGATCTTGGTATTTTTCTTTACCCTCTGGTTCCATTACCAGTTGGAACACTTGCCAAGAGCAGTTTCTTACCAAATATGGAGATGATAGGTCTTTGGCTACCCTAATAAACGATCTCTCCAATCTTAGGATAGAGCATAGGGAACCAATTAAGGAATTTAATGCTCGATTCAATAAAAACAAAATCCCAACGGCCTCCAAACCAAGTGAAGAATTCGAAGCGAATGGTATATAACCGCCCTACCTGCCAATATAGCCATTTTTGTAGATAGGGCTGGGAAACCTACCTTAGCCGAAAACATGAAAGAAGCACTTGCTGTGGAGAAACGCATTAACGCTCTAGAGAAGAAAGCTGCTCTGGAACACAGAAAAGCCAAAAAAGTCTCTTTTAAAGATGACTCAAGGAACAAAACCCCAAAAGACCCATATGACATGGAGGGTTTGCAAAAAGTCCTAAAAACCTTATCAAATGAAATGGTTGAAATAAAGAAACAGGTAGTCGAAACCTCAACCAAAAGACCCTTTAGGACTTATAAGAAAAATGAATCAAAACCACCGAATGTCATATCTAATGAAGATTCAGAGCAAGAAGAAGAGGAAGAGGAAACAATCTCACCAACTGATGATGAAGAAGAAGTATTAGAATGTCATGGAATGTGGGATTTTATACTCCCCAACTCCGATACCGATAATGAAGAAGAAGCACTCCCAGTCACTACTAGGAGTAAAAGTACTTCCGAACCTATTCAGGCAACGTCAAAGAAAAGGAGTGCAGGTGCTGCTACAACCAAAGAAAAAATACCCGCAAAGAAATTACCTGCAGCAGTTCCCCAAAACCAGCCTTCAACTTCTAATACTCCTTCAACATCTAAAACATTAGTGGTATTCGATTCAATGGAGTACAATATTGTTGATGACATGAAGAAAACTAAAGCAAACATTACTATGTTTGAACTTAGTAAATTAAAACATCAGTAGAAATTGCTTCTCAAAGAATTGAATGTTGTTCCTTCTACACCTCTTCCCAGTGCTAAAGCTGCTAATGATTCAGGCCAACCTCCTCCCGGTATGGTTGAAGCTACCGATTCAGTTCTGATTGGAGATAGATCAAATTCTCATACTCCACCTTTCCTTCTAACCTATGAGATCTATAACAGAAACCTGCACAACTGTTTGATTGACTCAGGGGCATCTTCTAACATAATGCCAGCTTCAGTTTGTTCCAAACTGAACATTGAACCCCAGAAGTCTGCTATTCATATTGTATAGTTGGACAGGACCAAAGTACAGGTTGTGAGAGAGATTAATTATGTAACTATCAGGTTATCTGCTGATCCCAGAGTAGTACAAAGGATTGATATCTTGATAGCCGATATACCTGAATTTTACAGTTTAATCTTGAGTAGGGATTGGTCTGAAAAACTACATGGGTATATTTCTACTGATTGGTCACATATGTGGCTTCCCTATAAGGGTAAGCCAAATCAAATAAGGATTGATCGAGAAAAACATATGACCCATACAGTTACTGAATTTGAGCAAGAAAACCAACCTATAGCATTTAATAATAACATTTTGGGGAATTATTCATCTGAGTCATTCTTTGGTAACTTTACTGCCCAGTCATCCCCTTTTTCAGTCAATCATTTTTCATCTCAGATTGAGAATTTTTCACAAACAGATAGGTCTAGATGTTTCAATGATACCGAGAAAACTGTAACTACAATTGTTAATACTTCTTTATTTTGGTCATTATATTTCGATGGGTCCAAATCTAGTGAGGGCTCAGGAGCAGGATGTATTTTGGTTAGCCCACTAGGAGAAAAAACAATGTTGTCTTGTAGGCTGGAATTTGAATGCACTAACAATACAGCCGAATATGAAGCCTTAGACCAAGGACTGTATAAAGCAATCGGCCTTAAAGTGCAATATTTAAAAGTATTCGGTGATTCTGAAATTATTATCAAACAGGTGAGAAATACAATTCATTGTCTTTCAAATCATCTTAAACATTATCAATCGCTAGTACAAGAACTCACCTCACACTTTTTGGCATTCAATATTTCCTCCATCCCTAGGTCTCAAAACTCGGCAGCCGACCTGCTAGCCAATGTAGCTTCCAAACTCCTACCTTCTGAAGACTACAGCCCAGATAGATTTTTAGTAGAATTGCTTTTTAGGCCGTCAATTCCTGACAATATCACTAATTTGAGAGTATTTAAACATGATGAGGATATTTTACAATTCTTAACTTCTGAAAAGTCCTATGATAATCAAATTATTGAGGAAAATGAGCATGACTTTCAAATGAGAGAAACACCTCAGGAAAATTCAATTCCTAAGCTTGTGGTAAAGCTGGAGGATCTTTATGATATTAGAGATAGGTTTAAACCTGTGACTAATGCGAAGTTCCAAAGCTCTACCCTAAGGTTTGAGTTGATAAATCTTGGTACTAAGCAAGCTCCTCAAAATATTAATTTAGGATTAGGTCTTTCCTTGGAAGAGAAAGAGGCATTCATTAAACTGTTAAGGAAAAATAAACAGGTTTTTGCTTGGAAATATGATGATTTGAAAATATATGATACATCCATTATCCAACATACCATTCCAGTGCTTCCCGATCAGAAACCAATTCAATAGAAGTTAAGAAAAATACATCCAAGTTTAGAGAGTCAAATAAAGACTGAGCTTAACAAACTCTTGAAAGCTAAGATTATTTTTCCAGTCTGACACTCAAACTGGGTCTCCAATATGGTGCCAGTCAGAAAGAAAAATGGCGACATTCGGATTTGTATTGATTTCAGAAATTTGAACAAAGAAAGCTTAAAAGACAATTTCCCATTACCTACCATGGAGCAAATACTCCAGTCTGTAGCAGGCTCTGAATTAATGTCTTTTCTAGACGGTTTCTCAGGATATAACCAAGTTTTGGTCCATCCTGATGACCAACTTAAAACCACATTCAGAACCAAATGGGGAACATATGCATATCAGAAAATGCCCTTCAGACTTATTAATGCAGGAGCAACATTCCAAAGAGCGATGGATATAGCTTTTAGAGGGATGATTAATAGAACAGTAGTCGTCTATCTAGACGATATTACTGTATTCTCTAAAAAGAGGTCCAATCATTTGCATGACCTAATTCAAATCTTTCAACGCTGCAAAAGATATGGTATTTCTCTTAACCCTAAAAAATATTTCTTTGCTCTTGACCAAGGAAAGCTCTTAAGCTTTATTGTGTCTAAAGATGGCATTTATATTGATCCTGATCGGATCAAAGAAATCTCTGAAATCCCTTTCCCACATAATAAGAAATCCATGCAGTCATTTTTAGGCCAAATCAATTCTGTTAAAAGATTTGTTCCAGATTTTTCTCAAATTATTTTACCACTTCAAACTATGATCAAGAAAAATTCAGTCTTTAAGTGGGGATCAGCAGAAAAAAAAGCGTTTGATTTAATCAAACAATCAATAATCGATGCCCCAGCCTTGAATACTCCCAATTTTTCTAATCATTTTACATTATACACTATCGCCTCCACCTCGTCTTATGCAACAGTACTCACGCAGCTCAAAGATCAGAATTTGGAAGCACCCATTTCATTTTTTAGTTCAAATCTTCAGGGTGCTGAATTGAATTACTCCGAAGTAGAAAAACAAGCCTTTGTTGTATTTAAAGCAGTCAAACATTATAGACCCTTCCTTTTGAAAACCCACACAAAAGTTATAGTTCCTTTCCCTGCAGTTAGGCAACTATTAATCCAAAAAGAACTGGGTGAAAAAAGGGCAAACTGGGTCACAGCGCTTCAAGAATATGACTTAGAAATTAAGCCAGCAAAGATTGTTAGGGGCCAAGGTTTTTGCAGGTTATTGGCAGGAGCATCTAACATTCCAGAACCAAGTAATACAGATCAAACTGAAGAAATCAACCAGATAAGTGTTACTGATTCTGAGTCTCAATATGCAGATTTAATCTTTTATTTAAAAAATGGTTATGCACCTCCTAACCGGTCTTACAAAAACAAAAGGGCCATTAGGTTAAAAGCAAAGAATTTTACAATTATTGATGATGTGCTTTTTAAGCAGAATTATGATTCCATCTTATTAAGATGCCTTGAGAAACTTGAAGCACAAAAGGTTTTGCAGGAGTTACATGATGGACCAACAGGAGGACATTTTGGAGCTGACACAACAGCTCACAAAATTATTCATGCTGGATACTATTGGCCCACTCTGTTTAAAGATGCCCACGAGTATGTAAGGAAATGCCTCAATTGTCAAACTTCTAGTGGAAGACAGCGTAAACCAGCTTTCCCTCTGCAACCAGTCAACATTGAACAACCATTTGAGCAATGGGGATTGGACATCATTGGGGAAATTACTCCACCTTCTTCCAAACATCATAAGTATATCCTTACTGCTACCGATTATTTTACTAAGTGGGTTGAGGCAATTCCTTTGAAGACAACAAATTCTGAAGCAATCATTGAATTCATAGATCAATTCATCATTACCAGGTTTGGTGTCCCAAATGCTCTTGTTTTTGATAATGCATCTTATTTCTCAGGCAATGCTATGTTTGATTTCGCTATTAAAAGAGGATTTAAATTGAAATATTCTGCTAATTACTATCCCCAGGGTAATGGTTTAGCAGAGTCTACTAATAAAAATCTGATCAAAATCATTAAGCGAACTATCGAACAGAATCATAAAAACTGGCACAAATCCTTAATGTTTGCACTATGGGCTGATAGGATAACACAGAAAGCTTCTATAGGATCTTCTCCGTTCAACCTTGTGTATGGAAAAGAAGCAGTACTACCCACAAATCTTGTTCTTCCTTCTCTAGCCCTAGTTCAGTTCATTGAGGAAAGTCCTTCCTCTTCTGTTCAGCTTAGACATGATCAAATTCTAAAATTAGAAGAGGAAAGAGAAAAAGCCAGGGTTATTCATGCCAAACATCATCAAGTCATCAAGGCAGCTTTTGATTCAGTCTCATCCGGTTCAAAACAATTTCAAGTCAGTGATTTAGTTCTGAAATGGGACAAAGCCCATGAGGACAAGGGAAAACACACCAAGTTCCAGAAGATGTGGCTTGGACCATTTCAGATCTGTGAGAAGATAGGCCATTCGACCTTCATATTGCAAGATTTATCAGGTTTGAGAGATTCTCTCCCTGTTAATGGCCTTATCTTGAAGAAATTCTTTAATTGAGAAGGTAACCCCTTCTCCTTTTAGTTTGATAGAGTTTTGTAGTTTGTAGGATTTTTAGAAAATAATGTTGTAAGGTATCTTCCATTGGCCTTTGCTGTGTTTGAAAACTTGATCCACAGAAGTAGTGTGATATTTGCTTTTAAAATAATAGAAGTATTAATCAAAAGGGATAATTTCTAGGAAACTAGGTATCATTGTATTCTGAAACCACACTTCAAGTTTTGTGAACCCCTCTCAAAGTTTACAAGTATTATAAATCATTTTCTGTTTTCAAATTGGTCACAAAAGGTTATCAATATCAAGATAGAAGCTAATCCAACTTCAGCATCTTCAACTCTTACCCTGTCATCCATTTACTCTTAAAAGAGAAAATCGTCCATCCCATTCACCAAAGTTTATGATTACTCAGAGTGTAATTCTAAAATTTTGATATAAAAGATAAGAGGTCTTATTACAAGCCTGCTTACCATGATCATAGGAAAATAGTTTAACCGACATTACCAATACTGCATACCATAACAGGGTAATGGCTTAAGAATTATAAGACAAGGGGTCTCATCATGAGCCAACTTGTTCGGTTAGATTACTACCAGTGAATGGCATTGTCAATAGCTGGCTACCAAACCAGGACAATGGCTTTTTATCTTATCAATAACAGGAAAAGAAAGAAATACAAAATATGAAAACATATTTTGAATTCATGTTGTTAATCACACTCTTAAATTTGGATGGGACAATGGACAATAACATGGTTAAAAGGTATCCCTGTCGAAACTATGAACGTTTGCTGGCAGCAGAGGCTCTACCTATGACAGACGAGTTCACTATAAAAGCTGATTTGGGAAGGTTTTCTGTTTTATCATTATAAACCAATAAAGGCCTATTTAAAACTTAGAATGTATCTATTATCTTAAAAAAGAGAGGAAATTAACAAAATATTTTCATTTTACTCGGGATGCATTTATACCTAATTATATTAGAATTTTCCCCTTTGATTAGAACTCCATTTTGAAAAAGTTTAAGTATTTCTATACTTTTTAGAGATAACTGGTTCTTCCAGCGAATCGCCAATTGTTGTGCTCTACAACAACCCCCCGTTTCATATCATTCTATTCACAAAACTATCATATGAAATGGGTCCCTCTAGAGTTTGATTGGTATCAATATTGCATTATTTAAAAGGGTCCGAAAACCAAGTGAAAACATTATAAAACCCTTTTTGGAAAAACCCATTTTCATCAAATAAATCAATCTTTATCATTGCGATAAAGCGATCGCAAGATCGCATATCGCAATAACATAAGGTACATAAGTAAGTGGCACATTGGTTTCCGCCGATGCGATATCGCTATCGGCTATCGGCAATACTCCATGCACATTTTTAAAGCGCCCCATGCCATTCGCCCTGATGCGATGCGATATCGGCGATCGGCGATATACTCTACATGTCTCATATAATACCAATACTCCCGATGCGATGCGATATCGCTATCGGCGATCGGGGTTTTCAAAAGATGTAAATATAAGAGGTTAAGCTTTCCCCGATGGCCGATTGCGATAAAGCGCAGATTTCAAAAAATCGTTAAAATAAAGGGATATCACGATTAATTCATATTAAAAGCCTGATCCGTCCAACAAAGATTCACCTGCGCTCAACCGCCAAAACATCTACAACACGCTTAAATGAATCATTCGGCTGATTAATGATATAATGGGCATTTAAGGATTGGCAGGTTTTAAACGACCATTTAATGTAATTATAAGTCCTAAAATCTTCCCGTGGATTGTATCTGCGCCCATTTTAAAAGTTAATCTCTGGTCACGCATCGGTCAATATATCTCATCATATTGAAGTTTTCATTGCCAATCCTCTGTGTTACATTTATTTTCGCTTCTGTGCAGAATTCATCCAAAGGAGAAAGCTCAAGAAAAATGGGGAAGAAATCCAAGAAGACCACAGGCGCTTCTGTTGCGCCAGCCGCAGGACAAGCTGTCGCTGATCCCTCAAACAAAAAGAAAGGATTGATTTCGGATACCACATGCTCTGGTCTTGGCGGAAATACTTGGCAAAGCACCTACAACTTGATTGAAGTTGAAGAACCCAAAGTGACAACAAGAGAAGCTACTGTAGATTCTACTCAGAAATCTGATGCCACTCTAAAGGACTTAGCTGACTCCTTCCTTCATCGGATAACAGCTAGGGAACAAATTCTCCCATACACAGATGTAGTGCAGTGGGCAATTGAAGAAATCCCAATCCTGGATAGAACCTTCAACGCCAGAGACGGGAGAATTTTCGGGTCGTTCAAAGCTGATGATCTAAGGCAAATGTATCATTTTCCTGAGCCAAAGAAGACATACAATAAGGCGTTCCTGGAAAAATTCCAAAACGAGAACGAAGTTGAATCCGAACCCATCCGGGATTGGAGACAAAACCCAGCTAAGCACAAACATGAATCTTCCGGTAAGTACTCGGTTGATTCCTTGGCTTCTCCTTATTGCTACGCTGGAATAATGATGTGTAGATTGTGGGGATTGCATGACTCTTCTAATTTCACTATAGAAATGGTTCCCTTAATGGAAGCTGCATGTAACAGTATAATAATGGATTGGGCCACTATTCTCTCAGATAAACTAGCCAAAGTTGTTCTTGAGTTTAGGAATAAGACTCGCATCTCTGAAAGGATAATTCCCCCATTTTATTACAGTGCCTATATTTTAGATAACTTGTGTTTCAATTCTGAATTTCATGTGCTCGGCTGGAGGTGGACGCCACAAGAATCCATGCCTATTCACATTTATCACCAGAAATTATGGAAATCCTCCTACAAGCACCATCTGTACCAAGTCTGCAATGGCTTTATGTTGCCTATTTATTATTCTATTTTTGATAAACCCATTCCCAAGATTTCCTACCAAGCTGGGATTGATTTAACAGCAGTAGGGAGATGGTTTGGAGAGGAGAAGTTCACTTATATAAGAGTGTTCGGTAGCCAAGCCGAACCTCATGTTCTCCCTTTATACATACCAGATAAACTGTTGGCAAGGGAAATATCTTACCAGATTATTGCTGAGAGTGTTACACAGACTCTCAAGAAAAATAAGAAGCAGGGCTGGCCCTCTTTTCCTTTGAGATGCGATGTCTATACTCTCCATGATCTCAAACATGCAGAAAAGGAAGCTACGAAGATTAAATCATTAACTCTCCCAAATAGGCAATTTGATCCAAACAAAGTTGCCTATAATGCACTAGAGCAGGCCAAATTGTCAAAATTTGATCATAAAGAAGATATGTTTGACGACCTGTTCTCTTCAGCTGAGTCAATAATGCAGGTTAAATCATTGGCCAAAATGAAATATCATGATGAAGGGTTGACTGAATTTAACACACTTAGAGAACAGAGGTTGCAAACTCTGCCTCTAGATCTACTAGCGACAACCCCAGCGACATCGTCAAGCGAGCCTGATCGGCAACAGTCAAAGGAACCTCCAGTTACAACAAAAGAACAAGAGAAGCCACAGGAGGAAAATCAGAAGAAAGAACAGGAGGAAAAGCAGAAGAGAGAGCAGGAAAAAGTGCGGGAGGAGACCCAAACTGAAAAGGAAAAACAGACCACCATTGATGTCAATGTGGATACTCATATCGACCCTAAATTGCTCCAGGAATGGAAGCAATTTGATTCCATTATCAGTGGTTTGGAATGTTCAAAGGACACAGACACTTCAAAGGCAACAGACACACAGGAAATCACTTCACCACAGGTTCTAAGTGGAACCAGCGGCCCACCCATTTCTAAAGAGGTAGAGATAATACCAAAGGACCCCTCCGACCAAATCATTTTGCAGGTAGAAGATATTCCTCCCCTGGATGTCTTCTACAGCCCAAGGCATAAAGCTGTGGTTAAACGACAAAGGAAAAGAAGAAGGACTGATCAACCTTCCCTTTTCCCAGAGCAAACTGTCACGGGCAATGTGGTTTGGAAGGAGGAATTTGACCCCTCCGATGACCTAACAAAACTGTCACAATATGCGAGAGCTTATTCGACAGCAACAATAGATAAGGCATCGGAGGTAAGCCTTTTACTGAAAACAAAGGATCAGGAGATTTTCTCGTTATAGGCACAGTTAACTGAAACAAAGCAGAAAGCGGAGCAGGCATAGCAGCAATTGTTGACGCAACAACAATTAAACAGTCAACTAACTCAACAATTGCAGGCAGAAAAACAAAGGATTGACCAAAGCACAATCCAGAAGCAGAAAGAATTATCAGAGGCATTGGCACAATTGAAGGCAGCAAATGAGCAAATGGTGAAAACAAAATATGAGCAAATTGCTCAATTATCATCACAGCTCGAGAAAACAAAGGGCGTTCCACAAGTGGCTGAATTTAGAGCAGAAGCATTACAAATAAATACTGCATTAATATCCCAAATTAAGCTTCTGTGTCAACAAATTGCCCAGGCAGAGCCACTATGTAAATTAACGGCATCCATAAGTAAGCAAGTAGACAAGGCCAGGACTGAATTGGATCAAGCTGAAGAAACGATAGCTGCATTTCTCGACTGGCAAGATTCTGACCATGGACAAGCGGCGAATTTACCCAGGATCTTAGAATCACACAAAGATATACTCTTCACAGAATGGCAGTCCCAGTTAATGAAAGCAGAGAGGGCGGTTTCAAGATGTAAATCAACTTCTAGCAATTTAGTTGAATTAGTCAATAACACTCTCTACTTATCAAACATGATTTCCCAATGCACACCAGGAAAGTTGACAACGATGAAAACATTGGAGCAATCATGTTATCTAGATCTAGAAGAAAAGGGGAGATTAATAGCTGGGATTTACAGTTTAACCTGGGACACCTATTGGTTCTTCTTGGTAAAGCCACACACACAGAGAGCCGCCCTCAAGTGCCTTATGGATGCAATCGGGTATATTATCCCCGATATTCAGGATGCCACCTATGTCGCCCAGCTCAGCTCGCTTCTCAACAGACCACCTGAAGTGGAGCCGATGCTTGCGATAAGTCAGCTCAGATTTAAAGGCAAGCAACCTACTTGATGAATCATGCCGCCGACTGCCAGATTGCTGTAGAAAATAGGATCAAAATTTATTGATACCAATTAAGTAGGATTTCTGTTTTATAGATAGGTAGATTAATTAAGTATTTATAGACCCTTTCATTGTTTTGGAAAGGGTCGTAAAGTTTTGTACCTGACTTAAAGACTGAAGTTGCACTATTGTGCTTCAGTCATATTCTTTTATGAAACTGGACCAGTTGTTCTAAATTTGACAAGGAAGCTTTTTATGCAATTGTGCACTATTGTCTTTGAATGAAAGTCTTTCTGCGTTGAAGGAAGAATCACAAGTAGCGATTGATATTGGGAGTGTCCAGCAGCTCATATGGTATTTCTATCTATGTCTGAATTCATTCCTATCATATGAATTGTTATTTGATTATCTTTGCTATTATCAATTATATATATATGTGTTTTAACATCAGTTCTGTATTCCTTCCACTATTGGATGTTTATGGTGTGCTTTCCTTTTAATCATATATGTGTTGATGATATAAATGACAAGCGTAGTAATGTTGCTTTAATCGCTTTGCTTAACTATTTAAGTAAAGTAATCCTTGAATGCATTAATTTCTATGTCTGTTAGATGGAGTCATCTATATGCCTGTCCATAGACACAGATCATCAAGCGCTACACTTCAAAGCTCAATAGTTCCCGGGATAAGTCATAATTCTTGTATTTTTGTTGATAGATTTAGTTATTCGCCTATCATTAGATTAGTTAATCAATTATCCATTCATCCCGTTTATCCATTTCTGGGAAACTGGTCCCATTATCCCCAGTCAGAGCCACCATTCCAAACGGAAAAGGAGCTGTACTAAGGTCTGGACCGGGTGGTTATCCCCAATGTTGTTGCAGCGATTTTCAAGGCATCAACAGATTAATAACCACACCTCACAAAAAGACATATCCATTAGGTTGGTTATGTGATAAAGCACAGCTACAAGTGACCAGACAATGTAAACTTAGGTTTTCTTTTGGGTCAGCATTTGTAGATGAGGTTGAGTTAGATATTGTTCCCTTGGATATATGTGGAATTGTTTTAGGAAGTCCTTACTTGTATGATAGAAACGTTATTTTCTATAGAGCTAAAAACAAGTATCAACTCGTTAAAGATGGAATCGAATATATTGTAAGAGCTCACAAACTCAAGAATAATTGTACTCTCATAAACTCAGGGAAGATGAAAAGAATTGTAAATTCGTGCAAACAATTTTTACTGATGGTTGTAAAGGAAAAGAAACCTGATAAAACCAATGTATTTGAGTGCTGTAATGCTAAACAGCAAGTTGATTTAGAAGAAGTTGTTTCATAATTTGATATACTATTTCAAGAACCGAAATGTCTGCCACCCAAAAAGGAAATAGTACATGATATTAATTTGCAGCAAGATGCTCCATTCCTAACATCAGAATGTATAGGTTTTCTGCTTTAGAGAATGCAGAAATCAAGAAGCAGGTATAGGAGTTGCTCGAGAAAGGGTTCATAAGACCTAGCACATCACCTTGTGGGTCTCCAATTGCCTTGGTGAGAAAGAAAGATGGCTCATGGAGAATGTGCATTGATTACTGAGCAATGAATAAAATAACGATAAAAAATCATTATCCTATTCCTCGCATAGATGATCTATTAGATCAGTTGAAAGGAGTTGTTTATTTTTCCAAGTTGGACTTGCATAGTGGCTACCATCAGGTCAGAGTTGTAGAGAAAGATGCATGGAAGACTTATTTCAAAAAAAAGCAGGGATTGTATGAGTGGTTGGTTATGCCTTTTGGCTTAACTAATTCTCCTGCTACTTTCAAGACTTTTTCATTGTATATTTGGACGACATTCTTATATTTAGTAAAACATGGGAAAGCATGTCAAGCAGACTCTAGATGTTTTGAAAAAAGAAAACCTTTATGTTAAGCTCTCAAAATGTGAATTTGGCAAAACATCTTTGAATTATTTGGGTCATATTGTAGGGGGTGGTGAATTGAAGATAAATCCCTGTAAAGTTGCATTCATTGTAAACTGGCTTAAACCCAAATCTGCTACAGAAGTTAGAAGCTTCTTAGGAGTAGCACAGTATTGGAGAAAGTTTATTTCTAACTTTTCCTTGATTGTAGCTCCCTTACAAGCTTTAACAGGATTGAACAAGGTGTTTTAGTGGGGAGGCAAATAGCAGAAAGCCTTTAACACCTTAAAAGAAAAGATTAGTACAGCACCAGTACTAGCACTGCCTAATCTTCAAAGACCATTTGAGATTGAAACGGATGCGAGTGACTATGCCATGGGAGCAGTGTTTATGCAGCACGATAAAACCATATGTTATCATTCTAAGAAATTTAATTCTGCAGTAGTTAATTATCCCATTTATGATGAAAAACTGTATGCATTAGTACAGAGTGTGAAAAATTGGAAACATTATTTAATGGGCAAAGAGACAGTTATACACACTGATCATCAACCACTTAAATATTTGCACTCACAAACTAAGTTGCAACAATCAAGACACTATAGGTGGATGGGTTTTCTACAACAGTTTCATCTTGTCATCATATATAAAAAGGGCATACACAATAAAGTTGCAGATATGTATTCTAGACCAATCATAAATGCATCCACTATACTTAAGCATAATTCAGTATTGCATGAAAGCTACATTGAACAATATGCTCAAGATATAGATTTTAAAGATGTAAATGCAACTTTAAGTCATGGAAAAAAAGTAGAAGAATTGGATTATAATGTTAAGGACCAACTCTTGTATCATATGGGAGAGTTATGCATTCCTCAAACAGAAAGAGTAAAGATAATTTGAGAAGCACACACTTCTCTAATATCAGATCACTTTGGTGTAAGTAAAACAGTTGCACAACTGCAAAGATTTTGTTATTTGCCAAAAATGAATGAGACAGTTTCTAGATATGTAAGAGGGTGTACCATGTGTGCTAAAAGCAAGCCCATCAACAGAAAACTAGGCTTGTACACTCCACTATCAGTTCCTTCTCACCTTGGGGAAGTGTTTCTATGGACTTTGTTGGGGGACTGCCTAAATCTAGAAAAGGTCATGACTATTTATATGTTGTTATGGATAGGTTCAGAAAAATGTGTATTTTAATACCTTGTAACAAACAGATTATAGCTGAACAAAATACAAAGTTGTTCTTTCAGCGTATATGGGTTCATTTTGGATTACCCACTTCCATTATATTTGATAGGGATACCCAATTTGTTGGGAAATTTTGGTCATGTCTGTGGGAATTGATGGACACTAGATTGAAGAAGAGCACAACTTTTCATCCACAAACAAATGGCCAAACAAAAGTGGTCAACAGGACAGTGATCCTGTTGCTCAGAGGCTATTGCAGCAAGCATCCCAAGCTTTGGGATGAACATTTATGTTATGTGCAACATGCTTACAACCGAGCTAAACATTCTTCTACACAGAGATCTCCTTTTGAGACCTATTTTGGTTTCACACCAAGGTCTCCCTTGGATTTTGTCTTTGGTAAAGACATAGTGGTTGATGGACATAATGATGTGGACAAGGAAACCAATTTCATTGAACAAATCCAAGAGATTCACCAGGCAGTACAGGAACAACTGGAAAAGAGCCAAGCCAAGTACAAGGCAAGGCAAGATAAGATCAGATTGAGCATAGTTTCCAAGTTGGTGATATAGTTTCCAAGTTGGTTGTATATCAGTAAAGACAGAATGCAAGGTGAAGGTAAGAAGCTGAAGCCAATAAGGTATGGACCTTTCAAGATACTTGAGAAAATTGGTGAGAATGCTTTTCGCCTTGATTTACTAGCTTACATGCACATCTACTCAGTTGTTAACACAAATAGCTTGAGACTATTTGAACCTTCATTGATTGAAGATCCTGAAGAGCAGAGTTAGTTGCCTTCTATGTATGATTTGTTACCTGAATATCTCAATGAGTTGCAGGAAGATACAGTTTTAGACAGGAAGGTGAGAACTATGCGCAGGGGGAATGTTGTGTACCTTAGGATTGGACTCAAAGGTTCAAAACCAAGCAATGCAAGATGGATAGAAATCGAGCAGGTAAGGAAACTGTATCCTCATTTGATTGGTGCTTAAAAACCAAATTTTGGTGGTCCAAAAGCTTTTTCAGTGGGAGGGCCGAGATCTGAATTGGATCCTAGAACACTCTCTAAGTTTTCATGAACTCTTTCAATTATGCCAAAAATATTGAAGTCTTAAAAGGATCGAGCTATGAAAAGGAATCCTTGTGACAGTTGCAGATTGTGACCAACATGGAGCAACGAGGACCCTCGGTTAAGCACGTAGACCGAGGGCCCATGGTAAGGCACGTTGGGGGAAAACTAGCAAAATCGGGAGTCGAATCAGAGAATGGGCGCAGATTCTGATACGTGATTAGTGCTAATCACGTATCGCAGGGCATCCCCCTCAGTGAAGGAAAGCCCCAAAGCGCCTGGACTCGAAAAGGTTATAAAACACGGAATAGTACCAGTTTCGGTTCTGGCGGAGCAAGATTCCACAAAAACTAGGTAGGATATCGGAAGGGCCTCGAGGTAGTAAGCAGTTTAGACCAAGTCCCGCCTGATGCCACATAGCGAGTGACACGCGTCCAGTGGAGGAGAGAGAAAACTGCGCATATCGGACAGGTAACCGTCGAGCTAATTATCCGCACGATATGCACGATGACCATAGAATTTAGGGGGTCCATATCAACAGCAGAGGCACATCTTGATGAATGACCGGATTTGGCAGATGATAAAGCAAGATTATATGGGATTTGAAGTCCGGTATGGATGATTCATTGGCAGGGATTTGTATTTTGTGGGCAATCTTGGAGCAAATGGAAATGACGATCATTCAAACATTTCCAAGATAACTGACACTTAGTTCACTACGAAACAGGTGGCCACCTCCCTATGAAGCATTACACAGTGATGATGGCGCAAAATAGAGGAATTCAAATGGACAGAGAAGCAGGAGAACCAGAGCATTGGGAAGTGGAAATAAATAGTCAGAAAGTAGATTGGCTTAAAGCCACGAACTGATAGAAATAAAGGGGGCAGTGAGTTAGTCAAGGTGGAAAGCCAAGAGTAGAGAACAGAGAGAAGAATCCGAGCTGACCTGAAGGAAACATCGAGCCAGACAGAGCCAGGGAGATTCAGAGAGAGTCTGTATACTCCAGATAGGGCTTGAGAGGTTCAAGCATACTCCTCTGTACTTACCTGTCATGTATGAGTCTCAGATTGGGCTCATACCACTGTGACCAATAGAGGTTGAGTTTCAGTAAGGAGAGCCTGTGTACTCCAGAGACTTGGGGAATCCAATTCCAGTCCTACTGATTTATATCTCTTGAGTGAGACTCAAATTGAGCTCATTGTTTTAAAAACTCTACTTTGAAAACATAATAGAGAGGCCACCACTGAAGTCTGGACCACGAGACATAGCCTAGGAGCATTGGGTGAACTCCTTATTAAACTTGTTGTGTTTACATGTTTTTATTGTTGTGTTTTCTCTAACTGCTCCAGTGTCTATGTATTTCACAATTTTATCGATCTGTTGCATAAAGTAACATAGGCACATCCATGCACACGAGTCTGTAATACCTTTAATTATTTGTCCTGGATAAATTCCAAATCATACTTAGCCCAATTGAATTGGACCCCTTGGCTACACTATGCAGCTCAATATACCATTGGTGTCGACACTTCATCGACATGACACTTCCACATTATTTTTCTTTCCAAAATCTGTGCAACAATCTACACAACTCCATCTGATATGGAGCTAGTGGTTTAGCTACGTGACTTCTTCACCAACCCGAAGTTGCTCTTCATATGATCCGTGAGCTTCTTCTCCTACGACTTCCCCAAAAAAGCGTCTATAGGATTCGTGCCCTAATAAGGTAGCAAGGTGATTATGTGGACCAACATATCATCAATTAGAATGGGCCCTCCCAGCTAGAGGCACCCATCATGAACCAATGCCAATAATTGACACACACAGATAATATTAATTATGCCGCGGCTAATGTGCAGGACATACAACATATTGAGCAATCGTGCGCGCTCAATTCTGGCCACCCACTTCATTGGCTCAAGTCTTGTGACACCCTCCTCATTGTAGTAGACTGATTTCAAGTATTTTCTGGGTTCTAACTGTGGAAACTTCGCATGGTCATCCAAATCCCTATCCTCCGTTTTCAAAAATGGTACCCGACCCAACAAGTCACCCTCAACAGGTACTTCCTCTGGAAGTAATGGTGTGAATACCTTGTATTTCAACAAGTTTGGATCCTTGGTCACTTTGGCAGTGGATTTCATAGGGGGTACATATGGCAGTAGCCAAGTAATTGGCTCCGCATTCTTCGCGCTGATGTCTTCAACCCCCATAGTCATCTCTTCTTCATCTAGATCCAAGGGTTTTGTCGGTTACTTTTTATCATCCATATGACCCTTTTGCCTAATCTCAGTTGGATTTTTATGCGACGAGTGCTGAACCAAGGCTTGCTATGGTTTTTTCTGCTTTTTCTGTCCTGCCATGGAGGCAGTAGGTTTAGGCCTCTACGACCTAGGCGTTGTAGTATGGACTAGTGGTGTTGCAATCATTTTGTCAATGCTCTCCCAGAAGAGTTTCTTCTACCATTTAGGAAAATTTGCCTCAAACTCAAGCCCTTGCTAAGAAAAATCCTTCTCTATCTGTTGCCAATCTCATCCAGACATGCAACAATCGTCTCTACTCAGACTTAGGCGCGAAATCTCAAGACAATCTCTCTGGAAGCAAAGTGTTTGAATGGGGAGTGGGATGTTGTATTTATAACACATTTTGAATTCAAATCCACTAATTCCCTCCATATCTCCCTCATTAATGCTCTTTTGGTGGCATATTTCCAAATATATGCTCCTTTTTGGCTTTGTGGGGCTTGACCTATGTTCATCGTTAGTTAGCCAAACAAATCCCTACACTACTGGCCCTTTCGGCATCAGCCCGTGGAGCGCAGACCGGAGTCTCACCTGAAGCACTATGGGGGGATTCTGGAACCAATTTTTTGCACCTTGAGATGGTCGTGATGTTAGTTTACACCCTCTGTTCCTACTGTTAACACCCAGGTTGTTCCCTATGACTCCCAAGGGAATACGGCCGGGGTAACCACTAACCAATCTTTGGATCACAGTTCCTAGCCAAACTGTAATCAGAGAGGGCTCTCTCTTTATAATTTGTCTCTGTTTTGATGGTGTTTTAGGCTAGTTATTATGCTCAGGTTTTGGTTTATATTTTGGTTGAAGGACTTCTTTCAGGGCTTAAGGTGTAGTGTTCAGAGAATAGTATATCATTGGGCAATGGAGTCTAGAGTTGTGAAATGCTTTGAAATGCAGGAGTGGTGATGTTCGGACTGCAGGGCCTATTGTGTATCTTTAAACAAACAAATTTAAACTTAAGTGGTGAAGCATGGTCAGCCAACAGAAAGCAATTAAGAATTTTCTATTGAGCTGGTGATATGAAAGTGAAACATGTTGCACAGGAGCAAACTTGAATTCCTGAAACAAAGCTCACTGTGAAAGATATATTCTGAAAGTGCAGCAATTAAGAATTACACTTATCAAGATTACAGCTGAAGAAAAACATTCATTAACAACACAGATTGAACTCAGGGTATTCCTTGAATAAGTCCTGAAGGTTATTCTTTTTCCTTGTTGCTAAATATTCAGAAATTAGAAACATATATGGGTTGTAAAAGATTAAAGAACATAACAAAGAGAGTTACAGAAACTTATTGTATTGTGAAGTACACAAGAATCCTGCAGTTCTCAACAGACACCAGAACGCATTCAACACTTTAGAAATCCGAGAAATTCCATCACTTTCTTTATTAAACTCTGAAAGGATTACAGCATAAGAACTTCTTCAGGAGAAATCAACAACAACCCTTTGCAAACTCATGCGAAGGGGACTTTATAGAAATGTTTATACAAAATATCTCAGGCATTGAGTCATCTGAGAGAGAAATATCTTCATTACTTCGTACAGAAAAGTAGAAAAGAAGTTATTACAGCTTTGAATACAACATAACTGCTCTTTAAGTCTGTCAGAGGATATTTTGACCTTTGGAGGTCACTGAGTCGGTTGGAACGCTTTGCTTAAATGCTGGAAAATGTGCCTTTACGTTTGCTGCGCTGTATCTTCTCGGCCCTGCCACCTGTAGCTTCCTACTTTTGCTTCGTTGGCCGAAATTTCTGCTGAGTTGGCTCAGCTTTAATCTTTAATGCATGCTGATTTTATTAAACTGTGCTTTGCATAACAATTCATATTTTTATAAACAAAATTTGGTGAATGGCTCACTGTTTACAAAATTGTTTGTATTGCTTTGGTCCACCAGTCATGTGTAGGTAATTGATGCCTGAGGATTGCATCTATAGTCTCCTCTGCCTCTGTATACTTATAAAAATTGGGAGGGGCCTCAAACAGGTGTTTGATTTCATTCATTATAAAAAATAAATTCTCTACTCTGTTATAGAGAGTCTGTCCTGTGGCTGGCCCTGTTTCCTCTGAGGTGCTGGGCTTCTCATTGATCTGACTAGTGGCAAATGTGTTGACCCTTTTGGCATACTGGTCATGTGTGAACAATCTCCCTGCGCTGTTCAGTAAGCTAGGGAGCCCTCTGTTTTCTAACACCTGAAACTTCTCCAAAAATCTGTTCACCTCAGTCTGCATATCCTGGGTTCTTCTTTCCAATGTCTGCACTAAGTTTCTCAGTGTGAGAACCCTTTTGATCAACTGAATGTGCTCAGTTCTGTTTGGAATTCCCATGGCAGCCAACTGAGTGCTTGTCCTATTGTTAAGCACATTGATCATCCTGGTGGCTATCTCAGGCATGTTGCTTAGAGCAGCTCTTGCTCTCTGAATTTCAGTGTGTGCTTTTGGAATGAGGTCCAACTGCTCATGGATTGTTTCAATATATTGCCATTGCTCATTGATAGATTGACCAATGTTAGCCCACAACACTATTTTAAGCTCAGCCACCACCTTATCTAATTTGAGCTCATTTTCTAGCTCTTTGATTTTATCTTTGAGGGCTTTTATCTCCCTGCCCTTTTCTGTCACAGACTGCTTGGATTTATCATATCTGTCGTTCACTTTGGCCAATTTATCCCTGGTCTCATTCAGCTCTGTCATTTCAGCTTCTAGGGCCTGGATCTCATTCCTCAGCTTTTTCATGTCTAGGCTTGGGGCCTACTCTGTTGCTGGTGGTGCTGCTGAGGTGGAAGTTGCAGCTTGTTCTGGCTGTTGAGGAGGAGGAACAGTAGGTGGAGCAGTTTCCTCAAGATTTATTACTTCAGGAGGAGGCTGGGAGGTCTGTCCTTCTTCTCTTTGTTTCAAATCTGCCTGTAATGCTGCCTGTGCAGCCTCTGATTCTCCCAGCTTTTCTTGTGCCTGGATGAGCTGTTTATAGAGAGACACCAGTAAATCTGTGGCTTCCTTATCATGCCTCTGCTGGGCAACCTCATCTGTTTGAGGGTGAATTGTGGCTGGCATTTTTATCTTTTTCTTCAAAGCAGCCATGTCTGCATCCCTTAACTTCAATATCTCCTTGATGCCCTTGATATCTTTGGGATCATGCCCAATCTCAATAATTATATCTTCTAAGGACCTAATTCTGTTGTCCTTAGCCTGTGATGATGCCCTTTCCAACTCAAGTTGGGCAGCTGTATTATTAAGGCTATTTTCCAGCCTGTAGTTGTCCAAGGTTTTGTCTGCCAAGGAGGCATAGACCATCTCACCTGTTTGTTTGTGCAACTCAATTTTATCCATTGGGTGGATGTCTTTGGCAAGGACCTCAAGATTGGTCCTTATATAATCTGCATGAGTTTGGGGCTGTGCTATAGCTGGTAAGAAATGACTCATGATCATCTTGCCTTCACTGACATCAAAAGCAGACATCAGTCTTTGCTGGTTGGTGGGAGCCATCTTCAGCAAGTGATTATACAGCTGTATTTTTATGGGCTCACTCCTTTTCTTTATGTCTATGAACTGCTGTTTGATGCTCAGTTCACCCTCCCTCTGCTTGCTAGAGGAGCTGACTTCTCCTCCCACAGTTCTGTTCTGTTCCCCTTGGAAGGAACTTGCAGATACTTCCCTGCTAGGTGGGCCCATGCCCAGAGACTTCCCTGTTGGCATTTCCTCATCCGAGAAAGGGTTCATTCTCTGTCTTCTCTCACCATGACTTTCTGATGTGGTCAAGGGAGTCTCTCTGTCCCTTTTTCTGCTAGTATCCTCCTTTTGTGGAGTTTGGAGGATTGGTGCATCAACTGATGTTTCTTGCCTTGGAGGCACTGTATTTTGTGCCTGCTGTTCTGTGGAAATTGGGGCTTCAACTGCCCCTTCTTGCTGTGGGGGCTGCTCATTATTATGCTGCCCTTCTTCTTGCTGCATTTCCTGTTGTTGTTGTTGTTGTACCTGTTGCTGCACCTTCTCATGCGGTGGCTGTTCAGTATCCATCTCTTTTTCCTTGCCCTTGCCAGATATATCTTCAGTGGCTTTGGGTGCTTGCTGGTTTGCAGTCGAGGAGGATGCAACTGCTCCCACTTGTGTGCTTGGCAGTGAAAACACCTGTGAACAAAGTTCAAGGTCAGCCATTTTTTTAAGATTCCTCACTGCTCTTTGATTCAGCTCTTCTTGTGTAACCGGCTCTTCTAGGGTTCCTCTCCTCCATTTTGCTTGGTTAGCATGTTTTTCAATGTGAGGGATTTTTAGATGATCATAGCCAGAGAGCCTATATCTGAGCCTTCTCAAAGTGATGAAGTGGTTGGGGTCATAAGGTTTCCAGAGGAAACTAGTTTGAAGGCCAAGGGACTCAAGCATCATGTCTGCTTCTTTCCAACCTTCCTCCCTTTGGTTATAGACAAAGTGGCCCAGTTGGTTCCTGACTTTCAATTGTGCTTTCTTGCCTTTGCCTGAAAAGTGAAGCACATCAACGTTGCCAAACTGCCTGAAGTATTCTAGGGCAAATAGCCTCATGGGCACATATCTGGGTAGTCTGTAGGGAGGCAGTTCACACCCATACATCCTGATGACGGTGTGGTGCTGGTAAAAGTACCAGTCCCCAATGCTGTATGATTTGGATAGCTGCAGGATCCTTTGCATTTCATCTGTGAGTCTCAGAGGAGGTGAGCCCATCATCATTGACATAGCTGGGTGAATGAACTGATCTATGAACTCACAATAGGTGTATGGAGTTTCACCTCTACAGTGGAAAACATATGACCAATAGACCACTGATCTTGGATTGCCTTGGGCATCCTCTCTTTTGATTGGAAAAGAGAACTTCTGATGTTGATGATATAAGATCAAGTGGTAAATATAGGAGGTATACCTGAACACTCTTTCTCTTGCCAGGTTCATTAGTTGCTCATGTATTTTGTCTGCTATATAGGTGGCATAGTCATAGCAGATAGGAGACTTGCCAGGAGCAAACATGAGCATGATTACCAGCACAGTTTGATCAACAAACTCAATGGAGTTGTAGCCCAAAATGGGACTAATCATGTCAGCCAGATCTCTGCCCAGTTGGTTGAGGTATACCTGATTGATAGGAGGATACTTCACAGAGTCAGAGCCAATGTATAGCTGGTTTAGTTTGGTAACCTGAGCATCTGTCATTCTGGCTCCTCGATTTATCAGGTCTACAAGTGATAGAGGGACCTGTTTCTTCTCAGTCTTGAAGCAGAGCATATCCTTAATAGCTTCTGGGGTGACATAAAACACAACTGATCCTGAAGGGTCAAGAACTGCCCTCTGAGTGGGGTCATAATTTTCAGCACACAGATGGATCAAATCAGGGAATTGGTTAACTTGAGGGAGTTTGAAAATAGGGAGGAATGAGCCCCATATCCCCAGCACATCTGTTCCAGCCTCATGCTTAGCCTTCAGTTCATTGAGCAGGTGGATGTGGAACTTAGTACCCATCAGCATTTCCTCTGAAATCTGATAGTCCATGTCTGCCAGAGACTGCCATTCCAATTGTCTCTGAGGGGCATTTAATGGAGCAATGTTTAATGCTATTGGAGCCACTGGTGGATCCATGACTTCTCCTAGGATTTATGAATAGAGTTGCTATGCAGAGCAACCCAAAGAGTTTTCTTTGAGGGAGAAATGTGAATTGTATGGAACAGAGAGTGAGTGAGACAGTTGCAGCAATTGAAATACTGCTTAAAGGACTGATAAAACAGTAGCAGGACTGAGCAAAGTGTTTTCTGTGGTGAATTTGGTCAGTTAAGGTACCTAGTTCACGACTGCGCGAACTAGCTGCGAATTTCAACTCAATTTGTCAAATGCGGCCCTGCAGGAGTTTAATGGCTTCACTGGCTGGATATAAGTGCAGGTCACAGTGTGTTTAATGGTGAAAACAGAGTTTTAAAGTCTGTTAACAGTTTATTTGCGGAATTATGGATAAAACCAGGTTTATGGGATGATTTTGAAGAATACCTGGTGAATTCGTCGGCAAGAGTTGCGAATGCAGGTGCAATGGAGGCTCTGGCGGTCTCGGAATTGACTTTAGCAAGCTGGTGCTGGTTTGGACGTGAGCAGCATGCAGAAATAACAGTAGTGTCTTTTGCCAAAAGTGGAAAAAACACGAGATTTTGGCCTAAAAATGGATTTTTGGCAATATTGGCGCGTTTTTGGGATGACGTCAGCATGACGTCATCGGGTGGGGTCGGAGTCGGATGACGTCAGCATGACGTCATCGGGTGAGGTGGCGAGCTGCTATTGGTCCACGGAGATGATGCGGTGGCAGACACATTGGCACGGGGGCGGACAAAAAGGTTGACGCGATGGCGGGGTGGCAATGACGTGGGGATGACGTTGGATGAGCGGATTGACCGAAACCGGAAACGGTTAGCGGTTTTATATCGCACCGCTATAGCTACGGAGGTGGAATGTGTCAGGCGTACCTCCGATGCATTGTGGGGAAGGCGCGTGGCGGGCACCTGACGTCACCTTCTGACAGATATCGGAAGGTATCTGTCGGACGTCGGGGCCGCTCTGATATCAACGAGGGCCGTCGGATCACATGGGTCCGATCCGACGGTTGACGGAAGAGTGATGTGATCGGACAATACAGATGGGGGGCGGGATTAATTTATTATTTGTTTTGGAATATGCGCCCGGTGGAAAACATTAGGATATGGTGTTTTGTAAGGCTTTTCAATGTATTTTGAAAAATCAAACATATGCGTCGAAACTTTGGATAAGCGGCAAAAGGTGGGTTTTTGGGTTATTTCACAATTTGAAAGGGGTTTATGGGTAGGAGGGGGTTTTTATAAGGTTTTTTCTTTACAAACGAAGGTTTAATGGGTGGAATGACTTTAAAGAAGGGAGGGATATGTATACAAAATTTTGGGGTTTATACACCATGGTGTTAATAATAGTAGGGGAAGGGTAACATAGGGGAATTACATAATAGAGTTAGAGTTAATATGGGGGAAAATGTGAATGAGGGGGGAAATCACTAAGTTTATTTGAAACTTACTTAGTTTTAGGGAGTAGATCAAAATGAAAAGAATTTTAGACAAGAAATGTGGCTTCTAAAAAGATTAAGAACCACCATGAAACCATAATTTCTTCCATGAATCTCAACTGATGAGGGAGTGTTAGTAATGAAATGGAAAAAGGGGAAGAAGGGAGGTTAGACATGCTTCTTGCTTGCTGCAACTTGATGAAGAATAACACCTTCTTAATTCATTGATTTTGCTTTGGTAAACAAAGTTAGCACACATGCAACTTATAAGAAATGACCTTTCTGCAACCCCAACTGCCTACCCATCTATTTGCCTAGCATTTTTTATTTCTTCTTGGAGGGTGCACTTGGACTTGCAGACCCTTACTTGCCTTTTCTTTTCTTTGGCTTTTTCTTTTGTTTTTCTATCTACTTCTACCCTTATTTCTTCCAAGGTCCCAGATTAAGCTGTTGGGAACCTTTCTTCTCTACCTAGACTACTTGTCTGCCAAGGTTAAACAGTTTGGACAGACTTCTTTCTCTATTCTGCAACTGGAAATTCAAAACATGGCATGATCCAGATTAGACTGTTGGACCATCCATCAAAATTTGAGTCCATATCAAGCTATAAGCACAGATTGTATTCTTATGGAAATATGTGATCTTTGAATCATCAAAGCAGAGCATATTTGGACCTTTTCATTGCCAATCATGAAATATGAAACCTATTGGTATAGGTAGCTAACACCTACTTTCACACAAGTCACTAAGCTTTAGGGCTCTGTCAGTCTACCCCTTTCTTCCGCCCTTCAGGACCTCCGCGAAGGTGTACAATTCACCTTCGCACAACCTTAACCTACGATCCAAGTACTTTCACACTGCTATGATAGCGTCTGGTATAGGTTTCCAAGTTATCTTAAGTGTTTTACTTATCTTACTAAACAATCCCAGTTAGCACCACGTAAACTGATATTCTTACTTGCGTTTAATCAACCAATATAATCATATATATTCATGCATCATGTAAACATTGTAAATTAAACTCAAAACGCAATATAACCAGATGCATTAACAGGAAATAAATACACGGAATTTGCAGAGTACTTCTCTTTATTGATATTTTTTAGTTTATACAAACTCTATCTACCCTGCGCACACTGCTACAGGGGTCCACGCACTCAACTGCGGACTTCCATCCTAGGCCTCTGCACACTCAGCTGCAGAGCCTCTACCTACGCTAAGACCTGAAACACTTAGACGTTTCTACCAAGACTCTTCACTTCATTCTTCGCTATCTTCTCAAGACTACTTAGAGCTTAATTACTTAGCTCCGTTTTATACAATCCCATGGTCCGCGGACCATGGGTGGATCTTTACAACTGAATTTACACTTTACAAAATAAGGGCAGACAACCCTTTATGAATCTTGACACCTTCACGCTCCGTGGCCACAAAATGCGGAGACTTTACAACTTTATTACAAAATTGACCCAAAACATGGGCTTTTAGCCCAAAAACTATCCTTGGGGGAACCTGTTCCCAACAGGTCCCTAACACAAACATGGCGACTCGCCCTCGAGTCATTCTGCATGCATGGAGATCTTGGAATGAAGACCTCCTAGCTCAAACTCTATGACCACAACCTCGACATTGCACTGTGCGGCTGCCTGCTTCCTTCTTCAATCAACTGCTCAATTGTTGGTCCTGAACTGTCAGCTTGAAGCTTCTGCTGAGTTGCTTGTAGATTCATAATCTTTCCTTAAATAGAGGTTGTGACTACATAAGCCTCATCCAACCAGGGCTTCAAGCGCATCTTCATCACTGCCTCCTTGTGATGTGCTGCATCTACATGTTCTTTCAATCGTTTGGCCTCCTGCAGCTTCGCCAGTTTCTATGTGAGAGTGATGGTTCCTGTTGTGCCTTTTACTTCATCATAGTGTTGTTGTAGTTCTTGCGCTTCTGTCTCCAACCATTGTACATTAGGTTCCTCCTGCAGGCTCATCAAGACCTTGAACGACTGTTCAAAAAGTTGTGTGTAGTTTGCTACTGCACTGTCTACCGCCGCTATCACCTCTGTGACAGTGGTTGCACACTGCTCCCTTACTTCTGGCAGAGTTGAAGGCTGGGCCTTCAACTGTAGATCTGCAATCTGTAGGTTCAGGTACAGCTAAATCCTAGTCATCTCTGTGTGAGCATCGAACAACCCTGTAGCAAGTTTGCGGGCGTCCACCTCGACCAATTCTTCCTCAGGAATGACCAACTTTGGGACCATTCAGCATGCCTCCTCCATGACCTGAATTATATGCTTGTTTCAGTCAGTTACCTCGGTCAGAACAACGATGGAAAAGTCTCGTTGTAGGGCCATCTGTTCATTATTGATCCTCTTCTCACTGATCACCTGTAAGGTGCATTGTTTGTGGGCCCTTAGCTCCACGATCACTCCATCCTGCAATAGGTGGAGTGCCTCACCAAGGAGCACTGCCAAGTTCGACCCCACTCCCTTGAGGGTGCTGATAGTGGGCTTGTCAAATTCATTCTCCGTGGTTAGTGCTCCATCTGGTAGCACTATCACGCTGGAGACTTTTGCACACAACATCTCGATAGATTCTGAAGTGTCGCTAGCGAGGCTAGTGGACACTGTACCAGCCTATGATGCATAGGTCTGTAGCTCCTTCAGACTTGTATGGATGACTCCCAATAGTAGCTGTTGCTGTCGTTCAAACTGCTGTAGTGCCTCCAAGGTGACATCCTGCATTGTGTCTCCAATGTCATGCAAATCACCCTCCGTGAGGTTTATTGGGTCCAGCGACGCCTTAGTGGCCTTGGATTTCTTCCTCGACCCTCCTTTCTCTTGTTCCCTTGGATGCTTGATGTGGGTCAACATTTCCTGCGGGTCCACGTCGTGCTGCTTTGTTTGCTTGTTTATTTCTTCCTTTGTTTCAGGTGAAGGTGACCTCGTGCCTTTGTTAGAGCCACGCTCTGTTTCACCTGTTTGCTTTTCCATCTGCAGGGTAGCATTACACTTCGCCTGAGCCTTTTCAGCAAACTCCTTCTTCCTCTTCTTGGCCAGCTACACCAAATTTGAGCTTGGCCTCCTCTTTTTTGCGTTGTGTGGTAGACTTGCTCGCCCCCACCGCCAAGCTTGAGGTAGTGTGCCACTCTGCTGGCCAGTGATCAAGTACAACATCAATTGTGTCATCTGTTTCCAAGTAAGGCAAGTCATACCATCTCTGTGCAGGGTCCTTCCATGCCCTGATTGACACATGGTGAAAGTTTTCCTTGAACTCCACGTACCCTTGCAGGTTGGCGAACACAGTAGGCGACAACCGCGATTTGCGATTGATAGCCATGCGAATGTTCATTTCCATCAAGATCCAGAAGATGTTGCTATCCTTCATGCACTGAGCATCCTTGGTCGTCCACAGTGAAGCGTACTTCGTGGCTTCTGGTAGGTCCGGCGTGTCTGAGGGGAATCGACTGTGTTCCGGCAGTTCCCAGGCTACCAGCACAATTGACAGCAAGAGCCACACATAGTGGAAGGTCTTGCAGAGCTCTTGTGTCTCACGATAGTTCACAAGGAACTCACCGTAGAGATAGTGCGCCCAATTGAACTAGACTCCTTTGGTGCATTGGGCTGCAAGAACGACTAGTGCTAACACTTCATCTGCATGACACTTCCTCATAACCTTTCCTACCAAAATCTGCTTGGCCACCTTGACTACAAGGTCATTGATACTTGAGATGGCATAACCTCATGGCTTCTTTACGAGCTTGAATTTTTCCTTCATGGCCTTTATGAGGGCTAGCTCACCACCTTTTCCGCCAAACATCATGGCCAGATTTTCCCTTGTGTAGGGTAGCCACGTCATCCTATGGATCAATCTGTCAGTGATCGGTATTGGCTCCTCCAGCCATAGACACCCATCGAGCACCAAGCATAGCAGTTGCTTGATGACCAATACTATAATGGGGGTGTGGTTGTAGTGCGGCACACATAGTAGGTTGAGCAGATCTTCCTTGTCTACTCCCCTGAGCCACTTCTGCAATTCCAATGCAGTCATCTCGGTGGTTGTATCAATAATGCGACACATTAGTTGCTCTGTCGCTAAGTGTGGAAACTTTTCATGGTCAACTAAGTCCCAATCTTTCAGTTTTAATAGAGGAACCCACCCTAAGCGTGGTCCTTCAAAGACAATCTCGTCCGGTAGCAGAGGGGTTTGCAAGGGGACCTTGCTCTCATCAATGTTATTTGGCACCTTGGTCTTGCCCTTGCATGGAGGGACGTACTTGGGCAACTTAGTGATAGGGTCAGCACCCTAGACTTCAACTTCCTCCACTTCTACCCCCAATTCCTCATCATCCATCGGGATGTCTTCAATTTCTTCCTCCTCCCGCTCTAGGTTGATGGTTTTTCCCTTTTCTTATGCAGTGGGCTTGTCCTTTGGTGGGTTTCTTCTTGGCGAAGCATGCACCGGTATCGCAGCCTGCTTTCCATTTTTGTCCTTCACACTCTCCTTGGTTGGGGTTGGCTTTGGTTTAGGTGTTCATGGTGATTTGTGAACTTTAGCTAATACCTATGCAACCTCTGGAGCAACTTCCTCTCCCCCCTTAACAACTTCTAGCACAGCCCCCTCAGCTGTCACTACTTTGGTTTACATAGCTTCTGTGGGTGTCGACATGACGTTATTCAATAGTTCTTGTGTCTCCTTTGGCAATTTCTCAAATGCCGAACTTGCTATCAGAGCTTCAAAGAATTCACGGTTCATGTGCGCTTGAGAGCTTGACAACTCAATTCTCAAAATGCCAAGTGTTTTTCACTGTGCAGCCACCTGTAATTTATAGGGCATTTTGAATTCAAATCTGACCATTCCCGCCACATTCAGTTCATTAATGCCAGATTGGCGGTAGATTTTCAAGGATCTTACCCATAAAGTTTGTCTTAAATGTTGGTTTCCTGCTCCATTTGGTCGTATTTCTACCCTCAAATCATGAGCAATGACTTTAACAGTCACTTTCTGGCTGACCTACGCGATTTCTCCCTCGGTAGCACAGCTCCCTTCGCGTTGTCGCAAACCCTGTGACATTTCCTTACTTCGCACAATCCTCTAATCATGCAGTTCTGCAACCCAGGTAGTGTAGTTTATAGTCCCGTGCCTCCTTTCAGCTGCCTGGAGCGCTAAGACTATGCTACCCTCATATATTCACCTGACCAAATCACCGGTGTATGGCTTCAATCGGCTGCCGGGATCTCCATTCAATTTAACCAACTGGACTGCTCCAACGTTGGTAATCTCCTTAATGACATAGGGCCCTAACCAGTGCATTCTGAACTTCCCTGGAAATTTATCAAACTTATTGTCATATAAAAAAAGTAGAACTTAAAGGTGTGCAACTTAACGTGTCGATCATGCCATGATTTTTCGCGCTGCTTTTGGACCTGTAGGTGAAATCTAGCTAGAAATCTCTCTTCCTTAAGCTCAGCCAATTGTGCAAGCCTCTCTTCCAAGGTTCTATGATTTTTCATACCCGTGAGTGTCACTATGCACAGACTAGGCACAATGTATTCCATGGGCATCACTACTTCAATACCATATACAACCCTAAAGGGTGTCTATCTAGTCAACTTTTTGCATGTTGTCCGATAGGCCCATAGAACTGTGAGTATGCATAGGTCCCAATCAATTCACTGAGCGTTGAAAACCTTGGTCAATGTGTTCTCCAACACCTTATTGAATGATTCCACCATCCCATTAGCCTGTGGGTGATAAGGCATGTTTTTCTTGTGATATACCTGAAATTCCTCCACCAGCGTGCTGATCATCTCATTCAAAAAGTGCGTACCACAATCACTCATCAAAATCTTTGGACACCCAAATCATGTCAGTACATACTCAAAGAGAAACTTTGCAGCAGTCACGCCTGTGCAATGCTTCACAGGCTGTGCCTCTACCCATCAAGTCAAATACTCAGTCATGGTGATAATGTATCGCGCTCCCGTCTTCTTTCCTTGGGGCTGAATGGGTCTCACAAAATCTATCGCCCATTTCTCAAAAGTTTGCAATGTCATCTGTGGGTTCACAGGTAGCTCATCTCTCCATGATGGCTTGCTAGTCCTTTGACACACATCACATGCCTTGTAGTAAGCTTTTGAATCCTAATGGATGGTTGGCCACCACAACCCTGCACGTAGAATCTTCTGTGCGGTCGCTCTCCCTGCATAATGGCCTCCCGCGGTGCCCCCATGAGTGTCCATGAGGATACTACTCCTTTCAAACACTAGTACATATCATCGTAATACTTCATCAGACCCCATTCTGTACAGATGCCCGACAATGACAGAAAAGTATGCCACGTGCACTACTTACTCCTTTTTCTGCTGAACGGTGTAACCTTCTAGGGCAGTTCCTGACGTTAGGAAGTGTATGATATCTTCAAAGTGACCATCCATGACACGCACTACAAATACCTGCACGTCAGGCAATCCCTCTTCCAAATTAGTGGGCTCTTCCCCTATTTCGATGCATGACAGATGGTCTGGTCCTGCATTTAGTCGTCCAGGCTTCACAATAACCTCAAAATCATACTAAAGGAACAATAACAACCACCTATAGATTCTTCCACCTAACACAGGCTTATTGACCAGGTATTTAAATTCAAAATGATTCGTATACATCTTAAAATGTCCACCCAACAGATAGTGTGTAAACTTCTAAAGCGCATATACCATGGCTAACCCTTCACGCTCGGTGGTGGAATAGTTCTTCTCAGCTTTGGATAACCTTCTACTTGCGAACGCTATAGGATGGCCCAATTCTCCTCCGCTAGCCTGTGTCAATACTACTCCCAGTGCTATACATGACATGTCTACATGTACACGAAACTCCTTCTTCCAATCTGGGAAGATTAAAATCGGCGCGATGACCATTTTTTCTTTCAGTACATCCAAGCTTTTCTTATAGTCCTCATTCCAACATAACATGACATCCTTTGTCAACAAATTCTCCATAGGCACGGTGGTCTGGGCATAGCCCTTAATAAAATTTTGGTAATACCCCATATGTCCTAAGGTTGCACGCAGTTGTTTTACACTCCTCGGCACCTCCAAGTTAAGTATCACTGCGATCTTCACCAGATCTACCGCCAGTCCTTTTCTACAAACCACATGAACCAACAGGGTCCCAAAAGGAACACAAAACAAGCATTTATTTAGATTGAGCGCAATCTGGTACCTTCGACAAGTATCTAGCATTAGTCGCAAAATTGCGACATGGCATTTCACCAGCCCAAACACAGTCCAGTCATCAAAGTACACCTCCAGAAACTTATGAATGAATTCTTTGAATGCAACAATGACTACACACGAAAAAATTGCAGGTGCATTCTTCAATCCGAAAGGCATTACAATGTACTGAAAACATCCCCACTCAGTCACGAAGGTCATCTTGCTTCTATCCTCTAGCACGATTTTGATTTGATGGTACCCAGAGAACCCATTAGTGAAGGAGTATGCTTCCTGGCCACCTACATTATCCAATACCTCATCAATGAACAGATTCGGGAAAGGGTCATGTATGCAAGCGTCATTAAACTTCCTGAGATCTACGCATATCCTTATTTCATCCTTCTGCTTCTTTTCATGTACCACCATTGGGCTTACCCAATCAAATTCTTCTACGGGCTCTAAGTGGACCTTCTTCTTATACTTTGGATTGAGATGGTAAGGTCTTTGCTTAATCAGCTTTGCATCAGGTTTGAATGTGATCTTCAGAATGCCCGGGTCTCTTGGTAGGGAACAAATCCTGGTATTCACGGAGCAATTTGGTGACCTGATCTACTGTCACATCATCCCAGTAATCTCCAATCTTCGCGAATTTGGGCTTTGTCTCCGTACCAATATTTACCTGTTTCATTTTCAGTGGCACGGTTATATCAGGGTTCTTGATCTGTGGTCCCTCAACCTCACGGTGAACCTCTTTTCAGGGATATTAATTTTTCGTGGATCCTCATCTTCTTATTAACTAGTCATGTTATAGCATTCAAGCGCGTGGCTTAGCTGAGTGGTCCAATCAGATTGATTCAGATCTAAAGGAGCCTGTGGTATCCTAAAGATTGTTGCTTTAACTTCTTGTAGCGCTTCGTCAATACAGTCAAACCCGTCTTCAGCCACCCCATGGGGATGATATCTTGCTGATTTTCCATCCTTAATTGAATCGGAGACCATTGCAGCATGGGTCTCCCCATCCACTCCCAAGTATACTTTGGTAAAACGTTTGTGTCTGACCCCAAATCCAAAATAACTTGATCCATTTCATATTCTCCTATCTGAGCGGCCAGTCTCATCTCTCGTCTTGTTCTTGCTTTATGCTTACCAATCTTCCGTACAATGCATGTCTCACCCGCAGTGTTTCTAGCGCACCTATTTACAAGCTCCTATAACCCCTTCACAAACTTTCTATCGTGCAATAGTTTCATGCAGGTCTCTAGAAAGTTCATAAGCATAGAAGGGTCCATCTGTTGATCAGGCTTATCCTTGCTCCCTGAGGTAGAGGCCTCAGTGAAGCTCTTCTTTGCTTCCATGAACGTTTCGTGTGCGCACTCCAAATCAAATTCAACCTCCTTTGCTGGAGCTTTACGAACCCATGCACTATCTTTGGGCTATTTCCCATTATCATTGCTCATTGCAATTCCACTTTGAAGCACTATATTCACATTTGGATCCTCTTCGCAAGGTTCATACCTCATCATCTATAGATTCTGAGTCGGCTGAGGCAGTAGCACCCCCTTGTCATGTATTCACACTATCAGAGTAGGATAGTCCTCTGTTTCATGATCAAACAGAGTACAATACGGACGCGTCAGGTTAGTGCATTCACATGCATATTGTCCTGGTCCTCCACAGGTGTAGTAGATTAGTTGTCCCCGACCTCTGCCAGGTCCTCCTCCACCTCGACCTCGTCCACTCCCCTGAAAGCTTGTTCGCGCCATCTCAGCGCTCTAGTCAGGGGGTTGTGTTTCTACCTGAACACTATAGGCGGAAGTTTTTTCCATCATCAATTCATAACTTCTGCAGTTGCGTTCACCATGCCCTATCGACCTGCAGAAGTTGCAAAACAGTTGTTGCAGTGTTTGTAAAAACTTCTACAGCAAATGACAGTTATTCGTTGTATGTTTCCCTGCTACCTGACATATAGCACACCACGACGCAGGCCCCGCGCTCAGTCTTGCTTAGGTTTCTGGCCTCAAAAGAATCGGTCCTCCTCCTGCAATATAGTTTGCAAGGACCAGGCAGTGGTCTTTATCATGCCCCTGACCCTTACATTTTAGGTACCATATCTCTTCGCGCACCTCTGGTCGAACTGTTCTGTCGTGCTTCAAACTTTGCATTTCAAGGCAAAGATTTTGTAACTGCACATGGATCTGCTAAACCTCGAGATTCAGATCTTGTATCGGTGTTTCATACAGTCTCATTGCAATCTCCAATGCCTCTCCCTGAGTCGTAATCTTTTGTTGTGACAGTGCAACCCTTAGGTGTGGCAGGAGCGAAGCCACGAACCACTCACGGTGTTGTCCATATGTTAAGTTCATATTGGCTTTGCAGATTTTACACTTCAACCTCTGATCCAATTCCCAAGGTGTCTCACCTGGTTTCATCACAATTTCCTTGAACCCCACAATTGACTGTGCCTTGGATTTAGGCCTACTGAATTCTTTATTCAGCATGGTCTGGATATCTCCCAATTTAGCATTTTGGTTATCATTAGAGTACTTGATGCACCAAGTTAGCACGCGATCCTGCAAAGCACTAACCAATGTTTCCTTCTTCATGTGATCATCTGTAATGACTTGAGCTTCCCATACAACTTTCACGATGAACCAAAACTGGTCCAGGTCCTCGTTTCCCAAGCCTTTAAACAAAGGCCACTTCACTGAATTTTCCATGTTGAGCTGCGGTGGAGGTGGTGGTGGTATGGGTGAAGTCGCAGGTGATGGTGGTGAAGTTGGAGGTGGCAATCGCGGGAATCCCTGTCTTATTAACTGAACTGCACTTCATGGAGAAGCATGTGCTACTCCCTCTTTGTAACCCAACAGTGGTGAAATCAGTGAACTATGTTCAAGACCATTTCTTCCTTCATTCCTGTAAGTATTTCCACTTCGTGTAGCTTTGAACATCAAGGTAACTGCATAACCCATTTTTCACACAATAACATCTTAATCCAGGTATTTAAAGACTTCAAGTACTTACCTTGTGGATCTTTGAAAAATCGTCGCTCCACCTTGCTGTAACTAATCAAGCTATCGACCACGAATTCAGTCACAAATTCTCCTATAATGCGATCGAGCCAATTATCAATAACATGGGCGATCTTATCCTCAGAGGCTTCCAATATTTTTACTAACTCTGGGGTCCAGACAATAGGACTGTCAAGTCTCCACCTTCCTTGCCTATCCGCTAGCTTCGTGATCCACTCGTATAACTCAACTAGAAAGGAACATAAAAAGATCTCGTGGATCTCTATATATAAGTACATGTCTAGCCACTGTTCCTTTGTTAGTTGTGGATTTCTATTTTCCTGCGCCGTGAATTCGTGGATCTTCCTATCCAGCCAGTATTTGACCTCTTTCTTAGTTGGATTCCAGTGATACACTATCACACATCTCTCATGCAGATTCCGGTCCTGACAATGGAACCATTTGTTGGATTTGTGGGGCCTAACCCAGGTTCAACGTTAGTTAGCCAAAAAAATCCCTACACTACTGGCCCTTTTGGTATCAGCCCGTCGAACGTGGACCGAAGTCTCACCCGAAGCAGTATGGGGGGGATGCTGGAACCAAGTTTCCACACCCTAGATGGTCATGATGTCAGTTTACACCTTTTGTTCCTACTTTCGCGGAGGTCACTAAGCTTTAGGGCTCTATCAGTATACCCCTTTCTTCCACCCTTCAGTACCTCCGCGAAGGTGTACGATTGACCTTCGCACAACCTTAACCCATGATCCAAGTAATTTAGCACTGCTATGAACACGTATGGTATAGGTTCCCAAGTTATCTTAAGTGTTTTACTTATCTTACTAAACAATCCTAGTTAGCACCGCGTAAAATGATATTCTTACTTGTGTTCAATCAACTAATATAATCATATATATTCGCGCATCACATAAACATTGTAAATTAAACTCAAAACACAATATAACCAGATGCATTAATAGGAAATAAATACACAGAATTTGCATAATACTTCTCTTTATTTATGTCTTCAATTTAATACATACTCTATCCGCCCTGCACACACAGCTGCAGCGGTCCGTGCACTCAGCTGCGGACTTCCAACCTAGGCCTATGCACACTCAACTGTAGAGCCTCTACCTATGCTAAGACCCGAAACACTTAGACTTCTCTACCAAGATGCTTCACTTCATTCTTCACTATCTTCTCAAGACTACTTAGAGCTTACTTACTTAGCTCCTTTTTATACAATCACATGGTTCGCGGACCATGGGTGGATCTTTATAGTCGACTTTACACTTTACAAAATAAGGGTAGACAACCCTTTATGAGTCTTGACACCTTCGTGCTCTGCGACCACAAAATGCAGAGACTTTACAACTTTATTACAAAATTGACGCAAAACATGGGCTTTTAGCCCCAAAACTGTCCTTGGAGGAACCCATTCCCAACACTCCTTAAATGATTTCCCCCCACTCCCTTTAACAGAAAAATAGCCATCCAATCTTCTAAAATGATTTCAATGGTCACTTTATGGCCAGGCTGGGTGGGACCCATCTTGCTGGCACAACTCCTTCGTCGCAACTCCTATCTATGCCTTGCGGCTAAACATCGCATAGCCCAATTTCTTGGCGAAACATTTCTCCTAGTAGCATAGTGTATAGTCATGCACTTCTTACAATCGCCTAAAGTACTAAGACTGTCCTACTTCCTGTGCTGAAGTAAAATTATGAGTGTGGACATAAAAAATTCCTCTAGCCCGATAATGGCTCTAGCCACAACTAATACATTCTATGGAATATTTCCTTAGGTTAGAACCAATCAAGAGGGCTTACCTCTTAGTAAACTTATCTCGTTTGATGATGACCTTGCTTGCTCGCTCCAACTATCTCTTGATTCCTTCTTCGAACACCTGAAACAAGTAAACAACAACAAACAACAACCGTGATAATAGACGATTGTAATTCAACCTACTTAACAAGTCAAGAAACATTAAGCCATAAACATGTGAGATTAAACATTATGTAGGAAATCAATCAATAGTTGCATATATGTTGAATCAAGAAGAGATTACAACCATTGTCTTGACGTTGCTGTTCTCCTCTGATAAAACCAGGTTCCCACACACTTCCGTTAGAATTCCATGATGGCCTCAACAATGATAGTTTTAAGGCTCTTCCCTTTAGGCTTCACACTAAACCAAATTCACACTTCTCCCTCACAAAACTAGAGAGCTACAACTATGAATAACCTGTTGTTTACTCCAAACTTAATTAGCACTAGCACACCCACATTAGCACTAAGCTTGTGCTTGGGAGAAATGGAGGTTTACATAGCATGAATGGATGGGAGATGGATCCTCTTGTCATGGGATAAGGTCTTATCTCTTGAGGTAGTTCCATCCTTATAGGGGAAAATAGCCCAAACTGACATCCTCGACCCCATCTGGCCAAACCATTTACTAGACTTCCGTTATGAAGCTTCTAGAGCTAGAAGCTTTGGCTCCTTATTTAAAAAACTTTCCATTAGAGGATTGATGTGACTGGAAAAATTTCAGTCGCTCCAGTCGGCGCTAGGGATAGTGTTAATCCCTACATATCGGTGCAAGGAGGACAAGGTTCATTAGCGCTTGTCTTTTAAACTGGAAAAAATAGAAGATTTTGGGGAAATGGTGCAAAAGGGAATTGTTCTGCTCATGAAGAGCGACACGATGGGAGTTTCTTCATGAAGGGAAAGAATGTAGGATTCACTATAGATGCTAGCTTGAAGGGTTCTGACCTAGGTTCAAATTAATTATCCAAAAAAATCCCTACACTACTGGCCCTTTTGGCATCAGTCCGCAGTGTGCGGACTGAAGTCTCACCCGAAGCAGTATGGGGGGATGTTGGAACCAAGTTTCCACACCCTGGAGATGTCTGAGGGGTTGATTTAGTCCAATTGTGAATGGCTTTGTGCAGGTCACTTCACGCACTGCCCTGACCTGTGAGGCCTTTGCGATTTGTTATAATCGCCTTCGTGTAACCCTAACCAGGGGCTGAGATGCTTTCGCGCTACTAGGGCAACGATTTGCACTATTTCCCCAAGTTACACCATGTTTCTTACTTATCTTCTTACAATAGTTAGTTAACTTCATGTAAACAAATACCTTATATCACATTTAATCAACACAATCATATAAGTTCACGCACCATATAAACTATGACATTGAAATTTATACCCAATACATTCAATGTAGAAAATAGTAAATAAATATACAGGAATGGTATAAAACTTCTCTTTATTAATACTTCAATGGTTACAGACTCAACCTTCCTTGTGCACTCAACTACATGGGTCCGTGCACTCAGTTTTGGACTACTAGGCCTCTGTGCACTCAGCTGCAGAGCCTTCTCCTACTCTACAACCCAAGACTCGACTCTACACTTAGATAAGACTCAATTCTTCATCCTTCATTCATGACTTCCTTCTTTTTCTTATTTACAACTTAGAGCCTCACTCTATTTATACAATCCCATGGTCCGTGGACCATAGGTAGATATCTAAATCTAACATTACATTACAAAAATGAGGGCAGACAACCCTATGACTCATTTACAAGCTCGCGCTCCATGCCCACAAAATGTGGAGTATCTACATCGGATTTAGTCAAAATCTGGGCTTTAAGCCCCAAAACTTCCCTTGGGGGATCCCACGCCCAACAAGCGCCCAACGCAAACATCGTGACTCGCCCTCAAGTCACTCTGTCGATGCAAAGATCTTCGTACGGAGACCTACCAACTCTTCCTGGACTGCTGCAAGGTTGGCAGTGCACTAAGCGGCTACCTGCTGTACCTCTTGGATGCCTTGTTTAGAGACCATGGTACCTGAACTGCTTCCCTACATCTGCTCCTGCGTTCCTTGCATCTGTATGAGCTTGGCTTCGATCGAGGCTATAATGATGAAGGCCTCATCGATCCATGGTTGGACATGCGCCTTCAAAACCACTTCCTTATGTCGCACCGAGTCTACCTGCTTCTTGAGCGCTTTTTCCTGTTGCATCCGCGTGAGCTTTTGTGTAAGCGCCACTGTCTGCGCGGTCCCTTTTATATCATTGTACTTTTGCTGCAGCTCATGCACCTCTGTTTCTAAGCATTATATGTTTGGGTCCTCCTGCAGAGTGGTTAGGACCTTGAACGACTCTTCAAATAAGTTGGTGCAGTCCTTCACTACACTGCTGATCTCATCTATTCCCATTGTAATGGAACTAGCGTGCTATTCCCTCACCTCTGGTGGAGTTGAAGGCCGCGCCTTCAACTACAACTCAACTATATAAAGGTTCAACTCTAGCTGAACCTTAGCCATCTCTTCCTTCGCCTCGCGCACCCCTGCTGCTAGCCTCTATATGCGCACCTCTGCTAGTACCTTTGCTGGGATGGCCAACTTAGGGACCATCTGGCAGGCTTCTTCAACCACCTGCACAATTTGCCAGTTCTACGCGACTACCTCATCGTGCCGCAGGCTCATTTGTTCCATGTTAATTCGTTGTTCACTCATTACCTGGAGCGCACTGCCCTCTCTAGCCCGCAATTCTGCAGTCACTCCATCCTACAAAACATAGAGCATCTCTCGAGGGACCCCAACCATGTTAATCCCAACTCCCTTCATTGCAGTGACCATAGGCCTGTCGTCCTCATTTTCTGTAGCTAGTGCCAGCTTTGGCAACACTATAGCATTGGTCATGCGGGCTCGCAACATTTCCTCAGCTGCAGATGTGCCTACTGCGAGGCTGGTCGACAGAGTACCAACTTGAGGAGTGTGGACCTGTAACTCTTATATCTATGCCCAGAGGGCCCCCAATACCATCTGATTTTCCTTCACGAACTGTTGGAGGGCCTCCACAGTGACATCGCACACCATCTCCCCTTTATCATGTAGATCCCCCTCAATGTGGGTGATTAGGTCAAAAGAAGTATTAGAGGCTTTTGACTTCTTCTGCGGCCCCATCTGCTCTCTCGGGTGCTTCCGCTTCAGCTATGTGAATGCTATCTGTGGGTCTGTGCCACCTTCCTCTGTTTCGAGCTCCCGTTTAGGCGAAGGTGACTTTTGGCCCTTGTGCTCCTTCTCTACTTCATGTTACTATTCTACTACTACCTTCGCGGCATCACACACCTCTTACACCTTGGCTACTGCCGCTTCGTTTCTTCTCTTCTTTGCCAACTGTGCCATCTAGAGTTTTTCCTCCTCCTTTTTCATTTGTGCAGCAGACTTCTCCAATTCAACCACGGAGTTGTCTAGAGCATGCCACTATGGTGGCCACGACTCAAGCACGATGAATATGACATCGTTCATGGCTAGGTAGGGGAGCTCGTTCCATTTATTCATGGGATCCTTGCATGCTCAGATATATATGTGATGGAAGTCCACCTTGAACTCCACAAAGCTCTACAGACTATTGTAGATAGTGGGCGATAACCACAGCTTGTGGTTAATCCCCATTCTGATGTTCATCTCCATGAACACCTAGAATATTTTGTTGTCTCTGATCCTCTACAAATCTTTATTTGCCCACATCAAAGCATACTTTTCTGCCTCCGGAAGATCCTTCACAATTATGGGGAACTGGCTATCCTGAGGCAATTGCCAAGCCACCAACACTATGGATAGCATAAGCCATGCATAGTGGAAAGTCTTCCCCTGTTCTTGTGCCTTGCGGCACTTTTGCAAGAACTCCTTGCACAATTACTCTGACCAATTAAACTGGACCCCCTCTGCGCACTGCGCGGAAAGTGCTACCACCAGCATGGGCACCTCATCCACATGACACTTTCGCATAACCTTTCCAGCCAGTATTTGGGTCGCAACTCTGACTGCATTATTGTTGATACTGGAGATCGCGTACCCTCTCTTCTTCTTCTCCAGCTTGAATTTTTTCTTCATGGCCTCCGCGATGGCCAAATCATTTCTCTTACCCTCCGAAATATCCGCTGGGTCCTCCCCCTTGCAATGGAATCAGGTAATTATATGAATTAGGTGGTCTATGATTGGGATGGGCTCCTCCAGCCACAAGCACCCATCATGCACCAGGCAAAGCAACTACCTGATGACAAAGATAGTCACCGAGGTACGATGGTAATGCAACACCTAGATCAGGTTTAACAACCCTGCTTTCTCTACTCCGCACAACCACTTCTTTGGCTCCAACTCTATGACTCCCACCACTATGTTTTTCTTCGGCCGCATTAGCTACACGGCCGCCAAGTGTGGGAATTTATCGTGGTCCATGAGATCCAATCTTCAAACTTTAGAACTGGCACCTGTCCTAAGTGTGCTTGTTCAAAAATGATATCATCGGGAGCAGCGGAGTCTGTAGAGAGATTTTGCTCTCATCTAGGTCCTTAAGCACCCTTTCTTTCCCTTTCCACAGAGGAACATATGTAGGCAACTTGGTCAGAGGGTCAGCACCCTAGGTTTCTTCCTCCATTTCTTTGTCCTCCTCCTCTTCCACCAGGATTTCCTCAAGGTCTTCCTCCTCCTCATCATCTTCCAAATTAATCACCTTCCCCTTTTCTTACATGGTCAATTTAGTTCTCAGTGGGTTTCTAGGGGACACATGCACCGATACCATGGGCTGCTTGTCTTTCTTGGGCCTTGGCATGCGCGGAAATTTAGGGATTTTTGCAACTATCCCGGCCCTTTCTGGGGCATCTCCTATTGTCATGGCCTATGCAGCCTCTTTAGGGTCATCTCTTCGATATCCATGGCTTTCTCTGGCGTGGCCATATTGTTGTTCCACAAATCTCTCAATAGTTTATGTAGGTGCTCAAATAATGCCTTCGAGTTCAAAGAATCGAACAAATCAGAGTTATTGAATCTCAAGATGTGCAATAGCTCAATTCTCAAATGGCCAAGTGTTGTTTGCTAGGCAGCCGTTTGCAATTTATAATGCCTTTTGAATTTGAATTCGACTGTCCCCCCCCCAAATAAATTTTGCCTTAAATGCTTGCCTCCCACTCCATTTGGTGTTAAGCCAAGCATCACGTCGTGAATAGTGATTTCAATGGTCACTTCCCAGCAAACCTGCATGGCAGTGCAATTACCCTTGCGTAGTCGCGAACCCTGTGACACCTCACTTCTGCATGCAGTCCTGACATTGCATAGCTCTCAGGCAAAGTAGTTTATAGTCCCGCGCCTCCTTTCAGCTGCCTGGAGCGCTAAGACTATGCTTCCCATGGCTATTCAGGTAGCCAATTTGCCTAGATACAGCTTCAACCAACTACCGTTTACTTTTCCTGGAAATATTTCACCATTTAACTTCACCAATTGCACTGCACCACCATCTGTGACCTTAATAACATACGGTCCCATCCCATGCATTAAGTTGATTAAATTTCGGTGGTAGTCCCTAAGTTCGTCAATGTAACCAAGCTTCTCCTGCTTTATCACCACAATCTTTTTATTAAGGAAGTCCTTCTGTATTCCTTCCTCAAGCTTCTTCACTTCTGCTTCCTCCCTGGTGCTTTTCTCCCTCAACCAAACTCTTTCATTCATGATTTCTTGGAGCCTAAGATCACCCTATTAGATCTCTTCATCGAGGTCCAACCGTTCTTATTTGAGCTCTTCCAACTATGTGAACCTTTCTTCCAGGGCTCTATGGTCTATTATCCCTATGAGCACCACTATGCGTGGACTAGACATGATAGAATCTATAGGCATTATGGCTTCTACTCTATCAACCAACCGAAAAGGTGTCTATCCGAGTACACACGGGTCCCAACCACTTCGCTGTGCATTGGACACCTTGTCAAATGCTTCTGTATGGATAACCTTCTGTAGGATTGTTCTTCCCACATACAGTCTGTCCAACCTTAAGATCCAACTGTACATCTGCCCCCCCAACACAAGTTTATTGACCATACCTCTCAGTGCAAAGTTCATGTGTATCTGTGTAGGTTGTTTTCCATATGTTGGCATCCACCTAGATAGATGTGCGTGTGGATTATCCTGCCCATTGCATTTTTCTGTCAATCATACTCTAGGCTTCCCAAATTGTGTGCGTATCATTCTCTTGCATTTGTGACAGTCCTCAAAGCTTCCTTTGTGTGTAACCCACCACCTTGTGGGCATAGCACGCAATACCCAATTCAAGGCCTAGAAACGTTGCTTTTTCGGCACCTCACTTTCAAACTTATCTTGAAAAGTATCTACCTCACTTAACCCATCATAAGTAGGCAGATCCCTCACTTCTGTCGATATGTAGTGTAGATATCTTGTCATCATATTACAGTTTAACATGGTTACCTTGTGTAACCGGTTCTGCTATCGCTCTATCTCCTAATCAAAATACAATGTATAGGAGCTTTCGCGCTCCCATGAGATCCTTCTGTCCGCGGTGGGATTCACCTAGTCCTGGTTTTGCGCTGTTATCTTGTAGATGCAGTCCAAATCATCATCGCTTTCATAGTCGTGCACCCACTCTGTATAACGCAATCCTTCAGCAGGGTCTAAGGGTATAACTATGCGTAGAGACTTCCTCTCAAAAATCATCTCGCGCTTCTTCAAATTAATCACCCTATTCATGTTAGTGGCCCAATCAATTCCTAAGAGCATGGGATAGGGATTGCTGTCATCAAAAATCTCTATTACTTCAAAATCTGCTAGTGTGCTCACTCCCTCAATATCCATAGTGATTCCCTGTAATCTCCCCATAGGTATTATCTTCTGCTGGTTCGCCATTCGCAGCTGAATAGGAGACCATTGCAGCGTAGGCCTCCCCATGTGCTCCTATGTCTACTTTGGTAGAACATTCATGTCTGATCCTAAATCTAGAATTACTTGGTCCATCTCATATTCTCCAATCTACGCAGTTAGCCTCATTTCTCTCTCTGACCTCGTCTTATGCTTTCCAATCTTCCGGACTATGCGCAGTTCTCCTGGCGCAGTCCTAGCACATCTGTTAATGAGTTCCTGCAATCCTTTTACAGCTTTACTGTCATGTAGTATCTTCATGCATGTTTTTAGGAATGTCATAAGAATAGATGGGTCCATCTCCAGCTCCAGTCTATCTTTGCTTCCTGAAGTGGAGGCATCAGGGAAGCTCTTTTTAGCTTCCATGAAGGTTTCCTTAGCATGCTCCAAATCAAACTCTGCTTCTTTCGTCAGAGCCTTGTGAACCCAAGTACCATCTTTGGGTTGTTTGCCTTTATTATATCCCATCGTGATTCCACTTTGGAGCACAATGTTCACATTTGGATCTTCCTCGCGTGGCTCAGACCTCATCATCTACAGGTTCTAAGTTGGGGGAGGCGATAATGCTCCCTTGTCGCGTATCCTAGCTATCAGCGTAGGACAATCTTCCATCTCATGATCAAACAAGGGACAATACAGACATGATGGACACGTTGGGTTTGTACAATCATGGGCATAATGTCCTTGCCCTCCACAATTGTAGCATATCATCTGTCTGCGACCTCTTCCAGGTCCTCCACCTCGGCCTTGTCTGCGTCCCTGAAATCCCATTCGCACTACTCCTATGTTCTGGTCTAGGTGTCACGTTTTGGCCTGAACCTTGCAGGTGGGAGTTCTATCCATCATTAACTCATAGCTTCTACAAGTGCGCTCATCGTGTCCTACTGACCTACAAAATTTATAAAACAATTGTTGCGAATTTTTAGTATACTTCTGTAACAAATGGCAGTTTTCTGTAGCATGTTTCCTTCCTATTTGACAAAGTGCGCACCAAAAATTAGGCACCGTGCTAGGTCCTGCCTGTGCCTATGGTCTTAACGACATCAGTCCTCCTCCCACGAGGTAATTTGTGAACACCAGGTAATGGTCCTTATCATGACCCTAGCCCTTGCATTTTATGCACCATACCTCTTCACGCACTTCCAGGTGAGCTGTCCTATCTTGTTTCAGACTCTGCATCTCAAGGCATAATTTTTTCAAATGTGCGTGGATCTACTGAACTCCCAAGTTAGGATCCTGCAACGGGGTCTCATGCAACCTCATCGCGATCTCTAAGGCCTCTGCTTGAGTCGTTAACTTTTGTTGTGATAGCGCACTCCTTAAATGTGGCATTAACGATGCTACAAACCATTCGCGATGTTTTCCATCTGTCAGATTCATATTAACTTCACGGATCGTACACTTCAACCTCTGATCGACTATGCTTCAGACTTCGGCCTGCCAAATTCTGTATTTACCGCTGCTTGGATATCCACGATTCCCACATTCGGATTATCATTGGAGTGCTTAATATACTAGGTCAGTGCATGGTATTGCAGGGTGCTAATCAATTTCACTTTCTTTATATTTTCATTTGTAACTCCTTGCGCTTCCCATACGACTCTTATCATGAACCAAAATTGGTTCGAATCCTCATTTCCTATTGCCTTGAACACAGGCAACTTTATTGTGCTTTCCATATTGACTCACGGTGGTGGCGGAGGTGGTATGGGTGAAGATGGAGGTGAAGGTGGCAAAGCTAGTGGCGGTGTGGGTTGGGGTGGTATGTGCGGAATTCTTTGCCTTATCAGATATATCACACTTCGTGAAGATACCTTCACAAGATCTTCCTTGTCCCCTCATGGAGGTGAAATCAAAGGGCTATTCTCTGGTCCCTTACTTCCTTCGTTTCTCTAGGTTTTTTCGCTTCGTGTAGCTCCATACATCAAGGTAATTGCATAACCCTCTTTTCACACAATAGCATTTTAATCCAAGTATTCAGAGACTTTATGTACTTACCTTGTGGTTCTTTGAGAAAGCGTCTCTCTGCCTCGCTATAGCTGATTGAATTATCTATCGCGAACTCAGTAATGAATCCTCCTATGATCCGATCAAGCCAGTGATCAACAATGTGCGCGATCTTATCCTCCGATGCTTCCAATATACGCGCCAACTCTGGGGTCCACACAATAGGATTGTCAAGCTTCCACCTTCCTTGGCTATCTTCTAGCTTTGCGATCCACTCGTACAACTTAGTAGGGAAAGATGTGAAAAAGATCTCATGGATTTCAGTGTATAGGTAGCAGTCTAACCACTCTTCTTTTGTCAGTCGCAGATTCCTGTTCTCCTGCGTCAAGAAATCGTGAATCCTCCTGTCCAACCAACCTTCAATTTCCTTCTTAGTTGGATTCCAATGATACGACATTAGGCATCTCTATGCAAATTACGGTCCTGACAACTGAACCATTTGTTGGCTTGAGGGGGCCTGAACCAAGTTTGGAGTTAATTAGCCAAATAAATCCCTACACTACTGGCCCTTTCGGCATCAGCCTGTGGTGCGCAGACTAAAGTCTCACTCGAAGCAATATGGGAGGATGCTGGAACCAAGTTTCCGCACCCTAGAGATGTCTGAGGGGTCGATTTAGTCCAACTGTGAATGGCTTCATGCATGTCGCTTTGCAAACTGCCCTGACCTGCAAGGCCTTCATGATCTGTTATAATCACCTTCGCGTAGCCCTAACTAGGGATTGAGATGCTTTTGCGCTGCTAGGGCAGCAATCTGCACTATTTCCCCAAGTTACACCGCGTTTCTTACTTATCTTCTTACAATTTTTAGTTAACTTCACGTAAACATATACCTTATCTCACATTTACTTAATCAACACAATCATATAAGTTTGTGCACCATATAAACAGTGAAATTGCAATTCATACCCAATACATTCAATGCAGAAAACAGTAAATAAATACACAGAAATGATATAAAACTTCTCTTTATTAATACCTCAATGGTTACAAACTCAACCTGCCCTACGCACTCAGCCGCAGAGGTCCGCGCACTTAGCTGTAGACTACTATGCCTCTACACTTAGATTAGACTTGACTCTACTTGACTCTACACTTAGATTAGACTCAATTCTTCCTCCTTCATTCATGACTTCCTTCTTTTTCTTATTTACAACTTAGAGCCTCACTCTATTTATACAATCCCATGGCATGCAGACCATGGGTAGATCTCTAAAGTTGACATTACATTACAGAAATGAGGGCAGACAACCCTATGACTCATTTACAAGCTCGCACTCCGTGCCCACAAAACGCAAAGTCTTTATATGAGATTTAGTGAAAATCTGGGGTTTAAGCCCAAAAACTTCCCTTGGGGGATCCCGCGCCCAACAATAGAGGTCCTATAGGATCAAGGAACGGGGAGTATAGGGACAGTGACAAAATGCTATGTAACAGATTCCCCCTAAAGCGTGAAGGCCAAAATAAAGTGAGGGATGAAATTCTTTATGAATCAATGTGGGGAACCACAGTCTGTTGTTGGAAAACCTGCAAGCAAGCATAGATACATATACATAACTGAAAACTCTGTCAAATGATACATGAATCATGGCATGGATGCATCCACCCAGAGAATGATCATGTAAATGGATCCAGGCATGGGCGCAACCATCCGTAAAAGAGGATCATAATGAAACCAAGGTATGGTCGCAGCCATCCAACAATGAGAAGTATCACATATGATAACTCATGGTATGGTCGCATCCATCCATCTGAATGAGACATGAATATCAACATAACCATGTCACATCACTTCGCAACCTGGAATTTTGTGATCTGAGCCCAGGGTCTTGCGCTCCAACACGACCCGATCAAAATATAAATTCTAACATTTGAATAAATGTGTTGACGTCGAACATGCTAGAAAGTTGCTTGATTACTAGTCAATGATGTAAATTGTTAACAAGTGCGAGAGAAACCACCAATAATGAAAATGGTCCTCAAGGTACTATTAGCACAATCCACGGAATGTCAAGAGAGGAACTGAAGTCGAACACCCATGAAATCACTCGATTGAAAGCCAATGATGTGAACTTGTCCTCGAGTGTGAATAACTTTCCATTAGGGCATGCAAGCTCTAAGGTACTGGAAGGGAGTCTCTCGGTCAACTTCCCGGATAATGAGTTGAAGTTGACTGGAAGTGACCATGTCAAAGGAGGGCCATAATGTATCCCACACCATCGACATGAGGCAAAGGGATGCAAAATGATTTTGGGTGATACAGAGAATCAGAGGTAAGTGTAAATGCAGAAGGACAACTCTTGAACATATCGGCGACATGACTAGAAGTTTGGCAGCTTTTGGATCCATAGGATTGGTGGTCATGATGACGTGGCAGAGATCAAATGGAAGGAAAAAATGAACAGCCCAACCCAGGGAGGTCAATGATAAAAATGAGGATATCCCATCCCGACACGAAGCAAAAAGTGTCATGTTCAAGAGTGAGCTGCCGACACAACTGATTAGATTTCCAAATTTTCCCCCACCATTTTTGGCAGGTACCCCAATTATTTTTTAATTGCAAGCTTGAAGGGGATAGCATATGCTTGCATTATAAGTTCATCCTTCAGATGAATCTGACCTAGTAAGTTTAACGAGCCCTAGGAAGGAGAAGCTCATGTTTGTCATGGTGACGAATCCAATGTCATTTAATATTTTAATGAGTCCGACAAAGGTGTAACTCGGTATCTTTTTCATATTTAGAGAGTTTGAAAAAGACATGGAAAAGAAAACTCCACATGGTCCCTTTCGTACATTTGTGTCTCTCGAGCTCAAAAAGGTAGAAAACGATACTTGAGAGAACCTCTTGACCATTTCAATCAAAGAGTACCTTTTTTGTAAATATGCATCCCAGCCCGAAAAAGGGGTAAACTTATCCTAGGCACACGACATTTTTCATCCGTTAACGAGTTCAAAACGACAAGGGCTCAGTGATATTTTTGTTTTTAAAATGTCAGAAAAGAGCTTGAAAGCAGGCCCCCCATTTTATTCTCTTTTACGAGTCAAAATGGAAAAACACTTGGTAATCTTTTCATATGAGTTTTACAAGTCGAGAAAAGAGTTGAAACGTGAATCGGCATCATTGTCGAACATCCATCACCTGTTGCTGCGCAAAAAGGTAAAGTGCATTACCCAGTTCTTGAGGAAAAATAGGTCAAAATATTTACAAAACCTAATATTTCATGAAAAACTGAATAAAAGGGAGAAAAGTAAATATTTTTTACCATTTACTATTTTACCTTGTTGTGAAAGACTTTTCACCCACTTTTCCCCTAATTGTTCTGGAGTATATTGCGGGAGATCCAAGAGGTCATTCTCCGAGCCGTCAGTTACAGGTAAAAGCCAAAGTGCTAAGCTTCATTTCATACCATATATTCCTATTTTTAACCATTTTTTGGATTTTTGAGGGAGGATTTATCAAACATTTTTCACCCTCGGTTGACACGACTTCCGAGCATAGAATCGCACTAGCCGAGGGTAATTAAAATGGCCCATCCCACCATCGGCACAACTATTTTTAAAACAAGCACGTCGGTGTTGTGAATAGGGAAAAAACCAATTTCCCCTCAAAACCACCATTGGAATCTGAATCTTATGTGTCAAAAATGATTATTGACTCAAATATATGGTTTTTGCATGAAAGAATCATCGAAAATGGTAGACTAGAAAGAACGTGAGCACGAAGAAGTGGACACTCAGGCACTGAATGATCCAAATTGCCTGAATGCTTTGAGGGACTGTGGGCTCCTAAATTTCTTTCTCACACTAGGGATGTGGGCCCAACCTGAGCTTCTTTGGTACTTGATTAGTCTTTGGGACATAAATTGGGAAATATTCATCATTGGTGACTAGGAGCTGGAGTTAGAAACTTCAAACATATATTTCATCATAGGACTATCCCAGAGAGGGGAACCAGTCAACTTATATGGGCCACAACCGATTTGGGAAAGCATATCCATGATGCTTTCTGAACATTTCCCTGAAGCCCTCAAATCCAAGAGTAACAAGATTGAGATTTCCATGGTGCGAGATCTAACACTGAGAGTGCTACTGTTGACTATTAACAGAGTGGCGGGGTCCTAGGCAGTGCATGAGTAAAAAGTTGAAATTCCTATATTCCATCGACTGCAAAACATGGATGATATTCAATTGGGCGGAATCCATGAAGATCAACATAAAATGCCAGCTGACAAAAGCTAAGGCGAGGAATCTGAAGCAATTTTTCTTCAGATCCATACTAGTGATCTTTTTCTTGGAATGGGTGCCACTGTTCCAATACCAGTTGACTGAGGTAGATCCTTCTATGCCACACGACCCGCGGATGGCCTGCTGGAGATGTTTGATGCCTAAGATCACTGGGGGCCAGCACATGTCATACAGGTCTTCCTTCTTTTCATGGCTACGATGACAACTAATCATCGTGAAGGAGTAGACATACAGTGGCACCAAATTTCATGGAGATCCAGACATGCCGTTACCAGATGGAGAGGATTTTGACGATGAAGATAAAAAATCAATTTTTTAATTTTGTGATTTTTTAATTGTTTTATATGTGTGTGTGTGTGTGTGTGTTTATAACTTTTGTTTTGTTAATGATGGACTATAGCGTCCTACTAGGATGTCCCCAATAGTCAGATGCGTCATCCCCTAGTTTGATGTTGTCGCTCCTTATCAAGAGGGGAGTGACAATGAGGAGGAGATCACGAGGAACCTTGAGGGGTTTACTTGTGGTATCCTAGAGTATGCTCGAGTGAGAGACATTTCTCGCCAGTACCAGAGACACACGGTGGGAGTATCAGATCAGATCCACCAATTGTTGACTCGTGTTGCACAAGACGTTTCATGCTACCATGATCACCATGCTAATTAATTCCTAGGTCCAACATTTTATATTTTTGAGGCCTGCGTGCCACGAATATATGAGGCCTACGAGCTATTGATGTTATTTTAGACACACATATTATTTTTTGGGGTTTTGATGTATCAAACATTATCACCATATATATATATATATATATATATATATATATATATATATATATATATATATATATATATATATATATATATATATATATATATATATATATATATATATATATATATATAGATATAGATATAGATATAGATATAGATATAGATATAGATATAGATATAGATATAGATATAGATATGTTGTATTTTCTTGCTTACTATGGTACAAATGGTTTGTTTTATCTTTTCATATGTTTCATAAATGTCTATCCAACACATAATTAGGTAATGCATCTGTCAATGTATTCATGCATCTAGGAATATTATGATATGTAATGTAATCAAAATGCCTTTCTAGTAGATGAATACAGAGATACATTCTCAATATCTCAGGGTTTCTGACGAAATATTTCTCATTGGTTGAAGGACGACAAGCTGTGAATCCAGGTTGACAACTAACTCTTGAATGTCAATAGCAATGGCTTCTGACAATAGTTCGGTGATTGCACTATATTCAACAATTTTGTTAGTTGTGTGACCTAAACAGATACATTGAAGATCAATCAATTCACTGTGAGGGTCAAAAATAGCCCATGCCGCGGATGACAGATTCTGGGTACTACAACAAGCACCATCAGCAAAACCAATGTGGGGAGTCACAGACATCTACAAAGCAGGGGAAACATATCAAATAGGAAATTTGTTTGAAAACCAACACACCAAACCACATTGCACAAAAATTAATGACACACTAATGTACACAAGTAACCATGCAAGATGACCTAAGCATAGTACTTCTTGAGGTAAATCCCGTTTTGAGGCTTGTCCAGAGGATTGCCTTCATAATCAATAATCTCATATGCCCCTTTTTGTAAAACATGTTTCAAAATGTAGGGCCCATGCCACATGGGCTCGAACTTGCTTGCCCTCACCTTATCATTAGCTTGGTTGTATAGTAAAACCAATCACCCTCACAGAACACGTGGGGCGATACCAACTGATCGAAATGGGAATTGACTCATTTCTTTTGTGCTTTGATAACCAGAGCAACGAGATGACGAGTCTCATCCAGTCGTTCTAAATATAAGAGGCACTCTTCCTGAGGTGATGTTTCAGGGAGAAGTTTGACAGCTAGCTTGAGTGAAGGAATCTCGCATTCAATCGGCAATGTTGCTTCCAGACCGTAGACAAGTTGGAATGGTGTGAAACCATTTGTGTCTTTGGTCGAGGTTCGGTAAGCCCATAGAGCTAAAAAGATCATGAGATGCCAATTTGACTTGTGCATCCCAATAGTACACTGAAGCATTGTAACCAAAACCTTTTTCACAGCTTCAACTTGGCCGTTGGCATGAGGGTAGTACGGGTTGAACCACCATGGCGCAAACTTAGCACGGAGGTCAGATCAGCCATCATGTAATATCTGAAATGGGAGCCATGGTCTATGATAATGGCTTGAGGTACGACGAACCTGGAAATAACATGATTGAAAAGGAATTGAGCCACCGTTTTACCGTCTGCAGAGTATATAAGCATCGCTTCAGCCCATTTGGTGAAATAATCCACAACAACGATAATATAACCATGCCCCCATGACCAAACGAGGGTTACATGTCATATAGTTGATGCCACATTTGGCAAAAGGACCAATGGTAATTACGAGGTGTAGGTGAGTAGGTGGGGCGCACATCTTGCATTGGTAAATTTGTCATTCATGGCACTTGCGAACAACAAGGATGCAGTCCTTAAAAATGGACAGACAGAAATAACTAGTGCGAAGGATATTTTGAGTGTAGCATAGCCAGACATATGACTACCACATGCCTCGGAGTGGCAGTCATTGAGAACTCTCTCAGCCTCCTCGAGAGTAAGGCATTGACAAAGAACTGAATTGACACCAAAACGGTATAAAGTATCCCCAATAATATGGTAGGGTTGGGAGTGATGCCGAATCTATCGGAAATCATCCTTAGTCAATGCGGACCTGAACGTGGACATCTGGAGATACACAATGATATCACTGTACCACCAGTCAAGGGTGCTGATAAGGAAAAGAGTCACCTCGAGAAGCTGTTCATCTGCACCAATAGGGAGAGACATAGAAGGAAGGGAACAAATCAACTCAGCAAAAACTAGTGACTTCTTGGATTTTGTAGTAGTAAATACCAAATTGAATTCTTGTAGGATGAAAATCCATACTTTCCCCCCAACAACTGATGAGTCAAGATATAGGTCATGGGGTTGCATTTAAAAATCACAGTAGTAGTGCATAAGAGGATGTAGTGCCGAAAGCGTTGAACAACGTGGATGGAAGCCAAACCCAACTTTTGGACATGGGCATAACGTGCTTCAGTGTCGAGGAGATTACGACTAAGGTAGTAGATAACATGTTCGTTGCATTCGTCGTCATCTTGGACCAAGACTATAGAAATGGTGCTAAGGGCTGCAGTTAGGTAAAGGAAGTAATCTCGATGATAATTTTGGGGATGCAACAAAGGAGCATTTATTAGGACAACCTTAAGGTCATCAAAAGACTTTTGGGAAACCTCATCCCAGGCAAAGGGCATCCCTTATTTGAGAAATCGAGTAAATCCTGTAGCTAGGCTGGCATAATTAGGTATGAAACGATGGAGGAAATTTTCCTTTCCTTGCAGGCTCTGGAGTTGGTGCAATGAAGATGGAGGGGGTAAATTTACAATGGCCTCAACTTTAAGCGGATCAAGGGGAATACTGTCCTTGAAAACGATAAAGCCACGGAGTCATCCAGATTCTACGCAGAAAACACATTTATGCAGGTTTAACCAAATGGTGTAATGTCTATAGCGAAGAAAAATCTTCCGAAGATGGTCAGGGTGATCGTGGCTCTTATGAGAATGAGTGGGAAGGTCATCCAAGTAAGGTTGAACAATGTTGCGAATATCGTGAAACGCATAGGACATTGCCCACTGAAATGTAGCCCTAGCATTTTGGAGGCTGAAAGGGATATTTTTGTGTGTGAATGCACCCCATGGACAGATAAAAGCTATCTTTTCTTGATTGGCCAGTGCAATGTTAATCTGGTGGTAACCAGAAAAACCATCCATAAAGGAAAAACTTTTTCTCCCAGCACATTCATCAATGATCTAATCAATGAAGGGAGTGGGGTAGTTATCCTTGACAGACATGATTGAGATCATGATAATCAACGCAAACGTGGATCATGCCTTGTTTTTCATGACCGGGACAATATTTGACATCCAATCTGTAAGAGGGATCAGGATAGATGAATCCAGCTTTGAGAAGTAGCGGCGGCTTTCCTAGGGTGCACTGGGCGAAGCCATTGGAAAATGGGCTTCGCGTGAGGATAAATTGGTATTTCATGCACAACAATTCTAGGATCAATGCGACACATTTATTTGTAGGACCACGCAAACACATCACAAAATTCTTGAAACAGACGAGTATAGGTCTTGATCTCATTTGGAGAACAAGTTACCTCGATATGGACATGTCCAATGCTACTAGGCTTGATAGAAATATCAATCAGCATCATTTGGGTAATATTACCCAAATTTCCCTATGACCATACTTCATAAGTCATGATCGGTGGCAGAAGCGGGAGGGAAGGAAATGGAGAAGAGAACTCTTTGAGACCAATAGATGTGACCATCGGGTGAGGCAGGAATGAAGAACAATAATGAGTATTGTTCCAAGGTGGTTCCTTGAGAGACATTACTTCCATGATACCTTCATCAGCAAGAAAAGTCTTGGCTAAGGGATCATGAGATTCCAAAGCCCCAAGCCATGGGGATTGAGAATACGTATTGAGAGAGGTCGTCAAAACAGGAGAATTAGAGGATGTAGAACTTGAGGTCGAAACAATCACCACATAATTTATTTCGGCAGGACTAAGTGGCATAACTTCGCCCTAGGTATCAAGAAGATTTGGTGAAGGTATGACCCAAGGGTCAGATTTGACTGAGATCATGTTGACAGAGGCAACATGAGGAGGTGGGAGCAGAAAAATTCCCATCAAGGAAAAATCTTTAAAAAGACCTACCCCCACACTCTCATAGGGAGCACCAGTGTGCTTGAAATATGGAACATTGCCATCCGAGGAGGAAGAGGCAAAGAAGGATAGCTGGTTGACAGTGAAAATCTTCCCTTGATGGGGAAAATGAATCACGTAGAATAGGGAGGAGGCTACAGCATGCATGGCATGGGTCCAGCTTCGGCCGAGTAGAAGATTATAATTGAGATTAGCATCAACAGTCTCTACCTCAACTTGTACTGTCTTACCCTCAAAAGTAATGGCAAGGTTAGGTAAGACACTGAATGGTCGCAAATCATGCCCATCGAAAGCTTCCAAAGTGTTCGGGGCCCCAATAGCTGATAGCAAAAATTTCTGTTGTGATGGGCAGCTTTGGAGCACCTCGACAGTCGACATAACTGACAATGCTTGAGCCAAATACTCAACAATATTATAGTGCTGAGTGGCTAGAGAATTGGGATTGTATGAGGATTTCCCTAGCATACCTCGAGAGGGTAGACGTATAGCAGAATCAAGGTTAGGGCGCTTGATATGAAGAGGGCCCGAACTCAGGGCAGAAGAAGAAGGGGTGACCTCTTTCTCTTTCCCAGTTGTCAGAGCAGGAGTTTGGTAATCTTTTGATCTAGTGGCCACATTAATAGGCATACTCATCATGAACATTTGAGATCCTGAGGAAGCGAATGATTGAGGTTGGTCTACCATTTGGTTTTGCTGAGACCAAAATGGCTTTTTCAGGACAGCTGGGGTCCCTTTGAGCAAACGACTAACTTCGGATCGTCAGGGACAATCCTTGGTATATTGATCCTCCTTGTAAATGAGGCACAGATACATAGGCTTCTGTTGTGAAGAATCACTAGTAGATGACTTAGGAGGACCCTGTTTTGAAGCATCGTCTTTACCCTTGCCTTTTCCTTTCTTCTTACCTTTCAAGGATTTTTCCACTGTGGTAGACTGGACAACATGGACCTCTAAGGTTTTACCAAGGCCAAGTGGATTTTGGGAGGAACTACTAGAAGTAGTGTTTGAGACCGACTTTTGTTTGGAAGAAGATTTAGCAGGGGTCTGGGACACTGAACCAATTACCCCATCAACAAGAGGTGTAGTTTGTGACTTTGATGCTATGGGATCGATTGATGGTTGCAGAGCATCGAGTATTAACTCATACAAAGTCCTAGACTAAGAGTAAACGAGACCTAAGTACTAGGCACGAGCAATGGCTTGTTCTTCAGTAACACACCCACCCATAGCTATATCGCGAGCAATTGGAGCCATGAATGACTTAGTGAACCATTTGGTGAGAAACTGATCATCAAACTCGAATTTGATCAGGTGATGTCTACGTCTCCATTCATGGATGTGATCAGAGATGTGTGTTGCAATATCTTGCTTAAGCAATTGGAGCAAATAGGTGCTAGTTTCATAACGAATCGGCAACTGGAAATGCATGAGGAAATCCATGGTTAAGGAGTTAAAGTCATGGTAAGTACTTCGAGGGAGGTCGATGTACCATTTGGCTGCAATGCCTGTGAGGGTTCATTGGAAAAGACAGAGACGAATAGAATCATCAACATAAGAATTTTAAGAGCATCAGAGGTGATATGTGATCACATGGGCTTGAGGATCTTCTTTTTCTTTCCCATTGAACTTAGGACAATTGCTCAGGATCTTGGACGGACCCAGAGGCCAATATGGCGAATGAAGGATTGGATCATTCGTAAGGTGAGACACATCTGGAAACTCTAGTGTGGCCAAGAAGGGAAATTGTGTATTAAAAGGCATTGGAGATCAGTAAGTAGGTCCAACCGGAGGAGCCCATCCTTGCTGGTAAGGATTTTGGCCACACATTGGGTGATTTTGGCCATATGGCATTTGATTCTACCCCCATTGTGGGTTACCTTGGCCATAGGGAGGATTTTGACCTTGAACACCTTGGAATTGTCCAGTAATAGGTTGTCGATAAGCAACATACGGGTTAAGAGGTTGTTGAGCTTGTTTATCTTGGATATATGGACATTCTACCTGTTGTCCATAAACATATGGGTTGTGAACCTGTTTCCTATGAACAAGAGGATTTTGGACCTACTACCCTTGGGCATAAGGATTGTACACTTGTTGCCCTTGGACATAGGGATTTTGGACTTACTACCCTTGGCCAAAAGGATTCTGGACCTATTGACCTAGGAAATTAGAATTTGGGCCTGCTGCTACAGAACTTGACCTTGGCCTTGTCCTTACAAGGGTTGACCTTGCTGATATGTGGCATTATGATACATGTATGACCCAAGTGTTGTCCTTGATGGCAACTCTCTCAGATGAAAGATCACAGTATAGCAGGTAAATAGCAAGAATGAAGAAAGAAAGGTATACGCAGGTTCACTATATACCAAGTCACGTATACATGTAGGTTCACTATATACAAAAGGCACGTATATTGTACACACACACTTTCACACAAGGAAAGGCGTGTACATGTTGGAAGACTAAGTTTTGGTCTGTGGTATTTGGTCCATGGTATTTTGGTATTGGTCCATGGTATTTGGTCCGAGGTATTGACCCCAAGTATTGGGTCTAAGGTATTGGTCCTACGTGGTTTTGGACCATGGTGTTGAGAGAGGCCTAAACCTATATAAGGAGAAGAAGATCATTAGGCCAAAGTGCAAGTGTGCGAGTGATGAATATCTGATGAAGTGTGAGATCTAGTATGAAGGTTATGGGTATGTGATGCTTTGTTAAGGATGCACCTATGTGGCAAATGAAGGTTGATGGACTGGGATCATGAAGACTAAAATGCATTATCATTATATGGTATGATCATGAATAGTTCAGATCTGAATACTAACGCATGCGTTATCCTTTATATCTGATGATCTGGGTATATTTGAAGTAGAAAATTGCAACGAAGGTATAATTAATTATTTTAATATTTGTATGCTAGTTCTCTTTGGGGAAAGTGCATATACACGCTGGTTCGACACAGCCAAGTAGCATTTACATTATAAGATATGATATTTGAGGTTGTTGTTGGTCCTAGTGGTTGTTGCAGGGTTCTGGGTTCTGCTATGTGTTCTGGCGACTATGTTTTGATAACCGGGTTTCAGTGATTAAGTGTTGGGTGATTCAAAGATTTATGATGTGGATATAGTTGATGGTTGTATTGCAATGGTGATTGATTTTGTGCTTTGATGTTATTGATGGATCCAGTCTGAAAATTTATGAAACGTGGTCCCTGGAAGAAAAGAGAAGATCGTAGCCTTCTGTAGGCTGGCGCCTACGTACTAGTAAATATATCGACTAGTACAAGAGCTAGGGGGTTGTAGCTCCCTTCCAGTAGAAGATGGAGAATGAGAGAAGGTTGTAGCCTTCTGTAGGTGGGTGCCTGCACACTGGTATGAGTCTACACCAATACAAGATTGTAAACAGGTTTTTCTTATCTTAATGAAAACAACAGTAGATGGTATTTTTCTCGCATTAGGTTTCCACTTTATATCATGGTGTTCATGTGTGTCTCTTATGTGTGATGATCTGTTCTGTTTTTACTTCTGATGCACTGATTAAAGATCAAAATATGATGAATTAACTGAATCATAAGTTTGCTGGATATACGCTAGTTGCGTTAAACACAGTTGCGTGTACACGCAAGTTCCCTTAACTAAAGTAGCGTATATGAATCTGATTATGGAAATGAAAAGGTTATTGATTTTCTAATACTAATTCACCCCCCCCCCCCCCCCCCACTCAGTATTATTTCCAACAATTGGTATCAGAGCAGGTCCTTCATAAGAAGCTTGATCGCTTGAAGGAAGATCCATCATCATGAGTAATCAAGAAAGAGAGGGATCCATCAGACCACATATCTTCGATGGGAGAATTTTTGTTTACTGGAAGATAAGAACCACAACTATCTAAAATCTCTTGGAATGGATATTTGGGAAATCGTGGAAGGAGGATATACATTTCCATCAGCAATTCCTACAGATACGGTAGGTAGAAAGCAATATGAAATCAATGCCAAAGTTGTTACTATCTTATTGGCATGTTTGTCAAGGTCATGCAGCTCAAATCAACCAAAGAAATATGGGACAAAATCATTCTAAGCTACGAAGGAGACGCTCAGGTAAAACGTGCTAAGCTTCAAACTCTCATAATTCAGTATGAAACTCTTAAGATGCATAGTGATGAAAGCATAGCTAATTACTTCCTACATATAGATGAGATTGTCAATTGTATGAAGAATCTGGGTGAAGAAATTAAGGAAGTTGTCTTAGTTGAGAAAGTTTTGAGATCCTTGTCTGCTAAATTTGAACCCAAAGTGTCTGCCATAGAAGAAAAGCAGGATCTGCAGAATATCACTATGACGCAGCTTCACGGAATCTTAACTGCTTTTGACATGAGAAAAGGAGGTCCATCAGCTATGAGAGAAGCCACATTTAAAGTATCAACAAAGGGAAAAGAAAAACTCAATGAATCAAGATATATTTCAGAAGAAGAATATGAGGTAAATTTTGTCAAGAATCTTCAACGAGGATCTGGAAGGTTCAAAGGTAAGCTACCTTTCAAATGTTTTTCTTGTGGTAGAGTTGGTCATTACACTGCTAGATGCCCTCATAACAAAGGAAAGATGTCTAAAGAAGGTAATAGAAGTTATTATACCAATGATAATAGTGATGACTCATCCAATAATGATGAAGATAATCAAGAAATTAAACTTCTCATGGCATATGAAAATAATGACGTAGAAAAATAAGAAGTTACTAGATTAAAAGTTTAGCTGGAGATAGTAACCAGAGTAAGGGAGCAGCTGTAGGATGTAGTAAAAGATTAGAGCATAACAATCCAGAGACTTGAATCTAAGATCCTCTCTCTAAAAGAAGATCTTGAAGAATCAAAGAAGTAGAATGAAGAAGCTCTTGAAGAACAAGAACATGAAGTGCTTGAATTAAGGCAACAAGTGGAAGAAGGAAGAAAAGCTGAAGGAAACATAAAGAAGAAATATCTGGAAAAGGAAGAACAACATCAGGTTGAGGTAAATATCTTAAAAGGTAAATTAGAAGAAAAGGATAAACTGTTACAATTTCAAGACAATACTAAGATTTTGGATGATATTCTTAGTAGTCAAATATCCCTTGCTATCAAAATTGGTCTTGGTTTTTATGAAACTGTTGAATGTGAATCTAGCTCACAGGGTGAGGCAAGGAACTCTAATGCAAAACCTGAAATGCTCAATAAGGAGATAAGAGGTCAACCCTAGCAACAACCAAGGAAAGAAATTCTTCAAAGAAAATCTTTTGCTCCTAACTGTGGAAGTGATAGACGGTTATTTCCTCCGATGAATAATGTTGAATGTTATGAATGTCATAATCTTGGACATGTTGCAGCCAGATGTAGAAGTAGAATGGTTCAAGACCATCACACAGAAATATCATCATGTTCCAGGTACTTTAAGGGATATTTTTTTGCTTGCAATATGTTTGGTCACAAAGCTATTGATTGCAATAAAAGGAATATGAAACATGTAAGATGTTATGCATGTAACAAGTTTGGACATAAAGTAAAAGAATGCAAGAGCAAAATTCGGACACCAAAGCAAAAGGAGAATACATCATCTCAATCTCAGGTATTGAAGAAGACAGAATTAGTGTCAGAAAGATGTGGCATAACTCAGTTAGCAGACATAACAGACCCAGGGGAAGCTGAAAGTGTAAACCTTCAGTATTCCAATTTGCATACACTGATATTATGAAGAGAATTCATGTATATACGGGAGTTAAAGGTTGTAGAGTCATGTATATGGAGCTCTGAAGAAAAAGCAACAGAATAGATTCAGGAAAAGAAGTCTGATATGGTTCGGTCATGGTATATGTTGATTGGCACAGGTTCAGGGGGAGCATATGCTTCGAATAATGCATTGTTGGCATTATGGTTAGAAGTCTTTGGTGATGATGCTCATGTGGCTAAATGATACATCTTGCTACTTATTGTTGGTTGGCCAAAAGAATGGTATTGCAGGTTACAGGTCTGGATGCTAGTTATAGATGCTTATGGTGTAGACCATATATGGTGTATGATAGTTGCTGATGACTATCATGATCTTGTTTAGATTGCCGGTCTTTGTTACAAAATTCATGAATATCATTTGGTGTAAAGGTCTTGCAAAGACCTAATTTGTAACCCCATTATGCATGGGAAGGATGATGTAATAATTTCTATACCCCCACTTGGTTGGGTGGATGAGTCAAAGGGGTGTATCCCCATTTAGTTGGGAGATTGATGTATGTATGAGTCATTGGTGATAGGAAGGTCATACTCACTTAGTTGAGTTGTAAAGTCATGTTATTCTTTTGAAAAATATCTTTGCAGACTCAGCATGTGCTCAGGGGGAGCATGGACGGATTGATACATCTTAGCATGTACAAAGGGGGATCTCAATCAGAGATTTCAGCATGTACTCAAGGGGAGTATGGACAATAGAATGTATATCAAGGGAGAGAATATCCTGGTCTGCCCTTTGCCCTTGATGTCAAAGGGGGAGAGTGACTTGGTGTGGTTGTTGCCATCGAGTCCAAAGGGGGAGATTGTTAGCATTATGATACAAGTATGACACAAGTGTTTTCCTTGATGGAAACTCTCTCAGATGAAAGATCATAGCATAGTAGCTAAACAACAAGAATGAAGAAAGAAAGGTATACGTAGGTTCACTATATACCAAGTTGTGTATACACGCAAGTTCACTATATACAAAGGTGCATATATCGTACACATGCACTTTCACAGAAGGAAAGGCGCGTACATGTTGGAAAACTAAGTTTTGGTCCGTGGTATTTGGTCCATGGTATTTGGTCTGAGGTATTGACCCCAGGTATTGGGTCCAAGGTATTGGTCCTACGTGGTTTTGGACCATGGTATTGAGAGAGGCCTAAACCTATATAAGGAGAAGAAGATCATTAGGCCAAAGTGCAAGTGTGCAAGTGATGAATATCTGATGAAGTGTGAGATCTAGTATGCAGGTTATGGGTATGTGATGCTTTGTTAAGGATGCACCTATGTGGCGAATGAAGGTTGATGGACCGGGATCATGAAGACTAAAATGCATTATCATTATATGGTATGATCATGAATAGTTCAGATCTGAATACTGACGCATGTCTTATCCTTTATATCTGATGACATGGGTATATCTGAAGTAGAAAATTGCAACGAAGGTATAAATAATTATTTTCAGATCTGTATGTTGGTTCCCTTTGGGGAAAGTGTGTATACACGCTGGTTCGACACAACCAAGTAGCGTATACATTATGAGATTTGATATTTGAGGTTGCTGTTGGTTCTAGTGGTTGTTGCAGGGTTCTGGGTTCTGCTATGTGTTCTGGTGACTATGTTTTGATAATAAGGTTTCAATGATTCAATTTTGGGTGATTCAGAGATTGATGATGCAGATATAGTTGATGGTTTTATTGTAGTGGTGATTGATTTTGTGCTTTGATGTTATTGATGGATCTAGTCTGAAAATTTATGAAACGTGGTCCCTGGAAGAAAAGAGAAGGTCATAGCCTTCTATAGGCTGGCGCTTACATACTAGTAAATATATCGGCTAGTACAAGAGCTAAGGGGTTGTAGCTCCATTCCAGTAGAAGTTGGAGGAGAGAAGGTTGTAGCCTTCTGCAGGTGGTTTCCTGCATACTGGTATGAGTCTACACCAGTACAAGATTGTAAACAGGTTTTTCTTATCTTAAAGAAAACAGCAGCAGGTGGTTTTTGTCTTACATTGGGTTTCCACCTTATATCATGGTGTTCATGTATGTGTCTTATGTGTGATGATCTGTTCTATTTTTACTACACCTAGTTATTGTTTATATGGTTAATGATGTTTTGATGCACTGATTAAATATCAATATATGATGAATTAACTTAATCATAAGTTTGTTGGATATACGCTAGTTGCATTAAAAATAGTTGCGTGTACGTGCGAGTTCCCTTAACTGAAGTAGTGTATGTGAATCTGATTATGGAAATGAAAAGGTTATTGATTTGCTAATACTGATTCACCCCCCCCCCCTCAAGATTATTTTTAACATATATAAGGGTTGTTGATGCTCGGGTTGGTTTTACTAATGCAAGGGTTGGCCTTGTGGCTGCAAAAGCTTCCTTTGGGGATGTAGAGGTTGGCCTTACAATGACATAGGTTGGGAGGTTTACGGAGCATACTGCATCTGCTAGTGCACAGTTGGTTGCAACTGTTGCGAGGGTTGCCCTTGCGGTTGTTGCAGTTGACCTTGTTGTGGTATCATTTGCCTTGTTGTTGTGCGGATGGCCTTTTCTACAACAAAGGTTTCCCTTGTTGCTGCAAAGGCTATCCTTGCTATTGCAAGGGTACTTGAACAATGCCCGAAAAATTTCCGAACTGAATATGGCCATAGCCACCCTAGAAAGTGGATGAGCCAGGCTAAATGTACTGCCCAGACTGAAGGATGTAAGGCAGATTGACCATTCCTTGATGACCATATGGAACGTAAGGAGTTTGGTATTGGACCTGAGCCTCATAAGACTACTGATACTGAAATTTTCTTAACCCAAATAGACCAATGGGATTTTGAACTTGTTGGTACTGGACATTGCTCGATCCAGCAGGACCAACAGGATTTTGAATAACGCTAGAAGAAGGCTGGTTCATACCAAGCATGTGAACCTATGAGCTACTCACATTGGTGGTTTTTGACACCATAGAAACACTTAGATTCTGCCCCCCAGGTGGTGGCATGGCTTGGCCACTTACCGAAGGGATTGAAGAACTGACAAAGACTGCCAGTTGAACCGGACAGGTATAAACTGGGATGAATGATACAAGAGGGTTTAGAACGGTGGGTTGCATCAGGACTGAGGTAACATCCTATTGGGAGGTTGAGTTCATGATGAATGGACCTATAGTAGGCATGGCGCCAGACAACCAAACAGGGTTATGGTAAAGTAATGAGGCACTAGGTGTACCTGAAACCAATTGTGGCAAGGATACATATTTAGGTGGCAATTCCCGATGCACACTGACGGGAATGCTCCCTGTATAGGGGAAACCTTCAAGAGTAAAAGGATGTTCTTCCTCCTCGACAATGTGAGGAGTAGAAAATTCTGACTCATCCGGAGAGGTGACTCGAGCATCGCCTTCGGGTTCCATATCTGGGAACAAATGATGGGGAACGATCGAAGAGGTATGAGGGGATAATTCCAAAGGAACACCCAGCTAATCATACGGACTGTATGGACACTACGGTGATATCACAATAGGGTTGAACAAAGGATTCAGAGGATATATAACCAGTCCAAGCTAACCATCAGTGGTCAGTGAACTCTCAGGAGTTTGAACGGGATTGTCCAAAGATTCTGGGCCAAAATCAACAGGTGACCCAATATCTAAAGTAGGTTGAGGACGAGATGACAAAGGTTGAATGCTCAAAACAATTCCAAGTTCAACACCTTGGCCCTCGAGTGACTTTGGTAATTCAGGAAAAAGCTCCTCAGGCAATATTTCAGATGAAGGAGAGGAAGAGGAACTAGGTGAACCAGATGGTTCAGCAACGATGACCTTGTCTTAGTTGTAGAAAATCTGTATGTAGGTTAACCCGATAATGCAATACAAATCAAAGAATACAATCTGCGGAAGCTTAAAGATCGAGCTGAACAATATAACCAGAAGAAGAAGAATCAATGCACAATACACATAAAAATAATTTTGGGAAAGCCTCAACTAAAAACCCCACTATCTGTATTATCATACAAGGTGGAAATACATAGGCATTATACAAAGCCTTAGCTCTCACAACTAGCCAGCTCTCAGTACAATCCTCACAGATGCTCACGGGCAATCTTGGCTTCTCTCAAGCCTTCCTCTCTACCCTCCAAGCTCTTGTTTCCTTACATTGTTCCTCTAGGATGATCTTCACCTCACCAAGTGGAAAACCTCTTCTACCCAGTGGATGATCTCCTGATCTCACACATTATCAGAATTGCGTAATCCTCAAGGAATTATTCCTTCTGCATGCATGAGTTTTCTTTACAAGAAAACACATGCAACTAATAGTACACTGTCCTTGTCTTTAATCTCAACTGGGTCTTTCTCATAATAGACATGCATGAGTTTCTGATGAGGGAATCTTCAGTTAACTAGAGTACTCTAGTTGAGTGCATGCATGCATCAACTGACCGTTAACACTCTATTAGTTCCTCAAATAGTTTGGAACTAATTTAACTGGACTTAACTCAGTAAACTAAGTTAACTAATTACAACTCAAATATAACTTAATCTTATCTCCTTAATTTAAGGGATAACTCTTGCATGACTTCAAAAAGACTTCTAACTTGAATTTCACCAACTAATTAAGTCAAAATAACTTAATTAATTATTTCCAAGTAGATGTTAAGACTAAATTCGATTTTAATTCACAATTTAATTCAAGGACAAATTAAATTAGAATATTCTTGTTGCCATATTTGAACACTCCCTCTCAACAAGAAAGGGATTATCTGCCACCCTGATCCTGTCTCTATGGAACTCGAATTTACACTTTGATAATGCCTTTGTAAAAATGTCAGCATCTTGCTCCTCTGTCGAAATATACTGCAGAAACATGATCCTCCCATCATCAGCAACTTGTAAAGCCAATGGGAACTCACAATTGACTTGTTCTCCAGTCTCGAAACCAAATCCCAAACACTGTTACGAACTATGGAGTCATACTTCTACACCATAGAATCAACCCAAATCAACTGCTACACAACTTCCTCAAAGGAAGATGGCTCGATCCCAACACATTCCCCAGCAAGGGCCATGTATCCAATGTACCTCTCAGGTGACCTCCTCTGTTTGCGCTAAGAGGATGGTGCTCCCACATTCTCTCTCACATCCTCCAACAATCTGTCAACTTCTCTTGTGCGCTTCTGTCCATCTCTGGAGGACTTTGCTTGAGTGGATGTACCACTCCTAGAATCTATGATGCGGCTACTCCGCATCAGTCTAAGCTCCTCCTCCTTAGGAACCAACAATTCCTCCATATCTTGTAGTTGGAGCTCCCTCTCAAGGGAAACTTGCATGGCCTTCTGCTCATCAAACTTGAGATCTTTGCGAACCACTGTCCTTCGACTGGTAGGAAAGTACACCTGATAGTTGTGAGGCGTATCAGTGTACCCTACAAGTATCCCCAACTCTACTTTCAACTCAATCTTCTTCCGTGCATCCTTTGTCACATGGAAATATGTCGATGAGCCAAAGATCATGAAGTGACCCACATCTGGTCTCTTACTGGAGAAAGACTCCTCTGATGTCTTCATCCCAAGTATGCAATGCGGGCTTCTATTTTGCAAATAGACCACTGTGTTGCATGCCTCAACCCACAAGTGAAGTGGTAGGCCTTGGTCATGCAACATCACCCGTGTTTCCCCTACAATAGTTTTATTCTTCTTGTTGGCCACCCCATTCTGCTGTGGGTTATGAGGTGACATCAACTCTCATTTAATTCCTTCCACTACACAAAATTCCTTAAACTCTTGAGAGACATATTCTCCACCATTATCGCTTCTCAAGGCCTTGATCTTCTTCCCTGACTCTTTCTCGACCAAAGCTTTGAACTCACAAAAATTTGCGAAGGTTTGGTCCTTCTTCTGCATGAAATAAATCTAGCATTTACGAGAATAATCATCAATGAAAATCACATAATACCTTTGCTTCACCATGGATGCCATTGAGAATGCTCCACACACATCAGTATGAACTCGCTCTAAGATAGCCTTTGCTCGATTGTCTCGATCATGAAAGGAAGACTTGGTGTACTTTCCCAAGGTACAACCTTTGCATGTGTCAACTTGCTCAATTTTACCTTTAGGAGGTCTTGTAGATATCTTCTGCATTATCTTCAAAGCCCCATGATGCAAATGGCCTAACCGCCTGTGCCACAACTCGCCAATGTCTTGGCTTTGCACCAATTTTTCTTTCGTACTCAATGATGCACAATTATCTACCTCTAGTTTATACAGATTCGTCACCTGAATCCCTATCCTCTTGGTCTGATCTGTGGTTATGTGTCTTAGGAACGCCTTTCCTTTATTGAAGACAACATCATAGCCTTTTTCCTCTAACAGCATGACCGATACCAAGTTCTTCTTTAGTCCAGGCACATACTTCACATCTGTCAAGGTGATAGGAGCTCCATGCTCCCTCTTGAAAGCAACCGTGCCCACTCCTGAAACATTATACCTTCCATCGCCACCCATCTCTATGCGCATCTTGAGGTCTTTCTCCTCCAAGGCACTGAATAAAATTTTATCACTGGTCATGTGGAATGAGGCTCCACTATCAAGATACTAGACACAACCCATCATCGATGACACCATGCATGTGATGAGGGTAAAGTCCATTTCGAACTGAGAGGCTAATGCCTCACCTTCTGATCCTTCTGAGGATCCCTTCTTGGACTTATTCGATGGGAAATTAGTCGCATAATGTGCCATCTCATGACAATTAAAGCATCTCACTTTAGACTTTTCACCCTTCTTCCCTCCATGAGAAGAATTTGATTTGGAATGGGAAGACTTCCCTTTCCCTTTCCTTGCCTTACTCGCTAAGGCTAGATTTTCTTCATCATCATCCTTGGATGAAGAACCATCTCATGTGATCCTCCTGATCTCCTCCTGCATAATATCCAACCACATTTGTTCCCAATCCAACAGTTTCTCCCTTCCATTCACATAGTCCTGGTACCTATTCCAACTCTTTGGAAGGCCAAGAAGGGCGAGGCTCACCATATCATCATCGGAAGTAGTTATTCTCACACAATTAAGCTCATCTTTGTAGGTGGTGAGCTTGTTCATATATGTGGAAATAGTATCACCCTTATCCATCTTGATTCTTCGAAGCTTATCCTTGAGCGCCAGTTTCCTTTGGTCGCTATTGTTCTGGTAGAGGTCTTCAATGTCTTCCACATTGAAAATGGATTATCCTTCCCATGGAGACTCGAGACAATATGGTCTCGAATTGCCTCAATGATGATCCATCTCGCCTTTGCCACACAATTCTTCCACTCAGCCAACTCTTGTGCATTAGTTGAAGTTGGCTTTTGGATTTCTTGATCAATGAATTCCTTCAAGCCATTGTCTTCTAATATAGCCTCCATTCTATCTTTCCATGCTATGTAATTCGAGCTACCTTCCAAGGCATACTCGAGTCTCAAGCCATAGAATGCCATTGGCCAACCTTGAAGTATGATACGAATTCAATTTTCACCTTAACCACAAACTTCAAACTTCGAATTCTATTCTCAGTATACTGTTCACATCTCCAATACAATGTAGAAAATTTCTACAAATCCAACTCTGATACCATGTACAAAATCTATATGTAGGTTAACCTGATAATGAAATATAAATCAATGCAGAATACTGTAAACTACTTCTACTATCAATCCGCGGAAGCTTAAAGATCAAGCTAAACAATATAACTAGAAGAAGAAGAATCAATGCACAATACACATGAAAATACTTTGGGGAAAGCCTCAACTAAAAACCCCACTATCTATATTATCATACAAGGTGGAAATACATAGGAATTATACAAAGCCTTAGCTCTCACAGCTAGCCAGCTCTCAGTACAATCCTCACAGATGCTCACAGGCAATCCTAGCTTCTCTCAAGCCTTCCTCTCTGCCCTCCAAGTTCCTATTTCCTTGCGTTGTTCCTCTAGGATGATATTTACCTCACCAAGTGGAAAACCTCTTCTACCCAGTGGATGATCTCTTGATCTCACACACTGTCAGAATTGCACAATCCTCAAGGAATTATTCCTTCTGCATGCATGAGTTTTCTTTATAAGAAAACACATGCAACTAGTAGTGCACTGTCCTTGTCTTTAATCTCAATTGGGTCTTTCTCATAATAGACATGCATGAGTTTCTAATGAGGGAATCTTCAGTTAACTGGAGTACACTAGTTGAGTGCATGCATGCATCAACTGACTGTTAACTCTCTATTAGTTCCTCAAATAGTTTGGAACTAATTTAACTGGACTTAACTCAGTAAACTAGGTTAGCTAATTACAACTCAAATATAACTCAATATTATCTCATTAATTTGAGGGATAACTCTTGCATGACTTCAAAAAGACTTCTAACTTGAATTTCTCCAACTAATTATGTTAAAATAACTTAATTAATTATTTCCAAGTAGCTATTAAGACTAAATTCAATTTTAATTCACAATTTAATTCAAGGACAAATTAAATTGGAATATTCTTGTTGCCATATTTCAACATTAGTTAACAGGAAAAGAGAGAGATAAACTTCAAGGATTTAAAATGTCCTTTAAGGGAAACTCACGATTTGGTCTAGAAAATACTAACAGGATGTTATAAGATCGTGGGCAATCAATTTAGTAAGACACATAAATAGACTGGTGCTCTTTCATGTTTTAAGAGTCGAGAAAAAAACAAAGATGACTCTATTTCTTTCGATTGGAAACGAGCTCGAAAGAACAAGCGCTGGAATGATCTTTTAAGTTTAATGAGTCAAAAATATCAAATGAATGCTCTGGATGATCTAGGTAGAAAGGATTACCAGGCAACCGTGAACTGCAGAATACCTCCCGGCAAATCAAGAAGTACGAGCAGGAAATCTCCCTGAATGTTGTGTTCGGTGTATCACGTTTGCAAGGCGGCCGACTCGGCTTCCTATGGATAAAGGATTGCAGCCTAGAGGGGTCTCCTGTTATATACTTGATGGTATGGGGAGCACAAATCCGTACTAGCATTGTCTAGTGCCGAAGCTAACGACAACTGCTAGGTTTAAAGACACTGAAACACGTCTCTAGCCTAGACCTTCTAGATGTGATCGTTAGATTTCAAATGTGCCTTAGGTTAATTGAGTTCATTTTAAAGTTTATCTTGAGTTACGTCTCAGTTTTCAGGCCTTAGCGATGTGACTTGAAAAATCCTAAATGCAACTAAATGAGACAAGACCCTTTCAATTTGATGAATTGTCTACACTAGAGAGGGTAGAAAACACACAATCAAATGTAAACAACCAAGCAACTGAAAGCAAAATGATTTTTCACCACTTTACATTTCGAGAAAATAAACTAATGAAAAATATATTCCAATTCCTAATTTCCTGACAAGTACATTTCTAACAGTGTTTTCAAAAGAAAAGATAGTTCTTGTTCTTTTCAAATTCCAATGCAATCATAGCCTTCAATGATGCTAACTACCGTAGCATACTGATGCAGAAAATTAAAATTTTATACTTTTCATGAAACGAAGAAATGAATTTTTCTCATAAAACACTTCAATGGAAACATTTTCGAGACAATGGGCTCTTCTAGCAAATGAAAAACATGAAAAGAGAATCTCTTTAAAACTAATGAAACAACGACTTTACCAAAAACAAGACAAGCAATGTAATCCATGCCGGAAAAGAAACGTTTAGACAAGCAAACAAAAAATTTTGAAACTTGTGTAATGGAGGTCAAAGCCGTAGAAGGACCGCAAACGAAATGCAAGGAGTAAATGAACCAACAACTCGACTCAATGAGTTCACAAACAACTGAATGGATGACAATCTAGATGCCCTAGTTCCACTAACCATTCAATGACCCAAGAAATCAAGCGACAAGATGACAAATCAACAAGCAAACAAACCAAATGAAAAGCAGCTTTCTAGTCAAGGAGAAGATGGTCTAAAAGGCTTACAGAGTCAAAATCATGAGAGAAAAACACACTGGCCAATATTTGGGGAAAACCCTAATCTTCACTTATAGGCATCGGCGCGACTGCCTAACTAACAACAAGCACCAAAAGGGGGTCGAAGTGACTGTTTCTCTGCATATCGTGCTCACCAGCACGACTGCCAGCTAATTAAGCAAGTTGAGTGAGGAATCCAAGAAAAAAATAAAAAAAAATTAAAGTTGGGACCAGATGCTACTATGAATTTCAAACTCAGAGCAGTAAGCAGAGGAAAACAAATAGAACCAAAGGGAAAAAGTGGAACTAGAAAAGTTCACACAAAACCATGAAATCCCAAAGAAACAAATAGAAGGATTGGATCCCCAGTATGGTCGCCAATTTGGGGTGAAGTAAAATTATGAGTGCAGACACAAGCAATTCCTCTAGCACGATAATGGGTCTAGCCACAACCGATACATTCTATGGAAGATTTCCTTAGGTTAGAACTAAGTAAGAGGCCTACCTCTTAGTACGCTTATCCCGTTTGATCATGACCTTGCTTGCTCGCTCCAACTATCTCTCGTTTCCTTCTTTGAACATCTGAGACAAGTAAACAACAGAAAACAACATCGTGATAAGAGACAAATTGTAATTCAACCTACTTAACAATTCAATAAACATTAAGCCATAAACATGTGAGATGACACATTATGTAGGAAATCAATTGATAGTTGCATATATATTGAATCAAAAAGAGATTAGAACCATTGTCTTGATGTTGTTGTTCTCCTCCGACAAAACCAGGTTCCCACACACTCCCGTTAGCATTCCATGATGGCCTCAACAACGATAGTTTTAAGGTTCTTCCTTTATGCTTCACACTAAACCAAATTCACACTTCTCCCTCACACAACTAGAGAGCTGCAACTATGAATAGATTGTTGTTTACTCCAAACTTAATTAGCACTAGAACACCCACATTAACACTAGCTTGTGCTTGGAAAAATGGAGGTTTATATAGCATGAATGGATGGGAGATGGATCCTATTCTCATGGGAGAAGTTCTTATCTCTTGAGGCAGTTCCATCCTTATAGGGGAAAGGAGCCCAAACTGACATCCTCGACCGCATCCAGCCAAACCATTTACCAGACTTCCATTACGAAGCTTCTAGTGCTAGAAGCTTTGGCTCCTTACTTAAAAAACTTTCCATAAGAGGATCAACGCGACTGGAACAAATCTCATTCGCTCTGATCAGTGCTAGGGATAGTGTTAATCCCTACATATTAGCGCGAGGAGGATGAGGGTCATTAGCACCGGCCTTTTAAACTGGCAAAAACAAAAGATTTTGTGGAAATGGTGCAAAATGGAATTGTTCTACTCATGAAGAGGGACACGATGGGAGTTTCATCATGAAGAGAAAGCATGTAGGGTTCATTGTAGAGGTCCTCCAGGATCAAAGAATGGGGAGTATAGGGACAGTGACAAAATTCTGTGTAACACTTCCATATAGTCATTGCGTTGGGGTAAGATCACCCTGGTACAACTCCAACTGACTCCCATTGATTCATCTTAGAAATAGCTCCCCATTCAGCTTCCCGAGCTGAACTACACCCCCATCCGTAATGTTCTTGATGATGTATGGTCACATCCAATGCATATGAAACTTTCATGGATGCTTAACAAACTTTCTATCATACATCAGGTCTAAATATCTATTTTTAAAGGTGTGATGCTTAATGTGGTGATCACGCCACGCATTTTCTTGAGCCTTCTGCACCTGCTAATGAAAGCCTACAAAGAAGCAACCTTCTTCTAACTCAGGTATCTGCATGAGGCATTCTTCCATTATATCTTGATCTTCCATCTATGTGACTGCAACAATCCTCAAATTTGGCACTATGTACTCCATTGGCATCGCCGCTTCTTGTCCATAAACCAGGCGAAATGGTATCTATCCAGCCAACTTCTTACAAGTAGTTTTATATGCCCAGAGAATAGCTGGTATGTGCACATCCCAATCGTTCCTATTCACATTGCAGATCTTCATCAAAGCATTCTCTAAGATCTTATTGAAAGCTTCAACTGTTCCATTTGCTTGAGGATGGTACGACGTGCTTTTCTGATGATACATCTGGAATTCTTCAAGCAAATTAACAATTGTTTCATTCAGGAAATGCGAACCCCTATCACTCATAAAAGTATTAAGAAAACCAAACCTAGACAAAATGTACTCAAATATTAACTTCACATTTGTAGCTATGCTGCAATCCTTCACGGGTTGTGCCTCAGCCCACCTGGTCAAGTAATCTGTCATTGTGATGATGCAGCGTGCTTGTGTCTTCCTTCCTAGTGGCTGAATATGTCCCAAAAAATCCATTTCCCATTTGTCGATGTCTGTAACGAGACCTACGCATTCAGAGGAAATTCATCCCTTTGCGATGGCTTCCTAGTCCTCTAGCAGACATCCAATGCCCTACAGTACTCCTTGGAATATTTGTGCACAGTTGGCCACCACAAACCAATGCATAGGATCTTCTGCACAATTTCTCTTCTAACATAATGTTCTCCAACAACTCCTCCATGTGATTCAACGAGGATACTTTGTCTTTCATAATCCAGTACATACCTGTGCAAAGCTTCATTTGACCCCATTTTATACAAGTGCCCTGCAATTACGAAAAAATCCATAGCCCTGACCACCAATTCCTTCTTATGGTGTATCGTATATCCTTCAAGAGTTACACCTGGAGGTAGGAATTGGATTATATCCACAAAATTTTTGTCTGCAACACACACAATAAAGAGTTGCGCATCATGCAATCCTTTGTCAAGACTTTTAGGTTCTTCTCCATTCTCAATCTACGAAAGGTGATCAGGTCCAACATTTAATCTTCATTGCTTCACAATTACTTCGAAGTCGTACTCTTGAAATAGTAGTAACCACCTACAAATCTCCCCAACACAGGCTTGTTGACCAGGTACTTAAAAGTTGAATGGTCTGCATACATTTTGAAGTACGCAACCAACAGATAATGCCTAAACTTTAGGAGCGCATATACTATCGCCAACCCTTCACATTCTATTGTTGAATAATTATTCTCCACCTTAGAGATTTTTCTGCTCGCAAATTCAATCAAATGGTAGATATCTCATGCAGTTGGTTGGGTTAACATTGCTCCTAATTCTATACAAGATGCATCCACATGTACATGGAATTCTTTCTTCCAATCGGGGAATACTAAAATAGGTGTTGTGACCATCTTTTCCTTCAAAAAACCTAAGACTTTATGGCAATTAGCATCCTAGAAAAATGTCGCATCTTTCTTCAATAATTTCTCCATGGGCGCAGTGATTTGCGCGTATGCCTTAATAAACTTTCTATAGTATCTTGTATGGCCCAATGTTGTGCGTAACTATTTTACATTCATCAGGGGCTCAAAATTTATAATCACCACAATTTTAGTAGGGTCCACCATCAACCCTTGCTTACAAACAATGTAGCCTAAAAGTATCCCATATGGTATGCACAATATACATTTCTTTAGATTTGGGGAGATCTGATACTTCCTACAAGTATCTAGCATTAGGCGAAGACTTGCAACATGCCTTTTAACTAACCTGAACACCATCCAATCATCAAAGTAGAACTCCAAAAAATTGTGAATAAATTCCTTGAAGGCTGCAACTACCACCCTGGAAAAGATCATAAGGGAATTCTTAAGTCCAAAGGGCATAACTGTATATTGAAAAGAGCCCAATTCTATGGAGAAGGTAGTCTTACTTTGATCTTATGGCACTATTTTGATCTGGTGATATCCTGAGAATCCATCTGTAAAAGAGTAGTCTTCTTGACCACCAATGTTCTACAAGACTTAATCTGTGAACGATGTAGGGAATGGATCATGTACACAAGAATCATTCAACTTCCTTATATCTACGCATATCCTAATTTTTCCCTTTGCCTTCTTCTCCTAAACCATCATAGGACTAACCTAGTCTGATTCTTCTACAGGCTCAGTAATTCCTGCTATGAGCATCTTATCTAGTTCTTTGCACACATTTTATTTGTATTTAGGATTCAATCGGTATGGGCACTGCTTTATCAAATTTTCATCTAGCTTCAGATTGATCTTCATAACACCCAGATCACCTACTATCCCTTTGAGATCAGAGAACTTTGTCGAAAACAAGTCCTAATATTCCTGCAATAACTCCACAACCTTGTCAATTGCGTCCTCATCCTAGTAATCTCCTATATTTGTGAACTTCGGTTGTGCTTTCGACCCAATGTTCACTTTCTTGGTATTTAATGGTTTTGAAATTTCAGGCACCTCGATCATAGACCCAACGAATTCACATTGTCCCTCTAACTTAGGGATACTGATATTCCTGGTATTTTCCTCACCTTCTTCTATGGTAACATTGTATCATTCTAGAGCATGGCGCAATTGTGTACTCCAGTTAGGTTATACCCATGATATAGGCTCTACAGGTGTTTTGAATATCCCAGCCTTGATTTCCTGTGATGCTTCATATATACATTCAAATCCGTCCTCAAAACTGAATGTTAGCAGAAATCTTTCCTTCAGAATGTCCCATTCCGCAATTCCATGTCACAACTTTATTTCTAAATACCAGTTCATCAAAATAGTATCTAAGGCATGGTAGAATATATGTACCCATTCAAGTTGTGGTTCCTCTCCCCATTCTTTTGTCCAATGATCCAGATGCTTGCGTGGATCATCCTTCCCTAAATAGTTTTTAGTAATGCCGGTATTTGTGTAGCCAAATCACAACTTCATAATCCTTCAGTACAGCCTCCAGTATGCAAAACTATTCTTATGTGTACCCCACCATCTGGTAGGCATAGCTCTCAGTACGATGTCCAATTCCTGGAACTGATGCTCCTTCAGTACATCCCTTTTACATTTATCAAGAAAAAAATTTACATTTTCTAAGCCATCATAATATAGTAAATTGTGTACCTCAGTATATATACACCAGAGTGATTTAGTAAGTTTGTTACATCCCAATGTTGACACTTCATTCAATCTATTTTGCTAATGCTCGAGATCCTCATCCAAATCTGAGTTGCAGGATTTTTCCTTTTCCCAAGTAATTCTTCCATCCATCGTAGGGTTGATCCAATCCTCATTCTGCGCAGTCAGCTTATAGATCTATTCAATATCACCCTCCTCATAGTAATCTCGTACTGGTTTAGTATACGACGTACCCATTTTTGCATCCAATGGAACAATGACTCTTAGTTCCTTATTTTCAAATTTCATGTTATGGTTCTTCAAGTTGATGACCGCATTCATGTAAAAAGCCCAATCGATTCCAAGTAGTTTCGGGTAGGGATTACTATCATCCACTATTTCGATTACCTCAAAATCAGCTATAGCATGCGCCCCTTAAATGTCTACAATTACTCCATGTAAGCATCCCATAGGAATAATCTTCTATTGGTTGGCCATTCCCAATTGAATTGGGGACCACTGTAGTGCTTACTTTCCCATTCTTTCCCAGGTCTGTTTAGGCAAAACATTTGCATCAGATCCCAAATCTAGGATCACCTTGTCCATTTGAAATTCTCTGATTTGCGTAGTCAATATCATCTCTTGACCCATCCTTTTCTTACTTTTTTCTAATTTATGCACTATACACTATTTAGGCAGCGTCGTACCCTTTCCAACACAGTTTTCTATTAACTCTTGCAGTCCCTCCACCATTTTATGGTCCCTTAAGAGCTTTATGCAGATTTGTAATAAGGGTGGCAATACTGGAGGATCTGTTTCCTAGGTAGCAATGACTTCTTCAAGCTTTTATATTCATGCAATCTGATTCTTTGATGTGGAAGATATGGAATCTACAAAGCTCTTCTTTGCCTCCATAAATTTTTATTTTTCCTTATGCAAATCAAATTCAGTATCCTTGTCAACATCTCTGCACACCCATGTATTCTTTTATGGTTGTTTCCTTGTGGCTTTATCTTCCCCTGTAGCTATACCACTTCATGTAACTATATTAATTATGGGGCCATCCTCACATGGTTCTGACCTCATCATTTGGATGTTCTGAGTGGGATGTTGGTTCTTCTTCTCTTGTATCTATGCGATGAGTATAGGAAAATCCTCTATAACTTGGTCAAACTATCAGGAATATTTATAAGAGGGGTGTGTCAGGTTCTGACAATCTCACGCATAGTGGCTTGGCTCCCCAAAATTGTAACAAATAACCTGTCCGTGACTTCTTCCATATCCTCCCCCTTTCCCTATTCCTCGTACCTAGAATCCTCCACACGCTGGAGGTGTGCCTTGATCCTGCTGTGGGTGAGTCTCAACTTGTACTCTATATGTCAGATTTCTATCCATCATTAATTGATAGCTTTGGAAATTGCACTCATTATTGCCTACCAACTTACAGAAATTGCAGAATAGTTGTTTGGGAGTTTGCACAAACTTCTACAACAAATGGAAATTGTCAGTTGAGTGTTTTCCTGTTATCTGACAGATAGCGCACCATGGCACTAACCGTTACTTGATCCAACAGAATTTTTTGGCTTCAGGGGGATAGGACCTCCACCAATTAGATAGTTCTGATATACCAGGCAATGATCCTTGTCATGACCATTTCCTTTTCACTTTAACCACAATACTTTAGAATGGGTCCCATTTTGGACCTTGTTGGAGAGATAAATCCCCTCTGCGGACAGAGGCGATCCCACTAGCCCAAAATGGGTCTAGCAACAATCAATTAACACTACCATGCAAGTTCCTAGTTGCAAATTGAAAGTGGATTATGAGAACCAACCTGGAGTCCAACGCTAGTGTCGTAGACGAGTTGATACTCTCATTCCCTTGCTCTGGCAGGTCACGATCCTCACGATCTCCAAGAATGGATACCTGCACATGCAAAGAACGAAGCGAATACAGGCATAAAATCCACTAAATACAACTATATATCGGTCAGAAAAGACATAGATCAAACATTATCATAATGAACAATAAGATCGGAACCATAACGATAGTCGTTTATTAATGAATAATCAACAGAGAAAAATACAACCAAAGTTCTGACGTTGAATCTCTCCTCTGGCTGGGCGAGCAGCTACATATGTCTTGCAATAGACCTTTCTCTCTCTTTGATTATGAATACACAGCTCAGACTTCTGGCAGCATAACCTCCCTATGCTCCAAGACTCTTACTATCACTCAAGACAAGAGTTATCACTACTAGCACTATCACCACTACTCAAGAACCAGCTTGTCAAATGCATGAGGACAGACTTTTATAGATGGAGAAGGGGAGGAAGATACAATGCATGAAGACACCCATTATGGATTGGAATTGTCTCCAAAAAGCCGCTGTGGATAGATGTAAGGGATAGATGATGAATCTCGACATCTAGAAGATTAGCTTTATCCTCAAAAAACTTCATGACTTGAAGGGAAAAAACATCCGGGCGCGCGTTTGTTAAAAATCTTTCCCAAACTCGATTGGCGCGGGTGTTACTCTAAGACAGAGCACCAATGGGCGCGCTTTCTTTTGAGGATCTCCCTCATTGGCGCGGGTAGTACACTGTGGACCTGCGCTAATGGAAAAAGGGCACTTTTCAGGGATATTTTGCAGGAGGTGTCTTCAGGGCACATGAAGTCCATACTTAGGGGAACATAATGCAAGTGTTTTTAAGTTATGTCACTGCTCACAGGTCCCAGAATGAGTCCTCCAAAGCACGGGAAAGGGGTAACAGGGATGGTGACCAATGGTGAAAAATTACTGTGTAACAGATGCCCCCTAAAGCATGAGGCCCGAGAGAGAGAGGGGTGAAATGCTTTACAAGAACACATGTAGCTGCCGCCGAGAATCTGCATCGAGAGATACAACTGATAGCTCAAGTACATGATATATGTGGTATGGTCGCAGCCATCCATAAGAGAGTACATAATAATCTAGATCCATAGTATGGGCGCAGCCATCTGGTTAGGATCAATGAATAGACTCAGGTATGGTCGCAGCCATCCAGTGAATGAGTCATGTAACAAGAATCACGCCTGGATTACAACAGACAAAATCCAGGGTCTTGCGCTCCATCTTGACCCAAACAAAAGTACAAGTTCAAGCATGCGAATATATGAGCTAAAGTCAAACATGCATGAACATCGTCTGATTACCAGTCAATAATGAAAAATGTTAACAGACGCGAGAGGTACCACCAATAATGACAATGGCCCTCAAGGTACTATAGGTACAATCTACGGCGTGCGAATTAGTGATCTGGCGTCGAACACCCGTAGAATCATTCGATCGGAGGCCAATGATGAAAACCTCACGTCGAACACGAAGAACCTGCCATTGAGGCATGCAGGCTCCAAGGCACCGGAAGGGAGTCTCTAGATCAGCTTCCTAGATAATGAGCTGAAGTCGACAGGAAGTGACCTTGATCGAAGGTGGGCCATGATGTTTCCCACATCATCGACACGAGACAGAGAGATAATGTTGTGAATCAGGATTATGTGAGCTATCAGAGGGAGGTTGTTTTTCTGCAGAGGTCAACTTCTCTTGAACATATCGGCGGCACGATAGTGGAATTGGCAGTATTTGACATCAATGGATCAGAGGTCATGGTGACGAGGCAATGAGCAGATGAGAGGTCAAACAGGATTATCCAAATCCACGGAGGCAAGTGAAAAATGAGATGAGATATCCCCACCCAGACACGAAAGCAGACAAGTGCCATGTTCAAGAGCGACATACTGCCGACACGACAATAATTATGGTTCCATTTTTCCCCGCCATTTCTGGCGAGTACCCCAATTATTTTTAACAAGCTTGATGGGGATAGCATATGCTTGTGGTGCGTCATTTCGATAGAATCCGATGTCATCAGGTTTTAACGAGTCTAACAAAGGAAGAACTCGGCGTCTTTTCATGTTTAGAGAGTTTGAAAAGACGGCAAAAAGGAAACTCCAAGGGTGTCCTTTTTCGTAAATTTGTGTCTCTCGAGCCCGAAAAAGTATAAAACAATGCTCGAAAGAACCGCCCGACCATTACGATCGAGGAGTACTTTTCATAAATAGTGATTTCGACCTAAAAAAGTAAAAAAGTGATCAAAACCACGTCATTTCGTAACCATTAACGAGTCTGAAACGACAAAAACCCGGTAATCTTTTTATGTTTTAACGGTCAACAAAAAGAACTTAAAATGACCGCCTCTTATTAACGTTTAACGAGTCAAGAGGAGTAACTCGGCAATCTTTTCGTCTTTAAACGGTCAGAAAAGAGCTGAAAGCGGACCTCAAAGTAACCTTTTCACATGTTTTACCGAGCTCGAAAAAGTAGAAAAAAAGCTCGTTTCGTTGCTCGAGTTGCACCAACACCTGTAAACATACCCAAAATAGCGTAAAATCCATTTTTTGACATAAATATATTCAAAAAAACACTTAAAAGACATTATTTTAACCCAAAAATAATATTTTTAATGCATTTTAGGTAAAAAAATGCTATAAAATAGTGAAATGGTAAAAAACAAATTCACTTTTTACTTTTCACCTTGTGAGTTTACCATTGGAGGGTTTTGGGTGCAAACTTCAAACGTTGATTGTGATCAATCCAGGAAAGCAATCGAGCCGCCGTCTGGAGCAGGTAAGAGGTCTTGTCCTTAGCTTCATTTTCGTCCTGTTTTTTCAGTTTTCCATCCACAGATTGATCCCCTGCAAGGGGATTTGCAAAATTTAGGGTTGCGCCATTGGCGCGGGTTTCCCACTCGGGACCGCGCTAATGGGATTATTTTCCAAAAGGGGGCGCGCCATTGGCGCGACTGTTTTGAAAACAGTCGCGCCACCCGCGCGACCTAATTTTCCCGTGGATTTTACCGTTAATTTCACAAATTTCCTTGAATTATGGTTTCACCAGTGATCTAATGATGGTATTTTCGACTTTATGGTTGCAGGGATTCGTCAAAATGGTTGTAGAATGGAGAGAAAGAGAGCATGATGCTATAGATGCTCTGGCACTAGAGGATGAAGCCTGCATGGATGCCTTGAGGGATTGTGGCTTAAAGAAGTTTTTCCTCACCTCCTATTTGCGTGCACAACCGGAGCTACTACGATTTATCGTGGATGCTTGGGACATAGAGGATCAGGTATTCCGCTTGCGAGATCAGACATTGGAGTTGGATGTTTCCGATGTCTATTTTATCACTGGGTTATCGCGGAGAGGTGCACGACCCATTTTGACTGGAAGTAGGCCTTCCGGAGAAAAGATGGGGGAGGTGATGGACCGGGTTTGTCCGGGGGCACAGTTTGGACAGAACAGTGCCAAGGTAGATATCGCCACAGTTCCAGACCTAGTGCTACGGGTGATACTATTCACTATTACACGGACGGTGGGGGTACAGGCACCCCATGAGGCCAGCAAGAATCATTTGCTGCTGGCAACCAAGTGTCTCAATCCTACTCTATTTGACTGGGCCACAGCTGTGACCCTTAACATCAAGAGACATCTTACGAAGTGTAAGCGTGGGGGCAACAAACAGTTCGGGTATGGATCCATTGTGGTATCCTTCTTCTTGGAGCGACTGCCGATTTTCCGGATTCAGGGAGGTATAGTGGCCGATCCAGTGCCACGGGAACCGAGGATGACTCGATGGGCAGCACTCATGCCCAGAGGAGGAGGGGCCCAGCAGATGGCCTGGAGGCCCGAGTTCTTCATATGTCTTCGTCACCAGATGATCGTTATAGAGGATTGTCCCTATGTGGGCACCGATTTTACTGGAGACCCAGATCTCCCATTGCCTGCGAGAGAAGACTGGGATGAGGAGCTTGGTAAGAACTCTTTGTGTTTTTGATGTTTTATAATTTTTTTTTATTTTTTTTTTGTAATACATGCATGTCTCTGACAATAGCTATGTATATGTATGCAGATGTTGGTGCAGAGCGACCAGTTGGTCTGTCCCACATAGCACGGAGGGTACAACCCGCAGCCAACCCTCAGGTAGAGGGTGGTGCGGGTGAAGAGCTAGTACAGAACCTTGAGGGACTCACTCTAGGGATTCCAGACTATGCCAGATTGGCGGATGTGTCCTTCGCGTACCAGAGGCACACAGTGGGAGTACCGACTCGTGTCCACCGTCTGCTGAGACGTTTGGTGCGAGAGGTGACATGCTATCATGAGCATCACCGTGATTAGACACCTAGATTTCATTTTTGCATATTTTTGAGAGACACGTTGTTTCTGGCTATATGAGATTCGAACATGTATTAATTTTTGGACTTATTTTTTGATGCACACGGTGCAAACATTATGACATACATATATATATATATATATATATATATATATATATATATACATATATGCTTATCCTATGGTCTTATTATGTTTTCTATGTCTTCTTGTATAATGTTTATCTGTAACGCAAATGTCTATCTAATACATGGTTTGCCAATGCATCAGTTAATGTGTTTAATTGTCTTGGAATATGTTGATATGTGATGTAATCAAAATTCCTTTCTAACAATCTTACATGTAAATACAACCTTAGAATGCATTGGTCTCTGACGGAATACCGCCCGTTGAGTTGATGGACGACAAGTTGAGAGTCCAGGTTCACCACCAATGCACGAATGCCGAGATCAACTGCTTCGGCTAATAACTCAATTACAGCACTGTATTCGGAAACATTGTTAGTGGTACGACCCAAGCACACACCTTGAAGATCTAGCAACTCTCCGTGAGGATCATAGATCGCCCATGCCGCAGAAGACAAATTGCAAGTGCTATAGCAGGCACCATCAGCGAAACCAACATAAGGTGCACTAGACATCTGCACAAGAAGCAGAAAGCACAATAAGAGGCAAACAAGCCTTCACACCAAAGCAAAACGTGAAATCATACACACATAACACACTTGCTAAAAACACATGTATGTACAAACGAGGTGCACGAAATCATGCATAGTATTTTTTCAAATAAAGCCCGTTACGGGGTTTATCGAGAGGATTTCCTTCATAGTCAATCAGCTCATATGCCCCCTTCTGCAAAACTCTCTTCACAATATAGGGGCCTAGCCACATGGGTTCGAGTTTACTTGCCCCTAGCTTATCCTTGGCTTGATCATAGAGCAGTACTAGATCTCCCTCGACAAAGGAACGAGGTTGAATGGTATGGTCGAAGTGAGCCTTAACTCTCTTCTTCTGTGCTTCGATAGCTAGAGAAGCTAAGCGACGGGTCTCGTCTAGCTGTTCCTCCACCGGAGTGGTGTTGGGAAGCAACTTGACAACTAACTTTAACGAAGGAATCTCACATTCGATTGGAAGGGTAGCCTCTAGTCCATAAACTAGCTGAAATGGAGTGAAACCAGTGGCGTCCTTCACGGAGGTTCGGTAGGCCCACAAGGCAGGGAACAACATCAAATGCCAGTTAGACTTATGCATGCCAACGGTACGCTAAAGCATTGTAACCAAAATCTTATTGATAGCTTCAACTTTGCCATTGGACTGAGGGTAGTATGGAGTCGAACTATCGTGCTGTAAGCCTAGCTGGGTTGTTAGTTCCGACATCATATGATTACGGAAATGCTTCCCATGATTAGTGACGATGGCTTGAGGGACGCCGAATCGCAAAATAACATGGTTGAATAAAAATTGCGTCGCTGTGTGACCGTCTTCAGTTAATGTAGGCATCGCCTCGGCCCATTTAGTAAAGTAATCGACGGCAACGATAATAAACCCATGCCCCCCAGCCGAGCGAGGGTTACAGGTCGTATAATCAATGCCCCATTTTGCAAAAGGGCCGACGGTGAAAACAGGGTGCAATGGAGTGGGAGGCACTCGCATCTTCCGCTGGTATATCTGGCACTCATGACAAGAACGGACGGCAAGAATGCAATCCTTAAAGATAGAGGGCCAAAAGTAGCCAACGCGGAGGATTTTTTGGGCAGTAGCATATCCGGACATGTGACCACCACAGGCACCAGAGTGGCAGTCATTCAAGACACGCTCAGCTTCCTCGAGAGTTAGACAACGACGGAGAACAGAGTCGGCGCCGAGGCGATATAGTGTATCCCCAATGATACGGTATGGTTGAGACTGATGACGAATCCTTCGCCGAGCGTCTTTGGACACGCCAGGGCGAAAGGAGGACGTCTGCAGATATATAATGATATCTCCGTACCAGGGATCGAGGGTGCTGATGAGAAATAAAGTCTCATCCGGAATTTGATCCTCTGTATGAGAGGGCGGGGAAGAAGATGGCAAAGAGCAAAGTAACTCAGCAAAGACAAGGGATTTCTTGGACTTGGCAGTGGTAAATTCCAAGTCGAACTCTTGGAGGATGACAATCCACTTTGAGTACTTGCCCCCCAGCAACTGGCGTGACAAAATATACGTCATGGGGTTGCAATCAGAAACCACGGTAGTAGTGCGCAGCAGAATATAATGACGGAAACGTTGGACAGCACAAACGACGGCCAAAGCCAACTTCTCGACATAAGCATATCGAGTTTCCGTATCTAAAAGATTGCGGCTGAGATAATATATAACATGCTCAGTGTCATCATCGTCAGTTTGAACGAGAACCATGCCGATAGTGGTGTCGGCGGTAGCCAAATACAGAGTGTAGTCACGATGATAGTTCGGAGGACGAAGCAATGGAGCAGAAACAAGGAGACCCTTGAGATGCTCAAAAGATTCCTGAGCAATGGTATCCCAATGAAAAGGGACATCTCGCTTTAGTAATCGTGTGAAACATTTGGCCACCTCGGCATAATTTGGAACGAAACGTCGTAGAAAATTTGCTTTACCCTGCAAGCTTTGCAATTGCTGTAAAGAAGCAGGGGGAGGAAGATTCACTATAGCCTCGACTTTAAGGGGATCCAAACGGATGCCCTCTCGGGAGATGACAAACCCGAGAAGTCGACCGAATTCAACGCAGAAGACACATTTGTGAGGATTGAGTCTAATTCGGTAGTGTCGACAGCGAAGAAAGATCTCGCAAAGGTGAGTAGGGTGGTCCTGATGTTTGGCTGAATGAGCTGGAAGATCATCCAGGTATGGCTGTACAATGTGTCGAATGTAATGAAAAGCATAGGAAATTGCACGTTGGAAGGTAGCACCGGCATTTTTGAGACCGAAAGGGAGCTTCTTATAAGCAAAAGTGCCCCATGGACAGATAAAGGCGGTCTTTTGTTGATCAGCGGGAGCAATATTGATCTGGTTATATCCAGAAAAACCGTCCATAAAAGAGTACATTTCGCTTCCGGCACACTCGTCAATAATTTGATCAATGAATGGTGTGGGGAAATTATCTTTAGGACAGGCCCGATTAATATCACGATAATCGACACAAACACGGATTGTACCCTGTTTTTTATTCACAGGTACGATATTGGAAACCCAATCTGTGAGCGGGATAGGATAAATAAAACCGGCTTTAAGAAGCTTCTCTACTTCGGCCTTAATAGCTGCAGCCTTTCTGGGGTGTACAGGGCGTAAACGTTGACGAACAGGCTTAGCACCTGGGTACGTGATTATCTCATGCACCACTATGCTAGGATCAATGCCGGGCATTTCTTCATAGGACCATGCAAAGACGTCACGAAATTCGCGAAAAAGATTAGAATAAAGTTGAATTTCCTCCGGAGTACAAGTGACTCCAATGTGAAGATGTTCGACAATCCCTGGTTTCACAGAGATGTCGATGGGCTGGGTTTGCGTAATGTTCGCCATATTTCCTTCAGAGGACACTTGATAAACTTGGATAGGTGTTTGAAGGATTTGAAATGGGAGACAAGGAGCAAACTGCTCGAAACAAGTAAGCATATCCTGCTGGGCAGGTAGAAACGAGGAACGATGGTGAGAATCATGCCAAGGAGGTTCCTCGAGAGACATAGTCTCAATAATGGCTTCGTCGGAAGGGAATGTTTCTTTCAAAGGGTCCGAAGAAGTCTCATCTACAAGCCCTGAGGATGGAGTGAACGAGTGGAGAACCTTGCTCGAAAGGGCAAGTTCAGAAGAGGGAGCCGATGCAGCAATGATTTCGACATAGTTGAGCTCGGCAAGACTCAACGGCATCTGGTCGCCCCAAGAATCTACTTGGTCGATGGGAGGGAGGATCCACGGATCAAAACAAGTAGTAATCATATTGACGGAAGCGACATTAGGAGGTGGGAGCAGAAAAACACCCATCAGGGCGGGATCTTTGAAAAGCCTGTGACCCAGACTCTCAGATGATCTAGCGGTATGCTCCACAAAAGGGATGTTTCCTTCAGGAGAGGAAGCGAAGAATGACAGCTGGTCTACAGTAACAATATTCTCTTGATGAGGGAAACGGATGATACGAAACAAAGATGAAGCTACAGCTTGCATCGCGTATATCCAGCTACATCCGAGAAGGAGGTTGTAGGTAAGAGTAGCATCAACAACTTCAACTTCCATTTTGACCGTCTTCCCTTCCAAAGAGATGGGAAAACGTTGGAGTATACCATAAGGACGGGATGCTCTTCCATCAAAAGCTTCCAAGGTTGTGGGAGACTGGCTCAGCGTCGGAGATCCAATAGCTTTCCAACAGGCAACAGACATGATGCAAGTAGAAGCACCTTCATCAATGACTGTACGATGAATCGTTTTGGAATCAATAATAACCTGTATAAGGAATGTGATTTGGGGAGGCAGTCTCTGCGTATGGCGTTCCAAGTCAAAAGTAATTAAATCCGAGTCGGCCGGGTCTATGCCACCGATAGCGGATAGCAAGGACTTCCTCTGAGAAGGGAAGCTCTGGAGAACTTCTAAAGCGGACATAGCCGATGGAGTCTGAGCTAAGTCCTCAACGATATTGTAGTGCTGTGCAGCACGGGCGTTTGGGTTGTAAGAAGATTTTCGGAGTACTCCTTTTGGAGGGGGTCGAATAGGCGTCTCAGTACTAGGTCTCTCGATGTGGAGCGGGCCTGAACTGAACAGAGGAGCACTGGAGGGGACCTCAGGCTCTTTCCCGGCAGATGATGGATAATCTTTTGTTTGAGTACTGATATTGACAAGTATTGTTCCAGCCATAAACACTTGAGAACCAAAGGAAGAGGGAGGTTGAGAGGGGTCAGCCACCATTTGAGTTTGTTGTGAGGGAAAGGGTTCTTTGAGCACCGCAGGAATCCCGGGAGCACCTTTCAACAAACGACTAACTTCGGACCGCCTAGGGCAGTCTTTGGTATAGTGATCTTCATCACAAATAAGACAAGGATACTTGGGTTTGCGCTTGGCAACATCCTCGGGCGGAGGTTTAGGGGAGTCCTGTTTAGGTTGATCTAGCTTATTCTTCGCTTTCCCTTTCTTCTTTCCTTTCGAGGCTTTGTCTGCCGTGGTGGACTGGACGGCATTGACCTCGGAAGTAATATTCGAAGCGGGTGTTACCTGAGAAGTGGGTTCATTCGAAGCACTTGATTTTTGCTTCCCAGGGTTCGCGGAATTTTTCTTCGAGGACGAATGAACAGAACCAATAATACCGTCAACAGTTGGTGTTGGCGGGGCTTTGGATGTTCCTGGTCTTGGGGCGTCAGGCAGATAATCATACAATGTAGGTGACTGAGAATAAACCAAGTCCAGGTACTGAGTGCGCGTGATAGCTTGCTCTTCAGTGACACATGCCCCCATGGCAATGTCCCGAGCTATTGGAGGAACAAACGAAGTCGTAAACCAATCGCTAAGAAGTTGGTCGGGAATCCAAAATTTGATCATACGTCTACGCCGTCTCCATTCATGGATATGATCAGAGATATGCATGGCCGTTGTCTGTCTTAAGGATGTCAGGAGGTGTGTACCCGCTTCATATCGAATGGGCAACTGAAAATGAGTGAGAAATGCCATAGCCAACGAGTTGAAATCCTGAAAGGATCCGCGATTGAGCTCAATATACCACTTAGCTACAGAGCCAGTGAGAGTCCTTTGAAAAAGGCGAAGCCGAATTGAATCATCAAGCCATGAATTGGAGGAACACCACAGGTGATAAGTCATAACATGAGCTTGTGGATCTTCATTAGCTTTACCATCAAATTTTGGACAGTCACCGGGAATTTTCATTGGAACCGGAGGCCAATATGGATTATGGAGAATAGGATCATTGGTCAGTTTGGACACATCCGGTAATTCTAAAGTCGCTAAGAAAGGTAACTGAGCATTGAAGGACATCTGGGGCTGCTGGTGGGATGGAACACTAGGGTTCCAACCAACTGGAGGCTGCCCCCAAGGGCTTGGTACGGACGGATTTGGCCCCATAGGGTTTTGTCCATAGGGATTTGGGTTCTGCCCCCCAGCGTTCCATGGATTACCAAATGGTCCTGCAGGAGCACCATATGGTTGTGGATAATTCTGATAAGGATTCGCCTGCAGTTGTTGATAATTTTGATATGTGGCAAACAAAGGTTGCCCTTGAGGTTGCTGGTAACCATATGGTGGCTGGACTCCAAACTAAGTTTGAGAAACAGGCTGAGTTTGATAGACTGGTTGGGATTGAACTCCAACTTGCATTTGAAGACCGGATGGGGTTTGGGGTCCAGCTTGGGGCAAAAACCCGGGTTGAGCAGTGCCAGAAGGATGTCCTGTAGGTTGGGCTATCTAGCCAGAAGGATGACCTTGTTGATATTGAAGTTGGCCTACCTGCCCAGAAGGTTGTACCTGCTGGGAATGGAGTTGTTGTTGCACAGCTGAAGGTTGTCCTGACGGACCAGATGGCCAAGTGGGCTGGGCAGTTGGTTGGCCTAGTTGGGTTTGAGGCTGACTGACTTGCCCAGAAGGTTGATTATACTGGACAGTGGGCTGACCAGGTGATTGAGCAGCTTGTCCAGATATTGGACCATACTGGACATTGGGTTGGTTTGGGTTAACAAATGATTGACCAATTTTTCCAGTAGGATAACCTTGCTGGATACCAGGTTGGACTTGCTGAACAGAAGATTGACCTGAGTTACCAGAAGGTTGAGCATAAGAGGTGAAAAACGGACCACCAGAGGTGAAAGGGTTTCCTTGAAAGGATTGTCCTTGTAGGTCTTGATGAGGTGGTCTTTGGGATTGCGTAGACGATGCTTGGCCACCATGATAAGAGGTGGGACCCCAATTAATTGACAGCGGAACTGAAATCTCAACAGTTGGTTGAGACAACAAAGGCCCACCAAGATGTGGTACATACTGATCGTATGGGCCCTCAGGTGGGACGTTTGATGTAGGATCGAAGACTCCGAATAAAGAGGCCGAAGGTCGACTAAAAATAGGAGTCGAAGAAGCCACACATACCATTGGAGCGGTTGTGATTGAGGTAACAGACGTACTGCGACTTTGTGGAGTGAAAGGTTCCGTGGTGGAAAAAGTGAGTTGTGACCAAATGGAACTCGTGAAGGGAGTTCCAGAAGACATAACATTGCTTATTGCTTTATAGCCTGGAGGTAGTCTCCCAGTAGTAGGAGTGCTACTAACAAGCGTAGATTCCGTTGCGGTGGGAATTTCACCGCTCGTCGCAATGGATTCGTCAGTCGAAGTAGGGGATAAGTCCTCCATGTCGGAAGAAAATGGTGGGGCTGGAACACGAGGAGAAGTGTATTCCCAAAAAGGGATACCGTCCTCAGAAGGTTCCCAAACAGGGTTCCAATGAAACTCGTAAGTCTCGTCGCCTGGAGCATGAGAACTAATCAGTTGTATACTCGGAACAACAGAAAGAGTTTCACTCACAACCGGTATCTCGGAATACGAAATTGGTAATTCTGCCAGGATGAAACTTCACAAAATCCTAGGGAATCTAACGAGACAAGACCCTACTCAAACTAATGCAAACAAAATCTAACCGGGTAAATGTGTATCGTGGCTGAATAAATTTTAAGACAAAGGAATTGAACTTGACCTTTTCATGTTTTAAGAGTCGAGAAAAGAACAAAAAGGTGACTCTAGTCTCCTTCGAATGTTTAATGAGCACGAAGTGACAAGACGCTCACTGGCACCTTTTCTTTTAAGGAGTCCAAAAAGGATCAAAAGTGACTACTCTAGAGACTCTAGGCAAAGGGTTTACCAAACAATCCGTAAAACTGCTTATACACCTTGGCAATCAGATGAAAACCAAGGACTTCCCGTACGGCAGTCAATCTTCCCGAATGCTGTGTTCAGTGCATTACGGCTTGTAAGGCGGCAGACACGACTTCCTGTGGATAAAGGATGATAACCTAGTGGGGTCTCCACATATACTCGACGGTACGTGGGAGCACAAATCCGTGCTAGACAACTACCGAGTCACAAAAGGAGGAATCACCCAACCATAATGTGAAACAATAGTGGCTAGGTTTAATGACGCTGGAACACGTCTCTAGCCTAGACCTCTAGAATGTATGCGTTAAGTTCCAATGCGTTGTTAGATTCATTCAGTTCATTTTACAGTTGATCTTCAATTAGATTTCAGTTTTTAGGTCCTACCATACGTGATCTCTCAGAATTTCCTAAATGCAAACTATATGCCAAAATATATCATTCCGTTCAATGAATGCTAACTAAAGAAGAGTTGAGATTTTCAAACAAACAAAATGATCACCAAACAATGAACAAAGATCCTAATGCAGCTAATAGCAATAAATGAAACTTTTTTTCTTTTCTTTTCTTAAAAAGTGACTAATTGCCAATAACAATGAAGAATGCTAGCTAATGTAATGCAAAAAAGATCATTTGTTTTTTTTAAAATGGCATAATGCATTTAAACAAATTTCGAGAGATGATAACAAAAGTAAACAGACAAATTTCACTCAATGCAAGTAGAACCAAGTCTGAAACACCAAGACAATCTGTCAAAAACCTCACAAAGACCTCAATGAACTATGTGATCTAAGCCCAAAACGAAGTCAAGTGAAATCCAAACGATCAATAAGTAGATTGCTCGAAGCACACAATAAAAGGTTTTGTCAACCACTAGACAAGTGCAGAAAACAACCAAAGAGTTGACTGGACAATCAAAGAACCAAAACTCCCACGGAAGGCTCGATGTACCAAGCCACTAGATGCTCTAGGGCTGGGATATAAGATCGATGGAAAAAGGCAAACACCCGAAGGATAATGGTAAAAAACCAGTCAACCAGAGTTCTAACACACTCCAGTAGCTGAAAAGGATGTAAAAATACAGAAATCTGAGTTTAAAAAACTTCCAACAAACAAACTGGCAAAGTTCACAGGACTGGCGCGACTGTCAGCCTGTAACTCGCGCTATTAAGGAATTAGCGTGAGTTGCTTTTGTGCAACCTGCGCCAACTGGCGCGATTGTCAGGTAGAAAAACGCACTAATAAAGTTTGTTGGCTTAAAAAATAAATCAAGCAGTTCAGGGTTTGGTCGACAGTATTCAGACAGATCAAACAGCAAGAAGCAACTTTAAAACTAACCCAGCAAGCTCATTTACGCAAGAAAGCAAGAGAAAACCAAAATGCAAGACAAACTCCAAGCTGTTCGGTTCATAAACCAAACCGGAGATTCACTGAAGTGGCATTGATCTACTTCGCTAATGCAAAGCAATAGCGTTTCGAAGGCTGCCTGGCCGTACTTCAGGCTCTGTCCAAGGTTTATGAATCAAACAACAAATATCTTCCCCAGTGGAGTCGCCAAATTGTTGGAGAGATAAATCCCCTCTGTGGACAAAGGCGATCCCACTAGCCCAAAATGGGTCTAGCAACAATCAATTAACGCTACCATGCAAGTTCCTAGTTGCAAATTGAAAGTGGATTATGAGAACCAACCTGGAGTCCAGCGCTAGTGTCGTAGACGAGTTGATACTCTCGTTCCCTTGCTCTGGCAGGTCACGATCCTCATGATCTCCGAGAATGGATACCTGCACATGCAAAGAACGAAGCGAATACAAGCATAAAATCCACTAAATACAACTATATATCGGTCAGAAAAGACATAGATCAAACATTATCATAATGAACAATAAGATCGGAACCATAACGATAGTCGTTTATTAATGAATAATCAACAGAGAAAAATACAACCAAATTTCTGACGTTGAATCTCTCCTCTGGCTGGGCGAGCAGCTACATATGTCTTGCAATAGACCTTTCTCTCTCTTTGATTATGAATACACAGCTCAGACTTCTGGCAGCATAACCTCCCTATGCTCCAAGACTCTTACTATCACTCAAGACAAGCGTTATCACTACTAGCACTATCACCACTACTCAAGAACCAGCTTGTCAAATGCATGAGGACAGACTTTTATAGATGGAGAAGGGGAGGAAGATACAATGCATCAAGACACCCATTATGGATTGGCATTATCTCCAAAAAGCTGCTGTGGATAGATGTAAGGGATAGATGATGAATCTCGACATCTAGAAGATTAGCTTTATCCTAAAAAAACTTCATGACTTGAAGGGAAAAAACATCCGGGCGCGCGTTTGTTAAAAATCTTTCCCAAACTCGGTTGGCGCGGGTGTTACTCTAAGACAGAGCGCCAATGGGCGCACCTTCTTTTGAGGATCTCCCTCATTGGCGCGGGTAGTACACTGTGGACCTGCGCTAATGGAAAAAGGGCACTTTTCAGGGATATTTTGCAGGAGGTGTCTTCAGGGCACATGAAGTCCATACTTAGGGGAACATAATGCAAGTGTTTTTAAGTTATGTCACTGCTCACAGGTCCCGGAATGAGTCCTCCAAAGCACGGGAAAGGGGTAACAGGGACGGTGACCAATGGTGACAAATTACTATGTAACAGACCTCTTTCCCCCTTTTGAGATCCCACAACTCCATATGCAGGCTAGCCAACTGCGACTGAATCTGCTGCACTCCTAGATTCGTATCTTGAATAGGTGAAGCCTACAACTTCATAGAAATTTCCAATGCTTCAGCTTTTGATCCAAGCTTATGATGTCATAATGCTAATCTCAAACGAGGTAACAACGAAGCAATATACCAGTCCTTATGTTGCTCATCAAAGATCTGTAGATTAGCCTATTGTAGAAGACATTTCAGCCTTTTATTACCCATGTAGCTTCATTTACCTTCTGCTTAATTTCTTTGACCTCAGTCACATATTGGGCTTGAGACTTAGGCTTTCTAAATTCATTATTCAGTGCATCTTTTGTGTCTTTCAATGATGTAGTTGGATGATTCGTACTGTACTTAATATACCAACTCAGTACCCTGTCTTGCAATGATGTGACCAGCTGCGCTTTCTTCATATCGTCATCCGTTATCTACTATGACTTCCACACAACATTTGATACAAACCCAAATTGATCTGGGTCTTCTGTCCCTAGACCCCTGAATATAGGTATCTTCATAGTGTTTGCCATACTGAATAGTGGAGGAGGAGGCAGAGGTGGAGGCGTAGGTGTGTGAGGTGGAGGTTATGGTGGAGGTGGGGTGGATGGATGTGGTATTCCTGTAGTGCTCTGATCTACTGACTGTGGTTCCCCTCTGGGCATCTTCAGACTATTACTTTCTTCTTCACTATCAGATTCTCCCAACAGGGGATTGTACTCAACAATTGTTTCTAGATCTTTTTCTGAATTGTTTCCCACTTAGCATAGCTCCTGTCGAGTCTCGTCTAAACATCAATTTAGTGGCATAAACCATTTCACGCACAATAGAATGTTAATCCAAGTTTTCAGATACTTTAGATACTTACATCTTGGTCCTTTGAAAAACCGTCGTTCAACTTTGCTATAACTAGTAGATGTATCAATCACAAACTCATTAATAAATCCGCCCAAAATAATATCGATCCAATATTCAATAACCTTAACAACCTTGTTTTCTGATCCTTCCAGGTGCTCTACTAATGTTGGGGTCCACACAAAATGGTAATCCAACTTCTAAGTAGGTTGACCATCTGAAAATCTAGCCAACCATTCGTATAATTCACATGGAAAAGAGCAAAATAAAACTCTGTGTTCCTCTGTATATAGATATCTTTGCAACCACTCTTCTTTCGACAGACACAGATTCCTATTTTCTTGAGCTACAAATTCGTGCAGCTTCTGATCTATCCACTTCTCAATCTCATTCTTAGTTCATATCCACTTATGCCACATCACACATTCCTCAGATAGATCCCAGTCCTAACAACAGAACCATTTGTTGGCTTGAGGGGTTTGGACCCAGGTTCAGAGTTAGTTGCACTAACCAACAAAACCCTACACTACCAACACTTTCGGAAAAAAACTGCATAGCGCAGGCTGCAATCTTACTCGAGGTAGTATTGGGGGATACTAGAACTAGGTTTCTACATCCAGAGGACTATATAATGTGTTTATGCCAAACTTAGGTCTTTTCTTGACCTTCGCGAACCCCAACCCTTGAAACCCAAGATTTATAGTAATTAACAGTTAACATATTTATGTCCTTCATTGATTGCACTAAAAATGAATAAAATCATATAAATAAACAAATCTATGTCTTCACGAATCTATTAAGTACTTTTCCCGATTAAATGCATTCAACATATCAGAAATATAGTAAATTCAGATATAAAATAGAGATACACAGATACACAGATAGTTCTTCAAAAAAAGCCTTTAGTATGCTTCATATCTTCAATTACATCTCTTCCCAACCCTGCACACATAGCTGTAGGGGCCCACACACTCAACTGCGGACTCACCAAGGTCTCCGCACATATAGTTGTAGGAGCCTTCCCCTTTGTCCAAGTACAAAATAGATAAAATCAAACCCAAATCGTGCACTATTCTTACTTAGCCATCTTATGAATCTTCTATGACTTCCTTTTATATTCTTCTTCATTACAATACCATGGTCCGCGAACCATGGGCGGGTCTCAAAACAACTTGACTCTAACAAACTAAGGGGCTTTGACCTTCCTAAAGCCCCTTTGACTCCTATCGACCTACACTACTCATGCTCCGCTCCTCAAAATGTGGAGACTTTACAATAGTTAACAAAACTTAACAAAATTTGACCCGAGGGGACCCTGTCCCAACAAGCACCCTATGTACACAACACTGCATATCCGACATGCTCACAACACCACATATCCATCATCTGCACAGTATAATATGTAAACAACACCTCATATCCAACATGTACATAACACCATCTATATCCAAAACTGCATATTCAATATTCACACAACACTATCTGTACCACCATGTACATAACATTGCATAAAAAAATGTACACACACTATATACACTCAATACCACATGCACACAATGTCACAGATGCAATATGTAAAACATATACAACATATGCACAACAATAGTACCACAAATCCAAAACCACATTGTATCTTCCAAGCAACCTTGCTTCCAGGGTCTTATCCATGCTTGTCCCAACATGCCGCAGGCCACACTACTTTCATTTCGTTGATGTATCCCTTAGTACCCATCCATAACATAGAAATAATATAATCACAAAATATCAACTCATAACCACATGATACTGACCTTGTAGATTTGTGAGGACTACTCTCCCACTTGATTCCTCATAAACCTGGAAACTCTTCATGTCATTCACCCGCATAAGCAATCATTCCTCCACAAGAATGATTCCTAACGACCCTGTCAAACAACAACATACATACATACATATATATACATATAAATATTAACATTAAAAAGTCATGATCCTATCAGACAATGACATACATACATACATACATATATGCATATAAACATTAGCATAAAGTAATCATGATCACATCATAATTACTAGATATCAAGGTCAAGGTTAAGAGAAATTCCTTTTCCCATGCAACACATGCACAACATTGAGAACAAAAGTTATCAACATAGCTAAGGCATATGATGCCTCAAATCCATTCACCTTACCTTTCCCATGAATGTCCTGTCATTTTCCATTTACACCAATGGACGAACCAACCCAACTGGTTGTCATACTCTTGCCTTTAACTACCCTTATACATGCACTGACTTCATCTAAGTCTTACATCATCTATTGGGTTTCATTCAGCTCTTCCCGAGCTCCATTAACTTCCTATTTTCCCAAACAATTCCCTAGAACCTAAACATAAAAGGCAAGACAAGAAACAATAAGAAGAAAACCATGGAAAATCAACAATAATACAACACTACAACCAAAGTGGCATGGCCATGCACAAGATGAAAAAAAACCGCAATAAAGCACAACCAATCACAAAAATACCAAAATAAAGGCTAACAACATACACCATGACTCAATCCCCATGGTTCCCAGTGCTTCCAAGGGAAATTTCAACTTGAGCCTTCTTCAAGATTCCATGGAAATTTCTTTTCTATGCAATCCCTTGCATCATACTTCCATCAACACATAACTGTCAGTTCTTAAATAAACATAACAATTCACTGGTTACCTTACCTTTTTGTGCCAAGCACATTGCTTGCAACTAAATACATCCACGCCATTTCTCAAGGGACTCCAATTCCCTTGATAGATCCACCTATAACTAGAGATTAGATAATATACCTGTCAAATATAAGTTCATGAATATAACACATATCCTCATAATGTTAGACAAGATTAAGGTTAAGAAGACTTCATGTATGCAAAGAACTCATTCATTTGGAATTAGGGTTTCCAAACATAGCCAAAGGAATCCTTTCCCAATTCCTTTCTTTTACCTTCTTACCTTGTTGCAATCAAGTCTTACTATGTACTATCACATCACCCCACTGTTAGATATATAGAAAATTCAACTATTACGTTGTCATGCTAATACCCAACATGTTATCCTGCAACTACTCACACATGTAAACCACATGTTCCAAATACCAAGAAAATCATATATATCAATTTGAAATCAGCCTTTACCAAGACTAAAAATCATGTCATAATCCACAATCAACTCACATTCATCATTCATAATACATAATACTACAACTATCAGATACTTACACTCAAGTACATATCAGTTGTCTCAACACATATGTATTGGTACAACCATCTTAAAACAATATCATTTTCACAAGAAATCTTATAGACACATACTCATATTAGCAAATTCATCAAACATCCAACCAACTTGCAAACATACCATGTTAAATTAATCAACTTAGATGACATAATCAAATAGTCAAGCACCAAATATACAACATAAGAAAATTCATACCTTAACGTATCTCAGGGGAGGCTATCTTGTCTACACAATCAATCTAGTTAGTACAATATAACTTCCAAAACATTAGCACAAACAAAAATAGGATCATGATATCCATAACAGTAATTGGCTAGCATGTTCATATCATGAACTTATAAACAATTTTCGTTCAAGCATAACAATCACATATGCAAAGTCAATCTAGATTAGTATGACATAATATCACAACATATTGATTCATACCTAAATGTCATAACCTTAGCCATTTGCATAGACTAATCCAAATTAGAATGATACATATAACATCGAGATATTAATGTTATAACCCTAATCATCAAGTTAACTAACATATAACAAAAATAAGTTAATATATAACATTCTCATCAACAACATATAACCTAATCATCAAGCTAACTATCATATAACAACAACGCATTAACCTATAACATATTCATCAACAATATATAACATAATCACCAAGTTATCTAACATAAAACAACAATAGCAACCAGAGGTTACTATCATTCATGACTATTTGACACATGTGCATATGACTATACCAATCAACTAGCATCTATCATGTATGTAAGAATAACATCAATAAACATGTACATAAACCTAATGTATATAACCCTAATGCATATAACGATCCATTAGCTAACATACCTGCATGCAAAACATACAATACTTGTATGATGATATGTTTTTACCATGAAATCCATTGTTGCACCTTCACTTTAATGATCTACATCTCCTTCTCTATCTTAGCCATCAAATTAGCATCATAACATACCAATGTCATCATGATTACCTAATTGCATACAATGACCTTATGCACAACAACCTTCACCGTGAAAATGCATGCATAACAACATATAGACATCGACATGCATAACAAATGCATATACAACCATACACTCATGATGACACATCCCATAACAACACCATCAACCTTCACACGATGACATCACTACAACCAAGATTAACACCCTCCAAATTAAACAAGCACATGTACTACAAGTATAAGGAACACATATGCAACCGACATGAATGCATGATCAACACACCGCCCATCCAATATGAGGGGTGAACCATGCCCTAATACCACTCTGTGGTATCAAATATGACCCAAAGAGAGTGCAACCCTCTCTGATACTACTCTGTAACACCCTCCTACCACATCTACCCAAGTGACTGGACAACTAGGGTAAACATACGATGAGAAGTTATTATGATATGATTCAACCTCCTAAGTCACATTAAGGAAGTGGAACCGACATAAACACACTATAATGAACTTCAAAATTAGAAATAGGACTCCTAAGAACCATCACAACCTTTATGATAACCATTTCCTGAGTCCTACTGAGGTTTTATACCACTTTACCCCCATACACTCCCATGCTATGGGCATGACATTGTCTAGGTTTCTTTGGAAGCTCTCATCAAAAGTATGCCAGTGTCCCTGGGATTTGAGCCACTTTTTCAGGCCCAAAGCCTAGGTCACTACCCAAAATTGAATGACACCTTCATAACAGAAAGATAGCAAGGAAACAATGATGCAAATGAAAATATTTGAACAAGCCCTTAACTGGACCCCTACTAGCCATGACAAGCATTTAATCAAACATATCATGAATATGTAAACTACATGTGTAAATAACATATCTAAGCATAAGGGTCTCATACTCATCTGGGAATCACTAAGAAGCACTGATGCTTCAACACATTAGCTTCCATTTAATCCATTAGGTCATAGATACATTGTTCATTCATTTACAAGTGAAAACATGATGAAGGCTATACATAACCATTGTCATAATACATATTCATAACCATCATAATAGGGACATAAATACCAAGAAAACAACAAACATAGAATCCAAATATATGTTGGGTTTATGTTATATTATTTCCTCGACTAGACCCACGCATGGGGGGGTCATAGGGGGGGCAAATGCAGGTGGGCAGACTTACCTATGGTTTTTTGCGTGGTTTTCGCACATGGTTTTGGGCATGATGGTTTTTTACCCATGGTATTTTGTACTCGGTCAAGGGAACTATGATTATGTTCTAATCCATGGTTAATTGATTAGGGTTTATGGATGCTTAGGCATGTATATATATGTATTGTAACATTGAAAGAAATATAATGAAAAATCAATTTAGTAGTCTCGGTTTTGGGATCCAGGGGAAATATCTGTGTATATCTATTTTATGTTTTATGTTGTCGCAATTGTTTATTTTCTATTTTTAGAATTCGTATGCAGGTAATTTCTATACAAGGTTAGAACCTACTTTTGGTATTGGATTTGTACTGGCTTCAAGGGGATGCCTTTGCTACTGAGGGGTTTTTCTCGAGCCTGTGGTAGACCCTGTTCAATGGGAGATCTGCGAGATTGATTCTTGTGGTGAAAGAAGATGGTGAAAAATGGAAAGATAAAGATCAAGAATTTTAAAGGTCAGATTTTTGAGTTGTGGAAACTCGAGATGGAGGATTTGTTGGTGGACAAAAATCACTGGATAGTGATAGATCCATGTACTAAACCAACGACAATGTCAACTGAAGACTAGGCGAAGTTGGATCGGAAGGAAAAGAGCACAATACAGTTGTGTATCTCAGATTTAGTATTGTTGAATGTATCAACGAAGGCTTTTGTGGGACAAGTTAGGGACTTTATACCAATCTAAGTCTCTGGTGAATAAAATGTTCCTACGTAAAAGGTTGTATAAGCTGAGGATGAAGGATGGAGACTCGGTGATAGAGAATCTGAATGCCTTTAATAATGTCGTAATATGGTTGTTATCTGTTGATATAAAAATTTCATATGAAGATAAGTGCATCAGTTTTTTGTGTTCTCTAACATATTCTTGGGATAGTGTGGTTTTTGTAATAGGTAGAAATGCGAATGTCTTGCAATTTAATGAAATAGTCTCATCCTTGTTGTTGCAGGAGATGAGATGGAAAAATATGGAGGGCCAAAATGGTGATGCTTTGTCTGTACGAGGGCAGTCCCAAAACATAAATAAAAATAAATCCTCGAGTGGGATATCTAAATCTCCAGGAAAACTTGTAAAGGTGTGCTGGAAATGTGGAAAGGAATGACACTTCAAAAATGAATGTAGATCTAAAGCTCCTGAGAAAGGAAATGAATTTGATGATGTTCCTTCTGTAGAGGCAAAAAATACCTTAGATGAAGGTGGGTATGTGTACTTGGCTTCTTTTTCAAGTACACATATAGATCATGAGGCATGGTTGATTGACTTAGGTGCATCCTTTCACTTCACTCCCCACAGGGAGTGGTTCTATGAGTATGATAAATATGATGGTGGTGATGTCTTCTTAGGGGATGACAGGAAGGCTAGAATCGTCGGTTGCGGAAAAGTCAAGCTGAAGTTGCAAGGTGGAAGGATTATAACACTTCCAGGTGTTCTACATATTCTTGCAATGGCTAGAAATTTGAGTTATGTAAGAAAGATGGATGATGCAGGTGTAAAAACGGTGTTTGAGAAAGATACCGACAAGATGGTTTGGGGAGCACTGGTATTGATGTGGGGAGTTCGGATTGGAACTCTATACAAGCTTTAGGATAGCACTGTTATTGATGGGTGCAACAATTATGTGGTTCCTGAAAGTGGAGTAGAAAATCTAGTGGTCTTTGGAGAAAAGACCATGCGATGGCATCAAAGGATTGGACATATTGGAGAGAAGGGCCTTCGAACACTTCATGGTAATGGTGTGGTAGAAGCTATGTCTAATTTCTCTTTGGATTTTGATTTCTATGAAAATTGTGTATATGGGAAGCGGAATTGGGTGAGTTTCCCATCTAGTGCTAGGAGGGAGAAATGGATATTAGAGCTTATGCACAGTGATGTGTTTGGACTTGTGTCGGTTCCATCACTGGGTAAGTCTGTGTACTATGTATCATTTAGAGATGACTTCTCAAGCAATACATGGATATATTTCCTTAGGAAGAAATTTGAAGTCTTTAACAAGTTTAAAGAATTTAAGGCTCTGATAAAAAACCAGACAGAGAAGAAGATAAAGGTGTTGAGGAAAAATAACGGTGGAGAGTTTTGCAAGAAGGAATTTGAAGAGTTTTGTAAGAAGTGTGGTATAGCATGACAGAAGACTAATTCATACACCTCAGAAAAATGGAGTTGTAGAAAGAATGAATAGGATGTCTATGGAAAAGGAAAGAAGCATGCTCAACGGTGTCGGGTTAAGAAAAGAATTCTAGGTAGAGGCGGTGGACACTGCATGTTACCTAGTCAACATATCACCTTCATTAGCATTGGAGGATAAGACTCCATAAGACGTATGGACTCGTAATAAACCATCTCTTTAGCATCCGAGGGCATTTGGATGTGATGCATATGTACATGTTCCAAAGGAGAAAAGAACCAAGTTGGATAGTAAATCTGAAAGGTGCATCTTTATTAGGCATAAGGATGGTTTAAAATGTTGTAAGATTTGGAACCTAGAAATAAGGAAGGTTGTGTACAACCATGTTGTGGTGTTTAGAGAGGTGAAAAATGTTATTAAACATGAATTCCAACCAAAGAAACATGATAAGATATATTTTTAGCTAAAGGAGGAGGAATCAAACTTTACATCAGAAGAGGAATCAGAAGATGAAGAGCCACAAAATCCAGCTGGGAGAAGATCAGTTCGAGAAAGAAGGTGGCAAAAAAGGTATATTCCAACTACTTTCTGTTCAAATTTTTCTTTATCTATTACTGATTGGTGAGCACCAATATTGCAGCAATAATGCTGCAACTCCTAGGGCTTCCTACTTTACTTTTATCAACCCGATAGTTCGTAACAAACTTGGAAACGACGATGTTGTATGCACAAGTACTAGCCCTTACTGTAGGCTGTCACTTGGTCAGCTGGCGCAAGATCACTAGGAGCTTAAGCCAACTTCTGTGAATTCTCAGAAGAAGCTTTTAACTCTGATGAAACAAAGCTAACTCTACAGAGGCTATTCTATTTGCAGAAAGAGAAGGAAAACTGAAATGTAACGCAAACCCTAGCAAACCCTAATTTACCTACTAACCCTACTTTTGCCTGAAACGAGATGAAAACTGATGAAATGAGTTCCATTGACTACTGAAAAGGTGAATTTCAATTATTCAAGCTACTTCTGAAAAGAATGAGAAGGAAACATCTTTTTGTGCTTTTGAGTGTTTTTATGTGAAATTATTATGCTTGTGATTTATTTGGTTGTGATTGTGCAGAGGTTTGGTGGCGAAGGAAGATGGAGTTGGCTTTTGCAGAGGTGGAGGAAGGTGTGGAGAGGTCTTAAGAAGCCCCTAGTACCCTTTTGAAGACTTCCATTGCAATCGGATTTCGAAAAACCACTTACAGGGAATTCTACAGGAGGCTACAGGGGATCTACAGGAGGATCTACAGGAGGAGGCCGAGAGCTATTTTTGGAGTTTTGAAGGTGGAAAAATGTTGGGAAAGGGTAACTAAAGGCTAGATGAAGGTTTTGAGGTGTCTGGAGCTTGTCAAGGAAGATCAAGAAAGAACATGATGGTTGGATTTGTTCAAATGGCAAGAGGGAAGCTTATGGAGAAAAATGTAGAAATTAGGGCAGATTGGTGAAATGTTGCGAATGACTTGGGAAATCTATGAGAAGTGAGCTGATACTGGCTGCTTTATGGATGTATGGTGATCAGAGGTGTTCTGCAAGAGATCTGCACATATACTTACAAAAACTGATCAAAGAAAGGACTAACTACACCATGAAAACATAAATTTCTCTAGCTTGACCTAATTTCTGACCTACAAACATAAAATGCTGAACAATAACCTTTGAACATAAAAGAATGCAGAGAGATCTATGGTAAAAGAACAGGAAATGATCTAGGCAACTGAATCTGAATCAATATATCAATCTTTCTGAATCAAGTCATCACACTAGCAGTTGCATGGAAGAGAAAAACTGTGTTTTTGGTGGCAGCAGTAGTGCCTTGACCTCAAATCATAGTCCTAGAAAGGGAGAAAGGAGATTAGGGCCTACTGTTGGCCTTTTTGAATCTTATTATGTCACTGCATTAACCTACTTTGAGCAACTAAAACAAAAACAACTATGCAAACCATCAAAAGCAACCTAATCTAAACAAAGTAAAATGAATCTATGTAACAGAAATTAACTCATGAACTAAAGAAAAAACATATAAGTACAAAGAAAGAGGTGCTGGGAAGCTTGGTTTGGGCCCTAACCCAAGAGCTTCAGCCCTCTGCAAGAGATCAGTGCTGGCTAAAAAACTATTTCATCTCCATTATAAAAAATAATAGTCACATTACATAAACCGTTCTAAAAAAGGAACTCAAAAATAAGTTGAACAAGTGCTACACAAAAGTGTGAAAATTCTACTAATGAATAGCTAAGTTACTGAGGCTCTAAGCCCCCTTATTTATACAAATGGAGTCCTCCAACAGTCCTCCTAAAATCAAGGAGCTTGGCTTCCCAGAACTGGAGATAAACAATAGTCCTTCTTTACTTACTCGGTTGCCCCTTGGAATGTAGACCTTTGTGCTCCGAGTTGCTGATGGAGGATTTGAGGAAAGGGGTCATAAATGAAGGAGAAATCCCCTACAAATCCTCTTCCCTGTTTCCCTCGATTATTTGCAGCCATTTGCTCATAAATCCCTTGACTTTGTCCAAAATTGGCCAAAAAATCTGCATAAAGCACACATTAGATTATATGGCAAAATGACTAACCCAATTCACTCTATTAGCATAAATATATTCAAAAACATGCAATAAAATAATGAGAATGGTGGATTAAGTCAAATTAAGAGGCAAAATGAGCCCATATAATTACCCATTTCTAGGGCTCATCATCACCCCCTTACTGATTGGGTTGCTCATCCTCTGAGCAACTAGTCTAACTCTTCATCCTTGATGGCTCTGACAAATTCCTTGACATCCCATGCTTCTGATGTGATATCTTCCTCTTTATCATGGAATCCTGCCTTTTTATCCACCTCTTCCCACTGTTTCTGTTCTTCCTCCTCTTTTACTCCTTCCAGCAATCCTAGCAGCAGTGGAGGACTGAATTTGAGGCCAATCCAATTGGCCTTCAAACTTTGCATAGAGTGCTTATATAGTGGCACTCTCCTCATGGCTTCTCTCATCCTGTTTAGGGAGTGATACTCCCTGATTCTTAGGCTGTGTGGCAATGTGTTCCACCTTCTCATGTAGGCATGAATGCAGTCATCTCCAAACAATCTCTCCATGTTCTCGAAATGTGCAATAGTCTGGGCCTACTTATCAACATAGTCGGGGACAACGTGAGGATTAGCTACAAGGTGTTGGTGGACATAGATGAGAGCCATGGGTTTTGCTGGTTCTGCTCTAATCATCAGGGGTTCATTCAGCTCTTTTGCCATCATTTTCTAGATCTCTGCTGCCCTTTTCTCTTCATGGCTCATCCAAGATGCCATGGCCATCAGCTGCAAGTCTCCCAATGCAGCATTGGGATCCCATAGGTTCATATCAGTAAGGGCCAGGTTGTGCAAGTAAAACTCTACTAGCTTCGCTTTGTCCTCAGCTGAACTGTGATCACATAGATGCATGAATTGGCCATAATCTTGAAAAGGTATTGTGCCCCTCTAGGCTAGTGTCTTGATCTGAAATTGGAGCCACTGATCCTTGAGGTACACTGCATATGATTTGGCTAGTTGCCTGCACTATAATGCCTCCATAGCCCAGCTGGCCATGCAGGCTAATTGGGCTTCCTTTTCCTATAGCTGCCTTCTCAAGATCAACACCTCATTTTCTGCTTGGGATTCCCTTTCCTGTTGCTATCTTATTAATGTCTCACTGTTTGCCTGGGGTTCCTCTTCCTGTTGCTGTCTTTTTAAGATTGACAACTCATTTCCTCCTTGAGGTTCCCTTTCTTGTAGCTACTTCTTTAACATTTCATTTTTTGCCTCTAATTGAGCTCTTCTGATGCTTTCTATATGCCTGACCATGCCCAATTCTTTTCCCATTTCCCTCAATTTGTTTTCCATGTGCCCAACATCTTCCACCCCTCTTGATTTTGCAATCTGCATCCATGTATGGGTCCTTACTCTTTCCTTTTCCAGCTCAAAGAAAGAGGGACTACAAACTTTTGTGGGATGATCTTCCCCCCTTCTAGAAGGTTGTAGTAAGAGCCTAAGTTAGGTTGAGGTCTAGGCTCCAGTATCTCTTTTGCCTTGTCTTCCTCCTTGGTCTGTTCTTTTTCCTTCTTTTCAAGTTTTTCAATCTCTTGGAGCTTTGCCAATGTCTCCTGTAGAGAGGTCTGCGCCTCTTGTAGGACTGTTTTAGAGTCCATTAGTTTGATTCTTTCTTTCCAAGTAGAGGTCTTAGGTCTTCCTCTTTCATAAGTGATGGGGGTTTTAGATGGAGATTCCTCCTTTGCTGTAGTAGGGACATCCTCAATGATGTTGGGCTCCTTTGAAGGTGGCTGAGGCTTCCCCATCTTTATTTCGGTGCTCGTTCGAGCCTTGAAGTACATAGATGGTTGTCTCTTCCTTTTTCCTTTGGGCTTGGCTAGAGTACTAAGTGCAGCAAGAACAATTGCTGCCTCTCTTGCTAGTGTCTCAGGAGACACTTCTTCTTTCTTTGCTTCTTCTTCTTCATCTGTTGTTTTTCCTATTTCTGTGGTTTTGTTTCTGTTGTCTCTAATTTTGTTTTCTCCTCTGCTTGCTTAGTTTCTGCCTTTCCTGTGGCAACCTTTTTCTGCACTGTCTTAGGCTTCTTCCTTTCAGTTCTTGGTCTCTTCTTTTTCTCTGTTGTGGTTTTACCCTTTTCTGCTTTTGATTCTTTCTTCTTCTCTGCTTTAGGCTCATCTTTGGTGGTGTCATGTTTCTCCTCTCCTATCTGGTTTCCTTCTTCTTCTATGTGGGGTTCCTCTTCTTCCAATTGAGTGTTCTTTTCTTCTTCATGGATTTCCTTCTCAACTTCCTCTTTTTGTCCCTCCTCTTCACTTCCAGATGGACTAAGGTCATCAGTGAGAGTTTTTATATCATCCTCTTTAGTCATGTTCCTGAAAATCTCCCAGGCTATGGGGATTGTGAAAGTGTGGAGGGCATCCTCCACTAGCAATTTAATTAGCTCATGGTGAGCCAATTGACTTGGAACCCTTGCCTTCAATTTAGTGCTAGATTCTATTAAGGATTGGAGGAGAAAATATGGAATACTGAGTTTTCTGGATGCAGGAAGGTCCATGCCATATCTTAGTTTATGTAACAGTCTGAAATGATACCCATAAACTATATTGTATATTCCTCCATAGGAAATATATTTCATGATCTAATGACTGACCTCACCCCATGGATAAGGTATGCTTGTCCTCCTAATGCCATTCTTATCCTCCATAGGATGTTCATTAGGCTGGAAAAAGGTCTTTTTGGCCACTTGACCTAGTGGTTTTTCTTCTTTGCTCTAGGGTACCCCAAGTGGGAGACCAATGACCCTACTGATGAATTCCAGTGTGAGTTCTATGGTTAGACCCCTGAAACTGACAATGGCATGGGTTTGAGTGAGGTTTTAAAGACAATAAAAATTCCTTTGTGGCTTCCTCATCATACCCATGAAATTTTTCAAAGAAAGGCATCCAATTTGCCCTGGTAAAGAGGGCTACCACTTATGGATGTTCATGCAACTTAGTTGAATTCAGAGGCTCCTTCCTTATAAAACCCCCTGTCATGATATTCAGAGAATGCTGGAATGTCTCAAGTGAGGAGGAAGGCAGCAAATTTCAAACTCAGAAATAGAGGAACAACTGAGGTTTTCTTTCTGAAACCAGAGAGAGAGTTTTTCGTGTTCTTCCTTGTTAACAAAAACAAATTGCAACTTTCCTTCCTTCCAAACTCTATTCTTAAACTTACATTACTTCTCGGTCTATTTGAGGGAAACAATATCTTTAAAAAACAGAGAGTATACAGAACAATGTTTTTTCCTTTCACAAAATAAGCAGACTACCCAATGCAAGTTCACTTTTTTTTAGGCTTAATTTTCTAGAGCTGCATCATCTCTTTGCAGAGGAGAATACCACGGAGGAGAAAGAGACAATATTTCAGTGCAAAGAGTAAATGGAGAAACTATATATATATATTTTTTAAAAACACAGGTAGACTCTGTTCTCACTTTCCTTCCCTTTTTCAACTCAATACTTCGCTTCAAATCCCACCACCTTTTGTATATATATGGAAATGCAGAGTGGGTTTTACTGAGCCTACCTTTTCGAGCTTGAATTTTCCATAAAATCCCAAATTTTCCTCTGCAATGCTGCTCACTGGCCCTCCTATAGAAGGGCTCCTGTAGGACTATGTTTCCGCTCCTGTAGAGTCCGATAATGCTCCTGTAGAGCCCAATAAGAAGAAGGGTTTTGAAACTGACAGAGAGTGACTGTTTTGAGGCTCTAGAGGTGGTAGGTAGGTTGCTACAGTTGAGAGCTCATCAATACAAATGAAAACAAAGGTGGTGGAGGTGGTCGACTGCAGCATACTTAAGCTTACGGGAGTGTTCTGTGGTGACGAGGTGAGGTGGCAGGAAGGGTACGTTATCCCCATCCAGACCATTGGTCCCTACTTCAGTGCCATTATGAAACTTCATGCCGCCTACCTGCAATCACTTCCATCATTCCCGTTAGATGCCGCCACTACCTGTTTTGAGTTTTTTCCCGAGTGGACTGATCACACATGCTGATTGCACCCACTGAGCGCTGTTTGGACGGGACGAGGCACTATTTGAACTAGACGAGGGATGTTATTTGAACTGGATGAGGGTGGTCAGTTAGCTAGCCACCAATCTCGTTTAATCGCAACCATCTCACTTGTCCATGCAGTTTTTAAATTATACTCATGCAATAGAGGAACGGGTTTAGTCACTTACCTGTTAGTCACTACCGTGCTGTTGCATGCTCAGACTTTGGCGTTCTATTCATGGATTGCTGCTGCTGGTGCCCGTGGCTTCTGAATTGGTGGCTCAGCTACCTCGTACTAGTGATCTTTAATCAAGACCGGCTCCTTGCATGTTTTATAAATCTGCGGCTGCATTGACCCTACCTTTGGAGCTTGATTTTTAAGGGGATCATCTGCTATAGGAATCCTGCAGGATTTCCTGTAACTGCTTCTCCCTCTAAAACTTTTGGCTGAGGCTTGAGCAGGGACTGGAGAGATAGTTGAGGAAGGTTCTGTCAATCAAGGAAAAGCAGCTGGTATGCACTAGGTAAGAGTTAAGTTAAGGGTGTTGCTTGTTTATTCTTCATTTTTTTTTTAAACAAAAGAAACATGATTTCTATGTTTTCTGTGCAAGGAAGAAAGAAGCGAGTGGAAATGCAGAGGTGCAGGCATGGAATGGAGAGTTAGGAGGATGAATGGTGGCAGGGGGGTCCACAGGTCTTCTAGACAAGTTTCTAGCCCTTTGATCCTTTTCTTGACTTGATTTCGAGCTTTCTGTGGTTTCTACAGGAGCCTCCTGTAGAATGCACAGAGCCTCCTGTAGGATGCATAATTTCCAGAACAGGTGAGACCAGGGACTGGGAAAAGACAATAGCGATGGAGAAATGGTCTATCAAAGGTGTATTTGGCTCGGCCATGTCCCTTTTTCTTCTGTGGCCCTCTTGCAACCTGCAATGCATTCAAAAGAAGTTAATTTTTATGTTCCTTTTTTTTTATTTTTTCTTTTTTCTCTCTTTTTTCTTATGAAACAGTTGGGGTGCCTCTAGGAGGTTTTCACCCTCACTACCTGCCCTAGGTGCCTCCAAGGGGAGGTTTTCACCCAGGGATCTTTTATTCTCCTCATTTTTCTTTTCTGTTTTTTTTTTAGGGTGTGGGTGGAGTGGAGGCAGAGACTTGCTCCACTACCAACACTGTTTTACTCAGATTCTCAATGAATTCTTGCTTGGAGAGGAGCTTCCTGTATATTTTCAACCTATGCCCATTGACAAGCATGGGGATGGCTTCTTCATTGATGGCCTTGATAAGAACTGAACCATTGGCATTGCACCTTTCTATTGTATACGATCCCAACCATCTTGTCCTCAGTTTGCCCTTGAAATCTTTATACCTTGAATCATACAACAGCACCCAATCTCCTTCCTAGAATTGTTTCTCTTTGAGGTGTTTGTCATGCCATATTTTCCTTTGAAGTTGGACTACCTCTGAGTGGAGAAGGGCCTACAATCTTTGTTCATCCAATCCATTTAGCTGAAGTAACCTTTCCTTTTGTTCATGGCTGAGATTTAGGTCCAGCTGAGCTGCCATCCTTAGTGTGTTATATTCAAATTCTATTGACAACATAGCCTTCTTTCCATAGACCAGCTCATAGGGTGTGAACCCTGTGGTGGTCTTCCAAGTGGTGTTATAGGCCCAAGTGACCTCAACCTATTGATCTGCCCAATCTTTTCTACTGCTGCTCACTACCTTGGTCAAAATTCCTTCCAAAGCTCTGTTAGTGACTTCCACCTGTCCATTTGCTTGCGGATGATAAGGGGTGGAATTTCTGTGCTTAATTTTGTGATGTGTGAGTAGGTCTTCAATCAGATTGGAGGTAAACTGACTCCCTTGATCTGTGACTAATTCTCTTGGATATCCAAACTTGTAGAATATATTCTCTCTCAAAAACTCAGCTACTTTTTCTTCTGTTGCTGCCTTGATCACCTTTGTTTCTGCCCATTTTGTCAAATAATCAGTGCACACAATGATGTAAGATTTATGCTTTGAAGGAGGGTTGACAGGACCCACAAAGTCCATGCCCCACTTCTCAAATGGCTCGAAAGTCACTTGAGGTTGCAGGGGCATCTCATCCCTTGGAGTAGGTTTCCCCATCCTTTGACATCGGTCACATTGGCTGATATATCTCCTTACATCTTGATGAAGAGTGGGCCAATAGTAACCTGCTTGCAGGATTTTGAAGGCAATCCTCTTTGCTGCAAAATGGCCCCCACAGGGCCCATCATGACAGGTTAGGAGAATGTCAAAAACTTCCTCCTCCCTGACACATCTCCTCAAAACTTGATCTGGGCCAAGTTTGAAGAGATTTCCCCCAATCCAGGTGAAAGGGGCACTTTTCCTCATGATCTTGCTCTTCTCTTTTGAGGACAGGTGTGGCAGGAACTGTGTGGAAACCAAGTAATTTGCTATATCAGCAAACCATGGAGAGAGTACTGAGATAGCAAATAGGTGTTCATCTAGCATTTGATCATCCACCATTCCTTCTTCACCTGCAGGTAGATCTATTCTAAACAAAAAATCAGAAACAACATTTTCCTTACCCGACTTATCAAAAATGGTTAAATCAAATCACTGCAATAAAAGCAACCATCTAATAATGTGAGCATTTGCATCTGGTTTGTTCATTAAATACCTAATTGCAACATGATTAATGCGTACAAATGTTTGATAGCCGGTGATGTAGTGTTTGAACTTATTTAGGGAATGGACTACAGCTAGGAGCTCCTTTTCAGTTATAGTGTAGTTTAATTCTACCTTCGACAAGTTTTTACTTACAAAATATATGGCATAAGGCAACTTCTCATCAACTTGCCCTAAGGCTGCTCCTATCGCTTTGTTTGAGGCATTTGTATGAATGTGGAAAGGTAGGGCACAATTTGTACCTCTCAAAATTGGGGCAGCCACCAGTTTACTTTTCAAGGTATCCAGAGCCTCTTGACAGTTGTCAGTCCATATGAACTCAGCATCTTTTCCCAAAAGACCAAACAACGGAAAGGCTAGCTTATTGAAATCCATAATGAATATTCTATAATACCCTGGTAAACCTAGGAAACTTCAAACATCTCTTACCTTTTGAGGAGGTGGGACCCTTTGGATGATGGAAATTTTGTTGGGGTCCACCTGTAATCCTTGCTAAGAGATTGCATGACCTAGCACAGTCCCTTTAGTCATCAAGAATTCACATTTTTCAGGACTAAGGGACAGGTTCATTTCAATACACTTGTCCAAAACTTTTCCCAGGTTAGACAAAGCTTCCTGGAAGTTAGAACCATAAGGAGTAAAGTCATCCATATAGATTTCCATTGCATCATGAACCAGTTCAGCAAATATACTCAATACTACTCTCTGGAAAGTGGCGAGAGCATTGCACAAACCAAAAGGAAGGACCTGATATGCAAAGGTACCCCAAGGACAAGTGAAAGTGGTCTTATCTTGGTCTTCCGGGTTGATTTGGATCTGGTTGTACCCGCTAAACCCATCTAGGAAGGAGAAAAAATTCTTCCCGGCCAGGCCATCTAACACTTCAGCTATGAAAGGCAAAGTAAAATAGTCCTTCTTAGTGGCCTTGTTTAGTTCCTGATAAACAACACAGATTCTCCACTTCCCATTTTTCTTTGGCACTAGCACCAAAGGAGAGACCCATTCGCTGTCAGAGATAGGGTAGATGCATCCTGCATACAGTAACTTTTGTAATTCTTCTTTGACAATGTCCTTAAGGGCTGAATTCATCCTTATTTGAGGCTACCTGACTGGTTTGCAGTCTTCCTTAATGTAAAAGTGATGAGTATAGACTGAAGGGTGCACTCCCTTCATCTCATTATAGTTCCATGAAAAAGAATCCAAGTGGTTTCTTAATAAGCTACACAGTTCTTTCTCCTGAGAGGCAGATAGGGATGAGTTGATCTTCAAGGTTCTTTCTGGGATGAATTCCATATTCTTAACTCAGAGAGAGGTCGGGTCAGCCACACAAAGATCAACTAAAGGATTGGCTTGGGTTTCTTCCACCAGATCTTCTAATGGAAAGACACTGGGGGGTGGATTCTGAATCAAGTTTTCAATAAGATCATACTCGGTTTGTGCCCCCCCCCCCATGGTAGCTTCCACTGCACACAGTGGTTCGGAATAGACTTCATCCTCATCTTCTTCCTCCAACTAGAGAGGTAAATCATGTTCTAACAAAGGTTGGGCAGGAGGATATAGGATTCGCTGTTTGGACATATGCCCATTCTTGATTGTCATGTTCCCCGCTCGACAACTGATGTAGGCATCTACAGTAGCCAACCAAGGTCTTCCCAGGATGAGAGGATACCTAGTGAGCTTTGCCATTGGTTGGAGAACTAGGAAATCAACAGGGCACTCCCAAGAATCGATGGAGACCATGACATCTTCCACAATCTCTTCAAGGGTCACAGTGAAGCGGTCTGCTAACTGTAGTACTGTTGTGGTCTTTCTCAGGGAGCCTTGAAGGTTGAGCTTGAGCATAGTGTCCTTGGTAATCACATTAATGGCAGCCCCTAGATCAATCAAGGTATGGGGGATTATGGTGCCATTGATGTGGACATCGACTACAGGGCTTCCAAGGTCTAGATATTTCGGACAGATTACCTGCCCTAACATCAGGTCAGAAAGTTGTCCTATGACATTGATAATTAGAGCATCTCTCCTATGCCTACCTGGGAGCCTGAAGCACCTTTTATTGATCATATTGTTGTATATAAGCACATCATTTATGGCTTGGAGAAGTGGTATCTTTACACATAACTGTTTCAATTCTCCTAGAAGTTCATTTTCTTCTGGGGTAGGTTGTGTAGTTCCAGTTAATCTCTCAGGAAAGTGTGGAGTGGCTTTTGGTTCACTTTCCTCTTTTTCTTCCTCATCCTCCTTAGGGGGAGGCTGGTTATTTGGGAGAATCGTCCCATATCGTAGGTTAATCTCCTGAATTTCCATAACATAGGTCGGGCATGATGGTTCCCCACTATATACTTGCTTGGTCTATCTGTTATTTAGGTTCGGGTTCGGTTGAGTAGGTATTTGGGGTTTCCTTGGTGGAGTAGGAGGGAATAGTTGCAGTTGAGCAGGTGGTGGAGGCAAAAGAGCGGGAGGAGAGTTGTACTGGGGCCTCCACCCCCGATGAGGTGCATTCCACTGAGGTTATGGATGAGCATAAGAGTGAAATGAATGTCCAGTTGGTTGAGCATGGTATTGAGATGGATATGACCAAGGAGGGGGTGTGGACCAGGAAGGATGAGCAGGGGGACCCCAAGAAGGCATGGAATTGGCTTATTTGGGGTTGTAATATGTTTGGGATGTCCCTTGCATTCCCTGCTCGTAAGGTCTGGGCCCGTGTGGCCTCCTTTGGTTCATGAAATAAAGTGGTTTAGTGGCTCCTTCGGCCCCCTGGTATGTAGTTTTAAGTCTAGGCAAGGAAGGGCACTGATTCATAGAATGGTCTTCTTCGCAGATTGAACACACTTCTATAGAGTTCAATGGACATTCGTTCCTAGGATTCCTTCTGGTGCATTTAGGGCAAAAAATGGCCAAAGCCGTCTCTGCTTCCTCTTGTTTTCTTTTGATATGCAAGGTATCCATTTGCATGGCAAGAGTCTGCATCATCTCGCTCTTGAAATCTTCCAGCAGATTTCCAAATTCACCTCTAAGGGATGAACTGGATGAGGATGTATTGGCTAGGGGCTGACTTCCCCTACCTCTCTTTCTGGTTGCCCTAGAATGGTTTCTAAACACAGTCTTTATGTCTTCATAAGGTAGTTAGTAGATGTCCCCCCCAGCCAACAAATAGAGGGTATCTAGAAGGTCTTCCGGGACTCCTCTGAGCAGGACCAACTTCAGAGATTTGGGGTCAAGTGTGCACCTGGCCCTTTTATAACCGAGCTGAAAACTCTCTTCATAATATTCCAAGGATTCATCACTTCCCATGGTCATTCAGAAGATTTCTTCCTTGGTATACTTTGACCTATAGTAGTCTCAGTATTTGTTATTAAAGGCTTGCTACATCTGAGCCCAAGTTGTGATGTTGTTGCCAAGTAACCCCATGAACCAACGCAATGCCGCATCCTTGAGGGTAGATGGAAATAGTTTCAACTTTTGCTCATCTTCTGCATAGTCATAGGTTCGACAGATAACAACAAATTCAAACAAAAAGGTATCAAGATCTTTGGTAGTCAACCCATGGAAGTGAGGTAAGGCTGAAGGACTTATGTTCTTCATTTTAGTGTCCCCATTGGTCTCTCGGATGGGAAAGGTACCCTCTACTCTTTCCCCATTCCCTCTAACATTTCTGTTTTCAGCCATGGTCTCAGGAGGGATGGTTTCTTACTCTTCTTCTGCCATAGGATCTTCGTATATCTCCGGTGGTTCACCTATAGGTTCTTTTGGATCACTGCCACTAAAGAAGAAAGAAGGGTGACCTTGTGATGTGGTGGGGGTGTTCGGTAGGAATTTTCCTAAATTATCTCTGTTCCTACGAGGCATGAAAGGAAATGCTGAAAGCCGAACACTTGTATCATACTCTCCTACAAGAGCAAAGCGCTTCTGCTTAACGCATCTGCCACCTTGTTGGCTTGCCTGCTAATGTGTTTCAACACAAAAGTGAAACTCTGTAACTATTAGACCCACTTAACATGTTTTTGATTCAGCTTTTGCTATTGCATCACGTATTGCAGTGCAGAGTTATCAGAAAATAAAACAAACTCACTCCCCAGTAGATAGTGTCTCCAATGCTTTAGTGCTTGGACAACAGCATAGAATTCTTTGTCATAAGATGAATACTTCTGCCTGCTCTCATTCAACTTCTCACTGAAAAACGCAACAGATTTGTCTTCCTGGCTAAGTACAGCTCCAATGGCCGTACATCTTGCATCACAACGGACTTGGAAAAGCTTATTAAAATCAGGCAATCTTAGGATTGGCCTCTCAGTGATTTTTTCCTTCAATAACTGGAAGCTCCTCTCTGTTGCTTCAGTCCAACGGAAAGGTTGACTCGTCTTCTTAATAGTATCCAACATAGGAGCGTAGATTCCACTAAAATATCTGATAAATTAACAGTAAAAGCTTGCCAACGCATGAAAACTACGAACCTCAAATAGGCTCTTTGGGGATGGCCAACTAATAATAGCTGCAACTTTTTCTAGGTCCATCTTCAACTCATTCTCTGCAATCACAAAACCCAGATAAACCAGTTCTCTTAAAAGAAAAAATACATTTTTTTAGATTTATCAGCAGCTTATTCTGTTGCAATTTCTCCATCACACTTCGAACATGTCGAAAGTGTTCCTCCTTAGTCTTGCTGAAAATTAATATATCATCAAGATACACTATCACAAACTTTCCAATGAACTCTTTCAGCATTTCATTCATCAGTCGCATAAAGGTACTAGGGGCATTACTTAATCCGAATGGCATTACCAGCCACTCATACAGCCCTTCATTAGTCTTGAATGTTGTTTTCCATTCATCCCCTTCCCTGATCCGGATCTAGTGATAACCGCTCTTCAGATCGATCTTTGAGAAGTATGTTGCCCCACTCAGGCAGTCCATCATATCGTCCATCCATGGCAGTGGAAACCTGTACCTGATGGTAATATTATTGATGGCCCTCGAATCCATGCACATTTTCCATTCTCCTCCTTTCTTGGGAGCGAGAACTGTCGGAACTGCGTAAGGGCTCAAACTCTCCCTTATCAGCCCTTTATCCAGCAATTCCTGCACCTATTTTCTGATTTCCTTGTTGTCTTTGGGGCTCATCTGGTATGCTACCTTGTTCAGTAGACTTTCTCCAGGTATAAAGTCAATGTGATGATTGATACTCCTCTTAGGAGGCAGTTTATCTAGTATATCATCCACTACGATATCACTAAACTCCTGCAACATCTCCTAAATTTCTTCTGGTAAATCTGAAATTTCAGTGTGTAGTAACACTGTCTTTGGCCTCCTTACTACAACATAATTCACTTCGTTGTCTTCGATCTGCTTTAAAAACTATTTTCCACCCATTAATAACACTTTTGTTCCGCTTGTTTCTGTTGTTTCTTCCTCCTTGATGGGCACAAGTGTGTGCTTAATCCCATCCTTGACAAACTTGTAACAGTTTGTCTTCCCATCATGCACTACCTTCCGGTCATACTGCCATGGCCTTCCTAGCAGTATATGACATATGTCCATTGGCATAATATCACAAACAACCTTGTCCTTATACCTACCAATATGGAACTCAACTTCACACTATTCGTCAACCAACAGCTGATGGCCTTTCTGCAACCACGATACCTTGTAGGGAGTGGGATGCTTCAGCCGCTTCAAACCCAACTTCTCTACCATCTCTGTGGCAACCAGATTATCCATGCTCCCACTGTCGATAATCAACTTGCAGCATTTTCCGTGCGACTTACAAACTGTCCGGAATAATGCCTTCCTTTGAGTTTGTTCAGCTGTCTCCTTGGCTGGTTTCAATAGCACTTTATTCAGAACTAAGGCTTCCCCTATTTCCGGCACATTTTCTACTTCTTCGGGTGGTGCCTCTGCTTCCTCTGGTTGTGCAACATACACTCCTCTTTGACCAACTTGTTCTGCTTTAGGACACTCAAAAGACCTGTGCCCCCACTTGTGGCACCTGTAGCACTGATAGGCAGCCCCTCTGCCTCGGCCATTTCCTCTTCCTCTCTGATATGGCCTTCCTCCTCTAGTGTTGTCTCCTTTTTCTACTGTCCCTGAAGTCTTGGAACTACTACCCTCTTCACTATTATTGGCAGTTCGTCCTCTGCCATAGGATTGTCCTCTTCCTCTACCGGTTCCCCATCCTCTTCTAGCATTTTGTTTTCTTGTGATCTTCTCCTCTGCCTTCATGGCACTCTGGTATGCTTCTTCTATATTCCTTGGGGAAAGAATGCTTATCTCATCCAATATTTCCAACCTTAGGCCATTCACATACTCGGAAGTCTTTTTCGAGGTATCCTCCATATACCCAGCTCTTAAGTTTACCCGGTATAATTCTTCAATATATTCTTTCACTGTCATCCCTTTTTGCTTCAAATTCTACACTTGCCAATGCAATGCAATCTAGTAATCTTTGGGCAAAAATCTGCCCTTCATCTTGGCCATTTCTTTATTGGCAACTTATTCATCCTTCTTCTTTCCGCTTGGACACTATCCCACCACAAGGTTGCATGTCCTTTCAGCTTGGTTGCAGCGAACTTAACTCTCCGATCTTCACTAACCTCTTCAAATTCGAAATATTTGTCCAATTCGTTGATCCAGTCCAACAGAACTTCTATGGACAAGCTGCCATCGTAATTTGCAATCTCTGTCTTAAGCTTGCTGCTAGCCAATAGGACCGACCTCAACAATCTAATTTCTGGTCCTTCCTCATCCAATCCATCTGTCGCAACTATAGCTTCTTCTTCGCTGTCATTGCCTACCTCCGGATCCCTTCTCCTTCTTGCTTCAACTGCCTCCTAACGAGCAGTAATAATCCTAATTTCCTCCCGCAATCCTTCCTCAGCTATTCTCCGAGCACCTCTTCCATGTCCTCGTCTTCCAACTTCCATTTTTCCAAGAAACCTCCAAAACCTGCTCTGATACCACAATTTGATGGGACTAGCCCTTTGAAAACTTTACAATTCTATTAAATGATTAATACAATAATTTTTATGGTGATTAAACAGATAATACACCTGGCGGATTAGTGGTAGATATTTTGGTGATTGTATTAATGATCTGGTACTTGGCATTTACCGTGAGGGAACACTTGTCCCTATCTCGAGATGTGCGATCCCGCCTTTGGTTTACTCCCTCATTCCTCGTTCACTTGGCATTCTGGCTATTCTCTATTTTTTGGGAGGGTTTCACGACTGCTTCGTGGTGACTGTGGTAATTTTGGTTCAATGGTGCTCTGGTTTCGATCTCTGCTCCGACCACTGGTTCTGTTGGTGGTCTACTATTTGGTTGCTCTGATTTCTGGTTATTGTGAATGCTTTCCATGGTCGCTAGTTCATATATGCTCTTATTTTTATGTTGTTGTTTCCATCTACTGAGCTCCTCTGTCGTTTAACTATTGTTTAACTACAAATGCTTCAGGTTTCCACCGTCAAGGGTCTCGGCATTCGGTCTCAGCTTCTCCGCAGACGATGGTAAGTCCTCTCTCTGTGATTTTCTTACCCTATCGTATTTTCTGTGATTCTAAAGGTCTCGCTCCTGTGTGAGTAGAGTACCCTTGGTGGTTGGCAACTGGTCGAGGCTCTGTTTCAACCCAACGTTGCCTTCCAGGTATTTGCAAAACCCTCGCTTTGTATGTTCTTTTGTTTTTTTTTGTTTTACGCTTCCACACTCTCAGGCCTGTAATGATTTTGATGGTGGCTTTTGCAGGTGGCTCGTCAGCGCTTAGGTTATGGTCTAAGGCTTTGTTCCACAGCTTGGATGACTGCTGACCCAAATGGGTAGGGTCTGGTCCTGCTTTTTCTTGTTTACGCTTAGGGTTTTGTTTGTCTTAGCTGAGCCTCGGCTCTCCTCCTTGCTGTATTGATAGGTCGACTCTGTCCATAAGTTTAGGGTATGAAACCCTTTGTCTGTAGTGATCTTGGCACTGTAGACTGGCTTACCTTGCCAGCACTGTTGGGTTTTGAGTCTGGTTTAATTATTTAAATATGTGATATAATTTATCCACAGAACTTCATTCTACTGTCTTGAATATTGTATAAATGCTACAGTGTGTTATTTTAATGAAAAGAAAACTGTTTACAACATTCTGGTGGAATTGTTACCTGATGGTCTTTTTGACAATTTTGTGCTTGCGTGGAACCCTCTGGACATTCTGGGTTTGTATTTGTAAAATGTATAATGTGGCTCGATGTCTGTAGGCCTGTAACTTCTTCTGGAAGCTTTCTTGCTTTGTTTCTTTCCTTTGATTCTTACTGTGACCTCCTTTGAGGAGTCGATGTGCTCACTCCCACTGGTTCATGGTTTCATCAGTTCTGTTGCTACTCGTATGCCTGAAATGAAATGATGTTTCACCAGTCCCTAACACAATATTTCTTAAACGCATTCAATACTGTTATGTAATGAGGAAACAAATAAATGAAATGAAAATAGTCTCAGTTGCGATTGGACATGGATGATCTGAAAAATTCTTGTGTGTTTTTTGTATTTCAATTTTTCCGCTCTTCTTCAAAAATCAACCCCACAATGATTTTCTCTATTTGCTTTTATATGACTTGTTAAACAGTTTTAGAAAACTGTTAACAGTTACATACAGTTACTCCAGAAACTGTCAATTTTCCATTTATCTAGATTCTAAGATTAATTAAAAAAGGAAAACAGAGTTTTGTTTTTTCTTTTTTCTGTAAATAAATAAAACAAAACTCCTTAACAAAAAACATAACTGAAACTGATGCCATGTCCTAACTGTTGGCAACTAGGAAATAAAAACAAAACATAAAAAAACCAGTTTAGGTACGATGACTTGTCAACCAACCAACCTGCAACCTGTAAGAAAAACACCTGTCTTCCTATTTACCCTGAGCTGGATGCTCCTGCATCATTTATAGTTGCAATAAAAGAGCAATAAATTGAAGAAACTTTATTACTTGGTTCCATCATATGTAATCCCTTCAATACAAAGATTATAAAACTTTTTTTTTTCAAAAGAGAATCATTAAAAATATGTGTATATAGAGGTCAATAATGTTAGATTGGACACTAAAATAAGATTAGAGTGGAATGAATATTATTAAAAATGAACACATTGTTTTATGACCTTTGGATTCATCTTCCAAAGTATCTTTGTCTCCCAATGAAAATTTGTATTTTCTTGGAACTTTTCACATTCTTCCTCAAGTGAACAATACAAAACACCATAAAATTTACAAATTAGGTTTCCAACATTTCCACCTTAATCTAAAGGAGTGCATGTAACTCCAAGTAGAGAGATAAAAGATGGAAATGGATAACTACTAATGGTTGAATGTGCTCTCTAAATCTAGTGGTTTTGGGATAACCACAAACCAAATGGTTAGTTGAAGCTGATGTATTCTACTAAAAGGTGGTTTAAGAATGACCACAAACTCTAAAACTCAACTCTAAGGCTATATGATTCCTAGAACATTTCCTAATTTGGTTATAATTTGATGTATTCTACTAATTGGAATTGTTTGCAAATGATGACTTGAAGATGACCAAAAACACTAGAACTTGGCTCCAAGGCTCAATAGTTCTCAAAACATTTCCTAATTTAGGATGAAGTTTATAGCTTTTGTTGATTGGAGGTGCTCACAAATAGTAATTTGAAGATGACCACAAATTGTTGTCTAGTATACATTGTAAGTCTTGTGTTAAATGGTGGTTTCTTAAAGACCACAAACTAAATTGTGCGCATGGCTCTAGCTATAGCTTTGGCCACAAATCTAACTTTGGCTTGAGGCCCTTGTTCTAGCTATGGTTTAGGATTTCTTATTCCTACTTGATTGATAGGATTTTGAAATTTGAAGTTTGACTTTCTTTTTTTTTGTAAGCTCAGGTAGTACTCATTCTATTACTGTAAATTTTTCAAAAAGATACATCGATCCAAACATAGAAGCCCGCCCTCAAGGGGAAACCGGGTCAAAAACCATCTGTAATTTTTCAGTCCAGCCCAGAAGTAATAGGCTCTCCGTCTAACCAAAGTAGCTAACACAGCATAGCAGTTTTGAAACTTACAGTACATCCTATTCATAACTGCATTATTATTTCTACTATTCATTTAAAAAGACGCAAGCAAAATCAGGACCAGCAGTAGCATAGCTAAACATATCTGCCTTCATGCATTTTCCTCGTCCACCGGTAGGCGGGCTTCTTGCGCGGGATTCGGTTGTCTGTCTTCTTGAACAGGATCCTGACGTTCACCCTTCAACAGGCAGAGGATCTCATCCAGTTTATCCTCCTGCTTTGACAAGGTTGTGCGGATATAGCTTAGCTCCCTGCTCATCTCAGGTTTCTTCTGGAGCAAATCCGCCATTTCTTTGGCAACCTGTTCCAGGGCCTTCGCCATCAAGCCTTTCATTACCCAATACATGTGAAGGGATTGCTTGAAAAGGGTCCTGCGGCCACGAGTGTGGCCCGGGTCGTGGAGGATTGTAGCCCATTCCTCCATTTCGTCTGCCGATTGCTCCTGCTTGGCCTCCTCTTCGAGAAATTGCATAATCCTGCGAATATCGGGGTCAGCGTTGTTTTGAAAGGCTTTTTCCGCCGCTCGAATTTGATGCATGACGGTCCTTTTCGGTTTCGTTTGTCTCTGCTGACGCCTGCCAGAATTTTCCCCTTCCTCATACTCTGTCTTTCCGTGGTCTTTATCCCCCTTCTGCGTTTTGCTTTGCCCACTGCTCAGCGGACGACCTCTCTTGCGGAGCCCCGAGCGCCTATCTTCAGAAACCTGCTGCATGGACGAATTTGTTTCCGCTTGGGGTGTGCTGCCCTTAAAGCTTCGCTTTTGCATTTCCTTGGGTCTTTTCCCAGAGCCTCCCTCTTCTTTCTCGTCTGAGTCGTCCTCTGTATCCCAAATCGTGATTGGGGGTTCCCGGTTTAGGGGGCTTTTGCCCTTCCCTTGCTCCCATTCTTCCTCAATTACTCCCCGCTCCCCTGCGCCTCGGCCTCTCTGACGGGTCTCCATGCCTCCTGCAGCCCTGCCGCTCTTCCTTCTCGGATTATTTCCCCGCTTCGACTGTTTCCGCTGGAGACTCTGAAAGTGATTCCAAATTATCCCGCAAAGATAGTTGTTTATCGAATTTTGTTTCTCTTGAACTCGACGGTTTCTAGTATAATGCATATATAATGATGCCCGAATTTGAGTTCCCGGTCTCTTCCTATCTAGATCCGGTACCCCACTACCGTCGACCGTTCCATCCATAATCACATCTACTACGGTGTATCCTGACACCTCGTTAATCTCCCCTCTCAGCTGATGCGTCTTAATTATCGCATCGAATGCATAATCCTTGGTACTCATCCCCTCAGCCGCCACTGTACCTCCTTTCAATTCCTGCTTCATCATTGTATGAATTGGCATGCCACTTAGCACCTGAGGTGTTCGAACTTTGGTCATGGTTCGATCGTGTCTTTGCCATTTGATCATCTCTTTCGTTGATTTAAGTGTGTTCCCCGATAACACCGTCACCTTAAGCAGTCGAACTTTGGTCATAGTTCGATCGTACCTCTGCCATTTACTACTGTCTTTCATTAAATTAAGTGTGATCCCCGATGACACCATCATGATCAGCCTTAATGAGCGTGTGTAGATCTTTCCAATCCCCGTTTGCCTCCGGATTCCTCCACTGACTATCAATCCTGCTCTGCTGTCCTCTGCTGCCCCAATTGGCCAGCCAGTCCGCAGGTTTATTGCCATTTCTTCGAACATGATTGAAGATACAGTAGTCTATTCTTGTAATCATATCCGCTATCTCCTGAACGATACCTGCTGTGCGCCAGCTCTTGGTCACCTTTTCCCACCCCTTGCCATTCCTGAGTTTCTTAACCATGTCAATGGCTATTTGGGAATCGCCCGAAATTTCCAAGTTTGAATAACCATTTCTGATAGCTATTCGCAATCCAGTGTGGAGAGCCCAGAACTCGGCCTCATTGTTAGTCATATTCCCTCCCCAGTCAGCATATATCCATCTTACTTGTTGGTTGTTGTCACGGAATATACCCCCGAACCCTGCATCCCCAGGGTTGCCCTTAGAAGCCCCGTCAAAATTTAGTTTTACAAATTGATCCCTGGGATAGGTAAACGTGTCTGGACTTTTAACCCTCATGTTCTGATTTTTCCTGAATTGATGCTGCACCATCTCAAATTTCAGGTTTAGTCTGCGCAAAATTTCGTGTTCCCCTGGATCTGCTTTCCAATCTTCGTCCTGCCATCTCTCTACCAGAATGGTTTCTCTTAGCGCCTCTACCACCCGCTCCCAAATTACCTCAGGCTCCTTATTGACATTTTTAAAAATTCTAGCATTACGTTCCTTCCATACCAGCCATATTATAAAACCTGAGGCAAGGTTCCAGGCTCTCTGTATGACTCTGCATTTGAAGGTTTCCTCTCTCCAATGGAAAACCATTTCGCTGAAATCTCTAATCTCCACCTCAAGTTTATTAAAGGTATGCTTTGTATGAGACCATAGTTGTTTAATATACGGGCAATGGATCATGATATGATCTCTGCTTTCTTCATGATTTTTACATAGGTAACAGCTCGAGGGTCCCGAGAAACCCCGTTTCTGAATGCGGTCCCAAGTAAGAATTTTATTTTTCAAAGCTATCCAAGCGAAAGTGGTTACTTTGGGCCACCAATTTAGATCCCAAATTTTCCTCCAGTCCTGTTGGCCATCATGGATATTGTGGGGATTTGCCAGATAATATGCTTCCTTAACTGAGAAAAGTCCTCTCATGGTATTACCCCATCGTAGGATATCTTTTCCGTCCCTTACCTTGATTTTCCTTGAATTCATTTCCTTATTGAAAGCCGTCTGCAGGTCTGGATTGAGACTCTGATCCCACTCTAATGGGTCCTTCCAGGATCTCCAGCAATCATTCATGTTGACAGGATTCCAATAGTCCTTGACATTTGTTCTATTCTCCTCAATTCTTCCTCTGATTGGTTGAAGGCTCTGCATATTATTCAGTCTTTCTCTTTGCTGCCATTTGTCGTCCCAGAAGTGGGCCTCATTACCTCCTCTGATTTCCCAGAACGCATGTTGCTTGACAATGTCTCTATTCTGGCTGGCCAGTTCCCATACCGCGGATCCGCGAGGCATTTCTTCTTGTCTTAGAATATCTACCTGTGAATCTGGCATTCGATATTTTGTTCTCCATATTGATTTCCAGAGGTCATTTCCCCCTTGCACCCACCTCCACCAAAGTTTAGCTCCCAGGGTTTGATTGAGCAGTTCTGGGTCTTTTAATCCCAACCCACCTTTCTCTTTCCTCTCTGTAAGCTGATTCCAGGCCACCAAGGCCCATTTCTTCTTTTCCTCCGACCCTCGCCAAATGAAATTTCTGATAATTTCTCTAATCTTCCCATAAACTCCTTTCGGGGCTGCCATTATTGAGAGTGGATAAATAGGTATAGCCTGCAAAACCGATTTGGCTAAAACAATTCTGCCAGCAATATTCAGGACCCTAAAGGCCCAGCTCGAGACTTTTTTCCTCATTCTATCTAAGATGCCCTGCCAATTCTTTAATCTTTTTGACGTGAAGTCCAGCATGTTACCCAAATACTTGGTAGGCAGTTCACCCTTTTTGAAGCCCAGAATTCTAATAAGGTGAGTCTTCACTTGATCCGCCGTGTTGAAGATAAAAACACATGACTTATCCCAATTAATTTCAAGTCCCGAAGCTTCAGCAAACAGGTCAAGGATTTTCTTTAGATGTTTGACTTCCTTAACAGTTGGCTCCCCAAAGAGCATTATATCGTCAACAAATTGTTGATGTGTAAGGGGGAGTCTGTTTCCCCATAAGCGAAGTCCTTTTAATCTTTGAGCTGCTTTTTCCTGAGTAATATACCTTCCTAGACCCTCTGCTGCCACGATGAACAGGAAAGGAGACAGTGGATCTCCTTGACGAATACCTCTGGAGGCATTAAACGTGTTCGAAGGGTTTCCATTGACTAAGATTGAAAAGTTAGGAGAAGAAATGAGATTATGGATCCATGTAATCCATCTCTTGTGGAAGCCGAAGCATGCAAGAACTCTTTCCAGATATCTCCAGTTGAGCCTATCGTAGGCTTTGGATAAATCAAGCTTAATCATCATTCCTTTCCGTTTTTTATCTTTGAGGGAGTGGATAACTTCTTGAGAGACAACTAAGCCATCCAAGATCTGTCTCCCCTCCACAAACCCAGTTTGTTCTGCCGATATTAAACTTTCCAGCAAGGGTTTTAATCTTCTAGCAATAAGAGATGTTATGATCTTATATACTACATTACAAAGAGCTATCGGTCTAAAGCCATTAGCATCCTCCATATTCTCACCTTTAGGGATTAAAGTAAAGAAGGTTGAGTTGAGAGCCGGCCATACCTTCTGTTGTACCCTTGATTCTTCTACCAAATCTAGTATTTCTTTTCCAAGAAAATGCCAGCCAGCCTGGTAGAAATCTACTGTAAAGCCGTCCGGGCCCGGTGCTGTGCCCTTCCTCATTGCTTTCACTGTCTCTTCCAGCTCTTCCAAGGTAACCATCCTCATTAAGGCTTTGTTCTGGTCCTCCGTAACTAGTCTGGGAATAGCAGTGCATATTTCCTGGATAGCTCTCTCTCTATCTACTTGGGGTTCGGAGAGAATTCCTCTATGATGATCGACTAGAGTTTGCTCAATTTCCTTTTGTTCCACCAGCCTTGTACCATTATGCCCTTTGATGGAAAGAATTCTATTTCCCTGTCTATGCTTAACCATTGCCTGATGGAAAAACTTAGTATTTCTTTCCCCTTCCCGAAGCCATTTAACTCTAGATTTTTGCCTCCATAGGATTTCCTCTTGCTTTCTCCTTTCTTCCATTCTTCCCAGCAGAATCCCTTCTTTGGCGATGCTCTCCTCAGTCCTGCCTTCCAGAATTATTTTCTGTTGGATGTCCTCCATTTCCTTTTCTAACTTTTGCTTGTCTTCTACGATGTTGCCAAATTCTTCTTTGTTCCATTTCTTAATCTTCATCTTCAGTTCTTTTAGTTTTAAATGAAACGTGTGCATCTTTCCTCTACCTTGCACTCGACTTTGGTTCCACCATTCTTCTGCTTTCTTTATGAAGTTCGGATCCCGTAACCAGAATGCTTCAAACCGAAACGGTCTCTTGCCCTGGATCTTTTTAATGTCGACTTCCAATCGGATTGGCCAATGATCTGAGCCCAAGGAGGGGATGATCTTGGCTTCGACAAAGATATCTCTGTTCAAGATGTCTTCAGATATTAGAAATCTATCTAGTTTTGAGGCAATTTGGTTCTTGCCTCCTCTTCGGTTGTTCCATGTATAGACTCCATTGATGGTTTTCATATCTACTACTCTTAGGTCTTCTATCATCTCATTGAACTTGTCCATGAATTGATCCAGCCTTCGAACTCCCCCTTTTTTCTCTTCCAGGGATCTGATTAGGTTAAAGTCTCCTCCAATGATCCAAGGTTGTCCAGAAAAAAGTTGTCGGGTCATTCTCAAGCTTCTGATAAAGTTTTCTTTTTCTCCAGGGTTTGTGGGTCCATAAACACCTGTGATGACCACTTTTTCCTTGGTCCCCACTATCCTGCCCAGCCCGGTCAAGATTCCATGCATGCTAGTCCACTTGTCTAGAAGTATTTCATTTGGGTTCCACAATATTGCTATTCCTCCAGCAACTCCTATGGCATCCTGTCCCATAACTTTGTAATTCAATCTATTTCTTTCAACTATTTCTTCTAACTGGTGTACCTCAATTTTAGTCTCCTGCAGTATTAAAATGCTAGGTTTTTCTTTTTTGAGTTTATCTCGCAAATATCTTTGCTTCCCCTTACTATGTAGGCCCCTAATATTCCAGCTAACAATAATCATTTAAAACTTTTGGAGGGAGGGGAAAAATACCTCTGACAGAGGTATCACTTTACCAGAGTTGATCAGTGTTTCACCCACCGATTGGATAGTTTCATTTAGCGTTCTCCGTCCTCTTTTCCTGCTGCTTTTGCCAGCGTTGTCCATTTCTATCACTTCTTTCTGTTTTTCCTCAACCTCTGTTATTTGATTTTCCAGGTTTTCCCCTTTCCGTTCCTTGTATTTCTGGAAGGCCTCCTTGAATAACTGTTTCTGTTTTTCTGGTATAAATCTGCTATCCAAATATTTCCACTCCTGTAGCAGTCTCTTCATTAGCTTTTCCTCTTCGGCCTCATTTTCCATTTGGTTTTCAACTTCCATATGTGATTCCATTGTTTCGTCCGTCTCTTTTTCCTCTGTTTGTTCCTTGTTTGGTTTGTATGGGCTTTTTACTTTCTCTTTCTCTTCTCGGGAAACCTCCATGGGCGAGTTCTCTGGGTCTTCATCGTCATTCAAATTTACTTCATACCCTTCCGCATTATCTTGCAACACCTGGAACTTATTTTGGCTTTTTATTGTGCTGGGTGTTTCTTGCGTTTTGGGTTTCATGTTTTCCTTGTTTGGCCGTTTCTTCCTATAGACTTGCTGGAAGCCGTCCTCTTTGTCTGCTGCCCTATCTTTTCCTGGCTTCTCCCCTTCCTCTTTATTCAATGGGCAGTTCCTGTATAGGTGGCCATACTCATGACATTTCCGACAGCGGAAGGGAATGTGTTCATAATCAAGCGCCTGCGTCCAAACTTCATCATGGTATTCCAACTCAATATTTTCCGGGAGTGGTTCAGCTAAGTTCATGAACACACAAATTCTAGCAAAGGCATTATACTTTCCTCTTCTGGTGGCTTCTGCAGTCTTCACAAAACTGCCTATTGAGTTGCCTATTCCTTCCAAGATTTCCGAGTCCCAAAACTCATCAGGTAACCCAAACAACCTAACCCACACCGGAGCATCCATTAGTTTTTCTTTTTCAGGGTTATACCGCTCCTCCCAGTGCTTCATAAACAGGCCTGCATTATTCAGGAAGTACGGCCCTTCCTCAAAAATTCTGTTCTTATCTTCCAGGTTCGTGAATACAGCCGTGAAGAAACCCTGCGCTCCCAGTTTAAGATCTATATGACCCCGGGGTTTCCATCGCTGATCTATCCACCTATTCAGCTCCTTTTCTGAAGGCCAATAGCCGATAAATTTGCAGATTAATGCATGATCCTTCATATAGCTATTATATTCCTCCAGTTTATTGAAGGGTATGACATACCTGGGTTTTTTCTGAGCTCGTGGAAGGCATTTTCCTTTCATTCTCTTCTGCCATATGTTGCCCATTACCGGGGCTAGGTTTTCCTTGTTTCCGTTTGGACTTCCTTCTGAACTGGTTTCTCCCATCACTATATTTTTGAAGGAGGGGTTTGCAGCCCCCCCCCCTGTCTCGTCCATCTCGTTCAGTATTATCGGCTAGGTTTAAACTCTAGTTTTCTTGAAAAAATAACTGGGCTGAAAAAATCGTTACCGTCAATAAGGCCGCAGACCCTGTCCACGGATTCCCTCCTCCGTCGAAGGAACCAAACTCTGTCACCGTGGCTCTCTGTCAGACCTGCGCACCTGTGAAAACCCTAGCTCGAAGCGCCGCTCCCATTTTTCAACCCCGGTCGAGGCAATTTGAAGTTTGACTTTCAACCTTTGATATTAATCCCTTTTTTTAGATACAAAATGGGAAGGCAAAAATATTTCCATAATTCTCACATGGATGAACATCAAAAAATTTGATCCTCTATGTGGTCAACTCGATGAGGATGTTTGTTTCTACCTAATAAGCACATGCTTACAATGTAATTTAACTAGTAAACTTACAAAAGAAAATTTGCAAGTTACCATTATTCTTAATTCTCAATATGAATTGATCTTTGGGAGTGAATATATGAATAATACTACATTTCCCTATAGTAAAAAAGGGAACAGTAGTAGTGCTCATGTTTGAGATGAAAGATCATTTACTTCTATTTAAGTCATATACCTTTGTTGATTTAAGGGAATGAATATTGCCCTCAAATTTTCCCCTTGCAAAACATAAGCCCCTTCAACTACTTATATTAAATGGAAAAACACTTGAGAACATCCCAAGACCTTGGTATTTCATAAACTAGGGTGAGAATTAGAACCCCGGATCCATTTTTCATTAGTGTTGTGGTTACCATCCTTACCATCATTATAGACTACCCTTTGATCATAATACACAAAGATAGAGACATATGTAAATGAAGGATGGAGACGTTGTATTCAATGTTTGCATTATGGGAACTTGCATTGAAGAAATGGATGCGAGCAAGTGTGTGGCCTTGAGCAAACTAAAATAATCTACTCCCTCCAACGATCAACATTTCTCTGACCTATTTGAAATATGCATTCTTCAAAATCATGGAGATGGTGTTGCCATTGTACTTGATACTCATGAAAATAAAGGTGGTGGCCATGAGCAAGTGGAAGATCTCCATCTCTTGGCTTGATTGAATGTAAATACCTTGGGCTCTACCGACCATTTTGGAGGTCACCTCTTGTCATTCAATAAGTTAGTCATGTATCACAATTATCGTGTTGAACGGAGTAGATAAAGCATTGATGATGTAAGCCAAGGTCGTCTTCATTGTAGTCACAATTTTCAAACACTAAATCTACCGTACCCAAACTACACAAAATAGTGGGCATGTTATCTTAAGTCTTAATGGCCCATGGCAAGATTAGCTCTATAGGCTATCTTCTACAAGAGCAACCACAACATAAGTTGGTGTCGCGAGTTTATGGGCTTTCTAGAGCTATGATCGCAACTCTTTTCACACAAATCAACATGTACTAACATAAAGTATGAGAGGCAAAGCCACTTCTACCCACGAGTGAGGAAGACCACAAATTTATGTCTCTTCTCGACTCTGATACCACTATTAGACTACACACCAGAATAAGATAAACATGGAATGCATATTATCAGAATGGTACATATATAAATATATGGTCTTATGAAATTTGGGTTCATCTTCCAAGGTCTCTTGGACTCTCATTGACAATTCATATTCACTTGAATTTTTTCACATTCTTTTTCCAGTGAACAATACAAAACACCATAACCTTTACGTATTGGGTTTCCAACAAATAAGTCATTGTGTTACAAATAAACTTATGAGTATAATACATGGATGTACCTAAGATATATATTTCAGAGTTTTTAAGGACTTATTGTGTAACCCATAATACACTTATATTTAGAGTACATTGAATATTTGTAAGGACATTAGCTATGCTCTATGTTTGCACCTTCACTCATGAACCTTGAATTATACTAGGTTCTCAATAGTTATATACTTGGGGTGAGGGTGATTATCTTTGACCAGTTCTTTAGGTTTCCCTGTCCTTATCTCCAATTATTATGATAGGCGTCATGTGACCTCTAGTTATAGTATGTATAGTGCTATGATTATACTGCCATGTACTATATAGTACTCAATAGTGGAATACCGTGCAAATTTTATAGTATTTGTTTGATTCCTACTTTTATATGTGTGTTTTTTCTTTTAAGAAATTACAAGTTCAAATCTAAAAGAGGATAGAGTATGTACACCTTCTAAGACTTTAATAGTTAAAACCATTGCAACCAAAGAATCCTTGGTCCCACAAACAAGATAAAGTTTATATATTAATTTGATGTCTAATTAAATTATTATGATTCTAAGAAAAAAATCTTTCAAAATTAAGACTTGTGTGAGTTGAAGTATGATGAGCTTCTTAGATCTATCACATAAATAAATTTTAGTGCGAACATTTTGAACCATCAAATATAGCACATTTTCCACCCTTCACCACACTTATGGTTTAAAATATAAGTACTAAAACAACTTATATGGAGGATAAAGAAAAACAGGAAAATAAACCATACTTGATAATTCAAAATTTCAATACCAAAACTATTAATGTGATAGATACCGAATAAAAAACTCTTAAATCTTCATACCTATCTTCAACAATATTTGAATTCCAACTTGAATCTCACTGAAATATACTCAAAGTCATGAAATATTGATGCACTGTACTCCAGACTGATTACACCGAAATCCACCCAATCAGATATAACGACGAAGTGCGTTTTATCTGTGCTTGAAATCCACTTTATTGGCCACAAAAACCTAACATCACTTCCAAACAAACTACTGAGGACGTGACAGACAGCAAATTCCACATTGGTTCCCATGTGAAGCTACTGATATTCCGCGAACATTGGTCGATGGGCATGGACTCAGCGCGCATTCATTCACATGTGATTTGTCTCCTTTTTTCTGCCAATCCTCACCTTTAACCATGTGATATTGCTTCCAAAAGCGCCATCCATGCTGTCCTCTGCCTGATTTATCTCTCTGATTCGTATCAATTACTTTTGTCTCGACCTACTGATTACTCTCTACATATTCTGTGATTTCAGTCACAATACCTGCATCTGAAAACACTCTTTTTAAGTTTAAAACGTTGCTGAGATATCATGTTTAGCCAGACACTTAAGATAGCCTTCTGGACAACCATGGCAGTGGCCATCTTGCTCCATGGCAAGTTATCTCATGCAATGTTTATTTTCTTATTTTTTATATATATTAGAGGAAGTAGCAACTAGCCCAGTTTAGAGGAAGTAGCAACTATCTCAGTCTTATAACCATGAGATTCATGGTTAATAGGGAGGATTTAAATCTGGAATCTCTTGAAACATAATACTTCATTTTTTATAGCTATCACCATTTAAACTGTCTTTCAAGACTGTTCATGCACTATTTTTATTTGTAGTGTTATTGTGGTTTTTATATGATAGTTCTTTTCAGCCTAAGAGGTTAGACACTGTCATTTTGTTATTGAAATCTCCAATATGAATTGTTGTTACATGTCATTCTTACTTTTTCAGTGTGATTCTTTGGGGTTTTTTGGGCTATCTTTATTTAAATTGTAAATTTTGGAATATTTTGAAATTTTGATTAATGAGACAGACTAAAGAACTCCATCTTTAGTCTTACCTCCTGTTCATCAAAATTTTGAAATATTCAAAAATGTACCATGGAGTTAAACTGAAGTCTTTATTTGTGAAAGGTGTTGGTTTTAAATTTCTGGTATCAAAGTATTGTTGCATGTCATTCTTGCCTTCTCAGTGATGGTGGTTTAGTTGTTTTCAAAATTTTATTTTGGGTCATCTTATTTGGATGGTAGATTTTGAAATGTTTAGAAATTTTGATTAATTGGAACTACCTCACTCAACTGATTGACTTCACTCTTATACATCAAATTTCTAAAATAAGCTTTGCTAATAGTTAATCATATTTTCTGTAAATTGTTTCTGATTCAAATAACTATACTGGTTTGTTTATCCTCTTAAATTTTTTGGTGTGGGAAATATTGAATTTTTGTGAATAGTTTATCATCTTTTCTGTAAATTGTATCTGATTCAAATAACTATACTGGTTTGTTTATCCTCTTAATTTTTTGGTGTGGGAAATATTGAAGTTTTGGGTGGAAAAATGTTGCAGGTGATAATGTGGATGCGAAATGCAGGCCAAACAACTCGTTGGTACGCCAAATTCAAGTGGGTTATAGCACACCACCGAGATTCAAAGTGCAGGTTGAGAACCCATGTCCTACATGCCCAGCCATCAACATTCATGTCCGCTGTGGAAACTTCCAGCAAAGGCTGGCTGACCCACGAGTTTTCAGAGTATTAGGTTATGACGACTGTGTTGTGTATGGTGGCCGCCCTCTGTCTGCGATGCAGAGTGTGTCCTTCACATATGCCCACGACAAGTTCCCGATGGCGCTCAAGTATTCAGACTTACTTTGCGAATAGCTCCCATAAATTTAGATGGAGATGTTTTCTGGAATATGCAATCTAGTTAAATTCAGGGGATGTTTTCTGGAATCTGCAATCTAGTTAAATTCAGGGGGTTTATTTTGTAATATCTAGTTAAATTTAGGGGTTTTATTTTGTAATATTAATGAGAGAGCTTTTCTGTAATCTGCAATCTAGTTAAATTCAAGAGTTTTATTCATAAATTTAGATGTAGATGTTTTCTTGAATCTGCACGAGTTAAATTCAAGGGTTTTATTTTGTAATGTTAGCTAGAGATGTTTTCTGGAATCTGTAATCGAGATTCAAGAGTATTATTTCGTAATATTAAAGATGTAATGTTAGCCAGAGATGTTTTCTGGAATCTGTCATTGAGTTAAATTTAAAAGTATTATTTTGTAATATTAACGAAAATCCATGTTTACATTTTTTCATACAATTTCATAGTTATTATTTTTAGATATGTTTCTCAGAATCTGCCATCAATTTAAGTTTAAGGATTTCATTTTGTAATCTTATCCAATGAAAAAAACTTTGATTTTTTTCTTGCATTTTTGCAGTTATTCTTGTTGAGGTAAGAGTAATGTTAAACTTCAACGAAAAATATTTAATCAATCAAACTATTTTCCCAGCACCAAAAGATATTGTCTGATTCATATCATCAATTCCACTTTATACAGAAAATGTGAAAAAAGATGTCTGATTCATATCATCAATTCCACTTTATACAGAAGATGTTTCTGTTTCTGATATTTTGATGAGAATCCAGTATTACTGAATCCATAAAATACTATGAGACTGATAATAATCCAGTACTACCTTGATATTATGGTGAGAATCCAGTATTACACCGTTCCTAACAAAGCAAGAGACTGATAGTAATCCAGTACTACCTTGATATTATGATGAGAATCCAGTATTACACAGTTCATAACATACTATGAGACTGATGATAATCCAGTACTACCTTGATATTATGGTGAGAATCCAGTATTACACCGTTCCTAACAAAGCAAGAGACTGATAGTAATCCAGTACTACCTTGATATTATGATGAGAATCCAGTATTACACAGTTCATAACATACTATGAGACTGATAATAATCCAGTACTACCTTGATATTATGGTGAGAATCCAGTATTACACCGTTCATAACAAAGCAAGAGACTGATAGTAATCCAGTACTACCTTGATATTATGATGAGAATCCAGTATTACACAGTTCATAACATACTATGAGACTGATAATAATCCAGTACTACCTTGATATTATGGTGAGAATCCAGTATCACACCGTTCATAACAAAGCATGAGACTGATAGTAATCCAGTACTACCTTGATATTATGATGAGAATCCAGTATTACACAGTTCATAACATACTATGAGACTGATAATAATCCAGTACTACCTTGACATTATGGTGAGAATCCAGTATTACACCGTTCATAACAAAGCATGAGGCTGATAGTAATCCAGTACTACCTTGATATTATGATGAGAATCCAGTATTACACAGTTCATAACATACTATGAGACTGATAATAATCCAGTACTACCTTGACATTATGCTGAGAATCCAGTATTACACCGTTCATAATAAAGCATGAGACTGATAGTAATCCAGTACTACCTTGATATTATGATGAGAATCCAGTATTACACAGTTCATAACATACTATGAGACTGATAATAATCCAGTACTACCTTGATATTATGGTGAGAATCCAGTATTACACCATTCATAACAAAGCATGAGACTGATAGTAATCCAGTACTACCTTGATATTATGATGAGAATCCAGTATTACACAGTTCATAGCATACTATGAGACTGATAATAATCCAGTACTACCTTGATATTATGGTGAGAATCCAGTATTACACCGTTCATAACAAAGCATGATACTGATAGTAATCCAGTACTACATTGATATTATGATGAGAATCCATTATTACACAGTTCATAACACATCACACATCATGAGACTGATAGTAATCCATTACTGCCTTGATATTATGATGAGAATCCATTACCACACAATTCCATAACGTGCCAACTGATTGTAATCCAATACTATCTTAATTCATAACAGGCTGCTTGAACACCTATCAAGCACCTATGGAGTAAAAAATAAATGCAGAATTGCTTCAAAGATTTTGATATTCTATTTAACGCTAAATATTATTTAAATAACTAAAAATATATATTAACCACGAACCTGCACAAATCAACTAAATCAAAAACCTTATCCAAACGACACTTACATCCTCCGCACACAAATACTCGTCTACTCTACCAAAGACTTCTAAATATATATTGTTATCCATTTATCATCTTTAAAAGCCTTATCCAAAGATTAAGATAATCCTAAATGCTGGTCTACCTTACGAAAGACATGAATATATCTTATTATCCATTTATCACCTTCTTTAATTAAAATATATATGTTTATTAAGTGTAATATTAATTTTCAAATGTATTTTTTTAAAGTTTGGTAGGATTATATTTTTATTACATCTAACTTTTCATCTTGATCAAGGGATAGCACAAGATTTGAACCCAAGACTTTAGGTTATGTGAGACTTCATTTCCACCGCCATTACCAATTGAGCTACTCCAAATAGACAAAATAGACTCTTAGATGGTTGGAACTTCTGGTTCTGTAAGACTTCATTTCTACGACCATTACCAATTGAGCTACTCCAAGCAGACAGAATAGACTCTTCGATAGTTGGAACTTCTGGTTCAATGAAACATCATTTCTACTGCCATTATCAATTAAATTACTCCAAACTAACAAAATAAACCCTCAAATAATTGGAGTATTTATTTTTTCCTTTAAATAATAATTAAAAGAAAAAACAATTGATATAGTATATTATTCTTAAAAATACATGTTTATCAAGTATAATATTAATTTCTCAATTAAATGTTCTGAGTTTTTCAAATTTTTATATAAGTAATAATTAAAAAAATTAACTTATGATTATATGATGAGATATAAAATTGGTTAATTGAAGTTAAATTTGGTATCATATATACATATATATATAATTTTTAAGAAAATAGATATTAACATTTATATCATTTTTTTTTCAAAATTTTATAGGTTTATTATTTTTAAATTTTTTAACTATAAATATAAATTAAAATATATATAAAATCATTGTAAAAAATAAAATTTGAGAGTAGAAATATGTATTGGTTATTAATTTAAGTTTTGTTGGAGTGATCATACTAGATATATTGAATTTAATTAAGATTGAGATCGAGGTTTAATTTTATTGTTAGTAAACTTAGGGTTGTGAGGAGGCTCTTTTTGAATTCACTCTCTAAAGCGCATTTCAAGTAGGAGCTCACAAAAAAAGTTGTTCCTTGACTTTCTTTGCAAAAAAAATATCACAAAGATGTTCTAAAAGCAATTTTTTTTTCAAAAAAACAAGATTTTTTGAGTGGGACAGCCTAATATTCAAGCCTATGGCCCTAGTATTGATATGCAATTCATGGTAATGTAAAATTCTTAAAGTAAAAGTGATAATCTCCTTTTATCTTTCATTCTGGCTTCATTCATATGGAGAAAGTAAAATTTTGGTTCTCACTCAAAGACTTATCAATTTTTCAGGATTTTGAGATTGGGGGGATTCCAATGTTTCCATTGGATTTTGTCATGTACTAGGGTATGGAACTCGTACTTAATCAAGAGCACAAAGCCCTCTATTTACCTTGATGTTAGTGACATTCGTTGTCAAACTCCTCTATCATGACCCTGCTAAAAATGTACCCATCACTAAAACAAAATCTTGGCTTGACATGCTACTTTTTTTCTATCTTATGCTAATTCTTAGAGGTTGATATTAATGACAAAGATCCCAAGATATATAATGATTTTGATAATATGTAGGTATTTGTGCAGCATGATTTTTTTGGATGCTACAAGCCATTTAGAGCCTATTTGTTGATTTATTTTAACTAAAACAAATCCTTGACTTGACATGCTACGTTTTTTCTATCTTACGCTAATGCTTAGAGGTTGATATTAATGACAAAGATCCCAAGATGGGCAATGACTTTGATTATATGTAGGTATTTGTGGCAGCATGATTTTTTTGGATGTTAGAGACCATTTAGAACCTATTTGTTGATGTATTTTCAGTTCATATTTGGATTGCACTTGATGCTATTTTGGTTATGTGCACACTTATATGCTTATATGCTATATAATTGAGAACTTGTAACTTATGGAAATGTGGTTGATGAAGATTATAACTTCTAGATAATTGATGTTATATGGTTTAATCCATGGCTTTATGCTTTTTATATCTAATTCATCATTCTACATGCTTTTGTTGACATGTATCCATCAAAATATATAAAAATTTGCTCCCAATTCACTCCTGACCCAGGGGCTTCTGAAAATGTCGCTCCCCACTTTCGCTTCCCACCCTGGGTACACTGGTGGAGAGTCCAATCCAATAGGCACTTCAATTTTTCAAAATATTGAAAGGTTGCTTGGAATGTTGAAATCTACCATATTACCATTTATCACATGCAAGAAAAATAGTGTAATGTACCCGGCCAAACTACAAGGAATTTTTTATGCACAATTTCAAACTCAAGCAAATATTTCCAAAAATATTTATAAATTTATGTGACACCTCTCTTCAAATAATTTGAGTGCAAACACAGTCATTCTACTCAAGCAAGTAATACAAAGAATTTGTATTCAAACTAGAGCAGGAACAATTTGAGGCAAAGAAGATATTTTTATTGAGAGGATATGCCAATATTACAACTGCTTACACCTAGAAGTTGCATTCCCTTTCAAAATACTATTGTTCGTCTTCTTTAGGAAGTTTCTACAAGCATAAGATCATTAATAACAAGCTGCTACAAGCGCCATGGCAATTTGGCCTCCATGGAAAGAGAAGCTATAGGCCAATGACTATTTTGCCTCCTTGAAAGAAAGGCTAAAATGTCCCTACTTCATTGGAAGAATCAGATCTGGAATCAATGGATCTCCTTGGCATAAACTAACACAATTCCCTGAGAAATGTCACATGGTCTCTCTCAAGAAATCAATTGCTTCCATCTCAGTTAAGATCTGCTACAACACTGGAGATAATTAAATGATGGGTTTGCAACTTCAGTTTTGGAAAATCTCTCAAACAATTCGATTCTCCTGAATGAGACCACAATTTTGGCCCTATGGATTCTCTGGAAAATACATCCAACAATTCATAATTTGGTTGTCTTCTCTTAACAGGTATTTCAAACTTCTGAGGAATTCGGTTGGCTTCTCTTAGCAAAGATCTCGAATTTCTGAGGAAGATTACTGAGGAATATATGAAAGGAATCCCCACAGATTTGTTGAGAAGAATCTCGACCTCCAATCTGATCCTCCTTATGTGTGCTTCCTTAATGCCAAGAATTAGATTTGTCCCTCTTAACCTTAATTATTTCACCCCTCCTTTGAATATGAACTTCAACCTAAGGGTTTGTCACTTGGCAAGGAAAATTAGTACAAACTCATCCCACCAATTGCTTAAGCTCGACTCTCCTGTGAAGATAATAATATTCGGCCAATTATGGAAGAAAGTGTACATCTGCAAATCCAATCACAAGGCCAATAATCTTGGCAAACAAATATGGTTAGATATTCATGAAAAAACAATAGGAAATAGCTCTACTAGGGTGACAATGAAATTTACTGAAGATAGAGAAATCTAACTAGGGTGGCAAGAGATCCACTAAAGCTAGTGTGAGGATCTCACTGGAAACCCAATAGCGACCTCACTTGAGCTCCTTCACCAATGACAAATGAAGTGATGGAATAGAATGATCAATCATTGAGCTCACTTCTCCTTTTATAACCATTCATTGAGACTTCTCCAAGCTTCTATATCTTCCTTACTATTATTTTATTGAAGAAGTCAATTTTCCCACCTAAATGATTTTTGCCCCCTTTTTAAAATAACAATAATTTGCCCCTTATTAATAATACTAATAATATCTAAGGTAATTGGGTAAAATTGCTTAGTAATTTCCCTCTTGCTAGCCTAAGGAAGATAATTAGGCTAACAGGATGGATATTTCCACATCCACAAAAATGTGGACATTATAGATAGTCATCAACTAGCCTCCCACTCTTGTAGTCATTAAAGATGGTGTTGCATATCACTGTGGTTCTACAAACTCTAATCGCCTTTCTTGGATTATAGAATATCAAGCATCATTCTTGGTCGACAACAAGGAATTTAATATATGTGGTAATGTCCCTACCCTCCTTTCATTTACCCTCATAGTTATTTATGTGGGAGCAAAGAGATTTAGCCTTTTTAACTATTGAGAGTGTGTCAAATTCATGAGAGATATCATAGTTAGATCACTAATGGAATGCCAAAGTAGAATGAGAAAGAGAGGTTATGTAAGGAAGGTCTAATGTGATAGTTCTTGCACCTAATAACAAGGGGAGTGCACATTATCAACTCTCCCTTCAAGTTGTTGCATGCAAAAGAACTAAGAGAGATGGCTAGTAGATGGGGAATTATACCTCCCTCTTTCTCTTTAAATCAATGTGACTAGTGTAGGACAAGGAGGGGGGGTGGCGGGCAGCTTTGACATCACTCAAATATATCCCCTTTAGGCATTTTCATGCTCACAAGGTGATGGAGGGGTGGGCTAAGCTAATCTCCTAAGAAATGAGGTTACCTTCTTTAATATTGAAGCCTTGATTCATCAATTCATCCATGATAAAGTTAATATCATGAACAAAATTGAAGAGAAATACATTGTGGAATTTATTGATAAACATTAATTCCTTAATAATTTTGTTGCTTGAAATATGGGTGCAAGCTAATGATGGTCTCTCATCACGTGTTAGTGGCAATGCAAACATGGAAAAACATCAAATCTATTAACTTGGAGGGATGATTTGAGATACTTTCACAATGATTTGAATATGGTGCCAATATACCAACTATGAGTTAAAGGATACACTTGGGAGCTCATGTGTCTTTGTTCAAGATGTTATTTGTGGCCTTAGATGCATGAATTGATGATGTTGTTTGTTGGCCTTGCTTATGGTTAGGGATGATGGTGCCACTAGATGGTTTTGAGCAGTAGGTATGTGCCCTAGGGTCTTGGAAATGATACTCACTAGTTGTAACATGTTCTAGGCATGCTTGGGGAGTTGGCTAAGCTCCCCCTTTTGCCCCCCACCGCACCCCCAATTTTCACATTTGGGGGCAGGAGCCCCCAACTAAAATTCTTGGGAGGGTCCTCGAATTTAAAGAGGGTCACCATTAAGAAAAATTACAATAGATTCCTTTGATATGAGAAGGCTTTGAGATAATGTAATCATGTTTAGCTAGAAATAAGAGAGGAGACAATTTTAGAGAGGGTCACCATTGAGAAGAAATTGCGGTGACATAGAAGTTCTAGGTCAGGCCAAGGAGAAAATTGCATAAGCTATGTAGAGATTGAGTTGTGTATTGGGCATTGATTGTGTTGCGTAGGTCCACATGGAGAATAGAAATGGAAGCAATCATGGAGCATATATGTGTGAATCCATTACAGCAAGAGGATGGTGGCATAAGCGTCTAGATAAGAATAAAAGAAACAAAAAAATAGTTTGGAAATGGAAACTTATAAATTATATGTAAATGGGCATACGACTGTAAAACATAGTTAGGCATGCATACCCATGCTACTAAATCCTAGACATGGACCTAGTTGGTGGCGGGGAGAGCATGTGGGTTTTCTATATTGGAACCCAATAATTTCCCAAAAAAAATCAAAGGGGGGATTGTTAGCTAAACATGACTTGGTAAAAGAGACAAGGTTGTTAGGTCAACAATGGTGGTTTTGGGCACCTGGTATTGGTGACTTGTGGCATCAAGCTCGTGATATTACATGTAGTTGGAACCTTTAAATGGCTTAGGGATTCTCCATTGTAATGTGCCAAAGTTGAGCAAGTGGAAGACTCACTTCATTGGATGCAGGATGTTGATCAAGTTGCTTGCATTTAAGCCAAAAGATCATAGATCTATTATTAGGTCAATTTTTCACTAGTTGGGATTTTCCAAAGTAAATCATGGTTTCCATGGTTTATGAGTGTTGTTGCTACATATGATTTGTTATCATTTATTTCTCTCGTAATTTTTATCTTGACATTTTTTTTAATTACTTCTATGCAGTTGAAGGGTTGTAAGATCATGAGACTTTGATAATATTAGGTCATTTTATAATCCACTCAAGTAATAAAAATATAAAATCCTTAAGCAATATTTTCCTAAAAAATGAAGTTGATACTCACTCATTACCCAAAAAATATAGTGTTGAATGAAGCAATGAAAGGTTATGTAGATTGGACCCTTAGGGGTAGCTCACTTGGCAAGACCATGTATGTAAAGTTATGTGAGTGTTGATATCCTTTTGTTATCATTTATTTCTCTCGTAATTTTTATCTTGACATTTTTTTTAATTACTTCTATGCAGTTGAAGGGTTGTAAGATCATGAGACTTTGATAATATTAGGTCATTTTATAATCCACTCAAGTAATAAAAATATAAAATCCTTAAGCAATATTTTCCTAAAAAATGAAGTTGATACTCACTCATTACCCAAAAAATATAGTGTTGAATGAAGCAATGAAAGGTTATGTAGATTGGACCCTTAGGGGTAGCTCACTTGGCAAGACCATGTATGTAAAGTTATGTGAGTGTTGATATCCTTTGTTCAAATACCACGTACGTAGAACCATGTGGCATCCTTTTGGAAATGCAAGTACCCCTAGAGGTTATAATGGTAGTGGTCAGAACCAGCCTTTGTCATGTGAGTAGATTGCAACATGATTATTCTAGGAGGATGGCCAATGATTGTTCTAGGAGGATGGCCAATGATTGTTCTAGGAGGATGGACATTCAAAGAAAAAGGAAGAAGGGTAGGGTTTGTGATTTGTACCAATGGTGGTACATGATTAGTCAATGATAGCACATGGATCTACCAAATACATGTTGGCAGTGTTCTTAACCCTTCCTATCTCAATTCCTCTCTTACTAGTGGTATTCAAGGATGAGATTAGACATCTTGGATTAGGTCAAGCTTCCCTTTGGTGTTGGGATTACTAACTCCTACGTTTCTTATGGATTATTATGTGATAGTTATGATCATATGAGTGGAAATGTGCTTGTTATTGCATTGGTCATTGTGATGTAGATTTTTCTTTATCTGAACAATATTATTGTGTGTTTTAGGAGCTTGTTAGATCTAGTTGGATATGGAATATCCATCCAATTAATTTAGCTTCTAAGTGTGTCGTTGAGATATTCTATAAACCAATTATTAAGATTTTAAGATAATGTGACTATTTTGAGACAAACATTCATGTATTTACATGTGTATAATTACATTGTTGAATAGATCACTTGACATACTTTTGCTGTGTGTGGAAACAATGTAGTTTTTTCACATGGTTAATACTCTATAAATAATCATAGGATTAATATAGGGAGAATGAGTGTTTTTCTACAGATATTTTTGTATGGCCCTAGTTTGTTTTCGGGATATTTTTTTTCCATCATTTTATTAGTGGAATTTTGTGATCTATTGCAACTATATTGTTGCTTACCATATACCTTGACGAAAAAATAAACCCATGAGTTCAATGAGTTCGCTAGTTTTAATGGGGTTTCAATCATTTATGCCATTGTACCAATCAACAATGTAATGGCTCACTATAAATTGATTTTCCAAGTTGGGTGTTGTTTCTTCCTACACCAATGACCTTGGTCACAATGCATATTAAATTCAAATTGGTAACTAAGTTGTTATATGTTTTGGCCAATCATGGATAGTTTCATTTACCAATGCTTGAAGGCTAGCACGTTTCTTATACCTAAAGTGTGATTATGTTGGTAAGGTGAGCAAAGAAAACTGATCACATTGTTCATGCATGTATCCTAAAGCTAATTATGTGTAAAGGAGAAGTGCTCAATGATAGTGGATGCCAATTGGATGTTGAGGATGATTTCCAAGTGTGGAAGGTATGGGAAATATATCATTGTTGGCTAATTTGGAGGTAGCGTATCAAACTATGGTGAAAAATGATGAGCTCAAAAGGCTATCCCTATACAAGTTTTAAATCCTTCCCAATCTTTAAGATGAAAGCAACAACATCTATCTCTTTAACCTCTTGTTTCGAGTTTGAAGCCTCAAAATCATTCTCTTGTTTTTCGTATGAATTACTATGTGATACTTATCATCATATAAATAGGTTGTGGTTTTTATTGCACAGATCAATGTAATATAAATTTTGGATCTACCCAAACAATATTTTTATATGTTTTAGGAGGTTGTTAGATCTAGTTAAATATAAGATATTCTCTCCAGCTAATTTAGCTTCTAAATTAGTGTGTGGTTGCAGCCATATTTTCTCTCGAATAAATGTCAATATGCTAATTCAATGTTTCTATCTTGAGATAAACATCCATGTATTTATATGCATATAATAACATCATTGAATAGAGTGGCTCAACCTAGTTTTGGTGTGTGTGGAAATGATGTCTACTCTTATTTACATGGTATCAGATTAAACACAGACCTAACTCTCTTATAAGAAGGGCATGTGATCATGGAAATTTTTTGACATGGTTAATCATTTCTATATATAGGATTAGCGTAGAGAGAAAGAGAATTTTCTACAAGTAATTTTATGTGGCCTTAGTTTTTCCGTGGGAGGAAATGTTATTTGTCCATCATTTCATTAGTAGAATTTTGTGTTCTATTGCAACTAGACTATTACTTTACATATTCTTTGGTGTCTAACTAAACCCATGGGTTACATGAGCCAATTGGTTTTAATGGGGTTCTAATTGGTCATGTTGTTGCACCTTTCAACAATGTAGTGACACTTTGTAAATTGAAATGCTAAGTTGGGTGTTATTTCTTCCTACACCTACAGCCTTTGTCACAATGCATATTGGAAGCCATTTTGATTATCTAATTATTAAATGTTTGGGCTAGTTATCAATAGTATCATTTAGTAATGGTTGAAGGCCAACATTTCTTGGACCTAATGTGTGAATATGGTGTTGAGATGAGGAAATATGATTGATGGTGTTGCTCATGCATGTAGACTAAACATGCTTCTGCATGAACAAGGAGTGTCTAACCACTAATGGGTGCAAATAAGTTGTTGCGCATGATTTCCAAGTGTGGAAGCTAATGATAAGATGCATTGTTTCCTACTTTAAAGGTAAAGAAGAATTAGAAGCATGAAATGCTACCCCAAAGTGTGATTTAAGTCATTCCCAATTTTCATAGATGAAGGCAAGGGCATATATCTCTTTAACCTCTCGGTTTGGGTTCAAATCCTTAGTGATTACTAGGTTGTCATGGGGAATAACATGTGGGGCGTTATCGCCTAATTTTTAGGTTTAGAGCCCTATAATCGACCTATCATAAAGCTCATATTCACCGAGTACTTGAAGCTAATGAGGAGGTGGCTACAATGCCAAGGCTACTAAGCACAATGCAAATAAAGTTGTGACTTCTCAAATATCATCAAGATTATCCTTATCAAGGTAAATAATTATATTATTACAAAATGTTAAAATAGCTTAACTACCTGATTATGAACTCATATAAAGACTGATGGATTGGTTATATGAGAAGAAGTGGACCAATTCTTTTGAAAAATATGAAAGTGAATCATAACTACCTTCCAAAGAGATGTAACTCTTAAACTTGAGTACATAATAAGGTTGAGCTTGCATTGGAGAGATCTCATCTTTTGTATTTATTGTGTAAAATTTATTCATATTATTTATGATCAACATTTATCTTGTAAGTAATATTAAGTTAATGGATATTATTTAATTAATAATATTTATCATTCCAATTGTATGAAGTTCTCAAATGAATAAGCTTTTGTTTTTAATTTATAAGATCAAGAAATGACAATTACATTAGAATTCACATTATAGATATTTAATATAATGATATTATTAATGGTATAATATTTATAAATAGAGTATTAAGTTATGTGGGTTTGATAGGGAGGCAAATTTCATAATTAAATGTGTTTAAGTGAAAAAAAAATGAGATGAGTGACCTCCCAAAAAAAATTGATTACTAGATGTAGGCCTTAAATAAATGTTATATCGGTGGTATATGATTCATATAACAGTTTCAATCACATTTCTTAATACTTGTAAGCATCACTTCCCTAATCGGTGCATTATGAAGAGAGGGGAGGGGTCTCGGACTTTGTGCCCACCATCTTCGTTGGAATAATTGTGCATTGATGAGTGGAAAACGCACTTGGCACCTCGCATGCATGAGTATGCAACCCTCCAGTTGGAAAAGGGGATATGAATTTATGGGGATGAAGGTCAGAGGAATTTGTGAAATCTGAGATGGGGGAATTGGGAGTCCCTTGTCGTCTTGGTTCAGTAGTCGTGTAGTACATGTCAATGGTGAATCTTTGGTTAAGAGGGTGAGTCCCTAGTTGTTGTGGCATAGGATTATGATAGGTCTTGTTGGGGGTGAGTTCTTGTTTCAGAAGGGAGCCCTGGAGCCTCAAGCCTCCATAATTTGGCTGCCTAATGAGATTTTCTTTGTTCGGACGTGTCCATGTGAGGTGAATGTGGTTTTTTGTGGTAATTTCTTGTTAGTGTTTGGGAGTGGTAAGTCTTGTGTACTTCTTTTGGTCTTAACTTGTTCAAAAGTAAATGGCTTATGTATTTTTTATGGGAAAATAGTAATTCGGGGTTTAGTGTCTCAGTTGTTGATTGTGTCTTATTCTGGGGTCTTTAGAGGGTTTGTGACTATGGTTAGGCCTTGGATGTTGGCTCTATATTTTCTCAAAGAAGTTGGAATTGGGGTTTTGATTCCAAGGGTGGTTTGGGTACTAATGGTAGCAAATTTTACCTTGTGTTATGGGCTGAGTCTAGTTATTGGTCTTTGGTGTTTTGAGTGTTATAGTGTCTTGGTCCTAGGGTCTTGTTTGGTGTGCTCAATCATAAAGGGGGTCGATTATGTAGTTGATAAGGAGTTTTCCATCTCTTTGCTTAGTGGTTTTGCATCAGAAGTTGTTTCTTGTGTTTCATGTTTTTGTGGCAAAGTTATTTGGTGGTACCCAGGTCTTAACAAGGTCAAGTTGAGTCAAATTTTTTGTCCCTTTGTAGGTAAAGGCGACCCTTTCAAGGAAGTGGAAGTTCACTCCTATGTTTCTACGATGCCACCCAAGCAGAGAGGGAGAAGCAAGAGGGGAGGAGGAGGAAAATATCAGCCAAGCCAAGGGGGTGCTATGTTTTTTTCTCATGACTTTGTGGCATCCTATTTCAATGTCATTCCTCTTGAGACTCGCCAAGGGATTTGTGAGTTGGAGATTAAATAAGGTGAAGAGATACAATCTCTCTCATACTTGGAATTGTTAGAGGACATGTCAAGTTGGCTTCCATACCCTGGCAATACCAAGGGAAGGCACAAGCGGTACCTGAATTCAGTGGCACTCCATTGTGTTAGTGTCAGTCTTGTTCCCCTTGCCACCTGGATCAAATGTGATTTTACTATGCTTGTCGAGACTATCAAAATCAAATTTTTTATGTTATGAGGTTTACACAGCAAAATTTGGTCATTGTTTGGTCAGTCTAAAGATGAAGTCAATCTTTTGGAAATTCACTCATGCTGGTCACCTATCACATTTTATGGAGGTGTCACAATAAAAATGGGTTATTCATCATCATCATTCCATTTGGTCTCAGGTCATTCATTAGGTCGCTAGGGTTTCCAAGGTCCATCATTTTCATGAATAAAACCAGCAGTGAATAAAACATGACAAAGAACTCTTGGGAATTGATTTTTGAATTTTCACACATTCCTCATACTCTCATGTTCAAAAAGTTCCAGAAGAAGGAGTTCCAACACTCAGGAAAGTAAAAGGTAGCTCAAGTTTTCAGTGGTAAAGGTAACTCTGTTTTCATAAAGTGAAAAATTAGTTTTTAAAGGAGGGTGGGTCCCATTTCTTTTTAAAAAAGTGAAGTAACTTTCCCTATATAAACTCAAAAGCCCCCAAACTCCTTCATTTACCTCCTATTCACTCTTTGTTATCGAGCTATCCCATCCAAGAGAGAAAAAAAGTCAGTTTCCTAGGAAAAATTGACAAAAAAATTTAGGTGCTGCACTTAGAAACACTGCGCTGCACTCAAGAGGTCAATGCTGCGCTTAGAAAAACTGCACTGCACTCAGGAACAATGTGCTATGTGCAGGACAGAGTGCCCAGAAATTGTTCAAAACTCTCCCAGATCTCATTTTTTGACTTGCAAGCTTGATTTTATTGACTTCTAAGCCAAGGGACAAGTAAGTACACCATCATTATCCCTCATTTGCTTTTCCAAATTCATCTCATGTCAATGATTCTTCAAATTAGGGTTTGTAGTGAAATTTGCATGGGAAATGATAGGGTGAAAATGGCCATCTTTATTTTTGGTTTCTAAAACATGTAAAATGATATCCTACACCTGAATACATGTTTAATAAACCATTTTAACCATTTAACCCACCTCAAAACAAAGTTTTAACACTCAAAAAGTAAAACCCTAGCTCATTCCTAGAGGTTTTTGAGAAAGTTTCATTATAAACCATGTTGTTTCTCCTTGCAAGCAAATCATTCTTCCATTGTTTCTCCACTCACTTTCATCAACTTCCAAAGTCCATATTCACCTTTCCCAAGACTCCTCCATCATTTTGTCAAAAACCACCTTCATATCACTTCATTTCCATTCACACCTCACACTTTATTTTTTGCTGCCTGCTGCTAGGATTTTGTGTCATCATGGAGGTAGAATCTTCGCCAGAGAGAAAAAGACAACATAAAGGAGGGACGATCCTCATATATGAGCCATTAGACTGCAATGCAATCAACTCCTATCCTTTCATCAAACAATGCTTCGAAGATGTACATTGCCTGGAACTTTGCAAAAGAGTGAGCGAAGTGGGATTCCATGAACAATTAACAAATTGGGTGGCAACTCAGCTGAAAGGTGAAACTGCTGTCATCGCTGGTGTTGAGTTCATTTTTTCAATGACCTCCATCTCACTTGCAACAAGGTTACCGAACAATGGCGAATATTGGTTTAAAGGAATGAGCCTAGATCTTGAATACTACAAGCATTTTTTAAGACGCCATACAGAGAAACACATACTCACCTTATGCCTTTCAGATATTTATTGGAGAAATATGCCCCTTTGATGAAGACTGTCATGAAGTTCTTCACTTGTGAAGGTAGATTCTCTAGGTTGTATGCTTATCATATTCCCCTCTTGATGCATTTCACCTCTCAAAAGCCACTCAACATGTGTAACTATCTATCCAGGAGCATTTCCAAAATGTCTGAAAAAATATAATTGAAGGACAAAGAGCACTCTCCAAGCTTGTTTCATCACAGTCTAATCAAAACCATTGTCCTTTACCAGCTGACAGAGAAAGTTATGGCTTGGGAAGCCTTTTCGGAAACAGCCCTAAAATGGCATGAAGCAAATGCAGCATCTCAATCTCCTAGTGTGCCAAAAAAGCAAACAGGGGAGGAGTCCTCTAACAAAACAATGGAGAAGACTCAGCTACCCAAACCTGAGGTGACTAAAGTGTATAAAAAGGGATAGAAGCTTGTGTTTTCTTCTCATGGAGAGAAAGGGGCCAAGCCTTCTTCATCGACAAAGCAGGAACCAACAGCAAAAGAGAAAGACACAGTTGAGCATGAGTTTGAACTGGTTGATTCAAAGGCTGAGGATCAGACTTCAAACATGCGACAGACAATCAGGGATAAGGACTATCAAATCAAGGAGCTAACAATCAATTTGGAAAGAGCAAAATATGTCATATCATTCCTTGAACAGGAAAATAGTCAGCTCAAAGCAAAGGAGTTGATCCTAGAAAAGGAAAAAGCCAAGTTATTGCAGCAAGTTGGCAAAGGCAAGGAGATCAAAGAATCAAGCGAACCTGAAGCATCAAATGGGAGAGGAAAGAGGAAAAGACCAAGAACAAGAGGCCTCAAGAAAGCTTTTCAAGAAGAGTAAGAACACATTCTGCTGAATGAAAACCTTGACCTAGAGGATAGGATTTCCCTTAAGGTTCATCAAGATAAGGAATATTGGCTAAATAGGGTAAATGAACACTTGGAGAAGCTCCTTGAGAAGGCAAATAGGGATAATTAGTTTCTCAGACACATGGTGCACCACTACCAAGCTCAAAACATGATCGCCAATGTCAAAGTAAAGCAACTTGAAAATAAGCTCAAGGAGGCCAAAAAAGACCAAAAAGATGAGGGAAACTTGGAGATGCTTGCTGAAGCATCTATGAAGCTTTAACAAACATGTTTTTACACCTTCCATCCAATTTTGAGCAAATTCTGAGCACATTAAGTTTTTTGAGAAATTTTGGTCTAAATTCAGGCGCTGCGCTTTTCCCTCAGGCCTCCATTTGAGGAAAGGTCCACATTTTTGGAAAGCTCTTGCCATCCTCTAAAAACCCATTTTCTCAGATTTTGCAGAGGTGGTTCAGTTTTGGAGAAAAATGCAAAAAAGTGGCAAAAAACTATCATTCTGGACCATTTTTTGACAGGCTATGCACTTTTGGAGTGACCTTGGGCGAATGAATATTTGAAGGCCTTCCCATGGTCCAAATTCAAAAATTCAAATTGTTCTAAAAACTAGACTTGAAGGTCTAGTTGACCGTTCTCTCAATTTTACATTTTGACCCCTGGAAGACACTTGAAAATCAGCTCAAATTCGGTGCTGTGCTTTTGCACTTTTATGTGTTTTAACTTGTAAATCTCACTGTCTAAAATTTCTAATTTCTAGTTTGACCTAGTCAAAGTCAAGATTCTCTATGTAATGGCACTAATTTCGATGCTAGGTGATGTAGGCATGAATAAATGTACATCATAGGTTGTTTTTGATGTTTATTAGGACTCATAAAAGAAGCAAACTCCTAAACAAACTCTCCATGAAGTGTTTTAGTTTTACCTTCTCACTCTCACGTGTTGGTTGAGAGAATCCTGGAGTCAGTTCCTCCACCAAGCAATTCGACTTCTGAAGGTGGGAAAGTGGTCTAGGAGAGTCTATATAAATCATTTCTCTTGAGGAGAAGAGGGTTGAACTTTTTGTGAAGGAAGCTTGCATGTAATCATCTTTTCAGCTAATACAGAAACATGTTGCAGCTATTTTCAAGGAACTCTATCCCAGTGAGTTCATGGTGCTTGTACTTCATTATTTAGGTTTTCTAATGGTCTAAACATCTTTATCTACATTATATCTCTTCTTTCTATGGATTCCTTACAATAAAATACACAAAATTCTTGTTTTTCAAGATCTGTTATCTGGTTTTCATAGTTATGTGTATGTCTTCCTAAGCTAATGAAATCATGTTTACTTATGCTCATTAGTTTCTTCCACACTATATCCTCTATACTACACTGACAATATTCAAAATACGCCATGGCTTCTGATATCTAGCTCCTTCTCATATTTGCTCATGCAGTCCTATAACCTGGACCTATTTGTGGCTCCAAACCCTAAGTTCAACAAATCCTAAAACTCAAATTTTCACCAACAAATAAACTAATACACATATCTAGCATAAAATTCATTTGCTTTAAAGTCATATCACTGATAAGAGACTTAGAGAGATCCCTCTCATGCTCAGTAGGGCTAGCTACTGAGCTGAAGTGGTTTGAGGTTACCCTTCTCGATTTCCTTTTCAGCCTAGGAGATTGTAAGGACTAACACATTGGAAAATGAAAATGCTTTTGGGGTTGGTTTTAAGAGGCAAACACGTGGAAAAATATAACAGCTTTGTTTTTATTGAAGACGTGAAAAGAAAATTAAGGAAATTGAGGTTCTATGTGGACAATATAGCGACCAACCTTATGCATGTGGAAAGTCACATACTCTGTGATTCAAAGGGCGGGGAGGGGGGGGAGGAATTAGATTCCCTGAGTTCTAATGCATGGGTTCTAGCCAATATCTCTTCGTCATAGAATGATTAGCATGGGTAAAAGGTGGTGAGTGAATCTTGGGTCTTCCTGTTGGTTTTGATGAGGCTTGTGGCAATATTCTTATCTTCGGATGACAACAACTTAGATGGCTCGTGACCGTGGGTTTCAAATTTTTGCTTCTAGTCTCAAGTTTCAGTATCTAAGGACGGTTTTTGCTTCCAAAGTGATAAAAGGATGATGCTCAACAATTGGTGTGAAGCTTTGGGTGAAGGAGTGTCGCTCCTTTTGTTGGTGTTGAACAATTATGACGTGTGGACCGATGATTTTCATGGTGCGACATTTGAGCTGACTCCCTATGGTCTTTTTATGGCAGTAGAGTCAAGCCCGGAGCCTTGACTCATAGCTCTGTACTGGGCTCCTTAGGCAGTCTTTCAATATGTAAAGTGTTTTCCTTATCTATATCAAAATTGGGGAATATGTGTCTAGTTTCAATATCTATATAGAAACATAAATCAAGATGCTCTTCCTTCCTTTGAATGATTAAATACCTATAATGTACTTGTATTTAATATATATACTTATAAACATCACTCGCAATACCATGATTATGAAATAAATTATATATATATATATATATATATATATATATATATATAAAAAAAAAAAACCCATAAATGTACATATTAGTGGAGCTCTGTCATTGGTGAAATTAAGATAAATAAAATCACAAATGGACAACCTTAGTGGAGATCTCTCACTTTGAAATGTCTGCTCCTTACATCCCGTGTCCCTTCCCTCCTTGTCAGATTTGATAGATGGGAGGACGTCCCAAGGAAAGGAACGGTGAATCAGGGCAGAATTAGGGATTTCAAGTAGGAAGGTCCCCGCATGTACGTGTCCTTTTCAGTTGCATGTTATGTCGAGACTTGGTCTTCGGAAACCTAGGGACTTGGTTTGTACACAATCACCATGTCAATCATTAATTCCCCATGTGAGGTTTACCACTATGCAACGAATTATTAAAAAAAATTATAGATTAGTTTTTAGTGTGATTTTTTGAAATGTTTTTGGATTTATTTTCTGATTTAATTTTTTTAGAATTTGGTAGGGATATATTGAAATCACAATTTTGATTAGTGAATTATTTATAATTAAATTATCGAAATCACAGTTTTGATAGATAAACTATTCACAATTGAAATGTCAAAGGCGTTAAATATATATATGTAGTCAAAAAAACGGGTTTAAAAACTCCAAAAAATTGCACATTACATTTTTTATTTGTGTTACTATGATAACATTGGTTGTAGGACAATGGTTGCACTCTAAGTAATTCCATTACAGCGTAAGCATTGCCATGATAAATGACCTTTAGTATTTTGGTATTTTATGAATATTTATAATTATTTTGTTTCTATTTTGGAATAGAGTTTTAAATTATAATTGATGTGTAGTATTTTGGTATTTTATGAATATTTATAATTATTTTGTTTCTATTTTGGAATAGGGTTTTAAATTATAATTTAATTATTTAATAATCATTAGATGAATAATAGAGATTTAACCTATATTAAATATTCTAGAATATTTTTTTAATAGTAGTTATATAGTGAAAATTGAGATTTATCTTCAAAATAGTTATGTCATTTCTACCCTTATAATTAAATTGATTAATTAAAATAAATGTCATATTAAATGAGTTATGGTTTATTGGGTATGTAGTATTGATAAGCCATGTACTTGTTGATATTCTGATAAATCACATTATTGATTCATGATATTGTAATAGAGCCTATTTATATGTTGAAAATCTCTATGATTAAAAATCTTGTTAGATGATTTTTTAAATATAGATATGTTTAATTCATATAATAATTCTTTTTATAATTAATAATAATAAGAATAAATATTAAGACATTCGATTATTCCACCTTATTCCACCTTGTATAATAGAATAACGTTGAGATTTTAATGAGTGGAACATACTGTTATTGAAATTTCTAATATAAAGTGTTGTTGCATTCTTAATTTCTCAATAATAATCAGTAATCTTAATTGGAAAGTAGATTTAGTAATCTTAATTGGAAGGTAGATTTAGTAATCTTAATTGGAAGGTAGATTTGAAATATTTTGGAATTTTAATTGAGTCGAACTAGTTGGAGAAACTCAACTACTGGACTTCATGTCTATCAAATTTGTAAAATATATTCCAAAATATATAGTATATACAAGTGTTTGACATTGTAAAATAGTAGGCATGCCTTCAAATTTTCTCTCATCAATGAATTTATATGAAGCTTTGTGAATAATTTATCCTTTTTCTATATGGACAAGGTCCTATAAATGATTCACCCATATGAAAAAAAAAAAACAAATGCATATTTGCTTCCAAGATTTTGATATTCTATTTAACAATAAACATTATTTAAATAACTAAAAATATATATTAACCACTAACCTACACAAATCAACTAAATTAAAAACCTTATCCAAACCATCCTTGACATCCTCGCACCCAAATACTGGTCTATTCTCCAAAAACTTCTAAACACTGTTATCCATTTTTCTCTCCTTAAAAACCTCATCCAAAGATTAAGATAATATCACTTTCTCCTAGACACCCCAAATGCGTGTCTACCTTACCAAAGACTCATGAATATATCTTATTATCCATGTATCACCTCCTTTAATTTAAAAAATATATGTTTATTAAGTGTAATATTAATTTTTCAAAAGTTTAAAATGGACTCTTAAAAGGTTGGAGTTTTTTGTTTTTTTAAGTAATAATTAAAAGAAAATAAATTTGGTATCGTATATTGTTCTTGTTTATCAAGTATAATATTAATTTCTCAATTAAATTTTCGGAGTTTTCCAAATTTTTATATAAGCAATAATTAAAAAATAATAATTTATGATTATATGATGAAATATAAAATTGGTTAATTGAAATTAAATTTGCATCATATATATTTTTTTTAAAGAAAATATATATTAATATTATATATCAATTTTTTTCCAAAAATTTATAAATTTATTATTTATGATTTTTTAAATTTTAAATATAAATTAGAAAAATATTATTATTATTATTATCTAATTTTAAGGTCAGAGTTAAGTTGAACTAAATTGGTGTATGAGACCCCTTGTTTGTGGGACAAGAGATCCACCTCCACGCAATGATTGATATCAAATTGGTGTATGAGACCCCCTTGTTTGTGGGACAAGGGACCCACCTCCACGCAACGATTGATACCAAATTGGTATATGAGACCCCATTGTTTGTGGGACAAGGGACCCACCTCCATGCAAGGATTGATACCAAATTGGTGTATGAGACCCCCTTGTTTGTGGAACAAGGGACCCACCTCCATGCAGCAATTTGACTGCTAAGTCTACGAAGGCATACATAGTCTACTCCCCTCTGGTTTTGAACTTGTGACCTCTTAGGAGGAAACACATGCTCATAACCATTAGGCCCACTCAAGTTGTATAAAAACATTGTAAAAAATAAAATTTAAGTAGAAATATGTATAGGCTATTAATTTAAGTTTTGTTGGAGTGATAATATATGTATTGAATTTAATTAAGATTGATATCAAGGTTTAATTTTATTCTTAGTAAACTTAGGGTTGCGGGGAGGCCCCTTCCAAATCTGCTCCCAAAGCGCGCTTCAAGTAAGAGCACACAAAAAAAAAAGTGTTCCCTCGTTTTCTTCGCAAAAAAAAATAAATCACAAAGATATTCCAAAAGCAAATTTGTTTTAAAGAAACAAGAGTTTTTGAGTGGGGCAGCCTAATATTCAAGCCTATGGCCCTTGTATTGATATGCAATTCATGCAAATGTAAAATTCTTAAAGTAAAAGTGGCATTCTCCTTTATCTTTTATTTTCATCATTTTACTTACATTTTTAACATTACCATGAAATGACTCAAGATGTTTGAGAGGGGTTCTGAACTCATTGGATTTCATATGGAGAAAGTAGAATTTTGGATCTCACTCAAAATCCAGTAGACTTATAAGTTTTTCAAGATTTCGAGATTGGGGAGATTTCAATGTTTCCATTGGATTTTATCATGTACTAGGGTATGGAACTCGTACTTAATCAAGAACAACAACCTCTCTATGTACTTTGATGTTAGTGGCATTGGCTGTCAAACTCCTCTATCATGACCCTACTAAAAATGTATCCATCACTAAAACAAAATCTTGACTTGACATGCTATGTTTCTTCTATATTATGCTAATGCTTAGAGGGTGATATTAATGAAAAAGATCCCAAGATAGGCAATGATTTTGAGGATATGTAGTATTTGTTGTAGCATTATTTTTTTTGGATGTTAGAGGTCATCTAGAGCCTATTTGTTAATGTATTTTCGGTTCATATATGGATTGCACTCGATGTTATTTTGGTTATGTGCACCATTACATGCTATATAAATGAGAACTTGTAACTTGTGGACATGTGGTTGATGAAGATTATAACTTCTAGATTATTGATGTTATATCGTTTAACCCATGTTTTTATGTTTTTTATATCTAATTCATCATTCTACATGCTTTTGTTGAAATGTATGCATCAAAATATATAAAAATATATATTATATAAAAATTCGCTCCTGACCCAAGAGCTTTTGAAAATGTCGCTCCCCGCTTCCTTTCCCGCTCCCAAACAGCCCTAGGTAAACTAAGGGAGAGTCCAATCCAATAGGTACTTCAATTTTTCAAAAAATTGAAAGGTTGCTTGAAATGTTGAAATCTACCATATTACCATTTATCACATGCAAGAAATATAGTGTAATGTACCTAGCCAAACTACAAGGAATTTGTGCTGCACAATTTCAAACTCGTCAAGCAAATGTTTCCAAAAATATTTATAGATTTATGTGACACCTCTCTTCAAATAATTTGAGTGCAAACATAGTCATTCTACTCAAGCAAGTAATACAAAGAATTTGTATGCAAACTCGAGCAGGAACAATTTGAGGCAAAGAAGATATTTTTAGTGAGAGAACATGCCAATATTACAAATGCCTACACCTAGAAGTTACATTCTCTTTCAAAATACTATTTTTCGACTTCTTTAGGAAGTTGCTACAAGCATAAGATCATTAACAACAAGCTGCTACAAGCACCATGACAATTCAACCTCCATGGAAAGAGCAACTACAAGCCAATGAATGTTTGGCCTCCTTAAAATAAAGGCTAAAATGTCCCTCCTTTAGTGGAAGAATCAGATCTGGAATCAATGGATATCCTTGGCATAAACTAACACAATTCCATGAGGAATGTCACATGGTATCTCTCAATAAATCAACTGCTTCCATCTCAATTAACATGTACTAGAACACTGGAGATAATTAAATGATGGGTCTGGAGCTTCAATTCTGGAAAAGCTCTCAAACAATTTGATTCTCCTTAATGAGACCACAATTTTGGCCCTATGGATTCTCTAAAAGATACACCCAACAATTCATAATTTGGTTGCCTTCTCTTAACATGGATTTCGAACTTCTGAGGAATTTGGTTGCCTTCCCTTAGCAAAGATCTCGAATTTCTGAGGAAGATCACTGAGGAATATATGAAAGGAATCCCCATGGATCTGTTGAGAATAATCTCAACCTCAAATCTGATCCTCCTGGTGTGTGCTTCCTCAATGCAAAGAATTATATTCGACCCTCTTAAATTTAATTATTTCACTCCACCATTGAATATGAACTTTGGCCTAAGGGTTTTTCCCCTGGCCAATGGAAATTAGTACCAACCCAACCCACCAATTGCTTAAGCTTAGCTGTCTTAGGAAGAATAACATTTGGCCAATTGTGGAAGAAAGAGTAAACCTACAAATCCAATCACAAGACCAATAATATTTGCAAACAACTATGGTTAGATATTCAGGAAAGAACAATAGGAAATATCTCCACTAGGGTGACAATTAAATTTAACAAAGATAGAGAAATCTAACTAGAGTGGTAAGAGATCCACTGAAGATAATGTGAGGATCTCACTGGAAACCCCCGGTAGCAAAATCACTTGAGCTCCTTCACCAATGACAAAGGACATGATGGAATATAATGCTCAATTATTGAGCTCCTTTCTCCTTTTATAATCATTCATTGAGACTTCTCCAAGCTTCTAGATCTTCCTTTAATATTATTTTAGTGAAGAAATCAATTTTCCCACCTAAATGATTTTTGCCCCTTTTTTAAAATAATAATAATATTCCCTTTATTAATAATACTAATAATATCTAAGCTAATTGGGTAAAATTGCTTAGTAATTTCCCTCTTTCTAGCCTAAGGAAGATAATTAGGCTAACAGGATAGATATTTCCACATCCATAAAATCGAGGACATTATAGATAGTCGCCAACTAGCGTCCCACTCTTGGAGCCATTAAAGATGGTGTTGCATATCATTGTGGTTCTACAAACTCTAATCGCCTTTCTTGTATTATAGCATATCAAGCATCATTCTTGGCTGACAACAAGGAATTTAACATATGTGGTAATGTCCCTACCCTCCTTTCATTTACCCTCATACTTATTTATGTGGGAGCAAAGAGATTTAGTTTTTTTAACTATTGAGAGTGTGTCAAATTCATGAGAGATATCATAGTAAGAACACTAATGGAATTCCAAAGTAGAATGAAAAAGATAAGCTATGTAAGGAAGGTCTAATGCAATATCTCTTGCACCTAATAACAAGGGGAGTACACATTATCAGCTCTCCCTTCAAGTTGTTGCATGAAAAAGCACTAATAGAGATGGAAAGTAGATGGGGAATTAGACCTCCCTCTTTCTCTTTAAATAAATGTGACTAGTGTAGGACAAGGAGGGGGGGGGAGGGGCGGCGATTTGGCACCACTCAAATTTATCCCGCTTAGGAATTTTCATGCTCATAAGGTGAGGAGGGGTGGGCTAAGCCGCTATCCTAAAAAAATGCAGTTACCTACCTTAAGATTGAAGCCTTGATTCACCAATTCATCCATGATAAACTTATTATCATGAAGAAAATAATTGCATTGCTTAAAATATGTGTGCAAGCTAATGAGTGTCTCTCATCACGTGTTAGTGGCAATGCAAACATGGAAAAACATCGAATCTATTAACTTGGATGGATGATTTGAGATACTTTCACAATGAATTTGAATATGGTGCCAATATACCAACTAAGAGTTAAACGATACACTTGGGAGCTCATGCGTCTCTGTTCAAGGTGTTATTTGTAGCCTTAGATATATGAATTGAAGGTGTTGTTTATTTGCCTTGCTTATGGTTAGTGGTGATGGTTCCATTAGATGGTTTTGAGCAATAGGTATGTGCCATAGGGTCTTGGAAATGATATTCACTAGTTGTAACATGTTCTAGGCATGCTTGGGGAGTTGGATAAGCAACCCCCCCCACTCCACACGCAAGAGCTCCCAACTAAAATTCTTAGGAGGGTCCTCGAATTTAAAGACGGTCACCATTAAGAAAAAATTACAATAGATTGCGTTGATATGAGAAGGCAGTGATAGAGTGTAATCATGTTTAGCCAAAAATAAGAGAGGAGACTCAATTTTAGAGAGGGTCACCATTGATAAGAAATTGCGATGACATAGAAGATCTAGGTCAGGCCAAGGAGAAAATTGCACAAGCTGTGTAGAGATTGAGTTGTGTATTGGGCATTGATTATGTTGTGTAGTTCCACATGGAGAATAGCAATGGAAGCAATCATGGAGAATCTTTGTGTGAATCCATTATAGAAAAAGGATGGTGGCATAAGTGTCTAGATAAGAATAAAAGAAAAAAAAATTACTTTGGAAATGGAAACTTATAAACTATATGTAAATGGGTATACGACTGTAAAACCTAGTTAGGTATGAATACCCATTCTACTAAATTCTAGACATAGACCTAGGTGATGGGGGGAGAGAATGTGGGTTTTCTAGATTGGAACCCAAGAATTTCCCAAAAGAAAATTAAAGGGGGGATTGTAAGCTAAACTTGACTTGGTAAAAGAGACAAGGTTGTTAGGTCAAAAATGGTGGTTTTGGGCACTTGGTATTGGGGACTTGTTGCATCAAGCTCGTGATATTACATGTAGTTAGAACCTTTAAATGGCTTAGGGATTCTCCGTTGTAATGTGCCAAAGTTGAGCAAGTGGAAGGCTCACTTCATTGGATGGGGGATGTTGGTCAAGTTGCTTGCATTTAAGCCAAAAGATAATAGATCTATTATTAGGCCACTTTTTCACTAGTTGGGGTTTTCCAAAGTAAACCATGGTTTCCATGGTTTATGAGTGTTGTTGCTATACATGATTTGTTATCATTTATTTCTCTCGTATTTTTTATCTTGACATTTTTTTAGCTTCTATGCAGCTGAAGGGTTGTAAGGTCATGAGACTTTGATAATATTAGGTCATTTTATAATCCACTCAAGTAATAAAAATATAAAATCCTTAAGCAATATTTTCTTGAAAAATGAAGTTGATACTAAATCATTACCCAACAAAATAGTGTTGAATGAAGCAATGAAAAGTTATGTAGATTGGACCCTTGGGGGTAGCTCAATTGGAAAGACTGTGTATGTAAAATTTTATGAGTGATGATATTCTTTGTTCAAATACCATGTACATAGAACCATGTGCCATCCTTGTGGAAATGCAAGTACACCTAGAGGTTATAATGGTAATGGTCAGAACCATCCCTCTATGATGTGAGTACATTGCATCAAGATTATTCTAGGAGGATGGATAATGATTGTTCTAGGAGGATGGGCATTCAAAGAAAAATGAAGGGTAATGGTTTGTGGGTTTTCACCGATGGTGATTCATGGTTATTCAATGGTAGCACATGGATCTACCAAGGGCATGTTGACAATGTCCTTAACCCTTCCTATCTCAATTCCCCTCTTACTAGTGGTATTCAAGAATGAGATTGGACAGGTTGGATTAGGTCAAGCTTCCCTTTGGTGTTGGGAGTACTAACTCCTACTTTTCTTATAGATTATTGTGTGATAGTTATGATCATATGAGTGGCAATGTGCTTGTTATTGCATTGTTCATTATGATGTAGATTTATCTTTATCTGAACACTATTATTGTGTGTTTTAGGAGCTTGTTAGATCTAGTTATATATGGAATATCTCTCCAACTAATTTAGCTCCTAAGTGTGTCGTTGAGATATTCTATAAACTAATTATTAATATTTTAAGATACTGTGACTATTTTGAGACAAACTTTCATGTATTTACATGTGTATATTATTACATTGTTGATTAGATCACTTGACATAGTTTTGGTGTGTGTAGAAACAATGTAGTTTTTTGACACGGTTAATAATATGTAAATAATGATAGGGTTAATATAGGGAGAATGAGTGTTTTTCTACAAATATTTTTGTATGGCCCTATTTTTTTTGGGATATTGTTTTTCCATCATTTATTAGTGGAAGTTTGTGATCTATTGCAACTAGATTGTTGCTTAACATATACCTTCACCAAAAAATTAACCCATGAGTTGGATGAGTGCACCAGTTTTGATGGGGTTACACTTATGCCATTATACCAATCAACAATGTAGTGGCTCACTAGAAATTGATTTTCCAAGTTGGGTGTTGTTTCTTCCTACACCAATGACTTTGGCCACAATGCATTTTAAAATTCAAATTGGTAATTGAATTGTTACATGTTTTGGCCAATCATGGATAGTTTCATTTACCAATGCTTGAAGGCTAGCACACTTCTTATACCTAAAGTGTGAATATGGTGCTAAGGTGAGTAAATAAAACTAATCACATTTCTCATGCATGTATCCTAAAGCTAATTATGTGTAAAGGAGAAGTGCTCAATGATAGTGGATGCCAATTAGATGTTGAGGATGGTTTCCAAGTGAGGAAATTATGGGAAAGGTATCATTGTTGGCTACTTTGGAGGTAGCGTATCAAGCTATGGTGAAAATTGATGAGCTTGAAAGGCTATCCCTATACATGTTTTAGATCCTTCTCAATCTTTAAGATGAAAGCAAGAGCATCTATCTCTTTAACCTCTTGTTTCAAGTTTGAAGCCTCAAAATCATTCTCTTGTTTTTCTTATGAATTACTTTGTGATACTTATCATCATATAAATAGGTTGTGGTTGTTATTTCATAGATCATTGTGATATAAATTTTGGATCTGCCCAAACAACATTTTTATATGTTTTAGGAGGTTGTTAGATCTAGTTAAATATGAGATATTCTCTCCAACTAATTTAGCTTCTAAATTAGTGTGTGGTTGCAGGCATATTTTCTCTCGAATAAATGTCAATATGTAAGTCTTGAGATAAACAATCATGTATTTATATGCATATAATAACATCAATGAATAGAGTGGCTCAACCTAGTTTTGGTGTGTGTGAAAATGATGTCTACTCTTATTTACATGGTATCAGATCAAACATGGGCCTAACTCTCTGATAAGAAGGGAGTGTGATCATGGAAACATTTTGACATGGTTAATCCTTTCTATATTAATAGGATTAGCGTAGAGAGAAAGAGATTTTTCTACAAGTAATTTTATGTGGCCTTAATTTGTCCATGGGAGCAAATCTTGTTTGTCCATCATTTCATTAGTATAAGTTTGTGATCTATTGCAACTAGACTATTACTTTACATATTCCTTGATGTCTAACTAAACCCATGGGTTAGATGAGCCAATTGGTTTTAACGGGGTCTAATTGATCATGTTGTTGCATCTTTCAACAATGTAGTGACACTTTGTAAAGTGATATGCTAAGTTGGGTGTTATTTCTTCCTACACCTATAGCCTTTGTCACCATGCATATTAGAAGCCATGTTGATTATCTAATTGTTAGATGTTTGGGCTAATTGTCGATAATATCATTTAGTAATGGTTGAAGGCCAACATTTCTTGGGCCTAATGTGTGAATATGGTGTCGAGATGAGGAAATATGATTGATGGTGTTGCTCATGCATGCAGACTAAACATGCTTATGCATGAACAAGGAGTGTCTAACCACCAATGGATGCAAATAAGTTGTTGAGCATGATTTCCAAGTGTGGAAGCTAATGATAAGATGCATTGTTTCCTACTTTAAAGGCAATGTATCAAGCTATAAAGAAGAATGAAAAGCATGAAAGGCTATCCCCAAGTGTGATTTAAGCCATTCCCAATCTTCATAGATGAAGGCAAAGGCATATATCTCTTTGACCTCTCGGTTTGGGTTCAAATCCTTAGTGATTACTAGGTTGTCATGGGGAATAACATGTGGGGTGCTATCGACCTATCAGAATGCTCATATTCACTGAGGACTTGAAGCTAATGAAGAGATGGCTACAATGCCAAGGCTACCAAGCATAATGCAAACAAAGTTGTGACTTCTCAAATATCATCAAGATTATCCATTTCAATGTAAATAACTATATTATTACAACATGTTAAAATAGCTTAATTGCACGATTATGAACTCATATAAAGATTGATGGATTGGTTATATGAGAATAAGTGGACCAAACATTTTTTTGGAAAAAAATGAAAGTGAATGATAACTACCTTCCAAAGAGATGTAACTCTTAAACTTGAGTATATAATAAGATTGAGCTTGCATGGGAGAGATCTCATATTTTGTCTTTATTGTGTAAAATTTATTCATATGATCAACATTTATCTTGTAATTACGCTTAAATTAATGGATATTATTTAATTAATAATATTTATCATTCCAATTGTATGAAGTTCTCAAATGAATAATCTTTTGTTTTTAATTTATAGGACCAAGAATTATGCAGGGAGATCAAGAAATGACCATTACATTGGAATTCACATTATAGATATTTAATATAATGTTTTCATTAATGTATTAATGGTGTAATATATATAAATAGAGTATTAAGTTAAGCGTGTTTGATAGGGAGGCAAATTTCATAATTCAATGTGTTTAAGTGAAAAAAAGATTGATGTGTGACCTCTCAAAAATATTTGATTACTAGATTCAAGCCCTAAATAAATGTTACATTGATGGTATATGATTCATATAACAATTTCAATCGCATTTCTTAATACTTATAAACATCACTTTCCTAATGGGTGTGTTATGAAGGGAGGGGAGGGGTCTGGGACTTTGTGCCCACCACCTTCATTAGAATAATTGTGCATTGATGAGGGGAAGACGTATTTGGTGCCTTGCATGCACGAGCATGCAACCCTCCAGTTGGAAAAAGGGATATGAATTAATGGGGATGGAGGTCAGAGGCATTTATGAAATCTGGAATGGGGGAGTTGGGAGTCCCTCGTCATCTTGGTTCAGTAGCCATGTAGTACATGTCGATGGTGAATCTTTGGTTAAGAGGGTGAGTCCTTGGGTTTTGTGGCATAGGATTATGATAGGTCTTGTTGGGGGGGAGTTCTTGATTCAGAAGGGAACCATGGAGCCTCGAGTCTCCATAATTTGGCTACCTAATGAGAGTTTCTCTGTTTAGACTTGTCCAAGTGAGGTGACCGTGGTTTTTTGTGGGAATTTCTTGTTATTGTTTGGGAGTGGTAAGTCATGTGTACTTCTTTTGGCATTAACTTGTTCAAAACTAAATGGCTTACGTAGTTTTTATGGGAAAATAGTAATTCGGGGTTTAGTGTCTCAGTTGTTGATTATGTCTTATTCTGGGGTTTTTAGAGGGTTTGTGACTATGGTTGGGCCTTGGATGCTGGCTCTATATTTTCTCAAAGAAGTCAAAATTGGGGTTTTGATTCCAAGGGTGGTCTAGGTGCTACTGGTAACAAAGTTTACCTTGTGTTGTGGGTTGAGTCTAGTTATTAGTCTTTGGTGTTTTGAGAGTTGTAGTGCCTTGATCCTAGGGTCTTGTTTGGTGTTCTCAATGATAAAGGGGGTCGAGTCTCTAGTTGATAAGGAGTTCTCCATCTCCTTGATTAATGTGTTTGTGTCAAAAGTTGATCCTTGTGTTTCTTGTTTTTGTGACAAAGTTATTTGGTGGTACCCAAGTCTTGCCAAGGTTGAGTTGAGTGAACCTTTTTGTCCCTTTGTAGGTAAAGGAAACCCTTTCAAGGAAGTGAAATTTCCCTCCTTTGTTTCTATGATGTTTCCCAAGCATAGAGGGAGAAGCAGGAGGGGATGAGGAGGCAGAGCTCATCCAAGCCAACAGGGTGCTAAACTTCTTGCTCGTGACTCTGTGGCATCCTATTTCAATGACATTTCTCTTGAGACTCGCCAAGAGATTCATGAGTTGGAGATTAAAGGAGGTGAAAAGATACAATCTCTCTCATTCTTTGAATTGCTAGAGGACATGTCAAGTTGGGTTTCATACCCTAGCAATACCAGAGGAAGGCACAAGCAGTACTTGAATTCAGTGGCACAAGCGGTACTTGAATTCAGTGGCACTCCATTGGAAAATGAAAACACTTTTGGGGTTGGTTTTAAGAGGCAAACAAGTGGAAAAATATAACATCTTCGCCTTTATTGAAGATGTGAAAAGAATGTTGAGGAACCTGAGGTTCTGTGTGGACAATATAATGACCAACCTAAGGCATGTGGAAAGTCACATATCCTATGATTCAGGGGGGGGAGGAATTGGATCCCCCGGGTTCTAATGCATGGGTTCTAGCCAATATCTCTTTGTCATAGAATGATTTGCATGGGTAAAAGGTGGTGGGTGAATCTCAGGTCTTCTTGTTGGTTTTGATGAGGCTTGAGGCAGTCTTGTTATCTTCAGATGAAAACGACTTAGATTGCTCGCGGCCATGGGTTTCAAATTTTTTCTTCTGGTCTCAAGTTTTAGTCTCTAAGGTTGGTTTTTGCTTCCAAAGAGATAAAAGGATGATGCTCAATGATTGGGGTGAAGGAGGGTCACTCCTTTTGCTGGTGTTGAACACTTATCACGTGTGGACCAATGATTTTCATGGTGCGACGTTTGAGCTAACTCCCTATAGTCTTTTTATGGCGACAGAGTCAGGCCGGAGCCTTTGCTCTCGGCTATGTCCTAGGCTCCTCGTGTAGTCTTTCAATATGTGAAGTGTTTTCCTTATCTATGTCGGAATTAGAGAATATGTGTCTAGTTTCAGTCTCTATATGAAAGTAGAAATAAGATGCCCTTCCTTCTTCTAAATGACTACATATTTATGATATACTCTTCTCTTCTAAAATAATATAAATATTTTAATTCAAAAAATGTATACTTATAAACATCACTCAAAATACGATAATTACAAAATAAATTATATATATATATATATATTAATGAATTAATTTAAAAAAATAAAAAATATACAAATTAGTGGAGATCTCTCATTGGTGAAATTAAGAAAAAGAAAATCATAAATGGACAACCTTAGTGGAGATCAATGTGGGCTCCTTATATCCCTTGTGGCTTCCCTTCTTGTCAGATTTGATAAATGAGAGGACGTCCAAAGGAAAGGAACGGTGAATGAGGGCAGAATAAGGGATTTCAAGTAGGAAGGGCTCCACCATGTCCGTGTCCTTTTCAGTTGCATGTTATCTCGAGACTTGGTCTTCGGAAGCCTCGGGACTTGGTTTGTACACAATCTCCGGGTCTACTTATCACGACAAGGGGGACACACTGACTCTGCATACTACCTAAACGAGTCAATCATTAATTCCCCATGTGAGTTCATGGAAATCGAAATTTTTTATGGACTAGTATGGGATTTTTTTTTAAATTGTTTATTTCTTCATGAAATTACAATTTTTGAGAGTGAACTATTTACAATTGAAATGTTTTAAGTGTTTTTAGGGTGTTGAATCCATATATATAGTCAAAAAACAGGTTTAAACAACACAAATTAAGTTTTGATCATAACGTTTTCACCCATGCCACAAATCCGCTGGAAACTCCAAAAAATTGCACTTAAAGACTATATTTTTTATTTGTGATACTATGATGATACTGCGTGCAGGACACTGATTGCAGTCTAAGTCTACTTATTGCCATTACAACATAAGCATTGCCATGATAAATGATGTGTAATATTTTGGTATTTTATGAATATTTATAATTATTTTGTTCCTATTTTGGAATAGAGTTTTTATGATTTTAATTTAACACTGATTGCAGTCTAAGTCTACTTATTGCCATTACAACATAAGCATTGCCATGATAAATGATGTGTAATATTTTGGTATTTTATGAATATTTATAATTATTTTGTTCCTATTTTGGAATAGAGTTTTATGATTTTAATTTAAGTGTTAATAATTAGACGGATAATAAAGATTTAACCTCTATTATTGCCATTGCAACATAAGCATTTCCATGATAAATGATGTGTAATATTTTGGTATTTTATGAATATTTATAATTATTTTGTCTCTATTTTGGAAAAGAGTTTTTATAATTTTAATTTAATTATTAATAATTATTATATGGATGATAAAGATTTAACCTCTACTAAATATTTTAGAATATTTTTAGTAGTAGTCATACAGTGAAAATTGAGATTTATCTTCAAAGTAGTTATGTCATTTCTACCCTTACAATTGAATTGTTTAATTAAAATAAATGTCATATGAAATGAGTTATGGTTCATTGGATATGTGGTATTGATAAGCCATGTGTATTAAGTCATGTTATTGGCTCATGATATTATAACAAAGCCTATTTACATGTCAAGAATTTCCATGGGAAGGTGCAAGTGAATCTTCATTGTGAAAATCTTGTTAAATAATATTTTAAATACCAGGGTAAATCCATCTAACTTCGGATCTACCAGGGTAAATCCATCTAACTTCGGATCTAACATGAGCCGAGCGTAAATCTATCTAACTTCGGATCTAACATGAGCCGAGCGTAAATCCATCTAATTTCAGATCTAACATAAGTCGAGAGGGATCAAATTTCTTCAAATGAAAACTTCTTTTAGAGTACAAAATACATTGTGTAAATAAATTGATATCCACGTAAATTAGTTAACATAGATATTCAAATTAGTTAAAAAAATCTTGTGTTGAAATATTTTGGAAAAGTATGAGTTTTAAATATCTTACAAATTTTTCCTACTTCTAATTTGTTTACATAAAATTATATTATGTCATATGGCAACTAGCTAAACATATATAGTATATTAGTCTTTGTTTTTCATTATCGTTGACATTACTTTTCTATTTAGAGAGTAGTTTATTGAGTCCAGAGGCTCATTCTACAATCCAGTATGAGGGACATGTGTAACTATGCCAGTCCTCAAAAATATAATAAAAATAATTTTCGCTCATGTGAGACAAACAAAAAAATAAAAATTAAATAAGCATATAAATAGACAATTAAAAATCTATTAATACAACAATTAACTCAATGGATAATATTTCACTTTCACTCTTCAAGTAATAAATACAATATTTCGTTGTCTATCTTAACTAATATACTTTTATATAACTTTACAGACATAAAATAATTATATATATATATATATATATATATATATATATATATATATATATAGATATATATATATATATATATATATATATATATATATATATATATATATATATATATATATCAATATAGAACTTAAATAAACTATTTAAATATACATATTAACTAATATATTTTGTATGAACTTTCTCTCTATAAAGCGTGTGTTTATATATGTGTGTATTAATGTTAACCTTAGGTTAAAAAAGTAATTAAAGGTAAACTAGAGTAGTTACTTCTTAAGAGGAAAATGTGTAACTCATTCAATTTTTAATATAAAATATCAAAATATGCAATTTAAACAATAAAAAATTACCACTATAAATCTATATTAATCACATATTTACCAAGTACTAAAGTGGATTAATTGACCTGTAAATCTTTTTTCAAGTTTGAGATTTGATCCCTCTAGGTCTTTGGTAGATCCATGGTTAAAATACATCTATATTGGTTCTACACCCCAGTGTGAAGGCAGTAGATCCATGGTTAAAATACATCTATATTGGTTCTACACCCCAGTGTGAAGGCGATGTGTAAGTATGTCTGTCCCTCTTAAAACAAAAATAAAATATTCCCTACATAGAAAAGCAATGTCCGTTATAATAAAAAAGAAAAAGAAAAAACATGCTACGCATTTTTAATTAGTTGCAATGTCCGTTATAATAAAAAAGAAAAAGAAAAAACATGCTACACATTTTTAATTAGTTGTCCATATGACCTAATATCATGTAAAGTAAAAAAAATATGTGAGTAAGATGTTTAAATCTTATGCTTTTCAAAAATATTTTAATATGTGATATCAACTTTATGTATATCAATATATAGAAAAAATGTTAAAAGAAAATATTTTAATGTCGCATAGAATCAAATATGCAATGTGAGTTATGAATAACTTTTTTTAATATGAATTAATATAAAATGGCTCAATACACATGTCATATAATCTCTATAACATTAAAAAATACAATTTAAACACTTAAAAAATTACACATTGGTTTTTGCACTCTAAAATAAATTTGCAACTAAAGAAATTTGATCCATCTCGGCTCATGTTAGATCTTTGCTTTAGATGGATCTATGTTGGTTTTTAGTTCATAAATGTTGAGCGCCGATTACGTGGTTGTACAATGAGCCTCTCGACTCAACCAACCTAGATCCATCTAACTTCTGATCTAACATGAGCTAAGAGGGATCAAATTTCTTCAAATGAAAAATTCTTTTAGAGTACAAAATACAATGTGTAAATAAATTTATATCCACTTAAATTAGTTAACATAGATGTTCAAATTAGTTAAAAAAAATAGTGTTTTGAATTTTTTTCAAAAGTATAAACTTTAAATATCTTACTCACACATTCATTTTTTCTACTTCTAATTTATCTACATAAAATTATATTATGTCATATGGCAACTAACTAAACATATATAATATATTAGTCTTTGTTTTCTATTATAGCTGCCATTACTTTTCTATTCAGAAAATAGTTTATTTTTAGTTCACAAATATTGAGTACGAATGGATGAACAAATTTACACAAACTTACACATGGCCATCACACTGGGTTGTAGAATAAGCCTTTTACCTCAATAAATATGTTTAATTCATACATTAACTTTTTTTTATAATTAATAATTATTATTATTATAAATAATAAGAAAAGTAATTAAAAATAAATATTATGGAATTAGATAGCTTATCTTTGTTTCTGTTCATCAAATTTTTGAAATATTCTACCATATATGATAGAATAACGCTGAGATATTAACGCTGAGATATTATTTGTAGAAAGTATTGTTATTGAAATTTCTATAATGAAGTATTGTTGCAGGGTGGTTAAGAATCTTAATTGAAACGTAGATTTTGAAATATTTTGGAATTTTAACTAACTCAAACTAGTTGGAGAAACTCCTCAACTACTGGACTTTGCTATGTCTATCAAATTTATAAAATATATTCCAAAATATGTTGTGATCTTTATTTATGGAAGGTAGTAATCATAATTGTTTGACATTTTAAGAAAGTTTGCATGCTTGCACATTTTCTCTATTCGATGGTTCGATGAATTTATAATAATGTATATGAAACTATGTGAATAGATTCTCCTCTTTCTTTATGGAAAAAGTGTTGTAAATTGTTCCCAATTCAAATAACCGTACTTTTTTTGTGTGGGAAATATTGAAGTTTTGGGTGGAGATACAGAAGACATAGAAATTTCACAACAAGCTTCATTTTTTTCCTTTAGATGAAACCTCTACTACAATAAGCTTAATTTTCTCTTTCGGAGGAAGTCTCTGCTTCAAATTGGTATCGGAGCTAGTAATGTGGGTATTTATCTTTTAAAATTTCTCAAAAGATAACATGGAACCAGGAAGAAGATTTGTTTCATTCAGAGAACTTCAAAAAGAAGAAACACAAGAAAAAAAATTTGATATGGCAATTCTGTTTCATAGTGCATCATCTTCAATGATTAACACTACAGAAATAAAGTTAATAGAAAGTTAGACATCAACCTGATGGGCTCTCCCTTCCATAAGCCCATCAGAAGTTTATGGTGATTTATTTGTGTTTCATTTGAAAGCTATAACTAGAGTCACTGTTAAAGAATGTGTCTCACAGACCCAAGAAAATGTCGAATCCATTCTAACCATTTCCCTTTTAGATCCTAAAAAGCTTCAAGATGAAGCGCGAAGACATGATACTTCTTATCTACATCTTGGTTGTATCCCGGTGGGCATAAATTCTTTAACCCACATAGGGCTTAATACATATGTGTTGGCTACTATCAGAGATCTCACAAACAATAGATATACTAATTCATTAGTTGGTGGTATTGTGGCTCCTTTATATGGTTTGATTGCCATCCAAATTTCTCAGTATATGTGTCTGATGAACACATTAAGGACATCCTCAAATTGCAAATCAAAACTAGTGGTTTTGATATGAAAATAAAAAGGACAAACATTGTAGTTCATACTAGAGGGTGTTTCAGGCACACCAACACATTATATCCAGTCATTCTGCATACACCCAGTCAAGAGTCAAAATCCAGCACCCTAGTAATCACTGATGCTCACAATAAAAAAATTGAGCATCAAACCATCAAATGGGAAGATCTCAACTTTCCTGAAAACTGGGTAGTAGATCTACCTCAATCACCCAAAGTTCAAAGTATCACGACTGCTTAGATACAAGAAGGACCAGCTAAAGCTACTTTGTCCTTCCCTAGAAGATCTACTTTGGATTGCAAAAGAATACAAGAAGCCTATCAAGCCACAAAATACCATATAAACTTAGATCATATTTCATGTCAACCATCTACTTCCACATTTGTAAATACTCCATCTGTAAGCTACTCACATGTTGATTTATTTGAAGTAAAATGTCATGTCTGCCAAACAATAGTTTTCTTACAATCCCTCGCAGATATTGTTCTCCACAAAAATCATAATCCCATGACTGGAGAGGCCCCTTCTACTATTACTACAAATTCATGTCCAAATCCAAAATGCTCTGACATTCCATTTCCTCATGACACTATCCTAATGATTCATGAATTACCCACTCTAGAGAATGAAGACCCATGTCTCACTGAAATGTTTAGCAAGATGAGACCACCTGGGATGCCAAAATATGGCTTGGGATATCTTGAAAGACTAGACAATCTCATTCCATCTTCAATATTTCAAAATCCTATTCCACCATACTGCAAAAAGCCATCAATCCTAGAAATGTACAAATTCTTACCCCTCATGGACGGTTTTCCCAAACATAAGATTAATAGAGACTAGATTAAGAATATGCTAAATTAGTATCTCTATACACATGCTGAATCCAAAGAATTTAGTCTCAGCACATCTGTTGATGAAAAATATGCTCTTTCTCTGGAATGAAAAAAGTACATGGAAGAAACAAACTCATGGATTTCTTTTTATGTTTGGAAGAAATTAAAGGAATAACCAGAAGTACATATGGCAGATGTAGAAACTTCATCTGCACAAAAACATTTCTGGACAGCTTGTGATGGAAGCAAGTTAGAAACAAATACCACATTCCCTCCATACAAGGGAATCATGCTAGGAGAAGCTAGCAACTCAACCAAGGCCATTCCTTTAGTATTAAAAGATGATTTAGCCCTAGGAATAGATGGAAGGATCCAGAAGGCCAGTGAACAAATAAACTGGACAAATACAACAATTAAAGTGTTAGATATTAATATGGTAAAAACTTCTGAACAAAAGGAATGTTTTGACTCACTATCAGTCGTTGTACATAGTGTGAATAAAACTTTGAATGATGTCAACTTTTTAGTTTTTGTATTAAAAGGTTTTGTCAGAGAATCAACAACACAAATTGAAAGCATGGAGAGAAAGGTAGATTATGAGTTCGAATCTACTCAAACTCTTATGGGTAAACTATCTGAAAAATTTGAGCAACTTGCAATATCTCCCAAAGATAAGGATATCCCTACCTCCATGTTGTTTAGCCACCATGTACCCATTCAGCATGCCACAAAACTTGTAGAAAGGTTTCCATTTCTATTTCCTCAAGAAAAACCAAAGCAACACACTGGCACCAAAGAATCTTTTAGTGAATCATATTCTCTTTTCACAGGGACCATGACCAAAGAAGAAGAGCCAGGATCCTCAAGACAACATCTTTTGCCTATATATTTACCTTTGTCTAACCAATTCACTAAATATCCATCTCTTGACCTCAATGGCAAGGGAGAGATGCTAGAAACTCATACCTTTCAGTCTGGATCTTATAAAGAATGTAATATTGATGGCTTGAGTGCTGGTCAAATCAGATAAATGATTGACCAAATGTATATTGAATATAAGCTTATGTGTTTGAGAGGAAAATCTAAAATTGAATCCTGCAAAACTCTCATCTAGTGCTTTACAGGTACCCTACAGAGATGGTGGGAAGCAGAATATTCCCCTAAATTACTTGCAAAAATGGAAGAAGAATTTGTTGAGGATGAAGTTGGATATGTTATCCACAATGAAAATGGTGACCCCCGAAATAATATGATTGGAGCATTAACATTCTTCATCCTATAACATTGGTGTGGAGCAACAATAGAAAGTGAAAATAAACATGAGATGATCCCGATGAATCTCAAATGTAAGAAAATGTCCCAATATGAAGATTTCCAAAGAGATTGGACACAAAGAGTTTACGAAGTAAAAGAAAGTCAGAATGACCTGTGGAAACAAGTATATTTAGCAGCATTACCCTCCAAATTTGTTGAATACATCCAGCAACAAGAAGTGTTCCAAACTTCCTTTGAAAACTATACATGGGGAGAGATATATTGCAACATAACAAAAACCTTGGTAGGACTTTGCACCAGCATGAATGTCAATAAGTCCTTACAAAAGATGTCTAGACTACTTGACAGCAAATCCATCTAGAGTAAATATGGATTGATTATTGATGATCCAATTGTGCAAAGAAGAAAACACAAAAAATCCAAGAAGAAAGGTCATAAACAGTCGGCTAAAAGTCATCCTCATAAGTCAAATAGGGACAAGAAAGGATCATATAAAATAGTGCCCAGAACACATTGCTATGAGCCAAAAGATATCCATCTTAAGTCTCAAAGAAAAAATATGATTACCTGTTGGTTATGTGGATAGACTGTACATACTACAAACAAATGTCCTTAAGGAAGAGAGTCGAGGGAAAATAGAGGCAAAAATAAACAAGAATATGGCTCTCAAAGACCTAGAATCCACCTCAAGGAAGAATTACACATGATGAAGAAAAATTGTTGCAGTTCATCGGAATCATCTGATTCGAGTTTATCTGAGCCTGAACATAGTGAAGAACAGGTGAATGTCCAACAATGTAAAATAGACTCAGACTTTAGTTGATAGACAGAAACAGAAAAGGCACCAGCCAAACAGAAAGTGTGTATGGCATACACTATGGATGATGATGAATCAAAAGTTCTGGTAGGCATCAAGATGCTTGAAGAAGGAGAAATGAAAGAAAAAATTCTAGTAACTTTTTTACAAATCAGACACAAAGATCTCAATAATACCTCAAAAGGTAATATTTCCAAAGCACTGTTTGTTACGCTTCTTATGAGAAAAACACAAAATCTTTTAAAATAAACCAACAACATACAAAACCAAGGTATTTGACTCTAGGAGAATTCAGTCATGAGATTCATCGTTTAAAAAGGGAAATAGTTGAGCTAAAAGAAAAAATATCTCAGATAGAAAAGGGAAAGTGACAAGAACTAGTAGAAAATCCTATTGTCGATATTTTTGAAGATATGTAAAATAGTGGCATAGGGTTTGGCAATATGAAGAACATGACCATTCAGTATCAGTAGCACCATGTACTATTAAATGTTAATATACAAGCAGAAAAATTCACTCTCAGAACATTATCGATTCGGGTGCAGACATAAATGTTTTAAACAAAAAAGTGATCCCAGCCAAATACTGGACACCTGCATATAGGAAAGTCACTGGGGTAGGTACACAGGATTTTCAATATGAAGTCTCCAGTGCAACTCTTTGTTTTTCAAGATATTGTATGAAAATGAAGTTTGCAGTAAAAAATATTCCAATTCACTGTATTTTAGGCAATATTTTTCTTGTTGTTGTTGAACCACATGGATTAGCCAGATTACAGGATGGAAAATCTGGTTATTTTATATTTGTCCCTGATAAAAAAGGTTTCTTAAAAACCATCACATTTGCTTTTATCTCAACACCAAGAATATCCACCATGGTTTAGACTATGCAAGAAGTTAATCTGACAGAAAGAAAACTGGGAGAATTAAAAGACTTCAAGTCCTCTCTCAAAATAAAAGAACAACTACAATCCCCAAAGGTACAACCAAAAATCTCAGAGCTCAGAGAGCAATTAGAAAAGGATTGTTGTTCTGAAAACCCAAATGATTTCTGGCATAGAAAGAAACACAGAGTTTCATTGTCGTTCAAACAAGAATATGATGGAAAATCATGCAAGAGACGAGCCATACTCATGAACATCAAGTACAAAACTCTGTGCCAAAAATAAATCTCAAATCTCTTAAAAATAGGATTGATCAGAGAATATAGCAGTCCTTGGATCTGCTACTAGCTCTATGTAAATAAACACTCATAACAGATTAGAGGTGTTCCCAAATTAGTCATAAATTACAAACCTCTAAATTTTGTACTAGCAGATGATACATATCTTATTCCCCACAAAGGAAGCCTAATAAGCTGAATAGCAGGAGCTAAATTTTTCTCCAAATTTGATATGAAATATGGGTTTTGGCAGGTTGCGGTAAAAGAAGAAGATAGATTCAAAACTGCCTTCAGCATTCCTGTTGGTCATTATGAGTGGAATGTTATGCCCTTTGGCCTAAAACATGCACCATCCAAATTTCAAAAGGTCATGGACCAGGTTTTCAAGCCATACTTTGATTGGCTCATTGTATATATTGATGATGTGTTAATCTTCTCTAAATCTGTAGAAGAACATTTCAAACATGTACAGATTTTTACACAGGTAGTCAAGAGAAGTGGCTCCTACTAAGCAAGAAGAAAATGGAACTGTTTCAAACAAAGATCAAATTCCCGAGACATACTATTGAGGATGGCCAAATCAAATTACAAAAGCATGCACTTTAATTTGCTAATAAATTTCCAGATATGATCACAGATAAAAAACAATTGCAGAGATTCCTAGGCTATTTGAAATATGTTAGCAATTTCTATGAAGGATGTGCCCATGAAAGAAAATTGTTAAATCAAAGATTGAAAAAAGATCCATCCATTGCCTTGGACTTCAGAACATACCAATGCCATCAGAAAAAACAAAATCTAAGGTAAAAACTTTACCTATTCTCTACCTTGCAAATGAGGATTTGCCAAAAATTGTAGAAAGTGATGCCAACAACATTGGATGGGGAGGTATTCTCAAGCAAACTAAAGAAGGAGAAGAACAAGTTATATAGTTTGCTTCAGGCACATGGAACCAAGCAGAACAAAACTATTCTACAATTGAAAAAGAGGTAAAAGCTGCATGGAATTGTATAGACAAATTTGACATCAACCTCATACATAAAAGGTTTCTTCTCAGGACTAATGCTTCTGCTTTAAATAAAGTGTTAACAAAAGACATCAAAAATCCTGGAGAATCCAAGTTTTCCAGATGGCAAGCTTTGTTTGCAAATTTTGATTTTGATGTCAAGCATATAAAGGGAGAAAGAAATTGTCTACCAGATTTTTTGAGTCGGGAGTATCTGAAAAAATAAAATCATCTAATGGTTATTGTCACTGAATGGGACCCTAAAACACAACAAGAAGAACTTAGAAATATCCCAGACAACACCTCATGGCCAATCTATGCTGAAAAATGGAAACCCACTTGGAAATTAAGAAACACCAAAGTTATGGATGCAAATCTACAGCCTCATCGGGACTTACAACACCTTGTACCAGAAAGAAAGATTTACCCTAAGTCCAGCACTTGGATACATGATATGGTGTATAAGAATTCAATGATGTATTCTAATCTTGCAGACGAAGCATTAAGGGAAAGTTTTCATGATATCAGTCTGATATGGAATGAGGGAAGCAATAGAACCAAAACATTTCATAAATATTATACTATCAATGGAAGCAGATATCCTGAACATCATGTAAGAATAATGTGGCCACAAAAGGATCTAAGCCTTGTATTTCCTGACACTGTCTATAATTTCCAGGGCTATAAAGATCTCTAGTGGGATCTCTTATGCAGAGAAGAAAGATCATAAATACATTATACATTATTAAAATTTGGACCTATCTTCATTAGACAGTTAATGTTACAAACAACTTGGTTATAGGAATTGTGGAGATGGTATGGGATAAATAAGACTACTATGGATCCAAGATACTTTGAAAGAGACTTTCAAAGTGATTGCAAGGAGTGCATGGAGTGTTTTCACCTTCCCTGTAAGACTATTGCAGATCTAAAAAAAACTGATGATCGCATTTTAGGCTACTTCATGAGAGGTTATCATCATTTGTTAGTCTTAACCAAAGTAAACCATCATATTATCCTTGGGAAACCAATGATTCTCCGAAGGATTTATACAAAAGCATGGGAGACTAGTGCAACATACCATCATAATAATGGATGATTCCCTGGTACAAATCCATTGGGAACATAACTTAAAAGACTCCAAGGGTCCTCGTGTGCTTCTCCTGAAAAGCATCCACAATGTACCGTAATGTCTTGTCACTTGACTTTGATAGTGACCGATTTTTCGTGGGATTTTATGAAAAAAATATCCACACTGTAAATACCTTTTCCGTAGGATTTGGAATAATATCTACTTTGTAAAAAATCTGTTTTTTCGAGACTCTGAGCACTTCTCCAACTTTTGGTGTGATTTGATCCACATCTCGGAATCTTAGTACAATTGTCTGATGTTTTCCCCTTCTCATCCTATAATAAGAGAGAAGTAAGGCTCACTGGGACATTCAGAGTTGGAGAGTTTGAGAGGGAGAATATTATTGTTTAAAGTCTGAGATAATGTTCCCGCTCTGAATCTATGAACGTCTGTGTTCGATCTTCTTGCATCATGAAGAAAGTCTCTTTTAGAGTCGAGTTTAAAAAGCCTACGTATCAGGGCCTGACAACCCTGGTAAGAACCTAAAGTGGCTGAACTAATTAAGTTTGAGTATGTGTTTGTTTCAGAAAGTTCAAAGACAGAGTCTGCAAAGGGCCAAGTAGCCTCTGGAGTGCATCTTAATTTAAGGTGTAGCATCTAGTAAATTCCCAGCCAGTGTATCTCTAATTGAAGTTTCTCTAAATCTTCCAGAATTGTAATTGGAATGGAAAAAGTTCATGGAAGAAACAAACTCATGGATTTCCCTTTATGTGTCGAAGAAATTAAAGGAACAACTAGAAGTACATATGGCAGATGCAGAAACTTCATGTGCACAAAAAAATTTCTAGATAGCTTGTGATGGAAGCAAGTTAAAAACAAATACCACATTCCCTCCATACAAGGGAATCACGCTAGGAAAATCTAACAACTCATCCAATGCCATTCATTTAGTATTAAAAGATGATTCAGCCCTAGGAATAGATGGAAGGATCCAGAAGGCCAATGAACAAATAAACCGGACAAGTACAACAATTCAAGGGCTAGATATGAATAGGGTAAAAACTTTTGAACAAAAGGAATGTTTTGACTCACTATCAGTCATTGTACATAATGTGAATAAAACTTTGAATGATGTCAACTTTTCAAATTATGTATTAAAAGGTTTTGTTAGAGAATCAACAACACAAATTGAAAGCATGGAAAGAAAGGTAGATTATGAGTTTGAATCTACTCAGACTCTTATGGGTAAACCATCTGAAAAATTTGAGCAACTTGTAATATCTCCCAAAGATAAGGATATCCCTACCTCCATGTTTTTTAGCCACCATGTACCCATTCAGCATGCCACAAAACCTATAGAAAGGTTTCCATTTCTATTTCCTCAAGAAAAACCAAAGCAACACACTGGCACCAAAGAATATTTTAGTGAATCCTATTCTCTTTTCACAGGGACCATGACCAAAGAAGAAGAGCCAGGATCCTTAGGACAACATATTTTGCCTATATATGAACCTCTGTCTAGCTAATTCACTAGATATCCAGCTCTTGACCTCAATGGAAAGGGAAAGATGCCAGAAACTCATACCTTTCAGTCTGGATCTTATAAAGAATGGAATATTGATGGCTTGAGTGTTGGTCAAATCAGGCAAATGATTGACCAGATGTACACTGAATATAAGCTTATGTGTATGAGAGGAAAATCTGAAATTGAATCCTACAAAACTCTCATCTAGTGCTTTACAGGTACCCTACAGAGATGGTGGGAAGTAGAATCTTCCCCTAAATTACTTGCAAAAATGGAAGCATAATTTGTTAAGGATGAAGTTGGAGATGTTATCCACAATGAAAATGGTGACCCCCAAAATAATATGATTGGAGCATTAACCTCCTTCATCCTAGAACATTGGTGTGGAGCAACAATAGAAATTGCAAATAAACATGAGATGATCCTGCAGGTGATCATGTGGATGCGAAATGCAGGCCAAATACTCATTTTTACGCGAAAGTCAAGTGGGTTTTAGCACACCACTGAGGTTGAGAACCCATGCCCAACATGCCCTGTTATCAACATTCATGTCCACTGTGGAAACTTCCAACAAAGGTTGGCTGACCCACGCCTATGTCAGAGTATTAGGTTATTAGGTTATGACGACTGTGGTTCTTTATTAATGCCAAGAATTAGATTCGGCCCTCTAACTTTTATTATTTCACTCTTCCTTTGAATACGAACTTCGGCCTAAGGGTTTTTCACTTGGCCAAGGAAAATTAGTACCAACTAAACCCACCAATTTCTTAAGCTTGAATCTCCTAGGAAGATAATAATATTCGGCCAATTATGAAAGAAAGAGTAGACCTGCAAATCCAATCACAAGGTTATTAATCTTTGTAAACAAATATAGTTAGATCTTCATGAAATAATAATAGGAAATAGCTCCATTAAGGTGACAATCAAATTTACCGAAGATAGAGAAATCTAACTAGGGTGGCAAGAGATCCACCGAAGCTAGTGTGAGGATCTCTGAAAACTCACTTGAGCTCCTTCACCAATGAAAAATGATGTGATGGAATAGAATGCTCAATCATTGATTTAATTTATTTTTTTTATAATCGTTCATCAAGACTTCTCCAAGTTTCTAGATCTTATTTAATATTATTTTATTGAAGAAGTCAATTTTCCCACCTAAATGATTTGTGTCCCCCTTTTATAACAATAATTTTCCTTTTAATAATAGTACTAATAATATCTAAGATAATTGGGTAAAATTGCTCAGTAATTTCCCTCTTACTAGCCTAAGGAAGATAATTAGGCTAACAGGATGGATATTTCCACATCCACAAAATCAGGGACATTGTAGATAGTTGTCAACTAGCCACCCACTCTTGGAGTCATTAAAGATGGTGTTGCATATCACAGTGGTTCTGCAAACACTAATCGCCTTTCTTGGATTATAGGATATAAAGCATCATTCTTGGTTGGAAAAAAGGAATTTAACATATGTGTGAATTCCCCTACCCTCCTTTCATTTACCCTCATAGTTATTTATGTGGGAGCAAAGAGATTTAGCCTTTTTAACTATTGAGAGTGTGTCAAATTCATGAGAGATATCATAGTTAGAACACTAATGGAATGCCAAAGCATAATGAGAAAGAGGGCATATGTAAGGAAGGTCTAATGCAATAGAACTTGCACCTAATAACAAGGGGGGTGCACATTATCATCTCTCCCTTTAAGTTGTTGCATGCAAAATTACTAAGAGAGATGGCTAGTATATGGGGAATTAGACCTCCCTCATTCTCTTTAAATCAATGTGACTAGTGTAGGGAAATGGGGTTGGGTGGGAGGGGGGAGGGGGTGGGGGTGGGGGTGGGGGCAGGGATCTTTGACACCACTTAAATTTATCCCACTTAGGCAATTTCATGCTAATAAGGTGATGGAGGGGTGGGCTAAGCCACTCTCCTAAGAAATGAGGTTACCTTTTTTAAGATTGAATCCTTGATTCACTAATTCATCCATGATAAAATTATTATCATGTAGAAAATTGAAGAGAAATACATTGTGGAATTTCTTGATAAGCATTAATTCCTTCAATACTTCAATAAAAATAATTATGTTTCTTAAAATATGGGTGCAAGCTAATTATGGTCTCTCATCACGTGTTAGTGGCAATGCAAACATGGAAAAACATCGAATATGTTAACTTAGAGGGATGATTTGAGATGCTTTCAAAATGAATTTGAATATGGTGCCAATATACCAACTAAAAGTTAAAGGATACACTTGGGAGCTCATGTGTCTCTATTCAAGGTGTTATTTGTGGCCTTATATGCATGAATTGAAGGTGTTGTTTATTGGTCTTGCTTATGGTTAGGGATGATGGTGCCACTATATGGTGTTGAGGAGTAGGTATGTGCCCTAGGGTCTTGGAAATGACACTCACTAGTTTTATTATGTTCCAGGCATGCTTGGGGAGTTGTTTAAGCTCCCCCCTTCCCCCCCACCACACCCCCAATTTTGACATTTGGGGGCAAGAGCCCCCAACTAAACTTCTTGGGAGGGTCCTCAAATTTAAAGAGGGTCACCATTAAGAAAAAATTACAATAGATTTCTTTGATATGAGAAGGAACTGAGATAGTGTAATCATGTTTAGCCAGAAATAAGAGAAGAGACTCAATTTTAGAGAGGGTCACCTTTGAGAACAAATAGCGATGACATAGAAGATCTAGATTAGGCCAAGGAGAAAATTGCACAAGATATGTAGAGATTGAATTGTGTATTGGGCATTGATTGTGTTGTGTAGGTCCACATGGAGAATAGCAATGGAAGAAATCATGGAGCATCTTTGTGTGAATCAATTATAGCAAGAGGATGGTGGCATAAGTGTCTAGATAAGAATAAAAGAAAAAAAATTTACTTTGGAAATGGAAACTTATAAACTATATGTAAATGGGCATATGACTGTAAAACCTAGTTAGGAATGCAAACACATGCTATTAAATTCTAGACATAGACCTAGATGATGGGGGGGAGCACATGTGGGTTTTCTAGATTGGAACACAAGAATTTTTCCAAAAAAAAATTAAAGGGGCGATTGTTAGCTAAACTTGACTTGGTAAAAGAGACAAGGTTGTTAGGTCAACAATGATGGTTTGGGTACCTGGTATTGGTGACTTGTGGCATCAAGCTCGTGATATTACTTATAGTTAGAGCCTTTAAATGGATTAGGGATTCTCCATTGTAATGTGCGAAAGTTGAGAAAGTGGAAGGTTCACTTCATTGGATGCGGGATTTTTGACAAGTTCCTTGCATTTAAGCCAAAAGATAATAGATCTATTATTAGGCCACTTTTTCACTAATTCAGGTTTTCCAAAGTAAATCATGGTTTCCATGGTTTATGAGTGTTGTTGCTACGTATGATTTGTTATCATTTATTTCTCTCGTATTTTTTATCTTGACATTTTTTTAATTACTTCTATGCAGTTGAAGTGTTGTAAGATCATGAGACTTTGATAATATTAGGTCATTTTTGTAACAACCCTGGTGAAAATTCCATGTAAAAATATATATAAGGCCACGGTGATGGGACATGTATTCCAAGTTGAATGGTGGGGGAAACATCCTAGTGGGTGTTGATTTGGTTTATTATGGCTAAGGAAATTGGCAAAGGCAATGGTTAAGGCTTTGGAAATGCAAAATGGCATTTTTGGCACATTTATTTATCAAAATAATGGAAATTAGGAGGAAAATGAGGTGAAAGGTCACATGTTGCATGTGAGGAGGAAAATGAAGGAAAACAATGGAACATGAAGAAATAGAACCCTCATTCATGGAAAAGGTTTCTAAGGATCAGTAGGTAAGCTTTTGACAGGTTTTGGTGGAGCTCTCTCATATTCTTGGGGACTTAGAGTTTCCTTGGAGCACTCTTGAAGGAGGTGGCATACTTGGATTCTTGGAGAAAGAAGGAAAAGGAAGAGCAGGAAAGCACAAGAGGGCATTGAGATCAGCAACTACATCATATTTTATTGCAAGTACGAGTTGCATGTATGTTTCTTTCACTAGTTTTGGCATGCATGGCATATGCATGTGGATTGTTGGTCATGGTTTGTCATTTTTATGGAGGTTGCTTGGATTGATAGTGGATTGCCTAGCCTTGCCATTTCTTGGATAGCCATGGTGATTGTGGGTTTACTTTCATTGTTTATTTTGGTTGGTTCTCATGTTTCCTTAGCTTGGGTTGAGTTACTAGTCTTGGAAGCCTAATTGGACAAATGCTCTGGAAGCCCTGTAACAGCTTAGGTTGAGTTACTATTCTTGGAAGCCTTGGTTGGACAAACGCTCTGGAAGCCCTTGGTGGGTTCACTTTTTTCCTTAGCTTGGGTTGAGTTACTAGTCCTGGAAGCCTAGTTGGACAAACGCTCTGGAAGCCTTGTAACAACTTGGGTTGAGTTACTATTCCTAGAAGCCTTGGTTGGACAAACGCTCTGGAAGCCTTGTATAAGATGTAGGTTGAGTTACTAGTCTTGGAAGCCTTGGTTAGACAAACCTCTAGAAGCCCTGAAAGGCTTGGATAGAGACCAAACTGATGATGGTTTTGGTGATGTCTAACCAGGTGGTGGAATCATTGTTTGATGGGTTGAGGTGGATGGCCTCTAAAATCCATGGATGAGTTTCGATTGATGTGTTCTATGAAATTCCACATTCATGCCTGGAATATGGCACAAGGTTGAATGACCGAAAAGAGATTTGGCTCAAAAATTCTATGGTTGGGTGGAACGTGGAAGTCCCATCCTGGGTTTGGATTTTGCATCACTAATGAAAGGTGATATCTCCTTGTATTTCTATGAGAATTATACTTGATTATATGTCGTGTATATGGTTATGATTTCATTGATATTTTTGTCCTGATTATGCTTGTTATGTATATGTTTTATGACAACAGATATGTATGGCTTTCATCACGTTTTTACTTGTAAATGAATGAAAAATGTATCTATGACCTAATGGATGGAATGACAGTTAAAGTGAGAAGGAAACAATGCTTCATGGCGAATCCCAGATAAGTATGAGACCCCTATATTCAGATCTGTTATTTACACCTGTAGGTTGCATTTTTACTAAGTGTTTGCCAAAATGTCTGTCATGGTTAGCCTTGGTAAGGTTAAGCCCTTGATCAATATTTATGCTACAGGTATTGCCTTATTGTCATTTGTTGTCTTGGAAAGTCTCATTAAGTTTTAGGCATTGGTTTGGATACTAGCCCTGAAAAGTGGCTTAAATCTCGCAGTCTCTAGCATAGAATTAGCTAAAAAAGACTGCAATCGCTCCCTTGCAGGCATTGCAGGAGTGACTATAGGGTTCCAGTCGCATGCATGCCATGTCACAGGAGTGAATTTGGGTTTAATTCTTTGAAATTCTAGCATGTTAACTCAGGGGTTGGGCACCTAGAGTGATGGATTAGCTCCTAAGGGTCTTGAAGCACATGAGGGTGATCTGTAAGGTCTTATTTTGTTGACTTCATTTTGTTAATGTTACCTAGGATAATGAGTCTTATCATAGTGGCCTCTTATCACATGTTTACCCTGGTTGGTCAGTTTCTTGGGTAGATGTGGGAGGAGGGTGTTACAGAGTGGTATCAAAGCATGGTTGCGCTCTCCTTGTGTTGTGTGTTGATCATGCTTTCATGTTGGTTTCATATGTGTTCCTTATGCATGTAGTCCATGTGCTTGTTGCATTTGAATGGCGTTGATCATAGTTGTAGTGATGCCACCATGTGAAGGTTGAAGGTGTTGTCGTGGAATATGTCTTCATGTGTGTATGGTTGATTATGCATTATTATGCACGTCAGTGTTCACATGTTATCAAATGCAAGTGAAGTCGTTTTTGTTGTCCTGCATGAGGACATGATTTGTGTAGTTGATATGGTCATGCATTAATGACTGGACTCTAGCTAGAATGGTGTGTATATGGCTTTGCACTCATGTGTTATATGTCTATATGTAGTTGTTAAGCATGTATAATCTTGGTTATACTTATGCATGAATAGTAGGTCAAAAATGAATTGTGTAGTATTTATATGCAAATTTGGGTTATCATGGTGCTATTGGTTGTTATGGTGTTAATGTGTTAGTTGAGATAGAACAGGAGATGCAGATCATTAAAGTGAGGTTGTAGCATTGGAACTCGAGGCAAGAGCAAATCGTCATACATGTATTGTATGTTTGCCATGCAGGTATGTAAGTTAAGGTTTGTCATATGCATTAGGTTTATATACATTAGATTTATGTACATGTTTTTGATGTTATGGTTACATACATGATAGACAATAGTTTATTAGTATAGTCACATGCATGTGTCGGATAATGATGAATTATAGTAACATATGGTTGTATGCATTGTTATTTTTGTTTTATGTTAGATAACTTGATGATCATGTTATATGTTGTTGATGAGTATGCTATAGGTTAACTTCTTGTTGTTATATGATAGTTAGCTTGATGATTAGGTCATATGTTGTTGATGAACATGTTATATGTTAATTGATTGTTGTTATATGTTAGTTAACTTGACGATTAGGGTTATAACATTAATATCTTGATGCTATATGTATCATACTAAGCTGGAATGGTCTATGCAAATGGTTAGGGTTATGACATTCACGTATGAGTTAATATTTTGTGGTATTATGTCATACTAATCTAGGCTGACTGTGCAGATGTGATTATTATGTATGAATGATAATTTTTATTAGTTTTAATGACTATTATGGATATCATGAACTTATGTGTGTTTGATATGATGTGTTGTAAAGTTATATCGTGCTAACTAGATTGCTTGCATAGACAAGATAGCCTCCCCTAAGATACATTAAGGTATGAATTTTCTTACATCATATACTTGGTGCTTGACTGTTTGATTATGTTGTATATTGGGGGGTTTGAGTGTTTGGTGTCTATTACGTCATCTAGTTGATTTATTTAACATGGTATGGTTGTAAGTTGGTTCAATGCTTGATGAATTAGATAAAATGAGTATGTGTTCAAATGGTCTTGTTTTAAGATGATTATACTAATACATGTGTCAAAACAGTTGATATGTAATTTAATGAAGCTAACAGTTGTAGCATTATGTCTAATGACTATGAGTGAACTATGGGTTATGACATGATTGTTTGTGAAAGTTGATTTCAAATGTATAGATATGATTGTCTTGATGTTTGGAACATGTGGTTGACATGTGTGAGAAGTTGCAGGAAAAATGCTTGGTATTAGCAGGACAAGGTAATAGTTGATGTGTTTATATAACTAACGGTTGGGTGATGTGATAGCACATAGTAAGCTTTGATTGCAGCAAAGTAAAAAGGTAAAAGAAAGGAATTGAGCCAGAATTGCTTTGGCTATGTTTGGAAACCCGAATTCCAAATGAATGAGTGCTTTGCATACAGGAAGTCTTCTTAACCTTAATCTGCCTGACATCATGTGGATATGTGCTAGATTCATGAACATGTACTTGACAGGTATATTAGCTAGCCTCTAGTTACGAGGGGACCTGTTAAGGGATTTGAAGTCCCTTAAGAGATGGCATGGATGTGTTCAGTTGCAAGAAACGTGCTTGGCACAACAAGGTAAGATAAATGGTATATTGTTATATTTATTTATGCACTAACATTTATGTGTTTATGGTAGTATGATGCAGGGAATTTCATGGAAAGAGACTGCCATGAAATATTGAAGAAGGCTAAGGTTGAGCTTTCCCTAGGAACCATGGGGATTGAGTCATGGTGTTTGTTTCTGGTCTTTTTCTTTTGGTCTTTTGTAATATGGTTGTGTTTGATTTCATCTTTGTTATGTCTAGTGAAAGGCCTTGCCACTTTTCTTGTGATGTTGTATTTCTATTGGATTTCATGGTTTTCATGGTTTTTTCTTGTTCTTGCCTTTTGTGTTTGAGTCTTGGGAATTAGTTGGGGAAAGAGGAAAGTTAATGGAGCTTGGGGAGAGTTGTGTGGTACCCGATAGGTATGTAGGACATAGATGAAGCTCGGTGAAGTAAGCGCAATGAAAGGTAAGACTATGACAGTTAGTTGAACTGGCTAGGTCCATTGTGGTAAATGGATTGTGGCAGTACAGACATGAGAAAGGTAACCATAAAAGGTAAATTAAATGGATCTGAGGTGTTAGATGCCTTGGCTATGTTGGGAACGATTGTTCGCAATGTTGTACATGTTATGCACAAATAAGGAAGTTCTCTTAACATAGACCTCATGTTATCTGGTAATTATGTTATGATCATGATTACGTTGATGTTTATATATGTATGCATGTATGTATGTATGTCGTTTTCTGACATGATGATGATTGTTTATGATAATGATTATATATGTATGTATCTATGTCAATGTCTGACAGGGTTGTCAGGGATCATGCTTGTGGAGGAATGATTTCTTGTGCAGGTGAATGGCATGATGAGATTCCTGGTTTATGAGGAATCAAGTGGGAAGAGTAGTCCTCACAAATATTTGAGGTTAGTATCATGTGGTTATGAGTTTAATTATGTGATTATATTATGTCTATGTTATGGACATGCTATACCGAGGGATACATCAACGAAATGAAAGTCGTGTGGTTCGTGGCATGCTAGGATAAGCATGGATGATGGAGAGACACTAGAAGCAAGGTTACTTAGTAGAGACAATGTGGTTTATATGTGTGGTATTATTGTTGTTCATATTTTGTATATGTTGTGCATGTTTCATCTGTGATGTTGTGTGCATGCGGTGTTGTGTATATATAGTGTGCGTACATGTTGTTTATGCAATGTTATGTACAGGGTAGTACAAATAGTGTTGTGTGAATGTTGTATATGCAGTGTTGGGTATAGACAGCCCTATGTACATGTTGGATATGCAGTGTTGTGTGCATATGGTGCTGTGCACATGTTGGATATGTAGTGTTTTGTATGGTGTTATGTACATGTTGTATATGTAGTGCTATGTATATATGGTATTGTATTCATGTAGTACATATGGTTCTATGTACGCATGGTGTTGTGTGCATGGTTGTACAAGTGGTGTTGTGAGCATGTGGTTTCGTGTACATTTGGTTCAAGTGGCACTATGTGCAAAGGGTGTTGTGTACATGTCATGCATGTGGCGCTATATACATGTAGTGTCATGTACATGTCGTGCATGTGGCACTATGTACATGTGGTATTGTGTACACATTGTACAGGTGGTGCAGTGTACATGTGGCATTGTGTACACATTGTGCAGGTGGTGTCATGTACATGTGATGTTGAACACACGTTGTACAGGTGGTGCTTTGTATAGGTGGTACTGTGTAAGTGTTGTACATGTGGTATTTTGTGTGTGTCGTACATGTTGTGTTGTGTACATGCGGTACTATGTACGTGTATTGTGTATTTGTGGTATCATGACATGCATACTCATTGTGTTATACTCTTGTAGTACATGTATTTTGTTGTGTTGTACACCAGGTGTAGGTACATGTATTGTGTGGTATTGTACATCAGGTATAGATGTATGAGTTGTGTTGTATATCGAGTGTATGTGTATGCATTTGGAAGTGTCGTGCGTTGTGTGCAGATGTATGTATTGTAATGTACATTGTGTACATATACGTGTTGTGTTGTGTCGTACACTAGACATAGGAGTATGTATTGTGTTGTGTTGTACACTAAGTGTAGATGCATGTATTGCATGGTGTTGTATGTCGTGTGTGGTGGTATGGGTGTAATGCACACTATGTGTATGCACACATGGTTGAGGAGAATTCATTGGGTGTTTGTCGAGTGTGGCAACCGATCTGGTGTGTGTACGCAATAAGGACAAAGGTGGAAGCCAAGGATTGATTAAAGGATAAGTATCAATATTTTATTTAGTTTTGTTATGCATGTGATCTATGATTCTGGTTTATGATGGTTACATGTGATTTATGATTTTGATCTATGATGGTTGTGTTTTGAGCTAACCTGACGTGATATGTTTATACATGATGATTTGATCAAGGATGACAATTTGACTTGTTGTGACAGGAAGTAAGCAGGATTGCAAATGTACCTTATTGACGAGCTACCAATGAGGTATGATTTGAAGTTATTTCAATTTATTTTGAATCTAATGGAAATTATGTGCTTGGAACAAGAATGCATGAACATGCTCAATTGAGTGGTCAAAACCGACAGCAAGTATTAGCAACAACAATAAAATAAATTGGAACATGCAACAATATGTTGGTAAAGCACTTCAAGAGGAGGGTCATTGTGGGACATTGGTACCCAATAATGACCATTGATTGCCATGAGCATACTATGACTAGTATGATGGTTTGAGGTAAGGATATACCTTGGTTGTTGTATCTTCAAATGCAAGGAAGCCTTGCTAAGGGATGGATTGCTTGGGATGAGGGTGCTAACAAAACTTGGAAGTTGTGTGACTGCATGGAAGGGGATGATTGGATTGCCTGAGGGACTATGTAGCAAAGAAAGGAAGACTAGAGATGTATTTTTTTTGGTCATTAGCATTGTCAGATGGAATTATATGCACATTAGGAGTGTGCCCTCGAACAATGAGTTAGTAACTGTTCACTGAGAGGACAGGTGGCATGGGATTATAGTGCTGGACATTAGATGCAGATTTGATTTTGCAATGGATTCTAAACTTCCTGGAAAGGAGGTGAATCCTGGTATTACTTTGAGGGTGGAGGAGTGCACCTTTGGATTCCCTTGTTGCTAATGCATGCATTGTATCCTTTTATTTTCTGGTTTAGCAAATGTGCATATGTGTATATGTGATTATTATAAATACCATAATGAGTTGTGTTATAAAGCTCCAGTAAGCAGTATGGTTGTTATCTTGTCATGTTGTCATGATGTTTTTCTTTGAGCAAGTCTTTCATTGTGAATACTGCAACAAGTTGTGTTATAAATCTCCATGGGCATTATGTTTTTTTTTAGGAGTCTTGTTGGTTATAGGTGTCAATGAACACTGAGGATGGTGTTCCCCCAAGGGGAGGGTTCTGTAATAGCCCTGGTGTAAATTCCATTTAAAAATATATATATGGCCACGGTGATGGGACACATATTCCAAGCTGAATGGTGGGGGAAACATCCTAGTGGGTGTTGATTCGGTTTATTATGGCTAAGAAAATTGGCAAAGGCAATGGCTAAGGCTTTGGAAAGGAAAAATGGCATTTTTGGCACATTTCTTTATGAAAATAATGGAAATTAGGAGAAACACGGGGTGAAAGGTCACAGGTTGCATGTGAGGAGGAAAATGAAGGAAAACAATGGAAAATGAATAAAATAGAGGCCTCATTCATAAAAAGGCTTCTGAGGATCAGTTGGTAAAATTTTGACAGGCTTTGGTGGAGCTCTCTTCTATTCTCTCTCTCTCTCATATTCTTGGAGACTTAGAGTTTCCTTGGAGCACTCTTGGAGGGTGTGGCATACTTGGATTCTTGGAGCAAGAAGTCAAAGGAAGAGCAGAAAAGTGCAAGAGGGCATTAGGATTAGTAGCTACATCAAATTTTCTTGCAGGTACCAAGTTGCATGTATGTTTCCTTCACTAGTTTTGGCATGCATGGCATATGCATGTGAATTCTTGATCATGATCTGTCATTGGCATAGAGGATTGCTTGGATTCAAAGTGGATTGCCTAGCCTTTCCATTTCTTGGATAGCCATGGTGATTGTGGGTCATTGTTTGTTTTGGTTGGTTCTCATGTTTCCTTAGCTTGGGTCGACTCACTAGTCCTGGAAGCTCTAGTTGGACAAACGCTATGGAATCCCTGTAACAACTTGTGTTGAGTTACTAGTCCTGAAATCCTTGGTTGGACAAATGCTCTAGAAGCCCTTGGTGGGTTGAGTTACTAGTCCTAGAAGCTCTGTGTAGTATACCTAGGGGGGATAATATGGGGGTACAGAGGGAGGTACCCAAGGGAATAATGTGATAATGGGATGGGCCATAGTTAATAAATAAAGTGGTTAACCCACATCATGTAAGAGACCACAAGTAGTTAGCAATAATGTGATAAGCCCATTGTATTAGGTATATGGTAATGAGAGAATCATGGTAATGACCCATGGTATTGTATGTATGAGGCCTCTATAGAGGCTAGAGACTCCTCGTGGAGAGATGTCAAGGAATATTGTATTGGAAAGCATATGGCTTGTGGAGTGTTCTCCTTCCTTAAGGAGTGGTTGTATGGTGTTACCCTACCTCAAGGGTAACACCATAAAATCACTCCTTAAGGAAGGAGAACACACCACAAGCCATATGCTTGCCAATACAATATTCCTTGACATCTCTCCACGGGGAGTCTCTAGCCTCTATATAGGCCTCATACATACAATACCACGGGTCATTACCATTGTTCTCTCAATACCATATACCTAATACAATGGGCTTATCACATTACTGCTAACTACTTGTGTTCCCTTACATGATGCGGGTTAGCCACTTTATTTATTAACTATGGCCCATCTCATTATTACATTATTCCCTTGGGTACCTCCCTCTGTACCCCATATTATCCCCCCTAGATATACTGCATTCCACCCCCCTTAAACATATTTCATCCCCGAAACATAATAAGAACACAAATAATAATATCTACTCAAAAGACTAATCCACTGGTACCATGCACATGCATCTAGCCCAAGAAAGTGCTCTAATACCACTTGGTATAAATCTGACCCATAAATATAAGAGAACACAAATATACCCAGAAATAATAAGAGAGAAATATATTAACTTCATATCTTTATTAATATCAAACCCTTGAGGTACGGTAACACCATACAATCACTCCTTAAGGAAGGAGAACACTCCACAAGCCATATGCTTGCTAATACAATATTCCTTGACATCTCTCCATGGGGAGTCTCTAGCCTCTATATAAGCCTCATACATAAAATACCATGGGTCATTACCATGGTTCTCTCAATACCATATACCTAATACAATGGGCTTATCACATTATTGCTAACTACTTGTGGTCCCTTACATGATGTGGATTAACCACTTTATTTATTAACTATGGCTCATCCCATTATTACATTATTCCCTTGTTTACCTCCCTCTCTACCCCATAATATCTCCCCTAGGTATACTACATTCCACCTCCCTTAAACATATTTCGTCCCCGAAACATAAGAATAACACAAATAATAAGATCTACTCAAAAGAGTAGTCCACTGGTACCATGCACGTACATCTAGCCATCTAAGAGAACGATGAACCCTCGACCTAGCTCATGCCTTGCTCGCTTGAGATGGAAGTTGATACTGGTGGTTCCTCTATGTTGATGTGTTATGGTTGGATCTTCGCACCTCTCTATTTGTCATGCAGGGGTTGTTATCCTTGTTGCTAAATCGTTTCCATCGTGATGGTTGTTTTCTTACTGGGTGTTATGGGTGGTGATATGCTGAAGTTTTAACCAATGGTGTATATTTCTTGAATTCACCACCTAATGGAGCTTGATTGGTATTTGGTACATGTTGTGGCACCTGCTGTTGTTGCTTATCTTCTAATATTACTTAACCACAGATTCCTCATCTGATGTATTAGTACCTATAACATTTTCTGCTTCAGCCTCCTCGGACTCTACCTGTTTATTGATAGAAATATCCTATAATGTAATTTTCTTCCTTTTATACCAAAGCTTCAGGAATTTCTTCTACACATTAATATTGATAGTACCAACAGATTCCATCCAAGGGTATTCCAAAAGAACATCCACATTAGCCATATCTGAAGCATAAAAATCAGAATGAAATACATACTTATCCATAGAAATGTTGAAATATTTATAAACTTGAACATCCTCATTATCAACTTGTGTGTGCTCCATTTGTTTGGCTGGTACTTGCAATCTATTTTCCAAATTAACATTTATAAATTTTTGCTTGCAACTAGGATGTATAGACACAATGATCTTCTCCTTCTGAATACATCCATGAACCTGTAATAAGCAAATACAAGTAGAAAATAACCCCACATGTTTTTCATTATCTTGTTTTCTAGCATGAGACCATTTGTCTAAAATGAATTTTTCAAATTCTTCATCGGGCAGGTTTAAACACTTCTTTCTGTTAAGTGATTCTCACCATGTGGCCGCCTCATCTTTAAAATTAGCCACTATGAAAATTTTCCAAAGTGTTGGCCATAATGACTTTCTTCTTTCTAGGAATTTTTCAATAGTACGACCATCATGTTTTCCTGTACAAAAATTCTTGTTAGAAGCCATGAAGAGGGTTTCGAAAAAAAAAAACACTTACTTGGTGAGAATTTAAAATGGTCACAGTTTGGTCAATATTGCTCAAAATCCCTATTATGGATTGTTTTGGAAATGGAACGACCATTCTGCATCTTCTCATGTGATAAAAATTCAGATATAGGTGCTCTGGAATTTCATATTCGTGCTGCAACTGTTCCACTGTCACACAAATTTCTGAAAAAAGAGTTGATTTTAAATCAGCGATATCTACCTCATCAGGACTCCAATTCGACCGATTTTTTTTTTGAAATTGGGTAATTTTCAAGAGGATCTGAGATTGACAATTAGTTTCTCAAAATTCCCCACAAAATGATAAAATTAACTATAGATCCGCCTTCCATGAATTTTCGTCAAAAGAATTCTGCAACACAGCTGATTTTTAAATCAGCGATATCTCCCTCATCCGGACTCCGATTCAGCCGATTTTTTTTGAATTTGGGTAATTTTTCACAATAATCTAGATATTCAATCACATTCTACAAATTTTGTACCATAAGTTTTAGATATGATCTACAAACTCGCCGTCCCAAAAAAATCCTGCAAAAAATAAAAAATCAAATATCTCTCTGCTTGCCCAAGAAAGTGCTCTGATCCCACTTGTAATCTATTTAACCTGCAAATATATGATAATAGAAAATATGCTCAGAAATAACAAGAGAGAAATAGATAAACTTCAGATCTTTATTAATATCAAAACCCTTGAGGTAGGGTAACACCATACAATCACTCCTTAAGGAAGGAGAACACTCCACAAGCCATATGATTTCCAATACAATATTCCTTGACATCTCTCCATGGGGAGTCTCTAGCCTCTATTTAGGCCTCATATATACAATACCATGGATCATTGCCATGGTTTTCTTAATACCATATACCTAATACAATGGGCTTATCACATTATTGTTAACTACTTGTGGTCCCTTATATGATTCAGGTTAACCACTTTATTTATTAACTGTGACCCATCTCATTATTACATTATTCCCTTGGGTACCTCCCTCTATACCCCATATTATCCCCCATAGGTATATGGCGTGTGGAGTGTTCTCCTTCCTTAAGGAGTGATTGTATGGTGTTACCCTACCTTAAGGGTTTTGATATTAATAAAGAAAAGTTTATCTATTTCTCTCTTGTTATTTCTGGATATATTTTCTTCATCATATATTTGTAGGTCAGATCTACCACACTCTAGTTGGACAAATGCTCTGGAAGCTGTGTATAAGTTGTGGGATGAGTTACTAGTACTAGAAGCCTTGGTTGGAAAAATGCTCTTGAAACCCTGGAAGGCTTGGATAGAGAGCACTCTGATGATGGTTTTGGTGATGTTCGACCGGATGGTGGAATCACTGTTTGATGGGTTGAGGTGGATGGCCTCTAGAAGCCCTAATGAGTTTTGATTGATGTGTTCTATGAAATCCCACATTCATGCTTAGAATATGGCATAAGGGTGAATAGCTGAAGAGAGATTTGGATCAACCATTCTACGGTCGGGTGGAATGTGTAAGTCCCATTCCAGGTTTGGATTTTGCATCATTAATGAAAGGTGATATCTCCTTGTATTTCTATGAGCATTATACTAGATTATATGTGGTGTATATGGCTGTGATTTCATTGATATTGATGTCCCTATTATGTTGGTTATGTATATGTTTTATGACAACAACTATGTATGGCTCTCATCATGTTTTTACTTGTAAATGAATGAACAATGTATCTATGACCTAATAGATAGAATGACAGTTAAAGTGATAAGGAAATAATGCTTCATGGCGAATCTCATATAAGTATGAGACCCCTATGCTCATATCTGTTATTTACAATTTTAGGTTGCATATTTACTAAGTGTTTGACAAAATGTTTGTCATGGTTAGGGTTGGTTAGGTCAAGCCCTTGATTAAGTTTTTTGTTACAGGCTTTACCTTGGTGTCATTTATTGTCTTGGAAAGTCTCATCAAGTTTTAGGCATTGGTTTGGAGACTAGCCCTGAAAAGGTTCCTTAAATCTCGCAGTCTCTGGCATAGAACTAGCTGAAAAAGATTGAAGTCTCTCCCTTGCAGGAATTATGGGAGGGACTATAGGGTTCTAGTCGTGTGCATGCCTTTTCATAGGAGAAACTTTGGGGTTAATTGATTGAAATGTTAGGTTAACTCAAGGGTTGGACACTTGGAGTGGTGGATTAGCTCCTGGGGGTCCTGAAGCACCTGAGGGAGGTCTGTAAGGTCATGTTTTGTTGACTCCATTTCCTTAACCACCTAGGAGGTTGAGCCTTATCATAGTGGCCTCTCGCCGCATGTTTACCCCAGTTGGCCGGTTGGTTCGGTAGATGTGGGAGGAGGGTGTTACAATTTTATAATCCACTCAAGTAATAAAAATATAAAATCCTTAAGCAATATTTTCTTGAAAAATGAAGTTGATACTCACTCATTACCCAAAAAAATAGTGTTGAGTGAAGCAATGAAAGGTTATGTAGATTGGACTCTTGGGGGTAGCTCACTTTGCAAGATTGTGTATGTAAATTTATGTGAGTGATGATATCTTTTGTTCAAATACCACGTACATAGAACCAAGTGCCATCCTTGTTGAAATGCAAATACACCTAAAGGTTATAATGGTAGTGGTCGGAACCATCCCTCTGTCATGCAAGTACATTGCAACATGATTATTCTAGGAGGATGGCCAATGATTGTTCTAGGAGGATGGACATTCACAGAAAAAGGAAGAAGGGTAGGGTTTGTGGTTTTGCAGCAATGGTGATACATGGTTAGTAAATGGTAGCACATGGATCTACCAAAGGCATGTTGACAATATTCTTAACCCTTCCTATCTCAATTCCCCTCTTATTAGTTGTATTGAAGGATGAGATTACACAACTTGGATTAGGTCAGGTTTCCCTTTGAAGTTGGGATTACTAACTCCTACTATTATTATGGATTATTGTGTGATAGTTATGATAATATGAGTGGCAATGTGCTTGTTATTTCATTGGTCACCGTGATGTAGACTTTTATTTATTTGAACAATAATATTGTGTGTTTTAGGAGCTTATTAGATCTAGTTGGATATGGAATATATCTCCTACTAATTTAGCTCCTAAGTGCATCGCTGAGATATTCTATTAACTAATTATTATTATTTTAATATAGTGTGACTATTTTGAGACAAATATTCATGGATTTACATGTGTATAATTACATTGTTGAGCAGATCACTTGACATAGTTTTGGTGTGTGTGGAAACAATGTAGTTATTTCATTTGGTTAATACTCTATACATATTTATAGGGTTAATATATGGAGAATGAGTGTTTTTCTACATATATTTTTGTATGGCCCTAGTTTGTTTTTGGGATATTGTTTTTCATCATTTTATTAGTCGAATTTTTTGATCTATTGCAACTAGATTATTTCTTTTCATATACCTTGACCAAAAGAAAAACCCATGAGTTGGATGGGTGCACTAGTTTTAATGGGTTTACAATTACTTATGCCATTGTACCAATCAACAATGTAGTGGCTCACTAGAAATTGATTTTCCAAGTTCAACGTTGTTTCTTCTTACACCAATGACCTTGGTCACAATGCATATTAAATTCAAATTGGTAATTGAATTGTCAGATGTTTTGGCCAATCATGGATAGTTTCATTTACCAATTCTTGAAGGCTAGCATGTTTCTAATACCTAAAGCGTGAATATGGTGCTAAGGTGAGCAAAGAAAACTAATCACATTGTCCATGCATTTATCCTAAAGCTAATTATGTGTAAAGGAGAAGTGCTCAATAATAGTGGATGTCAATTGGATGTTGAGGATGGTTTCCAAGAGTGGAAGTTAAGGGAAATATATCATTGTTGGCTACTTTGGAGGTGGCATATCAAGCTAAGGTGAAAAATGATGAACTTGAAAGGCTATCCATATACATGTTTTAGATCATTCCCAATCTTTAATATGAAAGCAAGAGCATCTATCTCTTTAACCTATTGTTCCGCGTTTAAAGCGTCAAAGAAGTTACATTCCATATTCATGATAAAGTCTTGAAATGGGAAGCCAGAATTGAAGAGAAAGGTAAACATGGTAAATTTGAAAATTTATGGAAAGGGCCATATACGTTAACTTCTACAAGAGATTGATGGGACACCATATGTTGGAGGACCTGTTAATGGCAGGTTCCTAAAGCATTACAATTGATTGAATCTCTGCCAAGTTTCTCACAAGCATTGTATATAACCGTTTTATTAGTCTTTCTTTGTTGCAAATAAATGACAAGCTGAACAGGAAGCTCAGGCCCGAGGTGAAGGCTCACAAAGCTAGAAAGGAATGCTTGTCAACTCTATCTATGTTTTCATAAATTGGACAAAGCACTGGACCTGCGAGTTCTTAGTGTACTACAGGAGCACACTATCCCAAGTGGAGCCACTGTTATCACTTAGAACTAAAAATTGATACATGTAATTTTCTATCCTAGCTCGATGACAAAGGTCTGTGCTAGTTTAATTTCAAATTTTCATTTTTAATTTTCTTCCCGTAGGATTTGGAGTTTTTAAAAGAGTTTTTAACTCAAGTTGTTCTCAACTCCCATTGGTTCCCCTCTACCCATCATTGTTCTATAGCCACCTCTTGTCTTATGTGAGTCACCGTGCCTTTTCGTGATTTCGTAGCGCTATTCCAATTCGCCAATTTCGTAGCGCAATCATAACTAGGCAGTTTCGCAGCGTTTCATGATTAGGCAGTTTCGCAGCGTTTCATGATTAGGCAGTTTCGCAGCGCATCATTAAAATTCAAAACTAACAGCGCTGCGAAATCATGGATTCGTACATTCCGCAGTGAATCTTTCCCGAAATGTCAAGTCCGTTAGGTGAGTCATCAGCCATGTCTTCTCATGTCAGCTCATATACCTTTCTTATCACATTTTAACGCTCATTGCCACTATCACCACCACTAGATCTGTTGATATGCACAAGTGATTATTCCCAAGAAATTTTACCGTGCATAAACCATAATGATGGCCGTAAGTCCTGCATGAATGACAAATCTGCAAGATTTTATCTTGAAAGGTTTTAAACGGAAGAGTTTAAAATTCAAGCGAGGCTGAAAATTCAAGCGAGGCTGAAAATTCAAGCGAGGTTGAAAATTCAAGCGAGGTTGAATCACAATTCCAGCCGGAGCTGGTAGTCTTTGTGTGCGAAGATTTGAAAGAATCAATGGAGAAAAAAGAGCACAGATCCGGTAAACCTCTAAGGACTGAACCTGAAGTCCTGGATATAGCGCTGAGAAATGAAGAGGTGAAGAAAGCGTTTAAAAAGGCCGGGTGCTGGAACTTTTGCAAAAAGTTACAAGGAGGACATGCACAGGTAACTAAGGAATTTGCACTTAACTTCACTGGTTTGAATTCAAAGGTAGCCATGTTAGAAGTGCAGGTTTCTCCAGAAGTGATATCTGTTGTGACAGAGATCCCAAGAGGACAAGAGGAATGGTTCAAAAATTTCAAATTTGACATGAATCCTTGCAAGGAGTTTTTGAAGGATGATTATGTAAATGAAGATTTAAGTAAGGCAGTGCCCAGGAATTATGTCAAAGAACATTATGCTCTCTTACTCACCTGCATACAGAAATATTTGACTTGTGAAGGAAGGTATAACAAGGTTTATTCTTACCATTTCAAACTACTTTTGCATTTCACCGGGAAAGTCTCCATAGACTTACCTTTTTATCTGTTCCGTAGTTTGAGTAAGATGTGTGATAAGGTACAACTGAGGAAAGAGGACTGTGAAACCTCTTTGTTTCATCATGGTTTGATTAAACTACTGGTTTTAGATGGGCTCCAAAAGATAGACAGGGATTGGAATTCATTCATTTTTATGGCTGGCTTCAAAAGCCAGACTGGCCTCACTCCCCAACCTGCCAGGGATTTTACAATAGCTGAGCTCCAAACAGAAGCAAGAGCTAAAAGAGTTCCAAAGTCACAAGTAATAAAACAGGTGAAGCCCCTTATCATCCAAGATCAACCTCAGCAATCAACTAAGGAAAAGGCTCATGGTAAAAAGACTGTACCTGAATCAAGCACATCTGAAGCAGTTTCAAGGGTAAGAACAAGAAGTCAGATCAATAAGGAAAAAGGTAAAGCTATAGCAGTTGAAGAAAGTCCAATGTCCAAGGCAAGTTTAAATGATTTATTGCAGGCTATTGAATTTGAGCAGTCTCTACCAGTTCAAATCGAATTGATGCAGTCAGAACAGGAAAGCACCAAGAAATCCAAGGCCTCAAAAAGGCTTAGATTTGATGTGCCAGCTGAAGAGTTCGTTTTCAAACCGAGAAGACCTATGACAAGGAGATTCCAGCAAGTACAGGAGGCACTGCCAAGAACAAAGGAAACAGGGGAAGAGACACAAAAAGACACGGGCAAAACAGTCATTGCATCTCAAGAAGATAATATAGTAGCGATACAGAGACAATTGGAATCAGCTAAATATGAAATTTCCAAATTAAAGAAAGCCGCTAGAAAACATGCAGCTATCCATGCAAAGTATTACAAAACTTTATGGGAAGGAAATGCTGCTGTAGAAGCTCAGCTGAATTCAGTGGTTGATGGCCATTCACAATTTCACACATGGACAGTACCAGCAATCAAAGAAGCCAAATACATAAGAAGGATCAATATGCATTTGAGAGCTGGGAATAAGGCTATGAGGAAACAAATTGAAGATCTGAAGGCACAGTTAAATCAGCTATCTGCTAAATAAGTTTTCATTTCAAGTAAGATTTTGTTTTAAAGTTTTGACAAATTTGCTTGATTTTATCTTTCTGAGGAAATATAAATTCCTATTCAACATGTGGAAAGTATAAAGGAGTTTTTGGCAATCAAATACTCGGCTAATAAAGTTCTCGGGTTAAAAGCAAGCTGTTTTGAATAATTCAGCAGTTTCGTAGCGCGCTACGAAACTGCTGTAGGTGATGATTTTAACGCAAATCAAGCAGTTTTGAATTATAAGCGGGAATTTTGAAAGGGAATTTTGAAAGGCATACAAGGCATCATCTGAAGCTATCCAACAGTCAATTAGGTCAAGACAGGTGGACGCTTAAAAAGGTTTAATCTTCAAATCCAATTTATGTCGTAAAGTGAACACCTTTACCACAGTTCAGGATATATCAAACGGTTTGCCTGCATGAAACTTTTGTTTGCACACATGTTCATGGGAAAATCTTACAACGCATCAAGGACGTGGCAGTCTTCTACATCTTGGGTAATTAAAGGCTAAAGGTCATGCTTCTGTGCATTCGAATATTTTGGGGAAAACTAAAGCCGAGAAGCAAGGGTAATCTCCTAATATTTCTGAGCAGTCAAAAAGATTCAGCATCCAAGGTCAACATGGAGCATTAAACACCCATCTCAGCTAAACTAAAAGAGGGCCAGATGTCAAAGAACGAGGAGAAGCCATCACGCATGTAATATGGAGTTAGAGTCATAGTTGATTTAGATCTCTAAAAAAACTCCAGTCAGCACTTTGTTGTATTTATTAGTTAGTTAAATGGTTGATAGGTGTCATTAGAAGTAGTTTTCGAATTCCCCTCATGCTGGAGGAGGAATCTCGATCAGTTAGAATAAAAACTCTATATATAGCTGAAACAGCAATGTAATCAGGGTTGGAAAATTTTATGATACAACTTGTATTTGGCTTATGTAAAGACTCATTTCAGTAATATAATTTTGACTTTACTTCTCACGATTCATGAGGGATTTCTATTGTTCAGAATATGTGATCTTGTTCTTTCCATAATTTTTACAGTGGTATAGATGTATAATCACTCAGAACTCACTGAATGTGCTCTGATTTCCTGTATGCATTTATAAACTATGGTCCTATATGAGTTATGTTCTGAATATCTAAATGCTGAGTGCCCTGACTTCTATGTAAGGTTGATTTCACTGTTATATTGAGATGTTGTTGACTCCATAAGCCCAATGGATAGATGCTTAATGTTTTTCCAGCATTCATATTTTTCACAGTTGTTCTATAAGAGTTAGCCATCTTAGCTTTAATCAAAATCATTAATCCTTTAAGAGAGATCCCTCTCAGGTTGAGGAGGCTAAGCCTCAGCCTAAAGTAGGTTGAAATAGTTACTTGAAGTCTTCCTGGTCTGCAGCCTTCCAGGGCCTGATTTTGAGATAATATTTTGGTGCGTCTACCGGGAGTCTGAAGATTACTCATTCCCGAAATCATGAAGCTGAACTTCTGAAGGTAGCAGGAGCTCAAAAGGTTTTCGAGGCTGCATTCTACCTTGGTGACTCCATACAATCTTAAAGTTAAAAAGGTGGCTTCGAGAGGAAGATATACAAGGAGTAATCCTGATCCAAATCCACCTACTCCTGTGGATAATCCAAACATCATCTCAAGGAGTAGGCAAAGATTTCCTGATATACCAGGTACTTCATCTGTATCAAAATCTTTGTTCCCTGAATTTTCTAGAAGTCCTGAAGATAAAATTGTAGATGATAAAATTCATGAGGTATTGTTGAGGTCTGAGAATGAAGAAGAGCTTATTGGAATTATTTTAGATTTACAAAAAAGAGGCATTGATACTTCATCTTTAGTGTCACAAAAGGATAAGGAAGAGTTTTGGGAGGTTGTTACTTCAGAATTATTATTAGAGGAAGAAGATTTGAATCAACTCAAAGAACTTGATCCTTTTGAAGTTTTGCTCAAGTCCAAAACTGGTTTACCTCTCCCAAATTGGAGTTCCTTTGTCAGTGGTTTGCAAAGTCCAAATAGTCCTTTTCGTACCAATACTTTATCTTCTGCCTCTGCTAGTCCAAATAGTCCTCAGACACTATCTCATACTAGTTCTGGTTCCACCGGTCATACAATACCTGTTGTCACTGCTCCTCCATTCATTATGGCTATACCTGCTAGGTATGCTCCTCTAGCTCTCCCTGCTGTTTTACATGATCTTCCTAGCAAATATGCTGCCAGAATTCCAACATGGGGAGGAGATGAAGATATTACAGCAGAGGAACACGTGGATAGGTTCAATGATTTTGTTGACAGGGAAGAAGTGGATGATGAAGATGTAAAACTAAGATTGTTTGCTCAAACCTTCATTGGGGAAGTCAAAAAATGGTTTAAAGCCCTTAGAGCCGGAAGTATTCATAGCTGGGTAGAATTTGAAGACAGCTTTCTAAGGAAATGGGGAAACATAACCAATCCTGTCCAAGCCCTTACTGAATACAACAATCTTAGGAGAGCTCCAGAGGAAACTGTCCAAAACTTCTCTAAGAGGTTTAATAAAATATACAATTCTATTCCAGCTCATTTGAAACCTCCTGGAGCTTTGGCACAGTTGAGATATGCTGAATCATTTGATTCAGATTTTTCTCTTTTACTCAGAGAAAGGGAGTCTGCCTCTCTTGCTGACATGCAAAATGATGCAATTAAAGTGGAGGTGAACATGCTTGCTGCTAAGAAATCAAAGATGGCAAAGACTAAGCTAAAGGAAGAAGAGAAACCTTCTACCTTTGCTCAAGAAGACAAGTTTGAAACAATGATGAAAACCATGGAGAAATTGATGGACTGACTAGCTCTTGGAAATGCTTCTGCCCCTCCAGCACAGCAGGGACCTCAATTCAGGAACCCTTAGTTCATAAGACCTCAGAATCAGCAAAGGCCAAGAGACAACAGAAATCAGCAGGCAGATCCTCCAGTGAGACCTCCCTTCCAACAAAATTTGGTAGATGAAGAGGAAGAAGATGAACCTGAAGTCCCTGAGGAATCAATCCATTGTTTTGATGAAGAAGTGTCAGGGATTTTCTTGACTAAGAGGAAAATGATGAGTCCAGTATGATAAAGTCAGGAGAAGAGCCTTCAGATTTTTTAAAGGGCTATCAGCACGCTATTTTTGAGATGCAAAAGCAGTATAATCTAAGAAATAGAGATGTCCCTATTACAGCAAACAAAGCACAGCCCAAGAAGAATATCTCAAAGACAGCTGAAGATAAAAAGGAAAAATCAAAGGTGGTTGAAGGTAAAGATGATTCTCCTCTTGTCAAAAAGGATATTCAAATTCTTCCTCCTCCTAAAGAAATTGACAAGACTACTTCTGTTTTTAATCTTGAGAATGAGATTGCAAAAATTAAGATATCAGTCCCTTTTAATGAAATTCTCAAGGTAGACAAATACAGAAGCAAAATTGTGGAAATGCTTAATTCACAACCAGGAGTGGCTAATATCCTAAATGTACAAGAAGATAATCCTATTATCTGTTTGGGTCCAAGACTAGAGGATGAACAAAATGAAGAGTTTCCCCCTTTTTACATAAGCATTAGCATTCATGATATGACTCTACATAATGCTATGTTAGACTCAGGGGCATCACATAATCTCATGCCTAAGGTAATCATGGAAAGGCTGGGGTTAGAGGTAACTAGGCCATATAAGGATTTATTTTACTTTGATTCAAAAAGATTCCATTGCATTGGTTTGATAAAAGATGTTGTTGTGGGGCTCACACAAATTCCAGCAAAAACAACTGTTATGGACATTGTTGTTGCAGACATTCCACCAAAGTTTGGGATGCTTCTTTCAAGGTCATGGGCAGCAAAAATCAAGGGCACAATGCAGATGGATCTTACATATGCTACCATCCCAGTGTTTGGGGAACAAAGGAGGTTGTATCGCGAAACAAGGATGGCCTACATGGTAAGCAGCAAAGACAAGCCTCAGAATTTTCCTATTTACTCATGTGATACTGGTCTTGGATCAGCTATCCTTTTCAATGAAACAGTTGGAAAAGAATCACAAGATGAACCTGCAGAAAATCAGTGTCAAGAAGGGCAGCAAGGAGATGAAAGAGACATCTCGGGCTGCTGGTCATTATACTTTGATGGATCAGCAGGAAAAGAAGGGGCAGGAGCTGGGATTTGGATCACTAGTCCAACTGAAGAAAGTAAGTTTCTCTCATACAAATTAAACTTTGATTGTACCAACAACATGGCTGAGTACGAATCTCTGGTTTTAGGTTTGGAAACCTTGATAAAGTTGAAAGCTTAAAACATTGCTGTTTGTGGAGATTCTGAATTGGTAATTAAACAAGTAGAAGGTACATATCAAACTAAGGATGCAAGGATGAAAGCATATAGAAGTTTAGTGTTGGAGATGTTGGAAAAATTTCAATCCTATTCCTTCAGCATCAAAACTAGAGATCAAAACTCTATTGCAGATTCTCTTGTTGTTTCAGCCAGTCTCTTTATTATTCCTAAGCATTCTTCTGAAAGCTATGAAGTGGAGGTTCGCCATAGACCAGTCATACCGGATAATATCACAAATTGGCAAGTTTTTGAGGATGATCAGCAGGTAAGGAACTTCATTGAATTAAAAGAAGAGTTTGAGCACAATCAGATAGATCAGCAGAATATGTTAATAGAGTCAAAGGAAAGTTCTGAAATTTTACAGTTACAAAGCAACTTAATCCCTAAAGGCCTTATTCCCCTTGAAAAATTATTTGATCAAAATGATGTGTTCAAAGCACCAAGACTACAAGCTAATGAAGAGGAAGTAGAAAACTGCAATTTAGGTGACTCAGTTGTGCCTAAAATAGTCAAGATTTCCAAATTCCTTTCAGCTGATATGAAGACTAAATATGTTGAGATGATGAAAAGATTCATTGATGTTTTTTCATGGAGCTATGCTGACTTGAAACAATACGACTCTTCAATCATACAGCATACCATTCCTATTAAGCAGAATGAAAAGCCTTTTAAGCAGAAGCTAAGAAGAATTAATCCTCTTCTAATGCCACTGATTGAAAAAGAAGTGAAAAAGCTCTTTGATGCTAAAATTATTGTCCCAATCAAATTTTCAAATTGGCTTGCTAACTTGGTACCAGTCAGAAAAAAGAATGGAGAGATCAGAATTTGTATAGACTTCAGGAACTTAAACAAGGCTTCATTGAAAGATAATTACCCCCTCCCCAAAATGGATTTCATTCTGCAAAACATTGTTGGTTCACAAAGGATGTCTATGCTTGATGGTTTCTCTGGGTACAATCAGATTCTTGTTCACCCAGATGATCAGGAGAAAACAGCTTTCACTACACCATGGGGAACATTCATGTATGCAAAGATGCCCTTTGGCCTCATGAACGCAGGAGCCACTTTCCAGAGAGCAATGGATATTGCTTTTGCTGAAGAGAAGGACAAATCAGTGGTAGTTTATCTTGATGATATCACAATTTTTTCAAAAAGGGAAGAAGACCACTTAAAGCACCTTGAAAGGGTCCTACTGAAGTGTAGGAGGTTTGGTATTTCTCTAAACCCAACCAAGAGTATTTTTGCTCTAACTTCTGGCAAACTGCTTGGTCATATTATTTTTGAAGAAGGAATTAGGATTGATCCTAATAGAGTTAGTGCAATTCAAAAATTAGATCTACCAAGGAGTAAGAGGGAGATTCAATCTTTTCTTGGGAAAGTTAACTTTGTTAGAAGATTCATTCCTAATTTTGCTGAAGTTGTCAAGAACATAACAAAGATGTTAAAGAAAGGAGCAGATTTTAAATGGACAGTTGAAGCAAAGAAATCTTTTGAAGAGATCAAGAAGGCACTTACTCAAGCACCAGTACTCATCAGCCCAGATTTTACCAAGGAGTTCCTTATCTTCACATTCGCTTCTGAAGACACAATTGCTGGAGTTTTATTGCAAAAAGGAAGTCAAGGTACTGAACAACCCATTTCTTTCTTTAGCAAGACATTGGCCAATGCTGAATTGAAATATAATATCTTAGAGAAACAAGCCTATGCATTGGTGAAAGCAATTAAGGATTTCAGAATCTATGTTTTGCACTCTCACATTGTTGCATACGTCCCAAATGCTGTTATTAAAGATATTCTTACACAAGCTGATCCAGATGGAAAAAGGGGAAAGTGGATAGCAAAACTACTGGAGTATGACATTGAAATCAAACCCACAAAGTTGGTAAAGGGTCAAGGCCTAGCCAAATTGTTGACTCAATCAAATTTGGACTGTATTGATATTAATTTAAGCACAGAAATCTCAGAAATTTCTGAAAATGAAAAGGAATTGGTCCAAATAAACGAGAAATTCTTGATCTCAGAATGGTACAAGGATATAGCATTTGTTTTGCAGCATAATAGAGCTCCTGATAATCTTTCAAAATCCAAATCTCGGTTTACCAAATTGAAATCTCTCAGATATTTTTTGTATGACCAAAATTTGTTTTGGAAAGATGCAGGAGGAATATTATTAAACTGCCTCATTGAAGAAGAAGATGATAAAGTAATTGATGAGTTTCATAAAGGGAATTGTGGAGGACATCACTATTGGAAAGGCACTGCAAACAAGGTCTTAAGAGCTGGCTATTTTTGGCCAACTATGTTTAGAGATATCTATAAAAAGATAGCCACATGCCATGAATGTCAAGTGTTTGAAGGAAAGAGAAAGCTTATGCCAATGCCCTTGGTTCCTATTTATGTTGAAGCACCTTTCCAGCAGTGGGGATTAGACTTTATAGGGGAAATCCATCCTCCTTCATCAGGACAACATCGCTGGATTCTCATAGCCACCGATTACTTTACAAAATGGATAGAAGCAATACCTACAAGGCAAGCAAATGATTCAGTGATTATTTCTTTCTTAGAAAACAATATATTATCAAGATTTGGTTGCCCAATCAAGATCATTACAGACAATGCTCAAGCTTTCAAGTCCAAAAGGTTAATTAATTTTTGTCATCAGTATCACATCTCCCTTGGACATTCTACTGCTTATTATCCACAGGGAAATGGTTTGGCTGAGTCATCAAACAAGAGTCTTGTGAGAATCATTAAGAAGCTGCTACAAGAAAATAAAAAAGCTTGGCATTTGAAACTGAAATATGCTTTGTGGGCTGACCGGATTTGCACAAAGAGATCCATTGGAACATCACCATATGAGCTAGTATATGGGGCAGAGGCTATATTTCCTACATCCCTCGGAGTGCCAGTAATGAAGTTGATTCAAGGACTAGAAGAGGAACCAAATGCTATACAACGAAGGATCAACCAGCTAATAGCTTTACAAGAGAAAAGAAATGAGGTGTTTGACAGTCATCAACAAAACCAGAACAGGATCAAGAGAGCATTTGACAAAAAGATCAAAGAAGTTACATTCCATATTCATGATAAAGTCTTGAAATGGGAAGCCAGAATTGAAGAGAAAGGTAAACATGGTAAATTTGAAAATCTATGGAAAGGGCCATATCAAATTTCTGCTTTCCATGGGAATAACACCTACGTTCTACAAGAGATTGATGGGACACCATATGTTGGAGGACCTGTTAATGGCAGGTTCCTAAAGCATTACAATTGATTGAATCTCTGCCAAGTTTCTCACAAGCATTGTATATAACCGTTTTATTAGTCTTTCTTTGTTGAAAATAAATGACAAGCTAAACAGGAAGCTCAGGCCCGAGGTGAAGGCTCACAAAGCTAGAAAGGAATGCTTGTCAACTCTATCTATGTTTTCATAAATTGGACAAAGCACTGGACCTGCGAGTTCTTAGTGTACTACAGGAGCACACTATCCCAAGTGGAGCCACTGTTATCACTTAGAACTAAAAATTGATACATGTAATTTTCTATCCTAGCCCGATGACAAAGGTCTGTGCTACTTTAATTTCAAATTTTCATTTTTAATTCTTCCCGTAGGATTTGGAGTTTTTAAAAGAGTTTTTAACTCAAGTTGTTCTCAACTCCCATTGGTTCCCCTCTACCCATCATTGTTCTATAGCCACCTCTTGTCTTATGTGAGTCACCGTTCCTTTTCGTGATTTCGTAGCGCTATTTCAATTTGCCAATTTCGTAGCGCAATCATAACTAGGCAGTTTCGCAGCGTTTCATGATTAGGCAGTTTCGCAGCGCATCATTAAAATTCAAAACTAACAGCGCTGCGAAATCATGGATTCGTACATTCCGCAGCAAATCTTTCCCGAAATGTCAAGTCCGTTAGGTGAGTCATCAGCCATGTCTTCTCATGTCAGCTCATATACCTTTCTTATCACATTTTAACGCTCATTGCCACTATCACCACCACTAGATCTGTTGATATGCACAAGTGATTATTCCCAAGAAATTTTACCGTGCATAAACCATAATGATGGCCGTAAGTCCTGCATGAATGACAAATCTGCAAGATTGTATCTTGAAAGGTTTTAAACGGAAGAGTTTAAAATTCAAGCGAGGCTGAAAATTCAAGCGAGGCTGAAAATTCAAGCGAGGTTGAATCACAATTCCAACCGGAGCTGGTAGTCTTTGTGTGCGAAGATTTGAAAGAATCAATGGAGAAAAAAGAGCACAGATCTGGTAAACCTCTAAGGACTGAACCTGAAGTCCTGGATATAGCGCTGAGAAATGAAGAGGTGAAGAAAGCGTTTAAAAAGGCCGGGTGCTGGAACTTTTGCAAAAAGTTACAAGGAGGACATGCACAGGTAACTAAGGAATTTGCACTTAACTTCACTGGTTTGAATTCAAAGGTAGCCATGTTAGAAGTGCAGGTTTCTCCAGAAGTGATATCTGCTGTGACAGAGATCCCAAGAGGACAAGAGGAATGGTTCAAAAATTTCAAATTTGACATGAATCCTTGCAAGGAGTTTTTGAAGGATGATTATGTAAATGAAGATTTAAGTAAGGCAGTGCCCAAGAATTATGTCAAAGAAAATTATGCTCTCTTACTCACCTGCATACAGAAATATTTGACTTGTGAAGGAAGGTATAACAAGGTTTATTCTTACCATTTCAAACTACTTTTGCATTTCACCGGGAAAGTCTCCATAGACTTACCTTTTTATCTGTTCCGTAGTTTGAGTAAGATGTGTGATAAGGTACAGCTGAGGAAAGAGGACTGTGAAACCTCTTTGTTTCATCATGGTTTGATTAAACTACTGGTTTTAGATGGGCTCCAAAAGATAGACAGGGATTGGAATTCATTCATTTTTATGGCTGGCTTCAAAAGCCAGACTGGCCTCACTCCCCAACCTGCCAGGGATTTTACAATAGCTGAGCTCCAAACAGAAGCAAGAGCTAAAAGAGTTCCAAAGTCACAAGTAAGAAAACAGGTGAAGCCCCTTATCATCCAAGATCAACCTCAGCAATCAACTAAGGAAAAGGCTCATGGTAAAAAGACTGTACCTGAAACAAGCACATCTGAAGCAGTTTCAAGGGTAAGAACAAGAAGTCAGATAAATAAGGAAAAAGGTAAAGCTATAGCAGTTGAAGAAAGTCCAATGTCCAAGGCAAGTTTAAATGATTTATTGCAGGCTATTGAATTTGAGCAGTCTCTACCAGTTCAAATCGAATTGATGCAGTCAGAACAGGAAAGCACCAAGAAATCCAAGGCCTCAAAAAGGCTTAGATTTGATGTGCCAGCTGAAGAGTTCGTTTTCAAACCAAGAAGACCTATGACAAGGAGATTCCGGCAAGTACAGGAGGCACTGCCAAGAACAGAGGAAACAGGGGAAGAGACACAAAAAGACACGGGCAAAACAGTCATTGCATCTCAAGAAGATAATATAGTAGCCATACAGAGACAATTGGAATCAGCTAAATATGAAATTGCCAAATTAAAGAAAGCCGCTAGAAAACATGCAGCTATCCATGCAAAGTATTACAAAACTTTATGGGAAGGAAATGCTGCTGTAGAAGCTCAGATGAATTCAGTGGTTGATGGCCATTCACAATTTCACACATGGACAGTACCAACAATCAAAGAAGCCAAATACATAAGAAGGATCAATATGCATTTGAGAGCTGGGAATAAGGCTATGAGGAAACAAATTGAAGATCTGAAGGCACAGTTAAATCAGCTATCTGCTAAATAAGTTTTCATTTCAAGTAAGATTTTGTTTTAAAGTTTTGACAAATTTGCTTGATTTTATCTTTCTGAGGAAATATAAATTCCTATTCAACATGTGGAAAGTATAAAAGAGTTTTTGGCAATCAAATACTCGGCTAATAAAGTTCTTGGGTTAAAAGCAAGCTGTTTTGAATAATTCAGCAGTTTCGTAGCGCGCTACGAAACTGCTGTAGGTGATGATTTTAACGCAAATCAAGCAGTTTTGAATTATAAGCGGGAATTTTGAAAGGGAATTTTGAAAGGCATACAAGGCATCATCTGAAGTTATCCAACAGTCAATTAGGTCAAGACAGGTGGACGCTTAAAAAGGTTTAATCTTCAAATCCAATTTTTGTCGTAAAGTGAACACCTTTACCACAGTTCAGGATATATCAAACGGTTTGCCTGCATGAAACTTTTGTTTGCACACATGTTCATGGGAAAATCTTACAACGCATCAAGGACGTGGCAGTCTTCTACATCTTGGGTAATTAAAGGCTAAAGGTCATGCTTCTGTGCATTCGAATATTTTGGGGAAAACTAAAGCCGAGAAGCAAGGGTAATCTCCTAATATTTCGGAGCAGTCAAAAAGATTCAGCATCCAAGGTCAACATGGAGAATTAAACACCCATCTCAGCTAAACTAAAAGAGGGCCAGATGTCAAAGAACGAGGAGAAGCCATCACGCATGTAATATGGAGTTAGAGTCATAATTGATTTAGATCTCTAAAAAAACTCCAGTCAGCACTTTGTTGTATTTATTAGTTAGTTAAATGGTTGATAGGTGTCATTAGAAGTAGTTTTCGAATTCCCCTCATGCTGGAGGAGGAATCTCGATCAGTTAGAATAAAAACTCTATATATAGCTGAAACAGCAATGTAATCAGGGTTGGAAAATTTTATGATACAGCTTGTATTTGGCTTATGTAAAGACTCATTTCAGTAATATAATTTTGACTTTACTTCTCAGGATTCATGAGGGATTTTTATTGTTCAGAATATGTGATCTTGTTCTTTCCATAATTTTTACAGTGGTATAGATGTATAATCACTCAGAACTCACTGAATGTGCTATGATTTCCTGTATGCATTTATAAACTGTGGTCCTATATGAGTTATGTTCTGAATATCTAAATGCTGAGTGCCCTGACTTCTATGTAAGGTTGAGTTCACTATTATATTGAGATGTTGTTGACTCCATAAGCCCAATGGATAGATGCTTAATGTTTTTCCAGCATTCATATTTTTCACAGTTGTTCTATAAGAGTTAGCCATCTTAGCTTTAATCAAAATCATTAATCCTTTAAGAGAGAGCCCTCTCAGGTTGAGGAGGCTAAGCCTCAGCCTAAAGTAGGTTGAAATAGTTACTTGAAGTCTTCCTGGTCTGCAGCCTTCCAGGGCCTGATTTTGAGATAACAGAACCTATGGGTTATGGCCCACCTATACAAATCGGAAGCGTTTACATTGGCGGTTTTAACAAAACCCGACCAATCACCAAACAACGGAATAACATAGAATTCGCCAACGAACGTCAGTCCCACCTGAATGCACAAGACCGTACTCCAAATAAAATAAACTCGTGTCCATACACTTCTCAGGTCTGCTCAGCAATTAAATAGCAATTGAGCAACAATTGAACAATAATTGAACAACAATTTAACAACAATTGAACCGCAATTGAACAACAACCGATCCCACATTGACTGTCCATTTTAGCACATGCGCTTCTTCTACACCATTGATCTTACCATTCAATTCGACGGTCTGTGGTCCTTCAACTAACACATGGGTTACCAAATAACTTAGCCCCCGCAGTTGACTGAGACGTAAGTGGTTGAAAATGCGATGATGGTTAGGATTGAGTGCGGGCCTTCAAACACGATCAAGACACCTGTAGACTCCTAACCTCCGCAATTATTCATTTCACTTTAGCACTTAGATTACATTCAACATGGATCGTTGAATGTTACTCCACTCCACCTTGCAATCAGACTTCATCTCCGGATTTTCTACACAGAGCATTTAATTCTGATGATCCACACAACAATGCGCTCTTTCCCTCTTATTGATACCATATACAGGTCTAGCATAGGGTCAATGCTACCCTTTGACTTCTTTATCAGTGTATCTACACCCTCCATAATCATGCGATCATCTCCAATAGTATGGGAACGTTTCACCGTGATCATAATTTGATCTCCACTTAGCCATATCTTATCTTCTTATATGTGCTTAGGTCCTCTGTAAATTCTCCTCGAATTCATAAAGGAATTCTTCTCGGCCTTTCCATCTTTGGTTCCCTTTTTCTACGTGACTCTTCTCTTGAGTTATTCTTCCACGTTCTTCTTTAAAACTACTACTTTTGAGCTTTGCGCTAATTTCTTTAATCGAATTCATACATTTTGACCACTATCCTCCTCTGTATTCCTTCTCTGCACTCGTTCTCTGCTCGAAATTCTCATGCATATATATATTAAATAGAGTTCTCCACTATACACATAATTTATCAATAAATTTCTTAATACACACTATATAACTTAGAAAATGAATCTCTTTATTAAAAAACAAATGTATATACAAAAGAGTCTTTCTCTCGCTTCAATTTCCATAGGCTACAATCCAAACCCTATCTATTTCCTACCTAAGGATTATTCTTCATTCTGCCTTTTTTTCCTTATGCATTTGAGGTTTATATTTGTACAAAAGGATTATGTTTCCAATTTTGGTTCAGATCCTCAATCTTCTCAACTAAATCCTAAGAATCCTCTAAGTCCTCAATTAGTTCCTAAAATATCTTCTTTATCCCTTGAGGATCTAAACTTTCAACTTATCCTAAGGATCCTCCATAAATCATGAACTACTTTCTAAGATTTACAATATCTCAATCCATACTAATTACTCATCATCACTCATGTTCTCCTACATTCGAGAACATTTACAAATATCCTCACAATATTTAATTAACTCATATTCTAAATGTCTCACCTAAATCACTCAAAATATTTAAAATTACATGAATTAAATACTTAGGAAAACCACTCTTTTGAAAACACAAGACCACCTAGATTCTACTAAATGTACATATTTTCGGAACCATGATGCTCTTGCATCAAACTCCTAAAGTAGAAAATAATCATGATCTCCAGATCATGTGCTTCTTTATCTTTTCCTATTTATTTTCCATTCAGTTGTTCTGTTGTTGTTGTTGTCTATTGTTGTTTTCTAGGTTTCCATACCTTATTCTGCAATGCTCCACTTGCTATGCTCTCACATTCTTCTGTTGTCTTCCTCTTACTACTGCTTCTTTGCTTTCTTGTTGTTGTCTTCTTTTGAGACACCTTTATCATTATCCTTCTTATCAGTTCAATCTCTCTGTCTATTGTATCTTCTCACTTCTAATTGCCTTCAACTCTTGATTACTGAATTTTCATTTTTATTGTCGCCCTTTTATCCTTACTCTCTTGTTCATTATTGTCTTCTATAGAATTTTGCACCTTTTCAGTTGCTGTCATATTGTCCTTCAAAACAATTTTCTGCTTTTGTTTACTGCACCTGTCAACTTCTTCGTGACTATCATTTATGACAATTTCTTTGTCATCCTTCATCAACAATTTACTCTAGATATTTATCCTTTGTTGTTCTATCTTTCTCCTTTGAAGGTCTAACTCTCTATATAACTCAATGATTTTACTTGGAATAGAATTTGGAAATTATACACAATTTTCAATGCTTTCATTTGTTGCTGACTAATCATCATATGGCCTTTCTCCCTCTGCTAAATCTTCCTTAACATCTTTCAGTAGATGTTCTTTCTCTTCTTCTTTCATTTGGTTGTCCACCTGTGCCAAATATGTTCCAGTTTCTACAACAAAATCTGCAATCATAGGCCTTTGTACCTCTTCTTCATCTGGAAACCTTTCAGTATGTTGTTTTGATCTTTCCTTTAACCCCTCTGTCAGAACATTAGTATGCTGATTCAAACTCAAAGAATTATTGAGATTGTCAACAAGTCTCTTTTCCACACCATCTGTCTTAATGATTCCTCTCTACACTTGTTCACTGTAGTGAACAGTTTCTTGTCCAATCTCATTGTCATACTCTGCTTCAAAACTTTCATCTTCATGTCTTAACTCATATCTGCTATTCCAATCTTTACTGTTACCAACTCCAATATTCTACTGCATATTTCCACAAGACCTTTCTGTCTCCTTTTGTTTCTGAGATTTTTCTATCTCAGTGTTAATCTGAACAGATTTCAGATTCTGCTCCTTCTTCTTAACAAACTCTAAAGTTTGTTCATAACCCTGTATTATACTTGCAATCATACACAAATCATTAGTTTTAAAAATACAAGACCTTTCGGTCTTGGTTGATGCTTCAGACATCAGGTCTTCTTGCCGCTCTGAATCCTTCATATGATTCAATTCCTTAGTAGATTTTCCCTCTATCTCTTCATTACTTTCAGAAATCAATGGACCATGTTTTGGTTCACATGCCAAAACTTCCTTCATATACTCATTTAATCTGAGTAACTCTTCCTTTAATTGAGCATTCACTCTATGCTCCCATTTCACTTGTAATTTATGCCATTGGACTTTCCTTTTCATAATCCAACCATGCCTTTGGTCTTCGTTCTCTTTCTCTTGTAGCCATCCTTGTAGTATCTCCAACTATACTCTTATCACTGCAAGATTTCTCTCTCACTCTTCATTACTCATCTTACCTATATGGCATTCTCTAGAACCTCTTCTATGACCCTCCATGGTCGTCTTCCTTCATGAGCTCATCCGTGCCCAATTGGTGATCTGCAACATAGCCTTTTCTTGTAGCATTATTCTCTCGCTACTCAATACCCTATCAAGCTTCCTCTCTGAGCTTGATCTCTTCCTAGGTATTCTCTCTCTTGGTTCACTCTCTTGAACCTTTTAGAGCCTCACTGCTCCTTTGATTGTTGCACTCAGTCACCTTTCTCCTTTCTCCCAACCTCTAGTTGGATAGGTTTGTTGCCATCATCATCAAAAACTCTGCTTGTTCTTCTATACAATTATCAAACATCTTCATAGCATTTTTCAATCAATAATTCATCATTAATTAACTGAAACCATGAAGACCATACCTCACTATCCAATTTTTTGAACACATCTTGCTGTTGCATTTTTTCACTATCCCTTCATAAACAATTTCCTCAATTTTTCCTTTCAATAATCTGATCTACTTTCTCCCAAAGTAGATTTTTTCTTCTATCTTTTTACTGTTCTTTCAAAAATAAATTTATCAGTCACCAATTTCAAAATCAAATAAGAAAATCATTATTTTACCTCAATTATATTCAGATCTGATTCTTCTTTTCGCTTATGTCGCGCCACTCTGGTTTCTTGAACATTCTTCCCGTTCTGTCCTTTTCAAAGAAAACTCTTCAAAATCTGTTCTATGTTCACAAAGTTAATTACGAAATAAAATAGTTCCATAAGTTGTAAATTATTTTCAAAAGACAAACCCACTCTAATTTCTCTTCTGTAGAGCGTACCCTCTCTAATTTTCTACCAAAAGAGATTTTTCCAGCTCTGATACCACTTTGATGCAGGAAAAACCGCCTAAAGGCAATTTCCCTAACTTTAATAATAACCTTACGGTGAACTTGTGGGTTATGGCCCACCTATACAAATCGGAAGCGTTTACATTGGTTGTTTTAACAAAACCTGACCAATCACCAAACAGTGGAATAACATAGAATTCACCAACGAACGTCGATCCCACCTGAATTCATATGACCGGACTCCAAATAAAATAAACTCGCGTCCATACACTTCTCGAGTTCACTTAGCAATTGAACAGCAATTGAAAAACAATTGAACAACAATTGAACCGCAATTGAACAACAATCAGTCCCACATTGTTGTCCCTTTTAGCATAGGCGCTTCTTCTACACCTTGATCTTACCATTGAATCCAACGGTCTATGGGCCTTCAACTAACACACGGGTTACCAAACAACTTAACCCCCGCAATTGACTATGACGTAAGCGGTTGAAAATGCGATCGATGGTAGGATTGAGTGTGGGCCTTCAAACACGATCAAGACACCCGTAGACTCCTAACCTTCGCAATTACACATTTCACTTTGGAACTCAAATTACATTCAACGTGGATGGTTGAATGTTACTCCACTCCACCTTGCAATCAGAATTCATCTCTGGGTTTGCTACATAGATCATTTAATTCTGATGATCCACACAACAACGTGCTCTTTCCCTCTTATTGATACCATATACAAGTCTAGCGTAGGGTCAATGCAACCCTTTGACTTCTTTATCAGTGTATCTAAACCCTCCATAATCATGCGATTATCTCCAACAGTACTGGAACGTTTCACCGTGATCATAATTTGATCTCCACTTAGCCATATCTTCTCTTCTTATCTGTGCTTAGGTCCTCTATCAATTCTCCTCGAATTCATAAAGGAATTCTTCTCGGCCTTTTTGTCTTTGGTTCCATTTTTTTGCGTGACTCTTTTCTTAAGTTATTCTTCCATGTGCTTCTTTAAAACTACTACTTCTGAGCTTTGCGCTGATTTCTTTAATTGGATTCATACAGTCTGACCACTATCCTCCTTTGTATTCCTTCTTTGCACTTGTTCTCTACTCGAAATTCTCATGCATATATATCTATATATATATATATATATATATATATATATATATATATATATATATATATATATATATATATACAGAGTTCTCCACTATAAACATAATTTATCAATTAATTTCTTAATACACACTATATAACTCTGAAAATGAATCTTTGTATTCAAAAACAAATGTATATACAAAAGATTCTTTCTCTCGCTTCAATGCCTGTAGGCTACAATCCAAACCCTATCTATTTCCTATCTAAGGATTATTCTTCATTTTGCCTTTTTTGCCTTATGCCTTTGAGGTTTATATTTGTACAAAAGGATTTTGTTTCCAATTCTGGTTTAGATCCTCAATCTTCTCAACTAAATCCTAAGAATCCTCTAAGTCCTCAATTAGTTCCTAAAATATCTTCTTTATCCCTTGAGGATCTCAACTTTCAACTAATCCTAAGGATCCTCCATAAATCATGAACTACTTTCTAAGATTTACAATATCTCAATCCATACTAATTACTCATCATCACTCATGTTCTCCTACATTCGAGAACATTTACAAATATCCTCACAATATTTAATTAACTCCTATTCTAAATGTCTCACCTAAATCACTCAAAATATTTAAAATTACATTAATTAAATACTTAGGAAAACCACTCTTTTGAAAACACAAGACCACCTAGATTCTACTAAATGTACACATTTTCGGAACCATGATGCTCCTGCATCACTTCTCATCATATAAATAGGTTGTTGTTGTTATTGCATAGATATTTGTGATATAAATTTTTGATCCCCAAACAATATTTTATATGTTTTAGGAGGTTGTTAGATCTAGTTAAATATGAGATGTTTTCTCCAACTAATTTAGCTTTCTAAATTAGTGTGTGGTTGCCATATTTTCTCTCAAATAAATTCCAATATGCTAAGCCAATGTTTCTATCTTGAGATAAACATTCATGTATTTATATGCATATAATAACATCATTAAATAGAGTGGCTCAACCTAGTTTTGGTGTGAGTGGAAATGATGTCTACTCTTATTTAGATGGTATCAAATCAAACACGACCCTAACTCTCAGATAAGAAGGGCATGTGATCATGGAATTTTTTTGACATGGTTAATCCTTTCTATATATAGGATTAACTTAGAGAGAAAGATCATTTTCTACAAGTAATTTATGTGGCCTTAGTTTGTCCATGGGAATAAATGTTGTTTGTACACCATTTCATAAGTAGAAGTTTGTGATCTGTTGCAACTAGACTATTACTTTACATATTCCTTGACATCTAACTAAACCCATGGGTTAGATGAGCCAATTGGTTTTAATGGGGTTCTAATTGATCATGTTGTTGAACCTTTCAACAATGTAGTGACACTTTGTAAATTGCTATGCTAAGTTGGGTGTTATTTCTTGTTCATGAAAATAGCAACAAGAAATGATAAAAATAGAATCCAAAATATTCGAATTTTAATTTGTCCTTCAATTAAAATTGTGAATTAAAATCAAATTTAGTCTCACCAGCTGCTTGGAATTAATTAATTAATTCATAATGGATTAATTAGTTGGAGAAATTCAAGTTTAGAAGTCTTTCTGAAGTCATTCAACAGTTATCCCTTAAATTAAGGAGATTATCCCTTAATTAAGGAAATAAGATTGAGTTATATTTGAGTTGTGATTAGCTAGCTCAGTTTACTGAGTTAAGCCCAGTTAAATTAGTTCCAAATTGTTTGAGGAACTAATTGTGAGTTAGTCAGTTGATGCATGCATGCACTCAACTAGTGTATTCCATATAACTGAAGATTCCCTCATCAGTAACTCATGCATGTCTATTCTGAGAAAAGCCCAGTTGAGCTAAATGTCAAGTACGGTGTACTATCAGTTGCATGTCTTTTCCTATAAAGGAAACTCATGCATGCAATCAAGGTAAGGTTCCTTGGAGGATTGCGCAATTCTGACAGGGTGTAGGATCAATGTGAGAGATCAGTCTTCCACTTGGTAACAGGAGGATCACCCAAAAGAAATTGCGCAAGGAAATAGGAGCTTGGAGGGCAGAGGAGAAGGCTTGTGAGAAGCCAAGTTTGCCTGTGAGCATCCAGGAGGATTGTACTGAGGCTAGTTGTGAGAGCTAAGGCTTTGTATAATTCTGATGTATTTCCACCTTGTATGATAATACAGATAGTGGGGTTTTTAGTTGAGGCTTTCCCCTGAGTATTTTCTATGTTTCATGTGCATTGATTCTTCTTCTTCTGGTTATATGTGTTCAGCTCGATCTTGCTCGATCTTTAAGCTTCCGCAAATTAATAGTAGAAGTAGATTATAGTATTTTTCTTTGGTATATTGCATTATCAGGTTGATCTACAGTCACATTTTCTACATGGTCTTAGAACGAGATTTGTAGAGAATTTGTAGAATTTCTACATGGTATCAGAGCTAGTTGATCTATAGAGCTAGTTGGTATCAGAGCAAATTTTATCGGAGCTGTGAACAGTATACGGAGAAGATAATTCGAAGTTTGAAGTTCAGGGTTGCAGGTGCAAATCGAATTCATATCATACTTCAATTGAGATGGGACATTATGCAACTAATTGCCCATCGAAGAAGTCCAAGAAGGGATCCTCGGAAGGATCGGAAGGTGAGGCATTAGCCTCTTAGTTCGAAATGGTCTTTACCCTCATCGCATGCATAGTGTCTTCAATGATCAGTTGTGTCTGGTATCTTGACAGTGGAGCCTCATTCCACATGACCGGTGATAAAATTTTATTCAGTGCCTTGGAGGAGAGAGACCTCAAGATGCGCATAGAGATGGGTGATGACGAGAGGTATAGTGTTTCAGGAGTGGGCATAGTTGCTTTTTAGAGGGAGCATGGAGCTCCTATCACCTTGACAAATGTGAAGTATGTGCCTGGACAAAAGAAGAACTTGGTATCAGTCACGAGGTTGGAGGAGAAAGGCTACGTTGTTGTCTTCAGTAAGGGAAAGGTTTTCCTTAGACACATCACCACTAGACAAGTGAAACATATCGGTTCACGAGTTAAGAACATGTATGCTCTTGAGGTTCAAGATGCATGCAAAGCCTTGAGGAGCAAGGCAAATGTTAGAGACTTGGTGGTTGAGAGGGAGAGTAAATTACCTCTCAACATGCAACCCCAGAAGAAGTCTCAGACAATAGTGGAGGAGCCACAATTGGAGAAGCAGAGAGGAGACCGAATGAAGAGATCCACTTATGCAGATGCCTCCATTAGGCGGGAATTTCGATCCAAGTGGGCAGAGGGATCACATGCAACCATACCTCCAGGTGTGAGGTGGGGCGATGTGAAGTGATAGTCCCAAGAAGGCTAAAATTGGGCAGGGTCCATTGAGAGGTTTTATCTCATGGATCGTACCTTGCTATGAGAGCCCAAAGTACATAGTAGCAGGAGGAATTAGTGAGATTGATGCAGTCAGAGATCAAAGTGACAAAGGCTAGAGCAGTCAGATACTGACGAGCGCAGAGAAGGATTGACAACAGTGCAGAAAGGCAGAGTCAACAGAAGAGCAAATTTTTCAGTTGACAGAGGCAATAGCAATCAGAGACTTTGATGACAGATGCATCATACTGATTCAGGTTGGATGTTATTTTTGTTTCTAGAGTTGTTGGAGCTACAACACTTGAGAGAAGTGTTGCATGCAGAACATTCCAAAGGCTCGAGATCGGGATCGAGTTGAATTCCTTTCTTGTTGAGAGGGAGTGTTGAAAATAGCAACAAGAAATGATAAAAATAGAATCCAGAATATTCCAATTTTAATTTGTCCTTGAATTAAAATCAAATTTAGTCTCTCCAGCCGCTTGGAAATAATCAATTAATTCATTATGGATTAATTAGTTGGAGAAATTCAAGTTAGAAGTCTTTTTGAAGTCATGCAACAATCATCCCTTAAATTAAGGAGATAATCCCTTAATTAAGGAGATAAAATTGAGTTATATTTGAGTTGTAATTAGTTAGCTCAGTTTACTGAGTTAAGTCCAGTTAAATTAGTTCCAAACTATTTGAGGAACTAATTTTGAGTTATCAGTCAGTTGACGCATACATGCACTCAACCAGTGTACTCCAGATAACTGAAGATTCCCTTATCAGTAACTCATGCATGTCTATTCTGAGAAAGACCCAACAGTTGAGCTAAATGTCAAGGACAATATACTATCAGTTGCATGTGTTTTCCTATAAAGGAAACTCATGCATGCAGTCAAGGTAAGGTTCTTTGGAGGATTGCGTAGTTCTAACAGGGTGTAGGATCAGTGTGAGAGATCAATCTTCAACTTGGTAACAGGAGGATCACCCAAGAGAAACTGCGCAAGGAAATAGGAGCTTGGAGGGTAGAGAGGAAGGCTTGTGAGAAGCCAAGTTTACCTATGAGCATCCAGGAGGATTGTACTGAGAACTAGCTAGCTATGATATCTAAGGCTTTGTATAATTCTGATGTATTTGCACCTTGTATGATAATACAGATAGTGGGGTTTTTAGTTGAGGCTTTCCCCTGAGTATTTTCTGTGTTTCATGTGCATTGATTCTTCTTTTTCTGGTTATATGTGTTCAGCTCGATCTTGCTCGATCTTTAAGCTTCCGCGAATTAATAGTAGAAGTAGACTATAGTATTTTGCTTTGGTATATTACATTATCGGGTTAATCTACAGACACATTTTCTACATGGTCTTAGAACGAGATTTGTAGAGAATTTGCAGAATTTGCATGGTATTAGAGCTGCCTGATCTATAGAGAAATTTCTACATTTCTTCCTACACCTATAGCCCTTTTCACAATGCATATTAGAAGCCATGTTGATTATCTAATTGTTATATGTTTAGGTTAATTGTCGATAGTATCATTTAGTAATGGTTGAAGGCCAAAGTTTCTTGGACTTAATGTGTGAATATGGAGTTGTGATGAGGAAATATGATTGATGGTGTTGCTCATGCATCTAGACTAAACATGCTTATGCATGAACAAGGAGTGTCTAACCATCGATGGATAAAAATAAGTTGTTGAGCATGATTTCCAAGTGTGGAAGCTAGTGATAAGATGCATTGTTTTCTAATTTAAAGGAAATGTATCAAGCTATAAAAAAGAATGACAAACATGAAAGGCTATCCCCAAGTGTGATTTAATCCATTCCCAAACTTCATAGATGAAGGCAAGGGCATATATCTCTTTGACCTCTCGATTTGGGTTCAAATCCTTAATTATTACTAAGTTGTCACGGGGAATAACATGTGGGGTGATATGGCTTAATTTTTAGCTTTAGATCCCTATAATCAGCGTATCATAAAGCTCATATTCACCGAATACTTGAAGGTAATGAAGAGATGGCTACAATGCCAAGGCTACCTAGCACAATGCAAATAAATTTGTGACTTCTCAATATCATCAAGAGTATCCATATCAAAGGTAAATAATTATATTATTACAACATGTTAAAATAGCTTAACTGCATGATTATGAACTCATATAAAGATGATATATGAGGAAAAGTGGACCAAACATTTTTTTGAAAAAAATGAAAGTGAATGACAACTACCTTCCAAAGAGATGAAACTCTTAAACGTGAGTACATAATACGGTTGAGCTTGTATTGGAAAGATCTCATATTTTGTCTTTATTATGTAAAATGTATTCATATTATTTATGATCAATATTTATCTTATAATTAATCTTAAGTTAATGGATATTATTTAATTACTAATCTTTATCATTCCAATTGTATGCCGTTCTCAAATGAATAAGATTTTTGTTTTAATTTATAAGATCAAGAATTATTCAAGGCGATCAAAAAATGACAATTACATTGGAATTCACATTATGATATTTAATATAGCGATATTATTAATGTATTAATGGTGTAATATTTATAAATAGAGTATTAAGTTAAATGGGTTTGATAGGGAGGCCAATTTCATAATTAAATGTGTTTAAGTGAAAAAAAAATTGAGATGAGTGACCTCTCAAAAAAAATTTGATTACTAGATGCAGGTCCGAAAAAAAAATTGAGATGAGTGACCTCTCAAAAAAAATTTGATTACTAGATGCAGGCCCTAAATAAATGTTATATCGATGGTATATGATTCATATAATAGTTTCAATCACATTTCTTAATACTTATAAACATCACTTCCCTGACAAGGCTATTATGAAGGGAGGGGAGGGGTCTTGGACTTTGTGCCCACCACCTTTGTTGTAATAATTGTTCATTGATGAGGGGCAGACACGCTTGGCACCCCGCATGCACGAGCATGCAACCCTCTAGTTGGAAAAGGGGATATGAATTGATGGGAATGGAGGTCAAAGGCATTTGTGAAATCTGGGATGGGGGGGCTGGAAGTCCCTCATCGTCTTGGTTCAGTAGTCGTGTAGTACATGTCGATGGTGAATCTTTGGTTAAGAGGGTGAGACCCTGGTTGTTGTGGCATATAATTATGATAGGCCTTGTTAGGGGTGAGTTCTTGTTTCAGAAGAAAGCCCTGGAGCCTCGAGCCTCCATAATTTGGCTACCTAGTGAGGGTTTCTATGTTCGAACGTGTCCATGTGAGGTGACCGTGGTTTTTTGTGGGAATTTCTTGTTAGCGTTTGGGAGTGGTAAGTCTTGTGTACTTCTTTTGGTCTTAACTTTTCAAAATTGAATGTCTTACGTACTTTTTATGGGAAAATAATAATTCAAGGTTTAGTGTCTTAGTTGTTGATTGTGTCTTATTCTCGGGTCTTTAGAGGGTTTGTGACTATGGTTGGGCCTTGGATGTTGGCTCTATATTTTCTCATAGAAGTCAGAATTGGGGTTTTGATTCCAAGGTTGGTCTGAGTGCTACTGGTAGTAAAGTTTACCTTGTTTTGTGGGCTGAGTCTAGTTATTAGTCTTTGGTGTTTTGAGTGTTGTAGTGTCTTGGTCCTAGGGTCTTATTTAGTGTGCTCAATGGTAAAGGGGGCCAAGTCTCTAGTTGATAAGGATTTTTCCATCTCCTTGCTTTGTGGGTTTGCGTCATAAGTTGATTCTCATGTTTCGTGTTTTTGTGACAAAGTTATTTAGTGGTACCCAAGTTTTGCCAAGGTCGAGTTGAGTCAATTTTTTTGTCCCTTTGTAGGTAAAGGTAGCCCTTTCAAGGAAGTGAAATTTCCCTCCTATGTTTCTACGATGTTGATCAAGCAGAGTGGGAGAAGTAGGAGGGGAGGAGGAGGTAGAGCTCAGCCAAGCCAACAAGGTGCTAATATTTTTGCTCATGACTATGTGACATCCTATTTCAATGCCATTCCTCTTGAGATTCGCCAAGAGATTCGTGAGCTAGAGATTAAAGCAGGGGAAGAGAGATAATCTCTCTCAAACTTGTAATTGTTAGAGGACATGTCAAGTTAGGTTCCAGACCCTGGGAATACCAAGGGAAGGCACAAGCAGTAGCTGAAATCAATGGCACTCCACTAGCAAATGAAAACACTTTTGGGGTTGATTTTAAGAGACAAACAAGTGGAAACATATAACATCTTCACCTTTATTGAAGATGTGAAAAGAATGTTGAGGAACCCGGGGTTCTATGTGGACAATATAGCGACCAACCTTATGCATGTGGAAAGTTACATACCCTGTGATTCAGAGAGGGGGGAGGAATTGGATCCCCCAGGTTCTATTGCATGGGTTCTAGCCAATATCTCTTCGTCATAGAATGATTAGCATGGGTAAAAGGTGGTGGGTGAATCTTGGGTCTTCCTGTTGGTTTTGATGAGGCTTGTGGCAGTCTTGTTATCTTCGGATGACAACGACTTAGATGGATCGTGGCCGTGGGTTTCAATTTTTTGCTTCTAGTCTCAAGTTTCAATCTCTAAGGTTGGTTTTCGCTTCCAAAGAGATAAAAGGATGATGCTCAATGATTGGGGTGAAGGATGGTCGCTCCAGGTGAATGAGGGTCACTCCTTTTGCTGGTGTTGAACACATATCACGTGTGGACCGATGATTTTCATGGTGCAGCGTTTGAGCCAACCCCTTATAGTCTTTTTATAGTGGTAGAGTCAGGCCCAGAGCCTTTGCTCTCGGCTTTGTCTTGGGCTCCTCATGTAGTCTTTCAATATATAAAGTGTTTTCCTTATCTATGTTGGAACTGGGGAATATGTGTCTTGTTTCAGTGTTTAGTTTCAATCCCCATATAGAAGTATAGATTAAGATGCTCTTCCTTCTTCGAGATAACTAGATACCTATAATTTACTCTTCTTTTCTAAAATAATATAAGTATTTTAATTAAATATATGCTTATGATTAATTAAAAAAAATATATATATATATACAAATTAGTGGAGATCTCTCATTGGTGAAATTAAGAAAAAGAAAATCACAAATGGACAACCTTAGTGGAGATCAATGTGGGCTCCTTATATCCCTTGTGGCTTCCCTCCTGGTCAGATTTGATAGATGGGAGGACGTCCAAAGGAAAGGAACGGTGAATGAGGGCAGAATAAGGGATTTCAAGTAGGAAGGGCTCCACCATGTCCGTGTCCTTTTCAGTTGCATGTTATCTCGAGACTGGGTCTTTGGAAGCCTCGGGACTTGGTTTGTACACAATCACCGGGTCTCCTTACAACGACAAGGGGGACACAATGTGGATCCTACCTTAACGAGTCAATCATTAATTCCCCATGTGAGGTTTACCACTATGCAATCTTTGATCCACTATGCAATCTGCATGGGAATTTAAATATTTTATAGAGTAGTTTTTAGTGGGATTTTTTGGGAAAAAAATTGGTTTATTTTTTGATAATTTGTTTAAAATTTTGTTGGGATTTATTGAAATCACAATTTTGAGGGGTGAACTATTTACAATTGAAGTGTTTTCGCTGTTTTTGAGGGTGTTGAATCTATATATAGTCAAAAAATAGGTTTAAACAACACAAATTAAGATTTGACCATAAATTTTTCACCCGGGCTACAAATGGGCTGGAAACTCCAAAAAATTGCACTTAAAGACTACATTTTTTATTTGTAATACTATGATGACACTCGTTGCAAGGCACTGATTGCACCCTAAGTATTGCCATTACAACATAAGTATTGCAATGATAAATAATGTGTAATATTTTAGTATTTTATGAATATTTATAATTATTTTGTTTTTATTTTGGAATAGAGTTTTTATAATTTTAATTTAATTATTAATAATTATTAGATGGATAATAAAGATTTAATCTCTACTAAATATTTTAGAATATTTTTAGTAGTAATTATATAATGAAAATTGAGATTTGATTGATTAATTAAAATAAATGTCATATGAAATGAGTTATGGTTCATTGGGTATGTGGTATTGATAAGCCATATATTGGTTTGTGGTATTGATAAGTCATGTTATTGGCTCATGACATTATAACAAAGCCTATTTACATGTCGAGAATCTCCATGGTTTAAAATCTTGTTAGATGATTTTTTAAATATAGATATATTTAATTCATATATTAATTCTTTTTATAATTAATAATTATTATTATTAATGATAGGAAAAGTAACCAGTAACTGATTTGGTGAGGGGTTAAATGTTTTTTCCAGGGGTTATTGTTTAGACGTAAATGGTTTTTGAAATTTGCAATCTAGTTAAATTCAGGGATTTTATTTTGAAATGTTAACCAGGCATATTTTCTGGAATCTGTAACCAAGTTAAATTCAAGAATCTTATTTTATAACATTAACCAAAAACAATCTTTAAATTTTTTCTTACACTTTCATAATTATTATTTTAAAATATGTTTCTCAGAATCTGCAATCAATTTAAATTTAAGAATTTCATTTTGGAATCTTATTCCCAAAAAAAAACTGAGATTTTTTTCTGAATTTCATTTTGGAATCTTATTCCATAAAAAAAACTAGATTTTTTTTCTGGCATTTTTGTAAATGTGAAAAATATGTAATCAATTAAACTATTTTTTCCAGCTCAAAAATGATATTATCTGATTCATATCATCAATTCCACTTTATACGGAAGATGTTTCTATTTCTGATTTTTTTTTTTTTTTTGAGAATCCAGTCATACAGAATTCATAACACACTATGAGACTGATAGTAATCCAGTACCACCTTCATATTATGACAAGAATACAGTATTACACACTTCATGACAAATCAGGAGACTGATAGAAATCTAGTAATACCTTGATATTATGATGAGAATCCAGTTTTACACAGCTCATAACGGACCATGAGACTGATAGTAATCCAGTAGTGCCTTGATATTATGATGGGAATCCAGTATTACACAATTCATAACACTACTAACTGCAATCCATTACAATCTTCTTGATTTATAACAGGCAGTTTGAACAGCCATGGACAGAAAAAATAAATGAAGAACTGCTTTAAAAATGTTGATATTCCATATGAATATTATATTATATAGTCAAGGAGTTTTCATTGTTTTTTTTTTAATATACAATTTAAGATTGATTTCTTTTTTAATATACAATTTAGGATTGAGGTGGAAGTTTGGACTGGGGTATTAAAGGAAATAAATAAATAAAAATTAGGATAATAGGAAAAGTATGGGGAATGGAATGACGAGCGACTGGGGTTAGAGTTTTGAAGTAGGTTTGCGACATAGGTAATAGGGATGGCAGAACGACCAGGTTTGAAGGCCTCGTTACAGAAAACCTCCGTGGCTACCTTACCTCTCCCATTAGTTGTTTACGGCTCAGCATTCTGGTTAGTTTGTATTAACCCTAGACAGTTATCGGTCCTCCACGACATTCTCTGTTTGCTTGAATTGATACTGTAGGCAGCTGTCAGCTAGGGATTTTGACAGTTATGGAGGACATAGTTGATTATTCTGTGGATCCTATGGAGAACCAGCCCATTTGGACTCAGCTTAGGACCACTGAGGAATATTTTTTCTCATTTGACCATGAACTTACAGTGGAAGTAGAAGCCCTCCCTACTTTCTCAAGGCCACGCATACCTTCCATCTCTCTGCCTAAAGAAGCCTCGGCTATTCAGGATTTCACCGCCCCTCCTCTCTTACCAGGCACCTTAGCTGTTTTTGAGCACTCACAAAATCCTGGCTTACAAACCCTAGGGCAAGGTTCAGGTTCTTTTCACTCCGCGGCGAGGCTGGACAAACCCCTGGCGGGATATCTACTGGAACAAGACGATCAGGCACCGGTATTATCTGCTCCCTTGGACACGGGGACTCCTCTACCCAGCAATTTCACTGGAATTGGCATCATTTCAAGGCATTTTGACAACATTAGGGTAAAAGGCCCTACGGCAGCAATGGGTTCAGTCACTCATGCGGCGGTGTAAACTGGCAGAACAACTCAAGACACGAGCAGCAAACACAGAGGGGCATCCAAGAGGAAAAGGCGTCTCCTACAGAGCAGCAGTGATATCTTCCTTAAACTAACCAAGGACACACCGTTTCTTGAAGCAATGGATTCGACAGAAAAAGTACTAGTGGGACGTGTGAGGGGAAGGCACTACAGTGTGGAGAGGCTGCAAAAATGGGCAATGGAAGTCTGGGGTCATCATTTGACAGAACCCCCTAGGGTTCAAACCTTTGTCAAGGGTTGGTTTTCCCTGAGATTCAAATGTCTCGCACATACATACTGGGTCATTTCCACTATTTGGCACATTAACCAGGCACCTGTCCTCCTCCGAAGGTGGATGCCAATGTTTGATCCTGAACAGGAGAGAGTGGAGGCTGGACCTATCTAGGTGCATCTTCCGAGCCTTCCCTGTCACTTCTGGATAGAGCAGATTTTCAGGCAGATTGGGGATGCTATGGGATCTTATCTTACTTTTGATGACTCTTTTCAAACAATTGGAAGAATGGCTTATGCCAGGATTTTAGTGCACCTTGACCTCTCAGAAGGGCTACCTGAGTACATTAACATTCAATGGAGGAATGCTACGAGGAGGCAGATGTTGGACTATGAAGGGATACCCTTCAGATGTAGGCGCTGCCACAAAGTGGGGCACCTATTCAAAGATTGCCCACTGAATGGGTGGAATCTCAAGAAGGCTGCTAGACAGGCTACTCAGGAATCTCAGGAGTAGGAGGCTCAGTCTCATGGAGATCCAGCAAGGGGGGAACAGCCTAGCGCTTCTGAAGACATGCCTAGGAACATCACTCCACGTTCTGAAGGAACAGCTGCATCATCTGGTCCTGGATTGAAGACATCAGAACCGGCTCAGAGCAACCCGAGGAAGTGTGGTAGGCCGCCTCATCATCCTCCACCACCAATTCCAGCTCCGGCCACGGCAGCCTGGAGAGACTCCAACACTTCGGGTATGAATTCCATTCACTTGACCCCCTCTCAATGCATTTCTGATATTAATATTAATACAATATCTGGGCTGTCATTGGGACCGGGAACTGTAAATTCGATGGCGGCCCTTGTTCAGATTTCATGTGATATTGCTCCCCCTCACACTACTTTCCCCCCCACGGCCCCTTCCCTTTTTTGTACCCCTCCTCCGACGCTCACAACCTCCTTGACTGCTCTTTTTGTACTTAGATACAACACTTGATCTAGATCGAAGAATTCGGTACAAGATCAAGTCGGACTTGACATCATCCATCCGCCTCCCCCTCCCCCTCCTAAGGCTCTCCGCGGCCATCCCTCTGATGTTAAACATGCACAAGCACAAGCGAATGACGATATTGCTTTGGGCAAACAATACACCATTCATGGGGTCCTTAAGCCATAGAAGCCCCCTTCGAACCCCCTCCATGAAGATTTTATCCTTCAATTACAGAGGGCTAGCTAGGCTTGATAAAAAACTAGCTCTTCGTCGGTAAATCTCTGCCGACTCGCTGGATATTATCTTCCTACAGGAGACTTTAGGCTCTGCTGATGATATTACTCGCACTCTTGAGCATTCTCTTCCGGGATGGAAATTTTCAAGATTGGATGCCCAAGGCCGATCTGGAGGGCTCGCTTTGGGCATCAATTCTCGATCTATCAAGTCTATAAACAGCTGGGGAGGGGCTAGATTTATAGGGGCCGATGTACACTCAGCAGAGCTGGGAATGCTTTTCAGAATCATCAATATATATGGGCCTTTCCAGAATCGGCCTGAGTTCTGGGACCATCTTCTGAGATTGGATTTATTTTCGGTTGATAATTTGATTATTGGAGGGGACCTTAATTTTTCCATAGGTCATTCAGAATCCTGGGGTCATCGTGCTCAGAGGGACACCCTCTCGGAATACTTCTCATCCATTCTGGATTATCATCACCTGATTGATATTCCCACTGCAAAGATACAAGCCACATGGAGGAATAATCGAGTTGGTGAAAATGGCCTAGCTAGGAGACTGGATAGATTTTTAGTCAGAGAACAGGTTATGGATCTGGGATTCAACATCAGGTAATGGGTTGGCATGGGTGGGCTCTCAGACCATCTGCCTATATATATGGAAATGGAAAGTGGTAGAGCTAGGCTGAAGGGTCTGTTTAAGTTCATCTCAACCTGGCTCAAGGAAGCTTTGTTTATCAGCATGGTGACTGATTTCTGGAAAGAAAACCCTCTAGGGGAGAGGGGAAATGTAACAGTAGGAGTTATCCATAACCTCACAGAGCTGAAGAAGATGTCCAAAATCTGGGCTCACCAAAAAAAATTACAAGATGATCAAACCCTGAGACAGATTGAACTCAAGTTGGCTGATTTTGAAAATGAGTTGGGTGGTCTATATAGCTCAGAGGAGCATAAGAGTAAAATCACATCCCTCTACTCAACCCGTGGTAAAATTCTCAAAGAAAGGGAAGACAAATGGAGATTGAGAAGTAGGGCTATCTGGATTCAGGAGGGGGATGATAATACAAAGTTTTATCAAAAGTTTGCCAATGGGAGGAAAGCAATAAATACCATCTGGAATATGCAGGAAGAACAGGGAAGGACAACAAACACTTTCCCTCAGCTCGCTTCTCTAGCCAACTTTCACTTTAAAAAAGCCTACAGTGACCCCAGGGAAGCTAACTTGGCAAAAATTATCAGAGTGGCTCAACTTTTCCCCAGATTTGTGGAGCAAGAAGATGAAGACGAATTGATGTAAGAAGTAACATTAGAGGAGCTGGAGGCCACTTTGAAATGGTTTAACAAGGACAAAAGCCCAGGACCTGATGGCTGGTCCATCGAATTCTATCTAGATTTTTTTGATTTGATTGGTTCGGATCTACTTCGAGTAGTTGAGGAGTCAAGAGCTTCGGGTCGTTTGGAAGCCGCCATAACCTCCACCTTTATAGTAGTCATTCTGAAGTTTGATAATTCGACCACTTTTGATGAATTCCATCCCATTTCACTTTGTAACTGCTTGTATAAGATTATTGCCAAAATTATAGCAAACAGATTGAAGCCAATATTATCCAAGTACATCTTGCCAGAACAATTTGCTTTCCTTCAGGACAGGCAAATCCATGAGGTGATTGGGATAGCACAGGAAGTATTACACTCGCTCCATAGCAAAAAAAGCAAAGGTATGATCATGAAGGTAGATTTATCTAAAGCATTTGACAGAGTGAATTGGTTATACTTACGAATGCTTTTAACTCATATTGGATTCCCTTTCAATTTTATAAAATGGATTATGGGATGCATCACCAACATCCCATTTAGTGTCCTGGTCAATGGGAGTGCATCTCCATTCTTTATTTCGGCTCGAGGACTATGGCATGGGTGTCCCCTCTCACCACTTCTTTTCCTTCTAATCATGGAAGGGCTCAATCGGATAATAAAAGAAGAACACAGGAGAGGAAGATTAAAGGGTATAAAGATAACTAAAGATTGCACGCTCACCCACCTACTGTTTGTGGATGATGTGCTGATATTTCTCAATGGAAGCATTGGAGATCTGACTATCATCAGAGATATATTTTCTTTATTTCAGATAGCCATGGGGATGATAATTAATGATGGAAAATCTACTTTGACGGCCACTGCCTGCTCACAGCATGAAATTCATTATGCTCTCCACCGATTCCACTTTGCACAAATTGGTCTGGAGGAGGGACTAAAATATCTGGGTTATAAGTTAAAGCCCATTGGATACTAGATAGCGGATTGGACTTGGCTCATTGCCAAGTTGGAAAAGAGACTCAGCATATGGTACCTCAGATTTTTATCTCAGGCTGGCTGACTCACACTCATCAAGAGTGTCCTGGAAGCAACCCCATTCTATTGGATGTCCCTAGCCTGGATTCCTAGAGGCATTTTGACAAGGATTCAAACACTCTGCTGCAGATTCTTATGGAGGAGTAGTCAATCGGGAAGAATCTTTGCATGGGCCAAATGGGATGCCCTCACCCTTCCGAAAAAATGGTGAGGTTGGGGTCTAAAAAAACTTGATGATTTTTCCTCAACCCTAGTAGAGAAGCTAGGTTGGTAGATGGTCACTTCAGACAGTTTGTGGACAAGAGTGGCTTACTCAAAATACATTGCCCCTTTACAAATTTTGGATTGGATCAGGAGACTGGTTAGACTCAATGCTGGTATATCGATCATTTGGAAGGCTGTCCTGAAAGCGTTGGATCCCATTCGCACAAGTCTTACTTGGAGTATTCATTCGGGAAGCAGGGTGCGTATTGGAATCGACCCGTGGATTGGTTGTGGGAACATGCATATATTGCCTCCATATCTACTATTGCACCTAAGAGAGCAAAATGTTACACACCTTGCTCATATAGCAGATGAGGCAAACTCCTCTCTCCTCCATCAAGCTTGGAAATCAGGCCTACAGCTCAACATTCCTCCACTATGGCAACAGCTCTGGAAGGACTATATACAGGCTCTCTCGGAGGCTCATATTCGCATTACCAACGGAGAAGATGAGATCATCTGGGCTTTGGCAAAGTCGGGGAGATATTCTCCAAAGGAAGGATACTTAGTTCTAGCAGAGCCGCGGAAGCCCCTGATCCTTCATACCTGGTGGAAACACCTCTGGAAGCTGAAGGCACCTCCCAGATCCAGATTATTAATGTGGTGCATTCTGAGAAATAAAATCCCCACAGGGGATAACCTGATGAAGCATTCCTACCATGGTCCTCACTGGTGTTATCTTTGCAACAATGATAGTGAATCTGCATCCCACTTGTTCTTGAAATGCCTTGAAGCCCGTAAGTTATGGGCCCTTGTCACAGCAGCCACCCCCACACCATGTGACTCGCAGGCGGACTCTCTGATAGAGACCTGTAACTTGTGGTACTCCACAGTCACGCCCCACAAATTGAGGAACCTCCCCTTGTTGTTCTGCTGGGCTGTCTGGATAGCCCGCAATCTTTATATCTTTCAAAATACCCCTCCCAGGTGGTCTATAATAGCTACTAAGATCAAAGTAGACTATGATCTCATCCCCGATGACGCCCCGCTCCCTCGCACAAGGAACATCACCCAGGAACTGATTGACCCCCTAATGCCTTGGGCATATTTTGATGGGGCCGCACAGGAAGAAGGTTTTGGTGGGGATGCTCTTCTTCATTTATCAAAGAGGCACTCTTATAGCTTGATCATGGGATTAAGGAGGGGTACTAATAATTATGTGGAACTATCAGCAGCCATGCACATTATTCGTTTTGCTTTGGAGAAGAATTGCCATGCTTTACAATTGTTTGGGGACTCAAAAATTGTTTGCAACTGGTTGAATAAAAGTTCTTATTGCTGGTCATACTCATTGAGACACATACTAGATGAGACTTTAAGATTGATATCCAATTTTGATTATTTTACATGTAATCATATCTACATGGAGCGGAACACAGATGTTGACCACCTTTCCAAAGAAGCTGCGATCCGGGAGTCGGGCATCTGGTTGATTCGAGAACAGAATGAAGGGCCAATACTATCACCGGCCGTTTATGGACATTATGGATTAGATTCAGGGCTCCTGATATCATATTTTTGTACATATTTCTTATCACTGTTACTGATTTGGCATGCGGCTATTTTTATGAATAGCACAATACTTTGTTTTGAATATTATCTCCCTGCATGGATTAAGATAATATGTTTTCTTTTTTGAGCCTGTTGCATTTTTCATGGATATTTTTCACAGTTTTGTTGGGCTATTACCTCCCCGTGTGGATATAGGTAACTAGCTTTGCTGCTTCTATGGAAGATGATAGACTATCGATTCCATGGGAAAAAAAATAGGAAAAGTATTGGTCTCTTAAGGCTATATAAAATCACAAATTAAATTTAAATTATTATTATTATATCAATTAAAATATATTTTTAATATTTTAATATATTTAAAAATAAATATTATTTAAATAATTAAATATTTAACTAATTTAAAAATATTATTTAAAAATTAAAGATAATATTTATTCTAACTTTGGATCTATCAAGGCTAGATGGGTGCTTGGTAGATAAATCTATGCTAGTTTAATTATTATTTATAATTAATTATAAATATAAATTTTATGTTTTCTATGTATTAAAGATGAAAACATCTCTACTAAACTGGGATCAAATGTTTACATAGGAGTTAAGTTTACTTATCAACCTCATATATATATATATATATATATATATAAAAAGTGAATCAGGTAAGGGGAAATCTTGGATAAAATATAATATTACAATATTATATATTACTCAATACTATTACCAGCCCCACCCAATAAAAAGTGGTCAGGGGTGGAGGGAAATACTAATGAAAACATAACATTATTACATTTTACTTAATATTTCCCTTCACACTCCGCCTAAATATTACATTTCAGTCAATATTCCCCCTCGCCCCTACTAATTTTATAGTTGGGTTTGTTTACCTTTAAACTTCAAATACAAAGAAAAATTACAATACGAAGTGGACTTGTTGAGGGGAAACACTGGGTAAAATATAATATTATAGTATTATATTTTATTATATTTTACCCACTATAACCTAGTAAAAAGTGGATGGAAATAGGCACAAATATCAAATAAAATGCTATTTTTACATTTTGCTTAATATTTTTCTCACCCTAATCGTATCTAGACAAATGTTCAATGCCAACATGCATTGATTCAACATTATTTTCTACAGCCAATTATATATTTGAATATAACATCAAATTAAGATAGATTTAGGCTAGTTTAATTTCCCCCTTAAATAGGTTATTTTGTTATTTTTATTTTATTTCACCATGATAAAATGTTTACATTACATTAAGTTACACATTTCCACTGTACTATAAGCATTAGATTATGTATATCCCTCCTACTATATGTATGTTAATTTCAATTACTTAATATTTAATATAAAATTAAAATATTTTATTTATAACTAGTATTAATTTTTAAAATAATATTACACACAACATCTATATATATATATATTTATTTATTTTAATATAAACGCAACCAAAAACTATAAATATATATTCTTATCCATTTATCATCTCGTTAAAAACCTTATCCAAAGATTAAGATAATACGACTTTCTCCTCCCACCCCAAAATGTTGGTTTATCCTCCACTCCTCCTTAAGACTTTTGAATATGTATGGTTTATCAATCTATCACCTTCTTTAATTAAAAAAATGATAATACAAATAATGATTAAAAAAAATTAATTTTTAATTAAATGATGAAGCATACCCTTGGTTAATTGAACCTAGTTATGATATCATAGAATGTTCTTAAAGTTAAAAAAAAAAAAAAGACATTAATATTATAGAGGTTAAGGTTTATTATTTATGATTTTTGTGAATACATGCTTATTGAGTGTAATATTAATTTCTCAGAAGTTTACCGTGTTACTTCCCAAAAGATCGGGCTATTAAATGTGAATATTTTTTTATAAGTAATAATTACAGAATTTTAATTTATAATTAAACGATGAAGCATAAAATTGGTTAACTGAACCTAATTATGATATCTTAGTGTTTTCAAAAATTTTAAGAAAAGAAATTATAGATGCATTTTATCTTTTCATTTGTTAAGGTTTATTATTTATTAAAATAAAAATGTAAAAATTTAAATTTAAAAGTATAACTATGTATTCACTATTAATTCAAGTTTTGTTGTAGTCATAAATGTATTGAATTTAACCATAATAGAGGTTATATTTTATTCCATTTTATCTGGTAATTAATTCTTCAAAATATTGAAAGGTTGCTTGGAATGTTGAAATCTACCACATTAGCATTTATCACAAGATAGTCATGAATTGGTCTCCCATGTCGGGAGTCATTGAAGATAGTGTTGCATATCATTGTGATTCTAGAAACTCTAATCACCCTTTTTGGATTGTAGGAAATCAAGCCTCATTCTTGGTATACAACAAGAAGTCTAATATGGGAGGCAATGTCCTTAGCATCTTTTCAATTTCCCTCATAGTTTTTACATTGGAGTAAAGAGATTTAACCCTAATGAGAGTGGGTCAAATTCACAAGAAATGTCATAGTCAGAACACTAATGGAATGCCAAAGTAGAATATGGAAGAGAGGCTATGTAAGGAAGGTCTAATGCAAGAGCTCTTGCACCTAATAACAAGGGGAGTGCACATTGTTAGCTCTCCCTTCAAGTTGTTGCATGCAAAAACACTAGGAGAGATGGCTAGTAGAAGGGGAATTAGACCTCCCATTTCTCTTTAAATCAATGTAACCATTATAGGGAAAGGAGGAGCCCCCCTTTTGACAACAATCAAATTTCTCATGCTTAGGCATTATCATGCTCACAATGTGATGGAGGGGTGGGCTAAGCCACTTTCATAAGGAATGAGGTTACCTTTTTTAAGATGGAATGTTTGATTCACCAATTCATCCATGATAGAGTTATTGTCACAAAGGAAATTGAAGATAAATACATTGTGGAATCTTTATAAGCATTAATTGTTTTCAATGCTTCAATAACAATAAGAGTTGCTTAAAAGGAGGGTGCAAGCTAATGATGGTCTCTCATGACATGTTACTAGCAATGCAAACATGGAAAAATATCAATCTGTTAACTTGGAGGGATGATTTGATGAATTCGAATATAGTGTCAATATGCCAACTAAGAGTTAAAGGATACACTTGGGAGGTCATGTGTGTGTACAATGTGTTATTTATGGCCTTAGATGCACGAATTCAAGGTGGTGTTTATTGGATGTGCTTATGGTTAGGGATGTTGGTGCCACTAGATGGTTTTGAGTTGTAGGTATGTGCCCTAGGGCCTTGGAAATTATACTCACTAGTTGTAATATGTGTTAGGTGTTCTAAGGGAGTTGGCTAAGCCCCCCACCCCCTCTTTTTGATGTTTGGGGGTAGGAGCTCCCAACTAAAATTCTTGGGAGGGTCCTCAAAGGTCTAAAAACTATTTAAAAATTAGTAGGAATGCATGCGTGCCATGGAAAAGTTTAGGGGCGAATTTTTGCCCTTGGGCTAAATTAAGGGGTTTCATAGTTTTATTGGGCGAATATTTTGTATCATAGTACATTTTTCGCCTCAAATTTCGTTTCTAAAAAAATTAGGTATGGAGGTTAGCCCACCTTATTTTAAGGGAGAGGGTAAAAAAAGTAAATTTAGCCCTTGAAATTAGGAGTTACAATCTTCCATTTGCCCTCATTTTCAAGAAAATGTATTTATGATAGTTATAAATATAAATATAAATAAAGTGGAGGTATGGTAAATAAATAAAAGATCTTTTTATATTTACTCCAAAGGTATGGTAAATAAATAAAAATACAAATAAACTAGAGGTATGGTAAATAGATAAAACCTTTTTTATATTTAGTCCATAACCCTCTTTCTATTTAAGAAGGCTCAAAAACGAGGTTTCATTTAAGTGAATCCTATTGGCCAAATACCATATTTATAAAAGAGGTATGGTAAATTAATAAAAATATAAATAAACGAGAGGTATGGTAAATAAATAAAACATTTTTTTTTATATATTCACTCCATATGTCACCTTATATTTATGAACACTCAAAAAATAAATAAAATATAAATAAAGTGGAGGTATGGTAAATAAACAAAACCTCTTTTTATACTTCGAAGGTATGGTAAATAAATAAAAATATAAATAAACTATAGGTATGGCAAATAAATAAAACCTCTTTCTATATTTAGTGCATAACCCTCTTTCTATTTAAGAAGGCTCAAAAAAGAGGTTTTATTTAATTGAATCCTATGGGGCAAATACCATATTTATAAAAGAGGTATGGTAAATTAATAAAAATATAAATAAACGAGAGGTATGGTAAATACATAAAACATTTTTTATATTTACTCCATAAGCCACCTTATATTTATGAACACTCAAAAAATGTGTTATATTTAGGTGAAGCCTATGGGCCAAATTATTATTAATACCATGCAAAAGAAATTATTAACCCTAATATTAGTATTAATAAAAATAAAGATGGCACATGGTATTGACCCATGGTATTCACATGGAATGCAGCCTATTTAAAGGGGGGAATTAAACTAGCATAGATCCATATTTACTCTGGATCAAATATCATGATATGCAAACTAACATAGAGTGAAAAAATATTTGATCCCTCTCGGGGCTTGGTAGATCAAGAGTAAAAATGGATCTTGTAATTTAATGTCACTTAAACATTTTAACTTGGTTAAAATAAAAAAATAAAATAAAAATCAATTATTAATTTTATTAATTTTTATAAATTACTAATAGTAGTTTTTAAGCTCCAAGTTTATGATAACCCATGGTATTGACCCATGGTAATACCATGGTATTCATGTGAGCATAGACTATTTAAAGAGGAAATTCTATCAGGTTAGATCCATCTTAATTCTGGGTCTACCAAGTGCTGGGAGGGATAAATAGATTTCATGCCTCTAGAAGTGGTAGATGTGGAGTTAAGATGGATATAGGTTGGTTTTTATGATAATGAAGATATTAAATAGACTTAGGAAATTATATTGTAAAAAAAAATCTTAAGGTGAATGGTTAAAACTACATTTATTCACTTCACAAAATTTAGTAAAAAATACCGATATCTCCATTAATATTGGTTTTTCTGATTTAACAAAAAGAAATTCAAAACAATGAAATTTTAACTCTTTCCGCATCACCCTCGCAGAAGAGAGATAGGCGCTGCCCAGATTTTCCACCATTTTTCAAACATTCTCAATATGATATCTTCATGAAAAAGTTAAGGTACTGGTCTTGGATTAGTTGTTTGAAAAATATGTTGGTTTGTACAACCTTTCATCTTCTCTGCTATTCTTAGTTTGTTGTAATGATCTATAGGGATTGGGTCATTGCACCATATTGTCCTAAAAGGCGGAGATTATGCACCAAAAAGGAAATTAATCCACATGTTACAACGCTGTTAAAAATGGTATGAAGGTAGTGAATTATGCTAATAAGAAATTTAGATTAGGAGAGACGTAATTAAATTTTATTATTTAATTGAAGATTTCCAATTAAAATAATAATAAATCTACATTTATATATTTATATATTGATTGGAAGGCTTCTGACAACGGTCACTACTTTCCATTAGATCCCCTTGAGGCCTTTGGGGTACCTACTAATTCATTATATTATATATTTGGGGCTTGCTACTTGTTGGCGTGTTGGGGTAAACAAACTTGATGTGTTTTTTTTTTATCTCGTAGTTGGAGTCTATGGAATCAAAAAGAAATTTGATAGCTTGGCAAAAGTGGTAGGTTGACAAAAGTGGTAGAGAAAACATTAATCTCTCCTACCATGAAAAACATGGCCACTAAAACTTGCAACATTGTTTGTAGGAAGTGAAACTTATGTTTCTTTTTTCCAAACATGTATGTTAGTATATTACAGTTTAATGAATATGTTTTATTATTATTATTATCATATATGGTTTCATACTTTAACAAAACATTCGCCAAGACTTCACAATGTTTTATTATTCAGTGAAAGATTTTCTAAGATCTTACAAGATTTTATAATTCAGTGAAAGATTCGCCATGAATTTACAAGATAATATAATCTCGTCGGAGATTCACCAAATATATATATATATATATATATATATATATATATATATATATATTATATTAGTGATCAAATCGCCTCCCATTTTTTCTATGTATCATGGGGATTCGCCCATTTATTATACATATAAATTTATGGTGGTTCAAATTTTCCCTGATGCATGCATTCCTAAGCATGTGCACACTCAACATAGGAACATGCACATGTTCTTGAATATGTGCATGTTCATCATAGGAATACATGTGTGTTCCTAAGCCTGTGCACATTCATCACAAGAATGCATGCATGCTCCTAAAAAATCATAGTTGGCAAGTGTGTGTAGCAGTTCGGTGAGCACTAAGGCTATGAGAGTAGGAACATGTGTTTGTATTCATTCACACCCTTTACCAGTGTTTTGACCATCAACTTCTTGCGAGCACCCAAAACATATATCAAATCTTGGAAGTGGATACTAAGAAGGACAAAGCCTTGTTAAATTATCAAATGTTTGACTTCATCATTCAAAATGATGATAATTTTTTATATAAAAAGTACTAGTTATTATTCCTAAAAACAAATGAAAACCTCCACATCTACCACCCCATTATGAAATCTTGGAAGTGGATACTAAGAAGGACAAAGCCTTGTTAAATTATCAAATGTTTGACTTCATCATTCAAAATGATGATAATTTTTTATATAAAAAGTACTAGATATTATTCCTAAAAACAAATGAAAACCTCCACATCTACCACCCCATTATGAAATAAATAAATTAAATTAAAAACCATGTCATGAAATCAATTCAAAATGGATTTCGAAACTTTATAATGTTTTATTGTGATAGAAGTAGTTTTTGTTAGGTAAATTGACTCGATAAAAGGGCTAAGGTTGTTCATTCAATAATGGTGGTTTTGTGCACTTGGTATTGCTGACCAGTGGTAGTAATATTGTGGCATTACATGTAGCTAAATAATTTTAAAAAAAATTGGATTCACCATTGTAATTTTCCAAATTTGAGCAAGTGGAAGGGTCACTTTTGTCTAGGCTAGGTTATTGGTCGATTTAGCTACATATAAGCCAAAAGATAATAGATCTATTACTCGGTTAATTTTTCCCTAGTTGGGGTTTTCCATGGTACATCATGCTGTGCATGATTTATGTGTGTTTTTTCTATGTATGATTTGTTATCATTTAGTTCTCTCATATTTGTCTATCTCTAATAATTACTATCAGAGTCATAGTAAGAAAAATCTAAGTAAGCATAAAAAGGAGTCAAGAGATTACTTTGATATGAGAAGGCATTGAGACAATGCAATAATGTTTAGCCATAAATAAGAGATGAGACTCGGTTTTAGAGAGGGTCACAATTGAGAATAAATTACAATGACATAAAATATCTAGGTCAGGTCAAGGAGTAAATTGCAAAAGTAGTGTAGAGATCGAGTTGTGTATTGGCATTAGTTGTGTTGTGTAGCTCCACATGGAGAATAGCAATGGAAGCAATCATGGAGGATAATTTTGTGAATCTAATATAGCAAGAGGATTGTAGCATAAGTTCCTAAATAAGAATAAGAGAAACAAAAAAAATTACTTTGGAAATGGAAACTTATAAACTACATGCAAATGAGCATATCGTTGTAAAACCTAGTTAAGTATGCATACCCCTGCTACTAAATTTTAGACACATAATTAGGTGATGGGGAGAAAGCATGTGGATTTTCTAGATTAGATCCCAAGAATTTCCCAAAAGAATTTAAAGGGGGGATTGTTGGGTGAACTTAACTTGGTAAAAGAGACAAGTTTGTTCTATCAACAATAGTGGTTCTGGGAACCTAGTAATGGTGAATTGCAATATCAATCCCATGATATTCCATGTAGTTAGAACCTTTAAAAGGATTGGAGATTCTCCATTGTAATGTGCCAAAGTTGAGCAAGTGGGAGGCTCATTTCATTGGAGTCAAGATGTTGGCCAAGTTGCTTGCATTTAAGCCAAAAGATAATAGATCCATTATTAGGCCAATTTTTCCCCAATTAGGGTTTATCAAAGTAAATCATGTTGTCCATAGTTTATGTGTATTGTTGTTATGTATGATTTGTTATCATTTATTTCTCTCGTATTTTGATCTCTAACATTTTTTTTAATTACTTTTATAAAGTTGAAGGGTTCTAAACGAGCCTTTGATAATATTAGGTCATTTTATAATCCACTCAAGTAATAAAAATATAAAATCTTTAAGTAATATTTTCTTAAAATTGAAGTTGATACTCACTCACTAACCAAAAAAAAAATGTTGAACAAAGCAATGAAAGGTTATATAGTTTGACCCCTTGGGGGTAGCTCACGTGGCAAGGTTATGTTATGTAAGTTATGTACTGAGTATTGACGTCCTTTGTTCAAATCCCCCATATGTAGAGCCATGTGCCATCCTTGGGGAAATACAATTACACCTAGAGGTTATAGTAATGGTGGTCAAAATCAACCCTCTGTCATGCAGGTGATCAGGAATATCTAGGTTACCGACATTGTCCAATATTTTTTCTTTGGTTGATGTTAGCATAACTGCATGAAAAAGCATGTAAAAAACATGTATGCAAACACTTAAAGAAGAAACAACATAAAAGAGATCATAAGAAAACACACAAAATTTTTTGATAACAAAGTTTGTCTAGTGGGGAAGTCGCTTCTCATTTCATAAAAAAGAAAGGAAATTACATGGAAAAATACATCATTATACCTCCATTAATGGGAGTGACTTGAAATTCAACTACTAAAATCACAACACCAGTGGATTTATCTCATCCTCCTGATACTTTTGACAGTAAACATGACCTACTTCTAAAATGTGCATTGTTGTCTCAAACTTCGTGCTCAACAATTAATGATGAAGGTGGGTTTCTGCCACGATCCTTGAATTCCACTACCCAGATGCAAAAATTGACTACACAATTGTGATCCTTGAGAAATTCTAATTAAAATGAATAAAGTCAGTCACATTCCACCACTTGCAATTTTGACCCCTCAAGGAATCTTTAAGATTCCCACAAATTCTACATGGAATATTCTTTGGAATATATTGCCTCGAAAATCATGCCATAAGTTTCCCCCTGTGTCAGAGGACACATTGTTCCAAGGCATCTAGATTCCCAACACACTTGGTTCCGCTCGTTGTTCCAATTTTTGTTCCGCCTGTTGGCCCCATGACCTCGTTTGTTCAAATGGCCATGATTTTTTAACTATGTTTCAATGGGTAAACTTAACAGAGACATCACTGCTGGCATAGTTTTTGGCGGTTTACATATTGTACATTATTGTTTGGCCAATCTGGAGTCAAATCTTATAGCCCACACATTTTGCAAGCCATATTTAAATATATGGTTATTTTAATATTTTGATTGGTTGGTAACATTTGGTTAAATATGCCTCCTACCATAAGTTGGTTTTGGGTTTTCATATAACAACCATATATCAAACCTTTTATTTTAAAAAATATTTGTTTGTTATTGTGATTTTGGAGTTTTGATATAATAACCATATATGATAATATATGTTTTGTAACCATACAAACCTTTTCTAAAAACATTTGTTGTTTTTTGTAATTTTGAATATGGTGTTGTAATTATAACCACATAATTTTACATGGTTTTTGAATAACCAATTTTTTATTTTTTATGGTTATTTTAATATTTTTGTGTATGGCCCAAGGAACCAATAAGCCATTGACAAGTGCCATTCACTGGTAGGCCACTAGTTGGCTGCCATGTAAGCCATAGGTTCCACTTGCTCATTGGGATACCATGTGGTATGTTGTTGGCCCCCTTTTCCCACTTGTTCTATCAAAATTCAGACTGTGATAAGTTGGTCATACAGACTTAGATTGAGGCGTCATTTGCATCGTTGGAATCTTGGCAACTAGTGCTTTAATTTGCTGTTGGTTTCACTAGAATTTAAAGACTCCGATATGTGGCCCATTATCTCCAACAAATGTTTAATTAGTTTTATAAAGTTGAAGGGTTGTAAGATCATGACCCTTTGATAGTATTAGGTCATTTGTAATCCACTTAAGTGATAAAAATATAAAATATTTAAGTAATATTTTCTTGAAAATTGAAGTTGATACTCACCCATTAACCAAAAAAAAGTAGTGTTAAACAAAGCAATGAAAGGTTATATAGATTGGTCCCTTGGGGTAGCTCACAGGGAAAGATCGTGTTATGTAAATTTATGTATTGAGTGATGATTTCCTTTGTTAAAATCCCCCATATGTAGAGCCATGTGCCATCCTTGGGGAAATGCAATTACACCTAGAGGTTATAATGACAGCAGTCAAAATCAACCGTTAGTCATGAAAGTACATTGCAACATGATTGTTCTAGGAGGATGGACATTCAAAGAAAAAGGAAGAAGGATAGGGTTTTTGGTTTTGTACCAATGGTGATACATTATCAGTCAAGGGTAGCACATTTCTCAACCCTTCCTATCTCAAGTCTCCTCTTACTAGTGGTATTCAAAGATGAGATTGGACAAGTTGGATTAGGTTAGGTTTCCTTCTTGTGCTAAGATTATTAACTCCTACTTGTCTTATGGATTATTATGTGATAGTTATGATCATGCGAGTGGTAATATGCTTGTTATTGCATTGGTTATTGTGATGTAGAGTTTGTTTCTGCCTAAATATAATTATTGTGTGTTTTAGGAGATTGTTAGATCTTGTTGGATATGGAATATCTCTCCAACGAATTTGGCTCCTAAGTGTGTGGTTGAGATATTATATAAATTAATTATTAGTATCTTAAGATAATGTGACTATTTTCAAATAAACATTCATCTATTTACATGTGTATAATTACATTGTTGAGTAGATCACTCAACATAATATTGGTGTGTATGGAAACAATGCCTACTCTCTCATTTCTTGACATTGCAGTTTATGGAAATGGTTAATACTTTGTAAATAACAATAGGGTTAATATAGGGAGAGTGATTGTTTTTCTACATATATTTTTGTATGGCTCCAGTTTGTTTATGGGAGTATGTTGTTTTCATCATTTTATTAGTGGAATTTTGTGATCTATTGCAACTATATTGTTACTTGACATATTCCTTGATGGCCAAATAAACCCATAGGTTGGATGAGTGCACTAGTTTTAACGGGGTTACAATTACTTATGCCAATGTATTAATCAACAATGTAGTGGGTCACTAGAAATTGATTTTATAAGTTGTGGGTTGAGTTACTAGTACTAGAAGCCTTGGTTGGACAAACGCTCTGGAAGCCCTGGAAGGCTTGGATAGAGACCACTCTGATGATGGTTATGGTGATGTCCAATCAGATGGTGGAATCACTGTTTGATGAGTTGAGGTGGATGGCCTCTGGAAGCCCTAATGAGTTTTGATTGATGTGTTCTATGAAATCCCACATTGATGGTTAGAATATGGCACAAAGGTGAATGGTTGAAGGGAGATTTGGATAAACCATTCTACGGTCGGGTGGAATGTGTAAGTCCCATTCTGGGTTTGGATTTTGCATCATTAATGAAGGGTGATATCTCCTTGTATTTCTATGAGCGTTATACTGGATTATATGTGGTGTATATGGCTGTGATTTCATTGATATTGATGTCCCTATTATGTTGGTTATGTATATGTTTTATGACAACAACTATGTATGGCTCTCATCATGTTTTTACTTGTAAATGAATGAACAATGTATCTATGACCTAATGGATAGAATGACAGTTAAAGTGATAAGGAAATAATGCTTCATGGCAAATCTCATATAAGTATGAGACCCCTATGCTCATATATGTTATTTACAATTTTAGGTTGCATATTTACTATGTGTTTGACAAATATTTGTCATGGTTAGGGTTGGTTAGGTCAAGCCCTTGATTAAGTTTTGTGTTACAGGCTTTGCCTTGGTGTCATTTATTGTCTTGGAAAGTCTCATCAAGTTTTAGGCATTGATTTGGAGACTAGCCCTGAAAAGGTTGCTTAAATCTCGCAGTCTCTGGCATAGAACTAGCTGAAAAAGATTGAGGTCTCTCCCTTGCAGGAATTGTGGGAGGGACTATAGGGTTCTAGTCACATGCATGCCTTTTCATGGGAGCGAATTTGGGGTTAATTGATTGAAATGTTAGGTTAACTCAAGGGTTTGGCACCTGGAGTGGTGGATTAGCTCCTGGGGGTCCTGAAGCACCTGAGGGAGGTCTGTAAGGTCTTGTTTTGTTGACTCCATTTCCTTAAGGTTACCTAGGAGGTTGAGCCGTATCATAGTGGGCTCTCATCTCATGTTTACCCCAGCTGGCCGATTGGTTGGGTAGATGTTGGAGGAGGGTGTTACAATTTTATAATGTACTCAAGTAATAAAAATATAAAATCCTTAAGCAATATTTTCTTGAAAAATGAAGTTGATACTCACTCATTACCCAAAAAAATAGTGTTGAGTGAAGAAATGAAAGGCTATGTAGATTGGAACCTTGGGGGTAGCTCACTTTGCAAGATTGTGTATGTAAATTTATGTGAGTAATGATATCTTTTTTTCAAATACCACGTACATAGAACCATGTGCCATCCTTGCTGAAATGCAAATACACCTAGAGGTTATAATGGTAGTGGTCAAAACCATCCCTCTATCATGCAAGTACATTGTAACATGATTATTCTAGGAGGATGGCCAATGATTGTTCTAGGAGGATGGACATTCACAGAAAAAGGAAGAAGGGTAGGGTTTGTGGTTTTGCGCCAATGGTGATACATGGTTAGTAAATGGTAGCACATGGATCTACCAAAGGCATGTTGACAATATTCTTAACCCTTCCTATCTCAATTCCCCTCTTATTAGTGGTATTGAAGGATGAGGTAACACAGCTTGGATTAGGTTAGGCTTCCCTTTGAAGTTGGGATTACTAACTCCTACTCTTATTATGGATTATTGTGTGATAGTTATGATAATATGAGTGGCAATGTGCTTGTTATTTCATTGGTCACCGTGATGTAGACTTTTCTTTATCTGAACAATAATATTGTGTGTTTTAGGAGCTTGTTAGATCTAGTTGGATATGGAATATATCTCCAACTAATTTAGCTCCTAAGTGCGTCGCTAAGATATTCTATTAACTAATTATTATTATTTTAATATAGTGTGACTATTTTGATACAAACATTCATGGATTTACATGTGTATAATTACATTGTTGAGTAGATCACTTGACATAGTTTTGGTGTGTGTGGAAACAATGTAGTCTTTTCATATGGTTAATACCCTATAAATATTGATAGGGTTAATATAGGGAGAATGAGTGCTTTTCTACATATATTTTTGTATGGCCCTAGTTTGTTTTTGGGATATTGTTTTTCATCATTTTATTAGTGGAATTTTTCTATCTATTGCAACTAGATTATTTCTTTTCATATACCTTGACCAAAAGAAAAACCCGTGAGCTGGATGAGTGCACTAGTTTTAATGGGGATACAATTACTTATGCCATTGTACCAATCAACAATGTAGTGGCTCACTAGAAATTGATTTTCCAAGTTTGGCAGTGTTTCTTCTTACACCAATGACCTTGGTCACAATGCATATTAAATTCAAATTGGTAATTGAATTGTTAGATGTTTTGGCCAACCATGGATAGTTTCATTTACCAATGCTTGAAGTCTAGCACGTTTCTAATACCTAAAGTGTGAATATGGTGCTAAGGTGAGCAAAGAAAACTAATCACATTTTTCATGCATTTATCCTAAAGCTAATTATGTGTAAAGGAGAAGTGCTCAATGATAGTGGATTTCAATTGGATGTTGAGGATGGTTTCCAAGTGTGGAAGTTAAGGGAAATATATCATTGTTGGCTACTTTTGAGGTGGCGTATCAAGCTAAGGTGAAAAATGATGAACTTGAAAGGCTATCCCTATACATGTTTTAGATCATTCCCAATCTTTAATATGAAAGCAAGAGCATCTATCGCTTTAACCTATTGTTCCGAGTTTAAAGCCTCAAAATCATTATCTTGTTTTTCTTATGAATTATTGTGTGATACTTATTGACGCAGGAAAAACTGCCTAAAGGCAATTTCCCTGACTTTAATAATAACCTTACCGTGAACCTGTGGGTTATGGCCCACCTATACAAATCGGAAGCGTTTACATTAGCGGTTTTAACACAACCCGACCAATCACTAAACAACGAAATAATACAGAATTCACCAATGAACGTTGGTCCCACCTGAATGCACAATACCGGACTCCAAGTAAAATAAACATGCGTCCATACACTTCTCGGGTCCACTCAGCAATTTAATAGCAATTGAACAACAATTGAACCACAATTGAACAACAACTGGTCCCACATTGACTTTCCCTTTTAGCACATGTGCTTCTTCTATGCCGTTGATCTTACCATTCAATCTGACGGTCTGCGACCCTTCAACTAACACACGGGTTACCGAACAACTTAGACCCCGCAGTGGACTTTGACGTAAGCGGTTGAAAATGCGACGATGGTTAGGATTGAGTGTGGGCCTTCAAACACGATCAAGACACCCATAGACTCCTAACCTCCATAGTTATGCATTTCACTTTGGCACTCAAATTACATTCAACGTGGATCGTTGAATGTTACTCCACTCCACCTTGCAATCAACTTCATCTCTGGGTTTGCAATGCAAAGCATTTAATTCTGATGATCCACACAACAATTTGCTCTTTCCCTCTTATTGATACCATATACAGGTCTAGGGTAGGGTCAATGTTACCCTTTGACTTCTTTATCAGTGTATCTACACCCACCATAATCATGCGATCATCTCCAACAGTACTGGAACATTTCACCGTGATCATAATTTGATCTCCACTTAGCCATATCTTCTCTTCTTATATGTGCTTAGGTCCTCTATCAATTCTCCTCGAATTCATAAAGGAATTCTTCTCGGCCTTTCTGTCTTTGGTTCCCTTTTTCTGCATGACTCTTCTCTTGAGTTATTCTTCCAAGTTCTTCTTTAAAACTACTACTTCTGAGCTTTGCGTTGATTTCTTTAATCAGATTCATATATTCCGACCACTATCCTCCTCTGTATTCCTTCTCTGCACTCGTTCTCTGCTCGAAATTATCATGCATATATATATTAAACGAAGTTCTCCACTATACACATAATTTATCAATTAATTTCTTAATACACACTATATAACTTAGAAAATGAATCTTTGTATTCAAAAACAAATGTATATACAAAGGAGTCTTTCTCTCGCTTCAATGCCCGTAGGCTACAATCCAAACCCTATATATTTCCTATCTAAGGATTATTCTTCATTCTGCCTTTTTTGCCTTATGCCTTTGAGGTTTATATTTGTACAAAAGGATTTTGTTTCCAATTCTGGTTCATATCCTCAATCTTCTCAACCAAATACTAAGAATCCTCTCAGTCCTCAATTAGTTCCTAAAATATCTTCTTTATCCCTTGAGGATCTAAACTTTCAACTAATCCTAAGGATCCTCCATAAATCATGAACTACTTTCTAAGATTTGCAATATCTCAATCCATACTAATTACTCATCATCACTCATGTTCTCCTGCATTCGTGAACATTTACAAATATCCTCAAAATATTTAATTAACTCCTATTCTAAATGTCTCACCTAAATCACTCAAAATATTTAAAATTACATGAATTAAATACTTAGGAAAACCACTCTTTTGAAAACACAAGACCACCTAGATTCTACTAAATGTACACATTTTCGGAACCATGATGCTCCTGCATCAGACTCCCAAAGTAGAAAATAATCATGATCTCCAGATCATGTGCTTCTAATCTTTGTCCTCCTGGATCCTATATTTTGTTTTGTAATTTATCTTTGCCTATTTCTTTTCCTTTTAGTTGTTATGTTGTTGTTGTTGTTTGTTGTTGTTTTCTAGGTTTCCATACCTTATTCTGCAATGCTCCACTTGCTATGCTCTCACTTTCTCTTGTTGTCTTCCTCTTACTGCTGCTTCTTTGCTTTCCTGTTGTTGTCTTCTTCTGAGACGCCTTTATCATTATCCTTCTTATCAGTTCAATCTCTCTCTCTAGTGTATCTTCTGACTGCTAATTGCCTTCAATTCTTGATTGCTGAATTTTCATTTTTATTGTCGCCCTTTTATCCTTACTCTCTTGTTCATTATTGTCTTCTATAGAATTTTGCACCTTTTCAGTTGCTGTCATATTGTCCTTCAAAACAATTTTCTGCTTTTGTTTATTGTACCTGTCAACTTCTTCTTGACTGTCATTTATGACAATTTCTTTGTCATCCTTCATCAACAATTTACTCTGAATATTTATCCTCTGTTGTTCTAGCTTTCTCCTTTGAAGGTCTAACTCTCTATATAACTCAATGATTTTACTTGGAATAGAATTTGGAAATTTTACACAATTTTCAATGCTTTCATTTGTTGTTGACCAATCGTCAGATGGCCTTTCTGCCTCTACTAAATCTTCCTTAACATCTTTCAGTAGATGTTCTTTCTCTTCTTCTTTCATTTGGTTGTCCACCTGTGCCAAATATGTTCCAGTTTTTGTAACACAATCTGCAATCATAGGCCTTTGTACCTCTTCTTCCTCTAGCAACCTTTCTGTATGTTGCTCTGATCTTTCCTTTAACCCCTCTGTCAGCACATTAGTATGATGATTAAAACTCAAAGAATTCTTGAGACTGTCAACAAGTCTCTTTTCCACACCATCTGTCTTAATGATGCCTCTCTGCACTTGTTCACTGTAGTGAACTGTTTCTTCTCCAATCTCATTGTCATACTCTGCTTCAAAACTTTCATCTTCATGTCTTAACTCATATCTGCTATTCCAATCTTTACTGTTACCAGCTCCAATATTCTACTTCATATTTCCATGAGACCTTTCTGTCTCCTTTTGTTTCTGAGATCTTGCTATCTCAGTCTTAATCTGAACAGATTTCAAATTCTGCTCCTTCTTCTTAACAAACTCTAAAGTTTTTTCATCACCCTATGTTGTACCTGCAATCATACACAAATCATTAGTTTTAAAAATACAATACCTTTCGGTCTCGGTTGATGCTTCAAACATCAAGTCTTCTTGCCACTCTGAATCCTTCATATGATTCAGTTCCTCAATAGATTTTCCCTCTATCTCTTCATTACTTTCAGAAATCAATGGACCATGTTCTGGTTCACATACCAAAACTTCCTTCATATACTCATTTAATCTGAGTAACTCTTCCTTTAATTGAGCATTCACTCTATGCTCCCACTTCACTTGTAATTTATGCCATTGGACTTTCCTTTTCATAATCCAACCATGCCTTTGGTCTTCATTCTCTTTCTCTTGTATCCATCCCTGTAGTATCTCCAACTGTACTCTCATCACTGCAATATTTCTCTCTCGCTCCTCATTACTCATCTTACCTATATGGCATTCTCTAGAACCTCTTCTATGACCCTCCATGGCCATCTTCCCTCATGAGCTCATCTGTGCCCAATTGGTGATCTGCAACATAGCCTTTTCTTGTAGCATTATTCTCTTGCTACTCAATACCCTATCAAGCTTCCTCTATGAGCTTGATCTCTTCCTAGGTATTCTCTCTCTTGGTTCACTCTCTTGAACCTTTTATAGACTCACTGATCCTTTGGTTGCTGCACTCAGTCACCTTTCTCCTTTCTTCCAACCTCTAGTTGGATAGGTTCGTTGCCATCATCATCAAAAACTCTGCTTGTTCTCCGCTACAATTATCAAACATCTTCATAGAATTTTTCAATCAATAATTCATCATTAATTAACTGAAACCATGAAGACCATACCTCACTGTCCAATTTTCTGAACACATGTTGCTGTTGCAGTTTTTCACTATCCCTTCATAAACAATTTCCTCAATTTGTCCTTTCAATAATCTGATCTACTTTCTCCCAAAGTATATTTTTTCTTCTATCTTTTAACTGTTCTTTCAAAAATCAATTTATCAATCACCAATTTCAAAATTAAATAAGAAAATCATTTTTTTTTTACCTCAATCAAATTCAGATCTTATTCTTCTCTTCACTTCTGTCGCACCACTCTGGTTTCTTGAAAATTCTTCCCATTCTATCCTTTTCAAACAAAACTCTTCAAAATCTGTTCTCCGTTCACAAAGTTAATGACGAAATAAAATAGTTCCATAAGTTCTAAATTATTTCAAAAGACAAACCCACTCTGATTTCTCTTCTGTAGAGCATACCTGCTCTAATTTTCTACCAAAAGAGCTTTTTCCAACTATGATACCACTTTGATGCAGGGAAAACCACCTAAAGGCAATTTCCATGACTTTAATAATAACCTTACCGTGAACCTGTGGATTATGGCCCACCTTTACAAATCAGAAGCGTTTACATTGGCGGTTTTAACAAAACCCGACCAATCACCAAACATCGGAATAACACAGAATTCACCAACGAACATCGATCCCACCTGAATACACAAGACCGGACTCCAAATATAATAAACTCGCGTCCATACACTTCTCGGGTTCGCTCAGCAATTGAACAGCAATTGAACAACAATTGAACAATTGAACCACAAATGAACAACATCGATCCCACGTTGTCGTCCCTTTTAGCACAGGCGCTTCTTCTATGCCATTGATCTTACCATTCAATCCAATGGTCTGTGTCCCTTCAACTAACACACGGGTTACCAAACAAATTAACCCCCACAGTTGACTATGACGTAAGCAGTTGAAAATGCGATCAATGGTTAGGATTAAGTGCGGGCCTTCAAACACGATCAAGACACCTGTAGACTCCTAACCTCCGCAGTTACACATTTCACTTTGGAACTCAGATTACATTCAATGTGGATCGTTGAATGTTACTCCACTCCACCTTGCAATTAGACTTCATCTCTGGGTTTGCTACACAGAGTATTTAATTCTGATGATCCACACAACAACGTGCTCTTTCCCTCTTATTGATACCATATACAGGTCTAACGTAGGGTCAATGCTACCCTTTGACTTCTTTATCAGTGTATCTACACCCTCCATAATCATGCGATTATCTCCAACAGTACTGGAACGTTTCACTGTGATCATAATTTGATCTCCACTTAGCCATATCTTCTCTTCTTATCTGTGCTTAGGTCCTCTGTCAATTCTCCTCGAATTCATAAAGGAATTCTTCTCGACCTTTCTATCTTTGGTTCCATTTTTCTGTGTGACTCTTCTCTTGAGTTATTCTTCCACGTACTTCTTTAAAACTACTACTTCTGAGCTTTGCGCTGATTTCTTTAATCGGATTCATACAGTCCGTACAGTCTGACCACTATCCTCTTATGTATTCCTTCTCTACACTCGTTCTCTACTAGAAATTCTCATGCATATATATATTAAACAAAGTTCTCCACTATAAACATAATTTATCAATTAATTTCTTAATACACACTACATAACTCAAAAAATGAATCTTTGTATTCAAAAACAAATGTATATACAAAAGAGTCTTTCTCTCACTTCAATGCCCGTAGGCTACAATCCAAACCCTATCTATTTCCTATCTAAAGATTATTCTTCATTATGCCTTTTTTGCCTTATGCCTTTGAGGTTTATATTTGTACAAAAGGATTTTGTTTCCAATTCTGGTTCAGATCCTCAATCTTCTCAACTAAAACCTAAGAATCCTCTAAGTCCTCAATTAGTTCCTAAAATATCTTCTTTATCCCTTAAGGATCTCAACTTTCAACTAATCCTAAGGATCCTCCATAAATCATGAACTACTTTGTAAGATTTACAATATATCAATCCATACTAATTACTCATCATCACTCATGTTCTCCTACATTCGAGAACATTTACAAATATCCTCACAATATTTAATTAACTCCTATTCTAAATGTCTCACCTAAATCACTCAAAATATTTAAAATTACATGAATTAAATACTTAGGAAAACCACTCTTTTGAAAACACAAGACCACCTAGATTCTACTAAATGTACACATTTTTGGAACCATGATGCTCCTGCATCACTTCTCATCATATAAATAGGTTGTGGTTGTTATTGCATAGATATTTGTGATATAAATTTTTGATCCACAAACAATCTTTTATATGTTTTAGGAGGTTGTTAGATCTAGTTAAATATGAGATATTTTCTCCAACTAATTTAGCTTCTAAATTAGTGTGTGGTTGCCATACTTTCTCTCAAATAAATGCCAATATGCTAAGCCAATGTTTCTACCTTGAGATAAACATTCATGTATTTATATGCATATAATAACATCATTAAATAGAGTGGCTCAACCTAGTTTTGGTGTGAGTGTAAATGATGTCTACTCTTATTTAGATGGTGTCAAATCAAACACGACCCTAACTCTCTAATAAGAAGGGCATGTGATCATGGAATTTTTTTGACATGGTTAATCCTTTTTATATATAGGATTAACGTAGAGAGAAAGAGCATTTTCTACAAGTAATTTTATGTGGCCTTAGTTTGTCCATGGGAGTAAATGTTGTTTTTCCACCATTTCATAAGTAGAAGTTTGTGATCTATTGCAACTAGACTATTACTTTACATATTCCTTGGCATCTAACTAAACCCATGGGTTAGATGAGCCAATTGGTTTTAATGGGGTTCTAATTGGTCATGTTTGTGAACCTTTCAACAATGTAGTGACACTTTGTAAATTGCTATGCTAAGTTGGGTGTTATTTCTTGTTGAAAATAGCAACAAGAAATGATAAAAATAGAATCCAAAATATTCCAATTTTAATTTGTCCTTGAATTAAAATTGTGAACTAAAATCAAATTTAGTCTCACCAGCTGCTTGGAAATAATTAATTAATTCATTATGGATTAATTAGTTGGATAAATTCAAGTTAGAAGTCTTTCTGAAGTCATGCAACAGTTATCCCTTAAATTAAGGAGATTATCCCTTAATTAAGGAAATAAGATTGAGTTATATTTGAGTTGCGATTAGTTAGCTCAGTTTACTGAATTAAGTCCAGTTAAATTAGTTCCAAACTATTTGACAAACTAATTGTGAGTTATCAGTCAGGTGATGCATGCATGCACTCAACTAGTGTACTCCATATAACTGAAGATCCCCTCATTAGTAACTCATGCATGTCTATTCTGAGAAAAACCCAGTTGAGCTAAATGTCAAGGACAATGTACTATCAGTTGCATGTGTTTTCCTATAAAGGAAACTCATGCATGCAGTCAAGGTAAGGTTCCTTGGAGGATTGCGCAGTTCTGACAGGGTGTAGGATCAATGTGAGAGATCATTCTTCCACTTGGTAACAGGAGGATCACCCAGGAGAAACTGCACAAGGAAATAGGAGCTTGGAGGACAGAGGAGAAGGCTTGTGAGAAGCCAAGTTTCCTGTGAGCATCCAAGAGGATTGTACTCAGAGTTGGCTAGTTGTGACAGCTAAGGCTTTGTATAATTCTCATGTATTTCCACCTTGTATGATAATACAGATAGTGGGGTTTTTAGTTGAGGCTTTCCCCTGAGTATTTTTTGTGTTTCATGTGCATTGATTCTTCTTCTTTTGGTTATATGTGTTCAGCTCGATCTTGCTCGATCTTTAAGCTTCCACAAATTAATAGTAGAAGTAGATTATAATATTTTGCTTTGGTATATTGCATTATTGTGTTAATATACAATCAGGTTTTCTACATGGTCTTAGAATGAGATTTGCAGAGAATTTGCAAAATTTCTACATGGTATCAAAGCTAGCCAATCTATAGAGAAATTTCTACATGGTATCGGAGCAAAGTTTATCGGAGCTATGAACAGTATACGGAGAAGATAGTTCGAAGTTTGAAGTTCGGGGTTGCAGGTGCAAATCGAATTCATATCATACTTCAATTGAGATGGGACATTATGTGACTAATTGCCCATCGAAGAAGTCCAAGAAGGGATCCTCGGAAGGATCGGAAGGTGAGGCATTATCCTCTCAGATCGAAATGGTCTTTACCCTCATCGCATGCATGGTGTCTTTGATGATGGGTTGTGTCTGGTATCTTGACAGTGGAGCCTCATTCCACATGACCGGTGATAAAAGTTTATTCAGTGCCTTGGAGGAGAGAGACCTCAAGATGTGCATAGAGATGGGTGACGACGAAAGGTATAGTGTTTTAGGAGTGGGCACGGTTGCTTTTCAGAGGGAGCATGGAGCTCCTATCACCTTGAAAGATGTGAAGTATGTGCCTAGACTAAAGAAGAACTTGGTATCGGTCGCGAGGTTGGAGGACAAAGGCTACGATGTTGTCTTCAGTAAGGGAAAGGTTTTCCTTAGACACATCACCACTAGACAGGTGAAACAGATCGATTCACGAGTTAAGAACCTGTATGCTCTTGAGGTTCAAGATGCAAGAAAAGCCTTGAGGAGCAAGGCAAATGTTAGAGACTTGGTGGTTGAGAAAGAGAGTAAATTACCTCTCAACATGCAGCCCCAGAAGAAGTCTCAAACAATTGTGGAGGAGCCACAATTGGAGAAGCAGAGAGGAGACCGAGTGAAGAGATCCACTCATGCAGATACCTCCATTAGGGGTGAATTTCGATCCAAGTGGGCAGAGGGATCACATGCAGCCATACCTCCAAGTGTGAGGTGGGGCGATGTGAAGTGAGAATCCCAAGAAGGCTAAAATTGGGCAGGGTCCATTGAGAGGTTTTATCTCATGGATCGTACCTTGCTACGGGAGCCCAAAGTACATAGTAGCGGGAGGAATCAGTGGGATTGATGCAGTCAGAGATCAAAGTGACGAAGGCTAGAGCAGACAGATATTGAAGAGCGCAGAGAAGGATTGACAACACTGCAGAAAAGCAGAGTCAACAGAAGAGCAAAGTTTTCAGTTGACAGAGGCAATAGCAGTTAGAGTCTTTGATGATAGATGCATCATATTGATTCAGGTTGGATGTTTTTTTTTGTTTCTGGAGTTGTTGGAGCTACAACACCCGAGAGAAGTGTTGCATGCAGAACATTCCAAAGGCTCAGGATCGGGATTGAGTTGAATTCCTTTCTTGTTGAGAGGGAGTGTTGAAAATAGCAACAAGAAATGATAAAAATAGAATCCAGAATATTCCAATTTTAATTTTTCCTTGAATTAAAATCGAATCTGGTCTCACCAACTGCTTGGAAATAATTTAATTAATTCATTATGGATTAATTAGTTGGAGAAATTCAAGTGAGAAATCTTTATGAAGTCATGTAACAATTATCCCTTAAATTAAGGAGATTATCCTTAATTAAGGAGATTATCCTTAATTAAGGAGATAAGATTGAGTTATATTTGAGTTGTAATTAGTTAGATCAGTTTATTGAGTTAAGTCCAGTTAAATTAGTTCCAAGCTATTTGAGGAACTAATTGTGAGTTATCAGTCAGTTGATGCATGCATGCACTCAACCAATGTACTCCAGATAACTGAAGATTCTCTCATCAGTAACTCATGTATGTCTATTCTGAGAAAGACCCAACAATTGAGCTAAATGTCAAGGACAGTGTACTATCAATTGCATGTGTTTTCCTATAAAGGAAGCTCATGCATGCAGTCAAGGTAAGGTTCCTTGGAGGATTGCGCAATTCTGACAGGGTGTAGGATCAGTGTGAGAGATCAGTCTTCCACTTGGTAACAAGAGTATCACCCAGGAGAAATTGCGCAAGGAAATAGGAGCTTGGAGGGCAGAGAGGAAGGCTTGTGAGAAGCCAAGTTTGCTTGTGAGCATCCAAGAGGATTGTACTAAGAGCTAGCTAGTTGTGATAGCTAAGGCTTTGTATAATTCTGATGTATTTTCACCTTGTATGATAATACAGATAGTGGGGTTTTTAGCTGAGGCTTTCCCCTGAGTATTTTCTATGTTTCATGTGCATTGATTCTTCTTCTTCTAGTTATATGTGTTCAGCTCGATCTTGCTCGATCTTTAAGCTTCCGCAAATTAATAGTAGAAGTAGATTATAGTATTTTGCTTTAGTATATTGCATTATCGGGTTAATCTACAGTCACAGTTTCTACATGGTCTTAGAACGAGATTTGTAGAGAATTTGCAGAATTTCTACATGGTATTAGAGCTAGCTGATCTATAGAGAAATTTCTACATTTCTTCCTACTCCTATAGCCCTTTTCACAATGCATATTAGAATCCATGTTGATTATATAATTGTTAGATTTTTAGGCTAATTGTTGATAGTATCATTTAGTAATGGTTGAAGGCCAAGGTTTCTTGGACTTAATGTGTGAATATGGAGTTGCGATGAGGAAATATGATTGATGGTGTTGCTGATGCATGTAGACTAAACATGCTTATGCATGAACAAGGAGTGTCTAACCACCGATGGATGCAAATAAGTTGTTGAGCATGATTTCCAAGTGTGGAAGCTAATGATAGGATGCGTAGTTTTCTAATTTAAAGGAAATGTATCAAGCTATAAAAAAGAATGACAAACATGAAAGGCTATCCCCAAGTGTGATTTAATCCATTCCCAAACTTCATAGATGAAGGCAAGGGCATATATCTCTTTGACCTCTCGGTTTGGGTTCCAATCCTTAGTGATTACTAAGTTGTCATGGGGAATAACATGTGGGGTGCTATGGCTTAATTTTTAGGTTTAGATCCCTATAATCAACGTATCATAAAGCTCATATTCACCAAGTACTTGAAGATAATGAAGAGATGGCTACAATGCCAAGTTTACCTAGCACAATGCAAATAAATTTGTGACTTCTCAATATCATCAAGAGTATCCATATCAAGGTAAATAATTATATTATTACAACATGTTAAAATAGCTTAACAACATGATTATGAACTCATATAAAGATTGTTGGATTAGATATATGAGGAAAAGTGGACCAAACATTTTTTGAAAAAAATGAAAGTGAATGACAACTACCTTCCAAAGAGATGAAACTCTTAAACTTGAGTACATAATACGATTGAGCTTGCATCGGAAAGATCTCATATTTTGTCTTTATTGTGTAAAATGTATTCATATTATTTATGATCAATATTTATCTTGTAATTACTCTTAAGTTAATGGATATTATTTAATTACTAATCTTTATCATTCCAATTGTATGCAGTACTCAAATGAATAAGATTTTTGTTTTAATTTATAGGATCAAGAATTATGCAAGGTGATCAAGAAATGACAATTACATTGGAATTCACATTGTAGATATTTAATATAGCGATATTATTAATGTATTAATGGTGTAATATTTATAAATAGAGTATTAAGTTAAATGGGTTTGATAGGGAGGAAAATTTCATAAATTGAGATGAGTGACCTCTCAAAAAAATTGATTACTAGATGCAGGCCCTAAATAAATGTTATATCGATTGTATATGATTCATATAACAGTTTCAATCACATTTCTTAATACTTATAAACATCACTTCCCTAACGGGTCTGTTATGAAGGGAGGGCAGGGGTCTTGGACTTTGTGCCCACCACCTTTGTTGTAATAATTGTGCATTGATGAGGGGCAGACGCACTTGGCGCCCCACATGCACGAGCATGCAACCCTCTAGTTGGAAAAGGGGATATGAATTGATGGGAATGGAGGTCAAAGGCATTTGTGAAATCTGGGATGGGGGAGATGGGAGTCCCTCATCGTCTTGGTTCAGTAGTCGTGTAGTACATGTCAATGGTGAATCTTTGGTTAAGAGGGTGAGACCCTGGCTATTGTGGCATAGAATTATGATAGGTCTTGTTAGGGGTGAGTTCTTGTTTCAGAAGAAAGCCCTGGAGCCTTGAGCCTCCATAATTTGGCTACCTAGTGAGGGTTTCATGTGAGGTGACCGTGGTTTTTTGTGGGAATTTCTTGTTAGCGTTTGGGAGTGGTAAGTCTTGTGTACTTATTTTGGTCTTAACTTTTCAAAATTGAATGTCTTACATAGTTTTTATGGGAAAATAATAATTCAGGGTTTAGTGTCTCAGTTGTTGATTGTGTCTTATTCTCGGGTCTTTAGAGGATTTGTGACTATGGTTGGGCCTTGGATGTTGGCTCTATATTTTCTCGAAGAAGTCAGAATTGGGGTTTTGATTCCAAGGGTGGTCTAGGTGCTACTGGTAGTAAAGTTTACCTTGTTTTGTGGGCTGAGTCTAGTTATTAGTCTTTGGTGTTTTGAGTGTTGTAGTGTCTTGGTCCTAGGGTATTATTTGGTGTGCACAATGGTAAAGGGGGTCGAGTCTCTAGTTGATAAGGATTTTTCCATCTCCTTGCTTTGTGGGTTTGCGTCATAAGTTGATTCTCATGTTTCGTGTTTTTGTGACAAAGTTATTTAGTGGTACCCAAGTTTTTCCAAGGTCGAGTTGAGTCAATTTTTTTGTCCCTTTGTAGGTAAAGGCGGCCCTTTCAAGGAAGTGAAATTTCCCTCCTATGTTTCTACGATGTTGCCCAAGCAGAACGGGAGAAGTAGGAGGGGAGGAGGAGGTAGAGCTCAGCCAAGCCAACAAGGTGCTAATATTTTTGCTCATGACTATGTGACATCCTATTTCAATGCCATTCCTCTTGAGATTTGCCAAGAGATTCGTGAGCTAGAGATTAAAGCAGGTGAAGAGAGATAATCTCTCTCAAACTTGGAATTGTTAGAGGACATGTCAATTTTGGTTCCAAACCCTGGGAATACCAGGGGAAGGCACAAGCAGTACCTGAAATCAATGGCACTCCACTAGCAAATGAAAACACTTTTGGGGTTGGTTTTAAGAGACAAACAAGTGGAAACATATAACATCTTCGACTTTATTGAAGATGTGAAAAGAATGTTGAGGAACTTGGGGTAATGTGTGGACAATATAGCGACCAACCTGATGCATGTGGAAAGTCACATACCTTGTGATTCAGAGAGGGGGGGAGGAATTGGATCCCGCAGGTTCTATTGCATGGGTTCTAGCCAATATCTCTTCGTCATAGAATGATTAGCATGGGTAAAAGGTGGTGGGTGAATCTTGGGTCTTCCTGTTGGTTTTGATGAGGCTTTTGGCCGTCTTGTTATCTTTGGATGACAACAACTTAGATGGATCGCGGTCGTGGGTTTCAAATTTTTGCTTCCAGTCTCAAGTTTCAATCTCTAAGGTTGGTTTTTGCTTCCAAAGAGATAAAAGGATGATGCTCGATGATTGGGGTGAAGGATGGTCGCTCCGGGTGAAGGAGGGTCGCTCCTTTTGCTGGTGTTGAACACATATCACGTGTGGACCGATGATTTTCACAGTGCAGCGTTTGAGCCGACTCCTTATGGTCTTTTTATAGTGGTAGAGTCAGGCCCAAAGCCTTTGCTCTCAGCTTTGTCTTGGGCTCCTCATGTAGTCTTTCAATATATAAAGTGTTTTCCTTATCTATGTTGGAACTGGGGAATATGTGTCTCGTTTCAGTGTTTAGTTTCAATCTCTATATAGAAGTACAGATTGAGACGCTCTTCCTTCTTCGAGATAACTAGATACCTATAATTTACTCTTCTTTTCTAAAATAATATAAATATTTTAATTAAATATATGCTTATGATTAATTAAAAAAAATCGAAAATATACACATTAGTGGAGATCTCTCATTGGTGATATTAAGAAAAAGAAAATCACAAATGGACAACCTTAGTGGAGATTTCTCAATTTAAAATGTGTGCTCCTTACATCCCGTGTGGCTTCCCTCCTTGTCAGATTTGATAGATGGGAGGACATCCAAAGGAAAGGAATGGTGAATGAGGGCAGAATAAGGGATTTCAAGTAGGAAGGGCTCCACCATGTCCGTGTCCTTTTCAGTTGCATGTTATCTCGAGACTTGGTCTTCGGAAGCCTCGGGACTTGGTTTGTACACAATCACCGGGTCTCCTTACAACGACAAGGGGGACACACTGACTGTGGATCCTACCTTAACGAGTCAATCATTAATTCCCCATGTGAGGTTTACCAATATGCAATCTTTGAGCCACTATGCAATCTGCATGGAAATTTAAATATTTTATAGAGTAGTTTTTAGTGGGATTTTGTGGGAAAAAAATTGGTTTATTTTTTGATAATTTGTTTAGAATTTTGTTGGGATTTATTGAAATCACAATTTTGAGGGCCGAACTATTTACAATTGAAGTGTTTTCGCTAATTTTGAGGGCGTTGAATCTATATATAGTCAAAAAAATAGGTTTAAACAACACACATTAAGATTTGACCATAAATTTTTCACCCGGGCTACAAATGGGCTGGAAACTCCAAAAAATTGCACTTAAAGACTACATTTTTTATTTGTAATACTATGATGACACTTGTTGCAGGGCACTGATTGCACCCTAAGTATTGCCATTACAACATAAGTATTGCAATGATAAATAATGTGTAATATTTTGGTATTTTATGAATGTTTATAATTATTTTGTTTTTATTTTGGAATAGAGTTTTTATAATTTTAATTTAATTATTAATAATTATTAGATGGATAATAAAGATTTAACCTCTACTAAATATTTTAGAATATTTTTAGTAGTAATCATACAGTGAAAATTGAGATTTGATTGATTAATTAAAATAAATGTCATATGAAATGAGTTATGGTTCATTGGGTATGTGGTATTGATAAGTCATATATTGGTTTGTGGTATTGATAAGTCATGTTATTGGCTCCATGGTAAGGTGGAAGTGAATCTCCATGGTTTAAAATCTTGTTAGATGATTTTTTAAATATAGATATATTTAATTCATAGATTAATTATTTTTATAATTAATATTATTATTATTATTGATAAGAAAAGTAACCAGTAACTGGTTTGTTCAGGGGTTAAATGTTTTTTTTCAGGGGTTATTGGGTTATTGTTTAGACGTAAATAGTTTTTGAAATTTGCAATCTAGTTAAATTCAGGGATTTTATCTTGAAACGTTAACCAGAGATGTTTTCTAGAATCCGCAATCAAGTTAAATTCAAGAGTCTTATTTATAAATTTAGATGCAGATATTTTCTTGAATCTACAGTAAAATTAAATTCAAAAAATTTATTTTGTATTGTTAAAGAGAGATGTTTTCTGGAATCTACAATCAAGTTAAATTCAAGAGTCTTATTTTATAATATTAACCAAAAAACCATCGGCCTTTTGACGAACATTTGGAATGATGGACTATAAGTCCATATACACTTGCAGATATTTTTGCTTTTTCAGTATGTAGATACAGCAGAACAGTACATCTTTTTGTTTATATTACAGTATATATTGCTCTCTGCGAAGAGCCAAGCACAAATTCTGAACATATCTGTCTTATTTTCATGCTCCCTGCGTGGAGACTTATATATATATAGCTGCTACAATGAACTCGACAGGCATAAGCCTGCTTTTGAATATGTTTCGGCATCTGCAAAATGTAATTTTCTTAACTTTAATGAAAATTACGACTTTTTCCCAGGGGAAAAAAATATTAACCAAAAACAATCTTTAAATTTTTTTCTTACACTTTCATAATTATTATTTTAAAATATGTTTCTCAAAATCTGCAATCAATTTAAATTTAAGAATTTCATTTTGGAATCTTATTCCATAAAAAAAACTTAGATTTTTTTCTGGCATTTTTGTAAATGTGAAAAATATTTAATCAATCAAACTAATTTTTCCAGCTCAAAAATGATATTGTCTGATTCATATCATCAATTCCACTTTATACGGAAGATGTTTCTATTTCTGAATTTTTTTCTTTTGAGAATCCAGTAATACAGAATTCATAACCACCTTATGAGACTGATAGTAATCCAGTACCACCTTCATATTATGACAAGAATACAGTATTACACACTTCATGGCACATCAGGAGACTGATAACAATCTAGTAATACCTTGATATTATGATGAGAATCCAGTTTTACACAGCTCATAATGGACCATGAGACTGATAGTAATCCAGTAGTGCCTTGAATTTATGATGGGAATCCAGTATTACACAATTCATAACACTACTAACTGCAATCCATTACAATCTTCTTGATTTATAATAGGCAGTTTGAACAGCCATGGACAGAAAAAATAAATGAAGAACTGCTTTAAAAATGTTGATATTCCATATGAATATTATATTATATAGTCAAGGAGTTTTCATTTATTTTTTTAAGTATACAATTTAAGATTGATTTCTTTTTTAATATACAATTTGAGATTGAGGTGGAAGTTTGGACTTTGGGTATTAAAGGAAATAAATAAATAAAAATTAGGATAATAGGAAAAGTATGGGAGAATGGAATGACGGGCGACTGGGGTTAGGGTTTTGAAGAAGGTTTGCGACATAGGTAACAGGGATGGCAGAACGACCAGGTTTGAAGGCCCCGTTACAGAAAACCTTCGCGGCTACCTTACCTCTCCCATTAGTTGTTTACGGCTCAACATTCTGGTTAGTTTGTATTAACCCTAGATGGTTATCAGTCCTCCACCGACATTCTCTGTTTGCTTGAATCGATACTGTAGGCAGCTGTCAGCTAGCGGTTTTGACAGTTATGGAGGACATTGTTGATTATTCCGTGGATCCTACGAAGAACCAGCCCATTTGGACTCAGCCTGGGACCACATCAGAAGATTTTTTCTCATTTGACCATGAATTTACAGCGAAAGTAGAAGCCCTCCCCACTTTCTCAAGGCCACGCATACCCTCCATCTCTCTGCCCAAAGAAGCCTCGGCTATTCAGGATTTCACTGCCCCTCCTCTCTTACCAGGCACCTTGGCTATTTCTGAGCACTCGCGAAATCCTGGCTTACAAACCCTAGGGCAAGGTTCGGGTTCTTTTCACTCCGCGGCGAGGCCAAACAAACCCCTGGCGGGATATCTACCGGAACAAGACGATCATGCGGCGGTATTATCTGCCCCCTTGGACACGGGGACTCCTCTACCTGGCAATTTCACTGGAATTGGCATCATTTCAAGGCATTTTGACAACATTAGGGTAAAAGACCCTACGGCAGCAACAGGTTCATTCACTCATGCGGCGGCGCAAACTGGAAAAACGACTGAAGACATGAGCAGCGAACACAGAGGGGAATCCAAGAGGAAAAGGCGTCTCCTACAGAGCAACAGTGATATCTTCCTTAAACTTACTGAGGACACATCGTTTCTAGAGTCAATGGATTCGGCTGAAAAAGTACTGGTGGGACGCATCAGGGGAAGGCACTACAATGTGGAGAGGCTGCAAAAATGGGCAATGGAAGTTTGGGGTCATCATTTGACAGAACCCCCTAGGGTTCAAACCTTTGTCAAGGGTTGGTTTGCCCTGAGATTCAAATGTCTCGCACATACAAACTAGGTCCTCTCCACTATTTGGCACATTGACCAGGCACCTGTCCTCCTCCGAAGGTGGACACCGATGTTTGATCCTAAACAGGAAAGAGTGGAGGCTGGACCTATCTGGGTGCGTCTTCCGGGCCTTCCCTGTCATTTCTGGACAGAGCATATTTTCAGGCAGATTGGGGATGCTATGGGATCTTATCTTACTTTTGATGACTCTTTTCAAACAACTGGAAGAATGGCTTATGCCAGGATTTTAGTGCACCTTGACCTCTCGGAAGGACTACCTGAGTACATTAACATTCAATGGAGGAATGCTACGAGGAGGTAGATGTTGGACTATGAAGGGATACCCTTCAGGTGTAGATGCTACCACAAGGTGGGGCACCTATTCAAAGATTGCCCACTAAATGGGTGGAATCTCAAGAAGGCTGCTAGACAGGCTTCTCAGGAATCTCAGGAGTAGGAGGCTCAGTCTCATGGAGATCTAGCAAGGAGAGAACAGCGTAGGGCTTCTAAAGACATGCCTAGGAACATCACTCCATGTTCTGAAGGAACAACTGCATCATCTGGTCCTGGATTGAAGACTTCAGAACCGGCTCAGAGCAACCCGAGGAAGCGTGGTAGGCCGCCTCATCATCCTCCACCACCAATTCCAGCTCCAGCCACGGCAGCCTCGGGTGACTCCAACACTTTGGGTATGAACTCCATTCACTTGACCCCCTCTCAATGCATTTCTGATATTATTATTAATACAATATCTGGGTTGTCATTGGGACCGGGAACTGTAAATTTAATGGCGGCCTCTGTTCAGATTACATGTGATATTGCTCCTCCTCACACTACTTTCCCCCCCACGCCCCCTTCCCTTTTTTGTACCCCTCCTCTAGTGCTCACAACCCCCTTGACTGCTCTTTTTGTACTTATTCTGTACTTAGATACAATACTCGTTCTAGATCGAAGAATTCGGTACAGGATCAAGTCGGACTTGACATCATCCATCCCCCTCCCCCTCCTAAGGCTCTTCGTGACCGTCCCTCTGATGTTAAATGTGCACAAGCACAAGTGGATGATGATATTGCTTTGGGCAAACAATCCACTATTCCTGGGGTTCTTAGAGCCAGAATAGCCCCATCTGAACCCCCTCCATGAAGATTTTATCCTTCAACTACAGAGGGCTAGTTAGGCCCGATAAAAAACTAGCTCTTCGTCGATCAATCTCTGCCGACTCGCTGGATATTATTTTCCTACAAGAGACTTTAGGCTCCGCTGATGATATTACTCGCACTCTTGAGCATTCTCTTCTGGGATGGAAATTTTCAGGATTGGATGCCCAAGGCCGATCTGGAGGGCTCGCTTTGGGCATCAATTCTCGATCTATCAAGTCTATAAACAGCTGGGGAGGGGTTGGATTTTTAGGGGCCGATGTACACATAGCCAAGCTAGGTATGCTTTTCAGGATAATCAATATATATGGGCCTTGCCAGAATCGGCCTGAGTTCTGGGACCATCTTCTGAGATTGGATTTATTTTCGGTCAATAATTTGATTGTTGGAGGGGACCTTAATTTTTCCATAGGTCATTCAGAATCCTAGGGATAGCGTGCTTAGAGGGACTCCCTCTCGGAATACTTCTCATCCATTCTGGATTATCATCACCTGATTGATATTCCCACTGCAAAGATACAAGCCACATGGAGGAATAATCGAGTTGGTGAAAATGGTCTAGCTAGGAGACTGGATAGATTTTTAGTCAAAGAACAGGTTATGGATCTGGGATTCAACATAAGGCACAGGTGGACTCTCAGACCATCTGCCTATATATATGGAAATGGAAAGTGGTAGAGCTAGGCTGAAGGGTCCGTTTAAATTCAGCTCAACCTGGCTCAAGGAAGCTTCGTTTATCAGCATGGTGACTGATTTCTGGAAAGCAAACCCTCCAGGGGAGAGGGGAAATGTAACAGCAGGATTTATCCATAACCTCACAGAGCTGAAGAAGATGTCCAAAATCTGGGCTCACCAAAAAAGATTACAGGATGATCAAACTCTGAGACAGATAGAGCTCGAGTTGGCTGATTTTGAAAATGAGCTGGGTGGTCTATATAGCTCAGAGGAGCATAAGAGTAAAATCACATCCCTCTACTCGACCCGTGGAAAAATTCTTAAAGAAAGGGAAGACAAATGGAGATTGAGAAGTAGGGCTATCTGGATTCAGGAGGGGGATGCTAATACAAAGTTTTATCAAAAGTTTTCTAATGGGAGGAAAGCTATTAATACCATCTGGAAAATGCAGGACGAACATGGAAGGACAACAAACATATTCCCTCAGCTCACTTCTCTAGCCAACTCTCATTTTAAGAAGGCCTACAGTGACCCCAGGGAAGCTAACTTGGCAGAAATTATCAGAGTTGCTCAACATTTCCCCAGATTTGTGGAGCAAGAATATGAAGATGAACTGATGCAAGAAGTAACATTAGAGGAGCTGGAGACCACATTAAAATGGTTTAAAAAGGACAAAAGCCCGGGACCTGATGGCTGGACCATCGAATTCTATCTGGCTTTTTTCGAATTGATTGGAGCGGATCTACTTTGAGTAGTTGAGGAGTCAAGAGCTTCGGGTCATTTGGAAGCTACCATAACCTCCACCTTTATTGCACTCATTCCGAAGTCTGATAATCCGACCACCTTTGATGAATTCCATCCCATTTCGCTTTGTAACTGCTTGTATAAGATTATTGCCAAAATTATAGCAAATAGGTTGAAGCCAATCTTATCGAAGCACATCTTGCCTGAACAATTTGCTTTCCTTCAAGATAGGCAGATCCATGAGGCAATTGGGACAACACAGGAAGTATTACACTCGCTCCATAGCAAAAAAAGCAAAGGTATGATCATGAAGGTAGATTTATCTAAAGCTTTTGACAGAGTGAATTGGTTATACTTAAGAATGCTTTTAACTCATCTTGGGTTGCCTTTCAATTTTATTAAATGGATTATGGGATGCATCACTAATATCCCATTTAGTGTCCTGGTCAATGGGAGTGCATCACCTTTCTTTTTTTCGGCTACAGGACTGAGGCATGGGTGTCCCCTCTCACCGCTTCTATTCCTACTGATCATGGAGGGGCTCAGTAGGATAATCAAAGAGGAACACAGGAAAGGAAGATTAAAGGGTATAAAGATTATTGAAGATTGCATGCTCACTCACTTACTGTTTGTGGATGACGTGCTAATATTTCTCAATGGAAGCATTGGAGATCTGACTATCATCAGAGATATATTTTCTTTATTTCAGATAGCCATGGGGATGATAATTAATGATGGAAAATCTACTTTGACGGCCACTGCCTGCTCACAGCATGAAATTCATTATGCTCTCCACTGATTCCACTGTGAACAAATTGGTCTAGAGCAGGGACTAAAATATCTGGGTTATAAGTTAAAGCCCATTGGATACTAGATAGCGGATTGGACTTGGCTCATTTCCAAGTTGGAAAAGAGACTCAGCATATGGTACCTCAGATTTTTATCTCGGGCTGGCCGACTCACACTCATCAAGAGTGTCTTGGAAGCAACCCCATTCTATTGGATGTCCCTAGCCTGGATTCCTAGAGGCATTTTGACAAGGATTCAAACACTCTGCTGCAGATTCTTATGGAGGAGTAGTCAATCGGGAAGAATCTTTGCATGGGCCAAATGGGATGCCCTCACCCTTCCATAAAAATGGGGAGGCTGGGGACTCAAAAAGCTTGATGATTTTTCCTCAGCCCTCGCAGCGAAGCTAGGATGGCAGTTGGTCACTTCAGAGAGTTTGTGGACGAGAGTGGCTTACTCGAAATACATTGCCCCTTTACAAATTTTGGATTGGATCAGGAGACTGGTTAGACTCAATGCTGGTATATCGATCATTTGGAAGGTTGTCCTGAAAGCCTTGGATCCCATCCGAACAGGCATTACTTGGAGAATCCATTTGGGGAGAAAGGTGCGTATTGGAATTGACCCGTGGATTAGATGCGGGAACATGCACAGATTAGCTCCAGATCTTCTATTGCACCTAGGAGAGCAAAATGTTACATACCTTGCTCATATAGCAGATAAGAAAAACTCCTCTCTCCTCCATCAAGCTTGGAAATCAGGCCTACAGCTCAACATTCCACCACTTTGGCAACAACCCTGGAGGGACTATATACAAGCTCTCTCGGAGGCTCATATTCGCATTACCGACGGAGAAGATGAGCTCATCTGGGCTTTGGCAAAGTCCGGGAGATATTCTCCAAAGGAAGGATACTTAGTTCTAGCAGAGCCGCAGAAGACCCTGATCCTTCATTCCTAGTGGAAACACCTCTGGAAGCTGAAGGCGCCTCCCAGATCTAGATTATGAATGTGGTGCATTCTGAGAAATAAAATCCCCATGGGGGATAACCTGGTGAAGCGTTCCTTCCATGGTCCTCACTGGTGTTATCTTTGCAACAATGATAGTGAATCTGCATCCCACCTGTTCTTGAAATGCCCTAAAGCCCGTAAGTTATGGGCCCTTGTCACAGCAACCACCCCCACACCATGTGACTCGCAAGCGAACTCTCTCATAGAGGCCTAGAACTTGTGGTACTCCACAGTCACACCCCACAAATTGAGGAACCTCCCCTTGCTGTTCTACCAAGCTGTTTGGATAGCCCGCAATCTTTATATTTTTCAGAATACCCCTCCCTGGTGGCCAATAATAGCTCCTAAGATCAAAGCAGACTATGATCTCATCCCCGATGACCCCCCGCCCCCTCGCACAAGGAACATCACCCATGAACTGATTGACCCCCTAATGCCTTGGGCATATTTTGATGGGGCCGCATAAGAAGAAGGTTGTGGTGGGGATGCTATTCTTCATTTATCAAAGAGGCACTCTTACAGCTTGATCATGGGATTAAGGAGGGGTACTAATAATTATGCGGAACTATCAGCAGCCATGCACATTATTCGTTTTGCTTTGGAGAAGAATTACCATGCTTTACAATTGTTTGGGGACTCAAAAATTATTTGCAACTGGTTGAATAAAAGTTCTTATTGTTGGTCATAGTCATTGAGACACATACTAGATGAGACTTTAAGATTGATATCCAATTTTGACTATTTTACATGTAATCACATCTACAGGGAGCGGAACACAGATGCTGACTGCCTTTCCAAAGAAGCTGTGATCCGGGAGTCGGGCATCTGGTTGATTCGAGAACAGAATGAAGGAGCTCACTACCAATACTATCACCGACTGTTTATGGACATTATGGATTAGATTCAGGGCTCTTGATATCATATTTTTGTACATATTTCTTATCATTGTTACTGATCTGGCATGCGGCTATTTTTATGAATAGCACAGTACTTTGTTTTGAATATTATCTCCCTGCATGGATTAAGATAATATTTTTCTTTTTTGATCCTGTTGCATTTTTCATGGATATTTTTCACAGTTTTGTTGGGCTATTACCTCCCTGCGTGGATACAGGTAACTAGCTTTGCTGCTTCTACGGAAGATGATAGACTATCAATTCCATGGGAAAAAAAAAATAGGAAAAGTATTGGTCTCTTAAGGCTATATAAAATCACAAATTAAATTTAAATTATTATTATTATATTAATTAAAAATATATTTTTATTATTTTAATATATTTAAAAATAAATATTATTTAAATAATTAAATATTTAACTAATTTAAAAATATTATTTAAAAATTAAAGATAATATTTATTCTAATTTCGGATCTATCAAGGTTAGATGGACGATCCGGAATTAAGATAGATCTATGCTAGTTTAATAATTATTTATAATTAATTATAAATATAAATTTTATGCTTTTTATGAATCAAAATATTAAAGATGAAAACATCTCTGCTAAACTGGGATCAAATGTTTACATAGGAGTTAAGTTTACTTATCAACCTCATATATATATATATATATATATATATATATATATAAAGTGAATCACGTAAGGGGAAATCTTGGATAAAATATAATTTTACAATATTATACATTACTCAATACTTATTACGAGCCCCACCCAATAAAAAGTGGTCAGGGGTGGGGGGAAATACTAATGAAAACGTAACATTATTACATTTTACTTAATATTTCCCTTCACACTCCGCCTAAATATTACATTTCAGTCAATATTCCCCCTCGTCCCTACTAATTTTATAGTTGGGTTTGTTTATCTTTAAACTTCAAATATAAAGAAAAATTACAATACGAAGTGGACTTGTTGAGGGAAAACACTGGGTAAAATATAATATTATAGTATTATATTTTATTATATTTTACCCACTATAACCTAGTAAAAAGTGGATCGAAATAGGCATAAATATCAAATAAAGTGCAATAATTACATTTTTCCTAATATTTTTCTCACCCTAATCGTATCTAGACAAATGTTCAATGCCAACATGCATTGATTCAACATTATTTTCTACAGCCAATTATATATTTGAATATAACATCGAATTAAGATAGATTGAGGCTAGTTTAATTTCCCCCTTAAATAGATTATTTTGTTACTTTTATTTTATTTTCACCAAGGTAAAATGTTTACATTACATTAAATTACACATTTCTAATACTATAAGCATTAAATTATGTATATCCCTCCTAGTATATATATGTTAATTTCAATTACTTTATCTTACTATATAAAATTTAATATTTAATATAAAATTAAAATATTTTATTTATAACTAATATTAATTTTTCAAATAATATTACACACAACATCTCTTTTTTTTTTTTTAATATAAACGCAACCAAAAACTATAAATATATATTCTTATCCATTTATCATCTCGTTAAAAACCTTATCCAAAGATTAAGAGAATACGACTTTCTCCTCCCACCCCAAATGTTGTTGGTTATCCTCCACTCCTCCTTAAGACTTTTGAATATGTATGGTTATCAATCTATCACCTTCTTTAATTAAAAAAATGATAATACAAAAAATAATTAAAAGATAATTAAATGATGAAGCATACCCTTGGTTAATTGAACCTAATTATGATATCATAGAATGTTCTTAAAGTTAAAAAAAGAAAAAAAGAGAGATTAATATTATAGAGGTTAAGGTTTATTATTATGATTTTTGTGAATACATGTTTATTAAGTGTAATATTAATTTCTCAGAAGTTTACCGTGTTACTTCCCAAAAGATCGGGCTATTAAATGTGAATATTTTTTTTATAAGTAATTAGGCCGATAGGCCTTCCTTTGAAAGACTTTTTCGTCGTCCTTTTGTTTCTGAGACTGACACCTGGCATCCACATTCAACAGGAAATTGTTCAAGCGTTTCTGTTAGCAGTTAAGTGGAAAAACGCAAAACGCAGACTCGGATTTCATAGATCCTGTATGGCTGATAGGTAAGGCCACCAGATAACCATGGACTCCATAAATATTGCAGATAACTATGCCCTCATTAATTCAAACTAATGACATGGAGGCTTATCCCGACAAATATGGCATGCCTGACTTCGCAACGCCTTCACCGCATTCGATTATCAGTGTTTCAAGGGAAGTGGGATATAAATTCAGGAACCATATCTGCCTTCACCACCAACGCAAGAAGCAAGCCTTTGTTTGTCCTGCATAATACTACCATAGCGAGAGAAGACCATTTGCGCAGAAAGGAAAATGGCGAGCTCTACTGCAGGCCAGGTTATCAAATGCAAAGGTAATTACTCCAGTTGAGTTCAGTTCAGTGCAAAGAGTCATGGCCACATTCTATTTATTTCATGTATATCATTTCAGGGCAAAATTGAATTTCAGGGTTAAGTTGGATTTATGCAAACTGTATGTGTGCTTCTTGAAATCTGATATATTTTGATATTTGTATATCTGTTGCAGCTGCTGTTGCCTGGGCAGCAGGGGAGCCTCTGAAGATTGAAGAAGTGGAGGTGGCTCCCCCACAGGCAATGGAAGTCAGAATTAAAATTCATTATACTGCCTTGTGTCATACAGACGTTTATTTCTGGGAAGCAAAGGTATGCTTTGAAAAATTATTGGAACTAAATTTATTAAACATCAATAAAAATTAAAGTCTGGATATGTGGCATTCCCCTGCACTGTATGATACATTAGCTTCCTCTTTATACAATTAAGTCACTACAAACATTGATTATTACATATTTTCAACAGTGAAATTAAATTACTGATACTCATACTGCTTTCTGTTGCAGGGCCAAACCCCTCTCTTTCCCGGCATTTTGGGACATGAAGCAGCTGGGTATGCACTCTGTTTTTTATTCAAAATAAATTAATTAGTTATACTAGTAGGCATGTAGAATTTCAGAAGGGAAAAAGAGACAGAAACTTTGTGATTTATTGTTCACTAACTATAGGTTGGTTGACACAGGGTTGTTGAGAGTGTTGGAGAAGGGGTGACTGACCTCAAGGAGGGTGACACTGTGCTTCCTGTATTTACTGGAGAATGTGGAGAATGCAAACACTGCAAGTCAGAGGAGAGCAACATGTGTGATCTTCTGAGAATTAACACTGAGAGAGGGGTTATGATAAATGATGGAAAAACAAGGTTTTCAAAAGATGGGAAACCGATTTACCATTTCCTTGGTACATCGACTTTCAGCGAGTACACTGTTGCTCATGCCGGTTGTGTTGCCAAAATTAATCCAGAGGCCCCTCTTGACAAAATCTGTGTTCTGAGTTATGGTGCCTCAACAGGTAACTACTTCATGCGAACTTCTTAATGTACTTGGTTGATGATTGTGAAACCCATGATCGTTTCCTAGATTAGAAATGTCATTCAAACGTCATTTTGCTGTGGATTCAGGGATGGGTGCGGCTTTGAATGTAGCCAAACCCAAGAAGGGTTCAACATTAGCAGTATTTGGCCTTGGGGCTGTTGGGCTTGGTGTAAGTACTAACGAAAAGTGTACTCTCTTTATGTTCGTGTCAATACTCTTATTTTACAGTCATTAATGGATTATGATGATTATTTAACAGTTCAGCACTGTTCCTGAATATTTTGGGACCAATATCATGAGTGTACCCTTTAGTTTTCTGTTACGCATCTTGTTTGGGTTAATCTATGCAGGCTACTGAAGGGGCAAGAATTGCAGGAGCTTCTCGAATAATTGGAATCGATTTAAACAGTGAAAGATTTGAAAAAGGTTGAAAATTGACCATTTCCACCATTTGTTAATCAGTGTATATATGTTAAATTGCCCATTTCCGTCATTTGTGAATCAGTGTGTATATGTTTGACTGAAGAATTGCCTTTCCTTTCTAATTTTTTTGATCCTTTTACAGCAAAACTCTTTGGTGTAACGGAATTTATTAACCCACTGGACCATGCCAAGCCTGTTCAAGAGGTCACTTAGTTTATATTAATTAACTTTTAAAGCTGAATACAGTTTTACCTTGCCTTGCAAGAACTGCTGATTAAATTCTTTTACAGGTTATTGCTGAGAAAACTGATGGAGGGGTGGACTACAGTATCGAGTGCACGGGGAATGTTAAGGCCATGATTCAAGCCTTCGAATCCTGTCATGACGTATTTAGTCTGCCCTGCCTTGCCTTCCCTCTCTTCTGAAATTGTAAATATACGCTCAGTTTTAGCAACTATGCATATGCTGATCACATGGGTATCCCGCCTGTCTATCGCCGTATGTGTCTCGTGTCTCGTCGAGGTCGAGAAGAGTCCCAAGCCCATGGCATCTTGTGCCATGCCTGCAGAGTCCCAGTAAAGCCAAGCATCCATTTCCAAGGAATGGGAATGAGCGAATATTAAGAGATTTCAAAGATTCACAGGTGGGTACTGGAACTTCCCTAAGTCCAGACTCTTTGATCCCGGTGCATTTTTCAAGTGTGAGCACCTTCAGCTTTCCACTACAGCTTCCTAAAGCATCTATCAGGCCAAAGTGAGATATCATATTGCGTTCCTCTAACTGTAAATTTTCAAGCGAAATTGCAGTTTTGGTAAATGCTTTCAAACCTTTGTCAGACAATAATTCACACTTGCGCGCACTAGGGCAGCCTTGTCCTATGGACTCCAAACCCGGGTCTGTTAATCCTCGACAACAGGTAATTGACAGTAGTTTCAGCTTTTGCATAACTGAAGAATTTCCCAGAGCCTGAAAACCCTTCTCTGTGACTTTCTGGAGATTTACAAATGTTAATTTAGTTAAATTCTTGCAGTAAAGTCCGATAGCAGCTAAAGTATGATTAGTAACTTTTACGGCCTGCAGCTTCACCTTCTCCAACTTTGTTGAACTTGACACTAAAGACATAATCCCTTGGTCACCAACAAGAGAACAGTCACTGACGGATAAGGATTTAAGATTGGGACAGTGCTGCCCAACTGCTTCCAGGGACTTGTTTCCGATTTTTGGGCAGCTTTCTATGTTGAGGGTTAATAAGCCAGGGCAATTTTCCGCAATAGCTTCCAAACTCTTGTCTCCAATCAATGGGCAGTTGAACAGGTCAAGCTTTTCCAACAGATGACAGCCCTTAGCAATTGCCAACAGTCCCTTACCGCTAATTAAGGGGCAATCCCAGAGAGATAAGACCCTGAGTGCTGGGCATCCAAGACCAATTGTACTAAGACCTAGATCACTCACCCCTCGGGAAGGGTGATTTCCTCGGATTTTGAGCTTGCCTAGTCCTCCTCGACCACCCATGCCTATAGAAATTGCTGCAAGCCTAATATCAGTAGCTCTCTTTCCTTCCAAACACCTGGACAGGTCTCTAATAGCCCATCTTGGCTGCTTTTCACCTGTTCCTTTCCATCCTACGTCCAACTCCGTTGACTCTGACTCTAAATATTCCACTTCACCAAATCCATCATCGGAAAACTCTTCAAAATTGTTCTCAGTAAAACTTGCATTCTTTTGACACAGTTTACATTGTTCTGAGCAGTCTCTATTAGGTGTTTCTCCACAAGTTTTGGGGCTTGGCTTGGATCTCTTGATTTCACTTCTCTGCATGCTGCTCTGGAGCATAAGCCAGCGCTTCGACACACACGCGGATACGCTGCGGTCTCGAGCTGCTGGTAGATGTCTGAATATTTCAAAAAGACATTCATCAGGCAGCATGCTAATAAGATCTTTCTGTTCTTGCCTTCGCTTTGTCTCTCTGAATGGTATGATGAAATTACCACGGAGTCTTTTCCGAGGAGGGCAAAGTACTTCCATTCGAGGTGCAAGAGACAAGAAAAGATCTGTATCCACATGACCAGAAAACTTAGGCCTTCCAAAGTCTTCATCACCTGCAGATCCAAGGTATAGCACCCTCAGCACAAAAGATATATAGCACCAGTCATTTTTTTACTACCTCAATGGCAAATAAACCAAACATAAAGACTGAAATTTAGCTACAGCACCCAACAGATCACAACCAACCCTCGTAAATCATCTACCATACTTGAAAAGTTGAAACAAACCCACAGATCGTTCAGAGAATAATTCCAGATTGATGAATAGAGTGATAATACGTTTATCCCTTTTAAGTTAATATTAAGATTCATTATTCAAATAATTACACAGCAGCTGAAGGCCTAAAACTAGACAAAACCAAGGCTCCTGCTCCTAAGATGCTAAATGATAGTCAAAGGTTGCCTTAAACCCAGCAAGAACAAGCAAAAGCACAAGGTAAAATGGATGGAAAGAAACGTAGCAAATGATTTAAAATCCACAAATCAAAAGTCCAAAACATTAAAGCCCCGGACACCCATTAACGATAGCAACAGCGACAACCGAAGAAGAAAAGTATTATGAATTTGAGGTTGAAGATGCAGAGGACGAATCAGATTCTGATGTTGGGGAGATAAAGACAACCAGCAAGTAAAGGGCAAGGGATTGAGGTGGGCTGATGTAGACGACAATGGATTGGATAAGACGCAAAAAAAGGCTCATAGAAGCTCTGCCTCCAAAGTTGTCTGGAAGGAGCAAGGCCTTGATGAAACATATAATTTGTTTATCAGAAGAGGATGATCCATCTGAATTAATCATGAAGTGGGTGAGAATAATGAAGCCCAAAAGAGTAGATTGGCTTGCAGTCCTCAAACAGATGGAGGAACAGAACCTCAACCATCCCCTCTTCTTCAAGGTCAGTGGCTTTTCAATTATTATAGATGTGCTTCTTAAATATAGATGGACTGAGTAAATTATTAACCAAGTTGATCTGTATGACATTTTATTTTCAGTCCACTAATGCCTTTACTGCTCTGCAATTTATGCCATACGAAGCTTCTTGGCAGTGTTATCAGACTCTTCGCAGTCCAAGTGGAGTCGGGAGTTTGACTATGTTTTAAGAGGAAACAGAGTCTAATCAGCTGAATCTGAATCAATCCCGACTTATTCTTTAAAGTTTAACTCATAAATATCACCCAAACTCACTGTTACCACTCAAATTATCACCTAGGAGGAAAAGTCCTAACCTCAATGGGACAACCTAGACGCATAATACGCAAGCCACTCACTGTCACCTTGATGGCCTTGCCCGACCAAGGAGACTGCCTATCCCAGGGGGAATCCGCATGATCAATTTAAACTTAGATTGTTGGGAGAGAAATTGGAAAATACTAGCATGACACCTTGATGGCCTTGCCCGACCAAGGAGACTGCCTATCCCAGGGGGAATCCGCATGATCAATTTAAACTTAGATTGTTGGGAGAGAAATTGGAAAATACTAGCATGAATTGACTACTCTTATACTTAACTCAATCAAATCGATTCATTCGTCAAAGATGTGAGAATTTGCAAATGTTGAGATCAAGTGTGAAATACCCCCGAAGTGAATGCTTAAATGGTTACAAACAAGTAGATTAATGTTGAGAACAAGTGTGAAGTAATCCCAAAGTGATGCTTAAATGATTACAAAATGTAGATTAATGTTGAGAACAATTGTGAAGTATCCCAAGTGATGCATAATTTGTTATAAAATTAGATTGATTCAAGTCACAAGGTAATGCTGAATCTAAAACCCCTGTTTAGATAGAGACCATTCACGTATGGAAATTGCAACAAGTAATCCATAAAGTCCAATTTTAAATACCATTCAAAAATTGCAACTGAAGACCATAAGATTTTGTGATAAATCATTTTTGCTTCATGTATTACTCCTTAAGAGAGTGATCTTATTCACAAAAATGCAGCGAATTTGAGTCATATCCAATATCTCTAGAACCAGTGGGTATTGACACGCTCAAATAGCGCTTATCAAAGTGTTAGGTTGTAAGCAGTTGTGGTTATCAATTTGAAGCGTTGTCTTAGTACGTGTGTATGATCACAATATAAGCAATGAGATAATATTTCAAAGTATGGCATATATCAATGTTATCATAAGAAATAGTGATTGCAAATGAATGAAAACAAAAACATCTAAAATGCTATACAAATAATTCCAAGTGAAGTATTACTCTCTTGATTCTGCCTTAAACTGAATCTGCCCTTAAATAGTATAGCCTTAAGAAAATATTCCAACCATTAAACTGTCAACTGAAAATTTTGAATGAAGTCATTTGGCCCACTCTTTGTAATTCGTCTCAAAGTAAAAACATCCATTCCTTTTTTAGCAATATTAAACCGGATCTGATATAATCATTGCAAGTGCAAATGTTGTGATATGCTAAAGCAAGGTCTAGAATTATTGCCAGTATTTAAGATATTTACCATTAGCAAAACCTAAACCCTAACGTCCTCTTATTGGAGAAAGACTGACCTTCTTCAAAGCTTATATCAGTTGGAAAAACAATGGCAATCCTTGCAAAAAAACCTAGTCATCGATAAAAGAGAAACATAGAGCGAAAACCTCACATTGAATTTGCCCCTTAATTGCATTCTCCCAAATGTTTTTCAACTAAGCTTGTAGAGGAACTGCCACAAATCCAACCGTGACTTTAGCAAGTGAATCATCTTTTCTATTTATAACATTCAAATTAAAACCTGAATAATAAAATAATATTTCTTTACAAAAGACCCTGGTATCCTCCTTTTTTTCCCTTTGAGTGAATAAAATAGGCCCACAATGCTACTTGTCATCTCCATAAGGAAAGAGCTAGCCTCTAAATCTGTAGAGAAGACCTCAACATTGTGTCCTTATCCCAAAACACCTCAAAAGGTGACATATGCTTTTAAATATGTGACAATGGATTAAATAATGTGTCCTCTTTAGTTGGTGGTCTGCACTCATATAAGCGATATTCTTCTCTTCTGGAAACTTTCCAGTTTTGTCCCTCAACATTCTCGTAGATGTTTTCTTCCAAATTGTAGGATATAATTTCAGGTGTAATTTCCAGCATTATTTCTCAGTGTGCCCATAAATCAACACTGCAATGATTGTAGTGATTCCTGGTGTTGTCTTTTGAGTCACTGAGCAGCGGTGAAAGTCCTATTTCTGTTCGTTTGCCTTTCCTTGGTTTTCCATTTCCCCACTTACTGTTGGTTTTCTGTTCTTGTACTCAATAAATAGAGCCTTCTTACCAGAATCATTAAGGTTCTTTACTTCAAATGGGGTAAATTCCTTTCTGATGTAGCCATGTAGTTCTCCTCAATTTTTTATCAACGTTTGAGGAACTTCTACTTTGAGATTTAGCAAGCTTGCTGATTTCTTATATTCAGTGGTGTAGTCCTGAACAATTTTTCTTGTGTTTGTGAAAATATCACAATTAAATGGATCTTCTTGATATCCAATATCATAGAACTGATCCTTCAACAGCATTTTGAATGTCTCCTATGATACTATCGAGGGTCTCCTTTGCTGCTTCAAAGATTGCATATAGCTGTCTCACCTTAAAGCATGGTGGAAGATAACGAGGAAGTCCTCAAATTCAGAAGGTTTCAGGTTGTTTACCCTTAGTATCCTCTTGATGAGAATTTCCTTCTTTCTTGAAATTTACTGAGCATTCCTCTTTCTTTGTCATTAGATGGGTCATCATTTTTGTTAACATACCAATATTTGTTTTTAACCGACTAAGGATGATATTGGTTCTTCTCTTTCTTCTTGGTATTGTTTGTCAATATGAAAGACCAAATACACAATGCATGGAAGATGTAAAATATGATCTTTATATCAAATGGGGCCATTGCATACAATGAGGCAGATCTCCTTTTATATTACTGGTTATTTCTTGTACAACTAATTTCCCTAATCACGATAATTACAAGTGAATTTGAATTAATCTTACCAAAATTCTTAGTTCCTTGAAGTTTATCTATTATGTTATCAATGCATGGCAATGGATATCAGTTTTTAAGGATATGGATCAACAATCGTCAACACTTTTAACTGCTTTGAAGTTTTGCTCTGCTCCGTTGGATCAGGTGACACACTTTTAACTGTTGATTTGAATGGTGACTGCTTTTTCCAAATATCAGTTGAGTTGCCTTACTACTTTTTCCCATTCTTTTATGTCACTATTGAAGATATTTTTACTGCTTTTTCCCTGCCATTTGTTGTTGTTTTTCTTCTTCCCTGGCTTCTGGCAAGCACTGTTCTTTTGTGCAGAGAAAGGCTGGTTGATGAAGCTCTTCACATTCTGCACTAGATGCACTTCAGTAGAGAAATCCCTGTGGATACCCAAATCTACCATATACTCCTAGATTGATGCATTGTCCAGAAATTATTGGAAGAAGGCAAGCAGGTCCACGCCCACATGAGAATCACAGGGGCTCATCAGAATCCCTACTTGGCTACCAAGCTTGTTTATCTTTATTCTGCCTGTGGAAGCATTGTCGATGCGCGGGCGGCCTTCGATGAAGCCTCTGAGCGGACTATGTTTATGTGGAATGCTTTGCTCAGAGATTATGTTAAGAATGGGTTCTGTGAAACCAAGGCTATGGAGATTTATAATCAGATGAAGTTATCTGGCACAGAGCTTGATAATTTTACGTTCTCAATCATGCTGAAGGCATGTGGAAGCTTAATGGACCTGCAACACGGGATGGAGATTCATGGGCAGGTTATTAAGACCGGTTATGAGCTTGATGTCTTTGTGGGAGGTGTGCTTGTGGATATGTATTGCAGGTGCCGTTCTGTGGAGGATGCAACTAAAGTGTTTGAGGAAATGCGCCATCGAGATGTTGTCACATGGACAGCTATGATTGTTGGACTTGTGCATAATGGGTTTCATGGCGAAGCATTGGAATGTTTCCGACAGATACATGTGGAGGAACACAAGAATGTTTCACTAAGAAGCAATGCTTCGATTTGGACCCCGGGGATATCTCTATACTCCTGCGCCTGATGTGCACAGGGTGTAGTATTTCACGGATACTGAGTTTTTCATCAGATGGGATGGCCATTGGGATATATGTCTGGACGAGGATTTTCCCATAGCAGCCAATCACATTAAGGCGAATGCAGAGGAATTCAAATAGGTGTTTTTGCGTGTGCGTACAAGCTCATATGCAAGTGCAAGCAATAGGTTAATTTCATGGTACTATGCTGTTTAAAGTTTCTGTAGTTTATTGTCTAGGGATGGATTCTGTATGCTATTTCCTGAAATTATGTTCAAGGCCTTTATATATATAATAATTAAACTATGTATTCAAAGTTTGCCTAATACTCTTTGTGATGTAAACAAATTTCAATGAACATCAAACTATTCTCATAATTGGCATGGATTCTTGCAACATATCATCGGCAAGTTTTTTTTCCCTTCAATTTTGTGATTCGTTCCTTCTGGTCGAGGAAGGTTCCAGACCTTCACGTCTTACCTGAGCTCAAAAAGATAGAACAATATCAAAGGTCAATGAGCAAGTAATTCAAATGACAAGTATAAGAGCGATATAGTGCACTATTGCAAGTAAGATGGAATGTTCACAAATCAATGGGAGAGCCTAGACGCATTATAGGCAAGCCACTGTCATCGACACTTTCATTCTCGTTGAGACATCTGGCGTGGTTTCCTACTCGACCTCTGGGTATAGTCCTGCTTGACATATGTGCACAGATTTTACGTCACCTTATAATATTTATTATTTTAAACCAAAATACAATTCTTTCAATTTAACATTTCTATCGGCCTCTCTTTGCACCTTTTGGGGCAATTGCTAGTAATTACAGAATTTTAATTTATAATTAGACGATGAAGCATAAAATTGGTTACCTGAACCTAATTATGATATCTTAGTGTTTTTAAAAATTTTAAGAAAAGAAATTATAGATGCATTTTATCTTTTCATTTGTTAAAGTTTATTATTTATTAAAATGAAAATGTAAAAATTTAAATTTAAAAGTATAACTATGTTTTGACTATTAATTCAAGTTTTGTTGTAGTCATAAATGTATTAAATTTAACCATAATAGAGGTTATATTTTATTCCATTTTATCTGGTACTTAATTCTTCAAAATATTGAAAGGTTTCTTGGAATGTTGAAATCTACCACATTAGCATTTATCACAAGCAAGAAAGATAGTCATGAATTGGTCTCCCATGTCGGGAGTCATTGAAGATAGTGTTGCATATCATTGTGATTCTAGAAACTCTAATCACCTTTCTTGGATTGTAGGAAATCAAGCCTCATTCTTGGTATACAACAAGAAGTCTAATATGGAAGGCAATGTCCCTAGCCTCTTTTCAATTTCCCTCATTGTTTTTTACATTGGAGTAAAGAGATTTAACCCTAGTGAGAGTGGGTCAAATTCACAAGAAATGTCATAGTCAGAACACTAATGGAATGCAAAAGTAGAATATGGAAGAGAGGCTATGTAAGGAAGGTCTAATGCAAGAGCTCTTGCACCTAATAACAAGGGGAGTGCACATTGTTAGCTCTCCCTTCAAGTTGTTGCATGCAAAAACACTAGGAGAGATGGCTAGTAGAAGGGGAATTAGACCTCCCATTTCTCTTTAAATTAATGTAACCATTATAGGGAAAGGAGGAGCCCCCCCCTTTGACAACAATCAAATTTCTCATGCTTAGGCATTATCATGCTCACAATGTGATGGAGGGGTGGGCTAAGCCACTTTGATTCACCAATTCATCCATGATAGAGTTATTGTCACAAAGAAAATTGAAGATAAATACATTGTGGAATCTTGATAAGCATTAATTCTTTTCAATGCTTCAATAACAATAAGAGTTGCTTAAAAGGAGGGCGCAAGCTAATGATGGTCTCTCATGACATGTTACTAGCAATGCAAACATGGAAAAATATCAATCTGTTAACTTGGAGGGATGATTTGATGAATTCAAATATAGTGTCAATATGCCAACTAAGAGTTAAAGGATACACTTGGGAGGTCATGTGTGTGTACAATGTGTTATTTATGGCCTTAGATGCACCAAATCAAGGTGGTGTTTATTGGATTTGCTTATGGTTAGGGATGTCGGTGCCACTAGATGGTTTTGAGTTGTAGGTATGTGCCCTAGGGCCTTGGAAATTATACTCACTAGTTGTAATATGTGTTAGGTGTTCTAAAGGAGTTGGCTAAGCCCCCCACCCCCTCTTTTTGATGTTTTGGGGTAGGAGCTCCCAACTAAAATTCTTGGGTGGGTCCTCAAAGGTATAAAAACTATTTAAAAATTAGTAGGAATGCATGTGTGCCATAGAAAATTTTAGGGGCGAATTTTCGCCCTTGGGCTAAATTAAGGGGTTTCATATTTTTATTGGGCGAATATTTTGTATCATAGTACATTGTTACAAATCGCCTCAAATTTCTTTTCTAAAAAAATTAGGTATGGAGGTTAGCCCACCTTATTTTAAGGGAGAGGGTAAAAAAAGTAAATTTAGCCCTTGAAATTAGGAGTTACAATCTTCCATTTGCCTTCATTTTCAAGAAAATGTATTTATGATAGTTATAAATAAAAATATATGTAGAAATTTTGAATAATTTAACACATATTGAACAGAGATTATCCTGATCATGTACTTTTTTCCTCTGGAAAAATCAGTATATTTCATTGATTATCAGTAATTACATGAGAGTCAGTTTATCATGATGTTCAGTACCATTCAGTTGCACTACCACGCAGGGTCTGCATATCTGTATACTATCAGTGAGTTTTCATCAAAAAAATTTCAAAAAAATATCAGTCTATGTCTGTATGCTGTCTATACAAATAATAAAAATAAAGTAACTATGATGTTGCCCGCTGATCCAGAGTTGGATACTCTGGATCTATATAAGGCCGATGGTAAAAAATCCTGATCATGTACTATTGCGGAATACATACACAATACATAAGCTCCTCTATGTTGATCATCAATATAGCAGCATCAATAACAATAAAACATCAAGAGCATTCACACATTAACATAGCATGTAACCCGAGGAAAGCATCTCGCTAAAAACTCCAACTATCTATATATTAATGATTGAGACCATGTAACATTACAAAGTACAATGCTTATCACAAGCAATCCAGTACCAGCTCCACCTATTACACACAATACAGCTAAGATCTAATCTCCAAATCTATTCCACTGCTTGCCTGCCTCCGCTGCTCAATACCTGCTCAAGAATGAATGAGAATGGTTTACCAAACTCGTATTTCACCTCCAAAGAATCACTCACACTGTGTACGTGAGCAGAGGCTATAATACTGGGCAAATACATGAGCAAACTCATTGGCATACTCAATCCCTTGATTGTGAAAATCCTCATGCACAACTATAGTCACAACTGATAGCAATCTGATTCTCTAACACCTGTCCCTGTTGAACTGAACATGCACTGACATGCAACTGAGTTAACTGATGTATTCTATAGTTGTATTATGAGTTAATAATTAGTTTAACAACTCATCATTAGTCTATTTGCAGTTAGACTAACTACAACTAGTTTAACCAAGTCAAACTGAACATAACTCCATCAACTCCACCAAACTCAACTGATTGAGTTCTAACTGAAGTCATGCATGCAACAACTCAACTGACTCATAAGAAAAGCGTACTTCCTTATGAGAGCTGCATGGGCCACATCTGTAGCTCAAAGTGAAGTGCTCCAAGAGAATAAGATCAAGTTTATAGTCCAAATATTATTATGAGACAATAATATTTGACTTTTCTATTTTGGACAGCCAATCTAAAAATAGACTTTGATCACTCCTGCTATGATCACTCCTGCTGTGGTCACTCCTACTATGATCACTCCTGATGTGGTCACTCCTGCTTTGATCATCCCTGTTGTGGTCACTCCTGTTGTGATCATCCCTGCTGGGATCCAAAAATAGAACTTGCGCCATAATTTGCCTGCGGGCCCACTTAGTGAAGGCGACTCTTTTAACTAAGCTCCATCATCTTGTTGCAATCTCAACACTCCCTCTCGACAAGATATGGATTATCAGCAACCCCTATCCTGCCTCGGTGGTACTTGAATTTTCTCCTGGTGAGAGCCTTCGTCAGAATATCAGCATCCTGATCCTCTGTTGGAATGTATGAAAGCAACATGATCCTCCGCTGCACACAATCTCTGATATGATAGTACCTGATGTCGTCCGTTGAGCTCCCTGCCCAATCTGCATCCTCCTGTTTGTACCAATATCCATATCCTGATGTACCTCTCAAGTAGCGCAATACATGCTTGCCCGCCTTCCAGAAGAGCTTGGTAGGCTTAACCATAGCTTGTGAAAGCTAGTTAACTGCATAGCATATATCAGCTCGTGTATTGACCAAATACATCAGCGACCCCACCAACTGTCGATAAACAGTGGCATCAACTTTTTCTCCCGAAGTGGCATCCTCCTTCCTCCAACCTCCAGGAAGAGGAGTATCAACAGGCTTGTAGCCATGCATGTTGAACTTCTCCAGTATCTCCCAAGCATACTTTCCCTGAGAAACAAACATTCCACCACTGTGCTGCCATATTTCCAATCCTAGGAAATAGTGAAGGAGGCCCAAGTCCTTCATCTCAAACTCTGTAGCAAGATCCTTCTTGCATGACAGTATCAACAGCTCATCACCCGTTAGAATCAAATCATCAACATACAGTACAATGATAAGCAACTTACCCTCCACCACAATCCGGTATAGGTTAGGATCCGTCTCGCTCTTGGAGAATCCAAGTCCTGTGAAATAGATGTCTATCCGTGTGTACCAAGCACGTGGTGCTTGCTTCAACCCATACAGCGCTCTCTTGAGCGTGCACACATGTGACTCACTGCTGAAGACCTCAAAGCCTTCGGGTTTCTCAATGTACACCTCCTCCTCAATGAATTTGTTGAGAAACGCAGTCTTCACATCCATCTGATGAATGTGCCATCCCATCTGCGCTGAGAGAGAAATAATTGTCCATATGGAAGAATACCTTGCGACAGGTGTAAAGTTATCCTCATAATCAATCCCCTCTATCTGTGAAAAGCCTCGAGCAACAAATCTTGCCTTGTACTTCTCTACACTCCCGTCAGCTGCCTGCTTAACTTTGTAGATCCATCTTGAACCCACCACTGATTTCCCTTCCGGTCTAGGAACAATCTCCCATGCACTGTTTCTGACAATAGAATCATACTCTTCCACCATGGCGTCTACCCATGCGGGATCCTCCACAGCTTCCTATGGCTCAGTCACAACACACTTGCTCATAAGAGCCATGTATCCAGTGTACCGATCAGGTGACTGTCTCTGCCTGTGTTGGGCTGTAGGTGGTCCTACAACTTTCTCTGCATCTTGAGCCAGTCGCTCAGCTTCTGTCAAGCGCTTTCGCCCTCTGATGGTTGGCGCTGCATGAGTGGTCTCTTCCACTCCATGAACCTCGTCCTGTGGCTGATCCACATCCTGAAGCTCATCCTTAGGAACTAATAGCTCCTCATCTGCATGCAAGTGTAGCTCCCTCTCAAGTGAACACTTCATGGCTTTCTCCTCCTGAAATTTTATATCCCGTCGCACGACAGTTTTACCACTGTCTAGCAAATACACACGATAGTTGTGGGGCGTATCAGTGTACCCCACAAATATCCCAACCTCTGCGGTCGGCTCCAACTTCTTCCTGGCATCCTTCGTCACATGCATGTAAACGTTAGCACCAAAAATCCTCAAATGAGAAAGATCAGGCTTCTTACCAGAATAAGCCTCCTCGGGTGTACTCATGCCAAGTATCCTATGAGGACAATGGTTCTACACATAAACTGTTGTATTGCATGCTTCCGCCCACAAGTGAAGGGGTAGGCCCTGATCATGCAACATTGCCCGTGTAGCACCCACAATCGTTTTGTTCTTCCGCTCAGCTACCCCGTTCTGTTGTGGGTTATGGGGAGCTATGAGCTCTCTACGAATCCCTTTTGCCTTGCAGAAATCCTTGAACTCGTTCGAGATGTATTCACCACCATTATCGCTCCTAAGAGCCTTCACCTTCTTCCCCGACTCCTTCTCGACCAGTGCTTTGAATTCACAGAACTTTGAATATGTCTCGCTCTTCTTCTGCATGAAGAAGATCCAACACTTACGAGAGAAATCATCAACAAAAATCACATAATACCTGTGTTTTGCTGTCGAAGCAACTGAGAAAGGTCCACACACATCTGTGTGAATTCTCTCAAGGATCGTCATGGCGTGACTATCCTTCTCGTGAAAGGTGGCTTTCACAAACTTCCCCAAGGTACACCCCTTGCACCGATATGACTGTGCAAGTGTGCCTTTAGGAAGCCCTGTAGTGATCTGCTGCAGTATCTTCAAGGCTCCATGGTGAAGGTGACCCAATCTCCTGTGCCACAACTCGCCATCATCCCGGCTCACTAATCCTTCTACCTTGCCTGCCATTGCTGCACATCCATCTACATGCAACTGATAAAGGTTCCTCACTCGAACCCCTATCTTCCGGGTCTCACCAGTTGTCTTGCTGCGCAGGAAGGCCTTTCCCTCGCTGAAAACAACATCATTCCCCTTGTCTTCTAACATCGCCACTGAGATAAGATTCTTCTTCAATCCTGGAACATGCATGACTTCCTTCAATACGAAGGGTTTACCAGACTCCCTCTCAAAGGAAATGGTACCGATACCGGTTGCACTGTATCTACCATCATCGCCCATCTCGATGTGCACTCCAAGATCTTTGTCCTCCAGATCATAGAACAAATCTCTATCTCCCGTCATGTGGAAAGACGCACCACTGTCCAAGAACCACACTGATCCTATCACACTTGAAACCAAGCATGCGATCAATGAAAAATCAAGCTCAAACGGTGAGGCTAGAGCCTCTCCTGCTGAAGATCCAGCAGCCTGCTTGTTCTTCTTCTTCTGCGGACAATTAGTGGCATAGTGTCTGTGCTGGTGACAGTGAAAACACTTCACCTTGGACATATCCTGCTTCTTGCCTTTCACACCAGACTGAGAAGCTTTCTTGCTCTTCCCTTTCTTTGCTTTGGCAGCCAAAGCGTAATTCTCTTCATCAGCTCCCTTTGACGAAGATCCGTCCCTGGTACTCCGCCTGATCTCCTCCTGCACAAGATCTGACCATAGTCTTTCCCATCCTAGCAATTTCTCCCGACCATTGACAGAGTCCTGATAGGAATGCCAACTCTTTGGAAGACCAAGGAGAGCCAAGCTCACCAAGTCCTCATCATCGACAGTAACCCCCACACTTCCCAGCTCATCTCGACACTGAGAGAACTTCGTGAGATACTTGGGCATACTGTCACCCTTATCGCATTTGATGTTTCTGAGTTTATCTTTGAGCGCCAGCTTCCTCTGATCGCTCTTTCTTTGGAATAATTTTGTTAATGATTTCCACATCAAATATGGAGTATCCTTTCCATGGAGGCTGGACACAATGTGATCCTTCACGCCCTCCAACAGAATCCTTCGACATTTTGCGGTCTTCTTTTGCCAAGCATCAGCTTGAGTAGCATCAGTAGGCTTTGGGACATCCGTCTCTATGAACTCCTTCAGCCCGTTATCATCCAATACTGCCTCCATCCTATCCTTCCATGCAATGTAGTTTGAGCTGCCCTCAAGAGCATACTCCAATCACAATCCGTTGAAAGACATTGTTGCGTTGCCACCAAGAAAACACTGCTGCAAATTCGAATTCCACCAGCAACCAACTCAACCGCCTCGGATCTAAGATTCGTGAGAACACAATATTTCTCGTACAGAGATTGACTGTATGGGCATTCACCGGATATCTCACCTTCCAAAGGAAGGATGAATCCAGAGGCTACCTGGCCCGATTACAGACTCTGCCTGAAGAAATAGAATGTAAACACTTCCTGAATAGTAGATCTGATGATCAACAGCTCTGATACCATGTAGGAATTTTAAATAATTTAACACATATTCAACAGAGATTATCTTGATCATGTATTATTGCGGAATACATACACAATACATAAGCTCCTCTACATTGATCATCAATATAGCAGCATCAATAACAATAAAACATCAAGAGCATTCACACATTAACACAGTATGTAACCCGGGGAAAGCATCTCGCTAAAAACCCCAACTACCTGTATATTAATGATTGAGACCATGTAACATTACAAAGTACAATTCTTATCACAAGCAATCCAGTACCAGCTCCACCTATTACACACAATACAGCTAGGATCTGATCTCCAAATCTATTCCACTGCTTGCCTGCCTCCACTGCTCAATACCTGCTCAAGAATGAATGAGAATGGTTTACCAAACTCGTATTTCACCTCCAAAGAATCACTCACACTGTGTAAGACGTGAGCAAAGGCTATAATACTGGGCAAATACATGAGCAAACTCATTGGCATACTCAATCCCTTGATTGTGCAAATCCTCATGCACAACTATAGTCACAACTGATAGCAATCTGATTCTCTAACACCTGTCCCTGTTGAACTGAACATGCACTGACATGCAACTGAGTTAACTGATGTATTCTATAGTTGTATTATGAGTTAATAATTAGTTTAACAACTCATCATTAGTCTATTTGCAGTTAGACTAACTACAACTAGTTTAACCAAGTCAAACTGAACACAACTCCATCAACTCCACCAAACTCAACTGATTGAGTTCTAACTGAAGTCATGCATGCAACAACTCAACTGACTCATAAGAAAAGTGTACTTCCTTCTGAGAGCTGCATGGGCCACATCTGTAGCTCAAAGTGAAGTGCTCCAAGAGAATAAGATCAAGTTTATAGTCCAAATATTATTATGAGACAATAATATTTGACTTTTCTATTTTGGACAGCCAGTCTAAAAATAGACTTTGATCACTCCTGTTGTGATCACTCCTGCTGTGGTCACTCCTACTGTGATCACTCCTGCTGTGGTCACTCCTGTTGTGATCATCCCTGCTGTGGTCACTCCTGTTGTGATCATCCCTGCTGGGATCCAAAAATAGAACTTGCGCCATAATTTGCCTGCGGGCCCACTTAGTGAAGGCGACTCTTTTCACTAAGCTCCATCATCTTGTTGCAATCTCAACAATATAAATACAGTGGAGGTATGGTAAATAAATAAAAGCTCTTTTTATACTTACTCCAAAGGTATGGTAAATAAATAAAAATACAAATAAACTAGAGGTATGGTAAATAAATAAAACCTTTTTTTTATATTTAGTCCATAACCCTCTTTCTTTTTAAGAAGGCTCAAAAACGAGGTTTCATTTAAGTGAATCCTATGGGCCAAATACCATATTTATAAAAGAGGTATGGTAAATTAATAAAAATATAAATAAACGAGAGGTATGGTAAATAAATAAAACATTTTTTTATATTTACTCCATATGTCACCTTATATTTATGAACACGCAAGCGTGTAAATAAATAAAAATATAAATAAAGTGGAGGTATGGTAAATAAATAAAACCTCTTTTTATACTTCAAAGGTATGGTAAATAAATAAAAATATAAATAAACTATAGGTATGGTAAATAAATAAAACCTCTTTCTATATTTAGTCCATAACCCTCTTTCTATTTAAGAAGGCTCAAAAAAGAGGTTTTATTTAATTGAATCCTATGGGCCAAATACCATATTTATAAAAGAGGTATGGTAAATTAATAAAAATATAAATAAACGAGAGGTATCGTAAATAAATAAAACATTTTTTATATTTATTCCATAAGCCACCTTATATTTATGAACACTCAAAAAATGTGTTATATTTAGGTGAAGCCTATGGGCCAAATTATTATTAATACCATGCAAAAAAAATTATTAACCGTAATATTAGTATTAATAAAAATAAAGATGGCACATGGTATTGACCCATGGTATTTACATGGAATGCAGCCTATTTAAAGGGGAGAATTAAACTAGCATAGATCGATATTTACTCTGGATCAAATATCGTGATATGCAAACTAACATAGAGTGAAAAAATATTTGATCCCTCTCGGGGCTTGGTAGATCAAGAGTAAAAATGGATCTTGTAATTTAATGTCACTTAAACATTTTAACTTGGTTAAAATAAAAAATAAAATAAAAATCAATTATTAATTTTTTTAATTTTTTTAAATTACTAATAGTATTTTTTAAGCTCCGGGTTTATGATAACCCATGGTAATACCATGGTATTCATGTGAGCATAGACTATTTAAAGAGGAAATTCTATCAGGTTAGATCCATCTTAATTCTGGGTCTACCAAGTGCTGGGAGGGATAAATAGATTTCATTCCTCTAAGAGTGGTAGATGTGGAGTTAAGATGGATATAGGTTGGTTTTTATGATAATGAAGATATTAAATAGACTTAGGAAATTATATTGTAAAAAAAAATCTTAAGGTGAATGGTTAAAACTACATTTATTCACTTCACAAAATTTAGTAAAAAATATCGATATCTCCATTAATATTAGTTTTTCTGATTTAACAAAAAAAAATTCAAAACAATGAAATTTTAACTCTTTCCGCATCACCCTCGCAGAAGCGAGACAGTCGCTGCCTAGATTTTCCACCATTTTTCAAACATTCTCAATATGATATCTTCATGAAATAGTTAAGGTACTGATCTTGGATTAGTTGTTTGAAAAATACGTTTCTTTGTACAACCTTTCATGTTCTCTGCTATTCTTAGTTTGTTGTAATGATCTATAGGGGTTGGGTCACTGCACCATATTGTCCTAAAAGGCGGAGATTGTGCACCAAAAAGGAAATTAATCCACATGTTACAACGCTGTTAAAAATGATATGAAAGTAGTGAATTATGCTAATAAGAAATTTAGATTAGGAGAGACGTAATTAAATTTTATTATTTAATTGAATATTTCCAATTAAAATAATAATAAACCTACATTTATATATTTATATATTGATTGGAAGGCTTCTGACAACGGTCACTACTTTCCATTAGAACCCCTTGAGGCCTTTGGGGTACCTACTACTTCATTATATTATATAGTTGGGGCTTGCTACTTGTTAGCATGTTGGGGTAAACAAACTTATGTGGTTTTGTTTTTTTTTTTTTTTTTTTTTTTTTTTTTTTTTTTTTATCTCGCAGTTGGAGTCTATGGAATCAAAAAGAAATTTGATAGCTTGGCAAAAGTGGTAGGTTGACAAAAGTGGTATAGAAAACATTAATCTCTCCTACCATGACAAACATGGCCACTAAAACTTGCAACATTGTTTGTAGGAAGTGAAAATTATGTTTCTTTTTTCCAAACATGTATGTTAGTATATTACAGTTTAATGAACATGTTTTATTATTATTATCATATATGGTTTCATACTTTAACAAAACATTCGCCAAGACTTCACAATGTTTTATTATTCAGTGAAAGATTTTCTAAAATCTTACAAGATTTTATGATTCAGTGAAAGATTCGCCATGACTTTACAAGATAATATAATCTCGTGAGAGATTCACCATATATATATATATATATATATATACATATTATATTAGTGATCAAATCGCCTCCCATTTTTTCTATGTATCATGGGGATTCGCCCATTTATTATACATATAAATTTATGGTGGTTCAAATTTTCCCTGATGCGTGAATTCCTAATCATGTGCATGTTCATCATAGGAATACATGTGTGTTCCTAAGCCTGTGCACATTCATCACAAGAATGCATGAATGCTCCTAAAAAATCATAGATGGCAAGTGTGTGTAGCAGTTCGGTGAGCACTAAGGCTATGAGAGTAGGAACATGTGTTTGTATTCATTCACACCCTTTACCAGTTTTTTGACCATCAACTTCTTGCGAGCACCCAAAACATATATCAAATCTTGGAAGTGGATACTAAGAAGGACAAAGCCTTGTTAAATTATCAAATGTTTGACTTCATCATTCAAAATGATGATAATTTTTTATATAAAAAGTACTAGCTATTATTCCTAAAAACAAATGAAAACCTCCACATCTACCACCCCATTATGAAATAAATAAATTAAATTAAAAACCATGTCATGAAATCAATTCAAAATGGATTTCGAAACTTTATAATGTTTTATTGTGATAGAAGTAGTTTTTGTTAGGTAAATTGACTCGATAAAAGGGCTAAGGTTGTTCGGTCAATAATGGTGGTTTTGTGCATTTGGTATTGGTGACCAATGGTAGTAATATTGTGGCATTACATGTAGCTAAATACTTTAAAATTCTTTGGATTCACCATTGTAATTTTCCAAATTTGAGCAAGTGGAAGGGTCACTTTTGTCTAGGCTAGGCTATTGGTCGATTTAGCTGCATGTAAGCCAAAAGATAATAGATCTATTACTAGGTTAATTTTTCCCTAGTTGGGGTTTTCCATGGTACATCATGGTGTGCATGATTTATGTGTGTTTTTTCTATGTATGATTTGTTATCATTTAGTTCTCTCATATTTGTTTATCTCTAATAATTACTATCAGAGTCATAGTAAGCAAAATCTAAGTAAGCATATAAAGGAGTCGAGAGATTACTTTGATATGAGAAGGCATTGAGACAATGGAATAATGTTTAGCCATAAATAAGAGATGAGACTCGGTTTTAGAGAGGGTCACAATTGAGAATAAATTACAATGAAATAAAATATCTAGGTCAGGTTGAGGAGTAAATTGCAAAAGTAGTGTAGAGATCGAGTTGTGTATTGGCATTGGTTGTGTTGTGTAGCTCCACATGGAGAATAGCAATGGAAGCAATCATGGAGGATCATTTTGTGAATCCAATATAGCAAGAGGATTGTAGCATAAGTTCCTAAATAAGAATAAGAGAAAAAAAAATTACTTTGGAAATGGAAACTTATAAACTACATGCTAATGAGCATATCGTTGTAAAACCTAGTTAAGTATGCATACCCCTGCTACTAAATTTTAGACATATAGTTAGGTGATGGGGAGAAAGCATGTGGATTTTCTAGATTAGATCCCAAGAATTTCCCCAAAAGAATTTAAAGGGGAGATTGTTGGGTGAACTTAACTTGGTAAAAGAGACAAGGTTGTTATATCAACAATAGTGGCTCTGGGAACCTAGTATTGGTGAATTGCAATATCAATCCCATGATATTACATGTAGTTAACCTTTAAAAGGATTGGAGATTCTCCATTGTAATGTGCCAAAGTTGAGCAAATGGGAGGTTCATTTCATTGGAGTCAAGATGTTGGCCAAGTTGCTTTCATTTAAGCCAAAAGATAATAGATCCATTATTAGGCTAATTTTTCCCCGATTAGGGTTTATCAAAGTAAATCATGTTGTCCATATTTTATGTGTATTGTTGTTATGTATGATTTTTTATCATTTATTTCTCTCGTATTTTGATCTCTAACATTTTTTTTAATTACTTTTATAAAGTTGAAGGGTTCTAAGATCACGAGCCTTTGATAATATTAGGTCATTTTATAGTCCACTTAAGTAATAAAAATATAAAATCTTTACGTAATATTTTCTTAAAATTGAAGTTGATACTCACTCACTAACCAAAAAAAAGTGTTGAACAAAGCAATGAAAGGTTATATAGTTTGGCCCCTTGGGGGTAGCTCACATGGCAAGGTTATGTTATGTAAGTTATGTACTGAGTATTGATGTCCTTTTCTCAAATCCCCCATATGTAAAGCCATGTGCCATCCTTGGGGAAATACAATTACACCTAGAGGTTATAGTAATGGTGGTCAAAATCAACCCTCTGTCATGCAGGTGATCCAGAATCTCTAGGTTACCGACATTGTCCAATATTTTTTCTTTGGTTGACGTTAGCATAACTGCATGAAAAAGCATGTAAAAACCATGTATGCGAACACTTAAAGAAGAAACAACATAAAAGAGATCGTAAGAAAACACACAAAAATTTTTGATAACAAAGTTTGTCTAGTGGGGAAGTCGCTTCTCATCTCATAAAAAAGAAAGGAAAGCACATGGAAAAATACATCATTATACCTCCATTAATGGGAGTGACTTGAAATTCAACTACTAAAATCACAACACCAGTAGATTTATCTCATCATCCTGATACTTTTGACAGTAAACATGCCCTACTTCTAAAATGTGCATTGTTGTCTCAAACTTTGTGCTCAACAATTAATGATGAAGGTGGGTTTCTGCCACGATCCTTGAATTCCACTACCCAGATGCAAAAATTGACTACACAATTGTGATCCTTGAGAAATTCTAATTAAAATGAATAAAGTCAGTCACATTCCACCACTTGCAATTTTGACCCCTCAAGGAATCTTTAAGATTCCCACAAATTCTGCATGGAATATTATTTGGAATATATTGCCTCGAAAATCATGCCATAAGGTTCCCCCCGTGTCAGAGGACACATTGTTCCAAGGCATCTAGATTCCCAGCACACTTGGTTCCGCTCGTTGTTCCAATTTTTGTTCCTCCTTTTTTCAAGTGGCCAGGATTTTTTAACTATGTTTCAATGGGTAAACTTAACAAAGACATCACTGCTAGCATACTTTTTGGCGGTTTGCATATTGTACATTATTGTTTGGCCAATTTGGAGTCAAATCTTACAGCCCACACATTTTGCAAGCCATATATAAATATATGGTTGTTTTAATATTTTGATTGGTTGGTAACATTTGCTTAAATATGCCTCCTACCATAAGTTGGTTTTGGGTTTTCATATAACAACCATATATCAAACCTTTTATTTTAAAAAATATTTGTTTGTTATTGTGATTTTGGAGTTTTAATATAATAACCATATATGATAATATATGTTTTGTAACCATAAAACCTTTTCTAAAAACATTTGTTGTTTTTTGTAATTTTGAATATGGTGTTGTAATTATAACCACATAATTTTACATTTTTTTCGAATAACCAATTTTTTATTTTTTATGGTTATTTTAATATTTTTGTGTATGGCCCAAGGAACCAATAAGCCATTGACAAGTGCCATTCACTGGTAGGCCACTAGTTGGCTGCCATGTAAGCCATAGGTTCCACTTGCTCATTGGGATACCATGTGGTATGTTGTCGGCCCCCTTTTCCCACTTGTTCTATCAAACTTCAAACTATGATAAGTTGGTCATACATACTCAGATTGAGTCGTCATTTGCATCGTTGGAATCCTGGCAACTAGTTCTTTAATTTGACATTGGTTTCACTAGAATTTAAAGACTCCGATATGTGGCCCATTATATCCAACAAATGTTTAATTACTTTTATAAAGTTGAAGGGTTGTAAGATCATGACCCTTTGATAATATTAGGTCATTTGTAATCCACTTAAGTGATAAAAATATAAAATATTTAAGTAATATTTTCTTGAAAATTGAAGTTGATACTCACCCATTAACCAAAAAAAATAGTGTTAAACAAAGCAATGAAAGGTTATATAGATTGGTCCCTTGGGGTAGCTCACATGGAAAGATCGTATTATGTAAATTTACGTATTGAGTGATGATTTCCTTTGTCCAAATCCCCCATATGTAGAGCCATGTGCCATCCTTGGGGAAATGCAATTACACCTAGAGGTTATAATGATAGCGGTCAAAATCAACCCTTAGTCATGAAAGTACATTGCAACATGATTGTTCTAGGAGGATGGACAATGATTGTTCTAGGAGGATGGACATTCAAAGAAAAAGGAAGAAGGATAGGGCTTTTGGTTTTGCACCAATGGTGATACATTATCAGTCAAGGGTAGCACATGGATCTACAGAGGGCATGTTGACAATGTTCTCAACCCTTCCTATCTCAAGTCTCCTCTTACTAGTGGTATTCAAAGATGAGATTGGACAAGTTGGATTAGGTTAGGTTTCCTTCTTGTGCTAAGATTATTAACTCCTACTTGTCTTATGGATTATTATGTGATAGTTATGATCATGCGAGTGGTAATGTGCTTGTTATTGCATTGGTTATTGTGATGTAGAGTTTGTCTCTGCCTAAATATAATTATTGTGTGTTCTAGGAGATTGTTAGATCTTGTTGGATATGGAATATCTCTCCAACGAATTTAGCTCCTAAGTGTGTGGTTGAGATATTATATAAACTAATTATTAGTATCTTAAGATAATGTGACTATTTTTAAATAAACATTCATCTATTTACATGTGTATAATTGCATTGTTGAGTAGATCACTCAACATAATATTGGTGCGTATGGAAACAATGCCTACTCTCTCATTTCTTGACATTGCACTTTATGGAAATGGTTAATACTTTGTAAATAACAATAGGGTTAATATAGGGAGAGTGATTGTTTTTCTACATATATTTTTGTATGGCTCTAGTTTGTTTATGGGAGTATGTTGTTTTTCCATCATTTTATTAGTGGAATTTTGTGATCTATCGCAACTATATTGTTACTTGACATATTCCTTGATGGCCAAATAAACCCATGGGTTGGATGAGTGCACTAGTTTTAATGGGGTTACAATTACTTATGCCATTGTATTAATACACAATGTAGTGGGTCACTAGAGATTGATTTTCCAAGTTGGATGTTGTTGCTTCCTACACCCATGACCTTGGTCGCAATGCATATTAGAATCCAAATTGATGATTGAATTGTTAGATGTTTGGGCTAGTCATGGATAGTGTCATCTACTAATGCTTGAAGGCTAGCGCATTTCTTATACCTAAAGAGTGAAGATGGTGCTAAGATGAGCAAAGGCAATTAATCATATTGTTCCTACATGTATCCTAAAACTAATTATGTGTAAATGATAAGTGCTCAATGATTGTGGATGCTAATTGGCTATAGAGGATGGTTTCCAAGTGTGGAAGTTATCGACAATATATCATTGTTTTCTAATTTGGAGGTAGCGCGTCAAGCTATAGTGAAAATTGATGAGATTGAAAGGCTATCCCTATGCATGTTTCAGGCCCTTCCCAATATTTAGTATGAAAGCAATAGCATCCATATCTTTAACCTCTTGTTCCGAGTTTGAAGCCTAAAAATTCATTAACTCTTATTTTTCTTATTGACCAATGTGTGATGCTTTGTTAGGTCCCTATACTACTAGTGTAACCCCTTATTGTTATTACTGCAACTCCATTCTTGTACTATTGTACCCATATAGTCCCCATGTTTTTATTATTATGCCCCATAGAAGCCCACTATTGTTATTGTTGTGCCCCTACAATATTATTGTTATGTAGGCTCTGATTGTATTGGGACCCCTTAGACTCCTATATATAGAAAAGAGGTCTTGTATTTTGTATCATCCAAGAATTGTTCATTTATGTAATGTAAAGGAGGTTTCCTCCTTGAAGAGACTTATTTTTAAGTCGTTGATCTATATTTTATATCTTTTTGTAAGATGGTTCCATAACATTTGGTATCAGAGCTTTGGATTATAGGGTTTCGCTGCTCCAAAACAGGTCATCGTGGCATTGTTGCTATAACTTTTTTTCTACAAAGTTTCAGAAGGTAAAAAAATCCCATTTGAGCTGAAATCTTTCTGAACCTCGAGTTCAAATTTCAGATCTTGTATCGCTATATATTCGGAGATATGATCTGAGGAAGTTAGGGTTTTTGAAAGCTCCAAAATTCCATCTCAAATAGATCATCATGGAATTTTCACTATAATTTTGTTTTTACGAAGGTTTAGACTCAGAAATTAAAATATGTTTGAGCCAAAATCTTGGGCCCGAATTTCAGATCTTGTTTCACTATATTTTCGGAGATACGGTCCAAGACATTTAGGGTTTTTACAGACTCCTGAATTACATTCTAAACAAGTGACCATGGGAAAATCATCATAACTTTCTCTCTGAGCATCAAATTGAAATTTCGTAAGAAGTTACAAAAAGAGGACAGATTGTACTTTTTTATATATTGTTTTCACGTCTGAAGGTCGAAATAATGACACGTGGAACTTCGTACAAGTTTTCTCTACTGGAAAAGTATATAATTAGGTCATCTTGGGAGATTGGGCATAACTCTTTATTGGAGAATCCAAGTGCGATCAGACTAGTGGGATTGGATATAGGACATAGTGGGCTATTACAGGTCGCAATTTCATACCTTAGAGATTCGAAATTTCAGAGATACAATAGATTCAAGATCTAGCTCCTAAAAGCAAGAAAAAGAATGACTCGAATCAAGAAAATAGAAACACCTAGCAAGAAAAATTGGATGGATGATTTGAAGAATGTGATCGAAGCTAAGATAAATAGTTTTATAAGTGCCATGGAAGCTAATATCGATGGTAGGGAAGCAGATTTGAAGAAAGGCATGGAAAACTTGAACAAATTCATTGAAGGTTTGAAGGAAGGTGGGATAAAGTTGCTAGAAGAAAGGCCTCCTAATGACGAAAAGGTAGTAGAGGAAACTCATGATGAGAAAAAGATAAATGGTAATCATGATTTCATAGAATCTAACATTGGATTGAAGACCCACCATATTCCAAAGATCGATATGAGGAATTTTGATGACAAGGATCCTATAACATGGATACTACAACTGGAGAAATATTTCGATCTACATGATGTGCAACTGTTACAAAAGGTATGTATTGCATCTTTATATTTAGAACCGAATAAAATTTATGGGTATAAAGGGATTTGTTCTCGTAAACCACTTGTCACTTGGTCAATTTTCATGGAGGAAATGATAGCACATTATGAGGATACAAAGAGAAACACCTTCTTTAGCCAATTAACAAATCTCAAACAAAATGGTTCAATGGTAGAGCACATTGAGGACTTCCAAAAATTGAATATAAGGGTAAATGATATTCCAGAGAAGCAGAGGATTGATGTCTTCATAGGGGTTTTAAAGGATAACATTCAACATGAGGTTTGTCTTTGGGAACCTGATTCATTGGAGCATGCATTCAGGCTGGAAAGAAAAATTGAAAGCAAAATTATGGCAACAAGAAATCCTACTACTCACAATTATAAAGATGGAAGTGTTGTTGCTCCTAGCCTTTCACCACCTCCAAGGTTGACGCCACAAAAATTGGAAGAAAAAGGAGAAAATGACCTTTGTTACAGTTGTGATAGAAAATACACTAAAGGTCATAAGTGTGCTAAGAAGAAATTATTTTACATTGATTGTGAAGAGGAGGAAGAAAAGGCTCAAGAAACTTCAAAAGAAGAGGATATACACTAGGAACCAACCCCATAGAAAGAAGAAATGAATCCGACCATATCATGTAATGCATTGGCAAGAATTACCACTCCTCAAACTCTCAAGATAGAAGAACATATCAAGAAGAAAAAGGATAACCTCACTTTCGCGCAGAATCAAATGAAACAATAGGCAAATCAACATCGCAGCGAAATAAGTTTTAATATAGGCGACTGGGTATTTTTATGAATACAACCATACAAACAAATGTCCCTCAAGAAAGCTAGGAAGGATAATAAATTATCACCAAAGTACTATGGTCTTTACAAGGTGCTGCAAAAAATTGGTACTATGGCATACAAATTGGTGCTTCCCGCATATTCCCGAGTGCCCTCAGTTTTCCATGTTTCATGCTTAAATAAGGTTATAGGTGACAAGCTCCCAATTCAAACAATATTGTCGGAACTTGACGAGGAAGGAAAAATCATATTGGAACCTGAAGCAGTCATGGAAACAAGAACCCGACAGTTACGAAATCGATCAATTTCAGAGTATCTCATCAAGTGGAAGAACTTACCCACTGAAGATTCCACATGGGAGGACGAGAATTTTATACAGAAGCATACAAAACTACTCAAGCGTTGAGGACAACACTTTTTAAAGGAGAGCGACATGTTAGGTCCCTATACTATTAGTGTAACCCCTTATTGTTATTAGTGCAACCCCCTTATTGTATTATTGTGCCCATATAGTCCCCATGTTATTATTATGCCCCACAGAAGCCCACTATTATTATTTTTGTGCCCCTACAATATTATTGTTATGTAGGCTCTGATTGTATTGGGACCCCTTAGACTTCTATATATAGAAAGGAGGTTTTGTCTTTTGTATCATCCAAGAATTGTTCATTTGTGTAATGTAAAGGAGGTTGCCCCCTCAAAGAGGCTTATTTTTAAGTCGTTGATCTATCTTTTCTATCTTTTTGTGAGCTGGTTCCATAACATACTTATGATCATAAAAATAGGTCGTGGTTGGTATTTCATAGATAATTTTGATGTAAAGTTTGCCTTTACCTAAATAATCTTATTATGTGTTTTAGGAGGTTGTTATATCTATTTAAAAATGAGATATTCCCTCCAGTTAATTTAGCTTCTAAGTTAGTGTGTGGTTGATATTTTCTCTCAAATAAATGTCAATATGCTAAGACATTGTTTCTATCTTGAGATAAACATTCAAGTATTTATATGTGTACAATTACATCATTGAATAGAGTGACTCAACCTAGTTTTGGTGTGTCTGGAAGTGATGTCTACTCTCCCATTTATTTACATGGAATGAGATCAAATACGAGCCTAACTCTCTCACAAGAATGACACGTGACCATGGAAATTTTTTGACATGGCTAATCCTTTTTATATATAGGATTAGTTTGGATAGAAAGAGCGTTTTCTATAAGTAATTTTATGTGGCCATAGTTTTTCCATGGGAGTAAATGTTGTTTGTCCATCATTCCATTAGGAGAAGTTTGTGATATATTGCAACTAGACTATTACTTTACATATTCCTTGGTGGCTAACTAAACCCATGGGTTGGATAAGCCAATTAGTTTTAATGGGGTTCTAATTAGTCATGTTGTTGCACCTTTCGACAATGTAGTGATACTATATAAATTAATATGCAAAGTTTGGTGTTATTGCTTCCTACACATATATCCTTGACAACAAAGCATATTAGAAGCCACATTGATTGCCTAATTGTTAGATATTTGGGCTAATTGTTGATATACTCATTTATTAATGGTTGATGACCAATGTTTCTTGGACCTAATGTGTGAATATGGTGTTGAGATGAGGAAAGGTCATTGATGGTGTTGCTCATGCACATAGACTAAATATGCTTATACATGAACAAGGAGTGCCTAACCACCAATGGATGCCAATAAGTTGTTGAGCATGATTTCCAAGTTTGGAAGCTATTGATAAGACACATTGTTTCCTATTTTAGAGGAAATGTATCAAGCTATAAAGAATAAGCACAAGCATGAAAGGCTATCCCCAAGTGTGCTTTAAGCCCTCCCAATCTTCATAGAGGAAGGCAAGGGCATATATCTCTTTGACCTCTCAGTTTGGGTGCAAATCCTCAGTGATGACTAGGTTGTCACAAAGAATAACATGTGTGATATTGTGACCAAGATTTTTGGTTTAGAGCCCTATATTAGACTTATCCTAAAACTTATATTCACCAAGTACTTGAAGTTAGTGAAGAAACAGATACAATGCCAAAACTACCAAACACAATGTAAAATATAAATAAAATTGTGATTTTTCAAATATCTTTAAAATTAGTCATATCAAAATAAATAATTATATTATTACAACATGTTAAAATAACTTAATTAGCTTAATTGAAAAGTAAATTAACCATATATAAATATTAATAAATCAGTTGTATAAGAAAAAATGGAACAAACTTTTTTTTAAATAATGGAAATGATTAATAACTATCTTCCAAAGAAATGTACCTCTTAAACTTGAGTACATAATAAGATTGAACTTACACTAAAGATCTCATCTTTTGTCTTTATTAGGTAAAATTTATTCATATTATTTATTATCAACCTTTGTCTTTTAAATATTAAGATTTATCTTTTAAATATTAATTTTTGCTTTGTTTGTAATCTACTTTTAAGTTAATGGATATTATTTAATCAATAATATTTATCATTCCAATTGTATGAAGTTCTCAAATGATTAAGATTTCCTATTTATTTTATAGGAGCGAGAATTATGTAGGGAGAATTAAGATTTCCTTGTTATGTATATTCAACATAATGTTATTATTAATTTACTCATAGTCATATATTTTTATGTGTGATTTTTTTATTAAAATAATTTTTTTAAGGTTTTAATTTACAATGTGGGTTAAGATTTGGTAAATGGTGAAAGTTAAGTGGGTTTGATAGGGAGGTAAATTTCATAATTAAATGTGTGATTTTTTTATTAAAATAATTTTTTAAGGTTTTAATTTATATTGTGGGTTAAGATTTTGTAAATGGTGAAAGCTAAGTGGGTTTGATAGGGAGTAAATTTTATAATTAAATGTGTTTAAGTGAAAAATATTTGATATGAGTGATTTAAAAGTAACAATTTTGTTTTTATAATAAAAAAAATTTTGTTATAATTTGATATTTTTTTTCAAAAAATATAAAAATAGGAGTGTTCGAATCATTTTTTAATAGTGGAAATAGATTTAGCATCTTCAAAAATTTCTAAAACACTTAAAATTTTGAAACTTGAACGCTGTAACTTGGATTTCCAAAATTTCCACAAAATTTCATCAAAATTATGCTCCAAAAAAACTACTATATTTTAAACAAAATCATCACCTCTTTAAATTATACTCTAAAAAAATCTTATTACCATATACAAATCCTAAATCAATACTATGTAATTCATTTGAAAAATTTCAAACCCATTTTTTCATACTTATAAACCTCCCTCAGAACACAATAATTGCTCAATAAATTATTCAAAAATCAAAAATAAATATATATATATATATATATATATATATATATAATGAATTAATGAATTATTTAAAAAATAAACATAAATGTACAACTTAGTGGAGATCTCTCATTGGTGAAATTAAGACAAACAAAAATCACAAGTGGACAACCTTAGTGGAGATGTCATCACTTTGAATGGAAAGGAACGGTGAACGAGGGATTCCAAGGAGGAAGGGCTCCACCATGTCCAACCCCTTTTCGGTTGAATGTTATTTCGAGACTTGGTCTTCGGAAGCCTAGGGAATTGGTTTTTGCATAATCACCGGGTCTCCTTATAACGACAAGAGAGAGACACACACTTTGCATCCTCAATCATTCATTCCCCCATGTGAGGTTTACCACTCTGCAATCATTAAGGACATTTTTTATTTGTGTTACTGTGATGACAATGATTGCAACCTAAGTATAGTCATGATAAATTATTTTTCATATTTTGATATTTTATGAATGTTTATAATTATTAGGTGAATGGAACAGATTTTACTTTTATGAAATATTTTAGAATATTCTTATGTAATATTTTCTTTCATTTTTTCGGACTTCTTAAATTTATTGGGCGGTGTTACTTTCAACTAACTCAACTTTCATGGCTTCGTTATGGAAATGGAGTTACAAAATTTATTTTTCCCTAAATTGTCTGGAACTCACTTTGGATAACATCATCGTGTCCAACTCATTAGGAGTTTTAGAAATATAAATTTTATCCTAATCTAAATCTTGGATCAAAAGTTATGCCCTTTTGAAATATGGGCCCCTTTACCCTGCCAAGTGGTACCCATGTGGCACTATTACCTCATGTGTGGTCCAACATAATGCTCACCACATCATAATGCCATAATGCCACTGTGCCATCCTCTAAGAGCGTCAAGGAAAATTTTAAGGATGGAAATTTATTTTAAAGTTTTTAAACCTTGGCGAATCTTACTCATTCCTAAACTGAAAATTGTAAATAGCTAGTGATACTTTCGTAAAAGTATTGAAATTTCTAATGATTTTATGTTGTCTCTATAAAATATTGACAATTTTTAAGGTAAAATATTTTTTGCTATAAAATTTGGGTGAATCATTTAAAAAAAAATGGAAACTGGTGAATCTTTTTCTTTGAAAAAACACAAAAATTTAGTCCACTTGCGAAGATTCGCCCTAAAATTCTCCCCAAAAAACGTTCCACTCCTAAACACTAGTTATGCAGCGGTCTCCTCCATGGCATCCGTCAATCCAAACCCTACTTACAAAATACACTACAAAACATCTCCAAGGTACCAAGCTCTGCAGTGATGTGGCACTGGACCACGTAGCACCCCCACACCAAGTGGCACCACAAACCATTTCCACATGTCATTTATGTGCCACATTAGCATAGGCTTCCACGTCACCTATTCCCACGACATTACTAATGTCATACTGACATGATGGTGATGTCACCTTGCCATGTGGCATCCCCTCATGATGCCACATGTCACCCAACATTTTTCCACCTGGCCTTCCAAAAAGGCCATTCCTGCCTTCCACATGTCACATCTTCAGTATACTATGTCAATAGCTCTACCACGTCACTTAAGCACATCCTCCATAATCCGACACGGCTTCGAGGTAGCCTGACCTAGCATATGTGCCTTCTGCCACCTCAACCTAGTCAAGGGTTCTAGCCTTTCACATAATGCAATGATTTCATGTTATAAAGTTTCATGGTCGACTGGAAATCTTCCACATTAATCAACACATCTCTGTTGTTTCCCATGGGCATACTTTTTCCCGTCCCCTATGACATGCACATGTTCATAACCGAATGTTAAGGTCTTTCTATCCCATACATACATACCTCCACTTCTCAAGACATATATGTTTTTGTTCATTGACGAGAACAATTTTGTGTTGTGCCCCACATCTCCCATCAATAGCTCCATCCGCCCATATTTGGATGAAGTAACTGGAAAACCTTTGTGGCGCGACGTAAAACTTAGCAGCAAGTGATGCGCATTTTCATGTCCTATGTCTTCTATCGTCCATGCCCCATTTCAGAAATATTTCCCTTCAACCCTAACGAGGCAAGACGTGAATCATCCATGAAAGACAACAGGAATTTTCCCATCCCGTGCTCCCATTAACTCTGCGCCTTTGCGAAATTTCCTATTTCCCCTTATACTTTTATCAAGCTCATTCGACCATACATAAGCCTATTACCCTATGATGCACAAGCTTAGAAACTTAAGGATTCCAGGGATTCACCCAAGCTTCCTTGAAGCTCAGTGTTACTCAAAACATTGTTCCTTATGGAAATGAAACCCTCATTTCCACACTAGCATTCACACATCACCATGGACATAATACAATCCAATAAGTCTTATAAACATTCCCTTTACCAGGCACTAAACAAGCCAAGCAGTAGCTAACAGAACTCTATATATTAAGCATAGTAACAACATACCACACCCCAAGATGGGTGCAATACAATGTTAAAATGTTAATGCATCATAAAAAGAGTTAATGGATCTTAACCAGTAAATAACCCTAGCCATACCAACAATGGAATCCACACTTATAAATTATCTCTATGACCCAGGAAAGTATCAACAAACCCAAGGGTCTCTAAGCCCCTCAAACCATGAAAACAATCACATATACATCTAATTAAAGATCGCCATGAATAATGCAACTCCTACATAAATAATGTCGATATAGCCATTGTTATAGCTCATAACAACATCATCTATTATTCACAGTTCATTATGTATAAGTAAATACACTTATCTATGTGGCTTATTGACTAGAAATTGAGGGAGGGACTTCAACTTTCCACCCAACCATAGGCCAACTACACTACAATATTTCTTGTAGTTGACCACCCTTGGGCTTGATTCAGAGTCTGAGGAGTAAGTGCTCAAAGGAATTCACGAGGAGAAATCCAAAGATCACCCTTTCTCCTCCTTCTTAGTACAAGATTACATCCCATAGTGTTTGCACCTGTTTAACTAAGAATCTAGAATACACTAAGTATCCATCTACCAACCCTACAGATATCTAGAACATATAAATCTTTCCCTCTACAAACTAGTAATCTAGAGCACATTGAGTTTCCACCCACTCAACCCGACAGCTCTCCAAAATACATAGTGTCTCCACTGACTTCTTCTCTTCAACAACGTTCCTCAGTTTTATCTAGCTCCTACACCAATGCTTGTTCCTAGAGTTCTTCTTCTGCCTTGACAGTTCACTCACAATTCTCATATGCCTAACCCAACATATGTGCATCTACAACACACGAGTCGTGTCTATATACCACTTCCATTAATAATCATGCCACTTCTAAGTGATCCCTACTTGAGTGTTTATAAGTGCTTACTCAATGCCAATCCACTACTTTTTCCTATCAACTCCCTTTTCTTCCACTGACCCCCTCAGCACCTCTTACATGTTGACCTCACAATAGGACCCATGATGAATAGAGGTGGTATGGGATTTCCTTCCACTTAAGAGGCCCATACTCAACCTCCCTTCCTGCCATGTAGGCCATTAAACCTAATCAAAAAAATTGATGGTAAATAAATTAACAACCCAAGTTAACCAATTCTCAAGCAACTCCTCCCTAAACTTTGAATCTGTGTTCACTTCTCTCAATTAGTCATTGTGTTTACATTACCACAAAATTTACATGAATTACAATTTGTTGAAATATTTATGATAGGGATGGAAAAAAGGGTTGTTACAGACCCCACTGCCTTAGAATAACATCATCCTTGGTGTTCTATACCCCATCAAAATTCAATCGTGCTTTGTACCGAACTCAAAATTCACAATGAACTTTATATACATTGCTCTTTATAGTTACTTACATCATAAACAATGATATGATACCCCGATTTGCTCAACATGTTGAATGTGGAGCTTGATTATCTTCTTGATTCATAGGTCTTGCTTCAGCCGCGTTTGGATCCCAATCCTCGGCGGGAGGGTGTGGGGGGATTCCCTCCCCACTATTTCTTCCTAGGGGTTCAGCAGGGGCAGCTACATGTTTGGAGCCCCCCCCAGTAGGGGTTCAGGTGCAATGCCTCCAAAGCTAAAAATAGATGAAAATTTTTCCTTGTAAAATATTGTAATTTCATATTCAATCTGGGTCGTTCATTAGGCAGATGATGTGAATGTATAAGTTATGTTTCATTTAGGGTTTTTTCCCTAGAAGGCAACCCCTCGATTTATATGAGGGAAATGTATTGCAGATGATCATTATTATTCTGAGCAAGAAACATTGGGGATACCGTGTGAGAGCAAAGAGGAAATTACAACGGATCTACTATAGGTTGTATCTCTTCATTTTTTTCAAAAATATAAAAGAAAGGATTGGTTGTTTCTCTTTGGACGTAGCCCAAATTGGGTGAACCACGTATATCTATGTCTCTCTTGTTCTATGCATTTTTTAATTTGTGTTTCCACAATATTGTGTATATTTCATTGATCCGTTAATTAATTTATAACCACTGGTATCATAGCTAAAGGTTTATTTGGCTTATAAACTCGTAGGAGAGAAGGGTTACTAGTTCGAGTGTGAGAAATGGTAGAAGATGGTAGGTTAGGACTCAGAAATTTAATGGCCAAAACTACCAACTATGGAAGATGCATATTAAAGATTATATGTATCAAAAATCTATGTACCTACCATTGAGCAGAAAGACAAAGAATTCGATGAGTACGTTGGACGAAGAATGGGATATTCTTAACAGAAAAGCATTAGGAACAGTACACTTGTGCCTGGCGGCATCAGTAGCCTTCAATATTTCATAGGAAACAAAAATATAATGTATAATGAGGGTCTTGGAAAAAACTATATGAAAAACCCTCAACCTCGAATAAAATATTTATTATGAAGTGTTTGTTTAGTATGAAGATGTCAGAAGGTGGATCTATTTGTTATCACTTAAATGAGTTTAATATGGTTACTAGTTAGTTAGGTTTTGTAGGGGTAAATTTTGACGATGAAGTTAGGTCTCTATTATTTATGTGCTCATTACCAAAAAGTTGGAATAGTTTAGTTATGGCTATTAGTAACTTTGTCTCTGGATCTAGTACTTTAAAGCTTGATGATATTGTTGGTGTCATCCTTAGCAAGGAATTGCGATGGAAAAGCTTTGGTGAGACATCAGGTAATGCTTTAACTGCAAAGACTAGGGGAAGAAAAATGGAAAGAGGAAGGAGCCCAAGAAATCATAGTAAGTAAAGAAAAGGTAGATCCAAATCCATATTAGGGATAGTGTGTTGGAAATGTGGGAAGAAAGGACACCTGAAGAAAGATTGTAAATCTCGGAAAGGAAAAGAAGGAGATGGAAAACAAGAGAACAATCATGAAGCGAATGTGACAAGTGATGTGTTGCAATCTGATTTGATTCTTTCATTAGAGAATATTAATGATGCATGGGTGGTAGATTCAAGGGCCTCATTCCATGCCACAACTGATAGAAAACATTTTCATGACTATGTTCAGGGAGATTTTGCACAGGTCTATCTGGGTGATGATAAACCATGTAAAATCGTTGGAATGGGTAAGGTTTTCATAAAGAAACAGAATGGAAACCAATGGATATTGAAGGAGGTAAGGCATCTTCCAAATCTGAAGAAAAACCTAATTTCAGTAGGGTAGTTGGGAGGTGAAGGTTGTGTAACTACTTTTACAGACAAAACTTGGAACATCACCAAAGGAGCACTAGTAATATCAAAAGGAGAAAAGGTTGGTATATTGTATTTATGAAATAGTATTTCTAATAATTTTAATTATTTAACCTCTACAAGAGCAGATATAAAAATCTGGCATCACAGGCTTAGACACATGAGTGAAAAGGGAATGCAGATTCTTCACTCAAGAGATTTGTTGCCAGGTCTGAAGCATGTTGATTTGGATTTCTATGAAAATTGTGTTTACGGAAAACATAAGAGAGACATATTTATTAGAGTTGGGAAGGAAAAGAAGAGAAAAAAATTAGAGCTTGTGCATACAGATGTATGGGGACCTACTCGGGTATTATCTCTTGGTGGCTCTCCCTATTATGTTACTTTTATTGATGATGCAACTAGGAAAACTTGGATTTATTATATTCAGAATAAATCTGATATATTTGATACTTTCAAGAAATGGAAATATTTGCTTGAGAATGAGTCAAGAAAGAAGTTGAAGTATCTTAGATCAGACAATGGAGGTTAATATTGCAGTAAAGAGTTTGATAACTATTGTTCAAAGCATGAAATTCATAGAGAGGAGACAGTTCCAGGAACACCAAATGAAAATGGTGTGTTAGAAAGGATGAACAACACAATCATGAAGCATGCAAGGTGCATGAGATTGCATGTAGGATTGGCATTACAATTTTGGGCAGATGTGTAGATCTTGTTGTTTATCTAATAAATAGAGGACCTTCAAGCTCCTTGGATGACAGTATTCCACAAGAGACATGGACAGGTAAAAAGGTAAACTACTCAATTTTAAATACTTTCGGTTGTGAAGCCTTTGTCGACATCAATAAAGAAAATAGAGAAAATCTTAAGGCAAAATAAAAGAAATGTACCATTATTGGATATGGTGTAAATGATTTTGGTTATCGCTTATATGATTATGAAAATTAAAAAATCATTAGAAGCAAAGATGTCATATTCAATGATTTTAATGTCTTGTATAAGGATCAGATGCAAGGAAAGAAACAAGAAAAGGAAAAGAAAAAATTCATAGTGCTTGATGAGATCATTGAAAAAGTGAAGGTGCCTAAAAATCATAATGATCAGTAGCCACAACAACAACAAAACCACAATAGTAATAGGCACCTCAAACACCTGAAACTGGTGTTAGAAGATCTAGCAGGATAACTAGACCCCCTAAACGATACTCTCCTTCATTATATTATGTATTTTTGACTAATTATGGTGAACCGGAAAGATATGAAAAAGCAATGCAGGTAGAAATCAGGAAGAAGTGGGAGAAATCCATGGAAGAAGAGATGGAATCCTTGATGTAGAACTAGACTTGGGACTTAGTCAAGTTTCTTGTTGGTAAAACAACATTGCAAAATAAATGGGTTTACAAGTTGAAGGAAGAAGATGGAGGTAAACATAGGTATAAGGTTAGGCTTGCGGTGAAGGGATTTCAACAAAAGAAAGATACAGGCTTTGGTGAAATTTTTTCTCTAGTTGCTAAAATGACTTCAATCAGAACTATTTTAAGTCTAGTGGGCGCATAAGATTTTCATCTTGAGTAGTTAGATGTAAATAAAACCTTTCTCCATGGGGAATTGGAGGAAGAAATATATATGCAGTAGCCACAAGGGTATGAGGTAAAAGGGAAGGAGAAATTAGTGTGCAAACTGAAGAATAGTTTGTATGGATTAAAACAAACTCCAAGGTAGTGGTATATAAAATTTGACAAGTTTATGTATGAACAAGGTTATACTAGATGTCACTCTGACCATTGCGTTTATTTAAAGGGAAAAATGATGGAAGTTATATTATATTTCTATTATATGTAGATGGCATGCTTGTTGCAGGGTCTAACATGAAGGAAATAAATGTGCTCAAAGGGAAATTGGTAAATTAATTTGCAATGAAGGATTTGGGTACTACAAAACAAATTCTTAGTATCAGAATAACTAGAGACAAGAAAAATCGCAAATTAACATTGTCTTAGAGTGAGTACATGCAAAAGGTGTTGGAAAAATTTAATATGCAAAATGAAAAACCAATTAGTACACATTTGGCTAGCCATTTCACACTAATTAAGGAGATGTGTCCCAAGACCCAGGAAGAGATGGATTATATGTATAAATTTCCATATGCATCAGTTGTTGGACACTTAATGTATGTGATGGTCTACACAAGACCTGATATTGAATATGCAGTGGGAGTTGTAAGCAGTTATAGGAACAATCTGAGAAAAGAACATAGGATGGTACTGAAGTGGATTCTCAAGAATTTGAGAGGTACCACAAATCAAGCATTATGTTTTGGAGGTTAAAACATTTCTTTACTGGGATATGTTGGTGTAGATATGGCAGGTGACGAAGATAATAGGAAGAGCACCACAGGGTATGTGTTACCTGTAGGTGGAACAATTTCTAGTTGGATTTCAAAATTGCAAAACAATTTTGCACTTTCAATAATGGAAGCAGAGTATGTTGTTGCTACAGAGGCTAGTAAAGAAATGATTTGATTACAAAGGTTTATAGATGAGTTGGTAAAGAAGCAGGAGATGAGAAGGTCATATAATGACATCCAAAGTTCCATTCATTTTTCAAAGAATTTATCCTTTCATTCTAAGACTAAACATATACAACTCAGGTATCATTTCATACAGTCAATTTTGGATGATGGACAGTTGAAGCTGGAATAGATACAAACTAGCCAGAATCCTAAAAATATGTTTACAAAGCTTGTAACCAGGGAGAAATTGAGCTACTACTCAGTTTCAATTGGCCTTCAAGAATGAGGATGAAAATGAGAAACATCTGGCAGGTCCAGAGTGAAAGAATTGTCCAACAAGTGAAGTAGTGATGGCGTTGATATAATCAGTCTCCAAGTGGAAGATTGTTGGATGTGAAGCTTGATTATCTTCCTAATTCAGAGTTATTGTTTCTATCACGTTTAGATCCCAATCCCCGATGGGGGCAGTGTTGTTTCCTGGGGGGTCCCAGGCAGGGTGGGGGGGTGCAGCTGCATTTTTGGAGCCCCCCCTTGGCAGGGATTCAGGGACAGCAGCCCTGAAGCTAAAAATAGATGAAAATTTTTCTTGTAAAATATTGTAATTTCATAGTCAATTTGGGTCATTCATTAGGCAGATGATCTGATGGTAGAATTTATGTTTCATTTAGGGTTTTTCCCCTAGAAGGAAAACCCTCAATTTATATGAGGGAATTGTATCGGAGATGATCATTATTATTTTGAGTGAGAAAGAGAGAGAAGAATGTGTGATAGTGAAGATGAAATTAGAGCGCATCTGTTGTACGTTGTATCTCTTCATTTTGTTGGATAATATGAAAGGAAGGAATGGTTGTTTCTCCGTGGACGTAGCCCAAATTGGGTGAACCCATATATTCGTGTCTCTCATTTTCTATGCATTTATGTATTTGTGTTTCCACAATCTTGAACTTGTAGAAATTCCTTCATTCTCAAAAACCAAAACTCATCATTTTTACCAAGCAGAGATGGGTCTATGGCAAAGCGCTGAAGAAATCCATTTCTTCAAATACATATTTGCATGCTCTTCTGCCTTTTTTAAAAATCTCTTTTAAAAAGTGCAATGCACTCTTTTTTTATAACAATATTGAATAAACACCACTTTCTTAAAAAAAATACTCTTTTTCCTTCCAGGTTTTTTATTTTAAAAAAAAAAACTTTTATAAAATTATAACAAACCCTTTTAAACAAAACAAACTCCTTTTTAATACTTATTTTAAATCATAACAAAGCTTCATACTCTTTAAAGGAATTTTAAAACACTCTTTTTTATTTTAAAAAATCCCATGATGGAGCTTACCAATCATGACTTAACTCTGTTGAAAAACATTTTCGGTGGATTGTGTTGTTGTAGACCTATAACGTAGCGTTTGTAACACTAACGCTTCCCTAGTGTTTTGGGTGAGCATTAATAATGCTTTGTTTTGACTATTGGGCTACATTATTCTCCTAGAAAGAATGCATCTCTTCCTTCAATGTAGTCTTTTGACTTATTCTTTCCTTTCAACGACTTCGCCCCAACCTTCCTTTTTGCAGCAGGAGGGGTCTCACAAGTGCTTCACCTCTATTCTTTTTCTGTGAATACACACATATATGAAATGTTGCTCTCAAGGAATTTTATGCGACCTCATTCTATATTTGATGGTCACTCAAAGAGTCATTTGAGTCTTAATGAGTCTAAGATTTGATACCATGACAATGAATGAAATCGAAAAGTGGAACAGAGATTGCTCTTCTCAATATTCAAAATGGCTAAATAGATTTCATTGTAAAAACCAATAATAAATGACTAAAGTAAAACTCGACACCTATGGATTAGAACTCAAGTAAAATTGAACTCTCTATGACACCTAGCAAACAATAGAATCAAATGTGATGATGCCTCACTAACAATAAGATTAATATCTCAATAAGGCTGAGATTTAGGTGAGATGGACAGCTTTGGAAAGGAGGATACAAACTCCGAGCAACAACAGAGGCTTTTACTACCCCTGGATCGTCAAAGTTGAGTCTCCCACTGACACGCCATCTTCTTACACAGTGTGAAACAAAAACCAGTAGGTTATTATTAAAATATATACCACAATATCAAAATCCAAGTTTACGAAATGACAAATTGTTTTTCCAGACAAACCTATTCACGTGATTATTGATAGTTGTCCATAATCATGCATGAGTTCTTTCACCCACACACCTGTAATAACTTTATGAATTGTGCGAATTGAGATTCTATAACATTTGTCATCACTTTCAACATTGAAATTTATCTTTGAAATCTCCTCTCCTTTGTACAACAGAAACTAAAAAACATGATAAGAAATGAATAAATCCAAAAAAAAACACCCATAAACATCTTAACATTACGATATCAGAAAATAATTTTTCCTCCCTTGTTATTTGAAAGGAATAAAGGTTGCATAAGCCAAATATAACTAGACATTTTCAAACACTAGTGATGTCATGCCTTCTGTAAATAAGAACAAATACCTTGGTAATTCTTCCATTCGATTCGATTAGTGAATAGTTCGTGGCAATTCGATTCAGTTCATTCACATTTTTCTTTGTTTGAGCGAGTCTGTAAAGAAAGAAATTTTAACACAAGAGAATACTTCAACATAAGAGTGTTTTTCTAATAAGTTAGAAGGCCAGGAAATTTAGGAGACATGGCTTGACTTTCTAGGTGGAAATGAAACTTAAATATCTGAGAATGTGCCTAGTTGTTGCCTAATGTACCTTTTTCGTCTCTACCATGAACTGACTAAGGTTATTGACAGCAAAACAAATATCTGTTCTAGTGTTGACCAGATACATGAGTGACCCAATTAACTATCTGTACAAGGTGGGGTCGACTTTCTTGTCCCCTAAAGCATCTATCTTTTTCTAGTTGGTAATCATGGGTGTCGCCATGAGTCTACAATCCTGCATTCTGGATCTCTTCAGAATTTCTGTAGCATATCTCCCTTGTCCGAGGAATATTTCCCCATTCTTCTGCCAAAATTACAACGCTAAAAAATATTGCATCAACCCCATATCCTTCTGTTGTGGCCACCAACAACCCCCCTCCTTATTTAGTATTAGCAATAACACTGTGTAAGTGGGGACCCTTAGTCAAAAAATTCAAAATATCAATTAGTACTCATATATGTTACTCCTTAAGAAACATCGCATCGCGCAAAGAAAGATAGGGTATTTCCTTATGAGTCAAAATGATGAAATGTGAGATTGCGACACGAACTCCATCGCATCGCATGCATTAAGTAAAACTCACGTTGGAAAACCTTAAAAAATCGCCGATATGCGATATCGCATCTCGCAAAATTGCAGAAAAGACACATAACGATTTAACGATTAAGCGATCTGCGATCTTGCGATACTGCGATCTGTGATCTTGCGATGGCACGATCAAGCAACCTTGCGATAGCACAGCACGATGAAATTGCAGTAATGCGATACAGCGAAATACGATACTGCGATGCAGATCGCAGAAACATTCCATCGCAGATTTTCCTAGCTCAATATTCAAGAAAAAGTTTTCCATAAACTAAGAACTGGTTACGTGCTTTAAATGATAATTAATGTATTATATGCCAGTTGTTAATAAAATATGGTTTTGTGTTGTTCGAAGAGCCAGTTTACGTCAGGTGGCGTGTTTTTGCATATCCATAGCATTTAAAGCTTTCCTGTCGTTATTTATTATCATTACTCTCTCCTCACTTGTGAACTGCAAGAACGAAAAACAAAAGTTATACAAAGCAATATGCAGGAAGCTATGAGGAAAAAGGGTAAAGCTCCAATGTTCAAAGACAGAGAAAATACGCCCTCATAAACAGATACCGCATGCAACAGAGCCGCAGATTCACAGAATGTTGTTGAGCCATCCATTACAGATCTTTCATATACAAACATGGTTGAATAAGTACTGAAGGATGCTGATATCAACAAGAAGTTTAATGCTCAGAGTCAAGAGCTCACAAGGAAATTATTTTTACAAATTTTGAAGCTTTATACCCGATAAAGATGAAGAGGCACAAAAGGCGAAAAACACATCAGAGAAGCCTGGATCAAAGAACGGAGGCACTGAGAAAATTGTTCGAGAAGGAAAGCCTCTAATTGCTCAGTCACTTGTAAGCCCGAGAAGTGCAAGAAAGCAATGGTAAAAAAACAAACTGGAAATAGAAAGCTAAAGAAAAGGCAGAAACAATCCAAAGGGTTAACCAAGTGAACTGAGATTATTATTGGTCATACGCAGTAAATCCACATAGTCAGAGGGTGACTCTTGAGTATATCATCGACTTTGCTGAGAAGATGGTGCCAGCTCTTACCAATTCTATTTTCTTAGCTCAACCAAAAGCGGAAGACATTCAACCAACTCTACCCAGGAAAATACTGAATGCTTGCAACATTAAGGAGCAAATGCAGAAATAGTTAGATATTAGATTTAATTTTTAGAAATAGTTTTGTTTTATTTTTGCTTAGAAAAAGGGCAGTCATTTAAACCGTATCCTGAATCTATGTAATTAAGTTATTTAGTTAGTAGTATTTAAACCCTTCTCATGCATTTAGAGAATGGTCCATAAATTTATCAAAAACTTGTCCTCATAACATGCACTTTTGCACCCCCAGAGGAGGTTTTGGTGAATGAATGGAACAAGATTTGTTGATGTTTGCATTTGATGTCTGCTACTGATGTTGCACTTCTGTACTCTTAGTGGATGTTAGAGCAAGGAGAGATAAATCATTGTCGCTTGAAGCTTATGAGTAGGACTAGTCATAAATGGTACTTTTATCTCTTGACCATTTATGCTTATGTGTTAAAGTGATATACAGTTTTTAGTTGTTTATGTATTATTGCATGAATGCCTGAGTTATCATTTCGCATTTTTGTACGGTGATAGCTATTTATTTATGCTTAATGTATGAATAGCTCATTATGCGATATGTTTTTCACAACTGTTTCGTCTAACTTTTTATGCGAAGTGGTTCATCCTTATTGATTTCTTTTCTTATAATAGCTGAATGATCTTTATTACCAGTTGTTATTTGAAATCTTTTTAGATCGCATAATAGAAGAATTACATCCCGAGTTAGTATAGACTTAGATGTTGTTGCTTATTAGATTACAATAGCATAACATTAGATTACAATTAGAATATCTTAATTAGGAATTGTTAGACCAGGAACATCAAATTCTACACACACACACTCGTAGATTTGGAAATTAGTCCCATATCCCCAGTCGGACCCGCTATACCAAACGAATAAGGAGCTGCCAACCAAGGTCCAGAGCGGGCGGGTATCCCCCTTGTTGTAGACTCGATTTTCGGGGCTTCAACATATTTGGCGCTAGAAGGAGGGCCTGAACTATGAATGGCAAGTAAATCTAAATCTGAATACCATTCTAAAAGTAAATCGCCCTCACCATCTCCCCCGACTTCTCCATTACACTTAAATCCAGAGTTAGAAGTCGCTCGAGTATCAACCTTTGCTACAAACCCTGACATTTCAAAACAATCTACCGTTGAACTTCCTGAAGTCGAATCTCTGATTCACAAACTTCAGCAATTTTCCATTTCTCCTCAAAGGTCTGATAAATCTCAAGGCAACATGACTTCGCATTATAACCCCGCTCATCCCCTGACCAGGCTAAAGAGTAAAAATTTTGGCATTCAGCCAACCGAATTACCTCTTCCCACCAGGAAAAGAGCAAGGAAATCACCTAAAGAGTCTGACAGTGAGACTCTTTCGTCAACATCATCCATCTCAACTTCTTCACCGCGAAGTCAACCATCCACTCCACCACTTCAGATCATCGTCCATCCATCTACTGGAACCCCCACAACTCTTCCTCAATCATCTACAATCATAGTATCCTCATCTTCCCAGCCACAGGGATCATCTTCTGCACTTTCCTCTGTTAGCAGTTCAGCAATGGCCCAGTCTCCATGGAATAACCCTGGGGCAGTCTTAATGCCTGCACCCTTGAGTCAAATACTGGCCCATCCTGAGAAATGGCTGCCTAAATTTAATCCCGAGGCAGGCATGCTAGCATAAGAGCACATAAACAACTTTACGCTATCCATTAATCTCAATGGGGTTACTAATGAAGATGTTGTTCGACTCTTTCCTTATACTCTGCAAGGAACAGCCGGATCATGGTATTTTTCATTACCCTCCGGATCTATCACTAGTTGGGATATCTTCCAGGAGCAATTCCTGACCAAGTTTGGTGATGACAGGTCTACGGCAACGTTAATCAACGACCTATCCAACCTTAGGGCCGAATCTAGAGAGCCTATCAAAGATTTCAATTTACGTTTCAATAAAATCCTGAACAAAATTCCTACTGCTTCCCAGCCCAGTGAAGAAGTACGAAGTGAATGGTATATCACCGCTCTACCATCAAACATAGCAATCTTCGTGGACAGGGCTAATAAAACAACCTTAGCCGAAAACATGAAAGAAGCAATAGCGGTAGAGAAACGTATAATAGCCCTGGAAAAGAAATCCGCGATAGAGGAACGTAAATCCAAGAAAGTCACCTTCAAGGAAGACTCCAAGCAGAAACAAGCAAAAGATCCATTCGATTTGGAAGGATTGCAGAAAGTTCTAAAGACCATGTCCAATGAAATGGTCGACATCAAAAATCAAGTAGCAGAAACTTCTTCAAAAAAGCCCTACAGAGCTTTTAAAAGAGGCCCTTCAACGGATTCAAAGCCACCCAATGCTATTTCAAATGCTGAATCTGAAGAAGAGGAAGAGGAAATTGCCACTGCAGGGAAAACTGATGAAGAAGAGGTTGTGGAATTACAAGGAATGTGGGATTTCATCCTCCCACAAGAAGAAGATCAAGAAGTATTCCCAGTTAGCACACGAAGCAAAAATCAGCTTGATCCTCCCCAAACTGTCCCTAAGCCAAAGAGAGCAAGCTCTGCAATAAAGGATAAAGTCACAACAAAGAAAACGACATCTAAAGCGACTCAAACCAGCCCAGTCCAAACAGATGAATCAACTCCATCTAAAACACTGATCGTGTCGGATGAAATGGAGTACAATATTATAGAAGATATGAAAAAGTCTAGGGCCAACATCACCCTTTACGAACTAAGCAAGTTAAAGCATCAACAGAAGATAATGATGAAAGAATTATATGTCGTGCCAATTGCACCTTTGCCTGTCATTGTACTTTCTCAAGCTTCTCATAACATGGGAAGACCTCCAACTAATGCGATCAATAAGATTGATCCAAATGAAATCGCTCTAATTGGAGGAAGATCGAGATCTCATACTCCCCCGTTTCTCCTTACTTATGAAATTTTCAATAAAAATGTGCACAATTGTTTGGTAGATTTTGGTGCTTCATCCAATATTTTACCAAAGTCCATATGTTCCAAGTTAAACATTCAGCCGCAGAAATATGTTGTGCGCATAGTTCAGCTAGATCGATCTCAAGTCGAAGTGATTGGCGAACTAAATCAAGTAACCATAAGGCTATCATCCAACCCAAAGGTATGTCAAGTTATTGACATTTTAGTTGCTGATATTCCAGAATTCTATGGCTTAATTCTTAGCAGGGATTGGTCAAAAAAACTTCATGGGTACTTCGCAACTGACTGATCGCACATGTGGCTTCCCTACAACGGTAAACCGAATCAAATAAATGTTGAACGAGAACTACACCAGAAATACATAGTAACAGAGCTAGAGGGGGGAAATGAACTAGTAGCATATAACAGTACCATTATTCGCAATTACTCGGTAGATTCTTTCCTCGGCAATTTCAATGCTCATGCGTCACCCTATTTAGAACACTCTGTTTTGTCCCAAGTTGAAAATTTTTCTCAAACTGATAGTTCGAAATGTATCAATTTTTTAGATAGTCCTGTAAATAAATCTTTGTTTTGGAAATTTTTTTTGATGGTTCTAGATCTAACGAAGGAGCAGGAGTAGGATGCGTTCTGATTAGTCCAGAAGGAGATAAAATCATGCTAACATGCAAACTCAAATTTGATTGCACCAACAATACAGCAGAATATGAGGCTTTGGTCCAAGGGTTGTACAAAGCAATCGGGTTAGACGTCAAGTATCTTCAAGTTTTCGGAGACTCTGAGATTGTGGTTAAACAAGTACGTAACACTATACATTGCTTATCAGGTCATTTAAAATATTATCAATCCTTAGTTCAAGATCTGACTGAGCATTTCATAGAAATTAATATCTCTTCAATTCCCAGACTCCAAAACGCAAGTGCAGACCTTTTGGCTAACGTAGCTTCTAAGCTTATTCCTTCAGAAGATTTTAGTCCAGATAGATTCTCAATAGAATTAATCTTTAGACCATCCATTCCTGATAACATCACAAATTGGAGAGTATTCAATGACGATCCTGATATTTTAAATTTCCTCACATCTAAAAGATCCTACTCCAATCAAATAATTGACGAAGACCAACATGATCGACAATTGCAACAAGATAGCACTAACAATGCTATACCTAAGTCGGTAGTCAAGTTAGAAGACTTGTACGATTTGAAGGATCGGTTTAAAAGGTCTACCAATTCAAAACTCCAAAGTTCAACCTTGAACTACGAATTAGTAAACCTAGGAACCGATGCCAAACCACAAAACGTTAATCTAGGTCTCGGCCTAGCCCCTGAAGAAATTAGCGTATATTCGTCTTTTGAGACAATATAAAAATGTTTTTGCCTGGAATTATGATGAACTGAAAACATACGAAACTTCCATCATCCAGCATACTATTCCCATGATCGATAATGAAAAACCTGTCCAACAAAAGCTAAGAAAGATCCATCCCAATTTAGAAAATCAGATAAAAACTGAGCTTAATAAGTTATTGAAAGCCAGAATAATCTTTCCCGTCAAACATTCCAAATGGGTCTTCAATATGGTACCTGTTAGAAAGAAAAATGGAGATATTAGGATTTGCATTGACTTTCGAAACCTTAACAAGGCCTGCCAAAAAGATAATTTTCCTTTACCACCTATGGAACAGATATTGCAGGCAGTTGTGGGCTCAGAATTAATGTCTTTCCTGGATGGATTTTCAGGATATAATCAAGTGTTGGTACATCCCAATGATCAATTGAAAACCACATTTAGAACTAAATGGGGCACATACGCATATCGAAAGATGCCATTTGGTTTGATTAATGTTGGTGCCACATTTCAGAGAGCCATGGACATCACATTCAAAGGTTTATTCAATAAATCTGTAGTAGTTTATTTGGATGATATAACAGTGTATTCCAAGAAACGAAGTGACCATCTTAAAGACTTGAAACAAATCTTCCAACGGTGTTTAAGGTATGGAATTTCACTTAACCCAAAGAAATCTTTTTTCGCATTAAGTGAAGGGAAACTTCTAGGATTCATAGTGTCAAAATCTGGTATTCACATCAATTCCGACAGAATCAAAGAGATTTATGAAATATCCTTACCTCATAACAAAAAAGCCATGTAATCTTTCCTTGGTCAGATCAACTTTGTAAAGAGATTCGTTCCAGATTTTTCACGAATCGTCTCTCCTTTGCAAGCCATGATTAAAAAGAACCCAAATTTTAAATGGGGCCAAGATGAACACGAAGCATTCAACCTGATCAAACAAGCTATTATCAATGCTCCATCGTTAGCAACTCCGAATTTTTCAGATCCTTTTATTTTATATACATTTGCCTCAGATAGGTCATATGCTGCGATACTCACTCAAACAAATCAAGAAAAAGCGGAAACCCCAATTGAGTTTTTCAGTTCAAATTTACAGGGTGCTGAATTAAATTATTCATATGTGGAGAAACAGGCTTATGCTGTTTTCAAAGCGGTCAAATACTTCAGACCTTTCTTACTCAAGACCCATACTAAAATTATAGTACCGTTTCCAGTGGTAAGGAACCTTCTAGTACAGAAGGATGTGGGTGAGAAAAGGGCCAATTGGGTTATTGCCTTACAGGAATATGACATTGAGATTAAACCAGAAAACATTGTATGAGGTCAAGGCTTTTGCAAAATGCTAGTTGGAGCGTCGCAAATTTCTGAAATTCCATCTGCAGAGGTACAAATGTGCGAGGTAAGCCTAAACGATGCAAAGTCATTATATGCTGATATCATTTATTATATTAAGAATGGGTATGCTCCTTCACATCTCGATCATACTAAGAAAAGAGCTCTAAGGTTGAAGGCCAAACAATATCAGCTCATAAATAATATTCTTTTTAGAATAAATTATGATTTTGTTCTTCTTAGGTGTCTTGAGAAATCTGAAGCTGAAAAAGTTTTGCAGGAACTCCACGATGGTCCAGCAAGCGGACACTATGTTGGAGATGCTACTGCACATAAAATCTTGCGCGCAGGATATTACTGGCCCGCGTTATTTAAAGACTCGCACAATTACGTGAGGAAATGTCAAGTCTGCCAAACTACTATTGGAAGACAAAAGAAGCCATCCTTGCCACTACAGCCAATTAACATTGAGCAACCTTTCAGTCAGTGGGGATTGGACATAATAGGTGATATCGTTCCTCACTCTTCTAAGCAGCATAGATACATCCTCACAGCAACATATTATTTTACTAAGTGGGTAGAAGCAGTTCCACTCAAGACGGCTAATGCTGAAAATATCATTGAGTTCATAGATCAATTTATAATCACCAAGTTTGGATTGCCTTCGGCTTTAATGTTTGATAATGCATCATACTTTTCTGGAAATGCAATGACTGAATTTTCACTTAAAAGAGGATTCAAACTTAAATACTCGGCCAATTATTACCCACAAGGCAATAGGTTAGCTGAGTCCACAAATAAAAACCTAATCAGGATTATCAAAAGAATAGTTGACCAAAATCATAAAAATTGGCATAAGGCCTTGATATATGCTTTATGGGGAGACCGAATAACGTAAAAAGCTTCTATCGGCACTTCTCCCTTTAATTTAGTTTATGGGAAAGAAGTGGTTCTTCCGACTCATTTATCAATTCCCTCTTTGTCTCTAGTTCAATACATTGATGAAGTACCCACTTCCTCCTTATAGCTAAGACAAATGGAAATAATCAAATTAGAAGAACAACGAGAACAAGCTAGGAAAACGCATGCTCATCGTCAAGCACTAGTAAAATCCTCTTTTGATTCAAACATAATGACCAGAAAAGATTTTCAGATGGGAGACTTAGTTTTAAAATGGGACAAGGCTCATGAAGAGAAAGGCAAACATACAAAATTTCAAAGAATGTGGCTTGGTCCTTTTCAAATTGTAGAAGTCATAGGTCCATCAACGTTTGTGTTACAGGATTCAGCAGGTAAAAGAGACTCTTTGCCTGTTAACGGAAAAATTCTCAAGAAATATTTTCTATAGAAGAGTATTCCTCTATTTTTTGTAGGTTAGTGATTTTTCTTTTCATAATAAAACCAGTTGTGAGTAGTTACATTGGGCATTTACGAAAAAGACACCAATTCTCTTTCAGATTTTGAACTTTTCGCTTGTATAAATAGCAAATCTTTTGGAAAATTGATCTTTATTATTGATAGATACTGTTAAAGACTCTAACCCAGATATGATACTAGTTTCAACTTCAGAAAGTTTGATGAAAACAACCTTTAGTGAAGAAATTGTTTTATCTCAGTACAATGAAAGGTATCAATAATAAAGATTCTCTGTAGAACAGCTATTTCCAAAAACTCTATTATTGTCGTCCAGAGCTATCTTAAGGAAACAATGACTTCCTCCCTGCTAAGGAAATCACAACTTTCATAGGAACAACCCAAGGACACACTTTATCTTGAAGAATAAGAGGTCTCATCACGAGCCGGCTTATCATAATCACAGATATTATAACTTGCTGACTTTGCCAATACTATACATCACAACAGGGCAATGACTCAAGATTGTTGCAATCAAAAGACAAGGGGTCTCATCATGAGCCAGCTTGTTCAGCAAAGTTATAAATCAAGTGAATGACTGTGTCAAAATTTGGCTACCAAACCAAGACATTGTTCTTTAAGAGTAAAAAAGAAAATCAAAGCAATAAGTGTGGATATGGATTTTTCTTTGAAAGTTGTAGGTTGCCTTAAGTAGGATACAGGATCATTGTTGGGTAAAAGGTAACCCTGTCAAGGCTATAAACGCCTGCTGGCAACAGAGGCTCTACCTACGACAAATGAGCATATTTAAAACTGGTTTACAGAGAAGACTTTGTTTTATCTACAAGGCCAAGTAATGACTGATGTAAATACAAGGAGTAACCTGAGGAAGCAAATAATCAAAGTGGAAAATAGTTGAAACAAAATATCATTGACAGGTTAAGCATAATGTACTTTATCTTTCCATAATAAAGTTTAATTTTCTGAAAAAAAAATTGTTTTGGAAGTTTAGAAAATTCAATAGAAAAACAGAGATAATGGGTTCTTCCAAGTGAATCGCCAATTGTTGTTGCCACCAACAACCCCCCTCCTTATTTAGTATTAGCAATAACACTATGTAAGTGGGGACCCTTAGTAAAAAAATTCAAAAAATCAATTAGTACTCATATATGTTACTCCTTAAGAAACATCGCATCGCGCAAAGAAAGATAGGGTATTTCCTTATGAGTCAAAATGATGAAATGAGAGATTGCGACGCGAACTCCATCGCATCGCATGCATTAAGAAAAACTCACATTGGAAAACCTTAAAAAATCGCCGATATGCGATATCGCATATCGCATCTCGCAAAATTGCAGAAAAGACACATAACGATTTAACTATTAAGCGATCTGGAATCTTGCGATACTGCGATCTACGATCTTGCGATGGCACGATCAAGCAACCTTGCGATAGCACAGCACGATGAAATTGCGGTAATGCAATACTGCGATGCAGATCGCAGAAACATTTCCATCGCAGATTTTCCTGGCTCAATATTCAAGAAAAAGTTTTCCATAAACTAAGAACTGGTTACGTGCTTTAAATGATAATTAATGTATTATATGCCAGTTGTTAATAAAATATGGTTTTGTTTTGTTCGAAGAGCCAATTTACGTCAGGTGTTGTGTTTTTTCATATCCGTAGCATTTAAAGCTTTCCTGTCGTTATTTATTATCATTACTCTCTCCTCACCTGTGAACTGCAGGAACGAAAAACAAAAGTTATACAAAGCAATATGCAGGAAGCTATGAGGAAAAAGGGTAAAGATCCAATGTTCAAAGACAAAGAAAAGACGCCCTCATAAATAGATACCGCATACAACAGAGCCGCAGATTCACAGAATGTTGCTGAGCCATCCATTACAGATCTTTCATATACAACCATGGTTGAATAAGTATTGAAGGATGCTGATATCAACAGGAAGTTTAATGCTCAGGTTCAAGAGCTCACAAGGACATTATTTTTACAAATTTTGAAGCTTTATACCCGATAAAGATGAAGAGGCGCAAAAGGCGAAAAATGCATCAGAGAAGCCCGGATCAAAGAATGGAGGCAGTTTCCGATGCGCGATTAGCGCCTAGCGCTAATCGCGCATCGCTGAGAAAATTGTTCGAGAAGGAAAGCCTCTAACTGCTCAGTCACCTGTAAGCCCGAGAAGTGCAAGAAAGCAATGGTAAAAAAACAAACTGGAAATAGAAAGCTAAAGAAAAGGCAGAAGCAATCCAAAGGGTTAACCAAGTGAACTGAGATTATTACTGGGCATACGCAGTAAATCCACATAGTCAAAGGATGACTCTCGAGTATATCATCGACTTTGCTAAGAATATGGTGCCAGCTCTTACCAATTCTGTTTGCTTAGCTCAACCAAAAGCGGAAGACAGTCAACCAACTCTACCCAGGCAAATACTGAATGCTTGCAACATTAAGGAGCAAATGCAGAAATAGTTAGATATTAGATTTAATTTTTAGAAATAGTTTTGTTTTATTTTTGCTTAGAAAAAGGGCGGTCATTTAAACCGTATCCTAAATCTGTGTAATTAAGTTATTTAGTTAGTAGTATTTAAACCCTTCTCATGCATTTAAAGAAGGGTCCAGAAATTTATCAAAAACTTGTCCTCAGAAAATGCACTTTTGCACCCTCAGAGGAGGTTTTGGTGAATGAATGGAACAAGATTTGTTCATGTTTGCATTTGATGTCTGCTACTGATGTTGCACTTCTGTACTCTTAGTGGATGTTAGAGCAAGGAGAGATAAATCATTGTCACTTGAAGCTTATGAGTAGGACTAGTCATAAATGGTACTTTTATCTCTTGACCATTTGTGCTTATGTGCTAAAGTGATATACAGTTTTTAGTTGTTTATGTATTATTGCATGAATTCCTGAGTTATCATTTGGCACTTTTGTACGGTGATAGCTATTTATTTATGCTTAATGTATGAATAGCTCATTATGCAATATGTTTTTCACAACTGTTTCGTCTAACTTTTTATGCGAAGTGGTTCATCCTTATTGATTTCTTTTCTTATAATAGCTGAATGATCTTTATTACCAGTTGTTATTTGAAATCTTTTTAGATCGCATAATAGAAGAATTACATCCCGGGTTACTATAGACTTAGATGTTGCTGCTTATTAGATTACAATAGCATAGCATTAGATTACAATTAGAATTAGAATATCTTAATTAGGAACTGTTAGACCAGGAACATCAAATTATACACACACACACTCATAGATTGGGAAACTGGTCCCATATCCCCAGTCGGACCCGCTATACCAAATAGATAAAGAGCTGCCAACCAAGGTCCGGAGCGGGCGGGTATCCCCTTGTTGTAGACCCAATTTTCGGGGCTTCAACACCTTCATGTCGAATTATGTTGCAAGGTTCCTTTTACAGTCCTTTATGATCCTCAATGATCCTGTCAAAAATAGATCATCTACATATAAAACCAGAATGAGAGGCTCATTCTCCACCATCAAGTAGTAAGGATTGGGATCTGCATCACTCTTGATGAATCCCAACTGTTGCAAGTAACTGCCAATATGACCATACCATGCCCTAAGTGCCTGCTTGAGACCATACAGGGCTTTCTTCAATCTGCAAACATGGGTGTGTCTCTCATGAGTTTCAAATCCTTCAGGTTGCTCTATATACACATGTTCTCCTATCACCCCATTCAAGAACGTTGTCTTGACGTCCATCTGGTGAATTTCCCATCCCATATGTGTTGCTATGGATATGACAGATCCGATAGAGGTAAATCTGGAAACTGGGGTGAAGGTCTCCTCATAGTCTATTCCTTCTTTTTGTGCATACCCCTTTTCCACGAATCTAGACTTGTACTTCTCTACACTACCATCTGCAGTGTACTTGATCTTGTAGATCCATCTGGAACCCACGACTGATCTATCTTCGGGTCTAGGCACCACCTCCCAAACATCATTTGTCATGATAGAACTGTATTCTTATACCATGGCATCTACCCACACCTGATGTTGTGTAGCTTCTTGAAAACTGGAGGGTTCTGCCACCTGAGCTACCAAGGCTTAGTATTTGTCAGGTTGCTTGTACTACCTTTTGTCAGTTCTAGAAGCTCCGACAAACTCTTTTGTGTCCTTTAAGGTATGATGCACTTCCCTACTAGTCCTACCATTGGTGGTGGGAGGTTCAATCTATTCCTCTTTCTATTTCTACATCTCTATCTGCTGAGAACGTCTTGGATATCCTGCCACTGAGGAGATGTTGGCACTAGTCACTGTACTTGAATCTTGTGATTGTCCCCTTGCTTTTTCTCCCTGTAGTCCCTACTGCTGTTGGACTAATGGAACATCCGATGACTGATCTCTTGTAGGCATCTCTCTAGATCTTCTGAAAGCTTTGTCTTCCATGAACTTTACATCTCGCCTTACTACAATCTTCCTGCTGCTAGGAACGTAGATTTTGTATGCCTTTGAGGTCAAGCTATACCCTACAAGACACCCCTTTTCTACAGTCTAATCCTACTTACTTTGCTTTTCGTCTAGAATGTGATAATAGGCTACACTCTCAAAGATCCTCAAATGATTTACCTCAGGTTTCTTCCAAGTGAAGACTCCCTCTAGAGTTTTCTTCCCCAAATCTCTGTGAGGTGTCCTATTTTGAATGTACATTGTTGTGTTGCATGCTTCTTCCCACAGGAATCTAGGCATATCCTAATCATATAACATGGCCTTTGTTTCCTAGAATATAGTTATGTTCTTCCATTCCGCTACTCCATTCTGTTGAGGATTGTATGGAGTTGTCCACTCTCTTCTAATACCTTCCTTCGCGCAAAAATTTGTGAAATCTTTATCTATGTATTCTCCATCATTATTTGAACATAATACCTTGATATTTTTCCCTGTCATGTTTTCTACAAGAGCCTTGAACTCTCAAAACTGATTAGAGAGATCATATTTTGTCTTTAAGAAGTAGATCCAGTTTTTTCTGGAATTGTCATCAATAAAGGTGACGAAATACTCGCCACCGCTAAGAGATATGTTGGACATAGGGCCGCAAATATCTTAGTGTATCAATCCCAACATGCCTTTGGCTCTGTTGTCACTTCTAGGAAATGCTACTTTTGTGTACTTCCAAATTACACATCATTGGAATAGATCATCGTGCTCACTGCTGAGAGTTGGAACTCATGTTACAGTCTCTCTGAGCATCCTAAGTGCTCCATGGTGCAAGTGCCCCATCCTCCTGTGCAATAGTTCATTCATCTCCTTCCTTCTGTTTTTATCAATGCATATCAGTACCATTGGAGAATCAATCTGCAACCTATATATTTTTTGCTTTGAGCTCCAATATATCTCACCTTCTTCTAGGTGGGATGCTTGACATACACTTTCTTTCCCACAAAGTACACATCATATCCCTTGTCCTGCAACTAGGAAACTGAGATTAGGTTCATACCAATCCTGGCACATGTAGCACATTTGTAGCGCTAGTGTTGGTTCTTACTTCCATCTGAAAATCTACGGTGCCTCTCCCTACTGGAGTACACTTAGTTATGTTTCCCGTAGTGATCTAGAAGTCCATTTTCTCCTCTTGAAAGCTTGAGAAATATTCCCTTACTCCAATCATATGAGCTGAAGCTCCACTATCAATATACCAAACACCTGTTGAAGTTGATCCTGACAAACACGCAAACTCATCTTCCAACCTGGAAGATAATTATGAGGCTTCTTTATTCTTCATAACTTCTTGTGTTATTCTCCTTTCTTCTGACTTTGTTCTACCAAAAAACTGGTGCAAAATAATTGTGTCCCAATTGAAGATCTTCTCTACAAGGAAACTGCGATGCTCCCTTCTACCTCTGGAAAACTTTGATCTGGAGAATCAAATTTCTTTGTTGACTCACTCAGAGAAATCAATATCACTCAAAACTGCAACCTCCTTGGCCTAAGGACTACGCTGCCTCTGGTATTTCGAACTGCTATCAAGGCAGGATTTCGAACCCCATTCTTCCTTTCTACTCTAAGCTCTCTTGCTCATGATTTGTGCTTTGATACCATGTGAATCCTACTGCAACAATTGACAATATTTCTTCTATTTGTTAAATTACTCAAACAAATTGTTTGCAGTTTTCTACAGAAAACATCAAAATATATACATTGCAGTCTTCACAAATAAAATTCTGCAGAAAATACAAGGAAAATACTAGCACATATATAACCACAGTGACATAATTATTTTTGGACAATTGTCCCCGGAAAAACTCAATGTGGGAAAATCAGTTCAGCAAATGAGCGTTTCTTTTATTAATATTCAAAAATAATTTATGTACAAGACAAAATAGAGGAAGAATCACAGAGAGAATTTTACTGGTGATTTTCTCACAATCCACAACATTTTCTGACTCTGAAGAGGACCTCCTGCCTCTTTCGCTGGCCTTTCTGCATCACCATCTGCATAGTGACGGCGTAGGCCCCGAGTTAATCCTTTTGCGTATCTCCTCTACACTGCCTCCTCCATATTTGTCCTACACTCTTTGACTATGCTGATGCCCTCTCTCTCCCACCTACAACTCACTCTCTGACTTGATTTTCCCTTACCGAACTTCAACCAGTGAGAAAATTGATCTACTTGAGAAACTGAGTATTTTCTCTTGTGTATTCTCCATCTAGCAATCGACTTCTTCTTATAATATTATTTTGGAGCACCAATGGCCAATATTAAAACATAATCGATGGCTAAGATTAACTGGAAATTGATCCATGTCTTCTTCTAGAAGATTCTCACTTGATTTTATTAATACCCTTTAATTAACCAGATTTCCTTAGTTTAGACTTAGGGAACCATTTTAAAAATTTAATTATTTTAATTAAATCATCTCTAGGTGGAATTTTCCCAAACGAATGCATATGTCTTAGCCTCTGTAAAATCTCGAGGCAAGAGCACATCGGATTCTACAAAAATCAATACATCAATCAAACATCTAGAATGTGGATTCAATATCATCTAACTTGAAAAAATTATTGATCATCAAAACTCACATACGCTTTCTTTTTTGCAAGTAAAAATTTTACAAACTTCGTTGATTTAAAGCCAAGCTAGAAATGAACAAAAAAATTGGATGGTAGTGCCAACATACCTTTTGGAAAAATACATATATTGGTGTGTCTACACAAGTCTCACCACCTCCATAAGGAGTTGGCCGTGTACGATTAAAAACAAACCAAAAAATTGGAAGCAAAAGGTTAGAGACCAAAACAACAAACACAGTATTAGACTATTGTTAGTTATCGAAAGCAATATTCTTGAGAACATAGCCACCTCCCCAAAGTTGATCGTAAAGGAGGTCATTGTCTTGATTTTCTAGGGAAAGTTGAAAAGGTTGACAATCGCTCCTTCACTGGCGAAACAAAGCTATTATGTTCTCCTGTAACTCCATTTGTCTGATCGGAAACTACATAATTAATAAGCCTCTGAGGAGGAGATAGAGTATCAACATTCGGATCTGCAGTATAATATTTTTCAAGTAACACCTAGTTAAGTGAAAGAATGCATATGGGGTTTAGAAAACATTTATAGTTTGAGATAAAATTGATGTCATCACTTCAGAATTCCAAGGGGTTGTGTAATAGGGATTGTGAAATAGGTTCCAACTTCCCAATCAACAAACGAAAATAGTAAAATCTTAGTCTATGTACATGGGCCTCATCCCAACAACTTTAATCACCAAGCTGATCTAAGACAATAAAAAAAAACTAGTTTCTCTAGATCTACAAAGTATTCTGACCCATTACATACATGTGCACAACTCTACAGGAAATTTGACCCATAGGCAATCAAAATCTCCACAATAATGAATAATGAAAAATAAATCAAACAGTAGTTGTCGAACTGGCCCATCATGCCACCATCTAGTATCACATTGATGAATATCACCAAAATCATTTCACAAATATGAATCATATGTTTAATTTTGAATCACTTACATGCTACTCAAAATGTGTATAGGAAAATCATTCACAACCTAGTACAGTTAAATGTGATGAAAACTACAAATATTCAGAATGTGAGGATATCACATATGACTTGCCCAGGATAATGGAATATAAAAGGAAAACACACTTCAGAATATCCATTAGCAAAATCATGAATGAGTGATGAAGGTGAGTGGCATAACAAAGTAATTAGATTCCATAAAATTATATGGGCAAGGAACAACTATTGATAAAATAAAATTTAAAAATAAAATATCAAAAGATGTCATTACTTCGACTTCTCACCTACAGCATTTTAGTAATCTAAACCATAAATTTAGTCAATAGAGAGAGCCAATTGTGCATTGTTCAAGTTTGAAATTCTTGATGTCAATAAATACATAATGAACAATATTATGTTTTGTAAACATCTTGTTTTCAAATTTAATAAGATAGTTTTACATAAAGATCAAAGTGACTTAAATATGCTCATGAACTGAACACCTAGAATGGAATACACAAGTGTGTTATAGGCATTCAATATTCAATTTAGAGTAGTTACACACCTAAACTGCTTCAAAATTTCAATTTCCTACTGATGGTGATTCAGATTTACTAATTAAATTTGAAATAACACAAAATAGCATAGTAAATAGCATCTACCATTCTCCCAAAATATTTCACCCACAAAGTTAGCATTCAAGTGCTCAAAATCATGTTTTGAGTCTTTTTTTATATGGATGGAGTTAAATGTTCCACTATAAACTTTATCTCGCTTCACTGAATAATCCAATTCTCATGGAGTCAAACAAGGGATACATTCAATACAAGAATATATCCATTTAAGAATGCCTTTTAATGCTTCAGATGTGAAATTCCAAATATCAAGGTTCTCTTCATTGATTAAGTGAAAAAACAAAAACCTATACAAAGATAAACTTGTATCCAATCATAATTGGTCTACATATTTATGTCTTATTTTTATTATATCTGCTTCTAATATGCCCCAAAGTCAAAAAAAAGTTGACACTAAAAGTAGTATTACCTAGGAAATTATTGATTTTCAATAATATACTAAAAGAACATGGAATGCAAGCAAGAGCAGACCCTCAATGATTCAGACTGATGTCTACATGAAATACATAATATCAATACAGAAGAGCAGACCCTCGATGCTTCGATGACTTGGACGTCTACGTGAAATTCCAAATATCAAGCTTCTCTTCATTAATTGAAGCGAGAAAGGCGAAAAACTACAAACAGAGATGCCTTGTATCCAGCAAGAATTGGTATACATATTTACATATGATTATAATGTTGAGGTTTCATTATACTTGTGAATGGAATGAAAGCAAATGATGTTGATACTGAAAGGTGTATTATCTATGACATTCAAACTAGAGCAAACCATAAATGATAATCTCCAAAGTTGGATAGATTGTAAAGATGTTTTGCACTTCCTGGCAATTCTAGTGAATTTAGAACATCTCTTTCCACTTGAAGAGCAATCGTTACTACAAAATTGGTTCACACCAATGTTGTGAAAAGCGCGAGCAGGATTAAATCAGCGCGGGGAATGAATCGGAAAAAATCGGAAAAAGCGGGAAAAAGCGTTTGATACAAAAATATTCATTTTTTTCATTTTTTTCAATTTTTTTATATCTAAACCATCTACAACATAAAATAAATACAATATGATAAAAATAATAATATATAAGATGTTTAATATCATTTCTAGCACTAAAATCACACATAACATTGAATCATGTCCTGAATAGTAAGTCCTGACTCCTGAGTCCCAACTTAGCCTCAAAATATCAACAAAAAATATGATAATGTATCTCATCATGTCATAATGTCATATACAATAAAATGAGGTCTAATCCTATTGATTACTCTGCCCCTCTTGTGAGAAAATGCCACAGCTTTCCCTTTCCCTCTAGATGTAAATGTTGGTGCCAGTGCTGGTGGAGATGGCAATGGAGTTTGATGTGCTCTAGAAGCTGAAGAACTAGAAGTAGGAGCTATAGGAGGTAGACCACGTCCTCTACTGGTGGCAGGGGTAGCCCGAGCAAGTGGTGTCACCTGGAAACATTACAATCTCCCAATCCTGAAATCCTGAAAAACTAATAAGTCTGCTGGATTTTAAATGAAATCTAAAATTCTACTTTCTCCATATGAAATCCAATGAGGCTGGAACCACTCTCAAACATCCTGAGTCATTTCATGGTAATGTTAAAAATTTAAGTAAAAGGATGAAAATGAAGATTAAGGAGAATGTCACTTTTACTTTAAGAATTTAACATTACCATGAATAGCATATCCATACTAGGGCCTAGAATTGATCATTAAGCTGCCCCACTCAAAAATTATTTGTTTCTTTCAAAAAAAATTGCATGAAAAAACCCAAATGACCAAATGAAAAACCAAAAAAAAAATTATAAAATTGTGCTGTCCTGGCAACCCAACGCTTTTTTCGGAAAAATCGGCAAAAAAATATAGCCGCTTTTTTCGCATAAAACGCGCGATTAAATCAGCGCGGGAAAAAAGCACGATTTAATCGCGCTTTTCACAACACTGGTTCAAACTACTGAATTAGTCCAAACTCTCCCCCACAAAACGAATCATTAAAGAATAGCATCTTCTAATTTGAAATTACATGTTTGTCAATGATCCATTGCATAGTCATAAAACATGTTTAAAAAAAAATTGAAAAAACATGGACATCAAAGTACAGCGAAGATACAGTAGTTATAGAAAACCTAAAACCATGCAAACACTACGGTGGCATACATGTAAGGAAAAATGCAAAGTAACTAAGATAATTGAAAAAAGAAAGGCAGTATTCAGGTCAGGGATTTCATTCATAGAAGACTTGAAAAGATCTCAACTTTTTTGGCAAAAAATTTGGACTTACCTCCTTCATAATCATATCTTTGAGTTGGGAGTACTCCTATGACATATATTAGTCTGGCACCAAATGTAATACAGAAAATATTTTTTTTGAAACTCAGGAGTATTTTGTAACTATGAACCACTATTTGAAAACCTCTAGCTATTTATATAACATAATATACTCGTAAGTGTCAATTCTAGAGAGATGCTTGAAAATGCAGTCACAATAAGATGCAGTTTCAATATATGTTTCAGTAAAACAAGCATACTACCTTAGATAACACAAAAATATGTTATCTAAAAACCGAAGAAACCAAAAACACAAATGGTGAAATAGAAACAAAAAGTGCGGCGAGATAGAAAGATACAATGCAACCATGTGCGAACGTATAATATTAATTACCTGATGAAACCTCGGTTCTCTAAGGGATTGTAGTATGGGCACCATAATGCATTGCAATGGCATCAAGAGAGGGCACTGGATCTGCGAATAGACCTAAACGATTGATTTCTGCCGAAAGAATGGGTTTTGCTACAATCAAGGAATTGTACATGAGGAGCCTTTGCCCCATGCCATGGAGTCATGTATTTTTTCCTCTAAACTATTCAGATATCGTTTTAACTCTCTTGGAAGATTTTCCTCATGCCTTACAAAACCCTCTATTACCTTACTCAAATTAAATGCAACTATCCCAGATCGCTCAAGAACTGCAGGAAACATCATTGTAATTGCCTTATGAGTTTCTAAAACAAGTTTTGAAAAGCAAGCAAGCATGCACCTATGGAACCTTTCATTGTTCAATAGAGAAGTCAAGTTTTGGCTTCGCAATATGTTTAACTATGCTGTGCATATGGCAGCCAAAACCATGTAATACAACTTTAATGCTTCCATCCTATGTTGTTCTTCCCATATGCTATCCATCAAGGATGCACTCTCGAGACTTCCAGCAATACATCTTTCCCCAGGTGAACTACTAGGAAAAATTGTTTCTCGTATTATTCTTGCGCAGTGACTTACATTTGCTATAACATCCCTGTCACATGATGAAAGAAAATGCCCAAGCTCTGAAGAAGGTTTTGGAGGAAGTGGAGTTATAACAGTTCGAAGCCACTTTGCAGTTGTCATTGTTGTGCTCACTAGTGTAGGGGTAGCATCTTAATACTCACATTGGCATAGCTCTCTTTCAAAGGGGATGCAATGGGAGAGCCTCGTGGAGATGGTGGATTTGTTATTGTCTTTGTAGGTGAGGAAATACTATCAAATTTTCTCTGCGGAGTTTGAAATCAATATGTGATTATTTTTATCAGACAGTTGACTACGTACAAACTATAGAATTCCTGAAATAGTAAATATATGCCATTTAAAGAATTTAAAATTCATATTTCAAAGTTTCCCTGCAAGGAAACAAGTACAGACCATGTTCACAGCATGCTAAAACAAAACTATTTAAAAATCCATGTACAAATCTTGTGGTGTGGGCGGACCTACCTATGGTTTTGTGCATGGGTTTCACACATGATTTTGAGCATGATGGTTTTATACCCATGGTATTTTGTAGATCCAATCAAGGGAACTATGGTTACGTTCTAATTCAGGGTTAATGCATTGGGGTTTATGTTGGAAATATTACTGGAGGGGTGAATCAGTATTATCATATCAATAATGTTTCATTTCCTAAACAGATTTATATACACTATTATGTGAAGTGAACTAGCGTGTACACGCTACTGTGATTAATGAAACCAGCGTATACCCATAGAACTTGTGATTTATTTAATTTATCATGTGTTGATCTTTAACCAATGCATCAGTAACTTGTTAAATAGTGAAGTAAAAATAGAATAAACCATCACACATAAGCAACACACATGAACACCAAGATTTAAGGTGGAAACCCAATGTGGGTGAAAACCACATGTTGTTGTCATCCCTGTCTTCTTTTAATAATAAGAAAATATGTTTACAATTTTGTATTGGTGCAGACTCATACTAATAGGCAGGCACCCACCTATAGAAGGCTACAACCTTCTCTCATTTTCCAGCTTCCACTGGAAGGGAGCTACAACCCCCTAGCTCTTTTACTAGCCAATGTGTTTACTAGTATGTAGGTGTCGGCCTACAGAAGGCTACGACCTTCTCTCTTCTTCCAAGGACCACGTTTCATAAATTTTCAGACTGGATGCTCCTGGCACACAACAATATACATGAAGGCCTCGTTTCATCAAATTTTCATACTAGACCCATCAAACTGCATCAACCAACAATCAGTTAGTATGAACAATTAGATCACTTTCACCAGAACACTGTGTTGAACCTAGAAACCTACATCATCATTCAGAACCAGCTGCAACATCAAAAATCATGCATCAGAATGTATACGCTACGTTACTGAACCCAACTTGCGTGTATATGCTACTTTCTCTAATCAAACATGCGTATACCTTCAAAACTACTGAAACATAAAAATTTTGAATCAATTATGAACAGATCAGCAATATACTGAACATCTACTATCAATTTACAGAGCCTTACACAGGAAGTAGTAGATATCACCCTTCTCCCTTACACAATCAATCAATCAGATATCAAAATCCCATGCATTCAATTTTACATTCAGATCTAAGAAGACTTCATTGACAAACAGCAGTAAAACAATAGTACTAATTAAATAGATCAGTCATCTCTAAACAACATGCTTTTATTTTGCATACGCTACCTGGAAGAGTCGAACCGGCGTGTATACACAACTTCACCAAAGCAAACCAGTGTACAGATCTGCAAATATTAATTCATAAATTCGTTGCTATTCCGGACTTCAAAAAAACCCAGATCATGACATTCAAAGAATAAAACAGGGGTACACAATTATATCTGGCACAACCAATATCAGATCATTTAATGATAATTCATTTCAGGGCTCATGACCCAGATCCAACATTGAATTCAAGGTGCACAAAATATTTCAGATCAAATCACCAACATTATATCCCCTGCAACATAAAATATACTTCAAATACAAGTATTCCTTAGAAACCATTTTCACTTGCACACCTTGGCCTTATGATCTTCTCCTCCCTATATAGTTTTAGGCATTTCTCAATACCTCGGACCAAAACCACTTAGGACCCGTGGTATTCTTGGGGGGGATCAAATAGTCATTATTGTGCTCAATATTGTGGAATAATACCATGGTATTGACCCCTGGTATTCTCTATTGAAATTCCTTTATTTTCCAACCTGTACATGTTTTTCCTCTTGCGAGAGTGCATGTATACGTGTATGCCCTTTTTGTTTTGTGTACCTATGTGTATACACTTTTTTGACTAAGTGGACCTGCATATACATATTAAACTACTTTTAACCATCCTTTACCTTCTACTTCTTCATTCTGATTAGTAGACTTTAGTTCCATCTTGTTGTTCTTCTGTACCAATGCCCTGTTACCTCTGAATGGATCGCTTACACTGTGGGTTGCCTTTCATCAAAATTGAACTGACCTGTGAGTGAGTTGCCATCAAGGACAATACTTGTATCGCAATGCCAACAGTTTATAAATTCTTCGGTATATATATATATATATATATATATATATATATATATATATATTATAACATTGAATGGAACAAAATGAAAACTCAATATGGTAATCCTGGTTTTGGGATCTAGGGGAAAATATCTATGTATTTGTTTTGTCTTTCTTGCCATTGTATATTTCCTATTTTTGAAGAATGCGTTTGCAGGTAATTTTTGTACAAATTTAAAACCTACAATTGGTATCAGAGATTTTTCATCATCAAGGGGACGCCTTTGTTGCTGAGGGGTTTCACTTGGGCCTGTGGTAGACCCTATTCACTAGGATATCTACGGGATCAATTCTTGTAGTGAAAGAAGATGGAAAACAGTGGAAAGATAGAGATCGAGAAATTTGATGGTTAGAGTTTTGAGTTTTGGAAGCTCAAGATGGAGGATCTTTAAGTGGATAAAGATCAGTGCATTGCATTAGATCCTGGTACTAAACCAATGACACTATCAGCATAAGACTGGGCGAGGTTGGATTGGAAGGAAAAGAGCACAATACGATTGTGTATCTCAGATTCAATATTGTTGAATGTATCAAGGGACTCTATGGTGAAGGATTTGTTGGTCAAGTTAGGGACTTTGTACCAATCTAAGTCTCTGATGAACAAATTGTTCCTACAAAAAAAGTTGTATAACCTGAGTATGAACGATGGAGACTTGGTGACAGAGCATCTAAATGCCTTTAATATTGTGGTAAGTTAGTTGCTATATGTTTATATAAAAATTTCAAATGAAGATAATTGCATCAGTTTGTTGTGTTCTCTAACAGATTCGTGGGATAGTCTGGTTGTTGCAATAGGTAGTAACACAACAACCTTGAAGTTTGATGAAATAGTCTCATCCTTTTTATCGGAGGAAATGAGACAGAAAAATATGAAGAGCCATAATGGAGATTCCTTGTCTGTACGAGGATGGTCCCAGAACATAAACAAAAATAATTCCTCGAGTGGGAGATCTAAATCTCCAAGAAAACCTGTAAAGGTATGTTGGAAATGTGGAAAGGAAGGGCACTACATAAATGATTGTAGATCTAAAGCTCCCGAGAAAGGAAAGGGATCTGATGATGCTCCTTCTGCATAGGCGAAAACCACCTCAGATGAAGTTGGGATGTGTACTTGGCTTCTTCTTCAAGTACATATGTAGATCACAAGGCGTGGTTGATTGACTCAGGTGCATCCTTTCACTTCACTCCGCATAGAGAGTGGTTCTACGAGTATGAGAAATATAATGGTGGTGATGTCTTCTTAGGGGATGACAAGAAGGCTAGAATCATCGGACATGGAAAATTCAAGTTGAAGTTGCAAGGTGTAAGGATGAGAATGCTTTCGGGTGTTCTTCATATACCTGCATTAGCCATAAATCTGATTTTTGTAAGCGAGATGGATGATGCAGGTGTAAAAACATTGTTCGAGAAAGATACTTGCAAGATGGTTCAGGGAGCACTGGTATTGATGTAGGGAGTTCAGATTGGAACTCTATACAAGCTTCTGGGTAGTAATTTTATTGATGGTTGCGACAGTTCTGTGGTTCCTGAAATTGGAGTAGAAAATCTAGTGTTTTTTTGAGAAAAGATCATGCTATGGCATCAAATGCTTGGAAATATTAGAGAGAAGGGCCTTCGAATACTTCATGGTAATGGTATGGTAGAAGGTATGTCTAATTTTTCTCTGGATTTCAATTTCTATGAACATTGTGTATATGGGAAGCAGAATCATGTGAGTTTCCCCTCTGGTGCTAAGAGGGTGAAAGGGATATTAGAGCTTCTGCACAATGATGTGTTTGGACCTATGTTGGTTCCATCACTGGGTAAGTCTGTGTACTATGTATCATGGATATATTTTCTCAGGAAGAAATCTGAAGTCTTTGACAAGGTTAAATAATGTAAGTCTCTGATGGAAAGCCAGACATAGAAGAAGATAAATGTGTTGAGGACAGATAATGGTGGAGAGTTATGCAAGAAGGAAATTGAAGAGTTATGTAAGAATTGTGGTATAGCACGACATAAGACTCCTCCATACACACCTCAAAAAAATGGAGTTGAAAAAATAATGAATAATACGTCGATGGAAAAGGAAAGAAACATGCTCGGTGGTGTCAGTTTAGAACAAGAATTTTGGGCAAAGGAAGTGGAAACTGCATGTTACCTGGTTAATAGATCACCTTCATCAGCGTTGGAAGAGAAGTCTCCACATGAGGTATGGACTACTAAGAAACCCTCTCTTTCACATCTGAGGGTATTTGGTTGTGATGCATATGTACATGTTCCAAAGGACAAAATAACCAAGTTGGATAGTAAATCTAAAAGGTGCATCTTTAGTGGGTATAAGGATTGTTTAAAAGGTTATAAGCTTTGGAACCCAGAAACAATGAAGGTTGTGTATAGCTGAGATGTGGTGTTTAGAGAGGTGAAATATGTTATTAAACATGAATTCCTACCAAAGGAACTGATCTAAAAATGGAGGTGGTGTTTTTTTCCTCTTCTCCAAAATCAGACAAACAAATAAACAAGGATCGTTCTGATGCTTTGCAAGGTAAAATGGGTCTTGTCACAAAACAAGTTTTTCCAATGTCTCTTAACGTCATGAGTTAGACTTCACATGTAAACTTATCATAAGCAACATAATAGCACATAACTCATACATGCATAATGAAGAGCATAACAAAATATTTGTTGACGAAATTCACCCCTCCTAGGCTACATCTCTGCACCTGTCAACATAGCTAGACCGCTCCATATATTCAGTATAAAAGGGAGTACATAAAATTTTGTTGATGAAAACATATGGCTATTATGCCTACAAGGTAATGTTCTCCTGCAAATAACTCTCACATAAAGCAGCAATACATGGAAAATCTTACAAAGATCCTATGCTCCAATAGAAATGAGTTAAAATGAGCATGTGAGCACTTCAATTCCACATCTAAGAGAATAAACAAAACTTCCCTCAACATGACATAATGAGAAAAGTAAACCTAAGTTGAACCCTACAAGTAACAGTTGTTGTAGTAGACTTCTAAAGGTGATAAAACCCCTACAAGGCCTTCTCCATGCTCAAACACATTCTAGAATTGCTTCAAAAACCTTATTGATCCATACACCATTGGTCTTCAACCTGCAAAACGGATCCTTAGATGTGCTCAAATCAAAAATTAGAGGTCACCATTGAATCCAGAATATCTGAAATCCTCTAGGTAGACTCTTCTTGGGCTCAATTTGGTCAAAAACTCAAAAATATATTTCTCTTCAAGCTCTCCCATGAGTTTTACTGTTAATTGTCCTACTAATCATACCAACAATCTAACTGTCCAACAAATCCACCCTATTTTTCGCTAACAAAGTGACATTTTTGCCCTCCACCAGTGCATTTTGTAGGAAACTTAAATTTGTCAATAACCCCTTAATACCGAAAAATACGGTCATATAGGCCACATAAGGCCATGGGTTGGGCCTTAACGCCCATCCTCACCGACCTATCCCTTAAACATCAGGCGTTTGGTCACATCGGGTGCTAGGGGTCAAGGGCTGGGCTAACTACCCACCCTTCCCGTTGTGCCCCTTAAATCTCTGTGCTCCAATCACATTGGGGTCCAAAGGACCTAGGACTGGCACTCGAATCTCATGCCTGACAGTTTAGCACTGCCCACAGTTCCGATGTTAGCCATAAGACCTAGGCTAGGGCTAACCCTTAGTCCCCCTCTGCATCTGGCTTCATTCTGATGGTGGTGGTCTTGCGGTATACCATGGGACCTCATCCTGGAGCCTTACCCCAAGCCCCTTTCTATGAGCATTAATCTCTGCCTCTATCGTGGTTATGTGCCCAGTGTTATGACCTTGGACCGGGGCTAGGCTCTGAGCCCTCAGCTCCTCCACCTACGGTTCCATGGATGCAAGGTGACTGGGGGCCAGCGGCTTAGCCCCGACCCCATTCCCCAATGGATCAATTAACAACTTCAAATAGCAATTGAGGACTATAGTGGTTAAGTCCCATCGACAGCGCGTTGGTAAAATGTTACATTAATTGGCAAGAGGTCTCATGTTTGAACCCCATGGAGGCCAATTCAGCCCTTAACAAAAATTTAGTCAATCCTGGGGTGCCACGTGGCAGCGCTTTGATTAGGCCATGTGGCACCCTTTCATAGGTCCACATAAAATATAACACATCCAATCGAATTTTGACCAACTACCAACGAACCAGAGGATGCCAAGTGTCAACAAATGGTTAGCCCATGCCTACACAGTCACTTTGTTGAATCAACTGTACAGTCACCCAATCAGCTGCCTAGTCAACGGACCTGCTAAAATTTTAACTATTGGGCCAAATGGTCAGCACGCGATATATTGAGCATACAGTGTCGGATTGAGGTGAAACGAATGTCATTGGATTCAGAACGATGAGCACTTCGAGTTGGCGCCAGTTTCAATACTTCTGGTCACTTTCATTTGTGAGCTAAAATTTGATCACCTGATTAGGAAGAGAAGATAGAGTTTGAGCTAAATGAGGAAGAATCAGACTCTATAGCAAAAGAAGAATCAAAATATGAAGAACCACAAACTCCAGTTGTGAGAAGATCAGTTCAAGAAAGAAGGCAGCCAAAAAGGTATAGTCCATTTTCTTTCTATTCAAATGTTGCTTTATCTATTACTGATGATGATCCTAGAACTGTAGGGAAGGCAATAGATTCATAGGATTGAAAACTTTGGAAAGAGGCCATGGTTGATGAAATGGAATCTTTGGACAAAAAAATTTGGGTGTGTGTTATATTCTTTCCACGACTAGCCCCACACGGAAAGCGGTGCTTTAGAGGGGGGCAGCATCTCCCCCTTCGTTGCACTGGACGTAGCAGGGGATTGATAGCGCCCCCTTCATTGTGCGGGCCGTAGCGGGGGGGGGCACAGGGGGGCAGAAGCCCCCCCTTCGTTTCATCGGGCGCAGCGGGGGGAGCGGCAACACCCCCCCCCTGTCAGGGGGTTTGAGGAGAGCAGTAGCCCCTTTCCCCCGCCCCTCTACAGGGTCAAAGGCATCGCCCCAAGAAAAAAAAATTGGACCCTATATTTGGTAGGCGGACCTACCTATGGTTTTGGGCATGATGATTTTTTTCCCATGGTATTTTGTAGATTCGGTCAAGGAAACTACGGCTATATTTTAATCCCAGGTTAATGGATTAGGGTTTAAGAATGCTTCAGCATGTATATATATGTATTGTAACATTGAAAGGAATATAATAAAAAATCAATCTGGTAGTCTTGGTTTTGGGATCCAGGGGAAATCTCTGTGTATTTGTTTTATATTCTCGCCATTTTTTATTTTTTGGTTATTTTTAGAATTATTATGCAGGTAATTTTTGTACATGGTTAAAACCTACAAAAATGAGGCTTGGGATCTAGTGGAGTTTCCGACTGGAAGCAAACCCATTGGAAGAAAATAGGTGTTTAAGAAGAAGATGAATTCAGAAGGAAAGGTGGAGAAATAAAAAGCTCGTTTGGTAGCAAAAGGTTATTTCCAGGTGCCGAGAATTGATTTTGATGATATTTTTTCTATTGTTGCCAAGGTAGCTTCTATTAGATTACTTTTCTCTGTTGTTGTTGCTTTTAATTTTGAGGTAGAAAAAATAGATGTGAAGACAGTATTTCTTCACGGGGATCTCGAAGAAGAGATCTACATGAAGCAACCTGAAGGCTTTGCTGTGAAGGGAAAGAAACAACTAGTATGCAACTTAAAAAAGTCTTTGCATGGGTTAAAACAATCACCAAGGATGTGGTATCAGAAATTTGATACATTTATACAGGAACTTGGCTTCGCCATAAGCAAAGCGGATCATTGTGTGTATTTTAAATTAACTAGTGACCGTGTTATTTATCTGGTCTTGTATGTGGATGATATGTTGCTGATTGGAAATGACAAAGAAATTATCCCGGATCTAAAGACCCAATTTTCCTCCAAATTCGATATGAAGGATCTTTGTGTTGAATACTATATTTTGGGCATGGAAATTAAACGAGATCGAGCAAAGAGGAAGCTCTGGTTAAACCAGAGGAAGTATGTCGAGACAATACTGCAAAGGTTTAATATGTAAGATAGTAAACTAGTTAAGGTTCCTATTCATGTAGGTATAAAGTTATCTGTTTAACAATGTCCCAAAGCACAAGAAGAGGAAGAGGACATGTCTCATGTTCCATACGCAAGTGCAGTGGGTAGCATGATGTATACAATGGTCTGTACTATACTAGACATTACACATGCAATGGGAGTATTGAGCAAGTTTATGTCAAAACCAAGGAAGGAGCATTGGACAGCAGTGAAGCAGGTTTTCAGGTATTTGCATGGCACTAGTGATTATGTTATGTTTGGGTTGGAGATTTGGATCAGAGAAGATTGACAAGTGGGTATGTGTTTAACCTATTTGTAGGTGCAATCAGTTGGATGAGAAAGAGACAGTATGTAGTAGCACTTTCAACTACAGAGGTAGAATACATGGCAGCCACTCATGCAGGAAAGGAAGCAGTGTGGTTGCAAATATTGTGTTCAAGCATGGGGTTAATACAGCGAGCTATAAGGATAGACTGTGATAGCCAAAGAGGAATTTTTTTGGCAAATATCCCTGCTTATCATTTAAAGACAAAGCACATTGATGTTCAATCTCACCTTGTGAGGGATATGGTTGAGGACAAAAAGGTGTTGTTGGTAAAGGTGTACACTTTGAAGAATGTTGTAGATGCATTGACGAAGTCTGTGAGCAATGAGAAGTTTTCTTGGTGTAGAGAAACAATAGGCGTTACAGGGCTAGACCAATGACTAAGCTCTCTTGTGACTCCCTGTGTGGAAAAGAAAACAAAAGGGAGAATGTTGGGTGTGTGTTATATTATTTCCACAACTAGTTGCACGTGTGTGTGTGGGGGGGGTGGGGTGATAGCTCACGCTGCTCGTTGCGCAGGGCGGGCACAGGGGGCTCACAGGGGGGCGCAACTCCCCCTATCGAGGGGTTTCGGGGGGCGGTAGCCCCCTTATACGGGGTCTAGGGCAGCGCCCCAAGAAAAATAATTTGGACCCTATATTAGATGGGCGGACCTACCTATGTTTTTGTGCATGGGTTTGGGCATGATGGTTTTATTCCCGTGGTATTTTGTACATCCGGTCAAGGGAACTACGATTATGTTCTAATCCAGGGTTAGTGGATTGGGATTTATGAATGCTTCGGCATGTATATATGTATTGTAACATTGAAAGGAACATAATGAAAAATCAATTTGGTGGTCCCGGTTTTGGGATCCAAGGAAAAATATGTGTTTATTTATTTTGTGTTTCTCGCCATTGTATATTTTCTATTTTTGAAGAATTCGTTTGCAAGTAATTTTTGTACAAGGTTAAAAGCTACAAGATTTTTTCCATCTCTTCTCTCCCATATGGTGATTGCTACTCAAATTCACCTCTTTTTACACTACTGTGCAAATAATATTCTCCAACATTTTGAATTATTATCTACCAAGTTTCCTAAATCCATGCCTAGTAAGTTTTTCTTCTTGACATCCTTCTTATGGTTCTTTGGATTCAACTCTAGATGTATCTTCCAACACTTATTTTTAGTGTGACCATCAATATTACAATGGTTATAGTGATTGTTTGGAACCTTGCATTGATTTGTAGTGGATGAATTTTTCTTATTTTTCTCATTTCTACTTCTTCCCCTCCTTGGAAGCATCTGTGTGGTTTTCTATTTAGAAACAATTGGTTATCCTTTCTTATGGTCTATGTTCTCCAATTATTGCTTGCACACGACCTCATCAACAATCCTACATTTAAATAGAATTACTTGCTTCCATAGATGGTATGTAGACCCCTCTGATACTTGAGGAGTATGTCTTGGTTCTTAAGAGATATACCCAACATAATCATCATTTTCTTGAAGTATATGGTGTACACTTGCACACTCCACCCTTGCCTCTACTTGAAGTGATGCCAATAAATGCATTGGTCATCTACATAACTCATATGGTAGAACTGGGGCTAAGTTGATGAAGGTTCTAATGTCCTCCTACTTAGTCACTAGTGGATCACCCTCCAACCTAAATGTCTTTGTGTGGCTTTCCAACTAGGTTAAGGCATAGCACCCTAGTTTCAATCAAGCAAATGAAATTTCATGTTCCTATCTCAGCGTAGTATTTGAGCTTGGTGTCTACTTTAAATTTGCTTCCTTTTTAAAAAAAGTTATGAACGATTGATAGCATTGGAATGTGGTTGTTCTTTCTTAAGCTCTTTTTCCAACTCCTTTTCTAGGTCTTCAATATCTCATGATTTCTCATGCAATACATCCCCAAAAGGTCTAAACTTTTTCACTATAGCCACCATGAGGAGGGCCATCTTGTGAGAGATATCAATGACTTTTTCTTCTAACCTCGCTTTTCTCTTTTGCCATCCCAAGAGATTCTTTGACTAGAGTCATCCATCATGTCTAGGGCTCTCCAACTTTCTTAAGCCAAATCCTAGATCCTGTAACTTGCCACAAAAACCCCAAATAAAATTGCTCTAATACCAATATGATTTGTACATTGTAGTGAATATTCCACTAGAATAGTTTTTCACAATAGATATTGTAATATGATGAAATATTTTACTATGCAATTCATTTCCCAGATCTGAAATGTATTGCCACTAGATTAATGCTTTAATTTATAGAAAACTAAAATCTAAAAAATAAAGAACAAAAAATTCAACACTTCATCCACACAAATGAATACAAAATGGAACTTGGGAAACCTAATACGAGAGAAAAATTGGTTAGAAGGTGAGGCTTTTGCTCTACTATATTTTTAGTTATGAAAATGCAAGTACAAAGAAAGGGGCACTTGATATGGAGTTGACATTGTAGGAATGATTGATAGAAAATCTTTTTTATTCTCTATTAGGCTCTCAAATCCCACTCCTAATATGATTTCTACATTGCAATGAACATTCCATTAGAATAGTTTTTCAAAATAGAACTTAGGATATGATGAAATATTTTACCATGCAATTAGTTTCCTAGATCTCTAATGTATTATCACTAGCTTAATGCTTAAATATATAGAAATAACTAAAATCTAAAAATGAAAAAACAAGAAAATAAATATATCATCCACACAAACGAACAAAAATTTTAATTTGGGAAACTTGATTCGAGAGAAAACTAGCTAGAAGGTGAGGCTTATGCTCTACTATCTTTTCTTCAATTATGAAAATGCAAGTACAAAGAAAGGGGCACTCACAATGGAGTTGACATCGTGACCTAGATGATTGATACAAAATTGTTTGCCTTCTCTATTAGGCTCTCAAATCCCACTCCTAAATGCTTTCTCAACTTTGGAATAAGTACAATGCCAAAAGAATGGAATCTCTTCTCTTCATAGTGACCTAGTATTTAGAATAGCCTAATAGTTGTTTACGATTAGGGTTAAGGGATTTGCATACCTCATCTGTCAATGTTATGATTTTGTAACTTTTAGAATCTTTTTGAAATTCCACACGTGACAAGCCCCACATGTGTGAGTAATGAGGACTAACATGGCATCCACTCAATACCATTACAATCAACAAGGTAAGTCAACTTGCAAGAAGCATAACTTTCACATATAAAATATGATTAAGATGATTTTTGAATCATTTGAAAGCTCTCAATGTGTAGAATAATGTCAAGGAGACGAAAGATGTGCTTGGAAAGTTTTGACTCAAAAAGTGTCATCGAATGCCCAAAACTAACTCTAGAAGGTTCCAAACCTCGAATCTCTAAACTGAGACTTCCCACTAAAATGGCCCTTAAAGCCAATTCTTTGAATTTTCCACCCAAAAAAAAACAAGATAAATGAAAATTTTATAATAATCTATTCTCGATTAAACAACCTTATTCACATATATGATGCACATCTCCTTCGTGCTTTAGTCTTCAAGCATTAATTCTTCCTAAGTTCATGCTTCTATAACTACCCTTGTAATTCCCACATTACATTTGCTTTTCATCTTTGCTCCCTCTATTGTCTTTTGTCCCTAGCAACATTCTTTTTATATAATTGGCCTTAGAAGGCCAACCAACAATATGATTGATTTCATCTTCCATGGCTTTGGCTTTTGAACATTTAATTCAAACTTCACAAAACTATTCTTTTGGTTAAAAAATTCTATAGAAAATGATAAGTTTAACTCTCGCTGCCCGCTCCTCGCTCTGCAAGCTAGGGATTTGGGAGTTACAGCGCCGCCCAGGCTGCTGCGCCCCTGCGCACAGCCTCGCCCCCCCTCGCAGCCAGATGGAGACCCCCGAGAGCTCTGCCCCCCCAGCTGATCCGCCTCCTGAAGTCACTGCTTTCAGAAAGTTGATTGCAACCGGGACAAATCGCCCTCCTTCTGCAACTCAGCAGAAATTCATCAAAAGAATGGATACGATTCCCTCTGTTGCCCTGCCAGAGGAGGACACCTGCAAAGCGGCATTGAATTTGGCAGAAAGAGGCCTCATAGGCCAGTTCACAGGCTTATGGCCCTCCCCCAAATCCGTGGAGGAATGGACTCAAAGAAACTGGAAACCTCTGATAAAAGACGGAGTGAAGAGTTATTTTGTGGGCAAAGGGTACTTCGTTTTTGTATTTGAAGACACGGAAGACAGAAGCTTAATATTCAGAAACGGCCCCTACTTCATGGGGCCGCAGGGACTGTATTTAAATAAATGGAATCCAGACTTTGATCCCTCCCAAGACGTCCCATCTGCTGTGCCGGTGTGGGTAAGGCTCCCTCATCTGCCCCTTCATTGCTGGAATCAAAAATCGTTCCAGACCATCGGGAACGCATTAGGCAAATATATAGATCAGGCTGTAAGAAGAGACCAATATTCTTGTGCTCGTATCTGTGTCGAAGTGGACCTTGAGGAAGGATTGCCTGAAGCGATCAAGCTATCGGTGGCAGGGTGGACGCACATCCAAGAGCTTGACTATGAACAGCTCCCCTTTAAATGCAGACATTGTCATGGTTACGGTCACTTTGCTAAGCATTGTAAGAAGAAAGCAGAGGAGCAGTCTGAAAAACAGATTGGAGATCAATGGACCCTAGTCCAGAGAACAGCCCAAGCAAAGAAAGATGCAGGAAAAAGCGCAGCAACAGGAGCCAGGAACACCACCATCCCAACACAGGAAGCGGGAGAAAATGCAAAAGGAACCGAGGATGCTCAGACCGATCCACCGAACAAAGACCAGGAAAAAGAGAATCACGTGGAAACCCCTCCTGCAAGCAAAGAGGGAGGGGTCGACATCCAGACCGAAGCCACCCAAGGCAGCCCCTCTAACCCCACCTATGCAGAAATCATAAAGAAAAAGACAGTCGAATGCTCTGAGTCCTCAGAGGAAGAATTCTTTGAGCGACCATTAAAAAGACCCGGAAGGAAATCCCGCAAGGAAAAAAGAGAAGAAGAAGCAGAAAGGCTCAAAACTCAAGGGAGCCAGTCCACAATAGAAATGACAATCGGAAGAAATAGCAGGCCCAGGTCATCCAAGGGTGGCTCCACCCCGCTCATAGGTAAATAATGAAGCTAGTCTCTTGGAATTGCAGAGGACTGGGGAACCCCGCAAAAATAGAAGCAGTAAAGGACCTTTTAAAGTCGGAACCTGCAGACATCCTCTTGCTCCAAGAGACAAAGATAGCAGGACAAGCCCTGCTAGAAACCAGCAAGTCAAAATGGAAGAAAAGCTCAGGCATAGCTGTCAGCGCTCGGGGCTCCTCGGGAGGACTGGAAACTCTTTGGAACAAAGATCAATTCCAGTTGATCAACACTCATGAGACCCTGCATTGGATATACACAGAAATAACCCACACTTCAAGTAAGTTATCTATCTCTCTTGTCAATCTATATGTACCTGTCAATTACTCCGAAAAAAGAGACTGTTGGCACTCTCTGGCAGAGTTTCTTGAGCAGGAAACCCCCAACAACATCATTCTCGCTGGGGATCTCAACATTGTTTTGAAAGCCAAAGAAAAAAGAGGAGGTACCAATTCCAAGGACCCTATGGTGGGAGTAGTGGAGGAGCTTGCTCAGCATTGGGATCTGCAAGATTTCAACCCAATTCAAGGATTATTCACCTGGTCAAACAACAGAACTGGAACAGATCATATTTCAGCTCGATTGGACCGATTTCTTGTGCAAACCTCTCTCCTCATGAATAAGAAAATCATAACAACAAAAATTTTGCCCAAGTTGTCCTCTGACCACAAGCCAATACAGCTCTGTATAGAAGATGAAGAGGATTTGGGTCCCATTCCATTTCGTTTTTCTCCTCAATGGATCGAAAGGGAGGGCTTTTTTGAGACGGTGAAAGCATCTTGGGCCACCTCCATTTCAGGTTCTCCAAGCTTCGTATGGGAGCAAAAACTGAAACTCACCAAAAAAGCTTTGAAGGATTGGATCAAGAAACCAGCTCCCAATCCCATCTCCCTAAGAGTCGCAGCAGTCCAGGCTTTGCACTCCCTACAAAACGACATGGAAAGCAAAAATATTAACGAAGATCTCCTGGACAAGGAAACAAAAGCGCAGAGAGCAGCCTACCAATCTTTTAGAAAAGAGGAAGAATACTGGAGATTAAAGTCTAGAAGCCTGTGGCTAAAAGCCGGGGATCGCAATACCTCTTTCTTCCACCGACAGTACCGGGCCAGACTGTCAAGGAATTATATAGCAGAAATAAAGACTTCGACGGGCCAAATCTGCAAGGGCTCTCAACAAGTCAAAGAAGCAGCAGAAATACACTTCCAAAATCTCTACAACCCGGATGCTCAAGGTGAAGAAGCGGATGAAACAGATTTCCTCAACCACATCCCTTCCTTAATCTCTCCGGAGGACAACTCAGATCTATGCAAACCTGTTTCAGAGGAAGAAATAATCAAAGTTATTTGGTCTATGGAATCCGACAAGGCCCCCGGGCCGGACGGATTCACCATTCATTTCTACAAAGTATGCTGGGATATCATAAAATATGATCTGCAAAAGATGATAAGGGGATTCATGACAAAAGCTAAAGTAGGTGGCAGCACCAACTCAACCTACTTAGCTCTGATTCCCAAAGACTCTAACCCGGAAACTTTTGCCAGATTCAGGCCAATTTCGTTATGCAATGCCTCCTATAAGATCTTGGCAAAGCTGTTGGCCAACAGAATAAAGCCCTTGCTTCCCAGAATTATCTCTAACTCCCAAGGAGGCTTTGTGGAAGGTAGACACATACTGGACAACGTCATCCAAGTGCAGGAGACCATACACTCAAGCAAGCAGAGAAAAGAGAAAGGTATGCTCATAAAGTTAGATATGGCGAATGCGTTTGACAGAGTGAACAGAACATTCCTCAGCAAAGTTTTGCTCTCCTTTGGCTTTTCCACTCAGTTTGTTAACCTCATAAAAGCCTGCATGAACAACCCATGGATAGCTCCCCTCATAAATGGCAGGCCTGCTAACTTCTTCAAAGCCAAGAGAGGCATCAGGCAGGGATGCCCGCTCTCCCCCTATCTTTATATCATATTGGCTGAAACATTAAGTCGAAAACTTGAAGCTGAAAGACTGTCAGGATCCATTCCGGGCCTCAAACCCTCCAACAGAGTAAATCCCCTGAATCACGCATTATTTGCAGATGACTCGATTCTCTTGGGGGGCGCCTCAACCAGAATAGCAAAGGCCTTTGACACGGTCATCAGGAACTATTGCAAAGTCTCAGGAGCTTTGGTAAATGAAAGAAAAAGCGAAATCTACAGCTGGAATACAGACCAACAGGAGCTCAACAATATAGCCAATACTCTTGGATTCAAAGGGCATTCCCAATGGGATAGAATCAGATATCTTGGGCTTCCCATAATCTCAGGAGTGAATAAGAGGTCGCTTTGGAGCGACATAATTTGCAAATTTAAAACCAAGATTTCGAAATGGGGAGGATACTGGTTGACAAAAGGAGGTAAGGTCATTTTAATAAAATCTCAGCTGTCTTCCTTAATAATTTATCAAGCAGCCTTCCTGCTCGCCCCCAGAAATGTCATGGATCAAATCTCCTCTTTCCTCAGAGACTTCCTCTGGCAAGGAGGCAGGGGCAATGATAAGAAACAACATCTTGTAAACTGGGAAACTGTCAAGAAGCCCATCGACGAAGGAGGATTGCAAATTCGCGATCCCTCTCTGGTCAACCTCGCCTTAGGCAGTAAAATCCTGTGGAAGATGATCAAAGATCCAAGTCATCCTGTAAGTGCCATATTGCGGTCAAAGTATACAAATAAAGTTGAATTGAGAAACCTCCAGCTGGGTTACACAGCTAACAGTACGCTGTTGTGGAAACTCTGTTATAAGAGTAGCAACTTCTTCAAACGAAATGCTTACAGAATTCCAGGGAATGGCAAGCATACTCGACTCTGGCAGGATCGTATAATGGGGCGAAATCCTCTAAGTGAAAATGAGGAGATCGCTGAATTAAGGGACTGGTTAATTTCTGTTGGGAAGTTAAGTATATTTGATATTTCCTCATGGGATCAAAGAGACGATTGGGCCGGTTGGGCAATCCCCGATCCTCCTGCCCATCTGCAAATGCAATTGAACACATTTCTGGAACTGATGGAAGACGCTGCTCCGATACACCGATCAATGCAAGACCGATGGGGCTGGGGCCAATCTGGAGAATATACAGCAGCAGAAGGCTACAAAGCGCTACAGACAACGGGAAACAATAAGCACAGTGCCGCGTTCTGGAAAAACGTATGGGAACCCTTAGCTCTCCCAAAAGTCAATTTTTTTTTCTGGACACTGATTCATAATAAGATCTTAACTGGTGACAATCTGGCAAAAAGAAAATTCGCTGGCCCACACTGGTGCGCTCTTTGCAGATGTAACGCCGAGACAGCCCAACATCTATTCATTGATTGCCAGTTCGCAAAGGAAGTATGGGAACTAACGCTCCAAGATTTTCACATAAGCCCTCCCGCTCAGATATCAGTCCCAGATCTCTTCGCAGATTGGAGCCATCTCTACCCTCATCATATACCTCATAAATCGATTTGGCGCAAAATTTGGAATGCCCTGCCCAAGTTTGTCTGTTGGAAGATTTGGTTAGCCCGTAATCAGAAGATTTTTAAAGACCTGCAACTCACTCCCTTGCAAGTAGCAGCAAAAGCCAGATCTCTGCTCCTAGAAGCGGCACAGCAGCAGAACCATAAAGAGGACACATCACTCCAGCCGGTAGAGAAGAGGTGGCTCGGAACGCTTGAATTACAAAACAGAAAGAACCTCCTTTCTCCTCAAACTGAGCCCCCAACCTGGAAAAAGAGAGACACGGATGAAACATTCCAGCAATGGTGGAGAGCTCAAAACTCCCACACAATCTTCTTTGATGGGGCTTCCAAAGGAAACCCCGGCCCCTCGGGCGCCGGTGGGATCATCTATTCCCCAGAAGGGTTCTCCCGAGATACTTTCTATTGGGGTCTTGGCCTGAAGACTAACAATCAAGCAGAGCTGCTCAGCCTTCTTAAAGCATGTCAAATTGCCAGAGAAAAAGGGATCAGAGATATACAGGTTTTTGGAGATTCGGAGATCCTCATAAAGAAGTTGAATGCTGGAGAGCAATTCAGAAATGCAGGTCTTAATAGAACTCTGGATAGACTGAAAAGAGTGCTCTCTTCCTTTGCTTCCTACAAATTCTACCATATTCTTAGAAGCTCAAATAGTGAAGCGGATTCGATGGCTAACAAAGGGAGCGCTCTGGATAAAGGGTGGTTGTTCATAAATGAGGATAGATTTGTAGAAATTCCATGCTAAAAGCTTAGATAGATCAGTTGTTTCAGATGTACAAGCATGATGTAAACAGGGATGCTTTGGCAAAGCCCCACTCTTTTATCCCTCATAAATAAATAAATAAATAAATCTATAGAAAGAAACTAATTTTAACATCCATTTTAAATTTCTTTCCCTTCATTATATTCATAATTGGATATGAAATCCATGGAGTTTTTTATCAGTGGTCACAAAAAAACCACTAATTGTATACAATGCTATATAATAACCACAATATTTGTTTTCTTAATTAATTGATGATTCAATATTTGTGTGTATATGAAATGTCTTAATGATTTCACATCAAATTCGGTGCAATTTAATAAATAGTCAATATTCAAAGTAGAATTGCTATTTTTATAGCACCACAACAAATAATTCTAATTATTGATTAAAATAATGTCTAAAATTATATATATAACAAAAAAAACCTACTTTTTATTACAAACCAAAGAATTAATAGGCATTATACAACCACTTGAACTAGACCCAATTGACTAGAGTTGCAATATATATAGAGATGGGAGGGGGGGAGTTCCCTCCTCTTCCCCAGAGGATGATGGAAACTATCGACCACCAATAGTTGTTGGTGTTCTTTTTATCATGGTGCACATTTGGTAGCCCTAAAGCCCTTATGAGACAATGTTGCTAGCATTGACACACATCATATAGAACAATTTTTGCAAAATTAATATTGGACTAACCACCCTTAACCCAATTAATCACTCATTTCGATGAAAACAAACAACCACATACAAAAGGCATTCACTTATCAAATAGGTTCATGTTGATGATGGATGCACGTGTTGATTCAAAGATGAGTGCACAATAAATATGGAAATCATGAAAGCTCTAGAATATTGCAATTTTTTAGGAGTTTGTTTCATGTTGGTGGCACATCATCCATTCATCTTTAGAGTCCTAGATAGGTGCTACTAGATCTTAGCATTCCCATTTGTCATAATATATGTTCACAAAAAAGGATTCCAAATTTTTTTTGCTAAATTTCTTTCTCCTCAGCTTGATCAACCTATTGTACATGACACTAAGGGATGGGTTGGCAATGTTCTTAATCAAGAGGCATTGCAATAGTGGAACTTTGTAATTAAAATGTGGTTCCTCACTAATCAAAGAGGAATCCTTGCTAATCAATTGGTGATCATCCTTTGCACCATCCCACCAAGTAGATTTTTGTTCAAAATAAATTCCCTTTAGCAAAGGTTAAGAGTGTTTTGTTTCCCCTTGGTTGTGCAAGTTTGGGCTTTCAACAAGAAGAATGCCCAACCACAAGACAAAATCTACAACAAAAGTTGGCATGCTCATAATATAACTTCTATTTCCAAACATATTCACCTATATTCAGTTGGATTTCTTCAAGACGGCCTTCAACATACAATATTGCAAAAGGCATGCACTGTCTTTCCATTGCTCCACGAATATGCTGATGAAATTCACAAATTTTATTTCCAATCTAAGAGTTCTGAAGAGGCCAAATTTGTATGGAGGAATTAGTGAATTTTACCTATAGTGGGACTAATGATAAACAATGTAAGATAAGGTCAAGAGTAGGATACCAAAGCTTCATGCAAAGACCAATCAACCCCAAAACCAAGGGTCAAAGTGAGAAAGTCTATTTAACTTTCTATATTAAATTTTGCAATGAAACCCCAAGCATGCAAATTGATATGTGAGACCTCTAATAGAAGGAACTTCTAACTTCCAAAAGACACAATCGTGTAAATTACTAATCGAGGCAACAAGCAAACAAACTAACAAATGAGTCCATGCTTTTCATGAAAATTAAATTGGTACCTTGACTTGGTCAAGACAACAATGAGAATAGAGACAACCTTATCCACCAATACACAACAAAGCAGATGCTAGGCAGAACCATAAAAAACCCAATTCCAAATAGGCCTCCTTACATGAGAACATTGAAGGGCAACATTAGTACAACCACAAAGCAAAGAAATCCATGCATATTAAAATCCCCAACTATCGATTTCGACAATTATGGGGTTAGTTATTGCTACAAATAATATGGAAGCAATGCACAATTTCATGGCATATAAGGAAGGAACAAATCACTATAGAGAAAAAAAAACCCAACAAAAAATCAAACCAAAGAGAATTATTGTCATTGAAAAGATCTACACATGAAAAAACCATTTCCAATGAGATCTAAAAGACTCAAGAGCAAGAACAATCTACATGTAGTGAGAAATAGTGAGAAATACGAATTAACCATTTCCAAAGAGAAAATCTAAAGAAATTGTTATGTAAAAAATTAGTTAGATTAGGTTTATTATTTAATTTTCAGTTAAATTAGACGAAAGGGCACGATCATAAGATCATGCCCTTTCCCCAAAGGGTGTCCATGGCAGTATATAAGCCAGGAACCCCATTTGTAATCATCATCATCTGTCTATTCATCTTTTTAATAAAATATTTATACATATATTTCTGCGTATCAGAAGTTTATTGCTTCATTTGGTATCGAAGCCAACGATCCTCGGTCACGTCCATTGTTGCATCGCTCAGGTTCCTGTCACCGTTCTTCCGTTGGGTTCCATTGTCCAATTCACCACCCAGCCACCATTCTTCCTTTCCACACCAGCTGCCATTGCCTTCTACCCGATACACCAACCACTATCGTTGTCTGAAATGCCCTGCTGACGTCATTCATTCACATTGATTGCTGCCAGACCCTCCGACACCTGTCCACTGTTGCACCCGATTCGGCTTACCTGTGATCGCCCGACAAGAGGCTGCAAGAAATCATCCCAAACACACAGATTCCACCGATTCGCTGCCTTACCACCCTTCCCTGTCTTGCGCCTGTCACCGTGTTCCACTGTTGCAGTTGACCCACACCTGCATCTCTCCTTCTACCTCTCGTTTGCCTACTATTGTCCGTTGTCGTGCAGCGACCCTTGCTGTCTGCTTGCCACACCGCGTCCTGTTGTCCCGTCCATTTGCGGTCATAAGCCGCAAATCATGCTCCGTGTTTCATTGCGGTGGGCTGCCGTGAATGTTTTTTTTTTGTGAACGGTCAAACAACGTGACGGATCAGTCACGTAACTGTCCGTACGAAATATATAATATATATACCATATAATATAATTATATATAAGTTATATATAATATATATTATAAGTTATATAATATATAATTTTAACTTAGTTATAAGTTATATTTATATAAAAGTTAATTTAATTAATTAAATTTATTTATTTAAAAAAAACGACTTATGTCATATAATTAATTTAAGATATATATATATATATATATATATATATATATATATATATATACTCTGGCAGATAAATACACGCCCCCGCAAACCCGCTCAATGTTGACAATGACAATGGCAGATTTCCAAAAAAATTGTTGGACTCGGAGCATAAGATAAATAGCAACCACGATGAAGTCAGTAAAAGATTAGATGAATTCAAGATCAAGCTTGAGGGACAGGCTGACCAAATAAAAAATCTTTAGGATACGACAAATCAAATAGAAATAAAGATGGAAAATCAACATGTCCAAACAGAGGCAGAGATCAAAGAGGGCTTAACAATGCTGAAAATTTTGTGTAAAAAGATGAAGTGTACACCCGAACAACTACTAAAAGAAAATGAAGAGAATCAAAAACACGTCTCATCAGATTCAACAAAGTCAACAGACTCTCATGAAAAGGTTGAATCGCCAAAAAAATCAGCGACACCCCACCAAGAAGCGAGTAACACAGCCTTTACAAACAAGAAACTTTGGGATACCTTTACCAATCAACACCCTTTTTTTGCTTAACCATTAGCAACATACTAGCGAAGGGCAAAAGTCAAGATGCCTAAATTTGATGGAAACGAAAAAACAATGTGGCATGGATAAACAAAGCGAATATACTTTGAGATATATGACATCAATGACGATGACGAAAAGCTCCGGCACGCATCCATGAAAATGGAAGGAGAAGCATATAATTGGTATATGTGGTGGAAAAAGACAACACGCGTCATTAGCTGGAAAAAATTTAAATATGCTTTCTTTAAAAGAGTCCAAGGTGTAAAGGAAGAAGAGTTCTTTTCAAAACTCATCAAATTACGACAAAAAGGAAGTGTGGACAAATACACTCAAGAATGGGAGACCTTAGTAACACGAGTACCTGGGTTATCAGAATCTCATCTGATTCAATCATACGTCTAAGGACTCAAAACCCATTTACAAACAGAACTTGAGATGCATGACATTACATCAATAGAAGTAGCAAGACGAAAAGCAAAAACAGCCGAAAAGAAATTCGAACCAATATTTTGGTCAAAAGCGGAAAAAACATATGCAAGACGAAGGATACCGCTGTATGTGGACTCAAATAATACAAGGTATGTTCCACCACATCGTCGTGAATATGAAAAATCTAATGTGGAAATGCAAAGGATAAAAGAGGGTAAATGTAAACGTTGGGGTGAGAAGTGGGACCGCAAACATAGATGTGCTAAAGGAAATGTCAGGCCAGGGTAACTCCAGAATGAGCGGAAGAAAAACTGATATCTAATTTCATTAGAGAACTATTGATTATATACAAGAAGGAGACGGAACAGTTCATCTTCTTGATGATTGTTCACGTTCCAGTTCACCCATCCGTTGAGGATTAGGTGTCAACATTCCCCCCCTTAATCTGAAGGGATGTTGGTGAGTCCAAGCATCGTTCTAAATCTTTCAAGCTTTTCTCTTCCAAGCGCTTTGGTGAAGATGTCTGCAATTTGCTCGTTTGTGGAACAATGACGGAGATGGATTGTTTTGGCCTCAGCATGATGTCGGATCAGATGATATTTAGTATTGATGTGCTTAGTACGATCATGGAACTTTGGGTTCTTGGCCAACTTTATTGCAGAGGTGTTATCAATCATGAGTGGAGTTGATTGTATTTTTTTTACCTGCAAATCTTCAAGAATTTTCCTGAGCCACACAATTTCTTTCGTTGCTTCAGCTGCTGCCACGTATTCTGCTTCTGTTGTGGAATCTGCTGGTACTGATTGTTTGCGTGATCTCCAGGAGACAGCTCCTGATCCAAGACTCATAGCATATCCTGAAGTAGATACCCCAGTTTCTTTGTCTCCATCGAAGTCTGAATCAAAGTATCCAATCAAGTTGAAGTCGTCCACCTGTGTATACTTGATTCCAGGGTCTTGAGTTCCCTTCAAGTACCTTAGAACTCTTTTTGCAGCAGACCAATGTCCCTCACAAGGCTTTTGCATAAACCTGGAGAGGATTCCAACAGCAAATGAAATGTCTGGTCTGGTAGTAGTGAGGTAGATGAGACTTCCTACAAGCTGTCTATACTTTGTTGCATCCTCAAATTCCTTTCCTTCAATAGATGTGAGCTTCAAGTTTTGTTCCATTGGAGTAGAAAGAGGATTGCACTCTGTCATGCCAAATCTGTTTAACAAATCTCCAATGTATTTCTTTTGAGAAAGAAATATGGATTTTGGATGTTGGGTTACTTCAATGCCAAGATAGTAATGAACATAGCCCAAATCAGTCATTTCAAAACTTTTTCCTAATTCTTTCTTTATGGATGCAATATAGCTTTCATTGTTCCCTGTCATTAAAAGATCATCTACATATACCACAAGATATACAACTGTTTTGCCAACTTTCTTGACAAATAAAGTTGCATCATCAAGATCAAAATGTTTGAAGTTGAGTTTCAGAAGATGCTCAGTTAGTTTTTCATACCAGGCTCGTGGTGCTTGTTTGAGGCCATACAAGGACTTCACAAGTTTTCGTACTTTGTGTTCATGTCCTTTCACAGCAAATCCTTCAGGCTGGGACATAAAAACATTCTCTTTTAGATCTCCATTCAAGAATGCAGTTTTTACATCCATTTGATGGACTTTCCAACCGTTCTGAGCAGCTAGTGCAAAGAGTGTCCGGATGGTGGCCCATTTTGCTGTGGGGGCAAAAGTTTCCTCATAATCGACCCCTTCCTTCTGTGCAAAACCTTTTGCCACAAGCCTATCTTTGTGCTTGTCAAGTGAGCCATCAGCTTTGTACTTGTTCTTGTAGACCCACTTGCAGCCAATTGGTTTGGTTCCAAATGGAGGATCAACCAGCTTCCAAGTGCCATTCTTTATGAAGGCATCATACTCCTTCTACATCGCTTCTTTCCATTCATCATGAGAAGCAGCTTCTTTGAAGGAAGTTGGTTCAAGATCTGTAGACAAGTTCAATTCACAATCATAAGTAACATCCATATCAACAGGTGAATTAGAGTTATCTACATCACCTCCATCTTGTCGGTTTGTATTTCTAGTTCTTGTTTTTCCAATTTCATCAGGATGAACACTTTCAAGTGTCTTTGTCAGCCACTTTGGGGGACCTTTATGAGATGGTCCAGGCTGCTCTGTTGATTGAGTTGGGACTGAATCAAGATTAAGTCTCCCAATTCTATCAATTACATCACTTAAAGCATCATCCGTTGTTGGAGTGTCATGCAGGGGAGATTGCTCTTCAGAAGAAGAAGATTCCACATGTTGATCTAGTATAGGAATCCCCCCTTCAAGATGTGGAATCTGATTATCAAACTCTTGAAATGATTTCAGTTTTGTGAATCTATCCAAGCGATCAAGTTGCCGCTCAACAACACTGTCAGATTTGGATGATTCAAGAAAAATGACATCTCTAGATATAACAAACTTTTTATTTACTTCATCATAGAGACAGTATGCTTTAGAGGTGTTTGAATACCCTAGGAAGATACACTTACGACTTCTAGCACCAAGTTTGTTTCTATGTACCTTTGGTATTAAAGCATAACAGGTGGAACCAAAAATCCTGAGATGTTTTACCGAAGGAACATGTCCATACCACAATTCATAAGGAGTTTTGTTTCTTATAGCACTAGATGGACATCTATTCTTTATATATGCAGCACATAGAACAGCATCAGCCCAAAACATTGTCTTTACATTTTTGAAGAAAAGCATGGATCGTACCATATTCAAGATTGTTCTATTCATTCTTTCTGCTACACCATTCTGTTGGGGATTATAAGGTACAGTTGTTTGATGTTTGATCCCATGTTGGCAAAGATAGTTTTCAAATTCATTTGATGTATATTCTTTTCCATTATCAGTGCGAATAGACCCAATATGAGATTGTGCATCATTTTCAATCCACTTATGAAAATTCTTGAATGTTTGAAAAGCATCAGATTTGTTCTTCAATAAATAAACCCAACACATTCTGGTGTAATCATCAATAAATGTCATGATATATTTATTTCCATTTGCAGAAGGAACAGGCATTGGACCACATAAATCTGAATGAATGAGTTCAAGCTTCCTATGTGCTCTTGATTGTGAATCATGAAAAGACTGTTTGCTATGCTTTCCTAGAATGCAAGCATCACATTGCTTATGTTTTCTAGGAATTGTAGGCAAACCAGCAACACCATTTTTCTTCAATAAGCGGAGACTGTCATAGTTTAAATGTCCAAATCTAGCATGCCATAATAAACTTGACAGAAGTGTACCTTCTTCATGATGAGAAATATATGATAAATGTTGTGCATGAGCAGAGGTTCCTTGCAGTTTAAGAAGTCTTTCTTCTTCTATTCCCCTCATGACAAGTGAGTGGTCAGATGTCTTTCTTACCTCAAGATTTCCATCAAACATATGAATGGAGTGACCTTGCTGGCGGATGTGGACCAAGGACAGCAAGTTTTTCTTGAGCTATGGGAGATATAGAACATGATCCAGAAGAAAGTCTGGAAGACCAGGCAGTTTAAGCCTGATTGTGCCAAGCCCTGATGGCTTGATTTTTGACTGATCTGCAAAGTATACTGCTCCATCAACATTGTCAGTGAAATCTTCAAAAAAATCTTTCCTATGAGTCATATGACAGGTTGCTCCTAAATCAAGTAACCAATCATTTTTCGAAGAAGCAAGTGAAGCATTAAACAAGTCTTCATTTACTCCAATGTTACATTGTGCCTCAATATAGTGAGCGGATTCAGGTGCTTTACCTTTGTCTGTGTCATCAGTTTTACCTTTCTGTTGATTTCTTCTCTGCTCAATTTTGTCCCATGGTAGCTTGCATGTAGAAGCATCATGTGATCCATTTCGTTTGCAGCGAATGCAATGCAGATCTGCCTTTTCTACTTGAGAATGTCTGCCCCCCCTGCCTCTTAAATATCTTCCTCTTCCTCTTCGTCCACCTCTTCCTCTTGTAGAATCTTGAGCAGGATGCTTTTCTTTATGAGCAAGGCAAACAGTCTCTTCAGAAGATTCAGGGACTGTTTTCTTTCCAAAGGCTTTCTCTCTTTCAGCAAACTTTTTCACAAGAGACTCAAAGGTTATGTCTTTAAGATTTCCATTTGCTTGTAAAGACTCAAGATAATTGGAGTAGGTAGGATAGAGTGCTTTGAGAAAGGCAATAAGAGAGATATCCAGCTCAACCTTAGTGGATTTAATATCATGCATTATAGACTTTATTTCAGATGCAAGAGCAAGGGGATCATTATTTTTCAGTTCAAGAGTGAAGAGTTTAATGATGAGCTAAACAACTTCAAGTGCAGAATGTGAATCATAGAGTTCTTTCAGCTTTTGTAAAGCTTCAAAGGCAGTGGAATAGGATGAAATATGACGACTTACTTCTTCATTTACAGATGCTGCGATCAATGCATAGGCTTTGTTGTTCTTGTTTTCCCAAATGACAAGTTCTTTATCTGATGTAGGCTGCACAGGGTCTTTGTCTTCTTCTCCGACACACACTCCTTTCCACAACTCATTGTAAATGAGGGTGTGTTTTACCATCCGAGACCATTCAGAATAGTACTCCTTGCCAGTGAGAACTATTCCGACCATAGAGATGATTGAATGCATTCTGTAAAAATTACTTCTGCTGATAAAAAATCCTTACGTTACAGCCTTCAAATATTTGCTAAAAGCATCAGCATTTCATCACTATAATACTACTATGTTTTGAAAAAAATGTGCAAGGGATCACTTCAATATATCAATTTATCATGCAACACTACAAATGCTTTGATATATAAAATACTCTGACTGATATAACTTTGAATGCTTTGAAAACTGCTTATATAAACGCTGTGGATGATATATATAAACTGCGCAATACTATTTGAACTACCAAACACAGTTTTGTTACCATACGCAGCAATGTTCACTCTCAAAGACTTCCCACAGACGGTGCCAGATGTTATTTGTCAGTTACCATACCATATCCTCCTTAAAATATTCAAACAGCTTCCAAAACTTATTGAAACAGCGTCCAAAACGCATTCAATAACTTATTCAAGCAGCGCATTCAAAAAAAAAAACTTATTGAAATAGCGCATTCAAAAACTTATTGAAACAGCGCATTCAAAAACTTATTGAAACAGCGCATTCAAAAAACTTATTCAAGCAGCTTCGTGTTCAAGAATGCATGGAAAACGACCCTCTGGATCCTTTCCGCTCCAAGTATAATCATCTGTGTGGCATAGATGATATTGCATACTATAATATTCAATGTCTATACAGCTGACAGCTTGAGAAATCATTAAAACTGTAAATAAACGCTTGAGAAGTCATTAAAAATATCCAAACAATAGTATTCTTGGTCCTGTCTTGAAGAAATCTGGGGTTTTAAAGATAACACTCTGAGAAGTTATTAAAACTATAAAATAGTCGCAATATCTAATCACCGAATATTACCCACAACCTTATTCTCACTACCCAACACAGTCTTCTTAAAATGCACCAAAGCTTACTTGCGCTACTCAAAACAATAAGTAAAATCCTTTATGTTGTAGTTGAAAACAACACTATGTCTCTCTTGAGCGCTCGGACAAGCCCCGAAACAAGCTAAAAGTTGCTCAAAATCTGGCATGAAATTACCTAAGAGACATGTCGATGCCAGTAGTCGTATCATACCGTTGATATGAATGGCGGTGTTTCCAAACCATTTCGTCCTGAGAACAACGAGCTGCAAGTCGGCGTCGGAGCGTAGAGCCAACGGCAGAGGCGGTCTGAGGTGGAGCCAGACAAACGTTCAGAGGTAATCAATGCGCAGAGAGACAGACGTTTAGGCAGGCAGAGGCGTTATGGCCAGGCAAACGTTTCAGGCAGAGGAGTTACAAGGAATCTGGGACCTGCGCTCTGATACCATGTCAGGCCAGGGTAACTCCAGAATGAGCGGAAGAAAAACTGATATCTAATTTCATTAGAGAACTATTGATTATATACAAGAAGGAGACGAAACAGTTCATCTTCTTGATGACTGTTCACGTTCCAGTTCACCCATCCGTTGAGGATTAGGTGTCAACAGGAAAAGAACCAAAGAACCTATATAATTGTGAAGCAACCAATGATTCAAACAGTGAATACTCTGACATAGAAGAAATAGAAGATGCCCCAGAATTCTCACCAAAATTAGATCACGGGAGTATTCCACAAGTGTCATTATCAGCCATGACAGGTATATCACAACCTCAGACCTTAAAGTTAAAAGGACACATAAAGAAGAACAATGTAGTGGTTCTCATAGACTCTGAAAGCACACACAATTTTCTAGATGCAACCGTGGCAAAGAGACTCAATATCTTTTCATTTTCCTTACCAAACATGAAAGTGATGGTAGCTAATGGTAAGAAGATTGAAAAGGTGGGGACATGCCATAATGTCAATTTGCATATTCAAGACTTTAATTTAGAGTCTCCATTCTTTACGGTACCATTAGGAGGAGTAGATGTAGTCTTAGGTATCCAATGGCTACGAACTTTAGGTACTTATGCCGCTAACCATCAAGTACAATTTATAAAATTCAAATGGGGAGGTCAATAATACAGATTACATGGATTCCAAGCACCAGAAAATCAAGTTGTATCATCATCTCAGATGATGAAGCTGAGTCAAAAAGGAGCATCCACTTATGTAGTACAATGTCACCAATTAGAAATGTTATCTGCAAATATAACCAAAGAAGAGTCACCAGAGATACAAGATCTGATTCGGAAGCATGAAAAAGTATTTCAAGACCTACCTATGAAAATGTCGCCTAATAGGGAAATTGAGCATACAATAGAAGTCAAGGCAGGGTCAAACCCTGTCAACATCAAGCCATACTGATATCCACATCACCAAAAAACAGAACTTGAGAGATTAATCCAAGACCTTTTAAGGTGTGGGACCTTGATCATCTTGGAATATCTGATCAAGTGGAAGTACTTACCCAAAGAAGACGCTTTCTGGAAGAATGAATCATTCTTCAACAACATCCGTCGTTACTTATGCTTTGAGGACAAAACATTCTTTCGAGAGGAAGGCAATGTTATGTAAAAAATTAGTTAGATTAGGTTTATTATTTAATTTTCAGTTAAATTAGACGAAAGGGCATGATCTTATCTTTCCCCAAAGGGTGTCCATGGCAGTATATAAGCTAGGAACTCCATTTGTAATCATCATCATCTGTCTATTCATCTTTTTAATAAAATATTTATACATATATTTTTGCGTATCAAAAGTTTATTGCTTCAGAAATCAAGAGCAAGAGAAATATGAAAATAGTGCAAATAGTAGGAAAGACAAATTGACCATTTGAACCAATGAGATAGATCTACAACCATGCGTGAAATCTTAATTGCTATAACCAAAATTATATCTATGTATTGTATCATGTGCTTATTAAAAAATATTAAGCATGATAAAATTCAAAAATACATCATTTAATTTATTTTTTATCACTTGTGCATTTTCAAACTTAATAATATATATTGTTTATTTTATTTTTTATTAATTAAATGTTTACAAATAATATAGAAATAACATATATTTTCTTATTATTTATTATTGATGGATCCCTCAACAATTTCAAAATTTTGGATCACCTTTAAATATTTTTCAAGTAAAATAGAGATTTTATGGCGTTGATTAAAAAAAAACACGGAGATTTCAAATTCTATTATGTGATTATTGTTTTATATAGTGAAAATATTACAACATTGTAAATGTTCCAATACAAATTTCTAAATACCATTAACCTTTGAATATTAAAATGTGATTAATAGTTATTACGCCGTAAAGCGTTCCCCTTTGAAAACAACTCTCATGCTTCCTTCTTGTGTTAGGCCCCTATACTACTAGTGTAACCCATTATTGTTATTATTACAACTCTCTTATCATATTGTTGTACCCATGTAGTCCCCATATTGTTACTATTGTGCCCCATAGAAACCCACTATTGTTATTATTGTGCCCTTACATTATTATTGTTATGTCGGCTCTGATTATATTATGACCCCTTAAACTCCTATATATAGAAAGGAGGTATTTTCATTTGTATCATCAAAAAATTGTTCATTTGTGTAATGTAAAGGAGGTTGCCCCCTCAAAGAGGGTTATTTCTAAGGCATTGATCTATCTTTTCTATCTTTATTTGAGTTGGTTTCATAACATTTGTTATCAGAGCTTTGGATTCTAATGTTTCACTGCTCCAAACAAATCATCGTGGCATGTTCGCTATAGCTTTTTTTTTGTGATGTTTCAGAACCGATAATAAAAAATAAAAAAACCCCATTTGGGTCGAAATCATTCTAAACCTCGGGTCCGAATTTCAGAGCTTTTCACGTTATATTTGCGGAGATATGATCTGAGGAATTTTTCCTTTTTGCAGACTCCCAAATTACATTCCAAACAGGTGACCTGGGGAAATCCTCATAACTTTTATTTTGAGCATCATATTAAAATTTCGTAAGAAGTTACAAAAATAGGATAGACTGTAGTTTCCTGTGTATATTTTTTAGATCCGAAGGTCAAAAAAGTGACACATGGCACTTCATACAATTTCGCTCTTCTGAAAAGGTACATAATCAAGTCATCTTGAGAGATTGTACATAACTCTTTCTTGGAGAATCTAAATTTGATGACACTGGTGGAATTGGAAAGAGGACGTAGAGGGCTAATGCAGGGCACAATTTCAGAACTTAAAGATCCGAAATTACAAAGTTACAGTCGTTTCAAGATCGAGCTCCTAAAATAAATTAAAAAAGCGAGATGAGGAAGTTTGATGGCAAGGATTCGATAAATTGGATACTACAGATGGAGAAATATTTTGATCTGCATAGTGTACCACTATTACAAAAGGTATGTATTGCATCTTCATATTTAGAACAAGATCAATTTTTATGGTATAAAAGGTTTTTTTCTCATAAACAACTTGTTAGGTGGTCAATTTTCACGGAGGAAATTATAGCACATTATGAGAATACAAAGAGAAACACCACGACAATTGGAAGAAAAAAGAGAAAAAGGGCTTTGTTACAAAATGGAAAGAAAAATTATAGCAACAAAGAATTCTACCCCTCACAACTATAAATATGGAAGTGTTGTTTCTCCTAGCCTTCCACAACCTACAAGGGTTACACCACAACAAGTGGAAGAAAAAAGAGAAAAAGGACTTTGTTACAATTGTGATAGCAAATGCACTAAAGGTCATAAGTGTGCTAAGAATAAATTATTTTACATAGAGTATGAAAAAGAGACAAAAAATGATCATGAAACATCAAAAGAAGAGGATATACGCCAGGACCCAACCCCAGAAAAAGAATAAATGAATCCGACCATATCTTGTAAAGCATTGGCAAGAATTACCACTCCTCAAACTCCCAAGATAGAAGGACATATCAAGAAGAAAAAGGTTCAAAAAGTGAAATATCACATCGAGAAAGAAGAAATGAATCCAACCATATCTTGTAATGCATTGGCCAGAATTACCACTCCTCAAACTATCAAGATAGAAAGACACATCAAGAAGAAAAATGTTCAAGAAGTGAAAGATCACATCAAGCATCAAGAAATGAATCAGACCATATCTTGTAAAGCATTGGAAGAAATTACCACTCCTCAAACTCTAAAGATAGAAGGACATGTCAAGAAGAAAAAGGTTCGAGCAGTAAAAGATCACATCGAGCATCAACAAGAAGTTCTCCAACTTTTAAAGGATAACGCCACTTTGGTGCAAAATCAAATGAAACAACAGGTAGATCAACATCATAGTGAAAAATGTTTTGATGTAGGTGATTGGGTATTTTTACTGCTACATCTTAAGCAAGCTATTTAAGAGAAGGAAATGTTGGCAATACTACATGCACTTAAGAAATGGCAACCTTACCGAATGGGAAGACACTTCAAAGTAAAAATGGATCATGATAGTCTTAAATACTTTTTAGAACAATTATTATCTTTAGAAGAACAAAAAAAATGGGTCACAAATATGTTGGGTTATGACTTTGACACTATCTATAGAAAAGGGAAACAAAATTTTGTTGCAGATGCTCTCAAGAAAGGATGAGGATGTGGAAGCATTGCTTTGTGTTATTTCTATTATCCAACCAGATTGGATAAACAAAGCAGAGGATGAATGGATGTTAAATTGGCAACTAGGGCCAAACTCCATGTGGGTTAGCTTATTTCTGGCAGCTGATATTTTTATTGGATCCCTCTCGTCGAGAGGTGTAGGATTGATCCAAAGATCATCCGATTCCGATAAGTATTTATGGAGATATGAATTTATTTTGTTTATGTAATTATTATCAAGCTGATCAGCACTTATGTAGCCTCTAGAAGCCCAACCGACGTGTCTATTCAACCCCTACATTTTAGTATAAATTGCAGAGGACTTGAGGTCATTTGGGCATACACATTCTTCATGTGCTCTCCTCTTCATGTCTCGGGTTTTTGGAGGAGAGACACTAATGAAGGATGCCCTAAGATGATGCCCTAATTTACACGTTGGAAATGGAGACACTTAGCCACAGATCAAGGAAGACATTTACACAATGAGGACATACGCTGGTTAATACATCTAAACGCAATCTTGGAGACCTTATAATATATACGCTGCTCACAGTGAATGAGATACGCTATTCATAGTGGATACACTGTGGATGTTATACACTGGTCATGAAGCTGTTCATGGTTATATATATGTTGGACATGAAGCTGTTCATGGTTATATATAGATACGCTGGTCAAGAAAACACATACGCAATCAAGAGTGCCAAAGTCATCAAGCCGAAGTGATGAAGAGGTAAGTCGTTGTACATCGTAGCCATCGTAATACACTGTTCATGGTTATACGCAGTCTAGGGTTACGCAGGGCATAAGATTAATACGCAGGTCATCTATCTAGCCGCAGTAAGGGTAGGAACTTATATGCTGTAATGAAGATATATACGCACAGCATCCACAGCAATATATATATATATATATATATGCACAGGTCATGAAGCAATATATGTATGAACAGCTGGGATTACGCAGAAGATATATACGCACAGCATCCACAGCAATATATATATATATATATATGCACAGGTCATGAAGATACATATACGCAGCAAATGGAGGAGACCTTATATGCTGTACAACGCAGTCAATGAATGGTAACACACAAACCGTCTGATCTGCTATTCTTGAATGAATTAAGGCAGCAGCAATGTCACTTTGGTTATCAGTCCCGGATGTCTCTGAGGTACATTTGTAACCTAACCTAGGAGGTGTGATGAGGACGCTGTAAACAACAGTAATGAGGATTACGTTGGGTGTCATCTCAATAAGTTTCAGTGTTTCTCATACCTGTAAAAGGAGACATACAGTCTCAACAGTCATTACTATATTTAGATCTAGTATCAAGTATAATAATCATGGGCAGAATGATAGATGAGATCATGGGCAGCATGATGTATGAGAGCATGGGCAGCATGAAGCAGGATGATTAGTGCAGCGTGGTGCAGTACACTGTAAGGTACAGCAAATGGACGAGATGCAGAATGATGATAGGTGAAGGAGTCACCTTGAGAATCAGTTGAAGCAGAATGTCTTCAACTGATCTCATCATTATACACAATGATCTATGCTAGATCTAGATAAGTCAAAGTGTTGACTTCTGTTGTAAATGTACTCTCTCTCTCTCTATCTCTTTCTCTGCTGAACTTTGAAGATAAAAGAAGATTTGATCAAAGGGTTTCCCCACACATTGTGGGGTTTGTCCCTGGCTCGCGCCATATCTTGTGTCCTCTTGCCTTGGCTTGTCTTCTGTGATTTATAGTTATGTTCTATCTGCAGTTTATCTTAATGCTGATGTGATTGCTAACTATGAAAATTTAAATAAATTGCTCTAGCATAGAACATACCTAAACTTAACATGGTATCAGAGCTGAGGTGAAGACAATGCCCAAGCAAGAGTGAAAGAGCAATCACCGAAGACAGTTGGGACAAGACAGAAGGATCAGTTCCTCATAATTCACCTAGGGTGAAGTCAAAGCAGAGAATGTTATTAGAATGGCGCAGCGGAAGATTCTAATGGTCCATCTTAAGATCACTTCATTGGGAAGTTCGGATCTAAGGGTGGAAGGAAAGGCGGATGCCTTGTTGAAATAAGTTCGGCCGTTATGCGAAGGAGTGTCTAAATGGCAGAGACACATCTCTTGATGAAGATAACAATCATTCCTGGGACATCTTCAATGATCAAAAGAATGACTGGTAATGCAGGTCATCAAGGAAATGGTCGACTCTTCCACGAAAGCAAGGAACCCCAAAATCTCTTTTATGTACCTGATCAAACCTGATGTCCATCTCGGAAATGGAAGTCAAAGGCTACAGGGTGGCACTTATCGATGGAAAGGTACGTGTTTGAAAATAGATCTTTTAAAGATGTTTTTGAGTTCAGGGTTGTATCAAGTTGCAGGAAGTCCACTGGGGACCATGTCCATTGACTCAGCTTCGGAGGTATATGAGTCAGATGGTGACTAGGATGCCTGAATCCAAAAAGAAGCATGAAGGTACATGTCTGAAATGTACCGAAGGAATATATTATGAGGGGACCATTCCCCTCATGCAGCAGGTTCACAGGTTTGGAACAACCCAAGGAGTTTGAGAATCATGATCAAGGAATCTCATGTATACAGGTGGAAGAAAGCCCTCTATGGCTTGAAGAAAAACACCTCGGGCATAGTATGAGAGGATTGATAGCTGTCTAATGCAACTGAGATTCACTAGGAGTGAAACCGATCCAAACCATTACTCGAAGGTTGTGGATGATAAACCTCTCGTACCAGCACCTATGTCTGACAGGTGCAGACCCTCTCATTTATAGGAGACAGAGGGAGTTGGATTATGAATGTGGGAAGATAAGTTGCAAGCTTGTGACTACCTCAAGGATCTTAACTTTTAGAAGTTATATGGTAATGATGTCGGACCAGATTTGGGAAATGCCTCTGAGTTTCATAAACTCATTTGCGTTGATGTTCTTGGAGAACCTCCGTCCGGACATCTGTGTTGCAGTTAGCATGGTGAGCTCATATTTGGTTGAGCCTCACTAGATTGGTGCCAAGAATCTTTTAAGATATCTTCAGGGCACAATCTCTCATGAATTGAGATACACTGCCGGAAATATGAAACCACATGATTATTCAAATGATGAGTGGGCAGGCAGTATGGAGGATCACTAGAGCACTTCTCAGTGCTGTCTCTCTTTGGAATCTACCTCGATATCCTGGATGAGCAGGAAGCAGAAGTCGGTGACTCTGAGCACCACCAAGGCAGAATACATTGCTGATAGTATGGCCTTCTGTGAGGCAGTCTGGTTGTTGAAGCTCTTCAGTGAGTTGTTTGTACACATGATGAATACCACTGTGATTCTTTGTGACAACCAGAGATGGGATTCGATTATTGAGGAATCCCGTATTTGACAATTGCTCCAGCAGATAGACATCAAATACTGCCTTATCTGGGATATGGTAAGTCGATGATCAAGGAGGCTCCATCACACTGAGATGATGTACAGGACAGAGCCCTGAGGAAAGATCAAATTTGTGATTTTCCCGAACGACTTGGAGTCGTCGAGAGACCTTTGTAAAAGGGTCCTGCATGCTGCATACATTGAGCTCTAGGAGCTTTGGGGGGCTTGCAGTTCTATTGGAGCAACATACGACCACAGGGTGACTCACCCTCCCCTGGTGGTGCGCACTGAAACAAGATGATTCGCTCTCTTGTGGGACAAGATGATTCGGTCTCTTGTGTAGCAGGATGATTAGTTCTCCTGTGAGGCCTGGATTGATGTGTTCTCCATGGCGATTGTAGCAGGATTGGTGTGTTCTCCTGTGAGGCCTGGATTGATGTGTTCTCCATGGCGATTGTAGCAGGATTGATGTGTTCTCCTGTGAGGCCTGGATTGATGTGTTCTCCATGGCAGCCTGGATTGATGTGTTCTCCCTGGCGATTGTAGCAGGATTGATGTGTTCTCCTGTGAGGACAGGATTGATTAAGTTCTCATGTCGAGGCATCCTACCCATGCAGTCTGGGACTCATGGGAAGTACCTCTCATCTGATCAATGAGCAGGGAAATGAAGTTAGGGACCATAGTAGTACCGATGGACGCATCGTTGTATCTACCGTACTCCCTACGCTAGGATGTCCTCCATTGATCTGGGATCAATGATACTAGTCTGGGACCAGTGGTAGGAGTTGTACATGCAATGACGCTGACTTCGGGTCGGCTGAGACTGGTCTGGGACCAGTGGTACATACTCCGAGACTGACTTCGTGTTAGTGCAGTACTGGTCTGGGACCAGTGAGAGTGGTACATACTATGACGCTGACTTTGGGTCGGTTGAGACTGGTCTGGGACCAGTGGTACACTCTCTGAGACTGCGATACTGGTCTGGGACCAGTGGTAGGAGTGGTACTTCATATGAAGCTGACTTCGGGTCAGTTGAGATTGGTCTGGGACTAGTGGTATGCACTCTAAGATTGACTTCAGGTCAGTGGAGAATGATATGACTCATTCTCGATCAATTCTTCTTCTTCATAGTTCAGCGGAGATGAGCAGAGCAAAGCAGAGCCAGCAGAGCAAAGCTAGCAGAGCTTAGCAGAGCCAGTAGAACTGAGCAGAGCAGAGCCAGCAGAGCCAGCAGCGCTGAGCAGAGCAGAGCTAGCAGAGCCAGCAGCGCTGAGCAGAGCAGAGCCGAGCCAGCAGAGCTAAGCAGAGCAGAGCAAAGCCAGCAGAGCTGAGTAGAGCCAGCAGAGCTAGGCAGAGTAGTGCAAGGCACTAATGGCAGAGATAGTATAGTCGTACATATGGATCAGCGGATGGAGTTCTCCCTAGTTGAGAGGGAGTGTTAAATTGGCAACTAGGGCCAAAATCCATGTGGGTTAGCTTATTTCTGGAAGCTGATATTTTTATTGGATCCCTCTCGTCGAGAGGTGTAGGATTGATCCAAAGATCATCCGATTCCGATAAGTATTTATGGAGATATGAATTTATTTTGTTTATGTAATTATTATCAAGCCGACCAGCACTTATGTAGGCTCTAGAAGCCCAACCGACGTGTCTATTCAACCCCTACATTTTAGTATAAATTGCAGAGGACTTGAGGTCATTTGGGCATACACATTCTTCATGTGTTCTCCTCTTCATGTCTCGGGTTTTTGGAGGAGAGACACTAATGAAGGATGCCCTAAGATGATGCCCTAATTTACACGTTGGAAATGGAGACACTTAGCCACAGATCAAGGAAGACATTTACACAATGAGGACATACGCTGGTTAATACATCTAAACGCAATCTTGGAGACCTTATAATATATACGCTGCTCACAGTGAATGAGATACGCTATTCATAGTGGATACACTGTGGATGTTATACACTGGTCATGAAGCTGTTCATGGTTATATATATGCTGGACATGAAGCTGTTCATGGTTATATATAGATACGCTGGTCAAGAAAACACATACGCAATCAAGAGTGCCAAAGTCATCAAGCCGAAGTGATGATGAGGTAAGTCGTTGTACATCGTAGCCATCGTAATACACTATTCATGGTTATACGCAGTCTAGGGTTACGCAGGGCATAAGATTAATACGCAGGTCATCTATCTAGCCGCAATAAGGGTAGGAACTTATATGCTGTAATGAAGATATATACGCACAGCATCCACAGCAATATATATATATATATATATGCACAGGTCATGAAGCAATATATGTATGAACAGCAGGGATTACGCAGAAGATATATACGCACAGCATCCACAGCAATATATATATATATATATGCACAGGTCATGAAGATACATATACACAGCAAATGGAGGAGACCTTATATGTTGTACAACGCAATCAATGAATGGTAACACACAAACCGTCTGATCTGCTATTCTTGAATGAATTAAGGCAGCAGCAATGTCACTTTGGTTATCAGTCCCGGATGTCTCTGAGGTACAGTTGTAACCTAACCTAGGAGGTGTGATGAGGACGCTGTAAACAACAGTAATGAGGATTACGTTGGGTGTCATCTCAATAAGTTTCAGTGTTTCTCATACCTGTAAAAGGAGACATACAGTCTCAACAGTCATTACTATATTTAGATCTAGTATCAAGTATAATAATCATGGGCAGAATGATAGATGAGATCATGGGCAGCATGATGTATGAGAGCATGGGCAGCATGAAGCAAGATGATTAGTGCAGCGTGGTGCAGTACACTGTAAGGTACAGCAAATGGACGAGATGCAGAATGATGATAGGTGAAGGAGTCACCTTGAGAATCAGTTGAAGCAGAATGTCTTCAACTGATCTCATCATTATACACAATGATCTACGCTAGATCTAGATAAGTCAAACTGTTGACTTCTGTTGTAAATGTACTCTCTCTCTCTCTATCTCTTTCTCTGCTGAACTTTGAAGATAAAAGAAGATTTGATCAAAGGGTTTCCCCACACATTGTGGGGTTTGTCCCTGGCTCGCGCCATATCTTGTGTCCTCTTGCCTTGGCTTGTCTTCCGTGATTTATAGTTATGTTCTATCTGCAGTTTATCTTAATGCTGATGTGATTGCTAACTATGAAAATTTAAATAAATTGCTCTAGCATAGAACATACCTAAACTTAACAATGGAAGAAGGACAAAGTATGGCCACTCATTCAAAAGTTGCAGAAGATCCCAATTCAAACAATATTGCCAGAACTTGAAGAGGAAGGAAAAACCATATTGGAACCTGGAGCAGTCACAGAAACAAAAACCTGACAGCTACGAAATCGATCAATTTTAGAGTATCTCATCAAGTGGAAGAACTTACCTGCTGAAGATTCCACAGGGATGACAAAAATTTTATACAAAAGCATCAAGAACTACTCAGGCGTTGAGGACAACACTTTTTGAAGGAAAGGGGTATGTTAGGCCCCTATACTACTAGTATAACCCCTTATTGTTATTATTACAACCCCCTTATTATATTGTTGTACCCATGTAGTCTCCATATTGTACTATTGTGCCCCATAGAAGCCCACTATTGTTATTATTGTGCCCTTACATTATTATTGTTATGTCGGCTCTGATTATATTATGCCCCTTAGACTCCTATATATAGAAAGGAGGTCTTTTCATTTGTATCATCGAAGAATTGTTCATTTGTGTAATGTAAAGAAAGTTGTCCCCTCAAAGAGGCTTATTTCTAAAGCGTTGATCTATCTTTTCTATCTTGTTTTGAACTGGTTTCATAACATCTTGTCTTCTGTTTTCACTGTTTGAACTTTTGTTAAACGATTAAATTTTGATGGAGCCGTAAAGCGTTCCCCTTTGAAAACAACTCTCATGCTTTCGTCTTGTCCTCTGTTTTCACCGTTTGATCTTGATAAGAAGTCTGGAGAATTCCATTGATTCAAATGTTGTGATCTATATTTTAATTCATTCAATGAAAGTTACATTTATACTTGAAAACAATAACTGAAAACAATTATAATTAGAAATACCTAATTTATAACTAAATCCCTAAACTAAATCTCTAACTATACAGAAATCCCGAAGGATTACAACATTTCCCCCCTTAATTTGAAGGGACATCTGACATACCAAGTAAAGTTCTAAATTTTTCGAACTTTTCACAATGCTTTAGTAAATATATCTGCAATTTGTTCTGATGTTGGACAATGTGTCAGATGAATTGTTTTGGCCTCTACATGATGTCGAATCAAATGATACTTCGTGTTGATATGTTTGGTTCGATCATGAAACTTTGGATTCTTGGCCAGTTGAATTGCAAAAGAGTTGTCAACAAATAAAGGAGTTAGAAGTTTTTTGTTTCTCCTGCAAATCTTCAAGTATTTTCCGAAGCCAAATGATTTCCTTAGTGGCTTGATCTGCTGCAACATATTTAGCTTCAGTGGTAGAATCAGCGAGAACAGATTGCTTGCGTGATCTCCAACTGATGGTTGTTGATCCAAGATTCATCAAATAGCCAGAAGTAGAGACTCCATTCTTTTAATCTCCATCAAAATCGAAATCTGAATAACCAACAAGATGGAAGTCTAAAACTTTGGTATATTTGATGCCATAAGTTTGGATTCCATTTAAATATTTCAGTACTCTTTTTGTTGCTACCCAATGCCCCTCACAAGGATGATGCATAAATCTGGAAAGTATTCCTACAACAAATGTTATATCATGACAAGTAATAGATAAATAAATCAAATTTCCAACAAGTTGCCTATACTTTGTTGGATCTTCAAATGATTTTCCTTCCTCTGAAGTAAGTTTCAAATTCTACTCCATTGATGTAGCAACAGGATTACAATCCATCATTCTATATATGTTCAATAACTTCCCAACAGACTTCTTATGAGAGATGAAAATATGTTGTGGTTTTTGATCAACTTCAATTCCAATATAATAATGAAGTAAACCTAAATCTGTCATATCAAAAACCTTTTTCAATTCCTTCTTAATAGATGATATATATTCATCATTGTTTCCTGTGATCATCAAATCATCAACATATACAACTAGATATACAACTGATCTTCCAACTTTCTTAACGAAAAGAGTTGCATCATCTAGGTCAAAATGTTTATAATTTAACTTTAGAAGATGTTCAGTTAGTTTCTCATACCATGCTCGTAGTGCTTGTTTCAAGCCATACAAAGACTTCATTAGTTTGCAAACCTTTTGTTCTTTCCCTTTAACGGAAAAAACCTTCTGGCTAAAACATGTAAACATCTTCTTTCAAATCTCCATTTAAAAAAAACAGTTTTGACATCCATATGATGAATTTTCCATTCTTTCTGAGCTGCAATAGCAAACAAAGATCTAATAGTGCCCCATTTAACTATAGGAGCAAATGTCTCTGTATAGTCAATACCCTCTTTCTGTGCATATCCCTTCACTACAAGTCTTGCCTTGTGCTTGTCTAGTGTAGCTTTATACTTAGCTTATAAATCCATTTGCAACCAATAGGTTGGACGCCAACAAGAGGATCCACCAACCTCCATGTGCCATTTTTTATGAGAGCATCATATTCCTTTTGTATTGCATCTTTCCACTGATCATAACTAGTAGCTTCTTCAAAACAAGTAGGTTCACAATCCACAGAAAAGTTAAATTCACAATGAGAATAGTTACCAGTATTAAACTCATCATATTTCTTCAGAAATGTTCGAATACGAGATGATCTTCGCAAAGGCTGTGTAGGAAGTTGCTCATCTTCTTCATTTGTCTTAGTTCTTGTCATTTTTGTCCCTTTCAACTTCGTTGTCGTTTTTTTCCCTGTCATGTCTGTAAAAACACTTGCATCAACCAATTTCTCATCAATCGCAGAATTATCATCATTGAGAGAAGGAAACTCCACAAACTGATCTAATATAAGTATCATATATTATTTGATTCATAATAAAACTCTTGAGGCACAAACTTTTTTATCTGATTAAGTTGTCTATCAACAGTGAGGGAATCTTTATCAGATTCAAGAAAAATTACATCTCTTGACAAAATAAATTTCTTCTTCTCTTCATCATATAATAGGTATGCCTTAGAAGTCATAAAATACCCTAAAAAAATACATTTTCTGCTCCGTTCACTCAACTTATTCCTCTGTTGTTTAGGAATCAAAGCATAACATTGAGAACTGAAAACTCTGAAATGTTTAACAACAAGAAGACGATTATACCACATTTCATATGGAGTTTTGTTATTAATGACAAAAGATGGGCACCGATTTATAATATATGTTGCACAAAGTGTTGCTTCTCCCCAAAACATCACCTTTACATTCTTAAAAAACATCATTGACCTTACCATATTAAGCAATGTTCTGTTCATTTGTTCTGCAACACCGTTTTCTTGTGGATTATATGGTATTGTGGTCTGGTGTTTGATGCCATTCTCTTGCAAATATTCTTCAATGACATGTGAAGTATATTTTCCTCCATTATTAGTTTTTATAGTACCAATATTTAGATGAGCTTCATTTGTAATCAAGAGATGAAATTTTTTAAATACATCAAAAACTTGTGATTTTTCCTTAAGTAGATAAACCCAACACATCCTCAAATAATCATCAATAAAACTCAATATGTATTTATTTCCATTCGCAGTTGGTACATGCATAGGTCCACACAAATTAGAGTGTGAGAATTAATTTTCTTGTAGCTCGAGAAGTAGAATTCTGAAAAGATTGTTTGTGATGCTTGCCTAATATACAAACATTACATGGGGCTAATTTTCTGGAAAATGTTGGAAGTCCTTTAATCACCTGCTATCTCATAATTCTAATTCTTTCATAATTAATATGACCAAAACGTGCATGCCACAATAAAGAAAATAACAAAGTATCATTTTGTTGAACCAAATAATTTGTGTTCAATGTAACAGATGACACACCTTTCAATTTCAACAATTTATCTTCTTCTACCCCATTGATTACAATTTTGATTGTCGGTTGCTCTTCGAATTTCCACTTTACCATTAAATATGTGGATGGAATGTCCCTGTTGTCTTATTTTTATAAGAGAATAAATTTCTTTAGAATTGAGGAATGTAAAGAACATCATTCAAAGTATAATCAGAAAGTCCATGAATTTTTAACTAAATAGAACCAATCCCCGATGGTTTGATTTGAGACTTACCAGTGAAATACACTACTCCATCAACATTATCACTGAATTGTTCAAACAAATCTCTTCTCAAGGTCATATGATAAGCAGCACCTGTGTCTAATATCCAATTGTCATGCCATGAAAAAAAAGAGGTACTAAATATATCTTCCATAGAAAATTACAATGAGCAACAATATAATGTGCATTCTCAGAAAGATTGTCCTTTTTCTGGAATTAAATGATCTTTCTTTTCAAGAATTTGTTCTCTTATTTCATTAATTTTCTCCCAAGGAATTCTACAATTTGCAGTTGTATGTTCAATTTTACCACATCTAAAGCATTTTACAGTGTTTTATCAGGAAAAATTCTTTGTTTATCATTTTGTTGTCTATCTCCCTGAATATTTCTGCCCCCCCTGCCCCCTGCCTCTATAATTCTTCCTATCTCGACCTCTATTACCCTTAGTATTTCTTCAAGATTCTTCTTGAGGTTTTTGGTCTTTTTGAGCAAGACATAGGGTTTTAGTGTTAGAATTATGTGATGTTTCTTTCTTGTCAAAAGCCTTCTCTCTTTCTGCAATTTTCCCTACTAATTTATCAAAATCTAAATCTTTTAACTGCCCACTAATTTGGAGAGATTCCAAGTAGTGTGAATAACTAAGGTAAAAAACTTTTATAAAAGCAGTGAGTTGCAGATCAACTTTAACTCCAATAGATTCAATTTCATGATTGGTGGCTTCGATTTCAGAAGCAAGTTTTAGAGAATCATTATCTTTTATTTCCAAATTAAATAACTTCAACAATAACTAAATTATCTCCCATTCAAAATGTGAATCATAAAGCTCTTTTAGTTTTGTTATAGCATCATATGTTGTTTTATTCTGAGCAATGTATCTACGTACCTCTTCTAAGACTGAAGTGGAAATATAGGCATAGGCCTTTTTATCCTTACTTTGCCAGATTGCTAACTATTTCTCCTCGTCACGCTGATATGGTGAATTCCATTCTTTTCCTTCACACACAGATTCCATCCCACAAATCATTAAACCTTCTTGAACCATTCCTGATAATTTTCCTATCCGAACAGAAAATCCCAATTAAAAATACCAAGGAGTTCATCTTTTTTCAGATAATGACAGAATTCTTAAAAAAATTGTTATGATTACAAAAACAAAATTCTTTTTAAAAAAATCTGTTTCAATCATTACAGCATAAATTTCCTTTTTCTTTTTTTAATATTTTCTGTATTAACTTGCCAAAAAAAACTGATAACAACCCAATGGTTGTATATTAAAAACAGCCAACACAAAGTCTCCACCATGCACACCTCTACCAACACTGCTGACTCCACCAATGTTGTTGTGCACACTACCAGTCACGCCTCTACCAACACTGCTGACAGTTGAGTATTCAGGTCAGCAAGCACATCTTCTTCACTAGTTTACAACAATGCAGTCCATTCTGGTTCAATGGAGTTCGATTCAAGCTCTGATACTGATAAAAAATATGGAGAATTCCATTGATTCAAATGTTGTGATCTATATCTTAATTCATTCAATGAAGATTACATTTATACTTGAAAACAATAACTGAAAAAAGTGATAACTAAAAATACCTAATTTATAACTAAATCTCTAACTATATAAGAATCCTGAAGGATTACAACATATCTTTTGTTAAACAATTAAATTTTGGTGGCCCGTTGATTTGAATTGCGCACTGCATTGGCCAGGTGAATGCAAGGTGGCAACAAATCTGACCTTAGTTAATAGAACATGGATCCAACGACCCTCATCGATAAAGGTTTGTTATGGGCTTAAGCAACCCTTACTCAACCACACTCACCTGCCCCACTCGCATTCATTGGTCATCGGTCATCCAGCAGAGCTTAGCTCTGGCGATTCTCTCTAACATTCATGAAGAAACAAGATATTTTATAGAACTGCTGCATCAAATGGTTTGGTCCCAAGAAAATCATGGAATAAAGACGAGCGTTGAGCAACTAAGGAGCCCATTTTTTTTTCCAAATTGCTTTTTGAAGCTTTACTACTTGTTTGGAGGTCTTGAAATTCTCATTGTTTGGATGTTGTTTACATTTTTTCTCGCTTCTCTGCATCGCTCATTGAATAATGGTTCTTCAAAACATTGTTGGGGCCCTTCATTTTTTCTTTCTTCATGATTTTAGGTTTGCAAATTGCTAGAGTATATTGGATAGCCTTCCTCAGTGCTTTCATACTTTCATTTTATTTCCAAGTACATCAATATTATGATCTAATGCAAGAGACTCCACCCAAATTGGGCGCTCTAAAGTTGCCGTGGACTCTTCGAAGGTTGTGTTGATACAAGAAGGCCACATGTCCTATCCTATGATGATTTTGTACCAGAGAATGCAAAATGGAGATGATTGCCCACCTTCGAGTGCCACTATGATTCTTGGCACCAACAAAATTGTATGAGCGTCTTTCAACCCTATCTTTTTCTCAAATCTACAAACCCTCAGCGAGCCATTCCTCTTTGCGCAGTTGAAACTTGTTTGGATACCAGTGGCTGCCATGGCCTGCTTTGCAAAATATCATCGTGTACCTATTCAGTTAAATTAGTAAGTTGAGGTGAACCATATATACCCAACACTGCCTACCTGTTCTTTTTCTGCCTTTGTAGTAGTGGATGACCAATCAGCTAGACTGATGGGGACCCCATTAATAATATCTATGGTAGAATCTGAATCAGAATGATGGGTTTCCCTTAATTATAAAATTTTGTTTGATAATACAAAAGGCTAACAGAGATAGAGACCCTCAGATCTATCTACTTACAGCCCCTCTGCCCATTTTCATCTTACAGCCCTTCTGCCCATTTTCATCCGGGTTTTTACCCTGTAAGCATCCCTTTCTTAAAAACAATGGCGTGAAATCAGCTGATCTATCCATTTCATAATGCCTTTGGTAAAAAATTGCCAAATGCTTTAAATATATATGTGGTCCAAGGGTTTTTTTATTCTTTTTGGTCGCTGACTTTATATATTTCTACTAGCTATGATATGGGTTTGATGTAGAGGATTATGGTGTGTAAGCGTTGTATTCTCATTCCCCTTATCCTGGATTGTTCTGAGGAATAATATAGGGATTGTCAACCTGTTAACTGAATCCCTAGATGCTTGTGTGGAGGAAATTACTCTCCTTTCCACGAAAACAATGCACAGATTCTAGGTTAAGAATCCCTAGATGCTTGTGGGAAAGAAATTACTCTCCTTCCCACGAAAACAATGCACAGATTCTAGGTTAATGTAGGTCGAGGATTCTGTTTGTCTACTTCCTCTGCGTGAAAGCTGCTTTCAATTTAACTGAAATCATTCAATGTTTGTGCTGGAATCAAATTGAAAACCCTGAAATGTTTTCCTTAAGGGATTTTCAAGCAAAATTCATAGAGCAATGTACTAAGAATCAAATTTTGGAATGCAAACTTCCACCGACTAGTGTGGGAAAGCCTTTATGCTTTTGTTGGGATTTTTATTATGCTTTGACATTAGTGGTGATGAGATCTTAGGACCCAAGTTTGGAAGTAGTGGCTAGGAAGGGCAGGTTGAGTGAACAGAAAGTCTGCTGAAATGAAAAAAGAATATCTTTGACATGCAGAACTGATGGTAAAAGCCACGTGTTGAGTCCTTAACGGTCTTAACTCTGCTACAATGGCTGTCATGAAATCACATAACCTATATTTCTCATGCACTCATTGAACACCCTTGTTCATTACTTTCAGAAGCCTTGCTCACCAGTTTCTGATGATGCATACTGTTGTCTTGCAATGTATTATCTGGTACACACTTTTGTTTTGTTTGAATACAGAGGTGCCAAGACACTCATAGCTGAACAGTTCCCGGGCTTGCTAATTCCATTGGTTCTTTTAAATTTTGATCAGATGTTATGTCCCCGGATGGAAGAGAACATCCGCAGACTGATGCCGACATGGGTGAAGATAAAATTCACGTTATAGTGAAGAAATCATCTTCCTTGCAAGGGAATTCTACTCCTGCTTCTCAGTGATTTCAGTCATTGAATTCTATCAAATCCTTCCCTCTAGGTAGGCCAGATAGCCATCATAATACAGACATATTCTCTTCGATCCTCCCAGAATTTGACTCCCAGGGACTCCAGCTTCAATAGAGCAGATTATGTTTCTATGATGTCAAGCAAAGCAATGAGCCCCCTGCGATCAAATACAAACAATGACAATAGCAACAACAACAGCCCACATGTTTGTGATGCAAATTACCTTCATTCATCCCAAGGCCACACACCCATAACATCAAACTACCACGAAGATCATTACAGAGACCTTAATTCTGGGATTAGGACTACAAACACCAATTCAAACTGTAATGGAGGATTATGTCATGGATACAAGAGCCACATCATTACTTTAGAGCTCTTGGAAAATGGTATACAGCGAGATTCGGTACACGGGAGTAGCAGAGAACAACAACAACTACCTGGCAGCGGTCTCATCAATTCTGGCTGTAGGAGTTTGTGTAACGCAAATCATTTGGGAGTGAGTTTTTCACCTAATGTTTTGCAGTTGATCAATAGAATTCCGGATTCCAAAAACTCTACTAAGATTGATGATGATACCAAGGAATCACATTTGTTTGTTTGAAGTTCTAGCGGTTCCCCGGTGTCTGAAGGAGGTTTTCAATTGTTGGGTGGAAGCGATTTTAGCATGGGAGAGGTTTTCAATTAGATTCATTTTTACATCCTGCTTGGATACTACTTTGACAATATTTTCCTCGGAATGAATCGGATTCGTTTTTGGATACTACTTTGACAATATTTTCCTCGAAATGAATCGGATTCGTTTTTACATCCCACTTGGATACTAAAACAATATTTTCTATGAAAGGAATCAAATTTATTTTTATAAAAAGTAAAATGAGTGAAGTGAGGTTAGAAGAATTTCCTCAAAGAGGTTTTGAAACTCCCAAAGGACTTGTGGACTGAGGGGCTCCCAAATGACTTATGGACTAACTTCGAGTGAGTGGCTGAATAATTCTCAACTTCAATCGCCTCATTTAGTTGTTAAGGATTGATTGGTTTGCAGGATGAGGAATATAGAGGACACTGTAGTGGGATTCCTCCTGCAGAATCTGTCTTACTGAGGGATACACTTTCCACTCATGCATGCTCAGCCTTACCATCATAAAATCAAAAAAAGATGTACAAGATCTACAACTTGTAAGGGAAAGGTATCTTCTATTTAACTTAGGCTACCTCTTTATTAAAGAGTACCTTTTCGTAACATGAGCGGCAAACATTATAAACAAAATTGCATAATTTTTTTACTTTTTCCTATGCTACTCTTTCCTATGCTACTGCCTTCTTTGCAACATGTGGATGTTTTATAGAACTCTTTTTTTTAACTAACTCCTCGATCTTCTTTTCATACTATAATGCCTTCCCCTAAAGTAAATTGCATGTATTTACTCCAAAGTATTAAATTTTATAAGTTGAGCTCGATCTTCTTTTCATACTATAATGCCTTCCCCTAAAATAAATTGCATGTATTTACTCCAAAGTATTAAATTTTATAAGTTGAGCTCGGAGCATATAAGTTATTATGATGAAATTACACACCTGATAATAGAAGCCAAAATATGAAATTCAAACAGTAGCAAAATAAAGGCAAATAACATCATTTAACCAACAAAATCCTACTTGCAGAAATAAGAAAAAACAAACTCGAAATTAAATGGCCTTCTCATAGATTTCAAGAAAAAGAATCCACAGAGATTATTTTCAGTTCATTCTCCTTGGCATTGGATCATATTCCGCAACATGGCAACTTCGATCCAAAATTTGAGATCTTACGCCTGTTGAAGATAACTAAATGTTCTGCCTGCAACAAAAAATGAGCGTTGTTATCAAGCCCACTTTCTGTTGCGTAACTCTACAGCTGAACCAATTGAAGCCGACACCACTGGACTCTATATTTCACCAAGAATCTTGGAGAAATGCTAAAACGGAAATGAACCTGAGGAAGCCTCAGTGTTGATGTACAGGCGTGTATTGAAAAATAATAATAATGTACAAGCACTGTATGGTCTGCCAATTTACTTGTGCTTAATAGGCGACGCTGAGCTTGCCAACAACACTGACTGAGATTGCGACTGAGACTGAGACTGGCTCAGTACAGAATCTGAGGTGAGATGGACAGAACTTTGGGAAGGAGGATACAAACTCCCAGCAACAACAGAGTCACTTACTAGCCCTGGATCGTCAAAGTTGAGTCTCCCACTGACACGCCGGCTTCTTACACAGTAAGAAACAAAAACCAGTAGGTTATTATTAAAATATACAAGGCAATATATCAAAATCGAAGCTTATGAAATGACAGATTGTTTTTCCAGACAAACCTGTTCAGGCGATTGTTGATAGCTGTCAAATCTTTTGATGGGCTTTGATATGCACGAGTACTTTCTCCCACACAGGCGTAATAACTTTTTGAATTGTGTGAATTGAGATTCTCCATCTACAGAAAGAAGCAAGAAAACATTTGTCATCACTTTCGACATTGAAAACTATCTTCAGAATCTCCTCTATACAAACAGAAAAAAAACATGGGAAGAAATGAAAAAATCCAAAAAAAGACAACCATAAACATCTTAACATTACGATATCAGAAATTCGTTTTTCCTCCCTTGTTATTTGAAAGGAATAAAGGTTGCATAGGCCAAATATAACGAGCATTTTCAAACACCAGTGATGCCTTCTGCAAACAAGAACAAATACCTTGGCAGAGCGAAGTGGTGAAACATAGACATTATGGGTCGCAGATACTTTTTTAGGAGACATATCAGGAAGCCTCTGAAATGGTGATGATCCAGGCGATCCAGGAGATGGGCCTGATCAAAGAATCACGTGATGTTCTAGTTAAAATTCAGCTAATGCAGTTATTCTTCACAGCAGAGTTCTTGAAGTAGTCATGAAATGAAATGCATCCATACCATCACTTTTTTCTGTATCTTCAGACCCATGGCTCTGTTCTACAGCAGACTCACTGGGAGCAAACTTCACCAACAATGGCTTGACAGCAGGTATAAATACTCTATTGTAAAATGCAATAATATCCACTGTCTCATGCCCTAATTTCTGTTCAACGGGAGATCAGATTTGAATAAATAAGTATTTCTTAACTGACATGAGAAATAACTAGCCAAACAAGGGTAAGGCTACAAAGGCTGAAAAAATGTGAATAAATAAGTATTTCTTAACTGACATGAGAAATAACTAGCCAAACAAGGGTAAGACAACAAAGGCTGAAAAGAAATAATGTGAATAAATAAGTATTTGTTAACTGACATGAGAAATAACTAGCCAAACAAGGGTAAGACTACAAAGGCTGAAAAGAAATAATGTACCCCGTATCGCCTCGATTCAACAAAGACATTACGAAACACTTGAGGTTTGCACTGAGGTTGCTTCCTGTAGTTATTAATAATCTCCCGAAATGTCAAGTTCATTTGTTGGATCTGCAAAAGAGCTCACAACAGATTAAACTGGTTGTTGATCTGCAAATTCAGAAATTTATCAGTGCAATTTATATTTCAAATTGCAAGTAAAACTGACCTTTGCAATTCCATAGAAGCTACAAAGGATGACTTGGTCAATATGTCTATTGAAAAATATACCCGTCTGCTCTCTAAGTACAAGGTTTAGAAGCCGATAAACTTGTTCCATGGCAAGATTGGGTTGCTGAAGTCTATCAGACAAGCATTTGATTCTAATGGCAGCTAACTTAAGAACCTACACAATCAATTATATTCACATGAGTTAACATCAGTAAAACCTCTAGAATGTGGATTCAATATCATTTGTTTACATAAAGCCAAGCCAGAAATGAACAAAAAGATCGGATGGTGGTGCCAACATACCTTTTGGCAAAATACATATATTGTCGTGTCTGCACAAGTCTCACCACCTCCATAAGGATTTGGCCGTGTAGGACTACAAACACACCAAAAGATTGGAAGCAAAAGGTTAAACACCAAACCAACAAAAACAATATTAGACTATTGCTTATTCTTGAGAACAGAACCACCTCGCAAAAGCTGATTGTAAAGGAGGCTGTTGTCTTGATTTTACAGGGAAAGCTGAAAAGGCTGACGATCGCTCCTTCACTGGAGAAACAAAGCTATTATGTTCTCCCATAACTCCAGTTGTCTCATTGGAAACTACAGTATTAGCAAACCTCTGAGGAGAAGATGGGGTATCAACATTCGGATCTGCAGTATAACATTTGTCAAGTAACACCTAGTTAGGTGAAAGAATGCATATGGGTTTTTAAGTCGGATAGACTGTAAAGATGTTTTGTGCTTCCTGCCACTTCTAGTGGCTTTACAACATCTCTTTCCACTTGAAGAGAAACTGCTACTACAAAATTGGTTGAAACTACTGCATAAGTCCAAACTCTTCCCCACAAGACGAATCACTAAAGAATAGCAGCTTCTAATTTGAAATTAGATGTTTGCCAACGATCCATTGCATAGTCATAAAACATGTTTAAAAAAAAATTAATTGAAAAAGCATGGACATTAAGGTACAGCAAAAATACATGATGTATAAAAATACAAAAAGCATGCAAAAACTACAGTGGCATACATGTAAGGAAAAATGCAAAGTAATTCAGATAATTGAAAAAAGGAAAGGCAGTATCAGGCATTTCATTCATAGAAGACTTGAAAAGATCTCAACTTTTTCGGCAAAAAATGTGGACTTGCCTCCTTCATAATCATATCTTTGAGTTGGGAGTACTCCTATGGCATATATTAGTCTGGCACCAAATGGAATACAGAAAATATATTTTTTTGGAAACTCGGGAGTATTTGTAACTACTAACCACTATTTGAAAACCTCTAGCTATTGATATAACATAATATACTCGCAAGTGTCAATTCTACAGAGATGCTTGGAAATGCAGTCACAATAAGATGCAGTTTCAATATATGTTTCAGTAAAACAAGCATACTATCTTAGATAACACAAAAAGATATTATCCAAAAACCAAAAAAACAAATAACACAAATGGTGAAATAGAAACAAAAAGTGCAGCAAGATAGAAGGATACATTGCAACGATGTGTGAACAGATAATATTAATTACCTGATGAAGCCTCAGTTCTCTGAGGGATTGCAGTAGGGGCACCATAATGCATTGCAATGGCATCAAGCGAGGGCATTGGATCTGCTAATAGACCTAAACGATTGATTTCTGCCGAAAGACTGGGCTTTGCTACAATCAAGGAATTGTACATCGAGGAGCCTTTCTCCCATGCCATGGATTCAAGTATTCTTTCCTCTAAACTGTTCAGATGTCGTTTTAACTCTCTTGGAAGAGTTTCCTCGTGCCTTACAAAACTCTCTATTACCTTGCTCAAATCAAATGCAGTTATCCCAGATCGCTCAAGAACTGCAGGAAACATCATTGTAACTGTCTTATGAGTTGCTAAAACAAGTTCTGAAGAGCAAGCAAGCATGCACCTATGGAACCTTTCATTAGTCAACAGAGAAGTCAAGTTACGGCTTCGCAATCTGTTCGACTCTGCTCTGCACATGGCAGCCAAAACCCTGTAATACAGCTTTAATGCTTCCATCCTACGCTGTTCTGCCCATATGCTATCCATCAAGGATGCACTCTGGAGACTTCCAGCAACACATCTTTCCCCAGGTGAACTACTAGGAAAAATTGCTTCTAGTATTATTCTTGCTCGGTGACTTACATCTGCGGTAATGTCCCTGTCACATGATGAAAGAAAATGCCCAAGCTCTGAAGAAGGTTTTGGAGGAAGTGGAGCTATAACAGTTCGAAGCCACTTTGCAGTTGTCATTGCTGTGCTCACTGGTGTAGGGGGTGGCATCTTAGTACTGGCAGTGGCAGAGCTCTCTTTCACAGGGGATGCAACAGGAGAGCATCGTGGAGATGGTGGACTTGTTATTGTCTTTGTAGGTGAGGAAATACTATCAAATTTTCTCTGCGGAGTTTGAAATCAATATGTGATTATTCTTATCAGACAGCTGACTGCATACAAACTACAAAACTCCTGAAATAGTAAATATGTACCATCTAAAGAATCTAAAATGCATATTTTAAAGTTTCCCTGCAAGGGAACGAGTACAGACCACGTTCACAGCATGCTAAAAACAAAACTATTTAAAAAGCCATGTGCCAATCTTGAGGTGTGGCAAAGACATGGCACTGCAACAAAGTACGGGAAATATCAAGATAACATACAAATAAAAGTAAATCTAAAAGCAAAATATTTAAACTTGACAAAAAACAAAAAAAAATGATACATGAAAACATAAAGGCTAAAATATGACCACAAAAATTTGATACACGAAAACATAAAGGCTAAAATATGACCACGGACTTGAATTGAGACTCAAAGCCACATATAAACTTCCTCTGTTTCATCCGAGGTGTATTTGACAAGGCAAACAAAACAAAAGTACAAAATCAACTCCTGAAGTTGCAATGAACAAAATGGGAGAGAAGACACAAGTTTTTCAAAAATGAACAGAAAAATATGATAATAGTCTCATGCATATAAAAAACTTCATGAAATTCATTTAGGGGCAAACAAAGACACAATAACTTAAACCATTTAGCTTTGACAGGGCCAAGGGCAAGCATTCTACTATAACATAATTATGCAGGGTTGATTAAGCATTCTACTATAGCATAATTATGCAGGGTTGATTAAATTATGAAAGAAATACTACTAAAGAATGTGTACACATGGATGGATACCTACTATAGAATGTATACACAAAGGTTGGATATGTCTTACCTTCACTCCAGACACAGTGACAGAACCTCCCGAGTTGCTTCCTGAACCAAACAAACTATCCTCTTCATTCACAAACATCCGCTCGTCAAGTTCCCCTCTATCATATATTGCATCTTCATAATCTTTTTCTAGGATTTGAATGCTTGATACAAGTGAACTCTCTTCCATAAGACCCTCAAAATAGGAGAAAGTGTCTGAAAGATTGAACCCAGATTATATTTCATTCATCTCTGAATAGGCATTCTATTACATGATGAAAAATAAAGCACTGAATAAATCACAACCTGTGTCAATATCCTTTAACTCTTCTGCTTGGCAATCTGAAGCTGGACGTGGGGTTTTCTTCAAAATTTCAACAATTAAGTTATTGGCCACTTTAATTGTTTCTAGCAAGTCAACTTCTGACGCATGAAAGATATTGCTTAGAGAAGATATAAGATCAACTCCCTTGTCGCATTTCCTAACTGAATTAAAGCATATGTTAGTAATTGGATTGCCAGAGATCAGCCAAACAATCCAAAAAATTAATAAATAAAAAGCTGATCAAACCAACAGGGGATTACCAAAGCGTGTAGAGTCATCAAGAGAAAACCTCCTGTAACGGATGGGAACATGCAAAATCAGAATAGCCTGCAATAGAGATCTTGCCCCAATTAGCACATTATGATGAAGACTCGAAATCTAACTAGCAAAACAAACATCTGTTCACAAAAATTAACTAAGCCTAATTGCTTCATCATTCTGCAACTAACCAGAATCGACACCAATCCATTTGTGCAAGTAACCATGTCTTTAAATCGGCTAAAAACATGGATTCTAAGTGCCAAGAACAACATCCAACCAAATCGGAGATAGGCTGACACAGGCCCACAGCCATTTGCTACCGCTGACAAACTCTTATCCTCAAGGTCGTTCCCTGACAAAAAGAAGTCCTGGTACGCACGTTTAAAGTGCCTGATATCATGATGAGAAGATTTGAAAAAAGTGATCAACATAACCATTGCTAAACATTCTCATTCAAGGGTAAAACTCAGCACAGAAGAACATTTAAAACAAACAAATTCAAGCATGAATAAATACCAACCTAGAAATAATAGGAATGCAAAGGAAAAACTCAATGTGTATTAAATGAAGAATGTTAATTCAAAATTTATTTGATTCAAAACAGTGTTGCAAACATCCCGATTTTAACACGAAAAAATCGTGAGATCGCGATTTTTTGGCCTCCTAGATTTTTGCCAACTTTTACCAATATTTTGGTGGTATCTTAATTTTGCCAATGTTTGCCAAAATGCAGCCGAATTTTACCAATATTTTCTCGATGTTTACGATTTTTGGTTTTCTGAACCCTTGCCGATTTTATACCGATGCCAATGTTTGCAACATTCAAAGTTCAAACACTTTATCTGCAACTACTATAGCCTAGTGTGACTTATAAATGTAAATGGTTAAAGAATCCTCATCTGAAACCAAAAAAAAAATAGCAATTAAGTTGATTGACAATAAGATCTAATGGGAGAAGAGGCTTCCAACTCAAGATGGGAGGACTGAGTATCGCAATCAGCGCCTACTCATGCCACCAAATGGTAAACTTCAAAATGTCCTTCTGCTGCTCTGTTGAACAATCCTCAACCTGCAAATAGTTTCTAATGTTGAACACAGGACTTCTTAGCAGCTTCAGACATCCATCATTACCCACACATTCTAATCAGCATGATAATTTTAACAGTAAACATGTTCTTGATGAAGAATTTAGCTCTCACGTACTTGATATAGTTAGCAATCTTATAAGGTTCCAATCATTTTTGAACACATACAGACACTTCCCTTGCACTTCTTTTAAATGATTAATGCTTTTTGCATTTTACAAAACCTCAAATTGCTGAGGTTGTCCATGGAGTGGAACGTGGAAGTAACATGAAGCAACAAGAACATTTAAAATTATCACATGAACCAACAAATTAAGAATTACTGTTATATATCTACCAACCTTAAAATTACTTTACAGTCACCATGTCACTCCCACCACATTTAAATGTGTTTACATGGGTAGCTTCTTTTTAACTGTCATACGCATTCTCAAAGCATGTCATAAATGCAATTATTTGTTGTCACAAAATGTAAGCTCCTTCCCATGTCAAGCCTTGAAATCTCAAAAGTATTGTCAAGCCTATAATGCATAGATTTGTGTTGAATCTGTTCTCCTTCTTCCAAATTTGAAGTGGCCAAGCTATATTTTCACATAAACATGGGATGAAACCTTCTTTTGTCTCTGAAGTGTTTTAAAATGTCACCTCATTATATATCTAGACTTGCCATTTACTCCAATATTATGCTGGCATGGCCCTCAAAAAACTCAAATTCATCATCATATATTTAACTTGCAAAAGGTCTGCTCTATAGAAAACCTCGTGAGCTTGCAGTTTGATTTTCACATGTATGTATCAGACAAAGGAGAAGCCCTCTTAAATCAAGTAAAACTTAATCTTATGCTACTTGCAGCACGAAATAACAGGGCTATGAATACAGAAAAAATGCAAACATAAGGCATTCAAACTACAAAGAAAAACTAATTGCTACCAACATAATTTCCTCCAAGTTTTCCATAACTTCTCCCAAGGAAAATCGAATGACAGTTCATGTATGAACCCCAACATACAAGGATTCAAATTTTGATAAGATTACATCTAATTCTAGTCCTATTGGCATCCAAGGCATTCACTCAGTGAAAGCCATTTCTTTCAAAGAACCTTTGATTTACAAATAAAATTATGTCCGCTTTGAAACTCTAACTCCACTACGAAGGTGGCACTCAACGCAGATATTATCACTTACAAGACTGCAACATTCATGCACCCTTCGAAACTTAACACTACTCTAGTATCAATTTTTATGGAACACAAATTCAAATACAGTAGTTGTTTCAAATGTATATCATTCTAATGGAAGAAAGAAAGTGCTAGGCATAGTACTATGTCTTTTCTTTGAAGCAGAAGAAACTGATGGACTTTTACCGTTCACCCCACCTCCCAGAGGGGGGGTGATTGATTTAGAGAGCACAGGTCACCAGCCTCCACGACTTCCCTAAGAGAAGTCGTGAGCAGCCAAACTGCTATCGAAAAATTGCAAATAGTCATAATAACCATGGATCCATGACAAATTAACTACTAATCTGGATTCACCTGAAATGAACAATAGCTATTTAAACATAACACCAAATGTAGACTAAACAAGGAAAGAGGAAGATATTAAAATCAATTCCAAAATCCAAGTATTCACACAAAAAATGAAGTGTAAAGGACACAAAAAACAGCAAAAACTTCTAATATGAAGGGGCTTCCATCAAATGGTTCTGAAAAAAAGAGTCATACTTCACTTTCTAGACTATGGTGCAAATGAACTATACAAGAAAAAGATAAATGCATACCTGCATAAAAAAGTCATGTGAACAAAATTTGCCTGAAGCTCTTTTGCCTGTTAACCAACACAAAATCAGTGAAGAAACATGATTGTGATTAAAAAGATCTGCAGTAGGCAAAACTAAACATTGGGAATAGAATAACGGTAGACTTCAGATTACCTGAAGTTTTTTCTCCCAGTCATTGCCATAAAGCTTGTTCAAAATAGAGTCTGCCTTAATGAAAAACTGTGGCATTTCATTCAAGAAACTCGCAATCCTGCTCACAAAGGAAAACTAGGTGATCAGAATAAATGAACACAAAACTAAACTCTTACAAAAGGGTTCTATGTTTGAGATTACAATTATTAAACAAAAGACAGTTGGTACTTGATCTTTGAGACTTTTAATATCTGATAAAGAGTGAAACCCGTATGGTTATTCGCTTGGTTTCCTTTATTAACACTATTCCCACCGATCAGTCGCTTAACAGTATACAAGACAGCAGCAAACCAAAACCGCTCATGATCCTCTGGCTGATATCAAAATTTGCACATCAGTCAGAATATTTTGGGGTGATAAAAAGAGTTTGAAATTTACAGCACGCCTAATACCTGTCAAACTATTGCTTAAAGCTTCGAGAAAAAAAGATGAAAACCATTGATTTCCCTTAATCTTGTCAACATGAAAAGATACCACACTAACAAGCCCTTGTAGAAAAGAATAAAACATATTACTTTTCATTAAATCAGAACTAGATTTATTTTTTAAATAGGAAAAAAATTTGAGAAAAAATTGCATAGAACAGCCTTAAGTATTAAGGAGGAGCAAGGACAATACATTCCCACTGTCAGGGGCTGCAATAATCGCAAATAGAATATGTTTGGTTTCTCTGAACAAACGCAGTGCTTCTTTCGTTGCCTCATCGTCCAGGGATAGACCGCTCTATTTACAAAAAAAATGACATTATAACAATTTCCCAAACAAAGTCATAGAAAGCTTCATTTCAGCAAAAATATCCAGCATAATTTCCCAAAAAAGTGGCGTTAGCATCTCTTCCAGAGTCCAAGTCCCACAAAGCTTCCTCCCGGGGCAAAGCAAAAATTATATACAAAACAAACCGTTACCTTACAGAAATTTAACAAACGAGCTTCCATGCCATCTACTTTTCGACTTGATCCGTTTGATATCTTTGAACGTTTAATGTCTCCCATTTCAACTGATCCCGGACTCATAACACAACTCTCTGCGCTTTTAAATGCACCTTGAAACCTCCCTTTGAATGATCATTCTACCTCAACCGCTTGCTGCAACAACATTTACACCATGCGAAATTACGCCTCGTGGAGTTATTTTTCGCTACAGAAATTTATCCAGGTGATCCGTAAAATAGAACATGTCAACGATAAGAGACATGGTAAATAACCGCCACTCCTTCCTTTCCTTTCATTTTCCGGAAACCGATATTTACTACAACGCAGGCTAAAAGCCTGGTAAACTAGCGTCCTGCAGCAAAATTCGTTGCTTATAGTTCCATGACATAAAAAATGACCCTACCTTAAAGTTGCAGTTCTTTGCCAAAACTTAAGCTCCTGTGACATATGCTAATTGCTTCTACTAAATATACTAACAGGAGCGCCTAAATAAAACGAATCTAGCTATGCATTTACGAGATTTAAAACTCAAAATCACGCATAGCTGAATTCACATCTAAAAACTTAAGCTTCTATGATATATCATATATGCCAATTACTTCTGCTAAATTTACTAACAGGAACACCTAACAAAATGAATCTAGCCATGCTTTTACGAGATTTAAAACTCAAGATCCCGCACAACTAAATTCACATCCAAAAACTTAAACAGAAAGGACTCGTACCTGAATTCGACACTCCACTGAGGGTTTTACCGTGATCTTCCAAATCTCGTACGAAAACGAACTCATCGAAACCGAATTTAATATCAATCGGTGGCTCTCGATGTGTGGAATCCGATGACAGCTTGCAGCAGCGATTAACCGCAAGATTTTAACAACAAATGGCACTCGCTGACCAGGGTTCTGAACTCGCGGAGTCCCAATGTGGTCTCCCCCTATTTCTTTTGCAGTGGGTTGTTACTCCTGTTTGCCATAAGCTGTTTCCCTTGGGGCAATGATCTTGTCGTCGCGCGGGAAATCATACATACATCTGCATAACCATGCCATGCAAGCACACATACATACCATACCCATACTCAAATTCACCCTTGTGGAAATAAAATAAATATATTTATTTATAGTAAATTCTTACTGTTATTAAATTTAAAAAATAAAAATAAATAAATTTTATTTATTATATATTTAAATTTTACAAATTAAAGTTGAATTTTTATTTATCAGATATTTAATTTAATAAGTTAGAATTTTGATGGTAACCAGGTTTTAGAGAATTAAATCCTTTGTATAAGGAAATATGTCTTTTAAATTTAAAGGAATTATATTATCTTAAATATTGTATTTTTAAATTCAAGGTAATTGTTGTATTCTCTTAAATATTGTATTTTTAAATTCAAAGTAATTGTTATATTATTTTAAATATTGTATTTTTAAATTCAAAGTAATCGTTATGAAATAAGAATATAATTATAAATTAAATCTGATGAGATTTATTTTAGGGTGAACAATGAATATTATGAGATTTGTTTTTATTCGTAAAATGGTAATTACTAAATATATGGTTGTATAGTTTTAAATGTTTTGTAGGTTAGAATATGAGCTTTTGAATTTAAGGTAATTTTGAATACAACGTGGTTGTATAACATTAAATATTTTGTATGTTGGAATTTGAGCACTCGAATTTAAAGAAATTTTGAATACAACTCATATCTCGATATGAGAGTATTTGATGTTATACAATTAGGTATTTAGTGCTCGTGCTTTACAGATCAGACCCATATCCAACATACAAGGCATTTAATCCTATGGAGTTAGGTACTTAGTGTACCCATGATTTACAATTAGGTATTTAGTGTTGTTAGGTGCTTAATATACCCATGATTTAAAATTAGGTATTTAGTGCTTGTAGTGGGTTACGGATCAAAATAAATTATGTATTGTTGTATTCAAAATTACTTTCGATTCAAAGACCCATATTCAACCGTATAGCATTAAATATTTTGTATGTTGGAATATGAGCCCTCAAATCTAAGGCAATTTTGAATACAACTCATACTTCGATATGAGAGTATTTGATGCTATATAATTAGGTATTTAGTGCCCGTTGTGGTTTACAGATCATTCGATATGAGAGTATTTGATGCTATATAATTAGGTATTTAGTGCCCGTTGTGGTTTACAGATCAGGTTTACAGATCAGACCCATATCCAACATACAAGGCATTTAATCTTATGTAGTTAGGTGCTTAGTATACCCATGATTTACAATTAGGTATTTAGTGCTCGTAGTGGGTTACGGATCAAAATAAATTATGTATTATTGTATTCAAAATTACTTTGGATTCAAATACCCATATTCAACATACAAATTATGTATTGTTGTATTCAAAATCACTTTGGATTCAAATACCCATATTCAACCTACAAAGCATTTAATCCTACGCAGTTAGGTGCTTATTGTAGGCCATGAGTTACTTGTCAAAACAAATTATGTTTAGGTGCTTAATGTACAACATGATTACGGGTCAAAACAAATTATGTGTTGTTGTATTCAAAATTACTTTAGATTCAAAGACCCATATCTAACATACAAGACATTTGATCCTATACAATTATGTGCTGAGTGTACACCATAATGTACAAATCAAAACAAAGCATACAAGACATTTGATCCTATGTAGTTATGTGTTGAGCGTACACCAGAATCTACAGATCAAAACAATTTATGATTTGTTGTATTCAAAATTACATTGGATTTAAAGACCAATACCCAACATACTATGTACAAAACATTTAATACTATCATGTTGCTAAGTGCTTAATACTTACTATAATTTACCGATCAAAAGAAATCATGTTAAAGATAATAATAAAAAACGGAAGTGTATTGTTTTCAAATGCAGATTTCCACAATTGTAATATATATATATAATATCTTCACAAATTTTAAATTAAATTTAAATATAATAATATAATATCTTCACAAATTTCAAATTAAATTAGGTATTTAGTGATTGTAGTGGGTTACGGATCAAAATAAATTATGTATTGTTGTATTCAAAATTACTTTGGATTCAAAGACTCATATTCGACTCATATTCAACATACAAAGCATTTAATCCTATGCACTTATGTGCTTAGTGTAGGCCATGAGTTACGTGTCAAAACAAATTATGTTTAGGTGCTTAGTGTACATCATGATTTACGGGTCAAAACAAATTATGTTTCGAGGATCAAAATAAATTATGTGTTGTTGTATTCAAAATTACTTTAGATTCAAAGACCCATATCTAACATACAAGACATTTGATCCTATACAGTTATGTGCTGAGTGTACACCATAATCTACAGATCAAAACAAAGCATACAAGACATTTGATCCTATATAGTTATGTGTTGAGTGTACACCATAATCTACAGATCAAAACAAATTATAATTTGTTACATTCAAAATTACATTGGATTTAAAGACCAATACCCAACATACTATGTACAAAACATTTAATATTATCATGTTGCTAAATGCTTAATACTTACTATAATTTACCGATAAAAAAAAATCATGTTAAAGATAATAATAATAAAAACGATGTATTGTTTTCAATACTTACTATAATTTACTATTTACTGATCAAAAGAAATCTTGTTAAAGATAATAATAAAAAACTGAAGTGTATTGTTTTCCAATACAGATTTCTACAATTGTAATATATATACACACCGTAATTTAAAAATTAAAAATAAAAAACCATTTACTAAAATCCAATAATATAATATAATATCTTCACAAATTTTAAATTAAATTTAAATATGATAATATAATAATATAAATATGATAATATAATAATATAAGATCTAAATAAATTTCAAATTAAATTTTGTTATAATTATATTTGGATTTCATTATATATTTGAATTTAATAAATTATAATAAAATAATTATAACTAATTCAGAGCATCACAAAATAAATTTTATTTATATTATTTCAAATAAAAACAAAACACTTATTAAAAGAATCGATACTTTAAATTTTAATTATCTATAATTTATTAATTATTATTTAAGTTAAAGCATACTCAGCATTATTTGAATGGATTATTCAATTGAATATTTGGGCATATGACCCATCTTTTTCATATAGCTAGTCAGAGTGGTGTGAAAGTAAAGAAAGCACATTGCTTCTTATAATAATTTCTATGTGTGAGAAGGCTTTGTTGGTAAGACTCTTAGGAGGCTGACATGTCACTCTATTGGGTATTTTCTCTCTCCTTCCCAAGGAAGCATCATGAGACATTAAAGTAGTTGGTCAGTGTAGGTCTATTAAGTCAGTGAGGATGGATATGGTTGACCAATAACATACCTTTGGTGTGTTTTTGTGTGAAGTGTCCTGGAGAAGATTTCTCACAACAAAATATTGTTGTTGCATGCCTTTTTCATACCACACACCTACTTTTTGTTTTGTTTTTTTTTTCATAAAGATAAATCAAAGCATAACATTCTTTCATAAAACTAGCATGCAAAGAAATAATATTATTTTGGGTTTGACTAAGTGTATCTTGCTATATTATTATTTTGGGTTTAAATCAAGTGTCTCAAGTATCTTGCTTTATTGGAATTAAATGAGAAATTATTTCCTTTTTAAACCAAAGAAGATATTATTTCCTTTTTAAATCTAAATGATATAATTCATGCAACCTTTTTATCTTTTCATTGTTATTTTGTAGAGAATATAATTTAAAAATGAATCATTTTCTATTAATATATTCTCAAGATGAATATTGTTATTTTGTGAAGAATATAATTATAATATATATATATATATATATATAATTTTTTTAATGACATATTCTCAACATGAATATGAATATTAATATCAATATATTTATTCATGTTGTTATTTATTTTTATTTTGTAAAATTGAGATAATGTAAGTTATGAAAATGGTGTATATAAGGATTAATGAGGTAGGTAAATAAGTATATTTAATTCAAAAACATAATATAAGAGGAAATGATGAATGTGTATTTTATAAGATTAAAGAGGAATTTTTTCTTGTTTTTTTTCCATTTTAAATTTAGTTTGGTGATGTATCAATTTGTTTATGGAGGGAATGGTATAATTGAGAGGAGATAAAATAGGACGAGGGAAGAGGGTATGGGTAACAATGCTTTTTACAGAGCATGTAAGATAGATATTGATAGAGCATTGTATTGGTGGTTGTATATATGTTCATTATTTGATTCCAACTAAGAAGTCATTCATTTTTGTAATAGTATAAGAGTTTTTTCATGTCACAAATGTCTTTAATATGTTTTTGTGTTAAGGGGTTATTGCTATGCCATGTTATGAAACTCGAGCAAGGATCTCAAGTCTTATATATTGTTGTAGTTGGTCATATTTACAATGGCACAATCACTGTAACAATTACTCTAACATAATGCCAAAGCTTGGAGAATGCATGTCGATCATTTTTGTTGCTCGACTATTTGATGAAATTTCAATCAACAAATCTTGGTTTCAATAAGAAAAAGGGTATTTTATGCATTCAAACAAAATCATCTCTAGGAACACTAAATTCATAGGAAGAGAGCTCATTACATCGAGAGGCACTCTATAGCCCAGTATGGTAGTGATGTTCTAAAACATTATGTAATGTAATGTTATGTTGACTCAATCAAATTATTAAGATAAGTTTAGTCATTTGATGGCTTTACCGATGGTGATTTACAAGCATGTGATATTTTTTGCGGTATTTGTTATGATGAAGTCTATTTAAAGGCTTGAGGAAATCCATTTTGGAATGCAAGAGTGCCACCTTAGATCCATCTTAACTCTAGATTTGATCCTTCTCAGTGCTTGGTAGATCCAAATTCAAGATGGATCTGGGTTGGTGTGGTATGTCTCCAATTCCAGGGTTAAAATGCAAGACTAGGAGGGGACCTTGATTATCCATTAAAGTTTGATATTCTCTAAAATGCAAAATAAGGAGGGGACCTTGGTTATTTTTGAAATGTTGATCTTCTCTTTTTGACAATTGGGAAAAAAAAGGCACCTTGGCTAATTATGGCATTCAAAAGGATTCTACCTATCCTTGGTGATATGTCTACATGGAGGAGTTTCAAACAAAGGTATGACCTCTTCTTTAGGCTTCCACTATTTCAACACAAGCAACTAAAAATAGCTTCACATCTCCTTTGGATCCTAAGCATCCTTGGTCAAGGGCTTTATAGTGGAGAACTCAAAAGTTATTCCAAAGTTGAAGGTGGAAACATTTGTTGTTATTGAAACAATCAAATACAACTTACACAACATTTAACAAATTATTGCCAACTTTTGCTACTCCTCTCAAATGGCTTACTATCAAATGGTACAAATAATTGATGGTGAACATTTTATCCATAAGCTCTTCAATGTCATTTTTAATACTCCAAGAGAATGGATATTAGTGAGGGAAACAAAGTTGTGGCTTTGGGGCAATGTTGGTATTTTCCTCAAACCATGGTTATTAGTGTTGAACCCTCCAAACACTTTTATCTCTATAGGCACTTGGAAGATCACTGAGAAGATATGAGATTCAGTTATGATTTCTATCATAGGCCCATTGCAGTTGGAGCAACAATATGACTAAATTATATTGACTACTATATTTTGTTATCACTCAGATAATTAAGAAGTTTATATACTTTTGAGATGAATCATAAACATGATGAAACCTATAAATCAAACTTGCATTTTGTTTTTTTAAGATGATTATCAACATACTTTTTGAATAAACAATTTAATGGAAATTACAATTTCTCTTACATTTATACATATAAACAATATTATATAAAATAAAAATAAAAAATCCTCAATCACATTAATTTAAATATTTATATTTGTATGTAAATACCAAATCAACAAAAATGAAACTACCTTCATCTATTAAAACATATGATGAAAGAATATGAAACGACATTATTTTTTATTTGTATTAAAACACATAAATAATGTATCATCATTTATTAACTCTCTATTGCTTCTTCCCTCGTGAATTTGTTGAGAAAACTATGAGTTTTGTGGAAATTTTTAAAAATATAATGAAAAAGGAGGAAATGCTAAGATAAAAATGTTATTATAATAATGATTTTGTATGGAGATAATTATTATTAAAATAATGATTTTATTTAAATAATAAAATAAAAGGTTGTGATAATGATGATTTGAGTTTAAATTTCAACTCAATATAAATGTTTTATGGATTGAATTTCACAATAAAACAAAGCAAGAATATTCCTACTATTGTTTTGGGTATTAAAAATGTTTTTATAAAAAAAAAATACATATATTAATATATATATATATATATATATATTTTTGAATTTGAATATTGTAAGTTGATTCTATTAATATTTTTGGAAACAACATCATTGTGGCTCAAGTAATCATTCTATATGGTGTGTTGATGCCTATGGGATCCTTGAGTCTATATAGAAAATGACTTTCCTTTAGTATCTTTAATATGGTTGAGTTTGTTCCCCTCTAGTTCATGCCTTTTGTCTAGTAAAATCTTATTGTAAAATCATTCGTGGATGCCTTGGAGACTAACATGTAAGTTAGAGGGGCCTTGACTTCCACACATTCTTCTCAAAAACGTATATAGCATTAAGGAAGTTCCCTCCTCTTCTATACAAGTCCATGCATGTGTCTTCAACTAAACTAGGTTCCCACAACAACATAGAACAATCTACAAGTTTAATGGTCTCTTGTAAAAGCTAATAAACCTACACCAATGGATTTCTCTAACTTGGAGGTTATATATTTTGGATGAGGTGTTTGTTTATCTATACACCAAAGGGTTTTTCCATTTTGGAGTTTGACCTAGCAAAAGATAAGAGAGACCTAATCCTCAACCTAGGCACTTGGATCTAAGGAAAGGAAGCTATGTATGTGAATCCATGCTTCCTAAATTTTGACCCCTGTTTGCGTAACCTCTCCACTACCTCAATTTGGGTAAGATCACTCCCTAATATCCCTCTTTATTGTTAGAGATTTGAATCTTTACGAGATATAGGAAATGTTATTGAAAATTACACTTTCAAACTGTATAAAGATGGAGCAAAGGCGTGTCTTTAGATACACATGCACATGTGTAGACATGGACTTCGTTGAAAAAATTTAGTCAAGATCAATCAATATGGTTTCTAAATACTATTTATAATCATGACCTCTTGACTATGAGCATTTAACTTCCCATGTTTTAGCTTGTTTTCGAACCAACCATGTTGCATCTCATCGTCCTATCATCGTTGACTACCACTCTCAAAGTGATCCTAGAAATAATATTTTTGGCACTTAGGAGCAACAATGGAGCATCACTTGCCCATGGAGCATATAACAATCAGTTATAGTGTGCAATTAAGGCACTCCTTATGTGAAGGTCATCAGTTCAAAATGATGTGGATCTAGCTAACAAGAAATACAAACAAAGGATCATCACTTAATAAACAAGGAGCGTCAAGGGACCGAGTAGAAGATCCATTGTAGTAAAAAACCCACCTAAAAGGCTTAGAGAAGAAGAATGAGAGCACCTCACAAGGACATCCACCAATTAAAGAAAAAACTATTACAAGGCAAAAAAACAATAAAAAATATAAAAAGATGTGCAACAACCTTTAGGACCCATTAATATGTCAAAAAAATAAATTGTTAACTCCTCCAACCACCCTACCTCAAAGACAATTGAGTCCCAAAAATTCAAAAGTTAAAGCAACAAGGAAAAAGAGGCAAAGGAAGAGGATCAAGCTAAAATAACTATGGCATGTGAATTAGATAATCTGATGGAAGATAAACCATAGAAAAGTGACATCAAAGCAAAGTAGAAGGAGACATGCTATGAATGGAGGAATTAATCACAACCTATGAATAAAACTAGGAGGAATGGATGAAGATTATAAAGAAGCTTCACAAACCTCGTGAACTTCGACTTATATGACTAAGCACTACCACATAAATCTATTGTAATATGTATTGCTCTTATTAATTTATATAGACAATCAAATTATAATGATTTATTCAAGCACTACAACATAAATCTATTGTAATATGTATTAATTTTACTAATTTATAGGCAATCAAATTGTAATGATTTATTCTCGTAATACATGTAGTGAAATAAATCAAGGAAGAAAGCAAAAATTCATAACAAGGAGGATCCTTCATCCCCAACAAATCGAAGATTGAAAAAATAGATGAATTAATTGCCAAAATTTCACAATTTTTTATGGTATGGGTTGTTGAATTATGTAGCTATGGTTGGTCTTCATAATTTATATTCCAACCATTGTAATGAATAAAGAATTTGTAAGACATGTTATTCATGTCATTTTGACTATTTAGCCCTTGAAAGAATTATTATAAGGCATGTTCTTCATGTTAGATTTAACAAAGAAATTTTTGAAATTTGAATTTTCAATTTTTGGATCCAAAATATTCAAGTCAGCCTAGTGAATAGACACACCCGTTCTGGATAGGTAGATCACTATATAAAGGCATTCAACCTCCTCCATAAAGGCACCATTTGACCTCACACAAGTAAGACAATTTATGGACAAGATCATCTCTCTCTCTCTCTCTCTCTCTCTCTCTCTCTCCCCCCCCCCTAGCTCGCACATGTGTTTCTGGGCAGCATATTATAGGTAGACCGGAATTCTAGGAAGGTTGAGTTTTTGGGCATATTCTGGGGGTCAGAATTCGGCTTAGGGAAAATCATATTAGAGTGAGTTGTTGGACAGATTAGGAGACTTGACTTGAGGGTTGTTCACCAGGTTTGACCACAAGCATTGTTGGTATGTTTGATCTCATAGTTGACTAGTTGCATTAAATGTATCTCTTGGTTAACTGAAGAATTTCTCTAAGAAAAAGGTTGTTAGTTTTTCAGCCAAGTGGGTTTTCACAAGGTAAATCGTGTATCGTGTGCTCTCTTTATGCATTGTGATCTCTATTGTCCTTATGGTTTTATGTTGAATTTATGAAGTGTAATTGCTTGATGATAAAATGGAATTGTTAAAAAAAGATCTATATCATTTGAAGTAATTATCATTATTTCATAAATTGGTGCTTGTCTCTATTTCACTTGAAAACTCAACATGGCATTAGAGATTTAGTGAAGAATAGGACATTGAGGTCACTGTTGGAAATATTTGGTAAATGAAGGAGCATTGAAGAAGACCTCATCTAAGATTTATTTGCTTGTCTATGACTATGGGTTCCTATAGGAAGGCAGGAAACAAATTAGAAGGAGCTACAAACTTTAGGGCTTGGAAAACAAGGATAGAACTCCTCCTTACAAAGGATGATCTTTTAGGTATTGTGAAAGGCAAGGTCACTGAACCAAAAAAGGATGAATAAAAACTAAAATGTAAGAAATATGATATTACAACTAGAAGTATTGTTGTAGATTCCATCAGAGATCAATTGATTACATATATTGCAAATCTTGAGTCTTCAAAGAAAATGTATGATTCCCTAATTGGATTATACACTATCAATAATATTGGTCAAGCAATGAGTAAGAAGAATGAGCTTCGTGATGTTTGAATGACAAGCAATGATACTATAACCTTGTATTTCATGAGGATTTCTCAATTGAGAGATCAACTTCAAGTAATTGATGAAATCATTCCCGAAAAATAACTACTGACTACAACACTTAATTGTTTACCTTGATCATGGGATTCATTTGCAGTAGGAATATGAGTTTATTTGTGTAGCTTGGGAGGCACTCCAAAAACCTAGGAGTTGGGCTTACGAGAAGTTTGGTCACAAAAGGCTTTGTGGGCTTAGAATCCAATCAAAGGGGTTTTAGACCCAAGAAGGGGTTTAAAATCTAAAAGAAAATTAAAATTAAAATTATTATTTCCTAAGGCCTAAGAGGACTAAAACCCTAAGATCTAGAGGGTTCCTAGGAGGCCTAAGGAAAATTTATTTAAAAGAAGCTTAGGATCTAGCCTAGTGAATCAAGTGAGACGTTCTTCATTTGATAGTGGATGTTGGTCACTATGTAGCCCTAGAAGGAGGTATGAGTACCTCAAGTCACAACACTTTTAGGGAGGAAGAGTGGAGGAGTAAGAAGGGTTTGTTGTAGGTTGAGTTTCTACTCCAAGGAGAGGACAATTTCCTCATGGATTTCGAGCCTCAAGTAAGGTAGTATATGTGCAAGAAGATGAGGCTTATTTTTGTGTAGAGGTCGAGCCCTAGGTAGGGCTAATTCCGGGATGTTACAGACTTAAGTTTCTTCCCTAAATTTTTTTTACATGATTGTTGGGTTTTGTGCAAGAGAGAGGGCCAAGATCATTAGAGAGCAAACCTCTACCTTGAGATAAGGTCATAGTTTTGTATGCTTATCCTTGTGGTTTGATCAATAGATTAGGGAGACCAATACGTTGGATAACAGTGTGATATTTAGGGTAGAAGAGAAGGTTGATATGGCTTGTGGAATAGGGATAGCGAAAGAGCAGAAACAAGGAGATAGTGACCTAAGTGATGGGTTGTCTCAAGGGTTTTGAAACAATAGTAAATTTGAAGCCCTAGATCAATCAAACATTGACTTTGTATGGGCCATCCTTCATGCCTAGATTGAGATGAAAATTTTAGTACTAGTGCAACCTAGTCATGTGCACAAATGAATGTTGAAAACCCCTTGCAATGAGACATCCATGTGTGGTATGCTTCAGGCATAAGGGTCGAAAACCTTAAGAGTAGTGCATATAAGTTTCAGATAGAAAAATGAGGCTGCGACATTGTTCAGATTGAAGGAATCAGAATGAGAATTAGGGTTGTGTGGTGGGTTGTCCTTAGATGAATGATAGTGGGAATAATCAAGGAAACATTGATGGTATTTGGAGGTATATTCATAGATCATGAGAAGTAGTTTTTTAGGATGCCCTAGATCTGTAGTTTGAGGATGAAATTACTAGTGTAAGGGCAGTGTATTTGTCACTCCTAAATTAGTCAGGGAGCCACTGTATGTGGTCAGATTTAGTGGCCCTAAGAATAACGACAAAAGAGGATAATGTGTCACACAAGTAGGGAAGAATTGTGTGTCCTAGGTGTGGTGTTATGTAGCAGCCAAAATCATGACAAGTGGGAAGATCTAGAAGAATGAGCAATAAAGAAGTTATGAATAGTGATATTCGTATGCATAATGTAGTGAGGAGAAGACCTCAGGTACAATGTCATGAAAGGAATAATGGGTTGTTAGGAAACAGATTGTTGGAGCCCTAGTTCAGAAATTGCAGATGGGAAGACTTTAGTGAAAAGAGGGTAGTTCTAGAAGACCCAATGAGCAGTCATCCTAATGGAGCAGGAGGGCTATTTATGGGGAGATTTATGATCCAAAGTTTAGTGACAAAAAAGGAGATGTGATCATTAATAGTGGAAAACTGAGCAACTAAAGATGTAGTTGTAGTGATCAACAGATGGAAAGGCAAGAGGACTTGCCAAATGTGTTCAGGGCATGTGGACTGAAAGGGTTGTGAGGTGCCACATCAACAAGCAAGTTAAGTGTGCCTTGTTCAAGGTAGATTGGTAGTCAAAGTGACTGACACCAAACCTTAGTTGTGTCCTTGTATCAAGGTTGTATGTAAGGGCCAAGATCGAGGGTTGTGAGGTGCCACATCAACAAGTAGGTAAAATGTGCCTTGTTCAAGGTAGATTGGTAGTCAAAGTGACTAACACCAAACCCTATTTGTGTCCTTGTATCAAGGTTGAATGTAAGGGCCAAGATCATTTATACGAAAGCCCTAAGGTTGTTGTATTCTAGTTTGTAATATAACATGTAGTGGGTTTGAAAAGTTCAAAATTGTCATGTGCACTAGTTGATTCACTGATGTGTGTATATTTCACTATGAAAAGTAGTATTGTTGATGAATTTGAGTGTGTTTGTGTCAGAGAATTTAAGATCCAAACCATATTCTCATGTGTTGTGGAAACTCAACAATATGTGCCAGAAAATATGCTCCACAGTTTAATGAACTATGGACTACGTGTACTCAATAAGAATCAAGGCTCATAACAAGAGGGAAGATTCAGAGATCTAAAGAAGGTGACTTTCAAGCATATGCAACATGTTTCAGGAAGAGTGGGGGAAGAAAGAAGTTTGGTTTCCAAAGAAGAAATGGAGGAAGAAGAAATGATGGAAGAAGACATGGAGAAAGAAGACTTATTCCTCAAGGAAAGAGAGAAATGTCAAAAGTTCAATGCTATTAATGTCACAAATTTGGTCACTATAAACATGATTGTCCTGGAAGATCGAATGATAGAATGAGAAAGGGAAAGTAGCATGCCACCACAACAGACATCGATGAACTTCCAAAAATACCCAAGAATGAATAATCAAGTGACAAATATTTCTTTCATTTCTTTGCTCTTACGAGTTCTATTGCAGATAATGATGATTTAAGTGTTGCCTCAAGGCATGGTGATGTGAGATTGTGACAACCTCACAAACATAATGGAAAGAAGATGATCCTATAAGGGAGAGCTTGGAGACAACAACAATTATGCAGTTAGAGGCATTGGGAAGACTTTTGTTGAGATGGAATCAAGTGAAAACATTCATCTAAGAAACATATTATATGCACCTAGTTTGAAAAAGAATTTAGTTTCTATTTCATGTTTGGAAGATAAGGGAGATAGAGCATTTGTTTATGGAAAATTTCTTGTATGGCCAAAAGGCTCCAATATAGATTATGCTAGAGTAATTAGAATTCGTGAAGGAAGGTTGTATAGACTCTTGAAACAACTTGCTTAAGCATTTGTACATAATGGTATTAATCCATGTGAGCTTTGGTATAGAAGATACACTCACCTTCATTATAGATATTTTCCTTCTTTAAAACAGATGGTTTCAGGTTTTCCAGAATTGCAGGTGGAGCATGAAGAAGTGTGTAAAGGTTGTGCACTTGGAAAGAATTTCAAGAAGCATTTTCCAAGCAGTGAAAGTAAATCCATGGAAAATTGTGACCTAGTCCATTTTGATGTATGTGGTCCAATTCCAGTAAAATATCTTGGAGGTTCTTTGTATTATGTAACATTCATTGATGATTTCTCTCGCAAGGCTTGGATTTGATTCATGAAGATGAAGGATGAAGTCTTTAACAAGTTTCAGGAATTCAAGACTAAATTCAAACACTTGAAGGGAAAGAAGATCAAGATCCTAAGATCTAATAATGGAAGAGAATATACCTCTAAGGAGCTCGTTTCCTTTTGCAAAGAAGTTAGGATTAAGACAGAGTTGATAGTCCCTTATAATCCTCAACAAAATGGAGTTGTTGAAAGAAAGAATAAAGCCATTGAAGAGTCTGTTAAGACAATGATGCACAACTAAGACTTGTCTATGTTTCTATTGAGTGAATAATCTATGACAACTTTCACATTCTAAATAGAAGTCCTCATGGAATTCTGGAAAACAAGGCTCATGAAGAAATATTCACCGGACAAAACCTTAGGTTGGTCATTTGAGAATATTTGGTTGTCCTATTTATATCCATGTACCAAAAGATAAGCCTGAGGAAGCTAGAGCTTCAAGAAATAAAGGAATATTCGTTTGATGCAATGAGTCATCAAAGGCATATAGAATCTATCTTCCGGGGCAAAGACATGTTGAAGTTGGCATAGATGTGACCTTTGATGAAAATGTTGCCTATTGGAAATCTAAACAAGTATCCATAGACTCTGATAATGACGAATAATTTGAAGCTCCCAAGGAAGAACATTCAACGCCATCCAATCTCATAGAACATCCCTTAGATCATCAAGAAGAGCCAAAATAGCCTAGCATCTAGTGGATGTGATGTTGTTCCTGAAATCAATAAGATGCCAACTTAGCTTAGATCCACGTTGTAGGAAGCAAAAGGACACGTAGCACCATGTGGCACCTTCATGGAAAGTAAGAGACTGAAGAGGTATTTTGGATATGTAGCTTTGATGACAAATTTTATTGATTATGAACCTTCCACCTTAGAAGAAACAACTAGCCAAAAAGTATGGAAGGATGTTATGTTAGAATAATACCAATTGATTGTGAAGAATGATGTATGGGTGATTGTGCCTAGACCTGAAGGGAAATCAATGGTGATCTCCAAATGGGTATACAAGATCAAGCATGTAGTGGATGGCAGTATTGACAAACACAAGGCGAGATTTATGGTTGAAGGATTCTCCTAGCAAGAGGGAGAGGATTACGATGAGACTTTTGCTTCGATTACTAGGTACACTGCCATAAGATCTATTATTTCTATTGCCTCCTCTATGAGTTGGGATTTACATTAGATGGATGTAAATACTACGTTTCTTAATGGCATGATTGAGGAAGAAGTACACATAGAGAAACCTCAAGGTTTTGAGGCCCATGGAATAGAGTCTCGCGTTTAAATATTGGAGAAAGCCTTGTATGGACTTAAGCAATCACTGAGAGCCTGGTATACACGAATTGACACGTATTTGACAAGATTTGGTTTCTCCAGAAGTGACATTGATCCAAATCTATATTTCAAGGTCAAGAAGAGTAAACCTATGATTCTATTGTTATATGTAGATGACTTGTTTTTGACAAGTGTGGAGCATCTCATTATTCGAAGTACGAGGAAGTTGGCCTATGAATTTGACTTGAAGGACCTTGGGTTGATGCACTACTATATGGGACTAGAAGTATGGGAGAAACCTAGTGAAATATTTATTGGCTAAGGAAAATATATTATCAATATCCCGAGAAGTTTGGATTATGTAATGTAAATAGATGGAAACTCCCATGGTGATAAATATGAGAAAGTTATGAGACTCTAGGTTAGATTTATCATATCCATCCATGTATCAAAAGCTAATTGGATAAATAATGATTTGGTTAATACCAAGCCAAACATTTGCCTTGCAATGAACACTTTGAGTGAGTTTCAAGTGGAAACGAGACATGATCATTGGATTGCAACAAAGCATATATTGAGATATTTGTGTGGTACAATTGACTATGGTCTGAGATATGTCTCAAACGGTGATATATATAGTTATAGGGCTATATAGACGCAGATTGGTTAGAGAGTGTTGAAGACAAAAATAGTACATTCAAAGGTTGCTTCATTTTGGGCTTTGCTATGATTTCGTGGACGAGCGGGAAGCATATATTAGTTGAAACAAAAAAAGAGGAATGACAAACTTGTTGCATTAGAATAAACAAATTTTATGTTATTTTAAAGTGGTGATAATGGTTGTGTTTTGATTAATGACAATGTTGCTTGAGCCTTTTCGAAATAAACTTTGTAAAAATGTTTTAAATGTCTAACTAGTTTTAAAAAAATGTACACAATTTATCTCGAGGAAGCTTAAGTAATACAATGGTTATATTGTTTACATAAGGCCAAAAAAAAACCACATGACCAATAAAATCAATTAGAATAATTTTCAAAATGTCAATTGTATTCCCGATCGGGGTGTTGGAATTCAGGACATTGGAGGAGGGTGGGGAGCCCGCCGCATGGGTACCTCCCATCACATTTAAAAGGTGGGATGGTGTGGCCAACCCACACCATGCATGACACATGTAAACAACTATTACCACCTTTCATTCTTATGACAAACTACTCTTTGCGTGAGCACTCTAGATGAGAGACCTTGCTCTTTGTTTTTTTTTTTTATGATTAGATTATACCTTTGCCATAGGTGGGACAATTCCTTTGGGTGACATGATATAAGGGGCTCGTATTCGATGGTGGAGACTCAAGGTTGTGGCATAAATTGTGGATTTCCTCTTTGGTTCAAATGATGGCTTTTTTCCATGGCCATGGATTTGCATGCCCCAAAATTGTGGGAGACTTAGCTTCAAGGATTGAGGTTCTATAACTCATGCACTAGACGTTAAGCAATGACAAGGGGAAAATCCTAGGATAAGTAGTGGAGACATCACCTCGAGTGTTGACGACAACCACGATGACAAACATTGCAAGAGCAAGAGACGTCATACATCAACCAGCTCTCACGACTACCTAGGTTTAGGTATGGTGGGCCAATCAACATCGGGTAATTTTATCTATGTCCAACTCCCTTTTTTTGACAATTCCTTCACCATATTTTCTTTTATTTGTTGGGTGTTGGCATGTACTGCTTTGAGCTCAACGAGGGTGAATTGTGGTTTGGATGTTGTTGCCCCTTGGTGGTTGTTGGACCCTGTTGGGTGTTTCTTATTTGCCCTCACTTATTAGTTATTTTCCATTAGAAGTCATCATAAACCTCTCCAAAAATTCGGGCCTCCCTAGGCTTTACTTTTATTTGGTCTTCTCATTTCTAATCCCTCAGATTTTAGGTGTTTTGGGAGAGAATTATTTCCTGGCCATTGTTTATATGGTGTAGTACGCTCCAACATTGAATGTGTTGTCGCAGAGGGTCTCGGGGCATGAGTCCTCAAGGTTGAACGTAAGCCCAAGGCTAAGGCCAAGACACCACAACCATTTTCCACTCTACCACTCCTAAAAAAATTCGAAAGGAAATTTGTCAGCTTGAATCCTTGACCACCAATGATCAACAAGCCTACTTTGACATAGAAATTCAAGTTGAGGTAGCAAATTGGGTTTCTGGCATGAGACACACTAGGGGAAGATGGAGCCAATATTTGAACTCCATCACCCTTCATTGGCAAATGAAGACACTCTTAGGTAGGGTCTTGAAGGAGAAACATGAGGATCACAATGATATAATCTCTTCTCTAAATGAAATCAAGTGTGCTCAACGCTATCAATGCTTCGTCTTGCTAGTTTGAATGCTTGGATTGCTCACCTTGAAATCCATTTAGAATGTAAACTAAAACCCCCTGCACTATTTGGAACCAATGCTCAAGACCCACCTCATCACTTCACCTTATTCTTGATGCTATGTTTCACCACTTGAGAGTTGTCTTTTACTTTCTATACTTTAGTCTATGTTAATTGTCTTAAATTTCATAAAGATAGTTTTTATCATTTTCTATTATCCGAACTCTTGTCTATAGTCAACAAATCTGGTTTCCCTTGAAGCAGATTGTAACCAAACATATTATAAATAATCTTTTGTTGTTGTATAAATACATTTTGAAACAATATAACTTAAATTCGCGAAATAAATAAATAAATATCATTTATATGCTTAAATATGTTAAAATGAAAATATTAAGATCGTTGTATTTTCATATCTCAAAATATTTCAAAAAATAATTAAATTAAGAAACAAAGCAAAATCTCAAATTATTTTATTACAAATTAGATTGGTTGAATAAGAACATCATTTGTCCTGACATCCATTTGCATCATATTTTACAAAATCATTCATCTCAAAGTAGTTCAACCACCCATATTATTGTAAAAATTAAACCTATAAAAATGAACATAGATGTAAAAGTCAAAACAAAATTTGACCTTAGATGATTTTGCCCGTTTATTAGAATGCATATCCACCTAACAAAACCTTGTGCTATTTATGATTAACATGTTTAATATTTATCGAAATAGATTTATGTTAACTCGTTGTGATGGGAAATGCCTCGTACAATAATAAAAAAAGTTAAAAACCTCGTAGAGGTAGAACCCTAAGTTAAAAATCTTGACCACAAATCATAAGATGTGATACTTTCACATCACCCTTTCATTTATTTTCTACTTCTCCATGTCATGGAAAGAGTAATGGAAAGAAATATTCTTTAATGGTTACATTTTTGGATTTTTCTTGGGTGGGTGTAAATGTTGAGTTTTTTTGGGTAAATAGAAATGTCTTGTATTCAAAAGTGTTCCATTTAGGATAAAGTTCCAATATGATTACCACACATCTTTGAAGTGTCCCCTTCGTTTGTGTTTGAGTTAGCATTGTCCTTAAAACCAAAGCCATAATGACTCTTTAGGTTCATAAATTTTCTAAAACACATATTACTATAGTAATATAGTAAAATAAAATAAGAAAGAAGAAAGATTTATGTTAATTTAATAAAAATATATTCATTTTATAAGAGTGCTTAACAAATTTACAAAAATAATTATGTATCATATAAAACCTTTTTCTTCCCCTTAGTTTAACAATTAGGTAAAGATATTGGAATGACTCTATTTTATTTACATTTGGAAGATATCCCTTCACAAATAATGGATATACTAAATGTAATCATGATCTTTTATCTCATTTAATTTAGAGTTAATCTCACCTCTAGCTCTATAAAGATCTTCACAAATTATGGATATACTAAATATATCACTTAATCCAAAGTTGATTTCACCTCTAGCTGTAAAAAGGGATCTTTATATTGATTGTTAGGGAATCAATGGCCTCCTTTTCCTTTGAATACTCCTTTATGAGATGCATTGTACTGAATGAGTCATTGGCTAGATGTGTAGTAAAGAAATCTTCAATGAAGTTATAAGAGGTATGCTTTGAAAACCTTAGTGAACCAACCAAGATGGGTAAATAAATCTATCCATTGTTTGAACCATACACATATGATTTATAGTTAAACCTTCGACTTCATAAAATGAATCATGAGCAGAAGGAAAGCACTCGTCCTCCAAAGCCACATAGCCTTAAGGGTTTGTTCTAGCCACATACATGGATTTCTAGTTATCTAGATTGGTCCTATCAATAGATGAAGCAACTAGGAAAAGGGGATCCTCGCCATTTTTAAAAACCTCAACCTTTACTTTAAAACCATTTGAATAATACCAAAATGTCACAAGTCGAGCTTTGATGGGATGACATATAATGAATTGTGATTACACACCAAGAGAGATCATTGAGTGCATCTTCCATTGGAAGGATTCCAAATAATATAATCTATTTGGAACAATATTACCAACTTAATGAGAAGTGTGGCCTTAAAACTAGACCTCTAGCTCTAAAAACCCATATTTTTGTGTGAAAAAAATGAAAAAACACACCAAAATGCAAAAGTGATGATGTAGCATCACCCTTTTTTATTTCAAATATAACATTCCAACATTTTTTAACCATGACATTAAAAATCAAATATCATAACTATGAAATACATGAAAAACACCCTGAAATGCAAAGGTGGTGATGCAACATCACCCTTTTTTAGGGTTAAAATTCCAACATTTTTCAACGATGACATCAAAGACAAAATATTACAACTATTGAAAAACCTTAAAAATCAACACTTATATCCTAGAGTGTTCTACCAAGAGCATTTTTTTTTAAGATTAAAATTATAACACATTTGAAATCTTAGCATAAGACAACCCCTTTTCAACACGACATTAGAATTATGATATTACTTTAACTATGCTTTATAAGATCACTGCTAGGTTAAACAAAATCATAAAACATCCATTTTTAAAATACAAAAAAGACCATATTAAAAAGGAGGGAAAACCTTGAGGTTTTTTTTTTTAAACAACTTAAATAGTTTTAAAAATGTAATTTTTTTTTTCAATTTTTCTTATCAACAAAAAAAAATTAAAACCAAATTTTAAAAAACAAAAATACATTAAAAAAACCTAAACATCTAAAAAATGCAACAAAAAAAACAATAATGTTAGAAATTTGAAAATATAGATTTAAAAAAAAAATTAAAAAGGAAAATGGAAAAAATAAATTAAAATTGTATCGTAAAATTTATTATTATTATTATTATTATATATAATCAATTTGCAGGGGCATTTGGGTTGTGAGGGCCCGAGGGTGTGCCTTAATTTACAACCACATTGGGGGTGATGCATTAATTTGCAATCCTAATGGGGGATGTGAGGCATCCCACCTGAGCCCTCACGTCCCCCACTACAACCACACAAGGTAGTGCTTGACTACTTATAATGAAAATAAAAGCTTTATGGAGAATTGTGTTACAAATTTTTGAAACATCTAACATTTTAGGTGAACCCTTCACCCATCATTAGGAACACGAAGCCAAAAACATGTATTTATTTTTAATTTTGATTTTTTTATTATATTGTTTAAATTTTTTTTTTTATTTATTTTTAATCTCTTATTTTTGTTTGAAGAAAATGATTTGGGTATTATTTTTGAATGTTTTTTCTTTTTTCTTTTGTATATTTTTTTAGTTTTCATTTATTTTTAGTTATAATTTAATTTTCATTAATTTAGTTTTTCCATTTTAACAAAGAGATTTTTTCATTTTTTTAATTATTTTATTCTCAAAAAATATTTGTCTACATTTTTTTTCTCAATTTTTTTCATAATAATAATAATACCCCCATCCGTGGTGTCTTGGATAGATGGTGATCGCGTGCTTTGTTAAGGCACTCCTTTATGTGAAGTCACTCGTTCAATTTCCCGCCCTGATCAAGGTGATATATTGGATATGACGATGATGTAGTCACACCCAAACTTACAAATAATAATAATAATAATAATTCCCGTGATGAGGATGATATATTGGACATGATGATGATGTAGTCCCACCCAAACTTACAAATAATAATAATAATAATAATGCCCCTGATCAGGGTGAGAGATGGGAAAAGGAACATGGTGGGATTCGCACTGTCGCCATGCAACTAATGAAGGTACACAAGCCTCAACATACGCGAGAGGTGAAGGAAAGTAAATCATAAAGGGAGAAGGCATTTGGCACATTCAAAATCGATGTCAATCAAACTTGTTGTAGCTGGAAAATTTGTGAGAGCCATAATTCAAGTTTCCTCCACATACTTTTGGTGGTATAAGTGTTTCTCCAGGGAAGTTCATGGAGGTAGAATCTTCGCCCATGTTTGGACAATCAAAGTTACGACATCCCCTCTCCATCTCAGCTCTTCCTGGTATGTTCATATTGGTTAACTTACGAGTCTAATGATTTTTGTGATATATATGTCTTGCGTCTGGCTTCAAACGATTGGTCCAAACATGGCATTATGGAATGTTGTTGAGTGTATCCCTCTTGTGGTTTTGGGGGATGGGGTTCACCCTTATGCCTGCCTATCGAGGGCTTAGAGGCCTCACAACTAGAAACCCTTCATTGGTTTTAGGAAATTCCACTCCGCATGAGCTTGGAAACCTTGGGATATGGACACTTCCAGGTTTTTTTAATAGATGGAAGGATAATAAATTTTGTGCCTATCTCTATTTCCACGCAACTTCTGAGAGAGTCAATTTGGGAAGGGTTTATGGGTGATATTTTCATTTTCATGATGAATTCATGCACCAAGCAGAAAAGAACCTACAAGATAATTGGGTGGGTTATTAAATTAAATCCATGAAGATGATGTGGAAATGTTCCTTTGAGTGAGGTTTAATGTTTTCCTATGTTATGTTTATGTTCTTGTAGAACCCGCAGGCTCCTTATCTAGACTGATTTTTAGGCTCGACTATCTTGGTCGTACTCACGAACACTTCTCTGTTGATTGCATTGTGAGAGGTGAAGGTTGGATACTTGCCTTCTTGGGAAATTTTAAATCTCTACCTAGCAATAGCTAATCAGAGTTTATGGCTTTCCCAGCCACGTACAGTGGTCGCACTCCTAATGTAGGTCAAAGGCATGGCCGAGGTTGTGGGAGGGGAAATTCTGGGACCAAAACCCAATTCGTCTCGATAACAGCCAAAGCATATGAAAGTAACACCCACCCACAGGCTCGCTTGACAGTCAATGAATGGGAAGCATAGATTGTTAACCAGGTCAATATTAATGACAAAGAAATCTAGGAGGAGTTGGGGGACATGATTACAAACCCGGACCACACTTGAGGTTTCCACTCTGAGTACCTATAGTCTTTATTTATATTTTGGTTGGTGAAGACCCTTATAGAGAAGACTTTGATGATGAGTATTACAGGTATCTTAGGCCCTGCAAATGAAATCCAAGAAATTCATAATGAATTCTAGTTAATCCAACACCAGATCTAGCAACAAATGCCCGCCTTGCATGCATAAGGAAGCACATTCCTTGCTTGCCTCAGACTGAGCTGCTGAGCTCCAGTGCCAAAGACCCGACATTAGTTGAATATTTTGATGATTAGTATGGTATTTAGATGAGTATGGGTATTTTACTGTTTTTGTCTAGTTTTGTGTATATGATTAGAAAGGAATTTTGCTACATTAGGTATAGGTTTTGGTTAATAGTGGTTATAAAGACTGTCAAGTTTATCTTGATCTCTTGGACAATCGCAAACAATACAATTTTTGGATAGCTTATAATGCAACCAAATGGTCAACAAACTTGGTTTCCCTCTTGGCATGTTGAGACCATCTCGCTTTGGATGCTAAACTTGTAATACCTGCTTATTTTTGAAAAGTAATAGAAAAGTTTTTCCAAGCTTACAAATAATAATAATAATGTCCTTTATTTTTTTAATATAAATTATTAAGACCTCGATGGGGGTGGATGATTAGGGGGTACGAAACCAAGTGACATGATGTGTGGCGTTAAGCAAGGAGACGACCACACCAAGTGGCACCGCCTGCTCAGGAACCTTGAGAATGATACAACTTACTATATATCAAGACGATTCAAATCTTTTTATTACATTTGGCTTTTTGGCATGGGCAGTTAGTTGGACAGTTTCACTGCGGCTGAGTGTGCACAAGCTCCTTATCTGTGCATGCTCGTTGGTCTAGTTAGTTATAGTGGAAAGAAGTCGGTTGGGGGTGTTATGTTTGTACCGCAAGGCTCGTTCGGGTGACAGTGAGAGTGGTGTGAGATCTTGGGGAGTGAAGTTGGGGGTGCATATGACGTGTGCCTGGAGCAGTGATTGAAGCTTTTTCGGTTCAATTTTAAGTGATAGAGATCTCTGCCTTGGATGAAGTTGTCGTGTTTGTGAAGAAAAATTGATAAGTGGGGGGATTTCCTCCTATTCCAATTGCTCTTTGCTTTTATCAATTTTGTCAATATTTTTCCTCCTTGGCTTGTTTCCTCTCTTTGGAGGGTGTCGCTTTGAAGCCAATCTTTGTTTTGAGGCTTTGGGGAGGCAACAACGGGTGGCCTTCCTTTTTTTAAGACTCTGCAAAGGGTCATCCCTCAAGTAATTGTGTCAATTTAATCCATAGTTGGTGTGTTGGAAGTTTTTGTGGCCACTACAATAGATGGGTGGTTAAGCTCCCTCACAAGGGTGGGAATAATTGGAATTATAGGAGTGGGTTGTGTACCTCTCTCGCTTTGAAGACCTAGTGCTTGGATAACCTAGTGGACATGTTGCGTCAACGCAAGTGTGCCTGATGGCGAGTAGGTCCTTGGGGCTAGACTGGGGAGTGGGCTGATCGGGCAAAGGTGTTGAACAAGGATATGGTGGGGGGTGCAGACGTGAAGGGTGAGGTGGCTCATGTCCGTGCCCAGTCACCAGGTCGTGTGGAGAAACTACCTACGTTGTTTTCGATAATTGAACAACTATGGGAAATTTTGGCTAGTCTTCATGTCATCCGCTAACAGAGGTATGGCGACTGAAACAAGACTATCACTTACATTAATGGTGTTCAATACAAATAGGGAGAAATTTTGGAGCGTCTAACATCTATGTGAGGCAGTCAACGTCGAACCAGTGAGTGATTGGACGAGATTGAAGCGTAGATTGTGCATATTGATTTTCATGTTCATGAAGAGCACGACCCTTTAGTGGCCCTGGGTGTTGTTCACGCATCAAATCCTCTACCTTGATATGATATCCGCTGGTTGTCTTTTGGTTTTTCTTGTGTTTTGGGCTATATGGATGTTCTGCCTTTGGTGTTCATGTAAGAAATGCCAATTTCTTCACTATTTTTTCATTTCTCTCTTGGTTAACAAATTCGGTCGAAGTGAAGTTGGTAGAGTATAAGGCATCTAGAATGTAAGCTGTATCTTTTTGAATAATTAATGAAAATATTTTGATCGACAAAAATTAAGTATAAATTATTAAGAAAATAATAATAATAATATCCCTGATGGGGTTGGATGCACAACCTGTAAACGAGATCGGGGGGGGGGGGGTCTTCCACTCCAACGATTCTTAATGTAATTAAATAGGGGGGTGGCAAGGCCTGCCCCTCCTCCCATGCACGGAGCGTATGAGGGCTAATTTCCTCAGACACATGGTGTACTACATTTTGTAGTGTTCTATTACAATTTCCCCACAACGAGGCAACCTTTTGTGCTTTAAGAGTAGAATCCCCCTGTTGTAGGGGGGATTATCATATCCTCTTCGGAGTTTGGCTCTATTGAGACACGCTGTTGAGCAACTAAAGGAATGGGTGATAAGTTGGAATTTTGGAAATGATATTGGCATGTCGAACTTCTTGCCAACTCTGCATTTTTCAGTGGCTTTAAATCCATGTTTCTTTGGGCAGAAGGAGATGGAGGTTACCTGACTAGGGAGGATGGTGGTGACATGACTGCTAGTTTGAAGACTGTATTTGGTAATTGTGTGGATCCTTTGGACAACCGATGGAGCTTTATAGAGAAGAACTCAAGCTCTGTATTTCCAACTTTGTCGACTTTAGTTCTTCCTCACAATTGTAACTAGTTAATATTTATCCCTTGGATTCATGTGTTAAGTTCCTTGGTTTGTGATTGCTACTCGTGTGGTATGGGTTTTGTGATAAGGTATCCACTAGGGAATGTGGTTATTATGTATCATCTGAGCCTACAGGCCCTGTTATTTTGGGATTTGGCCTCTCTCCCTAGTTTGGTTGATTCTCAACAAAGTGGTTGGCTTGTTGGGCTAATTCTATTTAGACTATTGTGCTTCCATCATTCTTCATCTCTATTCGATCCAGTTGTTTGTATATTTCAGGGGATAGTGGGTCTATGGTATGTGGAAGGCATTAGGGAAGTAAAATTTACCAATCCTTTGATTATATTGCATGCTTAAGAGGGGTTGTTGCCTATTTGTGCCTGTGGAGTTGGTGGATTTTTCATTTTTGGTGTTGTGTTGCTTTATTGTTTGTTAGGGTCAATATGTTGTGTCAATGCATGTGTGGTCACCATGGGGCTTGGGGACGTCGCCAACAAAGTTGTTCATTTGCCGAGATGCAAGCTCAGGATGTGATGACTGCATATCATTATGCGACCTCTCCTAATCCTTGGGAGGAGATCCAACAATTAGAGAGACACGTTCATCGAGATAGATAGGCTTATTCAAACTCATAACTCCTATATGAGGTTGCTCACTTGATTCCTAACCCTAGCCACACCAAGCAAAGAAGGAACCAATGCACACATGTTATTACTCTCCACTAATTAAGCTAAAGACCTTGTTGGCACGAGTTTTAAAGGGGAAGCATGACAACATGAATGACATCATTTCCTTTCTAAAAGACATTCAACGGAACCAATGGAAAATGCAGGTTTGTTTGTATAGGCTGGAAGCTTCCTTAACTCACATGGAGAAACACATTCAATGTGAGTTTAAGCTTTGAGTGCCTCCTGGTATGATATGGATATGTTGTGTATTTCATTCAATTGCTTATTTTTTGGTTATATGGTCTCTTATGTATAGTTTCTACTTTTGGGTCTTTTTTAGAAACTTAGTACTATCGTATATTGGCTAACAAATCTGGTTTCTAGTGTGGCAGAGATCGGTATAATTTTGATAAATGGATGTTAGTGATGTAATCTGACTTTTGAAGGAAATATAATTAATTTACAAATAATAATAATAATAATAATAATAATAATGATGATGATGATGTAGTACTACTTTTACATTTAGAGTTGATTTTGTTTTTTTTCATTTTCAAGGGTACTAGTAGTCAAGGCCATAACATCAGTTAATTTGTAATTTTGACCCCCAAAATATAATAAAATAAAATAAAAAATAAACAAACTTGAAAAACACTTGGAAAAAGAAAAGATGGATAAACTTTATTTGTTGATTTTTAAGGTTTAATGTAATCATAATATTATATGGGATGATAAATATTTTCTTTAACAGATTTTTTTTTTGGAAGCGATGGCGAGCCTCCGATCTAGGGTTACAGTGCGCAGAAGCTATGCCGCCGTCGCCTCCAGAGACCAGATAAACCCTGGATATGCTTGGAATCTGGTTTCTAGGAACTCAATCTTCGATTCAGCGGACTGTTTCTCACACGATCTCATTGCTGGCAAAGTTATACATGGCCCAGATCTCAGTTTTCAACAGAAGAAGGAATCATTTTCCTTCATGGAGCAGGCCGTCTTATTTTTGGTGGATCTGGGTTATCCCCCTCAAATCCCTGGGAGATTTGCTTCAATATGCCCAGATCACACACAGATCTGGGTAACTGAACAACAATGGGAGGATGAACCGCTCCGACAGGGCAGAGATGGCCGTCTACGATGGATAAAGATGCTTCTGACGGCTCCTCTGAACCCACCCGACCAGCTGAAGGATTATGGAAGCACGGATCTGCGAGCTGTGCGCATTGGGGCCGGATCCGGAGCAAAACGAAGGGCAGATGTGATCACCCCGGCGGACAATACGACATGGTCAGGAAGTATGGCCTGTGCTGAAGGAGAAAAAAGCCGGCAGCCCACCCCTCGGCCCCCCTTCGGCAAAAGGGATATGGGCTATGAGGTCTCTATACCTTCGGCAACGCAACAAATATTAACAGGAAACCAGAACAAGGCAGAGATATCAGATCTGAAACATATCTTTGTTAGATCAACAGACGGAAGGCATTTTTGTGTGCAGATCTGGGCATGGATGACTGTATTGGATTTAAAAAAAGAGATACAGGTCAGACTGGGCTTTCCAGCTGCGTCACAAAACCTATTATTTTCTGGGTCATGCATGCAGGATCAACACACCCTCCAGCATTACAGGGTTGAAAAAGATTCAACTGTTATCATCAATCTCCGGTTGCGAGGTGGATCAAAGGGATCTACATCAAAACCTACAGGATCCTACAGAGATGCAGCAAAGGGGACAGGAACTCAAAGGGGGAAAGAACAAGTAAATGCAAACACCCCTCCAGGGCAGTATATCGTAGATGAAGCACCAGAAAGCCCCTCCATTCTGTTGGATATCCCAGAGGTTAAGGGCATTTTCACAGATCTACAAAAAAATGCAATCATTTGTAGGTTTAACGGCTTCTGGCCTAGATCGGACGCTTTGTACCAATGGATACACATGACATGGACAAAAAACTGCCGGATTCAGCTATGCTCGAAAGGATTCTTCATAGTAGTCTTTCGAGTCGAAGAAGAGAGGGATAAAGCCCTCACTGAAGGACCTTGGTTCTGGGGCAGTGCGGGATTATTTGTTACCCCCTGGTTCCCGGAGTTTGATCCAAACTCCATGGTGGTATCAAAAATGCCGGTATGGGTAAGGCTACATAATCTTCCGATGCATTTTTGGCATTTTTCTTCCCTAGCAGCCATAGGAAATACTCTCGGAAGAATGTTAAAAATAGACACTGAGAGACATCTAAAAGGGATCTTTACATTTGCTAGAATTTGCGTCGAGGTAGATCTCAGCCAGGGATTACCAGAAAGCATCATCCTGAACTTCAACAATACTCAATGGAAACAATCTCTGGACTATGAGAACACAACATTCAGATGCAGGGGATGTCAACAAACAGGTCATTTGTTCAATGCATGCAAAAGCCAAAACAAGAACAAGCCACAACAAAGGAAGCACAAAGGATGGCAGAACGTAGACAATGTCATAAAGAAGAAAACCGAGGAAAAGAAAGTACCCACAGTATCAGAAGATGCAGAAACAGAAGAAGAGGAGGACGATACAATCATAGAGGAGGTGGATCTAGAGACCCAAAAGGAAACTACAGTAGTCAACAAGCAGCTACAGACACATTCTTTCCAGGTAGAGACTCAGCAACAGATGACAAGCGTGGATCCAAGCATGGGAGGCATCAAACGGCAGCATCATTCAGATACATCAGATTCAGATAAAGAAACTGGACAACAAAATGAAACAGCCCAGTTAGTCATTGTATCGACCGAGCCCACAGTGGGAGAGTGGCGCAAGGTTGAGAAGAAAAAGGGGCGAAAAACCTGAGCCGGAAGCCAGGTTTTTCCCCTTTTTTTGTTTCTTTTCTCTTCTCCTTCATATTCTTTGTGCACGTTAGTTCACTAACGTTGCGAGCCAATGTGGCTTCATATCTGTTTCAGGCAGTGTTTCTATCTGCTGGATGTTAACTCATCTTTTGTAGCTCTTTTATTTTTATAATAGAAAAGCGCGGTATTTTTTCCTCGGAAAAAAAAATGTAATCATAATATCTAGTTTTTAATGTTATGGTTAAAAAATGTTGAAATTTTAACCCCGAAAAAGAAAGTTGATGTTGCATCACCACTTTTGCATGTTAGCGTGTTGTTCCATGTTTTTTTGTATTCATGATATTTGGTTTTTAATATCATAGTTGAAAAATGTTAGAATTTTAACATTGAAATGAAAAAAATGGTGTTGTCGCATCACCACTTTTCAAAATGAGTATAAACATGAGCACTAAATATAACCTATAGAAAAACTAGAACTCGATAAAATTCTTGTTAAGTTGGTAACTTTGTTTTACTAATATGTGAGAATGTCAATTACTTTCATCTCCTCTAAATCAACCACTTAAATGATTTCAATTTATTGACTCCATGACATCTTCCTTGGGATTTCCTTTTGAAAGGGAACCTAATGCCTTCCATTCAAGGTAATATTTACTCTGATTAAACTATTATTTGATTTCTTTTCTTTTATGCAATGATCCATCTCTGATAATCACACAAGTTGTGCTCGATTCCATGACACTATCTACATGTAAAAGGAATCTTCTCATAGTTATTCCAATACACCCATTGCTTCTCTACATATACTAGAATTTATTTATTTATTTTATTTTATTTATCTTATTTTAATTTATTTTTTTCTTCGTACACCTTCACTTAGATCAATTAAAACCATTGTATAGGAAATTACTTCCATCCTTCTAAAATTGCAAACAAATAATAACCCAAAACATCCTCCATGGCTCCGAAAACTTTTTAATTCCAAAAGGCAACCTTACCTCTCTTTATGCTCTAAAGAAATAAAAATGTCCAATCTTGATGTGGGAAAACACGCGTATACCCACAGTACGCATAAAACAATGCATATATCTATTTTCCCGAGGAATTTAACTCTCTACCAAGTCAAATCTTCAATAATGCATAATGGTTTAAGGCCCCTTACTTAAGTCTTATGCAGAATGATTTCATAAATTAAACACAGTCTAACTCTTTGTTCAAATCCTTCATCGCAACTCTACACTCTACCTCATTAAGTCTTGATTAATCCTTAACCTTTATGCCGCACACATTACCAAACCCCATAAACCCTTTATGTTTTTCTTATTCATGGAATTAACTCGCAAACCATCTATCGGCACTTTAATCCCATTATAATTCTTTTATAATCGAAATCACGCAAAACACATATAACCATACCTTTTTCCGCTTATCCCTCGTCTCTGCACATTTCTCGAGGCTTAGCTTTATCGCAATTGCAATCCTCCTTTCGCATCTCACTAACACATGACTCTTTATCGCATCTGATATGCGATAACCCTCCGGACTTCAATATAATATAAACCGCATTCATTACTTTCTCGGGTCCACTCTTCTATCGCACATCGCAAATCCTTTCGGACCGTTTAACATCGCATACCGCATTATTTATCGACTCGCTCCACATCACATGTCGCATTGGTTAAGGCCCGGTACATTACCATGGAATATTTGCGATGCGATCAAACCTTCGATCGCATTGGACATCGCAATTGCATATCGCAATTGCTTGTGGCCGAGGTTAAATCACTCACCATTGGACTATTGCGATGCGGGATTCCACAACGATCCTCCACTGTTGATCCAATCACTCGATCCAACAGTCAGCGATGATCCCGCATATCGTAATCACAATTCCCTTAAGGCCGATTCATTCACTTACTTGATAAGTTGCGATGCGATATTCATAACTCCATTCCATGCGACTTGATCTCATCCATTGATCTGATAGATCCAACGGTGCCTGTGCATTAACACTTCATTCTTTCATTCTTCTTTCCAATTGGGTTTTACGCCATTTCTCCAATGTTCCTCTGTGGCTTCGGTTATTTCAGTGGTTCTTCGTCCTTCCACTGTTCCGTTGCGCGACTCCCTTCTGAGCTTAGTTCTATGTGTTTCTTTAATCACGATTGTTCCAAACATTACTTTGGGTCTGCAATCGGTTCACGCTCCATTGCGATCCTCTGTCTCATTCTTCTTCACTGTGTATTCTGCCGAACTCTGCCTGCATACATATATTATACAAAATTTCGATTCATTCATAATTCATCATGCCATACTCGAATCACACATCTATACAATTTTGAATTAATCCTCTGTATATATATAAACACACAGTTATACAATTTCTCTATCTTTGGCCTGATCTTCTAATGTCAATGGCCTCTGTTTTACAATTTGCCCGTAGGCTCACAGTCACACTCTAACCAAATAATCTATCCAACCTATCTCTCTTGATTTTTTCTTTTAGGCTTACATTTATACAAGGGGATTCTAAAACCAATTCCTGTTTTAGATCCATAAAGTCCTCAACAAAATCCTAGAATCTCTTCCTTATCTCTAAGGATTCTTTTCAATCCCCAAAATCATGAACTAACTCCTAATCCAAGTTTGACAATTAATTCTCAAATCCCTCAATCTCTCAACTATCTTAAATCTCTCATATTCTCCTACATCCGAGAATATTTACAAATATGTCTCACAATATTCAATTAATTCCTATTCTCATTAAAATCACTCAAAAGCCTAAATAATTACATTAATTTACATTTAGGAAACCAACTTCCTTGGAAACACAAGACCCCTATGTCTTACTAAAATACAATGATATTGTTGAGCTGATTGCTCCTGCATCAGATCTAGAACAAGACACCCAACCCACATCTCCCAAAACCCCTTATAATGCCACTTCTCTTACTCCATATTTTCAAAGATTTAAAAAAAAAAAAAACACAAAAACAAACAAACAAACAACATCTCCTTTTCAAAGATATTTTTACCTTATTTGTGATTTACATCATCCCTACCTCTAACCATCTGGGAAGGTGGAGACTTCTTATCATATAAATAATTGATTAAAGCTATATTTCTAATCTGATATAAATATATATATGCCCTTTAGAATTTATTCGTATGATAAGGATGCATTTTTGCTTATCATTCTATATATATATGCCCTTTAGAATTTATTCGTATAATAAGGATGCATTTTTGCTTATCATCATAAATTTGAATGTAATGCTTTTCTTCTCCAATATATATTAGAATTTATTCGTATGGTAAGGATGCATTTTTTTCTTATCATTATACATTTGAATGCAATTTCTTTTCCAAATTGTTCGACCATATCCTCCAAGTTATTAGGAGTTCTCCTACCATCGTTCACCACCCCTTTCCACTATAAAAACTACCCTCCATATAAACCCTACCTCCCTCATTAACCCTATTATGCTCCCCCATTGTGCTTTCAATCATCCAAATGTCAAGCTATGAACTTAAATTCTACAATAATGTAGTATAAGATGATATTTTAATTTAAGGGAGATAAATAAAAAGATTTATTAAATTGTTCATGAATTAAAGTGATAATGTAAGATTGGAAATTTGATATTTTGTATGTCATTTTTTTAAGAAATTTAAGTAAGAAGCTAAAACAGTTAGAAACAGTAATGGAATGGGAAGACTGGAAGCATGGATTTGATCCATTCAACTAGATTGGATTTTGTTCACTTTGTAGGAATGGATATGTATATATGTTTATATTTTGTTATTTCTAAATAATTTTTATAATAATTTTGTTCTTTATTTTTAATGGTTTGTATATCACATATTCATATATTTTATTTTTTTTATTTTAATTTGTTGTGTTTATATTATATTTGTTTGAAAGGTTGATTTTTAGGGTATGATTGAGTAGAGATGTTCATTCTATAGTTTAATATGAGAGATGTGTAAGTATGTTCGTGTTTAATTTGGAGTTGACACATGTCTTTTCAAGAAATAAAACACCTTAAATATAATAAAAACAAATATGAAAATGTATATTTGGTTTGTTTAATCAAAAGTATTATACAATATCAATAATCTCACTTTTAGTGGCCATATTAAAGAGAAGTGGTGAAAATATTTAACTCACTTTCAACCATAGCTAAAATATTTCATAAAAAATAAAAAAATGAATATACATGTTTGGTTTGTTTAATTAAAAGTATAATAAAACATCAATAATCTTATTCTCAGTGTCCATATAAGGAAAAATGGTAAAAATATTTCACTCTCACTCTCAACCATAAATAAAATATTTTGATGTCCATATGAAACAACATAATCTTATATCAACTTTATAGAGAAATAAAATAATTCAAAGTTAAAAAAGAACTATATATACATTATATAAAGCAAATATTTTTTTTAGTAAAAACATTTTCACTATTTTATGCCGAGGAAATTTTGATTCATTTTATACATTCAAAAATGCAACATATTCCCATTTCAACTTCCCAATTTTCACATACTTGGCATAATCTTTTCTCCCCCTAAATCCGTAAGTCATTCTCACTTTCCCATTTCACATCTTAACCATCTAAATTAATTATAAATCATCTAAATTAGTTATAAATCGTATTATTATTTGCTTTCAAACTAAAAGATATTAAACTTAAAATAGTTTCACTTTGATTTTGTACTTTAATTTCCCAATATCTATTAAAACTATCAATGTAAGTGTAGTTTTCTCTAAATTCATATACATAACTTTTTATTATGGTTTTTTTATCCTCATATCCAACTCCTTACATTATTTCTACATTATTACTTCTATATTTTTAATTTTTATTTAATTCTTTTATTTAAGATTTTATCACAATCCATAGTACCATTTTAGGAAAACTTATCCAAGAAAAAGAAAACACGGTCAAGGTTGGTGTACGGTAAAAAAGCTACTCTACCCACATTAAATTCTAAATAATAAGGAACACAAGGTTGTTTATGCAGTGGTGTTATTTTCCTTCCATATGGATTATTAATTCTATGTTTCTCTATTGGTTTGTTTTTATTTTGTTTTTTTGTTAATTAAAATTTTATTAAAAATTTAATTATTATATAAAATTATATTATTATCAAAAAAATATATTGTATTTATTTATTCTGTAAAGTAAATATTTTGTATTATTTGAAAATTTAAATCATTGAATTTTGATTTAGTTGGTTATTAGGAATAATGAATTATATAACCAAAAACATAATCTAGAAGTATGGCCATCTTGATCTTTATAGATTAGAAATACAATATGAAAATATAGAGAAATAAGGACAAGAAACAAAGAGACAATAAAAAGGATTTATCTTAATTTGTAGCTTTAATTGCTATGGGCTTTATTGTTGCCCAGAGAGAACCCTGATTCAGAAGGGATGCCCATATGTTTGTTAATGCAACCCAACCTTCAATCTAGATCTATCAATTGTCACTCTATGCGATCCAAAGAGAGGATAATGTCCTCTTTGCTATCATTTCTATCCTCTAGGACCTAACCAAGAAGGAATTTGAGGTGCCAATAGATGCCCACTTTATACATGTATTGATTGTAATGCCAACAAGTGTGGTCGACATCAGGAACCTAGTCAACAACTCCAAATAATATTGTTGTGTCTATAAGGGTGTATCTCTGGTTAGCCAATTCTTTCTTAATCTGCGCAAGTTCCTCTTGAATAGGTTGAGGAGCGAGTTCTTTGAACTGTGTTGTAAAACTTTCAACCCTCACTTGTGCATCAGTACACCATGTTCTTGGTAATAATCCACTCCTTGGTGAACTCGAGCACTCAAATGCAACATATTAATATAACTTAATGAGATACAAAACCAAAGAAGGGTAGGAGATCCCTCTAACTTGGGGCAAGATTGAGAGAGAATGAGAGACTTGTGTGGAGAGTGGTCCCCAAGGGCAACCTTTTCGACCACCACTAGTGGCATAGGAGCCATAACTAGAACTCATAAGCCAACAAACTCAAGATGTGGAAAGGACTCATATGCTGAAAGGAGATAACATCCTTGTATTTTTCTTATGACCATTGCTAACATTAAACCACGAACGATGAAGAAATCAAGTGAAAGCATAGAGAGAGTATAATCAAACCCACACTAACTGCTACCAAGATCCTCTGTTTGAAAAGAAGTGGACTAGACGGGATGGGATTTCCTATTCAACATGTGGTGGGACAAGATTCTTTCCAAACCCAACCAGGCATGAAAAGGAACCACTAGAGATTTCTAAAGGAATTAGAAGATAGGGGTTGGGGGAAATAACAACAAGTTGCTTGCTTTTTTCTGAAAGCCTCCACCAAGCTAAAACTGAAAAATCTAAAGCCCAGACTAACAGCCTGTCAAACTTCATTGGAGGTAAAATCATCAAGCACATGGATAGAATAAATAAAACACACTCACCACTAGTGAATTATGGATTTTTCGTCCCCATGTCAATGCCCTAAAGTGTGAGGCATAATAGAGAGCCATTGAGGTAATAATGTTGAGGAAACCAATTGAATAACATGTCATTGTAGCCTTTCCCTACATGATAGTCTGTTATCACAATAAACTTCATTTTTAAAACTTTTTAGAAAATGCTCACGGATACATTGTCAGCATTTAAATTGTAATAAACAAGGAAAATTTCTGATAGCGGGGCTATCAACATTTTTGGCAATCTGATATGGTCTTGCGAAAGAATTTAGTAACAATGAGTGTAGAAACATTTTTCATTTTGGCTGACAGATCAATTGTCAACACCAAAACTAGTTTTCAAATTCAAAAAATGATGACTGTGCTGACCACGTCAGCTTCGATGTTTTCACTTAAACATGTCTCCATCTAGTTCGAGAGGGTAAAAGTACAGGTTAAATCATTTTTCCATCGCTGCAAAGAATGAACATCATTTAACATCACTTTACCATATGATATGAATTTATTCATAATCATAACCTGAAATGATGTGATTATTCATGCGCCACCTATGTTATCTCAACCACATGCCAAAGTTACTTCACCTTGTCCCATAAGCAGTTTGTTGGTGTTAGTTCAAGATTCTTTACACTTAGCATTGGGAACTATTTTGTTCACAGGGATTCAGGATCGAATCCCGGGAAGACCATGCAGCAAAAAGGGGGGTGGAGGTAAGGTGAACCAGTCCGAGCCTAAAGCGCCAAATTTACTAGACTTTTACCTTGAAATTCTTTGGTTGTTTCAGTAGGTAGGCTGGAGCGAATTCTTCCACCGTTGTACCAACTACCACAATCTTGTGGCTCAGTCTTTTGTATAGGGGTTTGATGGGAACTGTGTGGAGGTGGGAGGCTTTTCATTTGCAGTTATAGAGCAAACCATTATTGAGGCCACAACCTTACTAGCAGACGGTGAGAAGATTTTTCACAGTCATATTTTGGTAGGGATTAATGTCCCTTTCTTCTTCAAAGAAGAATTTAGAGGGAAAAATTGGAGGGTTGGAGTTCGAAAGGAGTGGTTGCAGGACCAATGGAACATCCCTCTACGCCTCTGTCAACAATATTTTACGTGTGAAGGCCGGTTTAATCGAGTAAACCTCTACCATTTTTACTTTCTCACACATCTTGCTAGTCAGATTAGAATCAATCCATGTTTTTATCTGTTAGAGAGCCTTAAACATATGGAAGCTAGGTTTAGGGCCCACACTAATCCCTCTTCTCATTTTATATACCACAAAGCCCTGATAAAATTGATAATAGAAATCTAGCTAGTTAAGGCAGAAAGAACTTGGAATCATTTCCTTTTCTGGGGAGGTTTTCAACCTCAACCCATTAAGAGAAGAAGAGGAAGACCACATATTGCCAAAAAGGAAATAAAAGCTAAAATTCAAGCTCCTATTAAGCCCTCTCCCAACCAATGAATCCTTGTGGTTCCATCTACATCATCTGGTCCGAAGATCCCTAAAGTTTATTAGAGGAAAAGTGCCCAACTTCATAAACCAGACCCTGTACTCCCTATGAACCCACTTGTAGATGTTCACTCTTCCGATGTTGCGACTCCACCTTCCAAAACTTTCCTTGCAGACATAGCTAAAGAAAAGGACCCTAAGGGAAAATAACCAGAGGCAGAAAACATAGAGGATGAGACATTGCCTAAGGCCTTCAAGAGTGGCAATAGACATACGAGGCCAACTAACAAGTTAAGATACAAGATCAAACTCAGAAATAACCCATAGTTGGCCAAGGAGGTGATTGGTGTTGACAACATGCCGTTGAAGGACCTCATTATTAATAGGAAGAAGGCTACAGGATCTAAGAAGAGCCGAAGTAGAGAAGTTGTGAAAAAGGGACCCATGGAGACAAGGCAGAGCAAAAAGCAGAGATTGGAGAAGGTAGATGTATTGCTCAAGGCTGCTAGTACCCTCAACTAAGATGCTTGGGTATTAAACTTAGATTTTTTGCCTACCTATCTCATGAAACAAAGTTTTCACTTTATTGTTGACAGTTGGCCTTATAGCTTTTGCGTGCAGCATAATGGTTTGGAGAGCTGACATTCCCATCGTTAACATTTTTGATAAGATTGACAGAGCCACTGCCATCTATTTTGGAACGAAAATTATGTGTGTTAGTTAATAGAAATGATACAGGGAAATGCTAACAGTTAGCCTGTCAACGTTTTTGGAGAAAAGAGGGAGCGCTGACATCTCCGTTGTCAGCGATATTCAGATAGGTGAAAATGCTGACCCTCCGGTTGTCAACGATTTTGAAATCAGGCAGAAATGAAAATGCTGACAGTCAGCCTGCCAACAAAAACCACAAACAGAAAACCATTGAAGCTAAAAACAACAATATCAACGTATTTTCCGAGAAATCTGAAAGAAAGAGGGATGAACAGAAAAGCGGTTTTGGAGGAGTTTTGGGACTGATTTGTAGAGGGACCTATTTTGCTAGCTAGGATGTTGAGCCACCAGATAGGGATCTGTTTCTTTTTCCAAGGAAGACAATTTGAGAGATATTTTACTTCACCTAGATATCAACATATTTTCCTGTAGCTATTTTAGGAAAAATAGAATATATTTAAGTTTTATATTTTACATGCATGAACTTGAAAGATATTTTAGATATCTCATATTTTTGTAATTAATATGGAGACTATTATTTTGCAAACAATTTATGTAAGTTCTATAAAACAATTTATGAAGAATGAAAAAGGGTTGGAATTTTATTGAAAAACATATTTGCATTCTAGTATATTTGAGCAACCTTGAATATATTTGCAGTTTTTAATGAGTAATTTGTATGAAACTCATGTGTTGTAGTTCCCCGCCAGTCTTCCTTTTTGTAATACAAGCTTTCTTCCATGTCTGAGAATGTTAGTTTCTAATATTGGATTTCATTTATGCTCCTTTCTTGTATTATCAACCATTAGTATTTGTTATTTCAATTAACTATAAACTCTGTCTCACTTCACTTTTCTTCTTCCAATTTCTCAAACAGTCAAAGGATTTTCTGCTATCATGCTTTTTATAGCTTGCTCATTAGATCTGTAACCTCATTTGTTTAGAGCCAAACTCCATGCCCAATGGTATGTTTTGTAAACTTCCCAAACAATTTCATCCAATGATCTAAATCAGGCCACCGAACTCAATTGCAAAAAGCCTTCTACTACAATGACCATAAAGTAGTTGAGTTTATGGAGAGATCCCTCTTCAAGTTGAAGGGTGAACTTTCAACCTAAAGGAGGTTATAAGGTTACCTTAGGGTATTTCCTACAACCATGATTTTCCCTAAGTGATAACATAATCATTGAATGGCCTCTTAATGAACCACTACGAGGAGACATGCTCTTTTGGCAGGCAAATTTCCTCAATAGATGCACAATCCTTTCTATCTATACCAAGATCCATCACATTACATTTGTAGTGGGTGGTAGATGCTTCATATTAGTCAGAGGATGATGGGATGGGAGGTTCCCCCGTGCCTCCTACATGTTAACTTTGAGACCATTATGGGGGCATGTTTTTGATGTCCCCTAGCATGTGCCTTGATGGGACGATGACAATCTTCCCCACCCTATCTCAATCCAAACACCGCATCTGGAGAAAAATACTCTCATTACATTTAACTACAATAATAATACAAATTTTAATTTCACAATCTAGTCAAATATCAAATTGATATATAAAACATTTTTATTATAAAACACAAACCTATTACACAATAATGGTTATTAAAGACAATAAAAATATAACCTACACAATTTAAATTTGAACATAAAATTTACATTTAAAATCATTTCACTTTATCATCACTCTTATTTTGTCGAGAGACACTCTCCAACCCAGTATAGAAGATATGTTGTAATGTTCTATCTTGTCTTGTCATGTAAACATTTTGACTCAATCAAATTACATAAAAAAAAATTTAAATAAAAAAAATAAAAAATAAAAATAAAATTGAGGTAAAATAATCAATTTATCGTTGGCAGTTTTTGGGCTCTAGTTTTTGACAACGCATGGCTTTTCCAATGGTGTATATATATACGACTAGCCTAGATCCATCTTAACTTTGTATCTACCAAGTGCCGAGAGAGATTAAATTTGTTGAGGTGCAAACCCAGATTAGAGTGAAAGAGATTTGATCCCTCTTGGCGCTTGGTAGATCTCGAGTTAAGATGAATCTAGGCTGGTGTATAATCCATTATTCATCTTTATCAACATGTTAAATATGTTGTCATCCCATGATGTTTATAAAGCATAACTTATTCCAAGCTTATTATTCGAATTCTTTGTTTGAAAAAACTAAACGAGTCTAAATCCATCTTAACTTTGGATATACTAACTACCGATATGGATCGAATCTCTTGAGATGCAAACATATTTTAGAGTGAAAAAATATTTGATCCCTCTCAATGTTTGGTAGATCTAGGATGGTATATTAAAATATAGATAGAACTTTTCCAACAAAATTTGTACTTGAAATATATATATATATATATATATATATATATATATATATATATATATATGTATATATGAATTATTTTAATTATTAATAAAAAAAATCGAGGAGTTAGTGTAAAAAGAATTTAAATATTAAATATTAAATATTGATGTTTCTTTTTTTATTAAAATATCTAAAATATTATATATAAAGAGTTTTACACCTTAAGCGATTGTATCCTTCTTGGCACATGGTAGATTTGGAGTTAAGATGGATCTAGGTTGGTTTAATTATTATTTATAATTAATTAATTAAAGACATTTATTTATTTATTTTATGTAATTTGATTGAGTCAAAATGTTATAATTAATAATAATAATAATATTTCATTTTATTTTTATTTTTATTTTTGTGTAATTTGACCGAGTCGAAATGTTTACATAACATAAGAGGACAAGACAACATCTCTTCCATACTGGGTTGGAGAGCACCTCTCGGCACAACTACGTAAACATGAAACTTTTTTTTTGGTAAATTAAAGTTGTGAGATTGTTTTCTTAAATGTTTGCATCATCCATCTCACGATGTACTTCCTTTTGAATGATGTTACGCATCAATGTTGATATATGTAACATTAAAATACTAACATATAGTTAAACAAATATTATCATAAATTGTTTATATCAAAGTGGATAATACCTTAGTTTAGTTGTTTTGGCTATAATTTATGTGCAAGTATATATATATATTTTCAGTTACTCCATATGGGGTTTGAATCAATGATCTTTCGCAAGGAGTACCTTAACTATACACACATTGATCCTCAATTCAAAACTCCAGGGGCTAAAATTCAATCCATATTTTTTTGTTTAAGGTTCGACTCTATATTACTGATGCAAAAAGGTACATAGAGTTTGTCTTTGTGTTACTAGCCGCCCTGTTGGGAAACTGAACCAATAACACAAATTAAGTTGCTTCAAATTGTAAATGTTTCTTCTCACTAGCTTATCCAACAAAATGAAAATTTGACTAGTGCCGAAGCTATTGTGCCATAGGTTATAGAATTTTTGGCTCTGTTCCAGAGAGCATGTTAGACAAAGGCAAAACTGACAAACATTCTTCATGACTAAACTAATTCATTACAGAAAACTATGGTATGACTTGGGACTAACCATGTACCTGCTTCCTTTGAGGTACTTCAAGTTGTGGACCCATGAGGAGATGCTAGCCACCAATCATCGCAAAAGAATAAGCTGTTGTCCAGGGAGGAATCACCAGTCACTAGCCAACCCATGGCTTCGTGCAAATCACCATGCCAAATAGTACCATGCACTGCTGACCAAGAACACTAAGAAACTGTGAAGAGCCATGAGCCACATGCTTTAGCCACCGAGGAGAGATGCCTTGGACCCCTAGGATACGAAGCCACACAAAGAACAAATCCTACATATAATTAGATTTTGAACCACCCTTTTCCTTTGACTACCAACGTAACTCGATATAGAAGCCAATTGAATTATTTTAGAGCCGCACTTCCCGAATTGTAATCCAAAGTGGCACATGAGCCATGAATTGTATGTAGCAGAGGTTAATTCCTACTGATCATGATCTCTTGGTGCTATGAGGGTAGCCATCCTTGTAGGATGGATAGAAATCGAGGATAGAGGCCATGCCAACACCCACTATACCACAAATCATTTCAAAATCGCCCAAACTTATGTTTGTCACCCATAATTGCTTCGTTCCTTGAGAAGAAAGGATGTAGTCAGGCCACGCCTTTAATGGAGCCCGCAAATCCATAACCTGCGAATAATGAGAAAAAGAGAATTTGCTGGGAAGGTTGTATTAGAACAGTGAAGTTGGGGGGGCATTGGAAATTCCAGAACTAACCTACGAGAAGGGGAGGTCGAGCATGGCTAAGTGCAAAACCAACAACTATGCAGACATTTTAGTGCCATGAGAACCACAATAGACTAATAAACAACCCAATTGCAGACTTTGATTAGAGAATAAGCATTAGAGGCATAATCCCCTTGCATTAACATGACATAGCTAATTTTTCATATGTCGAATGGCTTTCGTGAGAGGTTGCAGATGACATAAATAGGCTTGAGGGGGGACGTCAACTCACCATGATGCCACCCTCCAACTAAACAAGAAGCCTCTATGAATAATGATGAGGAGCCATAATGTTTCCGCGAGGCAAACCAACCGAGGAGTACGTTGACCAAATCTCAACTAGTGTGGGCATCTTTTCAAGGTGAATGCAAGCATGTTGATGAATTGAATGCACAATCAAATGGTTGGTAACCCAATATGGGCTTGACCTCTTGTCGACAACCGTTAGCATTAGGCACCCGCCATCGGGGAGTAGCCCTGAAGTACAAGGGAGAGGCAGACACTTCTTAATTGAGATAGTATTTGGTTGGGACGATTATGCATCTAACGGAGGGTTATATGTGTCCAAAGCATAATTTACCAGGATATCAGGAATCTTGTTGCTAGAGAGACATATGTGAGACACCATAGGAGCTTGAATACATTCAAGCAAGGAGGCTACTATGGATATGTGAGCTTATATGCGCCCAATGCTTGAAATATTTGAGAGAGGTGACTCGCATTGAATTTTCTTGAACACTGTTATGGTGAGAAATGAGTCTCCTTCAATGAGGAGTTGATGGTAGATGTTGTTTAATGCGATGCTTAGACCATGTTCCAATTCCCAAAGTTCAAATTCATTATTGGTTATGAAATATAGCTTACTTGCAAAATTTTTAAGGATTTGGCTAGAGTTGTTCTTGAAGACACCACCATAGCTTTCTAGCCTAGGGTTGCCTCTGGAGGCCCCATCAAAGTTTAGTTTTATGAGGTCTGATGGTAGAGGAGACTAGGATGAGGGGCTGATAGGAAAATAAAAATAATGGATGCCAAAAGGGAGAGAGTGTTGAGAACTTAGTCCTAATCATCTGATTATAATTTTCTCTACTAGAGTACATTCCCAATCGTGAGGAGTCCATTGTGAAGAGGCTACTGTCTCCTTGAGTTGAGAGAGTATGAGCTTCCAAAGGATTTCCAGAGAGGTAGGATCTTTCAAAAATTCTAAAGTTTCTTTCCTTCCAAATATTCCAGGTGAGAAAACCAGGGATAAGGATCTAAGCTCTGTTAAGTATGATGCTTTTAAAATGAGAGTTTGTCCAATTTTCTAGGGAGGCAGTTACAATGGACTAGGAGATTGGCTTTAGAAATTGGAAGGAGATGGAAATTTGATCCGAGAGTTTGGAAGAAAAGGAACAAGTAAGAAATAAGTGAGTAGGATCCTTTGCTTGGTTAATCCACAATGAGAAAATTGACGGGCAATGAGACCACGTTTCTAAAGATTATCCCATGTTAAGGTTTTATTTTTTAATAATAGCTGTAGGAAAAGCGTGATCTTGGGCCAATGCCGCATTTTCCAAAGATGTTTCCATGTGCAAGTGGGGCCAGGGAGCTGATATTGAGTTAGGATATGACATGCCTCCTTGAGATTTAAGTTTCCAAAAGTCCCATAACCCAAACACAATATATCATCGTCGACATTCATTGTGATATTTCTTGTTTTTAAGACCGGTGATAGAAGTTGTTGCTCCTCCCTCTAAGTGTTGGCATAATCTGGATCATGAATTTTCTATGTTCACCATGGGAGTTAGAGGGATGGTTGTTCCAATACCGGGTGACCATAGATAACCCTTATTGATGGAATTTTTCTTGAAATTGAAGTGAGTTGGCCAGAGTAGAGAGATTAGGCCACTGATTCCAAGAGTCATCGAGAGAAGAGTTGTCAACCTGTTCCGAATTTCCCCAAAACAATGGTCGTAAATTAAATTTTTTTTGTGCCTTGTTGCATTCCATATATGAGAGCCTTTGATGCCTATTGTCATTCTTACTTGTTGAGAGGAGTGAACACATTGAAAATACTTGTTTGTCCACATTTATCACCAAAGAGCTTAGGGGTTTTTAAATGATTTCCACCAAGTTTTGCACTTAAGGCTTTGCTGCAATCTCAAGATATCTCAAGCCTAGGCCCCCAATAGATTTGGAAAGAAAAATCTTATCCCAAGCCACTAAGGACCATTTTCAATCCAACCGGCACCTCCGCATAGGAAGGAATGTTGAAGTTTGCAAATCTTGATGAGGATGGATTTGGGAGCAACTAGAGATGAAAGGTATGTGAGAATTTTCTAAAGCACAAATTTGAGAATGGTGAGATGATCGACCATATTGAGAGCCCTAAATGTCTAGCTGGAGAGCTTGGCCTTGATTTTGAGCAATAATTCTTCCTAGATTGATAAGTGAAGGGGATTGGGTGAGAGGCACGCCAAGGTAATTGGATGGAAGGGAACTATTTTTGAAGCCAAAAGATACAAGATATGTCAACTTGAACAACTTGGGGGGTATTAAAGAAAAACATTTGGGATTTTCCTTTGTTAATCTTAGTGCTCAAAGCTTCTATAAAGATATCCAGGATTCGCTTACGTTCTAGAGCCTCCTGAAGAGAGAGATTTCCCATCAATAGATTGTCATCAACAAATTGTTGGTGGGGCGATCTATGGTGATTGGAACCAAGAGGAAGACCTCACAACAGATTATGGGAGAGAGCATGTTGGATGGAGATACTCAAGTCTTCCGAAACAAGAAGCAAGATGTAAGGGGATATGGGATCTCCTTGTCTAATGCCTCTTGAGGGGGTAAAAGTGGGGGAGGGTGAGCCATTGACCAGAATAGAAAATAAGGATTTGGAGATCAGATACATCACCCAAGATATCCATTTGTTAAGAAATCCATATTCCCTAAGGGTGTGGTATATGTATTATTAGCTTAAATTATCAAAGGCTTTAGACATATCTAGATTGAGGAGCATCCCAGGTTGTTTAGAGGAATGGAGTGAATGGATTTGCTCCTTGGCCATGATAATGCTATCCAAGGTTTTCCTACCTTCCACATAACTAGTCTGCTCAAGAGTAATTATTGAAGGAAGAAAAAACTTGAGGTGAATGGAAATGGTTTTTGAAATAATTTTGTAGATTAAATTGCATAGGGAAATAGGACAAAATTCAATGGGAGAGTGGGCTTTTTAGGATTTAGGTGTTAAATAGATGGAAGAAGCATTGAAGTATATGAGGAGAGAGGCGGAGCATTGAGAGTCTTCCACCACTTGTCAAAAATATTGACCCAAGATACTCTAGCATGATTGATAAAATTTGGTAGTGAAGCCAACTCAACTTGGAGCTACTTCTTAGAAGGTGATCTCTTTCATAAGCAAGAATTTTGTTATTCAGAATTAAACTTGGGGATATGTTGAATTACCTGGGTATGTCTGCTTGCATGTTAGGGAATGGCCCAATGAGAAGGGACTGAAAATGTTGAGACAAAACTCGTGTGACCACTTCATGATCTTCCACAACTTGTTTGTGTTGATCTCTCATACGATTGATGTGGTTTTGTTGCTAGTAATTTATCATGGACCTGTGGAATTTTTTTGAGTTTCGTTCCCCCATTTTCAACCATTTCACTCTGCAATTTTTCTTGTAAATTATTTCTTCTTGCACGAGCCATTCATTTAACTAAACCTCCCGGGCCTCTTCAGAATCTTTTAATTCCTCTGTTCTTCCTTCTTTGATTATAGTTTATTATACTTTTTTCATCATTGTTTTTAATATTTTATTTTCCTGAAAGATGTTGTTGATGTTATTCGCATTCCATTCCTTGAGTTTTTCCTTTCTTGGATGAGCATATTCTTGAGAATTCGATGCTTGGTTTTGCCATTAATGCCTCTGACATTCCATGATATGATTTTAATCATTGAGAATCGTGGAGAGGGGAAAAATAGTATTCAAGGGAGTGTGATCCAGGTAGATCTTGGTGGCCACCCACCTATTCCACTTGGAACCCCACCATTTTTTCTTTTAGTTTCCTTAATTGTAGGACAATTTACTATTTTTGGCAGTTTGTTGGGTCTTGAAATTCCATAGTTTTTTTGAGGCCCTAAACAACATTTTTTTTCAAAACGGGCAAACACATACCTCACAACAAGGACTTAAAATCTAAAGCTATAGTCCTCGAATAAATCTTTCTAATGAGGTATCGTACAAGTGAAACAGAGATCGTATACCAAAGTTACGACCTTGGGAAGTTCATGTACCAATTTACCCCAATGAGGGCCAAAAACTTTTGGCACTTCATCTCCTAGGGTTATGTTTTTGGAGGTTTAGGGTTTTACATTGTTTCTTAGTAATAAATAAGACTTTTAGCCTCATTGTAACACAATTCCAAAGGCGTGTAGCCGCCACAACTCTTCTCAGAGATAAGCTACAATCGCGTGAGCTAGTTTATTTTCATTATGCATATAAACAATTTTCAGTAATTTCTTATTAATGAATTGAAGTTTTGTTTTCGCTGTATCTCTGTGTTTTTTTTAATATCGGTATTTCATTTTGTTCCTGCATAAATCCGAGTCAGAGCGACTCGATTCGAGTTAATCGAGAATTCACCAAGGTCATAAACGAGTAAGTTGTTGGGTTTACGACCCTTTTTCTTATGTTCTTTGACTGATAGAGCTCGGTCCTATGGAGCGTTGTGTTTGATTCCTTGCAATGATGATGATAAGGAAGGAGAGGGGGTAGTACCTTACATGTAAGCTCAATTGATGAGCATATATTGATGCCAAAGCTAGGCTTTTGCCACCATTTGAATTTGGTCTTCTGGGATGGTAGATGAATCTTTGTGCTCCCATTCTTCTGCTATTTGTTAAAGATCCATACTCTGAAATTTGAAATATTCTAGATATCCTTCCTCCATTAGAATTGGGGTTTATTGATTAGTATTTTCGATTTGTGCATTGTGCTCCATGGTCTGGGGGATCATGTCTAATTTTCCATTAGTCAATTTTTCCCGGGCAAGTTGCTTTTGAGGATGATCACTAGAGGGTGTGGCCTGAGGATCCAGATCTTCTTCCTTTGTGTGTTGAAGCACAACATATAGATTCTACCCTTAATCACCCTGTTGGTTTAAATTCTCCCCATGTTTCTTGGTAGCTTTTCATTTATTATTCATTGTGGTGAAATCACTTCCAGAGGGTATTTGATGTGTAAGCCCTCTCCCTGGTTCTTTTGGTTGGGTCTGCTTTGCAGGACAATCCCTAAATAGCTGGCCATATGCATGGTAGTGATGTCAGTGGAAATGGATTTGTTCATAGTATATATGTTGTTCCTAAATGACATCTTCACAACTTAGAAGGAGAGTTTCTTGGAGGGGTTTAGAAAGATCCAAATACACACAGAGTCGGGCATACATCGTATACCTACCCTGCTTGGTGATATCAAAGAGCGTAACAAAACACCCAAGTTTATTACCTATTTGTGCTAAAATATCTAGATCCCAATACTCGTGTGGTAGTTAGTAAAGTCTGATCTAGACAAGTAGAAAAGAGAAATCTTCTTTCTCCTGATCGAATTTAGGGACCCATAGTTTCATGTAAATCCCAACCGAGTTCATGAAATAAGGTGAGCCTTGAAAGATGTTGTCATGATCCATCACATTATCAAAGATGACTATGAAAAATCCCCAAAAGCCTAATTTGAGTTCAACATCTCCTTTAATGGCCAGATTCTTCCTCATCCAATTGATCAAAAGTTTCTTTGATGGCCAACATCCTATGAATTTACAAATGAGAAAGTTCTCCTTCATGTGCTCCACTATGCCACCCCTATTCTGAGAAGGGATCTCTAAGAGAGGCAGTTTCAAGGCTTGCTTATGGTAGGGCCCGTTGGGTTGTGTTAGTTGTCCTGCTGGATTTGAGGTTGAGGTTGCAACATGTTGCTTGTTCGGATATGTGGCATTGGATTGGTGGCCAAGCATACCATTAACTTCTTGTTTATTGGCTGAGATGTTGGGTCTATGAACATGTTGCTGTGGAGGGCACCCTGCCATTGCATTTCTGAAAGAAGGGCCACCGCCCACCCCCATATGTGGGTGTTAAGGAGTCGTGAGTCGCATGCATTGATTTTTGTCAAAACCCTAGGGTTTCATAGTCGTGCAAGTTTTGCCACTTTTTCTAAAATTCGATTTTCAAAATTTAATCCATATTAAGAGAGTAACAAATTTTCAAATTTTTGTAATTAAGGGGTAGTAGATGTGAGGGATTTTGTTAAATGTTGAGGGAACTTTAGAAATGCCATATGTTTGGGATATTGGAAAGGCTACAAACAATTAAGTAAAAGCATATACTCTCTATCAAGGTAAAATTCTCTTAAAAAATGCAAGATCAACAACCTTGATAGTCATAGGAGATTTATGTACAATTATAAATTTAATGGTCTCAAAACAAAATCCATCTAATAATAACTTGCACTTGCTCACATCTCAACTCCACAATAAGATACACATTTTGCATAAGATCATATTTTATTAAACGTTGCAAAGATTAAACCATTTGACAGTTAGGCCAATAATTGACACTTTGGCCAATAAAGAGGCCATGCTTAATCTCGGTGCTCTTCAAAGAATCAAGGTATGGGGCTATCACCCAATAACTTAACTTACTAAGGTTCAAAATGAGATGTCACAACATTGTAATTAATAACCACATGTCATTTAGTCACTACATATGGTTTACAATAAATGAGCATGGGATTAAAAGGGAAAGCCATCCCCTCATTTGCATGCTTGAAATTACTTGACTTTAGGATTTGAACTCCTAGGCAAAGGAATGAATTAACAAGATGAGATAATGAAACATTGTCTATGATAGGATTTTTATGTCGAATGGAGAAGGACATGTCAATCTAAAACTAGCCTAGTAAGAGCTTACTTAGTCTCTAGCCAATAATTTGCACTTTTATCTTCTTGAGTTGATTTTAGGGTGTGAGCCAAGTGTCCTCTGCATTTTGTCTTTGGAGTGTGTATGAATCTTTGATCTATTTTACCTTGTTGTCTTATATTTGGCTCTCTCGTCTTTGAAAGGCCATGAAAACTTCATACTTGGAAATCACATGTTTTTTCTAGGCTTGATTTTCATCCCGAACCTTTTTCATTGGGTACTTCGAGTTTGGGTCTCTTCTTGTGTAAATTTGCAAACCTCTTCCTACAATTCGGTTTTGCATCTATGTATTCCCTAGCTATGCATTCTTGATATAATTTGAGGAACAAGGCATCATCCATTAAGTGGTAGAAACTGGGCTTTCTAGGCGATTTCCTTTATGTATTTGTTTGATCCTTAGCATTCACTTAACCAAAATCAACATCACAAATATCTTTGGAATGTAGCCCACATGGGTTATAGGGAAGCATAACAACTTAAAAAAGTGCTATGAAGGCTCGAAGGGTCAATACAATGTAATAGATCCTCCGATTTTGGCGATCTCAATGGTGCATGAAAACAAACATCAATGTACATCATAAAATGTTGTAATCATGATTACTTTTGTGTAACAAAGCGAAAATTTGACGTTCTCGAAGATGAAAGCAACATGTTAAGGAACATAATTATTAGCCTTAGCAATGATTCATAGTTTGCATCTTCAAACCACATAATACCAACAAAATCTATCGATCAAGAATTAAAGGAAGATAAAGTGCATCATATAATGGAAGACATGGATCTTGAAAATAAGAACCGTCTTCCTACCAACCTTGGGAAGGAAGAGGTAAACAAAAAAAATCATAATGTCTTCCAATAATTTTTTATATTTTAAGAGTAATTACCCAAACAAAAACAACCATCATGTCTTCTAATAAATTTTCATGTTTTAGGAGTCTTTTTTAGATTATATACTTGTAAGTTTGTTTGCAAAAGTCATGTGGATGTAACAATTATAAACTTTTGAATTACCGCATATTTTCAACTTACCAAATTGAACATGTTATTTAATTTTATTTTATTGGGAAAGATAACAATAATTCTTCCCATCCCGGATGCGGGTGGTTATTAGATACAGAGGGTTTGTGGCTCGTCAGAAGGGCATGTGTCCGCCCGGACAAGCCACGTACACCAGGAGGACTCGCACTAGTTGTCACAGCACGCAGCATTTAAGAATGAAGGTTATGGCTCATGGCAGAAGCGTCCCTTCGGCATTAACTGCACGTCTTGGTAACGGGAACATGGCGCTTCAAAGCCACAGGTTCTCGGACATTCTCCCGCAATTCGCGTTTGCTCATGCTCTGGTCTTGAGGGAGGTGGCGGTGGCTCACTGTATTGGCTCCTGTTCGGGTTCTGAGAGCGACTGTGGAGGTTCAGAGGCCTTCAATTCGAGCAATTCGGGGGTATACCCGCAGTCTGGTATAGAGATTGGGAGCTTGGCGGTGGTGCATACCTGCTACCCGCAGTCTGGTATAAGGATTGGGAGTCTGGTTCTGAGGGAAGCTACGCGTGAGCATACCTGCTACCCGCCCAATTCAAGTATGCAGCGAGAACGCCAACGAGGAATCAGTAGGCGTGGAAGTTATAGTGGCAGGGCCTCGTCTCAGAGGCATGCCCCCTCTCCCTCCTCCTCAATTGAGGTTTCTTCTGAGCGCAGACGAACCAGGGGAAGGCCTGCGGGCAGAGGAAGAGCGGCGGAATTCCAAGAACGGATGGAATGTGGGCACTCTGAGCACCCAATGGTAAGATACCGCATTCCTTGTACATTGTCTAATTCCACTTTCTTTGTAACGGTTTCGGTGGAGCACTGCAGCAATCCTTGGGGTCAAGATGAGGCTCCTCGTGCCAGCCCTCCGCGGATTCCTGGGTTGGCACCCACAGTTGATATGCAACTTCCCGCCATTGACATACTGCGCCCTGTTCAAGACAGCTTCTCCCCAGCTCCTGGAGCAGGCCCAAGTGAACCTGTGTAGCGCAACGTTCCCATCGAACAGGACATCCACCAGCCTCCCCGTTGCAAGATGTAGGACGACCCGCACACCACTGATGATGAATAGTACGCCCAGAATTTCGCTTCAGGTTTCTAAGCAAGGAATTTTCTCATTGTCTGCTCTCACCGCTATCTTATATTCGTCTGCACTATGTCATTTTGTAACTCTGTTCTTCTCTGTTACAGTGTCGGCTATCTATAGTTGTTTCAGACTCCATGTGTTTCAGTCTCAGCTAAATATGTATGTCGGTCTCATGAATGTCGATCTGGTTCATGTATCAGTCTTTTGTAATCCTGGAAATGAATATTCCTGAGTCTACTGTCAGTCCTACGACAGGAATTACAGGGCCTCGGCTCTGTTGTAACACTGCTTATGTAATTTTGCTTTTGCTGTAATATAATAGCTCAGTCTTATTTAGAAAAAAAAAAAAAAAAAAACAATAATTCCTCCCAACCACATGAGTTAAACCCAGTAAATAATCTCAAATACCCCATATATATGATCTATCCCCCTTGAAGATGCTTATTTTCAAGTTGTTGATCTATTTTTTGTTCTGTTTTGTGATATGGTTACATAACACACAAGCATGAGCATGATACTTAGTAGGACTTGAACCCTCATTGGGAGTTGTATTAGCTACCTACTTTCTTTAACTCAACAAATTTTCATTAATTACTTTTCAAATAAAATGGACTATATAATAGAGCAAGCAATAGATTCAAGTGGAGGTTGAGGTGTAATTATAAATTAGGTGTGCATGAGGGTTATAACAACTATTATTACCTATTTGAAGATCCTCAAACTTTGAGATCATAGATTCATTTACACTTAAATCCACAATTGATTGCGAAGATTAGATGTTACTGCCCATTTTATTAGAGATCTTGCAATCAAATATATATTTCCATTTTCATTAGCATTTATGATGAGAGGTGTGCTTCCCTTTCCATTAGAGAGGTTATGAATAGAGGTGTTGCACTTTCATTATAGAGTTTATGATTGGCAAAGACATTTGTCAGATTATGCCTAAAGGTGTGATGCCCATTTCATTTGATAGTTGGATATCACAAAATATTAGAATCTTTCATAGTGAGTACACCTTTAGTTAATCTAAATTATGCCTTATATTTAGAATAGAACATACCAAAAAAAAAATTCTAAAGAAAATTATGAGTCATTGAAACCTACATCACATCTTAACATTTGCAAAAGGTTAAAATTAGACCGTATCAAACTTAATCATGCATGTTGGTTCAATAAAGGTGTTAGACTATATTAATGATCCCAATAATGTGGGTATAATGCGTATATAAAATTAGACATGACATGTCTTGTATTCAAAGGTAGTTCTTACTAAAGTTACAACTAAGGAAAAACCCTCAAATGGTAAGGGACATTATGATCCCAAACTAAAATCAAATCATCAATTCACTTCCTTTCCTCATCTTCAATGCTCCTCAATTGAGGATTTCCTCAAACAAATGTTTCATATATAATTCTCGACACAATTGACAAATATTGTAAATCAAAATTGACTTTTCACTGTAAAATACATATCATGGGGAAACTCAGTTGGAGCCTCCCCTCATTTCAAGGATAGTACCTAGGGAATACCAAATTATACTGATGCTCAAGGCTTTGTCAACACAAGGCTCAAGGCCATTACACCAATATATTCATTAAGAGCTCAACATGCCATTTGTGATAATTGAACGCAAGTGGGGAGTATAACACTCTTCACAATTACCTAGGCTAAACACAATTGCCAATACTAACTTAGTATAACATTACAACCAATCAATTAAAATATGTTACAAAGTGTTGTTATTCAATTTATGTTCATCTTATATAGGGACGAGTCTTTGTAATTATTATAGTAAAGTCATTCTCATGTAAAATAGAGGACCATGACTTCTAGTATCTTATACCAAAGTCCCAAAGGTCACCTTGCATGAAGAGTTACATTGTCAAATGTTTTAGTGGGAACTTCCATGTATGAGAGAGAGAGGAGTGCTCCAAATATTCTAATACCAAATAGCTTGGATAACAACAATATTTCCCCTTCTATATCTCATAACTTTCCATGAGAGATAAGGTACCACCTTCTTCCTTCCTAAATTCGATGGTGAATAGTGGGACAAAGAAACTTAAAATCTACTAGAGTACATAACATATCACAAATATGAAAAAGACATGTATTGAAAAATATGCTTATCATGTATATTTCTAAATCTAAAATGTAGATCTAAGGTTTGTCACCAAAAAGGCCACAAACAACTCATTAGACTAAAAGATACCCCTTAAGGTCTAATGTTAATTAATCCTAAAACCACGATCTTAATAAGACATTGTGAAATCTTGCCATGAATATTTGGAAGGTCCCCTTCATTTCCAAACTATAACTAAAGGAAACCTCTTAGTAATTTTTCTAATTTGGTAAATTGGGTGCCACACATTAACCAATAAGAAACATAACAGACATAGTTGGCCTAAAAATTCTCGCTAATCAAAGTCAAATTATCAAAAAGTGAGAAATCCTTTGAATATTATGATGACTATTTTAAAGAAACCAAGTCCACATCTATACAAAGAAACATTAACACTAAAGGGAACTCATATGTACCTAACAAGGGAAACGTCACCACCAAAGGGCAATCCTATATATCTGATAAAGTTATCTTCACTAAGTCATTGCCACAAGCAATTTAACAAAGAAAGAATAATATCTATATTAATGAGGCGTAAATTATATTTGTAATAATTAATATTGATACCAATTACAAAACAAAAAATCTCCAAACAAACCAAGGAAATAATGCAAGTAGAGTCATAAATCCATTTGATTAAGAACAATTAACATATAGCATAATACTTATTTAACATGCACCCTCTTAGAATGGTAATCCCTCTCACACACCCATATAATAAAACTACACCAAGAAGCTAAACCATTGAATTAGCAACTAGAACGTAAAAATAAGGAGATAGATCGCGCCCATTGCTAATGTACTTGTGAAGAGAAATTTTGATCAAAATGGTGACCATTTAATGACATAAAATTGAAGCATTATAAGGATATGTGTTAACCATTTCCATAGCTTGAAAATAATGTTGGTGATAAAAATATGAGTGAACTCTATAATGGTCTTTATTGTTGGATTTTTGTAGCTATGGCCAATCTTCATAATTTGTCTTAACCCTCCAAAATAAATATATAACAAATATAGATTGTATTTCAAGAGCTTTTAAAAGAAGTAAAAATTGAATTTTGCCTCCAAAATGTAAATTCATCCCCAATCTGTTCATGTCTGCTCAACTCAATAGTCACGACACTTCGGCACATTCAACCACTATAGATAGGTCATTTATCTTCCTCATTTGGGTAGGAAATTCAGATCACATATGATACATAATTTTGATCATTTGAGGCACCACTCAGATCTAGAAAGGACGAAGTTGAGGCTAATCAAAATGAAATTTGAGGCAGAAAGGATGAAATCTAAGGCATACCAAATTCTCTAGAGGTAGATCAAATTCTTTAAGGAAAAACAAAATTTTGAGGCTATTCATGGGCATTTTAACCAGGTTTGACTTGGGGCTGGTTATTGGTCAGTTTGACTTGATTTGTCTAGAAAATTCAGATTGTATTTCTTGTTGAAATGGAAAATTTCTCTAAGAAAAGGTTGTTGTTTTTTTCCCCTGGTTTGGGGATTTCCCATGATAAATTTTGTGTCCCTTTTGTTTGACTGTCACTTTATGTTTCTACTATTATTATTGTTTTAATTTTGAATATTTCCTATGTATAATTTCTTAATTATTAAGTGACACAAAATAAATAATGAAGAAATCATTGGAAGTTGTTGAAAATAGCAACAAGAAATGATAAAAATAGAATCCAGTATATTCCAATTTTAATTTGTCCTTGAATTAAAATTGTGAATTAAATTCGAAATAATTAATTAATTCATTATGGATTAATTAGTTGGAGAAATTCAAGTTAGAAGTCTTTCTGAAGTCATGCAACAGTTATCCCTTAAATTAAGGAGATTATCCCTTAATTAAGGAGATAAGATTGAGTTATATTTGAGTTGTAATTAGTTAGCTCAGTTTACTGAGTTAAGTCCAGTTAAATTAGTTCCAAAATGTTTGAGGAACTAATTGTGAGTTATTAGTCAGTTGATGCATGCATGCACTCAACCAGTGTACTCCAGATAACTGAAGATTCCCTCATCAGAAACTCATGCATGTCTATTAAGAGAAAGACCCAGTTGAGATTAAAGTCAAGGACAATGTACTATCAGTTGCATGTGTTTTCCTATAAAGGAAACTCATGCATGGAGTCAAGGAAAGGTTCCTTGAGGATTGTGCAGTTCTGACATTGTGTTATAGCAGTGTTACACTCGGTGAAGGAGATCATCCCAGAGGTAACTGTGCAAGGAAATAGGAGCTTGGATGGTAGAGGAGAAGGCTTGTGAGAAGCTTTGATTGCCTGTGAGCATCCAGGAGGATTGTACTGAGAGCTGGCTAGTTGTGAGAGCTAAGGCTTTGTATAATTCTAATGTATTTCCACCTTGTATGATAATACAAATAGTGGGGTTTTTAGCTGAGGCTTTCCCCAGAGTATTTTCTATGTTTCATGTGTATTGATTCTTCTTCTTATGGTTATATGTGTTCAGCTTTGATAATAGAAGTAGATTATAGTATTTTTCTTTGGTATATTGCATTATCGAGTTAATCTACAGTAAGATTTTCTACATAGATCTCAGAGGTAGATTTGTAGAGAATTTGCAGAATTTCTACAGAAGTAATTATCAGTCTAGGAAATCCAAAAAAATTCAATATGGTATCGTAGCCTGATTAAAAAGTAGCCAATGAGACTTGAGGTCTTTTGTTTGTTTTATTTTCTAATTTAAACCAAAAACCCTAGAAAATTTGAGAATTGTTTTCTATGGAGAATTGAAGCACCTAAGATCAATTTTTGAAGTTTGTAGACAGACTTTGTTAATAGTTGCAAGAAGGTTGAAGCTTAAGTTTTAGACCTTAGTTCGAACTTCAAAAGGGCCAAAATACCTCAGTATGACAGTACATAGGTTGAAGTTACCTCGGGGTTAGTTACAAGGGGCCAAGAGAGCAAAGGAGGAACGATGATCCTCAGGGCTAAGATGTAAGCCTAGTAGAATTTAAAAAGTGGCCAAAAGAGGTTTGAAGTACATATGTGGAAAAGACAACAAGTTTTCTCTTGTGCATAAGGTCTACTAAAGATTGTTTGAGGTGGATTGCGGAAGGCACTATTCATTTTGGTCACAGAAAGGAGCCTCTCTTAAGAAGGGACTTGATTGATGCTTTAGTAGTAATGGAATTTCATAGTCAATAAGGTTGAAGTGTTTAATGCCCCTCACAGAGCATGTAAGATATTGATAGAGCATTGCATTGGTGGTTGTATATATGTTCATTATTTGATTCCAATTAAGAATTCATTCATTTTTGTAATAGTAGACAAGTTTTTCCATGTTGCTAATGTCTTTAATATGTTTTTGTGTTAAGGGGTTATTGTTATGCCATGTTATGAAACTCGAGCAAGGATCTCAGGCCTTATATATTGTTGTAGTTGGTCATATTTACAATGGCACAATAAATGTAACAATTACTCTAACATAATGCCAAAGCTTGAAGAATTCATGTTGATCATTTGAAAATATATTTACAAGTGCTAAAAGGATGTTGCTCGACTATTTGATGAAATTTCGATCAACAAATCTTGGTTTCAATAAGAAAAAGGGTATTTTACACATCTCTGACAAAATCATCTCTAAGAACACTAACTTTATAAGAAGAGAGCTCATTGCATTGAGAGGCACTTTATAGCCCAGTATGGTAGTGATGTTCTAAAGCATTATGTAATGTAATGTTACGTTGACTCGATCAAATTATTAAGATAAGTTTAGTCATTTGATGGCTTTACCGATGGTGATTTACAAGCCCGTGGTATTTTTTTGTGGTGTTTGTTATGATTAATCCTATTTAACAGCGTGAGGAAATCCATTATGGAATGCAAGGGTACCACCTTAGATCCATCTTAGCTCTAGATTTGATCCTTCTCAGTGCTTAGTAGATCCAAATTTAAGATGGATCTAGGTTGCTGTGGTATGTCTCCAATTCCAAGGTTAAAATGCAAGACTAGGAGGGGACCTTGATTATCCATTAAAGTTTGATATTCTCTAAAATGAAAAATAAGGAGGGGACCTTGGTTATTTTTGAAATGTTGATCTTCTCTTTTTTGACAGTTGGAAAAAAAAATGCACCTTGGCTAATTATGGCATTCAAAAGGATTCTACCTATCCTTGGTGATATGTCTACATAGAGGAGTTCTAAACAAATGTATGACCTCTTCTTTAGGCTTCCATTATTTCAACACAAGCAACTAAAATAGCTTCTCATCTCCTTTGGATCCTAAGCATCCTTGGTCAAGGGATTTATAGTGGTGAACTCAAAAGTTATTCCAAAGTTGAAGGTGGAGTCATTTGTTGTTATTGAAACAATCCAATACAACTTACACATCATTTAACAAATTATTGCCAACTTTTGCTACTCCTCTCAAATGGCTTACTATCAAATGGTACAACTAATTGATGGTGAAAATTTTATCCATAGGCTCTTCATTGTCATTTTTAATACTCGAAGAGAATGGATATTAATGAGGTAAACAAAGTTGTGGCTTTGGGGCAATGTTGGTCTTTTCCTCAAACCATGGTTATTAGTGTTCAACCCTCCAAACATTTTTATCTCTATAATCCCAATGTCATAGAAAAACACAAATCTCCTTATCTATTTGTACCACATAAAATATTTTAAAGAGAGTAAATCTTGTCAATCAATTATTTCTCAAAATTGACTTGAGACATGTTAATAAGGGAATTATTACCTTTACCAACATTAGTGTAGAGGTGGATCTAAGTGAAGGCCTACCTCAACACGTCATGGTGCAAATGTGGGGACTATTGATGGTATGAGGTCTTGGACAATGCAAATGTAGTTTTTTAATATAAGATATGTGAATAAATGGGGCATTTAAAGGATTATTATCCAACAACCCTATTATCTTCACATAAAAAAAAGAGCAATAAACCTAAAGGATGGTAACTCACAGAGAAGAAACCTTTAAAAGTAAATAATAAAAAAACATGTGTAAATGACATTTGTTGCATCAACTAAAGTGTCAAATCCTCCTCTTGAAGGTTGGGATGTGGATATAGATTGTTAGTGTCTCCCCTTTATTTACAAGTCATTACAATTAAAACCCTATTAGGTAGGACGAAGAGGCATTATGAATTAGAAAATATGACAAATAATTGTCTTCACTCAGTTGTGTCAAGTGGGTGTAGCTCGGGTGGTAGGTAGGAGTCGCTCTTATCCTCCCCACCGAGGCTCCAGTCCCTCCAAGATTGACATGCTCGCTCCTTGGGATTAATTTCTACATGAAAGATAATTGGCTCACCTAGACACAAGTGGGTTTTTTGTGAATATAGCTAGTATCCATCTCTGGTACACTGAACAAAAAAAAAGTGTTTCTGCTCAGTTTAGAAGATACAAGGTGTCCAAAGTCAAGATAATTTCACCAATTACAAAAACTTTCATTGAATACTAAAAAAAGAAAGTAAGGAAAGGCTAAATTTTCTTTAAGTTTGCAACCAGACAATTAAAAAACACAACATATACTTTAGGAGTTGTAAAAATAGGCAGATAAAAAGTCGACCATAGTAAAGTATTGTAATTTTAAACTTAAACTTAAAAGAATGGTAACAAAAAATAAATACATAAATTTGATTTGAATAAGTTATACGAATCAAATTATTTATATGTATCTGCTAATAGTACATGCATCTCTCATCTCTAAATTCAATGAGTTAGCTTAAGTGATTGAATGTCATGAAAGAGGTCTTGGTATCAAGTGTCTAAATTGACTACCTCTATAATGCACTTGATATTGTGAGTCTCACCTTATTAATTTAGTGCATAAAATCTATCTCATAATAATAATATGTTGGCAAGTTCTGGTATGCAATTAGGAGCGAGATGTATAATCAATATGGATTCATGGCATGGGAAAGAAACATTGCAGCAAACTCCTTATCTAAGGCATACACTCTATAGGCCATGGGCACTTGGAAGATCACTAAGAAGATAGGAGATTCAATTATGATTTCTATCATAAGCCCTTCATAGAGGGTTTGTAGTGGGGAGCAATAATATGACTAAATTATATTGACTATTATTTTTTGGTATTATCTTGAAAGGCTATTGTATATAATAATGCTTTTTTATATATTTTTGAGATGAGTCATAGACATGATAAGATCTATAAATCAAACCTGTTTTTTTAACATTTTTAAAATAATTATCAACATACATTTTGAATACACAATTGAATGAAAGTTACAATTTCTCTTCAAAATATATATAAAAACTATATCAACAAAAATGAAACCTATAATAAAAGAATATAAAAGGACATTATTTTTTTTTTTTGTTTTCTAGGTTAAGACTAAACTAAGTACCCACGGGGAATTGAACTAGTGACCTATCGCAAGGAGTGTCTTAACAGCGCACCCATTCACCGTCAATCCAAAGCCCCGTGGGCTAAAAGAACATTAATTTTTATCTTGTATTAAAAATTATTATTATAATATATATATATATATATATATATATATATATATATATATATATATATATATATATATAATCATTTTATTTGTATTAAAAAAACATAAATAATATATCATCATTTACTAACTCTCAATTGCTGTTTCCCTCGTGAATTTGTTGAGATAATTGTGAGTTTTATGGAAATTTCTATAAATATAACGAAGGAGGAAATGCTAAGATAAAAATGTTATTATAATAATGATTTATCTTTAATATTGAGATAATTATTATTAAAATAATAAAATAAAATGTTGGGATAATGATGATTTGAGTTTAAATTTCAAAGGAATATAAATGTTTTGTTGATTGAAATTCACAATATAACAAACCAAGAATATTCACAATATTGTTTTTGGTATTAAAAATGTTTTTATAAAAAAAATCTAAAAAAATATTTTAGAAAAAAAATCTAAAAAAATATATAAATTTGAATTCAGATATTGTAAGTTGATTATATTAATATTTTTGGGAACAATAAGTTGTAACTATGGTTTAAGTTTTAATTGTTCTTTTGTAATCACCATGGTTCAAATAACCATTCCATATGGTGTGTTGATGCTTATGGGATTTCTGAGTCCACATAGAAAATGACTTTCCTTTAGTGTCTTTAATATGGTCGAGTTTGTTCCCCTCTAGTTCATGCCCTTAGTCTAGTAAAATATTATTGTAAAATCATTCGTGGAAGCCTTAAAGACTAGCATGTAAGTTAGAGGGGCCTTGACTTCCACACATTCTTCTCAAACAAATATATAGCATTAAGGAAGCTCCCTCCTCTTCTATCCAGGTCTATCCATGTGTCTTCAACTAAACTACGTTCCCACAACAACATAGAAAAATCTACAGGTTTAATGGTCTCTTGTAAAAGCTAGTAAACCTACATCAACGAATTTCTCTAACTTGGAGGTTATATATTTTGGATGAGGTGTTTGTTTATCTATATACCAAAGGGTTTTTTCATTTTGGAGTTTGATCTAGCAAAATATAATAGAGATCTAATCCTCAACTTAGGCACATGGATCTAAGTAAAGGAAGCTATGTGTGTGAATCCATGCTTCCTAACTTTTGACCCCTTTTTGCGTAACCTCTCCACTACCTCAATTTGGGTAAGATCACTCCCTAATCTCCCTCTTTAGTGTTAGGGATTTGAATCTTTACGGGATATAGAAAATGCTATTGAAAATTACATTTTCAAACTGTATAGAGATGGAGCAAAGGCATGTCTTTATATGCACATGCACGTGTGTAGACATGGACTTCATTGAACATTTTTTAGTCAAGTTTATCAATATGGTTGCTAAATAATATTTCTAATAATGACCTCTTGACTATGAGCATTTAACTTCTCAATTTTTAGCTTTTTTCGAACTGACCATGTTGCATCTCATCGTCCAATCATCGTTGACTACCACTCTCAAAGTGATCATAGAAATAATATTTTTGGCACTTAGGAGCAATAATGGAGCATCAATTTCCCATGGGGCATAGAACAATCAGTTATAGTGTGCAATTAAGGCACTCCTTATATGAAGGTCATTAGTTCAAAACCATGTGGATCTAGCTAACAAGAAATTAAAACGAAGGAGCATCACTTAATAAGCAAGGAGCGTTAAGGGACCAAGTAGAAGATTCATTATAGTAAAAAACCCACCTAAAGGCTTAGAGAAGAAGAATGAGAGCACCTCACAAGGACACCCACCAATCAAAGAAAAAAATCAAACAAGGACAAAAAACAATAGAAAATATAAAAAAATGTGCAACAACCTTTAGGATCCATTCATATGTCAAAAAATAAATTGTTAACTCCTTCAACTACCCTGCCTCAAAGACAATTGAGGCCCAAAGATTCAAAAGTCAAAGCAACTAGGAAAAAGAGGCAAAGGGAGGGGATTAAGCCGAAAGAACCATGGCATGTGAATTAGATAATCTGATGGAAGAGAAGCCATAGAAAAGTGACATCAAAGCAAAGTAGAAGGAGACATGCTACGAATGAAAGAATTAATCACAACCTAAGAATAAAACTAGGAGGACTAGATAAAGATTAAAAAGAAGCTTCACAAACCTCATGAACTTCGACGAATATGACTAAGCACTACCACATAAATCTATTGTAATATGTATTGCTCTTATTGATTTATAGGCAATCAAATTATAATGATTTATTCAAGCACTACAACATATATCTATTGTAATATGTATTGATTTTACTAATTTATAGGCAACCAAATTGTAATGATTTATTCTTGTAATACATGTAGTGAAATAAATCACGCAAGAAAGCAAAAAATCATAACAAGGAGGATCCTTCATCCCCCAACAAGTCAGAGATTGAAAAAACAGATGAATTAATCCCCAAAATTTCACAACTTTTTATGGTATGGGTTATTGAATTGTGTAGCTATGGTCGGTCTTCATAATTTATATTTTAGCCCTTGTAATGAATAAATAATTTGTAAGACATCTTCTTCATGTCATTTTGACTATTTATCCCTTGAAATAATTAGTATAAGGCATGTTCTTCATGTTAGATTTAAAAGAGAAAATTTTGAAATTTGAAATTTTAATTTTTGGCTCCAAAATAGTCAAGTCGGCCTAGTGAAGAGACACACCCATTCTGGACAGGCAGATCACTATATAAAGGCATTCAACCTCCTACACAAAGGCACCATCCGACCTCACACAAGTAAGACAATTTATGGACATCCAAGTGAAGGAAAAGGAGGATGAAGATCATCTCTCTCTCTCTCTCTCTCTCTCTCTCTCTCTCTCTCTCTCTCTCTAATTCACATCTCTCTCTCCTAGCTCGCACATGTGTTTCTAGGCAGCATATTCTAGACAGGCCGAAATTTTGGGCAGACTGGAATTCTAGGAAGGTTGAGTTTCGGGGCATATTATGGAGGTCGAAATTTGACTTAGGGAAAATCAGATTAGAGTGAGTTGTTGGACAGATTGGGAGGCTTGACTTGAGGGTCGTTAACCAGGTTTGATCATAAGCATTGTTGGTATGTTTGATCTCATAGTTGACTAGTTGCATTATATGTATCTCTTGGTTAACTGAAGAATTTCTCTAAGAAAAAGGTTGTTAGTTCCCCTCCCCCAAGTGGGTTTTCCCAAGGTAAATCGTGTGTTCTCTTTATGCATTGTGATCTCTATTGTCCTTATGGTTTTATGTTTAATTTATGAAGTGTAATTGATGATAAAATGGAATTATTAAAAGAAGATCTATATCATTTGAAGTAATTATCATTATTTCATAAATTGGTGCTTGTCACTATTTCACTTGAAAACTCAACATGGTATCAGAGCTTTGGTGAAGAATAGGATATTGAGATCACTCTTGGAAAGCTTTGATAAAAGGATGAGAATTGAAGAAGACCTCATCTAATATCTATTTGCTTGTGTATGGCCATGGGTTCATGTAGGAAGGTAGAAAACAAATTGGAAGGAGCTACAAACTTTAGGGCTTGGAAAAAGGGGATAGAACTCCTCCTTGCAAAGAATGATCTTTTAGGTATTGTGAAAAGCAAGGTCACTGAACTAGAAAAGCATGAAGAAAAAATAAATTTTAAGAAAGATGATATTACAACTAGAAGTATCGTTGTAGATTCCATCAGAGATCATTTGATTCCACATATTGAAAATCTTGACTCTTCCAAGAAAATATATGATTCCCTAATTGGATTGTACACTATCAATAATATTAGTCAAGCAATGAGTTTGAAGAAGCTTCGTGATGTTAGAATGGCAAGAAATGATACTATAACCTCGTATTTCATGAGGGTTTCTCAATTGAGAGATAAAATTCAAGCAATTGATGAAATCATTCCCAAAAAATAACTAGTGACTACAATAATTAATGGTTTACCTTAATCATGGCATTCATTTGTGACAAGAATATGAGTTGATTTGTGTAGCCTGGGAGGTACTCCAAAATCCTAGGAGTTGGGTTTGCGAGAAGTTTGGGCACAAAACGATTTGTGGGCTAAGAATCCAATTAGAGGGGTTTTAGATCTAAGAAGGGGTTTAAAATCTAAAAGAAATTAAAAAGAAAATTATTATTTCCTAACGTCTAAGAGGACCAAAACCTTAAGATCTAAAGGGTTCCTAAAAGGCCTAAGGAAAATCTATTTAAAACAGGCTTAGGATTTAGCCTAGTGAATCAAGTGAGAGGTTCTTCATTTGATTGTGGGCGTTGTTCGCTATGTATCCCTAGAAGGAGGTATGAGTACCTCAGGTCACAACACTTTTAGGGAGGATGAATGGAGGAGAAAGAAGGGTTCATTGTAGGCTGCGTTTCTATGATTCGGGTGGATATTGGTGGCCACCCTCCTATTCCACTTGGACCCCCACCACTATTTCTTTCAGTTTTTCAATTTCATTAATTTTAGCACAATTTACTATTCTTGGTAGTTTTTTCGGGTCTTGAACTTTTGGAGCTGTTTTGAGGCCCTAAACTTTGTTTTTCAGAGAAAACAGGCAAACATGAGTCTTTAATTGATTTTTGCATTCAAAAATTGTATTACTCAGATAAATATTTCTAACGAGGTATTGTGCACATCAAACGAAGATCGTATGCTAGAGTTACAACCCCGGGAAGTTGATGTACTAATTTACCGAAACGGGGCCCATAGTTTTGGTGCTTCATCTCCTAGGGTTAGGTTTTTGGATGCTTAGTGCTTTCCATTGTTTCTCAATAATAAATAGGCCTTCAATCCTCATTGTAGCACAGTTCAGAGGCATGTAGCCACCACATCTCTTCTCAGAGATAAGCTACCATCGCCTGAGCTAGTTTATTTCCATTTTGTATGTAAGCATATTTCAGTTCTTTGATATTAATGAAATGAAGTTTTATTCCTATTGCATCTATGTGTTTATGTTTATAACTATATTATATTGCATTCCTACATAAGTTCGGATCATTCTACTCCAAGGAGAGGACAGTTTCCTCATGAAGTTTAGACCTCAAGTAAGGTAGTATCTGGGCAAGAAGAGGAGGCTTCTTTTTGTGTATAGGTCGAGCCCTAGGTATGGATAATTCCATGATGTTATAGACCTTAAGTTTCTACCCTAAAAAAATTTACATCATCATTGGGATTTGTGCAAGAGAGAGGACCAAGATAATTAGAGAGTAGACCTCTACCTTGAGATAAGGTCGTAGTTTTGTATGCTTATCCTTGTGGTTTGATCAACAGATTAGAGAGACCAAGACATTGGATAAAAGTGTGAGATTTATGGTAGAAGAGAAGGTTGATATGACTTGTGGAATAGGTATAGCGAAAGAACATAAACAAGGAGAAAATGGCCTCAGTGATGGGTTATCTCAAGGGTTTTGAGGCAATAGTAAATTTGAAGCCTAGATCAATCAAGCATTGAATTTTTGTGGGCCATCCTTCATGCCTAGATTGAGATGAAAAGTTTAGTACTAGTGTGACCTAGTCATGTGCACAAATGAAGGTCGAAAACCCCTTACAATGCGACATCCATGTGTGGTATGCTTAAGGCATAAGGGTCAAAAACCTTAAGAGTAGTGCATAGAAGTTTCAAATAGAAAAAGGAGGTTGACACATTGTTCAAATTGAAGGAAGGACAATGAGAATTAGGAATATGTGGTGGGTTGTCCTTAGATGAAGGATAATGGGAAGAAGCAATGAAACATTGATGGTATTTGGAGGTTTATTCATAGATCATGAGCAATAATTTTTTAGAATGCCCTAGATCTGTATTTTGAGGATGAAATTACTAGTGTGAGGGCAGTGTATTTGGCACCCTTAGATTAGTCAGGGAATCACTGTACGTGGGCATATTTAGTGGCCCTAAGAATAACGAAAAAAGAGGCTAAAGTGTCACAAAAGTAGGGCAGATTTGTGTGCCATAGGTGCGGTGTTCTGGAGTAGCCAAAACCATGACAAGTGGGAAGATCTAAAAGAGTGAGCATTGTTCACAAATGAAGTTATGAATAGTGATGTTTGTATGCAGAATGCAGTGAGGAGAAGACCTCAAGTATAATTTCATGAAAGGAGCCTTGGGATGTTAGGAAGCAGATTGTTGGAGCCCTAGTTCAGAAGTTGCACACGGGAAGACTTTAGTGAAAAGAGGGTAGTTCTAGAAGACCCAATGAGCAGTCATCTTAATGGAGTAAGAAGGCTTCTTATGGGAAGATTTATGAGCCAAAGTTCAATGACACAAAAGGAGGTGTGATCATTAATATTGGAAGACAAAGCAACCAAACATGTAGTTGTAATGATTAACATATGGAAAGGCAAGAGGACCCACCAAATGTGTTTAGGGCACATGGAATAAAAGGGTTGCGAGGTGCCACATAAACAAGTAGGTCAAGTATGCCTTGTTCATGGTACGTTGGTAGTCAAAGTGACTAACACCAAACCCTAGTTGTGTCCTTGTATCAAGGTTGTATGTAAGGGCCAAGATCGAGGGTTGTGAGGTGCCACATCTACAAGTAGGTAAAGTGTGCCTTGTTTAGGGTAGATTGGTAGTCAAAGTGATTGACACCAAACCCTAGTTGTGTCCTTGTATCATGGTTGTATGTAAGGTCCAATATCGCTGATACGAGAGCCCTAAGATTGTTATATTTTATTTTGTAATATAACATGTAGTGGGTTTGAAAAGTTCAAAATTGTCATGTGCACTAGTTAATTCATTGATGTGTGTATATTTCACTGTGAAAAGTAGTATTGTTGTGGCATTTGAGTGTGTTTGTGTCAGATACTTAAAGATCCTAACCATATTCTCATGTGTCGTGGAAATTCAACAATATGTGCCAAAAAAGATGCTACAAAGTTTGATGAACTATGGACTACGTGTACTCAATAAGAATCAAGGCTCATATCAAGAGGGAAGATTCAAAGATCTGAAGAAGGTGACTGTCAAGCATATGCACCATGTTTTGGGAAGAGTGGAGGAAGAAAGAAGTTTGGTTTCCAAAGAAGAAATGGATGAAGAAGAAAAGATGGAAGAAGACTTAGAGAAAAAAGATTTGTTCCTCAAGGAAAGAGAGATATGTCAAAAGTTCAATGTTATCAATGTCACAAATTTGGTCACTATAGAAATGATTCTCCTAAAAGATCAAATGATAGAAGGAGAAAGGGAAAGTAGCATGCGACCATAACATACATTGATGAACTTCTGAAAAGACCCAAGAATGAAGAATCAAGTGACAAAAATTTCTTTTATTTCTTTGTTATTACTAGTTCTATTGCAGATAGTGATGATTTAAGGATAATAGATAGCAGTGCCTCAATGCACATGATGGGAGGCAGTGACAACCTCACAAGCTTAATGGAAAGAAGATGATCCCATAAGGGAGAGCTCAGAGACAACACTAGTTTGGATTTAAAGGCATTGGGAGGACTTTTGTTGAGATGGAATCAAGTGAAAACATTCATCTAAAAAACATACTATATGCACCAGGTTTTAAAACGAATTTGGTTTCTATTTCATGTTTGGAAGATAAGGGAGATAGAGTAACATTTGTTGATGGAAAAGTTCTTGTATGGTCAAAAGGCTCCAGTATAGTTTATGCTATATAAATCGAAATTCGTGAAGGAAGGTTGTATAGATTCTTGAAACAACTTGCTCAAGCATTTGTACATAATGACATTAATCCATGTGAGCTATGGTATAGAAGACACAATCACCTTCATTATAGATATTTTCCTTCTTTAAAAGAGATGGTTTTAGGTTTTCTAAAATTGCAAATGGAACATGAAGAAGTGTGTAAAGGTTGTGCACTTGGAAAGAAGATCAAGAAGCTTTTTCCAAGCAGCAAAAGTAGATCCATGGAAAATTTTGACCTAGTCCATTTTGACGTACGTGGTCCAATTCCAGTAAAATATCTTGGAGGTTCTTTGTATTATGTATCATTCATTGATGATTTCTCTCGCAAGGTTTGGATTTACTTCATGAAGATGAAGGATGAAGTATTTGAAAAGTTTAAATAATTCAAGGCTAAATTCAAAAACTTTAAGGGAAAGAAGATCAAGATCCTAAGATCTAATAATGAACGACAATATACCTCCAAGGAGCTCATTTCCTTTTGCAAAGAAGCTAGGATTAAGAAGGAGTTTATAGTCCCTTATAATCCATAACATTGAAGGATTTGTTAAGACAATGATGCATAACTGATACTTGTCAATCTTTTTATGGAGTGAAGCATTTATGACAACTTTCTACATTCAAAATAGAAGTCCTCATCGAATTCTGGAAAATAAGGCTCTTGAAGAAATATTCACCACATAGAAACCTTAGGTTGGTCATTTGAGAATATTTGGTTGTACTATTTATATCCATGTACCAAAAGATAAGAGAAGAAACTAGAACTTCAAGAAAGAAAGGAATATTCGTTGGATACAATGTCATCAAAGGCCTGTAGAATCTATGTTCTAGGTCAAAGACATGTTGAAGTTAGCAGAGACTTGATCTTTGATGAAAATTTTACCTATTGGAAATCTGAATAAGTATCCATGGACTCTGATAATGATGAAGAACGTGAAACTCCCAAGGAAGAAGCTTCAACGCCATCCAATCTCGTAGAACATCCCTTAGATCATCAAGAAGAGATAAAAGGGTCTAGCATCCAGTGGATCTGATGTTGTTCCTGAAATCAAGAAGATACCAACTTGACTTAGATCCACCTTGTAGGAAGCAGAAGGGGATGTAGCACCATGTGGCACCTCTAGGGAAAGCAAGAGACGTAAGAGGTATTTTGGATATGCAATTTTGATGACAAATTTGATTGATTATCAACCTTCCACCTTAGAAGAAACAACTAGCCAACAAGTATGGAAGGATGTTATGTTAGAAGAATACCAATTGATTATGAAGAATGATGTATGGGAGATTGTGCCTAGACCTGAAGGGAAATCAATGGTGACCTCGAAATGGGTATACAAGATCAAGCATGTAGTGGATGGCAGTATTGACAAACACAAGTCGAGATTTATGGCTAAAGGATTCTCCCAACAAGAGGGAGAGGATTATGATAAGACTTCTGCCCTGGTTACTAGGTACACTACCATTAGTTCTATTATTTCTATTTCCTCCTCTATGGGCTGGAATTTACATCATATGGATGTAAATACTACTTTTCTTACTCGCATGATTGAGGAAGAAGTATACATAGAGCAACCTCAAGGTTTTGAGGCCCATGGAATAGAGTCTCGCGTTTAAATATTGGAGAAAGCCTTGTATGGACTTAAGCAAGCACCAAGAGCCTGGTATACACGAATTGACAATTATTTGAAAAGAGTTGGTTTCTCCAAACGTGACATTGATCCAAACTTGTATTTCAAGGTCAAGAAGAGTAAACCTGTGATTCTATTGTTATATGTAGATGACTTCTTTTTGACTGGTGCGGAGCATCTCATTATTCGAAGTAAGAGGAAGTTGGCCTCTGAATTTGACATGAAGGATCTTGGGTTGATGCACTACTATATGGGACTAGAAGCATAGGAGAAGCCTAGTGAAATGTTTATTGACTAAGGAAAATATATTATCAATATCCTACAAAAGTTTGGAATGATGTAATGTAAATAGATGGAAACTCCCATGGTGACAAATATGAGAAAGTTAGAAAACTCTGAGTTAGATTTAGCAAATCAATCCATGTATCAAAATCTAATTGGATAACTAATGATTTGGTTAATATGAAACCAAAAATTTGCTTTGCAATGAACACTTTGAGCTAGTTTCAAGTGGAAATGAGACATGATCAATGGATTACAACAAAGCATATATTGAGATATGTGTGTGGTAATGTTGACTATGGTTTGAGATATGTCTCAAATGATGATATATAGTTACGGGGCTATAAACATGCAAATTGGTTAGAGAGTGCTAAAGACAAAAAAGGTACATTCAGAGGTTGCTTCAGTTTGGGCTCCACTATGATTTCGTGGATGAGTAGGAAACATATATCTATAGAAAAAAAGGAATGACAAACTTGTTGCATTAAAATAAACTAATTTTATGTTATTTTTAAAGTGGTGATAGTGGTTGTGTTTTGATTAATGACAATGTTTCTTGAGATTTTTCAAAATAAACTTTATAAAAATGTTTTAAATGTCTGATTAGTTTCAAAAAAATTTACATAATTTATCTCTGGGAAGCTTAAGTAATATAATGGTTATATTGTTTACTTAAGGCCAACAAAACCCACATGATCAATAAAATAAATTAGATTAAATAATTTTCAAAATATCATTTGTATTCCTCAATCGGGTTGTTGGAATTTGGGACACTGGAGGAGGGTTGGGAGCCTGCTGCATGGGTACCTCCCATGGCATTTAAGAGGGGTTGTGGCGTGGCCAACCCACACCATGCATCACACATGTGGACAACTATTACCAACTTTCATTCTTATGACAAACTATTCTTTGTTTGAGCATTCTCAGATTAGAGACCTTGTTCTTCAATTTTTTTCTAAGACTGGGTTATACCTTTGCCATAGGTGGGACAATTCCTTTGGGCGACAAGATATAAGGGGCTTGCATTCGACGGTGGAGACTAAAGGTTGTGGCATAAATTGTGGATTTTCTCTTTGGTTCAAATGATGGCTTTTTCCATGGCCATGGATTTGCATGTCCCAAAATTGTTGGGAGACTTAGCTTTAAGGATTGAGATTCTATAACTCACGCACTAGACGTTAAGCAATGACAAGGGGAAAATCCTAGGGCAAGTAGTGGAGGCATCACCTCGAGTACTGATGACAACCACAATGACAAACATTGGAAGGACAGGAGATGTCAGACATCAACCAGCTCTCATGACTACCTAGGTTCAGGTCTGGTGGGCCAATCAACATTGGGTAATTTTCTCTCTCCAACTCCCTTTTTTATAATTCCTTCACCATTTTTTCTTTTATTTGTTGGGTGTTGGCATGCACTGCTTTGAGCACAATGAGGGTGAGTTGTGGTTTGGATGTTGTTGCCCCTTGGTGGTTGTTAGACCTTGTCAGAAGTTTCTTATTTGCCCTCCCTTATTAGTTGTTTTCCATTAGAAGTCACCACAAAACTCTCCAAAAATTCATGCCTTCTTAGGTTTTAATTTTATTTGGTCTTCTCATTTCTAATCCCTCAGGTTTTAGGTATTTTGGGTGAGAATTCTATCCTGACCATTGTTTATATGGTGTAGTGCGCTCCAACATTAAATGTGTTGTCACTAAGGGTCTGGGGGTAGGGGTCCTCAGGGTTGATCATAAGCCCAAGGCTAAGGCCAAGACAACACAACCATTTTCCACTCTACCACTCCAAAAATTCAAGAGGAAATTCACTATCTTGAACCCTTGACCACCGATGACTGACGAACCTACTTTGACATAGAAATTCAAGTTGAGGTAGCAAATTGGGTTTTTGGCATGAGACACACTAGGGGAAGATGGAGCTAATACTTGAACTCCATCACCCTTCATTGGCAGATGAAGACACTCTTGGGTAGGGTCTTGAAGGAGAAGCATGAATATCACAATTATATAATCTCTTCTCTAAATGAAATCAAGCGCGTGCAACACTATCAACTCTTTGTCTTGCTAGTTTGGATGCTTGGATTTCTCAACTTGAAAGCCATCTACAATGTAAACTAAAACGCCCTGCATTAGCTGGAACCAGTGCTCAAGACCCACCCAATTTCTTCACCTTATTCTTGATGTTATGTTTCACCATTTGGCAGTTGTCTTTTACTTTCTGTAGTTTAGTCTATGTTAATTGTCTTAAATTTCATAATGATATTTTTGTTTATCATTTTCAATTATCTAAACTCTTGTCTATAGTCAACAAATTTGGTTTCCCTTGAGATGCGTTGTGACCAGACATAACATGAATAATCTTTGGTTGTTGTATGAAGATATTTTGAAGCAATACAATTTAAATTCGCAAAATAAATAAAAAATATCATTTATATACTTAAATATGTCAAAATGAAAATATTAAGATAATTATATTTTTATAGGTGAAATTTATTTTATCGTAAATTAGATAGGTTGAATAAAAACATCATTTCTACTCACATCCATTTGCTTTATATTTTACAAATTCATTCATCTCAAAGTAGTTCAACCACCCATATTATTGTAAAAATTAAACCTATAAAAATGAACATAAGTCAAAACAAAATTTGACCTTAGATGATTTTGCTAGTTTATTAGAATGCATACCCACCTAACAAAACCTTGCTATTTATCGAAATATAATTATGTTAAGTGGTTGTGATGGGAAATGTCACGTACAATAATAACAAAAGTTAAAAACCCTAAGTTAAAAATCTTCGACCACACATCATAAGATGTGATACTTTCACATCACCCTTTCATTTAACTTCTCCCATTAGAAATAAAAATCTTCGACCACAAATCATAAGATGTGATGCAAAGAAATATTCTTTAATGATCACATTTTTGGATTTTTCATAGGTGGGTGTGAAGGTTAATTTTTTTTTGGGTAAATAGAAATGTCTAGTCATTAATTTTAGATAAAAACCTTGCATTGAAAAGTGTTGCATTTAGGATAAAGTTTCAATATGATTACCACACATCTTTGAAGTATCCCTCCCTTTGTTTGAATTAGCATTGTCCTTAAAACCAAAACCATAATGATTCTTTAGGTTTATAGTTTTCCTAAAACACATATTATTACATTAAGATAAAATTTATCACAAGAAGAAAGATTTATGTAAATTTAATAAAAATAAGAGTGCTTAAAAAACATACCAAGATAATTATGTAAATTTTATAAGAGTGCTTAAAAAACATACCAAGATAATTATGTATCATATAAAACTTTTTTCTTCTCCTTAGTTTAAGAATTAGGTAAAGATATTGGAATGACTTTATTTTACTTACATTGAGAAGATATCCCTTCACAAATAATGGATATACTAAATGCAACCATGATCTTCTATCTCACTTAATTTAGAGTTAATCTCACCTTTAGCTCTATAAAGATCTTCACAAATTATGAATATACTAAATATATCACTTAATCCAAAGTTGATTTCACCTCTAGTTGTAAAAAAGGATCTTTATATTGATTGTTAGGGAATCAATGCCCCCCTTTGAATACTCCTTTCTGAGATGCATTGTATTGAATGAGCCATTGACTAGATGTGTAGTAAAGACATCTTCAATGAAGTTATAAGAGGTATGCTTTGACAACCTTAGTGAACCAACCAAGATGGGTAAATAAATCTATCCATTGTTTGAACCATACACATATGATTTATAGTTAAACATTCGACTTCGTAAAATGGATCATGAGCATAAGGAATGCACTCGTCCTCCAAAGCCACATAGTCTTAAGGGTTTGTTCTAGCCACATACATGGATTTCTAGTTATCTAGATTGGTTCTATCAATAGATGAAGCAACTAGGGAAAGGGGATCCTCCTCATTTTTAAAAACCTCAACATTTACTTTAAAACCATTTGAATAATACCAAAATGTCACAAGTCTAGCTTTGATGGGATGACATAGAATGAATTGTGATTACACACCAAGAGAGATCATTGAGTGCATCTTCCATTAGAAGGATTCCAAATAATATAATCTATTTGGAACAATGTTACCAACTTAATGAGAAGCGTGGCCTTAAAACTAGACCTCTAGCTCTAAAAATCCATATTTTCATGTGAAAAAATGAAAAAACACCCCAAAATGCAAAAGTGACGATGTAGCATCACCCTTTTTATTTCAAATATAACATTCCAACATTTCTTAACCATGACATTAAAAATCGAATATCATAACTATGAAATACATGAAAAACACCCTGAAATGCAAAGGTGGTGATGCAACATCACAATTTTTTAGGATTAAAATTCCAACATTTTTCAACGATGACATCAAAGACAAAATATCACAACTATGGAAAAACCTTAAAAATCAACACCTAAATCCTAGAGTGTTCTACCAAGAGCTTTTTTTTCAAGGTTAAAATTATAACACATTTGAAATCTTAGCATAAGACAGCCCCTTTTCAATAGGGCATTAAAATTGCGATATTCTTTAACTATGCTTTATAAGATCACTCCTAGGTTGAACAAAATCATAAAACATCCATTTTTAAAATACAAAAAAGACCATATTAAAAAGGAGGGAAAATCTTGAGGTTTTTTTTGGAAAAACAACTTAAATAGGTTTAATTTTTTTTTATTTTTTTTTTCCCGACACAAAAAAATTAAAACTAATTTTTAAAAAACAAAAATACATTAAAAAAACCTAAACATTTAAAAAATGCAAAAAAAACAATAATGTTAGAAATTTTAAAATGTAGATTAAAAAAAAATTTAAAAAGGAAAAAGGAAAAAATAAATTAAAATTGTATCGTAAATTTTATTTATTATATATATATATATATATATATAATCAATTTGTAGGGGCAATGGGGTTGTGAGGGCTCGAGGGTGTGCCTTAACTTACAACCACATTGGGGGGCATGAGGGTTGGGGGTGACACATTAACTTGCGACCACATTGGGGGTGATGCATTAATTTGCAATCCTAATGGGGGATGTGAGGCATTGCACCTGAGCCCTCACATCCCCCACTACAACCACACAAGGCAATGCTTGACTACTTATAATGAAAATAAAATCTTTATGGAGAACTGCGTTACAAATTTTTGAAACATCTAACATTTCAGGTGAACCCTTCACACATCATTAGGAACATGAAGCCAAAAATATGTATTTTTTTTTTTTTAACAGGAATGGTTATGTTGATATATTGATTCTTGGTTGGAAAGCCTTAATTCAGGTTACAATGAGGTGAACAGAGATCAGAATTCTCAGCTACCGGGCACCACATGACTTCCTTTCTAATGAGCCTACGACTTTTGCTAGCTGTGATTCTTGTAGCTTTGTCTATTTTTCCTAAATTACAAATGCAAACAAACTGCTGTAATAAGAGGCAATAAAACATTTTGAACAACTGGTTAAGGGATGGAGTCCCAACCTTCGTCTTCGTCTCTTAGGAGGACTCCAGGAGGGAGGAGAACAACTTTGTTCGCTTCAGCATCGACATCTTTATTGTTGTCTCTCTTTATATGAAGAAATTCCACATTCTGAAAGGTATTTGTCAGGAATATGATTCTGCTCAGAAGTCTTCATAATCTTAAATCTGTGGGAGAAGAATTGTCCACCATGGCCTTAATAATGGATTGGGAGTCTCCAAAAATAGTTGCTTCTTTGATACCCAGAAAAAGGAGCAGCTTGAGGCCCTGGAGAAGAGCTAGAGCTTCGGCTTGGATGCTGGATTTGAACCCCACTCCCCAAGCATATCTGGATTCGATTCTGCCATCTGCGTTTTTAATAACACCCCCTGCTCCGGAGCTGTCGGGGTTACCTTTAGCAACACCATCGAAGAATAGAGTTTTTCTTGCCTTCTTTTTGCAAAGATCAACGAGCTCTGCAGCATTGAGACAGATTTGCCAATGCTTAAGGATATGAGAGGGACTGACTTTTTCAATGAATTGAAGGCCCAAAGCATCGCCCCAGATAGTGTCCTGATCGCTAAGGTCTGCTCTGTCTAGCTGATCGCCCAAGCATTCTTTCAAATGACTTTTGATTTTTGCCCAGATTATCCTGAAATCACTCTTTTTGCCTTTGAAGATCTTATGGTTTCTTTCCAGCCATATATGCCAGAAGATTATTTTAGGAATGGCGAGCCATGCTTGTTTGACGTGCAGGTTCTGAGGTGATCCACCTGGGTACATGCGCTTCCATATAGAGAATAATTCTGAGCAGTGAACAGGTGGGGCGAAGTCAATGTTTAAAGGCTTTAACACTTCTTTCCAAAGATCGGCTGCAAAACTACAGGAAAGCATCATGTGGGCGGCGGTTTCTTCATGGCCTTCACACAGCGAACAACGCGAGGGACCAATTACGCCTCTCTTACGGAGCCTGTCCTCAGTCAAGATCCTGTGATGACAGAGGAGCCAACAAAAAATGTCAATCTTGGGAAACGTTGGCTGAGACCAGACCCCTTGCCATGGCTTTGGATCTGGTGGCGCATGCGGTTTTTGAGAGAGCTGATTGTAACCTTTTGAAATTGTATAAGTGCCCGGGACCGAGCCCCATCCCCGCGTGTCTGCTTTCCTGGTATTCAAAGGGGCTTTACCTTTTAAGTGAGTGAGGAGGGAGGCGTAATCGTTGGACAAATGCGATGGCACCTCCAGATTTCTCCATCGCTGCCAGCTTCTGTTCTCCCACTGTGAGAGATCCCACAGCGTTTTAACGCCTGCTCGATCCATCCATTCTTTTAACTGAGACAGGGAACTATCATCAGCAATGGGATCACTGCTCAAAATACGGTCCTCCCAAATATTAATATGCTTTCCGTTGCCAGGTATCCAATGGACGTGCTGTTTTATTAAGGCTGAGGCTTTCTCGAACAACTTATGTATCATGGTACCGGCGGAGGAAATAGGGTTGTCGAGGCAGCGTACTCTTTGCCCACAGAAGTATTTTTTCCAGAGCGCAAGCTGAGCCCAGCCTGGGTTTGGGGCAATTATCCTCCATAACAGCTTTACACCCAATGCTATATTTTGATTGCTGATATTCTTAAAATGCAGCCCGCCTTCCATTCTGGGCAAGGAGATTGTATCCCAGCTTATTAACAGATTTCTCTTCTCATTAGCCTTGCCACCTTTCCAAAAGAAGTTTCTGATATATTCCTCCATTTTCCTCGTGATGCCAATGGGAGCCATCATCATTGCAGCCTAGTAAATGGGAAGACTATTCAGAACAACCTTTATAAGCATTGTCTTGCCTGCTAAATTGAGCCAGTTGAAGCCCCATGAACGAATTTTAGATTTGAATTTTTCCATTAGACGCAGCCAATCTCTGCTGAGGGCTCTTTTTTGGAAGACCGGGAGGCCCAGATACTTGAAGGATGACCAAGTAAAAGAAGCTGCAAAATCAAAACAGTTAGATATGGCTTGGACTGATCTGATCGTTGCATTCCAGCAGTAAATATGGCATTTGCCTTTGTTGAGGCTGCTTCCTGAGTCTTCGCAGTAGGCATCGAACACTTCTTTGAATCTTATAGCCAAGCGTAAGGTGGCAGCACCCAACAGGAGAGTGTCATCCGCAAACAATGCATGATTTATGCTTCTAACACCTCTTGCTATGTTTAGGCCCATTTTTTCTTGATCAGTCTGCTTTTTATTCAAGAGGAAGCTAAGGACAGAGGCTTGGATAACAAAGAGCAAGGGGGATAGGGGACACCCTTGCCTCAGCCCTCTAGAAGCTTTGAAGAAGTCAGTGGCCCTCCCATTCACCAAGGAGGCGATCCATGGCTCACTGATGCATGCCTTGATCCAGCTAATGAATTTGGCCCCAAATCCAAACTTATGCAGAACATCTAACAGAAATCTGTGTCTCACCCTATCAAAGGCGCTCTCCAGATCTAATTTGACCACCATTCCTTTCTCTTTCCGGGTCAAGATTGAGTGTATCGCCTCTTGGACCAGGATATAATTATCCACTATCTGTCTTCCTTGAATGAAACCTCCCTGATTCTCTGGGATAATGGAAGGAAGGATAGTTTTCAGCCTGTTGGCAATCACTTTTGTTATCAGTTTGTAGCCGATGTTACAAAGGGAGATGGGGCGGAACCTGGAGAAAGTATTGGCACCTTTTTCCTTAGGGATAAGGGCCAGGAAAGCCGAATTGGTGCTGCCCCCTAATTTCTGACAAGCTTGGGATTTCCGGATCATTCTGCACAAGTCTTTTTCCACAATCTGCCAACAATTCTGCAGGAATCTGGCAGTGAATCCATCTGGGCCCGGGGCCTTGTCCGGTTCCATGGCAAAAAGAGCGATTTTGATTTCTTCGTTGGTGACTTCTGCTTCCAAGGACTGATTCTTTCTAGCCGATATCAGAGTGGGCACCTCATTGACTAAGGAGGAAGTCTGCCCCAGGGTCTCTTTCTCACTGTACAGATTTTTGAAGTGAAGGAAGGCAACCTTTTTTATGCTTTGCAGATCTCTATGATTGATATTCTCTACCTTAATTTCTGAGATGGAGTTGAAATTTTTCCGTGCTTGAGCTTGCTTGTGGAAGAAGGCAGAGTTTCTATCTCCTACCTTGAGCCAAAGCCTCTGAGATTTGACCCTCTAGTACTCTTCCTCGGCCAAGCTTGCTTTGAGAAGTTTTTTCTGAAGCTCTGCCTCCTTATCAAGGATTTCTTTTGTGATCACTTCCTTTTCTGATTTCAGGTGGTGGTTCTCAAGGCATTCTTGAATCTTTTTCCTTTCCATTGCTGGGTTAGGAAGGGATTTTGCCCAAGTTTTCAAGGCTGCTTTCACTCTCCTAAGCTTTTCTTCCCAAACGAAGAAGGCTGAGCCGTTAACAGGATGCTTCCAAGTGTCTTTTACTAATTGCGAAAAGGACTGTTCCTTGACCCAAAGGGAACTGAATTTAAAAGGGATGGGGCCTTGATCCATGTGGGCCACCAGATCAAGTTTGATGGGTCTGTGGTCAGAAACACTGTAAGGGAGAATATGCATTCTAGATTCTAAGCCAGAAGAAAGGAACTTTGAACAAGAAATCTGTTTAACCTTGCAGCTATGTGTCCCGGGCCGAGCCTTCTATTGGTCCAAGTGTACTTGCCCGCCGAAGGCTTGATGTCGATCATATCCCAATCCTGGAGCAGATCCTCCACCCATTCGCGCGCCGGATCCCTTACTATTCTTCCTCCACGTTTTTCCGCTAGAGACAAAGTGAGGTTTAGATCTCCAGCAATGATGATATTTGCTAAATCTTCAGATTCTGCCAGTCCTCTGATGGAATCCCAACATATCTTTTTCTCTCCTGCGCTGACTGGAACATACACATTAAAGAGGCAGAGGGTCTCCACTGAGTCTGCATGTTTCAGCTTAGTGAACAGCCAATGTGGGTTGGTGACCTCTTTAACCTTTGAGAATTTGTTTGCATTCCAGAGAGTGCCCAAGCCTCCTAAGGCCTCCCTGGCTGAGACTGCTTGTCCTTCACTTCTTTTCCATAAGTTTTTTTCGATATGGAGGAAGACCTTATCCTCCATTTTGGTCTCCTGGATTAGGAGTATGTTGGGAGAGTCGGATCTTATCAGACTTTTGACGGCTTCTTCTTTTCTTTTGCTTCCCATACCCCTACAATTCCAGGAGACAATCTTCATCACTTACTTTTGGAGTGGGGAGCTCCTTTAGAGCTCTGGAGCTGATTTCTGGTCATCTTCGGGGTTTTAGCCAATAGTTTCTCAAGGGTAGGCTGGCTTCCTTGCAATTTGTCCTTGTAAGTCTCCTGCTCCCTTTTTTCGCGGGCAGTTTTTCGGCCTCTCAGTGATCTTCTGGCCGAGGATTGCGAGCCTGCTATTTCACCTTCTTCTTCTGAGTCCTCCGAGCTTTGCACTTCCTCAGCCTCTTCTGAGGGTATCTCTTCCATTTTGTCTGCATTTTTTTCGACTTGCTTTGGCTCCAAGGGGGGATCTTTGTGAGACGATCCTTGATTCTGTATCTCTATACCTTGAGTGTCCTCTGTTGCTGAGCTTAGCTGGGTGTATTTATTTCCTTGTTCTTCCATGTGAGGAGTATGAAACCCAGGGCCTGTCTGGAGAGCCTTGGTATTATTGTTTCCATTTCTTGGGGCTTTGCTTTTGGATCTTTTGACCTGCGTCCATCCTTCCCCCTTGCTTTTCTCTGCTTCACTGTTTTTTGGACAGTCCCTAGCAAAATGGCCGTAGACCTGGCACTTCCTGCACTTGAACGGAAGTTGTTCATAGTCCAGTTTTTGAACATGTGACCAGCTTCCAACCCTAATCTTTATTGCCTCAGGCAGACCGACCTCAAGGTCCACTTCGACGCAGATTCTAGCACAGTCAAATTGATCTCTGCTGTTGGCGCGGTCAATGAATTTGCCTAGGGTATTTCCAATGTGTTTGAGGGATTCCCAGTTCCAGCAGTGCATTGGCAGATTGGGCAAACGAACCCACACAGGGACAACTGAGGGGACGTCAACTGATGGATCAAAGTCGAGCGTCCACTTGTTGAGATACAGTCCCTGAGGGCCCATGAAATAGGGACCATTGCGGAATATCAGCTCCTTATCTTCTTTTTCAGCAAACTCAAACAGGAAGAAACCCTTCCCTAGGAAATACGAGGTGACTCTATTTTTAATGAGCGGCGCCCAGTTCCTTGCTACCTAGCTCTCTGTGGTTTTGGGGGAGGGCCAGAGCTCAGTGAAATGCCCAACCAAGGCTCGCTCTGTTAATGAAAGGGCGACCTAGATCGGCTTCTCAGGGGGAAGCGAGATCTCAGGGATGTCGTCCAGACGCTTTACAAATTTCGCGGCCTCGGTCGATTTCTTCTTTGGAAGAGAGTTCAACAGGTTGACAAAAGCCTCGACTTCAGAAGAAGGGGGCGAGGGGGACCCCGATGAGGCAGCCATAGCTCGATCTGATCGAGCTCACCCAGAACCTGCGATCATATCCCCCAGAGCCGCTCAGAAGGAGCCCTAGGAAGGAACAAAGGCCGATCCACCGATTTGAGTGACAGCCAACTCGCAGAATCGCAGAGGAGGGAGGCCCTCCAAGACGGCCTCAGGGCCGAGACGGCTTCAGGCGCAGGGTCGAGGCGGCTTCAGGCGCAGCAGCTCCAAACGCTCGTCCTTGGAATATTTCCTGTAAATGTATTAATATTGTTATGAGTAAGTTTATAAAAAAAAATATGTATTTATTGTTATTATTATTATTATTATTTTTATTTTTATTATTATTTTATTTTATTTTATTTATTTATTTATTTTTTTCGTTTCAACTTTTTTTAATCGCTTTTTTTTGGTTTTCTTTTTCAATTTTTGTTTGAAGAAAATGAATTGGGTAATTTTTATTTTTGAATGTTTTTTTTGTTTTTCTTTTGTATATTTTTTTAGTTTTCATTTATTTTTAGTTTTAATTTAATTTTCATTAATTCAATTTTTCCATTTTAACAAAGTGATTTTTTCATTTATTTTAATTATTTTTTTCTCGAAAAGTATTTGTCTATCTTTTTTTTCTCATTTTTTTTTCTTCATAATAATAATAATAATAATAATACCCCCATCCATGGGGTCTTGGATAGATGGTGATCGAGTGCTCCGTTAAGACACTCCTTTATGTGAAGTCATTGGTTCAATTTCCCGCCATGATTAGGGTGATATATTGTACATGATGATAATGTTGTCCCGCCCAAACTTACAAATAATAATAATAATAATAATAATACCCCTGATCAGGGTGAGAGATGGGAGAAGGAACGCAGTGAGATTCACACCGCCACCATGCAACTAATAAAGGTACTGCAGGGGGGTGGCATGGGCACCCCCACACAAGCCTCAACATACGCGAGAGGTGAAGGCAAGTAAATCATAAAGGGAGAAGGCATTTGGCGCATTCAAAATCGATGTCAATCAAACTTGTTGCAGCTGGAAAATTTGTTAGAGCCATAATTCAAGTTTCCTCCATAGGCTTTCTGTGGTATAGGAGTTTCTCCAGGGAAGTTCACAGAGGTAGAATCTTTGCCTCTGTTGGACAGTCGAAATTGCAACATCCCCTCTTCATCTCAGCTCTTCCTAGTATGTTCAGATTAGTTACCTTACGAGTCTAATGATTTCTATGATATATATGTCTTGTGTCTGGGTTCGAACGATCGGTCCAGACATGGAATTATGGAATGTTGTTGAGTGTATCCCTCTTGTGGTTCCGGTGCGTGGGGTTCACCCTTATGCTTGCCTATCGAGGGCTTAGAGGCCTCACAACTTAAAACCCTTCATTGGTTTTAGGAAATTCCACTACGCATGAGCTTGGAAGCCTTGGGATATGGACACTTTCGGGTTTTTTTGTAGATGGCAGGATAATAAAATTTGTGCCTATCTCTATTTCCACGCAACTTCTGAGAGAGTCAATTTGGGAAGGGTTTATGGGTGATATTTTTCATTTTCATGATGAATTCATGCACCAGGCAGAAAAGAACCTACAGGATAATTGGGATGGGTTATTAAATTAAATCCACGAAGATGATGTGGAAATGTTCCTTCGAGTGAGGTTTAATGTTTTCCTATGTTATGTTTATGTTCTTGTAGAACCCGCAGGCTGATTATCTAGACTGATTTCCAGGCTCGACTATCTTGGTCATACTCACAAACACTTCTCTGTTGATTGCATTGTGAGATGTGAAGGTTGGATACTCGCCTTCTTGGTACATTTTAAATCTCTACCTAGCAATAGCCAATCAGATTTTATGGCTTTCCTAACCACATACAATGGTCACACTCCTAATGTAGGTCGAGGGCAGGGCCGAGGTTGTGGGAGGGGGCAATCCCGATCCACCAGAGATCAAGGACTTGGGACCAAAACCCAATTCATCTTAGTAGAAGCCAGAGCATATAGAAATAACACCCACCCACAGGCTTGCTTGACAGTCAATGAATGGGAAGCATAGATTGTTAACTGGGTCAATATTAATGACAAAGAAATCTAGGAGGAGTTGGGGGACATGATTCCAAACTTGAACCACACTCGAGGTTGTCGCTCTCAGTACCGCTAGTCTTTATTTATATTTTAGTTGTGAAGACCCTTGTAGAGAAGACTTTGATGATGAGTATTATAGGTATCTTAGGCTCTGCAAATGAAATCTAAGAAATTCATAATGAATTCTAGTTAATCTAGCACCATATATAGCAACAAAATGCCCGCCTTGAATGCATAGGGAAGCACATTCCTTGCTTGCCTTAGACTGAGCTGCTGAGCTCCAGTGCCAAAGACCCAACATTAGTTGAATCTTTTGATGATTAGTATGGTATTTAGGTGAGTATGGGTATTTGACTGTTTTTGTCTAGTTTTGTGTAGATGATTAGAAATGAATTTTGGTACATTAGGTATAGGTTTTGGTTAATAGTGGTTATAAACACTATCAAGTTTATCTTGATCTGTTGGACAGCCGCAAATAATACAGTTTTTGGATGGCTTATAATGCAACGAGATGGTCAACAAACTTGATTACCCTCTTGGCATGTTGAGACTATCTGGCTCTGGATGTTGAACTTGTAATACGTGCTTATTTTTGAAAAGTAATAGAAGGGTTTTTCCAAGCTTACAAATACTAATACTAATAATAATAATAATAATGTCCTTTATTTTTTTAATATAAATTATGAAGACCCCGATGGGGGTGGGTGATTAGGGGGTATGAAACCAAGCGACATGATGTGTGGTGTTAGGCAAGGAGACGACCACACCAAGTGGCACCGTCTGATTAGAAACCTCAAGAAGGATACAACTTACTATATATCAAGACGATTCACAACTTTTTGTTACATTTGGCCTTTTGGCATGGGAGGTTAGTTGAGCGGTTACACTTCAGCTGAGTGTGCACAAGCTCTTTATCTATGTATGCTCGTTGGTCTAGTTAGTTCTAGTGGAAAGTAGTCAGTTGGGGGTGTTATGTTTGTACCGCAAGGCTCTTTCGAATGACAGTGAGAGCGATGTGAGATCTTTGGGAGCGAAGTTGGGGGTGCACATGATGTGTGCCTGGAGCAGTGATCGAAGCTTTTTTGGTTCAATTTTAAGTGATAGAGCTCTGTCTTGGGTGAAGTTGTCATGTTTGTGAAGAAAATTAAATAAGCTGTGGAATTTCCTCCTATTCCAATTGCTCTTTGTTTTATGAATTTCGTCAATATATTTCCTCCTTGGCTTGTTTCCTCTCTTGGGAGGGTGTTGCTTTGAATCCAGTCTTTGTTTCGAGGCTTTGGGGAGGCAACAATGGGTGGCCCTCCTTTTTTGTAGACTCTACAAAGGGTCCTCCCTTAGGTAATTGTGTCAATTTAATCCATAGTTGGTGTGTTGGAAGTGTTTGTGGCCACTACACTAGATGGGTGGTTAAGCTCCCTCACAAGGGTGGGAATAATTGGAATTGCAGGGGTGGGTTGTGTACCTCTCTCACTTTTAAGACCTAGTTCTTGGATAACCTGGTGGACATGTTGTGCTAGCCCAAGTGTGCCTGATGGTGAGTAGGTCCTTGGGGCTAGCCTGGGGAGTGGGTTGACCGGGAAAAGGTGTTGAACAAGGATATGGTGTGGGGTGCAGACGTGGAGGGTGAGATGGCTCATGTCCTTGCCTAGTCACTAGGTCGTGTGGAGAAACTACCTACGTTGGCTTCGATAACTGAACAACTATGGGAAATTTTGGCTAGTCTTGTTGTCATCCACTAGCAGAGGTATGGCAATTGAAACAAGACTATCACTTACATTAATGATGTTCAATACAACTAGGGAGAGATTTTGGAGTGCCTAACATCTATGTGAAGCAGTGATTGGACAAGATTGAAGCATGGATTGTGCATATTGATTTTCATGTTCATGAAGAGCACGACCCTCTAGTGTCCCTGGGTGTTGTTCATGCATCGAATCCTATCCCTTGATATGATATCCACTAGTTGTCTTTTGGTTTTTCTTGTGTTTTGGGCTATATGGATCTTCTGCCTTTGGGGTTTATGTAAGAAATGCCATTTTTTTCTCTATTTTTTCACTACTCTCTTGGTTAACAATTTCGGTTGAAGTGAAGCTGGGAGAGTAAAAGGCATCTGGAATGTATGTTGTATCTTTTTGAATAATTAATGAAAACATTTTGATCGACAAAAATTAAATATAAATTATTAAGAAAATAATAATAATAATATCCTTGATGGGGTTGGATGCACAACGTGTAAATGAGATCGGGAGGGGGGGGGCATCTTCCACTCCAACGACTCTCAATGTAATTAAATAGGGGGGTGGCATGGCCTGCCCCTCCTCCCATGCACGAAGCGTGTGAGGGCTAATTTCCTCAGACACATGGCGCACTTAATTATAGTGTTCCATTATAGTTTCCCTACAACGAGGCAAACTTTTGTGCCTTAAGAGTAGAATCCCCTTGTTGCAGGGGGGGTTATCATATCCTCTTTGGAGTTTGGCTCTATTGATACGCGTTGCTGAGAAACTAAAGGAATGGGTGATAATTTGGAATTTTGGGAATGATATTGGCATGTTGAACTTCGTGCCAACTCTGCATTTTTTTAGTGGCTTTAAATACATGTTTCTTTGGGCAAAAGGAGATGGTCGCGACATGAATATTGGTTTGAAGGCTATATTTGGTAATTGTGTGGATCCTTTGGACAACCAATGGAGCTTTATAGAGAAGAACACAGGCTCTAGATTTCCAACTTGGTTGACTTTAGTTCTTCCTAACAATTGTAACTAGTTAATATTTATCCCTTAGATTCATGTGTTAAGTTCCTTGGTTTGTGATTGCTACTAGCGTGGTATGGGTTTTGTGATAAAGTATCCACTCGGGAATGTGGTTATTATGTATCGTTTGAGCCTATGGGCCCTGTTATATTTGGAGTTGGCCTCTCTCCCTTGTTTGGTTGATTCTCAACAAAGTGGTTGGCTTGTTGGGCTAATTATATTTAGACTATTGTTCTTCCGTCATTCTTCATCTCTATTCGATCCAGTTGTTTGTATATTTTGGGGGATAGTGGATCTATGATATGTGGAAGGCATTAGGGAAGTAAAATTTACCAATCCTTTGATTATATTTCATGCTTAAGAGGGGTTGTTGCCTATTTGGTGCATGTGGAGTTGGTGGATTTTTCATTTTTGATATTGCGTTTCTTTATTGTTTGTTAGGGTCAATATGTTGTGTCAATGCATGTGTGGTCACCTTGGGGCTTGGGGACGTGGCCAACAAAGTTGGTCACATGTCAAGATGCAAGCTCAAGAGGTGGTGACTGCATATCATTATGCGACCTCTCCTAGTCCTTGGGAGGAGATCCAACAATTAGAGAGACATGTTCATCGAGACAACACAAGGACATGAATGACATCATTTCCTTTCTAAAAGACATTCAATGGAACCAATGGAAAACACTGGCTTGTTTGTATAGGTTGGAAGCTTCCTTAGCTCACATGGAGAAACACATTCAATGTGAGTTTAAGCTCTCAATGCCTCCTGGTATGATATGGATATCATGTTATGGATTTCATTCAATCACTTATTTTCTGGTTATATGGTCTCTTATATATAGTTTCTACTTTTGGGTCTTTTGTAGAAACTTGGTACTATCGTACACTGGCTAACAAATCTGGTTTCTAGTGTGGAAGAGGTCAGTATGATTTTGATAAATGGCTGTTAGTGATGTAATATGACTTTTGAAGGAAATATAATTAATTTAAAAATAATAATAATAATAATAATAATAATAACAACAACAACAACAATAACAATAAGAATAATAAAAATGTAGTACTACTTTTACGTTTAGAGTTGATTTTTTGTTTTTTTTTTTTGTTTTTTTTTTTTTTCATTTTCAAGGGTGCTAGTAGTCAAGGCCATAACATCAGTTAATTTGTAATTTTGACCCCCGAAATATAATAAAATAAAATAAAAACTAAACAAACTTGAAAAGCACTTGGAAAAAAAAGACGGGTAAACTTTATTTGTTGATTTTTAAGGTTTTTTTTTTTTTTTCTAAGTAAAGACTATCTATTATATAAAAAAAGGGGAAAATATTTACAAAGAGGTATGGACCTCTGAGGGGGCAACAGCCATCCCTCTGTCACAAAATCTGCTGCATGCAGCACTGAAATGTCTGATTACAATCCATGTGGCAGTTTTCATACTGCAATAACCACAAAAATGACTATCCTGCTTATCCGACCATACAACATTTCTGAGATTTTTATCAAAGACTGGAGACAAACACTTATAAACTGGAGAAACGACCACTGTGAGAGAAAACATAGTAAGAAAAAAACTGGAGTAACAACTGCTGTGCGCCATTGCAAAAAACCAAAAAACTCCTTCTGAATGAAATTTTATGCCTGAGGAGGCATGTCTTCATCTGCATCCATGTCGCGCTCGGTGGTGCTGACCCCTTCAACTCCCATAATCTCCTCGTTCTCCTTTTCAGCTTGCTCCGGCATCGACATCAGGTGAGCCATATTGGCTGAGGAAGACACAGGAGCGCATGGGATAATTTCATCATTAGCTGAGAGCGAATGCAGGGGTGAATCTCCACGCATCTCTTCAGTCTGGAGCGGGTCCGGGGCATTGAGGATGTCACCAGCTTCATTTTCATGCGAACTACTGGGGCTGAGAGAGAGCGAACTATCCTTGATGTATTCCTCTGAGCTTGAGGAATCCTCTTCCTCCTCAGAAAAAATAACCGTGAGCAGGGCAGAAATTGTGGGCTTATGCAATTTACTTTTGAATTTGAACCTGCAGGAATGGAGTGAATTATGCAAAGATGGACCAGAGTGTTCAGACGAAGGGGATGACGGGGATTTGGAGGCAAGCGGAACGATGCAAGGAGGATTAGGCACCCCTTTGCCCCTATTACCCCCACGACCACCATAATTGCTGCCTCTACGGGGAATTCCTCGCTGTCGTGGGGCCATTGCAAGGGAGCAAGCCGGATAATGGAAATAGAAGCCCAACAAACACCAAATAAACCAGTATTTGGAGGACTGAACCTTTCTGAAAGACTGAACACAACTGAGACTCGAAAATTCTGACTCTGTTGGCTTGAATTGAAGAAAAACAAGCGACCCGCAAGCAGAGACGTGAACTATACCATAGAGATACCCAAAAACCAGAGAATAAACATACCAGATGCAGTGCGTTTGCGTCGTGAACCAGGGGAAGGAATTAACCAAGAGTCTGCGCCTTTGGAGCCAAGGGGGTTTCCAAACTCTCCTCTCTGTCTCAGGAACGAACTGAGCTCTGTTCTCAGGATCGAAGGTTCCAGAGCACTACCAAAGGAATGTCTCCGGCCTACTATCTAACTCACCAAAGGAATGTCGCCGGCCTAAAATCAAATGAACTATCTTAATAATCGAACCCCGCTTGCCGTGAGCACAGTGAGGCAGTAAATGCCTTAAATGCACTACCATATCTTCACCCATCGCAACCTCCAGGACGCCAGGTGCCTCCTTCGCTCGCTTGAGCATTTACTCTGTCCTTACCACCCGCATCCGGGTTTGTTGATTTTTAAGGTTTAATGTAAACATAATATCTATTTTTTAATGCCATGGTTAAAAAATGTTGAACTTTTAACCATGAAAAAAAGAAGTTGATGTTGCATCACCACTTTTGCATGTTAGTGTGTTGTTCCATGTTTTTTTGTATTCATGATATTTGGTTTTTAATATCATAGTTGCAAAATGTTATAATTTTAACATTGAAATGAAAAAAATGGTGTTGTCGCATCACCATTTTTCAAAATGAGTATAAACATGAGCACTAAATATAACCTATAGAAAAACTAGAACTCGATAAAATTCTTGTTAAGATGGTAACTTTGTTTTAGTAAAATGTGACAATGTCAATTACTTTCATCTCCTCTAGATCAAGCACTGAAATTATTTCAATTTATTAACTCCATGACATTAGGGGAAAAAGGGAAAGCCTTCCTTGGGATTTCCTTTTGAGAGGGAACTTCATGCCTTCCATTCTAGGTAGGATTTACTCCAATTAAACTATCATTGGATCTCTTTTCTTATATGCAATGATCCATCTCTTACAATCACACAAGTTGTGCTCGATTCCATGACAATATCTACATGTAAAAGGAATCTTCTCATAATTAATCCAATACACCCATTGCTTCTCCACATATACTAGAAATTTTTATATATCGTACACCTTCACTTAGATCAATTAAGACCATTGTATAGGAAATTATTTCCATCCTGAAGGTTTCTAAAATTGCAAACAAATAATAAACCAAAACATCCTCCATGACTCTCAAAACTTTTTAATGCCAAAAGGCAACCTTACCAATCAAACTCACAATAGTTATCGATTTCTTTGTGCTCTAAAGAAATAAAAATCTTCAAACAAACATAAAACCCCTTATAATGCCACTTTTCTTTACTCCATATTTTCAAAGATTTTGAAAAAAAAAAAAAAACTCCTCACTTCTAAAAAGATATTTTTACCTGATTTGTGATTACATTATCCTTAAGTCTAAACATCTTGGATGATAAATAATTAATTATATATATATATATGAATTTATTCATATGATAAAAATGCATTTTCCCGTTCTCATTATAGATTTGAATGCAATTTCTTTTCCAAATTGTTCGACCATATCCTCCAAGTTGTTATGAGTCTCCTACCATCATTCACCACCCCTTTCCACTATAAAAACTACCCTCCATATAAAGCCTACCTCCCTCATTAACCCTATTATGCTCCCCCATTGTGCTTTCAATCATCCTAATGTCGAACTACGAACTTAAAATTATAAGATGATATTTTAATGTAAGGGAGATAAATAAATAGATTTATTAATTTTTTCATGAATGAATTCAAGTGATACTGTAAGATTGGAAATTTGATATTTTGTATATCATTTTTTTAAAGAAATTTAAGTAAGCAACAAAAACAATTAGAAACATAATGAAATGGCAAGACTCGAAGCATGGATTTATCCATTCAACTAGATTTGATATTGTTCACTTTGTATGAATGATATGTATATATGTTTATATTTTGTTATTTTTAAATAATTTTTATAATTATAAAATTTTGTGCTTTATTTTTAATTGTTTGTATTTCATTTTTTTTATTTTAATTTGTTGTCTCTATATTATATCCGTTTGGAATGTTGATTTTTATGGTAGGTTTGAGTTGAGATGTTGATTTTATAGAGTAGTGTGAGAGATGTATAAGTAATTTTATAGAGTAGTATGTGAGATGTGTTAATAATTGTATAAAGTTTAATTTGGAGATGACATGTGTTTTTTTAAAAAAAATATCTCAAATATAATAGAAAGCAAATATGAAAATGCATATTTGATATGTTTAATTAAAAATATTATAAAAAATCAATAATCTTACTCTTAGTGGCCATACTAAAGAGAAGTGAAAATACTTCACTCACTTTCAACCATAAATAAAATATTTCATAAAAAATAAAAATGAATATGGTTTGTTTAATTAAATGTATAATAAAACATCAATAATCTCATTCTTAGTGTCCATATAAAGAAAAGTGGTAAAAAATTTTCACTCTCACTCTTAACTATAAATAAAATATTTTGATGTCCATATGAAACAACACAATCTTATATCAACTTTATAGAGAAATAAAGTAGTTAAAAGTTAAAAAAGAATTATATATACATTATATAAAGCAATTGAAAAAATATTTTTTTATAGTTAAAACATTTTCACTATTTTATACCAAAGTAAAATTTGATTCATTTTATACATTAAAAAATGCAATATAAACAATGAAAAATTACAAGTGCTCTCTTATTTTATTCAAAATTTACAATTTAAAATAAGTTTTTACCTCAAGAGATTCTATCTCTCTTGGCTCTTGCTAAATCCGCGGTTAAAATGGATCTATAGTGCTATGTAAATTGAAACTCTTCTTAATTTATGAGTAAAGTGCTTTCCAATTTCTATTACCCAATTTCCACATGCTTAACATAATCTTTTCTCCCATAAATCCATAAGTTATTCTCATCTCCCCATTTCATAAATCACGTTATTGTTTTCTTTCAAGCCAAAAAAATGTTAAACTTAAAGTAATTTTACACTTTAATTTCCCAATATCTATTAAAACTATGAATGTGGTAATGTTGTTTTCTCTATTTTCCTCTTAATAAATTCATATACATAACTTTTTATTATATTTTTTTAACATTCTATCCAACTCTTTAAAGCATTTCTACATTATTACTTCTATATTTTTCATTTTTATTTAATTATTTTATTTAAATTTTTATCACAATCCATATTACCATTTTTTCATTTTAGGAAAACTTATCCAAGAAAAAGAAAACATGATCAAGGTTGGTGTACGGTAAAAAGCTACTCTACCCACATTAAATTGTAAATAATAAGGAACACAATGTTGTTTATGCAGTGGTGTTATTTTCCTTCAATATGGATTATTAATTCTATGTTTTAATATTTTAATTAAAATTGTGTAATTATTATTTAAAAATATTTATTTATTTTGTAAAGCAAATATTTTTATATTATTTGAAAATTTAAATCATTGAATTCTGATTTAGTTAGTTATTAGGAAGATCAAATTATACAACCAAAAAATATAATTTAGAAGTAGGGTTACTTTGACCCATTGTAGATTAGAAATACTATATGAAAATATAGAGAAATAAGGACAAGAAACAAAGAGACAATGAAGAGGATTTATCTTAATTTGAACCTTCAATTGCTATGGGCTTTATTGCTGCTTGGAGAACAACCTGATTCTGAAGGGACGCCCATATGTTTGTTAACACAACCCAACCTTCAATCTAGAGCTATCAATTGTCATCCCATGTGATCCAAAGAGAGGACGATGTCCTCTTTGCTATCATTTCTATCCACTATGACCCAACCAAGAAGGAATTTGAGGTGCCAATAGATGCTCACTTTATACATGTAATGATTGTAATGCCAACAAGTGCGGTTGACATCAAGAACCTAGTCAACAACTCCAAATAATATTGTTGTGTCTATAAGGGTGTATCTTTGGCTAGCCAATTCTTGCTCAATCTGCACAAGTTCCTCTTGAATAGGTTGAGAAGCAAGTTCTTTGAACCATTTTGTAAAACTTTCAACCCTCACTTATGCATGAGTGCACCAGTGTTCTTGGTAATAATCCACTCCTCGATGAGCTCGATCACTCAAATGCGACATACTAATATAACTTAATGACATACAAACCCAAAGAAGGGTAGGAGATTCCTCTAACTTGGATAAAGATTGAGAGAGAATGAGAGACCCGTGTGGAGAGTGGTCCCCAGGGGCAGCCTTTTCCACCACCACTAGTGGCCTAGGAACCATCACCAGAACCCATAAACAAACAAGCTCAAGATGTGGAAAGGACTCACAAACCAAAAGGAGATAACATCCCTGTATTTTTTCGAAGACAACTACGAACATTAAACCACGAACAATGAAGAAATTAAGAGAAAGCACAAAGAGAGTATAATCAAACCTTCACTAACAGCTACCAAGATCGTCTCTTTGAAAAGAAGTGAACTAGACGAGATGGGATTTCCTATTCAGCGTGTGGTGGGACAAAATTCTTTCCAAGCCCAACCAGGCATGAAAAGGAGCCACCAGAGATTTCTAAAGGAATTAGAAGCTAGGGGGCGAGGAAATAAGAACAAGTTTCTTGCTTTTTTCTGCAAGCCTCCACCAAGCTAAACCGAAAAAACTAAAGCCCAGACTGATAATCTGTCAAACTTCATTGGAGGAAAAATCATCAAGCACATGGATAGAATAAATAGAACACACTTACCACTAGCGAATTATGGATTTTTCAACCCCATATCAGTGCCCTAAAGTGTGAGGCATAATCAAGAGCCATTGAGGTAATAATGTTGAGGAAACCAATTGAATAACATGTCATTGTAGCATTTCCTTACGTGATAATCATTGAATGCCCCCTTAATGAACCACTATGAAGAGATAGGCTCTTTGGGTAGGAAAATTTCCTCAGTAGATGCATAATCCTTTTTGTCTATATCAAGATCCATCAAATTATATTTGTTGTGGGTGATAGATGCTTCGTATTAGTTAGAGGATGATGGGATGGGAGGTTCCCCCGTGCCTCCTACATGTTAACTTTGAGACCAATATGGGGTAATGTAGCCATGTCCCCTAGAATATGCCTTGGTGGGACGACGACAACCTTCCCCCACCATATCTCAATCCAAACATTGCATCTGGAGAAAAATACTCTCATTGCATTTAACTATAATAATAATACATATTTTAATTTCACAATCTAGTCAAATATCAAATTGATATAAACCATTTTTATTATAAAAAACAAACCTAATGCACAACCTAATGCAAAACAATGGTTATTAAAGACAATAAAAATATAACCTACACAATTTAAATTCGAACATAAAAATTACATTTAAAATCGTTTCACTTTATCATCACTCTTATTTTGTCGAGAGGCACTCTCCAACCTAGTGTGGAAGAGATGTTGTAATGTCATGTCTTGTCTTGTTATGTAAACATTTTGATTCAATCAAATTACATAAAAATAAAAATAAAATAAAATAATGTCCATGGGGTCTTGGATAGACGGTGATCGAGTGCTCTGTTAAGGCACTCCTTGATGTGAAGTCATCAATTGAATTCTCTGCCCCGATTGGGGTGATATATTGGACATGATGAAGATGTAGTCGTGCCAAGCTTACAAAAAAAAAAAAAAAATTAAAAAAAAAATTAAATTAGAGCAAAATAATCAATTTATCATTGGCGGTTTTTGGGCTCTAGGTTTTGACAACCCATGACTTTTCCATTGGTGTATATATATATATATATATATACACACACACACATATATATATGTATATATATACATATATATAATCTCTCTTGACGCTTGGTAGATACAAAGTTAAGATGGATCTACGTTAGTCGTGTATATATATATATATATATATATATATATATATATATATATATATATATATACGACTAACGTAGATCCATCTTAACTTTGTATCTACCAAGCGTCAAGAGAGATTAAATTTGTTGAGGTGCAAACCTCTTTTAGAGTGAAAAGAGATTTGATCCCTCTTGGCGCTTGGTAGATCTGGAGTTAAGATGAATCTAGGTTGGTGTATAATTCATTATTTAGCTTTAACAACATGCTAAATATGTTGTCATCCCATGATGTTTATAAAGTATAACTATTCCAAGATTATTATTCGAATTCTTTGTTTGAAAAATCTAAACTAGTCTAGATCCATCTTAACTTTGGATCTACCAATCTTAACTTTGGATCTACCAACTACCGATAGGGATCAAATATCTTGATATGCAAACTTATTTTAGAGTGAAAAGATATCAGATCCCTCTTAGTGTTTGGTCTAGGTTGGTATATTAAAAAATAGATATAACTTTTCCCAACAAAATTCAAACTTGAATATATATATATATATATATATATATATATATATATATATATATATATATATATATATCTAATGAATTATTTTAATGATTAATAATAAAAAAATCGAGGAGTTGGTGTAAAAAGAATTTAAATATTAAATTTTGAATATTGATATTTCATTTTTTATTGAAGTATCTAAAATATTATATATAAATAGGTTTACACCTTAAAAGATTTGATCCTTCTTGGCACATGGTAGATCTTGAGTTAAGATGGGTCTAGGCTGGTTTAATTATTATTTATAATTAATTAATTAAATTTATTTAATTATTTTATGTAATTTGTCTGAGTCAAAATGTTATAATTAATAATAATGATAATAATTATAATTATATTATTTCATTTTATTTTTATTTTTGTGTAATTTTACCGAGTCAAAATATTTACATAACATAAGAGGACAAGACAACATCTCTTCCATATTGTGTTGGAGAGTACCTCTCGGCACAACTATGCAAACATGAAACTCTTTTTTTGGTAAATTAAAGTTGTGAGATTGTTTTCTTAGTTGTTTGTATCATCCACCTCACGATGTACTTCCTTTTGAATGATGTTACACATCAATGTTAATATATGTAACATTAAAATACTAACATATAGTTAATCATGAATTGTTTATATCAAAGTGGATTATACCTTAGTTTAGTTGTTTGACCATCATTTTTGTGCAAGTATATATATATTTTGCATTTACCCCATATGGGGTTTGAATTAGTGATTTTTCGCAAAGCGTACCTTAATTGTACACATATTGATCCTCAATTCAAAACTCCATGAGCTAAAATTCAATCCATATATTTTTTTGTTTAAGGCTCGACTTTATATTACTGAAGCAAAAAGGTACATAGAGTTTGTCTTTGTGTTATTGGTTGCCTTGTTGGAAAACTGACCCAATAACACAAATTAAGCTTCTTCAAATTGTAAATGTTTCTTCTGACTAGCTTATCCAACAAAACGAAATATTGACTAGTGCAAATGCTATTGTGCCATAGGTTATAAAAATGTTGGCTCTGTTCCAGAGAGCCTATTAGACAAAGGAGAAATTGATAGACATTCTCCATGACTAAACTAATTCATTACAAAAAACTATGGTATGACTTGGGACTAACCATGTAACTGCTTCCTTTGAGGTACTTCAAGTTGTGGACCCATGAGGAGCTACTAGACACCAATCATCGCAAAAGCATAAGTCATTGTTCAGGGAGGAATCACCATTCGCTAGCCAACCAAGGGCTTCATGCAAATCACCATGCCAAATAGTGCCATGCACTGCTAACCAAGAACACTGAGAAACTGTGAAGAGCCACGAGCCATCTTGCTGAGAAGTGCCACAATCCACATGCTTTAGCCACTGAGGAGAGATGCCCTCGACCCCTAAGAGACGAAGCCACACAAAGCATAAAGCCTACATGTAATTAGATTTTGAATCACCCTATGCCTTTGGCTGCCAACATAACCCCATATAGAAGCCAATTGAATTATATTGGAACCACCCTTCCTGGATTGTAATCCAAAGTGGCTCGTGAGCCATGTATTGTACGTAGCATAGGTTAATTCATACTGATCATGATCTATTGGCACTGTGAATATAGCCATCCTTGTAGGATGGATAGAAGCCGAGGACAGAGGCCATGCCAACACCCACTATACCTCAAATCATTTCAGAATCGCCCAAACTCATGTTTGTCACCCATAATTGCTTCGTTGGTTGAGAAGAAAGGATGTAGTTAGGCCACGCCTTTAATGGAGCCTGTAGAGACATAACTTGCAGATAATGAGAAAAAAAAGAATTCACTGGGAAGTTTGTATTAGAATGATGAAGCTCGTGGGCATTGGAAATTTTAGAACTAACCTGCGAGAAGCGGAGATCGAGGATGGCTAAGTGAAAAACCAACAACCATGCAGATATTTTAGTGCCATGAGAACCACAATAGACTAAAAAACAACCTAATTGAATACTATGATGAGAGAATAAGCATTAGAGGCATAATTCCCTTGCATTAACACGACAAAGATCATTTTTTCTATGTTGAATGTCTTTCGTGAGAGGTTGTAGATGACAGAAATAAGATTGAGGTGGGATGTCGGCTCACCATGATGCCACCCTCATCTGACTGAATAGGAAACCTCTATGAACAATGATGAGGAGCCATAATGTTTCTGTGAGAAAAACAAACTCAGGAGTACGACGACCATATCTCAACTGGTGTGAGCATATTTTCAAGGTGAATGCAAGTATGTTGATGAATTGAATGCACAATCAAATGATTGGTAACCCAATATGGCCTTGATCTCCTGTAGAAAACTGTCAACATTAAGAAACCTCCATGGGGGAGTAGTCTTGAAGTCCAAGGGAGAGGCATGCACTTCTTAATTGAGCTAGTCTTTGGTTGGGACCATTATGCATTTAACGAAGGGCTATATGTGTCCAAAGCATAATTTGCTAGGATATCAACAAGCTTGTTGCTAGAGATACATATGTGAGACAACATAGGAGCTTGAATACATTCGAGAAAGGAGGCTACTTTGGATATGTGAGCTTCTATGCGCCAACTGCTAGAAATCTTTGAGAGAGGTGACCTGCATTGAATTTTATTGAACATTGTTATGGTGAGAAATGAGTCTCCTTCAATGAGGATTTGATGGTAGATGTTTTTTAATGTGATGCTTAGACCATGTTGAAATCCCCAAAGTTTAGCTTCATTTTTGGTTATGAAATCTAGCTTGCCTGCAAATATGTTAAGGATTTGACTGGAATTGTTTTTGAAGACACCACCATAGCTTGCTAGCCTAAGGTTGCCTCTAGAGGTTCCATCAAATTTAGTTTTATGAAGTCTGATGGTAGAGGAGACTAGGATGAGGGGCTGATAGGACAAGGAAAATTATGGGTGCCAAAGGGGAGAGAGTGTTGAGAACTTAGTCCCAATCGTCTGATTATAATTTTTTCTACTAGAGGACATTCCCAATCCTGAGGAGTACATTGTGAAGAGGCTACTATCTCCTTGAGTTGAGAGAGGATGAGGATCCAAAGGATTTCCAAAGAGGTAGGGGGCTTTAAAAAATTATAGAGTTTCTTTCCTTCCAAATATTCTAGGTGAAAATGCTAGGGATAAGGATCCAAGCTCTGTTAAGTATGATGTTTTTAAAATGAGAGTTTGTCCAGTTTTCTAGGGAAGCAGTTACAATGGACTAGGATATTGGCTTTAGATACTGGAAGGATATGGCAAGTTGATCCTATATTTTGGAAGAAAAGAAACAATTTAGAAATAAGTGAGTAGGATCCTTTTCTTGGTTCATCCATAATAAGTAGGGGTGATTTTAGGGGCGAATGTTCGCCCTTTGGCGAAATTAAGGGGTTTTAAATTTTTAGTGGGCGAATATTTTGTACCATAGTACATTTTTACAAATCACCTCAAATAGCCCACCTTATTTTAAGAGAGACGGTAAAAAAGGTAAATTTAGCCCTTGAAATTAGGAGTTACAACCTTCCATTTACCCATTTTCAAGAATAGGTTTTATTTAAGTGAATCCATTCACCCATTTTCAAGAATAGGTTTTATTTAAGTGAATCCTATGGGCCAAAGGCCCAAATACCATATTTATAAAAGAGGTATGGAAAATTAATAAAAATATAAATAAATGAGAGGTATGGTAAATAACTAAAGCATTTTTATATTTACTCCATAAGTCATTTATATACATGCAAGGGTGTAAACAAATAAAAATATAAGTAAAGTGGACGTATGGTAAATAAATAAAACGTCTTTTTATACTTACTCAAAAGGTATGGTAAATAAATAAAAATATAAATAAACTAGACGCATGGTAAATAAATAAAACCTCTTTTTATATTTAGTCCATAACCCTTGTTCTATTTATAAAGGCTCAAGAAAGAGGTTTATTTAAGTGAATCCTATGGGCCAAATACCATATTTGTAAAAGAGGTATGGTAAATTAATAAAAATATAAATAAGCGAGAGGTATAGTAAACAAATAAAACATTTTTTTATATTTACTCCATAAGTCACCTTGTATTTATGAATGGTATGGTAAATTAATAAAAATATAAATAAACGAGAGGTATCGTAAACAAATAAAACATTTTTTTATATTTACTCCATAAGTCACCTTATATTTATACTATAGGACAAATACCATGGACTAGATTGTTATTAATACCATGCAAAAAAACATTATTAACCCTAATATTAGTATTAATAAAAATAAAAATGGCACATGGTATTGACCCATGGTATTCACCAAAATGGCACATGGTATTGACCCATGGTATTCACCAAAATGGCACATGGTATTGACCCATGGTATTCACTTGGAATGTAGCCTATTTAAATGGGGGAATTAAACCAACATAGATCCATCTTTACTCTGGATCTACTAACCCTCGAGAGGTATCAAATATCGTGATATGCAAACTAGCATAGAGTGAAAAAATATTTGATCCGATCAAGAGTAAAAATGGATGTTGTAATTTAATGTATGTTAAACATTTTAGATTGGTTAAAATAAAAATAAAATAAAAATCAACTATTAATTTTATTAATTTTTATAAATTACTAATAGTAATTTTTAAGCTCCAGGTTTATGATAACCCATGGTATTGACCCATGATATTCATGTGAGCATAGACTATTTAAAGGGGAAATTCTATCTTAGATCCACCTTAATTCTGGTCTACCAAGTGCTCAGAGGGATAAATAGATTTCATCCCCCTAAGAGTGGTAGATGTGGAGTTAAGATGGATATAGGTTGGTTTTTATGATAATGAAGATATTAAATAGACTTAGGAAATTATATTGTAAAAACATCTTAAGGTGAATGGTTAAAGCATAGACATTGGACAAGTATATTTGTATACTTCTGTTTTAAACTGAAGCAAATCAAGGGCTAAAAGGAATGAATTGATTGCACTAGTCATCCTTCTATAACTTTCCAACATATGCTGGAGTAAACAGATTATAATTTGGGTAATTTTTCTAATTGCAAAGAGGAACATACTTGTGTGTTGGCAGGGTGGTTACGAGGTCCCTAGAAGTGGAGTAAACAGATTGTAATTTGGGTAATTTTTCTAATTACAAACAGGAACATACTTGTGTATTGGCAGGGTGGTTACGAGGTCCCTAGAAGTGATGAATTTGAATTTTTCTTGGTTTTATATATAGTAATAGGTTTTTTCTCATGCTTTCTGTGAATGGCACGGGTGAATTTTATCCTACACCCACTAGGTTATCGATATGTAATTTCGTAATTTTGATTTCAAAATATATTTTAAAGAAATGCAATGATTTCATTTGTGTATTCAATAAACACAAGATTTTATAATTGAGTAAAATATTCGCCATGCCTGGTGAGAGATTCGCCAAAAAATTATATATACGTATCATATTATTGATAAAATCGCCTTCCATTTTTCCTATATAGCATGGAGATTCGCCCATTTATTATACATGTAAATTTAGGGGGGGTTCTTAAAATTTTCCCTGATAATAAGGAAATTGATGGGTGATAAGACCACATTTCTAAATCTTATACCATGTTAAGGTTTTATTCCTTAATAATAACTGTGGGAAAAGCGTGATCTTTGCCAATGCCTCATTTTCCTGGATGCTTGCAAGTGAAAGTGGGGCGAGGGAGATGAGATTGACTTAGGATAAGACATGCCTTCTTGAGATTTAAGTTTCCAAAAGGCCCATAGCCCCAACGCAATTTATCATCTTCGACATTCATTGTGATGTTTCTTGTTTTCAGGACCGGTGATAGAAGTTGTTGCTCCTCCATCTGAGTGCTGGTAGAATCTGGATCATGAATTTTATATGTTCATCGTGGGGATTCATAGGGATGGTTGTTCCAATAATGGGTGAACACAGCTAATCCTTATTGATCGAATTGTTCTTGAATTTGTTCTGAGTTGGCTAGAGTAGAGATATTAGGCCATTGATTCCAAGAGTCATCCCAAAGAAGAGTTGTCAACCCGTTCTGAATTTCCAAAAAAAAATGGTCCTATGTTAAATGTTTATTCTACCTTGTTGCATTCCATATATGACAACCTTTGATATCTGTTGTCATTTTGACTTGTTGAGAGGAGTGAACATGTTGCACATACTTGTTTGTCAGATTTATCACTAAAGAGTTGAGGGGTTTTTAAACCATTTCCACCAAGTTTTTGCACTTGAGGCTTTGCTACAATCTCAGGATTTCTCAAACCTAGGCCTCCAACAGACAAATCTTATCCCAAGCCACTAAGGCCCATTTTCAATCTAGCTGGGTATCTCCCAATAGGAAGGAATGTTGAAGGATGTGAAGCTTGGTGAGGATGGATTTAGGAGAAACTAGAGATGAAAGAAGGTATGTGGGAATTTTTTGAAGCATAAATTTGAGGAGGGTGAGACAATAAACCATATTAAGTGCCCTAAAAGTCTAGATAGAGAGATTGGCCTTGATTTTGAGCAATAACTATTCCTAGACTGATAGGAAAAGGGGATTGGATGTGAGAGGGGTGCTAAGGTATTTGGATGGAAGGGAACTATTTTTGAATCCATAGATACAAGAGATGTAAACTTGAACAATTTGGGAGGTATTAAAGAAAAATATTTGGGATTTTCCTTTGTTCATCTAATTGCTTAAAGCTGCTACAAAGATATCCAAGATTCAATTAAGTTCCAGAGCCTCTTGAAGAGACAGATTCCCCATCAACAGAGTGTCATCAAAAAATTGTTGGTGAGGCGATCTTTGGTGACTGAAACCAAGAGGAATACCTTGCAACCGATTATGGGAGAGAGCATGCCGAATGGAGTGACTCAAGTCTTTGACAACAAGAAGGAAGATGTAAGGGGATATGTGATCTCCTTGCCTAATGCCTCTCGAAGGGGTAAAATTTGGGGAGGGTGAGCCATTGACCATAATAGAAAATAAGTATTTGGAGATGAGAGACATGACCCAAGATATCCATTTGTTAATAAACCCATATTCCATGAGGGTGTGGTATATGTATTATCAACTTAAATTATCAAAGGCTTTAGACATATATAGCTTGAGGAGCATCACATGTTGCTTAGAGGAACATAATGAATGGATGTGCTCTTGGGCCATGATAATGTTATCCAATATTTTCCTACCTTCCACATAACCAGTTTGCTCATGAGTAATTATTGAAGGAAGAAGAAGCTTGAGGTGATTTGAAATCGTTTTCGAAATAATTGTAGATTATGTTACATAGGGAAATGGGATGAAATTCAACGAGAGATCAGGCTTTTAAGAATTTAGGCATTGAAGAGATGGAAGAAAATTTAAAGGCTATGAGGTGAGAGGCAGAGCATCGAGAGTCTTCCACCGCTTGCCAAAAATATTGACCCAGGATGCTCCAACATTATTGATAAAATTCATTAGTGAAGTCAACTTGACTTGGAGCTACTTCTTAAAATGTGATCTCTTTCATAATCAAGGTATTTTGTTCTTTAGAATTAAACTTTGGGATATGTTGAATTACCTGGTTGATGTCTGCTCACATTTCAGGGAATGGCTCAGTGAGAAGGGACTGAAAATGTTGAGACAAAACTCGCGTGACCACTTTATGATCTCCCACCCCCTAGTTGTGTTGATCTCTCAGATGGTTGATGTGGTTTTGTGCTAGTAATTTATCATGGACCCGTGGAATAGTTTTTTTTTGCTTTGTTCCCCTCTTTCAACCATTTCACTATGGAGTTTTTCTTGTAAATTATTTCTTCTTGCTTAAGCCATTCATTTAACTAAGCTTCTTGGGCCTCTTCAGAATCTTTTAATTCTTCTGTTCTTCCTTCTTTCATTATAGTTTATTGTACTTTGTTCATCATTGCTTTTAATATTTTATTTTCCTGAAATATGTTGTCAAAGTTCTTCACATTCCATTCCTTTAGTTTTTGCTTGGTATACTTCTGTTTTTGTTGGAAGCAATACATTATTTTGATTGATATGGATACTGATTCTTGCCACCATTTTCCTATGTTAGTAATGAGGTTCGGATGGCAAAGCCAAAAATATTCAAATCTAAAGGGCTTGTTATTTGAGGGGCTTGGCCACCCAAGGTTAAGGGTGATTAGCCAATGGTCTGATCCATGACTAGGAAGGATGAGAGCCTCCATGCTAATACCTGTTAAGAGAAGGGACTCTAAGGAAAGGAATCAATCTAGCTGCGAGGCCCACTTGTTGTTGTCGCACATGCCAATTGTTCCAGGTGTGGATCCCATTTGGGGTAGGAATATCCACCATCTTGCAGTCATCTATAACAAAGTTAAAGGGAGAAAATTATTCTTGTAGTATACAAAGAATGGGTCAGATTAAAATCTCCCCCTAAGATCCATTGATGAGGGTCGACCAAACAAGACATGACTGAGAGGTTGGAGATAAAGATTTTTTTACCATGGGGAATTAGGGCCATAAACATTTGAGATGATACCCAGTAAGAGGAAACAATAGGTTGAAAGCAGGTCGAGAGGATTCTAGGTAGGGAAAAGGAGTATTTAAGGATGACAAAGGAGGGGTTTCAGAGGATTGTTAGGTCCCCTAATGCTCTTGTGGAACATTGGGAGAGGATATCACAACATTTACAAAAATAATTGACAATTTGTCTGAGACTATCAAGCATGCATTTGGTTTCTTGAAGCAACAAGATGTTTGGCTTTTCTTGGGAGAGCATATTCTGAGAATTCGATGCTTGGTTTTGACATTAAGGCTTCTAACATTCCATGATATGATTTTAATCATTGAGAATTGTGGATAGGGGAAAAAGAGTATTCAGGGGAGTGTGATCCAGGTGGATATTGGTGGCCACCCACCTATTCCACTTGGACCCCCACTATTGCTTCTTTTAGTTTCCTTTATTGTAGGATAATTTACTATTTTTGGCAGTTTTTCAGGTCCTAAACTTCGAGAGTCGTTTTGAGGCCCTAAACGACATTTTTTTTGGAAAATAAGCAAACCTAATATGTGTGACTAGGGTTTGCGATCAAAAGTTGTATTCCTTAGATAGATATTTATAACGACGTATCGTACATGTCAAACAAAGATCATGTGCTAAAGTTACGACCCCAGGAAGTTGATGTACACCATAGACTTTTGGCACTTCATCTCCCAGGGTTAGGTTTTTGTATGTTTAGGGTTTTCCATTGTTTCTCAATAATAAATAGGCCTTCCAACCTCATTGTCACATAGTTCAGAAGGCATTTATCCGCCACAATTTTTCTTAGAGATAAGCTACCATTGCCTAAGCTAGTTTATTTCCATTATGCATGTAAACAAATTTCATTACTTTGTTATTAATGAATTGAAGTTTTGTTTTTAATGTATCTCTGTGCTTTTTTTCATATCGGTATTTCATTTTGTTCCAACATAAATCTGGGCTAGAGTGAATTGACCTGAGTTAATTATGAATTCACCAAGGTCATAAAGGAGTTTGTTGTTGGGTTTGAGACCCTTTTTATTAGGTTCTTTGATTGATATGGCTCAGTCCTATGGAGTGTTGCAATTGATTCCTTGCGATGATGATGAGAAGGAAAGAGAGGGGGTGGTAGCTTGCATGTGAGCTAGATTGATAAGAATATATTGATGCCAAAGATAGGCTTTGGCCACCATTTGAATTTGGTCCTTTGGGATGGTAGACGAATCTTTGTGCTCCCATTCTTCTACTATTTGTTGAAGATCCATATTCTATAATTTCAAATCTTCTATATATTCTTCCTCCATTAGAATGGGGGTTTCCTGATTAGCATTTTGGCTTTGTGAATTGTGCTCCATGGTCTGTGGGATCATGTCTAGTTTTCCATTAGTCTTTTTTTCCTGGGAAGCTTGCTTTTGAGGATGATCATTAGAGGGTGTGGCCCGAGGATTCAAATCTTCTTCCTTTGTGTGTTGAAGCAAAACATATCGATTCTATCCTTAATCAACCTATTGGTTTAAATTTCCCGATGTTTCTTGGTGGCTTTTCTTTTATTATTCATTGTGGTGAAATCACTTCGAGAGGGGACTTGATGTGTAGGCTCGATCCCTGGTTCTTGTGGTTGGGTCGGCTTTGTTGGAAAATCCCTGAATAGGTGTCCATATGTATGGCAGTGACGATAGTGGAAATGGATTTGTTCATAGTTTATTAGTTTTTCCCAAATGATATCTTCACAACTTAGAATGAGGCTTGCTAGGAAGGGTTTAGAAAGATCCAAATACACACAGAGTCAGGCATATTCCATATACCTACCGTACCTGGTGATATCAAATATACCTACCCTACTTGGTGATATCAAAGAGCATAAAAAAAACACCCAAATTTATTATCTATTTGGGCTAAAATCTCTAGATCCCATACTCATGTGGCAGTGAGTAAAGTCTGATCTAGACAGGCACAAAGGATATTTTTTCTTTCTCCCAATCAAATCTAGGGACCCATGGTTTCATGTAAAGCCCAACTGAGTTCATGAAATAAGGTCTGACCTGAATGATGTTGTCATGATCTGTCACATTATTAAATATGACTAATAAAAATCCCCGAGAGACCAGTTTGAGTTCAATATCTCCTTTAATGGCCCAATTCTTCCTGATCCAATTGATAAAAGGTTTCTCTGATGGCCAACATTCTATGAATTTACAAATGAGCACGTGCTCCTTCATATGCTCCACTGTGCTACCTCTTTTCTAAGAAGGGATCACCAAGAGAGGCAGTTTCGAGGCTTGTGCGTGGTAGGGCTCGTTGGGTTGCATTATTTGTCTTACTAGATATGAGGTTGAGGCTACAACATGTTGCTTGCTCGGATCTGTGACAGTGGGTTAGTGGCCAAGCATACCATTAGCTTCTTGTTTATTGGGTGAGATGTTGTGTCTATGAACATGTTGCTGTGGAGGGTGTCCCGCCACTGTATTTCTGAAAGAAGGACCACTACCCAGCCGCCCCCCGCCCCCCCCCCAACATGGGGGTACCAAGGAGTCGTGAGACACCTGCATTGATTTTTGTCATAATCCTAAGGTTTCAAATCCGTGCAAGTTTTTCCACTTTTTTCTAAATTCTATTTTCAAAATTAAATCCATATTAAGAGAGTAACAAATTTTCAATTTTTTTTGTGGTTAAGGGGTAGTAGGTGTGAGGGATTTTATTAAATATTGAGGGAAATTTAGAAATGACATATGTTTGGGATCTTGTAAAGGCTACAAACAATTAAGTAAAAGCATATACTCTCTACCAAGGTAAACTTCTCCTAAAAAATGCAAGATCAACAACCTTGATAGCCATAGGAGATTTACGTACAATTATAAATTTAATGGTCTCAAAACAAACTCCATCTAATAATAACTCGCCTTTGATCACATCTCAACTCCACAAGAAGATACGCACTTTGCATAAGATCATATTTTATTAAATGTTGTAAAGATTAAATCATTTGACACTTAGGCCAATAATTGACACTTTGGCCAATAAAGAGGTCATGCTTAATCTCGATGCTCTTCTAAAAAGCAAGGTATGGGGCTATCACCCAATAAATTAACTTAATAAGGTTCAAAATGAGACATCACAACATTGTAATTAATAGCCATATGTCATTTATTCACTACTAATGGTCTACAAGAAATGAGCCTGGGCTTAAAAGGGCAAGTCATCCCCTCATTTGCATGTTTGACATTAACTTGACTTTAGGATTTGAACTATTAGGAAAAGGAATGAATTAACAGGATGAGATAATAAAACATTGTTTATGAGAGGATTATTATGCCGAATGGAGAAGGACGTGTCAAAACTAAAGCTAATCTAGGAAGAGCTTACCTAGTCTCTAGCCAATAATTCGGACTTTTGTCTTCTTGAGTTGATTTTAGGGTTTGAGCCAAGTGTCCTCTACATTTTTCCTTGGAGTGTGTATGAATATTTAATCTATTTTATCTTGTTGTTTTTTATTTGGATCTATGGTCTTTGAAAGGCCATGAAAACTTCATATTTGGAAATCACATTATTTTTCTAGGCTTGATTTTCATCTTGAACCTTTTTCATTGGGTACTTCGAGTTTTGGTCTTCTCGTGTAAATTTGCAAACCTCTTCAAACTTCCTACATTTCGGTTTTGCATTTGTGCATTCCCTAGCTATGTCTTCTTTATATAATTTTAGGAACATGGTATCACTCATTAAGTGATAGAAATTGGGCTTTCTAGGCTATTTCCTTTGTGTATTTGTTTGATCCTTAACATTTACTTAACCAAAATCAACATCACAAATGTCTTTGGAATGTAGCCCACATGGGTTATAGGGAAGCATAAAAATTTAAAAGAGTGCTATGAAGGCTCGAAGGGTTAATAACATGTAATAGATCCTCTAGTTTTGGTGAACTCAATGGTTCATGAAAACAAACATCAATGTACATCACAAAATGTTGTAATCATGATTGCTTTTGTGTAGCAAAAGCGAAAATTTGAGGTTCTTGAAGCTGAATGCAACATGTTAAGGAACATAATTATTAGCCTTAGCAATCATCCATAGTCTGCATCTTCATACCACATAATACCAACAAAATCTATCCATCAAGAATTAAACGAAGAGAAAGCACATCATATAATGGAAGACATGGATCTTGAAAATAGGAACTATGTTCCTACCAACCTTGGGAAGGAAGAGGTAAACAAAAACAATAATTTATATTTTAAGAGTAATTACCCAAACCAAAACAACCATCATGTCTTCTAATAAATTTTTATGTTTTAGGAGTCTTTTTTAGACTATATACTTGTAACTTTGTTTGCAAAAGTCACGTGGATGTAACAATTGTAAACTTTTGAATTACCACATATTTTCAATGTCACCAAATTCAACATATTATTTAATTTAATTTTAGTGGGAAAGATAACAATAATTCCTCCCAACCATGAAGATTCTTATTTTCAAGTCGTTGATCTATCTTTTGTTGTGTTTTATGATATAGTTACATAACACACAAGCATGAGCATGATAGTTAGTAGGACTTGAACCCTCATTGGGAGTTGCATTAGCTACCTACTTTCTTTAACTCAACAAATTTTCATTAATTACTTTTCAAATAAAATGGACTATATAATAGAGCAAGAAATAGATTCAAGTGGAGGTTGAGGTGTAATTATAAATTAGGTGCGCATGAGGGTTATAACAACTATTATTACCTATTTGAAGATCCTCAAACTTTGAGATCATATTTCATTTACACTTAAACCCACATTTGATTATGAATATTAGATGTTACTACCCATTTTATTAGAGATCTCACAACCTAACCATTTCCATTTCCATTAGAGAGATTATGACTAGAGGTGTTGCACTTTCATTATAGAGTTTATGATTGGAAAAGACATATTTCAAATTATGCCTAAAGGTGTGTTGCCCATTTCATTTGATAGTTGGGTATCACAAAATATTAAAATCTTTCATAGTGAGTACACCTTTAGTTAATCTAAATTTTTCCTTATAATAGAATAAAACAAACAAAAAAAAAAATCTAAAGAAAATTATGAGTCATTGAAAACTACATCACATCTTAAACTTTGCAAAAAGGTTCAAATTACATCGCATCAAACTTAAGCATGTCTGTTGTTGTAATAAAGGTGTTAGACTATCTTAATGATCCCAATAATGTGGTCATAACGCATATATAAAATTAGACATGACATGTCTTGTATTTAAAGGTAGTTCTTATTAAAATTACAACTAAGGAAAAAACCTCAAATGGTAAGAGACATTATGATCCCAAACTAAAAATCAAACCATCAATACACTTCCTTTCCTCATCCTCAATGCCCCTCAATTCAGGGTTTCTGTTGGCTCAAAAGAGTCATTAGGGAAAATACCTTGGGTTCGGGCACAAGAGGCCAATAGTGGTCCGCTATAGTCTAGGAAAACGCCGACATTTTCACCTTACCTCGAAGGGCAAGGGGTCTCACCCGAGGCACGCCGCGACCAAAAGGGAGAAGGGTTCAACATGGGGTTGAGGGAATATCAACCAGGCATAGGCGATCATACACATGCATATCCATTATACGAGAAATAGAGATAACAACATCCTTGAATCATACACATATATCCATTATAGAGAACACATAAATAACAACATCCTTGCATCAATCTATGAATTACTATCTACATACAACAGATAGACTATTTAAAATTTTAATGGACCCACTAAACATGAGGCTCAATACATTAGAAGTCACAACAGACATCAACTCTATCCTATATTAAACTTAACAGAACATATTACATTATGATCCGACATTCGTCATTAGAATTACATAAAATACTCGGCTCAGTCGCTCGGGTTCAAATTAGTTCCGCAACCAAGTCCTTCATATCCCAACATTCTCTCATTTGGCCTCTGCATCTGTGTATCTCTTCTGCAACTGTGTATCTCTTCTGCAACCGACTCCTTCTTCCACTAGTGGGTTCAACAACAACAACAACAACAACAACCCTTTTCCTCTCTGGTCTTCCCCTTTTATGTCCTTCTCGGCTGCCCGGACTGCCAGTTCTCACTCGACTGTTTTCTCCCTTGGCTACTTCTGTGCCTTCCCGCCTCCTCAGTTTCCTTTGCCTTCCGGTGCCACCTTGCCACCACTCCTCCTCAACTATTCGTTCCGCCACCCAACCGTTGCTTCCATCTGTCCCTTTCCCGCACTTCGGTCAGTCAAAACTGTTCAAAATCATTCAAAATTAAATGAAGGCTCCAACAATTTCCTCAACCAAATGTGTCATATATAATGCTCGACACAATTGACAAATATTGTAAATCAAAATTGACTTTTCATTGTAAAATACATATGATGGGGAAACTCAGTTGGCACCTCCCTTCATTTCAAGGATAATACCTAAGGCATACCAGATTCTACTAATGTTGAAGGTTTTGTCAACACAAGGCTCAAGGCCATTACAACAATATATTCATTAAGATATCAACATGCCATTTGCAATAATTGAACGCAAGTGGGGAGTATAACACTCCTCACAATTACCTAGGCTAAACCCAATTGTTAATGCTAACTTATTATAACAATAAAACCAATCATTTTTTTATTTATTTTTTATTTATTTTATTTTTAACACAATCAGATATATATTTCTTTTTTATATTGCAAAAAAGAAAAAGAGTGAACTCCTTGTACATTCGGGAGGGGGCTGATTCAAGTGTGAAGCACAAAATGGGAGCACAGTCCCAACATCCACACTTGCAACCTTGATTCTGTAATATTAAAAAACTAGAGTGGCATATTGCCTAACATATTGTCCTAGGAACAAACTATATTTGCACTGCATTTAAAAGAAAAGGCAAGATCACCAGAACTAATTTACTGATTCCTCCTGCTGGGGGCGTCGCTTCTTGCTATTCCTGGAGGATTTTTCACCTTGTTGGCTTTGATTGAGGGTCTTGATGTACTCAACTATTTCTTCCAAGTGCTTGCATTTGTCTTTTAAATCCTCTATTTCAGCTCTCTGGAGATCTGTGTCTCTTTGCTTGTATGCATTGGTTGTCTTCATCTCTGCCCTAAGGTCCTTTAAAGCTTGATTAAACCTACCAATCATAAAACAAATGGCCCTGCAAGTTGGGCAGTTATCGTTCTTTTCTACTCTCTCTAGAGGATTGTAGGCCATTATGTTGCTTTGAATTGCTGTAGAGACTATATCTTTTATGATCTCGGTGATGGCCCTCTTGCTTTAATGTGTTCTTCTTGTTCCTCTATTTTAATGGAAAAGTTCTGATTGATGGAGTCCTCTTGATGACAAGTCTTCAAAGCTCTGAGAGAACTAATAAAGCTCTGACCCTGCTTTGTGATCCAAAACCAATCCGTGGAATTGTCTTGTGCAGAGATGTTGGCCGGGAGATGTTGGTTAAACAAGATGTAAAACTTAAAAGGAAAGAATGACTTCGGAAAACTTGAGGCTTGGGGACACTGGGGAGGTGAGGCTACTTTCAATATGAAGGTAATTCTTAGACAGAGGGCTTGAGGCTTGAGGGTGCTGAGAACGTGAGACAACCTGAGCATTAAACAGAGGAAGGCAACGATGATATGAGGAGAGGCTAATACGAAGAGCTGAGTTCTTGGATTATATGCATAAGAAATATTAGAGTAGCAATCAGCTGAGAGAGAGCACTGTGGAGCAGATGAAAACGAAGATATCCTCTGTTGGTGGAGTTTGGGCCAGGGTAAATGAAATGATGAGTCAAGAGGGAGAGTATGGTGGACTGCTGAATGCTTCAGGTTGGGAGATTTAAGCTGACTACGAGAGAGGGGATTAATTATGAGATGGCCTAAGTATGGATAGGCTAAAATTTTTGAATGGTGAAGATTACTGAGCTCTTCAACCAATTTATTGATCTTAGAACGAAGGGATAACTTGCTGCTGTGGGTAAAAATCGTGATGGTGGTCACCTTCGTGCTTGTACAGTTGCCCGTTGTTTTAAACCTTTCCCTTGTGTGACAGTTTCGATCCTTCTGCTTGTGTTTGATATGACCATTACCGTCTTTGCTCAAAGGTGAAGGATGCCTGCATTCCTTATCGTATGTGCTTTGAAGATTTTTTGAGATTGAATGGATTTTGTGCTCTGACCCTTGCAGATTGCACATGAGAAAAACTGCTATCAAATCTTCATTGTGCTTTGCAGACAATCTAAATCTGGGAGTGAAGATTTGATAACCCTTTTTTTCCTTTTTGTTATATTATTTTTCCTCTTTCCTCTTTCTCCTTTCTTAGTCCTCATCTTAATTGTGTAAATCATGGTATGTTTTCAACATAGACTTCATTGTTTTCTTTTACTGTCCCAATTGGTCTTTCAAGAGATTTATTAGCATAGTTATCTACTTCCTTGTTTTGATTTCTCAATACATGCTTGAAAGTTATGTTTCCCAGATTTTTTATACTTTATTTGACCCTCTGACAAATTTTATTAATGGTGACACTATTTAAATCCTTTTCATTTGCCATTGGTGCTATAATGATTGCCGAGTCTCCTATAATTATAGGATCCTTGATCGCAAGTTTTTTTAACAGCCTTGTACCCAGAAGTAGGCTGTATGCTTCCGCCCTGTTGTTTGTCATTTCTCCGAGGCTCCATTCATATGTTATTATTTGTTTCCCATTTGAATCTGTAATTACTCCTCCTGCCCCTGCTTTTCCTAGGTTTTTCTTTTGAAGCCCCATCGAAAAAAAGTTTGACTCTTTTTTGTTTTTTCATCCATTCTTCAAATTCTTTGTCATCCAATCTTGATTTCCAACTCTTGGCTGTGGGATCTTTTTTCTTTTTTGCTGTAGCTTCTATTTTTTTTCCTAAAATTTCTTTGCTATACCAATCTTTTTCTTCTTGCTGTAGGTTGTTTTGATCCATATTTGATATTCCATTGGTGCTTATTATTTCTGATACTAGGCTCCAAGTTTTTGAAAGAATCTTTCCTATACTTGGTTTTTGTTCTTTGAAAATGCATTTGTTTCTGGCTAACCAAATCTGCCAACACAGAATTGAGGGGAGGCATTTCCAGATCCTGCTTATTGTGGTCTTGTTTCTCTTTGGATACGGGTAGCTCTTCTCCCAAGTTTCATGAAGTGCTGACAACTGATTTGAAAAATTTATGCTTATTTCTAGCGGGCTTGTTATCTGGGTCCAGCATTCTCTGTCCACCCTACATTTCACGAAAAGGTGCTGGATTGTTTCTTCCTCCATTTGACACATGACACACCTGGAAGGCCCTTGTATTCCTTTTTTTTAATTTTCATAGGTTAGGATTTTACCTTTGAGTAGAGTCCAAATGAAAACTTTGATTTTGGGAAGACATTCTATTTTCCAGGTTGCCTTCCAAATGCTCCATTCTTGTTGATTTTGATGTTCTTAGAGGACATTATACCCTGATTTCACCGTGTACTCCCCTCCATTTGGGTCCCATACAAAGTCGTACTGATCCTCTCTATTTATTGGAGCTGCCCATGATAGATGGGATTTTAGTTTCTCCCATTGAATTTTTAATATTTTTTGAATGGTTGGTATTTTCCATCCAAGCCAGTTATGCTGATCCCATTCAGAGATTGAGTATAAGGTATTTATCCTTCTCTCTTCCATCCAACAATGAAGCCCTCTTAGGTTCTGTTGGAGATTTGGAGGATCTCTTCCCATTATTTGATCCTCCCAAATTGCAACTGTTTTGCCATTCCCTGGATTTTTAGAAATTTGATCTCTAATAAGGGGAATTATCTTTTTTACAAGTTTCCAGACTTGTGTATAAGGCTTGACTGGAATAGGTTCAGTTATCAATTTTGTTCTATGATAATTTAAATATTTCATTGCTAGTATTTTTTCCCACCATTGTTCTTTTCCACTGATCATTCTCCAAATTATTTTTCTCCCTAAAGCAATGTTCATTTGACATGGTAAGCGAATTGCTATACCTCCTTTTTCATAGGGGAGAGTGACTTGCTCCCAACGGACTAGACTGATTTTTTTGTTCTCTTGTTTACCTCCTTGCCATAGGAAGCTTCTTATTATTATTTCCATTTGCTTGTGAGCACTTGTTGGGGCTAGAATAATCGCATATTGATAAATGGGAAGGGTTGAAAGGAGTGCCTTAATCATGATCACTCTTCCTGCCAAATTAAGCCATATCACTCCCCAATTCTGAATCTTATCCTTCATTTTTTCCACTTGCTTGCTCCCTAATTCCTCTTTTACATTTTACTTTGCTAAGGGCATCCCAAGATAAGTAAAATGGGTCCATCTTATTTGTATAGGAATTTCCAGTATTTTTGATATGTGCTGCATAACTCTTGGAGAAGTATTCCGGATGTATATTCTGCATTTGGTGTTATTTAACATTCCTCCTGAGGCTTGGAGAAAATCAGCTAGCACTCTTTTAAATCTTCTGGCTATTATGCTTGATGCCCCTCCCATAAGAAGGGTGTCATCTGCAAAAAGTGAGTGATTTATATCTTTGACCCCTCTTGCTATCTGTATACCTGTTATTTTTTTTTCCTTTCTCTGGCTTTCCAGCGCCGCACTTAATGTTTCTGCCATGATGATATATAGGAAAGGGGATAGAGGACAACCTTGTCGTAGCCCTCTTGTGCTCTGAAAAAATTTACTGGGCCTTCCATTTATTAGAGGAGCTATCCATGGGGTTGATATGCACGCCTGGATAGTCTCTATAATATCTATTGAGAAACCAAATTTTTTGAGTACTGCTACTAGATAATTATGATTAACTCTATCAAAAGCATTTGCCATATCTAGCTTTACTATCATTCCTTTCTCTTTCCTTTGAATACTGCTATGAATAGCTTCCTGAACAATGATCACATTATCTGTGATTTGTTGCTTGGGAACGAATCCGCCTTGATTTTCAGATATGATTTCTGGAAGAATTTTCTTAATACTATTTGCAAGAATTTTGGTGATTATCTTATAAGAAGAATTGCAAAGAGAGATTGGTCTGTATATGTTGAATGTTACTGAATTGGACTCTTTGGGTAAGAGTGCCAGATAGGAAGATTTTGTGTTTCCTCCAATTTTTTTTTTTGAAAGACATTTTTGATCATTCTCATAAGATCTTTTTTAATAATATCCCAATGCTATCTATAAAAAGCCATTGTAAACCCAGTTGGCCCAGGATCTTTGTTTGGGTGAAGGCACTAGACCGATTCCCTAACTTCTTCCTTAGTGATCTCTTTATTTATTTTTGCATTTTGCTGATCACTTATTTTCTTATTTATGTGTTGTAAAAATTCTTCATTAACTGCCTGTTGGTCGCTTGTTGTAAGTAGATCTTTGAAGTAGTTGTGAGCTGCTATTTTTATTTCTTCAACTCCTTTTATCTCATTCCCATCTACTTGAATATGTTCAATCTGATTTCTTGCCCTCCTTATTTTCATTGAATTATGAAAAAAGGCTGTGTTTTTATCTCCTGATTTCAGCCAAAGACATCTGGATTTCATTCTACATTCTTCTTCTTCTTTCCTATTTTGCTTATAGATTTCCAAAAAGACTTCCTTTTCTTGTAGATAATCTTGTTGGCTTTCTTCTTTGTTTTCTTTTTCCTTGTGAATGCTGTCCATTTTTTGTTGTAATTCTATTTTCCTGGCTTTGTCTCGTATATCATTTTCTCTTGCCCAATTTTTTAAATGCAGCCTTAAATTCTTTAGCTTTGTTTCCCAAACATATTGAGGAGACCCAATGACACTTTTTTCCAGTTCTCTTTGATTTGATTTTCAAATTCTTCCTTGCTGTCCCAACTCGAATTATCTCTGAAGGGGAGCGAGCCTTGATTTTCCAAATTCCCCATGCTTAAAGCCATCGACTTATGATCTGAAGCTGTTGTATGGACTATCTTGCTTTTCACAAGAGTGAATTAAGCTACTATGTTTTCTTGTACTAAGATTCTACCCAACCTTTCCTTGATATTATTCTTGCCAATTATCTTATTACTCCAAGTGTACTTTCCATTGCTTGGTGGAATGTCGATAAGTTTATGTTGTTCCATTATTTCTTCAAGGGCTTCTCTTGACGACTCTGGATGATAATTCCCACCAAATTTTTCTTCAATGTTCCTTATCAGATTTAGATCTCCTACAAGAATTAGTTTCCCATTTTGTCTTTCTGCTAGTTCTTCTTTAATCGATTTCCAGCAGTGCTCTTTTTCTCTGTAGTGATTTGGGGAATATACATTCATAATGCTATACAATTCCTTTGTGTTGAGATCTCTCAAATATGTTCTAATCCAATGACTGCTGATTTTTTGATTTATTAGTTCCCATTTCATTTTGTCCCATATGGTGCATATACCTCCTGAAGCTCCTGTGGCCTCTAGCACTGTTCCTTCATAATTTCTTATTTTTTGGATCAATTTTTTAGTTTCTTGTTTGCTTGTTTTGGTCTCTTGGATCATATAAATGTCCGGCTTTTCATTGAATAAAATGTCTCTAGCTGCATTGGCTTTGAAAGTGGTGCTAAGGCCGTGACAATTCCAAGAGACCACTATCATTATTTATTGTTGTGTTGATGTGATCCTCCCTTTCCTCTTTGCTGATTTTTTTCATTATTTCCTGTATTTTTCCCAAGGAAGGATTCCATTGGTTGTTGAGTTCCTAGTGCCATTTATTTCACCGCTACCTCATCTCTAATTTCCTTGTTTGATTTCCTTCCCACGTTTTTTTGTTGATCCCAAGTTTGGGGGTTTTCTTTAGCTTGATTTCTGGTTAGTATGCGGTCCACTGAGGGAGGGGGTCCGATGGATATAGGGATAGATGAGGAGGGTATGAGAGCAAGAGAGGATGGGTTCAATGTTGGGGATATGGGAGAGGGTGGATCAATAGGGTCTTCCAAGGGACTGATGGGATTCAGAGATGTGTAGATAGGGGGGATAACCTTCGATGAGGGTTGAGAAGTAGTTTCATTTAGTTCTTAGGGCTGGGAGGCAATTGATATTGGCTGCTTATTGATGGATTTTTTCCTTTTTACTTGTTCCCATGTGTTCTCTTGTTCTTCTACACTTTCATTCTCTTTTTTTTAGGACACCTATTAGCAAAATGACCATACTCATGACATACCTTGCATTTAAATGGTATCTGCTTGTTGTCCAACTGCTATATATGCATCCACTAATCGACCTTGATCTTTATAGCCTCTGGGAGACCTTTTCCAAGATCTACTTCCACACATATTCTGGAGCATGCGTGCATGTTGTCCTTATGTTCACATCTGTCTATATACTTTCCCACTGCATTTCCGATAGCTTTGATCGAGTCATCTCCCCAACAATGTAGTGGAAGATGTGGAAGTCTGACCCAGACTGGGACTGCGTTTGGGACATCCATTTTTGGATCGAAATCTGGCGTCCACCTATTTAGATATAAGCCTCTAGAATCCATGAAGTATGGACCATTTCTGAATATCAGATCTTTGTCTTCCTTTGATTCAAAAATAAAAGTGTAATACCTCCTTCCACAAAAACGTATTGCTATCTTCCCCTGGGTGCTTGCATTCTAGTTTCTTTCAACCCATTTTTGTACTGATTTGGGTGACAACCATAACCCCGTGAACTATTCAACAAGTCCACGTTCTACCAGTGAAAGAGCTGTTCTTCAAGGGAGAGCGGGTGGGAGAGAGATCTCTGGTATATCCTCGAGCTTCCTGACAAATTTGTTGATTGTTGGTCTGTTCCTTGGAGCTCCATTCACAACAATCAAGGATGTGAATGCTTCTTCATTTTCTTCATTTCCTTGGTGGTTGGGTGAAGGAGGATTGCCCTCCTCAGAGGGTTGCATGGTCAGAGAGACTCAATAGTAGGAGGCTGCTGAGAGAGGACTGCGTGGTCAGGGAGATGGCTAGGGATGCGCAGCTCAGGCTGTGTGCGCGCAGGGGACTTAAAAAATAAAAAAATAAAAAAATAATATATATTTTTATTGTGTAGGTTAAATATCAGTTCATTAAAACCAATCAATTAAAATATGTTAAAAGTGTTGTTATTCAATTTATGTTCATCCTATATAGGGACGAGTCTTTGTAATTATTATAGTAAAGTCATTCTCATGTAAAATAGAGGACCATAACTTCTAGTATCTTATACCTTAGACCCAAAGGTCAAATTGCATGAAGAGTTACTTTGTCATATATTTTAGTGGGAACTCCAATGTATGAGAGAGAGAGGATTGCTCCAAATATTCTAATACCAAATAGTTAACAATATTGCCCCTTATATAGCTCATAAATTGCCATGAGAGATAAGGTACTACCTTCTTCCTATGTAAATTTGATTGAGAATAGTGGAACAAAGCAACTTAAAATCTACTAGAGTACATAACATATCACAAATATGAAAGGACATGTATTGAAAAATACACTTATCATGTATATTGCTAAATCTAAAATGTATATCTAATGTTTGTCACCAAAAAGGCCACAAACAACCAATTAGACTAAAAAACACCCCTTGAAGTCTAATGTCAGTTAATCCTAAAACCATGATCTTAATAGGACATTCTGAAATATTGCCATGAATATTTGGAAGGTCCCCTTCATTTCCAAACTATAACTAAATAAAACCTCTTAGTAAATTTTCTAATTTGGTAAATTGGGTGCCACACATTAATCAATAAGAAACATAACATACATGGTTGGCCTAAAAAAATCTTGCTAATAAAAGTCAAATTATTAAAAAGTGAGAAATCCTTTGAATATTATGATGATTATTTTAAAGAAACCAAGTCCACATCTATGCAAAGAAACATTAACACTAAATGGAACTCATATGTACCTAACAAGGGAAACATCACCACCAAAGGGCACTTCTATATACTTGATAAAGTTATCTTCACTAAGTCATTGCCACAAGCAATTTAACAAAGAAAAAATAATATCTAATTTAATGGGGCCTAAATTATATTTGTAATAATTATTGATACCAATCGCAAAACAAAAAATCTCAATACAAACCAAGGCAATAATGCAAGTAGAGTCATAAATCCATTTGATTAAGAACAATTAACAATTAACATAATACTTATTTAACATGCACCGTGTTAGAGTGGTAATCCCTCTCACACACCCATATAATAAAAATACACAAAGAAGCTAAACCATTGAATTAACAACTATAACATAAAAATAAGGAGCTAGATGACACCCATTCCTAATGTACCTGTGAAGAGCAATTTTGATCGAAAGGGTGACCTTTTAACGACATAAAAATTGAAGCGTTATAAGGATATGTGTTAAACATTTCCACAACTCGAAAATAATGTTGGTGATAAAAATATGAGTGAACTCTATAATGGTCTTTATTGTTGGATTTTTGTAGCTATGGCGAGTCTTCATAATTGATCTTAACCCTACAAAATAAATAGATAACCAATATAGATTGTATTTCAAGGGCTTTTAAAAGAAATAAAATTTGAATTTTGCCTCCAAAATGTAAATTCAGCCCTAATCTGTTCATATCGTCTCAACTCAATAATCACAACACTTTGGCACATTCGACCACTATAAATAGGTCATTCATCATCCTCCTTTGGGTAGGAAATTCATATCACATCTGATGTAAAATTAAAATCATCTGAGGCACTATTCAGATCTAGAAAAGGATGAAGTTGAGGCTAATCAAGATGAAATTTGAGGCACAAAGGATGAAACCTACAACAGACCAAATTATATAGAGGTAGATTGAATTCTTTAAGGAAGAACAAAATTTTGAGGCTATTCAAGGGAATTTCACCAGGTTTGACTTGGGTTTGGTTACTGGTAAATTTGACTTGATTTGTTTAGAAAATTCATATTGCATTTCTTGTTGAAATGGACAAATTCTCTAAGAAAAGGTTTTTGTTTTTCACTTGGTTTGGTGATTTCCGAGGATAAATTTTGGGTCCCTTTTGTTTGCCTGTCTCTTTATGTTTATACTATTATTATTGTTTTAATTTTGAATATTTCCTATGTATAATTTCCTAATGATTAAGTGACACAAAATAAATAATGAAGAAATCGTTGGAAGTAATTATTAGTCTAGGAACTCCAAAAAAAATCATCATGGTCTCAGAGCTTGATTAAGGAGAAGAAAAAGAGACTTGAGGTCTTTTGTTTGTTTTGTTTTCTAATTTAAACTAAAAACCCTAGAAAGTTTGAGAATTTTTTTCTACGGAGAATTGAAGCACCTAGATCAATTTTTGAAGTTTGTAGACAAGACTTTGTTAATAGCTGTAAGAAGGTCGAAGCTTGAGTTTTAGACCTCAATTCGAACTTCAAAAGGGCCAAATGCCTCAGTATGATAATACAAAGGCTGAAATTACCTCAGGGTTAGTTACAAGGGGCTAAGAGAGCAAAGGAGGAACGCTGATCCTCAGGACTAGGATGCAAGCCTAGTAGAATTTAAAAATTGGCCAAAAGAAGTTTGAAGTACATATGTGGAAAAGAAAACAAGTTTTCTCTTGTGCATAAGGTCTACTAAAGTTTGTTTGAGGTGGATTGCGAAAGGAACTGTTCATTTTGGTCACAGAAAGGAGCCTCTCTTAAGAAGGGACTTGATTGATGCTTAGTAGTAATGGCATTTCATAGTCGATAAGGTTGAAGTGTTTCAAGTAAAATATACATCAACGAGGCATATTGTTTGAAAGTTCATTCCTCAAAACATATGAATTTTCTGCATGAGATTTCCATGCAAATCAAACTACAATGCTTAGATGTTTGGATGATAAGTATGAGGCCTATGAATATAGACTTATAAAAAGGCCAACAAATTTGTAAGGAGTCTACTAAAGTTTGAGGTTTGGTGCCTCCATCAATCCTTGGAATGTGAGGGATCCTTGAAGAAATCATTAAGGACATTTATGATTGCTATTTCAGTGATGAGATTCACAAGTGATAAATGATCATCAATAATGCTCGTGTAATTATAAGAGAATGTTGATCTGTAGCGTGAAAGTCATCTTGAATTAATGACAACATAACACTTTATATTATGGCACAAAACCAATATAAGGACAACTAAGGGAGACTTACCAAGTATGCCAAGAATATTCGATTTTCTGAATTATGATATGGGTTGAAATTAGTAATTTGTGTAGGGAAATTCCTTTGATATGACTTCAATAAAGTGCTCCCTTGAAGTTGCAAGCATGTAATTCCATATACCTTGTACTACAATGATATGTCTTGCATTGCATTGTTGTGAGTATGGTTGTATTGGCTAAGATATGGTGCCATTATTTATATGGCAGAGCTTTAGAAATATGGTAAGTAAAGGATACATTTATGGTTGATCGTCCAAGGAAGTTCCTCTCTGAGCTATAGGGAGCTAAGAAGAACATTGGAATTCCATAAAGACATCTTGCTTTCATGAAGTATTTTGACATGAAATTTGATAGGGCATTCATAAGTTTACAATGAAGAAGAGGATGAGTTCCTCATCAAGTTTTGAGACCGAAGTCCTCTTGAGAAGAACTGAAGTTTTCTGTGTAAAGGATAAAATTATTACTACTACTATAATTTTTTTAAAAGCTAACTTGGTATGGAATGAAACAATATTCAACTAAGAATGCATAGTTTCAATACTATGCTTGCAAGGTAAATTGAGAAATTTCTGAAGTCATGTGGTTTGGAAGAATTCCATAATTCGTTTCTAGTACTACAAAAAAGAAGCAATAACTCGGTATGTTGAAGGTCAATGATATTTTATGATGAAGTCGTCTCACTTTCATAAGGAAATCTCTATTGAAGATGATGGATGTTGAAGGTGTAAGCATAACTTGACTTATAGTGCTATAGGTAGAGTACAAGCCTTACAAAGGCTATCATTAATCTTGATATACTTGCTTCAACGAATATTGGATGGAACATCCTAGATTGATTGATGACATGATGGATCTCATCACATATGCATAAGAATGAAAATTCTATGGTTTTTGACATTTGGATATGGAAATAAAAGTTGTATATGACAAATTTTGCTGCAAAAGACTTGAAGTTTTAGATGTGAAACCCCTAGGTTTTGAGAATAAAACCCTAGAGTTGGACCTAGATGGATGTTTCTGATGAAAGAAGAAACTCTAGCTGATGCAAGGAAGGAAGTAAAGTAATTGATGATGAAGACAAGGATGAGGAGTTTTGCAGATGGAAGATTTATGCAATATGGCCATGATTAAGAGGGAGTTGATAATTCCTTTTAATAAATCAAAAGATAAGTGCCTTATATCTCTTTTCCTTGATTATTATTATTGTTGTTTTACTATTAGTTATCCTATTGTCTTTGTTCTTCTTCCATGGGCCTCCTAGTGAGGATTGCAAGTACATCATGAAGAATTCCTAGGCTCTGGTAGCAGGTGTAAGTATTGGAAGAATGAAACAAATATTTTTTTGCAAGAGGATTCTCCTAGGAAGAGAGAAAGATTTAGGAGGAGAAATTTGCTCCAGTTGTTAGTACTCACATGTCAAAGGGAGCAACCAAGATTGCGAGGGTGACCGGAAAGCAGATGTGGTACAATGTGTTGAAGTGTTAACATGGTACTACTAATTGAGATATGTGTCCTATGATGAAGTACAATTGCTAGGATTTATAAATTCATCTTGGGGTTTACTATGATGAGAAGGAAGTTGTTTACACTAGTATATTTTAGTTTTCTTAGCAAGTTGAGAAGCAAGGTAGCTTCAAGATTGTTTTATTAGGTACCACTTCATATGGGATGTGGTACAAAAGGAGCAGTGAGGCTCCTATGTATTTCTATAGTCAAGTTGACCTCTGTCCTTGAATGAAGTTGGTGTACTTCTGGGACAAGCTTGGAGTATTTGAGAATGTTTCCCTTGGTTAAAGGGAGTGTTGATGTTGTAGTAGTGATGTGCAAAGATTTCTCCCTTGGTCATGGGGTTTGACCTTAAATCCATGGAGTTTGGTTGAGGAGATTGGCCCTATAAGCATCAAGGCTTAGATTACTCCCCATGTCAGTGGGGTTCTGACCATATTGCCATGAGCTTTGGCTATTGGGTTGAGTTGTGCCTTATAACATCGGGTAGGTATTTACCATTCAATGACATGTGATGACATGTGGGAATGGTAAATGGGACCTGGGTTTCACCATGGTTCAAGTGGGGTTCTTAACATGTCTTCAAGTGATGACTTGTTAAGTTGGTGACCCTAGGACTAGTGTGTGACTAGTTCCTCCTTTGATGTTGATGTGGGGATGATTTCCTCATGGTTTTGGTGTTGAATATGAGGTGGATGGATTCATCAACACTATTGAGCTCATTCAACCTTTTATTTGAATAAATAATTTTTTAACAAGAGAACATCCAAGGAAGTCATTATGAATACCTCCCTAGCTAAGAGGGAGTGTTAGATTTTTGTAGCTATGGTTGATCTTCATAATTGGTCATAGCCCTCTAAAATAAAAAGAAATAACAAATATGGATCATATTTCAAGTTGGAATTTAAAAGAAGTAAAATTTGAATTATGCATCCAAAATGTAAAGAAAGCTCCAATCCGTTCATGTCAACTCAACCTAATAGTCACAACACTTAGGCACATTCAACCACTAGAAATAGGCCATTCATCCTCCTCATTTGGGTAGGAATTTCAGATCACATCTAAGACAAAATTCAAATCATTTGAGGCACTATTTTGATCTAGGCAAGGATGAAGTTGAGGCTAATCAAGTTTGAGGCAAAAAAGATGAAATCTAAGGCAGACTGAATTCTGCTAAGGCATAATGAATTCTTTGAGGCATATCAAAAATTTCTTAGGTTATTCATTGGTAGTTTGAACTGGGTTTGGTTACTGGTCAGTTTGACTTAATTTTTCTAGAAAATTGAGATTGTATTCCTGATTGAAATGGACATATTATCTAAGAAAAGGTTGTTGAGTTTTTCCCTTGGTTTTGGGTTTTCCCAGGATAAATTTTGTATCCCTTTTGTTTGGCTATCTCTTTATGTTTATATTATTGTTATTGTTTTAATATTGAAGATTTCCTATGTATAATTTCTTAATGATGAAGTGACACGATATAAATAATGAATTTATCATTGGAAGTAATTATGAGTTTAGGAAATCCTGAAAAAATCAACATTTATCAAAACAAATCTTATGTGGGAAGAACTATTTCCTCATTTCCTTATTTCATTTAATGCTCTCTCATACTGCAAAGGTAATTTGTAAGATAAAATTCCTTAGTAAAAACAAGTCTTACTCTGTTAGATAAATTAGATGCAAATTTTTTAGACCCACATGACCAAAACCTTCACAACAATTTTATAATATATAATAAGAAACATATGCGTTCTTCCAATTCCAATGATATCTCTATTTATACACTCTAAGGAGTTCATTGGATCAACTCTTAGTTATACACATCTTCCTTTTTCCAATCTAGAACATGTCACGAGCCATATATAAGAGATTAAAATAAGAAGTTACAATGAGAGATAGTGGCATAATTGTAACACTCGAATCAAGGACTTGGTCTACTCTACTAAATTTGATCTCTTTCACTCTGCATGAAGGGATGTCCCTATATTGTGGTGTCTTAGAATACCTGTGATAGCAATAAAATCTCTTCCTATATTGTCAACAATTTGTTTCTTACCTACATTATTTTCTCAACCAATCTTGTTGCACCTCTCACTAAATTCTCTTGAAATATACATTTGAGACTTTAATATGCACATTGGACCTTTCCTTGATTTAATACAAATATGTTGCACATTGTAGGAGAAAGTGTTGTTCAATTTCTACCTCCCAATTGCCAAGTTTTGAGCATTGGCTTTTCTCAAATGAAACTTTGGGTTATTCCCATCCTTCCATTTCACATCTCGATTCTCATAAATTTGTTCTCAATCACACTATCACTTATTTTTCATGCCATGGGATACTAAGGTTTAAGTAGTTTTGCACTTTGGTCTCTTCATCTCTATTTAAGTTTCATATATAGCAACACTACTTTTTGTTGGCATGTTTTTGCCTTTTCCCTTCTTGGTGCATTCTTGTACACTATTTCCAATGCATTTTGCTAAACACCTTTTTCTTTTAAAATTCACTATTTAAACCAATTTTATCTTATTAATTTATATTTAATTCCCCATTTTTTAAACTCATTTTAACCAATATCATTAATTGTGTCTAGAGACACTTTCTACACTCCATTATGAAGGAGGTGTGTAATTCTTTCCATGCTTGACATGTGGTATTTTTATAAAGCATTTAAAAAAAATATTTAAATGTCAAATAGACACACATGACAACTAAAAGTGACAATTTTCTTATGATTACAATATTTTAATGATATGTTACTCAAAATGAAAGAAATGTGTAATCTTTTCTTGCTCAATATATAATTGACAAATGCTATCTTTCTCTCACTAAATTGATCTTTATGTAACTTTGTTGTAACTCCATACAAATGTTTTGCTTCCTAAAATTTCCAGGTTACCTATTAAAAAAAATAATTCCCCTTAACGTAAATTAATTTAAAACAAAAATAAATGTGCATTAATTTTAATAAAGTCTTACCACTATTCATTAATATTATTTTTGTAACCATAAAATTAAAGTTTTAACAAAAGAATATTCAATGCACATTATACTATAAATGATGACAAACAAACAAACTCATTTCCATTATACTGTTGATTGATTCTTATCGTGTGATGATTATAGAGTATACTTTTGTTGGAAAGTTTTTTTTATTAAAATCTTTACTTTGAAAGGACATAAATTATACAAACATCAGACTTTTCTGCAGTCAAATGAAATTAAAGGATTGTTTCTTTAATTTTATTTAACTTCTTTGTAATTTTTTTTTATTATGTAGTTACTTTTGATTGATTTTACACATCAATGGGGTCCTATGTAACGTGTTAAAATAGACCAATGATTTTATTAGTGAATGTTCATATATGGTATGTCTTAATAATAAAGATTTATTGATAAATTAATTTTATATAGTATGAATAAAAACAATGTTTTTGGTGTTTTTTTTGAATGGGATGTTTGGACAGGTGGGATACATTTTCATCCTCCCATTATGCATGTTCATGATGTGGCCATACACCCTCCTCAATGTCATCATTATTGTTTAATTATTCTTGCTTGTCGGATCATGTAAGTTAGCATGGATATGATGCATGATTTCTCTAGGGAGAGTACATGTTTTATGACTAAGACTCGATGTAGATTTGTCATTTTTAATTATATGCAAGTTTAGATCTTTAAGAATGTTGAGGGTCTAGTCTTTGCCAAACCTCCCATGCATTTCTTTCATTATTCATAGAGGCAGTCAATCTCTGCACAAGGAAGCTATAAAATCTGTGTACCAAGATTTCAAGGGAGGTGCATTATCAACCTTCATGGGCTTGAGAACCTTCTTGATACTTAATCCTATGGAAGTGATTTATTTTCTTCATTTGTTAACTTTCATTATTCTCTGATGTTTCTTTAGTACTAGCCCTCTTCTTCAATGCATCCCCCAAGCCTTGTCAATTTTGTTTCCCCACTTCTTGGCTATATTTGCATTGCAAAGTCTCACCTAAAATTTGTCCCTTTTAGTTTGGTTAGTTTATTCACTTTTCCCTGGTATATTTTCCTTGATTGATATCCTCTTTCGCAACATTCTTGTCTTCGATCCCTCCTTGTTCATAGACCTAGCCCTCCCTTATTTATTCATCCTAAGTCTGCTCTTTTCTTTATTACTTCTTCTTGTGGAGCTCTTCACTTTATGGGCATTCCATCTCTTCTCTAGTGCAAACTCCCTATGCCTTGTCAATGAGCCAAGAGTTAGTAGGGAGTTTCTTTCTTTAGGGACTAGGGGCCTTTAGAGCCCAACAACAAGAATCAAGCTTTGTGCATAGGTATTGAGCCCTCCTAGCTATTTCTTTATTCATAGAGAGAATGGAAGTGATGAACAACCTATTCTTTGATTTGTGGAAAGTTTGAAATTAGTTTACCATCCACAAATTCAATTTATATTATTTTTCTAGGTTCTCCTTGTGGCTTGATGATGATTTTTTTTTTTTTACTTTTATCTCTTGCTTGAAGCTGCAGCTATGGGATTTGAGTTTCCATTCTCCCTCTTCTTCTGCAAGAGACTTGCGATATTTCCAAAAGGTTGCTTTTTCCTCCACAAAGATCTCCTAGGAGATGGGGAACTACTCCATTTGTTGTTGTATTGCCTCTAATTGATTTTTATGAATAGGAACTTAATTTTTTAGATTCAAAGCCTTTTTCTTGGTCCATTGTTTTAAAACCACTTTTAAATCTTTAGTTTTCAATTTCCAAATAAAAATTAGAGAACTTGTTATCCATTTCTCCCAAGCTTGTTGAACAACTTCCTAAAATCCAAGTTTATGAGGCCATCACAAATCAGATTTGAAAGGTAAAGGGCCATAGTGTAGTACAACTTGAATTTCTAAAGAAATAGGTTGATGATCAAAACCGTTTTAATACAATATTTTAGAGGAAACTAACATATTTTTGTTTAAGAAAGAATTAGCTACAAGAAAGTGATTCAGTCTTGTGACTATGTAACCTGGGCCTATCCTTTGATTACTCCACACATATTTGTTTGCCTGAGGGTTGATATCGATTGAACCCAATTTACTGATGAGGTCTTCCATCTGCTCTTGAAAAGGGTTTCTAATCGGGGATTCTCCTTTCTTTTCCCACGAATGGAGAGTAGTGTTAAAATCACCTTCCAAAATACAATCTTGGCTCCAATTTGAGTCCTTTAGAATTTACATGGAAGACTAACATTTAATTTTTCTTGATAATGGTTTGGCATATAAATATTGAAGAAATAACGTATATTTTGAGAATGTAAATTCCAAAGTTTAACTACAAGCCATTGAATAGTGGATTGACAAGAGAGAAGGTCAAAGTGAAGAGAAGGCCACACAATTCACAAACCTCATGAGGTTCCACGAGAATTTACTATTTGAAGTTCATGTCCTTTTTATAAATTTAAACATTTTAGGAGAACATTTTATTCCCCCAATTAGTCTCCTAGAGAAGAAGGACCAATTTTTTTCCTTTTTAACTAGGCTATTAAATTTAGCCATTCCTTTTTCTCATCTTGATCCTCTACAATTCCACTAGAGGACTTTCATCATTTACTTGTAGATTTATAGCCTCATTCTATATGGGTAAAAATACTTCCTCTTCCATCTCGCTTGAGAATCTTCGGGAAAGTCACTTCTAATGACATTTGGGAACCCAACTCTTTATCTTTCTCTGCATGTGTGCTTCGCACGTCTCGATTTGTTCGTCATCCCACCTTCCTGTATGGTTTCTCTGTACTTTCCCTTTCATCTTCTAATTTTTCCTCTATCGATCAAAATAAAGAATATTCTTGCAGGATTCTTCTATTTTTAGGGGACTGAAAGGCTTCATCCTCCTCCATTTTAGATTCTTCCTTTGCATCAATATGTTCCCGAATAGGGATATCCTTTAACTGAGGCATCTCAACATTTGGTCCCTAAAATCTCCCACACTAATAGTCTATAATATCTTGATGGGTTGAATATGGAATTTCCCCATCTTCATTGACCAGGTTCAAGGCTTCAAATTCATTCCCTTCCAGGCCCTTGAGCTCAATTTAGGAAGATCCTTCGCATGTAGTGGCTAATTTCTTTAGAGAAGATAGGGCCTTATATCCCAATCCATTGCCTTCCTAAGGTTTTGCAACTACACTTTAATTTGGAGCTCCCTTTATTCATTTTAGTTGTTTCCATTGATCACCCTCTTCATTATTTTTATGGGTCTCTTCCATCTTTGGACATCTATGAGAAAAATTCCCATATTCATGGCAGATCTTACATTTGAATGGTAACTGGTCATAATCTACCTCTTGATAATGAATCCAATTATCTAGTTACAAATTGATTACTATTTGTAGCCCCTTATCTAGAGAACATGATCACATTCCTTCTCGTGGCTCAATCCAATCAATATATCGACCCAAAGATGAAAATTTCCTCATTCTAACATTGAAGAGGAATGACAGCTTAACCAAAACTGGTGCAGTTGACGGGACATCATTTTCTTGGTTAAAATCTCGACTAGAATGATCCAAATACAAAACTTGTGCTCCCATGAAGTAAGGCCCACCATGGAAGATCAAATCATGATCCTCTTCTTTTCCAAAGAGGAAGGTGAAAAAAACCCTTCCACAGAAGGATACCAAGAGTTGTCCCTCTATCTTGGGCCTCCAATTTTTTTCCACCCATTGATTCATAGAGCATGATGATAGCCACAATCCTATAAAACACCTAATAAGACCCATCTTAGCTATCCTAAGGGCCATTGGTTGTGACTCATTTACATGGCAATAATTTTCATGACATGATCCAACTTTTTGATAAATCGGGTTGACTTTGAACTTTGAAATCTTGTTCCATTGGCGACCAAGGCATTGAAGTCAGAAATATCAAGAGCAAGAGGCACATGAAGATGAATTTTCCTCCTAGACCCAGAAGCCATCAACAACAATCAAAGGTTGACATTTCCAGGGCTTTGGGAAAATCACGATTTTAAGTTTATGAGTTTACATAATACAAATTCCAAATTTTCATGGTGCTCAATCCAATTTTACATTAAAAAATGTGATTTCCCAAGGCCACTATAGTTAATACATGAACATATTTGACAATTATTGGCATTTGAAGCTCCTTCTTGGCTAAGCCTTTCTATATTGCAATAAGGCCAAGGAGGAAATATTGCTTATGTTGGATGAGTTACAATTAACAATGAGGAACTTAGAAATGCCTTTATGGTGCATTGAAGACCATATGGGTCTTCCCTCAGATCACAGATGCTCTCCTGATAGTAACAAGTGTCGAGCTATAAAAAGGGTCTCTTTCACCTCTAATTACCTCACATTAGTTTTTTAATCCAGGAACGTTTTTGTTATTTCAAAGAGTGTCTCAGTCTGAGGCTATCATTTGCCAGAGTAATGCTAGTAGTACAATGCTAAAAAATACAAGAGTAAATGGATGCTAGCTTACAACAAACTACTTTGAAAGACCAAACCACACATTTAGAAAACTAAGCAATTTATCGGTCAAGGGTTCAGTGGCAGTAACTTGTCCCTTTGTAAACTGATGGGGTCAAAGGAAATTAGAGAACAGATCGTGGATCTGGGGACCAGACAGTAAATGTCAACGCCCACTACAGTCTTAGATTGTTCTTCACACCCAAAATAACAATAATGCAAATGACAAGAAATGGAACGACAGATAAGAAATAGAACAACAAATAAGAAATAGAACAACAAACCTGAAATGGAACAACAAACAGGAAACTGTAACAGCAATTGAGTCTAATAAACAACAACACCTTAGTCTACAAGATCAAATGCAATAATCGTGTCCTACAGGAATCAAATGGCAATCCTTCACTTTTAAGGACGAATTGAACAACACGCAAAAATGGAACAACACTGAGTAATGATGGATTATAGAACAACGCTTGAAAACCATACATATATGCACACGACACACCTTAATAGTAACCCGATCTTGGTAAACCAGTTATCAATCTCAGTTATAAAGATTACGACTGTATTTCAGAATGGAACAACAATGTCTATAGATTCAACAATCGCAAAGAACATAATTCCTAAGATGAGTTCAGTGATACCAATGAAATAAATGTACAACACAGATACTCTGTAATTGAACAGCAACAATATTCTGTAAAGACCGGCAATATCATATCAACACTTAAAGGGACAGTAATACGTTGCAAAGTTAATACAATGGTTTTGTCTTCAGAAACTTCAGTAAATCGAACATAACAGAGTGTGTGATGTAAACTAACAAAACATATCAGATTACCGAATAATGCTGATAAGCAAACCACGCAAAAACCAAAAGTAATAGTACAGGAGAAAGTGTCCTCCAGGGCCGGGCCCTTAGCCTCCAGGGGTACACCGCTTGAAGTTATTCCAGACTCAGAGATGAAATAGCAACCGAGTTTGTATTAATGCATAAGACAGAATTACAGTAGATCAGTTCTCAACGAGACTCGATGATCAAAGTTTCAATCTTTAGGAGAAATTACATAAAACATCATAACAGACTCAACCGACCCCTTGGGCTAACAGTGCTGCCCCTTTTATAATGGTGAAGGCGGAGATGTCTAGGTGTAAAAATAGTTAAAGCAGCGATCCCTCAGGATCAAAGGATCCTGAGGGATTCGCCGAACCGTTAGTCCTTAGTTATCCCTTTTCTTTCTTGCGCCGAGCCGATATCTCCACTTCCTTTCCAGGGCTGATACGCTTTGATTTGGTTTGCCTTGTTTGCATACGGTTCCCCGTCAAAGGGACAACAGTTAACTGGCCCTTGTCCTTTCCTTTGGAACGACAGTTTTTCGTTTTTCCTTCTTCCTGCATAAGAAAATGACAATTGTCAGCGTTTTTGATCTGCATATTAATCTCACAGGTTTTATTGCAATTCTTTATCATTTACCTAGTTCATGGTGCAAAAGGTTTGTAAGTTCTAATGAAAAGATGCTGAAATAATTACCAAAACATACCTTCTTTAGTACTCCACAACAAGGAGCCAATAGCAGTGGATGATTAATACTCTTCAAAATCCAAATGACATTTTCTAATCATTTTGGTACTTTAAATTCCTTTTGTCAGTTTTGATTTCCAAGTTATTTGATAGATCACGTTATCTAACTCTACATCATAGTCTTTTTGATTTTCTAACGAAAATTAAAAAACAATCTGTTTGGTTGTTGGAAAAATTATGGTTAGTGAGTGATCTAGTTTCCTAAGTGGTAAATAAGGGCAAACCATAAACTGCTATGTTGTGTCTCTTTAAATCTTAAATATATTTTAATTTACAAAAAAAGTTATATTGTGTTTTCATATTTAAAATTATGTTTGATTGTTTAAGAATTATTTGTCTTTAAATGCAAGGAAATAGGTTAACAACTTAAGACCAAAAATATTTGATATGAATGAATGTCTACCTCTTTATGAATCAACAATGGGTTATTTAAGGTGTTGTGATTTTTCTTGAATAATAATGATATGATGAAGGGAAGGCTGAGATATCCTTCATGGCTAATGCCTTAGTTTGTAGTTAACTTACAAAAAAAATGTCACAAATAATATTTGAACCCAAGTAAAGTAAATATCAATTTTTTCTTATACCCATCCAAGTTAAACTCAATTAACAATCTACATAATTAATGGATCATATTAAAAGGGCGGAAAAATGTTTTTTAAGCCATAATCCATGAAAGAAAGTGTGACAATATTTGCAAGGCCAAAATTTGAAACAAATATGAAACTTGCTAGTTATCGTGCACTATATATATGCAAGATACGCTCTATACTTCCACTAGTTTTTTTTAGGTAGTAGTACCAATGATTACTTTCGTAGATGGAGTATAGACAATTCACAAGCTTGGAAAGGTTCTACAAATTCAGAAATAAAATGACTAAATCTACTTGTAGGAAAGTAAACACACCCTCAGGAAAGTAAACATGTTTTTAGGAAATTAAATACACTTGCAAGAAAGTAAACACACTTGCAGGAAAGTAAACAAGCTTGCAAGGGATTAAATATCACACTTGTAGGAAAGTAAACAAGATATCACACTTCTACCTAGTGGGATTAGGAAGCTTAATGCTGTAACCTCCAACATAAGTAGAACAAAACTCACATGCATGAAATAAATCACATAGGTAGAAATAAATGAAAATATTAATCCTTGCCAAGATGATACCTGGTTTTACTGAGACAAGTAAATGTAATCATTGCGTTGAGAACATTTATTCAACAACGTAGATGAATGCAAACCAATCTGAAATATGAGCATGTCAAATTAGAAATAAACATGAATAATCAATTGTGTCAATAAATTGATAAATAAATAAATGCAACCATGCAAGAATAATTAATTGCAAAAATTACAAAACCAAAAATTAATTATAGAAGTACATTCTACATCAATGAATAACTAAAGAGTTAAAGTACACAACAAAAAAAGATAACTACCTAAATTACACAACGCTATGTTCTATATGAGTGGGCCTTGCCTAGAGGAGAGTAATGATATTTATCAACATTTGTTGCATTGAAACATAAATTAATTAAATTAACTAAGCCAATAAAAAGAAATTAATATTCCATAAATATGAAAAAAGAAATAAATTGGATTAATTAATCAAATTATACACTATGGAAATTATAAACTATCAATTCAGAATAGAAACTCAATAATTAGATTATTTTATTATGATTCATACATTGCTCTAAGAGTTGTCACTATGGAATGAAAGAGGACCTCTTTTTATACGTAAGTTTGTTTAAAAATAAAATAACAACCAATAAATGAGATCCAAAAGTTTCTCATGTGGTTTTCTAACAATTTACAAATAATAAATATGTCTCCACAAGTTTATCATGTGAATTGCTAAGAATTAGCAAAAAATAAACAACTCATACATAATTCCAAAGTACTTATTAACAACTCAATTAACTATGTCGAATAATTCCAAAATTGAAATAATGGAACAACCATTGTGTAACACCATCATCTTGAGTTTCCAATCAGCTCAAGGTTCTAGTGGCTCATGATTTTTATTGGCTTGTATGCACCTGATCTAGGTTCAGAGTTGATTTAGCCAAACAAATCTCGGTACTACTGGCCCTTTCAACAACACTCCGCGGACTGCGGACTGAGGTCTCACCCGAAGTAGTATGGGAGGGTGCTAGAACTAGGTTTCCGCACCTTGTGGATGTCTGATGAGATTTTTGGAGATTCGTGGTTTAACCCTGCGTGCCCGTCGCTACGCGCACTTGCTATGCCTTCGCTACCTGTGATGCTGCTTTCGCGTAGCCCTACCCAGGGCACAACCCGTATAATACCCAAGTTCTTGGCTGTTAATTTGTTATTACCTGATTACTTATCTTGTGTGTATAAGATTAATGATTTTTACAGCATATTCAACAACCATATCAGAGCGCGCGATAAATAAAGCAGTATAATCGTAAAGAAGGAAATGTACAAAAAATACACAGAAATAGGAATCAACTTCTCTTTATTAATCTTCAATCTCGATTACAGACTCGAAACTGCCCTGCGCACTCAGCTGTAGGGGTCCGCTCACTCAGTTGCGGAGTCTACTAGGCCTCTCCGCACTTAGCTGCAGAGCCTCTTCCTACTACTACGATCCTGTACACTTAGACTCTTCTTCTATGCTTGAATCATTCCTATTCTTCTCTCTAATTCACTATCTTTACATTTAGAGCCTCGTTCTATTTATACACTCCCATGGTCTATAGACCATGGGTAGGATGACATGACTTTACATTACATTACAATATTTTAGGGCGGAAAGCCCTATGACTCATCCTATACTTCACGCTCCGCGCCCGCAATTTGCGGAGTCTTACTAAACCTTTGACCAAAACATGGGCTTTGAGCCCCAAAACATGTTGCCGGAGGATTCCATGCCCAATAAGTCCCCAACACAATCATCGTCACTCGTCCCGAGTCACTCTGCTAGTATGGGGATCTTCGCACGAAGTCCGTCTAGTAGGTCCTGCGCTACTCGGAGGTTCGCAGCGCAATGTTTTGTTGTTTGTTGTATCTGCTGCATGCATTTCTTCGAAGCTTCCTTATCAGGGTCACATACCTACCTAAGCGGGTACATTCCTTGCATATGTGCGAACTTTCCTTCAATATTCGCCGTGATTGTGAAAGCTTCGTCAATCCATGGTTGGATGTGCATTGTACTTCTTCCTTTTGTCGCGTGGCGTCCACCTGCTCCTTCAGTGCCCTTGATTGCTGCATTTTCACAAGCTATTGAGTGAGGATGACTGTCTGCATAATCCCTTGGACACTGTCATACTACTCCTATAGCTCACGCACCTTTGTTTCTAGGCACTCTATGTTGGGATCCTCCTGCAATGATGTAAGAGTGGAAAGCGCTTGATCCAACATACCGGTACAGTCTTGTACCGCCCGTCCTATTTCTTCCAGCCCCATTTGGATAGCGTAGTTTTGTTGCTCTCTAACTTTTGGGGGTGTGGACGGCTGCGCCTTCAACCACAGCTCGACGATCTATATATTCAGCTCCAACTGAACCTTCGTCGTTTCGGCCTTGGCCTTGTGGACTCCGGTTGCTAATCGATGGATCCGCTCCATTACTGGTAGATCTGCCAGGACGGTCAACTCCAGGATGTTTCTACAAGCATTGTCTACCGCCTGTTCCAGTCCTTGAGTCTGCGCAACCAGTGCATCATGCTGTAGGCTAAGCTATTCCATATTGATCTTTTGCTCACTCAATACTTGGATCGCGCGGCTTTCTCGGGCATGTAGCTCTGTTGTTATGCCATCCTGCAACTGGTACAATGTGTCTCATGGAAGGGCAGCCAAGTTTAGGACAAGTCCCTTGATCCTGCCCACCACAGCTCTGTCCTCCTCGCTTTCCACTATTAGCGCTCCTTTCGACAGCACTACGGTGTTGGCCATTTTTGTGTGCATCAGTTGCTCCATTACTGATGTACCTCCAGTGCCGTAAGTGGCTATTGTTCCTTCCTGTGGGGGCCGCACCTGAAGTTCCTGCAACTGCCCCCTTAGGGCCCCCAACACATTCTGTTTCTCCATCATAGCATCCTGGAGCGCTTCCCTCGTGACCTCGCAAACTGTGTCGCCAATGTCGTAGAGATCACCCTCTATTAATGTAATTGGTTCAATGTCTAGTTTGGAAGCCTTGGTCTTCTTTCGTGGGCCTGATCTTTCTGTACTGCGCGACCGTTTCAGCTATGTAGATGTTGTGCTCGGGTTCGCGCCTTCAACTATGTCCCCTGCTCCTTGTCCTGTGGTCAAGTTCGGGCCCCTGTTGCCTGTGTTGTTGTTGCTTGTTCAGTGGCCTTTGCCTGTTCTGCGACTGCCTTCGCTACCTCGTGGGCAACCCTTACCTTCGTGGCCAACTGTTCATTGCATTTTTGTTGGGCCAGCTGGGTGATGCACAACTTAGTTACATCCTTCTGCTTTTGTGCTGCTGATCTGTCCTGCTCCGCCAGAACTGGGGCGCACCACTCGGGAGGCCATGATTCAAGCACGGAGAAGATGGCGTCATCAATTGTGATGAAAGGAAGCTTGGTCTAGGTCTGCGTTGGATCCTTATGCGCCTTGATATACACATTGTGCATATCCGCCTTGAAGTCTGCAAAGCTCTGCAGACTGTTGTACACTATGGGGGATAGGCACGACCTCTTATTAATCCATATCTAGACGCTCGCCTCCATGAGCACCCAGAAGATTTTAATCTCGCAGATCCGTGTGGTGTCCTTTGTAGCCTAGAGGAACTCATATTTTGCAGCCTCTAGCAAGTCTTGTTCAATATGAGGGAACTGATTGTCCTCTGGAAGTTCCCCTGTCACCAATAAGATAGACAAGAGCAACCACGCGTAGTGGAAGGTCTTGCCCTGTTCTTGAGATTCCTTACAGTTCGTCAGGAATTCTTCGCAGAGGAACTCGGCCCAGTTGAATTGGACGCCCTCCGCGCATTGTTTTGCCAGCGCAACTACCGGCGCTGGTACCTTGTCCCCGCGGCATTTTCTCATCACCTTCTTGGCCAGGAGTTGGGTGGCTATGCACACCCCTTTATCTTTAATGCTACTGATTGCGTAGCCCCTCTTCTTCTTTTCAAATTTGTACTTCTTCTTCATGGCCTCTGCGAGCACCAAATCTTTGCTTTTTCCAACTATCTCCGCGGGGTCCTTTCCCTTACAGGGAAGCCGGGAAATCCTGTGGATAAGCTTCGTCGTGATGGGAATAGGCTCCTCTAGCCATAGGTACCCATCGTGCACTAGGAAAAGCAGCTGCCTGATGACAAAGATTGTGATAAGTGCACGGTGAAAGTGCGAAATCCATAGTAGGTGGAGTAGTCCGACCTTCTCCACACCGTGCAGCCATTTCTGTGGCTCTAGCGTTGTAACTAACCCCTTCTTACTCTGTTTCATGAGGTTCTCAGTCTCTAAATGTGGGAACTTCTCACTGTTTGCGAGGTCCCAGTCTTCAAATTTCATTGTGGGCACACGGCCCAGGGCCGAGCCCTCAAACAGAATTCCATCTGGGAGGAGCGGGGTTTGGAGTGTGCTCTTAGTAGCATCCAAATCCTTGGGTACCTTAGCTTTCCCTTTCCGTGGAGGAACATACTCGGGCAATTTTGCGGCAGTGCGCACCAGCTGGGTGACTTTTGCCATTTCTTCATCTGCCTCTATCTCATCTACCAGAGCCTATAGGTCCTCTTCCTCATCGTTTGTCTCAATGGCGACAACCTTGCCCTTTTCTTCCATGGAAAATTTACCAAACCACGGATTTCGCAGGGACATGCGAACTGGTCCCGCTGCTTGTTTATCCTTCTTGGGCCTCGACGTTTGTGGTGATTTCGGAATTTTCGGTGCATCCTGTACCATAGGGTTCTGCGCGGATTCTTCGGCGGTACTCTTTGCAAAACCCACACCTCTCCTGGTAGTTGCATCTTGTTCGAGCTATCTGTAGCTGTTTGCGAATTTGGGGGCTCGAATATAGCTTGGCGCTTAACACTTTGTGCTCTTCGTAGTAGCTCAAATCTCAAATGAACAAGTGTCGTCTCGTGGCTAGCCCTTGGAGTTTTATAGTACCTTTTGAATTTGAATTCGACCGTTCCCCCCACTTCTGAGTCATTAATGCATTATTGGCGGTAGATCGTCCCAAATCTAGATCTTAATTCGTGTCTTAATTGCCCGCCGCCTGCTCCCTTTTGCCTTAAATTGGACATCTCGTCATGAATAGTGACACCAATGGTCACTTCCTAGCCTACCTGCATGGTAGCGCAACCCCTATGCGTGGGTGCAACCCTTATGACATGCTGATCTTGCATGCAACCCCCTTATCGTGCAGCTCCCACACAAACTCTTTTATAGTCCCGCGCTCTCTTTCAACTACCTGGAGCACTGAGACTATGCTCCCTACGGCTAGTCAGGTGGTCGCACCACCTGTGCGAGACTTCAATTCACCTTCTAGTCTAGTCTGTGGGCACTCCTCAATTACCCTCGCGATAGTCAGCGCCGCGCGTTCTACCTTATGCAGTGCGCTCCCCTGGTTACTATGGTTGGTAAGGTGCGGTCGCAACCATGGTAGTAGAGTCATAAATTCTCGGCGACAATCTTCTAATGCAGTGGTATGGCTGTCTATATCTTTCCTTGTCATCCTTAGTTTATCGACGAGACATGCTTGCGCGATCTCGTTTTCCAGTTTTTTGATCTCAGTGTCCATCAACATGCTTTTCTTCCTCAATCGTACCTGATCTTCTTCGAGTTCGCGAAGTCTAAGGTTCCCTCGCCGAATGGCTTCCTGAATCCTTATATGTTCGTCCTCGCGTAGCTGTGTGATTCCTTCATCCTGGTCTTCGCGTACTGTCCCAACTGTGGGAGCTATTATGTGTGGATTCCTTTCTTCCAAAATTACGGTTTCGACTCTGTTTCGCATCTTTGGAATCATCTTCGCGCTCAGGTTTTTGCACATGGTCCTATAGGCCCATCGAATCACTGGCACGTGTAGGTCCCAATCAGTTCGTCTCGCCCAGTGAACCTTGTTCAGGACTCCGCACACCCTATTGAATGCTTCCACGTGGAAAATTTGTAGTGTGCATTGCCTTTCCTACTACTACGATTTGCTCCGACTTTCTATTCTGGGGTTGGGTTATGCTTGTTCGGGCTATACAAAATATGTCTGTACCCATCGAGAAAGGTGGGCGCGCAAGTTGTTTTGCCCCTGCATAGTGTCCTCTTGCGGCACCCTTGTTAAAATTGACAACTAGGGCCAAACTTCATGTGGGTCATCTTATTCATGGATGATAATATTTTTATTAGATTCCTCTCATCGAGAGGTGTAGGATTGCTCTAAAGATCATTGGATTCCAATAAGTATTTATGAAGTTATGAATTTATTTATGTTATGGACAAATTGTTAAGTCGACCAACAACTTATGTAGGCTCAAAAGCCCAACAGTCATGTCTATTCAACCTCTACGTTTTAGTATAAATAGAAGAGGATTTCAAGTCATTTCTACACACATTTGGATCTCTTCCTCTCTACTTGTCTTTGGGTTTTAGTAGGAGGAGAGATCCTAAGGTGAAGCCGATGATGCCGGTGAAGCCGATAATGCCGGTGATGCCGCTGATGTCGGTGATGCCAGTGATGCCTGTGAAGCCAGTGATGCCGGTGAAGCCGATGATGCTGGTGAAGCTAATGATGCCAGTGAAGCTAATGATGTCGGTGAAGCAGATGATGCCAGTGATGCTGGTGATGCTGGTGATGCCGATGATGCCAATGATGCCGGTGAAGCCGATGATGCCGGTGAATGCTGATGATGCCAGTGATACCGGTGATGTCGATGATGCTGGTGATGCTGGTGAAGTCGATGATGCGGGTGAAGCCGATGATGCCAATGACGATGATGTCGGCTGATGCCGATGATACTGATGTCGCTGATGATGATGCCATTGATCTAGGGTTTGCTGCTGCTGATTTAAAGCAGATTTATGTACTATTTCTCTCTGCTGAATTATTGAAGATAAAATAAGATTTGATCAAAGGGTTTCCCCATATTGGGGTTTGTCCTTGGCTAGCTACTACATCTTGTGTCTCTGGTCTTGGCTTGTTTTCTGTTGATCGTTTAATGTTCTATCTGCACTTTACTTATGTACATGTGATTGTCAATCTGTGGATAATAATAAGAAAGATAAGTAAACTGCTCTAAGCATAGAACATACCAAAACTTAACATGGTATCAGAGCTGAGGTGAAGACAATGCCCAAGCAAGAGTGAAAGAGCAATCACTGAAAACAGTTGGGACAAGACAAAAGGATCAATGGGTTCAAATTCACCGAGGGTGAAGTGGAAGTAGAGAATATTATCAGAATGGTGCAACAGAAGTTTATGATGGCCTACTTAAAGATCACTTCATTGGGAAGTTCAGATCTAAGGGTATAGGGAATGTTACCCCTCAATTGAATGAAGGTAACTCGATTCATTTACAAAATCTCTTTTATGTACCTGATCGCAAGAAGAACCTGGTTTCCATTTCAACAATGGAAGTAAAAGCTTACAGGGTGACACTCCTCGATGAAAAGGTACATGTTTGAAAATAGATTTTTCAAAGATGTTTTTGAGTTCAGGGTTGTATCAAGTTGCAGGAAGTCCACTGGGGACCATGTCCATTAACAAAGCACTGGAGGTCTATGAGTCAGATGGTGACTGGGATGCCTGAATTCAAAAAGATCATGAAGGTACATGTCTGAGATGTACCGAAGGAAATTATTACAAGGGGACCATTCCCCTCATGTAGCAGGTCCACAGGTTTGGAACAACCCGTGGAGTTTGAGATTCATGAACGGGAATCTCATGTATACAAGTGGAAGAAAGCCCTCTATGGCTTGAAGAAAAACACCCCAAGCGTAGTATGAGAGGATTGATAGCTGTTTGATGAAGCTAAGATTCGATAGGAGTGAAACCCATCCAAACCATTACTGGAAGTTTGTGGATAATAGACCTCTCATACTGGCACCTCATAAGGATGACCTATTTCTGACAGGTGCAGACCCTCTCATTTGCAGAAGTAAGAGGGAGTTGGATTCCGAATGTGGAATGATAAACTGCAAGCCTGTGACTACCTCAAGGATATTAACTTTCAAAAGTTATATGGTAGTGATGTCGGACCAGATTTGGGAAATGCCTTTGAGTTTCATAAACTCAATCACGTTGATGTTCTTGGTGAACTTCTGTCTAGACATATGTTTTGCAGTTAGAATGGTGAGCTCATATTTGGTTGAGCCTCACTAGATTGGTGCCAAGAATCCTCTGAGATATCTTCAGGGTATAATCTCTCATGGATTGAGATGCACTGCCGGAAATATGAAAACTGCATGATTATTCGAATACTGACTGGGCAGGCATTGTGGAGGATCACTAGAGCACTTCTTAGTGCTAGTTCTCTTTAGATTATGCTTCGATATCATGGATGATCAGGAAGCAGAAATTGGTTGTTATAAGTACTGCCGAGATCGGATACATAACTACGAGTATGACCTCGTATGAAGTTGCCTGGTTGTGGAAACTCTTCAGTGAGTACACATGATGAATACCACTGTGATTCTCTGTGACAACCAGAGGTGGGATTCGATTATTGAGGAATCCCGTATTCAATGATTGCTCTAGCAGATAGAAATCAGATACTACCTTATTTGGGATATGGTAAGTCGATGAGCAAGGAGGCTCGATAGCACTGAGATGATGTACAGGTCAGAGCCCTCGGGAAAGATCAAATTTGTGATTCTCCGAACGACTTGGAGTCATCAAGAGACCCTTGTAAAAGGGTCCTGCATGTTGCATACATTAAGCTCTGGGAGCTTTGGGGGCTTACGGTTATTACTTGAGCAACATATTACCATAGGGTGACTCACCCTGCCCTGATGGTGCACACTGGGACAAGATGATTCACTCTCTTATGGGAAAGGATGATTCGCTTTCCTGTGGACAAGATGATTCGCTCTCTTGTGGAGAAGATGATTCGCTCTCTTGTGGGACAGGATGATTCGCTCTCCTGTGGACAAGATGATTCGCTCTCCTGTGTACAAGATGATTCGCTCTCTTGTGGGACAAAATGATTCGCTCTCTTGTGGGACAGGACGATTCGCTCTCTTGTGGACAAGATGATTCGCTCTCCTGTGAACAAGATGATTCACTCTCTTGTGGGACAAGATGATTCACTCTCTTGTGGGACAAGATGATTCGCTCTCTTGTGGGACAGGATGATTCGCTCTCCTATGGACAAGATGATTCGCTCTCTTGTGGGACAAAATGATTCGCTCTCTTGTGGGATAGGACGATTCGCTCTCCTGTGAATAGGATGATTCGCTCTCCTGTGAACAAGATGATTCGCTCTCTTGTGGAACAAGATGATTCGCTCTCTTGTGGAACAAGATGATTCGCTCTCTTGTGGAACAAGATGATTCGCTCTCTTGTGGGATAGGATGATTCACTCTCCTGTGTAGCAGGATGATTAATTCTCCTGTGAGGTCTGAATGATGTGTTCTCCATGATGATTGTGTAGTATGATGATTAATTCTCCTGTGAGGTCTGGATGATGTGTTCTCCATGACGATTGTGTAGCAAGATGATCAATTCTCCTGTGAGGTTTGGATGATGTGTTCTCCATGACGATTGTGTAGCAGGATGATTAGTTCTCCTATGAGGTCTGGATGATGTATTCTCCATGACAATTGCGTAGCAGGATGATTAGTTCTCTTGTAAAGCCTGGATGATGTGTTCTCCATGGAAATTGTGTAACAAGATGATTAGTTCTCCTGTGAGGACATGATTGATTAAGTTCTCCTGTCGAGGCATCCTACCCATGCAGTCTAGGACTCATGGGAAGTACCTCTCATTTGAATCAATGAACAGGAAATGAGGATAGGGACCATAGTAGTATTGATGGACGCACCGCTGTATCTACCATACTCCCTATGCTAGGATGAAATTCATTGATTTGGGATCTATGATACTGGTCTCGGTCCAGTGGTAGTAGTTGTACCCACTATGACACTGACTTCAGGTCGGTTGAGACTGGTCTGGGACCAGTGGTACATACTCTGAGACTAACCTCTGGTCAGTGCAGTAGTGGTATGGGACCAGTGAGAGTGGTACATACTATGATGCTGACTTTGGGTCGGTTGAGATTGGTCTAGGATCAGTGGTACACTCTCTAGGACTGCAATACTAGTCTGGGACCAATGGTAGGAGTTGTACCCAATATGACGCTGACTTCGGGTTGGTTGAGACTGGTCTGGGACTAGTGGTACATACTCTAAGACTGACCTCTGGTCAATGCAGTATTGGTCTGGGACCAGTGAAAGTGGTACATACTATGACGCTGACTTCGGGTCGGTTGAGACTGGTCTAGGACCAGTGGTACACTCTCTGAGACTGCGATACTGGTTTGGGACCAATGGTAGGAGTGGTACCTACTATGATGCTGACTTCGGGTCGGTTGAGACTAGTCTGGGACCAGTGGTACACACTCTGAGACTGACTTTGAGTGAATGGAGGATGATACTGGTCTGGGACTAGTGGTAGGAGTTGTACTCACTATGACGCTGACTTCAGGTTGGTTGAGACTGGTCTGGGACCAGTGGTACATACTCTGAGACTGAATTTGAGTCAGTGGAGGATGATACTGGTCTGGGACCAGTGGTAGGAGTTGTACTCACTATGACGCCGACTTCAGGTTGGTTGAGACTGGTCTGGGACTAGTGGTACATACTCTGAGACTGACTTTGAGTCAGTATGATACATCCTCGATCATTTCTTCTTCTTCATAGTTCAAACAAAAGTATAGCAGAACAGAACAATGCATAGCAGAGCAGATCAGAGCAGACTAGTACAAATCGATACAAGGCAGAACAAGACAACATAGGACAGGAAGAATAGAGTAGAGAAGGGCAAGGGTCAGGCCGTACAGGACAGTGCATTTGATAGATGAATAGTAGCGACTAATAGACATATTGCAGATGAAGTTCTCTCTAGTTGAGAGGGAGTGTTAAAATTGGCAACTAGGGCCAAACTTCATGTGGGTCATCTTATTCATGGATGATAATATCTTTATTAGATTCCTTTCATCGAGATGTGTAGGATTGATCTAAAGATCATACGATTCCGATAAGTATTTACGAAGTTATGAATTTATTTATGTTATGGACAAATTGTTAAGTCGACCAACAACTTATGTAGGCTCAGAAGCCTAATAGTCATGTCTATTCAACCTCTACATTTTAGTATAAATAGAAGAGGAATTCAAGTCATTTCTACACACACTTGGATCTCTTCCTCTCTCTACTTGTCTTTGGGTTTTAGTAGGAGGAGAGATCCTAAGGTGAAGCCGATGATGCCAGTGAAGCTGATGATGCCGGTGAAGCCAATGATGCCAGTGATGTCGATGATGTCGGTGATGCCACTGATGTCGGTGATGCCGGTGATGTCGGTGATGCCGGTGATGCTGATGATGCCGGTGAATCCGATGATGCTAGTGAATGCCAATGATGCCAGTGAAATCGATGATGCCGGTGAAGCCGACGATGCTAGTGATGCTGATGATGCCGGTGAAGCCGATGATACCAGTGAAGCCGATGATGCCAGTGAAGCCGATGATTCCAGTGATGTTGATGATGTCATTGATGCTGATGATGCCATTGATGTCGGTGATGTTGATGATGCCGGCGATGCGGGTGATGCTGATGATGCCGGTGAGGCCGATGATGCCGATGATGCCGGTGAATACCGATGATGTCGGTGATGCTGATGATGCCGGTGAAGCCGATGATGTTGGTGATGCCGATGATGCCGGTGATGCCGATGATGCTGGTGAAGCCAATGATGCCGGTGAAGCCGGTGATGCCGGTAATGCTAGTGATGCCGATGAAAATGACGCCAGATATGCCGATGATACTGATGCCGCTGATGATGATGCCGTTGATCTAGGGTTTGTTGCTACTGATGTAAATCAGATTTGTGTACTATTTATCTCTGCTGAATTATTGAAGATAAAAGAAGATTTGATCAAAGGGTTTCCCCATATTAGGGTTTGTCCCTGGCTAGCCGCCACATCTTGTGTCTCTGGTCTTGGCTTGTTTTCTGTTGATCGTTTAATGTTCTATCTACAGTTTACTTATGTACATGTGATTGCCAATCTATGGATAATAATAAGAAAGATAAGTAAACTGCTCTAAGCATAGAACATACTTAAAATTAACAATCCTCATCTGCTTCTGCGAGGATCTGACCTCATTCAAATTTAGGTACGTATCTTCGCAATATCTCATCATTTCCCATTTTGTAGAGGTGCCCCGCGATGACAGAAAAGTCCACCAGGCGTACCACTAATTCGTTCTTCTGTTGGACTGAGTATTCCTTCAGCGCAGTCCTTGTTGTTAGAAAATGGATTATATCCTCGAAGTGGCCATCCACGACGCGCACTGGGAAGCACTGTGCATCAGGTAGTCCCTCCTCCAAATTTGTTGGTTCCTCGCTCGTCTCAATTTGTGACAAGTGATCTGGTCCTGCATTTAGGCGTCCCAGCTTGACAATGACCTCAAAGTCATATTCTTGAAATAGTAAAAGCCATCTGCATATGCGCCCCCCAAACACAGGCTTGTTCACCAGGTATTTTAATGCGGACTGATCGGTATACATCTTGAAATGTCCACCAAGTAAATAGTGTCAGTATTTTTGGAGCGCGTACACCATTGCCAGCCATTCGCGCTCAGTAGTAGAGTAGTTCTTTTGGATTTGGACAGTCTTCGACTTGCGAACACGATCGGGTGATCCACGCCCTCCGCGCCTTCTTGCGTGAGTACGGCTCCCAGCGCAATACACGATGCATCAACATGTACATGAAATTCCACGTCCCATTTTGGGAAGACAAGGATGGGAGCGGATGCCAGTTTCTCCTTAAGGACATCAAAAACTTTAATGAAGTCATCATTCCAACAATATGTAGCATCCTTCTTTAATAGCTTTTCAATCGACGTTGTTATTTGGGCATAGCTTTTGATGAACTTCCTATAGTATCCAGTGTGCCCCAAAGTAGCGTGCAATTGTTTAACACTTCGCGGTGCTTCCAAATTCAGAATAACAACAATCTTCTAGGGTCCACCATTAGGCCTTATTTGCAGACCACATGTCCCTACAATTTTCCAAAGGGAACGAGGAAGGTGCATTTCTTAAGGTTCAGCGTAATTTGGTGTCAGCGGCAAGTATCCAACATCAAACATAAGCTCGCTACATGGTGTTTAACTAATCCAAAGACACTCTAATCATCCAGACAAACCTCCAAGAAATTGTGGATGTATTTTTTGAACGCGGCCACCACGATGCGTGAAAATATAGCTGGTGCATTCTTCAGTCCAAAGGGCATAATGGTGTATTGAAGCAGCCCCATTCTGTTGTGAAAGTCGTTTTGCTCCTATCTACCGACGCAATCTTGATCTGATGGTACCCTGAGAAGCCATCCATGAATGAGTAAGCTTCCTGACCGCCAACATTCTCCAATACTTAATCTGTGAATGGTGTCAGGATTGGATCATGTACACAGCGTCATTAAGATTCCTGAGGTCCACGCATATTCTTATTTCGCCTTTTTGTTTTTTCTCCTGTACTACCATAGGACTCACCCAATTGGATTCTTCTACTGGTTCAAAAATTCTAGCTGAGAGAATTTTGTCTCATTCGTCACAAACCTTTTCTTTATACTTTGGATTCAAACAGTAAGGCCGCTGCTTAACTGGCTTTGCATCCGGTTTTAGAGTGATCTTTATCATCCCTAAGTCACCAATGATCCCTTTAAGTCCATAATTTTGGTCAGGAACAAGTCTTGGTATTCGCGGAGTAACTCAAAAATCTTATCTACCATAGCATCATCCCAATAGTCCCCAAGCATCGCATACGTTGGCTTTGCTTCTGTGCCAATGTTTACCTTCTTTGTTTTTAGCGGCACGGTGATGTCGGGATCCTCAATATATGGTCCTAGAACCTTGCGATAACCTTCTATTTCTGGGATATTAATATTTCGTGGGTCCTCATCATCCTCTTCCACCTGCATGTTATAACACTCTAGGGTGCTACTTAATTGTGTCGCCCATACTGGCTGAAGTACTTCCATTGGCTCTTGTGGTATTTTGAAGATGGCGACTTTTACTGCTTGCAGCGCATCATCAATAGTATCCGACCAACGGTCTTCAAATGTGAATGTTAACAAAAATCCCTCGTGAAAGAAATCCCATTCGCCCATACCATGTCAAAGTTCCGTCTCAGTATACCAGTTCATGGGTATGACATCTAGGGTATGGTAGAATAAATATACCCATTCAGGCTATGGCTCTTCCCCATAGACCTTGGTCCATTTCGCGAGGTGCGTGTGTGGGTCATCTCATCCGTCATATTTGTCTACTAGCCATATTTCTGGTTTCCCAAATCGTAGGCACATCATCCTTCTGCATCCGCGCCAGTCCTCAAAATTTCCTTGATGCATACCCCACCATCGTGTAGGTGTTGCGCGCAATGCCCACTTCAGTGCATTGAACCACTGCTGTTTTGGTACTGCTCTTTCAAATTTTCTCAGAAATTCATCCACTATTGACAATCCATCATATGTCGGAAACTCCCTTGCTTTTGTTGTTAGGCAACACAACGATCTAGCCATCATGTTGCAATTAAGTGTTGTTACTTCATGCAGCCGATTCTGCCATCGCTCTACCTCTTCGTCTGAATTCAAAGTGCAGGAGCTTTCGTGCTCCCACGAGATTCTCCTGTCTAGTCTCACGCAGTTATAATGTAAATACAATCAAGATCATCATCACTATCATCGTCGAACACTGGTTTAGTGTAGCGCTCTCCCTTGGCTAGATCCAGTGGTACTACTACATGTAGTGACTTTTTCTTGAAGATCATTTTGCACTTCTTCAGATTTATGACTCCATTCATATTGGTGGCCCAGTCTATTCCTATCGGTGTGAGGTAGGGGTTACTGTCATTGATAATCTCTATTACTTCAAAATCTGCCTGCGCGCTCACACCCTCAATATCTACTATTACCCCTTGCAATCTCCCCATGGGAAAAATCTTCTGTTGGTTCGCCATTCGTAATTGAATAGGGGATCGTTGTAACGCAGGTCTGTCCATGCGTTCCCATGTTTGCTTTGGTAATACATTCGTGTTCGAACCCAGATCTAGGATTACCTAATCCATTTCATACTCACCAATCTGCACAGTCAACCTCATTTCCCTTCCAGTGCGCAATGCATGCTTCCCCAGTTTCCGGACCACGCGCGGTTCCCTTGACCCGAAACACCTGGTGATCAGTTCTTGTAGCCCCTTCATTGCTTTGCTGTCGTGCAGCAGTTTCATGCATGTCTCCAGAAAGGTAGTGAGCATTGAAGGATCCATTCTGGGTTCTAGTTGATCCTTGCTACCTGAAGTGGAGGCTTCCGTGAAGCTCTTCTTAGCTTCCATGAATGTCTCCTTTGTGCATTCTAAGTCAAAATCGGGTTCCTTTGTAGGAGCCTTGTGAAGCCACGTACTTTCTTCTGGCTGCTTCCCCTTATCATCTCCTATGGTCATACCGCTTATGAGCATCATGTTTACATTCGGGTCTTCTTCCCGCGGCTCACACCTCATCATTTGTATATTATGAGTCAGAGGGGGTTGGAATACCCTTTTTTCACGCATCCTTTTGATCAACGAAGGACAGTTTTCTATCTCATGATGAAACTGAGCATAATACAAACATGATATCCTTGTTGGGTTGGTACAATCGCGGGCATAGTGCCCTGGCCCTCCGCAATTGTAACAAATTAGTTGTCTGCAATCCCTTCCTGGTCCCATTCCACCTCATCCTCGATCGTGCCCCTGAAATCCAGCATGCGCCATCCCCGCATTTGGGTCAAGGGCTCGCGTTTCGGTTTGCACCCTGTAGGCAAGGGTCCAATCCATCATTAGTTCGTAACTGCGGCAAGTGCGTTCATCGTGGCCTACTGACTTGTAGAAATTACAAAACAATTGTTGGGATGTCTGCGTATACTTCTGCAACAAATGACAATTATCCGTAGTGTGTTTCCCTCCTATTGACACATCGCGCACCATAAAGCAGGTGCCACGCTCGGCCATGCATGTGCCTCAGGTCTCAACGGCGTCGGCCCTCCTCCTACCAAGTAGTTTGTGAACACTGCACAATGATCTTTGTCATGTCCCTGGCCTTTGCATTTTATGCACCATACTTCCTCGCGCGCCTCTGGCCGAGGTGCCCTATCCTGTTTCAAACTCTGCATTTCCAGACACAGATTTTGTAGCTGTGCGTGGATTTGTTGGACTCCCAATCTAGGGTCTTGTATAGGGGTCTCATGTAATCTCATTGCCATTTCCAATGCTTCGGCCTAGGTGGAAAGTTTCTGCTATGACAGCGTCGTCCTCAAGTGCGGTGTCAGAGATGCTACAAACCATGCACGATGCTGTCCATCCGTCAATGTCATATTGGCTTCGCGAATCATACTCTTCAGCTGTTGATCTAGATCCCAGGGGGTCTCGCCCGGGAGCATCACGATCTCTTTAAACTCGATGATTGATTGTGTTTCTGACTTTGGCCTGCTAAATTCCTTATTCAACACAGCCTGGATTTCTGCAATTCTTGCGTTTGGGTGGTCATTAGAATGCTTGATATACCATGTTAATGCACGATCCTGCAATGCGCTTACCAATGTGGCTTTCTTAATATTGTCATCCGTGACACCTTGTGCTTCCCATACCACTCTTACCACGAACCAGAATTAGTCTGGATCTTCATTCCCTACCCCTTTGAATACTGGTAGTTTGATCGCGCTTGCCATACTAAACTGTGGAGGTGGCGAAGGTGGAGTGGGTGGAGATGGAGGTGAGGGGGGTAAAATAAGTGGTGGTGTGGGTGGAGGTGGTAAATGCGAAATTCGCTGCCTTATCAAACTGGCCGCGCTTCTCGGAGAGACCTTCGCGAGCTCGTCCTTGCTCTCCCACGAGGGTGAAATTAAGGGACTGTTTTCTAATTCTTCACTACTTCCGCTTTTGTAGATCTTCCCGCTCCGCGTAGTCCCAAACATTAATTTATTCACATAACTTGCTTTCCACACAATAGTATCTTAGTCCAAGTGTTCAAAGATTTAATATATTTACCTCGCGGTCCCTTGAGAAAATGTTTGCCTCACTGTAGCTAATGGTTGTGTCTACTGCAAACTCAGTGATAAATCCTTCTACTATCCGGTCGAGCCAATGGTCCACAGCTCGCATAATCTTATCTTCTGATGCTTCTAGTCTGCGCACTAATTCTGGAGTCCACACTATTGGTTTATCAAGCCTACACCTTCTTTGGCTGTCTGATAACTTTGCGTTCCACTCATATAACTCAGAAGGAAAAGATGCAAAGAAAATTTCATGGATTTCCATATATAAGTATTGCTCCAACCATTGTTCCTTAGATACTTGTGAAATTCTGTTTTCCCGTGTCGCGAACTCGTGAATCTTCTTGTCCAACCACTCTTCAATTTCTTTCTTTGTTGGGTTCTAGTGGCACGACACCAGACATCCCTTATGCAGATCCCGGTCCCAACAACAAAACCATTTGTTGGCTTGTATGGGCCTAACCCAGGTTCAAAGGTGATTTAGCCAAACAAATCCCGATACTACTGGCCCTTTTAGCAAGAGTCCACGGAGCGCGGACTGAGGTCTCACCCGAAGTAGTATGGGAGGTTGCTAGAAACAGGTTTCTGCACCTTGTGGATGTCTGATGAGATTTTTGGAGATTCATGGTTTAACTTTGCATGCCTGTCGCTACACGCACTTGCTATGCCTTCGCTTCTTGTGATGCTGCTTTCCCGCAGCCCTACCCGGGGCACAACCCATGTAATACCCAAGTTCCTGGATGTTAATATGTTATTACCTTATTACTTATCTTGTGTTCATAAGATTAATGATTTTTACAACATATTCAACAACCATATCAGAGCATGCGATAAATAAAATAGTATAACCGTAAAGAAGGCAATGTACGACAAATACACAGAAATAGGAATCAACTTCTCTTTATTAATCTTCAATCCTGATTACAAACTCGACACCGCCCTGCGCACTCAGCTGCAGGGGTTCGCGCACTCAGCTACAAACTCTACTAGGCCTCTGTGCACTCAGATGCAAAGCCTCTTCCTACTACTACGACCCCATACACTTAGAATCTTCTTCTATGCTTGAACCATTCCTATTCTTCTCTCTAATTCACTATCTTTACGTTTAGAGCCTCGCTCTATTTATACATTCCCATGGTCCGTGGACCATGGGTAGGCCGACATGACTTTACATTACTTTACAATATTTTACGGTGGACAACCCTATGACTCATCCTATACTTCACGCTTCGCGCTCGCCATTCGCGGAGCCTTACAAAACCTTTGACCAAAACTTGGGCTTTGAGCCCCAAAACATGCTGCGGGGGGATTCCATGCCCAACAATTTTGGTGTCGATCCATGGTTCTGAGATTCGTAGCACCATAATTTTGGCAACGAGTTGTGACACCAGAGTTACAACATTGAGTTGTGGCACTAGAGTTGTAGCAGGAAGTTGTGGCACCAAAGTTGCAAAACTGAGTTATGGCAACAAAGTTGTAGCAGGGAGCCATGGCACCTAAGTTGCAATAGTAATTGCGACACTATAGTTGTGAAAGAAATTTGCGGCACCAAATTTGCATCAACAAGTTGCAGTGGTGAGTTGTAGCAACTAAGTAACAACAATTATGAGCAAGATATACCTTGTGGCGACATTACAACTTATACAACAACTTTTTTGGCAATGCATCTTTGCATATAAACTCAAAGATAAATAAAAATATGATATTTTTGTTATTTTTAATCATAAATTCATGTAAAATACTAAAGATATGCAATGGAAAACACTTTATATCTAAATCCCACATATAAGCTTTATAATGGACTAATTGGAGTCATAAGCAAGTGAAATGGAATTAAGAATATGGAAAAAAGGATGTAAAAAGATGTCAATTCTAAAGCCCATCATCTCCCCCTGGCTGAAAATGTGCAAGTCCTCTTGCAACTTAGTACCTATGTATCAACCAAAATACAAGGACACTTCTCTTTTTCCATTGCATGCCTTTCTTTGTTGTTAACATTTTTCATTTGACTCAAATGCTTGTTGTGAATTGTAAACCATCCTTCAAATTTCAACATAGCATCCTAAAACAATTGTAGTGAGTTTTTAGCAAATATGATGGAGCTATATCAAACCTATATAAGGATTTGCGTCAATAGATTCATAGGAGCAACAACAATCTTCTTTTAGCCATCTTTCAAAAATGATTTCTATGAAGTTTTGCAAGCATAATTGCCCCATTTTTCCTTTAAGATATAAACAAATCATTCTTTGTACATAAAAAGTGGAGTAGCAAGTGTTAATAATAATAATAGTAGTAGCAAAAATAAATCATAATAGTTTAAGTCTTATGACATGGTGATATTTCATTTGCCATTGTTGGTTTTTGTGTAGTAGCAATAAGACTTCCTATTAGTCGTTCTTGTGTAAAAATAATAAAATTTCCTTATGTCATTGTTGCAACTACCAGAGTTTCAACTGCTTAAAATGATAACATGTCGTTTATGGGTATGGGTTATGCAATAGTTTCTTCTATCCTAGGCCTATTCTTCTCCAAAGACTACACATGGGTTATGTTTTGCTGGAGAATATATTACTCAAAACCATATTTTAATTTAGTGGCCTTAAAAATGCTGACATATCAAGGAAGAGAGATATGACATTAACAAATGTTGGTTTCCCCTTTAGAAGTTTATTTTTTTAGTTGTTGGTTCTTGTGGGGAAACAACAATACCTTTTTTTTTTCTCTTATTGTTGATTCCTGCATGGCAACAACGAGACTTTCTACTTTTCTTATTATCGGTTCTTGTGTGGAAGTAGCAAGGACTTATTGTTCTTATTGCTGGTTCTTGTGTAGCAACCTGAACACTTTGAATCCTTATCATACACGTATATTGGAGTGGATATGGACAAGAATGATGAGGGAACGTTACGGAATGCAAAGGTGACGACATCCCCCAAATTGAAGATATTTTCCACCCTTAATAAATGAAAAAAGATGGGGAAGCAGGATAGGAGCCCAAGTGTTTTTCCAAATACAAATCCATGGCTTCCAATGAATTTAGATTGCATAAAAGAAAAATAAACATACATGCACCTAGCTAATAAGTGTTACAAAAACCAATTTGTCACAACTTACTATTAGGTATTGCAACAACTGACTAATGGGTGCTGCAACAACTAGTTGATAGGTGTTGTGGCAACTAACTAATATGTGCGGGAACAACTGGTTGATATGTGTTATAGTAGCTTGTTGATAGGTGTTGTAGTAGATAACTAATAGGTGTTACAACAATTGGTTGGTGGGTGTTGTAGAAACTATAACAAAACCTGATGGAACCTATAACACCATCTGTAGCAGCACCAACTCTTGTAACATCTTGTTGGAAACTTTGCAACCAGTGTATAATAGCTTGATACGATACTCAATGACATAAAATTCCACAAGAAAGAACAATATGGAGCTTGTGATCATGGATCACCATGTGAGATGTAGACTAAGATATTGAACAACCTTCTATGTGAAACTTCTGAATCCTTATTCAAAGAGCAACTGAAACTTGAAGATGAAATTTTATTTTTATTTGCAGTATCATGTCCACCAACAAGCTAATTCTCAAACAATATTTGTCTAACTATGCATAGAGGGTTTTCACAGTTAGCATTATTATTATATATTTTTTATTTTTCCATGGAATGCCACCCACAAGTTGGTTTTCAAACATTCCAATGTTTGATGGTTCCTGAGACTTGTCTTAACCATCAAATGTTTTATGGAAGAGAATAGGATAACTAGGCAACTCAACATTGTAAGTGAGATAAATGAATTTATTGCATGGGTTAGGAATGCCAGAAGAAAGAAGTGGGAAATGCTGAGGTTAAAGTTGTGATTGGGTGGTAGTAAAAGGTTTAAGATTCAAGGGAAACCACATGAACACATGAATTTTGTAAACTTCAACATGCAATCATTTTGAACTAGGAAGAAGGAAATGCATGGGCATGCCATGGTTCTAATGAATGAGTAATATGAATAATAGGTCTAATTGAAGAGATTCATATGTAGCAAGGGAATTGATAATGTAGTGACGGGAATTAGTTCATGAAATACTAGTATTTACTTCATCCATATATCATTTCTTCATTTCACTTCTTCTTAATCCATCTGTAACTGAGATGAAAAAGTCTTCTTGTTTTTTATTTTAGCTGAGATACTATTAGAACAAACGTGAGCCAAGGGACATGCAAGAAATCAACATTCCCTTATTTAAATTTCTATAGAATATGCCTTTTTACATGAAATTTGTCTTAAAAAATCGCTTGTTCATGGATTGACCTTCTTGTTCCTCTCAGGACTTGTAAAATAACACCTCTATTGAGGAGTGTTGGCCACCTAGACTACCCAATAGTACTTGCTAATAAATTAATTGTATTATGTATGATTAAAGTGATTCAAAAGTCGAAATAAAGTATTCTCATATGAATATCTCTATTAGAAATAATTTTTGTAAAATTCATGAGATGCCATGTCAAATTTGCTTAGGAACAACTTGTTTAGCAAAGGTTTTTTTGAATCCTCGTAGACAATAAACATTACTATTTTAGGGGTAATGTTTTTTTTCTTGCTGATGGATTGAAATTATTCCAATTGGTGATGAAATTGTATTCATTAATGTATCTATAATAGAAACCTATTTTTAGAATTCCATGAAATAATGTTCCAAACATGTTGTGGAACAACCTGCATGACATAGTTGTTTTTGTTCTCTATCTTATAACAACAATCATTAAATTTGGCGTAACTTTTACATTTAAATACAAATCAATCTAATTCCAATTGGAAATAAAAATATATTCATGTAGGTATCTCTAGTAGAAATATATTTCAAAGCAAAGAAGAATAGATGAGTCAAATATGCTTATGAAAAGACCATGAAACACATTTTTAAGCAATAAATTTAGGACAAACAATTTATATTTTGGGCATAAGTTTCTTGCATGATATTGAAGTAGAGTGATTCAAATTGTGTTGTAAACAAGATTCATATGAGAGTACATCATAGAAACATGTTTTAAAGATATATCCATTTAGGCATAAAAAAATTGACTCTCCCAACTCTGTCCTAGAGTTTATTGTTTGACATTAAGTGGGTGTTTTGACCATAATATTTTTGTTTGATATTCAAATTGAAAAGTTGAAACTAGATTCCAAGGGATATTTCAGGGAAAAATAGATGTTAAAACATGCCCATATGGTATCTCAAAATAGAACTGTCCCAACTTTATTTTAATAAATCTGTCAAGCCAACATGCTAGAAAATTTTAATGAACATTCTTTTTTTGTTCAAAATATGCTAGTAATGGAATTCTTACATAGCCATTGTGGGAGTCTACAAAGTGCCTAATTACTTGGAATATGATGTTGTTGAACTACGTTTTTACAAAATTTGAAAATAACCAATGTTGTAGAAAAAAATGGCTTAATTTTTCATGCAAGTAAATAATTTGTTTTGCAATGATGATTATCATATCATTTACTTGTAATACTACGATCTAAACTAATGTACTAGTTAGGAACCGACCGTACCTTTGGTCCAAACACTAGTATAAGTTGAATGGGAACCATTTCTACTCCAAGGCCAAACATCAATTAGGATTGAACTACTGTTCATCCTATGGACACATTCCCATCTACCAAGACACCAAGGTACCCAACCATGGTGGTTGCCAGTTCTCTAGGAGAATTTTCTAGATAAAGGATGTATCAATGTCAATCTTATATTTTTCATAAAGTAATAGTCATTCAACAAGAAACAATTAGAGAAGATGGAGCATATAAGTCTTGGATGAAACATATCAAATGATTATACTCCTTCATTCACTTGTAAGATTATGATTAGGAGCAATAAGATAACTGGGAACGAACAATTGCTTTGGCCCAAACATTGGTATACTAGTATAGGTTAACAAATAGCCTATTGTACTCTAGGTCTAAACATTAACCTTAATGTAAGGATGAACCATTGGTCATCATATGGACAAATTTCCATCTATCGAGACACCTAGTTACCCAACCATGGTGCATGCCAATTGTATTGGAGAATGGTCTAGATACATGATGTAGCAATGCTAATCCTACAACAATGTTTTACCAAGAAAATGGAGGATATGGGACATGTAATCAAAATTTACCAGGCAAAGTCAAGTACTAATGCAACAAATAATTTCTTAAACATTGATTCATTGATTTAGTGTTAATTTTCACCGAGAACAAAGAGACTAGGTGTGTTGCAAAATATAACTATGTGTTAGTATATGGAAAAGGAATGAGGGAGGAGAGGGAAGAATGAGAAATAATATTTTTTTAACAACAAAATTGTGATTTACAAAGCTACCAAATCTATAAAATCCATAACATATCTCATATCTCAAGCTTGAAGGATTTGGCATCCCCTTGGTCCATCTCCATACATAAATTCTTTTCTCTACCTTCTTCTAAGCTTCATGCAAAAGAAAAGTTAGTACTAGGGGTGGCTCTTATTGGATTGAAAAAATATTTAGAAACTTAATCGATGTTTCTAAATGATCTATATCATGTTCTCTAAAAATAACAAAAGAAAACAATCTCTTATATATGAAAAAATATGAAATTCAAACAAACATAAGGAAAAATGCGTCTTTCATAACTTCATAAAAATGAAACCAAAAATGATGGGCCTTTTAATTACCTTTCTAATTGTTGAGCAATACAATCAAAATATAGTACATTAATTGTCAATCTGTTGACGGCGCTGGAAATTTGTTAACCAAGGGGGTCTCCCCGATGTGAAGTCCCAATTAGACCTCACACTGTTTGGAATAGGAGCCCCATCCAGGGTATTGACCTGACTACCATATATTCTTACATATTTTCCTTAGCTCGAACGAGGAGTGTAAATGTGCCTTCGAAAATCACGGGGGTGTGCTTGGTGAGTGTTTGGTCGTGTGTGTGTCAAATTTATTTTACTGTGGAGGGGTAAGGGAAGTGAGCCACTAAGAGAGAGGTAATATTACCACCCTAGTATATACACACATAAAGAAGAAGAATCCATTCAACATCCAGTGGAATAGTCCACAAAGATGCGACGGTCATTGCAACCATTACAACAAGAAAGATATGTCTAATATACAGTAGAATAATTCACAAGGATGCGACAACGATAATTACCATTACAACACATTCTCAATATGATAAGTACCAAAATAGTTCAACTACTCTAGAATAGATGAAAGCAAACATGAATTACAAACATTCAAAAAATAGTCTTACAAATATTCATAATCCATGCATGAAGAATGCGTTTTCCATAAGTCTTCTGATATTAAGTAAAAGATCCAATACACATGTATACAATGAACACCACTAGCTCCAATAGTGGAGCATTGGAGCCACTCCTTGCTCTCCAAAAGAACTAGTCTATATCTCTAATGCCTTGCGAGAGAAACCAAGGTGAAAAAGTCCTTTGCTGATACAATGAGGTGGTATATGTAATTAATAAGGTGATGCTTCACCTCCCTTGTGACTCTTTGACCACCCTCATGACTGTTTGACTTTCTATGAATTTTCAACTTTACATGAATCTTCATCTTCTGTACATGTCCTTTGGACTTCCACTTTACAATACATTTTCGAATAAGAAATTACATAATCCACAAGAATGATGTGGCATATGATGACTCATGACATGACATAGCATGACACTACTGATAAGGACTTCTTGATGACATGGAAATATCAAGCCATTCTTTCTCCTCCTTTGTCTTCAATAAGAGATGTGCAATGCTTCAAATTCATGAGATATATGTTTTGTTCTTCATATATACCCTCCAAAGGGTTGTGAATCAGATGGAGTCTTCATGTGGTTTAGATATTTGATCTTCTGTCATAATCTAGTGTTCCTTTGTCTTCTCGCTTAATGATCATCTTATCTCATCAACTCCTTAGGTGTCTTCTAACATTTCCTCCTTCTCCATTTCCTTCTTCATCATCTTGCCATAACATGATAGAGTACCCGCATCTGCAATCCACTCTTAACAAGACAACATCAGTCCAATAAACCCCTAGTCTCAGATGTTGCATGATGATCTACTGACTAAGATCGAACCATGTGACAAGCCGAGGGAGAGGCTTAGTGACTGCATAGTTGTGCAACTTAGGTAGTCAAGGGTGAAGCTTGAACCTTAAGGCTGCGCAATGCGCAATTTAGGCTGGACTGGGAAAGAATATTGCGCAGTTTTGGGAGCAAGTGAGCCAGGCTGAGGGGGTTTACACTATTTCAGCCAATTGTGCAATTATGGAAGGCAGAGGAGGCTAGGTGACTGCACAGTTGTGCAACTCAGGAGCTCAAGGGTGTTGAAAATAATACTGAGAGGGGGGGGGGGGTGTGAATCAGTATTTGTAAATCAATAACTTTTTCATTTCCGTAATCAGATTTATATACGCTACTTCAGTGAGGGGAACTTGCGTGTGCACGCAACTGTTCTTAAGGCAACCAACGTAAATATAGTGAACTTATGATTTAGTTAATTCATCATATGTTGACCTTTAATTTGTGCATCAGTCTTTATTAAACATTAAATAGTAACCATGTGAAATTAATAACAAAATGAACCATCACACATAAGAAACACACATAAACACCAAGATTTAAGGTGGAAACCCAGTGTGGGTGAAAACCACCTGCTGCTGTCGTCTCTGTCTTATTTTAATAATAAGAAAATCTGTTTACAACATTGTATTGGTGCAGACTCATACCAGTACACAGGCTTCTACCTGCAGAAGTTTACAACCTTCTCTCATTCTCTAGCTTCTACTGGAAGGGAGCTACAACCCCCTAGTTCTTGTACTAGCCGATATGTTTACTAGTACGTAGGCGCCGACCTACAGAAGGGTACGACCTTATTTCTTCTTCCAGGGACCACGTTTCATAAATTTTCAAACTGGATGCTACTGGTACAACAATACACATGAAGACCTCGTTTCATCCAATTTTCATATTGGACCCATCACCAACATTGAAGCTCAAAATCAATCACCACTGCAATACAACCATCAAATACATCTGCTTTAACCAATCATTGAAACTCAATCATAAATCTCTAAATCACCCACAACTGAATCACTGAAAGCCCATTGTCACTGAAGCAAATCATAATGAATCAATCTGAACATTCAGTATACTGTCATCAAAACACAACCACCAGAACACAGAGTAGAACCCATAATTTTGTAACAACAGTCAGATCCAACTGCAACTTCAAATATCATATTTCAAAATGTATACGCTACTTAGATGTGTTGAACCAACGTGTATATGCGCTTTTATCAAAGCCAACCAACATACATATATGTAAATATTAATTCATAATTTTGCAGCTATTCTAGACTTCAGTCATACCCAGATCATAACATTTATAGAATAAAACATGCGTCAGTATTCAGATCTAGACTATACATGATCAAAACACATGATGATAACTCATTTCAAGCCTTAAGATCTCGATCCATCATTAGATATTATCCCTCATCAATCACTAAGGTTCATCCTTGGTTCAGATCAAGCAAAGCACCATAAGCCGATAACCTGCATACTAGATCTCACACTTCATTAGATATTCAATACTTGCACACCTAGCCTAATTATCTTCTCCTCCTTATATAGTTCTAGGCCTTTCTCAATACCTTGGATCAAAACCGCTTAGGACCAATACCTTGGACCAAATACCTAGGATCAATACCTCAGACCAAATACCTTGGAACAATACCTTGGATTAAAATAACTTGGACCAAAAACTTAGTTTTCCAACATGTACGCGCTTTTCCTCTTGTGAAAGTACATGTATACATTATACGCTCCTTTTGTTCTGTTAGCTCGCATGTATACGCTGCTTGGACAAAGTGGACCAGCATATACCTTTCTTTCTTCAATCTTGGAGTCTGATCTGTAATCCTTTGCTGTTAACCTGCTGCACTATGAATTTTCATCTGAGAGAGTTGCCATTGTACATTACTTCTGAATTGATTCCTTTGAACTTCACTTCATTTTGTCACATTTGTAAACACAACTACCATGCATTCTGTCACATCTGATATCTCTTCTGTAGATTCATCTGGTTACTATATACAAGTGAGTTGTTCTGCTATAAGTGGGTTGCCATCAAGTACAACACATGCATCATAATGCCAAAAATCTCCCCCTTTGGTCTTGATGGCAACCATGTTGGTGTTGATTACCACAAGCTGTAGAAACTATTAGAGATAACAAGCAACACCAAAATACTCTCCCCCTTTGACATCAAGGGAAAAGGGCAGACCAAGATATTCTCCCCCTTTGATATCATATCTGAACAACTAAATATAAACATTGATCATGCTCCCCCTAAGCACATGCTGAATTCTCTGATTAAACTCCTCCTTTGTACATGATGCACTGAAACTGTCCATGCTCCCCCTGAGCACAAGTAGAGTCTGCAAAAATATTTTCTAAAAGAATAACATGACTCTATAACTCAACTATGTGAGGATGACCTTCCTATCACCAATGACTCATATGTCTTCTTTTAATAATAAGAAAATTTGTTTACAACATTGTACCAGTGTAGACTCATACCAGTACGCAGGCTTCTACCTGCAGAAGGTTACAACCTTCTCTCGTTCTCCAGCTTCTACTGGAAGGGAGCTACAACCCCCTAGCTCTTGTACTAACTGATATGTTTACTTGTACGTAAGCACCGACCTACAGAAGGCTACGACCTTCTTTCTTCTTCCAGGGACCACATTTCATAAATTTTCAGACTGGATACTACTGTTACAACAATACACATGAAGACCTCGTTTCATCCAATTTTCATACTGGACCCATCACCAACGTTGAAGCTCAAAATCAATCACCACTATAATACAACCATCAAATACATTTGCATTAACCAATCATTGAAACTCAATCATCAATCTTTGAATCACCCACAACTAAATTACTAAAAACCCATCGTCATTGAAGCAAATCATAATCAATCAATTTGAACATTTAATATACTGTCATCAAAACACAATCACCAAAACACAAAGTAGGACCCATAATTCTGCAACAACAGCCAGATCCAATTGCAACTTCAAATATCATATTTCATAATGTATACGCTACTTAGATGTTTTGAACCAGCATGTATACGTGCTTTTATCAAATCCAACCAATGTACATATCTGCAAATATTAATTCATAATTTTGCAACTATTCCAGACTTCAGTCATACCCATATCATAACATTTACAGAATAAAACACGCGTCAGTATTCAGATCTAGACTATACATGATCAAACCACATAATGATAACTCATTTCAAGCCTTAAGATCCCAATCCATCATTAGATCTTATCCCTCATCAACCGCTAAGGTTCATCCTTGGTTCAGATCAATCAAAGCACCATAAGCCGATAACCTGCATACTAGATCTCACACTTCATCAGATATTCAATACTTGCACACCTGACCTAATGATCTTCTCCTCCTTATATAGTTCTAGGCCTTTCTCAATACTTTGGACCAAAACCACTTAGGACCAATACCTTGGACCAAATACCTAGGGTCAATACCTCAGACCAAATACATTGGATTAAAATACCTTGGACGGACCAAAAACTTAGTTTTCCAACATGTACGCGCTTTTTCTCTTGTGAAAGTGCATGTATACATTATACGCTCCTTTTGTTCTGTTAACCCGCGTGTGTACGCTGCTTGGACAAAGTGAACTAGCGTATACCTTTCTTTATTCAATCTTGGAGTCTGATCTGTAATCCTTTGCTGTTAACCTGTTGCACTGTGAACTGTCATCTAAGAGAGTTGCCATTGTACATTACTTGTAAACTGATTCCTTTAAACTGCCCTGCATTTTGTCACATCTGTAAACACAACTTCCATGCATTCTGTCACATCTGATATCTCTTATGTAGATTCATCTGGTTACTATATACAAGTGAGTTGTTCTGCTACAAGTGGGTTGCCATCAAGTACAACACATGCATCATAATGCCAACAAAGGTTTGGGATTGAGATCTGAGATTGTGTAGTGCGTAGTTTAGGCCTGACTGGAGGGCATGATTGTGTAGATTTGGAGGCGAAGGCCCAAGCTTGAGCATTGAAATTACGAAATGCACAACATTGGAATGAGAGGAGGCTATGTGATTGTGCAGTTCAAGAGCTCAAGACGTAGGAGGACTTAGATTGAGCAATGCGCAGTGCTGGCTTGGATGAAGAGAAATATTGCATAGTTCTGGGACTCAGGGGATGGGATTGAGCACTGAGGTTGCGAAATGCACAGGTTACGGGAGGCATAGACTGCACATTGCATAGTTCCAAGAGACAAATTTCTTCTTGAGGATTGAGACTGTGCAATGTGTAGTTCAAGAGGGCTGGATGAGGTTGAGTAGCTCGGTCGAGAGTTTTTCCAATTTTTGAGTAAGTTTGGATCAATGAGAGGAAGTTTAATAAAAGAAAGACTTGAACATGATCACACACTTAATTCACATGAATACACCACAAAAACACTAAGAACACATAAACAACATACTTTCCTCAATGCAACAACATTGCGACAACCCATTCTAAGTGCGACACTAAAGATACAATTTGTGACGACAATGATGACACTTGTGCGACAATGCATGAAACTTTGGAAATGAGTGCGGAACACACGATAAGAAAAAATCATTATCACAAATATTTCCCCTTGAAACAAGCCAAAACTCCACTTTACACAATAAGCGACAATTCCCATGCCAAAAGACGACACTTGCTATATGAAAATAAAATTACGAACGACACTTGCAATATGTGAACAATGGTGAAAACAACCCATGTTAGGGAAAACATAACATGAAAATGACACTAATTAAAGGGAAAGCAAGCGAAAGCGACAACCAAAAACATGAAAATGACACTCACAAAATAAAGGCGCGCAAATTAACAATTTGCAAAACTCACCGAAATAGAAGTGCAAACGTAACTAGAAGTGAGAAACTGTCGATGTCAATGTGCATTGGCTATTGACACAGATTGGACATCCCACAGGCACAATCTTGATTGACTGTGTTATGCTAGTTCGAACTTTTGTAAAAGAATGTGCTCATGCACTTATTATAGACTGAGCATGTGTGAGAAAGTACCCTCGAAACTTCTAATCCAAGAAGGGAGGTCAAAAGCATCAACTAACCAAGAATTGACTATAGAACGACCGATCGCAAGATTCGTAGTAGGCTCCAAAATTCGCGTGTAGGCAAAAATTTGGAGGGTGTTTGTCGCAATGACAACACAACCCAGGGCTCATATGGAACTTGTGAGTTACCTTGCACTATATATGCAAGCTACACTCTCTACTTCCACCCCTTTTTTTATGGTTGTACTATCAATGATTACTTTTGAAAATAGAGTATAGACAGTTCATAAGATTGGAAAGGTTCTACAAATTTAAAAGTAAAGTGACTAAAGATACTTTCAGGAAAATAAACACACATGCAGGAAATTAAACATGCTCGTAGGAAAGTAAACACACTTGGAGAAAAGTAAACATGCTTGCAAAAGATTAAAGATTACACTAATGAAACATAAATAACACACTTCCACCTAGTGGACTTAGGAATCTTAATGTTGTATACCCCAACATAAGTAGAACAAAACACAATGGCATGAAATAATCACAGAGACATAACTAAATGGAAATACTAATCCTTGCCAAGATGATCCTTATTTTTACTTTGATCGACAAATGTAATCATTGTATTGAGCACATTTATTCAACAACATAGATGAATGCAAACCAATATGAAACACAAGCATGTCAAATTAAAAATAAGCATGAATAATCAATTGCATAAATAAATTGATAAATAAGTAAATATAGCCATGCATGAATTTGCAAAAATCACAAAAAAATAAAATTACAAAAATAAACTCTACGTGATGAAATAACTAAGGAGTTAAATTACACAATAAGAAAAGAGAACTACTTAAATTGCACAACGCTCCATTTTATTGGAGTGGGTCCTCTCTCCATAAAACAAAGTGTTGATATATATCAACAGTTGTTTTTTTTTTTTTTTTTTTCCGAAGGTGGCAAAACCTATCAAACTCAGGTGTCAAACCAACAGAGAGGACAGCCATCTCTGGCTGCTATCAGCGAATGTCGGTTTGACTCATCACTGTTATCAAGGAAAACCACGCCACCTGTAATAACCCGCTGGTGGTCCGTAAGGGAGCAGACTTTCACTCCTGCCAGATGCCTAACCTGTTTCCTTACGTCCGAGGAAGACGAGCTCTTAGCCAAGCAGAAGCAGTTTTACGGCATACGCTAATTAAAAGAAATTGATATTCCATAAATATGCAAAAAGAAATAAATTTAATTAATTAATCAAATACACACTATGGAAATTATAAACTACAATTAAAATAAAAAATAATAATTAAATTATTTAATTATCATTCAGAGATTGATCTAAGAGTCCTCCCTATGGAATGAAAGAGGATATTTTTTTTATTATAGATAAGTTTTGTTTAAAAATAAAATAACAACCAATAAATGAGATCCACAAGTTTCTCATGTGGTTTGCTAACAATTAGCAAATGATAAATATGTCTCCACAAGTTTCTCACGTGGTTTGCTAACAATTAGTAGAAAATAAAGAAATATGGGTTGTCAAGAACGTAGATAAGGTAGAGTGGGTAGTTGGTAAGATCTAATATAGATCGTGACTCATACATAATTCGAGAATACCTATTAACAACTCAATTTATCATGTCTAATAATTCCAAAATTTAAATAATGGAATAAAGATTGTGTAAAAACATTAGCTCAAATTTCCAATTAGCTCAAGGTTCTAATGCATCATGGTTTTGAGAGTTGCATCAACGAGTTGCAGAATTTGAGTTGCAGCACCTGAGTTGCAACAATGAGTTTCGTCACAAAAGTTATAACATTGAGTTGTAGTAATGAGTTTCAACACCAAAGCTCTTCCTTGGAGAATCCAATTTGGATCAGACTAGTGGCATTGGAAAAAGGACACAGAGGGCTACTACAGGTCATAATTTCAGAACTAGAAGATCTGAAATTACAGAGTTACAGTCATTTCAAGATTGAGCTCCTAAAATCAAGAAAAAGCGAGATGAGGAAGTTTGATGGAAAGGATCTGGTAAATTGGATACTACAGATGGAGAAATATTTTGATCTACATGGTGTACCACTGTTACAAAAGGTATGTATTGCATCTTTATATTTAGAACCAGATCAATTTTTATGGTATAAAGGGCTTTGTTCACGTAAACCGCTTGTTACGTGATCAATTTTCACGGAGGAAGTAATAGCACATTATGAGGATACAAAGAGAAACACCTTGTTTAGCCAATTGATAAATCTAAAAAAAAAGTGTTCAATGGAAGAACACATTAAGGACTTTCAAAAATTGAATATAAGGGTAAATGATATTCCAGAGAAGATTGATGTCTTCATAGGTACTTTAAAGGATAACATTCAACATGAACTTTGTCTTTGGGAACCTGATTCATTGGAGAAGGCATTCAAGTGGGCAAGAAAAATTGAAAACGAAATTATGGAAACAAGGAATCCAACCGCTCACGACTATTATGGAATTTTTTCTTCTCCTAGCCTTCCACAACCTACAAGGGTGACACCACAACAATTGGAAGAAAAGAGAGAAAAAGGGCTTTGTTACAATTGTGATAGCAAATGCACTAAAGGTCATAAGTGTGCTGAAAAGAAATTATTTTACATAAATTATGAAGAGGAGGAAGAAAAGGATCAAGAAACATCAAAAGAAGAGTATATACACCAGGAACCAACCCCGGAGAAAGAGGAAATGAATCCGACCATATCTTGTAAAGAATTGACAAGAATTACCACTCCTCAAACTCTCAAGATAGAAGGACATATCAAGAAAAAAAAGGTTCAAGAAGTGAAAGATCATATCGAGAAAGAAGAGATGAATCCAACCATATCTTGTAATGCATTGGCTAGAATTACCACTCCTCAAATTATCAAGATAGAAGGACATATCAAGAAGAAAAATGTTCAAGAAGCGAAAGATCACATCGAGCATCAATAAATGAATCTGACCATATCTTGTAAAGAATTGGAAGAAATTACCACTCATCAAAGCCTAAAGCTAGAAGAACATATCAAGAAGAAAAAAGTTCAAGCAGTGAAATATCACATCGAGCATCAACAACAAGTTCTCCAACTTTTAAAGGATAATGCCACTTTGGTGCAGAATTGAATGAAACAACTGGTAGATCAACATCGTAGTGAAAAATGTTTTGGTGTAGGTGATTGGGTATTTTTATGGCTACATCTCAAGCAAGCTATTTATGAGAAGGAAATGTTGGCAATACTACATGCACTTAAGAAATGGCGACCTTACCCAATGGGAAGACACTTCAAGGTAAAAATGGATCATGATAGTCTTAAATACTTTTTAGAACAAAGATTATCTATAGAAGAACAGAAAAAATGGGTCACAAATATATTGGGTTATGAGTTTGACATCATCGATAGAAAAGGGAAGCAAAATTTTGTTGCAGATGCACTCTCAAGAAAGGATGAGGATGTGGAAGCATTGTTTTGTGCTATTTCTATTATCCAACCAGATTGGATAAATGAAGCAAGGGATGAATGGAAGAAGGACGAAGAAGTGTGGCCACTCATTCAAAAGTTGCAGAAGATCCCAATTCAAACAATATTTCTAGAACTTGAAGAGGAAGGAAAAATCATATTGGAACCTGGAGTAGTCACATAAACAAGAACCTGACAGCTCCGAAATCAATCAATTTCAGAGTATCTCATCAAGTGGAAGAACTTACCCACTAAAGATTCCACATGGGAGGACAAGAATATTCTACAGAAGCATCAAGAAATACTCAACCGTTGAGGACAACATTTTTTGAAGGAAGGGGGCATGTTAGGCCCCTATACTACTAGTGTAGCCCCTTATTGTTATTAAAACAACCCCCTTATTATATTATTGTAGCCATATTGTTACTATTGTGCCCCATAGAAGCCCACTATTGTTATTATTGTGCCCTTACCTTATTATTGTTAGGCTGGCTCTGATTATATTATGACTCCTTAGACTCTTATATAGAAAGGAGGTCTTATCATTTGTATCATCGAAGAATTGTTCATTTATGTAATGTAAAGGAGGTTGCCCCCTTGAAGAGGCTGAATTCTAATGTGTTGGTCTCTCTTTTATATCTTTTTGTGAGCTGGTTTCATAACAGATCGTTCTAAGCTATGAAGGAGACAATCAGGTAAAACGTGCAAAACTGCAAACTCTCAGAATTCAACATGAAACTCTCAAAATGCACAATGATGAAAGTATAGCTAGTTACTTCTTACGTGTAGATGAGATTGTTAATTGCATGAAGAACTTGGGTGAAGAGATAAAAGAAGTTACTTTAGTTGAAAAGGTTTTTAGATCCTTGTCTACTATGTTTGAATCAAAAGTATCTGCCATAGAAGAAAAGCAGGATCTTCACACTATTACTATGACACAGCTGCACGAAATTTTAACTGCTTTCGAAATGAGAAAAGGAGGTCCATCAGATATGGGAGAAGCCACATTCAAAGCTCCAGGAAGAGAAGAACTCAATGAATCAGGACATATTTTAGAAGGAGAGGAAGAAGAAAACTTTTTCAAGAACCTTCAACGGGGTTCCAGAAGATTCATAGGTAAACTACCTTTCAAATGTTCTGCTTGTGGAAGAGTCGGTCATTATGCTACCAAATGTCCTCATAAAGATAAGGTTGATAAAGGTAAGGAATCAACAAAATGGAATAGAAAACAAAGTATAAGTAAGAAGAGCTACTATACGCATGAAGATATCGATGGTTTATCAAATAGTAATGAAGATGAAAATAGTAATGACTATAGACTTCTGATGGCTTTTGAAGATGATGATTTCTTGGATGCTTTAGATGAAGATGACCTTTATGAAGAAATCTCTAAACTCAAAATCTGTTTAGAAGAAAAGAATATGATTATAGATACTTTGACATTCCAACTTGTTGAAAGAGGAAAACACAATGAAAAACTAGAATGTGAAATTGTGGGTCTAAGAAAGGATATTGAGAAAACAAAAGCTCTCAATATCAAATTTGCTAAAGGATCAGAAACCTTAAATGAAATTATCAAAGTGCAACGTTATCCTCTGATAAAGACAGGTCTTGGATATACTGAAGAAGCATCCCAAGCACAGTATCCGTCAACCTCCACTAAAAGCTATCTTGATGCAACAAAGAGCAGTGAACAATTTGATAATCGACAGTAAGGGCATAAAGCAGATCACCAGGTAAATCAGGCTCAATTTACTTCAAGGATGAATAGAAGCTACAACCAACCTCAAGTAAATCATACTCAATCTGCTTCAAGAATGAATATCAATAACAACTACAATCACCAGGTCAGTGGATTCGATAATCACAGGAACTTATTTAATGGCCAATGTTTTTCATGTCATAACTTTGGACACAAAGCTACTTAATGTGTTGCTTACAAGACCATCATGACTAGAGAAGCACGAAATCAAAGGAATGTGACGGGGATCATGAAACGGACCTACAATAACTTTTATCTTCTTGAAAATGAAATAGAATGCTCTATCTGCAACAACTTCGGTCATGAAGAATCTGAATGCAGGAGTAAATTTCGGCAAACATCTCAGAAGGAGCAAACTTCATTAAATCCCAAAATATGGAGAAAGAAAGAACCACAAACAGAAAGATGTGGTATAGCCTTGTATGCAGAAGGACAAGAAAATTAGTGGTACATCAACAATGGATGCTCAAAACACATGACAGGTGATAAAGAAAAACTTCAGTCATATAATGCCTTAGAAAAGGAAAAGAAGGTCTCATTTGGAAATGACACTCCTGCTGTCATAAAAGGTAAAGGTTCTATTCTCTTAAAAGAAAAAGTTAAAGTTGGGAATGTTATGTATGTTGATGGTCTAAAGCATAACCTGTTGAGTGTCAGTCAAATGTGTGATCAAGGAAATGAAGTAGTATTTCGATCAAATGGATGTGTTGTTCGTGAGCTTGATACAGGAGAAACCGTGATCAAAGGTATAAGAACTCCAAACAACTTATACATACTCAAGGGAGGACAACAACAATGCTATCTAAGAAAAAATGATGAACACTGGCTATGGCATAGAAGATTGGGGCATCTAAGCTTCTCTCAAATAAGAAAAGCATGCAGATTCCAGGCTGTTCGTGATCTTCCTGATATCAGCATCCCAGAAAATACAATATGCAAATCATGTCAATTTGGTAAGCAAACCAAAGCACACTTCCCTAAAAAGGAAGGATCGGCTAGTAAGCCTCTTGAACTTGTTCATACTGATTTATGTGGACCATCAAGGAAAAGTCACCTCATGGAGAGGAATACTTTATATTGTTCATTGATGATTTTTACAGAATGTGTTGGGTAGGGCTTCTAAAGCATAAAGATGAAGCATTTGAAAAATTCAAAGCTTTCAAAGCCTTGGTTGAAAACGAATCAGATCGCAAAATCAAATGCCTCAGATCTGATCGAGGAGGGAATTTACCTTAGATGAATTCTTTGAATTTTGTGAAGAACATGGAATAAAAAGGAAATTCTCCACTGCAAGGACTCCTCAGCAAAATGGAGTGGTAGAAAGGATGAAGAGAAATGTTCAACAAATGGCTCGTGCTATGATAGATGAGTCTAGAACTCCTGCAACCTTTTGGGGTGAAGCTGCATTCGCTGCCGTCACTATTCTAAACCAAGCAAATGTTCGGGTAAATAGCACTCAAACTTCACATGAACTTTGGTATGGTAAGACTCCTACTGTAAAATACTTCAAAGTTTATGGAAGCAAATGTTACATCAAAAGGACTGATGAAAAACTTGGCAAGTTTGAGCCCAGAGCAGATGAAGGCATTCTCCTTGGTTACTCTTCCTGAAGTAAAGGATATAAGTGTTATAATAAAAGACTTGGGAAAATTATTGAAAGTATTGATGTTGTGGTTGATGAAGCATGCAAAAATCCAAAGCAGGTAAAAACCAAAGATTGTGGAGAAGATGAGAATTGTCCTCCCACATCAAATCAGACTAATTCTGAAGAAGAAACCAATAAAGCACCATAAGAATAGATAACGGCAGAAGAAAAGACTCCATCCAGGTATGTTCAGAAAAATCATCCAGAGACTCAAATTTTGGGACAGAAAGAGGCATGTGTGCAGACAAGAAGAACTATTACAGAAGCTTCAAGCTATCTAGCATTGATTTCCTCCATTGAAACTCAAAAAGTAAATGAAGCATGCAAAGATGAATTTTGGGTCAAGGCCATGAATGAAGAACTTGAGCAAATTGAAAAGAATAATACTTGGGAATTAGTTCCTAGAACCCATGATAAGAATATCATAGGAACCAAATGGATATTCAAAAACAAGCTGAATGAAAATGGAGAAGTTATTAGAAACAAGGCCAGACTTGTTTGCAAAGGATATGCTCAACAAGAAGGTATAGATTTTGAAGAAACTTTTGCACCTGTTGCTAGACTTGAAGCCATAAGAATGTTCCTTGCTCTTTCTAGTTTTCAAAAATTCAAAGTATACCAAATGGATGTAAAATCTGCCTTTCTTAATGGAGACTTAGAAGAAGAAGTATATTAGAGTTTAGGCTTTTGTGATCCATATCAAGTTTACAAAAAAAAATTCGGCGAAGATCACATGAGACATCATTTGTCGACGCGTTTCGAACCAACCAGTGTGGTTCATCGTCAGGACAAGTTGAAGAAACAGATCCAGCTTAGCATGTTAAATAGTCTGAGCAGAGACTCCAACGGCTATATTGACCAACGACTAATTTTGACCTACGGTCCATAGGTCAAATACTATTCATAATTTAATATTATTATTATTAATAAATTATTCATCAATTATATATATATATATATATATATATATATATAGTTGAGGTTAAAATTTTTATTAAATGGTTAGTTAGAAAGGGTAAATGATTTGATTTAATAATATAAGTAATTATTTATACTTAATATTATATTGGTAAAATAGCCTTGATAATAATATATTATTAATATTAGTAGTGAAAATATTATTATTAATTTATTATTATATTATTATTATTTATGGAAAAAAGGTTAAATTAGGTAAGATATATAGATAAATTATTTAGTTTATTTATCTAAATTATTTATTAATATATATATATATATATATATATATATATATATATATAAACTTAGATAAAGTTAGGTAAAAGACTGATGAAAAAATAAAAAAATAAAAAATAAATAAATAAATAAATAAAATAAAATAAAATTAAATAAATAAATAAAATAATTAATCAATTAATTAAAAATAAATAAATAAATAAATAAATAAATATCAGGACAAGTTGAAGAAACAGATCCAGCTTGGCAGTTTAAATAGACAGAGCAAAGCCCTCAACGGTTAACAAGACTAACAACTACTTTTGACTAGGTACCTTAAAAATTGCTACCTGGGGGACCAGTCCATTAAATAAATTAATATTAAAAATAATTAAAAATATATAATAGTTATGTTCAATTACTACCCAAAAATAATTCATGTTAAAAGTTAGTTAAGGACAAATAACTAAAAATCATATCTAAGGTGAAAAATTACCCTAGAGGGGACAATCCCTCAAATAATAATAAATAATTAAAATTATTTTTAAATAAATAAACAACTCAATTAGTAAAAATAATTTATAAAAAAAAGTTAGTTAGAGATAAATAATTAAAAATTATATCTAGGGGAAAAATATTTCTCATAGAGGGACCAATCCCTTAGAATAAATAAATTAATTATGTGAAAACTTTTATATTAATAAAACTTATATGATAATAGTTAGTAATGGTAATAGTTAAATAAACATAAATAATAAAAAATTATATTGAATTAAATTATATTAAAAATATATTAAAATTAACATATAATTAAAACTAAATTATATTAAAATTAAAATATAATTAAAATTATATTTAAAATCAAATTATATTAAAATTATATTAAAAACATGTTATAATAATTAAAATTATATTACCCTAGGGGACCAACCCCTTAAAATAACATGATTTAATTCAAAAAATTAAATTTTTTAAATTAAATTAGTAATTCAAAATACTTCATGATAATATTTAATTTACAAATAAATTAATAAAAATAAGAAGGAATTAAAAACCGGACCATTAAAATGATTAAAATAAAAATATGTATGTATATATAAAAATATAAAGAAGAATAAATAAATAAATAAATAATTAAAAATAATTAAATAAATATATAAATAAATAAAATAAACATAATAATAATAATAATAATAATAATAAAAAGGACTAGGTCGAGAGTGTTGGGACCCAACAACGACTGATTTTCCAGCCATCATCTCTATTGAGATTACTCGGCCTCTTTTCAATCTCAAGCGCCTCCCTAAATTTCCGATGATGGAAGTGCGAAACCTTAGCAATAACACTAGCTTCTACAATACAAACATGATGATTGGTTTTCTCGGCGTGCTCAGCCAAAGCGGAAGACTTAGTACCGATAAATAAACTAAATAATTTATCTATATATCTTAACTAATTTAACCTTTTTTTTTCCATAAATAATAATAATAATAATAATAATATTAATAATATTAAATTAATAATAATATTTTCACTACTAATATTAATAATATATTATTATCAAGGCTATTTTACCAATATAATATTAAGTATAAAAAATTACTTATATTATTAAATCAAATAATTTACCCTTTCTAACTAACCATTTAATAAAATTTTTAACCTCAACTATATAATATATATTTTATAATAATTGATGAATAATTTATTAATAATAATAATATTAAATTATGAATAGTATTTGACCTATGGACCATAGGTCAAAATTAGCCGTTGGTTGATTTAGCCGTTGGAGTCTCTGCTCAGACTATTTAACATGCTAAGCTGGATCTGTTTCTTCAACTTGTCCTGACGATGAACCACACTGGTTGGTTCGAAACGCGTCGACAAATGATGTCTCATGTGATCTTCGCCGAATTTTTTTTTGTAAAGAAGAAGTATATATTGAGCAACCACACGGATTCATCCTTGGAAATGATGCAAAACTTGTATGCAAACTCAGAAAGGTTCTCTATGGTCTAAAACAAGCTCCAAGGACCTGGTATCACCGTCTTGACAAATACCTCCATCAACAAGGTTTTTCAAAAGGATCAGTTGATAGCAATCTATATACAAATATTGACAATAATAAATTGCTAATACTTGTTGTGTATGTTGATGATATCATTTTTGGTAGTAATGAAGAAGCTATGAGCTGGAATTTTGCTTTGGTAATGAAGCAAGAATTTGAAATGTCCTTTCTTAGTGAGCTTACATCTTTTCTTGGTCTACAAGTTCAACAAAATAAAGATGGTATTTTTCTGTCACAAACCAAATATCTCAAGCAGATCTTGGAGAAATATGGCATGGAATATTCTAAACCAGTATGTACCCCAATGGTAACATGATGCAGTCTCAGCTCAAATGATGAATTAGTAGCAATACATCAACCAACCTACAGATCCATGATTGGCAATCTGCTTTATCTAACAGGTACCTGACCAGACATCATGCATGCAGTGGGAATAGTTGGAAGATTCCAAGCAAATCCAAAGGAATCACACCTCCAGTCAGTCAAAAGGATTTTCAATATCTTCAAGGAGCACAGAATTTTGGTTTATGGTACCCTAGAGATACAGATCTTACACTTCATGCACATACAAATGCAGATTGGTCAGGAAGCGTTGATGACAGAAAAAGCACTAGTGGTGGTGCATTCTATATGGGTTCCAGATTGGTGTCTTGGTTCAACAAGAAACAAAGTTCAATTGCATTATCTACAGTTGAAGCAGAACATGTGGCTGCTGCATCTTGCTGCACACAACTCCTTTGGATGATGCAAACATTGCAAGACATTCAAATCACATGTACTCCACCCATCTCCATTCTATGTGATAATACAAGTGCCATAAGTATTTCAAAGAATCTAGTCATGCATTCCAAGACTAAGCACATACCCATCAAATATCATTTTCTACGTGAACAAGTGTTTGAACAAAAGGTCAAATTGGAGTATGTTCCCTCCAAAGAACAAGTTACTGATATATTCATCAAACCACTGCCTAGAGAGACATTTGAATATCTCAGACAGAAGATGGGAGTAGTTGATGCATCATCCTGCTGTTAAAACTTATCTGTTTTAGAGAAAAGTGGTTATACACGAGTTTCATAAAGAGTAGCCGCATACATACGTTGGTTTCTGTGGATACAATCACATATATGTTGGTTTGAAGAAAAGATGTGGACCAGACTCATGATGAAAGGAGTCTAATATGGGCATGACAATGATCATCCAGCACAGATTCAGGGGGAGCATATACTTCTCATAATGCATTGTTGGCATTATCTTAGAAGATCTTGGTACAAATTCATAGTTGTTTTTTTATTCAGGTGGAACAGGTTTAGGGGGAGATCATGGTTGTTGGTCTGTATGCTGATTGACAAATGTTGTTGATGACTATCATGGTCTTGTTTCAGATATTTGGTCTCTATGTCATGTATATATTTTAATGTCAAGGTCATGAAACAACCTATTTTGTTACCCCACTATGCATGGGATGGATGATGTAATGTTCTTGTTTTAACATGTATAAACAATTGATATATCCCCACTTGGTTGGGCGGATGAGTCAAACTTGGTATATCCTCACTTGGTTGGAGATGGATGTATGTATGAGTCATTGGTCATAGGAAGGTCATTTATGATGTATGTATAGAGTCATGTTCTTCTTTTAGAACATCTTTTTGCAAACCTTGCTTATATTTAGGAGGAGCATGGAGCTCAATCAGCACACCTAGAATATCAGAGAAACCCGCATGAAATCAGGGGGAGCATAACCCTTTGTCCTTGATGAGAAAGGAGGAGAGTGACTTGGGGTTTCCATCAAGTCCAAAGGGGGATATTGTTGGCATTATGAGACAGATTTGGCACGATGACACAGGTATTGTCCTTGATGGAAACTCACTCAGATGACAGATCACAGTTTAGACTCACAGATTGAAGAAAGAGAGGTATACGCAGGTTCCCCATTGACCAAGCCGCGTGTACACGTGGGTTAGCAGACCAAAATGAGTGTATAGCGTACACATGCACTTTCATAGAAGGAAAGGCACGTACATGTTGGAAAACTAAGTTTTGGTCCATGGTATTTTGATCCATGGTATTGGTCCAAAATATCTGATCCGAAGTGTTGACCCTAGGTATTTGCTCCAAGGTATTGGTTATAAGTGGTTTTGGTCCATGGTATTGAGTAAGGCCTAATATTATAAAAGGAGGAGAATATCATTAGGCAAAGGCACTCAAGTATTGAATATCTAATGAAGAGCAAGATCTAGAATACAGGTTATTGGGTTATGGTGCATAGCTGGATCTGAATCAAGGATGAACCTTAGCGCTTGATGAAGGATAAGATATAATGATGGGTCAAGATCTTAAGGCTTGAAGTGAAGTATCTTTGTGTGGTTTTGATCTTCTATCTGAATAACCGACGCATGTTGTAGTCTGTAATATGATGATTTGGGTATAACTGAAGTCTGGAATTGTTATAAATAGTAAATCATCATTTACAGATCTGTATGCAGGTTCACTTTAGAAAAGGTGCGTATACATGCTAGTTCTGCATATCAAAACAACGTATACATCTTAAATTTGATTTGCAGATCTGTACGTAGGTTCGCCTTGAGAAAAGTGCGTATGCACGCAGGTTCAACACATTGAAGTAGTGTATACCTCATAAAATATGCTTTAGCTACTTCTGTTTGCTGTTGTAGTGTTCTGGGTTCTGGTTACTGTATTCTGGTTACAACATTCTAAAAAGTGATTGATTGATTCAGTTGTGGTTGGTGCAAAGGAGATTGGTTGATGCAGATATATTTGATGTTTGAATGATGTTATTGATGGATCCAGTCTGAAAATTTATGAAACGTGGTCCCTGGAAGAAAAGAGAAGGTTGTAGCCTTCTGTAGGCCGGCACCTACGTACTAGTAAACATATCAACTAGTACAAGAGCTAGGGGGTTGTAGCTCCCTTCCAAGAGAAGCTGGAGAATGAGAGAAGGTTGTAGCCTTCTGCAGGTAGAAGCCTGCGTACTGGTATAAGACTGCACCAGTACAAAAATTGTAAAAATAAGTTTCTTATTAAAAATAAGATAGAGACGATTGCAGCAGGTGGTTTTCACCCACATTGGGTTTCCACCTTATATCTTGTGTTCATGTGTGTGATTGTTTGTTCTGTTTTTATTGCACCTAGTTACTATTTATATGGTTCTGATGCACTGATTAAAGATCAACATATGATGAATTAACTGAATCATAAGTTTGCAGGATATACACTAGTTGCCTTAAATACAGTTGCGTATACACGCAAGTTCCATTAACTGAAGTAGCGTATATGAATTTGATTATGGAAATGAAATATTATTGACTTTCTAATACTGATTCACCGCCACCCCACCACCCCCCCCCCCCAAGTATTATTTCCAACAAAGACTTGAGAAAATGTGAAGAGCATGAAGGTGATAAATATATGAAGGATGCACTATTCATTCAAAACCCTAAAAGGGCGACAAGGAAAAAATGAATAATTGAATTAATAAATATTAATATAAATTTGATGTAAAGTAAATTATAGTATATTTATATATTATAGTGTTTATATAAATATGATAATGTATAATCTATATGTTTAAGTTATAAATATATATCTACCATGCTTATTATAAATTAAACTTAAGAGAATTAATAAATATTAACATAAATTTGATGTAATGTACACTATTATATATATATATATATATATATATATATATATATATATATATATATATATATATATTAAGGCAACCATGGTTCGCAGTCATTGAGTGGCAGCTACATCCATGCAAAGTGATCCACATAGATCCATTAAAGGCAACCTAATATATCGGGCCTAACCCCAAGGGCATCGAGGAGATTTGACCTCGTGACCTCCCAATAGGCAAGGTACCTAGCAATGAGGACTTGACCAATTGAGTTATCCCTTGGGGCTTATTATAGTAGATTATCTATAGATCTAAGACACACACACACACATACATATAGATGCCATGATCATTATATATTAAATTTAAGTTAAACTATAGTATTAATAGGACTCTAATTTATATTTATATTTATTTAATGTAATATTACCTTAATAGATATTAAAATAATCATTATATTATTATGACCTATACATTAATATAGTTCCATAATGTATAATATATTAGATTATGCTTATAATATAATAGATAATATTAATTTTCGTTATTATTAGTGTTTAGAAGGGACCACCCGTTTTTATTGATTTCCATGCCATTATCTCTATCAATATTATTAGGGTGCTTTTTAATCTCGAGAGCTTCCTTTATCCGATGTCTGTAATAGAGATTTTCTTTAGCAAGTATTTTTGTATTCCCTAAGCAAACATGATGTTTAGTGTTCTTAACATGTTCTGCAATAGTTGAGTTTCTTTTGTCTTTTCTAGTCTTATGTCCACACTACGCTCCTTGAATCTTTTTTCAAGGAGCACCCAGTTTCTTTGATGTAACATTTACCATAGGAACATTATATCTTGTAAACACCTATAAATTGGAAGTGGTCAATGCCATCTTTGACAAATATCATCATTTATCTGATGGTGGTATGGGGTTTAAAACATGTTTTAATCTCTTTCTTCTTCAAGACTTTAGCAATGTTGTCAATGGTTCCCTTAAGGTAAGGTAGATAAGTAGTCTTTCTAGGGTTATGGATACTAGAGTTAAGGGGATTATCATCATGATTTATAGATTTTTGAAAGGCATCCTTAATGTCTTTCTTCTTGTATCCAAGGTTGCTAAAGACTTTAATTAGGTGCTCATTTTCATTATTTAGATGATTAACTCCATAGATTTTGAAAGCTCTAGAAGCCATGGTTTTAATGACCCCAATATTTTGAGAGGGATGATGATGAGACTCTGCGTGAAGGTAGTTTTATGTGTGTGTTTTCTTCCGATAGATCTTGTAATCTAATTTCCCATTAGGTTTCTTTATGATAAGAATATATAGGAAGGGAATGCAACCATATTCTTATTCTTCCATAATGAATTGAATGTATGTTGAGATGTTATTGAGGTGATGTAGAGATTTAGCTAGTTCCTCCTTACCATGTGACCAGATGACATTGGTATCATCAACAATTCTCTTCTATATTTTAGGTTTGAGATGATAAGTATTAAGGGCCTTGCTTTCAAACTTTTCCATGTAAATATTGGCCACTACTGTTGAAAGTGGAGATCCCATTGCCACCCACTGGTTTTTTCATAATATTCACCTCTAAAGCTAAAAAATGTGGATCCAAGACAAAATTCATCAAGTCTGGATATTATCGGGTTAGCCGGAGTCTTTAACCACAAGAATTGCCTCTTCTAGAGGGATCTTAGTAAAGAGGGATACCTCTTCATGCTCTTCGCATTTCCTCGAGTCTTGAAAATGGACTCGACTGGTGGTTCTAAAACATTGACTATAATACTTAAATATGTGGGCCTTCCTCTATCAAACAATAAATATAGTTTTCAACAACAAGAATTTATTCTACTAAGGTGGTGATCCGACTTACATCTTATCATCTAAGGCACTCCAAATATTAGGATGATAAAATATTAATCTTACTGCTCTAAACATTGAGGAGTGAGGCCAGATATCAAATATCCTCCTTCATAGGTAATTATTTAATGCATGTTATATTCTTTCTTTCCCAAAGGAAGTAGATTAAAGATTACGATTCAATAAATATGAGTTCTCATAATGGAAGCAGATAAGGGAGATGGTCATTCTTTTTTGCAATGGTGCTTCCAAAGGTAATCCAAGAGCAATGAGAGTAGGAAGGGTATTAATAAACCTAGATGGATAAAGGAATTTGAATTTTCATGGGGATTAAGACACACAACTAAAGACCAAGATGAATATTTTTCTTTATTCATAGGGATTCAATTGGGAAGCTCAAGGTATATTTAAAAATTGGTGGTCATAAGAGTCCAAAATATTATCATCAAAGCTACGCAATATCACAAAGAAAACATTCACCTACATATGGATCGAAAATTTCTTAACGTTCAACAAGAGATTCTAAACTTTGAAGAGATAAAAAATTTCCACATCCTTAGGATACATAATGGAAGTGCTCACTCTCTGGATAAAGAGGAGACCTCCCTATTTCAAGTAGTTCTTCTCACATATTTTTGAAAACAAGATATCCACCTTGATTAAGCTTTCTTATTTGTCATGAAATTAATTTTCCAAACTTATTTTTTCTCTCAATTTATTTCCACCCACTTGAATCATACAATCTTCATGTCATCAATTTCCCATATGTTGCCTCTACCCTTGAACTCCCTGCATTATGTCATATGTGAATTAATTTACCTTGGTTGGGATTTCAATTCTTCATTTATCTTTCTCATAGTTAATATGATTATCTTAGGTGGATAACATCCACTGTACATTTTATGAGAAAAACTGTCGGGTTTCTTAACTTAAAAATCATAGTTGATTATGCCATGACTCTGCTTGAATTTCTTTGTTTCCACTATCAATATTTTTTGTGGGTTTTGATGGGCTTGAATGGTCTTTCCCCTCATCAATGTAACCCATATATGATCCAATCACTTTGGGTTCTGTATTATGTTTATTTTCTTTATAGACCCCACTTATTATCCTCTATTTATTTTGGTGTATTCCACTGTTTGCAATTTTGGGTTCTTCTTCACTTGTATCCTCTTGTGGTTTGCCCAATTAGGTATCCAAACCCAAATTTTGGCTCTCTTGACTCTTTCCTTCCTTTCAGGCACAATGTGGTGTAGAGCTCCTCCCCCACTTAAATTTTTCAATTATGCAAGTAACCCTCATCTGAAATTGGAGGTAAAGAGGCATAACATTGAATTGGAGTAACTGAGGTGTATAGAAGCTACCTAGAGCCAAATTTGAGACCAATATATGAATCTTATCTTATCATCTTGTCAAATTTCGGAACATAGATATCCTTGTTGAAAAGTGAAAATATTTCAATGAAGCAAAAAAGTTGCAAAGCTGGTCTCGCCCTCCCCAACATAGAGACAACCTTCCAAAGGCTCTCATATATCGGTTGAAGAGGATACAATTAATTTAAGAGAAGTGGAAGCAAGGGTAATACCAATCAATTCAAGAATAGCTCTAAAGAGAACAACATTTGGTTAACTTAGATATGAAGTTGTAAAATCTGATACATTTTTGATGTTTTCTATAGTAGTTTACTTGAGGGCACTTATGTTAGGTTATACACCAGTTGTTTCTTTAGGGAGTTAATTGTCGACGAGTCCACTTTTTGTACAAGGAGGACATACAATTATAATATAAACTTTGTAATGAATTACTTTGAACTTATCTACTAATTTTTCACCCCTTTTTCCATCCCTTTACCAATACAAAACCAATAATTTATGTAAACTAGAAAAGAATTAATATAAAATATTATTATGATACTACTCCAAATTTAAGGTTGGCAGAGGCGGCTGGTTGGTAAAGTTAGACTCATAAAGACGGTGAATTCTTGTGCTCGAACCTGAGCGAGGGCGTTGACTAGTCGCGAGGAGTGACTTGCCTGGGCCAAGCCTGCTCACCTTTTAGCTCGCAGGGGTTTGGTCTTGTGGTCAGCGAATGGTCTGCTAAGTCGTTCGTGCTGCTGTGCAGGTCACGTGTTCAAGTCTCATCTTACCCTGAGGGGCCATTCCTTGCGGGCTAGGCGGTTCCTCCTAGCTGTTATAGTGGCAGCAGGTGGGATTCGACCCCATGTAATGCGAGTACGATACCACTACAGTTGTCGATTTAGCTAGGTACAAAAAATATATACTACTCCAAATTTAATTAACAAAGCACAAATCTTTGATTTTATGAGTAGATTTGTTAGGTCCCTATACTACTGGTGTAAACCCTTATTTTTATTAGTGCAACCCCCTTATTGTATTATTGTGCCCATATAGTCCCCATGTTGTTATTATTGTACCCCATAGAAGACGTCTATTGTTATTGTTGTGCCCCTACAATATTATTTTTATGTAGGCTCTTATTGTATTGGGACCGCTTAGACTCCTATATATAGAAAGGAGGTCTTTTCATTTGTATCATCCAAGAATTTTTCATTTGTGTAATGTAAACGAGATTTCCCCTTCAAAGATTCTGATTTCTAAGTCATTGATTTATCTTTTCTATCTTTTTGTGAGCCGGTTTCATAACATTTGGTATCAGAGGTTTGGATTTTAGGGTTTCGCTGCTCCAAGACAGGTCATCGTGGCATTTTCGCTATAACCTTTTTTTATGTGACGTTTCAAAAGCTAAAAAAAACCTATTTGAGCTGAAATCTCGATGATCCTCGAGTCCAAATTTCAGATCTTGTCTCACTATATTTTTGGAGATATGATATGAGGAAGTTAAGGTTTTTGCAAACTCCAGAATTCCATCTCAAATAGGTCATCGTGGAATTTTCGCCATAAGTTTTTTTCTATGAAGGATCAGACACTGGAATTAAAACCCATTTGAGTTGAAATCTTAATCAAGCTCGGGACTGAATTTCAAGTCTTGTTTCACTATATTTTCAGAGCTATGGTTCAAGACATTTAGGATTTTTTCAGGCTCCTGAATTACATTCCAAATAGGTGATCTTAGGAAATCATCATAACCTTCTCTCTGAGTATCATATTGAAATTTCATAAGAAGTTACATAAAGAGGATGGACTATAGTTTTCTGAGCATTGTTTTCAGGTCCGAAGGTTGAAACAGTGACATGTGGCACTTCATACAAGTTCGCTCTATTGAAAAAGTGTATAATAAGGTCATCTTGGTATATTGGGAATAACACTTTCTTGGATAATCCAATTTCGATCAGATTGGTGGCATGGGAAATAGGACTCAAAGGGCTACTACAATTCGCAATTTCAGACCTTGGAGATCCGAAATTTCAGAGATACATCAGATTAAATATCGAGCTTCTACAAAGTGAAAAAAGATGTGTAGTTTTTTTAAAATTTTGCATAAGTCTAGTTTGAAAAATTAGTTTGAAGGGATTCAAAGGTCATAGTGAAGCATATTTATCATTAATTGATGCCCCGAAGAAATAAAATGGAAACAACTAGTAAGCAACTTGAAATCTATAGCATGACTCATGAAAAAGAGGAAGAAACACAACATGATATATAAAAATTACGAGACCAAGTGCAAAAAATTTTACTCTCACAAAAAGTAACAGAAGCTAAGATGGAAGGTTTAAAGAAAGATGTAGAAGATAAGATGGACGGTTTAAAGAAAGGCATGGAAGCTAAGATGGATGGTATGAAAGACAACATTGGAAAGTTGGAAGGAAGGTTTGACAAATTTGCCACGAAAGGTTTCCTAATGGTGAAATGGTAGTAGAGAAAACTCAGAATGAGAAAAAAGTAAATGTTAATCATGATTCAAAGAATGACAGCATTGAAGATTTGAAGAAAGACATGGAAGGTTTGAAGAAAGGTTTGACAAAATTTCTACAAGAAAGGCTTCCTAATGGCAAAAAGGTAGTAGAGAAAACTCATGATGAGAACAAAAGAAATGTTAATCATGATTTCATAGACTCTAACATTGGAATAAAGACCCACCACATTCCAAAGATCGATATGAGGAAGTTTGATGGCAAGGATCTTGTAACATGGATACTACAGATGGAAAAATATTTCGGTCTCCATAATGTGAAAAACACACAAAAGGTACGCATTGCAACTTTATATTTGGAACCCAACCAGTTTGTATGGTATCAATGGATTTGATTCTGTAAACAGATTGTCACTTGGTCAATTTTTACGGACAAAATGATAACACATTATGAGGATACAAATAGCAACACCTTCTTAAGCCAATTGATAAATCTCAAACAAAGGGGTTCAATGGCAGAGCACATTGAGGACTTCAAAAAATTGAATATAAGGGTAAATGATATTCCAGAGAAGCAGAGGATTAATGTATTCATAGGGAATTTAAATGATAACATTCCACATGAGGTTCGTCTTTGGGAACCTGATTCATTGGAGAAGGCATTTATGTTGGAAAGAAAAATGGAAAGAAAAATTATGGAAAAAATTAAGCCTACTACTCACAACTATCAAGATGGGAGTGTTGTTGCTCCTAGCCTTCTACAACCTATAAGGTTGACACCACAACAATTGGAGGAAAAAATAGAAAAAGGGCTTTGTTACAATTGTGATAGAAAATACACTAAAGGTCATAAGTGTGTTGAGAAGAAATTATTTTACATAGGTTGTGAAGAGAAGGAAGAAAATGAACAAGAAACATCAAAAGAAGAGGATATACACTAGGAAAAAACCCTGGAGAAAGAAGAAACGAATCCGACCATATCGTGTAATGCAGAGGCCATAATTACCACTCCTGAAACTATCAAGAAAGAAGGACATATCAAGAAGGAAAAGGTAATAGTGTTGATTGATTCGCACAATACCCATAATTTTATTCATTGTAAGATATCCAAGGAATTGAATTGCTTCCTATATCCAACACCAGAGTGTCATGTGATGGTTGCAAGTGGAGGAACCATAAATTGCTCTGGAAAGTGCCATAATAACAAGATATACATGGGAAAATATGTATTGAATAGGCCAATGCTTTCCATTCCAATGGGTGGTGTTGATGTTGTACTACGAGTCCAATGGTTACAATCCTTGGGTACAATAACTTTTAATTTTCAAGAACTTTTCATGAATTGTTTTTGGGAAGGAAAGGAAGCTGAATTAAGGGATATCGGGCAGAAACTAGGAAAGATAATCAACTCTAACGGAAAGACAAAACTTTTAAAGAAAGAACAAAGAGGCATAATTTCACAATTATGTTCGCTAGAGGTTCCCAAATCGAAATCATCTATTTCTCCAGATCTCCAAAAAGTATTGGACAACCATTCCAAGGTATTTGAGACTCTCAAAAGCCTCCCACCTATTCGTGATCATGATCATGCTATTCATTTGATTCCAGGAAGTGTTCCTCCAAACATTAGACCTTACCTAATGGGAAGAGACTTCATGGTAAAAAAGGATCATGATAGTCTTAAATACTTTTTAGAACAAATATTATCTTCAGAAGGACAATAAAAATGGGTCACAAAGATGTTGGGTTATGAATTTGAAATCATCTACAAAAAAGGGAAGCAAATGCACTCTCAAGAAAGGATGAGGTTGTGGAAGCATTGTTTTGTGCCATTTCTATTATCCAACTAGATTGGATAAACAAATCAAAGGATGAATGCAACAATGACAAATAATTGTGGGCACTCATTCAAAAGTTGTAGAAGATCCCAGTTCAAACAATATTTCCAAAACTTGACGAAGAAGGAAAAATCATATTGGAACCCGAAGTGGTCACAAAAACAAGAAATCGACAGCTACGAAATCAATCAATTTCAAAATATATCGTCAAGTGGAAGAACTTACCCATTGAATATTCCTAATGGGAGGATGAGAATTCTATACAGAAGCACCCAGAACTACTCAAGCGTTGAGGACAACACTTTTTGAAGGAGAGGGGCATGTTAGGTCCCTATACTAGTAGTGTAAACCCTTATTGTTATTAGTTCAACCCCATTATTGTATTATTGTGCCCATATAGTACCCATTTTGTTATTATTGTATCCCATAGAAGCCCACTATTGTTATTGTTGTGCCCATACAATATTATTCTTATGTAGGCCCTAATTGTATTGGGACCGCTTAGACTCCTATATATAGAAAGGAGGTCTTATCATTTGTATCATCCAAGAATTTTCATTTCTGTAATGTAAATGAGGTTTCCCCTTTGAAGAGGCTGATTTATAAGTCGTTGATCTATATTTTCTATCTTTTTGTGAGTTGGTTTCATAACAAAATTGGTTGAATATAAAGATTCCATTTTAAAGTATGGGAAATTTGAATTAAAAATTTTAAAGAGTTAGAATACTTTCACTACACAAAAAAAATAGATAAGAAAAATATCCATTTCATTGGTACTAAGTTTACCAAAGAAAATAAAAGTTTGCAAGAAAAAACATTATAAATATGGGTTTTATTTTATTGTTGCAAGTTGATTGCATTGACATGTTGGGAAAGGCAAGTTGTAGCTAGGCTTTGAGACCTAGCCATTCCCATGTCGTTGCCATGAATCAATAAATTACTGCTTATGGTGTATTAATAACCATGGGATACTAGGTCTATATGGCCAAGGATCTCCCTCTAGTGTCTCGAATCTAGTAAGGTATGTTCCCCACCAAGCAATACCCTTGGTATAAAAAATTTGAATGTGAAATTCTTTGAGGATGTGTTATCACAAAATCTGACCCTGATAGGCTGTTGATCAAGTAGACTTTGAGTAACTCTTTCAAACCAATCTTTTTGTTGAGGCTTAGCCTCCTCAACCTGAGAGGGCTCTCTCAATAGGTTTAAGATTTTTGATTAATGATTAGATGGCTAACTCTAGGAACAAACATTGAAAAATGTATAACTGGTTGACTGGTTGAATCAAAGATTAACAAACATCTATTGGCTATGGAGTCAAGATAGTCTTCAACAAAACAACATGATCAGCAAAACATGGAAGTCAAGGCACTTAGAGTTTAGGTTTATAAATAAAACAGTAACACAATGAATCAACACAATTTACAAGCATGTGAAGGAAGTTAGAGCATTTTCCAATGAATTCTAAGTATCACAAGCTCATACCACTACAAATAAGTAATTGAAAAAAGCCATAAGAACATCAAACACATAAACTCCTTGTGAATCTTGAGTAGTCAAACTGATCTCTGTATTAAGTTTGAAAAACCACAGTTTCTTACAATAACACAACTTTCTTTTGCTAATGAAATTCCCAACCCTGAGGAATTCGATTCTCATGCTTTATATAGAGTTTTTACAACCTTGGATACTATGATCCATCTTTAGGGGAATTCGAATTCCTAATATTGACACCTATCTATTCATAAAACAAACTACTTAATTACAACTTGACAACTAGCTGTCTTTAAGAGTCCTAATATAAATACATTCTTTAAACAACTGCCAATCCATGTCTTCGAGCTTGATGATGTCTCCAGTATTGTTGCAAACCCTATTGAGTCACAACCTAACTGACTTGAAAACAAGGAGACAGAGTTCCTCCTTTTAAGGCCCTTAATTATTTATGCTTATCTTCGAGCAGTTTTGCTGGTGTACATGTAGCATGTATTAATAATCCATTAAAACTTCATTTTACACCTGTTCAAAAATGGAACCTCGAACATATGGAAAAGAGGGTAGAAACATGACTGTGCTACGAAAATAGTCTGTTTTCGTAGCACAATTTTTATATCACTTATGGAATACTTCTTGGAACTTTTCTTTCTGCATCACTACCATTTGTAACTTCGTATATGATCCCATGTCTACCAGAAACCTCAAATCTTGGAATTTATCAAAGCTTACCTCCGAAATGCACCTATAAAGTGCTAAATGGTCACCTTCAACAGTTTCGTAGCGCGCTTCGAAATTGTTATGTATGCTCTGTTTCAACACAACCTTCAAAAATCTATAGTTTGGGAGTTTTTAAAATTCCATAAAGACTGGTATAATCAACCAAAAATCAAAACAGCTTACCCTTATAAGATGTTCTTCTTCACAACTGTCCTTCTTTTTATATGCCAAAATTGTTTTAAGATATATCCTTCACTGCCCTTTTTCATCACCCTGTTTCATTATTGCTGTAGCCTTTTTTCCAGATTTTGTTAACTCTATTTCTAGGTCTTCAATCTGTCTCTTCAATCTCTTATTAGTAGCTCTCAGCTGAGTATTAATCCTCCTTACAAATATAGCTTCTTTGATTGCAGGAACAGTCTAGGTAAAGTACTAAGTTTCACGGTTGACTATTTCTGGTTTGGAAACTTTTTCAACTTCCAAGAGAGCCTTTATCCTTTTGAAATCTGTCCTTTCAACAACATGCCTTCTTGTTCTCCCTCTTAGTCTAGCAATTTCATTATTAACAGCTCTTAACCTTTCTTCCATTTCTTCGTAATTGGATTTTTCTGTTTGAGTGGAAAAAACTCTGTTTTTGTCACCTCTAGGTCTTGGAGATGGAAAGTCTATCAACTCTTCTTGAACAACGGAGGTTTCTTCTGTCCTCCCTAACTCAATATTGGACTCTTGCATCTTTTTGGATTGCCTGGTTAAGGGCTTTCTGGGTTTGCAAACAAATGCTGTAACATCATCCTCAAATTCCAGTTTCTTGGAGGGTTTCATTTTCTTCGACTTTCCTTGATCAAATTCCACGACATCTGCCTACACCAAAGGGGATTCTAAAATATCAATGGCTTTTAAAATATCATTTAAATCACCCTTCAAGCTTGAACCTTCTCCTGAGATCACTGATTTACCTTTCTCCTTTGCAATTTGACTTCTAGTCAATCTCCTTTGAATTTGTTTGTTAGTTGACTATTCTTGTGTCATTCCTTTAACCTCAAATATCTTTTCCTTTGTAGATTTAGGAGTTTCAAGAATAACTGCTGGTGTTTTGCTTACTTGCTCTTTCACTTGCTTCCTAGTTTTCAACTTAACAAATATTTTTGCCCTGGACATTACAGACTTGCTGGTTTCTGCTGATGGAGTTTTTTTAACCCTAGGGCTAATGTCTACACCTTGATTTTCTGCTCCAAAGTCACATAAAAACAAAAACAAATACCATTCTTTGTTGATCCTTTTGAGTTCATGTAGAACTATTAGTTTAATTAGACCATGATGAAACATGGAAGTTTCACATCCTTGAGATTTCAACTGTACTTTATCTGCCATCTTAGCTACAATTCGATATAAGAAGTAAGGAAAATCTAAAGAAATCATACCAGTAAAATGTAACAGGAGTTTAAAATGATATGAATAAACCTTTTGATATCTGCCTTCATAGGTAAAATAACGTTGAATGTTGAAGAGAAAGTTGGCATAGCTGTCCTTGATGTAGTTTCTGGTAACTATCTCGGTTAAGTCTGTTTCTACAAACTTTGGCTTTAGAAACACCTTACATGGTTCCATGTCGAATATGAAGTTTTTGAACCATATATCTTGCCCCCTTGGAATCTTTGTCACCAAAGCTATGACATTTGGGGAAATTTGTAAGTTCAGGATTCTGACCTTTTTTCTTGAGCCAGTGAAATGTAGTGCAAACTCTTTTTTCACCTAAGTATGTCCTCCCTGCAATTTTTTATAAAGCTTCCAACATCCTGCTTTCTTGAAGGCTTCTACAACTGATTTATCTCTGACTAAGACCTCGATGCTTTCGGGATTTGTTCTTAAACAATGACCAAACCTGTGACTTTTATTATCCTCTGTCATCTTTCCTTCTAAAATCATATAACAAATCAGCCTCGCTTGAAATTCTGTTGATCAGCCTCGCTTGCCTATGGTGGTCAGCCTCGCTTGAATTATGGATGAGAGAAACCTTGGTGAAAAATTACCAAAGCTTACCATTTGAAAAACAATTATGTTTGAGGGTTTGCATGCAAAATACAATGAGAGACTAGCCAACCCTTTCGAATTTGAAATTACCTTTCATGATGAGCCCTAAATTCGAAATGAAGAGTTTTGGATGGCGACATGCTTAAGGACTAACTCCTAGCTGACAACTAATAATGAAAATTTTAATGGAATCTTAACAGATTGATGTTTGACAAGACTGTTCCATGAATCGACACTTTCATAGCGCGCAGGGAAAGTGCTACGAAAAGAGCAGCGTTTCCGCAGTGCAAAATAGACATTTTACACTGTTTGCGCTACGAAAATGTGGTTTCGGGGCTAATTCCAAAAATTTTCAAAATGGTTTAAGTTATGAGTTTCTAAAAAGAATGTAAGACTCATGAAACATGGAATAAGGTTGTTAGACTTTATTTGGATATGAAAAATGAAACCTTTGAGACTCCTAACTTAGCACCTACCCATAAAAACATTGGGTGACTTGACACTTATCTAAGACCATGACTAGGAACAATGTAAACCCTTATTTTGGTGATAACAGGATGCACTAAAGTCCGACATGTAGGCCAAAGTTCCCTTTATATTTACCCAATATCCTCTCAAATAAACTTGCATGATTAAGGAAGCACCTGATCCGAATGGAAACTGGCATCCACCCATGGTATTCATCGACCCATGGTATTCATCTACTCATGGAATATACCCATACAATTATAAGTTGCATCAACCCATGGTATTCACCCACCCAAGGTATTTATCCACCCATGGAATTTACCGATGGTATTCTATGTGACATCCACCCTTGGTATGCATTCACCCATGGTATTTATCGATGGTATTGTAAGTGAGATCCACCCATGGTATTCAATCACCCATGGTATGTACCCACCCATGGAATTTACCTTTGGTATTATAACTAAAAAAATACTATAAGTAACAAGTCAAATTTTGTAAAATGATAGATTGTCCACCACAATGTAGCTTTTACATATTATCTATTTTAATAAAAAGTTTTTTGGTGGTTTTGTTTAATGTGTGTTCTCCTATTTTCTTCTGGCATTTCAATTTTTTAGATCTTGGGGTCCTTCCCCCAAGATATGGATCAATGGTATTAGATTCAAGTTATGAATCCATGGGAATAAGGGTTTGACGCATATTTTAGTTTTACTTTTTTGCACCAATGTTAAAAAAATTCATGCACATGCTACGACTTCTAGAGAGAAATTTCTTGGGCAAAGCAGGAAGATTTTTTTTTTTTCAATTCTTTGCACAAATTTTTTGGGTACGAGGTTTCGTATCAGATATGAAAATTTTGATGAAAAATTGACAAAAACAAATAACATATCTGGATTCCTTGTGAAAAAATACCTAAATTAAAAGAAAAGTTGACCAAATCAGGGTTCAGATGAGGGAGATATCGCTTATTTAAAATCAGTTGTAGTGCAAATTTTTTTTGACGATAATTTGGGGACAGTGGCTCTCCTATCATTTTTTGAAGTTTTTGTGTAGAATTTCAAAAAAATGATTGCAGATTTGAGAACCTCTCGAAAAATAACCCAATTTCAAAAAACAAATTGGTCGAATTAGAGTCTGGATGAGGGAGATATCGCTGATTTAAAATCAACTAATTTTTTCAGAACTTTTATGACGACAGGACACTTGCAACACGAATATGAGTTTCCGAAGTATCTAGATAGGGATTTCAATCACATGGGAAGATGCATAATGATTATTATATTTCCAAAAATATGTTATAATAAATATTATGAGTTATATTGACCGAGTTATGCCCATTTTAAATTAGTTTTTATATTTGAAGCAACATTCAGAGCAGTCTCCCTTCGGAGACGTGCCCTCCCACCCCGCTTTAGTAGGAACCTGCTTCACATTCATTAGTTTCAGCATAATAACATCTAGATTGGGTTCTTTGGAGATGTGCCCTCCCACCCTAGGCTGTGTAGGCACCTACTACTTCAACAATAAGAAACATCATGGTTATGGGTCAACCATACAAAATTATTGTTAATGAATTCCATTTGCTAGGTCGTACACTATTAGTATCATAGTTGGTCACAAGCATTACATGGTATATCTATCCTCAGATCTTTGTTTGTCTTGGTTATGGGTCATCCACAAACCCACACTTCATCAAATTCCATTTGCTAGGCTGCACACAGTCAGTATCACAGTTGGTCACAAGCATTATAGGGTATATATATCCTTAGAGATTCGTTCATCACGATTATGGGTTAACCACACAAAAACCTTCTCTTTAGTGGCTCTTCATATTCAACAAAGGCTTCTTAGGAGGGAACTTCACGCAAAGGGGACCATTGATTCTTAAGGAGAGAGGAATAATCCGAATGGAAATTGGCATCCACCCACAGTATTCATCAACCCATGGTATTCATCCACTCATGGAATATACCCATGCTATTGTAAGTTGCATCAGCCCATGGTATTCATCCACCAAAGGTATTTTTCCACCCTTGACCCATGGTATTGTAAGTGAGATCCACCCATGGTATCTACCCACCCATGGAATTTACCTTTGGTATTATAACTAAAAAAAGACTATAAGTAACAAGTCACATTTTGTAAAAGGATAGATTGTCCACCACAATGTAGCTTTTACAATTATTCTTTGTTTTAATAAAAAGTTTCTTGGTGGTTTTGTTTAATGTGTGTTCTCCTATCTTCTTCTAGCATTTCAATTTTTCAGATCTTGGGGCCCTGCCACCCCAAGATCCGGATCAATGCCAATTTCCATCAAAGTCAACCTAGATGCCTCAGACTATACTAGAATCTTTATACAAAATACCATAATATGTAGGTTCATTGGTCTTTTGCCAAAGCTAATAAACATGCATTCATGCACTTTTCTAACCTAACAATCATAAATTTAAGACTAAGTGTTTACCATGCACCATATATATTTTTTATTGTGAAATTTGACTTGGCCAAAGACATATGTCTCATCCTCAATTTAGACCCGTAGTCATGTGGTAATTGGGTCTAGGCATGAAGCTATGGTTCCCAACTTTCAAACCCTCTTCAGAAACCCTCTAGATTGCCTTGGTTTGGGTAATACACTGCAATATCCCTCTTTAGTGATTGAGCTTTGTATCTTAGGAAATGCCATTGGAAAATCACACTTTCAAAGCATATAAATGGAGAAAAATCATATGATCACATAAAACCACATATATGTAGGCACAAAATTGACCAAATAATTTCTAACCAAAATAAATATGGTTTCTAAAGATTATTCCTAGGCGTAACCTCTGAGCTACATGTATGTAGTTTTATGTTATTAGCTTGTTTTTGGAATTAGTGATGTTGCAACTCATTTTCCCACCATTAAAGACAACTACCTTTCAATATGATCACATAAACAATCCATTTGATGGTTAGGAGAAATGAATGAGCATAATGTAATAGAAAAGTGTCTCAAACAATAGATTTTTCTATTAGGTAAACTTGACTAGGGAAAAGAGTGAAAGTTGATTGGGTCAAATGGTAGTGGTTAGTGTACCCATGGTTTTCTACCCACAAAATTCATGTAAAAAAGGCTTGGTGAAGACTCTATTGTGATAAACTAGGGAGGTGAGAGGTGAAGTCCCACTTGACTGGCTTGGCCAGGTTTTCACAAAGGGATCTAATGGAATTTCATTAGCTAGGTTTTTCCTCAGAGTTGGGGTTTTTCCAGTGTAAAATTTGCGTGCATTGTGTTTATGTTTTGTGTTTTTTTCCTAGTTGGTTTAATGTTCTTCTCAGTAAATCTATTTCTCTCCTGTTAATTTTAACAATTGGTATCAGAGCCAAGTGTTGGCTTTAGAGGGACAAATTTGTTGCTAAGGGTTTATTTTGTGTGGTGAGAAAAAAATGTGAAGACTCAATTTTAGAAATAGCTACCAAAGAGGAGAGTACAATGGAAAGTTTGGGATTGGTGCCTTCATGCATAAGCTAGTTGAGGATATGAGATAAGTAACCAAGGAGAGATTGGCATAACAAATTGAGGCCAATCCAAGGACATAATCACAGAAGCTATGTAGAGATTAAGTTATGTATTGGTTGGCATATTGGCAACCATCTAGTGGGGAAGGATCCAAAGTGGTCGATCAAGGCACCACAAAGGAGGTAGCCTCACATTATGGCTAGTGAATGGCTTAGCTTGATATTTTGCAGAGCTAAGTTGGTCTAACATCTCCAACTACAATGGCATGAGTCTTTTGTGATCTATTCGAGGAAGGTGATTAAGAAGTCGTCCAACTGCTGAGGTGCATTATGTAAATTGTTGAGCAACATAACATAGATAAATGTGTAGGTATACATACTGTTCTAGCTAGAGATACATTTGTATGACATGACAGGGCTGGCCACGTGAATTGAACCTCAGACGTCGCTTTCAAATGCAAAGTTTTACACTTATGGCCAATGATGGGCGATTTTCACTCAACAAATAATTGTAAAGGGAGTAGTGCTCGAGATCACGATAAAGCTCGTTAGAATATGCATGTTTCTGTGTTGCACAATGGCGGTTTCTAATGGATACTTGTTTTGGGTTGCACATATCAATTTTAAGGTTACAATGATTAGCAGAGAACTATAAAAACCCTTGATTAGTGAATGAATCCAATTGTGGTCACACGAAAAAAATTTCTGGTAAATTTTGGTGCTAGACATAGATGATGCAGGGCATGCAGATACCCTGGGTATAAACTTTAAGGGGGGTAAGGTTTAGAGTGAGTGAGGATGACTCACTTGGCTAGTTTGGTCGGATTTAGTCAAGGGAAACCCCAAGTCAAGGTTTAAGGGGGGATTGTTAAGTAAACTTAAATTAGGGAAAGAGTCAAAGTTCACTATGTCAAATGGTAGTGGTTTCGGGCACATGGTTTAGCGTACTCATGGTTTTCTATCCATGGAATTCAAGTAATGAAGCCTTTAAAAGGCTAGGTGAATGCTCTATTATAATAGGTCATGAAGGTGAGTAGTGAAGACTCACTTGACCAACTTAGTTGGGTTTTGGCCAAGGGATATAATGGAATTCCGTTAGTTGGGTTTTCCCTGCAGTTGGAGTTTTCCCAGGGTAAATTTTATGTGCATTGTGTTTATGTTTTGTGTTTTGTTACTGGTTAGTTTAATGTTCCTCTCTAAATATATTTCTCTCTTGTTAATTTTAACATTATCCTTGCTAGAAGATTCATTAGCTGTAAAAAAATCATCTAGAAGGCCCACTAAAGAAAATGAGAGAACCTCATAAGGAGGCCCACCATGTTTTGAAAACCCTTAGGTAGGGACAAAAAATTATACAAAAGATACAAATGTGCAACAACTTTTGGAATCTCATGATATATATAAAAAGAAATCGTGAGTCCCTTCAACCACCCCAACCTAAAAAACGATTAAGGCTTAGATTATTAAAAATTAGAGCCAATGAGTAAAAGAGGGAAAGGAAGAGGAATAAGTCACGCAAACTATGATATAATAGCCAGATAATTTGATAAAAAAAACCATACAAAAATGATATTGAAACAGACAAAAAAAAGAAGAAGAAAAAGACACATCATGAATGCTAGAAGTGACATTTAAACACTAGAAGAAAAATATACATTATGAATGCAAGTAGTAGTCATGCCTTACCAGAAAAACCATGAAAAATAAGTCACTTACAAAGAAATTGCAAACCCCAACTGTAAATTTTGACAAAAATGATTATACACCTCAATAAAAAAATTGTTTTAATTTATATTATTTTGTTTGATTATGAAGTAGTCAATTTTTTAATTTATATTATTTTGTTTGATTATGAAGTAGTCAATTTTGCAATAATTTATTTTTGTTATACAAGCACTTAAAAATAATTAAAAAAAGAAAGAAATATAAACTAAGTACCTAAAAGATCCCTTACCTCCAAGTAATAGGGGACCAACTCAAATAAATGAAATAGTCAAAATTTTGTATCCATTAGTGGTGCAAGTTAAGCCATCATTTTTTAACGATAATTGTTACATTAAAAATAAATTAAAGAAAGGAAAAAAAATCCAGAACGGAATCATGTTAAATTGAAATAAAATAAAGTTTTTATTTTTTTTTATTTTTAATAAACGTTGATAATGATGACATTGTTTACTATCCCATAAGATCAACATGGCTTATGGAATAAATAATTCTTAAATAATTTATTAAAAGTCACTTTTATATTTGAGTATGGTGAAAATAAAAATATAAAATTCATCATAATGGTGTTATATCAAAGAGATTTGAATAATAATTAAATTATAAAATGATGTAAAAGTCTAACTTACATTATTAAGAGATAGACTATTAAATAAAAATAAAGTCATTTTTAAATTCATTTTTATCATAACTTTTATAAAATTATTCAAAATATTTTAAAATTAATTTAATAATCAATATATTAAATATTATCATATTTAACTACGAAAAACAGTATTATAAATTTATTTTATATAATTAAATTTTATTACAAATTTATTTAAAATATTTTAGGTTAAATATTATCCTATTTAATTAAAAAAAATAATATTATAAATTTATTTTATATAATTAAATTTTATTATAAATTTATTTAAAATATTTTGAAATTAATTTAATAATCAGTATATTAAATATTATCATATTTAACTAGGAAAAAGAACATTATAAATTTATTTTATATAATTAAATTTTATTATAAATTTATTTATATAAAATTAAAATGAAAAAGAAAAATGCCACATCCAAAAACACCATCTCGTACTAATCATATCACTAATTCATTTCTTTTGTGCAGGTCCATTTCAAGAAAATGATAATGGCAACATTAATATTTTTGTATTTTAATTATTATTTTTTCATTAATTAGATATTTTAGTTAATTGTTACAATCTTTTTTATATTTAAATGTAAATTTCTCAACTTGAACTTTATTATAAGATTCAGAATTAAAATAGATATAGACTAGTTTAATCCTTTTTAAATAGACAATATTTCGTATGAGGATTATTTTTATTTTTATTTTTGTTTTATTTTTTTAGATTATTTTTATTTTATTTTAACCGAATTAAAATGTTTGCATTACATTATTATTATTATTTTTAACTGAGTCGAAATGTTCACAGGGCCAGACATGACAATACATGACAACATCTCTTTTATAATAAATTGCGCTTCTTAACACAATAAATTTATTAAATTCTTTATTACATTGATTGGTTATATAAAATAATAAAACTTATATTTTATATATTAATTTTTAAAAGATTATAATAAAAAAATTAATAATTAAAATCATAAGTAAATTAATTATCTATTTAATTTATTTAATATTGCATAATATGTTTATCTTCTTATGTTTATCTTCTTGAATAATTTTATTTATTCAATTTTATATTATATAATATATTTATATTATTCAATAATTTTAATCATTATTTCTCTGTCATGTATTATTTTGTATTTTTCTCTGACCCTTTCCTCCTAGGGATCCATTGATTGTTCTCATCTTTTTGTTGCACAACTCAATTCATGTGAGTTGGTTTTTTAGTTATGATAGGGATGCTTTTGTTTTTACGAGAGGAATTGCAATTATTTATTAGACTGATTGGCAATAAGATAATAGAGTTTATATTTTGTATATTATTTAAAATAAAATAAAATAAAAAATTATAATAATTAAAATGATGGGTGTAAAATGAAAATTTAATTATTTATTTTATTTTATTAATTTTATATTACATAATATATTTATATTTTAGAATAATTTTAATTATTATTTTCGTGGTATGTATTGTTTTATATATATTTTTTAAATGTTGATTTTTAATATTTGATATGTGAATTTGATTTTTAGTTAATTTATATCACACAATATAGAAGAAAGTGTTAATTTTTACTTCATGATTTCTATATACTTAGCATAGTCTTTCTTCCCATGAATTTATTCACTATTTCTATCTTTTTGTTTCACAACCTAATTCATGTGAGTTGGTTTTCACTTATGACAACACTTGTTTTTGACTCCATATGATACTTTTTTTTAACTAGAGGAATCAACAATTAAGTTGGTGATCCGAATTTAAACAAGAACACAAAAAATTATAGATATAACCATAAATACAAATATGCAGCAAAAATAACACTTCATTTCATTAATATCAAATACTGAAATATGCTTACAAACATAATGGAAATAAGACTAGCTCGGGTGATGGTAGCTTATCTCTAAGAAGAGATGTGGTGGCTACATGCCTCTGAACTGTGTTACAATGAGGCTCAAGGGCCTATTTATTATTGAAAAACATGAGAAAACCTTAAACAACCAAAACCCTAACCCCAGGGATGTAATGCCAAGAGTTTGTGGGCCCCGTTGGGGTTAGTTGGGCAGCCAACTTCCTGGGGTCATAACTTGGTCATATTATCTCCATTTGGCGCATACGATACCTTGTTGGAAAGGTCTCTCTGAGTACTACAAGGTTTGAGTTAGGCCCTTTCCTTTGGCTATGGGCCTGCAACGAACCTTAAAAAAATGTCGTTTAGGGGTCAAAACTGCGCCAGAAGTTCAGGACCCAAAAAATTGCTAAAAATAGTAAATGCTGAAATAAACAAGGAAACAAATGAAAGTGACTGGAGGTTTAGGTGGGACAGGTGGGTGGCCACTAGTATCCACCTAGATCATTCCTCCCCCCTTAGGAAGTAATGGTCCCCATTGCATGCAGAGCCTCTATGAGGTGAGGAAATTTTTGTTGAACGTGGTCCCTAGTGAGCCACTTGCCTTGGTGTAGGAGTTGGCCAGTTTTGACAACCCCATATAGTTGGATCTTTTGCTGATGAGTGTTCTTGAACCGTGTTTCCATAATCCAATTAGTTGTGGTTTGTTCCATGGAGTTTTGGTTTAACTCTGTTGGTGTGAGTTGCTTTGCAATGTCTGATGTGTCTAGCAATTGTGGGAAGTATGGTCGAAGGCGGTCCACATTGAACACGAGGTGTAGGCCAAGGAATGGGGGGATGATGAGCTCAAAAGCATTGTCTCCCACAACCTTGGTAATGGTGTAAGGGCCATATCAAAGTGGCATGATCTTCTGATGGGCTTCGATAAGGTGTTCCTTTTGTAAATGCAACTAGACTTTGTTGCCCACCTGAAACTTGTATGACACCCAATGTTGGTCATGTCACTGCTTGTACTTGGCATTTGACTTCTCCAAGATGTCATGAACCTGCTGGTGGATGTGTTGGATGCGTTTAATAAATCTGGTCACTTTATCAGCCTTAGACAATACATGTGTGGATTTTGTCTGCGTAGTCACATGAGGCATGACAACATCAATCAGACACAATGGTTGAAATCCTAGACCCACTTGAAAGGGATTGTGAGCCATCGAGCTATGGAGAGCTCTATTATAATTGTGCTACACATATGGAAGACTCTCATCCTAGGTTCGAGGATGCTTGGAGTTGTACATGCAGAGTATGTGCACTATCATCCTATTGATGACCTCCGTTTGGACATCAGTTTGGGGATGGAAGGCAGTTGATTTGGTGAGCTTGGTGTCCAATTGTGTCCAGAGGCTTGACCAGAATGTGCCCAAGCTATCCTGATATGATATAATGGTATGCGGGATGCCAAAATGTACCCATACTCGTTCAAAGAATAATTTCGCAGTGTCCTCTGCTGTGATACTCTTCTTGCAAGCCACCAATATAGCCATCTTAGAAAATTTGTCCATGACCACAAATACACAATCATTACCATTCTTGGTAGAAGGGAGGCAGACATATATTCCATGGAGATGGATTCCCACGGCTGGCTGGGAGTAGGCAGAGGAGTCTACAAGCCTTGCTTCTTGATGGTTGGCTTGGTCATGGCACAAGTAGTTCAGGATCTGATATATTTCCCAACATCCATTCGGAGTTTGGGCCAATAAAAGTACTTTTGTAGTACAACCACAATTTTTCCCACACCAAAGTGTCTTGCGACCCGACTGTAGTGTGCCTCCCAAATCAACTTGGCACACTCACTTGAAGGAACATAAAGATGGCCCAGGTAGCATAATAATGTATCCTGGAGGTGGAATTCAGGAACTTGCTTTCCAACTACTAGGATTTGGTATGTCAAGGTGAACTCTGGATCATTTTTGTATAGTTGCAGCCATCTAGAGGTCTCGTGACCACAAGAGTTGAGAACAATAGCCTGTGCTGCAAATGGGGGGCGAATGAGGCAGTCTGCAACATGATTGGTGCTGCCCTTTTTGTATTTAATGTTCAAGTGGAATTGTTGCAGATAGTAGACCACTTCTGATGACAATTGTTTTACAACTTCCCCTATGTCTGTATAAACTAATGCGGTGGTGGATGACCGTCTCCTTCCCTAGAATGTAGTGATTCCATTGTTGGAAAGCCTGCACGATGGAATGCATCTCTTTATCATAGGTGGGGTACTTCTGAATTGTATCAGAAAGTGTCTCACTATGATAGGCTGCTAGATGCCTGTGCTGGGTGAGGACTGCACCAATAACATAGTATGAGGCATCTGTCTTGATTTCAAATGGATGCTGCAAGTATGGTAATGTGAGTACCGGTGCAAAGCAGAGGCGGTGCTTCAACTCAACAAACTGTTGGGTTGTGTTATATTCTTTCCACGTAGTTAATAGGGGGTTTGAAGGGCACCCGTAACCCCACTTTATGGGGTCTGGGGCAGCGCCCCGGAAAATTTTGGTTTTGGACCATATGTTAGGTTGGGCGGACCCACCTATGGTTTTGTGCATGATTTTCGCACATGTTTTTTGGACGCGATGGTTTTTGGTCCATGGTATTGGATGCGATGGTTTTCGGTTCATGGTATTGGATGCTTCGGCATGTATAAATATGTATTGTAACATTGAAAGGAACATAATGAAAAATAAAGCTGGTAGTCCTGGTTTTGGGATCCAGGGAAAAATCTCTGTGCATATGTGTTTTATGGGTTATGCTCTCGCATTGTTTATTTTCTTTGTTTAAGAATTCGTATGCAGGTAATTTCTGTACAGGGTTAAAACCTACATTTGGTATCAGAGCTGTTTTGGCTTCAAGGGGACGCCTTTGTTGCTGAGGGGTTTCGCTCGGGCCTGTGGTAGACCCTATTCAGTGGGAGATCTGCGAGATCGATTCTGGTGGTGAAAGAAGATGGCGAGCAGTGGAAAGATAGAGATTGAGAAGTTCAATGGTCAGAATTTTGAGTTGTGGAAACTCAAGATGGAGGATCTGTTGGTGGATAAAGATCAGTGGATCGCGGTAGATCCGGGTACTAAACCATCGGGAGTGACTGATGAAGAATGGAAGAAGTTGGATCGGAAGGCAAAGAGCACAATACGATTGTGTGTCTCGGATTCAGTATTGCTGAATGTATCAGGGGAAGCTACGGCAAAGGCTTTGTGGGTCAAGTTAGGGACTTTGTACCAATCTAAGTCTCTGGTGAATAAACTGTTCCTGCGGAAAAAGCTGTATAACCTGAGGATGAAAGATGGAGACTCGGTGACAGAGCATCTGAATGCGTTTAATACTGTGGTAAGTCAGTTATTATCTGTTGATATTAAAATTTCAGATGAAGATAAGTGCATCAGTCTGTTGTGTTCTCTACCAGATTCGTGGGATATTCCGGTTATTGCAATAGGTAGCAATGCAACTGCTTTGTAGTTTGATGAAATAGTCTCAGCCTTGCTGACGGAGGAGATGAGACGGAAAAATATGGACAACCAGAATGGTGATGCCTTGTCTGTACGAGGACGGTCCCAGAACAGAAACAAAAATAAGTCATCGAGTGGGAGATCTAAATCTAGAGGGAGATCTAAATCTCCAGGAAAACCTACAAAGGTGGTGTGTTGGAAATGCGGAAAGGAAGGGTACTTCAGAAGGGATTGTAAATCTAAAGCTCCTGATAAAGGAAAGGGATTTGATGATGCTCCTTCTGTAGAGGCGAAAACCACCTCAGATATCGAAGGTGGGGATGTGTACTTGGCTTCTTCAAGTACACATGTAGATCATGAGGCATGGTTGATTGACTCAGGTGCATCCTTTCACTTCACTCCCCATAGAGAGTGGTTCTCGAGTATGAGAAATACGATGGTGGTGATGTCTTCTTAGGAGATGATAGGAAGGCTAGAATCATTGGTCGGGGAAAAGTAAAGTTGAAGTTGCAAGGTGGAAGGGTTAGAACACTTCCGGGTGTTCTACATATTCCTGCATTGGCCAGAAATCTGATTTCTGTAAGCAAGTTGGATGATGTAGGTGTAAAGACGGTGTTCGAGAAGGATACCTGCAAGATGGTTCGAGGAGCACTGATATTAATGCGGGTAGTTCGGATTGGAACTCTGTACAAGCTGCAAGGTAGCACTGTTGTTGATGGGTGCAATAGTTCTATGGTTCCTGAAAATGGAGTAGAGAATCTAGTGGTATCTGGAGAGAAGACCATGTTGTGGCATCAAAGGCTTGGACATATTGGAGAGAAGGGCCTTCGAATACTTCATGGTAAAGGTATGGTAGAAGGTATGAATAATAGCTCTCTGGATTTTGATTTCTGTGAAAATTGTGTATATGGGAAGTAGAATCGGGTGAGTTTCCCCTCTGGTGGTAAGAGGACGAAACATATATTAGAGCTTGTGCACAGTGATGTGTTTGGACCTGTGAAGGTTCCATCACTGGGTAAGTCTGTGTACTATGTATCATTCATAGATGACTTCTCAAGGAATACATGGATATATTTTCTTAAGAAGAAATCTGAAGTCTTTGACAGGTTTAAAGAATTTAAGGCTCTGGTGGAAAATCAGATAGAGAAGAAGATAAAGGTGTTGAGGACAGATAATGGTAGAGAATTTTGCAGCAAGGAATTTGAAAATTTTTGTAAGAAGTGTGGTATAGCACGGCAGAAGACTACTCCATATACACCTCAGCAAAATGGAGTCGCTGAAAGAATGAACAAGACGTTGATGGAAAGGGCAAGAAGCATGCTCAGTGGTGCCGGGTTAGGACAGGAATTCTGGGCAGAGGCGGTGGATACTGCATGTTACTTGATCAACAGATCACCTTCATTAGCGTTGGAGGATAAGACTCCACAAGAAGTATGGACTGGTAAGAAACCCTCTCTTTCACATCTAAGGGTATTTCGATGTGATGCATATGTACATGTTCCAAAGGAGAAACGAACCAAGTTGGATAGTAAATCTGAAAAGTGCATCTTTATTGGGTATAAGGATGGTTTAAAGGGTTATAAGCTTTGGAACCCAGTCACACGGAAGGTTGTGTACAGCCGAGATGTGTTGTTTAGAGAGGTAAAAGATGTTATTCAACATGAAGTCCAACCAAAGGAACTTGAGAAGATAGAGTTTGAGCCAAAGGAGGAAGAATCAGACTCTGCAGCAGAGGAGGAATCAGAAGATGAAGAGCCACAAACTCCGGCTGTGAGAAGATCAGTTCGAGAAAGAAGGCAGCCAGAAAGGTATAGTCCATCTGCTTTCAGTTCAAATTTTGCTTTGTCTGTTACTGATAATGATCCCAGAACTGTGAAGGAAGCAGTGGATTCAGAGGATGGAAAACTCTGGAAAGAGGCCATGGTCGATGAAATGGCATCTTTGCACAAAAATGAGGCTTGGGATCTGGTGGAGTTGCCGGCTGGAAGAAAACCCATTGGCAGCAAATGGGTTTTCAAGAAGAAGACAAATGCAGAAGGAAAGGTGGAGAAATACAAAGCTCGGTTGGTAGCAAAAGGTTATTCCCAGGTGCCGGGAATTGATTTTGGTGATATTTTTTCTCCTGTTGCCAAGGTAACTTCTATTAGATTACTTTTATCTGTTGCTGCTGCTTTTGATTTTGAGGTAGAACAGATGGATGTGAAGACAACATTTCTTCACGGGGATTTGGAAGAGGAAATCTACATGAAGCAACCTGAAGGCTTTGCGGTGAAGGGTAAGAAAGAACTGGTATGTAAGTTAAAGAAGTCTCTGTATGGGTTAAAACAGTCACCAAGGATGTGGTATCAGAAATTTGATACATTTATACGGGGACTTGGGTTCACCAGAAGCAAAGCAGATCATTGTGTGTATTTTAAATTAATTGGTGACCGTATTATTTATCTGGTCTTGTATGTGGATGATATGTTGCTGGTTGGAAATGACAAAGAAATTATCCAGGATTTGAAGACCCAATTGTCCTCCAAATTCGACATGAAAGATCTTGGTGCTGCAAACTATATTTTGGGCATGGAAATTAAAAGAGATCGGTCAAAGAGGAAGCTCTGGTTAAACCAGAGGAAGTATGTCGAGACAATACTCCAGAGGTTTAATATGCAGGATAGTAAACCGGTGAAGGTTCCTATTCTTGTAGGTGTGAGGTTATCTGTTGAACAGTGTCCCAAGACACAAGAAGAGGAAGAGGACATGTCCCGTGTTCCATATGCAAGTGCAGTGGGTAGCCTGATGTATGCAATGGTATGTACTAGACCAGACATTGCACATGCAGTGGGAGTATTGAGCAGGTTTATGTCAAAACCTGGGAAGGAGCATTAGACAGCAGTGAAGCGGGTTTTTAGGTATTTGCGTGGCACTAGTGATTATGGTTTGTGCTACCAAGGAAGCCCAGGATTGGACAGAGTTTTGGATATTCATGGCTTTGTTGATGCAGACTGGGTTGGAGATCTGGATCAGAGAAGATCTACAAGTGGGTATGTGTTTAACCTATTTGGAGGTGCAGTCAGTTGGATGAGTAAGAAACAATCTGTAGTGGCACTATCAACTACAGAGGCAGAATACATGGCAACCACTCATGCAAGCAAGGAAGCAGTTTGGTTGCAGAGATTGTGTTCAAGTATGGGGTTAGTACAGGGAGCTATAAGAATAGACTGTGACAGCCAAAGTGCAATTTTCTTGGCAAAGAACCCTGCTTATCATTCAAAGACAAAGCACATTGTTGTTCAGTATCACTTTGTGAGGGATATGATAGAAGACAGAAAGGTGTTGCTGGTAAAGGTGGACACTTTGAAGAATACTGCAGATGCATTGACAAAATCTGTGAGCTTTGAGAAGTTCTCTTGGTGTAGAGAAGCAATGGGAATCTCAGGGCTGAAAAAATGACTAAGCTCTCCTGTGGCCCCCTGTGGAAAGAAAACAACAAGTGGGAGATTGTTGGGTTGTGTTATATTCTTTCCACGTAGTTAATAGGGGGTTTGAAGGGCACCCGTAACCCCACTTTATGGGGTCCGGGGCAGCGCCCCGGAAAATTTTGGTTTTGGACCATATGTTAGGTTGGGCAGACCCACCTATGGTTTTGTGCATGATTTTCGCACATGTTTTTTGGACGCGATGGTTTTCGGTCCATGGTATTGGATGCTTTGGCATGTATAAATATGTATTGTAACATTGAAAGGAACATAATGAAAAATAAAGCTGGTAGTCCCGATTTTGGGATCCAGGGAAAAATCTCTGTGCATATGTGTTTTATGGGTTATGCTCTCGCATTGTTTATTTTCTTTGTTTAAGAATTCGTATGCAGGTAATTTCTGTACAGGGTTAAAACTTTTCGTTTACCCTGCCCTCGAACCAGGAAATTTTTTCTTTTGCCCTGCCCTTAGTAATCTGACTCAAAGGCCCAGTGATATGGGAGAATCCCAACACGAACCTTCGACAAAAGTTTGCTAGGCCCAAAAAGCTGCAAAGATCCATTAGAGTGGTCGAGGCTAGACAATCTCGAATGACTTGGATCTTGGCCGGGTCCACATGCATGCCATGCTCATCTATGATGTAACCCAAGTATTGGATCTGGCTCATGCCAAAGGTGCATTTCTCCAAGTTGGCACACAGTTTGTGCTACTCAAGGGTTTGAAGGACCTACCGTATGTGTTGAAAGTGTTCTTCCCAACTCTTGTTGAAGATGAGGATGTCGTCTAGATAAATCACCATGAATGAGTTGGTGAAGGACCGAAATATGTCATCCATTAGGCTCATAAAAGTAGCAGGGGCATTTGTCAACCCAAAGGGAATAAAAAACCATTCAAAAATTCCTTCCTTGGATTTAAAGGTAGTCTTCCATACATCTGTGGGCTATATTGGAACCTGGTGATAACCATACTTCAGATCTATCTTGCTGAAATACTTGGCCCCCTTGAGCCGGTCCAACAGGTCATCAATTCATGCGATTGGATACCTGTTCCTGATAGTGATTTTTTTAGTGCTCGATAATAAATGTAGAGCTTCTAGGTCTCATCCTTTTCTATACAAGTACAATCGGGATCCCACAAGGAGAGGAACTTGGTCAGATGTGCCCTTTTTGCAGCAACTCCTGGATTTTTGCTTAATCTCTTCATTTTCCAAAATGGAGTAGTGATATATCGGCCTGTTGGGTAGAGGTGTTCTAGGAGTTAGATCGATTGAATGCTTGACTTGACAATGCAAGGGTACCCTTATGGGTGAGGAGAAGATGTCCTTGTATTCTTCCACAACCGTATCCACTTGCTTCTACTTCTTGGAGGAACCCTTCCTGGGGGCCATGGATGTGGATATGACCTTCCCCTTACTTTGAGAGAGAATAAAAAAGAAAACAAATTTCCAAATCTGGGAGATGACCTTACTACATTGCTTAGCAAAGATCAAAGAGATGGTGGTAGGTGGGGTTACCTCCAGTATCTTGTATAACTTAGTACCCAAAGAAATAATAACAGAGTTAGTCTAGACTCATATACAACATGTTGCTTACATAAGTATGGTTGTCCTAATAATATATCACAAAATTCAAGAGGAGAAACACCATGCAATATTTCATCCATGAAGGGCTTGATGCTGTAGGGAAGACGACACTACTGGCTTACGCAGAGATCTCGTCCTTGGTTAAGCCACCTGATGGAGTACGAATACAAATGTGTTGTAGTCGATAGGCCCAACCACTTCATGACCTCTTCTGAAATGAGGTTCTTTTGGCTCCCACTGTCGATAATGAATTGCAAAGAAGAACCCTTCACCCACCTTTGCGAGTGGAATAGGCGCTCACCCTCTTCTAGATCTTGAGGCTCAATCTTCTGGATCTTGGTGGTGGCCACAGTGGCACTGGGCTCCATGTTAATAATATTCTTCCCTTTATCATTACCCTTGTCAGGTTTTGACTCAAAGTTGGAACATGCGTCAGACTCGAAAGCCTTCAACTCGGCCACCAGTGACTGCCTGGACCAACTGATAAGCCCCAAAAATGGGTAACTTATTGGGCTCATTTTGCCTATTATTCTTGATTAATCCACCATTCTTCATAATTTATGCATCCTTTTGAATATATTTATGTTGAATGAATGAATGAGAATAGTCACTTGACCATGAAGTCTAATACGTGCTTATTGCAGATTTTTGGACATCTTTTGGACCAAGGTCAAGCATTTATGAGCTAGTTGACAGCCAAATACGAGGGAACAAGGTTGAGGATTAGTAGGAAGGGTGTCTCCTACACTAAATTGCCCCTTCCTCGAGTTCTCCACCATTATCTTGGAGTTCAGCAGCCCACCAAAGATGATTTCCAAGGGCAGTCGAGTAGCGTTTGTGAAGTGGCTGATTACTTGCAGTTTTGAGCAGCCGAGCCCCTCAAGTTAAGGAGGGTTGTTGGAGGTCCTCATGGTGCATAAGTAGGAAGGATTCAAGCGTTGGTATTTTAGCTCTTGAACAGTTGTTTTTCGCACTTTGGTGCTGCTCTGCCTTTCAGCTCATTTTCGAGCTTTTGTTGTAAACATTTTTGTGACATGGTTATTTTTTGAGTAATGGAGATAAATTTCACTTTGCACCAGCTCTGAGCTTTTCTTAGGAGGCTATAGCTCTTGGGTTTGGGCCCAACCCAAGTTCCAGTACCTCCTTTGTGTACTATTATGTGTTTTCTTTGCATTCATAGAATAATTTCTGCTATTTAGGTTAATATCTTGCTTTGTTACTTAGGTTGCTTTTGATGATTAAAATAGCTTTTCATGCTTCATGTTGATTTGACAGTTTGATAACAGAGAAGATTTGGAAAAAGGTCACCAAGCAATCCTTGATCTCATCTCTCCCTCCTTGGGACCATGAGCTGAGACTAAGGCATACTTGCTGCCACAAAAACACTATTTTGCCTTTCAATGCAATTGCAAGTGTTAGATTTTTTTTAGTTGGAAAAGTTGATACCAGTTGTGCTTGCATATTTAGATCTATTCTTGCTTAGGTTTCCATAGTTATCTTGCATGATTTCCTATTCATAACTTGTTGTTCAACATGTTTCTGGTTTTTAGGTCAGATTAGGTCAAAGTAGATAGATCTCTGATTTTTCTAGTATTTCTTTGATTAGTTTTGAGAAATAGTGTGCATATCACCTATAATACATCCTTTCCTATCATGCCTTCATCACAAAACTAGCTCCAACCCCAAATTCCGGGTTCCTTCCTTCCATTTGCCACACTTTTCCAATTTGACCTAATTTCCACATTTTTGTGCAACATTGCTCCCTCCATCCTTGAACAAATCCAACCATCTTCATCCCTCCTCAGCCTCATTTACCAAGTCCTAGTCCTCTTCACATCCTCATCCATCCTCCATTTCCACTTTCCCACTGTCTTTCCACCATCAACCCTCCAAAATCCTCTTTCGGATCTTCCTGTAGAACATCCTGTAGAACCCTTGTAGACTTCATGTAGAAGATCATGTGAGCAGTTTCTCGAGATCTGATCATTGTGAAACTCTTTGGAAGGGTGCTAGGGATCCCTCAGGCCCTCTTCTCACCTTCCCAACCTCTTGCAAGCACCCGCTCCATTTCCTTTCGCCAATCAACCTCTGCACAACCAAAAACAGTTAAAGCACATGCATAATAATTCTGCAAGATTACTCAAAAATACAAAAAGATGTTTTTTCCAGATTTTACTTCAAAAATAGCTTAGTCACATGCATTTTACCTTTCAAAGAATCAATGGCATCCATTTCAGCAACTTTCATCTCTTTTCTTGCACTAGTAGGGTTAGTCGGTAAAACTAGGGTTTGCAAGGGTTTGCATTTCCTTTCAGCTTTCATCTCCTTTCTGCAAGTAGACTAGCCCCCTTTGAGTTAGCTTTCATCCATCACAGTTAAAAGATTCTTCTAAGAGCTCATAGAAATTGGCTTAAGCTCCTAGCAGACTTGTGCCAACTGATCAAGTGACAGCCTGCAGCAAGAGCTAGTACTTGTGCATATAACACCGTCACTTCCAAGTTTGTTACGAACTACCGGGTTGATAAAAGTAAAGAAGGGAGTCCCAGGAGTTGTAGCATCATTGCTGCAATACTGGAGCCCACCATATTTTTGGCGCCGTGCGTCAGAGTATTCGTGATTGTTGCTTTTCTTCTATTTTCTACTGCAACCATCTGCTAAGTAGTTTATTTCAGCAAGAGTAGAGTAGTTATTTCATTTCCATTCTGTAATTTCATTTCCGCAAAAGTAGATTAGACATTTCCTGCTTTCATTTCATTTCAGCAAGCGTAGATTAGAATTTCCTGCTTTCATAGATTAGCATTTCAATTCCGCAATTTCAATTTTGCAAGTGTAGATTAGCATTTCAATTCCACAATTTCAATTCTGCAAGCGTAGATTAACATTTCAATTCTGCAATTTCCGTTCTGCAAGCGTAGCTTAGAATTTCATTCCTACAATTTCATTTCAGCAACATAGATTAGTCCTTTCCTACCTTCATTTCAATTCTGCATTTTCATTTCAGCAAGATAGATTTTAGTTAATTGTAGTTCAATCTATTTCAGTTTTGTAGGTACAAGCAGAAAAAAAAAAAAAAAAAAAAAATCAACCAAAAATATTTCATTTCATGCCTCGTAGGAACAAAGACAATACAGGAAAATTCTTACCCAACACCCCCACCAAATCACTAAGTCACCCTTCTCTCTTCTTCGGTGGCAGTGATCCAGAAGAACCTATAAGTGAACCTCCAGAGATATACGAAGATCCTATAATAGAAGAAGAGCAAGAAGACGTTCCTCTTGAGACCATGGCTGAACACACGAATGATATAGGGAATGAGGAGAGAATAGAAGGTGCCTTTCCCATACGAGAGACAAATGGGGACACAAAAATGAAAAACATAAGTCCCTCAGCCTTACCTCACTTCCATGGATTGACCACTGAAGACCCTGATACCTTCTTGTTTGAGTTTGTTGTCCTTTGTCGAACTTATGACTATGCAGAAGACGAGCAAGAGTTGAACCTCTTTCCCTCTACCCTCAAGGATGCAACACTACGTTGGTTCACAGGGTTACCTAGAAACAGTATCACAACTTGGGCTCAGATGCATCAAGCCTTTAACAACAAATACTGGGATTACTGTAGATCAAAGGAGACGAAGGGAGAAATATTTCAAATGACCATGGGAAGTGATGAGTCTTTGGAATACTATGAAGAAAGGTTCCAACTTAGTTATAAAAGGGCCAGGTGCACACTTGACCCTGAATCTCTGAAGCTGGTTCTGCTTCGAGGAGTCCCTGAAGACCTTCTAGATACCCTCCATTTGCTAGCTGGAGGAGACATCTACCAACTACCTTATGATGACATAAAGACCGTGTTTAGAAACCATTCTAGGGCATCCTAGAAAAGAGGTAGGGGGAATCCATTTTCAGCTAGTGCCACCTTCTCCAAACATGAGTTTACAAATCAGATGGAAGACCTTAAAAGTAAGGTGAGACAGACCATTGCCATGCAACTGGATACTTTCCGAATCCAATAGAAGAAAGAGGAAGCTGAGAGGGTTTTGGCCCTCTTTTGTCCCAGATGCACAAGGAGGCATCCTAAGAACGAGTGTCCATTGAACTCAGTGGAGGTATGTTTCGTTTGTGAGGGAGACCACCCTACAAACTAGTGCCCAACCTTACCCAGACTTAAAGCTGTGTACCAAGGAGCTGAAGGAGCCACTGAACCACTCTACTTCCTCAACCAAAGGAGGCCACATGGATCTAGAACTTACCAGCAGGGGATGCAAGGGACATCCCAAACTTATTACAACCCCAACCAATCCACTCACATACCTTCTTGGGGTTCCCCTGCTCATCCTTCCTGGTCTGCACCCTCTCCTTGGTCATATCCATCTCAATACCATACTCAACCTGCTGCTCATTCGTTTCATTCTCATGTTCAGCCACAACCTCACTGGAATGCACTGCAACAGGGGTGGAGGCCCTAGTACAACTCGCCTCCCACCATTTTGCCTCCACCACCTGCTCAACCACAACCATTACCTCTTGCTCCTCCAAGACAACCCTAGATGCCTGCTCAAGAACCCAAACCCTAATAACTGACAGGCTCAATAGGTATATACTGGAGAGACAACATGCCCTACCTACACTGTGGAGATTCAGGAGATCAACCTACGATTTGGGAAGGTCCTCCCAGATAGCCAACCTCCTCCTAAGGAGGATGAAGTAGAGGAACAAGAAAGTGAACCCAAAGCCATTCCACCCTTTCCTGAGAGACTAACTGGAAACACGCAACCAAACCTAGAAGAGACTGAACTTCTGGGAGAATTTAAACAACTGTGTGTAAAAATACCACTTCTCCAGGCCATTAAAGATGTACCAATCAAAGAGAAGTGTTTTAGGCACCCAGGCAGGTGCAAGAGAGATGCCCCAACTATCAATGTCATAGGACAACTGTCCGACCTAATGTTGGGACAAGTAATCTGTCCAAAATATTTGGACCCTGGGAGTCCTGTAGTGGATGTCCACATCAATGGCACCATAATCCCCCACACCCTGATTGATCTAGGGGCTACCATTAATGTGATGACCAGGGACACTATGCTCAAACTTAACCTTCAGGGTCCCCTAAGGAAGACCTCGACAATACTGCAGTTAGCAGACCGCCCCACTGTGACTCCTAAAGGGATTGTGGAAGATGTCCTGGTCTCTATGGATTCTTCAGAGTACCCTGCGGACTTTTTGGTCCTTCAGCCAAAGGCAAAACTCACTAGATACCCCCTCATTTTGGGAAGGCCTTGGTTAGCTACTGCAGATGCTTACATCAGTTGTCGAGCTGGGAGCATGACCATTAAGAATGGGTCAATGTCCAAACAGCTAGTCCTATATCCTCCTGCCCAACATTTGTTCAAACATGACTTACCTCTCTGGTTGGAGGAGGAAGATGAGGATGAAGTCTACACTTCACTAGTGTGCACCGTGGAAGCCACCAGGGGAGGGCCTCAACCCGAGGATGACCTTATTGAGAATTTAATTCAAAATCCACCTCCCAGTGTGCTGCCATTAGAAGAGTTGGTAAGAGACACCCAAGCCAGTGCTTTAGTGGATCTCTGTGTAGCTGATCTGACCTTTTCCCGAGTTAAGAATGTGGAATTTGGCCCTGAAAGAACCTTGAAGATCAACTCATCCCTATCTCCCTCTCAAGAGAAGAAGCTGTGTAGCTTATTGAACCGCCATTTGGATGCTTTTACTTGGAGCTATAAGGAGATGAAAGGAATCCACCCTTCAGTTTGTACCCATCACATTTACATTAAAGAGGATTGTAAACTAGTCTGACAGCCTCAGAGGAGAATGAATCCAGCCCTTAAGGACATTGTCAAAGAAGAATTGCAAAAGTTGTTGGATGCAGGATTCATCTACCCCATCTCTGACAGCGAGTGGGTTTCTCCTCTGGTGCTTGTGCCTAAGAAAAATGGGAAGTGGAGAATCTGTGTAGATTATCGAGAACTTAACAAAGCTACCAAGAAGGACCATTTCCCTTTGCCTTCAATAGATCAAGTGTTAGATGGCCTGGCAGGGAAGAAGTTATTTTCCTTCCTAGATGGGTTTAGCGGGTATAATCAGATCCAAATCAGCCCAGAAGACCAAGATAAGACCACTTTCACTTGTCCATGGGGTACCTTTGCCTACCGGGTCCTTCCCTTTGGGTTATGCAACGCTCCTACCACTTTCCAGAGAGAAGTACTAAGCATATTTGATGAGCTGGTTCATGATTCGGTGGAAATCTATATGGATGACTTTACTCCTTATGGGTCCAACTTCCAAGAAGCAGTGACTAACCTGGGAAAAGTTTTAGCCAAGTGTGTTGAAATGAACTTGTCCCTTAGTCCTGAAAAATGTGAATTCTTGATGACTGAAGGGACCGTGCTAGGTCATATAATTTCTCAGCAAGGATTACAGGTGGATCCCAACAAGATTGCTATCATCCAAAGGGTTCCACCTCCTCAAAAGGTAAGGGATGTTCAGAGTTTTTTAGGCTTAGTGGGATATTATAGAAGGTTCATTACAGATTTCAGTAAGCTAGTGATGAGCCCCAAATTTTGGTAACATTTTGGGCTCATTTGGCCTACTTACCTTGCTCAACCCTTCATTTTTATCACTTATGCATCATTTCTTAGTATATTCATGTTATTTGTAGGAAGGAGGGCAGTCATTATGCCTATGTGGCTAATACACGTTTATTTCAGGTTTTTTGACATTAAATAGAGCAAAGACCACACAGATGGAGGCAAGGAGACAGCTAAGGTGGCATTGCAGGTTTATAGGAAGGTTTTCCACAGCCTTGAATGACCTTCCTCGTGATCTCCACCCCAACTCCGAGCTCCAACAACTATCACCACCAAGCTAGAAGGCAGCCAACGGATTCTACATGAACAACAGTTTACTTGTAGTTGGACAGCCAAGCCCCACTAATTTAGGAGGCCAGCTTGGCCCTCATAATGTATAAATATTGAAGCTGTAGCCTTCAATGGGGACTTTTGAACCTTTGTTGCAGATTTTGAATCACGAGCTATAGCTCTGTTTTGCTCTTTATAAGCCATTTTTGGCATGTTGTTAGACTTGTGATTATGATCTTTTAATAAGAGGCAGGCAGATTTGAGTTCAATTCTGAGTTCTTAGAGGAGCTATAGCTCTCAGGTTTGGGCCCAACCTGAGAGTAATAGGCCTCCTTTCTTTGTATTGTTACTTGTCTTTCCTTTCCGCATTTCATTTCTTTGCCTTGACATGCATTTGGAAAACACAGTCTGTTGATTTGAATTTCTTGATGTGATTAAGTAGGTTAGTCTTATGTATAAAATGCTTTCAATAGTTTATATTAGAATAGGAGGATTAGAATTCATCAGAGTTCCAAGAAAAGGTTGATCGTACACTCACTTCCACCTCTGTTTAGAGATTGGGAGTGTAGACTGTGCCAACCACCAAAAAACGCAGTCTTACAAGTTCATGCAAGCTTTAAAGTCATATTCCCATTGGTAGAAGTGTCCATGCATTTAGATCTTGAGCAAACAACTCCTTGTTTCAGCACCATGCACGATTTCTCTCTTAACTCACATCGCTGTTCTTTGGTTTTTAATACAACAGTTAGAATAGGTTGATGAATTCTCGGTTTTGTGCAAGACAGAGGTGATTTGTTCCATTTACACTGCGCAGCACCACTCTATCACGTCCTTATCCTTCTCAGCCGTGCCTAAGCCATCTCCTTACCTCCCAGTTAGATCATTTGGCCACCATCTCTTCTGTTATCCACGTTGTTTTATCTTTTCGGCCTTCCATTTGCCTCTACCCTTCTATCGACCAACCAGCTTGACACACCCCTTCTCCATATCATCTCTCTGTCCATAGGCCATCACAAGCTCCCCTCTCATCCTACCTATCCACCCATACAGCTCATTCACTCCTCCATCACCCAAAACTCCGACTGCAGAACATCCTGTAGAAGTAGCAGACTTCCTGTAGAAATCCTGAGCTTCCTGTAGGATCCCCTGCAGACATCCTGTAGAATCTTGCAAACACAGTTACCAGGCACCTGAACGTTGTGAGCTTTTGTGGAATGATGTTAGGGATCCCCTGGAACCTCTCAGAGTCCTCCTAACCTTTCCCAAGCCTTCCTCTCCTTAAACTACACCTGCACAGTCAAGACCCAGTAAGAAGCACAGTCATAATAACTCCAACCACTTGAGCAAAAATACAAAAACATGTTCTCTTCAGATGAAAGTAGTTTAAACTCATGCATCTCATCTCACTAGAAGTAATGGCATCATTTTTAGAAGTTGCATTCCCACCATTGCATCGTAAGGATTAAGCTGGTCAGATTAGGGTTTACTAGGGTTTCCATGCTTTGTTGGCTTTCAGTTCATTCTTGCAAAATAGGTTAATTTCCTTTGAGATAGCTTTCGTTCATCACTTCAAAAGCTTCTTCTGAGAACATATAGAAGTTGGCTTGAGCCCTAACGGACTTGTGCCAGCTAACCAAGTGACAGCTGCGACAAGAGCTAGTACTTGTGCATACATCACCGTCGCTTCCAAGTTTGTTACGAACTACCGGGTTGATAAAATTAGAGAAGGAAGCTCCAGGAGTTGTAGCATTATTGCTACAATACTGGAGCCCACCATATTTTTGGCGCCGTTGTCGGGGAAGCGTCAGAGTATTAGTAATTGTTGCTTTTTCTTCTATTTTCCTACTCTCGCCTTCTGCCAAGTAGTTTATTTCATTTCCATTCTGCAAAAGTAGCATAGACATTTCCTGCTTTCATATATTAGCATTTCAATTCCGCAATTGCAATTTTGCAAGCATAGATTAGCATTTCAATTCTGCAAGCGTAGACTAGAATTTCCATTCCTGTAATTCCATTTGAGCAAAGTAGATTAGTTCTTTCCTGCTTTCATTTCAATTCTGCATTTTTATTTCAGCAAGATAGTTAGTTGTAGATCAATCTGTTTCAGTTTTGCAGGTACCAAAGAAAAAAACAAAAGTAATCAAAAGTCTTTCCATTTCATGCCTCGTAGGAATCGAGATAAAATAGGAAAATTCTTACCCAACACCCCCACCACATCACTGAGTCACCCTTCTCTCTTCTTCGGTGACAGTGATCCAGAAGAACCTATAGGTGAACCTCCTGAGATATACGAAGATCCTATAGCAGAAGAAGAATTAGAGACCATCCCATCTGAAGCTATGGCTGACAATAGAGGAGAAGATGAGAGAATAGAAGGTGCCTTCCCCATCCGAGAAACCAATGGAGACATGAAAATGAAAAACATTAGTCCCTCCGCTCTACCTCACTTCCATGGTCTGACTACTGAAGATCCTGATACCTTCCTGTTTGAGTTTGTTGTCCTATGTCGAACCTATGACTATACTGAAGATGAGCAGAAGCTGAAACTCTTCCCTTCAACTCTTAAGGATGCAGCATTACGCTGGTTCATGGGCTTACCTGGGAATAGTATCACCACTTGGGCTCAGATGCAGCAAGCTTTCAATACCAAGTACCGGGACTACTGTAGGTCCAAGGAAACCAAGGGAGAAATCTTTCGGATGACCATGGGAAATGATGAGTCCTTAGAGGATTATGAGGAGAGGTTCCAACTTAGCTATAAACGGGCCAGGTGCACACTTGACCCTGAATCCCTCAAGTTGGTCCTGCTCCGAGGAGTCCCTGAAGACCTCTTAGATATCCTTCACATGTTAGCTGGGGGAGATATTTACCAACTGCCTTATGAGGACATCAAGACTGTGTTTAGAAACCACTCTAGGGCAGCCCGGAAACGAGGTAGAGGAAACCTCCTCTCAGCTGGTATTCCTTTCTCCAAGCATGAGTTTGAAAATCAATTAGAAGATCTTAAGAGTGAGGTGAGACAAACCATTGCCATGCAACTTGACACATTCAGGATCCAGCAGAAGAAGGAAGAAGCTGAGAGGGCCTTGGCTATCTTCTGCCCTAGATGTACAAGGAGACACCCTAAGAACGAATGCCCATTGCATTCGGTTGAAGTGTGCTTCATTTGTGAGGAGGACCATCCCACAAATCAATGTCCAACCTTACCTGGGCTTAAAGACATGTACCAAGGGACAGAAACCCCCACTGAACCTCTCTATTTCCTCAACCAAAGGAGGCCACAAGGACCTATACCTTACCAGCAGGGGATGCAAGGGGCACCCCAAGCTTATTACAGCCCCAACCAATCTACTCCTATGCCTTCCTGGGGTCCCCCTGCTCATCCTTCCTGGTCTATGCCTCCTCCATGGTCTTATCCACCTCAGTACCCTACTCAGCCCACTACTCATTCATATCACTCACATGCCCAACCACAGCCTCAGTGGAATGCACCTCAGTCGGGGTGGAGGCCCCAGTACAACACTCCTCCCGCCATTTTGCCTCCACCACCAGTTCAACCTCAACCATTACCTCCTGCTCCTCCAAGGCAACCTCAAATGCCTGCTCAACCGAACCCGAACCCCAACAATAGACAGGTCCAGCAGGTATACACTGGGGAAACATCATGCCCTACCTATGCTGTGGAGATCCAAGAGATCAATCTTCGATCTGGAAAGACTCTTCCAGATCGCCAACCTCGTCCCCCAGAGGACGAGGAATACAAACAGGAAAGTGAACCAAAGGCTATTCCACCCTTTCCTGAGAGACTAACAGCCACCACACAACCCAACCTAGAGGAGGATGAGCTTCTGGGAGAGCTCAAGCAGTTGTGTGTGAAAATACCACTTCTCCAAGCCATCAAGGATGTGCCAATATACAACAAACTGGTTAAGGAAAAGTGTTTCAAACACCCAGGCAGGCGAAAGAGAGATGCTTCAACCATCAATGTCTTAGGACAACTGTCTGACCTTATGTTAGGACAAGTCATCTGCCCAAAGTACCTAGATCCGGGAAGTTCTGTAGTAGATGTCCACATCAATGGCACCATCATACCACACACCTTGATTGATCTGGGGGCTGCCATTAATGTGATGACCAGGGATACCATGCTCAAACTCAATCTTCAGGGTTCCTGGAGGAAGACCTCGACAGTCCTGCAACTAGCAGATCGCTCCACCGTGACTCCCGAAGGGATTGTGGAGGATGTCTTGGTCTCTGTCGACTCTTGGGAATACCCTGCAGATTTCTTGGTTCTGCAACCCAAGGCAAAGCTTACTGGATATCCTCTTATTTTGGGAAGGCCTTGGTTAGCCATTGCAGATGCTTACATAAGTTGCCGTGCAGGAAACATGACCATCAAAAATGGTCCTATGTCCAAGCAGCTAGTCCTATACCCTCCTACCCAACCCTCCTTAGAGCATGACTTACCACTGTGGTTGGAGGAAGGAGAAGAGGATGAGGTGTACTCAGCACCTTTGTGCACCCTAGACACCACTAGAAGAGACCCCCCAACCGAGGATGACTTGATTGAGACCTTAATCCAGAATCCACCTCCCAGTGCACTATCCTTAGAGAAATTGGTGGAGGATGCCCAAGCCAGCACCTTAGTGGACCTTTGTGCCACCAACCCTGTCACTCCCAGAGTCAAGAATGTGGAGTTCGGCCCTGAGAGAATGTTAAAGATCAGCTCCTCCCTATCTCCTTCCCAGGAAAAGGAGCTGTGTAGCCTGTTGGCCAGTCATCTAGATGCTTTTGCTTGGAGCTATAAGGAGATGAAAGGAGTCCATCCTTCGGTCTGTACCCATCACATATACATCAAAGAGGATTGTAAACCGGTTAGGCAACCTCAGAGGAGAATGAATCCAGCCCTTAAGGACATTGTCAAGGAAGAATTACAAAAACTGTTGGATGCCGGATTCATTTACCCCATCTCAGATAGTGAATGGGTGTCCCCTCTGGTGTTGGTTCCCAAGAAAAATGGGAAGTGGAGAATCTGTGTGGACTACCGAGAACTGAACAAAGCTACCAAGAAAGACCATTTCCCTCTACCTTTCATAGATCAAGTGTTGGATGGACTGGCAGGAAAGAAGTTCTTCTCTTTCCTGGATGGGTTTAGCGGGTACAACCAAATCCAAATCAGCCCGGAAGACCAAGATAAGACCACCTTCACTTGTCCTTGGGGTACCTTTGCCTACCGAGTTCTTCCCTTTGGGCTATGCAATGCTCCTGCTACCTTCCAGAGAGCTATCTTGAGCATCTTCTCGGAGCTGGTCCATGATGCGGTGGAAATCTATATGGATGACTTCACTCCTTATGGGTCCAACTTCCAGGAAGCATTGTCCAATCTGGGAAAGGTCCTAACCAAATGCATTGAGATGAACCTGTCCCTTAGTCCTGAAAAATGTGAATTCCTGATGACTGAAGGGACCGTGCTAGGCCATACCATTTCTTGCTAAGGGTTACAAGTGGATCCTAACAAAATTGCTCTCATCAAGAAGGTTCCACCTCCCCAAAAGGTAAGGGATGTTAGGAGTTTCCTAGGATTAGCAGGGTATTACAGGAGATTCATTAAAGACTTCAACAAGCTAGCCTCGCCATTGTTTGGCCTGTTGGCAAAAGATGTGGAGTTTAAATGGACTGACGATTGTCAGAGGGCTTTGAATGAATTAAAGGACAAGTTGGTGTCAGCCCCAATCTTGAGAGGTCCAAACTGGGCCCTACCTTTCCACATCCACACTGATGCCTCGAACAAAGCCATAGGGGCAGCTTTAGGACAAGTTGAACAAAAACTTCCATATGCCATTTACTTTGTTAGCAAAAACTTGTCCAAAGCTGAACTGAATTACACTGTAACCGAGAAAGAATTCTTGGCTGTGGTCCATGCACTGAACAAGTTCCGACATTATATTACTGGCTATCAAACCTTTGTACATACGGATCATGCTGCAATTAGATATTTAATGAATAAACCAGATGTGAATGCTCGTATTATTAGATGGTTACTTTTGTTGCAGCAGTTTGATTTGACCATTGTTGACAAACGAGGTAAAGAAAATGTTGTTGCTGACTTTTTATCCAGATTGGATTTGTCTGCAGATGAGGATGGAACAGTGGATGACCAGATGCCTGATGAACATCTGTTTGCTATCTCAGTACTCTCTCCATGGTTTGCTGATATAGCAAACTACCTTGTTTCAGCACAGTTCCCTCCGCACCTATCTTCAAGAGAGAAGAGCAGAATCATCAGAAAAAGTGCCTCATTTACTTGGATCGAGGGAAATCTGTTCAAGCTTGGCCCTGATCAGATCTTAAGGCGTTGTGTAAGGGAGGAGGAAGTCTTTGATATCCTCCTCACCTGTCATGATGGGCCTTGTGGAGGACATTTTGCAGCAAAGAGGACTGCCTTCAAAATCCTGCAGGCAGGCTACTATTGGTCCACACTTCATCAAGATGTCAGAAGGTATATCAGCCAATGTGACCGATGCCAAAGAATGGGGAAACTGACTCAAAGGGATGAGATGCCTCTCCAACCTCAAGTGACTCTTGAGCCATTTGAGAAGTGGGGTATGGATTTTGTGGGTCCAATCAACGCTCCTTCGAGGCAAAGGTCTTACATCATTGTGTGCACTTACTACCTGACAAAGTGGGCAGAGACTAAAGCAATCAAGGCAGCAACAGAAGAAAAGGTGGCTGAGTTCTTAAGAGAGAACATCTTCTACAAATTTGGCTACCCAAGAGAGCTGGTCACCGATCAAGGGAGCCAGTTCACATCCAACTTAATTGAAGACCTACTAGCTCATCACAAAATCAAGCATAGGACTTCCACCCCCTATCATCCACAGGCAAATGGGCAAGTGGAAGTCACCAACAGAGCATTGGAAGGGATTTTGACTAAGGTGGTGAGCAGCAGTAGGAAAGATTGGGCAGATCGCCTGGTTGAGGCCACATGGGCTTACAACACCACCTGGAAGACCACCACCGGCTTCACACCTTATGAGCTGGTCTATGGGAAGAAAGCTTTGCTGTCCATTGAATTTGAATACAACACTTTGAGGATGGCGGCTCAGCTAGACCTAGATCTCAGCCATGCACAACAAGAAAGGTTATTGCAGCTGAATGGACTGGACGAGCACCGGATGCAGGCCCTCCTTCACTCAGAAATGGTTCAACTTCAGAGAAAGGTGTGGCATGACCAACACCTCCATGACAAGCAATTCCAGCTAGGAGATGGGGCATTGTTGTATGACTCCAGGTACAAAGATTTCAAGGGGAAGCTGAGAACCAGATGGCTAGGACCATATGCAGTGGAGAAATGCCATGACAATGGATCTGTTCTTATTCGGACCATTGATGAGGAAGCCATCCCCATGCTTTTCAATGGGCATCGATTGAAGATCTACAGGAAACCTCTCTCAAGACAAGAGTTCATCAAAACTATGGAGAAATCAGCGTTGGTCATAGAGAAGGGTTCTGCCTCTGCTTTGGGCATACCCTGAAAGATCTAAAAAAAAAAAATAAAGATCCTTGGGTGAAAACCTTTCTGAGGCTCCCAAGGCAGGTGGTAGGGGTGAAAACCTCATTGAGGCGCCCCTATTGTCTTTCAAAAAAAAAAAAGAAAAAAAGAGATTTGAAAAAGATCCTTGAGTGAAAACCTCTCTGAGGCGCTTAAGGCAGATGGCAAGGGTGAAAACCTCATTGAGGCGCCCCTGCTATCTTTCAAAAAAAAAAGAAAAAAACAATATGCAAAAAGGACAGGGATAGCAAGTTTATAATGTGAAAGTGCATGCAGGTTGCAGGTGTTCTATGAAGGAGAGGAGGTCTCTCAACTCAAAGCCAAGGATCCTTATCATGCTGCCAGGAGACCTCACCAGCACCTCCTCCAAGAATGCTCATATTCTCCAAGGTATGGGCACGATTTCATCACAGCTTAAGTCTTCTACAGGAAGATGCAGACTTTCTACAGGAAGGTGCAGACTTTCTACAGGAAATGCAAACTTTCTACAGGAAGTTCTGTATTTCTACAGGAAACTTCCTGTAGAAGTTCGGGACGACCCAGAATTCATTGTATGAGGAGATCTAACGACCAAGGATCGGTTTGGATTCATGCAAGCTACTGTTGTCACCCTTACACACTGGTGTCACCTCTTTCTACCACCCCTGTCGACATGCAATGAAGATACCTGCACCATCAAAGCAGATCATTGAGTTATCAAGAGAAAGCAATTTTTTTTAAAAGAAAAAAATGCTGAGATGTCATACCATATCCATCACAGCCATCCAAGAGCTCTGTGAATGTGATCGTGAGGCCACTGCCTTCGTCGTGCAGCATGCACCCGAGGAGGAAAAACTGTTACAGGACATCCTGCAGGAGTCTCGTAATAGTTAAGCCCGCTAGAGTGTACACCATTCACAGCGCTTGCCACATGCAATGAAAACGCGGGCGCATGCAGCCGAAGCATCCAATTCATCGTCAGCGGCCTGTGAATATGAACCGCCGGACCTGTGCAAATCCACCAGCAGCAAATGAATCCACTCATCGTCGTCCAAGAACCGAAAAATCGTGTTGCGGCCGCACAGGTAAGTGCCTCGACCCTTTCTTCCGTCGAATTGCATGAATTTTACTTTGAAAATGTTTGCAAGTGTGAAGTGAATGGGTTGAGCGGTTGTATGGCCATTCGACTGGCCACGTCGACCAGTTAGTGGTTTAGTCGGATGTTTGGGGCGGTGGACGTGGCAAAAAGGAACGGGCAGTGCACACGTGAGAGCCATCCCGTCGGGAAAAATGAGTTTTAACAGAAGAGACGGCGGCGGATCTGCGGGGAATGATGCGGCAGTAAGGGAACTCGCAGACGAATGATGGAGTGACGTCGTCCAACGGTCCGGCAGGGACAACTCACCCCCGCGCCACGGATTCCGCCGAATTCAAATCTAATCGGCTAGATTGCCACCCCATGCATTTATCATTCACCGTTTGAGACTCGAGTGATCATCCGGATCCCTCTGCAGCTCGACACTCCAAGTCCTTGGCCATTCGAATGCCTGTGAAGCAACACCAAGAGCGCAGACCCACTGCAGTATGCTCCAGAATTCGTGCGCTGCTCCTACAGGAAAGCTGTTTCTACAGGAAATCGGGTTCCTCACGTCAAAAGGTGGCGGATTAAAAAGGTAAGCCTCAACTCTCCATGCAATTGGTTTTGAGGGTGGCAGAATCGACGTCTACAGTCTGGTCGTAGAAATTTTTTGCAAATATTGTCTGCCGTTGCATGAATTGTCGTCCTACAGGATGTCAGTGTAATTAAGCTATGATAAGGTCCTCGGGAGATAAGCTTTGTGAATTATATGCATGACAGAGACGTAATTCTACGCTCTGTCCCAGTAGGCCAAATTTCTTCCGCATTCGCCACCTCCAGCTAACGCAGCAGTTTTCACCATGCCGGGTGGGTTCATCAGAAGGGAACCAACTGATTCAACGAAGTTAAGAGAAAATCCTGAGGTGGTGGAGCTCTTCACGCGAGCGCAATGGATATCCTTCTGTGACAAATTGCAAGGCTATGAGGACGAGGTGGCAGAGGAGTTTTTGCAAGCTCTGAGGCCAAAATCCAAAACATTGGCCACTGTTAACTTCAGGGGTTTGAGTCTCAGACTCACCCCACAATTCATCAGCCAAGTTACTGAGCTCCCAATGGGATTACCATGGGATAAAGAAGAAAGGAAATTGGGCCAACAGGCTAAGAAAGAATTCTTTCCACCAGAGGAGGAATTCTCAGAAGATAAAAATGGGGTTCGTAGAACCAGTTTACTGCCACCGTGGAATGAAGTTAGCCTGCAGATAATGAAGTACATCACCTGCGAAGGCCGTTTTAGCATTGTATATGGGTATCACTTTCGGTTACTCACTGAATTAAGGCACCAGATGGATCTACCTGTAGAAAACAAGCTCAGTCTCCCCTACTTTCTACTACAGTCTCTGATTGAGTGTGCCACCAAGTTGAAAGAAGGCACACCAGACCAGGTAGCCCACCATGGTCTCATCAAACTCCTCGTGGAGGATGCGCTCCACACATACAAGGTTTCTCTCTCATGGGAAGCCTTCAGAAATTTGACCAAGGATGGTGATATAAAGATGCTGACCGAAGAGCTCGGTTCATCTAGCAGTGAGGAGAAAAAGTCAGTGCCCGCAGCGAAGAAAGAAAAAGGCCAGAAGACCCCGACCACAGAGCAGAAGGAAAGCAAGAGAAGAAACAAGAGAAAAAGGGTGCCAAAGAGAAAGATGACACACCCGTTTTGATGGCAAGAGAGAAAAGATTGCAAAGCAGAGTGGACAAGGCTAAGAAGGTCCACATCAGCAAAAGTGCCTCGACAGCAACCGCAACCAAGTCAAAAAGTAAAACTCATGTAGCAAAACAAACCAAAGCGGTGACACCTGTTTCTACAGGAAAACCGAAACTGGCTTCTACAGGAAGCCCGAAATTAACTGAAAAAGGGTCTTCTACAGGAAGCCCGAAATTAACTAAAATAAGGTCTTCTACAGGAAGCCCTGAAAAAGTGAAACCCAAGGAGAAGAAAGCTGACATTCTGGCAAGGGAGGCAGCAGCTGTGCTGGCTGCCCTCAGCACACCTCCTAAGCCAAAGGAGAAGAGGAAGAGGGAGACCCCTCTATATTTTAAAGCTAGAAGAAGTGTGAGAATAAAGACGGGCAAGCCACAACCTCCGTCCAGCAGTCCAATCATTATTGAAGATGCCCCTACTTCGCCCAAGGAAAGGTCCCCCTCGAGGATATCAGTCACCTATGAGAGGGGAAGCCCGAAGAAAACTACGTGGCAAGAAAGGTTAGACCAATTGAATACAAAAGCTCGGCTACAGGATGCTGAAGATGCTCTACAGGAAACCTTAGCTAAGCTTAAAGAAACTGAGAGAATGGAAGGAGAAGCATCCTTATCACCATCGAGGGAGGGCGAAGTAGAGCCACCCAAAGAAGTGGAGAAAGAGCATATTCCAGAGCCCAGCCCTCAGCCAAGTCTGAGTTCATATTACAACTTTTTAGAGGCTGGCAAAATTATACCTCAGAAATTTACTGTGCCACTATTTTTTGCATTGGAGGAAGAAAGAGTCCGTACACACACGTGGATGAAAATAGCCAAGTCAAAGGGTGTGGCGGACATAGGTCCCTTGCAGGAGCAGCTCAAGGAGGCCAGAAGTGAATTGTCCATGGCTAAACACGTGGCAAATTGCCAACGAGTGTTCCTACAGGAAGAAAACCAAAATCTGAGATTGCAGCTACAGGAGCTGAGGGCAGGGACAGGTACATCCTCCAAGGACACCACAGCAGAACAGCAAGGCAAAGAGGAACTGAAAACCGGTCTTGGGGAGCCAACTACACATCTACAGGAAGCAAAACAACAAGCACAAATTGAGGTGCAAGCTCTCAGAGAGCAGCTGCAGCAGAAAGAGGCACAATTGGCCTGCATGGCCAGCTGGGCCATGGATGCTATCCAATGTAGACAGCCGGCCAAATCCTATGGCCTGTACTTGAAAGACCAATGGCTGCAATTTCAAATCAATACCTTGGCGCAAAGAGGTATCTCTCAACTCCAAGACCCACAGCAATTCACTGAAGTATGCAATACAAGCTCATCAGAGGATAGGGCCAAATAAGCGGAGTTCTACCTCCATAATCTGGCCCTGCCTAATGTAGTTTCATGGGATCCCAATACGGCCTTGGGAGATATGCAATTAATGGCATTTGCCTCATGGCTGAACCATGAGGACAAAAGGGCAGCAGAAGCCAAAGCGGTCATGAACTGAGAGCTGAACGAGCCATTGCTCATCAGACCAGAACCAGGGGATCCAGTTGCACTAATATCGGCACACCAACATTTGTCCACTGACCCTCAAGCTTCATTAAGATATATGGATCAACAGGCCCAAGCCATAGCTCATTTTGAGGACATGGAGAGACTGTTAGGAGACAACGCTGTCCAAGCATGCACCCGCAGATGGAATACATTGGCCCACAGTCTGAAAATCCGAGAGTACCATACCCCAACTCGGATGAGGGAAGCTCTGGTACGGGTGGCCCTCTATAAGAAATCCATGCAAAACCTCCAGGCCTGCTGGATTGGCCTTAAACTCAGCCCACCACTGCTGCTAGGATTGATGGAAGGCAGCACAGAGACAGATGATAATGAACAGTGGGAAGAGGTAAAAAGAAGGGCTGGGTTTCATATCAGCAAGGAGGACACTACTACAAAGGCTTGGGATGTAAGGGTAGCAGTGAAGGCAATGAAGGATGAAGAGTTGGACTAGTTGCTCAAGGATGAGCAAATATTTTAGCTGGGGGGTGATGATGAGCCCCAAATTTTGGTAACATTTTGGGCTCATTTGGCCTACTTACCTTGCTCAACCCTTCATTTTTATCACTTATGCATCATTTCTTAGTATATTCATGTTATTTGTAGGAAGGAGGGCAGTCATTATGCCTATGTGGCTAATACATGTTTATTTCAGGTTTTTTGACATTAAATAGAGCAAAGACCACGCAGATGGAGTCAAGGAGACAACCAAGGTGGCATTGCGGGTTTATAGGAAGGTTGTCCACAGCCTTGAATGACCTTCCTCGTGATCTCCACCCCAACTCCGAGCTCCAACAGCTATCACCACCAAGCTAGAAGGCAGCCAACGGATTCTACAGGAACAGCAGTTTACTTGTAGTTGGACAGCCAAGCCCCACTAATTTAGGAGGCCAGCTTGGCCCTCATAATGTATAAATATTGAGGTTGTAGCCTTCGATGGGGACTTTTGAACCTTTGTTGCAGATTTTGAATCACGAGCTATAGCTCTGTTTTGCTCTTTGTAAGCCATTTTTGGCATGTTGTTAGACTTGTGATTATGATCTTTTAATAAGAGGCAGGCAGATTTGAGTTCAATTCTGAGTTCTTAGAGGAGCTATAGCTCTCAGGTTTGGGCCCAACCTGAGAGCAATAGGCCTCCTTTCTTTGTATTGTTACTTGTCTTTCCTTTCAGCATTTCATTTCTTTGCCTTGACATGCATTTGGAAAACACAGTCTGCTGATTTGAATTTCTTGATGTGATTAAGTAGGTTAGTCTTATGGATAAAATGCTTTCAGCAGTTTAGATTAGAATAGGAGGATTAGAATTCATCAGAGTTCCAAGAAAAGGTTGATCGTACACTCACTTCCACATCTATTTAGAGATTGGGAGTGTAGACCGTGCCAACCACCAAAAAACGCAGTCTTACAAGTTCATGCAAGCTTTAAAGGAATATTCCCATTGGTAGAAGTGTCTATGCATTTAGATCTTGAGCAACAACTCCTTGTTTCAGCACCATGCACGATTTCTCTCTTAACTCACATCGTTGTTCTTTTGTTTTTAATACAACAGTTAGAATAGGTTGATGAATTCTTGGTTTTGTGCAAGACAGAGGTGATTTGTTCCATTTACACTGCGCAACACCACTCTATCACGTCCTTATCCTTCTCAGTCGTGCCTAAGCCATCTCCTTACCTCCTAGTTAGATCATTTGGCCACCATCTCTTCTGTTATCCACGTTGTTTTATCTTTTCGGCCTTCCATTTGCCTCTACCCTTCTATCGACCAACCAGCTTGACACACCCCTTCTCCATATCATCTCTCTGTCCATAGGCCATCACAAGCTCCCCTCTCATCCTACCTATCCACCCATACAACTCATTCATTCCTCCATCACCCAAAACTCCAACTGCAGAACATCCTGTAGAAGGTAGCAGACTTCCTGTAGAAATCCCGAGCTTCCTGTAGGATCCCCTGCAGACATCCTGTAGAAGCTTGCAAACACGGTTACCAGGCACCTGAACGTTGTGAGCTTCTGTGGAATGATGTTAGGGATCCCCTGGAACCTCTCAGAGTCCTCCTGACCTTTCCCAAGCCTTCCTCTCCTTAAACTACACCTGCACAGTCAAGACCCAGTAAGAAGCACAGTCATAATAACTCCAACCACTTGAGAAAAAATACAAAAACATGTTCTCTTCAGATGAAAGTAGTTTAAACTCATGCATCTCATCTCACTAGAAGTAATGGCATCATTTTTAGAAGTTTCATTCCCACCATTGCATCGTAAGGATTAAGCTGGTCAGATTAGGGTTTACTAGGGTTTCCATGCTTTGTTGGCTTTCAGTTCATTCTTGCAAAATAGGTTAATTTCCTTTGAGATAGCTTTCGTTCATCACTTCAAAAGCTTCTTCTGAGAACATATAGAAGTTGGCTTGAGCCCTAGCGGACTTTTTCCAGCTGACTAAGTGACAGCTGTGACAAGAGCTAGTACTTGTGTATACAGCACCGTCGCTTCCAAGTTTGTTACGAACTACCGGGTTGATAAAATTAGAGAAGGAAGCTCCAGGAGTTGTAGCATTATTGCTACAATACTGAGCCCACCAGCTAGCCTCTCCATTGTTTGGTCTTTTGGAGAAAGATGTTGATTTTATATGTACTGACAACTGTCAAGAGGCTCTGGATGTGTTGAAGGATAAGATGGTAACTACCTCAATCTTGAGAGGTCCAAACTGGGCCCTACCTTTCCACATTCACACGGATGCCTCGAACAAAGCCATAGGAGCAACCTTAGGACAAGTTGAAGAGAAGCTACCGTATGCCATATATTTTGTCAGTAAAAGCCTGTCCGAGGCAGAATTAAACTATACTGTAACTAATAAAGAGCTCCTAGCTGTAGTCCATTTCCTAAACAAGTTCAGGCACTACATCACTGGTTATCAAACATTTTTATGCACTAATCATGCTGCAATTAGGTATTTGATGAATAAACCTGATGTAAATGCTCGTATCATTAGATGGTTACTTTTATTGCAGTAATTTGATTTGACCATTGTTGATAAGCCAGGTAAGGAAAATGTTGTTGCTGATTTTCTATCTAGACTAGATTTTCCTATAGGTGAAGAAGGGGTGGTGGATGATCAACTGCCAGATGAACACCTGTTTGCTATTTCAGTACTCTCTCCATGGTTTGCTGACATAGCAAATTACTTGGTTTCAACACAATTCCCGCCACACCTATCCTCAAAAGAGAAGAGCAAGATCGTGAGGAAAAGCGCCCCATTCACTTGGATTGGGGGCAACCTGTTCAAACTTGGCCCAGATCAGATTTTGAGGCATTTTTTCAGGGAGGAGGAAGTTTTTGACATCCTCCTAACCTGTCATGATGGACCCTGTGGAGGCCACTTTGCAGCAAAAATAACTTCTTTCAAAATTCTACAAGCAGGCTACTATTGGCCCACTCTTCATCAAGATGTCAGAAGATACATTAGCCAATGTGACCGATGTCAAAGGATGGGGAAACCGACTCCATGGGATAAAATGCCCCTCCAACCTCAGGTGACTTTCGAGCCATTTGAGAAGTGGGGCATGGACTTTGTGGGTCCTATCAACCCTCCTTCAAAACAAAAGTCTTACATCATTGTGTGCATGGACTGCTTGACAAAGTGGGCAGAAACAAAGGCAATCAAGGCAGCAACAGAAGAAAAAGTGGCTGAGTTTTTGAGGGAAAATATCTTCTATAAGTTTGGCTACCCAAGAGAGTTAGTCACAGATCAAGGAACCCAGTTTACCTCTAACCTGGTTGAAGACCTGCTTGCTCATCACAAGATTAAGCACAAAAATTCCATCCCTTATCATCCGCAAGCAAATGGACAGGTGGAAGTCACTAACAAGGCTTTGGAAGAGATCTTGACTAAAGTGGTGAGCAGCAGCAGAAAACATTGGGCCGATCACTTGGTTGAGGCCACCTAGGCCTACAACACTACTTGGAAAACTACAACAAGTTTCACACCTTATGAGTTGGTCTACGGGAAGAAGGCTTTGCTGTCCATAGAATTTGAATACAACACATTGAGGTTGGCAGCTCAGCTGGACCTAGATCTCAGCCACGCACAACAGGAAAGACTACTTCAGCTGAATGGACTAGATGAACAAAGAATGCAGGCCCTCCTCCACTCAGAGGTGGTCCAACTTCAAAGAAAAATATGGCATTACTGGCACCTTAAAGAGAAGCAATTTCAGCGAGGAGATTGGGCACTGTTATGATTCAAAATACAAGGATTTCAAAGGGAAGCTGAGGACAAGATGGTTGGGACCATATACAGTGGAGAAATCTAACGACAATGGTTCAGTCCTTATCAGGACCATTGATGAAGAAGCCATCTCCATGCTCGTCAATGGGCATCGATTGAAGATCTACAAGAAGCCCCTTTCTAAGCAGGAGTTCATTGAAACTCTGGATAAATCAGTGCTGGTAGTGGAGCAGGCCCCTGTCTCCACCCCACCCACATTCTGAGCACCAAAAAAAAAAAAAACAGGAAAAGAATAAAAGATCCTTGGGTGAAAACCTCTTGGAGGCACCCAGGGCAGGCAGTGGGGGTGAAAACCTCCTAGAGGTGCCCTGGCTGTCTCAAAAAAAAAAAACCTGACTTCTGTTGAAAAAATTGCATGTTGTAGGAAGGACATTGCAGGTTAGGAGGATCGCACAAAACAAGGACAGAGGTTAGCACCAGGCTGCAAGCATCCCTCACAATCAATTCCTCCATGACCACTACCCTTTCCTAAGATTTGATCTCATCCAGGTTAAGATTTCACCTTCTACAGGAAGTTCTATGTCTTCTACAAGAAGTTTTGTGTCTTCTATAGGAAAATCCTATATAACCTACAGACAAGTCGGAATTGATCTCGGAAGAGAATCCGAAGGGTGGGAATTTGCCTATGAGACCTGGAAACATCCATGTTTCCGTCCATCGCCATATGTCACCCTCTTCCATCTCTTTACACCTTCGTTGCACTCATCCTTTTATTTGTTCCTGCACAGTCACACACAGAAAACCTTGTTTTCTTCATACTGCTAGCAAAAACTTTTATTGACAAATCAAGCAGCAGTTTCTCACTCACCATACCTGTCAATCTCCATCTCAACTCCTCATCAGCCGAAATCCTCGTCAACAGTATAGCCTTGCTCATTCTAGCTTGCATTCCAGGAGGAGAAGCAACTACAGGACATCCTACAGGAATCCTGTAGCAGCTGATCCCTCTGGAAGACATACTCTGGAGACAGGGACAACCAAGAATGGTAAAAGAGAGATGCAAAGAGCTCTTTGTGAACGTAAGAATATTAGCAGCAGCCGAAGCCAAGCATGCAGTGTGCATGCAGCAATAGCAAATGAAGGAATGGGTTCCAAAACCCATGCATGCAGCAACAGCAAACGAAGGAATGGGTTCCAAAACCCGAAATCTGCATAACGCGGTCGTGACCACACAGGTAAGTGCCTAAACTCATTCGTCAATTGCATAAATCATATTTTAAAAGCTGCATGCCTATGGGAATGGTTCGGATTGAGTGGAATCAGTGGCCAGTCAACTGGCCACCCTCGGCCAGTTACATATCCTCGTGGGATCCAAACGAGCCCCGTTACATTCAAAATTGCTAATGAGATGTGCAACCAGCACATGTGGAGTGTCCATTCAGGGAGAAATCACCGGGACTGGTAGTGGTGGCGGCGAATAACGGTAGAGAGGAGGTGATGGCGGTCAAAAACACGCAGAAACATTATGGCTGTGATGTCGAACCAACGGTCCAGTCCAGCCACCTCATCCCCTCACCACGAATCACGTCGTAGTTAAAAGATGCTCGGCTAAAACATGCACCACCTTCTGTTCACTCTGCACTCACAACATCCTCGACTGGAGTATGCATCCACTGCTTCCAAAAATAGTTAACCAGTCATCCTCCACCAGTTTTTCTACCTGTGTTCGAAAATATCCCGCGTATCGGGCTCGCTCAGAAGCACAATGTCATTCTACAGGAATCAGGGGCCTTCTACAGGAAAGAACAACTTTACGAAGCAGGAAAACCTAGTATTTTGGTGAATTTGGAGCTCCAAACAAGGTAGGCTCGAAAAAACTCCTCTATGCATGATGTGTTTGTGCAAGGTGGTGAATTGAACAACATCAGATTGAAAAATTAGAGGAAAATTCTGCCTGTGTATTGGAAGTAAAACATTTTCCTGCATATTGCACTGAGTTTCCCCAGTTTCTCTGCATCAAAAATCTCCTCCATGTTTTCTTTTTAAATTCTCCTGTAAGGAAGATATATACAGCCGTAGAGGCCAGCCTGTGTGTGAAAAAAATTTGAATTTGCATATCTATGTGTGTGCTGAGAAGGGAACCTGATCCTTATGCTCTATTTGTAAAAAAAAAATTCTTCCTTTCATAAACAGACAGTCGAGTTCTGGGTGACAGCAGTCTTAAAACAAGGGAATTTTTGCTAGTTGATATTGAACACGTGAGAAATTCCTTCTTGAGTTCAGGGGAAACCAAATTCAGTTATCCTCTGTTTTAGATTGACTGTTTGGTTGCCTAAGCATTTCCTTTTCTGATTAAAACATAAAAAGAGCACTCTCACCATTCCAGGAGGATTCATAAGGAAAGAACCCTCAGACTCTAGCAAACTTCACGAGCATCCTGAGGTGGTGGACCTTTTCACCTGAGCAAATTGGATATCCCTCTTTGACAAAATTCAGGGTCATGATGAGGAGATAACTGAGGAGTTTTTAATGTCCCTGAGACCACAGTCAAAAACACATGCCATAATTAGTTTTAAGGGTTTGACCCTAGAACTCACCCCTGAGCTCATCAGTCGAGTTACTAGTCTACCATTGGGGCTACTTTGGAGCAAAGAAGAGAGGTCATTGGGCCAAGTTGCTAAGAAAACATTCTTTCTACCCGAGGAGCATCCCGTAGAAGACAAAAATGGGGTTAGAAGAACTAGCTTGCCTCCTCTCTGGAGTGAAGTCAGTTTCCAAATTATGAAGTACATCACATGTGAAGGGAGGTTTAGCATCATCTATGGTTATCATTTCAGGCTGCTGTGTGAACTAAGGCATGGGATTGACTTGCCTCCAGCCAAGAAACTGAGCATCCCCTATTTCCTTCTTCAGTCACTAATTGAATGTGGTACAAAGTTAAATGAAGGGATCCCGGATCAGTTGACCCATCATGGGCTCATCAAACTATTGGTGGAAGATGCTTTGCACACCTACACTGTCCCCATATCTTGGGAAATCTTCAGAAACATGTCTAGGGATGACAATATTAGAATTTTAGCCGAAAACATCACCCCATCCAGCAGTGAGGAGGGAGAACACACTGAAGAAGGTGAGAAAACCAATGATGAAGGAACACAGGACATTCAAGCACAAAAAGAACAGCAAGAAAAAGGGGAAATGGGCAAGATTGCTGAGCGTAAAACAGAGGAAGAAACAACAGCAAAAACACCAAGGGAAAAGAGGATGAAGAGTAGAACAGAGAAGGCCGAAAAAGCCCAAATGAAGGCTGCCACAGCCAAAGCAGGCACATAGAAACAAAAGGAAAAGACACACCCTGAGATCTCAACAACACAGAAAAAAACAGTTGACACAGGGATTTCTACAGGAAGCAAGGAAAAATGATAGCAAGAGGAGAAATCAATTGAGATATTGGCAAGGGAGGCAGCAGCTGTGCTTGCTGCCTTAAACACATCCAAAACAAAAAGGGAAGAGAAAGAGGCAAACCTCCATGTACTTTAAAGCAAGGAGAAGCACAAGGATCAAAGTGGGCAGACCCCAGCCATAGTCAAAGGAGCCAATTGTCATTGAGGGCACAACAACGAAACCAAAAGAAGAGTCTCCTTCAAAGATATCTATCACCTATGAACGAGGAAGCCCAAAAACCTCCACCTGGAGAGAGAAAATTCGGATGATGGACTCAAAGACAACTCTACAGGAAGTTGAGACATCTCTACAAGAAACTCTAGCTAAGTTAAAGGAGACCGAGAAATTGGAGAAAAAGGCAGCCAAACCATCACAGGGAGAGGAAAATACCGAGGAGATACTGGAACCAAGCCCTCATCCTAGCTTGGTCTCATACTACAACCTGTTAGAGGGTGGGCAAATCATCCCACAGAAATTTGTTGTACCACTCTTCTTTACATTGGAACAGGAGAGGATCAGAACACACACATGGATGAAAATTGCCAAATCTAAGGGAATTGAGGACATAGGCCACATGGAGGAGAAGTTAAAAGAATTAAGAGGAGAACTAGCCATGGTCAGGCATGTAGAAAGCTGCAAAAGAGCCCAGCTGCAGGAGGAGAATGAGTTTTTGAAAAAATAGTTGCAGCTATAGGAAGTCCACAAGGAAGGTAGGCTATCCATTTTGGGTGGGCAAAAACAGCAAGAAGGACCTCTAGCAGATAAAGACACAACTGAGAAACAATAGAAGGAGGCAGAGCTACAAGTTGAGATGCTTACAAAACTGCTGCAAGAATAGGAGTCTCAGGCAAAAGAAAAGATACAGGGTTTAAAACAACAGTTGCAAGAAAAAGACGCCCAGATGGCCTGCATGGCCAGCTGGGCAATAGAAGTCTTACAATGGAAACTTGCTAATTCATATGTCTTATATCTTAAAGATCAATGGTTGCAATTTCAGATTAACACCTTGGCCCAGAGGGGCACCATTCCATTTCAGAATTACCATCAGTTTATGGACTTATGTGACAGTAGCTCAATAGAAGATAAGGCCAAGTTATCAAAATTCTATTTACACAACTTGGCCCTTCCAAACATGAATCTGTGAGACCACAATGCTACATTGGGAGATGTGAAACTCATGGCCATGGACTCTTGGTTAAACCATGAGGAAAAGAGGGCAACAGAAATTCAGAATGTTATGAACAGGGAGCTAAGGGAGCCACTCATGATCAGAGCAGAACCAGACGATCCATTAGCTTTAGTGTATGCCCATCAGCACCTTGCCAACAACCCCCAGGTTCTCCCAGACTACATTGAAAGACAAGCTTAGGCCATTGCTCACTTTGAGGACATGGAAAGACTGTTGGGGGATAACTGCATTCATGCTTGCACAAGGAGATGGAACACACTGTCCCACAGTCTGAAAATAAGAGAATACTACTCCCTAACAAGGATGAGGGAGGCCTTGGCAAGAGTACCACTCCATAAACATTCAATGCAAAATTTGCAGGCCAACTGGATCGGCCTAAAGTTCAGTCCTCCATTGCTTTTAGGACTGCTGGAAGGGGTCAAAGAAGAAGAAGAGCACATGCAATGGAAGGAAGTAGAGAGAAAAGAAGGGTTTCATGACCATGAAGAGGACATCACCTCGGAAACCTGGGATGTTAGAGAGGCAGTCAAAGAAATCAAATATGATGAGTTGGGTTAGTTGCTCAGAGGATGAGCAACACATTTAGCAGGGGGGTGATGATGAGACCAAAAAATGGGTAAGTTATTAGGCTCATTTTTCCTATTATTCTCAATTAATCCACCATTCTTCATAGTTTATGCATGCTTTTGAATATATTTATGTTAATTGAATGAATGAGAATAGTCACTTGACCATGAAGTCTAATATGTGCTTATTGCAGATTTTTGGACATCTTTTGGACCAAGGTCAAGCATTTATGAGCTAGTTGACAGCCAAATATGAGGGAACAAGGCTGAGATTTAGTAGGAAGGGTGTCTCCTACACTAAATGGCCCCTTCCTCGAGTTCTTCACCATTAGCTCGGAGTTCAGCAACCCACCAAAGATGATTTCCAAGGGCAACCGAGCAACTTTTGTGAAGTGGCTGATTACTTGCGGTTTTGAGCAGCCAAGCCCCTCAAGTTAAGGAGGGTTGTTGGAGGTCCTCGTGGTGCATAAGTAGGAAGGCTTCAAGCCTTGGTAGTCTAGCTCTTGAACAGTTGTTTTTCGCACTTTGGTGCTGCTCTGCCTTTCAACTCATTTTCGAGCTTTTGCTGTAAACATTTTTGTGACATGGTTATTTTTTGAGTAATGGAGATAAATTTCACTTTGCACCAGCTCTGAACTTTTCTTAGGAGGCTGTAGCTCTTGGGGTTGGGCCCAACCCAAGTGCCAATACCTCCTTTGTGTACTATTATGTGTTTTCTTTGCATTCATAGAGTAATTTCTGTTATTTAGGTTAAGATCTTGCTTTGTTACTTAGGTTGCTTTTGATGATTAAAATAACTTTTCATGCTTTAGGTTGATTTGACAGTTTGATAACAGAGAAGATCTGCAAAAAGGCCACCAAGAAATCCTTGATCCCGTCTCTCCCTCCTTGGGACCATGAGCTGAGACCAAGGCATACTTGCTACCACAAAAACACTATTTTGCCTTTCAATGCAAGTGCAAGTGTTAGATTTTTTTAGTTGGAAAAGTTGATACCAGTTGTGCTTGCATATTTAGATCTGTTCTTGCTTAGGTTTCCATAGTTATCTTGCATGATTTTCTATTGATAACTTGTTGTTCAACATGTTTATGGTTTTTAGGTCAGATTAGGTCAAAGTAGATAGATCTCTGATTTTTCTAGTATTTCTTTGATTAGTTTTGAGAAATAGTGTGCAGCTCACCTGTAATACATCCCTGCCTATCCTGCATTCATCACACAACCTGCTCCAACCCCAAATTCCGGATTCCTTCCCTCCATTTGCCACACTTTTCCAATTTAACTTAATTTCCACCTTTTTGTGCAACATTTCTCCCTCCATCCTTGAACAAATCCAACCATATTCATCCCTCCTTAGCCTCATTTATCAGGTCCTATACCTCTTCACATCCTCATCCATCCTCCATTTCCACTTTCCCACCGTCTTTCCACCATCAACCCTCCAAAATCCTCTTTCGGATCTTCCTGTAGAACATCCTGTAGAACCCCTACAGACTTCCTGTAGAAGATCACGTGAGCAGTTTCTCGAGATCTGATCACTGTGAAACTCTCTGGAAGGGTGCTAGGGACCCCTTAGGCCCTCTTCTCACCTTCCCAACCTCCTGCAAGCACCCGCTCCATTTCCTTTCACCAATCAACCTCTGCACAACCAAAAATAGTTAAAGCACATGCATAATAATTCTGCAAGATTACTCAAAAATACAAAAATATGTTTTTTCCAGATTTTACTTCAGAAATAGCTTAGTCACATGCATTTTACCTTTCAAAGAATCAATGGCATCCATTTCAACAACTTTCATCTCTTTTCTTGCACCAGTAGGGTTAGTCGGTAAAACTAGGGTTTTCTAGGGTTTGCATTTCCTTTCAGCTTTCATCTCCTTTCTACAAGTAGACTAGCCCCCTTTGAGTTAGCTTTCATCCATCACAGTTAAAAGCTTCTTCTAAGAGCTCATAGAAGTTGGTTAAAGCTCCTAGTGGACTTGTGCTAGCTGATCAAGTGACAACCTGCAGCAAGAGCTAGTACTTGTGCATATAGCACCATCGCTTCCAAGTTTGTTACGAACTACCAGGTTGATAAAAGTAAAGAAGGGAGTCCCAGGAGTTGTCGCGTCATTGCTGCAATACTGGAGCCCACCACCAACACTCACTTGTGTGGTGAGTGGAGCTCTTATGGAACTCACACCACTTTCCCATGTCCTTCTTTGTCTTCGTGGTGTTGTTATTTGCTTATGGCTTCAACGAGTTATTTTGGGTTGCCTCGCCTTGGCTTTGCCCTTTACTCTATGGTTTGGGGGCGCCTTTCCCTTGCTTGGGATTCACAGATCCAAAGTCTAGCTTTTTATGTTTAAGCTTCTGCTCGATCTTGACAGCATATTAGTACGTCGTGCCAAACGAGGAGATGTCCAGGAACTCCATATCATCCTAGATGTACCCGTGTAGGCAGTTGCGGTACTTCAGTACCAAATGTTTCTCAAAATCCTTGATACCCAACTTCATGTAAAGGGTATGAAAACAATTGGTAAACTCCAACACATCTTGGTTCATTCCCTATTGCAGTGTGGTCCACTTTATGTATTTATCCTCATAGCTCCCAATAGGGTAGTACTACTCCTTGATGGTGTCCAGGAACGAATCCCAAGTGGGTGCAACCGAAAATAGTGAGGGCGTACTTTCATCCTTCTCACAGTAGGTTTCCCACCAATCCTTGATGTGGGGGGCAGCTTTGAGAAGAGCAAAAGTAATATTTTCCCGGTTGGACAAATAATGAAGAGAAAAATATCCCTTTATCAGATTTAACCATTTATCCATGACGTTTGCATCTATCTGACCCTCAAATATGGGAATGTCGAAGTTAACTTGTAACTTAAAGGGTGTGGCGCTTCTAGAGTAGCTACTAGAAGTAGATGCGTCGCCCTTAGGTAGCCGCTGAAGGATCTGGGAAAAGTTTTCCATCATCATGTTTCTCTATCACTTGAGGGATTCTTCGAGCAAGATTTTGAGAGGATCTCCTACCCCCTTGTATTTCTTTTCTTCCGTAATGGTAGGCCACCGGGTTTTGCGAGGTTGGTCTTACAAAGGTTCGACTAGTTCAAGCCCTAACTCCTTATATCCTAACCTCGTTGGGGAGATGCAAAGAAAAACAAGGAAAGAGCAGACGACTCTGATACCACTGATCCAAATTTAAATAGTAACACAAAAAATTAATGATATAACCATAAATACAAAGATGCAACAGAATAACACTTCATTTCATTAATACTAAATACTGAAATATGATTACAAACAGAATGGAAATAAGACTAGCTCGGGCGATGGTAGCTTATCTCTGAGAAGAGATGTGGCTGTTACATGCCTCTAAACTATGTTATAATGAATCTCAAGGGCCTCTTTATTATTGAAAAACAAGATAAAACCCTAAACAACCAAAACCCTAACCCTAGGAGATGTAACACCAAGAGTTTGTGGGCCCCATTGGGGTTAGTTGGGCAACAAACTTCCCGGGGTCATAACTTGGTCATATTATCTCCGTTTGGTGCGTACGATACCTTTTTGGAAAGGTATCTCCAAGTACTACAAGATTTACCATAGGTCCTTACCTTTGGTTATGAACCTACAACAGATCTAAAAAAAATTCCGTTTAGGGGGTCAAAACTGCTCCGAAAGTTCAGGACCCAAAAAACTGCTAAAAATAGTAAATGCTAAAATAAACAAGGAAACAAATGAAATTGACTAGAGGTCTAGGTGGGATAGGTGGGTAACCACCAATATCCACCTAGATTAGTTGGTTTCTTACTTGTTAGAGAGGTTCACATAAACTTGACTTAGTCATGTTACCAAAGGTTTTTGAAATCCATATTTATGAGAACTCATGGTTTTACCCATAGTATTCATGTGGAATATAGCCATTTTAAGGCAGAAAGACTCTAGGTAAATTTTTCCTAGGGGCCAATGGGATCCCAACAATAGTCTATTTAGACACCGCCACTTCTCTTAGTGTTTTGTGATCCTAAAACTCGTATCAAAGCTTGGTCAATATCATAGCTGGAGTTGAGCATTGATAGCCTAGTAGTATATGTGTGTTGAAGGTTGATCTTAGGACCAAGTTGAAAGTTATATAAAGATATGAAAAGGGAAAAATCATGTTCCATAGAGCGGAAAATAGTGGGATAGAAGGCAACTTTGGGGAGATCATCAAGATGAAAATGGTTTTGATAGTTGAAACATGAGTACAGATAATGAGTTCAAGAATGACGACAATGTGTTGGTGGATGAGCCCATGGTGAAAGTGATCAATAGCTATGTAAGGAGGCAAGTAGCAAGAAAGGCTAGGTTAAGGTATGGATCAACAAAGTTAGAGATGTAGCGAGAGAGTGGTTGTATGGACGAGAAAATGTAGAGGGAGTCAATGGTTTGAGGATAGTGAAGGAGCCAATGTGTGATGATAGTCACAATGGTGTGATAACACCAAATGGTGTATGAACACTCTAAGTATTTTTCTCCAAGCCAAGTATATTTCCCCAAGAAGTTGTAAGGCCTGTTGTTTAAGTATACATGTTGTGCAAGGGCACACACTGTTGTAAGGTCTTAAGACTTTGATCATGCGTACATGTAGTGTAGTGGCACATGGAGTCATCAAGTTGTGGAATGGACCACTTGGATAGGAATCAGGGTGGCAGGTGTACTGGTATCCTAGCTTGGGTGGGGGGGGGAGATGTGAGACCTTAGGTGAGATGGTTGATAAATGATTGGGACTAGGTTAATGTCCTCAAGTTTATTTTAAGGGGGGATTGTTATGGTGGTACGTGTAAACTTGACTTTGTCAAGTTATCGAAGGTTTTCGAGCTCCAATTTTATGAGAACCCATGGTATTCATGTGGAATATAGCCTATTTTAAGGTAGAAAGTCTCTAGGTAAATTTGTCATGGTGTCCAATGGGTATTTGAAAATGGTGTCTAGAGACACCACCACTTCTCTTGGTGTTTTGTGATCATAACATTACTTCAGTAACATGAGGTCAATTTTTGTTGCTACCACTATAACCCCAAGGTTCCTATGTATAACCTCTCCGAAGACACAGGTATGTTGGGGGGATTTGAACTTCGAATCTCTTGGTACATAACATTTCATTTTCACGACACTTCCAAATTGAGCTATCCTTTGGGGGCTCACTCCATATGATGTTAAATTTTAAGTAGTTTTACACTTTAATATCCACATGTCTATTGAAGTTGTCTGTATGATTGTAGTAAAGTTTTTGGATTTCCATTATGTTGGAGTTTATAAATTTTCAAGTGGATATTCTACCCATTATCATATTGATTTATTGCAACATATTTTCCCCATTTTCCTTTCTTATAACATTCTTATATGCAACTTTTCAACACCTTTTTACCTATTAAACAACATTTCTCTTATATGTTTCACTCTTTAAATATAATTTTCTCTCTTCCTTATATTCTTCCTCTTTAAACTTATTTTCTTCATTTTCCATAACCTTAACCAAATATTGATACTACCCATATTATATGTTGTATTTATATAAAATCAAGTTTTTAGAAAATAAATACTCAACCCATGTTAAACTTGCTGGATAGTGTTGTTGTTGATGTCAAAGTTGGGAACTCAAAAGCAAAAGGAATAATGTAAAAGTCATAAGGGTACTATAGAAAAATGATGCTCAAACCATGGAGAGTCCAAGTTAGAACCAACACCCTCCAAGTATAATCCAATTACAAATTATTTGGAGACCTCCAAGTGAGAACAACTATTGGAATAAAGATCACACTTAGATCAATGTTCAAACAAACATGTCATTTTTACCAATTTTTGGAGAAATGGGAATATTCAGATTATCTACCTTTCATGGAGATGAGACAAGACTTCAAGAGTGCTAAAGACATTAACGAGTTTATATATGAATATGATACCCATTCAATAATGTTGCCTCTTCCAATCTCCTCAACCTTAATGATGAAATAAGGCTAACAACATATCTTGACAGTACTCGACCCCCACATAAATTGAAACTTTAACTAGTCGGTCCCAACAAAAAGAAGACATCTAAACCACTATAAATTTCCCACGTGTGAGGTCATTTTAATAACAATTAGGTCAATGGTATTGGAAAATGTGATATGTGGTAAAAGGTGGATAAGGCCTGTGATATAGAGGACAAGAACCATGTGATCTATGGTAGAAGGAATTTGGTAGTTAAGGAATTTTTATGCAGTCTAAGAGTATGCCCTATGGTCAAATTTGAAGTGGACAAAGTCCAAGTCTGGAGTTGAAATTTGAGATAATGTTGCAATTTTACAGTGTGAAGCCTATGGTCATTTGCTTTGAGGTCTATTTTGAAGAGAGATGGATTTTTTGTGTAACATATTGTGTAAGGTTTCAAAATTTTTATGCCCGTCTTAATTCAAGTAGGGTTGGAGTAGTCAATCCACAAGTTTCTAGACTTGTGATTTGTGTTTTATCCTTGATATTTAGATTAGATCGAGCCCTTTAAGAGAGTGGTTGGTAACCTCTTTCTGACCAAGCCATAACACATATTAGTGAGAGCAACAAGAAGCATACCTTCAAGGTTGTGAAGGCCTATTTGGTTCCAGGTGTTTTGAAAATCCCTATGTAGCAGAAAGAAACCTACAATGCTAAGTACAAGCTGCCAGGTAGGAAGACCTTCTCTTAGAACATATGATAAGCCTAAGAATTGACAATTAAACAATGAAGAACAAGATTTGAGGAAGTTTAAATTCCGGGAACAAAAACCTCTATTTGGTCAAATACAAAGAATTGAAGTGTAACATATCAAGTCTAAGGAGCCATGTCAAGAATCCTAGTTGAAGAGCCAAAAGTTATGGTGTATAAGTCAAGTGGATATGATCAAACTTGAAGGTACAAACCTAAGGGTTGTATGGTTAGATGAAAACTCACTGAAGTATTTGTTGAGGACAAGAAGTTATTGTTAATAGATCCAAGGAATAACTTGAAGATGTATATTGGTGCCAACAATATGCTGAGTTGGTGCTCAACTGGGGGATTGGTTTTTCCTATAGGTTGGTGCCTACATTCATTGATTTTTGCTCAACCAAGGGAATGAAATATCCTATAGGTTGGTTCCTACAAAATTTGTAAGTTGGTGCTTACTTTGAGTGAGGAAGTTTACAAAATCTTTATAAATATGATTTTACACAATATTTATAAAGATAAATTGTACAAGTGTTTCTCACATAAATATTTGTGTTTCATTATTTATGTCTATCAAATGTTTTAAATACTAAAATTTGTTAATAGTAATGAAATAGTGATTCATGCCCCCTCCATTATTTCCAACAATTTCTATCGGAGTGAGTTCCTTCATATACAACCTAACAGTTGGAAGGTATACCTTAAAAACAAAGATGGAAAACTCAAGAAGGCATGATTCCAAACCCTCGAAAGAATTATCCTACATAGTCATGAATACATAACCTTTTAAAGAACATGAAGACAACAGAAATATTTATTGATATCTAGAAGAAGTTTACATGATTGATTTTGAAGTAGAATTTTTGGTTGCTCAAGAAAAAATAGCGAGGCTTAAAAAGAAAATATAAGGCTTAAAGAGTGTGTGCAAATCCTTGAAGAAAGAGTCATAACATTTATAAAACATAAATTTTCCTCCTAAGATGTCAAGCAAATTAAGTAGAAAAGATAGAAGAAATGTTGTCAATCTAGTTGAAGGAAAAGGTTTAGGATTATGAGAAGTTAGAAGCAGAAGTTGATCAAAAGCCGAAAGAGCAAGAGAAAATATTTGAAGAATTCATCTCCTTGAAAATTCAGCTAGAGGAAGCAACGAGAATAGAATAAGTGATGAAAATCTAGTTTCTGGAAAACTAAGAAAATTACGAGCATCTTGAAGCAGAGATTGTCTCATTAAGGAATGAAGTAGACAAGCTCAACAAGAACTTGAAAAGTTCTCAAATGTTGGATGATATTCTTAGTAGTCAAAGATCACCATATGAAAAAAAAGGTCTTGTTTATGGAGGTGAGACTTCATACAAAGAATATGCAAGCCTTCAATCACCAGAAAATAAAATTAAGGAAAATCCTGTAGTCTATGCTAATATTCTTCAAAGTCCAAATCACCATGAAAGCAAGGAAATAAATCATGACAAGTTTGGGAGAGCTACTACACCAAAAAGCTATTTTGATTCCCTCAAGGGATCCCTACACAATACAAGACACAATAAAATAAGAGAAAAGGATCAACAAAGAGTTGAATCTTCTCCAAAGCAAAAGAAATTTAGAAGATCTGCTTCATCAAGACAATCCTTCTCAGCCATAAGCCCTTATCATACCTCTAGAAACAAAATTGTAGTAAATCAAATCAAATTTCCCAATGGATACAATATAAATCATAATTCATTGTCTCCCTCTTTCAAGTACAATACCAAATGCTCAAAGTGCCACAACTTTGGTAATATAGCACGTGATTTCAAAGCAACCTGAAATGGATCCCTAAAAAAATCAAGGAAGATTATATTCCCTCAAGCACAAAGAAAATTTCACCAAGGTTTGGAGAAGAAAACAAGAAGAGTTAAAGATCAAATAACATGATCTAGCTTTGAATGCTCATCTGACCAGTTAAAAACCAAAGCCTACACCTTGCTGACTCAGAGCCTCAACCACTTTTGGTACATAAATTTCATTAAGGGCTCATGTGAGAATACCACACCAAATTTGCCATATCCCCAACTCTGCCTAGATGTTATTAAGGAGGGTATCGTAGCAGGAGTTCTAAAAGAAGAAAAAAGAATATAAATTCAAGAGATGCTAGGTTGGCTGGACAAAAGCAATTTGTTGATGTAAGTGAAGTCGACACAGATACTATTTTTCCATTTTTATTGGTTTTCAGTGTGGAAGAATCCCAATTGGTAGATTTTGGAAGCAATACAAGAAAAGATCATGGTTTTCAGTAGCAAGGGAAATATATGATGAAGCTATAGTGGAATATGTTTTTTACAATAAGATAATTTTGTTGGCCATTCGCCCATAATACAATGAGCAAGATATATTTTATGGTTACCTTGAAGGATATTTTTTGCAAGAGTTTATCCAACAAAGTTTTTCTTCCACTATGTGTCTCTATAATATATGACACTTTGAAGTTATTAAAGGATGAACAAAGGCCTATGGTCCTTACAAATTGTGAAAGACGAAATAAAAGACACATCATTGTAGTTAATCAACACATTAAAAGTTGTTGCATCTAGTAATCATTATTTGGCCTTTGCATATGTGGGATATTAAAAGTGGGAAGAATTTGTTGACACTTTCAATGTGGGGTGAATTATTTTTTTGCCAATGATCATTGTATGGAATGGAGACTTGGAGTATTATTTTGTGAATAACTTGAAAACCTTAAATGACGAAAATTTGGAATCATATATTACCCATTTTCTTGAAGGCTACTAGTAAGGAAGAACCATAAAGCAAAGTGGAAAATGACCTTCCTTTCTTGATTTCCTTTATCTATTAATCAACATGGATACCATGTATATATATATATATATATCTATATCTATATATATATATATATATATATATATATATATATATATATATATATATATATATATATATTATACTAGCTATTCTCACACTTTCCCTTAATATGAGTAGCTTTGAAAGTGAGAGGAGACAAGGAATTTAATGAAATTGTTCTCTTGTACACTACAAAAGGGATGATACACCTTTTCTTTAGCCAGTAAGCATCTACAAAGGTTCCCGAAGTGATTGACCTGGGACTAAAACCAATACGAATTGAGAAAGTAATAGTTCTTGATGGAGGAATAATGAGTTCAGGGTTAGAGTATGAACGACATGAAGACAATTATGACAACACAACATAGATTTTGAGTAATCCCTGGCTCTCTCAAAAGATTTGAAGAACCCCATAAAGCTTGATAACTTAAGAAAGGCCCATATTTGTGATAATATTGTTGTGGTGAACTATCTTGTATGGCTTGATACACAGATGCATGAGATCTATGGAGTTGTTGGTTATTTCACTAAAGTCAATGGCTTAAATCAAGGAAAGTACTTGTTTTTGGGGTTGGTTAGTCAGTTCCATTTGATTTTCTCATTCTCTTGTAACATCAACACATCTATATTAGACATGAAAATTGACAAAGGTATCCGTGAATGACAAGTTGGAGGAATTTTGATCATAGAACAAATATTTAATTAGTAGGTCCAAATGCTACTATCATTCATTATGCATCAAATAAAGAAACTTGCATTGAATTGTGGCCTAACAATATATGGATGTCAATTTTTAAAGGTTCTTTTAGTATTCTTGAATAAGAAATTGAACTTTGTAAGAGAGGAAAAGGAAAAGGTATAAGTCACAAAAACTATGATATAATAACAAGAAAATTTGATAAAAAACGCCATGCAAAAATGATATTGAAACAGAAAAAAGACACATCATGAATGCCAAAAATGACATTTAAACACTAGAAAAAAATTACACATTGTAAATGTAAGCACTAGTCATGCCTACGAAGAAAACCATAAAATATGAACAAAACTTGCAAAAACATTGCACAAACCCCAACCATAAACTTTGACAAAAATGATTATATGCCTCAATAAAAAAATGTTTTAATTCATATTATTTTGTTTATTATGAAGTAATAATTTTACAATAATTTATTCTGGTTATACATGCACTTAAAAATAATTAATATATATATATATATATATATATATATAAACTAAGTACTTAAAAGATCCCTTACCTCCCAGTAATAGGGGATCAACTCAAATAAATGAAGTAGTCCTCAAAATTTTGTATCCATTAGTGGTGCAAGTTAAGCTATTATTTCCTAACGATAATTGTGATATTAAAAAATTAAAGAAAGAAAAAACAAAAATTCCAGAACTGAAACATGTTACATTGAAATAAAATAAAGTTTCTTTTTAACAAGGGTTGATAATGATGACATTGTTTACTATCCCCTAAGATCAACATGGCTTATTGAATGAATAATTCTTAAATATTTTTTAAACAATCAATTTTATATTGGAGTATAATGAAAATACAATATAAAATTCATCATAATGGTGTTATATCAAAGAGACTTGAATAATAATTAAATTATAAGATTATGTAAAATTCTAACTTACACTATTAAGAGAGATATATCAAATAAAAATAAAGTCATTTTTATCATAGCTTTTATAAAATTATTTAAAATATTTTAAAATTAAGTTAATAATCAATATATTAAATATTATCATATTTAACTAAGAAAAATAATATTATAATTTTGTTTTATATTATTTTTATTTATTTATTTTATTTTTTTTTTTTATTTTTTTTTATTTTTTTTTAATAAGACTAATTCTATTAAGAGAAGACATATGGTACAAACAGAGCTTTCAGAGAAGCGAAGCTAAAGAGCAAGGGAGCCGGAAATGATATGTTATCAACCTCGGTCCCAAAGAGTAACCACGGCCTAAGCAAAAGATGACAGAGAGGACAGAAAGAACGAGCTGGACTAGGGAGTCTACCCAGCATGGGCAGAATCTTCCAATCTACATTTTTTACCTTTCTTTTTACTGACTTTGACCCAACCATTTTGATCTGGCTGGGCCAGAACTACTTGTAGACTATTCTGTGCTAAAGGAGGAGACTCCTTTTCTGAATCATAAGGCGAAGACTCATGATAACATTTCTACGAGAACAGAGGCGCAGAAGGATCCTTAGCGCGGGCTGAGGGCGAGTCCTTCGGTTGCTCCAAATTCTCCTCTTCCACTTCAATGTCCTCCTCATCAGAGCTAGAGGACTCTATGTCATCCATAGGGGGTATATCACAAGGTTTCCAACTCTTGGATTTGGATTTACGAGTGAAATTCTTCTTTTTGTCGAAGAACGATGCACATGTGTTCTGGAGATTCCCCGTCTAATGGCAATGGCGACACCTGAAGGCTGTGTTCTCATAGTCCAAAGTTTGCATCCAATGGAAGTCCCCGACTTTGAGGATGATCTGATCTGACAACCCTTTACTAATGTCTATTTCTGCACAAATTCTGCCAAATTTTGTTTTATATAATTAAATATTATTATAAATATTTTAATCAATATATTAAATATTTTTTTTTTTTGCTAATGCAAGAGTCGTGCCTTCTATTTCAAATAACCAAAAGGAGAAAATTACATATAATACAAACAACTAGAGGTTGAACCATTTAGCCTAAGGTTTTACTCCCTAACCCAAAGGTTGAAGTAATCAAAGACCCATACAACAGAGAGAATAAAAGCAAAAGATGAGTAGCCTGCTCGGACCCACCAACATGCACGCCGTATCATAGCCATTAATTATCCTCGCCTAATCCAACAGTGGAGGATCATATCGCAAGGACAAAAAGCTCAGAGAATTACCGCCCGAAGAGGGCGCTATTCTCTCTCCAACCTTGGCCACATGTAGAGTGGTGAGTGGAATCGCTCTTAACTCAAAAAAACCACTCCTGGTTTTATGGGCGCGCAATATATCATAAACCACCCCACGGCCGGTATTGACACCACGGGGATTAATGCCTTGCCTGGACCCACCAACAAGCACGTCGTATCATAGCCATCGATTATCCTTGCCCGATCCAACGGTGGAGGATCATATCACATGATCAAAAATCTCAGAGAATTACCACCCGATGAGGGCAGTATTCTCTCTCCTGCCTTGGCCACGTGTAGAGTGGTGAGTGGGATCGCTCCCAACCTAGAAAAACTACTTCCGGCTTTAAGGGTGTGCGATATACCATAAACCACCCCACGACCAGTATTGAAACCACAAGTAATAATTTGGAGGGTTTCATGTTGGTTGATAAAGCCAAGACTGTGGTCCTTCACAACACCTCTGCTCCTCATTTGCTTGATCCCTAGGAAGAAGGAACTCGTCTTACCACCCTTGATATTCGCTGTTCGAGCCTCTGAGAATCGCTGGCTGCTAAGCAACTTCCACCTAAGACCTCTGTGATCGTGCTCTCCTGGGCTGAGAATGCTGGCAGAGACCTACATCCCTATTACAAAAACCCCTCTGAAACACCACTTCATATTGGATCCATATAAGCCACACCCAGTCTCTGTGGCTGATAACCTACTCTATTTCGATAGAGCAATCGGTCCTCATCTGCCTGAATGAGACAATTCTCCCTCAAACTGCCCTCTGGCATCTCTTGCCATATGAACTTGACACTGCTTTTGGTATAGAGAGCCCCTTTATTAGCCAGAATGTCTGCCAATTTATTGGTCGTCCTTCGTACATGAGCGAAGCTTACGACTCTCAAGTGCAGAAGGTGGAACTGTATCCTTTGAAAGACCTGAAGCAGCCTCCGGTGTCTTGTGACCTTTAGCGGCACCGAACCACAATAGATTCTCTTGACCGAATTGATGATTAGCTTAGAGTTAACTTCAATGATGATGTTCTGAAGATTGTCCTGCTTGAGGATATCTAGACTTTGTTCTAGTGCTATTAGCTCCGCCATATTATTTGTGGCTCTTCCCAGTTGGCAATGAAAAATAAAATGGATGCATCCATTTTCATCCCTTAACACCCCACCATAACCATTCATACCTGGATTGCCTTTAGAGGCTCCATCTATGTTGAATTTCATAAAACCCCGAGGGGAAGGATGCTAGAAGTATTTTTCAATGACCAGTTTCTTGAGCTTCACGTCCATGCCCTGAGGAATGAGCCCCTACATACCCAACTGAAGAAGTATCTTCATATCAGCATTTGAAGGGGGGTTTTTTGGGGGATCTACAGTAAATTTCCCACCGTCTCCTTGATCTGACTTAAGATCTGAGTCATGATGCTTTGGTAGGAACTTTTTTTATGTTTGAAGATTCTGTTGTTCCTTTCTTTCCATACATTCCATATTATGAAGCTTGGAGTTAAAGCCCAAGCTTTGCTGATTATTTCATAATTAGAAAAGTTTCCTCTCCAGTTATTAAGGGTATTGGTGATGCTCCCTCTGTCCCTGTTTGTCATTCTGAAAATGAAGGCAAAAGCATCCCACAAGTTGGAGGTGAATATGCAGGTGTTGAGTAGGTGCTCCATCGTTTCCTCTTGAGACTCACAAAGCTGGCATCTAGAAGGTCCCAGAACACCCCTCTTCCTAATGTTCTCCCAAGTAAGAATTTTCTTATGATGTACCAGCCACATGAAAAGTTTGGTTTTCATCCATCCTTGATGTCTCCATAGGTTTTGCCAAACCCTATCTGGTTCATTAGAATCAAGCTCCAGGACTAAGCGCTTTGCCTCCTTAAGATTAAAGGTGCCTTCATTATTATTGCCCCATCTAAGTTGGTCATGATCCTCTGATACCAGTATTTTCCTTTGGTCCAACATTGTTAGAAGTGCATCGACTTTTACTTTCAAGGGGCAGTCATCCCTGTACTCCATATTCTTCTAGGTACGCCATTTTCCTTCACTGCTAGTCTGATCCCAAAAATCTTTTACCCTAAGTAGTCCTTTGGTGTCAGTATCATTCTTGAGCTCCACAAAGTCCTCTCTTAGCAGTATAGGTTCTTGTTGCCATTTATCCTCCCAAAACAAAGCTAGATCTCCCGCTTTGATTTCCCAGAAACTTTTTTTTTGAACTATGCTTCTATTTTCCCATGCTTTATTCCAGATGTAGGAGCCTTTTATGATGCTAGACATCATTATAAGGTTACTGTTTTGCCAATTACTAGCGTATTTCTCCTTCCAAATACGAGCCCACTGTGCCTCTGGATCTTTAACCCATCTCCACCATAGTTTAGCCCCTAAAACTTTGTTTAGTACTTCCGAGTCATCCAAACCTAGACCTCCATGGTTTTTAGGTCTGCAAATAGTATCCCAGGCTACCATGGCCCATTTCTTTTTCTCCTCCCCCTTACCCCAAAGAAAGTCTCTTTGAATGATTCTAAATTGATGCAAGACTCCTTTTGGAGCTGGAAGGGCTAAAAGCATGAAGGTGGGGATTGATTGAAGGATAGCTTTTGTAAGCAGTAGTCGGCCTGCCAAGTTCAAAGATCTAATGGTCCATTTCCTAGTCTTGTCCTGCATCTTTTTAATCACTGGCTCCCAGATACTCTTAAGTAGAGGTTTGTCAGTTAGTGGAACTCCCAAGTATTTGGAAGGTAGCACATCTCTTTGAAAGCCCAGAATTCTGGAGATATTCCTCTGAATAACAATATTAGTATTAAAGAAGAAGATCTTAGATTTAGAGAGGCTTACCTCTGTACCAGCTGCCATGGAAAAGTCACTTAGGATTAGTTTATATGCTAGTGCCTCTTTGAGCGTGGGAATGCCCTGAAGCATAGTATCATCTACAAATTGCTGATGGGTCAAACCCTGTCCAGTCTCGGAGAGTCTGAGACCCTAGATAGTACCCACTTCTTTAGCATGCTTGATATATTGACCAAGTCCTTCCATCATGAAGATAAAAAGAAAGGGGGAGAGAGGATCTCCTTACCTGATGCCTATTTTTAAAAGTTTTAAATGGAGAACCATTAACCAGAATTGAAAAACTAGAAGAAGTCACCAGGTCCATGACCCACTTGACCCAGTTGTGGTCAAATCCGAAGGTTAGAAGGACCTTCCTGATGTAGTTCCAATTCAACTTATCATAAGCCTTAGCTAGGTCCAGCTGCATAATCATTCCCGCCTTCTTATTACTTAACAAAGAATGCACCACCTCATGTGCTTGGATGATGTTATTTAGAATTTGTCTACCCTCCACATAACCTGTTTGCTCCACAAAAACCAGAGTGGGGAGAAGGGGTTTGAGTCTATTGGCAATTACTTTGGATAGTATCTTGTACACCACATTGCACAAGGCTATGGGTCTGAATCTTTCTGGAGTCAGGGCATTGTTCTGTTTGGGGATCAGAGAGATGAAAGATGTATTAAGCACCTTCAGAATGGTTCTACTCATTCTAGAGTCCTCTACGACATCCAGAATATATTGCTTGCAATGTTCCAGCAAGCTTTAAAAAAATCGACGTTGAAACCATCAGGGCTAGGCGCTTTTCCATTTTGCATTTCTTTGATAACCTCACTAACCTCATCTTCATTCATCAACCTATTGAGATTGTAATTATCTTCCCTTGTTACTAACTTAGGAATGTGCTTTGTGAAGTGCCTCATACAATGAGCTCTATCTAAGATGGTCTCCTCTGCAATACTTAGGAAATGTTGAACCAACACAGCTTCTATGTCTTTATGGGTATTGAGTAATTGACCTTCAGAGTCCTTGATCATTGAGATCCTATTATGCGACCTGTTCTCCATAGTGGATCTGTGGAAAAACCTTGTGTTTCTCTTCCCTTATTTTAGCCATTGAACCCTTGATTTTTGTCTCCAAAGTATCTCCTCTTGTTTACATAGATTCTCCCAATCCTGCTGAAGCTTGGTGGCTTGATCGTTCCTTGCCCTATCAAAGCCATTCGTGATGAGGGCTTGATTGAGTTCCTACATTGTACCTTCGACAACTTTTTTCACTTCAAAAATATTGCCAAACTCATTCTTGTTCTAATCTTTGAGTTTGAGCTTGATATGTTTCAGTTGTTTGTGTAGTAGAGACATTATCGTACCCTGAATCTGCAGATCCTCTATCCACCATTTAGCAATGTTGCTGATAAAATCTGGGTGGGTGAGCCAGATATTCTCAAATCTAAAAGGTCTGTTCTTGGGGGTGCCAATGCCCTACACCTCAAGTTGGACAGGCCAATGGTCCGAGCCACCGAAGGGGAGAATTCTCACTATCATATCCATGCCTATGAGCATGAGGTCCTCTAAGGTAAGGAATCTGTCTAGTTTTGAGGCTACTTGAGACTCACCTCCTCTCTTATTGTTCCATGTAAAGAGGCCATTACTCGTATCTGTGTCAACCAGCTTCATGTTGTCAAGAAAATTCTGAAATCCTATAAGGTCTTTGCTTAACGTTTTGGTCCCACCTTTTTTCTCCGTAAGGGATTTGATCATGTTAAAGTCCCCTCCCATTTTCCATGGTATTTCTGCGTGTCTATCTCTTAGTTCCCCAAGAGAATCTAAAAGCCTGAGTTTATCATCAGGTCTTTGAGGCCCATAAACATTTGTAATTAAATACATCTCCCTGTCTCCCACAGTCTGAATAACCACTGATAAATAATTCCTAGATGCCTTAGCATCTATTATGCCAATCTTTTGGGGGTTCCAAAGAGTAAGGATACCTCCTGCTATTTTGACCACTTTGACTTCTAGAAACTCATATTTATTGAGCCATCTACTGTGTATCTCCTTTATTTTTTGAATGGAATATTTAGTTTCCTGGATAAAGATCATGTCTGGAGCTTCTTGTTTCATTCTATTGTTGAGTAACCTTTGTTTCCTTTTACTTCCTAGACCTCTGATATTCCAAGATGTTAGCTTCATTATGAAAGATTTGTAAAGGAGTAACTGATTAGATCTTTCATCTTACCTTAATCTATCATTAGTTTTCCACATTCCACCAGTAACTGATTTAGTTTTTTCCTGCCCCTTTTCCTTCCTGGATTCCTGGGAGCTAGTCCTGGTGTGGTTCTTATAATTTTCACCCCTTCGTTGCCCTGCCTTTCTATGTGTCTTTGTCCTTCGAGCTCGTTAGTCTGGGTTCTCCATAGGAACAACTGCTGCACTCTGTTAAACTCTTCTTGAGGTAATGAGTCCACCCCTCCCGTGGTCCCCTGTTTCAAGAAACCTTCCAGATCTAGGTGTTCTCTGTCAAGAATATCCTACAGTTCATGATCCTTCGTTTCCATCTCACTCGGGGTCATTTCTTGGTCCCTTTCCAGTTCCTCGTTGTTCAACATAGTCCCTTTCTGTTTATAAGTATCCTGTGTTTTCACACTATTTTCTTCCTTATCTTTCTCTCCTTGGCTTTCCTCCATTTCCTGATCTACCTTTGTTGCCTCTTCCTCTTCTTCTAATACTTGGAACCTGTTCAGACTGGCCTGTTGCCCCTCTGTTTGATTTTTCTTGGGCCCCCTTTTACCCCCCTTTCCTCTATACCCTATTTTGTGAAAGCTTTCAGTATCTTTCACTATGGTAGCTTTACTTTTGTTCTCTATTTTACTAAGAGGGCAATCTCTAAATAGGTGCCCATGTTCATGGCACCTTCGACATTTGAAAGGAATATGTTCATAATCCACGGTTTGCACCCATTCTTCATCAAAAACTTCCAGGATGATCTCTCCGGTAGAACTCTAGAGAGATCCATCTCCACAAATATTCCAGCGAAGGAAGTGTATTTTCCCCTTCTGATAGCCTCAGATGCTTTGACAAAACGCCCTAGTTTATTTCCTATTGTAGATAAAGATTCAGTTTGCCAGTAATCTAGAGGTAGGGAATAGAGTCTTACCCAGACCAGGACCAAAGTGAAAGTCTCACGTTCCGGTATGAAATTCATCATCCAAGGCCGCATATAAAGGCCTGTAGCTGCATAGAAGTAGGGCCCTCCTTCAAACACCTTGTCTTTGTCCTCTATATTTGTGAAGACTACCGTGAAGAAACCTTTTGATCCAAGATGTAGGTCTATGCCTCCTTTAGGTTTCCAGTGGTATTTAATCCACGCCTGCAACGCCTTCTCAGTGGGCCATAATCCCATGAATTTACAAATGATAGCATAGGTCCGCATGTGATCCCTGTGCGCCTGCAGTGCAGGATCATTTAAAACTACTCTGGGTGTGACCTCAGCCTTAGGCTTACATGGACCCTTTTGCGTTTTGATTTCTGCTTCCTGTTTTTTGTCCTCTTCCTCATTTCCTTTTAAACTGTTGTCCTCCCTTGAATTGGTCAAGTCCTGCGCCTCGTCAATGTTCCTTTTCCCTTCTCCTGAAAGACTTCTAGCTGTCTCCAACGGTTTCTTACCTCGACTGGCTACTGCTTGTCTGTAGGAGGGAGTGGAGCTCCCCCCTTTGCGCCCCTCCATGGCATTCAACTCCTGAATATTCTTGAAACCCTAGTTCTTACCAGTTCCGCTCTCAAAAATCATGTACTAGAAGTCGTTCCAATATATTAAATATTATCATATTTACCTAAGAAAAATAATATTATAACTTTGCTTTATATAATTATATTTTATTATAAATTTATTTTAAATATTTTAAAATTAATTCAATAATCAATATATTAAATATTACCATATTTAACTAAGAAAAATAATATTATAAATTTATTTTATATAATTAAATTTTATTATAAATTTATTTATATAAAATCAAAATGAAAAAGAAAAAGAAAAATGCCACATCCAAAAACACCATCTATTACTAATCACATCATTATTCATTTCTTTTGTGAATGTCCATTTCAAGAAAAGGATAATGGCAAGATTAATACTTTTGTATTGCAACCATTATTTTTTCATTAATTAGATATTTTAGTCAAAGGTCATCATTTAATATTTTTATATCTAAATCTAAATTTTTCAACTTGAACTTTATCATAATATAATATATTTAGAAAATTATATATTTATATCTATAACAAAAATAGATTTTTTTTTTTTTTACGTAATTAGTAGATCAAAATGGATCTAGGCTAGTTTAATCCCTTTTAAATAGGCAATATTCCACATGAATACCATATGCCATTTTTATTTTTATTTTTGTTTTATTTTTATAGGGTTATTTTTATTTTATTTTAACATTGTTAAAATATTTACACTACATAAATATTTTTATTTAATTTAATTTTTATTTTTATTTAATATAATTTAAATGAGTCAAAATATTCACATAAGACATGACAATGCATTACAACATCTATTCTATAATTGGGCTTTTTGATGTAATAAATTTATTAAGCTTTTTATCACATTGATTAATTATGTAAAATAATAAAACTTATATTTTCTATATTATTTTTTAAAAGATTATAATAATTAAAATTATAGATGTATTAATTATCTATTTAATTAATTTTATATTACATAATATGTTTATATTCTTGAATAGTTTTAATCATTATATCCTGTATTATTTTGTATTTTTTCTCTTAAAATGTTGATTTCTAATATTTAATATTTAATATTTAATATTTAATATTTAATATTTGACTTCTAGTTAATTTATATCACACAATATAGAAAAAATTGCTTCCTCCCATGAATCCATTGATTGTTCTCATCTTTTTTTTCACAACCCAATTCATGTGAGTTGGTTTTTTAAGTTATGAAAACACTTATATTTTACTACATAGTTACTAGACTGATTGGCCATAAGATAATAGAGTTTATATGTTGTATATTATTTAAAAAATTAAAGTAAAAAGTTATAATAATTATGGGTGTAATAAGAAGATCTAATTATTTATTTAAGCAATTTTATATTGCATAATATATTTATATTATCTAATAATTTTAATCATTATTTCTATGGGATATATTGTTTTTTTTTAATGTTGATTTCTAATAATTGATATGTAAATTTGACTTTTAGTTAATTTATATCACACAATATAGAAGAAAATGTTAAAGTTTTATTTTTGATTTCCATATATTTGGTATAGTTTTTTCTCCATTGACTGTTCCCATCTTTTTGTTTCACAACCCAATTCACATGAGCTAGTTTTTAGTTATGATAACACTTGTTTTTCACTTCATAGGATGTTTTTTTTTTACTAAAGGAATCAACAACTAGGCTGGTTTTGTACTTGTTAGTGTGGTTCACATAAACTTGACTCAGTCAAGTTACTAAAGGTTTTCAAGCTCCATATTTATGAGAACTCATGGTTTTAACCATAGTATTCATGTGGAATATAACCCATTTTAAGGCGGAAAGACTCTAGGTAAATTTGTCCTAATGGTCAGTGGGATCCCAACAATAATGTCTTTAGACACCACCACTTCTTTTAGTGTTTCGTGATATCAAAGCTTGGTGAATATCATAGTTGGAGTTGAACATTGATAGCCTAGTAGTATATGTGTGTTGAAGGTTGATCTTAAGACTGAGTTGAAAGTTGTATAAAGATATGAAAAGGGAAAAATCATGATCCATAGAGCAGAAAATAGTGGGATAGAAGGCAACGTTGGGGAGATCATCAAGATGAAAATGGTTTTGACAATTGAAAAACGAGTAAAGATAATGAGTTCAAGAATGAGGACAACGTGTTGGTGGATGAGCCCTTGGTGAAAGTGATCAATAACTATGTAAGAAGGCAAGTAGTAAGAAATGCTAGGTCAATGTATGGATCAACAAAGTTAGAGATGTACGATAGAGTGGTCGTATGAGCGAGAAAATAGAGATGGAGTCAATGGTTTGAGCATAGTGAAGGAGCCAATGTGTAATTCGAGTCGCAATGGTGTGTGAAAAATCTAAGTCTTTTGGTCCAAGACAAGTATATTTCCCCAAGAATTTGTAAGGCCTATTGTTCAGGTATACATTTTGTGTAAGAGCACAGACTGTTGTAAGGTCTTAAGACTTTGATCATGTGTACATGTAGTGTAGTGGCACATGGAGTCATCAAGTTGTGGAATGGACCACTTGGATAAGTATCAGGGTGGCAGGTGTACTGGTATCCTTAGGTGAGATGGTTGATAAATGATTGGGACTAGGTTAATGTTATTGAGTTAAGTTTAAGGGGGGTGGATGTGAGATCTTAGGTGAGATGGTTGATAAATGATTGGGACTAGGTTAATGTTATTGAGTTAAGTTTAAGGGGGGATTGTTAGGGTGGTTCGTGTAAACTTGACTTGGTCAAGTTACTAAAGGTTTTCGAGCTCCAAGTTTACAGAATTCATGGTATGCATGTGGAATATAGCCTATTTTAAGGTAGAAAGTCTCTAGGTAATTTTTTCTTGCTCGCCAATGGGATCCTGACAATAGTGTCTTTGGACACCACTGCTTCTCTTGGTGTTTTTTGATCATAACAATACTTTGGTAACACGTGGTCAATTTTGATCGCTACCACATAACCCCAAGGTTCCTATGTATAACCCTTCTGAAGACACAGGTAAGCTGGGGGGATTTGAACCTCGAATCTCTTGGTACATAACATTTCATTTTCACGACACTTTCCAATTGAGCTATCACTTGGGGGCTCACTCCATATGATGTTAAATTTTAAGTACTTTTACACTTTAATCTCCACGTGTCTATTGAAGTTGTCTGTATGATTGCAGTAAAGTTTTTGGATTTCCATTATGTCAAAGTTTATAAATTTTCAAGTGGATACTCTACCCATTATCATATTGCTTTCTTGTAACATATTTTCCCCATTTTCCCTTCTTATAACATTCTTATATGCAACTTTTCAACACCTTTTTACCTATTAAACACCATTTCTCTTATATGTTTCACTCTTTAAATATATTTTTCTCTATTCCTTATATTCTTCCTCTTTAAACTTATTTTCTTCATTTTCCTTAACCTTAACCAAATATTGATACTACCCATATTATATGTTGTATTTATATAAAATCAAGTTTTTAGAAAAAAATTACTCGACCCATGTTAAACTTGTTGGATAGTGTTTTCATTCATGTCAAAGTTGGGAAGTCAAAAGCAAAAGGAATAGTGTAAAAGTCATAAGGGCGCTATAGCAAAATGATTCTCAAAACAGGGAGAGTCCAAGTTAGAGGAGACCAACACCCTCCAAGTACAATCCCATTACAAATTATTTGGAGAGCTCCAAGTTAGAACAACTATTGGAATAAATATCACACTTAGATCAATGTTCAAACAAACATGTCATTTTTCCCAATTTTTGGAGAAATAAGAATATTTAGATTATCTACCTTTCATGGAGATGAGACAAGACTTCAAGAGTGCTAAAGACATTAAGGAGTTTATATATGAATATGATACCCATTCAAGAATATTTCCTCTTCCAATCTCCTCAACCTCAATGAAGAAATAAGGCTAAGAACATATCTTGAAAGTAGTTAACCCACACATAAATTGAAACTTTAACTAGTCAACCCCAACAAAAAGAATACATCTAAACCACTATAAATTTCCCATGTGTGAGGTCATTTGAATAATAATTATCTCAATAGTTTTGGAAAATGTGATATGTGGTAAAAGGTGGATAAGGCTTGTGATATAGAGGACAATAACCTTGTGATATATGGTAGAAGGAATTATGTAGTTAAGGAGTTTTTATGCAGTCTAATAGTATGCCCTGCGGTCAACTTTGAAGTGGGCAAAGTCAAGATCTGTAGTTGAAATTTGAGATAATCTTGCAATTTTACAGTGTGAATCATATGGTCATTTTCTTTAAGGTCTGTTTTGAAGAGAGGTGGAATTTTTGTGTAACATATTGTGTAAAAGGTCAAAATTTTTAGGCCTGTCTTAATTCTGGTAGTGTTGGAGTAGTCAATCCACAAATTTCTAGATTTGTGATTTGTGTTTTATCCTTGATATTTAGATTAGAATGAGCCCTTTAAAAGAGTGGTTGGTAACCTCTTTCTGACTAAGCCATAACACATATTTGTGAGAGCAATAAGAAGCATACCTTTAAGGTTGTGAAGGACTATTTGGTTCCTAGTGTTTTGAAAATCCCCATGTAGCAGAAAGAAACCTACAGTGCTGAGTACAAGATGTTAGGTAGGGAGACCTTCTCTTAGAACATATGATAAGCCTAAGCATTTACAATTTAACAATGAATAACAAGAGTTTAGGAAGTTGAAATTCTAGGAAGGAAAACCTCTATTTGGTTAAATAGAAAGAATTGAAATGTAGCATATCAAGTCTAAGGAGCCATGTCAAGAATCCTATTTGAAGAGACAAAATTAAAGATGTACAAGTCAAGTGGCTACGATCAAGCTTAAAGGCACAAACCTAAGGGTTGTATGGTTAGATGACAACTCACTAAATAATATGTTGAGGACAAGAAGCTATTGTTGATAGGTCCAAGGAATAAATTGAAGATGTGGGTTGGTGCCTACAGTATGCTAAGTTGGTGCTCAGTTGGGGGATTGGTATATCCTTTACGTTGATGCCCACATTCATTGATTTCTTGCTCAGCCAAGGGAATGAAATCTCTTGTAGGTTGGTTCCTACAAAAGTTGTAAGTTGGTGCATACTTTATATGAGGAAGTGTACAAAATATTTACAAAGATAACTTTACAAAATATTTACAAAGATAAATTGTACAAGTGTTTCTTACATAAATATTTGTGTTTCATGATTTATGTGTATCAAATGTTTTAAAAACTAAAATTTGTTAATAATAAAGAAATAGTGATTCATGACGCCTCTCAGTATTTCCAACAATTGGTATCAGAGCGGGTTCCTTCATATACAACCTAACAGTTGGAAGGTATACCTAAGAAACACAAATGGAAAAGTCAAGAAGGTGTGACTCCAAACCCCCGAAAGAAGTATCCTCCATAGTCATGAATACATAACCTTTTAAAGAAGATGAAGACAATAGAAAGATTTAGTAACATTTAGAAGAAGTTTACACCATTGATTTTGAAGTAGAATTTGTGGTCACTCAAGAACAAATAGTCGGGATTAAAAAAGCAAATATAAGGCTTAAATAGTGTTTGAAAATCCTTTAAGAAAAGAGTCATAACATTTATGAAACATAAATTGTCCTCCTAAGATGTCAAGCAAATGAAGTAGAAAAGAGAGAAGAAATGTTGTCAATTCAGTTAAAGGAAAAGGTTAAGGATTATGAGAAGCTAGAAGTAGAAGTTGATCAAAAGCAGAAAGAGCGAAAGAAAATATTTGATTAATTCATCTCCTTCAAAATTCAGCTAGAGGAAGCAAGGAGAACAAAATAAATGAAAATCCAGCTGAAGGAAAAATAAGAAAATTGTGAGTGGCTTGAAGCAAAGATTGTCTCATTAACTAATGAAGTAGACAAGCTCAACAAACTTGAAAATTTCTCAAATGTTGGATGATATTCTTAGTAGTAAAATATCACCATATGACAAAAAATGTCTTGGTTATGTGTAGGTTTTAACCCGTACAATAATTCCCTGCATACGAATTCTAAAAACAGAAAATAAACAATGGCAAGAGCATAAAACATAAAACAGATATACACAAAGATTTTTCCCTGGATCCCAAAACTGGGACTACCATATTGATTTTTAATTATGTTCCTTTCAATGTTACAATACATATATATACATGCCGAAGCATCCATGAACCCCAATCCATTAACCTTGGATTAGAACATAACCATAGTTCCCTTGACCGGATCTACAAAATACCATGGACATAAAACCATCATGCCCAAAGCCATGTGTGAAATCCATGCAAAAAACCATAGGTAGGTCCGCCCACCTAATATAGGGTAGTCGTGGAAAGAATATAGCACAACCGAACAATATGAAGGTGAGACTTCATACAAAAAATATGCAAGCCTTAAGTCACCAGAAAATAAAATTAAGGAAAATCCTGAAGGCTATGTTAATATTCTTCAAAGTCCAAATCACCATGAAAGCAAGGAAATAACTCATGACGAGTTTGGAAGAGCTACTACACCAAAAAGATATTTTGATGCCCTCAAGGGATACCTACACATTGCAAGACACAATAAAATAAGAGAAAAGGATCAACAAAGAGTTGAATCTTCTCCAAAGAAAAACGACTTTTGAAGATCTGCTTCATCAAGACAATCCTTCTCAGCCATAATCCCTTATCATACCTCTATAAACAAAATTGTATGAAATCAAATCAGAGGTCCCAATGGATAAAACAACATAAATCATAATTCATTTTCTCCCTCTTTCAAGTACAATACCAAATACTACAAGTGCCACAACTTTGGGCATATAGCACGTGATTTCAAAGTAGCTTGAATGGCTCCCTAAACAAATCAAGGAAGAAAATATTCCCTCAAGCATAGAGAAAATTTCACCAAGGTTTGGAGAAGAAAACAAGAAGAGTTAGAGATCAAATAACATGATCTAGCTTTGAATGCTCATCTGACTAGTTAAAAACTAAAGCCTACACCTTTTCGACTCAGAGCCTCCTCCAATTTTGGTACATAAATATCATTAAGGGCTCATGCGAGAAAGACCATCCCAAATTTTCCACATCCCGAACTCTACCTAGATATTATCAAGGAGGGTATTGTAGCAGTGTTTCTCAAAGAAGAAAAAGGAGTATAAAGTCAAGAGAGGCCAGATTGGCTGGACAAAAGCAATTTGTTGATGTAAGTGAAGTCAAAACATATACTATTTTTCATTTTTTGTTGTTTTTGGTGTGGAAGAATCCCAATTGGTATATTTTGGAAGTAATACAAGAAAAGAGCGTGGTTTTCAGTAGAAAAGGAAATTTCTGATGAAGCTATGGTGGAATATGATTTTTACAAGAAGCTAACTTTGTTGGCCATTCACCAGAATACAATGAGCAAGACATATTTTATGGTTCCCTTGAAGGAGATATTTTGCAAGAGTTTATCCAGTAAAGTTTTGCTTCAATTATGTGTCTCTATAAGATATGACACTTTGAAGTTAGTAAAGGATGAACAAAGGCCTATGGTCCTTACAAATTGTGAAAGATGAAACGAAAGACACATCACTACAGTTAGTCAAGACATTAAAAGTTGCTACATTTCGTAATCATTATTTGGCCTTTGCATGTATGGGATCTTAAAAGTGGGAATAATTTGTTGATACTTTCAATGTGGGGTGAAAAACAAAATTAACAATGATCATTGCATGGAATGGAGACTTGGAGCATTATTTTGTGAATGGTTTGAAAACTTTAAATGACGAAAGTTTGGAATCATATATTACCCATTTTCTTGAAGGCTACTAGTAAGGAAGAACTATAAAGAAAAGAGGAAAATGATCTTCCTTTCTTGATTTCCTTTATCCATTAATCAACATGGATACTGTGTACATTATTTTTGTTGTACTAGCTATTCTCACACTTTCCCTTAATATGAGTAGCTTTGAAAGTGAGAGGAGACAAGGGATTTAATGAAATTGTTCTCTTGGACACTACAAAAGGGATGATATATCTTTTATTTAGCCAGTAAGCATATACAAATGTTCCTAGAGTGACTGACCATGGAATAAAACCAATACATATTGAGAAAGTAGTAGTTATTCATGAAGGAATAATAAGTTTAGGGTTAGAGTATGAACAACATGAAGACATTTATGACAACACAACATAGATTTTGAGTAATTAATGGCTCTCTCAAAATCTTTGAAGAATCCCACAGAGTTTGATGAATTAAGAAAGGCCCATATTTGTGATAATACTGCTGTGGTGAACTATCTTGTATGACTTGATAGAAAAATGCATGAGATCTATGGAGGTGTTGATTATTTCAGTAAATTCAATGGCTTAAATCAAGGAAAGTACTTGTTTTTGGGTTGGTTAGTTGGTTCCATTTGATCCTATCATTCTCTTGTAACCTAAACACCTCTCTATAAGACATCAAAATTGACTGATGTATCAGTGAGTGATAAGTTAGAGGAATTTTGTTCAAAGAACAAATATTTAATTAGTAGGTCCAAATGATACTATCATTCACTATGCATCAAATAAAAAAGCTTGCATTGAATTGTGGCCTAACAATATATGCATGACACTTTTTAAAGGTTCTTTTAGTATTCTCGAACAAGAAATTGAACTTGGTGTAATTACAGTTGGTACAAAACAATCAAATGGTGGATTTATAACTTCTAAGTTATCTGCATCCATATTAACATGCATCAAATTCACATATGATGGAATTTATCTTGTTTAGAAATATTGGTAAGAAAAAGGGACCTCTAGATCTTCAATATTCAAATTTAAGTTGAAAATAATGTTAGGTAGGCTTCCAAGTAGACAAGTTACATAGACAAAATCACTTGAAATAAGGATTTGATCAAGATAATATTGGAGCGCGATCTCAGGGGGAGAACAAGAATTCCTTAGTGACAAAAAAGATAAGGGGAGAAGCTTCCAAGGAACATGGAGACGATGTTGATTGGGGGAGAAACCCCTTTTCCATTGATGTCAAAGTGGGAGATAATACAGAAAGGGGGAGAAATTGCATGCATGTTTCCATCAATGACAAAGGGGGTTGTTGTTGGTTAGTGTTTTCATTGATGTAAAAGACATGAATTCAAAATACCAAGGAATGATGTCAAAGTCATAAGGGAGCTACAATAAAATGATACTCAAACTAGGGAGATTCCAAGCCAGTGGAGATCAATGCCTTCAAGGTATAATCCCATTACAAATTATTTGGAATTCTCCATGTCAGAACAACTATTGGAATAAATACCACACATATCAATGTTCAAATAAACTCAAATCAATGTTTAAATATAGATGTCATTTTTCCCATTTGTTGGAGAAGTCATAAGAATGTTGAGAGTATCTACCTTTCATGGGGATGAGACAATACTTCAATAATTTCAAAGACATTAAGGAGTTTATATATGAATGTGATACCTATTCAAGAATATTTCCTCTTCCAATATCCTCAACCTTGATGAAGAAATAAGGCTAAGGACCCATCTTAACAATAGTCAGCAACCACATAAATTGAAACTTTAACTAGTCGGCCCCAACAAAAGAATATGCCTATACCACTATAAATTTCCCACGTGTGAGGTCATTTGAATAACAATCAACTAAGTGGTTTTGGAAAATTTTATTTTTGGTAAAAGGTGGATAATTCCTATGGTATCGAGGACAAGAACCCTATGGTCTATGGTAGAAGGAAACCTGTGGTTAAGGATTTTTTCTTTGGTCTAAGAGTAGGCCCTGCGATCAGATTTGAAGTGGACAAACTCAAGATATGTGGTTGAACTCTAAGATAATTCTTCAATTTTATAGTGTGAATCCTACAGTCATTTGGTTTGAGGTATGCTTTGAAGATAGGTGGTTTTTCTATGTAACTTGTTTTGTAAAGGGCCAAAATTTTTAGGCCTGTCTTAATTCTAGTAGGGTTGGAGTAGTTGATCCACAAGTTTATAGACATTATTTCTATTTTATCCTTGATATTTGGATTGGACCAAGCCCTTCAAAAGCGTGGATGATAACCTCTTTCCGACCAAGCCATTTAAAAGAGTGGTTGATAACCTCTTTCTGAGCAAGCCCTTTAAAAGAGTGGCTAATAACCTCTTTCTGACCAAGCCCTAGCATAGATTTGTGAGAGCAATAGGAAGCAAACCTTCAAGGTTGTAAAGGCTTGTTTGGTTCAAAGTGTTTTCAAGACCCCTATGTAGCACAAATAAATCTACAATGTTGAGTACAATATTCTAGGTGGGTAGACCTTCCCTTTTAACATATAATAATTTGTTGATGGTGTTGGATACTGCCAACATACAATGACCCCCCACAACACACCCCCCCCCCCCACCACACAATGTGAAGTTTGAATATGACCTCACACCATTTGGAGTAGGAACCCCTTTCGGAGTATCAGCCCGACTAGCATAAATCTAAGGTTTTCCTTGGCTACAATGAATACCATAAGATATTTCACACATATCCTTTGAAATCAACAAGTAAGTTGACACTACGAAACACAATTGCAATGTGTAAAAGGAGACCTTCACGAGAGGGGAGACAAGAGTGAGTCTCTATAAGGCAAGTAATAGTACTATCATAAGAGAGGCAAATGAGAGAAAGGAAACATTCATTAGTTATCTAGTGAAATAGTTCACATAGACATAAAAAATAATTAAAGCAAATAAAACACACATTCAAAGATAAGTACCAAAGCCAATGAATTAGTTCAATTTCCTTATTACATATGGACATAACATATACCACAAACCTCTAAAGAATAGTCTTACAACATTCACAATACATGCATTAAAATGTGTTGGCTCAATGAGCTTATGATTATTAAGTGAAAGATCCAAGTATGCATTTAAGTGAGGCATTGGTTCCAACAGTGGAACATTAAGTCACTTCTTGCTTCTCTAAGGAATGATCTTCTTTCCTATGTCAAGATAGGGTAGCCAAGGCTATCTCTCCAATTCCTAAGCCTCCAAAATCCTTTTACTTGAGTTACGAGGTTTCTTTTACAACACGAGGAATGACCTTTCATATCCCCTATGACTCTTAAGATACTCTCATGACTCTTGGACTCTTAAATGACCTTTGAACTTCTATTTGACTCTTTTGTCCACATGTGACTTTTAATATTCCACATGTGACTCTTGGACTTCCACACATTTATATTTTGTCATTTTCTTGAAAATACATCTTTACATCCACAAATGATTTGGAAAGGCACTTGGACACCATTTGACACTATGATGATGCCTGTACATGCAATGACTTGGCATTTATGACATGGAACTTCATGATGATGTGTCAATGCCAAGTTGTTCTCCTTGCCACTATGCCTTGTATTCTTGATGGTAGATCTAACCAATACTTCACCTTTACCCTCCAAAGGGGATTAGATAAACATCAAGACCTTTTGAGTTATCATGCAATGTCTTTATTATGTCTTTGTCCAAGATCTCTCCATGTCTCCATGATGGTTCTTCTTTGTGCTTCTACTTTGCAAGTGCTTCTTTGTTTCTTCTCATTAACATCTTCTTTGAGCATCACCTTGTTATGCTGGGATGGTACACCTTCCAATGAAGATCACTCATGACAGGGAAAAATTAGTCTTGAATCATCTATTCTATCTCTACCTTTCTAATGAAAGAATTTTCTTGTGATAAGCCTGTGTGAGGACTAAAAGAGGAAGGCTTGATGAGTATGGCACAATTAAGCTCAACAATGGTTTAGGAAGGCACCAATGCTCACTAAAACTATGACATGCACTATAAGGAGGGGCTCTTCAGGGTCCAACACAATGGGAAAGTGCAAGAGACAGTGTGATGATCTTGCTGACTAAAATTGCACCATGCACTAGGCTCAAGGGAGTAGAAGACAATGATAGTGCATTTGAGATTGACAATGATCAAGGGATAACCCCACTAGTCACTAGAACTATGCCATGCACCGAGGAGACAAGGTAAGACAATTATTGGTGTAGTGAAGAAGTTTAGTGGACAAGGGTTTAGGGCTTGTTGAGTACAACTACTCCATGCGGTATGAATGAGAGGTAGGCTTAAGGGAAGGCACAATTTTCTTCAACAATGATCTCCATGAAGCTCCATTGTCCACTAGAAATGTGCCATGCGTTGGGAGGAGGAGGGGGCTTAAGGCTAGCACAATTTTCTTCCGCAGTGGATGACTATTCACTAAAAGTGTGCTCTACGCCCTATGTTAGTGAAATTTTCTTCCACAGTGGTTGATTGTTCACTAAAGTGTGCCCTGCATTTAGAAAGGCTCACTGGAAGAGAAAATTGTGCAGTTGGCTAAGGTAAGCAACAAAAATCAAGTCACTTTGCCTAGGGAGAGGCTTGATGTAATGTGAGAGGGAAGAGACCTTGTATGGCACAATTTTCTTTTGTATAGGTCCACTAGAAACACTCCATGCACTATACAAGGAAAAATTTCTCAGATCTTAGTGCAGTGAGTTAGAAAAAGAAAGAAGGGTTAGGTGACTATGCTTTGAAGGTTCTGAAAATGCAGCCATAGGAGATTACCTTAATAAAGAATCAGTGCACAATTCTAGGAGGAAGAGATATCATTAATGAGGCTCATGAATAAGTAGTTCTCATCACTTGGTGAAGGATTGAAGCTTTCATAACTTGCACTAGGAAACAAGACCAAGAAGATATCCAAAATGGCTAAGTGTGGGATCAATAGAGTAAGAGAGGGAAAATCATCCGAAAAAGACTCAAACATGGATCACACACATGAATGCCATCAATACAAGCTAGAGGAATGCACAAGACTCATGAACAACAATCACACCTTGAAACGACAACAAAGCGACACTTATTTCTAAGTGTGACTGTTGAAACACCACATGCGACACTTAGAACACAAGTTGTGATTGATGTGTCGATTATGAACAAAAAGTATGCAAAGTTAACAAATAGGACCATCTAGTGCAGAGGAATACACTAGAGTTGCCTCTAGTGATGTGCAAATTTGTGGCACAAACAAGAGTGAGAATAGTTAGAAGAAACACTTGTGACACTAAGAAAACATGAAAATGACACTTGCAAAATCTAAAGAAATTGAAAGAGACACATGATAGAGTGAGGATAATATGAAAACACCACTTGTTAAAGTGAAATCAAGCAAAAACGACAATCGTTAATTTAAAATCGACACTTATGAAAGCAAAGGTGCGTGAATGCGACAATTGAGAAAACTCACTAGAATGATGAGATACATACAACTAAAAGTGAGAGGGATATTGTCAATGGAGAGTGCACATTGACTGTCAACATAGGTTGTGCAATGCATTGTCTATATAAACTGCGTAATTCAGGTCTAATCTTGCACAAGAAAGGTGCATTTGTGAATTCATCAAAGGATGCACATGTGTGAGAAAGTGACATTGACACTTAGAGTCTGAGAATAAGTATTAAACACTTAGAAAACAACAATCGACCATGAAGTGACCATAGAAAGACAAATCATAAGATCCATAGTAGGCTCCAAAATTCAAGTGTAGGCAAAGTCTTAGAGGGTTTTGATAGCTACGTCAACACAATCCTAAGAACTAACAGTTGAACAATGAACAACAAGAGTTGAGGAAGTTGAAGTGCTCGATGGGTAGACCTCTCTTTAATCAAATACAAAGAACTAATGTATAGAAGATAAAGTCTAAAGAGCGATGTCAAGAAGTCTAGTTGAAGAGAAGAAAGGTAAGGTGTATAGGTCAAGTGGTTGTAATCAAGCTTGAAAGCACAAACTTGAGGGTTTCATGGTTAGATGACAACTCACTAAAGAATTTGTTGAGAAGCATAAGTTATCGATAATAGATCCAAGTAACAACTCAAAGACATAGGTTGATGCCTACAATTCACTGAGTTCGTGCTTTGCTGGGGATTGATGTCTTTGGTAGGTTGGTGCCTACATTCCTTGAGTTGGTTCTCAACTATGTGAATGAAATCTCATGTAGGTTGGTGTATACAAAAGTTGTTTATTGGTGCTAACTTTGTACAAAGAAGTTTACAAATTATTTACAAAAATAAATTGTGTAAGTGGTTCTTACACAAAGATCTACGTTTCATGGTTTATGTGCATCAAATGTTTTAAAAGTTAAAAATTGTTAATAGTAATGAAATATTGATTCCTCCCTCACCCCTAAATATTTCCAACAAAACTATATATGGTTGAGAATAGCTTCTACAGCGCCCAACACTGTTTATATTTGAAATTCAATACCTAAATTATTTATGAAAAAGTGTAGAAAAAAACACAATGAAAATAATGATTTGGAATATATAGTTTAAATCTAAAAAAACTAAAGGAACAAACTATATTTAGTTCAACTTAGTATTTTAGCTTCTTTGACTTGAATAATTTTAAAAGTGTAAATAATAAATAAATTTAGTTAAAAATAAATGGTAAAGAGAGTATGTTTAGTGGTGTTTCTTAAAATTACAAGATTAGATTAATATTTTACATCATGGACTAGATTGAGTTCATCTCATATTTTAGGTTATTCAACTTGAGTAGTTTTGAAAAGGAAAATGATAAATAATGTTTAGTTGTGAAAAATACATGCCAAGGAGAGTATGCTTTCTAGTGTTTCTTAGAATTTATTGGTTAGATTACTATTTAATATAAGATTTGAATTAAAGTTAGGAAAAAAACAATTTTTTTTTTTTTTGGCTGAAGCAAGAGTCGTACCTTCTATTTCATTAAAACAAACATAATTTACAATATATACAAGTTTCCTTCATATAGAGTGGTGTAAGCCACCAAAGAAAAGTCCTATAGAATCTATGCCCTCTGACCTCAAGACGTGCTTGCCACTCACATTTGAGTACTGTCAAATCCAAGCGACGGGAGTCGTAGGGCACAAGAACTCTCCCCACCGAAACTTGCGCCAGCAAACCTTTATCCTGCCTCAAAAAACACTATCGTCCAAGATGCAACTTAAATCCGAAGGTGGAAATGCTTATCGCTCCAAAAAGTAACCAGATGTTTAATCCCTTGGTCCCACCAAACTGCACACCCCATCCTGATCATTGATTAGGCTTGCACTGATCGGCCAGTAGCGCTAATGATCGCCCGCCTAAAATGACCGATGTTTAATGTGCGATGAGGGTGGTTTTCATACCCCGCCCTTATTCACGTGTTAGTCATTGTGTGGTATTGCTGCCCCGAAATCGAAATCGCCTTCCGCTTGAACACGGTGCAATCACACCAAAACCATCCTAGAAGCGGTTTTAGCTCCCAACGTTGGAAAAAATGAGAAATGATGTCGCCCGTGTAGGGCCATCGGATATTCTTCTCATCCTTTCCACTAATTGTGAGAACCAAATTCCTGCCTCCGGGAATTTTCGTTGATGTGGTACCCATAGTTGCTGAGGTTGTTCCCAGCGAGCTAACTACTGTTGACCTGTCTGACCAAAAATGTGAGTCTTGCATCAATCTGCTCATTGCATGTTGTTTTCCTTCATTTTGTTCTGATACACTCTCCTGTCCTCTTCTACCTGGTTATGGAAAAGTTCTTCTAGGCCACTCTGTGGCATTGCAAGCCAACCCAACGAAATTTTACTATCCTTGCAGGTGACACCTTGGTTGGCTAGAATGTCTGCCAATTTGTTGGCCTTTCTACGGACATGGATGAATCTAAGTGTGCGTAGTCCCTGCAGATGATCCTGAATTTTATGGAGCACCCTTGTTAACCTCCAGTGTTTTGTAACTTTTTCCAACCCTGTTCCATGGCTAATTTTCTTGGCTGCGTTGATGACTACCTCTGAGTCCACTTCTTTTATCACATTTTGGTAGTTTTCATGTTTCAAAAGTTCTAAGCATTGCTCCAATGCCATAAGTTTTGCCATGTTGTTGGTGGCTTTTCCTAAATGACAATGGAAAAGGGAGATGATGTTTCCATTTTCATCTCGAAGAACTCCTCCAAAACCCGCTATTCCCGGGTTACCTTTTGAAGCCCCATCGATGTTATATTTCAAAAAGCCCCTTTAACCTTTCCCTTCATGCTTATTTTCCTTTCCATACCTTGTGGAATGAGCCCCTGCATATCTAACTGCTTGAGTATTTCCAACTCTGTTTTTGAGGGAGGAGTTTTGGGGAGAGCCCTAACTATTGTGCTTACTGTCTCTTTTAACTGTTTCAAGATCTGCTCCAGCAGGCGAAGAGAGGAATTCTTTTCTTCTTTGAAAATTCATTTGTTTCTTTCTTTCCACACGTTCCATATTATGAAACTTGGCAAGAGAGCCCAGGCCAAGTTAAGAACTTCATTGTCTGAAACCTTATTCCTCCAATTGTTTAGGGTGTTGATTATACTATCTTTGTCTCTATCAGACTGCTTGAAGAGGGTGGCGAAAAAATCCCATAACCCTGATGTGAGACTGCAACTATTGAGAAGATGTTCCATTGTCTCCTCATGTGCTTCACAAAGTTGGCATCTGGAGGGTCCCATCATGCCCTTCTTTCTAATATTGTCCCAGGTTAGGATTTTCCTGTGGTGAACCAGCCACATAAAGAGTTTGATCTTCATCCAACTTTTGCTCCTCCATAGCTTCTACCAAGTTCTGACTGGAGCTTGGGATTCCAGCCCCAGGAGAATACCTTTTGCTTCCTTAATATTGAAGTTGCCCTCTTTTTTGTTACCCCATCTAAGTTGATCCTGTCCTTCAGTGACAAGAATTATCCTCTTATCCAACATCCACTTTGGGTTCTTTGCTCTCCTATTTAGGGTGCTATCCTCTGTGCCATCTATTTTCTTCCATATTCTCCATTTTCCTGTGTTGTGTGCATGATCCCAAAAGTCCTTAACTTTTACTAAATCTTGGTTGTCTGTCTCTTGCTTAAGGCCAATAAATTCCTCTTTCAAGAGTGCTAGTTATTTTTTCCATTTATCCTCCCAGAATAGTGCAAGGTCTCCATCTCTGATTTCCCAGAAACTATTTTTTTGAACCACCCTCTGTTCTCCTAGGCCTTGTTCCATATAGGAGATCCCTTTATATTTCCAGTCATTCTTATTAGCTCAGAAAAATGCCAGGAGCTGGCATATTTTTCCTTCCAGGTGCTTGCCTATTGAGCCTTAGGATCCCTAACCCACCGCCACCAAAGCGTGGCCCCTAGAACCTTATTGAGAATCTCTGGATCATCCAATCCTAGGCCTCCTTGGTTCTTAGGTTTGCATATTTTTTCCCATGACACTAAAGCCCATTTTTTCCTAGTTTCATCCTTTCCCAAAAGAAAATCCCTTTGAATATTTCTAAATTGCTGTAAGACTCCTTTTGGAACTGGGAGAGTTGATGGCATAAAGATTGGGATAGCTTGGAGCACGACCTTAGTTAGGACCAGTCTACTAGCCAGATTTAAAGACCTAAATGTTTGTCTTGCATCTTGATGATTAATGGTTTCCAAATGCTCTTATGCAGAGGTTTGGCTGTTAAAGGAACTCCCAAATACTAAGATGGGAGGGATTCTCTTTGAAAGCCAAGGATTCTAGAGATATTCCTCTGAATGGCAATGTGGGTGTTAAAGAAAAAAAAATTTGATTTGGAAAGATTAACCTCCATACCTGATGCCATTTCAAAGTCATTCAAAATTTGTTTGTAAGCAAGCACTTCCTTGACTATGGGGATTCCCTGTAACATGGTATCATCTACAAACTGTTGATGTGTCAAAACTTAACCATTCTCCAATAATTGGAGTCCTTGAATTTTGCCCATTATCTTGGCCTGCTTAATGGACCGCCCCAGCCCTTCCATCATGAGGATGAAAAGAAAAGGAGAGAGTGGATCACCTTGTCTGAGCCCTCTAGAAGGAAGAAAATTTTTAGAGGAAGAGCCATTAACTAAAATTGAGAAGCTGGAGGAAGTCACCAAGGCCATGACCCATCTGATCCAATTATGATCAAAACAAATGCACTAAGCACCTTCTTGATATATGTCCAGTTTACTTTATCATAAGCTTTGGCTATGTCCAATTGCATTATCATTCCCACTTTTCTTTTGCTAGTTAGTGAGTACACCACTTTGTGAGCTTGAATGATGTTATCTAGGATTTGTCTGCCTTCCACGTACCTAGATTGTTCCCCCGAGACCAGAGTGGGCAACAAAGGTTTGAGTCTGTTGGCTACCACCTTGGAAATTATATTGTAGACTACATTGCATAAGGCTATGGGTCTGTACCTCTCTGGCATTTGTGCATTATCCTGTTTTAGAATTAGGGTGATGAAGGAGGTGTTGAGAGCTTTCAAAATAGTTCTACTTAGACTAGAATCTTCCACAACCCTTACGATATCCTCTTTAACAATGTTCCAACAAACTTTGAAGAAATCCACATTGAATCCATCTAGACCTGGAGCTTTTCTATTTTTCATATCCTTGAGTACCTCACTGACCTCCTGTTCAGATATGGGTCTATTTAAATTATAGTTGTCCTCTCTAGAGACCAACTTAGGAATATGTTTAGTAAAGTCCTTGATGAAAGGTTCCCTTACTAAGACATTTTCCTGAGCAATACCTCTGAAGTGTCTAACCAACACAACTTCTATATCCTCATGGGATTGGTGAATCTTCCCGTCCTCATCCTTGATTGAAGATATTCTATTGTGAGTCCTGTTAGCAATGGTGGAACAGTGAAAAAATTTAGTGTTGCGCTCTCCCTCCTTTAGCCATTGAACTCTTGATTTTTGTTTCCAAAAAATTTCTTCTTGTTTGCACAACTCTTCCCATTCTAGATGATGTTTCTCTACCTGATCATTTTTCATTTTATCAAATCCATCCTTGATCAAAGCTTGGTTGAGCTCCAGAATTTTGTTTTCAACCGATTTCTTACCTGCAAAAATATTTCCAAATTCATTCTTGTTCCAGTCTTTTAGTTTCATTTTAATGTGATTTAGTCTTTTGTGAAGTAGTAACATTGTTGATCCCTGAATCTGCAAATCTTCCGCTCACCATTTTTCTATGTTGTTGCTAAAATCTGGGTGTGAAATCCATATATTTTCAAATCTAAACGGTCGGTTCCTTGGGGTTCCTATGCCTTTGATCTCCATTTAAACCAGCCAGTGATCTAAGCCACCATAAGGTAGAATTTCAGCCATTATTTCCTTGTCTAAAAGCATGATATCCTCAGAGATCATGAATCTATCTAACTTGGAGGCTACCTGGGAGTCCCCTCCTCTTTTGTTATTCCATGTGCAGAAGCCATTGTTTGTCTCAATGTCAACAAGCTTCATGTTTTCTAAAAAGATTTGGAAGGTTGAGGAACCTTTATTTAAAGCTCTTGTACCTCCTTTTTTCTTCGAGATCGATCTGATCATATTGAAGTCTCCTCCTATGACCCAAGGCAACCCTACATGCCTGGCCCGAAGATCCACCAAGGAGTGTATGAACCGGATATTGTCATATAGCCTTTGGGGGCCATAAACATTCGTGACTAGATAAGTATTCTTGTCTCCTATAGGTTGTATGACTATTGATAAATAGTTCCTTGATGCCTCCGCATCAATTATTCCAATCTTTTGGGGATTCTAGAGAGTGAGGATACCCCTTGCTATGTTTTCAACTTTAACTTCTAGAAACTCAAATCTGCTAAGCCATTAACTATGAATTTGTCTTAACTTTTGAATAAAGCATTTCGTTTCTTGGACAAAAGTTATATCCGGGGCTGCTTTCTGCATTCTGTTATTCAACATTCTCTATTTTCTCTTGCTGCCGAGACCTCTAATGTTCCAAGTTGTGAACTTCATAATTAACAATTGGTGAAGGAGTAACTAGTTAGATCTTTCATCTTACCTGAGTCTACCATGAGCTTGCCACATTCCATCAGGAGCTCGTTCTGCTTTTTCCTGCCTCTTTTTTTCCGGGATTTCTCGGTGCTAACCCTGGAGTTGTTTCTACTGCTTTCCCTCCTTCATTGCTCTGTCTTTCAGTGTTGTTTACTTCCTCCAAACCCTTAGCTTGAGTTTTCCATAGGAATAACTGTTGTATTCTATTGATCTCTTCTTGTGGTAGTGATTCTACCCCACCCATAGTTCCCTGATTCAAGAACCCTTCTAGATCTAGGTTTTCTCTGTCCAGAATCTCCTCTAGCTCATTGTCTTCCATTTCCATCTCACTCTGGTTCATTTCTTGATCCATTTCTAGTTCTAAATCACTCATCATGTTTCCCTTTTGTTTTTCATTTTCCTGTGTGTGGTCATTATTTTCTTTCTTGTCCCTCTACTCATACCCTTCCTTCATTACTTGATCTTCTGTTGCTGTCTCTTCATTCTCTTCAAGAACTTGGAACTGATTTTGACTAACCTGTTTCCCTCCCACTTGGTTTTGCTTTGGCCCTTTTTTGCCACTTTTTCCTTTATGAACTACTTTGTGAAAACTATCTGTGTCTTTCGCTGTGTTAGTATTTCCTTTGATTTCTGCTTTAGTGAGAGGGCAGTCTCTTAGAAGGTACCCATGTTCATGGTATCTACAACATCTAAATGGAATATGCTCGTAGTCTACTGTTTGCACCCATTCCTCATCAAAAACCTCCAAGATAACTTCATCTGAAAGAGCTCCAGATAGATCCATCTCCACATAGATCCTTGCAAAGGAGGTATACTTTCCCCTCCTTGTGGCTTCAACAGCTTTGACAAACCTTCCTAATTTATTGCCTATGGCAGCTAGCGATTCTGTTTGCCAATAATCAAGAGGTAGAGAATAGAGTCTTACCCAAACCGGGACTGAAGTAAAAGTTTCCCTCTCCAGAACAAAATTCATTCTCCATGGCCTCATATAGAGTCCTGCTGCTGCATAGAAGTAGGGCCCGCCTTGAAACACTCTGTCTTTATCCTCAATGTTGGTGAAAACTACAGTGAAGAAACCCTTGGACCCTAGATGAAGATCAAAGCTTCCTTTAGGTTTCCAATGGTATTTAATCTAGGTTTGTAACGCTTTTGCCATTGGCCATAGCCCCATGAATTTGCATATGATTGCATAAGTCTGCATGTGCTCCCTGTGTGCCTGCAGCTATGGATTATTTAATACTACTCTAGGAGTGATTTTTGCCTTGGGTTTGCACAGTCCTTTCTGTTTTTTGTCTGTTGTTCCTTGTTTTTTGTCATTTTCCTCCTTGTCATTTGTGCTATCATTCTTCTTCGAAATGGAACCGTCTATTTCCTCTTCCCCGTTTCTCCTACCTTCTTCAACATTACCTTTGCCCTTTTCCGGAGGTTTCTTGTACTTGTTGGCCACCGCCTCCTTGTAGGAGGGAGAGGAGCTCCCTCCTCTGCATGCATCCATGGGAAAAATTCCTCAAAAACCCTCAAACCCTAGCCGCTCCCTTGCCGCTTCTGCTCCCTCTCCGCTTCCGTCAGTCACCAACTCCTACACTCAGCGAAGGAAATTCTGCTTCATCAGTAACCTCTTCCTCACGAGCATTTGTCAAGCCGTAGATTGAAAAAACAACTTTTTTAGTAAGCTATACTTAATATATATATATATATATATATATATATATTTAAATTTTACAACATATATGTTATGAAAAATGATAAGTTAAAGATTATGCATATAAGTTATACCTAAAAGATAATTTATATGAATGTAACGAAAACCACTATCCTTTTATACCACAATATGAATGGAAAACTAGTGGATTTTGGTCTTTTAAGGATGACAAATGATGGAGTTTCTCCTCATGTTACCACTTCGGTTAAAGGAACAATAGGTTAATAGATTACCTAGACCTAGAGTATATCATAGATATATTTTGTATTTTATATTTTATACGCAATATTATTAATGCTAAAGGAATTCAATTTGTTGGACAAACTAGGTGTCATTTTTGTTTGGGATGTTTCTACAGGTATTTTTGTTGCACCTAAATATTGATGGAAAAGAGTAATGTATGTAGTTTTGGAGTGGTGTGCAAAACCACCTTTAAATGCAAATATAAATAAAGAGGAAATTAACATCATTCGATTATTGTAAACCATTTCAAATATGAAATCTAAACAAGTTAATCACAAAATTTATGATTTTTAAGGGCATTTTCTTCTATAGACTACCATACATATATTTGGACTATTTAAAAGGGACACTTTATGTGGATATAGATAAAAACCTTAGATAAATAGAGATAATCATTATATCAAACACATAATAATTTTTTCCAATGCCAAGGATGTATTGTACCCAACCCCTAAGTTGACCTCATGGAGGCGGGTTACCAAATGTTTTCACTTCCTACGACTCTCTTAGACATCTTTTCTAAAATTTCCATCATCTTCTGCTCAGGGGAGCTTTCTAATGATATAAACGTAACCTCATTCAATTATTGTAAACCATTTCAAATATGAAACCTAAAAAAGTTAATCACAAAAATATTATTTTCAAGGGCATCTTTTTCTATAGGCTACCATACTTATATTTGCACGTATTTATAAGGGACACTCTATGTGGATATGGATAAAAACCTTGGAGAAATCACAATAATCATTAAATCAAACACATAATAATTTGTTCTAATGCCAAGAATGTATTGTAGCCAACCCCTAAGTTGACCTCATGGAGGTGGGTTTAATTTTTTTCTTTTTTTCACTTCCTACAACTCTCTCGGATGTCTTTTCTAATATTTCCATCATATTCTAGTCATGAGAGCTTTCTAATGATATAAATTTTACCTCATTTTCATCTCTATGCATAAAACTATGGCCCTCAAAAGATTTGATCATTTGTGCTAGGTCAAATACCATACCATTGACACGTGGCAATCATGATTCACGTGTCAGCACCTATAATGCCACGCCATCTTGACACGTGGTAACATCTACCCATATGTCTTCACCATACAATTCCACAACCATAATTGACCACCTAAGTCTTGCTCATGGGCCACTGGATGATGCAAACCACTGGTTTAACCTTATTTCCTCCCATATGTTTGATCTCATTCTAGTGGAAAATTTGTCAAATGTTGTAATCCTATTTTTCTATTAATTAATCCTCCAATTAACCAGGCCACCTAGGCAACAAGATGCATAATATTTCTTCCTCCTATCTTGTTTAGGTACTGTTGATGGAATATTAGCTAATGGAATTCCCTTTTCTATCATCTTACGTTCAGTCAACCAACTACCTAACCACCAAAATACATAGCACAATGTCCATTTTGACTTGGTCCAGTCTAGTTGACAGGCCATCGACTAGGATATCTACCATTTCAGCTTCCAATTATGTTAAATTACCACTGGGGTGTATACTTTAACCATGTATATATAATACATACAAACAAATTCTAAAAAAACAGAAAAGATACAATGGAAATCACATAAAATATACATAAATGTTTTTCTCCCGGAACCCAAAAATAAGAAAACCAAATTGGTTTTTCATTATGTTCCTTTCAATGGCATAATACATTATATACATGTCGAAACATTCATAAAACCCTAATCCACTACCTCTAGATTAGAATATAGTTGTTTTTCCTTTGATTGGATCTACAAAAACATGGAAAAAACCACCATGCGTAAAACCATGTGCAAAACCATGCTAGTGGGGATGGTCATGCAAAGAATATAACGAATACCCAATATTCTCCCACTTGTTGTTTTCTTTGCAAATAGGGGGTGGTAGGAATACACAATCACTAATATAGGGTAGTAACGCCCATTGTTTCTCTACACCAAGAAAACTTCCCAGTGCTCACATAATTTGTTAATGCATCTGCAACATTTTTTAAAGTGTCCATCTTTACCAACAACACCTGTCTGTCTTCAAACATATCCCTCACAAAGTGATATTGAACATAAATATGCTTAGTCTTCGAATGATAAGCAGAGTTTGTTTCCAAGAAAATTACACTTTAGTTGTCACGGTCTATCCTTATAGCTTGTTGTACTAACCCCATACCTAAACACAATCTCTGTAACCAAAATACTTCCTTGATTGCATGAGTGGCTTCCATGTATTCAACTTATGTATTTGGAATTTCCACTATAGACTATCTCCTACTCATCCAACGGATTTCTCCTTTGACTAGGATAAACACATACCCACTTGTAGATCTTTTATGATCTAGATCTCAAACCCAATCAACATCAATAAATCGACGTATGTCCAACACTCTATCCAATCTTGGTCTTCCTTGGTAGCACAAACCATAATCACTAGTGCCACAAATATACCTAAAAATCTGCTCTATTATTGTCCAATTCTTCTTGGTTTTGACATAAACCCACTTAATACTCTCACTGCATGTGCAATATCTGGTATGGTGCAGAACATTGCATACATTAAACTTCCAACTACACTCACATATGGAACATAAGACATGTACTATTCCTTTTCTTGTGTCTTGGGACACTATTCTATAGATAAATTTACACCTACATGAATAGGAACCTTCACCGGTTTACTTTCATGCATACTAAACCTCTTGAATATTGTCTTTTAATTTCCATGCCCAAAATCAATTTTGTAGCACTAAGATCGTGTCGAATGTAGAGGATAGTTGTGTCTTCACATCTTGGATAATTTATCTATCATTTCCAATCAACAACATATCATCCACATATAATAACAAATAAATAATGTGATCACCAAATAATTTAAAATACACATAGTGATATGCTTTTCTCCTTGTGAAGCCAAGTCCATGTATACATGTATCAAATTTTTGATACCGCATCCTTGGTGATTGTTTTAACCCAAACAAAGGCATTTTTAGCCTGCATACTGGTTCTTTCTTACCCTTCATTGCAAATCCTTCTAGTTGCTTCCCATATATCTCTTCTTTGAGATCCCCATGTAGGAATGTTGTCTTCACATCCATCCGTTCTACATCAAAATCAAAAGCAACAAAAACAGATAAAAGTAATCTAATAGAAGCTAACTTGGAAACAAGAAAAAAAATATCACCAAAATCAATTCCTAACAGTTGGGAATAACATTTTTCTACTAACCGAGCTTTGTATTTCTCCACTTTGCCTTCTGCATTAAAATTCTTCTTAAACACCCATTTTCTTCCAATGCGTTTTATTTTAATCGAAAACTACACCAGATCCCAAACCACATTCTTGTCCAAGGCTACTATTTCTTCAACCATGGCCTTTTTCCAAAGTTTTCCATCTTATTAATACATTTCCTCCCTGATATTTCTAGGACCACCATCAATAATAGATAAAGAAAAATTTGAAAGAAAATTAGATGGAGTATACCTCTTTGGCTACCTTCTTTCCCAAATTTGATCTCCTCAAAACCAAAGTGTGTGGTTCTTCTTCTTTTGTGGAGTCTGATTATTCAGCCTTTAGTTCAAAGTCTATGTTCTCTAGTTCCTTTTTCCTTGGTAGGAGTTCATGTTTCATGATATCCTTCACTTCTTTAAATACCACATCTTGATTATACATAACCTTCTTTGTTTCTGGTTTCCAAGGCTTGTAACCTTTTAAACCATCTTTATACCCCATAAAGATACACCTTTCAAATTTACTGTCAAACTTGGTTCTTTTCTCCTTTAGAACATGCACATATGTATCATAGCCAAATACCTTGAGATGTGTGAGATAGGGTTTCTTACTAGCCCATACCTCATGTGGAGTCGTATCCTCCAACATTGATGAAGGTGATCTATTAACTAGGTAACATGTAGTATCCACTACCTCTACCTAGCATTCCTATCCTAACCCAACACCACTAAGCATGCTCGTTACTTTTTCCATCAATGTCCTATTCATCCTTTTTGCAACTACATTTTTCCAAGGAGTGTATGGAGTAGTCTTCTATCGTGTTATACCACACTTCTTATAGAACTCTTCAAATTCCTTCTTGCAAAACTCTCCACCATTTTCTGCCCTCAACACCTTAATCTTCTTATCTATCTGATTTTCCACTAGAGCCTTAACTTTTTTAAACCTATCAAAGAATTCAAATTTCTTCTTGCGGAAATATATCCATGTGTTCCTTGAGAAGTCATTTATAAATGAGACGTAGTACACAAATTTACCCAATGATGGAATTGACACAGGTCTGTTGTAGTGGCTACAACCACCCTCCAAAATTTTGGCCTGCACCAATTGCAGAGCCTCCTGATCCGGATTTAAACAGGAACGCAACAAATTACAGAGATAACCATATACACAAAGATGCAGCGGAAATAATACTTCATTTCATTAATGGAAAATACTGAAATATGCTTACAAATAGAAATGGCAATAAACTAGTTAGGGCGATGGTAGCTTATCTCTGAGAAGAGATGTGATGGCTACATGCCTCTGAACTGTTCTAAAGACTGTATTACAATGAGGCTCGAAGGCCTATTTATTGTTGAGGAACAATGGAAAACCCTTCACATCCCAAAACCTAACCCTAGAAGATGAAACGCCAAATTGTGGGCCCCGTTTGGGTAAATTGGTACATCAATTTCCCGGGGTCGTAACTTTGGCATACGATCTCCGTTTGACGCGTACGATAGCTCGTTAGAAAGATCTATCCGAGAACTACCACTTTGGGAAGGGCAACATCGGTCCATGGACCCATGTTGCCCCCAGATTCCCAAAAAAACGTCGTTTAGGGCCTCAAAACGGCTCCGGAAGTTCAGGACCCGAAAAACTGCTAAAAATAGTAAGTTGTGCTACAATTAAGGAAACTGAAAATGCTGAGAAAGACAATGGTGGGGGTCCAGGTGGACTTGGAAGGTGGCCACCAATATCCACCTGGATCATTCCTCCCCCCTTAGGAAGCAATGGTCCCCATTGCGTTGAGCTCCTCCATGAGATGAGGAAACTTCTGTTGAACTTGTTCCCTGGTGAGCCACTTGCCCTGCTGAAGGAGTTGGCCCGCTTTGACAACTTGATACAGTTGGATATTCTGTTGGCGAGTGTTCTTGATCTGTGTGTCCATGATCCGATCAGTTGCAGCTTGTTCCATGCAATCTGGATTTAATTCTGTGGGTTTGAGCTGTTCTGCAATATCGGATGTGTCTAGCAATGGTGGAAAGTATGGCCGAAGGCGGTCCACATTAAATACTGGGTGCAGGCCAAGGAATGGGGGAATGCTGAGCTCAAATGCATTGTCTCCCATAGCCTTAGTAATGGTGTAAGGACCATATCGGAGTGGTCTCAATTTCCGATAGGCTCCAGTAAGGCGTTCCTTTTGCAAATGCAACCAAACTTTGTCGCCCACCTGAAACTTGTTGTTAGGTCCCTATACTACTAGTGTAACCCCTTATTGTTATTAGTATAACCCACTTATTATATTGATGTACCCATGTAGTGCCCATATTGTTACTATTATGCCACATAGAAGCCCACCATTGTTATTGTTGTGCCCTACAATATTATTGTTATGTAGGCTTTGATTGTATTGGGACCACTTAGACTCCTATATATAGAAAGGAGGTATTTTCATTTGTATCATCCAAGAATTGTTCATTTATGTAATGTAAAGGAGGTTGCCCCCTCGAAGAGGCTGAATTCTAAGGCGTGGATCTCTCTTTTCTATCTTTTTGTGAGCTGGTTTCATAACATTTGGTATCAGAGCTTTGGATTCTAGGGTTTCGCTGCTCCAAACAGGTCATCGTGGCATTTTCGCTATAACTTTTTTTATGTGACGTTTCAGAAGTCGCAAGAAAAACCCATTTGAGAAGAAATCACGCTGAACCTTGGGTCCGAATTTCAGAGCTTGTTGCGCGATATTTGCGGAGATATGATCTGAGGAAGTTGGTCTTTTTGCATACTCCTGAATTACATTCAAAACAGGTGACCTGGGGAAAATCGTCATAACTTTCTCTCTGGGGATTGGATTGAAGTTTCGTAAGAAGGTGCAGAAAGAGGACAGACTGTAGTTTCTTGTGGGTGTTTTTCAGATCCAAATGTCGAAACAGTGACTCGTGGCACGCCGTACAAGTTCGCTCTACTGAACTAGTCTATAATCAAGTCACTGCAGGCGATTGTGCATAACGTTTTCTTGGAGAATCCAATTTGGATCAGACTTGTGGCATTGGAAAGAGGACATAGAGAGCTACTACAGGTCACAAGTTCAGAACTTAAAGATCCGAAAGTACAGAGTTACAGTCGTTTCAAGGTAGAGCTCCTAAAATCAAGAAAAAGCAAGATGAGGAAGTTTGATGGCAAGGATCCGGTAAATTGGATACTTCAGATGGAGCAATATTTTGATATACATGGTGTACAACTGTTACAAAAGGTATGTATTGCATCTTCATATTTAGAACCAGATCAATTTCTATGGTACAAAGGGCTTTGTTCTCGTAAAAAACTTGTTACGTGGTCAATTTTCACGAAGGAAATGATAGCACATTATGAGGATATAAAGAGCAACACCTTCTTTAGAGCAACACCACAAAAATTGGAAAGAGTAAAAGGGCTTTGTGACATAATGGAAAGCAAAATTATGGAAACCAGGAAGCATACCCCTCACAACTATAAAGATGGAAGTGTTGTTTCTCCCAGCCTTCCACAACCTACAAGGGTTACACCACAACAATTGGAAGAAAAAAGAGAAAAAGGGCTTTGTTACAATTGTGATAGGAAATGCAGTAAAGGTCATAGGTGTGCTGAGAAGAAATTATTTTACATAGAATATGAAGAGGAGGAAGAAAAGGATCAAGAAACATCAAAAGAAGAGGATATACGTCAAGACACCACCCCAGAGAAAGAAGAAATGAATCAGACCATATCTTGTAAAGCATTGGCAAGAATTACCACTCCTCAAACTCTCAAGATAGAAGGACATATCAAGAAGAAAAAGGTGCAAGAAGTGAAAGATCACATCGAGGAAGAAGAAATGAATCCAACCATATCTTGTAATTCAATGGATGAAATTACCACTCCTCAAACTATCAAGATAGAAGGACACATCAAGAAGAAAAATGTTCAAGAAGTGAAAGATCACATCGAGCATCAAGAAATGAATCTGACCATATCTTGTAAAGGACTGGAAGAAATTACCACTCCTCAAAAGGTAGAAGGACATATCAAGAAGAAAAAGGTTCAAGTAGAGAAAGATCATATCGAGCATCAACAACAAGTTCTCCAACTTTTAAAGGATAACGCCACTTCGGTGCAAAATCAAATGAAACAACAGGTAGATCAACATCGTAGTGAAAAATGTTTTGATGTGAGTGATTGGGTATTTTTACTGCTACATCTCAAGCAAGCTATTTATGAGAAGGAAATGTTGGCAATGCTACATGCACTTAAAAAATTGCGACCTTACCGAATGGGAAGACGCTTCAAGGATGAGGATGTGGAAGCATTGTTTTGTGATATTTATATTATCCAACCAAATTGGATAAACGAAGAAACAGATGAATGGAAGAAGAACAAAGAAGTATGGCCACTTATTCAAAAGTTGCAAAAGATCCCAATTCAAGCAATATTGCCAGAAATTGAAGAGGAAGGAAAAATCATATTGGAACCTGGAGCAGTCACAGAAACAAGAACCCGACAGCTACGAAATCGATCAATTTCAGAGTATCTCATCAAGTGGAAGAACTTACCCGATGAATATTCCACATGGGAGGACAAGAATTTTATATAGAAGCATCAAGAACTACTCAAGCGTTGAGGACAACGCTTTTTGAAGGAGAGGGGCATGTTAGGTCCCTATACTACTAGTGTAACCCCTTATTGTTATTAGTATAACCCACTTATTATATTGATGTACCCATGTAGTGCCCATATTGTTACTATTATGCCACATAGAAGCCCACCATTGTTACTGTTGTGCCCTACAATATTATTGTTATGTAGGCTTTGATTGTATTGGGACCACTTAGACTCCTATATATAGAAAGGAGGTATTTTCATTTGTATCATCCAAGAATTGTTCATTTATGTAATGTAAAGGAGGTTGCCCCCTCGAAGAGGCTGAATTCTAAGGCGTGGATCTCTCTTTTCTATCTTTTTGTGAGCTGGTTTCATAACACTTGTGTGGCACCCGATGTTGATCATGTCGCTGCTTGTACTTGGCATTTGATTTCTCAAGAATGTCATGGACCTGCTGGCGAATATGTTGGATGCGCTCAATGAAGCTGGTGGCCTTATCTGTTTCGGACTGGACATGAGCTGAATTCATGTGAGTAGCTGCAAGTGGCATGGCCACATCAATGGGGCATAGTGGCTGGAATCCCAAACCCACCTGAAAAGGGCTATGGCCAGTGGAGCTGTGAAGAGCTCGGTTGTAGCTGTGCTGAACGTAGGGGAGGCTCTCGTCCCATGTGCGTGGATGCTTTGAGTTATACATGCGCAGAATGTGCACAATCATCCTATTGACAACCTCTGTCTGGCCATCAGTTTGAGGATGGAAGGCTGTGGACTTCGTGAGTTTGGTGTCCAGCATTGACCAGAGACTGGACCAAAAGGTGCTGAGAAACCGACTGTCCCGATCTGAGATGATAGACTGTGGGATCCCAAAGTGCACCCACACTCGTTCAAAGAAGAGTTTAGCAGTGGCTTCTGCTGTGATATTCTTCTTGCAGGCCATCATAATGGCCATCTTTGAGAACCTGTCGACGACCACAAAAACACAGTCATTTCCATGCTTAGTGGAAGGAAGGCCTGACATGTAATCCATGGAGATGGATTCCCAAGGTCGACTAGGGGTAGGCAACGGGGTATAGAGGCCTTGCTTCTTAATGGTCGGTTTGGCAATGGCACAGGCAGTACATGATCGGATGTACTTCCCAACATCCTGTCGAAGATTCGGCCAATAGAAATAGTTTTGCAGTACTGCCACTATTTTCTCGACCCCGAAATGCCCAGCAGCCCGACTGTAGTGTGCTTCCCAAATCATCTTGGCACGCTCGCTTGAAGGAACACAGAGGTGACCGAGGTGGCATAATAGGGCATCATGGAGGTGAAAATCTGCAACCTGCCGACCCTCCAAGAGTGTCTGGTATGTGTGGCCGAATTCTGGGTCGCTTTTGTAGAGAAGTGGCCAATCAGAAGTCTCGTGCCCGCAAGAGTTGAGCACGGTGGTTAGCGCCATGATCGGTGGTCGACTGAGGCAATCTGCAACATTATTGGTGCTGCCCTTTTTATACTTGATATTCAAGTGAAACTGTTGCAGGTATGTAGACCACTTCTGATGGCAATCATTCTGCAATTTCCCTTGGGTCTGTATGAAATGCAGAGGTCGGTGGTCTGTGTGGATGACCGTTTCCTTCCCCAAAATGTAATGCTTCCATTGTCGGCAGGCCTGTACAATGGAATACATCTCTTTATCATAAGTGGGGTACTTCCGGACTGTGTCTGAAAGTGTTTCACTGTGATATGCCACTGGATGTCCATGTTGAGTAAGGACTGCCCCAATAGCATAGTCAGAGGCATCTGTCTCGACCTCAAATGGTTGTTGTAAATCTGGTAACGCGAGCACTGGTGCCGTGCAGAGGCGATCCTTCAACTCCCTGAATGCCTTCTGTTGAGATTCAGACCAAAAGAATTTTGCTTTCGCCCCGCCCTTGGTGACTTGACTCAAGGGCCAAGAAATATGAGAAAATCCCAACACAAACCTGCGGTAGAAGTTGGCAAGACCTAGAAAGTTGCGGAGCTCTGTTAGAGTGGTTGGAGAGGGCCAATCCCGAATGACTTGGACCTTGGCTGGATCGACATGCACCCCCTGTTCATCAATGATGTATCCCAGATACTGAACCTTGGTCATGCCAAAAGTGCATTTCTCCAAATTGGCACATAGCTTGTGTTGCCGCAGTGTTTGGAGAACCTGTCGGATGTGGTGGAGGTGCTCTTCCCAACTCTGGCTGAAGATCAGAATGTCATCCAAGTATACTACTACAAAGGAGTTGGTGAATGGCCGCAAGATGTCATCCATTAGCCTCATAAAGGTTGCAGGAGCATTCGTCAATCCGAAAGGCATGACCAACCATTCGAAGAGGCCCTCCTTGGATTTGAAGGCAGTCTTCCACACATCTGAGGGTTCAATTGGTACCTGGTGATATCCTGACTTCAGATCGATCTTGCTGAAATATTTTGCCCCCTTTAGTTGGTCTAGGAGGTCATCAATCCGTGGGATCGGGTACCTATTACGGACAGTGATCTTGTTCAGTGCCCGATAGTCAATACAGAGTCTCCACGTCCCATCCTTCTTCTGTACCAACACTATCGGGCTCCCACAGGGCGAAGAACTCGGACGGATGTGACCTTTCTGCAGGAGCTCCTGAATCTGCCTCTTGATTTCATTGTTCTCCAGAACGGAGCGCCGATAAATTGGTCCATTGGGTAGCGGCGCACCTGGGGTTAGATCGATGGAGTGCTTGACTTGACAGTGCAGAGGAACCCCTGCCGGGGAGGTGAAGATGTCTTCGTACTCCTCCACAATCTTGTCCATCTGTAGCTGCCGTGCAGAGGGACCCCGTTTGGAGGCCACGGCCACTGTCTTCTTCTTCCCTTGAGGGCGTATCATCAGGAAAACAAATTTCCTGGTTTTGGAAATGATCTTACTGCATTGTTTTGCAGTAATCAAAGAGATGGCGGCAGGTGGTGCTACCTCTGGTATCCTGAACAACTTATTTCCCAATGTAATAATAACAGCACGGGGCCTTGATTCATACACAGCATGTCGCTTCCACAAGTATGGTTGTCCTAGTAATACATCACAAACTTCAAGGGGAGCAATGTCACACAATACCTCATCCGTGAAGGGCTTGATGTTGTATGGAAGGCGACACTGCTGGCTCACGCGAAGATCTCGCCCTTGGTGAAGCCACCCAATGGTGTATGGTTGTGGATGTGCTGTGGTCGGTAAGCCCAACCGCTTCACGACCTCTGCCGAAATGAGGTTCTTTTGACTCCCGCTATCAACAATGAACTGTATCGGGGAGCCCTTTACCCACATCTGGGAGTGGAAGAGACGCTCCTCCTCCTCTGGATCTTCGGGTTCATTTTTATGGATCTTTGCGGTAGCAACAGTGGCGCTGGGATCCGCATCAATGATCTGCTTCCCTTTTTCATACCCCTTATCGGGTTCTGACTCAGAGTCGGAACATGCATCTGATTCTGAAACCTTTAGCTCAGCCACCAGTGACTGCTTGGCCCGACACTCACTTGTGTTGTGAGTGGAGCTCTTATGGAACTCGCACCATTTTCCAGTGTCCTTTCTCGGCTTCACGGCGTTGCTCTTTGCTTGCAGCTTCGGCTGGTTGTCTTGGGCTGTCCCGCCTTGGCTTTGTCCTTTGTTCTGTGGTTTAGGGGCACCTTTCCCCTGCTTTGGATTCGCAGATCCAAAGTCTCGCTTCTTTTGTTTAAACTTCTGCTCGACCTTGACGGCATACCGATATGCTGCGCCGAGCGAGGGGATGTTTAGGAACTGTATTTCTTCCTGGATGTACTTGTGCAGGCAGCCACGGTATTTGAGTATCAAATGTTGCTCCGAATCCTTGATACCCAACTTTGTGCGAAGGGTATGGAAAAGATTGGTGAACTCCGGCACGTCTTGGTCCCTTCCCTGCCGCAGCGTGGTCCACTTTATGTATTCATCCTCATAGCTTCCGACAGGGTAGTACTGCTCCTTGATGGCATCCCGGAACGAATCCCAGGTGGGTGCGGCTGAAAATAGTGAGCCAGTACTTTCATCCTTCTGCTCGCAGTAGGTTTCCCACCAGTCCTTGACGTGGGGGGCTGCTTTGAGAAGAGCAAAAACAATATTTTCCCGACTCGAAAATTCATGAACAGAAAAATAACCCTCTAGCAGATTTAACCATTTATCTACAGCATCGGCGTCTATCTGACCCTCGAATATGGGGATTTCAAAATTAACTTGTACCTTAAAGGGTGTGGCGTTTCCAGAGGAGCTGCTGGAAGCCGATGCACCGCTTCTGGGTAGCCGCTGAAGGATCTGCGCAAAGCTGTCCATCATCGCGTTCCGTTGTCGCTCGAGCGCTTCTTCGAGCAAGATTTTGATGGGATCTCCTGCCCCTCGTCTTTCTTCTCGTCCGCCATGGGAGGCCGTCGGGATTTGCGAGGCTGGTCTTGCAAAGGTTCAACCAGTTCAAGCCCTAACTCCTTATATCCCGACCTTGTTGGGGACATGCAAAGAAAAACAGAGAAAAAGCAGACCGCTCTGATACCACTGATCCGGATTTAAACAGGAACGCAACAAATTACAGAGATAACCATATACACAAAGATGCAGCGGAAATAATACTTCATTTCATTAATGGAAAATACTGAAATATGCTTACAAATAGAAATGGCAATAAACTAGTTAGGGCGATGGTAGCTTATCTCTGAGAAGAGATGTGATGGCTACATGCCTCTGAACTGTTCTAAAGACTGTATTACAATGAGGCTCGAAGGCCTATTTATTGTTGAGGAACAATGGAAAACCCTTCACATCCCAAAACCTAACCCTAGAAGATGAAACGCCAAATTGTGGGCCCCGTTTGGGTAAATTGGTACATCAATTTCCCGGGGTCGTAACTTTGGCATACGATCTCCGTTTGACGCGTACGATAGCTCGTTAGAAAGATCTATCCGAGAACTACCACTTTGGGAAGGGCAACATCAGTCCATGGACCCATGTTGCCCCCAGATTCCCAAAAAAACGTCGTTTAGGGCCTCAAAACGGCTCCGGAAGTTCAGGACCCGAAAAACTGCTAAAAATAGTAAGTTGTGCTACAATTAAGGAAACTGAAAATGCTGAGAAAGACAATGGTGGGGGTCCAGGTGGACTTGGAAGGTGGCCACCAATATCCACCTGGATCATTCCTCCCCCCTTAGGAAGCAATGGTCCCCATTGCGTTGAGCTCCTCCATGAGATGAGGAAACTTCTGCTGAACTTGTTCCCTGGTGAGCCACTTGCCCTGCTGAAGGAGTTGGCCCGCTTTGACAACTCGATACAGTTGGATATTCTGTTGGCGAGTGTTCTTGATCTGTGTGTCCATGATCCGATCAGTTGCAGCTTGTTCCATGCAATCTGGATTTAATTCTGTGGGTTTGAGCTGTTCTGCAATATCGGATGTGTCTAGCAATGGTGGAAAGTATGGCCGAAGGCGGTCCACATTAAATACTGGGTGCAGGCCAAGGAATGGGGGAATGCTGAGCTCAAATGCATTGTCTCCCATAGCCTTAGTAATGGTGTAAGGACCATATCGGAGTGGTCTCAATTTCCGATAGGCTCCAGTAAGGCGTTCCTTTTGCAAATGCAACCAAACTTTGTCGCCCACCTGAAACTTGTTGTTAGGTCCCTATACTACTAGTGTAACCCCTTATTGTTATTAGTATAACCCACTTATTATATTGATGTACCCATGTAGTGCCCATATTGTTACTATTATGCCACATAGAAGCCCACCATTGTTATTGTTGTGCCCTACAATATTATTGTTATGTAGGCTTTGATTGTATTGGGACCACTTAGACTCCTATATATAGAAATGAGGTATTTTCATTTGTATCATCCAAGAATTGTTCATTTATGTAATGTAAAGGAGGTTGCCCCTCGAAGAGGCTGAATTCTAAGGCGTGGATCTCTCTTTTCTATCTTTTTGTGAGCTGGTTTCATAACATTTGGTATCAGAGCTTTGGATTCTAGGGTTTCGCTGCTCCAAACAGGTCATCGTGGAATTTTCGCTATAACTTTTTTTATGTGATGTTTCAGAAGTCGCAAGAAAAACCCATTTGAGAAGAAATCACGCTGAACCTTGGGTCCGAATTTCAGAGCTTGTTGCGCGATATTTGCGGAGATATGATCTGAGGAAGTTGGTCTTTTTGCATACTCCTGAATTACATTCAAAACAGGTGACCTGGGGAAAATCGTCATAACTTTCTCTCTGGGGATTGGATTGAAGTTTCGTAAGAAGGTGCAGAAAGAGGACAGACTGTAGTTTCTTGTGGGTGTTTTTCAGATCCAAATGTCGAAACAGTGACTCGTGGCACGCCGTACAAGTTCGCTCTACTGAACTAGTCTATAATCAAGTCACTGCAGGCGATTGTGCATAACGTTTTCTTGGAGAATCCAATTTGGATCAGACTTGTGGCATTGGAAAGAGGACATAGAGAGCTACTACAGGTCACAAGTTCAGAACTTAAAGATCCGAAAGTACAGAGTTACAGTCGTTTCAAGGTAGAGCTCCTAAAATCAAGAAAAAGCAAGATGAGGAAGTTTGATGGCAAGGATCCGGTAAATTGGATACTTCAGATGGAGCAATATTTTGATATACATGGTGTACAACTGTTACAAAAGGTATGTATTGCATCTTCATATTTAGAACCAGATCAATTTCTATGGTACAAAGGGCTTTGTTCTCGTAAAAAACTTGTTACGTGGTCAATTTTCACGAAGGAAATGATAGCACATTATGAGGATATAAAGAGCAACACCTTCTTTAGAGCAACACCACAAAAATTGGAAAGAGTAAAAGGGCTTTGTGACATAATGGAAAGCAAAATTATGGAAACCAGGAAGCATACCCCTCACAACTATAAAGATGGAAGTGTTGTTTCTCCCAGCCTTCCACAACCTACAAGGGTTACACCACAACAATTGGAAGAAAAAAGAGAAAAAGGGCTTTGTTACAATTGTGATAGGAAATGCAGTAAAGGTCATAGGTGTGCTGAGAAGAAATTATTTTACATAGAATATGAAGAGGAGGAAGAAAAGGATCAAGAAACATCAAAAGAAGAGGATATACGTCAAGACACCACCCCAGAGAAAGAAGAAATGAATCAGACCATATCTTGTAAAGCATTGGCAAGAATTACCACTCCTCAAACTCTCAAGATAGAAGGACATATCAAGAAGAAAAAGGTGCAAGAAGTGAAAGATCACATCGAGGAAGAAGAAATGAATCCAACCATATCTTGTAATTCAATGGATGAAATTACCACTCCTCAAACTATCAAGATAGAAGGACACATCAAGAAGAAAAATGTTCAAGAAGTGAAAGATCACATCGAGCATCAAGAAATGAATCTGACCATATCTTGTAAAGGACTGGAAGAAATTACCACTCCTCAAAAGGTAGAAGGACATATCAAGAAGAAAAAGGTTCAAGTAGAGAAAGATCATATCGAGCATCAACAGCAAGTTCTCCAACTTTTAAAGGATAACGCCACTTCGGTGCAAAATCAAATGAAACAACAGGTAGATCAACATCGTAGTGAAAAATGTTTTGATGTGAGTGATTGGGTATTTTTACTGCTACATCTCAAGCAAGCTATTTATGAGAAGGAAATGTTGGCAATGCTACATGCACTTAAAAAATTGCGACCTTACCGAATGGGAAGACGCTTCAAGGATGAGGATGTGGAAGCATTGTTTTGTGATATTTATATTATCCAACCAAATTGGATAAACGAAGAAACAGATGAATGGAAGAAGAACAAAGAAGTATGGCCACTTATTCAAAAGTTGCAAAAGATCCCAATTCAAGCAATATTGCCAGAAATTGAAGAGGAAGGAAAAATCATATTGGAACCTGGAGCAGTCACAGAAACAAGAACCCGACAGCTACGAAATCGATCAATTTCAGAGTATCTCATCAAGTGGAAGAACTTACCCGATGAATATTCCACATGGGAGGACAAGAATTTTATATAGAAGCATCAAGAACTACTCAAGCGTTGAGGACAACGCTTTTTGAAGGAGAGGGGCATGTTAGGTCCCTATACTACTAGTGTAACCCCTTATTGTTATTAGTATAACCCACTTATTATATTGATGTACCCATGTAGTGCCCATATTGTTACTATTATGCCACATAGAAGCCCACCATTGTTACTGTTGTGCCCTACAATATTATTGTTATGTAGGCTTTGATTGTATTGGGACCACTTAGACTCCTATATATAGAAAGGAGGTATTTTCATTTGTATCATCCAAGAATTGTTCATTTATGTAATGTAAAGGAGGTTGCCCCCTCGAAGAGGCTGAATTCTAAGGCGTGGATCTCTCTTTTCTATCTTTTTGTGAGCTGGTTTCATAACACTTGTGTGGCACCCGATGTTGATCATGTCGCTGCTTGTACTTGGCATTTGATTTCTCAAGAATGTCATGGACCTGCTGGCGAATATGTTGGATGCGCTCAATGAAGCTGGTGGCCTTATCTGTTTCGGACTGGACATGAGCTGAATTCATGTGAGTAGCTGCAAGTGGCATGGCCACATCAATGGGGCATAGTGGCTGGAATCCCAAACCCACCTGAAAAGGGCTATGGCCAGTGGAGCTGTGAAGAGCTCGGTTGTAGCTGTGCTGAACGTAGGGGAGGCTCTCGTCCCATGTGCGTGGATGCTTTGAGTTATACATGCGCAGAATGTGCACAATCATCCTATTGACAACCTCTGTCTGGCCATCAGTTTGAGGATGGAAGGCTGTGGACTTCGTGAGTTTGGTGTCCAGCATTGACCAGAGACTGGACCAAAAGGTGCTGAGAAACCGACTGTCCCGATCTGAGATGATAGACTGTGGGATCCCAAAGTGCACCCACACTCGTTCAAAGAAGAGTTTAGCAGTGGCTTCTGCTGTGATATTCTTCTTGCAGGCCATCATAATGGCCATCTTTGAGAACCTGTCGACGACCACAAAAACACAGTCATTTCCATGCTTAGTGGAAGGAAGGCCTGACATGTAATCCATGGAGATGGATTCCCAAGGTCGACTAGGGGTAGGCAACGGGGTATAGAGGCCTTGCTTCTTAATGGTCGGTTTGGCAATGGCACAGGCAGTACATGATCGGATGTACTTCCCAACATCCTGTCGAAGATTCGGCCAATAGAAATAGTTTTGCAGTACTGCCACTATTTTCTCGACCCCGAAATGCCCAGCAGCCCGACTGTAGTGTGCTTCCCAAATCATCTTGGCACGCTCGCTTGAAGGAACACAGAGGTGACCGAGGTGGCATAATAGGGCATCATGGAGGTGAAAATCTGCAACCTGCCGACCCTCCAAGAGTGTCTGGTATGTGTGGCCGAATTCTGGGTCGCTTTTGTAGAGAAGTGGCCAATCAGAAGTCTCGTGCCCGCAAGAGTTGAGCACGGTGGTTAGCGCCATGATCGGTGGTCGACTGAGGCAATCTGCAACATTATTGGTGCTGCCCTTTTTATACTTGATATTCAAGTGAAACTGTTGCAGGTATGTAGACCACTTCTGATGGCAATCATTCTGCAATTTCCCTTGGGTCTGTATGAAATGCAGAGGTCGGTGGTCTGTGTGGATGACCGTTTCCTTCCCCAAAATGTAATGCTTCCATTGTCGGCAGGCCTGTACAATGGAATACATCTCTTTATCATAAGTGGGGTACTTCCGGACTGTGTCTGAAAGTGTTTCACTGTGATATGCCACTGGATGTCCATGTTGAGTAAGGACTGCCCCAATAGCATAGTCAGAGGCATCTGTCTCGACCTCAAATGGTTGTTGTAAATCTGGTAACGCGAGCACTGGTGCCGTGCAGAGGCGATCCTTCAACTCCCTGAATGCCTTCTGTTGAGATTCAGACCAAAAGAATTTTGCTTTCGCCCCGCCCTTGGTGACTTGACTCAAGGGCCAAGAAATATGAGAAAATCCCAACACAAACCTGCGGTAGAAGTTGGCAAGACCTAGAAAGTTGCGGAGCTCTGTTAGAGTGGTTGGAGAGGGCCAATCCCGAATGACTTGGACCTTGGCTGGATCGACATGCACCCCCTGTTCATCAATGATGTATCCCAGATACTGAACCTTGGTCATGCCAAAAGTGCATTTCTCCAAATTGGCACATAGCTTGTGTTGCCGCAGTGTTTGGAGAACCTGTCGGATGTGGTGGAGGTGCTCTTCCCAACTCTGGCTGAAGATCAGAATGTCATCCAAGTATACTACTACAAAGGAGTTGGTGAATGGCCGCAAGATGTCATCCATTAGCCTCATAAAGGTTGCAGGAGCATTCGTCAATCCGAAAGGCATGACCAACCATTCGAAGAGGCCCTCCTTGGATTTGAAGGCAGTCTTCCACACATCTGAGGGTTCAATTGGTACCTGGTGATATCCTGACTTCAGATTGATCTTGCTGAAATATTTTGCCCCCTTTAGTTGGTCTAGGAGGTCATCAATCCGTGGGATCGGGTACCTATTACGGACAGTGATCTTGTTCAGTGCCCGATAGTCAATACAGAGTCTCCACGTCCCATCCTTCTTCTGTACCAACACTATCGGGCTCCCACAGGGCGAAGAACTCGGACGGATGTGACCTTTCTGCAGGAGCTCCTGAATCTGCCTCTTGATTTCATTGTTCTCCAGAACGGAGCGCCGATAAATTGGTCCATTGTGTAGCGGCGCACCTGGGGTTAGATCGATGGAGTGCTTGACTTGACAGTGCAGAGGAACCCCTACCGGGGAGGTGAAGATGTCTTCGTACTCCTCCACAATCTTGTCCATCTGTAGCTGCCGTGCAGAGGGACCCCGTTTGGAGGCCACGGCCACTGTCTTCTTCTTCCCTTGAGGGCGTATCATCAGGAAAACAAATTTCCTGGTTTTGGAAATGATCTTACTGCATTGTTTTGCAGTAATCAAAGAGATGGCGGCAGGTGGTGCTACCTCTGGTATCCTGAACAACTTATTTCCCAATGTAATAATAACAGCACGGGGCCTTGATTCATAAACAGCATGTCGCTTCCACAAGTATGGTTGTCCTAGTAATACATCACAAACTTCAAGGGGAGCGATGTCGCACAATACCTCATCCGTGAAGGGCTTGATGTTGTATGGAAGGCGACACTGCTGGCTCACGCGAAGATCTCGCCCTTGGTGAAGCCACCCAATGGTGTATGGTTGTGGATGTGCTGTGGTCGGTAAGCCCAACCGCTTCACGACCTCTGCCGAAATGAGGTTCTTTTGACTCCCGCTATCAACAATGAACTGTATCGGGGAGCCCTTTACCCACATCTGGGAGTGGAAGAGACGCTCCTCCTCCTCTGGATCTTCGGGTTCATTTTTATGGATCTTTGCGGTAGCAACAGTGGCGCTGGGATCCGCATCAATGATCTGCTTCCCTTTTTCATACCCCTTATCGGGTTCTGACTCAGAGTCGGAACATGCATCTGATTCTGAAACCTTTAGCTCAGCCACCAGTGACTGCTTGGCCCGACACTCACTTGTGTTGTGAGTGGAGCTCTTATGGAACTCGCACCATTTTCCAGTGTCCTTTCTCGGCTTCACGGCGTTGCTCTTTGCTTGCAGCTTCGGCTGGTTGTCTTGGGCTGTCCCGCCTTGGCTTTGTCCTTTGTTCTGTGGTTTAGGGGCACCTTTCCCCTGCTTTGGATTCGCAGATCCAAAGTCTCGCTTCTTTTGTTTAAACTTCTGCTCGACCTTGACGGCATACCGATATGCTGCGCCGAGCGAGGGGATGTTTAGGAACTGTATTTCTTCCTGGATGTACTTGTGCAGGCAGCCACGGTATTTGAGTATCAAATGTTGCTCCGAATCCTTGATACCCAACTTTGTGCGAAGGGTATGGAAAAGATTGGTGAACTCCGGCACGTCTTGGTCCCTTCCCTGCCGCAGCATGGTCCACTTTATGTATTCATCCTCATAGCTTCCGACAGGGTAGTACTGCTCCTTGATGGCATCCCGGAACGAATCCCAGGTGGGTGCGGCTGAAAATAGTGAGCCAGTACTTTCATCCTTCTGCTCGCAGTAGGTTTCCCACCAGTCCTTGACGTGGGGGGCTGCTTTGAGAAGAGCAAAAACAATATTTTCCCGACTCGAAAATTCATGAACAGAAAAATAACCCTCTAGCAGATTTAACCATTTATCTACAGCATCGGCGTCTATCTGACCCTCGAATATGGGGATTTCAAAATTAACTTGTACCTTAAAGGGTGTGGCGTTTCCAGAGGAGCTGCTGGAAGCCGATGCGCCGCTTCTGGGTAGCCGCTGAAGGATCTGCGCAAAGCTGTCCATCATCGCGTTCCGTTGTCGCTCGAGCGCTTCTTCGAGCAAGATTTTGATGGGATCTCCTGCCCCCTCGTCTTTCTTCTCGTCCGCCATGGGAGGCCGTCGGGATTTGCGAGGCTGGTCTTGCAAAGGTTCAACCAGTTCAAGCCCTAACTCCTTATATCCCGACCTTGTTGGGGACATGCAAAGAAAAACAGAGAAAAAGCAGACCGCTCTGATACCACTGATCCGGATTTAAACAGGAACGCAACAAATTACAGAGATAACCATATACACAAAGATGCAGCGGAAATAATACTTCATTTCATTAATGGAAAATACTGAAATATGCTTACAAATAGAAATGGCAATAAACTAGTTAGGGCGATGGTAGCTTATCTCTGAGAAGAGATGTGATGGCTACATGCCTCTGAACTGTTCTAAAGACTGTATTACAATGAGGCTCGAAGGCCTATTTATTGTTGAGGAACAATGGAAAACCCTTCACATCCCAAAACCTAACCCTAGAAGATGAAACGCCAAATTGTGGGCCCCGTTTGGGTAAATTGGTACATCAATATCCCGGGGTCGTAACTTTGGCATACGATCTCCGTTTGACGCGTACGATAGCTCGTTAGAAAGATCTATCCGAGAACTACCACTTTGGGTAGGGCAACATCAGTCTATGGAACCATGTTGCCCCCAGATTCCCAAAAAAACGTCGTTTAGGGCCTCAAAACGGCTCCGGAAGTTCAGGACCCGAAAAACTGCTAAAAATAGTAAGTTGTGCTACAATTAAGGACACTGAAAATGTTGAGAAAGACAATGGTGGGGGTCCAGGTGGACTTGGAAGGTGGCCACCAATATCCACCTGGATCACCTCCCTTAATGATTTTCACTTGATGAATGCACACACCCGGGTTCACTTCATGAGCTCGTGTGAGTCTTTACATTCACCTTTCTTGTTTATTGCACTCAAGTCTCTACATGTTGATATCCAAGTCTTGCTTGTGACCGTCTCCTGGTTATGCTCAAAGCCTTTGCTTCGTATGTGTTTGTTGTGTTCGCCATGAAGGCATCTGTCGCACTCACACATGGAATCACATTCACTATCGCGCAAGCGTCGTCTCAATCATGAATGATCAATCATGAGTGTCACTCTTGTCGCTTGCACTGTTGGTCAGTCATCTTGAACATGTGTGTCTGGATGGTTTGGTCATTTCATTGTCAAGTCATGTGAGTGTGTGTTCGTATGATCACCTATGCATATTTTAACTGTTCACACACTTAGTCATTTTTGCTGGAGTTATGATGATCAGACTCCTCATTGACAGCTGGACCATCACCCTGCTTTTGACTTGATCGACTATCAACCAGAACAACGCAGAAGCACCAAGTTGGTTCTTTCAAGCTGTGTTGCCCGCAAGAAACTCAAACCACACTCATGCTGGCCACCCTGATAGTCGACCGACTGTTCATCTCAGAAATTGCACAGTGCTCATGAGCAGGTCTCCCGATGCCCATCAGTCAACTCAGCTCTGAAATTGTGCAAAGATGATCAGCAGGCCGGCCTCCCGGCCTTAGTGCATTTTTCCCAACTAGCAGATCCCAGTAGCAGATTGCCTGTTCCCTCCAGGAATTATGCAGTTTCTGTTGCTAGTGACCCCAACAACCAACTGGTAGTTCCATCTGGAAATTGCGTAGTTTTGGCTGCCAGTGACCCTAGCAGCCAATTGGCAGTTACCTCTGGGAATTGCGCAATTATGGCTGCCAGTCTCCCGGGCAGTTCCTCAGAAAAATTTCACAATCCCTGCCTGTTGACCCTTCATGTAGCCCAGCCCATTCCTCTGGAAAATTGTGGAAATTTGGCTATCCAACCCCTGCTGACTGTTCATTCCATAAAATGTGCAGAGCATGCCTTCCCTACCCTCCTACAGCCTGGACTATCCATCCCAAAATTTGCACAATTTTGCCTCCCGGCTGATGCTAGACCTTGCAAACAATCACTATCAACTCAAATTGTCTCTCTCCATCCCTCAGTGACTCTTGCACATTTTTCATCAGCAGTTTCCCAGAGCCATCATCCTGCATCATAGCCCTACTGCCTCTCCCAATCACCCACATCTGAATGATCATGTGTCATGGTAGACTAGGAGGTTTTGGATTTGATGTCGTCTCATCATGAGTGACTGTAGGTACAAGTACACCAAAAAACATGTCAAGAATATGAACGATATGAACAAAGGGAGCACATGCAAATGGATAGGTTCACCAATGGATGAATGAACAAAGCATGCGAAGCAGATGAACGTGACGAACTTGCACCTTCACGAACAAGTGAGCCTATCAAGACTTCCAACATGAAAGCAAGGAACAACATGCTAAAGCTTCATCAAGCGAACCAAGCACCATCGAAGACCCCGCGCACTTCACCATGCGGAGGTGAAGCTATGATACACCATGAAGACATCCATCACGCAGCAACACTCTAGCTCGACATGCACTCCAGCAGCAGCACTCTAGCTCGACATGCACTCCAGTAGCAGCTTGAATGTACCAACATTGTCATGCCAAGTCATGTCGATTCAAGTCATGAGTCATGTTGCCCACATATCCACCATGGTCTTGTTGTCAATCAATGTGATGTAACGTGGAAGTCCAAGAGACTCACTTGTTGAACATATAGTCATGTAAGTTGGAAAGTCATGGAATTCGAATGGTCATGAGGATAGTCGAAAAACCACAAGGGTTAGTTTCACCCTTGGCTATAAATACCCCCCTCATTTGTACATGAAAGGACATTTCACCTCAACTCCTCCCACATATCCAAGAGAGTCTCTAATCTTTTCTTTGAGGAGTAAGTAGTGGCTCCAATGCCCCGCTAACGGGGTTAAAGATGTATGGTGTTACAATGTGTCTTGGAACTTTCTCTTAATTCAGAAGCTTGTCAACAGACCAACACATTTTCACACATGTATTGTATTTGTTGTAAGACTAATCTTTAAACACTTGTAATGCATGTTACTTTAACCATGTGTTCTACATCTGAACTAATTCATTTTTTGTAATGCATAATCTATTAATGGAAATGTGTTGTATATGTTGTTAATGTTGTCCCATCCATGTCGACTGCTCTACCAGACATCAGACAGACCTTTCATATGAACCTTGTTGTAACAATCATTACACTTGTCTCAGACTGATCCATGAGTGTTGTACATGTTATCTTATCTTGTATGTTGTGACTGTTGCATCTGAGTGGACTGCTCCACTGGATGCTATGTATGTCGTTTGTGTTGTGTGTTCCTAGTCGAGTTGGGACTGATCCCTTTCAACCTGGAACTCATCTTCACCTTTTTCCCCTCATAGTGAAAGAACCATTGACACAAGTACACTTACACTCACCAAGCATGCGAACCTCACTTCTTGAAGACAAAGCGAACCACTCTCCCGTGCTGACAAGCAAGAGTTGAGGAAAATCCTTAAGATAATGGAAACCAGGCCATCATATCGAATGGGACTCCCACACCAAATGGTGTAAGGTCTAATTGGGACTTCATATCGGGGTGATCCCCTGAATGTTGGTGGGTCCAGCACCGTCAACATTTTTGGTGCTAGAAGGAGGGTAGCCAGTTGTACATGGCTGAAATTCCCCTCACACTCAGTCATCAACCATCTGGTCAAGGAAGTAACTCGCAACCCCTCTCTCACGACTCTACAGTTGGTTACTCCTCACGTCCCAAAATTTAACACGAAATTTCATATCGATACCTTCGCTCTGTCTGTCCCATCACTCGCCAGTTCGTGAAAGAAGTCGGACTGATCCCAAGCGTACAATATCTTCCACATGCATCGAAGAAGCCAAAGGCCACTCCCACATGAGTGGTTGTATCATCGGTGGAAGAGGCAGTCCTTGCTACTCTTAAAGGTTTGAAAGAAGCTATTGAAGATGGAGAGGAACCTCCAATATTCTTTGAGGATGAACAAGGCACTCTTGTGGTCTTGGGATTGAACTTCGGCATAGGAGGTGGAGGGGAAGGCAGCGAAGGAGGTGGAGGTGGAGACAAACCAACAGACTCAAATTTAGAATCATCAGATTCAGAAAAAGAGGAAGAAGATGAAGAAGACGAAGAAGACAAAGAGATGGCTGACCCAAATATTGAATGGATGACTCAGGGACCATTGGCTCTCCCGAATGTTTTTCACAAGATGTCGAAGCGAGTGGAGAGGATGAACATCAAGATTAACCCTGACAGTGCAGTGAAGGCAGAAGACCACTTAGACAACTTCTACCTACAACTGTAGACCCTTGAGGTACATTATGACAACATAGCATGTAGATTGTTTTCATGTACCTTGGACGGCCGGGTAGCTTCTTGGTATCACAACCTTCCACCCAACTCCATACAGAATTGGGGTTCTTTCAAACATGTGTTCCTTGAAAAGTTTGCTGATGACAAGAGCCCAACCATGCTACTCAAATAATTGGGAAGCCTCAAGATGGAGGGAAAAGAGAAAGTGAAAGATTTCAATAAGAGGTTTATGCGTATCTTGAACAAGTTTGTGGCAGACACCAAACCTCATGACTCCATCATTGTTGACTGTTACACATATGCACTGCTAACCACCATTGCGCAATTCGTCAAACGAGTTATGAAACCAACACTGTTAGAAAGCTGTGAAGAGGCTATTGTTGTTGAGAAAGACTTGTGCACCATTGGAGTCATCAAGGATGACGAATCAATGAAAGACTCCAAGGATGCACGCAGAAAGCCCCAAGCAATGACAAGCAAGGGCAGAGACAAGGAAGCAACTGATATTAAGAGCCTCACTCGCCTTGTCAATAACTTGACCACCGAAATGTCCAAACTCAAGCAATGGAAGACAAACACATTCGCGAGCAGTCATCCGCCCAGGCAGAGACAGGTAAGAAGTTCATCAACCGGCTCATCAAGTAATAGTCGGTTCGATTCCAAATTTGTGCATAAGCCTATGTTCCAACTCGATCAATGCACTGATCCTAAGTACTATTTCTTCCATGAAGAATTTCATCCCAAGAACTCTTGTTCAGATTGGAAGCGAGTTGTTACCTTTGTCTATACTCATACGCTCGATGCAGATGGTGACATACAGGAGCAACTAGAAGACACTGATGGAAACGTAGAGGTTGCACCTAATGAAGCACCAAGTTCTAGGCATGCAGTGAACGCATATTAGTTCTCACAAGTAGTCTCGAAGACGAACATCGAGAAGCAGCCCCCAAAGCAAAATAATCATTACAATCTTAGGAGTAAAGGGGATCACCCTACACTTGAGGAGATGCAAGAGAAAGTGAGATGATTGATAAAGAAGGCCGATCCACCAGCTGCCTCAAAGCAACAAACACAAATAAATTCTAGGAAGACAACGACGGATAAGAACACATCTGAGAGCAGTAAGTTGAAGAACAATCCACCAGACAACATGAGCAACCGTTCCACCCTGGACACCTCACTGAGTCTACCACCTCTGGATTACAACATAGTCGATGACATGAAGAAAACTCAAGTTAATATCAGTTTTTTCGAGTTAGCCAAAGTCCAGAGTCAGAGAGATATCTTGCTGCATGCATTGGGACAAACAGAGACAGACAGCGTGGCCTATACCAGCAAGGGAGCATGCACACCTCTCATATCACTATCTACTGTGCTAAATACAATCTAGATGGAAGAAGCAAACTCAGGTTGCCCCCCATTCCCGCTTTCATTCGAATTTTTCAACTACAATGTCCACAACTGCTTGGTTTTTGTGGTGCGACAACCAATGTCATGCCGCTCTCCATTGCTAAGAAGATCAATGCACGATGGAGTGAAACATCCATGAGAATCATCCAACTTGATAGAACATCAGTACCAACCATTCGTGAACTACAAGACATGATCATCCAACTATCCCATGACAGTCGAGTCCACCACTGCATCAACATAGTTGTTGTGGACATACTGGAAGCATATGGTCTGCTGCTTAGCAGAGACTGGTCCAACAACCTAGATGGATACTTTGCTACAGACTGGTCTCACCTATGGCTTCTGTACAAAGGAAGATGCAACCAAATTCAGCTGTTATCCGAGAGGTATATGAAACACAATGTCACTCCCCTTGACGACGAGAGCAAACCATTGGCCTTCGCAGAAATCATGTTTGGAAACTGCCTCTTGGAAAAGACATTGGAGTGTTATCTTGCATGACCTACTTCAACATCATCAGACAAGCAGTTGGGACTCCTTCCTCGCCAAACTAATGATAATGAAACTCGTATAATTTGTTTTTCTGTTAGTAGCATTAGTAGCAACATCGGTAGTAGCAGTAGTACCAGCACGCCAAATAGTCCATGTATAGAAAAGCTATGGAACATGAGTCTTGATAAATCAGGAACACATGATGACTCAAGGAGCGAGTGTATCTCAGTCATCTGAAAAAATGAACAATGCATGATTTCAAGTTGTTCGAAGTTCGGAGTCACAAACAGTGATGTTGAAGCACTCATGTAGAACACACGAAGGACCAACACTATGAACGAACAAAGCAACTTGGGAATCGACTATGATCTAAAGATGGCTAATCTCGGTACAAGTTACACATTGCAGCAACGACCAAGCGTTGACCGCTTGATCGAACAGTACTAGGATGGGCCTGCACGAGTAGATGATGACTTGAGTACCCACTACATGCGAACAATCCAACATGAGATTCCAGGTAAAGGAGAAGACAAGCCATTACAACAAATAACGGGTAACACCTACATATTTTTTGTACTCCTTTCACTGGATAGATTGACTAACATTTTAAGAGTTTGGATTACTTGTAAAGTGCATCATCATACTTGGTTTCCTGATTTAAATCCTATGCATAAGAAATCTAGGAAGACCCGCTTATGCATTGAATTCAGAAACTTGAACCCTTCCCAGAGTAAAAATAATTACCTCATGCCATCATCCGAGCCCATCTTGCACATAGTACCTGAAATAGTGGTGTTGTCTTCACTTGAAGGTTTTCTGGAATGCCACCAGGTTCCAGTAGCGGAGTCCAGTGGATTGACACTGGTCCACGAGAGGTGTAGCTCACACATGTATCATTTGCAATCACTTGATGAGAGGATTGATAATCTTCCTATCAAACGACCAAGTCCTCAAACATTAGTTTAGTAGGTCAGGCTGCACCCATGCCTTGTACATAGTCTTCTTGCTGCTTGTTGTTTCATTTGGTTTGTTTTGCTTATTATCTTTGATTTCAATTTGTTTTATTATACTTCGTATTTTTGTTCACGTTCATTCTGTTTATTTGATATATTACTATTTTTGTTTCTAGAAATAAGTGTTGCCAACCACTACGTTCTGGCTTTTGGATAGAGTATGTAGCTGAAATTTGAAGAGACTTGTGATTATAACACTTGGCTAGTCTTGTGTCCATTTTCTCTATGCTTGGTTACAACCTTCGACTGATGAAGTCCTGACGTAAAATACGAACCGTCTGTAAAGGAAGCTTTGGTCCAACCATGAACCTGTGTCCACATTGGGAAGCCCCATGCATGTACTCAATCTTCTGCTCTGTGTGTTGAAGTTAATACAATTAATAGAAATGGAGAAGGTAAAACATCTAAACGAGAAAACCTATGTCAGAGATCTTACATGCTTCTCTGAAGGAACAACCTATTTTGCTCTCAATAAGTCAGGATCCCTCTTTCGCCGCAGAAATAAATAAGTGCCTATGTACAATTCTCTTAAAAAATACAAAGGAGAATGAATAGAAAGGCTTCCTGCGTAGAGAGGTGAAGCATGCAACTCCACGTGGAATCTGACTAGGCTCGCTGGCAGTGGAGCAATGTGTGTGTTCCTGCGTGACTCCGCCAAGGTACTATCCAAGCCTGCTGGTAGCGGAGAAACACCAGAGATGAAAACTCATACTCTAAAAATCTTCAACTCGTGAGCTAAAATACCCTTCCCAGATTTGAAACATTGAGATCTAAGCTAAACTTTTGATTATGTTTGACTAAGTTGGCAAATGGTGAACCATATATGTCCATGGGGTAAGTGGAGAAACTAAATTAACCTACACAACGATTCAATACTCCTCGAAAGACTAAGGCCCTGTGCTAGCAATGAACCGAAACAGAGAAGCTGGAGTTCTACCAGTGTGTCACCAAGTGTTGTAGTGGCTTCAACCACCCTCCAAAATTTTGGCCTGCACCAATTTCAGAGCCTCCCTTGAAGAGTTTCACTTGATGACTAGACACACCCGGGTTCACTCTATGAGCTTGTGTGAGTCTTTACATTCGCCTTGCTTGTTTATTGCACTCAAGTCTCTGCATATTGATGTCTAAGTCTTACTTGCAACCGTGTTCTGGTTATGCTCAAAGCCTTTGCTTCGTATGTGTTTGTTGTGTTCGCCATGAAGGCATATGTCGCACTCACACAAGGAGTCACATTCACTGTCGTGCAAGTGTCGTCTTGATCATGAGCGATCAATCACAATTGTCGCACTTGTCGCTTGCATCGTCGGTCAGTCATGTTGAACATGTGTGTCTGGATGGTTTGGTCATTTCGTCGTCAAGTCATGCGAGTGTGTGTTTTTATTATCACCTATGCATCTTTCAACTGTTCACACACTTAGTCATTTTTGTTGAAGTTCTGATGACCAGACACCTCACTGACAATGAGAACATCGCCCTACTTTGAACTTGATCGATTGTCAACCATAACAACACAGAAGTACCAAGCTAGTTCTTTCAAGCTGTGCTGCCCACAAGCAACTCAAATAGCATTCATGCTGGCCACCCAGACAGTCAATTGGTTGTTCATCTTAAAATTGTGCAATGCTCATGAGTAGTTCTCCTAACACCCATCAGTTAACTTAGCTCAGAAATTGCACAGAGATGATCAGCAAGCCGACCTCCTAGACTTAGTGCAGTTTTCCAAGCCAACAACTCCCAGCAGCAGACTACCTGTTCCCTCCAGGAATTGCACAGTTTCTGCTGCCAGTGACCCTAGCATCCAACTGGCGGTTCCCTTTGTAAATTGCACAGTTCTGGCTATCAGTGACCCCAGTAGCCAACTAGCAGTTCCCTATGGGAATTGCGCAGTTCTAGCTGCCAGTCTCCTAGGCAGTTCCCCAGAAAAATTACACAATCCTTGTCTACTGACCCTTCATGCAGCCCAACCCGTTCCTCTGGAAAATTGCACAAATTTGGTTGTCCAACCCCTATTGACTGTTCGTTCTGGAAAATGCACAGAGCATGCTTGCCCTGACCTCTTGCAGCCTGGATTGTCCCTCCAAAAATTTGCACAATTTTGCATCCCAGCCAATGCTAGACCTTGCAAACAGTCACTGTCGACTCAGATTGTCTATCTCCATCCCTCAGTGACTCTTGCGCAGTTTTCATCAATAGTTTCCTGGAGCCATCATCCTGCATCATAACCCTGTTTCCTCTCCTGGTCACCTGCATCAGAATGATCATGTGTTATGGTAGACTAGGAGGTTTTGGATTTAATTTCATCTCTCATGAGTTACTGCAAGTACAAGTACACCAACAAACATGTCAAGACGACAAATGGGATGAACAAAGGGAGCACATGCTCATGGACAAGTTCACCAACGGACGAACGAACGAAGCATGTGAAGCGGGTGAATGTGAAAAACATGCACCTTCGCGAACAAGCGAGACTGTCAAGACTTCTAGCATGAAAGCAAGGAACAACATGCTAAAGCTTCATCAAGCAAAGAAAAGACCATCAAAGACTCCTTGCACTTTGCCATGCAGAGGTGAAGCTATGATACACCATGAAGACATCCATCACTCAGCAGCACTCTAGCTCGACATGCACTCCAACAACAACTCGAATATACCAGCATTGTCATGTCAAGTCATGTCGAGTCAAGTCATGAGTCATGTTGCCCACATCTCCACTATGGGCTTGTTGTCAATCAATGTGATGTAACGTGGAAGTCCAAGAGACCCACTTGTTGAACATAGATTTATGTAAGTCAGAAAGTCATGGAAGTCGAATGGTCATGAGGATAGTCGAATAGCCACAAGGGTCAGTTTCACCTTGGCTATAAATACCCCCCTCATTTGCACATGAAAGGACTTTTCACATCAGCTCCTCCCACATAGCCAAGAGAGTCTATAATATTTTCTTTGAAGAGTAAGTAGTGGCTCCAACGCTTTGCTAACGGGGTTAGTGATGTATGGTGTAGCGATGTTTCTTGGAACTTTCACTTAATTCAGAAGCTTGTCAATGGGCCAACACCTTTTCGCACATGTATTGTATTTGTTCTAAGACTAATCTTTAAACATTTGTAATGCATGTTTCTTTAACCATGTGTTCTACATCTAAACTGATTCATTTGTTGTAATGCATAATCTATTAATGGAAATGTGTTGTATATGATGTTAATGATGTCCCATCCATGTCGACTACTCTACCGGACATTAGGCAGACCTTTCACATGAACCTTTCGGTAACAACTGTTGCACTCATCTTGGACTAATCCATGAATGTTGTACGTGTGATCTTACCTTGTATGTTGTGACTGTCGCATCCGAGTGGACTGCTCCGTTAGAAGCTGTGTATGTCCTTTGTGTTGTGTGTTCCTGGCCGAGTTTGGACTGATCCCTTTCAACCTAGAACTCATATTCACCTTTTTCCCCTCATAGTGAAAGAACCATTGACACAAGTACACTTACACTCACCAGGCACGCGAACCTCACTTCTTGAAGACAAAGCGAAACACTCTCTTGTGCTGAAAAGAAAGAGTTGAGGCAAATCCTTAATATAATGGCAACCAGGCCATCATACGGATGGGACTCCCACACTAAATGGTGTGAGGTCTAATTGGGAATTCATAACAGGGTGATCCCTTGAATGTTGGCAGGTCCAACACCGTCAACAAGGTCCAAACACATCATTGTGCACTAGCTCTAATATTCCTTATGCCCTCTTAACACCAGAGGAAAACCTCACTTGATTTTGCTTCCCATATACATAATGTTCGCATAAATCAAAATCTATAGAGAAATTAGACATGCCTTCTACCATACCATTACCATGTAGTATTTGAAGGCCTTTCTTTCCAAAATTTCCCAGTCTTTGATGCCACATCATAATCTTTTCTCTAGAGACTAAAAGATTTTCTGTTCAACTCTTAGAAACAATAGAACTATTGCACTCATCAATAACAATACCACCCAACAACTTGTTCAAAGTTCCAATTCAATTCCCATCATCAATACCAAGGGTCCTCAAACTATCTTGCAGGTACCTTAAACACTATTTTTACACCTACATCATCCATCTTGCTTACATAAATTAGAATTCTGGGCAATCCTAGAATGTGTAGAACACTAGGGAGTGTTCTAATCCTTCCACTTGTCAACTTCAACTTGAATTTTCCTCATCCTATTATTTTGGTTTTCTTTTCATCACCTAGGAAGATATTGCCAACATCATATCTCTCGTACTCACAGAACCACTCCCTATGGGGAGTCAATCAACCATGTCTCATCATATACATGTATATATGAAGAAGCCAAGTACATATCCCCACCTTCATCTGAGGTGGTTTTCACCTCTACAAAAGGAGCATCATCAAATCCTTTTCCTTTCCTAGTAGTTTTGGATCTATAATATTTCCTGTAGTGCCCTTGTTTTTTTCATTCCTAGCATACCTTTACAAATTTTCTAGGAGATTTGTATCTCCCTTTAGATTCAGATCTCCCACTTGAGGACTATTTCTATTTATGTTCTATGAGCATCCTATTATATAAAAGGAATATCCATTCCATCTGTCCATGTTTTTCCATCTCATCTCCTCTGATAACAAGGATGAGACTATTTCATCAAATTTAAGGTAGTTGCATTAATACCTATGGTAACAACCATACTATCCCATCAGTTTCGTAGAGAACATAACAAACTAATTCACTTATCCTCATCTCATAAATCTTAATATCAACAAATAATAAGAGACTTACCACAATATTGAAGGCATTTAGATGCTCTGTCACAAAGTCTCCATTCCTCATCCTCAGGTTATACAACTTCTTTCATAGGAACAATTTATTTACTAGGGACTTATACTAATACAAAGTCCCTAATTTGTCCCACAAAGCCTTTGTTGCAACTTCTCCTGGAATATTATGTAATATTGAATCTGAGACACAAAATTGTATTGTGCTATTTGTCTTATGATCCAAATTGGTCTAGTCTTCTATCGACATTTTCGTTGATTTAATACATGGATCCACAATGATCCAATGATATTTATCCACCAACAAATCCTCCATCTTAAGCTTCCACAACTAAAAACTCTATCCGTTTAATTTCTTGATCTCTATCTTTCCATTGTTTTCCATTTCCTTTCACCATAACCACAAGCCCAAAAAAAACCACTTAGCCGCAAAGGCATCCCCTTGAAGCCAAAAATAATCTGATACCAAATGTAGGTTTTAACCCTATACAAATAATAACTGCAAATGAATTCTTAAAAAATAAATAGAAAATACACAAAAATAATTTTCTCCTTGAACCCAAAACTTTGAAAACCATATTGATTTTTCATTATATTCATTTCAATGTTACAATACATTATATACATGCCAAAGCATTGATAGACCCCTAATCCATTAACCCTGGATTAGAATAAAATTGTAGTTCCTTTGACCGAATCTACAAAACCATGGGAAAAACCACCATGCACAAAACCATGGTCATGCAAATAATATAACACATAACCAACGCGGGACACATAACATGACATCCTGAAAACTTGGCTTGTTTTGGTTGATAGGCTACCAAATAATTGATCTACAATTTCTATTAGTTGCTAGTTTTTTTTACCAACCACCAAGGTGCATAAAATTTTGTCCTACCACCTTTGTTACAATATGGTTGACAGACCATCAACTAACATAAATCCCCTTTCTTTCAATTGACATTTCTGTCAACTAGGCACTGAGCCACTAATATACTAAAACATGAACTTAGTGAGTTTCTCCTGGTCCAACTATCGAGTCCACATGCATCCAAGACAAAGACTTACATATTTTCACTCGGTCTAGTTAGTGAATGCATCGAAAATTTAATTTAGGGACATAAAAGGCTTTTCCTATTCTGGTTAATGAATACAACGACCATCTAACATATGGACATAGAATAATTTCCCTGGCCTGATTAATGAATACACCAGCCTACGAGGCATCGAGAAATCTACCATCTAACACATAGGAATAGAAGAATTCACCTACTTTGATTAGCAAATATATTGGTCCACCAACCACTAACCACTGATAATTGTGAGACACACTTAAGGAATTCCACCTAGTACATTCTTCTACAATCAAGCCCTTTTTGCAACTAATCTCTTAGTCACAAATCCTCCATCCCATGTCGCTGAGGGTTTGGAATAAGAATTTATAATCCCCAAATTTTCCCAATATATTCACATAATAAAAAAGTAAAACTTATCCAACTTGATAGTTTTAAGCTCCAAATTGTCATTATGAGCAATCTATTAACTCTGGTTTCTTGGTTCGTAGAAGTCAACATAGTTAAGTTAGTTAACTATATAAAAAAATTAACCCCAAACAATTGGCATACCAATTATGAATCCACTTATTAAACTCAAGGTGGATCATAATATGTAAATGGGAAAAAAACATGATGATGCTACTATTCTAATTTAGGTGAGCCATAACCAAAAGATTTTCAATGACATTCGTTAATAATTTAAATTGTACAAAAGTATTTTTAAATACAAAGTTTCTCAACAAAATTAATAGATTTATTAGAATGAAGGTTGGTTTTACAGGTTAACTCAAAGATACACTTAGATCTATTTTTGATTTCATGAATAGAATTATATAATCAAATAACCATAACATTCATATAAAGTAAAAGGCACATGGAATTTCTCAAGTATTTCAAAACATTTATTCTTTAACAATGATCAGAAGAATCATGCAACAAAGAACAATTGAACACTAAGGTTGCAAATCAAAGTTGAAAGACTTATCTATATGAAATGCGGATGTCCAATAAAACCAAGCATACTAGGTGATTTCCACCCAACAATAGGTAGTTTTGCTATATAAATCGACCCATTAGCTAGGTTATGATATGAATAGGGTGAAGTGGAAATAATGACTATTAGTTCAGTCTATAAGGGTTTCAATAGGATATTATTCACTGCTAATTTTGCAAAAGACAAAGCAGCTACAAACATGCACAATACTTGCCTCTCACAATGCAAGAGGAATTCTTTCCCTAGTTCTCAATCTCTCGTGATAATTTTCCCTCTCGTGCTCTTCAAAGAAGACATATGAAGGTCTAGTTGGTGTACCAAAACTTCCTTGAGGATTTCCTAGTTTCATGGCTCGCTCAACAAGAATAATCCCCTCATTTTCATGATGGGTCTTTTGTTATATCATCCTGGTACTCCCTTTTTTCCTCTCTTTTTCTCATCCTCCTCCCCCCATACAAATGTTTCCATACATTCCCCCCAATAAGAAGCCCCCCTGAACTACTTCTTGTTTCAAAAATGTAACAGAGAGACCTTACAAAAGTATAGGAGTGATGGCTTAACTCTATGAATTGGTTATTTCCACTATTTATAATTTAAATAGGGTAAAGATTTGTTTGGCTCCCCATATGGGTTAAATGTATGAAATCCCCTTTTTCATTCCTCATTACCCATTTTTCCCACTTGTTTATTCATGTTTTGGTTCATGAACTTCATAAATTAAGGCTTAGTATTTTTCTTTATAGTTAATTCAAAAATATTTTTTTTGGTATGTAATCTCCTTAGTTTATTAATATTGAATAATGGTTCAAGAATAGGGTTATTTCAAGATGATCTTCTTGCAAGGTTTTGACAGGAACTACATTAGATATTTAACCAATTTTGTAATGAACAACAAGGATCTCACTACCTCGTTTTGGCATCATAGAGATTGGTTGAGATCTAACCTTTCCTCCTCAATTACAATGGAAGCACACACATCTCAGATTGCTCTTCACTCATGCTTGAGGAAGCTAGACATATCTAAAATGTTTCATAGACATGACAATGCTAGATTTCGACATTGGTCAAACCAATTTTCAACCTCACAATGAGGGTGAATGGTGGATTTTTTATATCTCATTCTATAAAAAATTATCTTTTTGTTCAAACCTTAATCTAAATATTGAATAACTTGTCAGTGAAGAGGGGATGAAGAGTTTTGTTTGGCATATGTAATGACACAATATTCGTTAACACAAATCTAGTATCGTTTTGATTTGATTCTACTGTTGTAGTGTGGTTGAATAACATAGAGGAAACCTAATCCTAGAGAAAAGGCCCACTCTAAGGGATTGCATTGCCACAATTGTGTATTTGTATATTTTGTTTTGTTGTGATTGTTCCTTACTAGCACATGTCTATATTTTATTTCATTGTTTTTTTCTTTGCTATAAGGACATGACTATACTTGTAGGATCATAGAGCTCTGTATCACTTCAATTGAATTGCGGTTGTAGTTAGAGTTTCTCCATTTGTCTAATAATTTTTATTGATAAATTAATTGAATCTTATAATTTAAAAAATGCATTTTTTCCCACAATTAATTGGTAAATTATTTAAAATCATTGCATTATAGAATATATGTCTCTGCAAACTTTTCAGTATTATAAAAAATAAATTATTAAAAAAATCTATAATTTTTTTTATGTGATAGATAAAATTAATATTAATTAGAACTATCATTTATTTAAAAGAATGTATAATAAAAACACAAAAATCAAGTGCTTACATAAGTAACTAAGATAGATAGAAAACTATCCATCACTTCTATGATAATGTTAGAGCACTAAGATAACTAGCTTAGATTTGATCATTATCAGACTTCATTAATGAACCTTGCCAAATTAAAAAACATACTAAAGTTGTTAGTCCAAGTTCACAACGATAGTCTAGTGTAATATTTGTTAAAACAAGTGACCAAATTAACCTTCCACAATGAGTTCACACCAAAAATGAAAGAATACAAACTAATGAAAGGGACCATTGATTGCACACATACTTGGAACAATCGACATTAGGATTGATAGGCACATTGAGGTTGGTGAGCTTACAAAAACTGAGTATATTAGTAGTCTTCCCCGACTTCACCCCATATGACTTAGGTCGGGTCTTAAGGCAATTGTAAAAACCTATCTATCAGAGGTAATTTTTTCCGGTGACTCCAACTCACAAATAATAGGACAACAAGTGCCATAATCCCACATGAAATTCCCTAAATGCCAACCAAAGCCAACAATAAGAGTTTTATTTTATTCAATTGACCTAGGCCCTTGATCATAGGGAAAATACCAAAAAAACTAGCAAAGAAGAGGAGCGTTGGTATCAATTGAACAACCCAAGCTCCCAAATCATTTACAAGAGTAACGAACGAGCTATGCACCAAAAACATCCAAAAGCTGACATAAAGGCATGTGAAAACCACCTTCTTGACCTCAACACTTCGAATTTATACAAATTGAGCTTGACCAAAGTGTTAGGAGCATAATGAAAATGACCAAATGCAACTAGGGTAATTTGATTCAAAACACAAGCATTAACTATCATCATTGGATCAAGATGGAGGGTGCAAATTGCTTAGTGTACCATGCATGCACATACAACTTTTAAGCTTGCATTTAATGTCTAGTAGCTTGAGGACATGTGGCAATTGAAAGAGTGCAAAGATGGCAAGCTGGCACATGTATGACACATTCTTTACTTTTGAAGAGAGGAGCAGTTGAGATTGGACATGATGATGATAATAACATTTTTTCACAAAACAATGTGTTGTTCTTCACCTATTCCAACTAATAACAAATAAGCGTAATTAATTATTGTAAGACAAATAATTAAATAACATCCAATTAAGGAAATGAATGATTAAATAATTGTGGGATAACAAATTTAATAATAGAACAAATGACTATTATTATTATTATTTTAAATAAATATTTCAATTATTTGTTTAGAAATTTTACATCATTATCATTTTATCATCTTCAACTAATCATAAAATAAAATCTTTAGATATTACATATTTAATAAACTAATTTATATTTTAAAAATATTAAATTGATATATAAATATTATAAAAGGTTAAATGTTTTATGATTTTGATATTTTTAAATTTCCAATATCGAAATTTAGGTTAAGTAATCTTAATTAAAATTCTAAATTTTGATTAATAAAGTTGTTTTTAATGCAAAAATGGATTCAACACCCTTGAAGACCCCCTATTGCAATAGGATTATGCAATCTTAAGTTTTGATATTCACAAATCCATTAATCTAAATTGATTCTCCATGGATTTTAAGCAAAACCATCAGTTTCTCTTCCCACAATTTTGAACATCTAAAGATATCAACTTTTAAAATGTTTAGACCATGGTTAGAAAGTATATCAACATCTAGTGGAAAATATTTGAGATCTACTAGTGATTGGGCTTTAGAATCTCTAAATGGAGGAGGTCTAATGATAAGAGGAAGTCTCACTTTCTTCTTGAACATCCTCAAGGATTCCTTTTTTCTTTTCAATTTCTAGTGTATGGAGTGTTTAGGCATATGCTTATGAAGAAGCAGAGGCTTGTCATGGACATTGGTGAATACATTTAATATCTAAGCATGCTATGGCCTATGCAGTGTATTTCCATAAACTTATACTTAGAGGTTCTATTCATTTTCTTCATCCATATCTAAATGCTTTCATGGAAATGTGTAAATCTACATGGAAGGAGGTTTACTAACACACTGGCTTTTGATTATTATATTGGGATGTAATTGAGTTAAACTCGAGTTCTCGTAATGTATGAGGAATTAATATCCTTATCACAATGATAAACTTACGAGTTGTGCTCCACATCAATATTTAGTGTACATTGTATGTATGCAAGTTTATCATGCTTTATTATGAATTGGGGTGCCTTCACCCTCATTTGCCCGAGGCATGGGAAAGGTCAATAATTTTTTTTTTTTTAACAACTAATCTTGCCATGACCCCTAATGAAGATCCCATCAGAAGTACGTTAATTGTGTCAATATAGTTGAGATTTGAAACAAATGGAAAACTATATAATATGCTTGTTGGACATGCCTTATTTCCTTGGATTTTAATTTCTTGTTCAACCCATGTTATCAAGCATGCTTATTCTAAAAATGTGTTTGGGAATATAGTTCTACAAATTGGCAATAAATAAATGGGCATGGGAGAGGGTTGTGCATTTGGTTTTAGCCTTGGCTCGACATATCAAGCTTTGTGAGGTCCTATTTTTGTTGAAATTACTTTTTATTGTTCAACTGCTATCTAAAAAAGAATATCAAAATGTTATTAATAGGAGAACTTGGTTTTGGGGAAGGGTAGGGCTTTTATGACCACATGATTTTTCAAATTTGACTCTGACACCATTGTGATTACAAAAATCTTGGTTTGGGTTCACCTTCTAAATCCACCCCTTCGTTTTTGACATCATTCAGTATTCAAAAGTATGGGGAGCTTGTTGTGAAGATACCTAAAATTTGATTTTAAGTAGTAAGAGATGGAAGTTATTCTCATACACTTGTGTATGCATGGAGATTAACCTTAGCAAAGGTCTTCCAAACAAGTTAATATTGAAACAGGGAGAACAACAATGGATTCAAATTTTGAACGGTGAAAATATTACATTTCTATAAACAAATAAGCCACCTTCAAGATTCTTACCCTCAATCCCGAGTTCATTCAAAAGGGAAAAAAATCACTATTTCAAATCCAAACGCTAGTAGCCATATGTGGTCTGGATCCCAACTGATGAAAATGAGTCAACAATAAAGGTTGTAATAATTGAAAAATATATCAATGATGGCTTAGGAAAACGTAACACAAATTTACATATGATCATAGAGATAGAAGAAAAAAGAATGCATTAGGGAAGTGCTACAACAAATGAGAATAATACATATGAATTTCTAGTTGGAGGAATTAAATGAACTTGTGAATCTAAATTTTTCAATTTAGATAAAGAGCAAGAACTACTACTAAATATTGATATACAATTAACTCTTGAGAGCACATATATAGAAGTGAATAGAAATTAAAAAGAAATAATTATAAATTAAAGAAAATATTTGTTGTTAATTTGTGGTTACTCTTATTATATTTTTGAAATGATATTTATCATAAAAATGGAATAAACAACATTCAAATCACCTCGTTTTCAAATAAATTTAATACTAAATTTAACGAGAACTAATATAAAATTAGTGCTCCACTTATAAAAAGGAAACTTTACTCTTAAGAATTTTGAGTGATTTTATGATAACATAGATCATCAATAAAAAAACACAAAATATAAAAATTTAACTTACCACTTCATTTTTACCAAAAATATAATTATTTGAAAATAAAAAATCATACATGTAAATTTTTATGATAGTATTAAAAAAACATACATCCTTTTTATTTACAATTATACAAAATAAAAAAAAATGTTTGTTTTTTTTAACCTACCTTAATTATTGTGCATATAAATATTATACCTATCAACATGCATCATAACTCACATATCAAATATGTTACATACATCATACCTCACATATTAAATATTACACATTAGTACTGCGAGGCCGTTTATTGACTTGAAGTATGGATTTAAGTTCACATGCCACTTTTAATATGAGCTACATGGTCATTAAATAATTAAACATGACTACCATTAACGTGGACAGTCTTGGAATCATGGAAACTGGTTGGAATAATGCATAATTTGAAACATGGTTATTAATTGACTTCACATGGCCACCATTCACATGGAAATCGTAAATCACTACTTATCACTAATAGAGTGGAAATCATTAAAATTGTATGGAGTATTGCTTTATTATTTTGAAATGAGTTCACATGGTCACTACTAATTTGGAATAATAAGTGACAACTTATCCTTAATAAGTTTGAAATTATTTTGTATTATCATCGACTTGGAAATATTAAATAAAAAATTATTAGAATGCTATAACCATTAACTTGAAAATGGTTGGTTTTTCAGATGGGGTGAATTTGGATGCAATATGTTGTGGGGTGGTAAATATGTTGTGGGGTGGTAAGGATGTTGACACTTTATTAAATAAGTAAAGTTGATATGTTTCATGATGTGATATATGGTTCCAAATTTGGTTTTGGTAATTAAGTGTAATTTGTTGGTTATCATTTTTATGTTGTTGGATTGTATTTTAGATAGGATATACGTATGTTTTGAACAAAGGTTGGATGAGTTTTGGTGTTTGGTTTTTTAGTATATTATTATTTATTTCCAATATTCAAGTTGTTTGGTAATCTATTTATATGGTTTATTTGGCGAATTGTTTTAGTTTTTCTATTTTGTTTGGACTCTCTCATTTGTCCTTATGCTTTCAAGCTCCTTGCGTGCAAAACCCATCTCGACTTTCAACACCTTATAATGCGGCTCTCTCTTATTCTCTGTTTTTTCTACCTATATCTCTCATTGCAGCTATGGTGCATCAACACACACGATGTAGGAGAATAAGAGGTGGGAGAGGCTCATTGGGTGGAGATCAGGCTAAATCTACTGCTAGGTTATTCTAGGAACAGAATCCTACAAGAATTTAAAGATGAGTTGCAAGAGGTGGAGGAAGATGTGGTTGGTAAACATAATTGATTGTTAGATTCTAAAGTCATGGCGAGAGTGGAGGCTTGGATGCTAAACACAGGGAATACTTGTGGTTGACAAGTGTTTATATACAATAGATCTCTATTGGCATATAGAGTCTCTTTTGGGATGTGTCATGCTTGAGAAGAATGATGCTAAGGACAAAATACACCTAGTCTTAGAGGATATGGTGTTGCAATTGAAGGAAATGAACAACTAGTTGGTGCAAATAAAAGTAAGCGTGGCTTCGAACCCTAGATTGCGCAACCACAACCCTATGGAACTTGTTCCTATTGATGTGGATGTCTTGAATTCTTCCTAGTTTATGTTATGTGTATATGTTCCCTATCGGTTTTGTCTAGTAACAACCCCGATAAGGCTATAATGTGATATCTAGATAGCTCTTGTGTAGTAGTACAACAAAAACAATGTACTCTGATCAACATTGTCATTTTTTTGGATGATATATTTTCAAGGATTGATAGTCTCTTATTTCGTCAATGGTTTGGTTTCTCAAGCGACAAATTGTTTGACAAGAAAATATCAATGATATATGTAACTTTATCATGATAATAAGAGACTTTGGCTTACAAAAAATACTTGAAAATTGTTGGAATTGAATGATAGTTTTTTTCATAGAATATTGTGAGGGGATTTACAACAACACATTATTCTCAACAACATTATGTATGCAAAGTGTGATAAAAGGTGAAATAGAGAAAATATTTGGGCTCAAAGCTGCTACAATAATATACTCATTATAAATGCAATATATCACTTATGAAAGTAAAACTTGGGTGACAAGGATAACAATCCATCCCACATTCAAAGGTTACATGTTTTCGTTTTCGTTACTTAGGGTTTATGATTAGAGGCATCTTGTCCTTATCATTAGAAAGTTTATGACTAGAGGTGTCACATTTTTCATTATAGAGTTTAGGATTGACAAGGGGATGTTTCCATTTTTCTTAGATAAATTGTGCATAAAGATGTGTTACCCATTTCAATTGATAATCCAAGGATCACAATCCTTGGCATCAATAACAAGCACACGCTTAGTTAATTTAAATTGTGTTTTAAGTTTAGCATTCATGAACCCACAAAATTTTTTTGAAGAAAACTTTGAGTCATTAAAAACTACATTACACATCATCTTATAAAGGGAATACAAACACCTTGAAAGTGAAATGGCGTAACAAGATTGAAACCTCTTAATAAGGTATCCTTCCAAAAAATAGCTTACATAGGTTTTGATTCCAAGGGGTTTAAATCATATACCAACCAACTTTGGCATGCTTTTTGTTCCAAAAAAGGCACATGATTGTCTTAATGACCCCATAATGTGGGCATAATTCATATGTAAAATACAAGTTTTACAATCCTTTTCTTCAAATTTAGTCATTGATAGACCAACAACTAAGCAAAAGAACCTCAAATGGTAAGGGGCATTGTGATCCCAAGCTCTTAAAACCATCAATTCACTTTATTGCCACATATTTAACACTCTGTTCATTGAGGATATCATTGAACAGTTGTCTCACATTTAGTGTTAGATATAATTGACAACTTTTATAAATCCAAACTGACTTATTATAATTATAAACCCAATTTATTTAGATATGTAACATAGTATCGCGATTAAATTTGTGTACATCTTATATAGGGACATTGTCACATTAAGTATTTGTAATTCATTATTAGGCCCCTTTCTTATGTAAAAGAAGGGAGCATATTTTCTAGTATATCATACCATGGTCTCAAAGGTCACCTCGCACAAAGATTCCCTTCTTTGTAAATTGCTTTAGTGGGAACCTCTCCATATGCAAGAGTGGAGTGCCCAAAAGCCCTTAAGATCAAATAGTTTGGTTAGAAAGTTTAAATTGTTCCTTCTGTAGTCCATGGATTTCAATGAGAGACAAGGTGCTACCTTCTTCCATACTTCCTAGATTCCCTCAAGAATAAAAGGATCTAGAATATCAAAACCCATTAGAGTACTTAGTATATCATAAATAGAAAAAGGACATAAAACCCAAAACTATGCTTACCATCTGGATTTCCAAATTTAAGTCTATAGGTCAAATGCTTGTCATAAAAAGGGCCATAGACAACACATTTGATAGAACAATATCCACCCAAATCTAATGTCAATTTGTTCCAAAACCTCATCCCAATTGGATATTATGGAATATTTCCATATAATCTTTGGAAGACCCCTTTCATTGTCAAACTTGGACCAAATATATCTTCTTAGTAATTTTTCCAATTTGTGAGATTGGGTGCTTGGTGGGAACCAACAAGAAAATAATACACATAGCTAACATGAAAAATCTCGTCAATCCAAGTTAAATTATCAAAAAGGGAGAATCCACCACAAACAACTTAGAATATTATACTGAATATTTTAAAGACACCAAGCCCATATGTTAGCTAAGGAAATATTAACGCTAAAATACACCTCAAAATACCTAACATTCTTCTCATCATTAACTCATTGCCACATATGACTTAACAAAGAAATAATGACATCTACCCCAATGAGCCCTGAAACAAATTTCTACTCACTAATCATGGCTACATTTATTATAGCATAATAAGTCTTCAAACAACCCATGCCACTACCAATGGAGTCACAATTCCATTAGATCCATAGGAGTTAATCATTAACATATTAGTTGTTTAACACATTTATTAATTAAATAGTAATCTCTCTCACTTGCCACTATGATAAAAATGTAACCTAATGCATTAACAACTAGAATATAAAAATAAGGAGCTAAAGGACACTTAATCCTATCGTTCTCAATAAAAATAATTAGGTTTTCTCATTAAAATAAAAGACGAATAATAGTTGTATTATCTATCCTTCTAATACAAACTAATTAAGAATGATACACTAAAAAAAACCTCCAAAAATTTCAAAAGATGTTAACAATTGTTTCCTAGTTATCATATCTTTAGTATTATAGTGTTACTATTAACTATTTGGCTTGTATAGAGCCTTAGGCATTGACCTATAAAAAATATAAACATGTAAGACATCAGGCACATTAAACATTTTTTATAACATCCTGATGTGAGTAGTCTTTTTTCTTCCAATGACATGAAAATATTGATAAGCCTACTAGAATGGATTATTTTTTATGTTGTTCTAGAATGCCCTCTTCCATGGACACCACTAGATTTTCTCTAAAGAGACGAATTGAGATAGTCATCAAAGCATATTACCCCATCTTTGCAAGACCATGATTTTTCTCCAACTCCAAATGTCAAAACATGGGCCTATAATTCTTTTAACTTTCCTTGTTCCTCCTCCAACATTCCCCTATTGCTTTCTTCCCCTAACTATAGAAGAACTATTTCCCTTTTGTGATTTTTTGGTTGGGCATTCATGTATGTGTCTGGTCATGATGGTTTTCGATTATGCTTGTGTTGATGGTCCTATATGACTGCATCAACATTAAGGGAAAACACTCGTTCGAGACCTTAGAATAGATACTTTTCCGTTTGGGATGATAGCTCCAACTGGAACTATGGGACCAATTTCCCTTTCTATAAAACTATATGAAATGGAATGACTAAAGATATAATGCTCTAATATGACTAGAAACTGAAATAAATATTAATCTACTACTATTTATCCCAAGTAAGTTGTTGATATATGTGATTACGCAGATTTCACAATTATCATAAAAATGTAGATCATCATGTAATTATGAGGTTAATGCAAAGAAAGATAACTAATTTAATTAAATAGTTAATTAAATTAGTTTGTTAAATAGCCACATATACTGAGATCTCGTTGTTCACATATAATTTGTAATTTCAATCAGACACATCAATAGTGATAATGAAAGATTGCTTTAACACATATATTATGAACAAAGTCAAAATTCCATTATACTCTCGTTATAGACATTTTTGTGCCTTACAGCATGAAGCATGAAATGTCGATAATCTAAGGGATCCAAAGTCCCTAAACATGTTGTTCCTACCCCTAGAGGAACAAGGTCGGCAAACAACAGCACTAAATATCAGTTCTCCACCTGAAAACACTCAAAAACAAGCTAATTCTGGATCATGTCAACTGCTCCACTGAGCATCTGCGCTGAATGTCAACTGCTCCACTTTGTACCTGCGCTGAATGTCAACTGTAAAGAAGGCTACCTGCGTTGGGCGAGATTGGCCAAGTGGCACAGTCATTCCTCAAGGTGTCAATGCCCAGGAAGCTTCCAAAATGACACTTGGATCAAGGAATTCGCCTAGTGATGAGTAAGAGGGTCTAGATCTCCAAGTGGAAGCAAGAACCTCCAAGTGGACTCAAGAACTGAAGAATAACTGAAGTGGGAGAGGACACTAGTCAGCTCCATGCCAAGCTCAAGCTGACTCATCCTTTCTCCAAATCTCCTATATATAGAGCTCTCTCATGAGGTCTAAGGAGGCTGGAATCTTGTGAATGTAAGGAAGTGTTGTTGGTTTGAGTATAGAACTATTGGGTGATTTGCTTGAAGGAGGTGAAGAGGAGATTTCTTTCTGCTGGGAGGTGATGCTGGATTGGGCCTTTTATGGTTGTATCACTTCCTGAACTTTACTTCTTCCATTAATAAAGCATTTGAAGTTCTTCTATATGCATGTGTCTCAATGGCATATTGATACTTGTATATTTGATTTATTCTAATCCTTGAATCAATTATGAATGTATGCTTCTTGTAGTTTCCCTCTCTTATTATTTTGCAGGATCTTGGTGTAGCTGGGCCAGTGAAAGAGCAAGGAGCTGGGAGCAAGCAGCAAAGAGAGAAGATTGGATCAATCATTAGCGGAAGACAACGGTTAGTGGATCTCTTTCTCCCCTCTCTTACATCTCATAAAGAAGTAATCTCAAATAGCTTTGCTTTGATTGTTGTTGAGGTACTATCACCCTTAGAGTGGGATAGGGTCATTCCGTATTGGATACTTTTCCCAACAACAAATTGGCGACTCCACTGGGGATCGTATCTTGTTGGTTGTTTGTGTTTTTTCTATTCATTTCATAAACAAAGGGAGTACCGAATCGAACTGCATTTGGATCTTTCAAATGCAAAGTAGAGGGCAGCTACTCTAGCTCAGTTTATGGGCAAGTTTATGATTTGAAGAGCTGATCCACAAGGACTCTAAATAGCTCTTAGTGATAGCTTTTCATCCTCCTTTTCATCCCTTAGTGTGTACTTGACTAATAGCTTCTGATTTGGCCAAAAACTGTGAATTTTTGAGCAATCTGTGACCCGGAAACTGAGAAAAACGAAATTTTGAATCTTCAGTGCAGGCACTGTGAAGGCAGTCTGCATTTCAGCGCAGTTCCTGAAGGGGCTACCTGCGCTGAAGGTCAAACTGCCAGTGTACTACCTGCGCTGAACCAGTTTTGCCTAGTGCTATTGGGGTTCCCTGCTGTTCATTGCCCTGTTTTCACCCTTGTTTTTTGCAGCCTGTTACCAGTCAATATACCTATCTGAAACCAACTTTCCTTGCCACTATTCCACCTCGGTTGTATAAAGAAACTGTGTTTGTTCTTTATGTATTTCTTGTATCATTTGCAGTTTCCCATAACGAAAAGTGAACTAGTCTTGCTATGGCCTCTTAGATCTAGACCTGTGATAAGTGTCGTTTTGATCTTAAGAGTTAGTTTATTTGCTGTTCATAGCTGATTGAGCTTTTGCTTTCGTCATATGGTTTGAATTTATATATTTCTAGTGTCGAAACAAGTAAATCTTAAGGTGTCTTTTGATTTTGGACAAGCTTGTTTGCTTTCACTTGAAATTGAATTCAAAAGTTATACAACATCTTTCTTTTTGTATCGCACAAACATTAAGAAAGAGAAAAGAAATACCTGCATTTTGCATTTTGCATTTGATAAGTTTTATGTTGATTTAGGGAAAAAGTGCATTAGTGTGTGCTCTTTGATCTGTGTGAAAAGATGTTGTCTTTCTTTTCCCTCAGTAGTTAAGATTTTCATAAGTCGAAAAGTTTGAAAAAGCTTGCTTCTCATCTTAGACTGCATTTAGGAATTTGTATCAAACATCTCGTGGTGAACCTTGAAAGGCAAACTTTAAAAAGATCAACTTAAAATATATTGAATGAACCTAACAACGCTTTGAAACATAACGCAAACACATAGAGGTCTAAGCTAGAGACGTGTTCCGGCGTCGTTAAACGTAGTGACTGTCGATCTCGACGAAGGTGGGTGATTCCTCCTGAGAGTCGGTAGCACTAATACGGACTTGTGCTCCCACGTACCGTCGGGTATATATTGGGAGACCCCTATAGGCATATATCTTTTATCCATAGGAAGCCGTGTCGGCCGCCCTACTAATCGCAATGCAGTGAACACAACATTCACGAAGATCAACCACCCATACCGTAAAACGTATTCTGTGGTTTTGCGAAAGGTTTGGCACACCCTCTGCCTAGATCTCCAGAGCAGTTTCTTTTGGCCTTTTTCAAACTCTATAACTGAAAAAGTCCAACCGATCATTTGTCACTTCGGGCTCGTTAATACATCGAAGGAGACTAGAGTCATCTTTAGCTTTTTCTCGACTCTTAAAAAGTGAAAAAGCAAGTTGTGTCTAAAAGCGTCTAATAAAATTCATTCAATTCGGAAACACAAATTTCCCCTTTTAATATTTTGGTTGATCGAGTAATCCGCAATCGTGGAAGAAAGTCAATTGAAACCCCGTCGTTTGCGGAGGCTTACGAGTCAACCGTCTTTGTCTCTGGAATCGAAAACAGTACGGACAAAGCGAACTCATTTAACCGGTTCAAAATCTCCTTTAAAAGTTAGAACAAGTGTTCCAGCTACATCTGAGGTTCCGGTTACTCCAAACATTTCTGGAATACCTGCCTATATAGAAGAAATTCAACAGCCACAGAAGGACAGTAATACTGATCCTAGTCTGGGGGCAAATACTTGTATAACTGAACCAGTTCCATCTGTAACCGGTCCAGAGAGTTTTGTTCCTCAAACAACTGTCGCTGTCGAAGCAACCACTTCTTCGGCACCAGAAATATTTTACGGACCTGACGGTCTTCCTCTTCCACCGGGTTTGATTGCGATAGAGGAAATTGCAGAGGATCCGCAAGCAAGTACTCCAACTCATTTTGGAGCCGGGGTCACTCTCTTTCCTTCATCAGAGGTTAATCCACCACAAGTGGAAGTTCCTGTAGAATCGCTAGGCAATCTATTGGATAGACTTAAGATGTCTGAACAACCGTCATCATCTAGGACTGTGTCAAATGACACAGAGACAGTAGAAGCCCCTGCCGTCACTCCGACGATGTTTGCCGGCATACCAGCTGTCCCGACTAGCTCTCAACCGCTAGAAGGAGTCCACCAAGGGACTATTTCGACAGTGCGGTCTGTTCCAGTTTGTTCATCCGGAGTAATACCCGGCAACTCTTATGTTGAAACTCGCCAAATTGATCCATTTGGAGGTCAATCTGGGCAATCAATCCCCTTGAGTTCGGGATTGATACCGTATGGGGGGCAATATGCCCTTTCATTACCCCCTCCGGGAGGGTACCCATACGTGAGTTCGCAACAGTATTCAGGTTATACTAGAATTGCATCAAGTAGTTGGGTACCTATGCTACCTCAACAACCAAGGGTTGTATATTCTATGCAACAGTGTGTACCTATGACGAACATCCCAACCACACCGGCTATTGTAACAGTGTCACAAGTTCAAGCGATACCTGTTGCATGCCAACCTCAGATTTCTCAGGTTGTAATGCAACAGCCACTTGATCATGGGTCACAACCACAATCGCCGACTGGTGGGGCGACACAGGTCCAAACGGGTACAATTACCCCACACCTTGGTCCAACGGTTAGCATAGCACAACAAAACATGGCGTCACAACCATGGCTTGTGCAATACCAACAACCGCAATTCCAGCAGGTGTACCAAGGTTCTGAGCAACAGATCTTTGCGAACAGTGGACAACCGTATATCCAAAACGGTCAAAATCAACCACTTTACAGTGGTCAAGTCCACCAACCGTATCAGTCATACCAACATCAATTACATTATGCTGGTATGCAAAGGCCCACTGCTCAAGCGATTCCATCGTACCCTGGTTACGCTTCGCCTAACCTGAATCAACAGTTACCATTCATGGCAACTTTAGAGTTACCCGATTTACACTGGTTAACCAACGATCCGATTGCTTATGCCCCTTGGTGGCCAGCGATTCCTCATAAACTTCCATCTGCCATTCCTAAATTCAATGGAAATCCAGGTGAAGACCCATCAAATCACGTGATGACTTTTCATCTGTGGTGTTCGTCGAACACCCTAAACGACGATTCGATAAGGCTTCGCCTTTTACAGAGGACATTGACAGGTCCAGCGGCTAAATGGTATATTGAATTGCCAAGAGCCTCTTTCGACAATTTTAGTTCCCTAGCCACGACTTTCTTAACCCATTTTCAATTACCGATAAGGTATGAAACGGGAACAAAAATATTAACCAACTTCAAGCAGACAACTGCCACCCATATATCTGATCATATACATGAGTGGCGTCGTCGTCGTAGGATGGTGAAAACATATGTTCCCGATCAGCTATTAGCTGAATGGTTTATAAAGTCGTTACTTCCGGCTATTACGGAAGATGTGGCCAAGGGGGGAGTCGTAACAGAGGAGCAAGTAATTGCTCGTGCACAGTATTTGGACTTAGTTTATACTCAGTCCGACACACTCTACGACAAGATACCTGACGCCCCTAGACCAGAGTTTTCAATTCGTCCTCCTCCTAAATCAAATAGTGACTCTCATGCCGGTGACGGCGTGATTGGCACGGCAAACACGAAATCGATAAAGGCTTCGTCAAAGAAAGCCCGTAAGAATTCGGATCAAAATGCAAAAGAAGAAATTCTTACTTCGGAAGTAAATGCCGTATCAGAAGATAAGGGCAAAGAAACCAATCAACCAGGAAGCAAGAAAAAGCAAAACAAAGGGAAGAAGAAGAAACAGGGTGAGTCATCCCCTGGGAAAAATTCTTCAAACCCTCCTGGGAAAGGGAAACAAAATTATCCATGTCTAATATGTGATGATAAGGATCATAACACAAAGAATTGCCCATTCAAAGTTGAGTTAAAGAGGTTCTTTAAAAGTTCCCAAACCTCAGCTGTGTTAACTGATCCATTTCCCAACCCAGGTCAAAATCTGGTTGATAGTGGAAATGCTTCCCCGTCGCAAGTCCTTATGTTGTCGGTTTCAAAACAGCAGAATGATGCTTTGATTTCGACAAGGAACAAAGATTATGGGAATCCTCAGCTGTCGAACGAAAAAGGTAAAGATCAACCAAGTAGTTCGACAACAACTTCGACAGAAGTTGTACCATCCATCATCCCTGAATTAACAATAAAACCGCCAAAGGGTGTAGTACAGAAGTTGACATTTAATCCTCACGCCAGAGCGGCGCAGCATTATAACATAGTGGAAGATTTGGCCCAATCGCCATCCGCTATGTCGACTCTTGAGGTATTACAAAATTGTCCAACCCAAAGGCAGGCCTTGTTATCAGCAATTGGTGGGGTTGATCCTAAGGATTCCAATCTTGTATCCTTTGATCACAAGGGATACGATCCTCAGTTACCAGCTCAATTAGCTTTCCTTATTCAAGTGAAAGCCCTCAACAAAATTGTTCACAGAACAATAATTGATGAGGGAGCATCGACATGTATTATGTCGATGAGTTGCTGGAAAACTTTAGGATCTCCAACCTTGTCGCGATCATCGACAACACTAAAAGCTTTCGACGGAAGGACTTATACCCCATACGGTATCCTTAATAACTTAAAAGTTGAACTGGGGGGAAAGACAGTAGAAATTGATGTTGAGGTCATTGATGGAAATCTTGACTATAACATCCTACTGGGTAGACCATGGATTTATGCCATGGCAGCCGTTGTGTCGACTTATTTTAGGAAGATCGCATTCCCGTTTGAAGGATGGATTACGATCGTCGACCAACAGAACTTCCTCCCTAATGGTTCACAAGTTACAGGAAGCATTCCCATGATCCATGAGAGAAACCATTCAATTCAATATATCGGAGTAGGATTATTGAAAGACCCCACATTGATGGGAACTTTCGCGCTACCACCTCCTATTTATATAGGAAATGTACCGTTTGTAGCAACCTGCAACATGATATCTTCCACGAAGGTCAACATGGATAGTTCAATGGTTTTGCCCCCAAGCCCTTTAGAAATATTGTAGCAATCAATGTTTCAAGCATGGGAGGCGAACCCAAATCAACGCTCGTCAAGCGTTTGGGTAGATAGGTCTAGAGAATATGGAACCCCATTAGATCCTTGGTCGAAAGTACATGGGACTGACGAAGGAATCTTACAATCAATGATGATTGAGGGGGCACCATGGAATGATCACCACCATCGTTCCCTTCTTCCGGAATATGAAGAAGATACTCAAAGTGACCTTTATCACCCTTCAGTTTTTGAATTCCTAACAAATACTGTAAACACGGTGGATTCTGAGCGAAACCTATCCAATATTGAAGAGACTATAGCCATAAATATCTCGACTAAAACAGATATTGTAGAGAATATTTATGTCGAAAAAGGTTGTTCCCCTTCAGAACTGGAAATATATAACGCTCTTTTTCGCGAATTTAGAGATGTCTTTGCTTGGTCATATGATGAAATGCCGGCATTGACTCGAGTATCGTTGAACATGAAATTAAAATGTATCCTGATGTCAAACCAGTAAGACAACGGCTTCGACAGGTACACCCCAAGAAAGTCGCTGCCATTAAGGCGGAAGTTGAAAAACTCCTCCATGCTGGATTCATCTACCCGGTTCCTCTAACCGATTGGGTATCGAATATTGTACCTGTTATGAAGAAACAAGGGACGATTAGAGTGTGTGTCGATTATAGGGATGTAAACCAAGCTTGTCCAAAGGACAACTACCCTACACCCTTCATCGACCAGATAATTGATGAATGCGCCGGATGTGAAATCTTTTCATTTATGGATGGATTTTCTGGGTATAATCAAATAAATATCCGCCCACAGGACCAGTCTAAGACTGCATTTATTTGTCTGTGGGGCACATTCGCTTATCGAAAATTACCCTTTGGTTTAAAGAACGCAGGGGCGACGTTTTAGAGGGCGATGAATTATGCCTTCCATGACATCAAGAACATTGTTCAACCTTATCTCGACGATCTTCCGGCTCATTCGCGAAAGCGGACTGATCATCCGCAGCATCTAAGAGCGATATTTCTACGTTGCCGACACTACAAGATAAGACTCAATCCACACAAATGTGTGTTTTGCGTCGGTTCTGGTCGTTTACTTGGCTTTGTAGTCTCTAAGGATGGGATTCGTCTCGACCCCTGCAAGGTTCAGGCAATCATTAATTTGCCTCCACCTTCAAATTTGCTTCAGATTCAAAAACTCCAAGGGAAAGCAAACTTTCTGAGGAGGTTCATTCCAAATTATGCAGAACTTGCTAAGGGTTATACTCGTCTTTTGAAAAAGGATGTACCTTTTGTCTGGGACCAGGTGGCGCAAGCTTCCTTTGATGCTCTGAAAGATTGTCTAGTAAAAGCATCATTAATGTACGCCCCGGACTATCAAAGAGATTTTAACCTGTATCTGGATGCAGCGGATACAACCATTGCAATGGTTTTAGTTCAAGAAGTCGATGGAATTGAACATCCTATCTATTATTTAAGTAAAAACTTAAACGATACAGAAAGTAAATATTCTTATGTTGAAAAACTAGCGCTTGCAGCTGTTCAAGCGATTCAAAGGTTTCGACATTATGTCCTCTTTCGGAAAACTACCATCTTGTCAGATTGCAACCCCATGACTTATATACTATCGCGAAAGTTGTTGGGGGGCAAATATTCAAAATGGATAGCAATCCTTCAAGAGTTTGATCTGGAATTTGTAAAATCCAAATCAAAGAAAGCTCTAGTTTTCGCAAAATTATTATGCGATCTCCCATCGTCGTCCAACGATGAAACATCGGAAGAGTCAATCGTGGACGAAAGTTTGTTTCTGATATCTGTAAGTGATGAGTGGTATGGAGATGTCATAGTTTATCTCCAAACCCAAAAGTTCAGGCCTAACACCTCTCGCTCCGAACAAAAACGTATACGATACCAAGCAAAATACTACATGATCGTCGGTGATACACTTTACCGTCGTGGTGTCGATACAGTTCTGAGGAGGTGCCTTACCCATGAGGAGGCCGAAAAATCCCTGAATGAGTGTCATTCAGGCGCGTGTGGGGGGCATCAGTCTGGATATGCAACAACACAAAAAATCTTATGAGCAGGATACTTCTGGCCAACCATGTTCAAAGATTGCATAACCGCAGTCAGAAGTTGCCACGCTTGTCAAATTTTTGATAGCAAAACTAGACGACCACCCGCACCTTTACAGCCAATAGTTGTTGTTGGGCCCTTCGCCAAGTGGGGCATCGATTTCATGCAATGTAACCCCACCTCGACCGGGGGGCATGGGTATATATAGTCGTTGTTGACTATTTTACCAAATGGGCCGAGGCGATGCCTACATTGGATAACACTGGTGAAATAGCTGCCCTTTTATTTTTCAATTATGTAGTCACCAGGTTCGGCATACCACAGGCTATAGTTACAGATCATGGGTCGCATTTTCGCAATCACATGATGGTCGAATTAGCTGCCAAGCTAGGGCTATCTCACGACAGCTCTACCCCATATTATCCGCAAGCCAACGGACAAGTTGAGGCAATCAACAAGGTCCTGAAGCGTATGTTGCAAAGGATGATCGGGGTTCATAAAAGAATATGGCACCTAATCCTGTACTCAGCTTTGTGGGCTTACCGAACCTCGGTAAAGAACGCAACCGGGTTCACACCTTTTCAACTGGTGTATGGCTTGGAAGCAGTCTTGCCAATCCAGTGCGAAATTTCGTCGCTTAAACTCGCAATCGATCTCCTCCCCGGAACTTCAGAAGAAGAGGCTCGTTTCTTGGAATTAATCCAGTTGGATGAAACCCGTCGTGATGCCGCTTTGGCTAACGAGGCCCATAAGAAACGAGTCAAGGCTCAGTTCGACAAAAATGTCAAACCCCGTGTCTTCTCAGAAGGTGATTTGGTCTTGCTTTATGACCAAGAATCCGATAAATTGGGAGCAGGTAAATTCAAGTCCTTATGGATGGGCCCCTATATTGTTAAAAGGGTGTTAGCAAAAGGAGCCTACGAGTTAATGGATTACGACGGAATTCCACTGGCGCAGCCCCGCAACGGGCTGTACCTCAAGCGTTACTATGCTTAATAGTAACCTGCATGCTTTTGTTGTATTTTGTTTTCGCTAAAGTATTTGTTCTGGTCAAGTGATCCACCTTTCCCATTTGTTGCAGATGTCGAACCTTCTGGAGACATGTGTTGGATATGCCGACGGAGCGAGTCGTAGTTCGCGGAACCTATCCTCCGCAGCCTGGGCCATTTTTGATCCAAGCGGCGAGCTAGTAAGTTTCAGAGGTGTATGTATTGGGCAATAAACGAATAACATCGATGAGTATAGCGCGTTGATAGAACTACTCTATGATGCCATCACACGTGGCATACGCCGACTAATTGTCAGGCTAGACTCACAGCTCGTAATACTACAACTCAATGGTATATATTATGTTCGCAATCCAGCTAGTTATCGCATGTTCCTAAGGGTTAAGATCTTGGAAAGACGATTTGATTCAATTCAATATCAACATATTTCGAGAAACTTAAACACATTAACCGACTCATTGGCGAACTATGTGTTAGATAGACATTTGCAACATTTATAAAAAGGACACATCATCGAAGATTGTACATATGGATCATGTAACTCAAACAGAATAAAACTCGAAAATCAAAATATATATAAGCTGTTTATAGTTCATACATAATGTTCTGTAACCAAGAAAAAATTGGTCATATGACCTAAAACTCAAAAAGATGCTAGGGGGCACCCTAGCCTAGTGGTGCTCATGATAGCACGTCACAGCCTGTGCAATCATACGCAAGAGACGAGTCCATCGTCTAGGTACACCAGTAGTGTGTCGCTGTAGCTGTAAAGGTAACTCATCAATCCTCACATCGGGAATGCCGAGAGTAAGGCTCTCAACCTGCTCCTGCACAGCTGTAAGGGTCTTAGTATCGTCAAGGTCACGGATAACAGCTCTCCTAGCAGGCTCCACTGTCGGGGCAGCAACTGGCGGTCTCGGACGAATTGCTGGACGAACAGGACCAATATCTGCATGCACCCAAGAGTACAATTAAAAGTCTTGATAGAATAAAGCACAACAACATTATAAATAAGAACAATAAACAGTAATATGGTCAAAGAGTTTACCAATGGTGCCCCACTGTTCGCCATCCGGTAGCACCAAATCCGGATCACCTCGGAAATCCATACCCACATATGGATACTCAGAAAACGCCATCTCCTAGCGCTCGAACCACCTGAAGAAGGCCTCAGTAAAAGTAATCTGAGGTTGACCAGCATGCCTAGACATGTGATCAACCCACCTTTGCATGCGTGGCTCGGTCGGAGAAGGCAAGTCGAGTATGATGTACTGAGGCTGCATCAGTGGGATTTTCTCCAAGGCAAAGGCAGTCAGAATAGAACCAAATCCAAAGTTCTTCAGCTTCCCGTCCTTTACCTTGGTCAATTGACTTTTCATCTGAACAAGTACTGCATCACACCAGTTGAATACTTTCGGTTGGAGACACTCCAAGGCGTGCTGCATATAAGATCTGTTGGCAACATGTAGAGCTGCGCTACCGGCCATCCTACCAATAGTGTACAGAATGGACCTGAGAGCCCGATCAGTAATCTCACGGATAACAATCTTGTCGTCTCTGCTCGGCTGAGAACCTTCCCTGCAATACTGGCGGACATAATCTCTGGTGGAATCAGTCCCCCGGGCCGTACCTGACAAGGAAATGGGGGCACCTCGTCTTGACAACCCAGTCAAGAAGTACATGTCCTCTATGGTTAAGGGGATGGACTTTCCCCTAATCTGGAATACTTGGTTAACAGGATCCCAAGCATCAAGCATATACTGCAGCAAAGAAATCTATGCTCTCATGCTAGAGATACGGAAAAACTTCAGCAGGCCACAGTTCCGCAGCGCGTTCACCGTGACCGGGTCATGGAGGGCAATCATGTCCTCCTCTTCATGTTCTCGTTCTCGCCATGTAAGGGACATGTTGTTCAAAGTTCCCTGCAAAGCAAACAAAGAAGGAGTAAGTTCCTGATTTTGATGAAAAACTGGCGAAAAATCATCAAAAAATGACCTGAAAACTCAGTTTTCTGAGCCCAGCGCAGGCAGAGAGTGTCCCTCCTGCGCTGAAGGTCAGGCTGCCTTAAGGCTGCTTGACATTCAGCGCAGGTTTCGAAAGGGGAACCTGCGCTGAAGTTAGGGCGTTTTTGCAAAACCCCTGGGGCTCAGAAACACTGAAAAACAGGCCTAAAACTGGAAAATGAAACCATGAAAAGAAAGAGCTAGGGTTTAGCTCCTACCTGGTCCAGACGGCGCTGAAAATCGTCCGCAAAATATCCCGGAATCAGCTGGTGAAAATCAAAGGAGAAGAGGCACCTCCAGAGCTCCAACAAACCAAATGCAAATGAAATGGTAAATGAGAGGTAAAGACACCTTTTAATGGCTTTTTACGTAGTTCAAAGTAAAATATTAGGGTTATAATCTCATTTTCATGCAAATATTATTCATTTCTAACAAAGTTTGTTGCAGCAATTGAAAATGCAGTACTATACTTGAAAAGAGAAAAGCTAGTAATGGTAAAAAATCAAAATTTGACCATATAATCGAGCAGTTTTACTGCGGAATTTATGCTCGTTAAAAAATAGAAAAGCGAAGATCCGAGCAGTTTTAATACATAGTTCATGCTCGTTAAAAAATAAACATAAAATTGAGCAAGAGTTTCCTCCAGAGTTTAAGCTCATTAAAAAATGAACCTATTTCTGGTAAATAACCATTGTGATCGTAAATTTATTAGCCATAAAAAGCCTTGGTCGTGTTTGCACCCGCCACCTCCATTCCATTTGGCCAATCGTTCACCTCCATATGATTGTTTACCTATTTTGAGGAACAGCTGCGAAGAGTGATTTCACTTAGCCATCCTTGTGACACTGCCGTGATTGGAAAATTCCAACCTGTACCTGGAATCTGCTACTATCCCTGTTTATCACTCGTTCCTCAAAAGACGAGTCTTCTTTGATCTCTTTTCATCTGACTCGTAAAATATGAAAAGTTTGCCGAGTTTTGGCCTTCCAGCTCGTTAAAAGGACCGGAAGAGCTATCCCTCCTCTAGATTTTAATCTTTTTGGACCTGAGGGATTATTACACAAAAAGGTCGAGCGCTTGTTTTATTCGGCTCGTTAAAGTTATCGAAAACTCATCCCTTCTGTATTGTTTTATACTTTTTCGGACTTAAGGGATTAGATGACGAAAAAGGAATTTTGGAGTTAACTTTCTGTACCTTTTCAGACTCTCTAAAAATCAAAAGGACCGAGTTTTCCTTGTCGTTAGACTCGTTAAAATGATTAAATAGCGACAAACTTGTCTTTAGACGAGAACGAGTTTCCCTATCGCTAGGCTCGTTAAAACATAGCGATGGGCTTGCCCGAAGGGCAGGTTATAGAACAAGAATATGTTATCCTCCTCAAGCTTGACAAAAATAAAGAGGTACTGGTCAGAAATGACTGGGGAAAAATTGGGAGAACCTCAAAGCTTTAATGGTAGCAAGTCGCTCTTGAACATGACACTTTTCCTCCATATCACATCGGGTTGGGTTGTTTCATTCACCGGTCTCATCACCATGGTCCTCGCCAAACCATCCACATTTGGGGTAATGCTACCGATCCATCGCATCAGTGTCGTTATATGTTCAAGAGATGTTGTTCAGAAAGAGTCAACCGTGTCCCATCCACTGCCATACATTATCCTTCATCCACCCATGATCGCCACCCTGAATCATATTTCACAGATTGTTTTCACCTCCACTAAAATCATTAGCTCCGTTCCGTGTCACTGATGTGGGATTCATTAAGGCCCTCCTTTGACGGATCGCTTCTTGTCGACTTCAGCTCATTATCCAAGAAGTTGATCTAGGAACACCCCCCTCAGTACTTTGAAGCTTGCATGCCTCAATGGCAAGTTTCTCACTTCCGGCGACAGGTATACATCAATGACCTTCGACCAGAAGATTTTGTGTGGTGTTCGACGCCAAGTCCTTTATTCACACCACGTGAATTGTACTGCAGTGCCTTGAGGGTCATTATCATTATCGGTGATTCCTCTCGCGCTTGTTAACGGTTTACATTATTGATCGGTAATCAAGCGATGTCTTTCCATGTTCGACTTCAGCGCAATTCTCACATGGATCGACTTGTACTTAGAGTGAAGATCGAACGAGTTTGAAGACCCCGGATCTAGTTTCATCCATCCGGGCTGCGATATATATTCAGTAAATATAAAGACATTTGACATGTACATCATTGCAGCAGATGATCATCCTACTCAAAGGATGATAATTTCAGCAGAGAATTATCAGTCTACCATCAGACGATCGTCTGTTCTATGTACTAAAATGAATTTATAAAGCTGAGCATGGGAATGCCCGCCTCAGCTAGATCATGAAAGCAGAATGAAAAATAATGTATTGTATTGTATTGTATTACAGGTCACCTCTCAGCGATTGAATGAACTTCGGATCCTCCTAATAAAGCATTTCACCCGATAAACGACCTCATACTTTAGGGGGCAACTGTTATAGACATTTTTGTGCCTTACAGTATGAAGCATGAAATGTCGATAATCTAAGGGATCCAAAGTCCCTAAACATGTTGTTCCTACCCCTAGAGGAACAAGGTCAGCAAACCACAGCACTAAATATCAGTTCTCCACATGAAAGCACTCAAAAACAAGCTAATTCTAGATCATGTCAACTGCTCCACTGAGCATCTGCGCTGAATGTCAACTGCTCCACTCTGTACCTGTGCTGAATGTCAACTGTAAAGAAGGCTACCTGCGCTGGGCGAGATTGGCCAAGTGGCACAGTCATTCCTCAAGGTGTCAATGCCCAGGAAGCTTCCAAAATGACACTTGGATCAAGGAATTCGCCTAGTGATGAGTAAGAGGGTCTAGATCTCCAAGTGGAAGCAAGAACCTCCAAGTGGACTCAAGAACTGAAGAATAACTGAAGTGGGAGAGGACACTAGTCAGCTCCATGCCAAGCTCAAGCTGACTCATCCTTTCTCCAAATCTCCTATATATAGAGCTCTCTCATGAGGTCTAAGGAGGCTGGAATCTTGTGAATGTAAGGAAGTGTTGTTGGTTTGAGTATAGAACTATTGGGTGATTTGCTTGAAGGAGGTGAAGAGGAGATTTCTTTCTGCTGGGAGGTGATGCTGGATTGGGCCTTTTATGGTTGTATCACTTCCTGAACTTTACTTCTTCCATTAATAAAGCATTTGAAGTTCTTCTATATGCATGTGTCTCAATGGCGTATTGATACTTGTATATTTGATTTATTCTAATCCTTGAATCAATTATGAATGTATGCTTCTTGTAGTTTCCCTCTCTTGTTATTTTGCAGGATCTTGGTGTAGCTGGGCCAGTGAAAGAGCAAGGAGCTGGGAGCAAGCAGCAAAGAGAGAAGATTGGATCAATCATTAGCGGAAGACAACGGTTAGTGGATCTCTTTCTCCCCTCTCTTACATCTCATAAAGAAGTAATCTCAAATAGCTTTGCTTTGATTGTTGTTGAGGTACTATCACCCTTAGAGTGGGATAGGGTCATTCCGTATTGGATACTTTTCCCAACAACAACTCTAAGAAAATAAAAAACTAAAGAATAATAGTACCCGCTATATCATTTATTTTATCATGATAGAAAGATGATGGTTTAGCTTGATATTAAGAAAACCTTAGTTACAATAGTGCAACTTAATATTTCTCTTTCAAAAGTTTTTTATAACTTATAATCTAAAAATTAAAAGCAATATAATGTATCAAAACCTCCGCATAAAAGTTGTCCTTCCCCCATTGAGAGGAGAGCTAAGAATAGGTACCTAATGTACAAGAACAAGATAAACAACATGGAAGACAAGAAGTTTCCTAAGATTACTTCAATCTCCAATCAAAATCATAAGTGGCCCAAATAAGGTTGTCATAAAAGATGTCAAGTCTTGTCTAAATCATCAAGGAATAAAAGAAGATCAAAAGTTTCTATGTATTTTGAATAGCATAAAGAAGAAAATCAGCATTACTAAAATAAGAAAAAACTATCAAATAGTGAAATAGGGCATTGAATGATTCATAAAACATTGTGAGTCAAAAGAATGTATTATCTTTGTGACACTAAAAAGGTTGAAAAAGAAAATCACTTTATCATAAAATGTCTCATGTATACCCATATCAAATTAAAATTTTAGAATATTTTAGTGTTTCAATACTAACTTTCCTAATCTTTTAACTCATCAAAACTATGATAAGATAGAAACACCTCTTTTAAAACTTTTAGAACAAATAAATAAAATTTTCAAACAAACCAAATAATTCTTTACCTTTTTTAAATTCAAAAAACTAAATTTAATTTTAATAAAACTCGTCTACCATCACCTTCATCATTATAAAAAATATTTACCTTCTTCAAATATATATATTTTAAACATTTCAACCAATTTTAACTTATAGATAGAGAAATAATTGTGATTCTCCTAACCGAAGTAATACCTTGTATCCTTAAAAAAAAATTAAGATTTACTATACCATACTTAAATGAAGAAAAAACACTCCATCAACATAATAATAATAACAAAAAATTTCATTTAAAAAAAATTAACCCTTAGATTATTGAAACAAATTACTAATAATATTTTTTAATTCTTCACAAGGCTCTTGCTTTTTGAAAAGTGGGGTATTTTTTATTGTCTTCCTCATAGAAGCAACATCAATAAAGCAGTGGGTGAAAATTTCATTTAAAAAAAAATTAACCCTTAGACTATTGAAGCAAATTAATAATAATATTTTTTTAATTCTTCACAAGGCTCTTGCTTTTTGACAAGTGGGGTATTTTTTATTGTCTTCCTCATAGAAGCAGCATCAATAAAGCAGTGGGTGATCCCTATTGGAAGTTGAAAAAGTCTTTGTGAAGATTTCTCTCCCATTGGTTTGTCAACCTTACTTTAATCAATTCATCCCTGGAATGTTTTCCAATATGTCCCTATGATCATAGTGGTGTCAAAGTGAAGGAAGCACATTACTTTTTATATAATGTGTTTTGCAAGCCTGACAACTACTTTTGACAAATTATTAATGGAGGGATTTTTAAATTGTTTTCAAATAAAAGCTGGTTGAAAATCTTTGAGCTAGTGGCTCACAAAAGGATAAAACACTTAGTGAGCCCATATTTGAGGTTGGAAATCTTTGACCAACAACAAAAGTCTTTTTGTGTGGAGTATGTTTAAAGATTTCTTTAAACAGAATTCTTCCTAGAGGGCATATCTATGGGTTTTGTATAGATTAAATTTATATTTAATTACGTCTGAGGCGTTCTTTTAGAGGATGTTCCTCTGCCGAGTTTGGCTTTTTGGAGCCTGCCACGTAGTAAAATTTAAATCTCCAAGGCCTTGTGGAAAGTTTTTTTCTTCGAATTTTTATTTTATTTTATTTTTCTAAAAAATTTATTACAAGGATATTAGAATTGTTTTGATAGACAATAGAAATAACTCATTATCATCAAAAATTAAAAACTCTAATATATTCAATTTTTTTTTTCTAAGTAAAAGTAGTCTAATATGTACAGTAAAGATACAAAGAGGACAGAGCCTCCACCAAGTTTATCGTAGTATCAACAAAATTTGGACTACCCCAATTTTGGGGAAACCAGTCCAGCGAGAGCATAACCTTCACAAATGGTAGCAATTTTGAGAACAGACTCCACAAAAAGACAGTAAGATAATACCCTGACATTTGGTCTAGAAAGGATACCAGCATCCACACAAAGATTATCAAAAACCAAAAAAACCAGATAGAAGACACCAAGGCAGCCATAGCTGGCCAAGTTCTAACCTCAGGCAACCTCTGTCGAATCTCTGTCTGCCACCTTCTGCTACCTGGAGGCCACGTCATCTTAGCTGTAGTCATCCGGGATGGGTTCCTCGATGATTGGGCAAGCCCACTCATCTGCCACGTCCATGGAGGCTCTGCCGTGTGGCTCTCCACCACCGCCGTGAGGCTCTCCCCCGTTGCCAGAAGCATCCTGCATAGCTGAACCATCATGACACGAACCACCAGAGGGGCGCGTGGCAACAGAGCTGCCCCCTTCACCATGCAGAATTCCACCAAAGTTTGGTCCAAGGGAGGTGAAGAGACTGTCAACCATCACATTTTTACCAGAATCCTTGCAATTGTTGCATCTGAGTGTACCTTCCTATGGCAAGTTGGAGATGTCAACCTAAGAGGTTGAATGAGCGATTTCTTCAGAGAAAGAGATGGAGATAGAAGCGGTAATGACGGGCTTGTTCAGGGAGCTACAGAACCCGAAACGGGTAGAGTGAGGAGCGGGTTGAAGGGGCGGAGGAGAATTGTCAGAATGGACAACAAATTTGTCAAAAGGAACACCGGAAGAACGAGCCCGACCTCTCCCACGCTTGGTATTATGATGTCTACCCTTCCCAAAAGATTGAGGATGATGCGGTTCAGGGGAAGGAGAGGAGGTGGAGCGCTCCACCGAAGGACGAGAGCTTCCTCCCCTGGTTCCTCCCCTACGACTTCACATACGATGCCTTACCATATTGAATTTGTTGGCTGGGCGCTCAAAGGGAGCAGAGACTAGAGGGACGAAGGTAGAGGGAGCACTAGCAGTGGGAATAAGAGGCGAAACAGGACTGATCTGGGCAAAGATTAGAAAGCAGAGAGCCGAATGCGAATGATGAAAGCCATTATCAAAATCCGCACAACAAACAATCTAGTAGTGATGGCCAGTTGTAGTGCGAAGGCTGGGCTCAAAGGCCTGAGGCGGACAGATGCTGCAGAGCAGGGGAGACAGTGAAGGATTGAACGAGGTATCTCCATAACCAATAATGAATAGCTTTTTGTCGATCCAGACCTATATTGAATGCTACCTACAAATAGTAATGAAGGCGTTTCAGGGTGATATGGGGAGGGGCACCATCAGACAAATGGCCCGTCCCCTCACCGCCATTCTTCAGTAATAACATTAATGCCTGAACATGTCACCCGCATCCGGGTAATACACTCAAAATTTTAAAACTTGAAAATTGTAATTCAAATTTCTAAAAAAAATTACTAAATTTTATCAAAATCATACTAAAATTTCCATTATTTCTCAAGCAAAAACATTTATTTCTCAAGCAAAAACATTTATTTCCCAAGCAAAAACATGACCTCAATAAACTACTCAAATAACAATATCCTTATCTGGAAAATTTCAAATATTCAATAAACCAACCTTCTTAGTAAATCAATTGAGTACTATTTGTTCCCCTAAAATTTAGGTGTATAGTTGGAGATTAAATTTTTCATTGTTTTTAAGTTTTTCAAAACTATGAAATAGTATTTAATTGCATATTGAATTTAATTTAATTTAAATAAAAATTAATTATTAGAGTTGTATTTATGTCCTTCATTAAAAATTCATTAGAGAACAAGTTACTTTACTAAATATATATGAGTTGTCTAAACATGTTATATTTTGGAATTTTGATTTGCTATTTTTTTTGGCCAAATATTAATTTTTGTTGTTTAAAATAGGTTATTTATTGTATATATGGATTTAGTACTCTGAAAAATCCATAGTACACTAGGATTATGGAAAGTGTAGAATTTAAATTTGTGATTTTAATAAATCTCTATTGGATTCTAAACAATTTAAACTCGAAAAACTCTCCAAAACATTATTTGCACTCTCTGCATAAAATAAATACAAGAAATAGAAAATAGCACATCTTCAAGATATTTTTCTTAAATTCTATCATGATAAGTCACATTGAATATACAATTATCAATTTTAACTATGTAAAAATGTGAAAATAGATATTTTAGGCATTATCAATTTTAACTATGTAAAAATGTGAAAATAGAAAGTGAATAAAAACTTTTTTCATTTTAGGCTTTGATTTGAGTAATGGTAATATTTTTATCAAATAGTGAGATGAAAATAATTGTAATAAGATTAATTGTCAAAATAATTAGTTTAAAAAATAAATGAAGATATATTTGATTTAGTAACCAGAAAATTATAAATAATAATACAAAATTTTAATGAATAATTTTAAAATTACATATAATGAAAGATTTAGTTAATATAAAAAGATTTCAAAATATTAAATTTAAAATATAGATTGTGTGAGATTTATTAAATTAATCCAGAATAAAGATTATTTTTTTAATAAAATATTAACTTAGAGAGTAAAAATCAAATCAAATTTTAAAATAAAAATAAAATAAAATTGATTATATGATACAAGAATATTTTTTATAAAATTACAATTAATAATTTGAAAATAAATTTTTTAAAGATGTGAAATATATATTATTTATAAATAATCATATTTCAGCTAAGTAAGAAAATCAATTTACAAGTAAATTCTATCCAAAATTATATTATTTTTTAATTATCATTGTAATTAAAAGAATTACATAAAGTTATTTAATGTATAATGGTTTAGAGAATAAGTTTATTACATCACTCTTAATTATTATTGTTGTTATTGTGAATATCAAATCTATTTTCGCTTTAAAAGAACTTTTATCTCTGTGTAAATTTAAAGTTAAAATAGATCTAGGTTCATTTACTTTCCCCGTTAAAATAAACTATATTTCACATGAATACCATGGGTCATTTTTATTTCTATTATTATGTATTTTTACCTTTATTTTTTATTTTATTATTTTATTTTGACCAAGTTAAAATGTTTTATCTACATTACATTAATCTTTTAATTTTATTTTATTTTATTTACAGAGCATTAAATGACATGACATTATGTTACAACATCTTTACTATACTGGGTTGGAGAGCATTTCTCAGGGCAACAAAGAACTTGGAAAATTGTAAACATTATGGTGGATTTTAAAAAGGTGTTGTGTAACTCTTTTACTTTTTGGTGTTTTTGGTAGGAATCTAGGTGTTTTTTGTAGGAATCTAGCTATACAATTTTGGATGAGATTGTGATTTTTCATTATTTAAAAATATGTTTTTTGATGTACAAATAGGTTCTAACACTCTCAAAAACTTGTGGGACATTGGGATTGTGCAAACTACATAGCTTAAACTTGTGATTTTAACAAATCTTTACCAGATTTTGGGTAAAATTGATAGGAATGTGCCCAAAAAGAAAGCCAAAATGTAAAAGAGTTAAACTATGATTTTAAAAAATCTAATTTACTAAACTATAGTTATTTATTTATAAGATAATTAGTACAAATTAATAATATATATATATATATATAAAATAAATCTTTCGGTAAAAATCACATGAAAAATTATGTCGAAGAGAATTTCGAATCATCTACTATGGTTAAGACATCATCCTCAAGACACTAGAAACACGTGGATATAATTTTTGTGATGTGATTTTTACCAAAAGATTTATATAATTTTTCTGATGTAATTTTTACCAAAAGATTTCTCATATCCAAGATATGGATCACAAAAGTCTGAATCCAAAAAAATATAATTTAACAATAAAAATGTGAAAAATTATAGAATTAATTTAAGTTTATAATTTCAAAACTTTATTAAAAATATAAAAATCTTAAAATACAATGAAAAATTGACGGTGATGGTGATGGTGATTATGATGATGATGAAGGCCACTAAGACCAATAGGATCTATCAGACCTTAAGAAAAAGTTTAATTGAAACTCTTTAAATTTTTATTTCAATGATCAAAAAGAAGGGAAAGAAACATGACAAACAATTATAGTTTTGTTGGCTTAATAAGTCAAGAAGGTTGGTAGTGTGACAAAGGTTGTGGAAATGAGAAAGGATGTGAGTAAGAGTCGGGCATTCCAAGAGAAAGTGTTTTCCACCTTCAACCCTCTTAGTGTTGCAAAGGTGATACACTCTTTCGTCCCAAGGTGTTTTCGGAATAGACCAACACCGTGTTTCACTTCGAAGCTCATGGTAATTAGTTCTTATCTTCGCAATGTTCATTTTATTCTTAGTATTGATCAATACATAAAGATAATTATGGTTCACAAGATTGGGGTTGATCAACTCCTTATAATACCTTAGCTTCATTTTTCCTTCTAACTTTGTATCATCCCACAACTTATCCTTAAGTTTGGAAGTAATAGTATTTTTAATATTATCTGTATTCTCCTCCTTTATCCCCCAATGGTTAGGCCAGGACTAGGCATCCTTATGTCACCCTTACTTGAGTCGAAGATGAGGGTTTTGGCTACAATTAGAAGCAAATTCCTGGAACCTCTTGGCTTCCATTTTGTAAAGCTTCTTTCTATACATCAAATACTTAAACATAGTCATGCTTTTAATGGGGGAAAGGTTAGCTTTGATCAAGAGGATAGGGTAGGGATTATTTCCTTTAATCTTGAGGTTGTAGATTATAAATTGCTTTTGGATCACCCTTACTTAAGTCGAATATGGGGGTTTTGGCTACAGTTAGAAGCAATTTCGGGGAACCTCTTGGCTTCCATTTGTAAAGCTTCTTCCTATACATCAAATACCTAAACATAGCCATGCTTTCAATGGGGGAAAGACTAGCTTTGATCGAGAGGTTAGGGTAGGGAGTATTTCCTTTAATCTTGAGGTCATAGGTTATAAATTGCTTTTGGATTAGCTCAATCCTCCTCCATGATTCTCTCTATATATATATTGCAACCTCAAATCCCACACCCATATAATATTATAGGGGTGACAAGAATCTCAAAGAGGAACAATTTTTTTAACTCCATGCCGAAAAATCAGTGGACTTACAATTATTTTCAAGCTCATAATAAGGTTTCCAACCTCCTATTATCCTTTTCTCAATACTATTAAAAAATAACATATCCATATAAAATAAAACAAAAATGGAAATTAGATATTCCATATTACTTTATCAATTATAATAATATTTTCAATATAATATATTACATAAATTTTAACTTTACAAATTGTAGTTATATTATATTATTTATAAACATAAAAATATAATATATACCAATAAATAATGTTAAAAATTAATATGATAGTTGTAAATTAAAGCAAATTATAAATTAAATTTTATTTTATATATTATTATAAAAAACAAAATTTAGAAGAAATAAACAATTAAAATAACACATTAATAAGAATCTTGAAAACTTTTTAATATACGAGTTGCTTTTAGTGAGACTTTTTGGAAGCTTTTTTGGTGGGTTTTTCGGTCTAATTTCTCTAGAATCTAGCAGGAATTTATTGTAATCACGAGCTTGATGGGTAACCCCTGATAATCGAAGTGCCCTAGGGGTTTTTGAGGGTTATAAATCTATATATACAGTTAAAAAAACTAGTTTAAATAACACAAATCAAGATTTCACATCAAATTTTTCCATTGGATTCAGACATCGAAAAGCCCAAAAAATCATACTAAAAACAATTCCTTTAATATATTGTATTATGAGGATTCTAATACCGCACAAAAAAAATCTTCATTTAACAACAAAGCAGATCTCCTAGACCAAACTTCTTCTCCGACTATCTTCAAAAGGATGAACACAATAGATCATGAAGCTAAGACACCAATGTCCCAAGAACTAGAAGAGATGAAGGAGATGCAAGATAAAGGAAGCTAGAAGACCGTAGAGAAAAGAAAGAAAGCTACAACACCAATCTTGCCAAGAAACAATAGGAGCCGGACAATTAAAAACTAAGACAATTATAGGTCTGATAGACCAATGTGATCTCAGTGGATGTTAACCACTATCATCATCATCATCAAAATAAATTCAGAAATCTTTACACCTTTCCATTAACAGGAACAAATTTCATAGAGTGTAGATGCGTCTTCCTTGTTTGGTTAATCACAATGTTTAGCATGGTTGTCAATTTGGTATGGTTGAGGTTTGAAGACCTCTTAGCTTGTTAGATTTGGTTACTTCTCATTAAGAAAAGTATTGATGCAAAGTGAAGGAGGGGTACATGTTGTTGGTTTGAATGTCACTTGTGTTTCCTTTATGGATACAATTATAATTTGTTAAGTTTTTGTTAAGTTAATAAATGTAAAATTTATTAAATTAAAATTTAAAGTAGTAATATAAGAATTTTAAAAAATAAAAATAGAATAGTACTATTATGAATTTAAAGTCATTATTATGATGTTATTTTTTTATTTTTGTTTTTTTAAATGGTAAATTTTAGTCATATTATAAATTTGTAATATTATTTTGATAAAATTGACATGATTTTGAGGTGTATCAGATTTCATGTATTTTTAGTTTATTTTATTATGGATTTATTAAAAATATGCACTGTGTGTATTCATTGAATCTAGGATTTAATGTAGCAATCAATGACTACTAACACTAGATACATTTATCCCGGATGTGGGTGCTTGTGGTGAATATTAAAACGACGAGACAGGGTTGGGGCGAGGTAGATCGCCACCTACCCGACTAGTACAAGAAGTTTAAAAAGGATACAGCATCTGGCGCATGGCATGAGCGCAAAGATCGGTATATGGGATTTCATTCTAGACGGTTCGGCTCACACATCAGGTTCAGAGTTATGGATTCTACCTCCACACGCACCAGCCTGTTGGCATTATGGTTCAAGTGTTGTCCTTGATGGCAACTCACTCAGTGGATGGTACAGGTGCTCAAAGGTTAGTACAGGTGATGACAACTTAATCAGAAGACAGATCTCAGTACAGCATGGCAAGAAAGCTCATACACGCTGTTTCGTTAAGCCCAAGTCGCGTGTACACGCATGTTCGATTCGTAAAAAGCGCGTGTATGTGGAAAGGTTCCTTTGGTTCATGGTGGTTAGACCTTGGAAGTTGTGCCTATGATTTCGGACCATTATGTCTCGACGGGCGTGTCGATCCCTAGTTTTAAAGTTGATGGTATTGTGTTACTATGGTTTTGGCTCTTGGTATTGAGAAAGGCCTAAGGCTATATAAGGAGAAGAAGATCACTAGGCAATTATCATCTTTTCGACAAGGCATGAATATCTAAGAGAGAAAGAGATCTGATATGCAGGTTCTGAGTTGGTTGATCTGAGCTAAGGAGAGATCTCATCGGTTGATGGAGAACTAGATCTAAGGAGAGATCGGGATCAAATGGTTTGAAATGCACTATCATGATATGGTTGATTATGCGTATTTCTAGATCTGCATATTGTCGCAATGTTACGTTCTGAGTCCAACTAATATCTGGTACAGCTGCAAATTTAGAAAAGTTTATTTTTAGATATGTACGCAGGTTGGCTTCGGTAAAAGCGCGTGTATACGCGGTTTTTTCTCATTAAAGTAGCGTATATCTTTTGAAGCTTGATTTGGGTTTACAGTGGGGTCTGACTGTTATTACAGAGTTCTGTAGTCTGCTCTGTGTTCTGGTAACTGGTGATTGACAGGGTTCAGTGGTTCAGTGATTCAAAGTTGGGTTGTTTTGTACTTCAATGATCTGTTGTGAAAATTGAATGAATTGTGGTCTTCAGATTGTAATGTTGTGCTTCAGGAATATCCAAGTCTGAAAATGTATGAAAAGTGATACCTGGAAGAAGAAAGATTGTAGGTCAGCACCTACATACTAGTATCTTGGCTAGTACAAAAGCAAAGGGGGTTGGAGCTCCCTTCCAAGGAAGTTTGGAGAACGAGAGAAGGTTGAAGCCTTCTGCAGGTTGTAGCCTGCGTACTGGTATAAGGCTGCACCAGTACAAAAGATTGTAAACTGAAGTTTCATATTAAGAAAGATAGAGACAACTTGCAGCAGGTGGTTTTCACCCACATTGGGTTTCCACCTTATATCTTGGTGTTCATGTGTGTGGCTTTTTATCTGTTCGGTTATACTGCACATGCTTACTGTTAATATGATGAATAATGTCCTGATGCACTTAATAGAAGAATAAGCCAGCTAAATTGAGAGTTTTCTGCTTATACGCTGTTTTACTTCATCACAGTAGCGTGTACACGCTGGTTCACTTAACTGAAGTAGCGTATATGTTTTTGGGTATTTAAAAGTTTGATTAATCTGATAATACTGATTCACCCCCCCCCCTCTCAGTATTATTTCCAACAATTGGTATCAGAGCAGGTCCTTCAGAGAAGCTTGATCGCTTGAAGGAAGATCATTCATCATGAGCAACTACGAGAAAGAAGCATCAATCAGGCCACCGGTTTTTGATGGAACAAATTTCAATTATTGGAAGGTAAGAGTTACTGCATATCTTCAATCTCTTGGTACAGAAGTTTGGGACATTGTAGAAAAAGGCTATGTTTTTCCTTCAGCTACTCCTACAGATCCAGATGAGAAAAGGGCATATGAAACAAATGCAAAAGCAGTCGCTACCCTATTAGGAAGTATATCTCAAACAGAATTCATGAAGGTCATGCACTTCAAATCAGCAAAAGAAATATGGGACAAAATGATCACTAGCTATGAAGGAGATGAACAGGTAAAGGAAGCTAAACTTCAAACACTCAGGATTCAATATGAGACTCTCAGAATGTATAATGATGAAAGTGTGGCTAATTATTTTCTCCGGGTAGATGAGATTGTTAATTGTATGAAAAATTTGGGTGAAGAAGTAAAAGAAACTATAGTTGTTCAAAAGGTTCTAAGATCTTTATCTCCCAAGTTTGAATCTAAAGTATCTGCAATAGAAGAAAAAGAAAATCTCCGTGTTCTCACTATGTCTCAGCTACATGGAATTCTAACCGCTTATGAAATGAGAAAGGGAGGTCCATCTGACAGAAGGGAAGCTGCTTTTAAGGCATCAGGAAAAGAAGATTACTATGAAGCAAGACAAGTTCCAGAAGAAGAGGAAGAAGAATCAAATTTTGTCAGAAATCTTCAAAGGGGTTCTGGAAGGTTCAGAGGTAAGCTACCTTTCAAATGTTTTGCTTGTGGGAAAGTAGGTCATTATGCTGCAAAATGTCCTTATAAGGAAAAAGGAAAAGAACCTGCTAGATGGAACAAGAAACAAAGTGCAAATAGGAAAAGCTACTACACACATGAAGATAGTGATGGCTTATCAAACAGTGATGAAGATGAACAAGGTAATAAATATAAGCTGTTAATGGCATTTGAAGATGATGATTATGAGGATGCTATAGATGTGGATAATCTCTATAATGAAATCACTAGACTCAAGAGAAGCATAGAAGAAAGGAATGTGATTATTGATACTTTGCAATTTCAGATTGATGAAAAGGAAAAACATCTTGAAAAACTAGAAGGTGAAATTGTTGGTCTCAGAAAAGAAATTGAGAAAACAAAAACTATTAATCTTAAATTTGTCAAAGGATCTGAAACCTTGGATGAGATTATTAGTGTGCAGCGGTCTCCTCTAAACAAAACAGGTTTGGGCTATAATGGAGAAACCTCTCAAGCATCCACCTCAAAAAGTTATCTTGATGCAGCAAGAGGAAATGAGCGGAAGAACAATGAAGATAATCAGGTAAAGCAGGGACGAGTTACAAACAGAAACTACCAGGGACAATCCTCCTTAAGGATGAACAAAAGCTACAACCAACCACAGGTAAAATCTTCTCAGTTTGGCTCAAGAATAGATGAAAATAGAAATTACAATCAGTTGGCTGGTAGATTCAATAACCGCAGAAGCTTCTTCAATGGACAATGCTTTTCTTGCCACAACTTTGGTCACAGAGCAGCTCAATGTGTTGCATATAAAACAATCATGACTAGGGAAGCTCAAAAACAAAGAAGTATGACAGGGATTACAAAAGGGACCTATAACAACTTTTCGGTGCTTGAAAATGAAGTTGAATGTTCTATTTGCAATAATTTTGGTCATAAAGACTCTGAATGCAGGAGCAGGTTTCAGGAGAAAAAGGAACAAGCCACAAGCACCAAAACATGGAGAATAAAGGAACCTCAAACAGAAAGATGTGGGATAGCATTTTATGCAGAAGGATAAGAAAATCTATGGTACATTGACAGTGGATGTTCGAAACATATGACAGGTGATAAAGAAAAACTTGAATCTTATTCTACTTTAGAAAAGGGAAAGAAAGTCTCTTTTGGAAATGATACTCCTGCAACTATAAAAGGAAAAGGTATTGCTCCTTTAAAAGAAAAAGTCAAGGCTGGAAATGTTTTGTATGTTGATGGATTGAAACATAATCTTCTAAGTGTCAGCCAGATGTGTGATCAAAAAACAGAGGTTATTTTCAGATCGAATGGATGTCTTGTTCGTGATCTTGATACAGGTGAAACAATTCTCAAAGGCAAAAGAACTCCAAATAATCTGTACATATTTGAAGAAGAACAACAACAATGCTATCTTAGCAAGGATGAAGAGCATTGGTTATGGCATCGAAGGTTGGGACATCTAAGCTTCTCACAAATAAGGAAAGCATGCAAATATCAGGCAGTTCGCGATCTTCCAGATATCAAAATTCCAGACAACACCATATGCAAATCTTGTCAGTTTGGAAAGCAGACCAGAACTAACTTTCCAGAGAAGGAAGGATCAGCTAGCTTGCCTCTTGAGCTAGTCCATACAGATGTATGTGGTCCATTTAGGAAAAGGTCACCTCGAGGAGAAGAATATCTGATATTATTCATTGATGATTTCTCAAGGTTTGTTTGGTTAGGGCTTATGAAGCACAAAGATGAAGCATTCGAAAAATTCAAATCCTTCAAAGCATTGGCCGAAAATGAATCAGGACACAAAATCAAGTGCCTCAGATCTGACAGAGGTGGGGAGTTCACATCAAATGAATTTTTTTGATTTCTGTGATGAACATGGGATAAGAAGAGAATTCTCTACAGCTAGAACTCCTCAGCAAAATGGGGTTGTGGAAAGAATGAACAGAACTATCCAACAAATGGCTCGTGCTATGCTCGATGAATCAGGTACTCCTGCAACCTTCTGGGGAGAAGCCGCACATGCTGCTGTTATCATTCTTAACAAAACAAATGTCCGAGTAAACAGCACTCAAACACCTCATGAGCTTTGGAGTGGTAAAACTCCTTCCGTGAAGCATTTCAAAATCTTTGGGAGCAAATGTTATATTAAGAACACTGAAGAGCAACTTGGCAAACTTGAACCTAGAGCAGATGAGGGCATCCTTCTTGGTTATTCTCCACATAGCAAAGCATACAAGTGCTACAATAAAAGACTTGGCAGAATTGTTGACAGTATTGATATAGTGGTTGATGAGAAGGGATATATTCCTAGGCAAGTTCATCATGAAGAAGATGAAGGTTACTCTCAAAGGAGAAATGATGAAGAAGAAGAACCTCAAGAAGAAGAAGAATCTCAAGAAGAACCAGAGGAGCAGACAAGAATAGAAGAGAAGACTCCATCCAGATATGTCCAAAAGAATCATCCAGAAACTCAGATTGTGGGGCAGAAAGAAGCAGGAGTACAAACAAGAAGGACACTTGCAGAAGCTTCAAGCTACTTGGCTCTACTCTCCTCCATTGAACCACAAAATGTGAAAGAAGCATGCAAAGATGAATATTGGGTCAAAGCAATGGATGAAGAACTTGAGCAAATCGAAAGGAACAACACTTGGGAATTAGTTCCTAGACCAAAAGATAAGAATGTAATAGGAACAAAATGGGTCTTCAAGAATAAGTTAAATGAAAATGGAGAAGTAATTAGAAACAAGGCCAGACTTGTTTGTAAAGGGTATGCACAGCAAGAAGGAATAGATTTTGAAGAGACCTTTGCTCCTGTGGCAAGACTAGAGGCCATCCGAATGTTCCTTGCTCTCTCAAGCTTTCAAAACTTCAAGGTATTTCAAATGGACGTGAAATCAGCCTTCCTGAATGGAGACTTAGAAGAAGAAGTATATATTGAACAGCCAGATGGGTTCATTCTTGGGAATGATCCAAACCTTGTATGCAGATTGAAAAAGGCTCTCTATGGGCTCAAACAAGCCCCAAGGGCTTGGTACTATCGGTTGGACAAATATCTTCACCAACAAGGCTTTTCAAAAGGATCAGCAGATAGCAATCTCTATATAAAAGTTGAAAATAACAAATTGCTAATTCTTGTTGTTTATGTAGATGATATTATTTTTGGCAGCAATGAAGAAACTATGAGTCAAAACTTTGCCTTGGTTATGCAGAAAGAGTTCGAAATGTCACTTCTTGGAGAATTGACATATTTTCTTGGATTGCAAATCCAACAAAATGAAGGAGGTATCTTCTTGTCTCAAACCAAATACCTCAAGCAGATCTTGAAGAAGTATGGCATGGAAGAATCAAAACCAGTATGTACACCCATGGTTACAGGATGCAGCCTCAGTGCAAATGATGAATCAGCAGCAGTTCACCAACCCACTTATAGATCCATGATTGGGAGTTTGCTTTATTTGGCAGGTACTCGACCAGATATTACTCATGCAGTAGGGATGGTTGGAAGATTTCAAGCCAACCCAAAGGAAACCCATCTTCAGGCAGTCAAAAGAATCTTCAAATATCTTCAAGGGACCCAAAACTATGGCTTATGGTATCCTAGAAATACAGATCTCACTCTTCATGCTTACACAGATGCAGATTGGGCTGGAAGTGTGGATGATAGGAAAAGCACAAGTGGAGGTGCTTTCTTCATGGGTTCCAGATTAGTGTCTTGGTTCAGCAAAAAGCAAAGTTCGATTGCCTTATCTACAGCTGAAGCAGAATATGTGGCTGCAGCATCTTGTTGCACACAACTTCTTTGGATGATGCAGACCTTGCAGGACTTTCAAATCACTTGCACTCCACCTGTCTCTATCTTATGTGATAATACAAGTGCAATCAGCATTTCAAAGAATCCAGTCATGCACTCAAAGACCAAGCACATACCAATCAAGTACCATTTTCTTCGGGAACAAGTGCTTGAGCAGAAGGTCAAATTGGAGTATGTTCCTTCTAAGGAGCAAGTTGCTGATATTCTCACAAAACCACTGCCCAGGGAAACTTTTGAATATCTCAGACAAAAACTGGGAGTAGTTGATGCTTCATCCTGTTGTTGAAATTTGTTTGTTCTACAGAAAAGTTGGTATACGCAGGTTACGGAAGGGATATGTGCGTATACACGCGGATTTATGGTGAGTAAGTCGCGTGTATGATGGACGCTTGTTGCAGAAAGAATATCCGCGTACATACGCTGTTTTATACAGGATAAAACGCGTATATGAAGTTCTGAACAGCAAAGGAAAACTCTGAAGTTCTGAACAGCAATAGGAATGTCAGAAGTTTTCAGGCTCAGTTTCAGGGAGTGCAACAGGCACAGGTTCAGGGGGAGCAGCTCCAAAGTCTCATAAAGCATTGTTGGCATTCAGATGTTTTTGATTGGTTTAAGAAGGAGCTCAGAAAGAAGTTGCTGATCTAAAAAGATGATTATCAGATGCTGCTGATGTCTTTTCTAAGTCTTGGTCTAGATCTGTTATCTCTATGTCATGTATCTCTCTTGTCTCTTTTATGGTGTCAAGGTCATGTAACGGCCTTTGTTGGTTTCCCCACTATGCCTGGGATGAATGATGAAATGTTCATGTATTATCATGGTTAGGTGGATGAGTCTATATTGATGTATCCCCACTTGGTTGGGTGGATGAGTCATTTTTTTGAATATCCTCACTTAGTTGAGAGATGGATGTATGTATGAGTCTTTGGTGATAGGAAGGTCTTTTATGATGTATAGAGTCATGTTCTTCTTGAAGAACATCTTTTGCAGATCTTGCCTACAGTCAGGAAGAGCATGAACGGCACACTTCAGCAGCACAGAGATTCAGCATGTACTCCGAGGGAGCATGGACAGATTGGTACACCTTGGCATATACAAAGGGGGAGTTTATTCAGAGATTTCAGCAGGTACTCAGGGGGAGTATGGACAGAGGAATGATTCAGCAAAGGAAGAGAATATCTTGGTCCACCCTTTGCCCTTGATGTCAAAGGGGGAGAGTGATTTGGTGTTGTTGCCATCAAGTCCAAAGGGGGAGATTGTTGGCATTATGGTTCAAGTGTTGTCCTTGATGGCAACTCACTCAGTGGATGGTACAGGTGCTCAAAGGTTAGTACAGGTGATGACAACTTAATCAGAAGACAGATCTCAGTACAGCATGGCAAGAAAGCTCATACACGCTGTTTCGTTAAGCCCAAGTCGCGTGTACACGCATGTTCGATTCATAAAAAGCGCGTGTATGTGGAAAGGTTCCTTTGGTTCATGGTGGTTAGACCTTGGAAGTTGTGCCTATGATTTCGGACCATTATGTCTCGACGGGCGTGTCGATCCCTAGTTTTAAAGTTGATGGTATTGTGTTACTATGGTTTTGGCTCTTGGTATTGAGAAAGGCCTAAGGCTATATAAGGAGAAGAAGATCACTAGGCAATTATCATCTTTTCGACAAGGCATGAATATCTAAGAGAGAAAGAGATCTGATATGCAGGTTCTGAGTTGGTTGATCTGAGCTAAGGAGAGATCTCATCGGTTGATGGAGAACTAGATCTAAGGAGAGATCGGGATCAAATGGTTTGAAATGCACTATCATGATATGGTTGATTATGCGTATTTCTAGATCTGCATATTGTCGCAATGTTACGTTCTGAGTCCAACTAATATCTGGTACAGCTGCAAATTTAGAAAAGTTTATTTTTAGATATGTACGCAGGTTGGCTTCGGTAAAAGCGCGTGTATACGCGGTTTTTTCTCATTAAAGTAGCGTATATCTTTTGAAGCTTGATTTGGGTTTACAGTGGGGTCTGACTGTTATTACAGAGTTCTGTAGTCTGCTCTGTGTTCTGGTAACTGGTGATTGACAGGGTTCAGTGGTTCAGTGATTCAAAGTTGGGTTGTTTTGTACTTCAATGATCTGTTGTGAAAATTGAATGAATTGTGGTCTTCAGATTGTAATGTTGTGCTTCAGGAATATCCAAGTCTGAAAATGTATGAAAAGTGATACCTGGAAGAAGAAAGATTGTAGGTCAGCACCTACATACTAGTATCTTGGCTAGTACAAAAGCAAAGGGGGTTGGAGCTCCCTTCCAAGGAAGTTTGGAGAACGAGAGAAGGTTGAAGCCTTCTGCAGGTTGTAGCCTGCGTACTGGTATAAGGCTGCACCAGTACAAAAGATTGTAAACTGAAGTTTCATATTAAGAAAGATAGAGACAACTTGCAGCAGGTGGTTTTCACCCACATTGGGTTTCCACCTTATATCTTGGTGTTCATGTGTGTGGCTTTTTATCTGTTCGGTTATACTGCACATGCTTACTGTTAATATGATGAATAATGTCCTGATGCACTTAATAGAAGAATAAGCCAGCTAAATTGAGAGTTTTCTGCTTATACGCTGTTTTACTTCATCACAGTAGCGTGTACACGCTGGTTCACTTAACTGAAGTAGCGTATATGTTTTTGGGTATTTAAAAGTTTGATTAATCTGATAATACTGATTCACCCCCCCCATAATTGTTGGCATTATGGTTCAAGTGTTGTCCTTGATGGCAACTCACTCAGTGGATGGCACAGGTGCTCAAAGGTTAGTACAGGTGATGACAACTTAATCAGAAGACAGATCTCAGTACAGCATGGCAAGAAAGCTCATACACGCTGTTTCGTTAAGCCCAAGTCGCGTGTACACGCATGTTCGATTCATAAAAAGCGCGTGTATGTGGAAAGGTTCCTTTGGTTCATGGTGGTTAGACCTTGGAAGTTGTGCCTATGATTTCGGACCATTATGTCTCGACGGGCGTGTCGATCCCTAGTTTTAAAGTTGATGGTATTGTGTTACTATGGTTTTGGCTCTTGGTATTGAGAAAGGCCTAAGGCTATATAAGGAGAAGAAGATCACTAGGCAATCATCATCTTTTCGACAAGGCATGAATATCTAAGAGAGAAAGAGATCTGATATGCAGGTTCTGAGTTGGTTGATCTGAGCTAAGGAGAGATCTCATCGGTTGATGGAGAACTAGATCTAAGGAGAGATCGGGATCAAATGGTTTGAAATGCACTATCATGATATGGTTGATTATGCGTATTTCTAGATCTGCATATTGTCGCAATGTTACGTTCTGAGTCCAACTAATATCTGGTACAGCTGCAAATTTAGAAAAGTTTATTTTTAGATATGTACGCAGGTTGGCTTCGGTAAAAGCGCGTGTATACGCGGTTTTTTCTCATTAAAGTAGCGTATATCTTTTGAAGCTTGATTTGGGTTTACAGTGGGGTCTGACTGTTATTACAGAGTTCTGTAGTCTGCTCTGTGTTCTGGTAACTGGTGATTGACAGGGTTCAGTGGTTCAGTGATTCAAAGTTGGGTTGTTTTGTACTTCAATGATCTGTTGTGAAAATTGAATGAATTGTGGTCTTCAGATTGTAATGTTGTGCTTCAGGAATATCCAAGTCTGAAAATGTATGAAAAGTGATACCTGGAAGAAGAAAGATTGTAGGTCAGCACCTACATACTAGTATCTTGGCTAGTACAAAAGCAAAGGGGGTTGGAGCTCCCTTCCAAGGAAGTTTGGAGAACGAGAGAAGGTTGAAGCCTTCTGCAGGTTGTAGCCTGCGTACTGGTATAAGGCTGCACCAGTACAAAAGATTGTAAACTGAAGTTTCATATTAAGAAAGATAGAGACAACTTGCAGCAGGTGGTTTTCACCCACATTGGGTTTCCACCTTATATCTTGGTGTTCATGTGTGTGGCTTTTTATCTGTTCTGTTATACTGCACATGCTTACTGTTAATATGATGAATAATGTCCTGATGCACTTAATAGAAGAATAAGCCAGCTAAATTGAGAGTTTTCTGCTTATACGCTGTTTTACTTCATCACAGTAGCGTGTACACGCTGGTTCACTTAACTGAAGTAGCGTATATGTTTTTGGGTATTTAAAAGTTTGATTAATCTGATAATACTGATTCACCCCCCCCCCTTCTCAGTATTATTTCCAACAATTGGTATCAGAGCAGGTCCTTCAGAGAAGCTTGATCGCTTGAAGGAAGATCATTCATCATGAGCAACTACGAGAAAGAAGCATCAATCAGGCCACCGGTTTTTGATGGAACAAATTTCAATTATTGGAAGGTAAGAGTTACTGCATATCTTCAATCTCTTGGTACAGAAGTTTGGGACATTGTAGAAAAAGGCTATGTTTTTCCTTCAGCTACTCCTACAGATCCAGATGAGAAAAGGGCATATGAAACAAATGCAAAAGCAGTCGCTACCCTATTAGGAAGTATATCTCAAACAGAATTCATGAAGGTCATGCACTTCAAATCAGCAAAAGAAATATGGGACAAAATGATCACTAGCTATGAAGGAGATGAACAGGTAAAGGAAGCTAAACTTCAAACACTCAGGATTCAATATGAGACTCTCAGAATGTATAATGATGAAAGTGTGGCTAATTATTTTCTCCAGGTAGATGAGATTGTTAATTGTATGAAAAATTTGGGTGAAGAAGTAAAAGAAACTATAGTTGTTCAAAAGGTTCTAAGATCTTTATCTCCCAAGTTTGAATCTAAAGTATCTGCAATAGAAGAAAAAGAAAATCTCCGTGTTCTCACTATGTCTCAGCTACATGGAATTCTAACCGCTTATGAAATGAGAAAGGGAGGTCCATCTGACAGAAGGGAAGCTGCTTTTAAGGCATCAGGAAAAGAAGATTACTATGAAGCAAGACAAGTTCCAGAAGAAGAGGAAGAAGAATCAAATTTTGTCAGAAATCTTCAAAGGGGTTCTGGAAGGTTCAGAGGTAAGCTACCTTTCAAATGTTTTGCTTGTGGGAAAGTAGGTCATTATGCTGCAAAATGTCCTTATAAGGAAAAAGGAAAAGAACCTGCTAGATGGAACAAGAAACAAAGTGCAAATAGGAAAAGCTACTACACACATGAAGATAGTGATGGCTTATCAAACAGTGATGAAGATGAACAAGGTAATAAATATAAGCTGTTAATGGCATTTGAAGATGATGATTATGAGGATGCTATAGATGTGGATAATCTCTATAATGAAATCACTAGACTCAAGAGAAGCATAGAAGAAAGGAATGTGATTATTGATACTTTGCAATTTCAGATTGATGAAAAGGAAAAACATCTTGAAAAACTAGAAGGTGAAATTGTTGGTCTCAGAAAAGAAATTGAGAAAACAAAAACTATTAATCTTAAATTTGTCAAAGGATCTGAAACCTTGGATGAGATTATTAGTGTGCAGCGGTCTCCTCTAAACAAAACAGGTTTGGGCTATAATGGAGAAACCTCTCAAGCATCCACCTCAAAAAGTTATCTTGATGCAGCAAGAGGAAATGAGCGGAAGAACAATGAAGATAATCAGGTAAAGCAGGGACGAGTTACAAACAGAAACTACCAGGGACAATCCTCCTTAAGGATGAACAAAAGCTACAACCAACCACAGGTAAAATCTTCTCAGTTTGGCTCAAGAATAGATGAAAATAGAAATTACAATCAGTTGGCTGGTAGATTCAATAACCGCAGAAGCTTCTTCAATGGACAATGCTTTTCTTGCCACAACTTTGGTCACAGAGCAGCTCAATGTGTTGCATATAAAACAATCATGACTAGGGAAGCTCAAAAACAAAGAAGTATGACAGGGATTACAAAAGGGACCTATAACAACTTTTCGGTGCTTGAAAATGAAGTTGAATGTTCTATTTGCAATAATTTTGGTCATAAAGACTCTGAATGCAGGAGCAGGTTTCAGGAGAAAAAGGAACAAGCCACAAGCACCAAAACATGGAGAATAAAGGAACCTCAAACAGAAAGATGTGGGATAGCATTTTATGCAGAAGGACAAGAAAATCTATGGTACATTGACAGTGGATGTTCGAAACATATGACAGGTGATAAAGAAAAACTTGAATCTTATTCTACTTTAGAAAAGGGAAAGAAAGTCTCTTTTGGAAATGATACTCCTGCAACTATAAAAGGAAAAGGTATTGCTCCTTTAAAAGAAAAAGTCAAGGCTGGAAATGTTTTGTATGTTGATGGATTGAAACATAATCTTCTAAGTGTCAGCCAGATGTGTGATCAAAAAACAGAGGTTATTTTCAGATCGAATGGATGTCTTGTTCGTGATCTTGATACAGGTGAAACAATTCTCAAAGGCAAAAGAACTCCAAATAATCTGTACATATTTGAAGAAGAACAACAACAATGCTATCTTAGCAAGGATGAAGAGCACTGGTTATGGCATCGAAGGTTGGGACATCTAAGCTTCTCACAAATAAGGAAAGCATGCAAATATCAGGCAGTTCGCGATCTTCCAGATATCAAAATTCCAGACAACACCATATGCAAATCTTGTCAGTTTGGAAAGCAGACCAGAACTAACTTTCCAGAGAAGGAAGGATCAGCTAGCTTGCCTCTTGAGCTAGTCCATACAGATGTATGTGGTCCATTTAGGAAAAGGTCACCTCGAGGAGAAGAATATCTGATATTATTCATTGATGATTTCTCAAGGTTTGTTTGGTTAGGGCTTATGAAGCACAAAGATGAAGCATTCGAAAAATTCAAATCCTTCAAAGCATTGGCCGAAAATGAATCAGGACACAAAATCAAGTGCCTCAGATCTGACAGAGGTGGGGAGTTCACATCAAATGAATTTTTTGATTTCTGTGATGAACATGGGATAAGAAGAGAATTCTCTACAGCTAGAACTCCTCAGCAAAATGGGGTTGTGGAAAGAATGAACAGAACTATCCAACAAATGGCTCGTGCTATGCTCGATGAATCAGGTACTCCTGCAACCTTCTGGGGAGAAGCCGCACATGCTGCTGTTATCATTCTTAACAAAACAAATGTCCGAGTAAACAGCACTCAAACACCTCATGAGCTTTGGAGTGGTAAAACTCCTTCCGTGAAGCATTTCAAAATCTTTGGGAGCAAATGTTATATTAAGAACACTGAAGAGCAACTTGGCAAACTTGAACCTAGAGCAGATGAGGGCATCCTTCTTGGTTATTCTCCACATAGCAAAGCATACAAGTGCTACAATAAAAGACTTGGCAGAATTGTTGACAGTATTGATATAGTGGTTGATGAGAAGGGATATATTCCTAGGCAAGTTCATCATGAAGAAGATGAAGGTTACTCTCAAAGGAGAAATGATGAAGAAGAAGAACCTCAAGAAGAAGAAGAATCTCAAGAAGAACCAGAGGAGCAGACAAGAATAGAAGAGAAGACTCCATCCAGATATGTCCAAAAGAATCATCCAGAAACTCAGATTGTGGGGCAGAAAGAAGCAGGAGTACAAACAAGAAGGACACTTGCAGAAGCTTCAAGCTACTTGGCTCTACTCTCCTCCATTGAACCACAAAATGTGAAAGAAGCATGCAAAGATGAATATTGGGTCAAAGCAATGGATGAAGAACTTGAGCAAATCGAAAGGAACAACACTTGGGAATTAGTTCCTAGACCAAAAGATAAGAATGTAATAGGAACAAAATGGGTCTTCAAGAATAAGTTAAATGAAAATGGAGAAGTAATTAGAAACAAGGCCAGACTTGTTTGTAAAGGGTATGCACAGCAAGAAGGAATAGATTTTGAAGAGACCTTTGCTCCTGTGGCAAGACTAGAGGCCATCCGAATGTTCCTTGCTCTCTCAAGCTTTCAAAACTTCAAGGTATTTCAAATGGACGTGAAATCAGCCTTCCTGAATGGAGACTTAGAAGAAGAAGTATATATTGAACAGCCAGATGGGTTCATTCTTGGGAATGATCCAAACCTTGTATGCAGATTGAAAAAGGCTCTCTATGGGCTCAAACAAGCCCCAAGGGCTTGGTACTATCGGTTGGACAAATATCTTCACCAACAAGGCTTTTCAAAAGGATCAGCAGATAGCAATCTCTATATAAAAGTTGAAAATAACAAATTGCTAATTCTTGTTGTTTATGTAGATGATATTATTTTTGGCAGCAATGAAGAAACTATGAGTCAAAACTTTGCCTTGGTTATGCAGAAAGAGTTCGAAATGTCACTTCTTGGAGAATTGACATATTTTCTTGGATTGCAAATCCAACAAAATGAAGGAGGTATCTTCTTGTCTCAAACCAAATACCTCAAGCAGATCTTGAAGAAGTATGGCATGGAAGAATCAAAACCAGTATGTACACCCATGGTTACAGGATGCAGCCTCAGTGCAAATGATGAATCAGCAGCAGTTCACCAACCCACTTATAGATCCATGATTGGGAGTTTGCTTTATTTGGCAGGTACTCGACCAGATATTACTCATGCAGTAGGGATGGTTGGAAGATTTCAAGCCAACCCAAAGGAAACCCATCTTCAGGCAGTCAAAAGAATCTTCAAATATCTTCAAGGGACCCAAAACTATGGCTTATGGTATCCTAGAAATACAGATCTCACTCTTCATGCTTACACAGATGCAGATTGGGCTGGAAGTGTGGATGATAGGAAAAGCACAAGTGGAGGTGCTTTCTTCATGGGTTCCAGATTAGTGTCTTGGTTCAGCAAAAAGCAAAGTTCGATTGCCTTATCTACAGCTGAAGCAGAATATGTGGCTGCAGCATCTTGTTGCACACAACTTCTTTGGATGATGCAGACCTTGCAGGACTTTCAAATCACTTGCACTCCACCTGTCTCTATCTTATGTGATAATACAAGTGCAATCAGCATTTCAAAGAATCCAGTCATGCACTCAAAGACCAAGCACATACCAATCAAGTACCATTTTCTTCGGGAACAAGTGCTTGAGCAGAAGGTCAAATTGGAGTATGTTCCTTCTAAGGAGCAAGTTGCTGATATTCTCACAAAACCACTGCCCAGGGAAACTTTTGAATATCTCAGACAAAAACTGGGAGTAGTTGATGCTTCATCCTGTTGTTGAAATTTGTTTGTTCTACAGAAAAGTTGGTATACGCAGGTTACGGAAGGGATATGTGCGTATACACGCGGATTTATGGTGAGTAAGTCGCGTGTATGATGGACGCTTGTTGCAGAAAGAATATCCGCGTACATACGCTGTTTTATACAGGATAAAACGCGTATATGAAGTTCTGAACAGCAAAGGAAAACTCTGAAGTTCTGAACAGCAATAGGAATGTCAGAAGTTTTCAGGCTCAGTTTCAGGGAGTGCAACAGGCACAGGTTCAGGGGGAGCAGCTCCAAAGTCTCATAAAGCATTGTTGGCATTCAGATGTTTTTGATTGGTTTAAGAAGGAGCTCAGAAAGAAGTTGCTGATCTAAAAAGATGATTATCAGATGCTGCTGATGTCTTTTCTAAGTCTTGGTCTAGATCTGTTATCTCTATGTCATGTATCTCTCTTGTCTCTTTTATGGTGTCAAGGTCATGTAACGGCCTTTGTTGGTTTCCCCACTATGCCTGGGATGAATGATGAAATGTTCATGTATTATCATGGTTAGGTGGATGAGTCTATATTGATGTATCCCCACTTGGTTGGGTGGATGAGTCATTTTTTTGAATATCCTCACTTAGTTGAGAGATGGATGTATGTATGAGTCTTTGGTGATAGGAAGGTCTTTTATGATGTATAGAGTCATGTTCTTCTTGAAGAACATCTTTTGCAGATCTTGCCTACAGTCAGGAAGAGCATGAACGGCACACTTCAGCAGCACAGAGATTCAGCATGTACTCCGAGGGAGCATGGACAGATTGGTACACCTTGGCATATACAAAGGGGGAGTTTATTCAGAGATTTCAGCAGGTACTCAGGGGGAGTATGGACAGAGGAATGATTCAGCAAAGGAAGAGAATATCTTGGTCCACCCTTTGCCCTTGATGTCAAAGGGGGAGAGTGATTTGGTGTTGTTGCCATCAAGTCCAAAGGGGGAGATTGTTGGCATTATGGTTCAAGTGTTGTCCTTGATGGCAACTCACTCAGTGGATGGTACAGGTGCTCAAAGGTTAGTACAGGTGATGACAACTTAATCAGAAGACAGATCTCAGTACAGCATGGCAAGAAAGCTCATACACGCTGTTTCGTTAAGCCCAAGTCGCGTGTACACGCATGTTCGATTCATAAAAAGCGCGTGTATGTGGAAAGGTTCCTTTGGTTCATGGTGGTTAGACCTTGGAAGTTGTGCCTATGATTTCGGACCATTATGTCTCGACGGGCGTGTCGATCCCTAGTTTTAAAGTTGATGGTATTGTGTTACTATGGTTTTGGCTCTTGGTATTGAGAAAGGCCTAAGGCTATATAAGGAGAAGAAGATCACTAGGCAATCATCATCTTTTCGACAAGGCATGAATATCTAAGAGAGAAAGAGATCTGATATGCAGGTTCTGAGTTGGTTGATCTGAGCTAAGGAGAGATCTCATCGGTTGATGGAGAACTAGATCTAAGGAGAGATCGGGATCAAATGGTTTGAAATGCACTATCATGATATGGTTGATTATGCGTATTTCTAGATCTGCATATTGTCGCAATGTTACGTTCTGAGTCCAACTAATATCTGGTACAGCTGCAAATTTAGAAAAGTTTATTTTTAGATATGTACGCAGGTTGGCTTCGGTAAAAGCGCGTGTATACGCGGTTTTTTCTCATTAAAGTAGCGTATATCTTTTGAAGCTTGATTTGGGTTTACAGTGGGGTCTGACTGTTATTACAGAGTTCTGTAGTCTGCTCTGTGTTCTGGTAACTGGTGATTGACAGGGTTCAGTGGTTCAGTGATTCAAAGTTGGGTTGTTTTGTACTTCAATGATCTGTTGTGAAAATTGAATGAATTGTGGTCTTCAGATTGTAATGTTGTGCTTCAGGAATATCCAAGTCTGAAAATGTATGAAAAGTGATACCTGGAAGAAGAAAGATTGTAGGTCAGCACCTACATACTAGTATCTTGGCTAGTACAAAAGCAAAGGGGGTTGGAGCTCCCTTCCAAGGAAGTTTGGAGAACGAGAGAAGGTTGAAGCCTTCTGCAGGTTGTAGCCTGCGTACTGGTATAAGGCTGCACCAGTACAAAAGATTGTAAACTGAAGTTTCATATTAAGAAAGATAGAGACAACTTGCAGCAGGTGGTTTTCACCCACATTGGGTTTCCACCTTATATCTTGGTGTTCATGTGTGTGGCTTTTTATCTGTTCGGTTATACTGCACATGCTTACTGTTAATATGATGAATAATGTCCTGATGCACTTAATAGAAGAATAAGCCAGCTAAATTGAGAGTTTTCTGCTTATACGCTGTTTTACTTCATCACAGTAGCGTGTACACGCTGGTTCACTTAACTGAAGTAGCGTATATGTTTTTGGGTATTTAAAAGTTTGATTAATCTGATAATACTGATTCACCCCCCCCATAATTGTTGGCATTATGGTTCAAGTGTTGTCCTTGATGGCAACTCACTCAGTGGATGGTACAGGTGCTCAAAGGTTAGTACAGGTGATGACAACTTAATCAGAAGACAGATCTCAGTACAGCATGGCAAGAAAGCTCATACACGTTGTTTCGTTAAGCCCAAGTCGCGTGTACCGCATGTTCGATTCATAAAAAGCGCGTGTATGTGGAAAGGTTCCTTTGGTTCATGGTGGTTAGACCTTGGAAGTTGTGCCTATGATTTCGGACCATTATGTCTCGACGGGCGTGTCGATCCCTAGTTTTAAAGTTGATGGTATTGTGTTACTATGGTTTTGGCTCTTGGTATTGAGAAAGGCCTAAGGCTATATAAGGAGAAGAAGATCACTAGGCAATCATCATCTTTTCGACAAGGCATGAATATCTAAGAGAGAAAGAGATCTGATATGCAGGTTCTGAGTTGGTTGATCTGAGCTAAGGAGAGATCTCATCGGTTGATGGAGAACTAGATCTAAGGAGAGATCGGGATCAAATGGTTTGAAATGCACTATCATGATATGGTTGATTATGCGTATTTCTAGATCTGCATATTGTCGCAATGTTACGTTCTGAGTCCAACTAATATCTGGTACAGCTGCAAATTTAGAAAAGTTTATTTTTAGATATGTACGCAGGTTGGCTTCGGTAAAAGCGCGTGTATACGCGGTTTTTTCTCATTAAAGTAGCGTATATCTTTTGAAGCTTGATTTGGGTTTACAGTGGGGTCTGACTGTTATTACAGAGTTCTGTAGTCTGCTCTGTGTTCTGGTAACTGGTGATTGACAGGGTTCAGTGGTTCAGTGATTCAAAGTTGGGTTGTTTTGTACTTCAATGATCTGTTGTGAAAATTGAATGAATTGTGGTCTTCAGATTGTAATGTTGTGCTTCAGGAATATCCAAGTCTGAAAATGTATGAAAAGTGATACCTGGAAGAAGAAAGATTGTAGGTCAGCACCTACATACTAGTATCTTGGCTAGTACAAAAGCAAAGGGGGTTGGAGCTCCCTTCCAAGGAAGTTTGGAGAACGAGAGAAGGTTGAAGCCTTCTGCAGGTTGTAGCCTGCGTACTGGTATAAGGCTGCACCAGTACAAAAGATTGTAAACTGAAGTTTCATATTAAGAAAGATAGAGACAACTTGCAGCAGGTGGTTTTCACCCACATTGGGTTTCCACCTTATATCTTGGTGTTCATGTGTGTGGCTTTTTATCTGTTCTGTTATACTGCACATGCTTACTGTTAATATGATGAATAATGTCCTGATGCACTTAATTGAAGAATAAGCCAGCTAAATTGAGAGTTTTCTGCTTATACGCTGTTTTACTTCATCACAGTAGCGTGTACACGCTGGTTCACTTAACTGAAGTAGCGTATATGTTTTTGGGTATTTAAAAGTTTGATTAATCTGATAATACTGATTCACCCCCCCCTCTCAGTATTATTTCCAACAATTGGTATCAGAGCAGGTCCTTCAGAGAAGCTTGATCGCTTGAAGGAAGATCATTCATCATGAGCAACTACGAGAAAGAAGCATCAATCAGGCCACCGGTTTTTGATGGAACAAATTTCAATTATTGGAAGGTAAGAGTTACTGCATATCTTCAATCTCTTGGTACAGAAGTTTGGGACATTGTAGAAAAAGGCTATGTTTTTCCTTCAGCTACTCCTACAGATCCAGATGAGAAAGGGCATATGAAACAAATGCAAAAGCAGTCGCTACCCTATTAGGAAGTATATCTCAAACAGAATTCATGAAGGTCATGCACTTCAAATCAGCAAAAGAAATATGGGACAAAATGATCACTAGCTATGAAGGAGATGAACAGGTAAAGGAAGCTAAACTTCAAACACTCAGGATTCAATATGAGACTCTCAGAATGTATAATGATGAAAGTGTGGCTAATTATTTTCTTCCGGGTAGATGAGATTGTTAATTGTATGAAAAATTTGGGTGAAGAAGTAAAAGAAACTATAGTTGTTCAAAAGGTTCTAAGATCTTTATCTCCCAAGTTTGAATCTAAAGTATCTGCAATAGAAGAAAAAGAAAATCTCCGTGTTCTCACTATGTCTCAGCTACATGGAATTCTAACCGCTTATGAAATGAGAAAGGGAGGTCCATCTGACAGAAGGGAAGCTGCTTTTAAGGCATCAGGAAAAGAAGATTACTATGAAGCAAGACAAGTTCCAGAAGAAGAGGAAGAAGAATCAAATTTTGTCAGAAATCTTCAAAGGGGTTCTGGAAGGTTCAGAGGTAAGCTACCTTTCAAATGTTTTGCTTGTGGGAAAGTAGGTCATTATGCTGCAAAATGTCCTTATAAGGAAAAGGAAAAGAACCTGCTAGATGGAACAAGAAACAAAGTGCAAATAGGAAAAGCTACTACACACATGAAGATAGTGATGGCTTATCAAACAGTGATGAAGATGAACAAGGTAATAAATATAAGCTGTTAATGGCATTTGAAGATGATGATTATGAGGATGCTATAGATGTGGATAATCTCTATAATGAAATCACTAGACTCAAGAGAAGCATAGAAGAAAGGAATGTGATTATTGATACTTTGCAATTTCAGATTGATGAAAAGGAAAAACATCTTGAAAAACTAGAAGGTGAAATTGTTGGTCTCAGAAAAGAAATTGAGAAAACAAAAACTATTAATCTTAAATTTGTCAAAGGATCTGAAACCTTGGATGAGATTATTAGTGTGCAGCGGTCTCCTCTAAACAAAACAGGTTTGGGCTATAATGGAGAAACCTCTCAAGCATCCACCTCAAAAAGTTATCTTGATGCAGCAAGAGGAAATGAGCGGAAGAACAATGAAGATAATCAGGTAAAGCAGGGACGAGTTACAAACAGAAACTACCAGGGACAATCCTCCTTAAGGATGAACAAAAGCTACAACCAACCACAGGTAAAATCTTCTCAGTTTGGCTCAAGAATAGATGAAAATAGAAATTACAATCAGTTGGCTGGTAGATTCAATAACCGCAGAAGCTTCTTCAATGGACAATGCTTTTCTTGCCACAACTTTGGTCACAGAGCAGCTCAATGTGTTGCATATAAAACAATCATGACTAGGGAAGCTCAAAAACAAAGAAGTATGACAGGGATTACAAAAGGGACCTATAACAACTTTTCGGTGCTTGAAAATGAAGTTGAATGTTCTATTTGCAATAATTTTGGTCATAAAGACTCTGAATGCAGGAGCAGGTTTCAGGAGAAAAAGGAACAAGCCACAAGCACCAAAACATGGAGAATAAAGGAACCTCAAACAGAAAGATGTGGGATAGCATTTTATGCAGAAGGACAAGAAAATCTATGGTACATTGACAGTGGATGTTCGAAACATATGACAGGTGATAAAGAAAAACTTGAATCTTATTCTACTTTAGAAAAGGGAAAGAAAGTCTCTTTTGGAAATGATACTCCTGCAACTATAAAAGGAAAAGGTATTGCTCCTTTAAAAGAAAAAGTCAAGGCTGGAAATGTTTTGTATGTTGATGGATTGAAACATAATCTTCTAAGTGTCAGCCAGATGTGTGATCAAAAAACAGAGGTTATTTTCAGATCGAATGGATGTCTTGTTCGTGATCTTGATACAGGTGAAACAATTCTCAAAGGCAAAAGAACTCCAAATAATCTGTACATATTTGAAGAAGAACAACAACAATGCTATCTTAGCAAGGATGAAGAGCACTGGTTATGGCATCGAAGGTTGGGACATCTAAGCTTCTCACAAATAAGGAAAGCATGCAAATATCAGGCAGTTCGCGATCTTCCAGATATCAAAATTCCAGACAACACCATATGCAAATCTTGTCAGTTTGGAAAGCAGACCAGAACTAACTTTCCAGAGAAGGAAGGATCAGCTAGCTTGCCTCTTGAGCTAGTCCATACAGATGTATGTGGTCCATTTAGGAAAAGGTCACCTCGAGGAGAAGAATATCTGATATTATTCATTGATGATTTCTCAAGGTTTGTTTGGTTAGGGCTTATGAAGCACAAAGATGAAGCATTCGAAAAATTCAAATCCTTCAAAGCATTGGCCGAAAATGAATCAGGACACAAAATCAAGTGCCTCAGATCTGACAGAGGTGGGGAGTTCACATCAAATGAATTTTTTGATTTCTGTGATGAACATGGGATAAGAAGAGAATTCTCTACAGCTAGAACTCCTCAGCAAAATGGGGTTGTGGAAAGAATGAACAGAACTATCCAACAAATGGCTCGTGCTATGCTCGATGAATCAGGTACTCCTGCAACCTTCTGGGGAGAAGCCGCACATGCTGCTGTTATCATTCTTAACAAAACAAATGTCCGAGTAAACAGCACTCAAACACCTCATGAGCTTTGGAGTGGTAAAACTCCTTCCGTGAAGCATTTCAAAATCTTTGGGAGCAAATGTTATATTAAGAACACTGAAGAGCAACTTGGCAAACTTGAACCTAGAGCAGATGAGGGCATCCTTCTTGGTTATTCTCCACATAGCAAAGCATACAAGTGCTACAATAAAAGACTTGGCAGAATTGTTGACAGTATTGATATAGTGGTTGATGAGAAGGGATATATTCCTAGGCAAGTTCATCATGAAGAAGATGAAGGTTACTCTCAAAGGAGAAATGATGAAGAAGAAGAACCTCAAGAAGAAGAAGAATCTCAAGAAGAACCAGAGGAGCAGACAAGAATAGAAGAGAAGACTCCATCCAGATATGTCCAAAAGAATCATCCAGAAACTCAGATTGTGGGGCAGAAAGAAGCAGGAGTACAAACAAGAAGGACACTTGCAGAAGCTTCAAGCTACTTGGCTCTACTCTCCTCCATTGAACCACAAAATGTGAAAGAAGCATGCAAAGATGAATATTGGGTCAAAGCAATGGATGAAGAACTTGAGCAAATCGAAAGGAACAACACTTGGGAATTAGTTCCTAGACCAAAAGATAAGAATGTAATAGGAACAAAATGGGTCTTCAAGAATAAGTTAAATGAAAATGGAGAAGTAATTAGAAACAAGGCCAGACTTGTTTGTAAAGGGTATGCACAGCAAGAAGGAATAGATTTTGAAGAGACCTTTGCTCCTGTGGCAAGACTAGAGGCCATCCGAATGTTCCTTGCTCTCTCAAGCTTTCAAAACTTCAAGGTATTTCAAATGGACGTGAAATCAGCCTTCCTGAATGGAGACTTAGAAGAAGAAGTATATATTGAACAGCCAGATGGGTTCATTCTTGGGAATGATCCAAACCTTGTATGCAGATTGAAAAAGGCTCTCTATGGGCTCAAACAAGCCCCAAGGGCTTGGTACTATCGGTTGGACAAATATCTTCACCAACAAGGCTTTTCAAAAGGATCAGCAGATAGCAATCTCTATATAAAAGTTGAAAATAACAAATTGCTAATTCTTGTTGTTTATGTAGATGATATTATTTTTGGCAGCAATGAAGAAACTATGAGTCAAAACTTTGCCTTGGTTATGCAGAAAGAGTTCGAAATGTCACTTCTTGGAGAATTGACATATTTTCTTGGATTGCAAATCCAACAAAATGAAGGAGGTATCTTCTTGTCTCAAACCAAATACCTCAAGCAGATCTTGAAGAAGTATGGCATGGAAGAATCAAAACCAGTATGTACACCCATGGTTACAGGATGCAGCCTCAGTGCAAATGATGAATCAGCAGCAGTTCACCAACCCACTTATAGATCCATGATTGGGAGTTTGCTTTATTTGGCAGGTACTCGACCAGATATTACTCATGCAGTAGGGATGGTTGGAAGATTTCAAGCCAACCCAAAGGAAACCCATCTTCAGGCAGTCAAAAGAATCTTCAAATATCTTCAAGGGACCCAAAACTATGGCTTATGGTATCCTAGAAATACAGATCTCACTCTTCATGCTTACACAGATGCAGATTGGGCTGGAAGTGTGGATGATAGGAAAAGCACAAGTGGAGGTGCTTTCTTCATGGGTTCCAGATTAGTGTCTTGGTTCAGCAAAAAGCAAAGTTCGATTGCCTTATCTACAGCTGAAGCAGAATATGTGGCTGCAGCATCTTGTTGCACACAACTTCTTTGGATGATGCAGACCTTGCAGGACTTTCAAATCACTTGCACTCCACCTGTCTCTATCTTATGTGATAATACAAGTGCAATCAGCATTTCAAAGAATCCAGTCATGCACTCAAAGACCAAGCACATACCAATCAAGTACCATTTTCTTCGGGAACAAGTGCTTGAGCAGAAGGTCAAATTGGAGTATGTTCCTTCTAAGGAGCAAGTTGCTGATATTCTCACAAAACCACTGCCCAGGGAAACTTTTGAATATCTCAGACAAAAACTGGGAGTAGTTGATGCTTCATCCTGTTGTTGAAATTTGTTTGTTCTACAGAAAAGTTGGTATACGCAGGTTACGGAAGGGATATGTGCGTATACACGCGGATTTATGGTGAGTAAGTCGCGTGTATGATGGACGCTTGTTGCAGAAAGAATATCCGCGTACATACGCTGTTTTATACAGGATAAAACGCGTATATGAAGTTCTGAACAGCAAAGGAAAACTCTGAAGTTCTGAACAGCAATAGGAATGTCAGAAGTTTTCAGGCTCAGTTTCAGGGAGTGCAACAGGCACAGGTTCAGGGGGAGCAGCTCCAAAGTCTCATAAAGCATTGTTGGCATTCAGATGTTTTTGATTGGTTTAAGAAGGAGCTCAGAAAGAAGTTGCTGATCTAAAAAGATGATTATCAGATGCTGCTGATGTCTTTTCTAAGTCTTGGTCTAGATCTGTTATCTCTATGTCATGTATCTCTCTTGTCTCTTTTATGGTGTCAAGGTCATGTAACGGCCTTTGTTGGTTTCCCCACTATGCCTGGGATGAATGATGAAATGTTCATGTATTATCATGGTTAGGTGGATGAGTCTATATTGATGTATCCCCACTTGGTTGGGTGGATGAGTCATTTTTTTGAATATCCTCACTTAGTTGAGAGATGGATGTATGTATGAGTCTTTGGTGATAGGAAGGTCTTTTATGATGTATAGAGTCATGTTCTTCTTGAAGAACATCTTTTGCAGATCTTGCCTACAGTCAGGAAGAGCATGAACGGCACACTTCAGCAGCACAGAGATTCAGCATGTACTCCGAGGGAGCATGGACAGATTGGTACACCTTGGCATATACAAAGGGGGAGTTTATTCAGAGATTTCAGCAGGTACTCAGGGGGAGTATGGACAGAGGAATGATTCAGCAAAGGAAGAGAATATCTTGGTCCACCCTTTGCCCTTGATGTCAAAGGGGGAGAGTGATTTGGTGTTGTTGCCATCAAGTCCAAAGGGGGAGATTGTTGGCATTATGGTTCAAGTGTTGTCCTTGATGGCAACTCACTCAGTGGATGGTACAGGTGCTCAAAGGTTAGTACAGGTGATGACAACTTAATCAGAAGACAGATCTCAGTACAGCATGGCAAGAAAGCTCATACACGCTATTTCGTTAAGCCCAAGTCGCGTGTACACGCATGTTCGATTCATAAAAAGCGCGTGTATGTGGAAAGGTTCCTTTGGTTCATGGTGGTTAGACCTTGGAAGTTGTGCCTATGATTTCGGACCATTATGTCTCGACGGGCGTGTCGATCCCTAGTTTTAAAGTTGATGGTATTGTGTTACTATGGTTTTGGCTCTTGGTATTGAGAAAGGCCTAAGGCTATATAAGGAGAAGAAGATCACTAGGCAATCATCATCTTTTCGACAAGGCATGAATATCTAAGAGAGAAAGAGATCTGATATGCAGGTTCTGAGTTGGTTGATCTGAGCTAAGGAGAGATCTCATCGGTTGATGGAGAACTAGATCTAAGGAGAGATCGGGATCAAATGGTTTGAAATGCACTATCATGATATGGTTGATTATGCGTATTTCTAGATCTGCATATTGTCGCAATGTTACGTTCTGAGTCCAACTAATATCTGGTACAGCTGCAAATTTAGAAAAGTTTATTTTTAGATATGTACGCAGGTTGGCTTCGGTAAAAGCGCGTGTATACGCGGTTTTTTCTCATTAAAGTAGCGTATATCTTTTGAAGCTTGATTTGGGTTTACAGTGGGGTCTGACTGTTATTACAGAGTTCTGTAGTCTGCTCTGTGTTCTGGTAACTGGTGATTGACAGGGTTCAGTGGTTCAGTGATTCAAAGTTGGGTTGTTTTGTACTTCAATGATCTGTTGTGAAAATTGAATGAATTGTGGTCTTCAGATTGTAATGTTGTGCTTCAGGAATATCCAAGTCTGAAAATGTATGAAAAGTGATACCTGGAAGAAGAAAGATTGTAGGTCAGCACCTACATACTAGTATCTTGGCTAGTACAAAAGCAAAGGGGGTTGGAGCTCCCTTCCAAGGAAGTTTGGAGAACGAGAGAAGGTTGAAGCCTTCTGCAGGTTGTAGCCTGCGTACTGGTATAAGGCTGCACCAGTACAAAAGATTGTAAACTGAAGTTTCATATTAAGAAAGATAGAGACAACTTGCAGCAGGTGGTTTTCACCCACATTGGGTTTCCACCTTATATCTTGGTGTTCATGTGTGTGGCTTTTTATCTGTTCTGTTATACTGCACATGCTTACTGTTAATATGATGAATAATGTCCTGATGCACTTAATAGAAGAATAAGCCAGCTAAATTGAGAGTTTTCTGCTTATACGCTGTTTTACTTCATCACAGTAGCGTGTACACGCTGGTTCACTTAACTGAAGTAGCGTATATGTTTTTGGGTATTTAAAAGTTTGATTAATCTGATAATACTGATTCACCCCCCCCCCCTTCTCAGTATTATTTCCAACAGAGGGGGGGGGTGAATCAGTATTATCAGATTAATCAAACTTTTAAATACCCAAAAACATATACGCTACTTCAGTTAAGTGAACCAGCGTGTACACGCTACTGTGATGAAGTAAAACAGCGTATAAGCAGAAAACTCTCAATTTAGCTGGCTTATTCTTCTATTAAGTGCATCAGGACATTATTCATCATATTAACAGTAAGCATGTGCAGTATAACCGAACAGATAAAAAGCCACACACATGAACACCAAGATATAAGGTGGAAACCCAATGTGGGTGAAAACCACCTGCTGCAAGTTGTCTCTATCTTTCTTAATATGAAACTTCAGTTTACAATCTTTTGTACTGGTGCAGCCTTATACCAGTACGCAGGCTACAACCTGCAGAAGGCTTCAACCTTCTCTCGTTCTCCAAACTTCCTTGGAAGGGAGCTCCAACCCCCTTTGCTTTTGTACTAGCCAAGATACTAGTATGTAGGTGCTGACCTACAATCTTTCTTCTTCCAGGTATCACTTTTCATACATTTTCAGACTTGGATATTCCTGAAGCACAACATTACAATCTGAAGACCACAATTCATTCAATTTTCACAACAGATCATTGAAGTACAAAACAACCCAACTTTGAATCACTGAACCACTGAACCCTGTCAATCACCAGTTACCAGAACACAGAGCAGACTACAGAACTCTGTAATAACAGTCAGACCCCACTGTAAACCCAAATCAAGCTTCAAAAGATATACGCTACTTTAATGAGAAAAAACCGCGTATACACGCGCTTTTACCGAAGCCAACCTGCGTACATATCTAAAAATAAACTTTTCTAAATTTGCAGCTGTACCAGATATTAGTTGGACTCAGAACGTAACATTGCGACAATATGCAGATCTAGAAATACGCATAATCAACCATATCATGATAGTGCATTTCAAACCATTTGATCCCGATCTCTCCTTAGATCTAGTTCTCCATCAACCGATGAGATCTCTCCTTAGCTCAGATCAACCAACTCAGAACCTGCATATCAGATCTCTTTCTCTCTTAGATATTCATGCCTTGTCGAAAAGATGATAATTGCCTAGTGATCTTCTTCTCCTTATATAGCCTTAGGCCTTTCTCAATACCAAGAGCCAAAACCATAGTAACACAATACCATCAACTTTAAAACTAGGGATCGACACGCCCGTCGAGACATAATGGTCCGAAATCATAGGCACAACTTCCAAGGTCTAACCACCATGAACCAAAGGAACCTTTCCACATACACGCGCTTTTTATGAATCGAACATGCGTGTACACGCGACTTGGGCTTAACGAAACAGCGTGTATGAGCTTTCTTGCCATGCTGTACTGAGATCTGTCTTCTGATTAAGTTGTCATCACCTGTACTAACCTTTGAGCACCTGTACCATCCACTGAGTGAGTTGCCATCAAGGACAACACTTGAACCATAATGCCAACAATCTCCCCCTTTGGACTTGATGGCAACAACACCAAATCACTCTCCCCCTTTGACATCAAGGGCAAAGGGTGGACCAAGATATTCTCTTCCTTTGCTGAATCATTCCTCTGTCCATACTCCCCCTGAGTACCTGCTGAAATCTCTGAATAAACTCCCCCTTTGTATATGCCAAGGTGTACCAATCTGTCCATGCTCCCTCGGAGTACATGCTGAATCTCTGTGCTGCTGAAGTGTGCCGTTCATGCTCTTCCTGACTGTAGGCAAGATCTGCAAAAGATGTTCTTCAAGAAGAACATGACTCTATACATCATAAAAGACCTTCCTATCACCAAAGACTCATACATACATCCATCTCTCAACTAAGTGAGGATATTCAAAAAAATGACTCATCCACCCAACCAAGTGGGGATACATCAATATAGACTCATCCACCTAACCATGATAATACATGAACATTTCATCATTCATCCCAGGCATAGTGGGGAAACCAACAAAGGCCGTTACATGACCTTGACACCATAAAAGAGACAAGAGAGATACATGACATAGAGATAACAGATCTAGACCAAGACTTAGAAAAGACATCAGCAGCATCTGATAATCATCTTTTTAGATCAGCAACTTCTTTCTGAGCTCCTTCTTAAACCAATCAAAAACATCTGAATGCCAACAATGCTTTATGAGACTTTGGAGCTGCTCCCCCGGAACCTGTGCCTGTTGCACTCCCTGAAACTGAGCCTGAAAACTTCTGACATTCCTATTGCTGTTCAGAACTTCAGAGTTTTCCTTTGCTGTTCAGAACTTCATATACGCGTTTTATCCTGTATAAAACAGCGTATGTACGCGGATATTCTTTCTGCAACAAGCGTCCATCATACACGCGACTTACTCACCATAAATCCGCGTGTATACGCACATATCCCTTCCGTAACCTGCGTATACCAACTTTTCTGTAGAACAAACAAATTTCAACAACAGGATGAAGCATCAACTACTCCCAGTTTTTGTCTGAGATATTCAAAAGTTTCCCTGGGCAGTGGTTTTGTGAGAATATCAGCAACTTGCTCCTTAGAAGGAACATACTCCAATTTGACCTTCTGCTCAAGCACTTGTTCCCGAAGAAAATGGTACTTGATTGGTATGTGCTTGGTCTTTGAGTGCATGACTGGATTCTTTGAAATGCTGATTGCACTTGTATTATCACATAAGATAGAGACAGGTGGAGTGCAAGTGATTTGAAAGTCCTGCAAGGTCTGCATCATCCAAAGAAGTTGTGTGCAACAAGATGCTGCAGCCACATATTCTGCTTCAGCTGTAGATAAGGCAATCGAACTTTGCTTTTTGCTGAACCAAGACACTAATCTGGAACCCATGAAGAAAGCACCTCCACTTGTGCTTTTCCTATCATCCACACTTCCAGCCTAATCTGCATCTGTGTAAGCATGAAGAGTGAGATCTGTATTTCTAGGATACCATAAGCCATAGTTTTGGGTCCCTTGAAGATATTTGAAGATTCTTTTGACTGCCTGAAGATGGGTTTCCTTTGGGTTGGCTTGAAATCTTCCAACCATCCCTACTGCATGAGTAATATCTGGTCGAGTACCTGCCAAATAAAGCAAACTCCCAATCATGGATCTATAAGTGGGTTGGTGAACTGCTGCTGATTCATCATTTGCACTGAGGCTGCATCCTGTAACCATGGGTGTACATACTGGTTTTGATTCTTCCATGCCATACTTCTTCAAGATCTGCTTGAGGTATTTGGTTTGAGACAAGAAGATACCTCCTTCATTTTGTTGGATTTGCAATCCAAGAAAATATGTCAATTCTCCAAGAAGTGACATTTCGAACTCTTTCTGCATAACCAAGGCAAAGTTTTGACTCATAGTTTCTTCATTGCTGCCAAAAATAATATCATCTACATAAACAACAAGAATTAGCAATTTGTTATTTTCAACTTTTATATAGAGATTGCTATCTGCTGATCCTTTTGAAAAGCCTTGTTGGTGAAGATATTTGTCCAACCGATAGTACCAAGCCCTTGGGGCTTGTTTGAGCCCATAGAGAGCCTTTTTCAATCTGCATACAAGGTTTGGATCATTCCCAAGAATGAACCCATCTGGCTGTTCAATATATACTTCTTCTTCTAAGTCTCCATTCAGGAAGGCTGATTTCACGTCCATTTGAAATACCTTGAAGTTTTGAAAGCTTGAGAGAGCAAGGAACATTCGGATGGCCTCTAGTCTTGCCACAGGAGCAAAGGTCTCTTCAAAATCTATTCCTTCTTGCTGTGCATACCCTTTACAAACAAGTCTGGCCTTGTTTCTAATTACTTCTCCATTTTCATTTAACTTATTCTTGAAGACCCATTTTGTTCCTATTACATTCTTATCTTTTGGTCTAGGAACTAATTCCCAAGTGTTGTTCCTTTCGATTTGCTCAAGTTCTTCATCCATTGCTTTGACCCAATATTCATCTTTGCATGCTTCTTTCACATTTTGTGGTTCAATGGAGGAGAGTAGAGCCAAGTAGCTTGAAGCTTCTGCAAGTGTCCTTCTTGTTTGTACTCCTGCTTCTTTCTGCCCCACAATCTGAGTTTCTGGATGATTCTTTTGGACATATCTGGATGGAGTCTTCTCTTCTATTCTTGTCTGCTCCTCTGGTTCTTCTTGAGATTCTTCTTCTTCTTGAGGTTCTTCTTCTTCATCATTTCTCCTTTGAGAGTAACCTTCATCTTCTTCATGATGAACTTGCCTAGGAATATATCCCTTCTCATCAACCACTATATCAATACTGTCAACAATTCTGCCAAGTCTTTTATTGTAGCACTTGTATGCTTTGCTATGTGGAGAATAACCAAGAAGGATGCCCTCATCTGCTCTAGGTTCAAGTTTGCCAAGTTGCTCTTCAGTGTTCTTAATATAACATTTTTGCTTCCAAAGATTCTTGAGAATGCATTCACGGAAGGAGTTTTATTCCACTCCAAAGCTCATGAGGAATGTTTGAGTGCTGTTCTACTCGGGCACATTTGTTTTGTTAAGAATGATAACAGCAGCCTGATGTGCCTTCAACCCTAGATGGTTGTGGAGTACCTGATTCATCGAGCATCACGAGCCATTTGTTGGATAGTTCTGTTCATTCTTTCCACAACCATCCACTTTTGCTGAGGAGTTCCTATCTGTAGAGAATTTCATTTTCATCCCATGTTCATCGTCAGAAATCAACAAAATTCATTTGATTTGAACTCCCCACCTCTGAAGATCCTGAGGCACTTGATTTTGATGTCCTATTCATTTTCTTCCAATGCTTTTGAAGGAATTTGAATTTTTTCAAGAATGCTTCATAATCTTTGCTGCTTCATATAGCCCATATAGCCAAACAAACCTTAACAGAGACATCAATGAGATCACTATCAGATATAATCTTCCTCCTTTTTTCTTTGATCCTAAATGTACCTTATGCATACCTTTATAAGATTCCATGTAAGCTTGAGGAGATAAAGATTCTTGGGAGAAAACCTTTTGAACAACTATAGTTTCTTTTACTTCTTCACCCAAATTTTTCATACAATTAACAATCTCATCTACCCGGAGAAAATAATTAGCCACACTTTCATCATTATACATTCTGAGAGTCTCATATTGAATCCTGAGTGTTTGAAGTTTAGCTTCCTTTACCTGTTCATCTCCTTCATAGCTAGTGATCATTTTGTCCCATATTTCTTTTGCTGATTTGAAGTGCATGACCTTCATGAATTCTGTTTGAGATATACTTCCTAATAGGGTAGCGACTGCTTTTGCATTTGTTTCATATGCCCTTTTCTCATCTGGATCTGTAGGAGTAGCTGAAGGAAAAACATAGCCTTTTTCTACAATGTCCCAAACTTCTGTACCAAGAGATTGAAGATATGCAGTAACTCTTACCTTCCAATAATTGAAATTTGTTCCATCAAAAACCGGTGGCCTGATTGATGCTTCTTTCTCGTAGTTGCTCATGATGAATGATCTTCCTTCAAGCGATCAAGCTTCTCTGAAGGACCTGCTCTGATACCAATTGTTGGAAATAATACTGAGAGGGGGGGGGGTGAATCAGTATTATCAGATTAATCAAACTTTTAAATACCCAAAAACATATACGCTACTTCAGTTAAGTGAACCAGCGTGTACACGCTACTGTGATGAAGTAAAACAGCGTATAAGCAGAAAACTCTCAATTTAGCTGGCTTATTCTTCTATTAAGTGCATCAGGACATTATTCATCATATTAACAGTAAGCATGTGCAGTATAACCGAACAGATAAAAAGCCACACACATGAACACCAAGATATAAGGTGGAAACCCAATGTGGGTGAAAACCACCTGCTGCAAGTTGTCTCTATCTTTCTTAATATGAAACTTCAGTTTACAATCTTTTGTACTGGTGCAGCCTTATACCAGTACGCAGGCTACAACCTGCAGAAGGCTTCAACCTTCTCTCGTTCTCCAAACTTCCTTGGAAGGGAGCTCCAACCCCCTTTGCTTTTGTACTAGCCAAGATACTAGTATGTAGGTGCTGACCTACAATCTTTCTTCTTCCAGGTATCACTTTTCATACATTTTCAGACTTGGATATTCCTGAAGCACAACATTACAATCTGAAGACCACAATTCATTCAATTTTCACAACAGATCATTGAAGTACAAAACAACCCAACTTTGAATCACTGAACCACTGAACCCTGTCAATCACCAGTTACCAGAACACAGAGCAGACTACAGAACTCTGTAATAACAGTCAGACCCCACTGTAAACCCAAATCAAGCTTCAAAAGATATACGCTACTTTAATGAGAAAAAACCGCGTATACACGCGCTTTTACCGAAGCCAACCTGCGTACATATCTAAAAATAAACTTTTCTAAATTTGCAGCTGTACCAGATATTAGTTGGACTCAGAACGTAACATTGCGACAATATGCAGATCTAGAAATACGCATAATCAACCATATCATGATAGTGCATTTCAAACCATTTGATCCCGATCTCTCCTTAGATCTAGTTCTCCATCAACCGATGAGATCTCTCCTTAGCTCAGATCAACCAACTCAGAACCTGCATATCAGATCTCTTTCTCTCTTAGATATTCATGCCTTGTCGAAAAGATGATAATTTCCTAGTGATCTTCTTCTCCTTATATAGCCTTAGGCCTTTCTCAATACCAAGAGCCAAAACCATAGTAACACAATACCATCAACTTTAAAACTAGGGATCGACACGCCCGTCGAGACATAATGGTCCGAAATCATAGGCACAACTTCCAAGGTCTAACCACCATGAACCAAAGGAACCTTTCCACATACACGCGCTTTTTATGAATCGAACATGCGTGTACACGCGACTTGGGCTTAACGAAACAGCGTGTATGAGCTTTCTTGCCATGCTGTACTGAGATCTGTCTTCTGATTAAGTTGTCATCACCTGTACTAACCTTTGAGCACCTGTACCATCCACTGAGTGAGTTGCCATCAAGGACAACACTTGAACCATAATGCCAAAGGTAGATCGCCACCTACCCGACTAGTACAAGAAGTTTAAAAAGGATACAGCATCTGGCGCATGGCATGAGCGCAAAGATCGGTATATGGGATTTCAATCTAGACGGTTCGGCTCACACATCAGGTTCAGAGTTATGGTTTCTACCTCCGCACGCACCAGCCTGCATCAGAAGGCGAGATCCATCAATGCGGAAGTAATGGGAGGAGCCTCCCGAGGCATGACAAAGAATGATAAGGTCAGGGGAGGTCCTGGGGAGGCAGCAACATTACTGTTTTATTTGCTCTTCTCGCTCGCCTCCGGTCTCGCTTCGAACTTCAGGTTGCCTAAGGGGATACGGGTTCGTCTGTTGCTTGACTCAGCCCTCTCGGCGAAGCAAAATCTGCTCCTCTCAACGTTTCTTTTCGGTGTTCTAGGCTGTTGTTTTCATTTCCATATCTCAGTGACTCATCTCCTTTTCTGGTCGTTGGTTTCGGATACAGGCAGGGATTTCTCTGAGCTAAGTTTGGCTCTCCAAGAGGACGGGTTTAAGCTCAGCAAAGGCGGTTGGATCAGAAGGAAAAGCTGCTGCCATCCGTTGGTTAGTGCTCTAGTGCCGCATTCCTGGACCTCTGTTGTTGTTATTTTCCAGATGCCTCGTCTGCGACCAAGGATGGGCTGGCGTAGAGGACAGCCGAGGCGCGCACCAACCGATTCATCATCCAGTGAATTGTCAGCGAGGCGTCGCCCTTTAACCTGAAGCAGGAGAGGGAAATCCCGCGCCACCAGTTCTCGCCCCGGGCCTATCCCCACCTTTGGTTCTGCCATCTTCACCTTTGATGGCGCTCTGAACAGACCCAAGATTACTACTTATTTCACGGTGGTTTTTCATGAAGAAAGCCAAGTCGAAGATACAAGGACTCAGCCAGGGGGTTCGGGGGAAATCTCGGCTCCTTCTTCTTCCCTCCAATTGAATGTTGAAAATGCTCCTCGGCAGGCGGCAGATGAACAGACATGCAGAGCTCAGGATGTGATGATGGTTGCCCCGTGTCCCTCTGCTCAGAACGCAGCACAAGCAGGGGATTTTCCAGATATTGGTTGGTGTCATATCATAGAAGAGCCTCCTGATGACTACCTCGTCCACCCAAGCCTCTTCTTCTTGTAGTGTGCCCCTCACCATTGGGCATGATTGTAAGGCATATAGTTTTTGGGTTCTCTGGTGTTCCTTAGTTTTTTGAGTAATTTTGCACTGTCATATGTATCTCAGCTCGGTCCCCTGCGTGGGTCCTAAAAACAGATAGTTTTCACATATGTTTCTTTGGATAGTTTTGCCTCCTACTGGTGCAGAGTTCTTGACTTCGGTCATGATGTAAATTTACCTTTACTATGTTAATAGAAATAGTCTTATTTAGAAAAAACACTAGATACATTTAATAATAATAAAATATGATAAAAATAATCATTTATTTTTTTCACTCCAAAATTATTTACTCTCATTTTATTATTTTAACTTTTTTTTCTTACAAGACCCACTTTAGATCTTAAATCTCTCCTCATATATTGAAGCTCTAAGCAGAGTTGAGCTTCATTAGTGGTCCGAGAAGAGTAGATGTCAAAGCGGGCAAGCACTCACTCAAGAAAAAATAAATAATAAATAAATAAGTAGTCACTAGCCACACATTTTCTGAGCTTGCTAGCACCAACAAAAGAATCAGTTATCAAAAAGAAACCATCAAATTCTTTTGTATTGAACCAAGTTTGGAAAATTTTGATGGAAAATCCCTTTAATAGGCTAATGAATATATACATATGTCCAACAATGACAAGAACAAATGCAATAACTAAGTGGTGGTGATCGGTATCAATGAAGAACACAAAAACTTTGTGCATGGATGAGAAGAGTGAGAACAGTAGCTCATGTCTTATCCCCAACCCAAAGTGTGTCTTGTGGTTCCTTCCTTCACACATTCAATTATGCAATTTCTTATTTTTAATATCATAGGCTTGCTTCAGAAAACCAACCCAATATCATTGTGAATGATGTAAAGTTTACATCATCCATATTTTCTATTTTTTAAATGTAACATGATAAATTGTTTTCTTTCATGTGACTTTCCTCAAATGGTTGTCACTCTCTTTTAGACAGGTATTTTATTAATGTTGAAATATTATATTTTGTCAATTTATCAATTTAGGCTTTGCATTGTGATTTACTACAGCAAGAAGAGTTTGAATTTATTTGCATTGAGCTTCAAGACATTTGAAACAGTTTTAGAGTAATTCAACATCTTAGCACCATTTCCAAGGAAACTTATAATATGTATATTCTGAAGAAAATTAACTATTTTTTAGAGTTATTGCCTCTTAATTTTGATAGTTGTGAAGGCACTAGGTGTAGCATGTCAATTCAATGATAAAGGTTGCCCAAGTTTTCATTTTCTTCCAACTGATGCACTGATCTATGTTTGTTAAAATAATAGCGATGAATTGTTTAGTTCCCCTTTAAATGAAATTGAGTCTTATCCATAGTCACTCTTAAAAAGAATATTCAAATGCTTGATATTGATGACAATACCCCTGGATTTGGGTGATTTCAAGGCCACCGACATGATTCCTCAGGCTTACAGTCAGTGACCACCACCTGGCACGTCTGCCTCACCAAGTGGTAGTCATGGCCTTTAATCCTCCTCGCTAACACCCTTTGTCCCATACCAAGCTCCCCTACTCCTACTCTCCTGCAATAAATCGAAAAATTTCATGGACATTCTCTTTCCAGGAATCATTCCCCCTTAGTCATTCCCTCCAGTGTTCCTTTCGTCCCCTTTGGCTCCGACTTGGAGACCCAGCTCTACTGCCATCCAATGATGAATCGTAACAGGGAAAGAGGTTGACACCGTGGCAGAGGAAGAGGTCGTGGGTGTCTCCCCACCACCTTTAACGAATCCACCGTTGTTGTGATGTTTGATTATGGCATCCCAAAGAAGAGAGGTTCTTTCCATGGAGGAGGCAGAGACTCGCTGAGGTCATTCGATGCTTTATGCTTTCTAAAACCTCCTCGCCCACCAGCTCAAGGAGAGAACCCAAGAGAGGGTGAAATCCTTTAGCTAGATAGTTGAGCTCTAAGCCCACCAGCGCCATTATTTCTCCTCACTTGGACCCTTGGCCAAAGACCTTCGCGTCGAATTTATGTCGAACCTCCCTTCCTCTCCTTCACGTACTCCTTCTCCCTCGTACTCCCCTCTTGTCAACGCCTCATCTCCACTTGTCACATGCACTCTCGTGGACCATCCCCGTCCCTCCCATGCTCTCATTCCTTTGAAAGTTGACACCATTCCCTCCTCCCCTCCTCACCCCACTCCCTTCGGTTGTTATATCCTCGACGAGCTTCCGGAGGATTCTGACAACGTGCAAGCTCAAGGTAGCGCCCAGGTTCATTGTGGCTCCAACGTGGCGACCATGCAATTCCAATGTAGCAAATTATAGCACTCCAGCCTCAAGGCGATTCTCAAGTTGGTTCTCTCAGTTTGGTCTGACTCAATAGCAAGCTCCCAACTATGTTCATTTTGGTTTGGTTGGAAAATATGTGGCACATAGCCTCAAGACTCACTGATGGTTTTGGCACCTCATCAGTTTTGATCACTAATGAAAATTAATGTAATGCTATATCTTAGGCTCATGTGTTTTGAATACGATCAGTTTGAATGTAAAACCTCCAAGCTTTAGTTTCTCCTTCTTGGGGTAGAGCCTTTCAATTCTCATCTTTGGTTTCCTTACACAAAGGCAGAGAATGCACTCATGGATGTAAAATATGTAACACTTTTGCTAGTTAATAGAATGTAAATACATTTGCTTACCAAAAGAAAATAGAATAATTTGCAGTATCATTATGATGTTATTGTTAGATTTTGGTTTTTTGTATTGATCTATGTTTTGTTATAATATTATTGATCAATTTTTTAATTCATCTTTCAATGAGTTTGAGTCTTATCCATAATCACTCTTAAAAATAATATTCAAATGGTTGATATTGGTGATAGTATAATTTGGACTATCATTATGATTCGTTAATGAAAAAGGTATTACAGACTTTATGTGAAGTTGTTTATGTTACTTAGTGCAATGGATAGAAAAGGTTGCAATAACATAAACACATAAGCAAATTGAAAACACATTCAAACACATCAACACAGCAAAATTTAAGTTCACCAGACTTCCTGGCTACGTCTCCTGGTCCTTTAGCTTCCAACATTGACCGCTTTATTTTATCTTCAAAATGTTGTTACAGTTATGAGCTCAAAAACAGAGACTCAAATGAGAAAATGGACCTCACCATTGCGTTCAGCTCAAAATTTCGAGTCAAACGAGTATAAACTTGACCATATTTGGCCACTGTGACCTCCAAACCCCCTGGAATGATCCAAAACTACCTTTGTCCCTGCAAAACCACTCTTTGCTATCAAAAACCACCTCGTCCTGCTCAAAACTGCCTCAGTCTGCGCGTTGGTGGTATGGCGGGTTCAGCACCTGCAACTGTTTAACAAAAGTTTTGTTCGGCTTTGTTTCAAGCCCGAACATATGATATGTTGGTTATCGGAATGCGTTGAAGTCGTTGCATATATATGGTTTTGGTGGGTCAAGGGTTCGAAACCCTCGCCCAACCATTCTGTCATTTGTTATGTTGTTACAACGTATATGCAATGTATTATGTGTTGGCTCCGTTGGTTGATACATTAATCATATGGTATTATATACCATGTGTAGTTGTGACTTGCGGTGAATGTGGGATATTACAATATGTTTGCGAACTATATAATAACTAACCTATCCAAAGGTCCGGCGGTCGTGTGTTTGACCCCGACCATCCAACTTTTTTCCGGCAACTCAATCCCGCTTCAAAGTCCCCTTGAGACCTATAGTCAATACTATAGGATCACCCACATATGAATTAGCAAAGTATGTCGCTAGAAAATTAGCTCCCCTGGTTGGTAAGACTAGTTCTTACATCAAAGACTCCAACCAATATGTTGAATTCATTAAAAATTCTAAGATAGATCCGAAGGATAAAAACGTTAGTTTTGATGTAGTCCAACTGTTCACTAAGATTCCCTTAGATGAAGCAGTACAAGTAGTGAAAGAGGTGGCAGACCCACAAACTACAAGATTAGCTAAAATCTGTCTGCGGTCCACCTTCTTCACCGTCCAAGGGGAGATCTTTGAGCAAACGTCAGGAGTGGCTATGGGATCAACCCTTTCACCTATTTTAGCCAATCTCTTCATGGAAAAGTTTGAAAAGAAGGCTCTTGACACCTACCCGTTAAAACCTAAGTTTTGGATCAGGTTTGTGGATGACACCAGTGTTGAATGGCCCCATGGGGAGGAAGGACTTAAAAACTTTTTAAACCATCTCAATAGCATTTCCAATGACATCAAGTTTACAATGGAGATTGAAGAGAATAATTGCATCTCTTTCCTGGACATCCTCCTCATTAGAAACAAGGATGGTTCCATAGGTCACAAAGTGTTCAGGAAAAAGGCGCATACTAATAACTATCTCCACGCAGATTCACATCACCACCCAGCTCAAAAAAATGGGTGTTCTTCAAACTCTCTTCACTAGAGTATGTATAATTTCAAATGAGAGCCACACTGAGGAATAAATCACCTTCTTAAAGAGAACATTTTCCAACCTAGGATACAATAATAAAGATATCTTCAAAGCCATTCAAAAAGCCAAATCTGGAAACAATAAAAACAAAACTAATAATTCCCCAGCCACTAGCGCCTACCTTCTGTATATTCATGGTGTAACTGACAAACTAGCCAAAATTCTCATAAAAAATAATATCAAAACCTCATTCAAACCCTTGACAACTATTAGACAAAGAATGAAATCGATCAAAGGCAATCTAAAACAACTCTAGCAAAAAGGTGTTTATATTATCAATTGTTCCTGTGGAGAACAATATATTGGGGAAACAGGTAGGTCAGTCAGTATCAGGCTCAAAGAACATAGTGCAGATATCCGTAGGGAAAGAACCCATTCCTCAACCTTGGATGAACATGCAGGTAACACAAACCACCATATATGCCTTGAAAACACAAAAGTCATTGCAAATGAAAAACACCATTTCAAGCAAAAAGTACGAGAAGCTCTTGAGATCATAAAACACCCACATAACCTCAATAGGGATGGAGGCTTGGAAATTAGTAGGAATTGGACCTCACTCCTCACCCCCATGGATTAAAATGACCCTCCCTTTCTTCTTACCCTGTCATCTTTAGATCAAATCAGCTCCTCTCCTAACCATATAAAACTTTTTATAATTCATTAACAAGCATATAAGCTTAGAAACACAACATTAATAATACATTAACCTCCTAAAAAACTAAAACTTGCAAAATTAAATAAATATAAACAAAATTATTACTATAAAATTACAATTAATTAAAACAAAATCATTATTATAAATTATTTTATTTAAATAAAATATAATAGAAAACTTATTACATAAACAATTCACTCAAACAAAAAACAAATATAAATAATAAAACAATAATCCCTCGCTTAGAAAAAACATAATTAGGTAATCTATTAAAAGAGATATACTTAGTAAAAAACCTAAAACAATAGCATTTTGCAATTAACTTAAGCAATTAATAAAAACTATAATAACTATATTCATATATATTAAATAAAATTATAAAGAAAAAAAAAAATTACTATTAAATTTAAAATTAATTAAAACAAAATTATTATTAACTTATTTTATTTAGATTAAATAAAATAAAATAAAATAGAAAACTTATTACAAAAGCAATGCACAAAAACAAAAAACAAAAAACAAATATAAATAATATAACAAAAAACATCCCTCACTTAAAAACATAAATTAAGTAATTTATCAATAGATATATACTTAGATATATATATAGAGAGAGAGTATTCAAGCAATTAATAAAAAACTATAATAATTATATTCATGTATAATTTATAAAATTAAAAATAACTTTATAATATATCATAAAAATTATAAGAATACATTATATATTAAAAATCAAGTTAATTCAAATCATTGGGTTGGTCAGCTCACATACTTGACATCTCACACAACCATAACTATATTTATTACTACTGTCTCTCTTCTTTGTAAATCAGTCCTGATGATGAGTCTTGGTCTAGACTCGAAACGTCGACAAATTAAAGATGAAAACTGTGGAATATCCGAATTTAGATTCTAAAAAATACAACATTATCACTTTTGTTAACAAGTCCTAATGTATCCCGTCTGATGTGGTCCTTCCGGCAAAAGCTCATCCTTCCGAGAGGTCAGGGGTTCGATCCTCCCTGATCCCCAAAATTTTGGAAATAAGGCCACACTGGGCAAAATCCAGGTTGCCACGTGTCAGATCCGAATTGGCCCATATCAACCAATCACAATCTGCCACGTCACCTCCTTTGTTGACATCATCTAGGACCCGTGGCTCATTCTCAGATTGACACATGTCCCTACTGACGTAGGCATTGACCTGGTTGACCGTTGACTGTTGACTATTGACCTTTGACTTTTTTAATTTTGCCCTAATTTTCCCAAAAACTTTGACTGGCTTTAACTTCTTCATTCGGACTCGGATTTACGCGTCGTTCATACCATTGGAATTGTATCGACGAGCACTTCGACTTGGTCCCACTTTCATCTGCATTTGAATACTTTGATCTGGAGGCAAAATTGGATCCATTTTGGATCACTCCTCCCCACTGGAAGCTTTTGGACCACCAAAAGTTGGTTTTAGCTGTTGAGTAAGTGAGGATAAATTTCCTTCACTTTTCCAATATCTATCCATCGTGCTTTACTTGGATTTGTACGTTTGAGTCCAACTCGAAGATACTCAACATTTCCCCGTCACAAAGTCCTTATCCTCCTGTCAATAACTACATCCTCCTGTAGCTCATTGAGATACTCGAGAAAAATATATTCAATGGAAGGTAGTTTATTTTTCTCTTCAGGATCTTCAATCAATGAAGGCTCATACAATCACGAGTTTTCAATATCTACAACAGAATATATCTGCATATAAGCTAGTAGATCTAGGCAGAAAGCATTTTCACCAATTTTGTTAAGTATTTTGAAAGGACCATATCTAATTGGTTTCAACTTTTTACCTTCCCTTTGTAGTCTTTCTTTGCTAATGTACAACCAGACTTGATCACCAACTTGAAAACTATGCTCAACTCGATGTTTGTCATGCCTCACCTTATACTTTGCTTGGCTTCTTTCCAACTGTTCTTGTACTGCCTGGTGAATTTCCTAGATTTGCTTAATGAAATTGGTGGCTTTGTCCACATCACTGTGTCAATCAACTACTATGTCTTTACCAAAGACAAAATCCAAGGGAGACTTTGGTATAAAACCAAAACAAGTCTCAGAAGGAGATCTCTGAGTAGAAGAATGTTTTACATAGTTTGTAAGCATGCTGCACATAACACAAATGCTCATCCCAAAGTTTGGGATGCTTGCTGCAATATCCTCAAAGAAACTGTATCATTGTCCTGTTGACCACTTCTGTGTGACCATCTATTTACGGATGAAATGTCGTGCTCTTCTTTAACTTTGTGTCCATTAACTCCCATAGACTTGACCAAAATTTCCCGATAAGTCGAGAATCTCGATCGGATACAATAGAAGTGTGTAACCCAAAATGAACCCATACATTTTGAAAGAACAACTTTGCAGTTTGTTTAGCTGTGACCTATTTATTGCATGGTGTCAAGATACACGTCTTACTGAACCTATCCACAACTACATACAAATAATCATGACCCTTTCTAGACTTTGGCAACCCCCCAACAAAATCCATGGAAACACTTTCCCAAGGACGAGAATGAATTGGAAGTGGAGTATACAAGCCTAATTTTCTATTACTTGGCTTGCTTGTAGCACACATAGTACATCCTTTAATATATCTAGAAACTGTCTCATTCATTCGTGGCCAATAGCGGAATATTTGTAATTGTGCAATTATTTTACTTACACCAAAATGACCTGATATGAGAGAAGTATGTGCTTCTCGAACTATATTAACTCTTTCAGTTTTTGGAATGCATAAATTTCCCAAATGATATAAGAGTTTTTCCTTAATGAAATAATCTAATTCTTCTACCAGCTTGCCATGACTTAAAGTTTCATATACACCCTTAAACTCTGTGTCTTGAGCATATTGTTCAATGTAACTTTCTTGAATTACTAAATTATGCTTAAGTATTGTGGATGCATTTATAATCGTCTTGATAACATGTCTGCAACCTTACTATGTATGCCCTTCTTATATCTGATAACAAGATGAAATTGTTGTAGAAAACCCATCCACCGATAGTGTCTTGATTGTTGCAATTTAGTTTGTGAGTGTAAATATTGAAGTGGTTGATGATCTGTGTGTATGATTGTTTCTTTACCCATTATGTAATGCTTCCACTTTTTAACACTTTGAACTAATGCATATAATTCCTTATCATATGTAGGATAGTTAACTACTGTTGATGTGAATGTCTCAGAATGAAAGCATATAGGCTTTTTGTGCTGCATCAACACTGCCCCCATGGCATATTCACTTGCATCTATCTCGATCTCAAATGGATGTTGAAGATCTGGCAGTGCTAGTACCAGTGCTATATTGATCCTTTCTTTCAATGTGTCGAATGTTTTTTGTTGTTTTCCTCCCCACTGAAACACCTGTTTCACACTTGTAAAGGAGCTGCAATCAAAGAAAAGTTAGAAATAAACTTTCTCCAATATTGTGCTGCCCCTAAGAAACTTCTAACTTCTGTAGCAGTATTGGGTTTAGGCCAATTTACAATGACTTCGACCTTAGATGGATCTATCTTCAATTCACCACCCCCTACAATATAACCCAAATAATTCAAAGATGTTCCGCCAAATTCACATTTTGACAGTTTTACATAGAGATTTTCTCTTTTCAAAACATCTAAAATCTGCTTTACATGATTTACATGTTCATCCCATGTTCTATTGAAAACAAGAATATCATCTAAATAGACTATTACAAAATCATGAATGAATGGCCTAAATACATCATTCATGACTCGCATGAATGTATCTGGAGCATTAGTTAAGCCAAAAGGAATAACAATTCATTCATAGAGTCCTTGCTTTGTTTTGAAAGCAATATTCCATACATCCTGTTCTGCAAGTCTGATCTGATGGTAGCCACTTCACAAGTCCAATTTAGAGAAGTAAACTGCATCTTTTAACTGATCTAACAAATCATCAATATGAGGAAGAGGATAACGATTCTTTATTTTGATTTCATTTAATGCTCTAAAATCAATGCACATTCTCCATGAACCGTCTTTCTTTCGACACTAACACAATAGGTGATCTACACAGTGATGTGCTTGGTCGAATAAACCCTTGATCGAGAAACTCTTGTACCTGCTTCTTTATCTCTGCATTCTCTAGAGTTGATAACCTGTACATTCCAATGTTAGGTAGTGGAGCATCTTGCTGCAAATAAATCTCATGTTCTATCTCTCGCTTGGGTGGAAGCCCTTTAGGCTCTTGAAACAGAATATCATAATCGAAAACAACTTTAATTAGATCTGCTTTCTGTTTAGGATTACAGCCTTGGAAAGCATTGGATATATCAATATCCTTTGCTTTTACAATAATAAGTAAAAATTGTTTACTTGAATTTACAATTCTTTTCATCTGCCCTGAATTTATGAGAGAGAAGTTATCTTTGAGTTTATGATCCCTTACAATATATTCAATTCCATGCTTAGTGATTTGATATTTATTTTCAGTTTGATAGAAGATAGCATTTCTATCGTACAAGTATGGACTTCCCAATACAATTCCACATATGTCCAATGGGACTATGTCTAACTCAACCTCGTCTACAAACTTTGACCAATAGCAAAACGAAGTTTACATTGTTTCGTCACTTGTAGCTTAGTTTTATCACACACCCAACCTAATGGATATGGATTTTTATGAGGTTTTGTTTCTAGACCCAACTTCTTTACAATTGCTTCAGAAATCAAATTAACTTGTAACCCACTATCAAATAAAGTATCAATTTTAGTATGCTTGGAAATGACTTTAATGTGAAATAGCTCAATTTTTTTTCCTCTCATCATTATCATTATCAACAGAATGCAAATAAGTACTTGTAGATGCTTTAGAATCTTTACCTTTTATACATGTAGTTGTAACCATTGTCTCGTCACCTAAATTTGATCCCAAGTCCTTTTGAATAGCAGCAACATTCTTCCGCTCTTGACTCCCAAACTTCTCAGGCTTCAATTCCAGATGCAATGACCAGCAGTGTGCCTCATCATGTCCTTCCTTCTTACAATGAGTGCATGAAGTTTTATATTTCTTCACAGTGTTTGTTTTCTTCTCCTTCCATTTAATTTTCTTCTTGCCTTTATTCTTGCTTTAAATAGGTTTGGATGATTTCCCAACATCTTGAGTTACATTTTTGCCTCTAGCTTCTAGATGAGTTGCTTGAACCGATACATCATCTAAGCTAGTTGGATTAAACATAAGTATGGTATGACTCAAGTAACTATGAAGATGATCTGAAAATGGGGCACTAAAGGTTTCTTGTGAGATTGCAAGAACATCTCCCACTTCTAAAGCTTAATTATTCCCAAGACAACTATGATTAACCAATGCGAAACTAATAATTTTCTTGACAATAAGGTGTATGCTTATGTTTATTTTAGCCGATTATATGCTTTAAAATCTGTTGTTTGTGTTGATATGTAAATACATGTAACAGTGTAACAGTGCAACAATTAACAAACACATGGACAACAATATTAACTTGGAGTTCACCCAAAACTCTTGGGCTACATCTCCTTGAGCTCTAGTCTACTCAACTAGGCTCTTTGGGATTATGGCATTAGTTCTTTTACAAGCTCCACACTCAAATCCATTGTTTTACACAGAAACAATGGGCTTAGAACGCCATCTCATACCTGGCTCTGAAGCTCTCGGCTTTCTGGCTCTGCGCTCTCGCTTTGGCTCTTGGCTCTAGCTCTCGCTCTCGACTCTAGCTCTTGGCTCTGGCTCTAGCTCTGGCTTCTCTGATCTCTCTCTCTCGGCCTCTGCATGCATCAATGGTTCACTAGACCTCCCAGTGACCTTTAGCAACCTTCCATTGACCTTTTTCAGCTTTTCTTCCTGTCAATCGTGCTCTCTAGCTTTTCGCTCTTTCAGCTAACAGCTCTCCTTCGGCGACCTTTAGCTCTTGCCAACCTCCCTGTCCATTGGACTTTTGGGCTCATTTGAGGCATTTTCCTGACTCTGTGGCTTCTCTGCTCCTTGTCCATTCAAATCCCCTCCGAGTGTTAAACAATCATTGTCAAAACGCCTTCGGGCATGGTGGCCACCTGTTAAACGGAAAGGACCACTGGCATTGTTAAAATACATGGGAACACGTTTCCCCATTTACACAGAGAAATACACTAACAACACGCAAAAAATCTTTCTATCAGATTTCAAAAATCATCGAATCCACCCTATAATCCTTTTGGATCCGCCTTTTGTCACTATCGCCAGCCCACCATTGATCTGGGTGATCTCTGATCCAACGGTTGATATTCATTTTGGGCAGCTTATGCACACGAAGGTTACCAGCCTAGAAAGGTGGTTTTCTCTCTTCAATGCCAAGCCACATGTTGGCCAGTGTATGGGATCGGGCGGAGCCCATCCAATACCACTTACCGCCTGAGGCCTACTCGAAATCCCGCTCATTACAGAACTCAAATAATATAAAGCTGCCTGTATAAACCTTTAGGGTGTGTTTTATCGCTCTGGGCACATTTTATTTGTATTTCAGTTTATAACACAAAATACATTAAAACACTGAAAAACCCGACAAATGCTTTTATATCGGAACTCAAATATTATAGAGCCGCACCTATAATTCCTATCGGGTCCATTGTTTTATCGCATTGCATGTGGCTATATATCAATATATGGGGAAATATAAATAAATCCAAGGAAACCAGACTTCAAATAATATTAAAACTGACCCATAATCCTTATTAGGTCTGGGTGTATCGCATGTCGCAGATCGCTCGCTCCTTTGTATTGCTTGATCCGCCGACGCTGATATCGGCGATCACATGTCGCGTTGGCCCCGGGGTTCCTTCCCTTTAGGGTGTGCTGATCGGCCGATCGCATAGCCCAGGTTCCTTCCCTTATCTCATGGCACTGCCAATGTCGATCTGCCGATATCGACAATCACATCATCGCCCTGCTTGGGGTCCCGACGTTGGGCGAAGTCCTACCTCCGACCTGATATGTCGAAGATCGGTGATTGGGGGTCTCTTCTGCCTCCGCTTTAATTCCTCCTCTTTGGCTATTTGCGATGTGATTTCCTTTATAAGGCCTTTTATGCCACTTTTAGGGGAAATGCCTCCTTTTTCAAAGGACAAAGGCAATCTTCTTTCTGCAATAACTTCTACATCCGAGGTTCGTTTTAGCCCATTCAAATTGCAGTAGATTTAGAATGAAAATATCTACGCAATGGGACTATTTCCAAGAGCATCCTTAGACTTTAATTTTCCTCTGTGAGGAACACTTAGACTTAGAAGTCTATCCAAAATCCATTTTGGATCACGCCTTCCCATTAAAAGAACTTTTGGTCTCCAAAATACTGATATATTGATCTGAACAGTAAGTGAGAGTAATAGCACCCTCTTCTTTTAGCCTCCATACACTTGCCTTGCATAGTGCCTCTGAACCAAAGCCTTTGACAACTCTCCTTCCTAGATGTGCTAGTCCTCCTGGGAAGAACTGCTTTCCTCCTTGACTTCATGCAGAACTCCTGCTGAGAAGGTCACGGAAGGTAGTTTGAACTTCTCTTCCTTGATCATTGATCCAAGGTGGCTCAAACAAATGTGAAGTACATCTGCTTCACAAAAACTTTCATTTGTACCTGTTTGAAAAGCTAACAACAACAACTGTTAACAACAACAGAAGCACATACAACAACTAGATGGACTAAACTCCTGCTTCACAAAAGAAAGAGATTTCATATCTTGTGAACACCTCCACGTCCTACATCTTCATACAAATGATGGACTAGATAACAAGCCCACAAAACATGCCTTTAAAACAAATGACCCTTCAAGTTAAGCATGTAGAAAAAGACCATTAGGACTACTTTTAAAAAGATGAAACACTTCATCATTATCTCCATCTTAGAGACCAAATCAACTTTTCTCAAGTCAATATTACATGCATGTTTAAAGAAATCAGCCCTTTAAGTTAATTACACATACATGTTCAAATACAAGGAAAACATCAACATCCATGTCGTCATGCATCTCATGCTCATGCATGCATTTCATCCTTCAACTTTCACTTAAGCGCACTGTACTTTCAAAGCTGAAATGAAATATAATGTTGCAGCAACAAAGTGAGCCTCCTACTCAACTTTCCCATTCACCTTCTTGGTAGAAACATGCAACTTGCATTCCATTAACAAAGAAATGCAAATAGATGCATCAATAGACATGCAATCTTAATTGGATAAGAACTCTAGCCATTTCTTACCAATCCATTTCAAAGGTCCTTCCTTTGTCTGCACATCAACATCAACATGTGAATCATCCTGAGACACATCATTCATGGAATCTTCCTTTCCATTTCTGTCATCTTCTCCTTCCACTTTCTTCAACTTTTGTGGAAGCATTGCTAGATTCAAAGTCCAACACTTTTCAGCAAGATGTCCTTGCTTATGGCAGTAAGTGCAACACATGTGCATCCTCTTGACAACATGATTTGCCTTGTCCAATGGACCTTTGGCTTCTTGCTTCTTTTCCTTCAAAAGTTTCCTGTATGTGGCCATTCTCTTCCAACATCTAGAAACATGATGGTTATCCAAACCACAAAAGGAACATGCAATTCTTTTCCCATATCTATGTGGAAATTTATCATGCTTTGCAAAATCAAAAGGAATATGATTAGAACCAGATTTATACCTTTCTCTTTCACCTTTATTTCCTTCATGAGGAGGTGAAGCAAATGAAGAAGTGGCTCCCTTTGGAACACCATCAATCTCTTCAAGGTTGTCAGAGTTTTCACAACTCCTTGGTTCAAGTGTGTGCTTCTGAACACCTGCATCCTGCAAATGATGTTTCAAGCCATTACATTCCTCCTAAATACAATATTCACACTCTTGAGGTAGAAGACCTGCAATGCAACTCCTTCTTGGAGTTGTTTCAATGGCCTTCATGGAAACTTTGGAACTTTCTCCATAAGACTCTCCATAACCAAGACCCAAATACTTAGGCCTTTCCTCAACTATTATTGGCTCAAAAATACCTTGTGCATGTTTATCCAAGCCCTTTCCTTCATAGCCCATCTTGGACATTAGCTTGGAGCCTATGCCTCTAGTATGTTTTTCAAAAGAACCAATATAAGCATTCTTAGAAGAATTTGAAGACAAACTAGAATGGTTTACCTCTTCTTCAAGTTGATACTTGACTAAGGCTTCTTTAGCAACAAAGGGATGTGGCTCCAACTCATTCATCCTTTTCAAGTTCAATTAGCACTATGAAGTTGCCTCTTCATTTCCTACAATCTGTCAAAAAGCATCTGCTTCTCTTCCTCCACGGAATTCAACTTCTCTCTAAGTATGTTGTTCTTCCTTCCATCCTCATACATTTCCCTCACCATATCCATCATGGTGAAGAAGTCTTGCTTCATGTCTTCATCAAAGGATCTTGTGATGAAGGGGGAATTTGAGGACTCACTTGTAGAAGTCAGCATTATGCAAATGAACAAAGAACTTCAAACAAGATTAATAAAGAGCTTATTCAACAACCTTTTGCAACAAACGTCTTGTGCTTCAAGGATTGCCCTCAAGTCCTTTGGGATAGAAGAATGCCTTCAACCCTTCTTCCTTCTTGTCCTTCCTGGATTGAGCTATCAATAGCTTTCCCTTCACCTCTGCAAACTCAAACAATAGTCATTTTGCAAACAAGCATAAAATCAACCTCTAATTGTTTAAACACCTTTTAGACAAGCAATCTTTGCTATGTCAATCAAGCATTCTAATCTGATACCACTTGCTTCGGTATAATCAGCTTTGATATCACCTTCTTGAAGGCGTGGTTAATCAACCTGGCTCTAATACCACCTGATCTGAAAATGGGGCACTAAAGGTTTCTTGTGAGATTACAAGAACCTCTCCCACTTCCAAAGCTTAATTATTCCCAAGACAACTATGCTTAACCAATGCGGAACTAATAATGTGCTTGACAATAAGGTGTATGTTTATGTTTATTTTAACCGATTATATGCTTTAAAATATGTTGTTTGTGTTGATATGTAAATACATGTAACAGTGCAACAATGCAGCAATTAACAAACACATGGACAACAATATTAATTTGGAGTTCACCCAAAACTCTTGGGCTATGTCTCGTTGAGCTCTAGTCAACTCGACTAGACTCTTTGGGATTATGGCATCAGTTCTTTTACAAGCTCCACAATCAACTCCACTGTTTTACATAGAAACAATGGGCTTAGAACACCATCTCATCCCTAGCTCTGAAGCTCTTTGCTTTCTGGCTCTGCGCTCTCACTCTCGGCTCTGGCTCTAGCTCTTAGCTCTGCCTCTGGCTCTCGGATCTGGCTCTAGCTTCTCTAAGCTCTCTCTCTCAACCTCTGCATGCATCAATGGTTCTCTAGACCTCCTAGCGACATTTAGCAACCTTCCAACAACCTTTCGCAGCTTTGATGCATGTCAATCGTGCTCTATGGCTTTTCGCTCTTTCAGCTAACAAATCTCCTTCAACGCCCTTCATCTCTCACCAACCTCCTTTTCCATTGGGCCTTCTGGCTCCTTTGAGGCATTTTCCTAACTTTGTGGCTTCTCTTCCCCTTGTCCGTTCAAATCCCCTCCGAGTGTTAAACAATCATTGTCAAAACGCCTTCGGGCATGGTGGCCACCTGTTTTTTCAAACGAAAAGGACCACTGTTGCGGTTAAAATACCCGGGAACATGTTTCCTCGTTTACACAGAGAAATACACTAAAAACACGCAAAAACTCTTTCTATCGGACTTCAAAAATCATCGAATCTGCCCTATAATCCTTTCATATCTGCCTTTGGTCGCTATCGCAAGCCCACCGTTGATCTGGGTGATCTCTGATCCAACGGTTGATATTCATTTCGGGTGGCTTATGCGCACGGAGGTTACTCGCTCGAAAAGGTGGTTTTCTCTCTCCGGCACCAAGCCACGTGTCAACTAGTGTATGGGATCGGTCAGAGCCCATCCAATATCACTTACCGCCTGAGGCTCACCCGAAATCCCACTCATTACAGAACTCAAATAATATAAAGCTGCTTGTATAAATCTTTTGGGTCCGTTTTATTGCTCCGGGCACATTTTCTTTGTCTTTCGGTTTATAACACAAAATACATTAAAACACTGAAAAACCCGAAAAATGCTTTTATATCGGAACTCAAATATTATAGATCCGCACCTATAATTCCTATCAAGTCTATTGTTTTATCGCATTATCGCTTTATCGCATTGCATGTGGCCATATATCAATATATGGGGAAATACAAAGAAATCCAAGGAAACCAAACTTCAAATAATATTAAACCTGACCCATAATCCTTATCGATTCCGGGTGTATCGCATGTCGCAGATCGCCCGCTCCTTTGTATTACCCAATCTGCCGATGCCGATATCGACGATCGCATGTCGCATTGGCCCGGGGGTCCTTCCCTTTAGGGTGTGCCGATCTCTGATCCGTCAATTCGCAGATCGCAATCGCTCCATCGCATAGCCCAGGGTCCTTCCCTTATCTTGTGGCACCCCCGACGCCAATCCGTCGATATCAGCAATCGCATCATCGCCCTGCCTGGGGTCCCGATGTCGTGTGAAGGCCTACCTCCAACTCGATATGTCGGAGATCAGTGATTGGGGGTCTCTTTCGCCTCCACTTTAAGTCCTCCTCTTTGGCTATTTGCGATGTGATTTCCTTTATAAGGCCTTTTATGTCGTTTTTAGGGGAAATGCCTCCTTTTTCAAAGGACAAAGGCAATCTTCTTTCTACAATAACTTCTACATCCGAGGTCCATTTTAGCCCATTCAAATTGCAGTAGATTCAGAATGAAAATATCTACGCAATGGGACTATTTTCATGAGCATCCTTAGACTTTAATTTTCCTCTGTGAGGAACACTTAGACTTAGAAGTCTATCCAAAATCCATTTTGGATCAGAAGACCGCCTATGTATTTCAACAATGTCTCTGGTGAGTCCAATGATATGCCTAATGTTAAAGCTCTCTTACGGAATTCCTGAGTATAACTTTGAACACTTTGACCTTTTAATTGACGTAGCATTTTCCAACTCATCATTGCTTGTTGTATATAAGCCAAAGGATAAAATTTCTTTTTAATAGCATAAACAAATTCATTCCAAGTTGAAATGATTTTACCATAATTTTGGAGATCCACTTGTGTCTTGCCTTCCCACCATACAAGTGTGGTTCCTCTAAGTTGAAGGCTAGCAAGCTGGATCTTCTTCCTTTCTGAAACAACTTTTTGCACCCTACAATACACTTCAATTTGTCTTATCCAATTATCAATCTTTTCAGCGTTAAGTTCTCCATCACAAATTGGCAAATCAAATTTTACATCTAATTTGATCAAAGAGGATTTCTTCTTTTTCTTCTTAGAAGGACTATATTTATGAGAAGAAGAGGATGATGATGACGATGATGGTGATGATGGAGGAGATGGTGGAGGAAGCATTCCTCCCTTTCCCTTATCTTCTTGATCTTTAGGTGATGAAGTGCCTTCATCTTTGTTCTTCTTAAACTCACGATACATCTCTTCCACCATTGCACGTATCGTCATGAAACTATCCAAGAATTGAGATTCTAACCCAAGTGGAGTTTCATCTGCCATCCTTTGTGAAAAGACCCTTCCAATCTCTGGATTCACCTCAACAAGTTCACCTTCACCTCATCCAAGCCTCAACCTAGTAAGCATTCAAATCTTCACACAAGCTTGTCAAACCTTAAAAACATTGAGCTCTGATACCACTTGATCCGTTAATGAAAAAGGTATTACAGAATTTATGTGAAGTTATTTATGTTAGTTAGTGCAATGGATCGAAAAGGTTTCAATAACATAAACACATAAGAAAATTGAAAACACATTCAAACACATCAACACAGAAAAATTTAATAAAGGAGTTCACCAGACTTCCTGGCTACGTCTCCTGGTCCTTTAGCTTCCAGCGTTGACTGCTTTATTTGGTCTTCAAAATTCTGTTACAGGTATGAGATCAAAAATAGAGGCTCAAATGAGAAAATGGACCTCACCATTGCGTTCAGCTCAAAATTTCGAGTCAAACGAGTATAAACTTGACCATATTTGGCCACTGTGAGCTCCAAACCCCCTAGAATGATCCAAAACCACCTCTGTCCCTATAAAACCACTCTCTGCTGTCAAAAACCACCTTATCTTGCTCAAAACTTCCTCGGTCTACATGCTGGTGGTATGGCGGGTTCAGCACCTGCAACTATTTAACAAAAGTTTTGTTCGGCTTTGTTTCAAGCCCGAACATATGATATGTAGGTTATCAAAATGCGTTGAAGTCGTTGCAGATATATGGTTTTGGTGGGTCGAGGGTTCAAAACCCCCACCAACCATTCTGTCGTTTTTTATGTTGTTACAACGTATATGCAATGTATTATGTGTTGGCTCCGTTGGTTGATACATTAATCATATGGTATTATATACCATGTGTAGTTGTAACTTGCGGTGAATGTGGGATATTATGATATGTTTGCAGACTATATAATAACTAACCTATCCAAAGGTCTGGCGGTCGTGGGGTTGACCACGACTTTCCAGCCTTTTTCCGGCAATTCAATCCCGCTTCAAAATAAATACAATGTTAGCACTTCCATTAACAAGTCCTAACGTAGCCCGTCTGGTGTAGTCCTTCCGGTGAAAAATCAGCCTTCCAAGAGGTCAGGGGTTCGATCCTCCCTGATCCCCAAAATTTTGGAAATAAGGCCACATTGGGAAAAATCCGAGCTACTATGTGTCAGCACCGGACTGGCCCATATCAACCAATCACAATCTACCACGTCACCTCCTCTACTGACATCATCCAAGACCCGTGGCTCATTCCCGAGTTGACTCGTGTCCCTGCTGATGTAGGCATTGACCTAGTTGACTGTTAACTGTTGACCTTTGACTTTTTTACTTTTGCCCTAATTTTCCCAAAAACTTTGACTGGCTTTAACTTCTTCATTTGGACTCGGATTTACGCGTCATTTGCACTGTTGGAATCATATCGACGAGCACTTCAACTTGATCCCACTTTCATCTACGTTTCAAGACTTTGATTTGGAGGCAAAACTAGATCCATTTTGGATCACATTATGATGTTATTCATTAGATTTTGATTTTTTCAAATGGTTAATTTTAGTCATATCATAAACTTACAATATTATTTTAATAAAATTGACATGATTTTCAGTTGAAGTACATTGGAATTTTCATGTATTTTCAATTTATTTTATGATGTATTTACTAAAAATATTAGTTGAATTTGAGATTTAATTTTATAATAAGTGAGCACATATATTTGATATAATTAATCATATTATAAACAAATAATAGAGATATATATATATATATATATATATATATATATATATATATATATATATATATATATATATATATTTCTTTCCCTCCAAAATTTTGAACTCTTATTTTATTATTTCTCTTACAAGATCCATTTTAGAAATCAAATTTCTTTTTATTAGTAGGATAACATAACAACATTTTGGTTTCTCAAAGTCACCCTAATTAGTTAGGTTGGAATTATTTTGGTTTTAGATTTTATTATGGTGGGTTGGGAAATAAGTTATAAGAAAGAGTTCATCCCTAGCATAAACTACTTTTATACTATCATCATTCAACAAAAGGAAAAATAGAGAGCTTACCTATAATTCTTTTAAAATGGAGATTTAAGAACTTGTCTAGCCATTCAATTGTAAACAAAAAGGGTTCACAAAACAATATAATATCAATATACTTCTTGCCACAACCAACAACTTGGCCACAAAGTTATTTTTTCATCAACTATTTATGGATCTACATAACTCTATAGACAATTTGGATTTTTCACCAAAAATAGCAGACCATCTTATTTTGTGAGACACATTTGTTATTATGTTACTATTGTTTTCATGTGTTGTTATTCCCTCTAGATTGTTTTGTATTAAGTTGTCAAGCTTTGGTTTTCTTGTCCCCTATTTAACATAATTAAAAAAAAAATTGGTCTATCTCAACTTCTCATTTTGTACAAGAAACTATATTCCTTATTTTCACAACAACAAAAATATAAAAGTAGCACATGTCTTCACTCAATCCTCACATGGGATGGAATATAAATATTGAATTGAGTGTATACAATCTATCCTCAAAAAAATGGTAGTTACTTTTGGTTGGTCTTTGATATTATTAGTTTCATGAGTTTTATTTATTAAACTAGGAGCAAGCTAAGGTCTACTTGAATACCTTGTCTTAATGGAAAATTTGTCCTACATTTCTTTTGTGCATGAATGTCACTTTGGTTTCTTTCTTGCTTGACATTTTACATAGAGGGTTTTAGCTTTTTTTACTATATCGATATGTTTCATATTGAATGTCAATGGCCTCCCTCAAATTTATTTGCTTCCTGCTTCCTCTTACTCGAATTTTCTCTTACTAAAAAGAGAGTTTAAAACTATTTGCTTTAAAACATATTGTAACAATTTGGTTTGGTTCGGTTATAAAATGTATATACTTCAATGTAGGTTTGGTATCGAAATGAGAAAATTCTTGTATTATTTTGATGCAATAAGATCTAGATTTGGTATATATCATCATTTCAATTGTGATGTAGATAATTTGACAGGTATTTAAAAGATCTGGTGCAAGAGCTTTCTAGCTAAGTAAGGGAGAGAGACAATGGAAAATGGTGGCATACTATTTCCTGTTGGAAAATGTAACTAGGTTCAGTCCTCATAATTATCATTGTACTTGTATCATTATGTACTTTATGTAAAAAAGAAAAGGGAAGAAAAAGAATATTTTATTATTGTTGTTATTAATTCATTAGTTAAGCATGTTCTTCATAATTCTGGGATTTGTTGAGTCAAAGAGTCAAAGTCCTATTTGGACTTCTTGAAAAGAAAAAGGAAAAATAATTTTTGAAAAATTAATTTGGGTAAAATTCACCTCAAGAAGCCAAGACGACCCTCCTAGATGTCAAGTTGGCCACTGAAAGGATGTGTCTTTTTTCATATGAGAACCATTATATATTAGCATGCGTCCTCCTCCAATTTGGAAAAAAAAATTGGTGTTCTTCTGTGATAATTTATGAAGTCGAGTTTCCTGGGCTATTTTTGCGAGCTATCTAGGGCAGTAGTTTGAAATGTATATATGTGAGTTATGTAATAGAAGATATAAAATATATGCAAGTTTCATGTGGAAGAAGAACTATGTGAGTCACTTGCGGTATGATATTCATGCAAGTGACTGTGCTATTATCTTCTATGGTCATGATGATCTGAAAATTTGGAGGGTTTGGCTTAGATTCTTGAGGCTGGACTCTTGGGTCTTGGATTTCTCACTTTGATATGATTCTATAAGAAGAGGAAATTTTTATGGGTTTTACCCCTTTGTGAGGTTTTTTCCCTGGCTTGGAGTCTATAACTGATATGAATTCAAACAGGAATGCAACAAATTATAGATATAACCATAAATATAGAGATGCAACAGAAATAACACTTCCTTTCATTAATATCAAATAATGAGATAACACAATTCCCCTAATAGATACATAAGTACATGTTATGAATAAAAATATTCATAACCATCAATTAAATAATAAATATTAAAATAACATAAATTAATGAATAATAAATTAATTAAATTAGTTAATGTCCCATTAGTTGTGAAGAGACGTGGGTCAAAAGTTGTGACCTTCTATCTTTGTGTCCAGTCAATGCCTATACAGGCACACCGCCACGAAGGATTGTAGGACCATTCATATTTTTATAAATAATACAATTACTACTTACTACAAATACAAGTCTATACATATGATTCATGCTTGCATACATGTTTAAATGTACCAATGGTATCAGAGTCGTATGTTGCCTCCTTTGCATTATCATAAACCCACACTATCGTCTATGTTGTTCGTTTCCAAGTGACATTGTTGTCCCAACACTGCCCATCAGTCATGCTCCTGTTGTCCCCAGCTATTGTCATGATCGCCATGCTCCTGCCCTATCCCCTATAATAATTATCATGTATTCCTCTGTTTTTGTCCTCCAGCCACTTCCACTATCACTGCCATCGAGTCTTGCCCACTATCACGACCTCCATCCAACACCTCCATCCCTGTCCCCCGTGTCTGTCTATGCATTGCAGCATTCAAACCCTTGCCCGACGTTCCTGTCTTAAGCGTTGCCATGTGTCGTCGATCCGGTCAATGACAGCTCGATTCAATGCAGTAGTCATACGTTTAATACAAATATAATTAAAAATCAATTTAATTATTTAAATTCATTTAATTATTATTTAATAATAATTTTACATATGTATGTATATGTAGATATTATAATATTATTATTATTATTATTTAATTAAAGAAAAAAAAAAAGCTCTACAAGGAAAAAAAAAAGGAACAAAATGGGAAGCAGTGATTATGATGAAAATTCGAAAAAATTTCAGTAAGAACTCAACAGAAATTATGCATAAGCGCCTTGACGATATCGAGAGGAAGCAAGATGATTTCGGGAAGAGTTAAGACCAAATGGCAGAGGATATCATAGCCATAAAGAGCATGATGATCCAGTTTATGGGAGGAGCCAATCCACCTTTTAACCCCTTGGCTACGCAAAGTCCCAAGACTCTGGAAGGCAGAACTTTTCCAAGTCATGAATTTCGGTCGATGCATGAAAATCCATGAGTACCGCATATACAATTCGAAGGAAGTTAGTACCATACAAAGTTTCCTGACAAAGACTGCATTAAAATTAAAAGAGAATTACCTAAATACGATGATAAGGACCATAAAGGCGCCATTGTATGGGTAAATAAAATGGATGCCATTTTCAGAGAAAACTCACCAATAGGGGAGAAAGAGAAGGTCATGACTGCATCCAACTACCTGGAAGTAAAAGTGTATGATTGGTTCCTATGGTGGTCTAACAAATGTGTAACTCGCTCGTTCAAATGGAAAAAAAATTAAAATGCCCTTCTAAAAAGGTTTCATGACGAAGAAGAGGGTTATGTTTATGAAATTTTCGTTCGCCTCAAACAGAAAGGATCAGTAAGCAAATACACTCACGAATGGGAAGTATTAGCTATAAGGAAAAGGGGATTCTCAGACGAAAAGTTGTTAAAAATGTATCGTTGTGACCTTAAGGATTGTATTCGAGAAGAATTAAAATTATATAAACCCCAAACCATTGAGGATATTAGACATGCAACAATAATTATTGAGACAAAATATAAGCTCAGAATGTCATCATTCAGGGAAGACTACGACCAACAACAACACTTATGAAAAAACTAACAAATGTAGGTATTGAGGAGACAGATGGACATCAGGACACAGATGCCTTAACAAGGAACTCTATACTTGTGAAGTTGAGAAGGAATCAAACACTTCAAGTAATGAGCTAGGAAAAAAAATGTCGTGAATGTCGAGAAAACTGGATACCAGACCATAAATGTAAGAAGCATCCCTGTGCTACTATAAAATAGTAGATGGGAAGAAAATTGAAGTAAAATAAAATTATGAAGGAATTGTTGTCACACACTCTGAAGCTTCAAATTCTGAGGAATCGTCATTAGCTGCAATCCCATGTGACTGGAAAAACTTGGATGAAAATAGTAACTCTTTTAGAGATTAAGAATAGCAAGCATCTACAAAATACGTTCCACCACATCTTCGGAAGAAGAGCCGATTTCCAAGAAGGAACATTAAAATTACTACTCCATCGACAAACATGAGGAAGAGACTATGTCCTAAAACCGCAAGGCTCAAGGGACTCATAAAAGGTAGAAATGTCAATATACTTATAGATTCGGGTAGTACTCACAATTGTATAAACATTGATATTTCTAAACAACCTGGTCTTTGTATATTCCCAATCAAGGATCTGACCATGTTTGTCACTACTGGAAAAAAAAAATCAATGAAATAGGAGAATGTCAAAAAGTTTCAATCCAAATATATGAACTAGAGCTACAGACAAATCTATTTGCCCTACCACTCAAATAAATGGATGTAGTTCTAGGTGCATAATGGTTAATACAACTAGGGAGCTATACTACAAACCTTGAAGAATAATTCATGGAGTTTAACTGGCAAGGACGACATTATAAATTAAATGGTGTTAACACTCCCAGCTCCAAGGAAGGTACAAGTACTCGTGAAGAATGCACCAGTCAACGAAAGGATTCCATTCCATCGCAACAATGTTCAACTAGAGAAAACCCTTCTGGTTGTGCTTTGAGGACAAAGCATCTCTAAAGGGGGTGGCAATGTTATGAATACAAATATTCATAACTATCAATTAAATAATAAATATTAAAATAGCATATATTAATGAATAATAAATTAATTAAATTATTTAATGTCCCATTATTTGTGAAGAGACATGGGTCAAAAGTTGTGACCTTCTGAGTTATGAAAGTCCATCATCAAAGCTACATTACAAAGGTTACATGGTGTTATCCAAGACTGGGCATCATTGAAGAGTTTGTGGCTACAAACATTAGAATTATGGTGTTTTTAAAGAAATCAAAATTATAAGACATTATGGAAGAAAAGGGTATGAATCTTATGATATGTTATCTATGTAATTGAGATCTGAATCAGTGAATAAATATTCTAGAAGAATTGAAAGTCTATAAATATGGAGTACATATGGATCATCTCTAAGACATGAAGGTATAGAAAGAAACATCTTCTGAGTTTATTACTAGCACAATGAGCGAGTTTGAATGAGTGACATTGGATTTCAATGTTTAGAACTATGACTTGAATTTTATCTCCATTACATCAATACAAGAAGCAGCCATGTTACCCAGATCTCATAAAAAAAGGAATGACATTTACAAATCCAACTTGTTTGAAAGTAGCTCAACAAAATCTAAAAGTTTGAAGGAGTCGAGATACCTTTGTTGAAGAATGTTGAATCTTGACTATTGAAGACCAGTCAAAGGACCATATCCTTATAATGAAAAAGGTAAGGCCACAGAGATATGTCTAATTTATGTGTGCAGTCCATGATTTGTGTCGAGTTCTCCAGATCGTGAAAAGGGTTTTCATAAATATATTCTAGAGACAATAACATATTTTTGATTTGATAACACACCAAAAAGTTCACTAAACTAGAAATGAAATGGATAAAAGGTATGTCAATGGTAAGATTAGGGTTTTTCAGCTAACATCATGCTTGTAGTAGGTTTTGTAGATCTTATAGTTTGTAACATCTTGAATATTTTTGGTATCTAGGGTTCATAAACCCTAGTTGACACTTAGATTTGAAAACCTTAGAAAAAGAAACACTAACTAATTGTTTATGCTATAAAAAAAAAATCTAGCATTTGAGTTTGACAAGTATGATGGCATGATGATATGGAGTCAAGGATGGTGAACAAGTACAAGATTAAGTGGGAGATAACCCTCTTCTAAAGGATAATTACCCTACATTTTGGTTATTACTATTGCTATTTCATTCATGTACTTTTCCCTTTTGTTGTTTCATATTTTTCTAATAATTGTTGGAGGTCAAGGCAAGACTTACCTAAAACTTGACTAGTAAAAACAAGAAGTGGAAGAACATGGCTAAGCATGAAGATAAAGAAGTATAAAATAGTTTGAATATTGCATCAAGGAAGTTTATTAGAGGAAAAGAAGTCCACTTACCTCATATGAAAAGCGGAAGTTGTAAATAATTTGATGGATATGATATTAAATCTTGTTGATTGGTTCGTTCTAGGAACACATTAATTGATAATTGAAAGTTGCAGAGCATGAATCGGAACTCTATTATAATATGAAGATATACCATGCAAAGTAATGTTGACCTCAGAGGGATTAAGAAGCAATATTTTGAAGAATCCCACATCTTGACTAAAAGTTATTGTATTTTGGAAACTCTAGTAATGTTGGGATATGGTTTGGCTTCCTGAAATGACTTATTGCATAAGTATATGAAGAGGCTAGAGAAATAGCTTATTTGATGATATCATACCGATTGTTGTTTGATTAAATTTGGGTGCACATGGATTGAGTGGATGGCACTAATGATGGCCTCGAGGAGCATGAGGACCAAATACTGTTATGAAAGGATGAAAGGCATGTGCTAGCAGTTGTAAGGAAATTTGGCTCCTTGGATATGATAGATGAACCAATTGATGGAAAAAATGCATGAATATTGTTAAAGATCGAGGAAGCTCGAAGTTTGATATCATGTTGTTAAGGAGTTGAGAAAACCTTTCATGAAGATAGAATGTGAAGGAGTTTGGCTCCATAAAAATTTTGACATCCAGAAAGGTTGAAGCTTAGGTATGATGTAATGTGAAAGGAGACTTGCAGCTACAACATTATCTGAATGGAAGAACAAGTAGTTGATATATTGATGAAGTATGATACAATCTAAGGATTGTGTTGATGTCTCCTTGGTTGAGAAGGAGTAAGAGATCTCCTCCTTGTTTAAAAGGGAGTAAGGGCTACCTCCCTGGTTGAGAGGGAGCGATGTGGGACACTATATTCTCCATGTGTCATGCACTAGGCCAAGAATAACAACTACAATTCTAGTTAAGTAACTAGTAGGGAAAATGGAGAATTGGATAAGCATATGGGACCAATACGCCTTAAGGATTTGGAATCCAAGATAGGTAGTAGTCCCATGGATTGATACTCTTTGAGGATAGGACAAGGTATGCAAGATAAGAGTAGTCGAAGAGGATAGATATTCTTTGAGGATCAGGAATCTAAGATAATTATAGTCTTGTAAGGACATATCTAGTGAAAATCTAGATGGGGTATGTGCCTTGAGAGGTTGTGGTGATGGTGTCCAAATGTATGCCTCCCAATATTGTGCTCTAATCTAGTGGAGAGTTAGAGCTTGTTAGTCAAGGCCTTGCTATATTGCAATTTTACAATGTTGGTTATGGTGTTGATGTTTGATAATGGCTTATCAATTTGAATATTCTTATAATAATATTTCAATTTGAGAGTATCCTTGTACTTTGTTGTGTAATTATGAATACCTCCCTAGTTAAGAGGGAGTGTTAAAAAATGTACCTAGGTTCGGTATTCATAATTATCATTGTACTTGTATCATTATGTATTTTATGTAAAAATAAAAAAGAATAAAAGTATAATTTTTTTATTATTTCATTAGTTAAGCATGTTCTTCATGCTTCTAGGATTTGTTGAGTCAAGGAGTCAAAGCCCTATTTCGACTTCTTGAAAAGGAAAAGGAAAAAGAATTTTTGAAAATGTAATTTGGGTAAATTCACCTCAAGAAGCCAAGTCATCCCTCCTAGATGTCAAGTCGGCTCACTAAAAGGATGTGTATTTTCACATATGCGAACAATTATATATTAGCCTGCATCCTCCTCCACTTTGGCAAAAAAAACCGACGTTCTTCTGTGATAATTTCTGAAGCAGACATATGTGAAGTTCTATAATTATATTCTTGAAGACTTGGGAGTTTCCTGGGATATATTTGCAAGCTATCTAGGGTAGAAGATCTTAAATGTATATATGTGAGTTTTGTAATAGAATATCTAAAATATATACAAGTTTCATGTGTAATAATAACTATGTGAGTCACCTGTGGTATGATATTGATGCAAGTGATTGTGGTATTATCTTCTATGGTCATAATGATATGAAAATTTGGAGGGTTTGGGTTGACTTCTTGAGGTTGGATTTTTGGGTCTTGGATTTCTCAATTTTATCTGATTCTATAAGAAGAGAATATATTTCTAGGTTTTCTCCCTTGTGAGGTTTTTCCCCTGGCTTGGAGCCTATATCTTGTGTCTTTTGTTCTCTGTGATCTTCATTTTTTTTGCATTTTGGTAATTGATTGATGAAAAATAGAAGAATACAAATAAAAATAATAAGCCAACAAATACACAAGTAATTATCATGATAGATAAATAAACCCCAATACATAAGCACAAAGATTTCACAACATTTCCATAAACACAATAGTAGTCACACAAGCTATCACTGGCACAAACAAAAATTAGGGGGCTTTGTTGAACATGCATGAAACTCTCAAATTAATTGTTTCACTTGTCTTAGGATACGACCATCTCTATAATTTAAACCAAAAGGTTAAAAAAATAATAAAGACTTGAAATTAAAAGAAAATCACCAAAAGTGAAAGGGATTTTCCCATGAAACTAGAAAAAAATTAACCTCTTATAAAGCCCATAAGTGAGTAGGAGTTGCTCATTTCTTTGAACCCCCACTTAATACACACTCTAATAGGGCAACAAATATTGCTTGCTTTTAACAACAAGATCATTGTTACTCCTTATTATATTGTACTTGGATCTAACAAATTGCCTACTATCCATGAGCCATTTTTCAAATTATGAATCAAAATCAAAATTGAACCCAAACTCCTTGTTTTACCTACAAATGTTTTCCAAACTCCATGATGGGATTAATCTAGCACAATGTGACCTTAAGTTATTGATATAATCAATTCCTAAAACCAAATCCTTTGATTTATTTCTTCTTAATTTTCTTAAACCATTTACTATGGTGATATCTATATTTTTCTTAATGTCTTCTTCTTCAAACCAAGCTTATTTTTTTCCAAATCCATCTTCACTTTGCAACTTCAAATGTTATTCTTCATATGCATATTTTTGGGTTGTGTGTGTGTGTGTGTGTGTGTTTTGAACAACACAACTACCTCCTTCCATTGCATATAAGTAGTTTCTAATCATGGATGGTACCAAATAGAAAGTGTTTTGTTGATAAAAAAACATATTAAATACCATTTTGATACATTATTCATGGACCCTATTTAATTGATCTTCTATTAATTATCCATGAACCATCCAACAAATTTTTTTTTATCTTCAAACAATATATCATCCTAATTCACTTTGGCATTCCATTTCCCCTACTTCGGGGTATGCTAGTTTATAGATGGTATAAAGGATGTTATGATTTATATGATTGGTTTAGTTTTCTAGAGATTAAATTTATTATTTAATTTATAGATGGTATAAATTATATTATAATTTATATCATTGATTTCCTTTTAATTTTACAAAATGATAGTTTTTTTTAAAAAACATAAAATAAAATGTTTTAAAATAGATGTATAGAAATAGTAAAATATAAAAGTAGGATTTGAGATTAAAATGGAAAAAAAAAAAGGAATGGAAAGTGTATGAGAGTTCATATTAATCTTAAAAAAATAGAGTATATATATCCATGGAGTTTAGGTCTGGTCTCAAACAATCAAGCAGAGGTCTATGCTTTGCTACAGAGGGTTAATTAAGCCAGCTCTTAAAATATCTAGAAATTAATCATTGTTTGTGATTTAAAAAACACAATCCATCATATTCAATTTGAGTAAGCCCCCCAAGATGCCAAACTAAATCAAATTTTCATCAAATTCAATTGCAACTATATTCTATTCTATATGTGGAATACTATTACTTTTAAGAACAAAAAATGCACATGGAGGCCTATCTGTAAACAAAGCTATACATGGAAAAAATAGGTGATATTTTTTTATCAATGACCAATGTTTTTTGTAGCCATTTCCTTAATGGTCTTCTTGTTAATCATGGAACAATTATATGAAATGCAAGTGTTAGGTACTTGACTTCATTGCTTCAAGCGAGTGATATGACCCCCATTTTCTTCCATTAATTCGGCATTCCTTGCCCATCAAATTAACCATCTCTCGTGCTTTCTCCTAGCACATGGTGGGCTTAAATAGTCTGTGATGGTTTTGTTTGGAGGAGTCATGATTGCATTGAGTTAGCTCAATATTGGATTGACAACGTCATTATAGATTGAGAGGAGAATTTTTGTTTTCCATATTGGTTTTTTTTGCATATTTGGGTTCTTATTTGTTGGTGCCACTTAATATTCCCTCTCACCCATGTTGTTTCTCCTATGTTTATGGTGGCCCTCCCCTATCTATGTGGGACTACTCTATTAGAATAATTTTCATGGCCCATTGAGAAATTGAAGAGCTTAGGTCGACCCTTTTTCATAATGATGCCGCAATGGAGGAGTTGTAAACCTATATACGCCTTCAAATTAAGTTTACCAGCTTGGTGGTTCAGCACAAGAAATTAATTTAGTAGGTTTAGGATGAATGCATAATGCTACAAAGTTAGATTGAGGATCTTCAAGAAAGTCACATCCTTGAAATGCAACTCCTTCATATGTTCAATCAATAATGGCATCTTTAGCCCCTACAAATATTAGCCTCCCAAACTTGAATGTTCAAGTCCCAATCATAGCTCAGGGAGCTAGTGAAGCTATTAGAACTCCTCACCAACCATGTTCACATTGATATAATGCATTTTTCTATTAACTCTCAGTGCATATTATTAGGTTTATTTTGTAAATTTCTTCTATGAACATCTAAAATAATCTATATTAGTTATGCTTAGTTATATGAATGAGCCCTCTGTTTTGAACTAGAATTTATGAGAATATGCTCCTCCTTTTTGTAACTTCATTGTGTGTTTGTCACAAATTTTCTTAGTATGATATCTCTAAGTGTTTGTTAAAAAAAAAAATAGAGTGAATAAAACATATAAACAGAAAACTCCATTAGTTACATTTCAATTCTATTTCCATATGTTTTCAATGATATTAAGGACAGATGTGAAAAAAATATAATATTTTGAGAGTAAAGTGGAGAAAATTCCCAAAATAAGGTAAAGCTTTAATGTTTAATCTCTTCTCATTAGTGGAAATGGTAACAAAAGACTCTAAAGGTTATACTAGAGGGAGATGACAATATTTTGATATAATTGTTTATCGCACTTAAATGGAGGAATTTTTTCCTCCCCAAACTTTCCTTCTTATTTGGACCCAAGAAATCCTTAACTTAGATCAATGCCAACTACATTTGGTCTCCCATATCACCAACAAGAAGTGGCTCATAAGTAGCAACATCAAGTTTGCATACATCACACTCCATAATTCCCAACCTTGTAGAGACATTAAGTTTTCCAACCTGTTATCATTTAGAATTTTAAACATTTGTATATATAGTCTTTTGTCCAAGTTTAATGTCAAAAGGTGGTGTCAAAATGTTGTTATTCTATGTTTCTTACTTAGGGTTGGAATTTTAAAGGGGTTTGATGTAAAATGTGTTCTAATCTTATGGGTCATCCTCCGCCATCATGTTTTCATAAGTCATGTCTTGTCTCATTCATATCACCAATCCTTTCCATAATTTCGCAGCGCAGCCTCCTATTGGTCAGTTTTGCAGCGTATTTCCGTAATTTTGCAGCGCAGTTTCTTATTGATCAATTTCACTGCATAATTATGGTTTAGCCATTCCACAGCGTGTCACCATCAAGCTGTTTCGCAGCACATTTTGACAATTCAAAACTAGCCGCGCTGCGAAATCGCGGATTCCTGCGTTTTGCAGCAGATATTTTTCAGAGGGTCATGTCAGTTGTTGAGTCATCGTTCCCGTCTGTTCATGTCAGTTGGCGTACCTCCCAAATACTCATAAACCATCACTCCACCAATAGGTTTGTAGGCATGCACATTAATATTATTCAAATTGGTTTTGTCGTGCATAGATTTTGCATGATGATCTTAAATGCTGCGTAAACGGCCAGCCTGGGTAATGAGATATTTGAATTGCAAGCAAGCCCAAGTTTATCAAGTGAGCCTGAATTGCAAGCGAGCCTGAGTGAAAAAGAACTGAAACATCAGTTTAGTTGGAGCTGTTGGTAATTGACTGTGCGGAAATTACAAAGCCATGAAGAGGAGGATTAAAGAATTGGAATCACAGCTAGGTCAGTGGAAGAAGGTGGAAGAATTAAAGGCTCAGCTAGATCAATTAACTGATAAATAAAGTTGCTGCTCAAAGAGAGGTATTGTTCTAAGTTTTGTAAAATTTTGGCTTAGTTTCATTATTTTAAAGGCATCTAGACCCCTGCCATATATAAAGGAGTTTTAGCCATTGGAGGTATAAGCAGTGAAAAACTCAGAGCAAATACAAGCTGTATAAACAAAAAACAGCGGTTTCGTAGCGCGCTACGAAACTGCTGTAGGTGCTGTTTTTGAACGAAAACAAACAGTTTGATGGGAGGATCAGATATTTGCCAAAGGAAACACCTAAGGAACATTAAGAAGACCACATGAAGTTAACATAAGCCATTCAAATGATGACAGGTGTGCCTCTTTTGTAAAGTGAAGTATTTTTGTCTCAAGTTAAAGTTTTCATCATAAAGGCACTTTATGTTCAGTTATTAGGGTTTGGAAGGAGGTGCATACGAGGAGTATTGTTTTGGTTTGCACACCTGTTCATCAACTAAGCCTCCAACGCATCTGGTATCATGATGGTGCTCTTCATTTTTGGGGTGTTAAAGAGTTGGAAACATGCTGCTACATTTTCGAATAGGTGATGGAAGACAGAGACCGGAAAAACAGGGGTTTGTCTCCTAACATTATTGAACCATCAACGCATCCAGCATCCAAAGCTAGCATGGAACACTGAATCCTCCTCTCAGCTATCTCGGCCAAACTGAAAGGAGACAGGTGTCAAGGAGCAAGAAAGAATCATTCTACGAGGAGGATATAATTAGAGCTTTAGTTTAATTAGGACTCTTTAAAATTCCAGTTTAGCACTTGTTGTATTTAATGAGTCAGTTAAATAGTAGATAAGGGTAATTAGTAGCAGTCATCGAGCTCCCCTCATGCTGGAGGAGGAAGCTCAAAGTAGTTAAGGAGATGTTTCTATATATAGAGAAAATTTTGATGTAATGAGGGTTGGATGTTTTGGAGAAAACAAAGTTTATTTTGGCTTGTGTAAAAACTTATTTCAGTAATACAAATGACTGCTTTTTCTTCTCAGGATTCACACAGTGTTTCAAATGCTCAAGATATATGTGGTTTTGTTTTATCTTTTATGTTTTACAGCTGTATAAATACACAATCACTCAGAATTCACATTGTTGCTCTGACTTCCTGTGTGTATTTGTAAGTTGAGGTTTCTATGAGAGGTATTTTGAGTGTTTAAACATTACATGCCCTGACTTCTATGAATGAGTAGTTTTATAGTTTGTTGAAGTAATGATTAACTCCATGAGCCCAATTGAAGCCTTTGTAATGTCTGTCCAGCCAACATATGTGTTAAATTTACTTTGAAAGAGTTAGCCATCTCATCACTAATTGAAATCAATAACCCTTTGAGAGAGCCCTCTCAGGCTAAGGAGGCTAAGCCTTAGTCAAAAGTCTGGTTTGAAATAGTTACACAGAGTCTTGCTGATTAGCAGCCATCAGTGTTCGATTTTGTGATAACACAACCTTTTGCTCAATAATAGTCACCATGTCAAGGTAGTAAACTTACCAATCCCAAAAAACACAATACACGCAAGCCCTTAAACCTCCTTGCATACCAAGCATTACAACTATGTTGATAAATTTTCAATTACTACATGGTAATGTCATCCTATTGAAAAGGAAAATATTTTGCTTTTTCTCCTCTACACCTACAACAATCTCCAATCTCATCTCCTCTTGGATGAAATCATCCTATCACTTCTCAAATGTGGGAAGTTTATCTTAAGTATAGACACCTCAGACAAAAAGCTACCAAAAAGATAAAAATCCATTCAAAACTATGATTACTAGTAACAACCTCTTCTGCAATCACTAAAGTTGATTACAAAGTTCAGTAATCTTCATCAAGTAATTGACTATGGTATTTGTCTTACTCATTCATATATCTCTATTATTCAATCTATATTAAAACAAAACAATTAATTGAAAAATATTATTAAAAAAATAAATATTAAGCCAGCCTAAATAAGTCTTTGAAAATACCCATTAAAATTCATACTATTTTAAAAATAAAGAATATTCAATACATATTAACAAAATTAATTGTTCTTATCAAAATATTATTATTATAAATAAATATACAAGTATTTACATTTCCATACCATGGTCATCTCATTCACATATATGTCATACTTATTATCTCACCATCTTATATCAATATCAAAATATCTTATATCAATATCAAATAACTATCTCTCTCTGTATATAATAATTTAATAATATAAAATTTAAATTATTAATTAAATATATTTTAATAAATAAATAACTTATTTAATTGTAATTTATTTTTAACTTTTATGGTTTAAGACAGGTTGCTCGTTAAAGTTATTATAATTAATCGGATTTTGGAATAGCATATTTTGGGGATGCTACTCTTGGTGAAAAATGATATTGGAATAGACCATTAACCAAATTCCCTATCAAAATTTCTCTTGATAAAATTTTCTCCACTTAGCATATATATATATATATATATATATATTTCCCACTTAGCATATATTGATTAGGTTATGTTTAGAATAAGGAATGTTATATACCACCCGGAATAACGGTTTAATATACCACCCGGAATTAGGTTCTTAGTTTTCTTATTGTCATGTTCAGAATTCAGAATAAAGAATGTAATAGACCACTCATAACAATACTTTAGAGTGGCATTATTTTGATGAATTCTTTTTTTTACTTTTTCTTCATGGATTTTATTGAGTGTTTTTTTGGATTGAAGTTTTGTTAATCATTGTAGTTTAGAGGTTTTAAATTATTATTTTATAAGAAAATAATAATAATAAAATTGAGAGATGTTTAAATTATTATAAATAATATATTTTAATATATTATTGTAATAAAAGTAATAAAAATATATTTTAACGTATAATTTTTATTTTATTTTTATATAATAATTTCTTTTGTTAAGTTGTTTGTGATTTTTTAGGCTTGATTTGTGGTTTGAGGAGTTGTGACTCAGGGGCATCTAAGTCGTCAAAGTCACCTTGGGATCGCACTTGGTCCGGGCCACACCAGTTTTTTATTTTATTTTTTATATAATAATTTTTTTTCTCAAGTTGTTTGTGATTTTTTAGGCTTGATTTGTGGCTTGAGTCATGGCTCAGGGGCATCTAAGCTGTCAAAGTCACCCTGAGATCACACTCTAAGCTGCCAAAGTCACCCTGGGATCGCACTTGGCCTGGGCCACACCAGCTTTTTATTTTATTTTTTATATAATAATTTTTTTTGTCAAGTTGTTTGTGATTTTTTAGGCTTGATTTGTGGCTTGAGTCGTGGCTCAAGGGCATCTAAGCTGTGAAAGTCACCCTGGGATCACACTCTAAGCCGCCAAAGTCACCATGGGATCGCACTTGGCCTGGGCCACACCAACCTTTAATTGACTGGATTTTTTTAACATGTCTCCTCCCCCTAAGCACATAGCACAACCACCCCCGTGATCCTGGGTTGCCTTGTTGACAAGGCTCATCCTCAACCGGTTGTGCTAATAAGACTTGACAATTTCTTATGTAATATTATAACCATATTATTTTAAATATAGAAATTATTAGAAAACAAAAATAATAATAAATGACGACATCATTATAATAAATACAATATTTACTTTATCAAAAGAAATCCAACCATAAAAATAGAAGATTATAACTTGTTCTCTTCTTAATAGAGTTATAATTAAAGAAACGAGGTAAAGATTAATTTGTTATGAAGTTTCATTATTGAATGTCTTTTATAGTTAATTTTCTTCTTTTATTAGTATACTTAATAATGAAATGACAAATCAATATAATAGGAATAAAACTGTAATGAAATGATAAATCAATATAATATGAATAAAACTTTTTCTTTCTTTGTGGTTCAATTTTTAACCTGTTTGAATAGTCATTTAAGGTTAGAGTTTGTGTGTAATTTGAAAGTATACACCTGACTCGATCCACATATATGAGTAATGAAGCATTTATTTAGTACTATAATGATTAAATTATAAGACAATATGCCATACACATCAGGGGTTAAATTTGACGCCCGTATACCCGTATTTAGATTTTTTACTTGTAAAATACGTTTTAGTTTCAAATATCCACGTCATGTGTAACTTGCCATTAATTTTTAAAAACGTCAATATGACAGGCATGTTTAAAAATTAAAAGTTAAAAAAAAAAATTATAAATTATATATATATATATATATATATATATATATATATATATATATATATATATATATTTAACCTTGCAAGTTGCAGGATTTATCAACATTTTTAACGTTTAATTTAATAATCCACGGTAATTACTAATAGGTATACCGTATAATCCACCTGGCACCCGTAACCGTTAGAACTTAGAGTGATTGAATATGGACCGGTTCAAGGTACTGGAACTTGGAAGACATTGGCTCTGCTAATTTCGGAAAGGCGAAGCTTATGCGCAAGTTGCAACAAGAGGACGAAGGAGATCGTCGCAAATTCGCAATCAAGTACATCGAGAGAGGCCGTAAGGTACGATGGAAAGATTCACTCGCTCACTCAATATTTGTCTGTCTGTGTCCGTCTTTAATGGCTGGGGGATCTGCTACTATGCTCCTGACACCTGTAATGTGACCGGTCTGGATTGGACTGTTTACAGATAGACGAGAATGTTACACGCAAGATTGTACAGCACCGGTCGCTAAGGCACCCTAAGTTCTAACATAATTCGTTTCAAGGAGGTAGGGAATCGAGAATCGGGATGGATCGAATTCTTGCCGTAACCCTACATTTCCGGTGAAAAAGAATTGCGAGAATGATCGGTTGCTTTGATATCTTTTGTTTTTTGTTACTTGCTCTTCAGGCGTTCCTGACTCCCACTCACCTGGCCATAGTTTTGGAATACGCCGCTGGAGGGGAGCTCTTCTCAAGTTCTACCGCATTCGTAACGGTGAACGCTTTAACGAGGATGAAGTATGTTTTAGTTTTATTTAATTCTCGTTCCGTGCAGAGCGGGATTGCAATTTGCGTCTAATAAACGGCATGGCCTGTGACGCCAGGCGAGATCTTTGTTCCAAGAGCTCATATCGGGACTCCGTAACCCGTTACCCGTATTAGTTTCTAAGTCATATTTATAAATATCACTGATATTATATCAGTTTCTAATTTTCAACAGGTAAAACCGTAAATGCTATGGTACTCACGGTAATTAATTCCCAATTTCCCAGCTACCCACTGCAGCTACCTAATTTATGGTGATTTTTGCAAGTCGGTGACTTTGGTGAGGACTCAGGAGCAGGGCATAAGAAAAACCTGCTGGAACTTCGAATTCAGCCGAGTTTGTGCAGAGAATTGGTGTAAATGGGTCAAATAGACATTTGAGAGGGATATCAAAACCAGCATATCCACAATCATGGGTTTCAATCAGAGTAGCAGGAGGACGACACCGGATAAATGCCTTCTTCAATCCCCCTGAATCCTGATGATCTCATTGTGCAAAAAGCTATCAGGTTAGATCCCAAACCATAATCAGCTATACGGCGAAGGAATGAATTTGTCCGCGTGAAGAGGGATTGATGAATCGGCTACACAATTTGTTGTGGGAGGGCTGAACTTCTTTCATTTCATGGATGTACATACACCAAAGAGGAATCAAGAAATTATGCTTCGGGAACTTTCTACAGGTATGCCGTTTGCTTAATGGATGGTTTCTAGAGATTTCTACTGTTGTCCATCCAGCTATTCCTCCTCTGCTTGCTGAAATTATTATTTCAGTTATTTTTAGGAATTGAGCGGCATTAAACTCATTATGTGCATCGTCCAGATGGTGGTTTGTAAATCATATCTAAATATACTATGTTTTGTCAAATATAATATAGTTTGTTATGTTTATTTTTTAATTTCCTTACATTCAAAAAATCTTTTATAGGAACACTACTAACTAATTTATCGAACCGTAATAAATGATGGCAAGAATAGCAGAGAAAAAATAAATTGACGACTACGGAAATAGGAGGGAAAAACTAAAATTGTTCTGTTTAAATTTGATGATTCTAATTAGGGTTTTATGGAACGCACGATTGTCTCTCTTTTAATTTTTGTTTTATCAAACATAACAACTCATCAATCGTTCAATTTATTTTTTATTGTTTGTGTATGCTTGTTTGGTATGTATTTCTAATTACTACATCTCATTAATGGTTCAATTTTATAGTTTATGTCTACCTTTTAACATGCAAATGTTTGGAGATTTCCCAATTTGAAACGAAAACCGGCTTAATCGTAGGTCTTTTGTTCGAATCCCATCTATGGTAAATTTTATTGTGTTTTTGAAACTTAGATACAGTGGGAGAAGCGATGTGTAGAAGGTGTATGTCAGTGACGTGTTTTGGAGGCTGATTTCTGTCCCAAGAACATGGCCAGTTGTCTGAAATATCTTTCGTCGCTAGCATATTTTTTATTTTCCTGATATTTCCAATTTCTTCCCATTTTCAGGTAGCTGATTTGTCTTATAATTTCAGAGTTTTAACATCCAAGTTTATTCTGGCCACCATGGAAGTTTCAGTCCTTATCTGTGAAAGCTACTCTTGAGAAAATATTAAATACTATAAAGAATTAACAGGTATTTTTTTAAATATTATAAAGAATAAATAGGTATATTTTCTGGTTAATATCATTTCTTGTATCACTGCAAGATTATTTTTTTAATATGGTTTTAGTTGATGAAATGAAATTCATATATACTAAATACTTTATTTTTATTATATAGGTATTATATATCAAAAATGTCTTCAAAAAAAGGGAATCAACTTTCTATCAAAAAATTCTTTGGATGGTCTAATACATCTCAAGCTTCATTGCCTGATAAAGAAGATCATGATTTTGATCTAAATGAAGATTTAGATGTCTTGGGGCATAATGAAGAATATGATATCTTGGAGCATAATGAAAAAAGTGATGAAGAATTTCACCATGGAGAACCTAGCACCCAAAAGAAAAGAAAAATGAAAGTAAAAAGAGAGTTTCGTGATCAGTGGAAAACTAAGTATAAGTGGTTGAGAGAGGCAAAGCATGAAGGAAAAACAGTTATGAAATGCATAAGGCAATGGGGCCATGGGGAATTGGGATTGGTTTCTCTACATTGCAGCATGATTCTATAATTTTTCATGCTAATTCAAGCATTATGTGGAAATGAGAAGAAGGCGAAGTCTATTACAAAACACATTGCATGCATTGATGATATGAACAAAGAAAGAGTCATCACTACTATGAAATTAGTATATTGGATGGTGCAAGAGGATCTACCACTTTCAAATTATGAATCTCTTTGTTTGTTTACAATGTCTTTACACATGCCAAATATGCCAAAGAACAAAGAGTATACATCATATACAAATCACATGGCTGCAAAAGAATTCCTTTTTGCTATATCTCAGTATCTTGAAGAGCTACAAACTTCCAAAATGCTAGATAGCCCTTTTTTTCATTGATGTTAGATGAAAGTACAGACCGTAGTTTAGAAAAACATCTTGTGGTTTATGCCACGTTTTTAAACTCGAAAGGATTGGGTCCTCTAATTTCACAGTTTTTAAAGCTCATAAATGTTTGCGATGGAAGAGGGAAAACAACTTATGATGCAATCAAACATTTAATGGAATCAAGGGGCCTTTCAACAGAAAGATTGATAGGAGTTTCCATAGATGGCGCTTCTTCAATGGTTGGTAATGAAAATGGTTTTATCACTTTCTTGAAGAAAGATGTACCTAATCTTGTAGGTGTTCATTGCATTACTCATCGTGAAGCCTTAGTTGCATCAGATGCTTCAAAAAAAATACCTGAATTATTATTTGTTGAGAAATTAGCAAATAAGGTATATTCTTGGGTGAAAAATTCTACGAAAAGAAACAGTCAACTTATTGCTCTACAGGAACTTATGCAACTTGAAACTCTTCAAGCTCTTCAAATCCATGGAGTTAGATGGCTTTCAAGGGGACAAGTCATTGAAAGACTTGTTGTACTTATGCCTCCCATATTAACATTGTGGAAAAATGAAAGAAAAGACTCATGGTATGATAAGGCAAGAATCTTTTCAGTACAATTTTGTTTACATATGCTTGCAGATATAATGTGTGAATTAAACAAGTTAAACAAGCAATTCCAAGAAGAGTACATTGATGTCAGCTCTTTAGGGGCAGCCATAGATGTCGCAGTAAACACTTTGAAAAGGTGGTTTTTAAGAAGCGACACATTTGCAGATGGCACATGTTATTTATCTAACTTTATAGATGCCTCTAAATTTGGCTTTCTAGAAATTTGTGATAAGGAGGGGCTTGTTCACAAGCATGAATTACGATTTGTAGCAATTCCACATGCATATGTTGATTGTGTTGATATACAAAAACAATCATGGAAACCGTGTATTGAAGGTTCAATAGAAAGTTGCAAACAATTTGCAAAAGATTATGTTCAAGCTCTCAAAGAGAATTTGAACGGAAGATTCCCTGATCATGCATTTTTCAACTCAGCAAGGTTGTTTAGCCCTTGCCATTATTTAGAGGATGTTCATGGCAGAGAACGAAATTCAAAGCGTTGGCTTGAAAAGATTTTTCAACACTTACAACATCCTTATTATCAAAGTGAAGAAAACAAAACTACATTTGATTTTGAGGCTTGTTTGAAAGAGTTGCATCCATTTGTTGACACTCTTCGTGTTAATTGCAAGGGATCATCCATGAAAGATGCATGGAGGATTTTTTATGTTACAGGGTTGCATACAAATTTTCCTAACATGTTAAAATTATGGCAGGCAATACTTACTATTCCTGCAAGTACAATTGCTTGTGAGAGAGGCTTCTCAAGACAAAACATAATAAAGGATGTCCGAAGAACAAAGATATCATTAGTTTCATTGGATGCCTTGATGCGGGTGTCTCTAACAGGGCTTGATTCATCGATGGTGGAATGGGATAGGGTATTTGACATCTGGAAAGATGCTAAAGAAAGGAGAACCTTAAATATTTAAAGTTTTTGTTTTTATGTTTATGTTTGTAATAGTGGTGTTTTGACAATTACCTCTTTTGGTGAAACTATCCAAAATTTAGTTTGTGTACATGATGATATTGAATCTACTTTTTGAACATTTACATAGTTCATGCACATTATGTTTTTGGTTTGAAAATTATTTCACAACTATTGTTCTTTTAATGGGATTAACATGGTAGTGACTCAAATGGAAAACATGGTATGTGTGAGTGAATTATTTTTGTCAAATTTGTTGCAACAATATTAACATTCATTATTTTCATGTGAAAGTAATTATGAATATATATTTTTTCACTTCATAATATTATTTTTTGTTGTTTCTATATATATTTCCCATCTATTTTATCACTATTTCCATTTTAAACAAAAAAAACTCAGAACATTTGAACAATCTGGAAAATTTGCAGAAAAATTTGATCAATAGGTCTCAAAACAAAGTGTAGCAATGAGACTTGAGCCGAATGGTACAACAAAGAATGGAAAATTTGAACAATTATGAGTACAATTTGAAATTAGATGAAACTTGTACAAATAAATTTTAAAAGTCATATGATGGGCAGTTTAAAAATAAAAACGTCATAAAAAAATTCCTTGACGGGTAGGGTCACCCGTCAAATTTAACCCCTGATACGCATAACTCCTTCATTGAAGCTTTGATTGGTGTGCTTCTTGGACTAATGGATATCTTTTAATATTAAACAATCGTCAAAATACACGAACTTTGTTTGTAAAGTTTTATTCTTAAAAATAATCATTTAAAACTAAAAACAAGATCTTGAACTTTTAAAATGCCAAATAATTTAATTAAAATTAACTCTTAAAATGAAATAAACAAAACAATAACTCTAAATTTTATATTCAAAATATTAAAATAAATAACTATTAATATAAGTTGTCTTTAGTGCGACTTTTTGGACTTTCCGGTGCCGGAATCCGGCCAAAAAAATTGAGGTGAAATTTTGATTTGTGTTATTTAAAATGTGTTTTTGACTGTATATATAGATTCAACACCCTGAAAAACCCTAGGGCACTTGGATTGTGTAGGAGTTACTCATCAAAATTGTGGTTTCAATAAATTCTTGTCAGATTTTAAAGAAATTAGACCAGAAAAACCCATCGGAAAAGCTTCCAAAAAATTGCACTAAAGAAAACTCCCTATTAATATAATGGTACAATTCAAATCAAATTATTAAATAAAAATTAAAGAAAATAATAAAATTACTTTAATTTAAAATTTAAAAATAAAATAATTAAAAAGAATACAAAGAAAATGAAAAAGAAAAATAATAACAAAACTAAGAAAAAGAAAGAAAGAATGGTTAAGAGGAAGTAACCCATATAATTCATGAAAGTCAAAACAACATTAGAAAAAGAAGAAGAGAGAAATACCTTAAAGAATAGAAAGAAAAAAAATGGTTAAAACATAAATAAAAAATTTACACACTTTAAAATAGAGTGGAAGATAAAATAAATAAATAATATACTTATCCAATAACTAGGGTAGGGTACATAGGGGAGGAAGGATGAGGAACAATATGAAATTAAATACAAAAGGGTAGGCTACATAGGAGACGAAGGATGAGGAATAATATGAAATTAAATATATATATAATATATATATATATATATATATATATATGGGTTTGTGATATTTTATGAATATAGTGAAAATCATGTTCAGTAAAGTATGAAAAATAAGGCTTATAGAGAAGTATATGTAAAGAAATCATTTAAAGTAAGGAAATTGATTGACCTCCACATTGTGATAAAGAAAAGGGCTTCCACATTAAAGAAAGGAGAGAGATCTAAGAAAAAGAAAGTTAAGGCTTATTTGGTAAATGAGTGAAGATGGTAAATGACATAGCCACATAGCATCAGGACACATGTGAATTGGGAAATGCCACATGATATAGGCCATAATAATTTTAAAGAAAAATTGTAACACTAAAATTTATTATAATAGCTGGTTAGGTTGGGCATTTTGTTGGCATAATTTAGGACATGTGCTAAGAAGATGAGAAGGCATTGTTGATGAATTCTTGTGTCTTTTGGCTTTTTTAGGGTGATGGAACCATTAGAGGATATAAATATAGAGGAGGGTGGAGAAAAGAGGCAAAATTAAAGTTGTAGGAGAATTGGAGATAACCAAAGAAGTTCACACATGTTCTTTTTAAATTAACCTTGCGCTCTATCAAACCACTATGTAGACTTATTAATTAGTCTTATAGGTCATATTTTAAAGGAACATATGTACATTCTAGGAAAACACACATGTTAATAATGTGGTGTGTTATTTTGTCTATGAAAAAGAGGCCATGGTCTTTAATTGTTCCATAATTACAATTTTTTTTAGGAGAAGAAGGTGCCTTCTACAATGGTGGAGTAGTGCATCTAACCATGATGAGGATGAGGGAGGTTGTCATCATGGTTTTTACCTCCTCAATTTCACTTAGATTTGACATTCAGGTGACTATAATGCAAGACATTACATGTTAATAATAACCAACATAATGCATCATACTGCATTACCTCATGGTTATTTGCCATGCAATTAAGATGTTCAAATCTTCTATTGACTATTTCTTTGACATGTAGCTATTTTATGTTGAAAAATGCAGCAAGAAATTCTCAATTTGATTTTTCCTTGATTAAATTGACAAAATTAAAATTTTTGCATCAATAGACAACTTGGATGATGTTAACTTGTGTGGCATGGCTTGTGTCACCTATTTTACTCAGTAAATTAGAGTTGGAGGAGTTAGAGTTCAATTAAGCATGTGTGATTGCTAATTTGTAGCAATGAAGGCCATTTGTCTAAGGTTGTTTTAAGTTAAACTTGTTCCAACTGTTGGAGGAACTAGTGGAGGGTCAAGTTGTGCAGTGGAACTTCAGTCAAACTAAGTGATTATTCAGTTAACTTGTCTATCAGCCCAAAATAGCTAGTGCATGTAGATAATTCGAGTTCCCTAATCTTGGTGGAGATTCCAAGGCAGTGTAACATCAGTTGTAGACTATTCTTGAGTGTACATGTGTTGCATGCAATAAGATGATCAACCTAAGGAATTGCACAATTCAATTTGAGAATTTTCCTAAATAATAGGGCCTAATTCCTCAAGGAACCGTGCAAGGAAATAGGAGCTCAAGCAGAGGCCAAATTTGACTAAGTCTGGGTCAGAGGCCTTCCGTGAGCAGAGAGATAGGTTATACACTTGAAGGGCGTGCTCAGTTGAGCAAATCAATTGTAATACATATATATTCATTTGATTAATGCAAGCAAGCATTGGGGTTTTTAGCAGATTACTTTCCCCAGATAAAAATACTTGTTGCATGTGTGTTATTTCTTCTTGCATGTCTAATATTTTAGTTCTAAATTGTGAATTAATGCCTGCAGAGTAGTAGAGTAGATTTGTGTCTTGTGATTTTGATTAAAACTTCATGAGCAATTGCAAATCTACAGCCTAATTTCTACATTTTTCTAATTGTTTTTGGAGTCACATTGAAAGTCCTTCAAAATCTATGTAACCCTTGTAAATAGAAAACTCAACTACTTTTACAACACAACAATTGCAAAGGATTTACTAGTGCAATGCTAGGGTGGCATATAAGTAAATTTTGAGATCCCATCTCATGAATTATTGGTCCTTTGGCCTATCAATAGGTCTTATCAAGAACATGGTATGCCACTAGAGAAATGATGATAACTCACATGGGAACTGGTTCACTATTGAAACCCCATTTTTTCCTATAAAAGGAAGCCATGGTGTTGCATTTCAAAAGAGGAAAACATTTCAAGTTTGTGTTATGAAAATGAAATTTGAGAGCGACGCTCTTTTTCATTTATTTGATTCATTTTCCTCATGTTTTTTTTTGTGTTCTTTGATAAAACAATTGAGGTTTGATGAAGTTTACAAACCATATTGACAATTGATAATTATTTCATGGCACTAATAGCTCTAATGTACTTCTTTTGTCTTTCAACTCCAAGTATATACATTGATTTATAGATGGACACTCTCACCAATTCTCTTTATCTTATCACTCTCAGACAATTCATTCTTAGGTTTCCAATATCATATGGATTGGAAATTCCTTATTTATTGCATGGCATTGACAGCTCCAATGTAATTATTTTGTCTTTTGACTCTAGTTATATACATTGTTTTAGAGATGGACACTCTCACCAACTCTCTTTGTCATATCATGGTCATACAATTCACTCTTAGGTTTCCAATAGTAGATCTTCAGGACACACAATTCACAATAGTCCTTCATCCTTCACACTTCACCACACATATGGGGCACCTAGAGTAATTTTCAACACTTGCAAGAAACATTTTGTGTGGTTTCATTTTAAATTGGGAGGTTAGTTGGTACACTTCTAAACAAAACAAGGAACTAATGTAGATATCCCAAATGAGCTCCATAAATGGGATTCATTGCTCATATCTACAACGTTAAGATTGGACAATGATGAAGATAACTAGGGAATCCTCCCTAAGGAGGACACACCCCTCAACTCAGCAACATCTACAATAGCTATTCAAGACACCCAATTCACAATAGTCCTTCATCCTTCACACTTCACCACACATATGGGGCACCTAGATTAATTTCCAACACTTGCAACAAGAATTTTGTGTGGTTTCATTCTTAAATTGTGGGGTGTTGGGACACTTTTAAACTAAACAAGGAGGAACTAATGTAGATATCCCAAATGAGCTCCCAAAATAGGATATGTTTTTCATATCTACAACATTAATATTAGCCAATGATGAAATATCTAGGGAATCCTCCCTAAGGAGGACACACCCCTCAACCAAACAACATCTATCTCAATATATGATGAATGCAGTGATAGTGTCCTCCCTAAGGAGGATGCACCCATTTATCTAGCATACAAGGGTTGTTTATGAAGTTGCATGTAGGAGTTTTTGATCATTTCTTTCTCAACCCTTGGGTTGTGCCCACCCTAGGTGGATCCATTGTATTCCTAAATAAAGGTTAGTTGGCCAACATAATATAGTATCATTTTTCCTTGAGTTTCTTATGCTCTCTTGTTGCTCTTATAATTGTTCTTTTTTATGGGTTAGTTGTTGCTTTATACTAGTGTGCTTCACCTCTTGGCTAGGGTATACGTGTTATTAAGTTTAGATATAAATATATTCTTTATATCATAATATTAATATATTAAGAAAAAATAATTTAAGAAGAGGTTGAAAATGCTTATTTGTTATAATGACTTTATGGAACTCCACTGATGTGATTTCTAGAGGTATAATCACTTTATCGAAGAAGAAGGTAACAAATTACTTTATGCACCTCATGGACCCTATAATCCACAATAAACCAAATTTCTACCCCTTAGATCTCATAATCCAAGATATACAATAATTTGGTAACACTAGACAAGGAGTATGTTTGCTAGATCCAATCTTAGGCACAACATTAATCATAACTTACACTCTCATTTTAGGATACAAACTATTCTCACTTCTACTTGAGCTCCTCTCTTTCTTCTTCACAGAAGAAGAAACACCTCTATCCATTCTCCATTTATACACAAAGTATTGATAGTGACTAACATGCATCCACCTAGATGATAATCGAGTCCTTGTCTTGAACTTGATTATTCTTCATTATACAAAGTGAAAAATTATTTATATTTATTTTCCTTTCTTTCATTTTCTTTTCTACTTATTTTATTTTATTTTCTTCTTCTCCCCTTGTTCTCTCATTTTTTCTCTCTCTTGAATAAGACATGTATACACGTGCATTTTGTTAAACCATAATCAAGTCAAAGTGTAAACATTTTACTAATGAGCATGTGTAAGTCATAAGGGCTATAGTTTGGTTTAACCTTTCACAGCTAATATGCTTCATATTTGTTTTTGGATTTAAAGTTGTGTTAAGGATGTTTGATTTTCTAGTGTTTTGAGCAAATTTCTACTCATATTCATGGTGTTCAATGGTGTTGTCATTGATGCCAACATTGGTATATGAAAGCTCTTAATATCCATCTATGGATTGCATTGATTGAAACTCCAATGGTCAAGATGTCCTGAAGCCCAAATGCCTAATCATACTGTCCCACACTTGTTGAAGAATTTGAGGATGAATATCAATGAATTTGTTCACATAACCATCCTCATTTGATTATCCTCATTGTGTTTATTCCAAGAGTAGGTGGCACGTCATGTGGGTCCTCTCAGTTGAGGAGATATGGCTTCTTGAATTTGAAACCTCATTTGTGGTCAAAAATCCCCAACAAAGATTCTACAAGCAACCTATTGATTGGTGGTATTTTAATTCAAGAAAATAAAATTAAATTATTATGGGTTTCCTAGTTAATTTTGCTTGTAAAAGGAGGCATGGTCAAGGGAAAAATAGTTATTAATTAGAAGATAAATTCGCCTTCAAATTCAAATTGAATTTTGGCTCCAAAATATTAAAATTTTGAAATTCAAACTTAAATGTTCCTAAGGTTGGCTTCCCTCCATTTTTTATCAAGTTGGCCCCTTCCTAGAAGCCTCCACAATCTCTATAAAAGGGAGCTTGTTTTCCCTCCATTAGCCATGAATTATCACGCATTAGATCTACCATATATTTGTGGTTTGTCTACAGCATTGTGGAGTCATGCCAAGCTAAAGTGGAGGCCAAGCCTAGAGAATATTTTTTGGGTTAAATGTTCATCCTTTTGTAATGGTTAAGAATTGGGGTTATGGAGTATATCTAAGCTAGAAATTCCATTTTATGAGGATAGTTTGTTCAATTTTTGAAGCTTAATTTATGTATGTCCTTTGAGCCCTAAGTGAGCTTATCATAGGAAAACAAAATTGTGTGTTTAGTGACATTTGACACCCGTCCAAGGGCTCTGATCTAAAGCTTCTATTCATACATCTGAGGTGAATTTTCTCGGCTCTTCAAATCCATCATCTTTGTGGCCTTCTTGAAATCGGATCTTTGTGGCATCTCTCCACTAGTTCCTACAGATTAGGTGTTGAGGCTAAGTTGAGGCTAAATTGAGGCTATTTTAAGCCTCTTTTGCAAACATAATTTGTTTTTCCATTGTAACATTATCTGGCCTTTTTCATTTGACTCAGCTTGGTAGTCTTGAGGCCCATCTAAAGTTTCGGTCTGAGCATAATCAACTCGCCTAAGGGTTTGTTTTGAGGCACAAATCTTGGATTACTTCAAAGATTAATCTAATATCTTTTGGAGGTCTATCAAAAGTTATTTTTCAACATTCTAAGGTAGACCAATGTTCTAGTTAGGGCAGTTTAAGGCTTAATTGATCTCATTTTTTTTAAGGAATGTTAAAGATCCAACCTGAGGCCAACTTTTGTGGCTGAAGACTAAAATTTGGTTAGTCCTCCCTGAGAGTTTTGTGGTAGAATATCATTGTCATCTATTTGGAGTGATTGTTCAAAGTATGATTTACTTCATTTTTTTAGGTCTTTTATAGGGTATATAAGGGTCATCCTTCTCATCAATTTGAGGTATCCTTAAAAATTAAAGTTATCATTGAAGGCAAGATTTATGTGGACAACATGCATTGCAAATTGTCTTCAAGACCAAGGTATGTCTTGGGTTGATTCTTGTGACAGTCACCCATTTTAAATTGGTTTCAAATGTGGTTAGGGAAAGGCCACTGTACACAGGTTAATTTGGACATCTTAGTCACAGAAGTCTCCAATATATGATAAGTGATGACTCAAGGGTATACTCTTCATCAACAAGGGCATGTTCGAAATAGGATAATTGGCAAGGTCATGTGGTACATCCTTCATCAAGGTATGAAACAAGATTTCTAAATTATATTATTTCTGATTATGAAGTTAACAGTATATAACGGATAGTACTATAGTTTTAGTAGTTGGAAAAAAATTGGCTTATCTATGCACATTTGAAGCAATCCAAGGGCACGTCTCTCATTTGAAAAGAATCAAGGTACGAGACAAGTCTTGTAGATTGCTCAGAGAGAGAGAGAGAGAGAGAGAGAGAGAGAGAGAGAGAGAGAGAGAGAGAGAGAGAGAGAGAGAGAGAGAGAGCATATGATGTTGGACTACTACTAGGGTTTCATCTCATCATTAGGAGAGAGGATATGGTTAACAGTAAGCCTAGTGCTGATAAGTTGTATTGATGAGCAGAAAGGTTTAGCCACATTGTAAAGTTTAAGACTTAGTGTGTATTAATGAGATTGTGATGTTTGTTTGAACCAAAAGAATATAATGGTGTTGTTAGGGTTTTCCAGAAATTTTGTGGGCATTTGATGAATGCAGGGTTTATGGTGCTTCTATCTTGCTTGTTGAACTAAGGTGGTGTCAGCATTTGTATGGCTTAATATTTTATGTAAGTTGATAGGTTGATGTAGCTTGAGTAGAGCTTGACTGAGTTGAAAAGTTTGATCTTTTAAGCAGAGGAAGTTGTTATTATTGCATATCGACAAAGTCAATAATTTGTTTCATTTATTTTATTGAGCAAAGATTGCATTTCATCTTGATATTGTTAATTGAGCAAAGGTGGATCCAATTTGAAAATTGTGAAACATGGTCCGTTATGATGAATTGGAGTTTGGAGCCTTTAAGGCAAGTGGTAGCTTTCTAAGTAGGGCAGTAGGGTGGTTATAGGGAAGGTTGGAGCTTGTGTAGTGTGTTGTAGTTGATAAAACCATGGCATTAGAGAATCCTTCCAGTTGGAGTTGGTAAACCAGGGCGTTGGAGCGTCCTTCCAGTTGAAACTGGTAAATTAGGACATTGGATTGTCCTTCTAGTTGTAGCTAGTAAATCAGTGTGTTGGAGCATCCTTCCAGTTAGAGTTGGTAAATCGAGGCATTGGAGAATCTTTTCAGTTGGAGTTGATAAATCTTGGAATTTGGAGCTTCTTATTGATGTATTCTTTAAATACCTATATTAATAAGCATTTGGTGGTTTTTCTCCTAGAAGGTTTTCCACCTAAAAGGCTCATGTCTATTGTCTTTGATATTGTGCATTGTTGAATGATGTTGTTGATTTATGTTTTAAATTGATTTTAATGTTAATTAATGTTATGAAGATTAAAAATTAACAAATTGAAGTGAAATATTAATTCATTCCCCCCACCAAACCCCCCCCCCCCCCCCCCCCCCCCTTTCAATATTTCCAACACATGGAACCAAATGCAAAAATATGGAGTGGCCAATTAATGAAGTGATGCAAATAAAATTATAAAATATAAAGTTTGGAAATTATTATTTCATTATAAAAATTGGCTAAGATGAAGGGAATACAGGTCAGGTAGATAAAAGGAAGACGAGTTAGAATGAGAGAACGATGGGGAGTGGGGGGATGTAAGGAGAAAGGAAGGAGGAGGAAAAAGAGAATATTAAGGGTGAAAGGGAAGAGAGATGAGATAAGGATGAATAGAAAGGTTCAAAAGAGGGAAATAAAGCAAGAGCAGGGAAAAGGGGATCAAGTGTGAAGGAAAAGAGGTGTAAAATTAGAAGATAAGAAAAGTGCAAGAGAAGAGGGGTAAGATTAGGGGTTTGGAGGAATGGCTAGGGAGTTAATATTTTGAGAGAAGTTGATAAGAGGGGGAGAAGATTGGTTGAAGGGAAGGTCGTCTTATTTATATATATTATAGGGGTGCTTCTTAATTTTTATGGCTTCTCTAATAAGATAGGTAGAGTGGTGGTGGTATTAGGCTAGGCTTTTGATTTGATCAAAACATGGAAGTTGTTTGGTGTGAGGGAATGTTAAACAATGCATGATTTTTTTGGTTCAACCATGGGTGGTATCGCAATAAGATATTTCAGTCTAGGTTGAAAGGAACAACTACTTTGGGCAATGTAGGAGTTTCCATAAAAACAAGGGATTTGGTATACCCCTTGTTGGTTCACGAGGTTGATTTGTTTTTAACAAAAAGGGAGATATTTTATTAATAAATGCACTTGTGCTAAATCCGTGAAGTTTTCAGGATCAAATCTCATCAAGTCACTTGGGATTATTAGTTAGCTATATCACTAGTGGTCAACTTGTCTTCCATCCAAAAGTTCAAAATATCCTAAAGGAATACAATTCTACACCCCTCTTTAGTTTACTTAAATATGTTATGGTGATAAAATAATATATATAATATTTTTTAAAACATCTTTTTATACATCTTCGTAAGTATAATTAATTCCTAAAACATCCTTCAACTTTAAAGAAATCACTAACATAATATTTTTACTCTTAATTATTCTTCTTCATATTCATAATATAAATAAACATTTTTTAATTATATACCTTTACTTAACATATATATTTCAATTTTTATTTAAATATATAAATTTCAATTATGCATTAAAATCATTTCACACATCTTTTCACTTCCAATTATCCCTTTTTATATTCAGAGTATTCATTAATTATATATTTTTATTTACATATAAATTTCAATTATACATAAAATAATAAGATAGGAGAATAACAATCTAATTCAATAATATAATATTATTTAGTTTTAAAGTTATAAAACTATTTTCACTTTACACACTTTTTATATATATATATATATCCCTTTTTATATTCAGAGTATAAATCAAAATTCCTTAATTATATATTTTTATTTACATATAAATTTCAATTATACATAAAATAATAAGATAGGAGAATAACAATCTAATTCAATAATATAATATTATTTAGCTTTAAAGTTATAAAATTATTTTCACTTTACACACTTTATCTTTATATATATATATATATATATATATATATTCGCTTAATCATATTCTTATCCATACGCCATACACCTTACAGTTATTCTTCCATTCAATCCACATAAGGACTTTACAATAACCTTCTCATGCTAGTAAAAAAATACGCCATATTAGACATCTTACAACTATTCTTCGATTCAATTTACATAATTACATAATAATATTAACTTATTCTTGGGACTTTTATTTTTTTATTCTAAAAATACATTAAAAATATAATTGTGGTTTAACCATGTTATAACTTTGCCGTGAAAAAATCTCGCATAAATTTTTGGAAATTCTTAGTACAGGTGTCAAGCTTCAGGATTTTGGGTGTCTAGGGGTATTTGATGGTGCTGAATGTTGAAAATGGCAACAAGAAATGCTAAAAATAGCATTGTTATAAATAGCAGTTTGGGTACCAGTGTTGGATTGAGCAACAGGGAATGAAAAATGGAAGTGCTAAAAATAGCATTCTATTTTTAGCAGTTCGGGATGGATTCATATTTTTAGTTAGTCCCTGGACTAAAATAGGAAGTAAAATTTGAATTTGAACTTAACAGCTGTTTGAAGATAAATTAATTAATTCACCATGAGTTAATTAGTAGTGAAAAATCAAACATGAAGTCTATGTGGGGACATGCAACAGTTTCTCTATTAATTGAGGAATTTATCTATCAGTTAAAGAGATAATGATGAGTTCTAATTTGAGTTGTAATTAGTTAATTGAGTCAAGTCCAGTTAGATTAATTCAAACAGTTTGTTAAATTAATGTGAGTTCAGTTAGTTAATGCTTGCATGCATGTAACTGTTGTTCTTCAGATAACTGAATATTTTCTCATGAATAACTCATGCATGTCAGTTCAGACAGAGACCCAGTTGAGATTAGAGGAGGGACAGTGTATTATCAGTTGGATGGATTTTTCCTATAAAGGAAACTCATCCATGGAGAAGGATTTATCTCCTTCAGGATTGCGCAGTTAGATGAGAGGTTATTGAGTGTGTGAAGAGGCCAATTCACACATGTGGCTTCACTAGACCCCAAGAAAAATTGTGCAAAAAATTAGGAAGCTTGGAGGGTAGAGGAGAAAGTTTGAGAGAGGCCTTTGACTATCTATGAGCAATAGAGGGTTTGCAGAGAGAACATGATAGCTTGTGAGCTGATTCTTTTTGTAATCCGGACTATATTTCCACTTGTATGATAATACAAAGTTGGGGTTTTAGGCTGAGGCTTTCCCCGGGTTATTTCTTCTATGTTATGTGTGATTACTTCTCATTCTCAGTTATATCTATTCTTGGTTGATACTGCTCATATGTGATTAAGCTTCCGCAAAGTTTATGGTAGAATTAGATCTTGTATTCTGTTTTAGTATATTGCATAATCTGTTGATCTACAGTGGAAATTTCTACATGGTATCGAAGCCAAGTTTATCAAACGAGAGAACTGTATACAAGAAGGGAGAAGTTTGAAGTTTGTGGTTCCTGAATATAGAAATCTAGTTCTTCTCACATCTCATTTCAACCAATGGCATTCAACGGTTTGAGGCTTGAGTATGCAGTTGATGGTAGCTCAAACTATATAGCCTGGAAGGACCGCATGGAAGCAGTATTAGAGTATAATGGGTTAAAGAACTTCATTGATCAAGAAATCCCCAAGCCTGTAGCATATAGTGCCCAAGAATTGGCAGAATGGAAGAAATGTGTGGCTAGAGCAAGGAGAATCCTTCTGGAGGGAGTTCAAGATCACATAGTCTCGAGTCTCCATAGGAAGGACACACCGTTTTCAATGTGGAAAAAATTGAAAGATCTATATCAGAATAGCAGTGATCAGAGGAAGCTGGCGCTGAAAGACAAGCTTCGGAAGATAAAGTGTGAAAAGGGTGACACGATCTCTACGTATCTGAACAAGCTCACCACATGCAAGAATGAGCTTGGAAGTATAAGGAACACGATAGCCGATGATGACATGGTGAGTCTTGCACTCTTCGATCTTCCTAAGAGCTGGCATAGCTACCAGGACTCGGTTAATGGAAGAGAGAAACTGCCAGATTGGGAACGACTTTGGTCGGATCTTATGCAGGAGGAGATAAGAAGAAGCACCAGAGATGGTTCTTCATCCATGGAGGATGAATAAAATTGCGCCTTAGCGAGTAAGGCGAAGAAGGGGAAGGAGAAGGATTCTCTTTCCCAATCCAGTTCTTCCCAAGGTGGGAAGAAGTTTGACAAATCAAAAGTGCGATGCTTTTGTTGTCATGAGGTGGGCCATTTTGCTACAAATTGTCCACTGAGGAAATCCAAGAAGGGATCCGTGGAAGGATCAGAAGGTGAGGCACTGGCCTCACAGTTCGAGTTGGATTTCACACTGTTCGCATGCATGGTTTCATCCATGGTGGGAAGTGGTTGGTTTCTTGATAGTGGAGCTTCTTTCCACATGACCGGTGACAAGAGTTTGTTCAGTACTTTGGAGGAGAAAGATCTCTAGATACTCATAGCGATGGGTAATGATGAAAAGTATAGTGTCTCAGGTGTAGGCACGGTTGTTTTTCAGAGGGAGCATGGAGCTCGCATTACCTTGACCAATGTCAAGTATGTACCAGGACTGAAGAGAAATTTGGTGTTGATCGTGATGCTGGAAGACAGAGGCTATGATGTAGTCTTCAGTAAGGGAAAGGTTTTCCTTAGACACGTCATCACTAGACAGGTGAAGCAGATTGGTTCACGAGTCAAGAAACTGTATGCTCTTGAGGTTCAAGATGCATGCAAAGCCCTGAGGAGCAAGGCAACTGATGGATACTTGGTGGTTGAGAGGGAGATTACATTACCTCTCACCATGCAGCCATAGGAGAAGTCTCAAACGATTGTGGAGGACCCACGATTGGTGAAGCAGCTTCAGGAGGTTGTGGAGTAGCCACAACTAGCGAAGATGAGAGGAGACCGAGTGGAGGCATCCACTCATGCAGAGACCTCCTGTAGGGGGAAATTTCGAGTCAAGTGGGCAGAGGGATCACATGCACCCATACCTCCAGGTAGGAGGTGGGGCGATGTGGAGTGATCGTCCCAAGAAGGCTGGAATAGGGGCAGGATCTTTGAGGTACCCAACCTCTTTGATTCGACCTTACTACAGGAGCCCCAACAAGGAGTAGCAGGACTGGCTGAGTGGGTAGAGACAAATGCGGATGGAGCGGTAGAGAGAGCTACAGTGCAGGAATCCCAAGACAGTGCAGAGCTAGTAGGCTGCAACAATGCGAGAGGCACAGGAGTGTTGCACCAGTGTAGGATGGCATAGAGAGGTGTGCAACGGCGCGATATGCATAGAGTGTTGTAGTAGCTTAGAGGTCAAAGAGGGCGCACTTGTCAGCAGCAGGTAGAGCTTCAGCATCAGAGAATGTTTCTAGCCCAACAGAGGTTAGTTGGGAATTTTTTTTGTTTCTAGAGTTGTTGGAGCAACCACACTTGGTAGAAGTGTTGCATGCAGAACGTTCCAAAGGTATAGGATCAGGTTCGAGTTGAATCTTTCTTGTTGAGAGGGAGTGTTGAAAATGGCAACAAGAAATTGCTAAAAATAGCACTGCTATAAATAGAAGTTTGGGTACCAGTGTTGAATTGAGCAACAGGGAATGAAAAATAGAATGCTATTTTAGGATGGATTCATATTTTCAGTCATTCCCTGGACTAAAATAGGAAGTAAAATTCGAATTTGAACTTAACAGTTGTTTGAAAATAAATTAATTAATTCACCATGAGTTAATTAGTTGTGAAAAATCAAACATGAAGTCTATGTGGGGACATGCAACAGTTTCTCTATTAATTAAGGAATTTATCCATCAGTTAAAGAGATAAGGATGAGTTCTAATTTGAGTTGTAATTAGTTGACTTAGTTAACTGAGTCAAGTCCAGTTAGATTAATTCAAACAGGTTGTTAAATTAATGTGAGTTCAGTTAGTTAATGCTTGCATGCATGTAATTGTTGTTCTTTAGATAACTGAATATTCTCTCATGAATAACTCATGCATGTCAGTTCAGACAGAGACCCAGTTGAGATCAGAGGAGGTACAGTGTACTATCAGTTGGATGGATTTTTCCTATAAAGGAAACTCATCCATGGAGAAGGATTTATCTCCTTTAGGACTGCACAGTTAGATCAAAGGTTAGTGAGTGTGTGAAGAGGCCAATTCACACATGTGGCTTCACTAAACCACAAGAAAAATTGCACAAAGAAATAGGAGGTTTGGAGGGCAGAGGAGAAGGTTTGAGAGAGGCCTTTGACTGTCTATGAGCAGCAGAGGGATTGCAGAGAGAACAGGATAGTTTGTGAGCTGATTCTTTTTGTAATCTGGACTATATTTCCACTTGCATGATAATACAGAGTTGGGATTTTAGGCTGAGGCTTTCCCTGGGTTATTTCTTTTGTGTTATGTGTGATTGCTTCTCATTCTCAGTTATATCTGTTCTTGGTTGATACAGCTCATATGTGATTAACCTTCCACAAAGTTTATGGTAGAAGTATATCTTGTATTGTGTTTTAGTATATTGCATAATCTGTTGATCTACAGTGGGAATTTCTACACTGAATCCATTTCCACCATCAAAAAAAAGATTCAAACACTCCCAAGTTTGGATTTTTTGAAAAAAAAAATCACCTGATTCTGGTAAGAATTTCACCGTTCGGGCGAAATTATAGCCTCAGTAGACAATGCCAAATATGTGAGCCTTGTCAATAATTACACCAAAGGTGTTCCCTCTATGGAGTTAGATTTGGGTGGGAAAACATCATTCATGCCAACCAATCACAGCATCTTATTCTCTTCCTCCTCTATCTAGTAAAAAAATGATTTTACATTTGTCGTCGTTTGCTTAACCATGTATGTTGAGCGGTTTGTGTGGTTCATTGTCTCCATCATCTGTATCATGGGCCCACTTTCATTTTTCTTCATTTTCTTAACCATGTTTGGCAAGCAGTTTGGGTAGTTCATCATCTCCATCGTCGGTATCATGGACCATAGGGGGCTTCGGCTATACATGAGCCTGCAGAGTTTGGTCCTCAACGAGGTGCCATGAATTTTGTTACACAAGTTCCCATAACCTTAATTTGTCTTTGAAAACCCTGCAATGTTCTTCGATCATTGCAGCCACGACTCCACAAGTTCGCAGAGATTCTGTCAATGGAGTCATTAATGCTCTTGTTTTCATTCACAATTTCGAAGATTCAGAGGGAATTTTCATTAGGTTAATGACGCGGGAGCTTATTGTAGTGCTTTTAAATCTCCTTCTTGTTTTTTGCAAGCAGGTGGCGGATCTAGGCATGAAGGTGTTGAAATCACCTTTGAATGAGTACGTGCCTTACAAAGTGTCGATTCTCAAAGTCGTGAAGCCGACCACGTTGAGTTGATGTAGTGTCTTTTTCTCGCTAACCGATGGATGTTAAATTTTAGGGATAACGATAAAATGTGTAATGCTTTTCTTGAAGAATTTGCTGTCCAATCTGTAATGATTTTTTGGTAATCTGAAAGTGAAAGAGGAATTCGTTGTCAAATTTGTAATGCTCTTCTTATCATTAGAAAGTGGAGAATAATTTGATTCTCAATAACTCATTTCCTAGTGTCAAAGAAAGAATTTGATACAGTATACATACAAATTGATTAGTGTTAATCCATTGTCAGATGTGATCAACTCCCCATTCAGTGACAATTTGCTTTCTAGGTGATACTTTAATTGAAGCAAGTCGCTTCAAGAATAGGAGAGGAAAAATATATGAATATAAAAAAGTTGGAGACATTATTTTTATAAATTGGCATGCATAGATATTATATAAAAGTAATGTGCATATCAGGAGAACTGGATCTTGAAACAATCATACAAATATTATGTTGTATGGTGTTTTAGGTAATGGTGATTTAGATTTAGTTACAGAGGAAGATGTATGTTGTATTACATAAGTTTATCAAAGCCTTCTATTGGATTGCATATCTTTTTCCAAGAGTGCATCTATGAACTTATTCTAATGATCAACTCCTACTTAGTTGATATCTCCACTTCCATCTATATATTTGCATTCATCTCTTAAAGTATTGATACAACATAAAAACACAATGAGCAACATACTTGAAAGAAGAAGATTGAGAACTATTTATAATATTAGCTCATATATTAATTCTTTTTATAATCAATAATAATGATGATTTAAAATAAAATTATAATTTAGTTAATTTTTATGAGTTTTTTTATCTGAATAATGTGAGATGTATTATAGGTTAAGTGTTTTGATGTATATCATGGATTACATATATATTATATAAAAGTAATGCACATATCAAGAGCAATGGATTTTGAACAATCATACAAATATTTTGTTGTCTGTTGTTTTAAGTAATTTCGATTTAGATTTAGTTACAGAGGAAGATGTATTTTGTATTTGTTAGTTGTTCATTGGTAGATATGGTAGTTATCATTACTTGTTAATAGTTAATGCCAATTGAATCTTTTTGTATAGCTAATGTTAATTGACTCAACTGACTCATCACTTTGTACATTTCATGTTCATTGAGAGGAAGGAGTTGAATAAATTTTGTATGCTCTATAAATGGGAAAGATTTTTGCCACATATTAAATGTGGAATAAAACATAAATTTATTTGATGTTAAAGAAGAATATCTTGATGCTAGACAAATAATCTAAATCACATAAAAGGAACACATGGATATCATAGTGGTAGACAAGCACCTAGGAAAAAATTAACAATCTTGATCTCCTCAAGTTGTGGAGGCCTTGGCTTCTCCAGAAAGGTGCAATGGCTTGTGTCGTAATGGGTGTTATTGTTCTTAGGCACGTGTTGAATTGTGACGATGAATACATTTTTGATAATATCTATAGGCAACAAGCATCATGGATGGTGTGTGTGTGTGTGTGTAACATCTAAGGGAACATAATGGATGACATGGTATAAGTTATACTAGATATCTGTGATAGGTACATTTTATTATATCATATTTGTATGATGATGTCGATAAAAAAAATTAAGCGTTCTCTCTTGTGACTCCAGAAATAATAAATTATAAATTGATGCAACCTTTATGGGAAACTAGAGTAAGAAGGTGGCAACATCTTTATAAATTGATGGAACCTTTATTAGAAACTAGAGTAAGCAGGTGTCATTGTCTTTGCTCTATTTTTATTAATTTATATGAATTTATTAATCATAAAGGTTAGATTTAATGGTGAAAAATGAGGAGTTTCTTTAGTATTGGACAAGGTTAAATTATTGTAAAGGTTGTTTATTCTAAAAGGTATGAGATGCCTTAAGATAATGATTGAATGTGTGGTTACATCCAAAGAGATTATATTAATGGTCTTGTGACCCATACACACATAAGTGGATCAAAGCCCATCATCATGGCCTTTTAAAACATCAAGGGTTCATATCTCGGGTGGTAGGGTGGATGATTTGTTCTCCCCCACTCAAATTCAATTCCCACAAATTACATGTTGGCTTATTGTGATAAAGTTAGAAGGGTAGATACCCCTTGTGAGTGGGATCCCCCTTGTAGGTGTGTTTATAGATGTCTTAACTCTTGCAAAGTCATAAGTTCCCTACTACATGTTGACTTATGAACTATTGGCACCGGTCTAAGAGTTATAGTTACAACTAGTTGGCTTTGAACCTAAACTTAGCCCAAATAACCTTAGTATATTACCAATTCCTTATCTTCTATTCGTTCAATGTATTTTTGCACCTTTAGAGACAATTTCTAGTTCTTATTTTGTTTTTGAAGGGAATTTCTTTCTTCAGAAGGGATAACACTTAATCATTTTATGGTAATATCTTTCTTAAATTTAGCCAACTTTTATAATTGAAATGATGTAATCCTGCAAAATGTTTTTTAGTGATGGATTACCTATGAGTTATTATAGGCTCCCTCACTAATCTATGATGAATTCAATTTTGTGTAGGAAATAAAGATGATAAAGGATGCCTACTTCTTTGTCAATATCATAGGGACAAATAGACGCATAGAAGACTCTTAATGTCATATCTCATTTGTATAATACGCCTATATCTAGTGAATCAATAAAACTTTAGTTCACTTGGAGATTGCATTTTAAAAGGATTGGATTGAGTTTTCTTCATATCTTGTTGTGTTGGTGGTTTCAAAATAGTTTATTTTTCCTTTTAGATTTTTTTGTTTTCCTTTTGTCACCTTTACATATTGAATTCCTTATAGTCTCACGAGACAACTTTAGCCTCAAGTGAATATTAATATCTAAATTAACTTAACTTAAAATTTATTCTTTACTCTTCTAAAAAAATTGTTGAAGAGATGTTTATTATAGCGTAGGCAAAAAATTCACGTATACATAATAATGAATACTTCTATGCAACGAAGTGACTACTAAAATCTACAAAGGTGTACCTATTCTACTAAAGTCTCCAAAGTTGTGCTTACTCTAGCCCCCTTTAAATTTGAACTTGTGACCTTTGTTGAGCAAACATAAATCCTTAACCATTATGTCTGCTGAAGCTATACATACCATTTTCATTCCATACCATGTCATTTGTATTGTTTACAAATATGACTTTCTTTATCATAATGAATATCATATTCAACTCTATTAATCAATATTTATAATTAAATAAAATTAAATAATGTATTAATAGTTGAAAATAAAAATAAAAATATTTTTTAGAAAAAATTGAGATATTTAATTATTATTAAATAAAATAAATATTTGTATTATAATATTTATTTATATTTTATTATATATTTTAATTAAAATATTTAAAAATCATAATTTAATAGTAAAATTATATACCCTTATTCATTTTTCGTGGATCACTTGAGAGGATATCTTAATCATGTATTTGATTGAATATTTGGCCATCCATTTTTCGTGGATCACTTGAGAGGATATCTTAATGGCCATCCATTGACTGCATGATGAAACTGAGTATTTTCATAAAGTAATACAATCTACCCATCTCTTTCATATGGCTAGTGAGAGTGCTCTAATTTGTAAGTATGAAAAAGTCTTCCTAACCAGATAAGATGGAAAGTGTTTACACAAGTGTGTCCAAATCTTCATTACAGTAAGAATATCTTCAAAGATTTTAACAAATTCTTAATGTTTCATGTTATTCTCATTCTTCACTTCATTATTGAGAAAGTTCTTAATTTTTCATGGTATTCTCATTCTTCACTTCATTATTAGAAAGAAGAATATATATATATATATATCTTAATAATTGAGAAGGAGAATATATACGCATGCAAGTTAGTTGAATAATATATTATTATTCATAACATTTTGAAGATTTTTAAGTGGAAATTTTGCATTTTTGGTAATTATGAAAGGTAAGAAGGTGGTATGTTCGCACTGATTTTGAAAAGAAATTTCTTCATAACATTCGAGAGTTGATATTTATATAGTCTCATATCTCTAGAGTCTTAACACCTATCCATCAAATAAAATAACTTTTCATCCAATTAAGTTTGGTTGTAACAATGTGGATCGAGAGAGTTATACTTTATATGAACTAAAATTATTATTATTAAAAATCGAATAGAATATTATAAAAATATTATTTTTGAATTTAGGTTTTTGTGATCTATAATAAATTAAGAAAAGTTTTTTGGTTGAAATCATATAAAAGAAATTTTTGGCTATTGCATTTCGAACAAACAAGTGTGGTTCATCATTAGGACTAGAGAAAAAGACAGACCATGAAAAAAACTTAAATAGAGAGCAATGTAGAGACCGAATTTCAAGTAATGGTTATATTTCAACAATAATATTTAAATTATGATATTAATTTGTTAATATATTAAAAACAAATATTATTAAGTAATAGCGATATTAAATGGCTAGTTTTTGAAAAATAATATTTAAATTAGGATATTAATTTATTAATTTATTAAAAACACATATTAATAAGTAACGACTATATTAAATGGCTAGTTTTTTAAAAATAATATATAAATTAATTTATTAAAATCAAATATTATTAAAAAAAATCTATTACTGGGAAATAATCAGGAAAAAAAAATCAAATTCAAACTCAAAACAAAGAGGGAAGTCAAAAATTATAAAAAGGAGTCAAAATCCTAATCGATAATTAATAAAAATAAAATAAACTAAACTAAAAAAAAAACAAACAAACAAACAAAACAAAACTATACACAAGTCCAAGATTGATGCCATTATGGATTGGTCAATGCTCAAGATAGTCATTTGGATAAGAGGTTTTTTGGGAGCATCCCAATGTTGGAGGAGAGATTTTGTTAATTTTTCTTCTATTGTAGCTCATTTGCATTCTTTAGTAGTTGTGCAAAAGGTCTTCCAGTGGGGAGGCAAACAACAAGAGGCATTTAACGCTTTAAAACAAAAGATCAGTTCAGCCTTTGTACTTACTCTTCTAAACTTGAAAAAGTCATTTAAGTTTCAGGTTGATGTATGTGACTACGCCATGGGAGGAATCTTTATGCAATGTGGTAAGCCCATTTCTTTTCGTTCAAAAATTTTCAATGGTCAAGTGTTTAAGTTGCAGTGACAAAGGCACTTCCATTAGATGAGTTTTCTTCTACTATTCCACTCAGTCAAAAGGTATACGAAAGTTATAAGCGACAAGTTTGTTGATGTACTTTCTAGGCCTATAGTTTGTATAATTACTTTCCTCAAGCATCATTTTGTTTTACATGGAACTTATGTTTAGAAGAATACATACTTTCAAGATGTACATTCAAGCTTGAGCCAAAGGAATCAAGTGGAGGAATTTTTTTACCATTTGCATCATAATGTATTGTATCATCTTGGTAAGAAGGATGTTGCTACTGATAGTAACATGGACAAAGCCAAAGAGTTCATTGAACGACTCCAAATGGTACATCAAACAGTGTAAGAACAGCTTGAAAAGAGAAAAGGCAAGTACACAGCAAGGTATGACAAGCATCGTGTAGATCACAAGTTCCAAGTCAGTGATAAATGGATCGAGATTGGAAAGGTGAGGGAATTGTACCCTCACCTGCTGGACAACTGAAAGTGATATTTTGGGGTCCAAAAGGCTTCCAGTGGGGAGGAGTGATCAGGTGCTCAAAATTATGCTCAAAAATCAAAGTTGTCAGAATGGTGTGGAACCTAAACCACTGCATAGTGCTCATCATCATGAATCTGGTGCAACTCGTTTCGCGCGAAACAGACACAGTATTCTCCCAGAAATGCGATATGTTCACTTTGTCAAATAGGTAAAAAAATTGTAGAAGGATGACAGGGATGTTGACTAGGAATCTGTACTACCTAGGTGAGAAGTGGAATATTCTTGGAATATTCTAATGCGGTGGCATTGTTTGATTGATTCATGTGTTATAGTGTTGACCAATGAGGAGGTGACATGTGGCTAAGTCGGAGGCTGCCACGTGTCCTCCTAATGTTCGACTAAAATATGGTTGGCAAGATAGGTCAGAGGCCGAGGTCGAACCTGTAATCTCCCATACAACAATGCCAAGATTTACCATTACGCTCACAACATGTGACTTAACAAGCTATGGCAGCGGATTATATTTAAACTACGTTGACTACCAGGTTGGGGGGAGATCGACAGTGTAACTATCGCCGAACCTCCCATGTGACCACCATCCGCTAACCGCAAATGGTTGTTTCAACTGCCAGCATAACCGTGACCGCCAGCCTCCCATGTGACCACCTCGTTCGTAGCCCACAAACAGTTAAGATCAATGCCAACACTAACCGCAAGTCCAAACACCATGTGAACACGCTCTACTAACCGTGGCATTTTTTATAACCGGAAGTGGGGTTATGGACGAAATCAACGTCCTACAATTTGGCCCGCCACGCGATGAAATTGTCGCCCAGTTAGCACTTTTTGGGGCGAAATTGTAGGATCATGCAGTACTTGGTGCAATTTGTGGAGCGAATAGTGGCCTAACTAGGAGAGGTCATAACTTCTTCAGATTTTAACCAAATTGGAGGTAAAAAAAGTCTAGGTAGCCATTTTTTGACATTCTAGACTCATTGGAGCACATTTCAGAAGCATTTGAGCATTTTAAACACATCTCACTTTTGAGCATAATAGACAGGCCCAAGCCATTCGAAGCTAGACCAAGGAAACGTAGCCCAGGAAAGGTGAACTCCTTTATCATGTTCTTGTCGTAATTTGTTTTTGATGATGTTTTGTACATGTTTATGATGTTGTTCAGTCTCTTATTTATGTTTAATTGCTCATAAAATTAACATAAAAACTCATTTTTCACTTGCAAAAATTCATGAATCCTTAAGCACACCGAAAGAATTTTGTTTCTAATATGAGGAGGATCTTATCACACCAATCTAATATTCTAAATTAGATAAACCTTACATTGTGGAACAACTGCAACAAGCACCTTCCATGGAGGTAAATCTAAAAGAGATAAACCAACTATCTTTTTGTTCTCCAATCCAGAGTTTTGATTTGCAGATTCAATGGTCTTTGGCCCAAATTTGATGCTTTGCATCAGTGGGTTTTCACAACCTAGACCAATAACTATGATATCTACATATGCTCCAAAGTTTTCTTTATCATATAGTTCAATTCTCAACATGATAAGGAGAGATTCTTGCACGATGGACCCTGGTTTTGGTGAAGAGTTGGGCTCTTCATTACCCCTTGGTTACCAAACTTTGACTCCACAACAATGGTGGTAACAAAAATGCCAGTATGGGTGAGTATGCCAAATGTCCCCCTTCCTTTCTGGCATCATCAAGTTCTTGAGTATATTGGAAATACTTTGGGTTCATTCAAAAATTTTGACTCTGAAAAAATGGAGTTTTTTACCTTTGCCAAGATCTATGTAGAAATAGATCTAAGAAAAGGTATTATTAATCGCATTTAGCTAAAACATAAAACCTTTCAGTGGACCCAAATGTTGGATTACAAAAATATGACATTCGTATGTCACTCATGTTACCAAACGAGACGGCTACAGGAGACATGCCCCCAAGCAAAAAGCGCATAAAAAGAAAAAGGGGTCGACTTGCAAAAAAAAAGGATGGAAACCTTATAATGCCTTCATCATAGAGGATGAAGAAGGGGGAAAAACAGAGAACCCACCTAACAAAGAAGAAGGGAGAACTAAAGTACATAATGGAAATGCAATGCATATGCAGTCCGACATAGAAACAGAAGTGAACCATGAACCAGAACAACAAAAATTTGTGGCACACAAGGAGGATGGGACAGTGGGCTCAAAGAGAATTCATGTGTTGGAAAGTTATGATTCAGATAAAGAACCCCCAGTAGAGACAATAGTGAACGATTTGGTAATGGTATCGTTTGACACCCAACCAAACAAATGGAAGAAGATAGAAAGAAAGAAAGAGAAGTTAAGTGACTACTATAGTACTTAACTTCTCTTGATCTCTTGTATTTTTTATACAAAAGCCGAAAGGCTGCTCTTATTGAATGTGGGTAGCATCTACAAAATAATTATTTTCTTTTTCAAAAGTTGAATAAAATTATGGGTTTTTCCCATTTGGAAAGAAAAAAAGGAAAAAAATATTGCATTAATGTATTGTATATTTTAAATAAATATACCAACAAATTACACATTATTCATTGTAATAACATAATTCATCCATATGTCAATCATTGTTGTTCGGATACAACTCATCAAGACCTTAGCATGACCTACACCATGACCATGATTTGACCCTCTTCCACATTATTAGGGCATATATAACCATTTTTCTTTCATTACTAGACATTCCCTACATTTGGGATCATCTCCTATTTTTAGGAAGTTTATTTTTGACAAGAAATAATTGTTAAGATTTTATTTTTTCAATATAATTAAGTGTTGGAAACAATGTTAACACTGATAGGGGGTGAATCAGTATTAAGGCTCATTTTTACTTCTTTATGCCAATTTTATTTTCTTATTTAACTTGGCATTCATCCATATAACCAGCAACAATATATAATGTGGTAGCGACACTAACTCAACATACAAGCACGCAAACCATAAGCAACATACACATAGACACAAGTTTTTCACGTGGAAACCCTTTTGGGTAAAAACCGCAAATCTTGTTGTTTTTATTGATGTAAATTAAGAGCACCCACTCTATTACATAAATTTGTTTTTGTGAGCACCCACTCACAGGAAGCACCAACTCCCTTTGATTGTTTGCTAGCACAGACTAGCCAGAAGCACCAACTCCCTCTGTTTGTAGGCACCTATCCAGCTTCCCAGAAGCACCATATGAGGCACCAACCACTTGGATTTGTTGCAAGCACCAACTTTCAGGAGGCACTGACCCCCAATCCTTCCCAAGTTCCACCAGAGATGGAAGCACCAACTTCCTGTATGTATGCACCAACCCATATTCTAATAGGAACTAAATGTCCTCTATGATTTGAAAGAAACTATGCCTGATAACAACTTTGATCTCTGCTCACTCTGTTGCACTTTGCAACTCTCTTTAGCAGCCCTATGATCTGCTCAATAGCAGTCACTCTCAACCCTCTTCTCTCTGCTCTCCACTAAACACAATCTTCTCTTGGCCTAGCTTCACACAGCACAAGCTCAGCTCTCAGACTTCTGCTCACATCAACTCACAGGAAACTTCAGCCTTCCACATAGCACACGGGCACTTCAGCCTTTAACACAACACATGAAACTATTAACCTTTACACACACAGTGCTTCTCCCATGGTTTCTTTTCTTCTTCTTAGGCACATTCGACCTTTACACGCAGAACTGGATCTTACCTAGCCTTTCACAGTAGTGCACTTACTCAGAGCTCTTTCCTCTTGGCTCTATGGCATCAATACTGCTTTTCCCCACATGCTCAATCAAGCTCCTAGGTTTTGTTCCTCTATTGTCTCCCCGATCGATGTTGCCACATTGTCCTTGGGCATCACTGCACACTATACTTAGGCATGGCCTCTCCATGTTGTTGTCTGCATCGGACTTGGTTTATGCAACTGCATTCACTAGAGAATGGGCACCTTACTGCCTTCTCTATACTGAGAATTAATTCTCAGTCCACCTGCTTACGCAAACCATGCACAGTCCTCTCTATGTTGCATCTCTCCCATCACTAAGTCTCTCCATGCTGAGAATTTAATCTCATTCCACCGAGACTCTCCATGCCTCTTCATGGCTTACAGTACTTCAGCATGGTTTTTATGTTCTGCATTTATTTCTATAACATGTGCACGCCATATCTCCAGCCTTCAAATTCTTGTATTATGCTATCGGATAATTCACACCATAGTGCTATATCAGAGCTTCTACATTGTAGCTTTACAATGGTGCAATGTTATGCATTGTCGATTGTTGATCTTCAATATTCAAGCTCCTCTTAATTAGATCTTTGATGTATCTTAGGCCCCTTATCGTAGATTTTAATTTGCACCATTATGGCAGTAACAACAAACTATGATTTCCTAGCTCCCTTTTATCCCTTGTCATGCATTTCTCACCACAAGACTAAAGGTTGTGACCTAAGGCTTAGCCTTAAGGCGCTAAGACCTATAGACTCCTATCCGAGAGCCTTTTTCCCTTTATAATTGTTGTGCCCTTGGTTTCTTATCTTTCCTCTAGACCATGGTGGATTACCACATCGAAGCCCTTATTGGCGCTTTTCATTTGTTGCCAATGTATCAGCAACCACAAACCTGTGATTGTCGATCTCCAGTTTTTAAGCTCCTTCCGCTTAGCCCTTACCACACACTTCTCACCATAGGACTAAGGGTGGTGACTAGGGACTTAGCCTTAAAGCACTAAGTCTTTCAGTGCTCTGTCAAGGACATTTTTCTTTTGTTAAATCTTTGATCCCTTGGTTTCTTGTGTGTTCCACAACCAAGTGCTAACACCATCGGAGCCCCTTTATTGGCATTTTTCACTTGTTTCCCATATGCCATCAACAAAAAATCGTCGATTATCGATAGGCCCCTCTGTTCAACCCTAGTATTTGGTTCTATAACACTTCGCGACTGCGTGCTATCCTACATCCAGGCGATTTCCAAATGTGGCCAATGTGCCAACCATCACAAAGCTCTGATGGTTGATTTCTGAAGTGATGTCATCTCATGCCACGTAGAATCTTCTCACCATTGACACTTGTGTTATAGACATTTTTGTGCCTTACAGCATGAAGCATGAAATGTCAATAATCTAAGGGATCCAAAGTCCCTAAACATGTTGTTCCTACCCCTAGAGGAACAAGGTCAGCAAACCACAGCTCTGAAAATCAGTTCTCCACCTGAAAACACTCGAAAACAAGCTATTTCTGGATCATGTCAACTGCTCCACTGAGCATTTTCGCTGAATGTCAACTGCTCCACTCTGTACCTGCGCTGAATTTCAACTCTAATGAAGGCTACCTGTGCTGGGCAAGATTGGCCAAGTGGCACAGTCATTCCTCAATGTGTCAAATGCCCAGGAAGCTTCCAAAATGACACTTGGATCAAGGAATTCGCCTTGTGATGAGTAAGAGGGTCTAGATCTCCAAGTGGAAGCAAGATCCTCCAAGTGGACTCAAGAACTGAAGAATAACTGAAGTGGGAGAGGACACTAGTCAGCTTCATGCCAGCCTCAAGCTGACTCATCCTTTCTCCAAAACTCCTATATATAGAGCTCTCTCATGAGGTCTGAGGGAGGCTGGAATTTTGTGTATGTAAGGAAGTGTTGTTGGTTTGAGTATAGAACTATTGGGTGATTTGCTTGAAGGAGGTGAAGAGGAGATTTCTTTCTGCTGGGAGGTGTTGCTGGATTGGGCCTCTTATGGTTGTAACACTCTCAGAACTTTACTTCTTCCATTAATAAATCATTTGAGGTTCTTCTATATGCATGTGTCTCAATGGCGTATTGATGCTTGTATATTTGATTTATTCTAATCCTTGAATCAATTATGGATGTATGCTTCTTGTAGTTTCCCTTTCTTATGCTTTTGCAGGATCTAAGTGTAGCTGGGCCAGTGAAAGAGCAAGGAGTTGGGAGCAAGCAGCAAAGAGGGAAGATTGGATCAATCATTAGCGGAAGATAACGGTTAGTGGATCTCTTTCTCCTCTCTCTTACATCTCATAAAGAAGTAATCTTGAATAGCTTTGCATTCGGTTGTTGTTGAGGTACTATCACCCTTAGAGTGGGATAGGGTCATTCCGTATTGGATACTTTTCCCAACAACAAATTGGCGACTCCACTGGGGATCGTATCTTGTTGGTTGTTTGTGTTTTTTGCTATTCATTTCATAAACAAAGGGAGTACCGAATCGAACTGCATTTGGATCTTTCAAATGCAAAGTAGAGGGCAGCGACTCTAGCTCAGTTTCTGGGCAAGTTTATGATTTGAAGAGCTGATCCACAAGGACTCTAAATAGCTCTTAGTGATAGCTTTTCATCCTCCTTTTCATCCCTTAGTGTGTACTTGACTGATAGCTTCTGATTTGGCCAAAAACTGTGAATTTTTGAGCAATCTGTGATCCGGAAACCAAGAGAAACGAAAGTTTTGTTCTTCAGTGCAGGCTGTGTGAAGGCTGTCTGCATTTCAGCGCAGTTCCCGAAGGGGCTACCTACGCTGAAGGTCAAACTATCTGTGTACTACCTGCGCTGGACCAGTCTTGCCTTGTGCTACTGGGGTTTCCTGCTGTTTCTTGCCCCGTTTTCACTCTTGTTTTGCAGCCTGTTACCAGTCAATGTACCTATCTGAAACCAACTTTCCTTGCCACTATTCCGCCTCGGTTGTATAAAGAAACTGTGTTTGTTCTTTGTGTATTTCTTGTATCATTTACAGTTTCCCATAACGAAAGTGAACTAGTCTTGCTGTGGCCTCTTAGATCTAGACCTGTGATTAAGTGTCGTTTTGATCTTAAGAGTTAGTTTATTTGCTGTTCATAGCTGATTGAGCTTTTGCTTTCGTCATATGGTTTGAGTTTATATATTTCTAGTGTCGAAACAAGTAAATCTTAAGGTGTCTTTTGATTTTGGACAAGCTTGTTTGCTTTCACTTGAAATTGAATTCGAAATTATACAACAGCTTTCTTTTTGTGTCGCACAAACATTAAGAAAGAGAAAAGAAATACTTGCATTTTGCATTTTGCATATAAGTTTGTATGTTGATTTAGGGAAAAAGTGCATTAGTGAGTGCTCTTTGATCTGTGTGAAAAGATTTTGTCTCTCTTTTCCCTCAGTAGTTAAGATTTTCATAAGTCGAAAAGATTGGAAAAGCTTGCTTCTCATCTTAGACTGCATTTAGGAATTTGTATCAAAACATCTCGTGGTGAACCATGAAAGGCAAACTTTTAAAAAGATCAACTTAAAATATATTGAATGAACATAACAACGCTTTGAAACATAACGCAAACACATAGAGGTCTAAGCTAGAGACGTGTTCCGGCGTCGTTAAACGTAGTGGCTGTCGATCTCGACGAAGGTGGGTGATTCCTCCTGAGAGTCGGTGGCACTAATACGGACTTGTGCTCCCACGTACCGTCGCGTATATATTGGGAGACCCTTATAGGATCAAAGCCTTTATCCATAGGAAACCGTGTCGGCCGCCCTACTGATCGCAATGCAGTGAACACAGCATTCACGAAGATCGACCACCCGTACCGTAAAACGTATTCTGTGGTTTTGCGAAAGGTTTGGCACACCCTCTGCCTAGATCTCCAGAGCAGTTTCTTTTGGCCTTTTTCAAACTCTATAACTGAAAAATTCCAACCGAGCATTTGTCACTTCGGGCTCGTTAATACATCGAAGGAGACTAGAGTCATCTTTAGCTTTTTCTCGACTCTTAAAAAGTGAAAAAGCAAGTTGTGTCTAAAAGCGTCTAATAAAATTCATTCAATTCGGAAACACAAATTTCCCCTTTTAATATTTTGGTTGATCGAGTAATCCGCAATCGTGGAAGAAAGTCAATTGAAACCCCGTCGTTCGCGGAGGCTTACGAGTCAACCGTCTTTGTCTCCGAAATCGAAAACAGTACGGGCAAAGCGAACTCGTTTAATCGGTTCAAAATCTCCTTTAAAAGTTAGAACAAGTGTTCCAACTACATCGGAGGTTCCGGTTACTCCAAACATTTCTGGAAACCCTGCCTCTGTAGAGGAAGTTCAACAGCCACAGAAGGACAGTAATACTGATCCTAGTCTAGGGGAAAATACTTGTATAACTGAACCAGTTCCGTCTGTAACCGGTCCAGAGAGTTTTGCTCCTCAAACAACTGTCGCTGTCGAAGCAACCACTTCTTCGGCACCAGAAATATTTTACGGACCTGACGGTCTTCCTCTTCCACCGAGTTTGATTGCGATAGAGGAAATTGCAGAGGATCCGCAAGCAAGTACTCCAACTCATTTTGGAGTCGGGGTCACTCTATTTCCTTCATCAGAAGTTAATCCACCACAAGTGGAAGTTCCTGTAGAATCACTAGGCAATCTATTGGATAGACTTAAAATGTCTGAACAACCGTCATCATCTAGGACTGTGTCAAATGACACAGCGACAGCAGAAGCCCCTGCCGTCACTCCGACAATGTTTGTCGGCATACCAGCTGTCCCAACTAGCTCTCAACCGCTAGAAGGAGTCCACCAAGGGACTATTTCGACAGTATGGTCTGTTCCAGTTTGTTCATCCGGAGTAATACCCGGTAACTCTTATGTTGAGACTCGACAGATTGATCCATTTGGAGGTCAATTTGGGCCATCTAGTCCTCAAGGACTAACAATCCCTCTGAGTGCCGGATTGCTACCGTATGGGGGGCAGTATGCCCTTTCAGTACCTCCTCCGGGAGGATATCCATATGGCAGTTCTCAACAGTATTCAGGTTATGCTGGAATTGCATCAAGTAGTTGGGTACCTATGCTACCACCACAACCAAGGGTTGTATATTCTATGCAACAGTGTGTACCTGTGACGAACATCCCAACCACACCGGCTATTGTAACAGTGTCACAAGTTCAAGCGATACCTGTTGCATGCCAACCTCAGATTTCTCAGGTTGTAATGCAACAGCCACTTGATCATGGGTCACAACCACAATCACCGACTGGTGGGGCGACACAGGTCCAAACGGGTACAATTACCCCACACCTCGGTCCAACGGTTAGCATAGCACAACAGATCATGGCTTCACAACCATGGCTTGTGCAATACCAACAACCGCAATTCCAGCAAGTGTACCAAGGTTCTGAGTAGTAGATCTTTGCGAATAGTGGACAACCGTATATCCAAAACGGTCAAAATAAACCACTTTACAGTGGCCAAGTCCACCAACCGTATCAGTCATACCAACATCAATTACATTATGCTGGTATGCAAAGGCCCACTGCTCAAGCGATTCCATCGTACCCTGGTTATGCTTCGCCTAACCTGAATCAACAGTTACCATTCGTGGCAACTTTAGAGTTACCCGATTTACACCAGTTAACCAATGATCCGATTGCTTATGCCCCTTGGTGGCCAGCGATTCCTCATAAACTTCCATCTGACATTCCTAAATTCAATGGAAATCCAGGTGAAGACCCATCGAATCACGTGATGAATTTTCATCTGTGGTGTTCGTCGAACACCCTAAACGACGATTCGATAAGGCTTCGCCTTTTTCAGAGGACATTGACAGGTCCAGCGGCTAAATGGTATATTGAATTTCCAAGAGCCTCTTTCGACAATTTTAGTTCCCTAGCCACGACTTTCTTAACCCATTTTCAATTACCAATAAGGTATGAAACGGGAACAGAAATATTAACCAACTTCAAACAGACAACTGCCACCCATATATCTGATCATATACATGAGTGGCGTCGTCGTCGTAGGATGGTGAAAACATATGTTCCCGATCAGCTATTAGCTGAATGGTTCATAAAGTCGTTACTTGCGGCTATTACGGAAGATGTGGCCAAAGGGGGAGTCGTAACAGAGGAGCAAGTTATTGCTCGTGCACAATATTTGGACTTAGTTTATACTCAGTCCGGCACACTCTACGACAAAATACCTGACGCCCCTAGACCGGAATTTTCAATTCCTCCCCCTCCTAAATCAAATAGTGACTCTCATGCCGGTGATGGCGTGATTGGCACAGCAAACACGAAATCGATAAAGGCTTCGTCAAAGAAAGCCCGTAAGAATTCGGATCAAAATGCAAAGGAAGAAATTCTTGCTTTGGAAGTAAATGCTATATCAGAAGATAAAGGCAAAGAAACCAATCAACCAGGAAGCAAGAAGAAACAAAACAAAGGGAAGAAGAAGAAACAGGGTGAGTCATCCCCTGGAAAAAATTCTTCAAACCCTCCTGGGAAAGGGAAACCAAATTATCCATGTCTAATATGTGATGATAAGGATCATTACACAAAGAATTGCCCATTCAAAGCTGAGTTAAAGAGGTTCTTTAAAAGTTCCCAAACCTCAGCTGTGTTAACTGATCCATTTCCCAACCCAGGTCAAAATCTGGTTGATAGTGGAAATGCTTCCCCGTCGCAAGTACTTATGTTGTCAGTTTCAAAACAGCAGAATGATGCTTTGATTTCGACAAGGAACAAAGATTATGGGAATCCTCAGCCGTCGAACGAAAAAGGTAAAGATCAACCAAGTAGTTCGACAACAAATTCGACAGAAGTTGTACCACCCATCATCCCTGAATTAACAATAAAACCGCCAAAGGGTGTAGTACACAAGTCGACATTTAATCCTCGCGCCAGAGCGGCGCAGCATTATAACATAGTGGAAGATTTGGCACAATCGCCATCCGCTATGTCGACTCTTGAGGTATTACAAAATTGTCCAACCCAAAGGCAGGCCTTGTTATCAGCAATTGGTGGGGTTGATCCTAAGGATTCCAATCTTGTATCCTTTGATCACAAGGGATATGATCCTCAGTTACCAGCTCAACTAGCTTTCCTTATTCAAGTGAAAGCCCTCAACAAAACTGTTCACAGAACGATTATTGATGAGGGGGCATCAACATGTATTATGTCGATGAGCTGCTGGAAAACTTTAGGATCTCCAACCTTGTCTCGATCATCGACGACATTAAAAGCTTTCGACGGAAGGACTTATACCCCATACGGTATCCTTAATAACTTGAAAGTTGAACTAGGAGGAAAAACAGTAGAAATTGATGTTGAGGTCATTGATGGAAATCTTGACTATAACATCCTACTGGGTAGACCATGGATTTATGCCATGGCAGCTGTCGTGTCGACTTATTTTAGGAAGATCGCATTCCCGTTTGAAGGAGGGATAACGGTCGTCGACCAACAGAACTTCCTCCCTAATGGTTCACAAGTTACAGGAAGCATTCCCATGATCCATGAGAGTAACCATTCGATTCAAGATATCGGAGTAGGATTATTGAAAGACCCCACATTAATGGGAACTTTCGCGCTACCACCTCCTATTTGTATAGGAAATATACCGTTTGTAGCAACCTGCAACATGATATCTTCCACGAAAGTCGACATGGATAGGTCAATGGTCTTGCCCCCAAGCCCTTTAGAAATATTGTAGCAATCAATGTTTCAAGCATGGGAGGCAAGCCCAAATCAACGCTCGTCAAGCGTTTGGGTAGATAGGTCTAGAGAATATGGAACCCCATTAGATCCTTGGTCGAAAGTACATGGGACTGACGAAGGAATCTTACAATCAATGATGATTGAGGGGGCACCATGGAATGATCACCACCATCGTTCCCTTCTTCTGGAATATGAAGAAGATACTCAAAGTGACCTTTATCACCCTTCAGTATTTGAATTCCTAACAAATACTGTAAACACGGTGGATTCCGAGCGAAACCTATCCAATATTGAAGAGACTATAGCCATAAATATCTCGACCAAGACAGATGTTGTAGAGAATATTTATGTCGGCAAAGGTTGTTCCCCTTTAGAACTGGAAATATATAACGCTCTTTTTCGTGAATTTAGAGATGTCTTTGCTTGGTCATATGATGAAATGCCAGGCATTGACTCGAGTATCGTTGAACATGAAATTAAAATGTATCCTGATGTCAAACCAGTAAGACAACGGCTTCGGCAAGTGCACCCGAAGAAAACCGCTGCCATTAAGGCAGAAGTTGAAAAACTCCTCCATGCTGGATTCATCTACCCGGTTCCTCTAACCGATTGGGTATCGAATATTGTCCCTGTTATGAAGAAACAAGGGACGATTAGAGTGTGTGTTGATTATAGGGATGTAAACCAAGCTTGTCCGAAGGACAACTACCCTACACCCTTCATCGACCAGATAATTGATGAATGCGCTGGATGTGAAATCTTTTCATTTATGGATGGATTTTCCGGGTATAATCAAATAAATATCCGCCCAGAGGACCAGTCAAAGACTGCATTTATTTGTCCATGGGGCACATTCGCTTATCGAAAATTACCCTTTGGTTTAAAGAACGCAGGGGCGACGTTTCAGAGGGCGATGAATTATGCCTTCCATGACATCAAGAACATTGTTCAACCTTATCTCGACGATCTTCCGGCTCATTCACGAAAGCGGACTGATCATCCGCAGCATTTAAGAGCGATATTTCTACGTTGCCGACACTACAAGATAAGACTCAATCCGCACAAATGTGTGTTTTGCGTCGGTTCTGGTCGTTTACTTGGCTTTGTAGTCTCTAAGGATGGGATTCGTCTCGATCCCTGCAAGGTTCAGGCAATCATTAATTTAACTCCACCTTCAAATTTGCTTCAGATTCAGAAACTCCAAGGGAAAGCAAACTTTCTGAGGAGGTTCATTCCAAATTACGCCGAACTTGCTAAGGGTTATACTCGTCTTTTGAAAAAGGATGTACCTTTTGTCTGGGACCAGGTGGCACAAGCTTCCTTTGATGCTCTGAAAGATTGTCTAGTAAAAGCATCATTAATGTACGCCCCGGACTATCAAAGAGATTTTAACCTGTATCTGGCTGCAGCGGATACGACCATTGCGATGGTTTTAGTTCAAGAAGTCGATGGAATTGAACATCCTATATATTATTTAAGTAAAAACTTAAATGATACAGAAAGTAAATATTCTTATGTTGAAAAACTAGCGCTTGCAGCTGTTCAAGCGATTCAAAGGTTTCGATATTATGTCCTCTTTCGGAAAACTACCATCTTTTCAGATTGCAACCCCATGACTTATATACTGTCGCGACAGTTGCTGGGGGGCAAATATTCAAAATGGATAGCGATCCTTCAAGAGTTTGATCTGGAATTTGTAAAATCCAAATCAAAGAAAGCTCTAGTTTTCGCAGAATTATTGTGCGATCTCCCATCATCATCCAACGATGAAACATCGGAAGAGTCAATCGTGGACGAAAGTTTGTTTCTGATATCTGTAAGCGATGAGTGGTATGGAGATATCATAGTTTATCTCCAAACCCAAAAGTTTAGGCCTAACACCTCTCGCTCCGAACAAAAACGTATACGATACCAAGCAAAAGACTACATGATCGTCGGTGATACACTTTACCGTCGTGGTGTCGATAGAGTTCTGAGGAGGTGCCTTACCCATGAGGAGGCCGAAAAAGCCCTGAATGATTGTCATTCAGGCGCGTGTGGGGGGCATCAGTCTGGATATGCAACAGCACAAAGAATCTTACGAGCAGGATACTTTTGGCTTGATAGCAAAACCAGACGACCACCCGCACCTTTACAGCCGATAGTTGCTATTGGGCCCTTCGCCAAGTGGGGCATCGATTTCATGCAATGTAACCCCACCTCGACCGGGGGGCATGGGTATATTATAGTCGTTGTTGACTATTTTACCAAATGGGCCGAGGCGATGCCTACATTGGATAACACTGGTGAAACAGCTGCCCTTTTCTTTTTCAATCATGTAGTCGCCAGGTTCGGCGTACCACAGGCTATAGTTACAGATCATGGGTCGCATTTTCGCAATCACATGATGGTCGAATTAGCTGCCAAGCTAGGGCTATCTCACGACAGCTCTACCCCGTACTATCCGCAAGCCAACGGACAAGTTGAGGCAATCAACAAGGTCCTGAAGTGTATGTTGCAAAGGATGATCGGGGTTCATAAAAGAAGATGGTACCTAATCCTGTACTCAGCTTTGTGGGCTTACCGGACCTCGGTAAAGAACGCAACCGGGTTCACACCTTTTCAATTGGTGTATGGCCTGGAAGCAGTCTTACCGATCCAATGCGAAATTTCATCGCTTAAACTCGCAATCGATCTTCTCCCCGGAACTTCAGAAGAAGAGGCTCGTTTCTTGGAATTAATCCAGTTGGATGAAACCCGCCGTGATGCCGCTTTGGCTAACGAGGCCCATAAGAAACGAGTCAAGGCTCAGTTCGACAAAAATGTCAAACCCCGTGTCTTCTCAGAAGGTGATTTGGTCTTGCTTTATGACCAAGAATCCGATAAATTGGGAGCAGGTAAATTCAAGTCCTTATGGATGGGCCCCTATATTGTTAAAAGGGTGTTAGAAAAAGGAGCCTACGAGTTAATGGATTACGATGGAATTCCACTGGCGCAGCCCCGCAACAGGCTGTACCTCAAGCGTTACTATGCTTAAATAGTAACCTGCGTGCTTTTGTTGTATTTTGTTTTCGCTAAAGTATTTGTTCTGGTCGAGTGATCCACCTTATTCATTTTTTGCAGATGTCGAACCTTCTGGAGACATGTGTTGGATATGCCGACGGAGCGAGTCGTAGTTCGCGGAACCTATCTTCTGCAGCCTGGGCCATTTTTTATCCAAGCGGCGAGTTAGTAAGTTTCAGAGGTGTGTGTATTGGGCAATCAACGAATAACATCGCTGAGTATAGCGCGTTGATAGAACTACTCTCTGATGCCATCACACGTGGCATACGCCAACTAATTGTCAGGCTAGACTCACAGCTCGTAATACTACAACTCAATGGTATATATTATGTTCGCAATCCAGCTATTTATCGCATGTTCCTAAGGGTTAAGATCTTGGAAAGACGATTTGATTCAATTCAATATCAACATATTTCAAGAAACTTAAACACATTAACCGACTCATTAGCAAACTATGTGTTAGATAGACATTTGCAACATTTATAAAAAGGACACATCATCAAAGATTGTACATATGGATCATATAAATCAACCAGAATAAAACTCGAAAATCAAAATACATATAAGCTGTTTATATAGTTCATACATAATGTTCTGTAACCAAGACAAAATTGGTCATATGACCTAAAATTAGGGGGCACCCTAGCCTAGTGGTGCTCATGATAGTACGTCACGGCCTGTGCAATCATGCGTAAGAGACGAGTCCATCGTCTAGGCACGCCGATAGTATGCCGCTGCAGCTGTAAAGGTAACTCGTCAATCTGTACATCTGGAAGACCGCGAGTAAGGCTCTCAACCTGCTCCTGCATGGCTGCAAGGGTCTCAGTATCATCAAGATCGCGAATGACAACTCTCCTAGCAGGCTCCACTGCCGGGGCAGCAGCGGGCGATCTCGGACGAACTGCTGGACGAACAGGACCAATATCTGCATGCACCCAAGAGTACAATTAAAAGTCTTGATAGAATAAAGCACAGAAACATTATAAATAAGAACAGTAAACAGTAATATGGTCAAGGAGTTTACCAATGGCGCCCCACTGCTCGCCATCCGGTAGCACCAAATCCGGATCACCTCGGAAATCCATACCCACATATGGATACTCGGAAAACGCCATCTCCTGGCGCTCGAACCACCTAAAGAAGGCCTCAGTGAAAGTAATCTGAGGTTGACCAGCATGCCTAGACATGTGGTCAACCCACCTCTGCATGCGTGGCTCGGTCGGAGAAGGCAGGTCGAGTATGATGTACTGAGGCTGCATCAGTGGGATTTTCTCCAAGGCGAAGGCAGTCAGAATAGAACCAAATCCAAAGTTCTTCAGCTTCCCGTCCTTTACCTTGGTCAATTGACTTTTCATCTGAACAAGTACTGCATCACACCAGTTGAATACTTTCGGTTGGAGACACTCCAAGGCGTGCTGCATATAAGACCTGTTGGCAACATGTAGAGCTGCACTGCCGGCCATCCTACCAATAGTGAACAGAATGGACCTGAGACCCCGATCAGTAATCTCACGGATAACAATCTTGCCGTCTCTGCTCGGCTGAGAACCTTCCCTGCAATACTGGCGGACATAATCTCTGGTGGAATCAGTCCCCCGGGCCGTACCTGACAAGGAAATGGGGGCACCTCGTCTTGACAGTCCAGTCAAGAAGTACATGTCCTCTATGGTCAATGGGATGGCCTTTCCCCTAATCTAGAACACTTGGTTAACAGGATCCCAAGCATCAAGCATGTACTGCAGCAAAGAAATATGTGCTCTCATACTAGAGATACGGAAGAACTTCAGCAGGCCACAGTTCCGCAACGCGTTCACCGTGACAGGGTCATGGAGGGAAATCATGTCCTCCTCTTCATGTTCTCGTTCTCGCCACGTAAGGGACATTTTGTTCAAAGTTCCCTGCAAAGCAAACAAGAGAAGGAGTAAGTTCTTGATTTCGATAAAAAACTGGCGAAAATTCATCAAAAAAATGACCTGAAAACCCAGTTTTCTGAGCCCAGCGCAGGCAGGGAGTCTCCCACCTGCGCTGAGGGTTAGTCTGCCTTAAGGTAGCTTGACCTTCAGTGCAGGTTTCGAATGGGGAACCTGCGATGAAGCTAGGGCACCCTGGCAAAACCCCAGAGGCTCAGAAAGGCTGGAAAACAGGCATGAAACAGGAAAATGAAACCATGAAAAGAAAGAGCTAGGGTTTAGCTCCTACCTGGTCCAGACGGCGCCGAAAATCGTCCGCAGAATCTCCCGGAATCATCTGATGAAAATCAAGGGGGAAGAGGCACCTCCAAAGCTCCAACAAACCAAATGCAAATGAAATGGTAAATGAGAGGTAAAAACACCTTTTAAATAGCTTTTTACGTAGTTCAAAGTGAAATATTAGGGTTATAATCTCATTTTCATGCAAATATTATTCATTTCTAACAAAGTTTGTTACAGCAATTGAAAATACAGTACTATATTTGAAAAGAGAAAAGCTAGTAATGGTAAAAATCAAAATTTGACCATATATTCGAGCAGTTTTACTGCGGAATTTATGCTCGTTAAAAAATAGAAAAGTGAGATCCGAACAGTTTTATACATAGTTCATGCTCGTTAAAAAATAAACATAAGATCGAGCAGTTTTACCGTGGAATTTATGCTCGTTAAAAAATAGAAAAGCGTGAGCAAGAGTTTCCTCCAGAGTTTAAGCTCATTAAAAAATGAACCTATTCCGGTAAATAACCATTGTGATCGTAAATTTATTAGCCATAAAAAGCCTTGGTCGTGTTTGCACCTGCCACCTCCATTCCATTTGGCCGATCGTTCACCCCCATATGATTGTTTACCCATTTTGAGGAACAGCTGCGAAGAGTGATTTCACTTAGCCATCCTTGTGACACTGTCGTGATTGGAAAATTCCAACCTGTACCTGGAATCTGCTGCTATCCCTGTTTATCACTCGTTCCTCAAAAGACAAGTCTTCTTTGAGCTCTTTTCATCTGACTCGTAAAATATGAAAAGTTTGCCGAGTTTTGACCTTCCAGCTCGTTAAGGTGACCGGAAGAGCTATCCCTCCTCTAGATTTTAATCTTTTTGGACCTGAGGGATTATTGCACAAAAAAGGTCGAGCGCTTGTTTTATTCGGCTCGTTAAAGTTATCGAAAACTCATCCCTTGTGTATTGTTTTATACTTTTTCGGACTTAAGGGATTAGATGACGAAAAAGGAATTTTGGAGTTAACTTTCTGTACCTTTTCAGACTCTCTAAAAATGAAAAGGACCGAGTTTTCCTTGTCGTTAGACTCGTTAAAATGATTAAATAGCAACAAACTTGTCTTTAGACGAGAACGAGTTTCCCTATCGCTAGGCTCGTTAAAACATAGCGATGGGCTTGCCCGAAGGGCAGGTTATAGAACAAGCATATGTTATCCTCCTCAAGCTTGAAAAAAATAAAGAGGTACTGGTCAGAAATGACTGGGGAAAAATTGGGAGAACCTCAAAGCTTTAATGGTAGCAAGTCGCTCTTGAACATGACACTTTGTCCTCCGTATCACATCGGGTTGGGTTGTTTCATTCACCGGTCTCATCACCATGGTCTTCGCCAAACCATCCACATTTGGGGTAATGCTACCGATCCATCACATCAGTGTCGTTATATGTTCAAGAGATGTTGTTCAGAAAGAGTCAACGGTGTCCCATCCACTGCCATACATTATCCTTCATCCACCCATGATCGCCACCCTGAATCATATCTCACAAATTGTTTTCACCTCCACTAAAATCATTAGCTCCGTTCCGCGTCATTGATGTGGGATTCATTAAGGCCCTCCTTTGACGGATCACTTCTTGTCGACTTCAGCTCATTATCCAAGAAGTTGATCTAGGAACACCCCCCTCAGTACTTTGAAGCTTGCATGCCTCAATGGCAAGTTTCTCACTTCCGGCGACAGGTATACATCAATGACCTTCGACCAGAAGATTTTGCGTGGTGTTCGACGCCAAGTCCTTTATTCACACCACGTGAATTGTACTGCAGTACCTTGAGGGTCATTATCATTATCGGTGATTCCTCTCGCGCTTGTTAACGGTTTACATTATTGACCGGTAATCAAGCGATGTCTTTCCATGTTCGACTTCAGCGCAATTCTCACATGGATCGACTTGTACTTAGAGTGAAGATCGAACGAGTTTGAAGACCCCGGATCTAGTTTCATCCATCCGGGCTGCGATATATATTCAGGAAATATAAAGACATTTGATATGTACATTATTGCAGCAGATGATCATCCTACTCAAAGGATAATAATTTCAGCAGAGAATTATCAGTCTAACATCAGACGATCGTCTGTTATATGTACCAAAATGAATTTATAAAGCTGAGCATGGGAATGCCCGCCTCAGCTAGATCATGAAAGAAGAATGAAAAATAATGTATTGTATTGTATTTTATTACAGGGCGCCTCTCAGCGATTGAATGAACTTCGGATCCTCCTGATAAAGCATTTCACCCGATGAACGACCTCATACTTTAGGGGGCAACTGTTATAGACATTTTTGTGCCTTACAGCATGAAGCGTGAAATGTCAATAATCTAAGGGATCCAAAGTCCCTAAACATGTTGTTCCTACCCCTAGAGGAACAAGGTCAGCAAACCACAGCACTGAAAATCAGTTCTCCACCTGAAAACACTCAAAAACAAGCTATTTCTGGATCATGTCAACTGCTCCACTGAGCATCTGCGCTGAATATCAACTGCTCCACTCTGTACCTGCACTGAATGTCAACTCTAATGAAGGCTACCTGCGCTGGGCGAGATTGGCCAAGTGGCACAGTCATTCCTCAATGTGTCAAATGCCCAGGAAGCTTCCAAAATGACACTAGGATCAAGGAATTCGCCTTGTGATGAGTAAGAGGGTCTAGATCTCCAAGTGGAAGCAAGAACCTCCAAGTGGACTCAAGAACTGAAGAATAACTGAAGTGGGAGAGGACACTAGTCAGCTTCATGCCAGCCTCAAGCTGACTCATCCTTTCTCCAAAACTCCTATATATAGAGCTCTCTCATGAGGTCTGAGGGAGGCTGGAATTTTGTGTATGTAAGGAAGTGCTGTTGGTTTGAGTATAGAACTATTGGGTGATTTGCTTGAAGGAGGTGAAGAGGAGATTTCTTTCTGCTGGGAGGTTTTGCTGGATTGGGCCTCTTATGGTTGTAACACTCTCAGAACTTTACTTCTTCCATTAATAAAGCATTTGAGGTTCTTCTATATGCATGTGTCTCAATGGCGTATTGATGCTTGTATATTTGATTTATTCTAATCCTTGAATCAATTATGGATGTATGCTTCTTGTAGTTTCCCTTTCTTGTGCTTTTGCAGGATCTTCGTGTAGCTGGGCCAGTGAAAGAGCAAGGAGCTGGGAGCAAGCAGCAAAGAGGTAAGATTGGATCAATCATTAGCGGAAGATAACGGTTAGTGGATCTCTTTCTCCTCTCTCTTACATCTCATAAAGAAGTAATCTTGAATAGCTTTGCATTCGGTTGTTGCTGAGGTACTATCACCCTTAGAGTGGGATAGGGTCATTCCGTATTGGATACTTTTCCCAACAACAACTTGTCACTCAGATATGGCCCATTAGGCCATTCAAAACACCAAAACTTCCTACCACGTGTCCCTCCGTACTATCACGTCATGTTGGCGTCAGCAACCATGTGTCCCTTATCAAAACCAATCAAATCCTTCCACGTGTCCTCATCGGAGCTTACTGAGCGCCACCATCTATCCTTATCGGATCCAACGAGACTCTGCCATGTGTCCTCAATGGACCCAATCGGATGCCACCATGTGTCTTGCTTAAAGGAGAGAGAAACTACCTCGCCCACCTTGTTTTTGCAATGAATTCCTTTATAGTTTCTCTTTTTGGCTATCCCAATTATTTAATACTAGAGGTTCAAATCCCGGTGTTTTTCTGTTTGTTACGTCGATGCCAGCCACCAAGGATCGTCAATTGCAATACACCGAGATCTCCAATATGCAATTCGCAAAGACCTCTGATTCACTAGGAGTTCTGATATGCAAGATATCTAATCGCTAATCGATGATTCACAATGATGTGCACTACTCCTTAGGATCCTCCAATTGTCGATTTCCAAGATGGATTGGCCTCCAATCTTCGACTGTCAATATGGCTTGGCCTTCGATCTCTAATCTCATTGCACCTCCGATTTTTGGGACTTGTGATATGCGGGATTCTTCCCTGCTTAAGGCTCTAACACCCTGAATTTCAACAGGTCATAACTTTTGAGCCACAAGTCCATTTCTAGACTTTCGCATATCGTTGGAAAGCTCTTCCATATAAATTCCCAATGGAAAGGGTCTGATTAACCACTGAGCCCATCTGCTACCTCAACAGGTGGCTCCAATATCACTGACAGCCTTCTTCTCCTTGGCTCTCTGGAAAGTTGGGAAACTCACCCACAATGTGCCCTTAGCATGAGGCATGCAACTCCTATGGACTTCCACCCTAGGCCATAACTATAATCATCATTTTATGGCTTTTCCAATAAGCCTACTATTATGATGATTTTCTACATGAATCCTGCAGCTACCATGAGATTATTCCTGAGCCGTTACTACCAACATCTGCTTCAACAAGCATCCAATCTTGTCTGGTTGACATCAATGCCAACACTCTTGCCAACTGTTAGGCCTACCAACTTCCCAACACATTTCCATAGCATGACTGATGACATCAATGCCAACACACTTACAGAAGCCTTCTCCAAGTCACTGGCCATGGACACAATGCCAACTTTCCAACAATCTCCCCCTTTGGCATTGCTAGAAACACACCATCATTTTCTCCAAGTGATGGCCAAACCTCGGGCTTCTTCCACATATCTCATGTCATGAGATACCAATGGCCTTCTTTCCATCACAACTTTCCCACAACTTTTCTCCCCCTTTGACATCAATGGAAAGGGGCCACAAGCTACCTTACTCTCCTCATGCAATCATTGATTGTGAGGACCAGAGTCTAATTGTCAATATGTGCATTTTTCCTCGCAGGCCTCTCTTCCAAGATTGTCGTTGCTACTGCTCCATAAACTAGGAAAATGTGATATTCTCGCCTTAAACATATACTGCCTCTTATTTGTCCTTCCAATTTTTGACACCCTATGGTTGCTGGATGAGCACTCTGTCCACCAATGCATATTTTATATCAAAAATATTGATACCCATTAAATTGTGCCTAGTATTGTTGTTCCTGCAAATACCAAGTTACAATGATGCATTTCAGCTCACCCTTCTTCATTGTTGTTGTTTCTTATGAGATTGCTCTCATTCTTGAGCATCTCCATTTCTCCACTTGAGATCATTCTCATATATAGATCCATGGCTCATCCCAATTGCATCAACAGAAATGATACAAATGGAACATTGTACCAAGCAAACTCTGTTATTTCTTTTCTAAAAAAGAAATGTCTATTTGCATACATGGTTTCTCAACATGATCCCATCACAACCAATTGACATGGCTACACCAATTAAGGGTTAAGGGACATGAAAAATCTTATACCAATTGTGTTTTATGAACACAAGACTGGTATACATTATCAGCGTACAACTTAAATGAAATAAGAGTGTTTCATCAAAGATGAAAGCTTTCCTTTCTCAAAAATCTTCCTTTCTGAGGCTTCCCATTGTTTCCTAGTAATTCTTATCAAAGAATCTCCCCCTGAGCCAATGCTCCTTGATCTCATGCAAAGCTTCCTTGCCTTTGCGTGGGGACTAATCCCATGGATCTGACATGAATGTGAGCTTTCTGTCATTCCACACTTCCACTGTGTCCCATATTCTTCCCACAACAAGAGATATTGTTGTGTAATCCTCATGCTGGCTGCACTCCACTTTCATCAATCATATGTGCCATATTGTTCATCTTCATGGCCTTCTGCATCTAACTTACTTGGCCTCCCTTGAGGCCCTTCTCTTCCTTTACTGAAGAGAAATAGAGGATCTACTCCCCCTGAGCAGATCATCCTCTTTCTTCCTCCAAACCCTTAAAGGTCGAGTTCTCATAGAAGCATTCTCTTTTTCTTCTTCTTCACCCCTGTTTGGGTCTTCTCTCGGTTGCACTTGGGTAGAGGAAACTTTCCTTTCAACTCCTCTTTCTTAACCCAGATCCACTTGGAGCCTCTCTTCCTTTCATAAGGGACTGCTACAAGAGTAGGATGATCACTCTTTTGAATTCTTCCTCCTCTATGCACCTTTCTCTATTGACATGGAGCATTGAAGACATATGAGTATATTTCAACTCTATTCATTCTCCTTGTCTTCAAACCATTAGTTGTTGCATTCACATGTACATGTTGAGAAGAATTTTGTTTCTTCTCATTTCTGTAGTAAGCTCTCTTGTGCCCAAGATTGCCACTGTTGGAGCATTCAACATGGCATAAGACTGAGGCAGAGGAGTTACCCTTTTTGACACCTCTTTTTTCAAAACTCCTCTCAAGGCCAGCATGCCTTCTTCTAGCCTTATTGTGCATTCTTGGGTTGCTAGCACCCAACACATATTGTTTCCTTGCAAGCCATCTATAGTCTATTGCTTTGTGTCCAAACTTATTGCAAGAAAAAAATATCCATGAAAAGGCTTTTATTGACAGAGCTTATTTTTTCTTTGTAGGCTTTGTTCTTGAGGAGGAGGGGTCCTTTGTTGGCTCTTCGTGTGCCTTCTATAACATCAATCATTACTATCATGCACTCTCCCTTGCAGCTTCTTTTCCTTCTTCTATTGCACTTGTTGTTGTTGTTGCTTGGGCTTTTGCTACACTACTGGTTGTTGCTTCTTAGCCTTCTGCTGCACTACAGTCTTCTTCTCTTTAGCCTTCTCTTACTGCCTTTTATTCTCTTGTTTTTCTTTCCTTCCTTCTTCTTGTTGTTGTAAAAAACCCTTTCTTTTGTTTTTGTTGGAACATTCGAGCTTCTGATATTGAGACAACTCTTTATTTGACTTCTCTAACTCATGTCTCAATGAGACTACCTCAACTTGTAGTCTCTCGCAGCAAGCCTCCTTTATACTCAGCTGATGGGTTAACCTCCCATTCATACTTCTAGCCTCTTCTTGTTGAGAAATTAGTTCAACTATTGTTTTTCTCAACTTCTCATTCTCAAGCTCATAAACTTCCAGTTGCTCCTCTTGCTTGAGATTTTCCTCTAATAGGTCCTTAATCTGTTTTAGAGTAGAGATCAACTTCTTTATAGAAAATATCCTTTCATTTAGATCCTTCTCTTCTCTATCAGAGGTGATATCTAATTTATCACAGAGATCTAAGCCCATATATGTGTTCATGGAGTCTTCCACGGGTCTAAGGGTTATTCCTTCTTCTTCATCTAAGGATCCCTTATTTGCTATTGCTACCAGACTGGGTCTATCTTCATTACAACTACTAGATGCATGCCTATCTCTATCTTCACATGAACATATAGATAATGAATGACCTGCGTCTTTAAATTTATCATAAGGCAATAGCATACTTTCTTAGTAGCATGGTCGCTCCTCTAAGACTTCTACCTCATCAACAAAAGTGTGACAAGCAACAACTTCTCCACTTTTTGGTTTATTGCTAGAGAAGTAGGGATATTCAACCTCTTCTCAAGCCACATGGCTATCTACACTATGAATACATTGCAGACTATCCAGCACATATGTTGATGACTTACAATGCCTCACTTTGTCAGCATCCGGCTTAGATATCATGAACACTTGACTAAACTGAGTGGTGGGGTGAATCAATTTAGCATACTCATGGACATTAATATTCTTTTCTCCAAACTCATTAATTGAAACCTTACATGAGAAAATTAACAAATAATGACCAACATATTGAATATGTGAACAACAAGTAATAAGCAAATCAAACCATCTCGTGAACATGTAATAACAACAAATATTGACGCCAAATATATGTGGAAACCCATAAAGGGATAAAACCACGATTTTATTATTGTTGTGATTGAAAGGAAAGCTCCTACTCCTTATTACATTTATTTTCTATAGGCCCCAACCTACAGGAGGTTGCTACCTCAATTTTTCTGCAAGTTGCAACATGCAAAGAAGCTCCAACTCTCATATGTTTTCTATAGGCTACAACCCATAGGAGGCTCCTACCTCAACCAAATTCAACTAGATATTTATCAAGCCACAACTTGAAAGGAAACTACCATCACCTGATGCACACAAGAAACAATAATGTGTTGCTTTACCTGGTCATAAATTCTGCATGTCTCCCTCTTCATTTCTTCCTGTTCTTCCCTTCAAATTTGCATCACATCAGCTCCATATGTGTCAGGTAACTAATGCATAACGGTTCTATCAGCTCTCTCACATTCTCCCATTCACCAACCTCTCGTGCCTTCCAAAATCAGATATTTTATAGAGATAGTTTTCTGACTATTTGTATCCCACATAGGAATATGAAGTGAATAGGCTTGACCCTTTTCTTTCCACTCATTTGTTTCCAAACTCATCATATCTTGAATATTGGAACACAAAAGATAAATAATCCATCCAATATTAATTCCAGTCACATGTAATGATTAAATGTATCAACCTAATGCCAACATCAAATAACAATATTTATCATTAATGCATCACAACAATCGTTGCAACATATTTTCCTTTACCTTGGAGCCTTGCCTTTGCATCAAAACAATTAAGCTTAATCAACAATTTTACATCATACATTCTTCAATATATAAATCTCTGCAACATTATCAAAACATTTTAATGTATCACAACTCATCCTCCTTCTTCTGCTCCTTTAACTTCTTTTGCTACTTGTTTCTCCTTGTATTGTGGATGCTCGTTGCCTTGTTGTTTCTCCTTGCATTGATACTACTTTGCTGCTTGATGCTCCTTGCCTTGTTGTTGCTCCTTGCATTGCTGCTACTTTGTTGCTCATTTTCTTGTTGTTCTTTGTGTTGCTCCTTTTCTTGCTACTCTTATGTTGCTCATTTGCTTGTTGTTCTTTGTGATGCTCCTTTGCTCCTTTTCCATCAATGGCAACAATGCCAACAATATTCCCCTTTGGTATTGATGGAAAAACATTGATCCTCCCCCTTTTGTCCTGAGGAGTGTCTTCCTCCCTCTGATTACCTCCCTCTTTGACATCAATAGCAAGGGGATTACAAATGTCGAGATGACTTAGTAGGGCTGCTCCACTCCATATGGATTATTAGTGCTACTCCAAATTAAATGAATGCTGCTCCAAATACTCTTCAGAAATTTTAACATTGAAAAATATTGTTGTGAGAACACTCTGTTAAATATTGCAAGAATATTGTTGAGAGAACACTTTGTAAAGAATGCATGATTGAATAAATTGTGCCCTTGAAATAAATTGACCAGCATAAGCAATAAATTTTGTGCCATTTGTTCCAATCTCATGAATCATTGTCATATGTTATATTAAGAATAATAGTCGATCAACTTAATAATCGCCCTGTAACAACTTTATGATCGGCCTCCACAATATTGTTTCTTGTTAATAACCTCCTCTGTGTCATTTCATTACATGCACATCCAATATTCACTCTGCCAAATATATATATATATATATATATACTTTGCACCACCATATAACAACTTTATGCCACCATATAATATCTCAATGATTGTTTTTGTTTGCTATCGATGATTGTTGCGACATGTCTTTTGAGGCTTGAGTGTTGATAGTGTTATAGGGCTGAAATGTTGTAATGTGCACTCGAGGATATCTTCATAGATGTGCCTATATTGTGTATATAATGTGCTACCTTCAGGATTTTGTTACTGAAGTGTAAGTTGGTTAACTGATATGAAGAACACATCCCTTCATACTTCAAATGCATACATGAGAGCTGATATTCTCAGAGACAATGTGTATTATGGCTATATTTTGGTAATGATATAGTATAACGTTGTTCACCTAGCATTAATATATTGTATTGAACAATGCCAATGTATAGTAATACATCTGAGGGCGACGCAAAATAATATATGCCAATCATATAATAAATATTGATAATGAAAGAGAAAAAACAATGACACCTCCACCTTATATCGACCAGCAATGTTGAATGAGAGGGTATAGAAACAATATTATTAATATGCCAACCATTTACTACACCACGAATTAATCCTTCCTCACACATGCAATAATTAGCCTGATTAGCCACAAAGCAAAAATAAATCTAGCTAACTTCATTTAGTTAAACACACCATCCACTTCTCTGACACTTTAAGAACACTGGATATCTCAGCAGCAGTTGATCTTTACAAAGACCATCAAACCTCAACTTTAGGGCCCATATATTGTCAGCCTCTAACAAAGAAGTCATTGGGATAACCTCCAGCCATGCATAACCTTGATCTTCATCAGTCTTCTTGATAATAAAAAAATCCCTCAAAAGCTGCATATGGGTAATCACGATAGTATGTGCAATTCATTCCATCTTTGTCCGAGTAAGGTGGTGCAAGGACATCAAGTATTTCACAAGATGTCACTGCTATGAAAGAATGTAAATTGTCTCCATTTGTCATATATAATGCTGATGTCTCACAGGGAGCTGAGATAACAGTGTCTGCCTTTGGTTTGGCTAATCTTAGTTGTGATTTATCAGTGGCTTTGGGTAAGTTAAATGGGTCAACCAAATCATAGGATTTAACATGCAATGAGCTATAAAGGAGCTTGCTCAAGACTTTCAATCAAGGGTGATCGTGGAGTGGGATAACATCTGATGTTGGCAAACAAAATATACCAATAATAAAGCTATCACATTCATAAATGTGCAAGTATATAACATGTTGTGACCAACTAGACACCATAGTTGAGTGTCGAATTCTTTGCATATTTTTTTTCCAAAAAAAAACATACCCATGATCTTGTTCCAATGTATCCTCATTAAGCCTCACAATCGGATATAAAATCTACATTGCTCTCAAGCATAAGCAAAAGAGCTTCGATGATAGCAGGCGACAACTTTTGTAGTGCAGAAAGAAATCCAGCCGCAATAATATTATAACATAGGATAACTAGTTGCATAAAAGGCTTCTCTGCATAAATTGTCGACGAAACACTAAATAAAAACAAGATATTTCTAAATATGACCAAATCTTCAAAACTGGGATTCAGTATCACTTGAAACGTTTGGAATCCAACAAAGGCTCACCCTCAAAGGGCTCTTGATCTTCAATCATGGCATTCACACGCTCTTTCTGAGCCTCATCATTGATGTCCACCTTAGTCCATTCAAACAATTCCATATTGTAGCATTCATCCATAACGAACTTGGGAATTTCTAGGCCACAAAAGAGCCATAATCCCTTGACATTAATAATCGAGTATAGTAACAGTGATTCCACGTTGGACATATATATATATATATATAACACCATCTTAATATATTGTCCATACAAGCAATTTTGTGGTCGAATTGAAATCATAACCGAAAATGAAACATGCCAATGTTGTGACACCATACGTTTCTTATAATTTCATGCTTCATAAGCTTAGATTCATTTTATGGAACAAAAGTCTTTACTATCTTAGGGATAGACTGAACCAATGTTCTCCATAGTTCCAAGACCGAACCTCAGTGATAAATGTGTCAATGGTCTTGCTGGACGAAACGAACAACATAGAACCACTGCCCAAGGAACACAAAGCCACTGCAACGAAACCACCAATGACATAAAATATCCCAAAATTTTCTTCCGCTTATTAGAGAATGCGGGAGAGCAGGCCTACACCAACTTCCTTAACAGAATATCCTATCGCCAATCGTCCCCAAGCCTTAGGTAACAATTTGCTCAGATTCTTTGGCTGGGGTTTAACATTCTCGGTCTTGCCATCGAAAAGTGTTGTGGTGTTTTTCAGATTCCGCAGAGCATCCACTATGCAGTCAACGGAGAGCAGAGCATCCATATATCAACGCAAAAGGTCACGATTCATAATATAATAGGTAATGAATTAATTTCGGTTTGTATCCCACAGCTGTCATTACTCATTAGCGAACCCGCACCGACCTGAAATCGCCATGTGAGCCAGAATCCTTTTATTGCAAAATTCTTTCTGGCGGATAAAGACAGTGCAACTTGTCACCTCTGCACAATATATATGAACGTTTCTACTACCAACGCACAGAGAATATAGAAAGAGGCGAAACGCCAAGCATAAATGAAACATTTCTCAGAGTAATGAACGTTCTTGCAGGAGAAATGCAGACTGCGTTGTATTATTTTCGTGCGCCAACAACTCAACAACCATTGCAATAATTATAACGCATGCAATGTGTTAATGTTGGACATTGTAATGATTGTTTTGTGTAGCACATTTTGCATGTTTTGCCTCTAAATCATTGTAAGCTCCATTAAGTTTTTCCCAACTGCTGCCTACAATTAAGTGAACTGTAGTGACTTCTTTAATTTCTGGAAACCAACTGCAGTAATTTCCTTAAATTACGGAAATCAACTGCAGTTAATTAATTTCTTGTTGGAAGCTTCTAAAGTGGTCCATTATTCCATCTGGAGTTTTCTACCATGATCTGTGGAACACCTGACACATAGCCTTAATTTCTGGAAACCAACTGCAGTAATTTCCTTAAATTACGGAAATCAACTGCAGTTAATTAATTTCTTGTTGGGAGCTTCTGAAGTGGTCCATTACTCCATCTGGAGTTCTCTACCATGATCTGTGGAACACGTGACACATAGCCAACAGAAGCTTGATGGAAGCTTGACTATATATTTATCTGTTTGGTCCCCAAGCTTGCATCTCAATCCCCTTCAGTTTTACACCATCAAGTTGAGAGAGCAAAGCTTGGAAGTGCCTTCCAGATTATCTGTGTTCTTTTATTTTTCTGCTTGCGTGAAGTTGTTATGTCTCCACCGCGTACAGTGTCCAGATTTTAGAATTTTTTTCTCTCGTTTTCGTGCTGCCATGAGCTTATGAATTACAAGTTAATTTCAGGATCCCACTGTTGTTTGTTGTGTTCCACTACGATGTTGTTTGATGCGTTGAGGAGACACTGACAATTGTGAAAGAGGCATAACTGTGCAAGTTTTGGTTCCCTGTCAGAACGTATGAAGGTCAACGTTTGTGGAGAAAACAGCGAGCAAACATAAGAGCTGGACTGAGTTGTTGCGCGTGGGTTTTGTGGAAAATAACAGAAGAGACTCCCTCAAAGCTTAGCAGAAAGTTTGTTTTCTGAAGTGTATTTAGCATCAATGGCTGGAGGTAAGTATTCTCGGGCATCTAGTTTTTATGATTCTTTACAATAAGTAATTTTAATGCCGCATATAAAGAATCGTTATTCATAGCTATCATTTGGTATTAGAGGATTACATTGATATGCATAACCATTTATTCGAGGTAGCAACTTCATTTTTATTAATGCTCTGTCGACGAAAAGGAGGACTTCAGTTTTTATTTTCAATTCTTATAAAACGCGTAGATGTTGTTTCTTTATGATGAATAATTATTCTGCAGTGAAGAATGATTGTTAAATAACTTACATTTTGGTATCAGAGCGTGAATTTATCTCCGCCTTGATGTGTATAAATTTATAACTGTGCTCTATTTAATTTGCTTAAAGCAGTGATTTAATTTTAATTTTAATTTTATTTATCTTGTGAGGAATTATTACAGTCATTTACCGTAATGCTGACATTTATGGCAGTATAACTTACATTTTGGTATCAGAGCGTGAATTTATCTCCGCCTTGATGTGTATAAATTTATAACTGTGCTCTATTTAATTTGCTTAAAGCAGTGATTTAATTTTAATTTTAATTTTATTTATCTTGTGAGGAATTATTACAGTCATTTACCGTAATGCTGACATTTATGGCAGTTTTTTTTCGAGAAGCAGTTATTGGAGTTTGTTTAAAATGTCATTTTGACTTACTCCTTTCACGAAACACTATTTTTACTCTGGTTAAGATTTGTTTATAATTTTATAAGTAAATTTTTAAGTGTTTCTTCAGTGCGGTAATTGTTTCCGCTTTTCATATTTTTAAATTGCTTCATATTAAACTGTGTCTACGCCATTTCACTTAGCATGAAATGTGAAGTACTATGTATAGTTTTGTTTATGCAATTTATGTAAGAAATAATGTCTAGTGATCCATATAATTTAATTAATTAGAGAATAGCCACAGCATCTCTAATTAAATAAAATTATATATTATGATTGGTTAGATCATATAAAGATTATTTAGACATTAAATTGTAATTAATTAGGCTAAATATAATAAATTTTATCCTACGGGAATTTTTATTATATTTATGTAATTAATTAGGATAAAATTTCATAATTTACCCACAGGAGTTATGAATTAATAGTTTTATCATAAAGTTCAAAACTATGAATAATTGAATCTGCTTGAATTGAAAATTTAGCCCACAGGCAATTTTTATGTCATTAGATTCAATTTTGAGCATGATTTACATTGGTAAAACATGAAATTTTATTTAAGCCTTAATTTTAACATAAGCATGTGATTTTTTAATTTTGATGCAGTTGTACAACCTGCAAATTTCTCTGAAATTCGTTGTGATATCCCTGAACTTAAGGGAGATAACTATAAGGTCTAGAAGGAAAGGATTCTCCTTCATTTGGGGTGGATGGACATAGACTATGCTATTAGGAAAGATGAACCACCGGCACTCACTAATACCAGCACTACAGTGGACATCACGCTTTATGAACGATGGGAGTGATCCAATCGCCTAAGCATGATGTTCATTAAGACTAAAATTTCAACTGGTATTTGTGGTTCCGTTGATCAGCATGAAAAGGTCCGAGACTTGCTAAAGGCCATTGATGATCAATTCGTCACTTCAGACAAGGCACTAGCAAGCACCCTAATCATGAAGTTCTCATCCCTAAGGCTCACTAGTGTGAAAGGTGTGCACGAGCACATCATGCAGATGAGGGACACTCTAGCTCAATTGAAGAAACTCGAGGTTGAAATATCGGAGTCCTTCCTGGTGCACTACATCCTGAACACCCTTCCACACCAATACGGACCTTTCAAAATCTCATACAACACACATAAGGATAAATGGTCAATAAATGAACTCATGACTATGTGTGTTCAAGAGGAAGAGAGATTGGTGATGGAACTGGGAGAAAGTGCAATGCTGGCAACGCGTGGAAAGGGAAAATATCAAGCCAATCGGAAAGGAAAAGGTAAAGTACCTCCCCAAGCCAATATCAAGAAGGATTCCAAGTGTTTCTTCTGTAAAAAGAAGGGACACATGAAGAAGGAATGCGCCAAATTTCAGAAATGGCTTGCGGACAAAGGTAATGCAATCTCGTTTGTTTGTTATGAATCTAATATGGTTAATATTAATATTAACACATGGTGGATTGATACTGGATCAACAATTCACATTTCGAATTCCTTGCAGGATTTGCAAAACCTAAGGAAGCCAGTGGGAAGTGAGCAAAGCATCTTATCAGGAAACAAGATGGGCTCGCATGTGGAAGCTATAGGAACATGTTATTTAACTTTAAGTAGTGGTTTTGTTTTAGAATTAGAAAAGACCTTTTATGTTCCAATTTTTTCTAAAAACTTGATTTCAATTTCAAGGCTTGTACCTTTTGGATATTCCTTTAACTTTTCAGAAAAATCCTTTTGTCTATTTTATAAATTTGACTATGTTGGGAATGGTATTTTGTCTAATGGTCTTTACTGCATTAATACAAAACAATGTCACTTATGATTCAATGCATGTTCACACTAGCACTAAAAAATGTGTTATTAATGAAGATTCCTCTAAATTATGGCACCGGAGACTAAGTCATATCTCCATAGAAATAATTAAAAGATTGGTAAATAAAGGGATACTTAATACTCTATATTTTACTGATTTTGAGACTTGTGTGGATGTTGAGTCTTAAAAATGTCATTCATTTCCATTACACTTTCACTATTATGTCCATTATATCACCTCCATTTCACCTCCATTTCACTACTATGTCACCACACTTCATCAGTTTACGATACCCGGATTGATAATTTATGTAGAGCAATTTAAGACATTAAATTGACTAGACATTTTGGCGCCGTTGCCGGGGAAGTGTAATTAGGAGACCTTATTTCTTACATCTGAAAAAAAAAAAAAAAATTAACAATTCTTGAGTATGCTCTCCTCCTGCACTTTGTGTGATCTGGAGGATCAGAAAAATGATTGTTATGTAAAAAAAAAAAAAGTTAATAATTCTTGAGTATGCTCTCCTCTTGCACTTTGTGTGATCTGGAGGATCAGAAAAAGAATTATTATGTAAAAAAAAAAGGGGAGACAAAATAAACTTCAACATTTCAATTGATTCAATAAATAAATAAATAAATAAATAAAATTGATAAAAAAAATGAAACTCAACTGCTTTGATAGATTCAAATTGTCCAAAATTGTCTGGTCATGCTTTGTAGTGGTCTTCAAAACACTGTATCCTGTTTTAATAAGGTTTTGCAACTTAGCTGCGGAAACTGCCCTGATTCCGCAGCTAGCTGTGAATTCCGCAGCTGTTTCAAGGTTTAGCAGGTTACAGGCATCCAATGAAAAAACCGACCACATGGGCATCTCCAGAATTGTCCCAACATGGATCCTATCCTAGTCACCTAGCTCAGATCTATGAAAAATCAGCCTAAGACCTCAGTCAAAGTCTTGTTTTAGCAAGTTTTTCTTGAAGTATTTGCTCCCTGAAATTGAAAATCATTAATCCTTTTTATAAAATTTTACAATTTCAGAGAAGAAAAAAAAAAGAAAAGCAATCTATGGCTATCTCCATTCCTAGTTTTCACTGTGGCTTCAATAAAAATCCGCCTCCCTGACCAAGCATTGGCCCTGAAACAAACCTGCAAGAACATTTGTTAAAAAAAATAAAAAAAATAGAAGCTACAATCAGGAGACACTCAAAAGAAAGCTGCAGATAGAATAGGAAAGCCTAAAACCTTTCAGCGCATTCAACGAAAAAAAAAAAAAACGTGATATACTACAGATGCTTAACAAATTTCCTGATAAGAAGGAAAATATCAAAGTTTCTGTTGAGCCAGAAAAGCGTAGTGCACTTGAGCTGTGCTCACAGGTTATGGAAGCCTTGGATGGTGGGTCAGTTCTTCAAAAGAAGATATTCAAATTTGGGGACAAAGAACTCCTGGTTCTTATAACAAATCCAAGAGGCAAGGTCCATGTAAGGTTGACTACAGATATGGAAGGACCACTTACGCTACACTGGGGCTTGTCAAAACATTCAGCTAGGGAGTGGACGCCACCTCCATTGGACATTTTACCTGAAGGGTCGAATCTTTTGCAATTAGCTTGTGAAACACCTTTTAAAGAGGGGTTTGCTGGAGATGCATCATTAAAGTCTGTTGAGATTGAGATTGACAAAAGTAGCTTTCTGGGAATGCCTTTTGTTCTGATCTCCTCTGGTAACTGGATCAAAGACAATGGGTCAGACTTCTATTTTAGTCTGAGAGAAAAAGATACAAAACCTGTAAAGCAGGCCGAATGCAGAACAGTGAACATAATAACACAGAAAAACGTAAACACAGAAAAACGTCATATTTTAAACGTTCGATTTGCCCAAATGGAGACGAATTTTAAAAAACTAAAACATGGGTTTTTTTGCCAGGTGGGTTAATTAGATAACCCAGAAACCGTTTGAAGAAATTTGTGGCGGTCTGGGAGAAATCCTCGGTTCTTTGGAGCCTCTTTTTTGCCGCTGCGTGAAGAAAAACGGAATTTGAGTTAATTAACTGATAGTTTGATGTGTGATTGAATTCAGCGTGCCTGAGGAAGGGAATTCTGATTGGGAATCAATTGTATGCTGGCATTTAAAACCTGATTACACACCTTCCATCTTAGTAAACTCACACCTGTTTAGAGACGTATTCCAATTGAACACGACTCTCTGTCATTAAACCCCATGAAGTCGCTGCCACCCATCTGTACCTGTTCCATTACATCCGGTTAAATGTTGGGAGAAAATGGAATAGGGAAGACAATGTTATACGCGTGCTGAAACCAGAACTTGTAGACAATGCAGATGTGGAGAATCTTGAAACCATTGTGTCATACAAACCGTAGAAAATCAACGGAAGTTCTAGTCAACCGTTAGGCATTTATTACACAAAAAAAAAACCGTGATTCATATACGCACACTCAATTCACATCTGATGTCATGAAACCACTTCAAATTGAAAAATTGATATAGTAAATCTTTTCTGGTGGAAAATTACAGCGAGTTACAATTGCATACTTTGGTTCAAAACAACGTATTGTTACAGCATAAAGCTGCACAAATAGTCCAGTCCCTGCTCAGGCCAAACAATTATGTTATTATTGAGCACGACCTTAGTATCACTGACCATTTATCAGATTTTATCTGTTGTCTGTATGGGAAGCCTGGGGCTTGTTGTGTAGTAACACTGGCATTTTCAATTAGAGAAGGGATCAATATCTTTTTGATTGGTTTTGTTTCAACTAAAAACCTCTGTTTTAAAGATGAATCACTCACTTTTAAGGTTACAGAAACTCCACAGGAAAGTATGGAAGAGAAAAAAGCTATGCTTGAAAAAATCCAAAATATGCGTAAAACTGATGGTTGACTGTTTCAGTTAGCTTAACTTTCTGCAGCTGGCTCAACTTTCCGCAGCTGGCTCAACTTTCCGCAGTTGTTTTGTTAAACTCTAGGTTGCAGGGGTCATCAAGCAAAACAAGCCACATGGGTAGCTAGGGGAATGTCAGTACATGGATGGTGTCCTATTCATTCGGTCAAATTTGATGAAAAAAACTCCGGTCAAAGGGAAGTCAAGTTGAGTGCTATCACAAAGTCGCCACACTGAGTCGCCACACTAAGTCGCTACATGTCAAGAAAAAAACAATAATTTTGAATCAATGAAATGAACAAGTTATTTTCTCACTTTTCTGAAGGTATTGATTAATTTTGGATTGATGATGAAAAATGAATGGCTAATTTTGTATCCAAGATTTTTAGCTACAGAACTGTGCACATTCCGCAGCTAAAGTCCAATTCCGCAGCTGTTCTCCAATTCCGCAGCCAGAAAAACCTCATTGTTCAAATCAGCCTATCTTTCTCATACAAAATCAGATTTTAATGATTTAAGTATCATTGGAAAGATCTCAACAAGATCTACACAATGAGAAAACCATCATTAGAGTTTGAAATGGAAAATAATGAAATAAATTGCTGAAAGGAAGCAACATTCAACTTGAGGCACTAATTCCAAAGCAGGTATAAATTCTTTTGATTTTTCCTTTGAGAACTTGTTTCATTAATACAAATTCTTTGTTTTGTGTGTAAATATCATAACTAGAGAGATTTATCACCTCTCTCCTTTGATAATCTTACATTCCATTGCAGAAGAAGTATTATTTTTTTTTGCAGGTTCCAGGAGGAAGGACAAATGACTACAAGAGAATGGTGTCTCTCTAAGAGACCAATTTGTTTCATAAGAGGATGATCAGCAACAAAGAGGAAATATGCTGATGCAAAATCAGATCCAAACACTTGAAAAACTTTCAGATACTATTGTCTCCATCACAACCATCATGCAATCCAATAAAGATATACTTTGCAACAATAATCAAAATATCATTATGCAAAGTTCAAAGATCAAAATAGAAGACAAAAAAAAAAAAATGGTTGTAACACAAGAACCAACCATGTTGCAATTCAAGTGAAACACTTTGCAGAAACATGAAGTTATCAAATGATATCATGCAAAGTTAAGCCAAAGCTCAAGGATCAAAAGAGTTAATATAATATATATTTCATGAGGACATGCAATAGCTTCAGTTGGGGGGTATGTTGAGTCTTGAAAATGTCATTCATTTCCATTACACTTTCACTATTATGTCCATTATATCACCTCCATTTCACTACTATGTCACCACACTTCATCAGTTTACGATACCCGGATTGATAACTTATGTAGAGCAATTTAAGACATTAAATTGACTAGACAGTGGACTGCATAAAGGGAAAGAAGACCAACAAGTCAAAGAAAGGTGCCAATAGGAGTTCGGACATATTAGAGATCATACATATTGATATATGTAGTCCAGACATGGACTCACATGGTCAAAGATACTTCATCTCCTTTATAGATGATTACTCACGATATATGTATCTCTACATGCTTCATAAAAATAGCGAAGCATTAGATGCCTTTAAGATCTTTAAGGCTGAAGTAGAGAAACAATGCGGCAAGCAAATTAAGATTGTGAGATTAGATAGAGGTGGAGAATATTATGGTAGATACACAGAAGATGGACAAGCACCTGGGCCATTTGCAAAATTTCTTCAAGAGCATGGGATTGTTTCCCAATACACCATGCCTGGTTCATCCGACTATAATGGTGTAGCAGAAAGAAGAAACCGAACATTATTGGACATGGTGCGGAGTATTCTTAGCAGCTCCAATCTTCCTAAATCCTTGTGGACTGAAGCACTTAAGATGGCAGTGTATATATTAAACCGAGTTCCAACCAAGGCTGTTCCTAAAACGCCATTTGAATTATGGAAAGGTTGGAAACCGAGTTTGCGACATATGCGCGTTTGGGGATGCCCGTCTGAAGTGAGAATTTATAATCCACAAGAGAAGAAGTTGGACCCAAGGACCATTAGTGGGTATTTCATTGGATATGCTGAAAGGTCTAAAGGTTACAGATTTTATTGTCCATCTCACAGCACTAGGATTGTGGAATCAAGAAATGCAAAGTTTCTTGAAAATGACTTGATCAGTGGGAGCAATCAAACCAGGAACATAGTTTCTGAGAAGGATCATTCAGAGTTTCAACCTTCCACCTCAAGTGATAGATTGGTTATTGTTCATAGCACCCCTCAAGTACAAACTGGTGTTGAACAACCAATTGTTCAAGTTCCACAAGCCGCTGACGACATTCCAGTAGATCAGGTAGTTCAAGAGCTGCCAAGAACTTTTGAACAACAAGTTGAACCACATACTTCTCAGAAAGATGATGGTACAACAATAAGAAGATCTACTAGACCAAAGAGATCAGCAATTCCTGATGATTATGTTGTGTATCTGCAAGAATCTGACTACAACATTGGAGCCTAAAATGATCCTGAGTCATTTTCACAAGCCATGAGTTGCAAAGAATCAGAATTATGGTACGATGCCATGAAGGAAGAGATGAATTCCATAAAGAGTAACGAAGTCTGGGATCTTGCTGAATTGCCTAATGGTGCAAAATCCATTGGATGTAAATGGGTCTTTAAGACAAAGAAAGACTCATTGGGCAACATTGAGAGATACAAGGCAAGACTTGTTGCTAAGGGATTCACTCAGAAAGAAGGAATCGACTACACGGAGAATTTTTCTCCTGTATCTAAGAAAGATTCATTGCGTGTTATTATGGCATTAGTAGCCCATTTTGACTTGGAGTTGCAACAAATGGATGTGAAAACGGCATTTCTTAATGGAGATCTAGAGGAGGAGGTTTACATGAAACAACCTGAAGGATTCCCCTCTAGTGATGGTGAGCAATTGGTTTGCAAGCTCAAGAAGTCATTATACGGTTTAAAACAAGCATCCCGCCAATGGTATTTGAAATTCCATAATGTAATTTCTTCTTTTGGTTTTGTAGAAAACATTATGGATCAATGTATATACCTGAAAGTTAGTGGGAGTAAAATTTGTTTTCTTGTTTTATTTGTGGATGACATTTTGCTAGCAACCAATGATAAGGGTTTGCTACATGAGGTAAAACAATTCTTCTCTAAAAAAATTTATATGAAGGATATGGGTGAGGCATCTTATGTCATTGGCATTAAGATCCATAGAGACAAATTTCGAGGCATCTTGGGTCTGTCACAGGAAACCTATATTAATAAAATTTTAGAGAGATTTCGGATGAAGGATTGTTCACCAAGTGTAGCTCCCATTGTGAAGGGTGATATGTTCAATTTGAACCAATGCCCGAAGAACGACTTTGAAAGGGAATAAATGAAGAACATTCCATATGCTTCTGTTGTCGAAAGCCTAATGTATGCTCAAGTCTGCACAAGACCTGACATTGCATTTGTTGTGGGAATGTTGGGACGATATCAGAGTGATCCAGGTTTAGACCACTGGAGAGCTGCAAAGAAAGTAATGAGGTACCTTCAAGGAACCAAAGGCTACATGCTTATGTATAGACGGACGGACAACTTGGAAGTAATTGGCTACTCAGATTTTAACTTTGCTGGATGTGTTGATTCACGCAAATCAACATCAGGTTACATTTTTATGATGGTCGGTGGAGCTGTATCATGGAGGAGCGCGAAGCAGACCTTGATTGCCACTTCCACTATGGAAGCTGAGTTCGTCTCCTGTTTTGAGGTTACTTTACATGGTGTATGGATTAAGAGTTTCATTTCTGGACTTAGAATTATGGATTCTATCTCTAAGCCATTGAGGATATATTGCGACAATTCAGCTGTTGTTTTTATGGCTAAAAACAACAAAAGTGGGAGTCGAAATAAACACATCGACATTAAGTATTTAGCTATAAGGGAACGTGTTAAAGAAAATAAAGTGGTCATTGAGCACGTCAGCACTAAGTTGATGATCGCCGATCCTTTGACTAAGGGCATGCCACCATTTAAATTCAAGGATCATGTAATGAATATGGGACTTGGTTCCATTATGTAGTTTCTCATTGTATGGACAATGTTATTTTAATGAAATTCTTAATTATTGTGATGTTTTTCTCATATTTATGTGCACCTTAATTTGATTTGAGAAAACTCATTTGTGTAGGACCAGTAATAAACATAAGGTTTATTCATTAAGAAATTGTTGCCACATAAATTATAATAAGAATAAATACATAGTAATACATGGAAGATAATACTCGTCATTAGAGGACTTATCGCCATGGTTCATGTATCTATTACTTAATACAGAATATCAATGGGTTTTAAGATGAGACATTAGTTTGGAAGTATGGACCAAGTGGGAGAATGTTAAGCTCCATTAAGTTTTTCCCAACTGCTGCCTACAATTACGGAAGTGAACTGCAATGACTTCCTTAATTTCTAGAAACCAACTGCAGTAAGTTCCTTAAATTACGAAAATCAACTGCAGTTAATTAATTTCTTGTTGGGAGCTTCTGAAGTGGTCCATTACTCCATCTGGAGTTCTCTACCATGATCTGTGGAACACCTGACACATAGCCAACAGAAGCTTGATGGAAGCTTGGCTATATATTTATCTGTTTGGTCCCCAAGCTTGCATCTCAATCCCCTTCAGTTTTACACCATCAAGTTGAGAGAGCAGAGCTTGGAAGTGCCTTCCAGATTATCTGTGTTCTTTTATTTTTCTGCTTGTGTGAGGTTGTTATGTCTCCACCGCGTATAGTGCCTAGATTTTAGAATTCCTTTCTCTCGTTTCCGTGCTGCCATGAGCTTATGGATTACAAGTTAATTTCAGGATCCCGCTGTTGTTTGTTGCGTTCCAATACGCTGTTGTTTGATGTGTTGAGGAGAGACTGGCGATTGTGAAAGAGGCATAAGTGTGCAAGTTTTGGTTCCCCGTAAGAACGTATGAAGGTCAACGTTTGTGGAGAAAACAACAAGAAAACATAAGAGCTGGACTGAGTTGCTGCGCATGGGTTTTGTGGAAAATAACAGAAGAGACTCCCTCAAAGCTTAGTAGAAAGTTTGTTTTCTGAAGTGTATTTAGTATCAATGGCTGGAGGTAAGTATTCTCGGGCATCTAGTTTTTATGATTCTTTACAATAAGTAATTTTAATGCCGCATATAAAGAATCGTTGTTCATAGCTATCATCTGGTATTAGAGGATTACATTGATATGCATAACCATTTATTCGAGGTAGCAGCTTCATTTTTATTAATGCTCTGTCGATGAAAAGGAGGACTTCAGTTTTTATTTTCAATTCTTATAAAACGCGTAGATGTTGTTTCTTTATGATGAATAATTATTCTGCAGTAAAGAATCATTGTTAAATAGCTTACAGTTACATCACAAATTTTTGGAATGGTAGTAATGTATCCTCTCCACCAATCCCTATCGTTCCTTTGTCTTTGCGTGTCATTAATATAGGTAGTAATAATATAACTATTGTAACGTATACATTATGGCAACCTATCTTCCTGGCGTTATAACATTCTAAAACCAATTCTCTGCTTTATCATTCCATTCTGTCACTAGGCCCTGTATTTTCTGCAATTCATGTCATCTCTGTCAACCATTAATTCCAAATACATCATTGCATTTTATAATGCTCAAGCCTTTTTCCTCCTACCGGAAAATATTTTTGCATTCACCATTAGAAAGAACATGTGCTTCAATGAAATAGTATTATGGTATCCTATTATTCTCCTACTATTGCCAATATTGTACGTTACTTTACATTGTGATTGCACTCGTGCGATGGCCTTTTCCAGTTACATGGGTGCACTATGGTGGTATAGACTTTAACTTGACTCTTTGGATTTTTCAAATTGCAGCCATCCTTAGTATTCATATTTATGCCTTTCATAGCAGTGTATCATAACGCTTTGCATTTGTCACCATTTATGGTATTTCTTCAATGTATAGTGTTTGCGGCGTTTGAATTGTTTATTGTGTCATTATGTTTCTTTCTATCTGCGTTCAGCACTTTGACATGGTACCCATCGCATCTTTCCAATGTTACCATTGCCTTTCGTTACAGTCATGTATTAGCACCATACAATCATTCATGTATTTCATTCATAGAGACGAGTGGGAGAGTTGCTTTTAAATTATCATTTTCTCCTCATTACATGAAAATACTGGTCAACACTTTGAGCTTTTATGCAGTTACAAACTCTGGCTGACACTTTTGATACTTTTCCACTATGCCAAATCTCACTAGTGCAGAAGGACATTTTAGCTATCAAAGTAAGAACAGTTAGCACCCCCTCACCACATTCTCATCCCATGCCTTTCAATAATCCTCTCTGAATTGTATCATTTATTCAACCAACCAATCAAAATAATAGACTTTAGCAACCAAGTCTGGTTGTTTAGCAATGGTACCTTCGAAAAATTGATTCCATGAATGATATATATGATAGCTTCCTTCCCTATTATTCTTGAAAATTCATGAACATGTGGCACGCTCAAGAATTGAAATAATGTGTTTTCTTCATTGCAGAGTGCGTTGTAGGATTACCTATGTATGCGTTATTGTATGTGGATTTAAAACACATTATATCACCTCTAATGGTTACGCATGGTGCTACATGGACAGATTCTTCTTTTCTTTCTTTAGTAACTCCCCCTGAGACCAAGCTAGGTCACAGGTTGTTCTTTATTCTTCATTTTCCATACTTTGGCAGGTTGTTTTCTACTATCTATATTTCTTTTTAATTCAGAGTTTGGTCTGGTTTGGTTTGCCTTCATCATCTGTTTAGGATTCTTTAGGGTATATGGCAGCCTGCATTTTGTTAGAGCCTAGATTTGCCTCAGGCTAAAAAGGCAAGGTTCTAGGTCCACATCAAACCACGCTCAGCCTCGTAGCTAGCCTTACGAGGACAGGAGAGGACTCTCTCCGGGTCAATCTCAGCGAAAGATAATCGATGGGGCTTGAGATGACTGATTTAACAACTGATCTTAGGCTAGGTATGAAGTGCAAGGATTTGATTTGAGTTTTTAAGGGTTTTATTGGAAAAAGGGGAAAGGCAAATTTTGGGTCCGGGGATGAAGCCTAGTTTTTGCAGAGTTCTGATTGGTGCAAAGAAGGCAATCATTTTGATGCTTTGGATTGAATGAATGGATGGATCAGACTAGTGTGGAGCTAAGGAGGGTAAGAGGGTCTCAAGAGTCCTCCTCAAACAGATGAAAACATGTAGAATTAAACAAAATTTCAAGGCAGAGCATAGCAGTCCAATGAATTCTACCTTAATCACTCATTTGTTTAATTGTAGAAGAAAAGAGAAGGGAAAATGATGCACATAAACATCAATGAACTTACAATTACTTAGAGAAAAACACCATCAAAACACAGAGCCACATGGATCCCAACAAGTGCTGCAAAACCCTGGTCTTTCCTTTGCCAAAATTGCAGAAATGAAATGTATAATAGAGTGCCAAGCAATCCCAAGTATCCAACCCTGAAAATGACTAAGAAATTACATGATATAGAAAAGCCTAACTCCTTCCCATGCTTCTAGGGGTTGAGCTCATCATTCTAGGAGTTGTTTCAACCAATTCTAAACAAGGAACTGAAATCTAAGCAATCAAACAACTTGCCCCTATATGCTAGGAAACTGATTCATTCATTTAATTTTCACTTTTTAGTGAATGAATCCTCTAGAACAAGTAAAAATGTGCCAAAATTACATCATGGTCATCAAATTACATTATGAAAGATCAAAAGTAACATCAAAAAGCAAAACTGGTCAAAACTGGGCGAATTTATGAGCTGAACAACGAAAAATAGGCAAAAATTCTCTATGCGTCGTGCCTGATTCTCTATGCGTCACGCCACTTTGGAGCTAATTTTGAGGCACTTCCTGAAGTCCAAATTGAGCCCAAGATAGCTTGTTGGAAAGCCCTACCTGTCTACTTTCCAACCCAAATGGAATTTCTGAATTTGGATGTCATTTTCCCCTCCAAAACTTCAATCTCCCAAGACTGCTTCATGTGTGTCAAAATAGGGGCAGTGAGGTCATTTTTTGAGTGTTTTTTGACCTTTTGAGGGCTCAAAACCTGCCCAAATTTCTTGGCCATGCACAAGCAACCATAATTTATCATAAAAAATCCAAAAATTCAAATTTTTTTGGATTTAGAGCCCTCTAGGAAAAGCGAGCGCCACGTGGCGCGGCGCATAGGGAGGTAAAACCTGTTTTGTGACCAAAGAAATTCAAAAATGACAAAATTTTCTCCAAATTCCTTGAAATTTGGACTGAAGGTGCTTCATCAAGTATCATGCTCAACCAAAGAGGCTTCGGCCAAGATTTGGAGTCGATCTTGCCTTTTACGACGTTCCAGTGTCCTCCTGGTTCATGCAGTTTCAGTTGTAAAGTAACTGTCTTGGTCATATAAGGTATCGGTGTCCGCCTTCATGGTGTTTCAAAGTCTGTTTGGCTTTCAATGAGATGAAGAATGAGAATTTGGTGCAATTTCCAAATGTGGGAGGGACTGTGGGAAATAGGGCAGTGTGGACAGTGGGGTTTTGCACTTTGGAATTTTGACAAATGTAAGAACAATGGACAGTTACTTCACTGTTTGGGAAACTTGAGGTTTTGGGAATTTTACAAATGACATAAATGATAAGGAATGCAATGACTTTAGGGATAGGGATAGTGGGACTTAGGAATGAATAACTTGGGATATGAGGGAATGTTGGGATAGGGTTTAGTATATGGACTAGGGTTTGGGATTATGGGAAATAGGAATTGGGGGCATGGGCTTAGTGAATTTTGGAGGTATGTTAACTTAACGAACAATAAGATTAAGGGATAAATGGGATAAGAGAATGATGGAAAGAGGATAGACTTGGTAGCAAATAGTTGTCAAACCCTAAGCAGCAATCTTTGTGTGCATAATTTGAAATGGTAAGGTTGGGTTTGATTATTTGTTTAAACACTCCAATCATCATAACATAAACACCAAACTTGGATGAAAAAAGCAATGATGAAGGGTCTACCTACTTGTCACAAGGCAAATCCATGCGATTTGGGGCGATTTGATGAAGTTTTTGAAAAAATTGGGCTTGGCAGCTCTATGCGTCGTGCCTCAAGCCCAACATGTTGTGCCTTCCCTATGCGCTGCGCCAGTGTATTTTTTCACTGAGAAATGCAGCCCAATGCGCCGCGCTAGTTGCCCAATGCGCCGCGCCACCAAACCCAGTGCGTAGCGCTTTTTGCAGGAGACTTTTGGAGGCCTTCTAGGTGTCAAAATTGGGCGCAGGATAGCTCGTTGGAAATTTATTTGAGTCTACTTTCCAACCCAACTATAATTTTTCAATTTGGAGTTCATTTTCCCTATCAAAAATCAAATCTCAAAATACTGGTCAAAATGTGCCAAATGAGGTTGCCTAAAGGCAGAGTGTTGTTGTATTCAACTTTTGAATGCCTTCCTCAACTCCAAATTGAGCTCATGATAGCTCATGGGAAATCTCTTTATGTCTAGTTATCATTTTACACATCAAGCAAGTCATTTGGCCAACCAAGCTAGGATAAAACTTGATTTACCCAAGGTCACTTCAGAGGTGCATCAATTCTCCCGTGGCAACTGTATTTTTGACATTTCTCTAAAACCATGACACCTGTGTAAAAAGTGAAGGAGGTTTTTCTTTCTTGGCCTATTGTGGACAAAAACCTCTCTCAGTGTTCCAAAATTCATCTGTTCTTTCTCAGAAACATCATTTGAGTAAAACCTACCCCGATGTGTGGAACAGGGGATTTGTCGAAATGAAGTGAAATGAAGGGGATAATGGGCTTCTAAATTCTTGAGAAAATTTTTGGAAGTAGGGAGGGATGTTAGGAAGTATGGGAAAGTGGAATTTCAAATATTGAGTGAGGGGAAGGGGTCCAAAATGGCAAAACACAGGCCCAACCTAGAAAATTGTTAAGTTGTAGCAAGAAACTAGGGTTTGTGCGAAAATGAGGAATTTGGGGATCTCAGTAACGGGAATTGTTTAATAAGGTACATTAAGGATAGGGGAAGGTGTAGGAATATCAGGATACAAGTTTTGCTGATGATTTGACCATCCAAGAGAAATTGCCTTCAAAACCCTAGGAGAGAGAAATGAACCTTACCTAGGCGCAACTGAAGCATGAACAAGGTGTAAAATGACCCAGTGGAACTTGACATGATGATGACAACCCTCTGAATGATGGCACACTAATCTGAATGGTGACATGGACTGACATTTGGACAACTTTGGAAAGAGTGAAAACAAACCCTAGACCTAATACCTAGTGACCAAATTTTGCTTGAAGACTCACTGAAATGACAAAATTTGACCTTGACACCTTAAAATCACTTTGTAAGAGCATATTTGATCACTGGAGGAAGGTTGCAAAGACTGAAACTAACACATTCATTGCCTTTGTGTCCAAGGTTGTGACATAGATAACATCTCATTTTACTAAGGTATGGTTGAGCTTGCATTCATTGGCTTTGTGTCCAAGGTTGTGACGTAGATAGCATCTTATTTTACTAAGGTATGGTTGAGCTGGTGTGCAGCTTTTTGTGCCCATTTTTACATATAGTTTGCATTCAATAAATTTATGTCCAAATTCGTTGTACAAATAACAGTAACCATAGAAATGTTTTGTGCACATGATGAATGATTGTCTTCTTTGCTTTCTTGCTTGAGAGATTCATCTCATTTGTTGCATCTTTTCCTGATTAAACTTGATTTTATTTGTCTTACATTCTGCTACAATGTGTCTAGGTTCATGGCAAGAAAAAAACTTCATATCTTTAAAAGGAGAAAAGAATCTCCTTTGAGATCTTCACAATTTTCTCAACTTATCTCCAGGGCCAATGACCATTTCTTCATCTTATTCTTTGGCTCTTGATGTTGTTTCTTGTTTTTGTTTGCTTCTTTACAAATCATGTTGCTGGCCTTTTCTTCCGTATCTATTTTTAGCGCTTCTTCATTATTATTTTTGGTTGCCTTTGTTGAGTTCTTCATGGAGGATAAGTCCTCTTCTAGCTGGTTACACAACTTATTCTTTTCTTCTAACTTAATTCTAGTTGAATCAACCTCAACTTCTAATCTTTTACATTATAGGTCTCTCTTCTTGAATTTACTGCTCGTCACCTCTTCTAGTTTCCTTGCTTCTTCAAGTTGTGCCATCAAGCTGACAATTTTCTCCTTGTATTCATGCTCTCTCTCATCACATATCTGCATGAGTTTCTTCATATCTTTGTTTTCATTCTTCAATCTTTCTATACTAGCCAATGATAAGTCAAGCCTAGCTTGATTTTCATTTTCCTTTTCTTCAAGAGAGTCAAGTACATTCACACAGGTAGAGGTTTCATTTAACTAAACACTTTCCCTTTGATAGGTTTTTCCTCCTTCCTCTTTCTCTTTACTTTCTCTACATTGTTGTTGCTAGTCTCTTCATACATGAGCTGCAATCTATCCTAGATTTCTCTTGCAGAAGTTAAATCTACTATTGTATCAAGATCCTATTATGAAGATTGTTATATATAACACATTTTACCTTAACGTTCCATTGTTTTTCTTGCACAGAGGGAGAGTTTTTACAGTAACCTTCGCATACAACCTTCCATGCATCAAGTCCATAAGCTATCAATTTGGTTTTAACCTTATCTCTCCACTCATGAAATTTTGTTGCACTCAACAAAGGTACACTTTGATAGTCCATGACTCAACCAGATCTACCTTCAAGTTGTTAGGCTTATACAGAAGGAACTGGATCTAATACCAATTGATGAACACTTGACTAAACTGAGAGGGGCGGGGGGGGGTGAATCAGTTTAGCATACTCATGGACATTAATATTCTTTTCTTCAAACTCATTAATTGAAACATTACATGAGCAGCTTAACAAATAATGACCAGCATATTGAATATGTGAACAACAAGTAATAAGCAAATCAAACCATCTCATGAACACATAATAACAACACATATTGACACCATATATATGTGGAAACCCATAAAGGGAGAAAACCATGATTTTAATATTGTTGTGATGCAAAGGTTAGCTCCTACTCCTTATTACATCTTATTTTCTATAGGCCCCAACCTAAAGGAGCCTTATACCTCAATTTTTCTGAAAGCTGCAACATGCAAGGAAGCTCCAACAAGAGGCTCCTACCTCAACCAACTCCAACTAGATATTTATCAAGCCACAACTTGAAAGGAAATTGCATCACCTGATGTGCACAAGAAACAACAATGTATTGGTTTACCTGGCCATAAATTCTGCATGTCTCCCTCTTCATTTCTTCTTGTTCTTCCCTTCAAATTTGCATCACATCAGCTCCATATGTGTTAGGTAACTAATGCATAATGGTTCTATCAGCTCTCTCACATTCTCCCATTCACCAACCTCTCGTGCCTTCCAAAATCACATCTTTTATAGATATAGTTTTCTGGTTGTTTGTATCCCACATAGGAATATGAAGTGAATAGGCTTTAATCTTTGCCTTCCACTCATTTGTTTACAAACTCATCAGATCTTGAATATTGGAACACAAAAAAAAAAAAACCATCCAATATTAATTTCAACCACATGCAATGATTAAATGTATCAACCTAATGCCAACATCAAATGACAATATTTATCATTAATGCATCACAACAATCTTTGCAACATATTTTCCTTTGCCTTGGAGTCTTGCCTTTGCATCACAACAATTAAGCTTAATCAACAATTTCACATCATACATTCTTCAATATAGAAATCTCTGCAACATTATCAAAACATTTTAATGTATCACAACTCCTCCTCCTTCTTCTGCTCCTTTGCCTTCTTTTGTTTCTTGTTGCTCCTTTTATTGTTGTTTCTCCTTGCCTTGTTGCTTCTCCTTGCATTGTTGCTACTTTGCTGCTTGTTGCTCCTTTTATTGTTGTTGCTCCTTGCATTGATGCTACTTTGTTGCTCCTTTGCTTGTTGTTCTTTGTGTTGCTCCTTTGCTTTCTGTTCTTTGTGCTGCTCCTTTACTTGTTGCTCTTGTGCTACTCATTTGCTTGGTGTTCTTTGTGCTTCCTGTTTGCTTGTTGCTCTTGTGCTACTCCTTTGCTTATTGTTCTTTGTGCTTCTCCTTTGCCATCAATGAAAATAATGCCAACAAGATAGCCCTCTCTTGATGACCTCCTTGGATTTTACATTATGCTCATTCTTCTCTCTCTACTGAATAGAGTGCCACATGTTAACATTCAAGGCCAGAAAGTATTCCATCATTAAAACTTCCCAGACTTCATAATCGAGCCCATGGTCTAAGTCATTTAAAGATGGAACTCTTGTTGCTATTAGCAAAACTTCATTAGCCATTGTTTCCCTTTTATCTACCTTCTAGCGATTAAGGTATTTCGGAAGTAACATGGCTCTGATACCAATTGTTGGAAACAATGTTAATACTGAGAGGGGGCTGAAACGGTATTAAGGCCATTTTTTACTTGTACATGCCAATTTTCTTTTCTTATTTAACTTTTCATTCATCCATATAAGCAGCAACAATATATAATGTGGAAACAACACTAACTCAACATCACATAGGCACAGGTTTGACATGTGGAAACCCTTTCAGGAAAAAACCACAAATCTTGTTGTTGTTATTGATGTAAATTAAGAGAACCCACTCTATTACATCAATCTGTTTTTGTAAGCACTAACTCCCTCTATTTGTAGACACCTGTCCAACTTACCAAAAGCACCATATGAGGCACCGACCTCATAGATTTGTTTCAAGCACCTGTTAACACCCAGGTTGTTCCCTATGACTCCCAAGGGAATACGGCCGGGGTAACCACTAACCAATCTTTGGATCACTGCTTCTAGCCAAACTGTGATCAGAGAGGGCTCTCTCTTTATGATTTGTATCTGTTATGATAGTGTTTTAGGCTAGGTATTACGAACAGGTTTTGTTTATGTTTTGGTTGAAGATTTTCTTTCAGGTCTTGTGATATAATGTTCAAAGAGTCAAATATCATTGGGCAATGGAGTCTATGGCTGTAGGTGTCTAGAAACCTTGAGGTGAATTGGTGAAACTTACAGGGCCATTTGGATACTTCATATAACAAAATTTTTGATTTACAACACAAACAGGTGAAAAAACCAGTGAAAGCAATTAAGAATTTTCAGTAAAGTTTTCAAGTATTTCCACCAAACTAGGTATGAGAAACGGATAGATGTCTCAGGAGCAAACTTGAATCCCTGGGAATGTCTATCACTGTAAAAGATATAGTTTTAAAGTGCAGCAATTAAGAATTACACTTCATTCACTGTATCTGAAGAAAACATGGATAATAGCTTAGATTGAGTTCAGGGTAATCAGTGATTAAATCCTGGAACTATTCTTCTACTTTGCTATTAAGTATAAAACATTTAAACAATAAAAGAGAACAAAAGCCTCGAAAACATGTAACACAGAGATTTAAGAAAGACTTATTGTTTTATGAAACACTCTGGAATCCTGCAACATTCACCATTCATCACAATGCATCAAGGTACGCCCAGCTTTGGAAATTCCATTCACCCTTTGTATTATTTCTCTGAGAATTTTACAGCAAGTGAGATCTCCAAAATGAAAATAACAACAACCCCTTAAGCTTCAGTGGGGGGCGAATATATACATACGATTTTACAAAAATATCTGAGTTCTAAGTTATCTCAGACTTCATGTTCTCACCAACTTTTGAGATATTATTATAAGAAATTTATTACAGCATTGAATACAAAATAAAGGCGTCTTGATGTTCTGTCAGAAGATATTTTGGCCTTTGGGAGCTACTAAGTCGGTTGGGATACTTTGATCAAATGCTGGAGAACCCGACTTTATGGCTCGTGCGCTGTATTTTGGGTCTGCCACCTGTGATTGTGATTGCTGCTGTGGTGAGTAAATAGCCCTGCTGAGTTGGCTCAGCATCTGTCCTTTCCTTGTGGAGTTATCCACCAAAATTCTGCCTGTGCATGATTGTTCGTAAACTGGAGAAAATTAACGCTACAGGTTCGGGCCTGATAAGATTATCTGTGTCAAATTCCTCCATACTTCCTGTGTGGGCAATTGGTGATTTATGATTGCCCCCATAGTCTCATCTGCTTCTGTATACTTAAAGAAATTTGGTGGTGTATCAAACAGGTGATCAATTTCATTCATGATAAAAAACAGGTTATCCACCCTATCATACAAATTCTGCCCTGATGCTGGCCCTGTTTCTGCTGAGGTACTAGGTTGTTTTGCAATTTGTGCTGCAGCATGGGCATCAACCCTTTTGATGTAATTTTCCAGGGTAAGCAGTCTTCCTACACTGCTTAATATGCTGGGGAGGCCTCTGTTTTGTAATGCCAGGAATCTGTCCAGGAATTTGTTGATTTCGGTCTGCATGTCCTGTGTTCTCCTCTCCAGTGTTCCAACTAGGCTTCTTAGTGTCAGGACTCTTTTAACTACTGAGATTGTTTCAGTCCTGTTAGTAATTCCCATGGTGGCCAGCTGAGAGCTTGTCTTGTTATTTAAAATATTGATCATTCTGTTGGCAGCATCTGGCATGTGGCCAAGGCTTGCTCTTGCTCTGTGTATTTCCTTGTTTGCCTTTGTGATGAGTACTATTTGCTCATCCATAGTCTCAATATACTGCCACTGATTGGTGATGGATCGACCAATGTTGCCCCAGAGGACTGCTTTTAATTCTGTTGTTACTTTTTCTAGTGCAAGCTCCTTTTCCAGTTCAGCTATTCTCTTTTTTAGAACTTTTATTTCTCTTTCCTTTGCTGCCTCATTCTGCTTGCTTTTGTCAAATCTTTCATTCACCTTAGTCAAAGACCTTTTGACTTCATCAAGCTCTTTCATTTGGGATTCAAGAACTCGGATCTCAGCTTGCAGCTTCTGCATATCCAGACTAGGAGTCTGCTCTGTTGTTGGCGTAGTTGTTGCTGTAGATGGTGCTGTAGTTCCTGTCTGCTGAGGAGGAAGAGTAGTTGTTGGAGGGGCTTCTTCAAGATTGATTACTTCCGGAGGGGGCTGGGAAGTTTGGCCCTCTTCTCTCTGTTTTAATGCTGTCTGTAATGCTGCCTTTGCAGCTTCTGATTGTCCTAGCTGGTCTTGAGTCCGAACCAGCTCCTTGTATAAGGATATCATCAAATCCGTAGCATCCTTTTCTAGCCTTTGCTGAGCAACTTCATCTGTTTGAGGATGGATGGTGGCTGGGAGCTTGATTTTCCTCCTTAAGGCAGCCATGTCTTGATCCCTTATCTTCAACAGTTCCTGGATACCTTTAACATCTTTAGGATCATGTCCTATTTCTATAATTACATCCTCCAAGGACTTGATTCTGTTGTCCTTGGCTTGTGATGATGCTCTCTCCAATTCCAGCTGAGAGGCTGTATTATCAAGGCTGCTCTTCAATTTGTAGTTTTCCAATGTTTCATCTGCCAAGGAGGCATACACCATTTCACCAGTTTGTTTATGCAGTTCGATTTTATCCATAGGGTGTATATCTTTGGCCAGAACCTCCATGTTGGTCCTTAGGTAATCCGAGGTAGATTGGGGGTGCAGAGTTGTGGGCATGAAGTGACTCATGATCATTTTGCCTTCACTTACATCAAAGGCAGACATGAGTCTTTGCTGATTGGTGGGAGCCAGGTTCAGCAAATGATTGTACAGCTGTACTTTAATAGGATCACTCCTCCTTTTAATGTCGATAAACTGCTGTTTGATGCTTACCTGTCCTTCTTTGTGCTGGCTGGAGGAGCTGACCTCCCCTCCCATAGCTCTATCATGTTCATGCTGGAATGAACTGGCTGATACTTCTCGGCTGGGTGGGCCCATGCCCATGCTTGTCTTATTGCCTCATCATCTTCTGGGAAGTCATTCAACCTTTGCCTTTTCTCTCTCTGATTGATGGATGAAGTCAGGGGAGTCTCTCTATCTCTTTTCCTGGTTAAGTCCTCCTTTTGTGGGGTTTGGAGGACCGATGTATCAAAGGTAGTTTCTGCCCTAGGAGGCACTATATTCTGAGCCTGTTGCTCAGTGGAACTAGGAGTGTCAATCACCCTTTCTTGCTGCAAGGGTTGTTGTTCCTTAAGTGGCACTTCTTCTTGCTGCTGCCCTTGTTCTTGCTGTTCCATCTCTTCTTGTTGTTGTAGCAATGTTTCCACTTGCTCTTCTGTCAATGGAGGTGGCTGTTCCACCTGTTTCCCTTTATCTTTACTGGCTGTTTGTGGTGTTTTCCCGGCAGCTTGCTGCTGTGTTGTTGATGATGTAGTAGCTGCTCCAAGCTGTCTTCTGTATGAATGAGGAACCTGTCCACAATTTTCCAAGTCAGCTTGCTTTTGTATATTTCTAGCTTCTCTTTCTAGAAGCTCTTCAGCAGTTATTTCTTCTTCTAAGGTACCCTCTTCCCAGCTTAATGCATTGGCATATTGTTCAATCTCAGGTTGTCTCTTGTGTGCATAACCACCCAATTTGTATTTTATCCTCCTGAGGGAGACAAAATGATTGGGGTCATAGGGTATCCATTCAAAACTAGTTTGCAGTCTGAGGCCTTCCAGGATAGTGTTTGCCTCTTTCCATCCCTCCTCTTTTCTGTTATATAGGAAAGGACCCAGCTGGCTCCTCACCTTTAGCTGTGACTTCTTGTTCTTGCTCTGAAAATGCAGGTAGTCTGAGTTGCCAAACTGTCTGAAATATTCCAAGGCAAAAAGCCTCATGGGGACATACCTTGGCAATCTAAAAGGTGTCAACTCACAGCCATATATTCTGATGACTGTGTGGTTTTGGTAGAGGTACCAATTACCAATGCTGTAGGTTTTGTTTAGGTGAAGAACTCTCTTCATATCATCAGTTAGCCTTGGAGGAGGAACACCATGCAATACTGTCAAGGCTGGATAAATGAATAAGTCAATGAACTCATTGTATGTGTAAGGTGACACAGATGTATAGTGAAAGACAGAGGTCCAGAACACCACTGATCTTGGATTTCCTTGGGCATTGAGTTGCTTCAAAGGAAAAGAGAAGGTAGCTGGTTGATAAAACAAGAAGAGGTGGTATATGTATGAGGTATACCTGAATAGTCTTTCTCTCTTCAAGTTCATAAACTGGTCATGGATTTTATCTGCAATGTATGTAGCATAATCATAATGCACAGCTGGGGGCTTACCAGGAGAGAATAGAGACAGCATTGCTATTATGGTTTCATCCACATCTTCCATTCCCTTGAATCCTAGGGCATAGCTGATCAAATCCACTAACATCCTGCCCAATTCATTCAAGTACTGATATCCAATAGGAGGAGTTCTGACTGATTCAGAGCCTGGTTTTACAAACAACTGATTGATTTTAATGATTTGGTCAATTGACAGCTTGCTCCCTTTCTTTATCAAATTCTGCATATTGAGGGGGGTCAATTGCTTGGCAGTATGGAAGTGCAGCATCTCATTAATACTCTCTGGGGTGATCTGGAACAGGACTGAGCCTGTGGGGCTGATGACAGCTCTTTGGTTTGGGTCATAGCATTCCTGGCAGCTGTATATCAACTCTGGCATAGGATTTACCTGGGGGAGGTTGTAGATTGGCAGGTTTGAGTCCCAAATCCCCAAGATGTCTGCTCCACTCAGGTGCTGGGCTTTCAACTCATTCAGCATCTGGATATTGTATTTGGAGCCCATAAGAAACCAGTCCAGCATTTGGTAATCCATATCTCCCAGGGCTTTCCACTCCAATTCCTGGTGAGGGGCATTGAGGGGCTTGATGTTGAGAGCAATGGGAGTCTCCATGATCTTCTTCAAAGTTCAACAATTGTAGGTGGATGGTTTAATGGAAGCAACACAGAATAGAAGTGATTTTCTGTAAAAACAGTTTGTATCTCAGATACCAGAGGAGGAATTTACACAACAGCAGTTGAAATACTGTTTGTTTCAGGAGCAGGGCTTCTCTATGGTCTCACTATGTCCTCTTTTAGCGGGTGAATTGAGTTTAACAAGAAATTTGCCGGGAATACGCAGTGAATGTTGTTTTTGAGCGAAATTACAGGTATTAAGGCTCGGCTGATGTTTTTGGACTTCACAGTTGCAAATGTGGATGTGCAGAGGGAAATGGCCGGTGAAAATATAATTTTTAAGGTCTCCTTAGCCCTCTGAGTAACTTTAATTTCAATAACAGGCGTATGGAGGGCAGCAAACGGTAAATACCTGTTAATTGACGAACAGAGGTCGCATAGGCGTGCACGGTTGGAGCTCTGGAGGTCGCCTTGGTTAACTGAGCAGGTTGGCGAAAATTTGGACGTAAACAGCCATGCAGAGCCGAAGTAGCGACAGGAGTAAAAAGTGAGAAAAACACGGTTTTTTGGGTTAATATGGACCTTTTTACCATTTTGGCGCTTTTTAGTGATGACGTCAGCATGACGTCATTGGCGGGTCAAGGTCAAGTGACGTCAGCTGACGTCATCGGGTGACGTGGCGGTAAGCAATTGGTCCATGGGGGCGATGAGGTGGCAGCCATGTCATCAGCGAGGTGGACCAATCAACGGCAAAAGGATAAGCAGAAATGACGTGGCGATATGACATAGGAGGGTGGCTGGTGGTCAGGACCGTAGCGGTTACGGTTAAGGCTAGCCGCTACGGTCTCTCGGGGCGGTCTGGGTACGGCGCTGAAAGTGTCAGGCCTGGCTCCGAGAGCCCTTGTTGTTTGACGCGTGGCCTGCCCATGACGTGACGCAACGTCACTTTCTCGGGCGGTAAAGAACCACCATGGGGCCGCTCCGATATTGTTGTGGATCGTCGGATCCTCGGGACCTGATCCGACGGTGGGCGGAGCAACAACGTGCTCGGAGTATATGCGCGGGCGGAAAACTTTGGGTTGTGGGTTTTTTGATGTTTTTTCAATGTTTTCCATTAAAACAAACTGCGCGCTAACCTTTTGGAAATGTGCCAGAGGCGGGCTTTTTAGACTTTGGGTAATTTTTGCAAAGGATTTAAGGGTAAAAGAGGGTTTATAAGGGTTTTTTCAATGCAAATGGTGGTTTGAGGAGCAAGTTGGCTTGTAGCAAGGGGGAATGGGACGTGATAGGTTCACCAAGGTGACCAGAGGTCACTTTGGTTCCTTTTGAAGAACATATGGCTATAATGCCAAGGGGAGGAGTATTTATAGAATTTGGGGCTTTATACACCATAGTGTTAATATTATTAGGGGAAGGGTAAGATAGGGGAGCTATATAGTAGAATTAGAGGTTAATATGAATGAGGGAGCAAATGAAGGGGATCTCACTGAGTTTATCTGAAATTGATTTAGTTTTGAGAGTAGATCAAAATGAAAAGATCTTAGACAAGAAATGTGGCCTTTGTGTGAACAAGAACCACCATAAAACCATGGTCTTTCTCCATGAATCTCAGCTGAAAAGGGAATGTTAATAATGGAGTGAAGGGGGAAAGGGAGGTTAGTCATGCTCCTTGCTGTAATTTGATGGAATTAACCACTTTGTCCATTGATAGATTTTGCCTTGGCAATACATCTTTTGACATATGTGCAATGGTGAAAATGCCCTTTCTGCAACCACAACTACTTACCCAGCTATTTTCCTAGCATTTTTTGTTTCTCCATTGGAGGGTGCACTTGGACTTGCAAACCCTTACTTGCCTTTTCTTTTCTTTGGCTTTTTCTTTATTCTTTTCTATCTACTTCTACCCTTATCTCTTCCAAGGTCCCAGATTAGGCTGTTGGGATCCTTTTCTTCTCTACCTAAACTAGTTGTCTGCCAAGATTAAGCAGTTTGGACAGACTCCTTTCTCTATTCTACAACAAAAAATTTAAACATGGCATGATCCAGATTAGACTTTTGGACCATCCATCAAAATTTGAAATAAGGTCATCAATATTTGAAACACTTTACACACCTCTTGTTTTCTAGGAAATATGGGATCTTTGTGATATCAAAGCAGAGCATATTTGGACTTTCCTTGGCCAATCATGAAATATGAAACCTATTGGTATAGGTATCCAACAGTGGCTCCACATGGGGATGGTTTTTCTTTTGAAAGACCAAGAACAGCAGGTCAGATTGCCTTGTTCTTTGACTGCCCATCTCAATCTTGAAATCTCGCTGCTTTGATGTATCAAAACTGTGTGCCTCCTTTTTGAAAGACCTCTGATCCTATTGCCTCTTGCTGGTTGGTGAATCACTTGGAAAACTGTATTTTACAATCTAAAACAGAAAACTATATGTACATCCGCATATATACAAGGGAACCTGATGTTGCAATCATGGGAAATAATCAAAATAATGCTTCAGCATCCTGCCATTGACAGGACCTTCATCCAAGTCAGTTTCAGTCAGACTCTTGAGGAAGTAAGTGTTGTTACCTTGTACTGCTTGGACAGCAAATGGTCCTCTCCATAAAGAGTCAAATTTTCCATGTTTTCCTTTCTCTTCTCTTCTTGCATCCCACTTTAAGACTTTGTCCCCCACATTGAAATCTTCTGCTTTGGTTCTCCTATCAAAGGCCTTTTTCAATTTTTCTTGTAATATCTGCACTCTGCTGAAAACTTGTTCTCTAGTTTGCTGTAAACAGATTATCTGATTGATCCTCCTTTGCATATCATTTGGCTCTGCTTGACTTTCTTGCAGAAGCTTCATAACCGGTACTCCTAGTGATGAAGGAAATCTGGCTTCTAATCCATAGACTAACTCATATGGGCTGGTCCCAATTGATCTTTTGGTTGTTAGTCTATCTGCCCATAAAGCATTTACTAGTTTTTTATGCCAGTTCTTTTTATTCTCTTCCAGCACTTTCTTTATGATATTTATTAAACTTTTGTTTGATGATTCAGCAAGACCATTTCCTTGAGGATAGTAAGCAGTAGAATGGCCCAAAGTAATGTGAAATTTATGGCAGAAGTTCACCATTTTCTTGGATCTGAAGGCAGCAGCATTGTCTGTTATTATCTTGTCTGGACAGCCAAATCTAGCCAGTATATTGTTTTCCAAAAACTGAATAATTACTGAATCATTTGCTTGTCTGCATGGGGCAGCTTCAATCCACTTGGTGAAGTAGTCTGTTGCTGTTAAAATCCATCTGTGTTGTCCTGAAGATGAGGGGTGAATTTCCCCAATGAAATCCAAGCCCCATTGTTGGAAGGGTCTTTCTGTTGCAATGGGCTTCAAAGGAAGTGGCAGCAACTGTCTTTTGCCTTCAAACAGTTGGCATTTGTGGCATGAGGTTGTAAATTTCTTAACATCAGAGAACATGGTGGGCCAGTAATAACCAGCCCTCAATATCTTGTCCACAGTGGACTTCCAGTACAAATGTCCACCACAGTCTCCAGCATGGAAATCTTGCATGATATTGTTAGTTTCATTCTCTATTAGACAGTGCAGCAATATACCTTCATGGTTTTTCCAAAGTAAATTTCCATCTATCACACAAAATCTAGATGTTTTCATTTTTAGGAACCTACACTTAGTTCTGGACAGTCCTGGGGGAGCACACAGGTTTTGTAACACATAGCAGATATCAGAGTACCAAGGAGATTGTTCAAAGGCTAGATTGATCTTTGGAGTCGCCAGCTCTGTTTCACTGTCCAGTTGGTTGATATCTAAGGCTTGGAAATTTGCTTCTGTCATTAATTTGGCCAAACCTTGCCCTTTTATCAGCTTAGTAGGTTTTATTTCAATGTCAAATTCTAGTATATTGGCAATCCATTTTCCTCTCCTACCCTCTAAGTTTTCTTGGGTGAGAATGTCTTTGACAATAGGACTTGGTACATAAGCCACAACATGGGAGTAAAGGATGTAAATCCTAAAGTCTTTAATAGCTTTGATCAAAGCATAGCCTTGCTTCTCCATAATTTGATACTTTAGAGGGGCATCTCTAAGAGCTCTGCTGAAAAAGGCAATAGGCTTCTCATTCCCTTGGTCATCTTTCTGTAATAAAACAGCAGCAATAGTATGTTGGGAGGCAAAGGAGAAAATGATAAAGTCTCTGTCAAACTGAGGATTGGTTAACACTGGGGTTTGAGTCAAGGCCAATTTTATACTTTCAAAGGCTTGTTTTGCTTCGACAGTCCATTTGACCTTTGAATCTTTCTTTAGCATATTGTTTAGTAATCTGATTAATTCTGCTAAATTAGGGATAAACCTTCTTAAAAAGTTGATTTTCCCTAAGAATCCTTGCAACTCCTTGACATTCCTTGGGTGAGGCATTTGTAGGATAGCTTGTATCCTATCTGGATCAATTCTTATGCCATCTTTTGAAATAATGTGTCCTAAGAGTTTCCCTTCTTCCAAGCCAAATAATGACTTCTTGGGGTTTAAGGAAATGCCATATTTCCTGCATGTTATGAAAATCTGTCTCAAATGTTTCAAGTGTTCTTGGTCAGATTTTGAAAAGGGTGTAAGATCATCTAAGTAAATGACCAAGAAGTCATGAATTTCTTTTGCAAAAGCAATGTCCATCGCTCTTTGAAACGTTGCCCCTGCGTTTTTCAATCCAAAGGGCATTTTCACATACTTGAAAGTTCCCCATGGGGTTGTAAATGCAGTTTTGTCTTGATCATCAGGGTGTACTAGGATTTGATTGAAGCCTGAGAATCCATCAAGCAATGATATCCTTGAAGCCCCTACTACTCTTTGAAGAATATGATCCATTTTGGGTAACGGGTAGTTATCTTTGAGTGATACTTGATTCAAATTCCTTAAATCTACACAAAGTCTAATCTCACCAGTTTTCTTTCTTGTAGGGACCAAATTTGAAATCCACTCAGAGAACCTGATTGGTGCTATGATACCAGCTTTGAACATTTTATGTAATTCTTTTTCAATGGAAGGAAGGAGCACAGGATTGATCCTTCTCAATTTCTGTTTGAATGGTTTTTGATTGGGCTTGAGGGGAATGGTATGCTGGATAACAGAAGTATCATAAGACTTTAAATCCTCATAACCCCAAGCAAAAACATCTTGAAATTCTTTAAAGAGATCAATGTATTTGGGCTTTTGATCAGGGGGCAAAGAGGCAGATAGCTTTATTATTTTAGGCTTGTCAATAGTACCAATGTTGCATTCTTCAACTGTTGCATCTAATGGCTGCATCTTTGGCTTCCTAGGGATGTCATTTGAGTCAAAAATATCCTCTAGTGGGGTAAGGCCTACTGGAAGGAAATTGTCTTTGAGTTGTATGATTTCAGCTTCAGCGTTGCTCATCTCTTCACAGTCAATTTGGTGAATTTGCTGAATGTTTTCATTGCTGAAAATGGTTGGAGTCAGTAATTGTTTTGCTGTTCTAGGTGACATTGGGTGAGCAGACTGTTGAAACTGTATTTGTGATGGACTTGCTCCATCAAGTATTTGTGATTGACTTGCTGACTCAAGTATTTGTGATTGACTTGCTGACTCAAGTATTTGTGATTGACTTGCTGACTCAAGTATTTGTGATTGACTTGCTCCATCAATATCAATATTTAATCCTGTGAACTCTTGTTGCAAGGTTAAAAAATTGTTTATTTGCATGTCATCCTCAAATACTTGCCATTCTTTGACATTGTTTGGAATAGAGGGTCTGTATTTGACCTCGGCTGTGAAACAGTTATTGGGTTCTAATGGGAATTTGAAGGTGCTGGCAAATGTAGCTAAGCTGTGTGCATGGAGATTGTGGCCCCTTGAAATTTTTGTGATAACACACTCAGAGAAGGTCTCTAATATTTCAATTACAGCAGATCTGTAGGACCTCAATCTTTTGTCATTGGTGACAAAGTTTCCTTTCACTTGTTGAATTACTAGATCAGAGTCTCCCATGATGGAGAGTTTAGGAGCTTGTAGTGATTTTGCTAGCTTTAGGCCCAGCAACAGAGCTTCGTATTCTGCCATATTGTTAGTGCATCTAAAATTCAATCTATAAGCCCTGCCTTCTGCATAGTCTTTCTCTTTGTTATGTATCCACACTCCAGCTCCTGCCCCTAACTTGTTAACTGAGCCATCAAATTCCAGGACCCACAGGATGTCTTGCTGAACAGGAGATTTAAAATTCTGTTCATGGGATGGCAATGTGAGCATGAGTTGGGGTTTCTTTTCCCATTTGTTTTCTAGGACAATTTCATCACTTTTTTGACAATCTTTGACAACTAGAGGAGGGATACTGTGTATTGTTGGGCTGATTGATGTTTGGCAGGTGATACTTGTTTGATCAATGTTTTGTTCTTGTGTGAGTGTTTCGGTCCTAATGTCATTGTTTGAGAGGCTTGTGCTGTCATTGAAGAGGATGAAGGAGTCTATGTCCGAATGGACAGCATATATTGGAAAGTTTTGAGGCTTTTCTTCACTGCTGACCATATACTTCATGAGTGTTTCCCTGTACAGTCTTTTTGGTTGCCCAAAGACAGAGATAGTGGCATATGACATATCTAATTGCAGGGAGCCTTGGAGCTTGGCTCCCCATGATCTTGATAACAGCATCCCATATTTAGGTGGGATATCAGCGACTACAACATCCATTAGAATGGTTTTGTTGGGATATTGAACCAGAGACACACATAAATCTTTTATTAGGCCTAAACATTTGACTTGGCTAGAATCAAAAGAAAACAGGTCTTTGTATGGTCTTGTTATATCCAAGTTCAATCTTTCCATGACTGCTTTTGGCATAAGGTTGTGAGAGGCGCCTGAGTCGAACATTGCATTATGTAGTATTTTATCATGAACATGCAGGCTGACATAAAAAGGTAAAACCCCTGTGACCATAGTTTTTCCATCTACCTCTGGGCCAAACAGTAATTCTGGAGTGTCATCTAGCACATTTACATCATCTTTGCTATTAGTGAGTTGAAGGGATTTCTTGATCTGTTGTTTGTATATGTCATGCTTGGCTAGCTCTGAGAGAGGAATTGCTATTTTTAGCTTGCCAATCTCTGTGCCTAGGTCAAAAGGTTTGTCAACTTGGGTTTTAGAGTCACGGATACCAGTCTTTTCTTTGTTCATTAAATCTTCTTGTTGGATTTCATCTTGATTTTGAGACCTGCCCCTTTTACTCATGTCTTGAGGGGTAAAATTTGAATCAGGGTGAGAGGACGAAGTTGCCATGGGCTGTTGTAGTGGGGACAGCAGTTCAGTAACCTCCTCAACTACAATTTCTTCTGCAGGAAAGTTTATTTTGTCATTGGGTTCTGTGATCATGGTTTCTTTAGACCTCTGTTTATCCTTTATCTTGTCGGGCTGGTTTACATTCACAGTCCTACTCCTCAGTTTATACTGTTTATGGACTTCATAGACAGCAGTATCATATCCTTGTTTAAAGTCAAAGGATTCTCCTGATTTAGTTTGGAATGTTTTGCTTTCATCCTCCTCATGGTCTTCTTGCGTTAGGAAAACATGGCTTTTACCATCCAGACCCATTAAGTTAATTTCAGGATCTTCACTGAGCTGATTGGCTGTGGAAGTTTCTGCATAGTTTTCTTGAAAAGGGGGTCTAATGTCTTGGTCAGCACTTGTCTTTCCTATGTTTGGGTTCTGAGTTCTCCTAAAATTCGGGTTTCTAGGAGGGTTGCTTTGTGATGCCTCCCATGATGATTTTCTTTCAACTGATTCCACTCTTTCACCCAATCTTTTCATGCTGTTTAGTATTGCATCCAGCTTTTGATCAAAACCTGAGGGTTCTTCTCTGAAGCCAGTCTTCTTTTCCAACTTTGCCCTGTTTCTTTTGGCAATTAGGTTAGCCTCTACAGTGACTGCAACCCTTTGAGCTTCTGCAAGGGTTGGAGGATCTCTTTCTTTCAATTGATAGGCCATATCAGAATCAAAACCGTCAGGGAAGTTATACAGGGCCAAATCAGGAGGGGGCCTTAAGTTCTGTGGGATAGCATTATATACATTGTTAAACCTAGCACAATATTCCAAAACTGTTTCTTGGGGACCTCTTTTAATAGTGTTATATTCACCAAGTATGTGGAGAGGATCTTTCTTCTTCTCCCATCTCTCAGTAAAGGCTTCGTAAAGCTGATCAGGTGTTGCAATGGAGTTTGCATTGAGGGATCTGAACCAAGTTCTAACATCCCCAGTTAAGCTTTGAACAAAAATTCTCATCCTGACACTGTTATCATCTATTTCATAGGTCTCAAAGTGGTCTTGCATCTTCTTAGCATGCTGGACAGCTGTCAAAGGGCCATGGGAGTCAAAAAATGAGATTTTGGTTTGGTAGTCTTGGGGTAGAGCTGGAGCATTAGCTGGTATCTGCAGAGGTGCATACCTGTTGGCCATGTTTATGGGATTTACAGGGTTGACAGGAATAAATGGGACAGCAGGGATTACTGGTGTAACAGGGTTAATGGGATGGGTAACAAATGGGGAACTGGTTGAAAGAGTATGTGCAGTGGGTGAAGATGTAAGAGGAGGACTTTGAGGTGTTGATGATGAACTAGGGGAACTAGGAGTGGACCGGAAAAGAACTTTGCAGGGTGTGGGAATGCAGATAGGCTGATCTGAAATTATATCTGACTCAGCAGGCTTCTCCTGCTTTTGCTGTCTCCTAATGTTCTTTGGAATGATATTTGGATTATCAACAATGATAGGTTGATTAGGGTCAGGGTTTGCCCTAGTGTGCCTTGGGTTTCTTTTGGGAGCCAGCTTCTAATTTCTTTTGAATTTGTACAAGAAGTTTATATATGCAAGGACTGGATGTGAATTTTGGAATGGCTATATATGTTCCAAAGCTGGGATGAAGATTCCCTAATTAGCTCTTCCCTAAAGCTGTCCCTGTATTACAGAAACAGTTCTAAGGCCTCTTGGCTAGTTTCAGGCTTGATGGTAGCTTTGGAAGATAGATAGTAATTGAAAAATCTTAAGAACTCCCCAGTGGAGTCGCCAATTATGTTAACACCCAGGTTGTTCCCTATGACTCCCAAGGGAATACGGCCGGGGTAACCACTAACCAATCTTTGGATCACTGCTTCTAGCCAAACTGTGATCAGAGAGGGCTCTCTCTTTATGATTTGTATCTGTTATGATAGTGTTTTAGGCTAGGTATTACGCACAGGTTTTGTTTATGTTTTGGTTGAAGATTTTCTTTCAGGTCTTGTGATATAATGTTCAAAGAGTCAAATATCATTGGGCAATGGAGTCTATGGCTGTAGGTGTCTAGAAACCTTGAGGTGAATTGGTGAAACTTACAGGGCCATTTGGATACTTCATATAACAAAATTTTTGATTTACAACACAAACAGGTGAAAAAACCAGTGAAAGCAATTAAGAATTTTCACTAAAGTTTTCAAGTATTTCCACCAAACTAGGTATGAGAAACGGATAGATGTCTCAGGAGCAAACTTGAATCCCTGGGAATGTCTATCACTGTAAAAGATATAGTTTTAAAGTGCAGCAATTAAGAATTACACTTCATTCACTGTATCTGAAGAAAACATGGATAATAGCTTAGATTGAGTTCAGGGTAATCAGTGATTAAATCCTGGAACTATTCTTCTACTTTGCTATTAAGTGTAAAACATTTAAACAATAAAAGAGAACAAAAGACTCGAAAACATGTAACACAGAGATTTAAGAAAGACTTATTGTTTTATGAAACACTCTGGAATCCTGCAACATTCACCATTCATCACAATGCATCAAGGTACGCCCAGCTTTGGAAATTCCATTCACCCTTTGTATTATTTCTCTGAGAATTTTACAGCAAGTGAGATCTCCAAAATGAAAATAACAACAACCCCTTAAGCTTCAGTGGGGGGCGAATATATACATACGATTTTACAAAAATATCTGAGTTCTAAGTTATCTCAGACTTAATGTTCTCACCAACTTTTGAGATATTATTATCAGAAATTTATTACAGCATTGAATACAAAATAAAGGCGTCTTGATGTTCTGTCAGAAGATATTTTGGCCTTTGGGAGCTGCTAAGTCGGTTGGGATACTTTGATCAAATGCTGGAGAACCCGACTTTATGGCTCGTGCGCTGTATTTTGGGTCTGCCACCTGTGATTGTGATTGCTGCTGTGGTGAGTAAATAGCCCTGCTGAGTTGGCTCAGCATCTGTCCTTTCCTTGTGGAGTTATCCACCAAAATTCTGCCTGTGCATGATTGTTCGTAAACTGGAGAAAATTAACGCTACAGGTTCGGGCCTGATAAGATTATCTGTGTCAAATTCCTCCATACTTCCTGTGTGGGCAATTGGTGATTTATGATTGCCCCCATAGTCTCATCTGCTTCTGTATACTTAAAGAAATTTGGTGGTGTATCAAACAGGTGATCAATTTCATTCATGATAAAAAACAGGTTATCCACCCTATCATACAAATTCTGCCCTGATGCTGGCCCTGTTTCTGCTGAGGTACTAGGTTGTTTTGCAATTTGTGCTGCAGCATGGGCATCAACCCTTTTGATGTAATTTTCCAGGGTAAGCAGTCTTCCTACACTGCTTAATATGCTGGGGAGGCCTCTGTTTTGTAATGCCAGGAATCTGTCCAGGAATTTGTTGATTTCGGTCTGCATGTCCTGTGTTCTCCTCTCCAGTGTTCCAACTAGGCTTCTTAGTGTCAGGACTCTTTTAACTACTGAGATTGTTTCAGTCCTGTTAGTAATTCCCATGGTGGCCAGCTGAGAGCTTGTCTTGTTATTTAAAATATTGATCATTCTGCTGGCAGCATCTGGCATGTGGCCAAGGCTTGCTCTTGCTCTGTGTATTTCCTTGTTTGCCTTTGTGATGAGTACTATTTGCTCATCCATAGTCTCAATATACTGCCACTGATTGGTGATGGATCGACCAATGTTGCCCCAGAGGACTGCTTTTAATTCTGCTGTTACTTTTTCTAGTGCAAGCTCCTTTTCTAGTTCAGCTATTCTCTTTTTTAGAACTTTTATTTCTCTTTCCTTTGCTGCCTCATTCTGCTTGCTTTTGTCAAATCTTTCATTCACCTTAGTCAAAGACCTTTTGACTTCATCAAGCTCTTTCATTTGGGATTCAAGAACTCGGATCTCAGCTTGCAGCTTCTGCATATCCAGACTAGGAGTCTGCTCTGTTGTTGGCGTAGTTGTTGCTGTAGATGGTGCTGTAGTTCCTGTCTGCTGAGGAGGAAGAGTAGTTGTTGGAGGGGCTTCTTCAAGATTGATTACTTCCGGAGGGGGCTGGGAAGTTTGGCCCTCTTCTCTCTGTTTTAATGCTGTCTGTAATGCTGCCTTTGCAGCTTCTGATTGTCCTAGCTGGTCTTGAGTCCGAACCAGCTCCTTGTATAAGGATATCATCAAATCCGTAGCATCCTTTTCTAGCCTTTGCTGAGCAACTTCATCTGTTTGAGGATGGATGGTGGCTGGGAGCTTGATTTTCCTCCTTAAGGCAGCCATGTCTTGATCCCTTATCTTCAACAGTTCCTGGATACCTTTAACATCTTTAGGATCATGTCCTATTTCTATAATTACATCCTCCAAGGACTTGATTCTGTTGTCCTTGGCTTGTGATGATGCTCTCTCCAATTCCAGCTGAGAGGCTGTATTATCAAGGCTGCTCTTCAATTTGTAGTTTTCCAATGTTTCATCTGCCAAGGAGGCATACACCATTTCACCAGTTTGTTTATGCAGTTCGATTTTATCCATAGGGTGTATATCTTTGGCCAGAACCTCCATGTTGGTCCTTAGGTAATCCGAGGTAGATTGGGGGTGCAGAGTTGTGGGCATGAAGTGACTCATGATCATTTTGCCTTCACTTACATCAAAGGCAGACATGAGTCTTTGCTGATTGGTGGGAGCCAGGTTCAGCAAATGATTGTACAGCTGTACTTTAATAGGATCACTCCTCCTTTTAATGTCGATAAACTGCTGTTTGATGCTTACCTGTCCTTCTTTGTGCTGGCTGGAGGAGCTGACCTCCCCTCCCATAGCTCTATCATGTTCATGCTGGAATGAACTGGCTGATACTTCTCGGCTGGGTGGGCCCATGCCCAATGCTTGTCTTATTGCCTCATCATCTTCTGGGAAGTCATTCAACCTTTGCCTTTTCTCTCCCTGATTGATGGATGAAGTCAGGGGAGTCTCTCTATCTCTTTTCCTGGTTAAGTCCTCCTTTTGTGGGGTTTGGAGGACCGATGTATCAAAGGTAGTTTCTGCCCTAGGAGGCACTATATTCTGAGCCTGTTGCTCAGTGGAACTAGGAGTGTCAATCACCCTTTCTTGCTGCAAGGGTTGCTGTTCCTTAAGTGGCACTTCTTCTTGCTGCTGCCCTTGTTCCTGCTGTTCCATCTCTTCTTGCTGTTGTAGCAATGTTTCCACTTGCTCTTCTGTCAATGGAGGTGGCTGTTCCACCTGTTTCCCTTTATCTTTACTGGCTGTTTGTGGTGTTTTCCCGGCAGCTTGCTGCTGTGTTGTTGATGATGTAGTAGCTGCTCCAAGCTGTCTTCTGTATGAATGAGGAACCTGTCCACAATTTTCCAAGTCAGCTTGCTTTTGTATATTTCTAGCTTCTCTTTCTAGAAGCTCTTCAGCAGTTATTTCTTCTTCTAAGGTACCCTCTTCCCAGCTTAATGCATTGGCATATTGTTCAATCTCAGGTTGTCTCTTGTGTGCATAACCACCCAATTTGTATTTTATCCTCCTGAGGGAGACAAAATGATTGGGGTCATAGGGTATCCATTCAAAACTAGTTTGCAGTCTGAGGCCTTCCAGGATAGTGTTTGCCTCTTTCCATCCCTCCTCTTTTCTGTTATATAGGAAAGGACCCAGCTGGCTCCTCACCTTTAGCTGTGACTTCTTGTTCTTGCTCTGAAAATGCAGGTAGTCTGAGTTGCCAAACTGTCTGAAATATTCCAAGGCAAAAAGCCTCATGGGGACATACCTTGGCAATCTAAAAGGTGTCAACTCACAGCCATATATTCTGATGACTGTGTGGTTTTGGTAGAGGTACCAATTACCAATGCTGTAGGTTTTGTTTAGGTGAAGAACTCTCTTCATATCATCAGTTAGCCTTGGAGGAGGAACACCATGCAATACTGTCAAGGCTGGATAAATGAATAAGTCAATGAACTCATTGTATGTGTAAGGTGACACAGATGTATAGTGAAAGACAGAGGTCCAGAACACCACTGATCTTGGATTTCCTTGGGCATTGAGTTGCTTCAAAGGAAAAGAGAAGGTAGCTGGTTGATAAAACAAGAAGAGGTGGTATATGTATGAGGTATACCTGAATAGTCTTTCTCTCTTCAAGTTCATAAACTGGTCATGGATTTTATCTGCAATGTATGTAGCATAATCATAATGCACAGCTGGGGGCTTACCAGGAGAGAATAGAGACAGCATTGCTATTATGGTTTCATCCACATCTTCCATTCCCTTGAATCCTAGGGCATAGCTTATCAAATCCACTAACATCCTGCCCAATTCATTCAAGTACTGATATCCAATAGGAGGAGTTCTGACTGATTCAGAGCCTGGTTTTACAAACAACTGATTGATTTTAATGATTTGGTCAATTGACAGCTTGCTCCCTTTCTTTATCAAATTCTGCATATTGAGGGGGGTCAATTGCTTGGCAGTATGGAAGTGCAGCATCTCATTAATACTCTCTGGGGTGATCTGGAACAGGACTGAGCCTGTGGGGCTGATGACAGCTCTTTGGTTTGGGTCATAGCATTCCTGGCAGCTGTATATCAACTCTGGCATAGGATTTACCTGGGGGAGGTTGTAGATTGGCAGGTTTGAGTCCCAAATCCCCAAGATGTCTGCTCCACTCAGGTGCTGGGCTTTCAACTCATTCAGCATCTGGATATTGTATTTGGAGCCCATAAGAAACCAGTCCAGCATTTGGTAATCCATATCTCCCAGGGCTTTCCACTCCAATTCCTGGTGAGGGGCATTGAGGGGCTTGATGTTGAGAGCAATGGGAGTCTCCATGATCTTCTTCAAAGTTCAACAATTATAGGTGGATGGTTTAATGGAAGCAACACAGAATAGAAGTGATTTTCTGTAAAAACAGTTTGTATCTCAGATACCAGAGGAGGAATTTACACAACAGCAGTTGAAATACTGTTTGTTTCAGGAGCAGGGCTTCTCTATGGTCTCACTATGTCCTCTTTTAGCGGGTGAATTGAGTTTAACAAGAAATTTGCCGGGAATACGCAGTGAATGTTGTTTTTGAGCGAAATTACAGGTATTAAGGCTCGGCTGATGTTTTTGGACTTCACAGTTGCAAATGTGGATGTGCAGAGGGAAATGGCCGGTGAAAATATAATTTTTAAGGTCTCCTTAGCCCTCTGAGTAACTTTAATTTCAATAACAGGCATATGGAGGGCAGCAAACGGTAAATACCTGTTAATTGACGAACAGAGGTCGCATAGGCGTGCACGGTTGGAGCTCTGGAGGTCGCCTTGGTTAACTGAGCAGGTTGGCGAAAATTTGGACGTAAACAGCCATGCAGAGCCGAAGTAGCGACAGGAGTAAAAAGTGAGAAAAACACGGTTTTTTGGGTTAATATGGACCTTTTTACCATTTTGGCGCTTTTTAGTGATGACGTCATTGGCGGGTCAAGGTCAAGTGACGTCAGCTGACATCATCGGGTGACGTGGCGGTAAGCAATTGGTCCATGGGGGCGATGAGGTGGCAGCCATGTCATCAGCGAGGTGGACCAATCAACGGCAAAAGGATAAGCAGAAATGACGTGGCGATATGACATAGGAGGGCGGCTGGTGGTCAGGACCGTAGCGGTTACGGTTAAGGCTAGCCGCTACGGTCTCTCGGGGCGGTCTGGGTACGGCGCTGAAAGTGTCAGGCCTGGCTCCGAGAGCCCTTGTTGTTTGACGCGTGGCCTGCCCGTGACGTGACGCAACGTCACTTTCTCGGGCGGTAAAGAACCACCATGGGGGCCGCTCCGATATTGCTGTGGATCGTCGGATCCTCGGGACCTGATCCGACGGTGGGCGGAGCAACAACGTGCTCGGAGTATATGCGCGGGCGGAAAACTTTGGGTTGTGGGTTTTTTGATGTTTTTTCAATGTTTTCCATTAAAACAAACTGCGCGCTAACCTTTTGGAAATGTGCCAGAGGCGGGCTTTTTAGACTTTGGGTAATTTTTGCAAAGGATTTAAGGGTAAAAGAGGGTTTATAAGGGTTTTTTCAATGCAAATGGTGATTTGAGGAGCAAGTTGGCTTGTAGCAAGGGGGAATGGGACGTGATAGGTTCACCAAGGTGACCAGAGGTCACTTTGGTTCCTTTTGAAGAACATATGGCTATAATGCCAAGGGGAGGAGTATTTATAGAATTTGGGGCTTTATACACCATAGTGTTAATATTATTAGGGGAAGGGTAAGATAGGGGAGCTATATAGTAGAATTAGAGGTTAATATGAATGAGGGAGCAAATGAAGGGGATCTCACTGAGTTTATCTGAAATTGATTTAGTTTTGAGAGTAGATCAAAATGAAAAGATCTTAGACAAGAAATGTGGCCTTTGTGTGAACAAGAACCACCATAAAACCATGGTCTTTCTCCATGAATCTCAGCTGAAAAGGGAATGTTAAAAATGGAGTGAAGGGGGAAAGGGAGGTTAGTCATGCTCCTTGCTGTAATTTGATGGAATTAACCACTTTGTCCATTGATAGATTTTGCCTTGGCAATACATCTTTTGACATATGTGCAATGGTGAAAATGCCCTTTCTGCAACCACAACTACTTACCCAGCTATTTTCCTAGCATTTTTTGTTTCTCCATTGGAGGGTGCACTTGGACTTGCAAACCCTTACTTGCCTTTTCTTTTCTTTGGCTTTTTCTTTATTCTTTTCTATCTACTTCTACCCTTATCTCTTCCAAGGTCCCAGATTAGGCTGTTGGGATCCTTTTCTTCTCTACCTAAACTAGTTGTCTGCCAAGATTAAGCAGTTTGGACAGACTCCTTTCTCTATTCTACAACAAAAAATTTAAACATGGCATGATCCAGATTAGACTTTTGGACCATCCATCAAAATTTGAAATAAGGTCATCAATATTTGAAACACTTTACACACCTCTTGTTTTCTAGGAAATATGGGATCTTTGTGATATCAAAGCAGAGCATATTTGGACTTTCCTTGGCCAATCATGAAATATGAAACCTATTGGTATAGGTATCCAACAGCACCAACTTGTAGCTCCTTGGATTTATGCAAGCACCAACTTATATGAGCCACCGACCCCCAATCCTTCCCAAGCTCCACTAGAGATGGAAGCACCAACTTCCTGTATGTAGGCACAAACCCACATTCAAATAGGAACTGAATGTCTCTATGATATGGCAGCAACTCTACCTGATAACAGCTTTGAACTCTGCTCACTCTGTTACACTTTACAGCTCTCTGCATCTCTCATCAACATCCCTGTGATCTGCTCAACAACAGTCACTCTTAGCCCTCTGCTCTCTGCTCTCAGCCTAGCTTCACACAACACAGGCTCAACTCTTAGACTTCTGCTCACAGCAGCTCACAAGAATCTTCATCCTTCCACACAGGACACAGGCACTTCAGCCTTAAACACATCACAGGAAACTATTAGCCTTTACGCACACAATGTTTCTCTCGGGGTCTCTTTTCTTCTACTTAGGCACACTCGGCCTTTACACATAGAACTTGCTCTTACCTAGCCTTTCACAGTAGTGAACTTACTCAGAGCTCTTTCCTCTTGGCTTTATAAAAACAATATTGATTTTCCCCACATGCTCAATCAAGCTCCTAGGTTTTGTTCTTCTGTTGTCTCCCCGATCGATGCTGCCACAATATCCTTAGGCATCACTATGCATTGTACTTAAGCATGGCCTCTCCATGTTATTGTCTGCATCAGACTTGGTTTCTACAACTGCATTCACTAGAGAATGGGAACCTGACTGTCCTTATTGTCTTCTCCTATTGGGGTGGGGTCCCCTGGGTCAGTTTTGGGTTTAAGATAACCCAAGTTTTGATCAGTTTTTGTAAATAATGTAAAGTCTTCACGAATTCTGGATGCAGAGCGCGTAAATGAATAGGACTCAAAGGGGTTTAGCCCCTTGTTTTATGTAAAGTTTGAGTCAGTTTTGAGATCCACCCATGGTCCGCAGACCATGGAATTGTGTGGAAAAAGGCTATAAATAGATGTGTCTTAGAGATTCTAAGGCAATGAAGAGTAGAATGATGAAGTGATAGTGAGAAGAAGTGGGCTAGATAGAGGAGAAGAAAGGATCTGCAACTGAGTTCTTGCATCTAGAGACTAGTGTGATGTCTTCCAACGCCTCAGATCTACCTTCATGTAGATCAATATCCTCTTAGGGAACGTTGCTGCAATTTTGTTAAAATGGCCTTCAGACCTTCGCGAAGGTCTACGATCAGTCTTTGCAAACCTTTAGCAGTCAATCTATCTACTTACGTGCATTAGAGAGCATTCCTAAATTAGGGTTCACGCAAATTTACTTAAGTTATTAATAAACATCAAAGAATTCATCAGAGTCTGCGTGAAAGTACTTTAACATGCATTGCGTACATCATTTATATGTTTTCATGATAATCGAGTAACATTCAATCAATATTTCATAAAACACATCATTCATCAACAGTGTATAGCATTAACATAAATAAACAGAAATACGGAAGAATTCTTTGGAAACATTCTTTATTGATATTCAATTCAAGATTATAGACTCAAGACTACCCAGCGCACACAACTGCAGGGGTCTGCACACTCAGCTGTGGACTCTACCTAGGCCTTTGTGCACTCATTTGCAAAGCCTTTCTTCTCCTCTATCTAGCTCACTTCTTCTCACTATCACTTCATCATACTACTCTTCATTGCCTTAAACTCTCTAAGAAACACCTATTTATAGCCTTTTTCCATCTCAAAACCGACTCAAACTTTACATAAAATAAGGGGTTAAACTGCTTTGACTCTAATTCATCTATGCGCTCTGCATCCACAATTCACGGAGACTTTACATTATTTACAAAAACTGATCAAAACTTGGGTTACCTTAATCCCAAAACTAAACCAAGGGACCCCATCCCAACATCTCCATACTGAGAATTAATTCTCTATCCACCTACTTACTCAAACCAGGCATAGTTTTCTCTATGTTGCAGCTCTACCATTACTGAGGCTCTCCACTGAGATTCTCCATGCCTCTTCATAGCTTACAATATTTCGGCATGGATTTTCTATTTTTCATTTATTTCTATAATGCGTACATGGGAAATCTTGAGGGACCAACTCCACTGCCTCTTCATTTACTCTTCAGCTTCCGAGCCATCCAAACTTCAAATCCTTGTACTATGTTATCGTATAATTCAAACCATAGTGCTATATCAGAGCTTCTACATCGCAGATTTACAGTGGTGCAATGTTACACATTGTCTATTGTTGATCTCTGATATTCAACCCCCTTTTGATTAACTCCCTGATGTATCTCATCAATAGGATTAGGTGTTGTGACCAAGAGCCAACCATATCAGAGCCCCCTTATCAGAGATTTTCATTTCTGCCATTGTGCCAGTAACAACAAACAATCAATCGTCGATCTCTGATTTCCTAACTCCCTTTTGTTTAGCCCTTGTCGTGCATTTCTCACCACAGGACCGAAGGATGTGACCTAAAGCTTAGCCTTAAGGCATTAAGGCATATAAACTCCTGTCTGGAAGCCATTTTCCCTTTATAAAGTGTGTGCCCTTGGTTTCTTGTCTTTCCTCTAATCCATTCACTTACCACATTGGAGCCCCTTATCGACGATTTTCATTTGTTTCCAATGTGTGAGCAACCACAAACTTATGATCGTTGATCTCTAATTTTTAAGCTCCTTCCTCTCAGCCCTTACCGCACACTTCTCACCATAGGAATGAGGGCAATGACTAGGGGCTTGGCCTTAAGGTGCTAAGTCTTTCAACACTCTATTGGGGGCATTTTTCTTTTATTAAAGCTCTAAGCCCTTGGTTTCTTTTGTGTTCCAAAACCAAGCGCTAACACCATCGGATCCCCCTTATTGGTGTTTTTCACTTGTTTCCCATATGCTATCAACCACAAATTGTCGATTGCCGATAGGCCCCTCTATTCAGCCCTAACCTTTAGTTCTGTAACACTTCATGACTGTGTGCTATCTCGCATCCCAACGATTTCCAAATGTGGCCAATGTGTCAACCATCGCAAACCTCCAAGCGCTGATTTTAGAAGTGACATCATCTCATGCCACGTGGCATCTTCTAACTAGTGACATGTTTCACTCAGATATGGCCCATTAGGCCATTCAAAACATTGAAATTTCCTGCCACATCTCCCTCCATACCATTACATCATGCTGACGTCAATAGCCATGTGTCCTCAATGGACCCAATTAGATGCCACCACATATCCTACTTAGAGGAGAGAGAAACTGCCTTGCCCACCTTGGTTTTGCGATGAATTCCTTTATAGTTTCTATTTTTGGCTCTCCTGACGATCTAACGCTGGAGGTTCAAATCCCAGCAATTTTTTGTTTGTTGCATCGATGCCAGCTACCAAGGATCATTGATTTCGATTTGCAAGGACCTCCGATATGCGATTTTTCAAAACCTCCGATATGCTATTTTTCAGGACCTCTGATTTGTCAGGAGTTCTGATACGCAGGATCTCTAATTGCTAACCGGTGATTCACAACATTGTGTGCTACTCCTTAGGATCCTCTGACTATCGATTTTCGGGATGGCCTCCAATCTCCGACTGCCAATATAGCTTGGCCTCTGATCTCCGATCTCGATATACCTTTGATTTATTGGACTTGCGATATGCGGGATTCTTCCCTTCTTAAGGCTTTAACACCCTGAACTTCAGCATGTCATAAATTTTGACCCACAAGTCCATTTCTAGAATTCTGCATATCATTGGAAAGCTCTTCAAGAGCACTTTCTAATGGAAATGGTTTGTTTAGACACTGAGCCCATCTTCTACCTAAAAAGGCGGTTTCAAGCTTATTTCCATTCTTCTACTCCTTGGCTCTCTGGACAGCTCGGAAAGTCACCCACAATGTGTCCTTAGCATGAGGCCTGTAGCTCCCATGGACTTCCATCCCGGGCCATCACTGTAATCATCATTTCATGGCTTTTCTAATAATCTTGCTACTATGATGATTCTCTACATGAAGCCTGCAGCTACCATGAGATTCTTCCAGGGCCATTACTACCAGCATCTACTTCAACAAGCATCCAAGCTTGTCTGGTTGACATCAATGCCAACACTCCTACCAACTGTTAGACCTACCAACTTCCCAATGCATCTCCACAACATGACTGTTGACATCAATGCCAACACACTTGCAAATGCCTTCTCTAGGCCACTGGCCATGCACACAATGCCAACTGTCCAACAAGAAGCATCCTCAAGCTCATAGACAAGGGTAAGATATTCTTCAAAGTCATTATAACAATATACTTAATACAAACTCAATTTATCACTTGCAAGAATTGAATATAGGTGGGGACGACAATAATCATTTCTCCCAACCACCTAAAATAGATTCAACTGACAATATTATTATATATTATTTTTTTCCAAAATAATTATTATCTATTATTGTTACTAAATATTGTACATTCTTTATTATATAACATATATTATCATTTATTTATTGTGCACAAGAATTTAAACTACTCATTGTTAACTTTAACACTCACCTCATAATTTAATTTAATTATAACATAATATAATAGTGTGAGTAAACTTTCAAATATAATATAATGATTGTATAGTTATCAATGTGTAAATATATGAGGGAAGAGATTGCCCACATTATTATACCAATTTAGCTTCATCTTAATTCTGGATCTATCAACCGTCAAGTGGGATCAAATCTCTCAAGTTTTGCATTTATAAAATAAATTTGCACCTTGATACATTTGGTCTCTCTAAAGGCTTGATAGATCTAGATTTAAGATGAATCCAGGTTGGTTATTGTTGGGTAGGTAAATCCCCTCTGCGGACAGAGGCGATCCCACTAGCCTAAAACAGAACTAGCCACAATCAAACCACGCTGCTACGCAAGTTCCTAGTTATGCATCAAAGGTGAATTAAGGAGACCAACCTGGAATCCAACGCTATGATTGAAGCAGAGTTGATATTCCCGCTCCCTCGCTCCAGCAGATCATAAACGGACACCTGCACATGCAAAGGAAGAGACAGATACCAACATAAAATCTACCAAGGCACAACTATATTTCAGTCAGAAAGGAAATAAATCAACACATCACCATAATAGACAATGAGATTGGAACTATAATAGCAGTCGCTCATTAATTAATAATAAACAGGAAGAGTTACAACCATGGTTCTGACGTTGAACCTCTCCTGGCTAGGCGAGTAACTATATGTGTCTTGCAATGCATCTCCTCTCCGGCAGCATAACCTCTCTAGCATTCACTAGCATTCCTCCAAGAACTCAAGAACTCAACATCTAGCACTCCATGACTAACGACTATCACTAGCTTGTCAAATGCATAAGGACAAGCTTATATAGATGAAGAAGGGAGGAGGATACGATGAACCGGGACACCTATTGTGGATTAACATTATCCCCAAAAGCCATTAAAGATGGAGATAGGATAGAGCTCGACATAAGACTGATTTTTTATCCTCAAAAAGCTCCATGTAATGAAGGAAACAACAGTCGGACGTGCGTTAAGGCAAAAAGCATGACCAAACTTGGTTGGCGCGACTGCTGCTCTAAGACAGAGCACCAATGGTCACGCCCTCTTTTGAGGATCTTCATGATTGGCGCGGGTAAGAAACTGTGGACCTGCGCCAATGGAAAAAAAGCACTTTTCAGGGATAATCTGTAGAAGGTGTCTTCAGGGAACATGAAGTACATACTCAGGGGAACATAATGCAAGTGTTTTTAGACTTTGTCACTTCTTATAACTCCCGGGATGAGTCCTCCAAGGTACGACAAGAGGAGTAACAGGGATGGTGACAAATTACTGTGTAACAGATGCCCCCTAAAGCATGAAGTCTGAGAGGTGGAGAGGGGTGAAATGCTTTACAAGAACACACAAGAACACATAAGAACACATATAGTTACTGCCGCCGAGGATCTGTGTTAAGAGACATGACTGATAGTTCAATTATATGATGTACGTGGTATGGTCGCAGCCATCCATAAGAGAGTACATAAATAATCTAGATCCATAGTATGGACGCAGCCATCTGGTTAGGATCAATGAATTGACTCAGGTATGGTCGCAGCCATCCAGTGAATGAGTCAAGTATCAAGAATCACTCCTGGATTACAACAGACACAATCCAAGGTCTTGCGCTCCATCTCGACCCAAACAAGAGTACAAGTTCAAGCATGTGAATATATGAGCTGAAGTTGAACATGCATGAACATCGTCTGATTACCAGTCAATAGTGGAAACTGTTAACAGACGCGAGAGGTACCACCAATAATGACAATGTTCCTCAAGGTACTATAGGTACAATCTACGGCGCGTGAATTAATGATATGAAGTCGAATGCCCGTAGAATCATTCGATCGGAGGCCAATGATGAAAACCTCACGTCGAACATGAAGAACCTGCCATTGAGGCATGCAGGCTCCAAGGCACCGGAAAAGGAGTCTCTAGATCAACTTCCTGGATAATGAGTTGAAGTCGACAGGAAGTGACCTTGATCGAAGGTGGGCCATAATGTTTCCCACATCATCAACACGAGACAGAGAGATAATGTTGTGAATCAAGATTGCGCGAACTATCAGAGGGAGGTTGTTTCTTTGCAGAGGTCAACTTCTCTTGAACATATCGGCGGCACATTAATGGAATCGGCAGTATTTGACATCAATGTATCAAAGGTCATGATGACGAGGCAATGAGTGGATGAGAGGTCAAATAAGGTACCCAAATCCATGGAAGCAAGTGAAAGATATGAGATGAGATATCCCCACCCCGGACACGAAAGCAGAAAAGTGCCATGTTCAAGAGCGACATACTGCCGTCACGGTAATAATTATGGTTCAAAAATTTTCTTTTTCCCCCGCCATTTCTGGCGAGTACCCCAGTTATTTTTAACAAGCTTGATGGGGATAGCATATGCTTGCGTTGTGACAAAATCCGATGTCATTAAGTTTTAACGAGTCTGACAAAGGAATAACTCGGCGTCTTTTCATGTTTAGAGAGTTTGAAAAGACAGCAGAAAAGGAAACTCCAGGGATGTCCTTTTTCGTAAAGTTGTGTCTCTCGGGCCCGAAAAAGTATAAAATAATACCCGAAAGAACCGCCCGATCATTATGATCGAGGAGTACTTTTCATAATTAGTGATTTCGACCTGAAAAAGTAAAAAAGCGGTCAAAACCACGTCGTTTCGTAACCATTAACGAGTTTGGAACGACAAAAACCCGGTAATCTTTTTATGTTTTAACGGTCGACAAAAAGAACTTAAAACGACCGCCCCTTATTACCATTTAACGAGTCAAGAGGAGCGACTCGGCAATCTTTTCCTCTTTAAATGGTCAGAAAAGAGCTGAAAGCAGACCTTGAAGTAACCTTTTCTCGTGTTTTACCGAGCTCGAAAAAGTCAAAAAGGGAGCTCGTCATGTTGCTTGAGTGGCATTAAACCCTGTCAACATTCAAAAACAGCGTAAAACTCTACTTTGACATAAAAATATTTCACAAAAACGCTATTTTAATGTATTTTTAAGCCAAAAGAAGTTATAAATAGTGAAATGGTAAAAAATAAAATTACTTTTCACTTTTTACCTTGTGAGTTTACCGTTGGAGGGTTTTGGGTGCAAATTTCAACTGCTGATTGCGACCAATCCAGGAGACCATTCGAGCCGCCGTTTGAAACAGGTAAGAGGCCTCATCTTTAGCTCCATTTCTATTTCATTTATTTAGTTTTTCTTCCACAGAATGATCCTCTGCAAGGAGGATTGCAAAAATTAGGGTTGCGCCCATTAGCGCGAGTTTTCTTCACGGGACCGCGCCAATGGGAAATTTTCTCTAAAGGAGACGCGCCAATCGCGCGAACTAAAATTTTACCCTCTTTTCACTGTTGGATTTGCAATTTTCTCTGATATTTGATTTCATCATTGATTTATTGATGACATCTTCGGTTTTTGGTTGCAGGTATTGGTCAAAATGTCAATAGAATGGAGAGAAAGGGAACATGAGGCCATAGATGCCATGGCAATGGAAGATGACGCATGCATGGATGCGTTGCGAGAATGTGGCTTGAAAAAATTCTTCCTTACCTCATACCTACGTGCACAGCCCGAGTTATTAAGGTTTATCGTGGACGCCTGGGATATTGAGGATCAGGTATTCCGCCTGAAGGACCAGACATTGGAGTTAGATGTCTCTGATGTCTATTTTATTACTGGACTATCTCGGCGGGGTGCACGACCCATCTTGTCCGGTAGCAGGCCTTCCGGGGAAAAGATGGGTGAGGTAATGGAAAGGGTTTGTCCTGGGGCCCAGTTTGGATCCAACAGTGCCAAGGTGGACATTGTCACTATCCCAGATTTGGTGCTACGAGTGGTATTATTTACTATCACCCGGACGGCTGGGATACAGGCACCCCACGAGGCCAGCAAGAATCTCTTACTGCTGGCAACTGAGTGTCTGCAACCGACACTGTTTGATTGGGCATCGGCAGTGACAACAAATATAAAGAGGCAGCTTACCAAGTGTAAGCGTGATGGCAATAAGCAGTTTGGATATGGATCTATTATAGTGTCGTTTTTCCTAGAGCGGTTACCGATATTCCGGATCCCGGGAGGCATAGTGGCAGACCCAGTGCCACGGGAGCCGAGGTTGGCTCGATGGGCACCACTTATGCCTAGAGGAGGTGGGGGCCAGCAGATGGCCTAGAGGCCCGAGTTCTTCATTTGGCTCCAACACCAGTTGATCGTCGTGGAGGACTGGCCCTATGCGGGCACTGATTTTACTGGAGATCCAGACCTCCCGTTGCCTGAAGGAGAGGACTGGTACGAGGAGCTAGGTAAGGACCCTTTATATTTTTAATATTTTAACATATTCAAGTTTTTGTAATTCATGTCTGTTTCTTACAGCACCTATCTATATGCAGATGTTGGTGCAGAGCGACCAGCCGACTTGCCTCATAACGTGCGGAGAGCGCAACCTGCAGCAGACCCTCAGGTGGAGGGTGAGGATGATCTAGTTCAAAACCTTGAGGCCCTTACTCGAGGAATACCAGATTATGGCAGATTGGCCGACGTGCCTAGAGCGTATCAGAGACACACGGTGGGAGTATCTACTTGCGTCCATCGTCTGTTGAGACGTTTGGTGCGGGCGGTGACATGCTATCATGAGCATCACCGTGCTTAGACGCCTAGGTTTCATTTTTTGTACATTTTGAGAGACATGTTGTCAGCGGATGTATGGGACTTGGACATGTATTATTTTTGGGTTATGTAATGCGCGCGGCGCAAACATTATGACACACACGTATATATATATACATATGTTTATGATTCATTATTGTGTTTTCATGTGCTTGCTTATATACTGTTTTAATTACAAATTATGCAAATGTCTATCTAATACATGATTGGCTAATGCATCAGATAATGTATTTAATTGTCTTGGAACATGTTGATATGTAATAAAATCAAAATGCCTTTCTAACAACCTTACACGTAAATACAACCTTAGAATATGATGGTTTCTGACGGAATATTGCCCGTTGAGCTGGTGGACAACAAGTTGAGAGTCCAGGTTCACTATCAATGCGCGAATACCGAAATGAATTGCTCTAGCAAGTAGCTCGATTACAGCACAGTATTCGGCGACATTGTTAGTAGTACGGCCTAGACACACACCCTGGCAATCTATTAGCTCGCTATGAGGATCGTAGATTACCCATGCCGCAGAAGACAAATCGCGGGTACTGCGGCAGGCACCATCAGCGAAACCAACATAAGGTGCATCCGGCATCTGCACAAGAAGCGAAAAACACAATAAGTGGTAGCTATGTCTCGAAAATCGACACACAATACACTAAAGTACATGTATGTACACAATAAAATGTACCAGCATCACGCATAGTACTTCTTCAAGTAAAGCCCATTTCGGGGCTTCCCAAGAGGGTTTCCTTCATAATCAATCAGCTCGTAGGCCCCTTTCTACAGGACTTTCTTGACAATATAAGGGCCTAGCCACATAGACTCGAGCTTTCCTGCGCCTAGCTTATCTTTTGCTTGATCATAGAGTAGGACTAAGTCTCCTTCAACGAAAGAACGTGGATGGACGGTCTGATCGAAGTGAGTCTTGACTCGCTTCTTTTGTGTTTCGATGGCCAAAGAGGCCAGGCGACGAGTCTCATCTAACCGTTCTAAGTAAAGAAGGCGTTCTTCTAACGGGGTGGTGTTAGGAAGCAGCTCGACGGCTAATTTCAATGAAGGGATCTCACACTCAATTGGAAGGGTAGCCTCTAGTCCATAAACTAGTTGAAATGGAGTGAAACCAGTGGCATCCTTCACGGAGGTTCGGTAAGCCCATAAGGCAGGGAATAACATCAAATGCCAGTTAGATTTATGCACACCAACGATACGTTGAAGCATTGTAACCAAGATTTTATTGACAGCTTCAACTTGACCATTGGACTGAGGGTAGTATGGAGTTGAACTATCGTGTTGCAAGCCTAGCTGGGTTGTTAATTCCGACATCATATGATTACGGAAATGCTTTCCGTGATCAGTGACAATGGCTTGAGGGACGCCAAATCGCGAAATAACATGATTGAATAAAAATTGCGCCGCAGTGTGACCGTCTTCAGTTAATGTAGGCATCGCCTCGGCCCATTTAGTAAAGTAATCGACGGCAACGATGACAAACCCATGCCCCCCGGCCGAGCGAGGGTTACAGGTCATGTAATCAATGCCCCATTTTGCAAAAGGGCCGACGGAAACCACAGGGTGCAACAGAGCAGAAGGCGCTCGCATTTTCCGCTGGTATATCTGGCACTCATGACAAGAGCGGACGGCAAGGATGCAATCCTTGAAAATAGAGGGCCAAAAATAGCCAGCACGAAGGATTTTTTGGGCTGTAGCATATCCGGACATATGTCCGCCACAAGCACCAGAGTGGCAGTCATTTAGAACCCGTTCAGCTTCCTCTAGAGTAAGACAACGGCGGAGAACAGAGTCTGCACCAAGACGATATAATGTATCTCCAATGATACGGTATGGTTGAGATTGATGACGAATCCTCCGCCGAGCGTCTTTAGACACACCCGGGCGGAAGGAGGACGTTTGCAGATATGTGATTATATCTCCGTACCATGGATCGAGGGTGCTAATGAGGAACAGGGTTTCATCTGGAATTTGATCTTCTACAGGCGAGGTCGAGGGAGAAGATGGCAAAGAGCAAATTAACTCAGCAAACACAAGGGATTTCTTAGACTTGGCAGTGGTAAATTCCAAGTCAAACTCTTGGAGGATAACAATCCACTTTGAGTATTTGCCCCCCAGTAACTGGCGTGACAATATATACGTCATGGGGTTGCAATCAGAAATCACAGTAGTAGTACGCAAAAGAATATAATGACGGAAGCGTTGTACAGCACAAACTGCGGCTAGTGCCAACTTTTCGATATAAGCATATCGAGTTTCCGTGTCTAACAGGTTGCGGCTGAGATAATAAATAACATGTTCAGTGTTATCATCATCAGTTTGAACAAGAACCATGCCGATAGTGGTATCGGCGGCGGCTAAATACAATGTGTAGTCGCGATAATAATTCAGAGGACGAAGCAATGGAGCAGAAACAAGAGACTCTTGAGACGCTCAAAAGATTCCTGAGCTGTGGCATCCCAATGAAAAGGGATATCACGCTTCAGTAATCGTGTAAAACCTTTAGCCACCTCGGCATAGTTGGGAACAAAACGACGTAAAAAATTGGCTTTCCCCTGCAAACTCTGCAACTGATGCAAAGAAGTTGGGGGAGGGAGATTGACGATAGCTTCGACTTTAAGGGGATCCAAACGGATGCCCTCTCTAGAAACGATAAACCCGAGAAGTCTGCCAGATTCAACACAGAAGACACATTTGTGAGGATTTAGCCTGATTCGGTAGTATCGGCAGCGAAGAAAGATTTCGCGAAGGTGTTTAGGGTGGTCCTGACGTTTAGCTGAATGAGCAGGAAGATCATCCAGATAAGGTTGCACAATATGCCGAATGTCATGAAATGCATAAGACATTGCACGCTGGAAGGTAGCACCGGCATTTTTAAGGCCGAAAGGGAGCTTCTTATAGGCAAAAGTCCCCCATGGGCAAATAAAAGCAGTTTTGTGTTGATCAGCGGGAGCAATATTAATCTGGTTATAACCAGAGAAACCGTCCATAAAAGAATACATTTCACTGCCAGGCGCACTCGTCAATGATCTGATCAATGAATGGTGTGGGAAAGTTATCTTTAGGACAGGCTTTGTTTATATCACGGTAATCGACACAAACTCGGATCGTACCCTGTTTTTTAGTTACAGGCACAATGTTAGAAACCCAATCTGTAAGAGGAATAGGGTAAATAAAACCGGCGTTAAGAAGCTTTTCTACTTCGGCCTTAATCGCTGCAGCCTTCCGGGGGTGTACAGGGCGTAAACGTTGACGAACAGGCTTAGCATCTGGGTACGTGATTATTTCATGCATCACTATACTAGAATCAATGCCGGGCATTTCTTCATAGGACCATGCGAAAACATCACGAAATTCGCGAAAAAGTTTGGAATAAAGTTGAATCTCCTCTGGAGTACAAGTGACTCCGATGTGAAGATGCTCGACTATCCCGGGTTTAACAGAGATGTCGAGGGGTTGGGTTCGCGTAATGTTTGCCATATTCCCTTCAGAAAAAACCTGATCAATTTGAATAGGCGTTTGAAGGATTTGTGATGGGAGACAAGGAGCAAACCGCTCGAGGCATGTCAGAAAATGCTGCGAGGCAGGGAGAAATGAGGAACGATGGTGAGAACTATACCAGGGAGGTTCCTCCAGAGACATAGTCTCAATAATAGCTTCGTCGGAGAGGAATGTTTCTCCTAGAGAATCCGAAGAAGCCTCATCTAGAAGTCCTGAGGATGGAGTAAGCGCAGAAGAGGGAGCCGAGGCAGCAATGATTTCAACATAATTAAACTCGGCAGGACTCAACGGCATCCGGTCGCCCCAGGAATCTACTTGGTCTGTGGGGGGTACGAGCCACGGATCAGAGCCAGTAGCGATCATATTGACAGAGGCGATATTTAGAGGAGGGAGTGGAAAAACACCCATAAGATCAGGATCTTTGAAAAGTCCAGCTCCCAGACTCTTAGGTAATTTGGAGGTATGCTCCACAAACGGGATGGTGCCTTCGGAAGAAGAAGCAAAAAAGGAGAGCTGGTCAACGGTAACGATCTTCCCTTGATGAGGGAAACGGATAATTCGGAAAAAAGATGAAGCAACAGCTTGCATCGCGTATATCCAGCTACGTCCGAGAAGGAGGTTGTAGGTTAGAGTAGCATCAACGACTTCAACTTCCATCTCGACCGTCTTCCCTTCCAAAGAGATTGGTAAACGTTGGAGTATACCGTAAGGACGGGACGCTCTTCCATCAAAAGCTTCCAAGGTAGTGGGAGATTGGCTCAACGTTGGAGATCCAATAGCTTTCCAACAGGCAACAGACATGATGCAAGTTGAGGCACCTTCATCAATAACTGTACGATGAATTGTCTTGGAATCAACAATTACCTGTATGAGGAAGGCGATTTGGGGAGGCAGTCTTTGAGTGTGGCGTTCTAAGTCAAAAGTTATTAAATCCAAATCGGTCGGGTCTATGCCACCAATGGCAGATAGCATGGACTTCCTCTGAGAAGGGCAGCTCTGGAGAACCTCTAAAGCGGACATAGCCGACGGAGTCTGTGCTAAGTCCTCAACGATGTTGTAGTGCTGTGCAGCACGAGCATTCAGATTGTATGAGGATTTCCGGAGTACTCCTTTTGGAGGGGGTCGAAGAGGCGTTTCAGTGGTAGGTCTCTCGATGTGGAGTGGACCTGAACTGAACGGGGGAGCACTTGGGGGAACCTCAGGCTCCTTCCCGGCAGATGACGGATAATCTTTCGTTCGAGTACTGATATTAATGGGTACTGTACCAGCCATAAACACTTGAGAACCAAAGGAAGAGGGAGGCTGAGTAGGGTCAGCCACCATTTGAGTTTTTTGAGTGTGTTGGGTGGGAAAGGGTTCTTTGATCACCGCAGGAGTCCCAGAAGTGCCTTTTAACAAACGACTAACTTCGGACCGCCTCGGGCAATCCTTGGTATAGTGATCCTCATCGCAGATAAGACAAGGATATTTGGGTTTACGTTTAGTGTCGTCCTCAGGTTGAGGTTTTGGGGTTTCCTGCTTAGGTTGTTCTGGCTTATTTTTCGCTTTCCCTTTTTTCTTCTCTTTCGAAGCCTTGTTTGCCGTATTAGATTGGACGGCATTAACCTCAGAAGTAACATTCGAACCAGGCGATGCCTGGGAAGGTTGTCCATTCGAAGCAGATGTTTTTTGCTTCGCAGGGTTCGCCGGATTTTTCTTTGAGGATGAATTAACCGAACCAATGATACCGTCAACAGTGGGTGTTGGCGGGGCTTTAGACGTTCCTTGTCTTGGGACATCAGGCAAATAATCATATAATGTACCTGACTGAGAATAAACCAAGTCAAGGTACTGAGCTCGAGCAATAGCTTGCTCTTCAGTGACACACGCCCCCATGGCGATATCCCGAGCTATCGGAGGCACGAACGAAGTTGTAAACCAATCGGTAAGAAGCTGGTCGGGAATCCAAAATTTGATCATGCGTCTGCGCCGTCTCCATTCATGGATATGATCAGAGATATGCGTAGCCGTCGTTTGTCTTAAGGAAGTGAGGAGGTGTGTACCCGTTTCGTATCGAATGGGTAACTGGAAATGAGTGAGAAATGCCATGGCCAAAGAATTGAAATCTTGAAAGGACCCGCGATGAAGTTCAATATACCACTTAGCGGCAGAGCCAGTGAGAGTCCTTTGAAAAAGGCGAAGCCGAATTGAATCGTCAAGCCATGAATTAGATGAACACCACAAATGATAAGTCATAACATGGGCTTGTGGGTCTTCATTGGCTTTACCATCGAATTTTGGACAGTCACCAGGTATTTTAGTTGGAACTGGAGGCCAATAAGGATTATGAAGAATAGGATCATTGGTTAATTTGGATACATCCGGTAATTCTAAAGTTGCTAAGAATGGTAATTGAGGATTGAAAGACATCTGGGGCTGCTGGTAGGGTGGAGCACCAGGGTTCCAACCAGGTGGTGGTTGCCCCCATGGATTTTGTCCGGACGGATTTGGTCCCATAGTGGATTGGCCATAGGGATTTGTATATTGCCCCCCAGCATAAGGATTACCAAACGCTGCTGTAGATGCGCCGTATGGCTGTTGATAAGTTTGCGAAGGATTCGCTTGCTGTTGTTGGTAGTTCTGGTATGGGGCAAACGAAAATTGCCCTTGAGGTTGTTGGTAGCCATACGGTGGTGGGGCTCCAAATTGAGTTTGAGGACCAGGCTGGGTTGGATAAAAAGTTTGTGATTGAGACCCAGCCTGCATTTGAAGACCAGATGGGTATTGGGGTCCCATTTGGGGCCACGGACCGGATTGAGCAGCGCCAGTAGGCTGTCCGATGGATTGGGTTATCTGGCCAGAAGGAAAACCTTGTTGATAGTGAGGTTGGCCGATCTGTCCAGAAGGTTGTACCTGCTGATACTGAGGTTGGCCTACCTGTAGGGATTGGAAGTGTTGTTGCGCAGCTGAAGGTTGTCCCAACAGACTAGATGGCTGAGAAGGCTGGGCAATTAGTTGGCCCAACTGTGTTTGAGGCTGACCAGCTTGCCCAAAGGGTTGTGAATACTGGACAGTAGGTTGACCAAGTGGTTGAGTAACTTGTCCAGACATTGGACTATACTGGACATTGGATTGGCTTGGGTTAATAGTTTGTTGACCAATTTGTCCAGCAGGATAACCTTGCTGGGTACCAGGTTGGACTTGTTGAAAAGATGACTGACCTGAGTTGCCAGAAGGTTGCATATAAGAAGAGGAAAAAGGAGCACCAGTAGCGAAAGGGTTTCCACGAAAGGATTGCTCTGGTTGGTCTTGAGGGGGTTGTTTTGGAGATTGCGCAGATGAAACTTGACCACCATGGAAAGAGGTGGAGGTCCAATCAATTGACAATGGAACTGATACCTCAACAACCGGTTGAGATGACAAATATGGATCATATGGCCCCTGTATTGGGACATTTGTCATGGAATCAAAGACTCCAAACAAGGAAGCCGAGGGACGACCAGAAATAGGAGTCGAAGAGGCTGGACAAACCGTTGGAGTGGTCGCGACAGAGGTAACAGATAGACTGCGACTTTGTGGAGTAAAAGGCTCCGTAGTAGGGAAAGTGTGTGATGGCCAAATGGGACTTGTAAACGGAGTTCCAGAAGGCATAGCATCTCTTAAAGCTTTATATCCTGGAGGTAAATTTGTGGTAGTAGGTGTACTACTAACATGTATAGGGTCCGTGGGGGTGGGAATTTCACCGCTTGTCACAACGGACTCATCGGTCGTTGTAGGGGACAAATCATCCATGTTAGATGAAGCAGGTGGGACTGACACACGAGGAGAAGTATGGTCCCAGAAAGGGACACCGTCCTCAAAAGGTTCCCACGTAGGGTTCCAATGAAACTGGTAAGTCTCGTCACCTGGGGCACGAGAACTAAGTGGTTGTATACTTAGAACCACAGGAAGACTCACAACCAGTGTTTCGGTAGAAGACGAAACTGGTAATTCCGCCAGGATGAAACTTACGAAGTCTACCGAGACAACCCCTACTTCGAACTAACAGAAACAAAAGCTAATTGGGTAGATGTTATCGTGGCCAATAAATTTTAAGACATTGAACTTAACCTTTTCATTTTTTAAGAGTCGAGAAAAGGATAAAAGATGACTCTAGTCTCCTTCGAATATTTAATGAGCACGAAGTGACAAGACGCTCACAGGCACCTTTTCGTTTAAGGAGTCCGAAAAGGATCAAAAGTGACTGCTCTGGAATTCTAGGTAGAGGGTGTGCCAAACTTTTCGCAAAACCACAGAATACTTTTTAGGGTACGGGTGGTCAATCTTCGTGAATGCTGTGTTCACTGCATTGCGAATCGTAGGGCGGTTGACACGGCTTCCTATGGATAAAGGCTTTATTCCTATAGGGGTCTCCCAATATATACGCGACGGTACGTGGGAGCACAGTCCGTATTGGCACCTATCGTTTCACCGTGGAGGAATCACCCAACCACTCGACGATAAACTACCAGGTTTAAAGACGCCGGAACACGTCTCTAACCTAGACCTCTAGAGTATTTGCGTTATGTTCCAATGCGTTTTTATGTTCATTGAGTTTATTTTAAAGTTTATCTTCGATTATGTTTCAGTTTTTGGTCCTACCGTATGTGATACCTCAAAAACTTCTTAAATGCAAACTATATGCCAAAATTATATCATTTGATTCGATGAATTCTATCTACACGAGGGTTGAGATCTTTACAAACGAAATGATCACTCAACAAACAACAAAGATCCTAATGCAGCTAATAACAAGAAATGAAATTTTTTCTTTTTCTTTTTAATAGCAACAAATAACAACAAATGCTAACTAATATGATGCAAAAGATTTTTTGTTTTTCTTTCCCTTAAGATGGCATGATGCATTTAAACAAATTTTAAGAGATATGCACAATCCAAGTTCACTCAATGAAATAGAACCAATTCTTGAAACACCAAAATGAACTATGCAAGCAAGGAAAAACACAAAGACTTTCACTGAACCATGTAATCTAAGTTCGAATGAAGTCAAGTGAAATCCAAAGAGGTTAGAAGTGAATCACTCAAGAGTATAGAAGATCAAGCTTTAAAAAATCACTGGATAGGTGCAGAACACAACCAACAAGTTGACTGGATAATCAAGAGATCAAAACTTCCCACAGAAGGCTAGACATGCAAAGTCACTAGATGTCCTAGGGCTGAGACAAAAATCAATAGAAATAAGCAAACAGCTGAAGGATAAAGGCTAAGACCAGTCAAGCAGAGGTTCAACACACTTCCAGAGGCTGTAAGAGGTATAAAAAGAGACTGAAAGAGCTTTCCACCCACACACAGGCAAAATTTACAGGGCTGGCGCGACTGTCAGCCTGCAACTTGCGCTACCACAGGATTGGCGCGAGTTGCTTTTGAGCAACATGCGCCAACTGGCGCGACTGTCAGAGTAATAACCGCGCCAATTAAGCTTGCCGGCTAGAAAAATAAATGATACGACCTCAGGTCGGGTTGACAGTGCTCAGATGGGTCAAACAGTAAAGAATAAACTAAAAACTGACTCAAGAAGCTCATTCACTCAAGCAAGCAGAAGAAAATTAACATGCAAGACAAATTCCAAATAGCTTCTCCCCAACGGAGTCGCCAAATTGTTGGGTAGGTAAATCCCCTCTGCGGACAGAGGCGATCCCACTAGCCTAAAATAGAACTAGCCACAATCAAACCACGCTGCTACGCAAGTTCCTAGTTATGCATCAAAGGTGAATTAAGGAGACCAACCTGGAATCCAACGCTATGATTGAAGCAGAGTTGATATTCCCGCTCCCTCGCTCCAGCAGATCATAAACGGACACCTGCACATGCAAAGGAAGAGACAGATACCAACATAAAATCTACCAAGGCACAACTATATTTCAGTCAGAAAGGAAATAAATCAACACATCACCATAATAGACAATGAGATTGGAACTATAATAGCAGTCGCTCATTAATTAATAATAAACAGGAAGAGTTACAACCATGGTTCTGACGTTGAACCTCTCCTGGCTGGGCGAGTAACTATATTTGTCTTGCAATGCATCTCCTCTCCAGCAGCATAACCTCTCTAGCATTCACTAGCATTCCTCCAAGAACTCAAGAACTCAACATCTAGCACTCCATGACTAACGACTATCACTAGCTTGTCAAATGCATAAGGACAAGCTTATATAGATGAAGAAGGGAGGAGGATACGATGAACCGGGACACCTATTGTGGATTAACATTATCCCCAAAAGCCATTAAAGATGGAGATAGGATAGAGCTCGACATAAGACTGATTTTTTATCCTCAAAAAGCTCCATGTAATGAAGGAAACAACAGTCGGACGTGCGTTAAGGCAAAAAGCATGACCAAACTTGGTTGGCGCGACTGCTGCTCTAAGACAGAGCGCCAATGGTCGCGCCCTCTTTTGAGGATCTTCATGATTGGCGCGGGTAAGATACTGTGGACCTGCGCCAATGGAAAAAAAGCACTTTTCAGGGATAATCTGTAGAAGGTGTCTTCAGGGAACATGAAGTACATACTCAGGGGAACATAATGCAAGTGTTTTTAGACTTTGTCACTTCTTATAACTCCCGGGATGAGTCCTCCAAGGTACGACAAGAGGAGTAACAGGGATGGTGACAAATTATTGTGTAACAGTTATAATAATATTCTTATTAATATCATTATAATATTATTTATCTATTATAATATTTAATATTTGTATTGATATTTTTCTTTTATTCATTTCCCCTTAAATATAATTAGTATTAAAAATATAATTGATAAAATATTCACATAACCATATATAGTTTTAATATTTTCAAAATTGTGTTACAAAATTTTATTAATCAATTAATAAATTGATAACAATATATTATTAGTTAATAGGTTATGACCAATCACTCATACCTTATGGTACCAATTTCCTTTTTAACCTATTAGTATAAGACTCATCTCTCTCTACTTTCTAATATCCCTTTTTGATATTTAATGAAATGTGGTCAACTCCGATCATAGTATTAATTTCTAGTTATTCATAAATTCTTTTATTGCAGTTAATTTAACTTTTTTATAGATCTTTCATCTAGTAGTTAATTTTTTGATTATTTTTAATCTCTTTTGTGTTTTCATTAAAAGAAATTGTGTTATTGATGATGGGTTATCCAACCGAAACATTTATCATTTCATAAAAACTACATAGTTGATTTGAATAAACTTTTCAGCGACATGATCTCAGACTATGAAAATTTTTGTTTTTAGACTACGGCTAAAATACAACTGGATGTTTGTCGTATAATGCCAACTTTTCTAGTTCAGTTCATCGCAACAACTCCTGGCTTCCTTAATGATGGATTTTGACCATTTTGTGTCTTGTTTGACATTGTTCTAGCCCTTGCATTCTAAGTCTTTAGGATACTCGTCCATGGAATCCACAATGGGTTTTTATCATGTTGAAAATTGGAAACAAGAAATTGCTAAAAATAGAAGTGCTAAAAATAGCAGTTTGGGCATCAGTGCTGGATTGGGCAACAGGGAATGAAAATGGAAGTGCTAAAAATAGAAGTTCTATTTTTAGCAGTGCAGTGTTGATTCATGTTTATAGCAGTCCCTAGTCTCTCTATAGGAAGTAAATTCGAATTTGGTCTTACCAACAATTTGGAATATTAATTAATTAATTCTCCATGAGTTAACTAGTTAAGGAAAAGCAAACTTGAAGCCTTTGTGAGAACATGCAATAATTTCTCCACTAATTGGGGAATGTGTCCTTGATTTTCTCCACTGATTGAAGAATTAAGGATGAGTTCTATATTGAGAGGATCATTTGACTTAGTTTAACTTAGTCAAGTTCAGTTAGATTAATTTAACAAGTTGTTAAATTAATGAGATATTGTTTGTTGATGCTTGCATGCATGTGACAAATGTTATTTTCAGATAACTTTGTTATGAAACCAGCTCAAGAAAAGATAGAAAAGATAGATCAATGCCTTAGAATTCAGCCTCTTCGAGGGGGCAACCTCCTTTACATTACATAAATGAACAATTCTTGGATGATACATGTTAGCGCTTGAGATTTCACCCTAGGCTGAGGAAAGTAAACCTTCAAGGCTACATCAAACCATTTCACCTCGTAGCTAGCCCTACGAGGTATGAGAAGGCTCTCTCGGGTCAGATTCGGTAGATCTTTCAATATGATAAGCTGACCAATTAGGAATAAAGATTTTAGGCTAGTAAATTGATAAGGGAGGTTGATTTAAAGATTTTTGGGGTTTTTGGTGGCATTTGGAGGGAGTGCAATTCAGGGTGCGGGGATTGGGCTCAGTTTTTGCAAGGGGATCTTTGGGGCAAGGTAGGAGTGAGTGCTGATGCCTTAATCTGAGATGGATGATCAGGAATGATAGAAGAGGAGCTAAAGAGGGCAAACAACAACTTTGAATCCTCTTTAGACAGTGGAAAACATAGATATTGAACAAAATTAAAAGCTGAGCATGGCATGCATGAATTCAAATTTTATCACTTCATCTGTTCAATTAGCAGCAAAGAAAGAGATGGAACACATAAACACACTTACAATAACATGTAGAGAACACACCATCAACACAACAATCCACAAGAATCCACAATGATGTCTGCAAAACCCTGGCCTTCCTTTTCCTTAAATTGCAGTAATAGATGTACAATATACAATAATGCTTCTCCCACAAGAGTCCAACCATGAAAATGAGAAGGAGAGAGCATAATATAGACCATCTAGACCATCTAACTCCTTTCCCCACCTCTAGGGGTCGAGCTCAGCTTCCTAGGAGCAGTTTGAACTAATTCTAAACTAAGAACTAGAAAATAGGCAGCCAAACAACTTGCCTCTATTACTTAGCTAACTCATCCATGCATTAATTTTTCACTTTTTACATCATGGAAGCTTCTAGAAGGGTAAAGAGAGATAAAATCTATCAAAGTGCCATGAAAATATTACATTTATCCATCATCTACAAGTAAAAATGGTCAACCATAGTCAAAACAGTGTTTTTTGACAAAAAAGGTCAATTCTGGTAAAGCTGGCTCGAATGGTCGCGCCCCCTGTTCAAATGGTCGCGCCCCTTTGCAGCTACTTTTGAGTGGGTTCCACTGATCCAAATCAGGTGCAAGATGGCTCATTGGAAAGCTTGGTCTGTCTACTTTCCATCCCAAGTGGAATTTCTGAATTTGGAGTTGTTTTGCCCCCTCAAAAACCATTTCTCCCAAGGTCACTTTCTGCAACTCAAAAAGTGGGCAGAAAGTCATTTTTTTGATGTATTTTGAGCTTTTGGAGGCTCAAATCTCAAAATCAGGCTTCTCCCAAGTATTGGTAATTTTTCTCTTTGCATGCTCTTTCCAAAAATGCCAAGTTTTCAAAATTCCGAGCAGTCCTCCAAAATGGTCTCACCCGGGGTGAGACCATTCCAATGGCCTAAACCTGTAAATTGCACAAAAAATTCACAATAGACAAAATTTTCTCCAAATTTCTTGAAATTTGGGCTGGGAGTCCCCAATCAAGTACCATGCTCAGTCAAAGAGGCTTTGGCCAAAGTTTGGAGTGGATCGGGCGTTTTCCTTCGTTTTTGTGCTTTAGCCAACCGTCCTTGGAGCACCTTCGTTCTCGCCGGTATTTTTGACATTTCTCTCAAACCATGACACCTGTGTAAAAAGTGAAAGAGGTTTTTCTTCCTTGGCATGTTGTGGAAAAAAACCTCTCTCAGTTTTGCAAAATTCATCTTTGATTGCTCTGGAACATCATTTGAGTGCGACTTGTCCCGATGTGTGAAGCAAGGAATTTTGTCGAAATGGAGCGAGATGAAGGGGATAGGGGTCTTCTAAATTCTTGGGGAAATTTTTGGGAGTGGGGAGGGATGTTAGGAAGCAGGGGAAAGTGGAATCTCAGAGATTGAGTGAGGGGAAGGGGTCGAAAAGGACAAAACACAGGCCCAACCGAGAAAATTGCCAGGTTGTAGCTAGAAACTAGGGTTTGTACAAAAATGAGGAATTTGGCAGATCTAAGGGATGGGGAGTGTTTGATAAGGTACTTTAAGGATAGGGGAAGGTGTATGAACATCAGGAAACAAGTTTTGCCGGTGACTTGACTGTCCAAGAGAAATTACCTTCAAAACCCTAGGAGAGGGAAATGAGCTTGCCAAAGCACAACTGAAGCATGAACAAGGTGTGAAATGACTCATTAGACACTGACATGACAATGAAAACCCTCTGAATGATGATAGGCTCAGCTGAATGATGACATGGACTGACATTTGGGCAAACCCTAGACCTAATGCCTAGTGACCAAATTTTGCTTGAAGACTCACTGAAATGACAAAATTTGACCTTGACACTCTGAGACCACTTTGTAAGAGCATATTTGATCACTGTAGGAAGGCTGTAAAGACTGACACTAACATTGGCTCCAATGGGGATGGTAGCTCCTTGGAGGTGCCAAGAACCTTAGACCTCTAGGAGAGCAGACCAGTGCTTGCAACCATTGGGCGATGGAGTCATTATTTCAGCAAATGACACAAGACTTTGACTCATTTATTGACTGAAAACTGACTGAAACAACTTGAAAAAACTCACTCAACAGACCAAACACAAATGACTCATGACTGACTTAAAACAAGACTTTACAAAGCTTTTTGAAGGGCAGCAGTCCATCAAGATTTGACATCATGATGACAACCACCGGTGTTTCTTACAAGACTATATACATCAAACTATATCATAATGCCAATGTAACCAATCAAGCAAATGCCTTCTTGATTGATTCTCCTGATTAGATCTTCTGGTCAACAATACAAACCTATCACTGGGCATCCAAAAACATAGCTGACCATGATCTCCTTCATCACTGAATACTGCAATACACACTTTCACTGCTGGCTGCAACAAACTTGCTAGAGGATCTTGAAAAACATGAGGATTTGCCACTGCCACCTCCTGCTGAAAGAACAAGGTTTCCTTTGCTTCAAATTCTGATCTACCTTCATCATGTGCTTCAGTAAAGGTATGTTCATGGGCTTCAAAAAATTCTAAACAAGTAGATGAGCAGATCTCCTCTTGAAAAAGCATTTCAGCACATGAAACATATGAAGAATATGAAAGGTAATCCTGCATGCTATGATCTTCGGTAGTCAGATAATATGGTGGGTGATCTTCATATGATATGACAGCCGGATTATCATCTTCATGAAAGAAAAAATTATCTGTTTGCTGATCTATAAAACTAATTACAAGATTGTCATCATTTTCAAAAAAGGAAGAAGTTTCCTCAACACTTTCCTGACTCTGTGAGCATTGCAAATCTGCTGTAGCTTGGGCTGTAACAAGACCTTTCAAAAGCTGATCTATCTCCTCTTCAGACAAAGGAGACAATGCCTTTTGTTTTCTTCTGCTTAAACAATAATTATCTTCATATGAAAAGGCATTCAAACTATCATTTATTACTGAGTTATTGAAAGGAGATTCATCACTTACTTGCACAAAGATCTCACCTTGTTGTTCATGAACATCTGAATCCAAAACTCTGTCTATGATCTCAACAGTAGAGATTTCTTTGATGGGTTGCATGCTGCTGTCTTCTGTGGGCAGATCTGAAACAATGTTTGCTCTTTCCTCATTTTCAACCATATTGAAATCTTCAGCCTGATGATCTTGGCAAGTATCCTCTAAGATTTCGGTGTGTTGCTGAAATGGATTCTCATACAGAGCTTCCATGATCTCTTCATCCATGAAATTATCATCTTCATAAAACTTCTCAAGGCTTTCAATAAAACTATAGGCATGCTTGCAACAGTCTTGAACTAAATTTAATGATGGATATGAGCCCTTATATCTTTCAATGAACATAGCATGAAAATCCTTTAAACAGTAAATACAAGCAGGCGGCAAACTTTCATACCATGATTGGGCTTTACCTTCCAGAGTGGCCAAGAATATCTTCATCAAGCAATCCTCAGGAAAATCGATCTTGAATTTGCGAATATGCATATGAAATCTAACTAGATGTAGAGCAGCATCCTTCTTACCATCATCATTAAATATAGGCAAATTCCTTGACCAATCTACCTTTGGAATCTTATTTGGAAAACCAGGGATGTGATCTCGGCTCAAGGGAGCATATCTTCTTGCGATTAGGTCCATCTTGAAAATCTCACAGCTACTGATCTTCCTGCAGTGAAGTCACCATGAAGCATAGGTTGCTGGATTCTTCAGTGAAAGGAGTCGCCAGTGAATGATTTCAGCCTTTCAAGTGTCTGATCGTTGTCCACTATCAACAATCAGATCTGAACTTGATACATGTACTGGGGTAAAATGCAAATGAAGTGGTCGTATTCACAAGCTCACGGAGATTGACTGAAGCAGCGTTTATCTACTAACGCTGATGTAAAACAAGAGCGTTTTCGAAGGCTCCTGGCGTAACTTCAGGCTCCGTCTAAGACTTATGAAACAAACACATCAACCCACAAACAAGTTTGTTCTCCCCAGTATGGTCGCCACTATGTTAGCGCTTGAGATTTCACCCTAGGCTGAGGAAAGTAAACCTTCAAGGCTACATCAAACCATTTCACCTCGTAGCTAGCCCTACGAGGTATGAGAAGGCTCTCTCGGGTCAGATTCGGTATATCTTTCAATATGATAAGCTGACCAATTAGGAATAAAGATTTTAGGCTAGTAAATTGATAAGGGAGGTTGATTTAAAGATTTTTGGGGTTTTTGGTGGCAATTGGAGGGAGTGCAATTCAGGGTGCGGGGATTGGGCTCAGTTTTTGCAAGGGGATCTTTGGGGCAAGGTAGGAGTGAGTGCTGATGCCTTAATCTGAGATGGATGATCAGGAATGATAGAAGAGGAGCTAAAGAGGGCAAACAACAACTTTGAATCCTCTTTAGACAGTGGAAAACATAGATATTGAACAAAATTAAAAGCTGAGCATGGCATGCATGAATTCAAACTTTATCACTTCATCTGTTCAATTAGCAGCAAAGAAAGAGATGGAACACATAAACACACTTACAATAACATGTAGAGAACACACCATCAACACAACAATCCACAAGAATCCACAATGATGTCTGCAAAACCCTGGCCTTCCTTTTCCTTAAATTGCAGTAATAGATGTACAATATACAATAATGCTTCTCCCACAAGAGTCCAACCATGAAAATGAGAAGGAGAGAGCATAATATAGACCATATAGACCATCTAACTCCTTTCCCCACCTCTAGGGGTCGAGATCAGCTTCCTAGGAGCAGTTTGAACTAATTCTAAACTAAGAACTAGAAAATAGGCAGCCAAACAACTTGCCTCTATTACTTAGCTAACTCATCCATGCATTAATTTTTCACTTTTTACATCATGGAAGCTTCTAGAAGGGTAAAGAGAGATAAAATCTATCAAAGTGCCATGAAAATATTACATTTATCCATCATCTACAAGTAAAAATGGTCAACCATAGTCAAAACAGTGTTTTTTGACAAAAAAGGTCAATTCTGGTAAAGCTGGCTCGAATGGTCGCGCCCCCTGTTCAAATGGTCGCGCCCCTTTGCAGCTACTTTTGAGTGGGTTCCACTGATCCAAATCAGGTGCAAGATGGCTCATTGGAAAGCTTGGTCTGTCTACTTTCCATCCCAAGTGGAATTTCTGAATTTGGAGTTGTTTTGCCCCCTCAAAAACCATTTCTCCCAAGGTCACTTTCTGCAACTCAAAAAGTGGGCAGAAAGTCATTTTTTTGATGTATTTTGAGCTTTTGGAGGCTCAAATCTCAAAATCAGGCTTCTCCCAAGTATTGGTAATTTTTCTCTTTGCATGCTCTTTCCAAAAATGCCAAGTTTTCAAAATTCCGAGCAGTCCTCCAAAATGGTCTCACCCGGGGTGAGACCATTCCAATGGCCTAAACCTGTAAATTGCACAAAAAATTCACAAATGACAAAATTTTCTCCAAATTTCTTGAAATTTGGGCTGGGAGTCCCCAATCAAGTACCATGCTCATTCAAAGAGGCTTTGGCCAAAGTTTGGAGTGGATCGGGCGTTTTCCTTCGTTTTTGTGCTTTAGCCAACCGTCCTTGGAGCACCTTCGTTCTCGCCGGTATTTTTGACATTTCTCTCAAACCATGACACCTGTGTAAAAAGTGAAAGAGGTTTTTCTTCCTTGGCATGTTGTGGACAAAAACCTCTCTCAGTTTTGCAAAATTCATCTTTGATTTCTCTGGAACATCATTTGAGTGCGACTTGTCCCGATGTGTGAAGCAAGGAATTTTGTCGAAATGGAGCGAGATGAAGGGGATAGGGGTCTTCTAAATTCTTGGGGAAATTTGTGGGAGTGGGGAGGGATGTTAGGAAGCAGGGGAAAGTGGAATCTCAGAGATTGAGTGAGGGGAAGGGGTCGAAAAGGACAAAACACAGGCCCAACCGAGAAAATTGCCAGGTTGTAGCTAGAAACTAGGGTTTGTACAAAAATGAGGAATTTGGCGGATCTAAGGGATGGGGAGTGTTTGATAAGGTACTTTAAGGATAGGGGAAGGTGTATGAACATCAGGAAACAAGTTTTTCCGGTGACTTGACTGTCCAAGAGAAATTACCTTCAAAACCCTAGGAGAGGGAAATGAGCTTGCCAAAGCACAACTGAAGCATGAACAAGGTGTGAAATGACTCATTAGACACTGACATGACAATGAAAACCCTCTGAATGATGATAGGCTCAGCTGAATGATGACATGGACTGACATTTGGGCAAACCCTAGACCTAATGCCTAGTGACCAAATTTTGCTTGAAGACTCACTGAAATGACAAAATTTGACCTTGACACTCTGAGACCACTTTGTAAGAGCATATTTGATCACTGTAGGAAGGCTGTAAAGACTGACACTAACAATACAAATGACAAAACCTCCTTTTTATATATAAGAGTCTAAGGAGTCACAATATAACCCAGCCGACCTAACAATAATAATATAAATCCACAAAAATAACAATAGAGGGATTCTATGGGGCACAATAATAACAATATGGGGGCAATAGGGGCACAACAATATTAATAAGGGGTATAACTACAATAGTAATGGGGTAATCACTAGTATTATAGGGACTCAACATGCCCCTCTCCTTCAAAAAAGTGTTGTCCTCAACGCTTGAGTAGTTCTGGATACTTCTGTATAAAATTCTCATCCTCCCATGTGGAATCTTCAGCAGATAAGTTCTTCCACTTGATAAGATACTCTGAAATTGATCGATTTCGTAGCTGTCAAGTTCTTGTTTCTGTGACTGCTTCCGGTTCCAATATAATTTTTCCTTCCTCATCAAGTTCTGGCAATATTGTTTGAACCGGGAGCTTGTCGCCTAAACATGAAACATGGAAAACTGGGTGCAATCGAGAAGCTGCAGGCAGCTCCAATTTGTATGCCATAGTACCAATCTTTTTCAACCCCTTGTACGGACCATAATACTTTGGTGATAATTTATTATCCTTCTTAGCTTGCTTGAGGGACATTTGCTTATATGGTTGTAGCCATAGGAATACCCAATCACCTACATCAAAACTTCTTTCACTGCGATGTTGATCTGCCTGTTGTTTCATTCTATTCTGTGCCAACACGAGGTTATCCTTTAAGAGTTGGAGGACTTGTTGTTGATGTTCAATGTGATGTCCCACTGCCTAAACCTTAGAATTTTCTCTTAAATATGATGTGATGGATGGTGGTTGATACCCATAAAGTGCCATAAATGGGGTCACTTTTGTTGCTGTATGGAAGGAAGTGTTATACCACCATTCAGCCAGAGGCAACCATTTGACCCATTGTGTCTGTTTATCAAATACAAAGCAACGAAGATATCGTTCCAAACATTTGTTTACTATCTCAGTTTTCCCATCAGATTGAGGATGATAAGATGAGCTATGAGCTAACTGAGTACCAAGACAAGAAAATAATTCTGTCCAAAAATTTCCAGTGAAAATGGGATCTTTGTCACTTACAATAATCTTTGGGTTTCCATGTAGCTTTTGAATTGTTTCCATAAATGCAGTAGAAACTGTACTGGCCTTAAATGGATGTGATAATGCACAAAAGTGTGCATACTTGGTAAGTCTGTCAACTACCACCATGATGACACTCTTTCCCTCAGACTTGGGTAAACCTTTGATAAAATCCATTGAAACCTCCTCCCAACGTTGGCTTGGAATGGATAAAGGTTGTAATAGACCCGGTGTCTTAATTGTTTCAACTTTATTTTGTTGGCAAACCAAACATTCCGCCACAAACTTTTGAATATCTAATTTAAGGCCATCCCAAAAAAATTCCTTCTTAACCCTGTGGTAAGTTTTTAAAAATCCTGAGTGCCCTCCTAAGGGAGAAGTGTGCAATTCCATAAGAATATTTTGTTTTAGCTGGGAATTCTTACAGAGGTATAAGCGATCTTTGTACCATAACGAATCATTTTGCCAGCTAAATGTATCAGACGTACTGGAATCTTGTTGTAACTTTTGAATAAGTGCCCACACTTCTTCGTCATTCTTCCATTCCTCCCTTGCTTCATTTATCCAATCTGGTTATCCAATAGAAATGGCACACAACAATGCTTCCACATCCTCATCCTTTCTTGAGAGTGCATCTGCCACCACATTTTGCTTCCCTTTTTTGTAGATGATTTCAAAGTCATAACCCAACATCTTTGTGACCCACTTTTGTTGCTCTTCAAAGGATAATCTTTGTTCTAAAAAGTATTTAAGGCTATCATGATCCGTTTTTACCTTGAAGTGTCTTCCCATTAGGTAGGGTCGCCATTTCTTAAGTGCATGGAGTATTGCCAACATTTCCTTCTCATAAATATCTTTGCTTAAAAACTTTCCCTTGATTGAACGACTTTCAAAAGCAATGGGTCTTTCATCTTGCATTAGAACAGCACCACTTCCATTTCCTAAAGCATCACATTTCACAATAAAGGTTTTTGTGAAGTCCGGTGTAGCTAAGACCGGTGCTTGGCACATTGCCTCTTTAAGATGTTCAAAGGCCTTTGTTGCTTCCGGAGTCCATGAAAATGCATATTTCTTCAATAATGTTGTTAGAGGTGTTGCTATTCTCCCATAATTATTAACAAACTTGCGATAATACCCTGTCAACCCGAGAAATCCTCGCAGATGCTTTATGGATGTGGGGATTTTCCATTCCTTAATGGCTTTAATTTTGCTAGGGTCTACCTTAACTCCTTCATGAGATACAATATGACCCAGATATTCCACCTCCTGGACTCCAAAGAAACATTTGGATCTTTTTGCATATAATTGTTTCTCCTCCAATAGTTGTAGCACCCTGTCAACATGTTCAACATGATCCTTCCAAGACTTGCTATAGATTAGTATATCATCAAAAAATACTAACACAAATTTTCTAAGGAATGGTTTGAAAATTGAATTCATCAAACCTTGAAATGTTGAAGGTGCATTGGTAAGGCCAAAAGGCATGACCAAAAATTCATAATGACCCTCATGAGTTCTAAATGTTGTTTTCGGAATGTCTTCAGTCTTCATTCTGATTTGATGATATCCTGAACGAAGATCCAACTTGGTGAAGTAAATTGATCCATGCAATTCATCCAGTAATTCATCAATGACAGGAATGGGGAAATTATCTTTAATAGTGAGCTTGTTGAGCTCCCTATAATCCAGACACACGCGCCATGATCCATCCTTCTTGTGCACCAATACTACTAGAGCAGAGAAAGAACTTTGACTCGGTTGAATTATACCAGCCTCTAGCATTTTTGCAACCATAAGTTCAATTTCACTCTTTTGGACATAGGGATATCTGTACGGCCTGATGTTTGGAGGAACACTTCCTGGAATCAGATGAATAGCATGATCATGATCACTCATAGATGGGAGACCTTTGCGAGTCTCAAATACCTTGGAATGATTGTCCAGGACTTTTTGGAGATCTAGAGAAATATATGATTCCAATGTGGAAACATCTAGCGAACATAATTGTGCAATTACACCTCTTTGTTCCTTTTTTAGAAGCTTTTTCATACCATTAGAGCTGATTATCTTTCCTGGTTTCCCTGCAATACCCCTTAATTGAACTTTCTTTCCTTCCGTAGAAAATTTTATGAAAAGTTCTTGAAAATTAAAAGCTATTGTACCCAAGGATTGTAGCCATTGGACTCCTAGTACAACATCAGAACCTCCCATTGGAATGGAAAGCATTGGGCTAGTCAATACATATTCTCCCATGGATAGCTTGATATTATGGCACTTTCCAGAGCAATTTATTGTTCCTCCATTTGCAATCATCACTTGACACTCTGATGCTGGATATAGGAAGCAATTCAATTCTTTTGCTACCTTACAATGAATAAAATTTTGGGTGCTTCCTGAATCAATCAACACTATTATCTTTTTCTTCTTGATTTGTCCTTCTATCTTGATGGTTTGAGGAGTTGTAATTCCCGCCAATGCATTACAAGATATGGTCGGATTTATTTGTTCTTTATCTAGGCTTTGTTCCTGGAGTATATCCTCTTCTTTTGACCTTTCTTGCTCCTTTTCTTCTTCCTCTTCACAATCTATGTAGAATAATTTCTTCTCAGCAGACTTATGACCTTTAGTGTATTTGCTATCACAACTGTAACAAAGCCCTTTTCCTCTTTTTTCTTCCAATTGTTGAGGTGTCAACCTTATAGGTTGTGGAAAACTAGGGGCAACAACACTTCTGTCTTTATAGTTGTGAGTCGTATGCTTCTTGGTTGCCATAATTTTGCTTCCATTTTTCTTGCTAACCTGAATGCCTTCTCTAATGAATCAGGTTCCCAAAGGCGAACACCATGTTGGATATTATCCTTTAAAGACCCTATGAACACATCAATCCTATGCTCCTCTAGAATATCTTTTACCCTTATGTTCAATTTTTGGAACTCCTCAATGTGCTCCATTATTGAACCCTTTTGTTTGAGACTTATCAATTGGCTAAAAAAAGTGTTGCTTTTTGTATCCTCATAATGTGCTATAAATTCTTCCGTAAAAATTGCCCAAGTGATAAATTGTTTATGAGAGCAAAGCCATTGATACCATACAAACTGATTTGGTTCCAAATATAAAGTTGCCATACGTACCTTTTGTGTGTTTTGCACATTATTGAGATTGAAAAATTGCTCCATCTGTAATATCCATGTGGCGGGAACCTTGCCATCAAACTTCCTCATATCGGTTTTTGGAATATGGTGAGTCTTCGATCCAATATTAGAGTCTATGGAATCATGATTAACATTTATTTTTTTCTCATCATGAGTTTCCTTTAGTACCCTTTCACCATTAGTGACCATTTCTTGTAGCAACTTATTCATATTTATCTTCAATTCTTCCATCTTATCATCCATGCCATCAATTTTAGCGTCCATGCCATTCACCTTAGCTTCCATGTCATCCATCTTAGCTTCTACGCCTTCTTTAAACAATCCATCTTAGCTTCTACACCTTTCTTTAAACCATCCATCTTAGCTTCTACATCTTTCCTTAAACCATCCATCTTAGATTCTATTGCTTTTTGTGCAAGTGACACTTGTTGCACTTGTTCTTGTAATTTTGATATATCATATAGCATTTCTTCTTCTTCTTCATGAGTCATGCTAGAGCTTTCAGGTTCCTTACTAGATGTTTGCATTTTCTTTCCTCGGGGCATCAGTTACCGATAATAATGCTCTACTAGCCCTTTGAATTCCTTCAAAATAAATTTTCAAACCACTCTTAAGCAAAAATTTAAAAGAATCTACACACCTTTTTTTCACTTTGTAGGAGCTCGATATTGCCTCTGATGTATCTCTGTACTTTCAGATCATCCAGTTCTGAAATTGCAACCTGTGGTAGCCCTCTGTGTCCTCTTTCCAATGCCACCAGTCTGATCCAATTTGGATTCTCCAAGGAAGAGTTATGCGAAATCTCCCACAGTGACCTGATTATAGACTAGTTCAGTAGAGCGAACTTGTACGACGTGCCACGAGTCACTATTTCGTCCTTTGGCTCTGAAAAATATATACAAGAAACTACAGTCTGTCCTCTTTCTGCACCTTCTTACGAAATTTCAATCCAATGCTCAGGAAAAAGTTATGATGATTTTCCCCAGGTCACCTGTTTGGAATGTAATTCAGGAGTCTGCAAGAAGACCAACTTCCTCAGATCATATCTCCGCAAATATAGTGCAAAAAGCTCTGAAATTCGGACCCGAGATTCAGCGTGATGTCTTCTCAAATGGGTTTTTTTTTTTAGCTTCTGAAACGTCGCAAAAAAGAAGTTATAGCGAAAATGCCACGATGACCTGTTTGGAGTAGCGAAACCCTAGAATCCAAAGCTATGATACCAAATGTTATGAAACCAGCTCAAGAAAAGATAGAAAAGATAGATCAACGCCTTAGAATTCAGCCTCTTCGAGGGGGCAACCTCCTTTACATTACATAAATGAACAATTCTTGGATGATACAAATGACAAAACCTCCTTTCTATATATAGGAGTCTAAGGAGTCACAATATAACCCAGCCGACCTAACAATAATAATATAAAGCCACAAAAATAAGAATAGAGGGATTCTATGGGGCACAGTAATAACAATATGGGGGCAATAGGGGCACAACAATATTAATAAGGGGTATAACTACAATAGTAATGGGGTAATCACTAGTATTATAGGGACCCAACAAACTGTGTATTCACTCATGGATAACTTATGCATGTCAGTTCTATCAGAGACCCAGTTGAGATCAAAGAAGGGACAGTGTACTATCAGTTGGATGAATATTTTTCCTATAAAGGAAGCTCGTCCATGATTAGGATTTATCTCCTTCAGGTTTGTGCAGTTAGATCAGAGGTTAGTGAGTGTGTGAAGAGGCCAATTCACACAGGTGGCAGCACTGGACCCCAAGGAAACTGCACAAGGAAATAGGAGGCTTGGAGGGCAGAGGAGAAGGTTTGTGAGAAGCCTTTGACTGTCTATGAGTAGCAGAGGGATTATACTAAGAGCTGGATAGCTTCCGAGCTAAGGCTTTGTGTAATCCAAACTATATTTCCACTTGTATGATAATACAGAGATGGGGTTTTAGGCAGGTGCTTTCCCCAAGTAAATTCTTCCTTGTTATGTGAGATTGATTCCTTCTTATCAGTTATATGTGTTCTTATTGATGTTTCTCATGGTTGATTCGGCTTCCGCTAAATTGTTTGTAGAAGTAGATCAAGTGTTTTGCTTTAGTACATTACATTACCAAGTGATCTACAAATGGGAAATTTCTACATGGTATCGGAGCTAGCTGATTTGTAAAAAAAGTTCTACATGGTATCAAAGCTAGCTGATTTGTAAGATAAATTCTACAAAATTCTACATGGTTTCAAAGCATAGGTTTCTAATGGTGAGAGGAGATTTTAAAGTTTTTAGTTTTGGGCCGAGAGTTTGCAGAGCAGATATGAAAATTTTGTACAAAATTTTTAGAAATAAATAGCATATTTGGATTCCTTGCGGAAAAATACCCAAAACCAAAAAAAAAATCGGCTGAATCAGAGTTCGGGTGAGGGATATATCGTTGATTTGAAATCAGCTCTTTTTCTAGAAAATTTCATGACGGCGGGAAAGTGGAAATAGATTGGTGTGCTAGCCAAGAACCTGTATCCACTTGAGGTACAAGATGCATGCAAAGCCTTGAGGAGCAAGGCAAAGGTTAGAGACTTGGTGGTTGAGAGGGAGAGTATATTACCTCTCAACATGCAGTGCCAGAAGAAGTCTCAGACAATTGTGGAGGAGCCATGATTGGTGCAGCAGCTTCAAGAGGTTGTGGAGCAGCCACAACAGGGGAAGTTGAGAGGAGATCGAGTAGAGACATTTACTCATATAGAGACCTCTAGTAGGGGGAAACTTCGAGCCAAGTGGGCAGAGGGATCACATGCAACCATACCTCTAGGTAGGAGGTGGGGCGATGTGGAGTGATTGTCCCAAGGAGGGGTAGGATCCTTGAGGTACCCAACCCCTTGGATGAGACCTTGCTACGAGAGCCCCGATGTGGAGTAGCAGGAACTGACTAATTGGGTAGAGACAGATGCGGATGGAGTGGCAGAGAGAGCTATAGTGCAGGGAATCCCAGGAAAGCGCAGAGCATGCAGGCTGCAGCAATGCGAGAGGCACAAGTGTGTTGCACTGTGCAGGGTAGCACAGAGAAGGGTGCAACAGTGCGAGATGCATGGAGATGTTGCAGTAGCGCAGAGGTCAAAGAAGGAGCACTTGTCAGCAGCAGGTAGAGCTTCAGCATCAGAGTATGTTTCTAGCCCAACAGAGTGGTCAGTTGGGAGTTTTTTTTTTGTTCCAAGAGTTGCTGTAGCAACCACACTTGGTAGATGTGTTGCATGCAGAACATTCCAGAGGTACAGGATCAGGTTTGAGAGGAAGCCTTTCTTGTTGAGAGGGAGTGTTGAAAATTGGCAACAAGAAATTGCTAAAAATAGAAGTGCTCAAAATAGCACTGCTAAAAATAGCAGTTTGGGCATCAGTGTTGGATTGGGCAACAGGGAATGAAAAATGGAAGTGCTAAAAATAGAAGTTCTATTTTTAGCAGTGCAGTGTGGATTCCTATTTATAGCAGTCCCTAGTCTATCTATAGGAAGTGAATTCGAATTTGATCTTACCAGCAGTTTGGAATATTAATTAATTAATTCTCCATGAGTTAATTAGCTAAGGAAAAGCAAACTTGAAGCCTTTGTGAGAACATGCAATAATTTCTCCACTGATTGGGGAATGTGTCCTTGATTTGCTCCATTGATTGAGGAATTAAGGATGAGTTCTATATTGAGAGGATCATTTGAATCAATTTAACTTAGTCAAGTTCAGTTAGACTAATTTAACAAGTTGTTAAATTAATGAGATACTGTTTGTTGATGCTTACATGCATGTGATAACTGTTATTTTCAGATAACTCTGTATTCACTCATGGATAACTTATGCATGTCAGTTCTGTCAGAGACCCAGTTGAGATCAGAGAAAGGACAGTGTACTATCAGTTGGATGAATATTTTTCCTATAAAGGAAGCTCATCGATGATGAGGACTTATCTCCTTCAGGTTTGTGCAGTTAGATCAGAGGTTAGTGAGTGTGTGAAGAGGCCAATTCACACAGGTGGCAGCACTGGACCCCAAGGAAACTGCACAAGGAAATAGGATGCTTGGAGGGAGAAGGAGAAGGTTTGTGAGAAGCCTTTGACAGTCTATGAGCAGCAGAGGGATTGTACTAAGAGTTGGATAGCTTCCGAGCTAAGGCTTTGTGTAATCTGGACTATATTTCCACTTGTATGATAATACAGAGATGGGGTTTTAGGCAAGTGCTTTCCCCGGGTAAATTCCTTTGTGTTATGTGTGATTGATTCCTTCTTATCAGTTATATGTGTTCTTATTGATGTTGCTCATGGTTGATTCAGTTTCCGCTAAATTGTTTGTAGAAGTAGATCAAGTTTTTTGCTTTAGTACATTGCATTACCGAGTGATCTACAAGTGGGAAATTTCTACATGGTATCGGAGCTAGCTGATTTGTAAAAAAAGTTCTACATGGTATCAAAGCTAGCTGATTTGTAAGAAAAATTCTACAAAATTCTACAGATCACTTGACCTTTCATAACCACAAGGGATCTAGTACCGCAAGTAAGTATGTTCTTTTCTTATCATACCATGCACTGATGTACCTGAACTTCCCTTTGTATCTTGTTGATAGGTCCCATTAATAGGTATATTTTGAAGTTTAGTATGCCATCCTCTAGCCCTTAAAACTATCCTTTTTTAACATTAATTTGCATTTTTAATCATAATATGCTTAGTAAGAATAATAAAAGGTTTTTTTTCCTATTGTGAGGCCTAATGTGATTAAATTGTAGGAAAAAAAGGGCATTTACTATGCAGGGGCTTGATGGAGACAACCGAGAGAGAATCTAGGGGGCTTGTCCACCTCCTTAACTCTCTAACTTGGCTTAGGATCATAGAATCCTCACTCATTGCTCAAATTCACTAGCAGTCGAAGGACTCCAATTCCATGTGAAGATCAAGGAGAACCAAATCCACAATTCTCGAGATCTTGGAGGCAATCACTCCTATTTTCAAGGGAGTTTCCATCAGCTACCTTTTTGTACAAATAAACTAATTGAAATGTTAGGATTCGGGTTTTTGATTCAGCTAAGAGTAGTTTTTGAGATTGGTATTCTTAACTTCCATGTGATGTATGAGACTACTATTTTTTGTTAATGAGAAGTTTTCCATTGATCTGTATCTGAGCTAAGTTTTAGAGGGTTGAAACCTTGGGTTTGTGCCCAACCCAGAGGCTTTAGTCCCTCTTCTGTATTTCTTTCTTGCTCTTTTTTCAAAGAATTTCATGTCTTTCTCTTCATTTAGTAGATGTTAAGCTATAAAAACTTATGATTGTAGGCTTCCCTATCACCTCTCTTGTGGGAAGAGTGATTGGAAAGATTTACAATCTCAATCCAAAAACATTTGTTTATGATTTCTTAGAAATAGGTAGATGTTAGTTGTAATCCTTTTGCATTTTTATTCTTTGGAACTTAAGAGTTAGTTTAGTGATCAGAGTAGTGTTATGGAATATAATAGATTTTAGTTAAACTCAACTCACATTTTCCATGATAGTTTATCTCACTGTGTTATTGGTCATTTGATGCATTTATTTGGTTAGCTGCAGGTTTGTGTCGATCTGAAAAGGTGGGCACATCTTTCCATCTCCACCTAGACCTTTCCATCTTCCTCCTCTGCACCTCACACTACTCGCAAACTTTGTTTCCATGATAATTTTGTTAAGGCAAATAGAGGACACCATGGGCATCAACCTTGGTGCAAGATAGACCTCCGAGAGGTCCTAGGCTTGGCTAGGGGGCTCCCCCAACCTTCATTCACTTCCTCTTGCCTTCACCCATCTTCTCCAACCCTCAATGTTGAAAATTGCAACAAGAAATGTTAAAAAATAACATCAAGAAAAACATCTTAATTTAGTTTGTCCTTGAATTATATTGGGAATTAAATTCTAATTCTAATTCTCATAACAACTTGTAATAGTTAAATAAGTTAATTTGACTTAGTTGACTCAGTTAATTCAAGTTGGGAGTCTATTTAGAGTCATGTAGAGTGGTTCCTAAATTTTATGGGCCCAAGTTGAGTTATTTTGTGTTGTAATTATTTAATTCAGTTTAACTGAATTAAATTAAGTTACACTAGTTCTAATTGATGGAGGAATTAGTGGGAGATCTAGTAGTAGGGTGTAACCAACATTTCTTAACTAGTAAACTGAAGATTCGCTCATAATTAACTCATGCATGTCATATCAGAGAAAGACCCAGCTGAGATTGGATTTTAGGGACAGTGTACTATCAGTTGTAAAATAATATAAAATAAACATATGGTGCATGCAATCAAAAGAAGGCCTAAAATAAATCATTCTTTAATTAGAAAACTCACTAATTTTAGCCATTTGAATTACCTTTAAAAGGAGGAATGAAGGAACAATTTTAATCATTGTTTTGGTGAGCACGAGTTAATAGTGAGACCAAGAAATAGGAAGCACAAGTTTGTGCGTGGAGCTTGTGAGAGAAAGGTGTACCAAGAGAAGCTTGTGCATAGGTTGGTAGTGAGATAGATAGAGATAGTGTAGAGGTTACTCGGGCTTGAGCTAAGCATTGTAATCTTTTCATATTTTATGATTAATGCAATATACAGATAGCAAGGGTTATTTAGTTGTGGCTTTCCCCAGAAAATTATTATGTTGTGTGATTGAATTATTTCTCTTATATGCTTCGTGATTTCATCGATTGTTTATTGTTTACACTAATGAGTAGATTTAAGTTATTTTTTTTTAGCATATTACAATTTGTAGTTTGAATATACAAGGAATTTCTACACTCAAGGCACCATTTCTACCCTCAAAAGGCTCTCGGAACCCCTCCTGTAGCAATATAGGACCTCTTGTAGCAATACAGGACCTCCTGTAGCAGTGTTATTTTCAACCAGTTTTGCTCCCCACTTTGATCCTAGCCTAGTTAAGTTGAATAATGACCCCAACTTGTGATTTGACGATTAAGGAAGGCTCTTAGACCAATCCAACCTCCTCCTTTCCTCACTGCAAAACAGAGTTAGAATTAGTATTTTTTTTTTCATAAGCATGTTAAAAGTTAGGTTCCTTATTTTCAAGCAAATATAAAGTATATCAATGATACATGCAAGTAGGTTACTGATTTGATTAAATGTGCAAAGTAGAGTAGCTTTACTTCTGCAAGTAGACTAGCCCTTTCTCTTTCATGCAATGTCAATTAGCATCTACATTTGAATGAATGGCATTTTCACTTTCATAGTTAGAATCAGTTCAATTATGCTTTCATAAGAAGTTTTCACTATAGTTAGTTGGAGGAATGGTATCTAAACACTTTGATATGATTTCATAACTAAGTGTGACATGAGTAGAACCTAACCTACTATGCATATAGTACTATCACTTCTAAGTTCGTACGAACCTCGAGTTGATAATTTTGAAGATCCCTTGGGAGTTGCAACACTCTTGATGAAATACAAGGGCTCACCACTTATCCTACCATAGATTCTTGGATCCATCATTGTTAAGTCTGATCTTAGTCAAAAAAAAACAAAAACAAAAAATTGATCTACTAATAGAGGGGAACATTTGATCCTACACGAACTAAAAATAAATAAAAAATAAAAATAAATATATATATATATATATATATATATTCTTGTTGTCTTACCAAAACATCTCAAAAAGCAACTATGCCCTTTCAAAAATTTTAAAATATCATGAAAATATTATAACTATGGATTATAGATTAATGTTTAGTTTATATAAATAAAGAGCATGTCTCTTTAAATAGATTATATTCCACACAAATACTATGGGTCAATACCACGGGTTCTCATAGACTTGGAGCTCGAAAACCATAGTAACTTGACAAAGTCAAATTTACATTAACAACTGAACAAAAATTAATAAAGATAATAATAATGTGGAATTTTAGGGGAGGCATGAGCAGGAGGGGTGTTATTCAACCTTGATAGAAAAAAGGTTTTACAATTCGCCTAGAGTCTTGGTCCTACGACAAATAATCAAATTGAGTTCTTAGCACTGTGGAAAACTCTGGAAATAACACTATCCAAGAAAATCTATAAGTTATTGATTTTTGGCGAGTCAATGATTTCCATTCAACAAGTCATCAAAGCTAAGGAAGCGACACTTCATGAGCATATTCCTATTCTCCAAAGGATTACTATAATTTCGCCTAGAGTTTATTCATGTGTATAGACATTTAAATTCAATCGCTGATGGATTGGAAAAAAAAGTCGCGTAGTCTAACAAGGCGGAGGAGTTTCAAGGAAAGTTATAGAAATTCTGGTTAAATTTAGAGAAAATCCGGCAAGGATTTTTGTAAATCCAAGTTATAGTTGTTAAACTTCAAAATTTTAAATGTTCTAGCCATTTTTGATGGTGCTGAATCCATTTCCACCATCAAAAACACAATTCAAACACCGTCTCTACAAGATTTTTTGAAATTTTTTTACCCGGATTCCGACCACTTTTGACCCTGGGCAATTCCTCCGCCTTGTTAGACGACTCCAAAAAAGAGTTCCTCCCTCGGGTAGGGTAGAATAGAAAGAAATCATGGTTTAATAAATTATGACCCCATTCCTTAAACACGCTCAGTTTCCCAAGTTTTTTGAATGACATTCGGATGAGGGTTGGTAACAGAGTTATAACTCTTCTCGGGCTGTGGTCTCTTATCACTCATCTTTGTCAGCTATTGGCGTGTCTATTAAGATTGAAGATAATCATGCACCAGCAGAAGTTTAAATTTAGACCACATTTTTTCAAATCTCCTTCCTCATGGCATCTTCCTTGTAACAAGTGGCTTGAATTCACATCTATTTTTTTCTGGAGAAGCACTTTTAATTGTTTTGTTGTGGGTTGGAATGGGTGGGATTTACCATGGACAATACTTTGCATACATCGAGTAGAGGGTTGGATTTAATATCACCACCCTGTATCTACGACCAAAAATATTCCCATTTCCCTTTCGAGGATTTGGGTCCAGAAATGGACTTTAATTCACACTCTAGATCATGCTAGTGTCCCTGTGTGGTTAATTTATTGCTGACTCGGGATCCCTTGGTAATCTACAGGGCGTTGATTTCTACTAGACCTTAAGATTTGTTCATTTCATTCTCTGTGTTTGTTTCCTGCTCTCAGTGGCGTACTCCAATCATGGTGGACTACTCAAAACCTTCGGAGCCTGATAACAATGGTAAGATATTTGACAAAATTATAGACTTGGCCAAGACCTTGCTGGAGGCTAGGCCAAGACAAGATGATATGGCGGAGAGGTAACGTCAATATTTCCAACTCTTTCTGGAAGTAAAACTGCTTCGGCACCTCAGCAACATGGAACTCTCGATGAATTGTTTACGCAAGGAGCTTTCTGCCCTCAATGGTTAGGTTACATTAATGGAAAAACATTTCACCAGAAGGGTTGAATTTGGTCAGGGTGGCCTTGGCTCCAGTTTCTCTAATGAGAGGAAAAACAGTTATAGTCGCCAAGGAGTTGATCCTTCCGGACAATGGTCGAAGTTGATGGTGGACGTCGCAATGGTTTTTTTTGTTGGTTCTCTCATTACCTTAATTTGTCTTTATGTTACAATGCAACTACTATTTGATTCTCGACGCTTTTTGTCGAGTTATTAGTGGTAATTTTTTTTATAAACCAGAATTATAGTTTAATTCATTCTTTGTTTAATTTATTATGGATCACAGAAGCTTGAATACAGAAAGAACTATAGTGTCAGGAATGGCTTTTTAGTTTATTTGTATCGGCAAGTGAATATTCTCATGTTCAAATCTCATAATATTGTTGTAAAGGTTCTAGCCCATAATCTAGCCTTTTGTTAAATAAACCCCATAGTTGTTCCTTTAAAATAATAATAATAACGTGGAATTTTTATTTTTATTATTTTAGTTTGAAGTTATTTTTATTTTAACGGAGTATTTTTTTTTTTTTTTATTATTATTATTATTTACAAAACATTTCTTTCATATTGGGTTGGAGAGCGCCTCTCGGTACAAAAATTATTCGATTATTTCATATTTAGTATGTTATTATTATTATATAGTTATTTATATGAGTAGGTTATATATTATATAATTTTTCCGAAAGAAAAGACTCTGTAATTTTAGTTGTTTATAGAAATGATAAATTACATTTTGTAGATGCACACTATGGGTGCATTCAAATAAAGAGTGTTGTTTAAATGCCTATAGTTGTCTTAAAACAAGAAAATAAAAAATGACACTTTCAACAAAAATAATTTGTGATTGGGGAAAGAAAAAACAAGAGTCTTTCCTGCAAGTATGTGTTGTTTAAACATTGTGAACATAATAACACTGATTAAAGCTAATTTGAAGTCGTTGCATAATGTTAAATCATTTCATCTCCTGTAGGTAATCCTTGTAGGGCCTATGGAAGAAAGTTCTTCCATTAGCAATCCTTCTTTGGAGAGGCCATATGCTTCCTTATTCTTTTCCATGTAGATGTGAGAACATGAGAAGAAATTAAAAGAAATTTTCAGCTGAGTTGCTTCTTCTAAAATAGGTATGAGAGCGATATTCCTGCCATCCCCCTCCATTTTTCTTCCCTAAGTTGCAAGATGCACAATCAAAAAAATCCTAAGGAATGGAATGATCGATATTTTTTGCAATAATTGTTTTGAGGGGAGCAACACCTTCTTCTTGAGGGAAGTCTTCTAAGATTTCCATTGCTTTAGCAGCAAAGTGAGTTGGAATAGAAGTTTTATCTTGGAATATGGCTATATTCTATGCTAGCCATACTCTCCAACATATAACCAAAGGAAGATATTTGAAAGCACGACAAGACGTTTTGGAGAGCCAATTCTTCCAAGCCCCCTCCGGTTCCTCCCCATCCCATACCTCTGTGTGACTCGTGGCTTGTTTGCATACTTCCCAAGCCTATTGATAGAAATGGTAGGTGTTGAAGATTTTATTTGCATATTCTTCGTCATTCTTGCACAAGGAACACCAGGCAAGCCCAAAAAAAATAATAATAATAATAATTCTAAAGGATGCTCCGCATGGGGGATTTATTTTCCATCAAGCACCACATGAAAAGTTTGGACTTTGAAATACATTTAGCTTTCCATACCGCTTTCCACCACCACTTGGTAACAACTTCATCTCTAACTTCCATAAGAGGGATGCAACCGAGTTTAAGGGTATAAGAGCCAAAGGGAGAAATGGTCTAGACTAGTTCATATTCCTTGTCTATCAACTAGATATGAATAGCTAATAAGTTATTAATGAATTCATTCCATGCCTCATGAAAGTCCCCTTCCAAGCTCAAATCCTCAATTGAGATCCATCATTGGCTCCTTATCGATGTAGAAGTTGGATTAGCAATGTTAGAAATACCTTTGTCCAGATGATCGATTAGAGAAGGGGGGAGGAAGGAGGTGGCCTTAACCACTGTTTAGCCAAGGATCAGGACCTATTCTCACTTGGTCACCTCTAGCCACTTTCAATGCCAACCTCTTTCTTATAACTTCGAAGCAGTTGAGGACATCCATCCAGATCCCAAATATGTTTTCTCTCGTCTTGTCCACCTATCTAATCCACTCTTCCCGTGAGCTAGGAGCAATGTATTTTTGGGTGAAAATGGATGTCCATAAGTTCTGAGTTGAAATTAATCTCCACCCACACTTAACAGACAAGGCCTTAGAGAAAAAAATATATATACTTTAAGCCTTGAAGTCCTAAGAGCTTTGGCATAACTACTTTTTCCCATTTAACCCAAGGGAGAACACCATGATCCTACTTCCCTAACCAAAGAAAATTGAAACAGATTCTTCTGATTTTTTCCAGAACAACTTTTGGAATCCATGCCATAGACATCCAATAGACAAAGATATCTTCAAAATCCAATTTTATCATCACAAATTGTCTTTCCCGACATAGCCATCGAAAACACCATCTTTTCAGTATTTTCTCAATCTTAGCGATGAACCAGAACCAATCCTCCTTATTGTAACAGTTTGGCCTAAGATTGAAACTAAGCTACTTCAAGCCCTCTTCTAGCGGTATAGTTACAAAGGGCAGTGTTTGAATGAGATGATGAGTATCCCCTTCATCCAAGTTTTACATGGAAATAGTGGATGATCCAGGTGGATATTTGTGGTCGCCCACCTATTTCACCTAGACCCCCTAGTCAGTTTCATCTGTTTCCTTAATTGTAACACAGTTTACTATTTTTGGCAGTTTTTTTTATCCTGAACTTCCGGAGCCATTTTGAGGCCCTAAACGGCATTTTTTGGGCAAAAGACAATTACAATTGTAATCTTGTTGACAATTGTAGTCCTCGGAGAGATCTTTCCAATGAGGTATCGTACGCGAAAAACGAAGATAATATGACCAAGTTACGACCCCGGGAAGTTGGCTGCCCAACTAACCCCAATGGGGCCCATAAACTCTTGGTGTTACATCTCCTTGGGTTAAGGTTTTGGTTGTTTAGGGTTTTCTCTTAATGTTCAATAATGAAAAGGCCCTTGAGCCTCATTGTAACTAAGTTCAAAGGCATGTAACCGCCACATCTCTTCTGAGAGATAAACTACCATCGCCCGAGCTAGTCTCATTTCCATTCTGTTTGTAAGCATATCTCATTATTTGATATTAGTGAAAGGAAGTGTTATTTATGCTGCACCTCTGTATTTATGGTTATATTTGTAATTTGTTGTGTTCCTATTTAAGTTCAGATCAATGGTATCAGAGCGGTATTCTCTTTCTATATTTTTCTTTGCATGTCCTCAACGAGGTCGGGACATAAGGAGTTAGGGCTCAATCTGGTTGAACCTTTGCAAGATCAGCCTCGCAAATCCTAATAGCTTCCCATGGCGGATGAAAAGAAAGACGAGGGGGCGGGGAGATCCTATCAAAATCTTGCACGAAGAAGCCCTCGAGCGACAAAGGAACACAATGATGGACAACTTTGCCCATATCCTTCAGCAGCTACCTAGGGGAGAAACATCTACTTCCAGCAACTACTCTGGAAGTGCCACACCCTTTAAAGTACAAGTTAATTTTGACATTCCCATATTTGAGGGTCAGATAGATGTGGATGTTGTAGATAAATGGTTAAATCTGCTAGAAGGATATTTTTATGTTCATGATTTTTCCAACTGGGAAAATATCACTTTTGCACTTCTCAAAGTCGCCCCCCACGTCAAGGACTGGTGGGAAACCTACTGCGAAAAGAAAGATGAAAGTATGGCCTCACTGTTTTTAGTCGCACCCACTTGGAATTCATTTCGAGATGCCATCAAGGAGCAGTACAACCCTGTCGGAAGCTATGAGGATAAATACATAAAGTGGACCACGTTGCGGCAAGGAAGGGACCAAGACGTGCCGGAGTTTACCAATATTTTTCATACCCTTCGCACAAAGTTGGGTATCAAGGATTCAGAGTGGAATTTGGTACTCAAATACGCAGCTACCTACACAGGTACATCCAGGATGAGATGGAGTTCCTGGACATCTCCTCACATTGCACGATGTACCGATACGTTGTCACGATCGAGCATAAGTTTAAACAAAAGAAGCGAGACTTTAGATCTGCGAATCCAAAGAACAAAGGACAAAACCAAGGCAGGGTGACCGAAGACAACTCGTCAAAGCTACAAGAAAATAACACCACCACGAAGTCAAAGAAGGACACAAGAAAGTGGTGTGAGTTCCATAAGAGCCCCACTCACAACACAAGTGAGTATCGGACCAAGCAGTCGCTGGTGGCTGAATTGAAGGCTTCTGAACCAGATGCATGTTCCGACCCCGAGTCAGAACCCGACAAGAGGAATGACAAAGGGAAGCATATTATTGATGTGGAGCCCAACACTATTTCCACCACCAAGATCCAGAAGAATGAGCCCGACGATCCAGAGGAGGGGGAGCGTATTTTCCACTCACAAATGTGGGTGAAGGCTTCATCGTTGCAATTCATTATCGATAGTGGCAACTTAAAGAACCTCATTTCAGCAGAGGTCGTGAAGTGGTTTAGCCTACTGACCATACCACACCCGCAGTCATACAACATCGGGTGGCTTCAACAAGGATGAGATCTCCAAGTCAACTAGCAGTGTCACCTTCCCTATAGCATCAAGCCCTTCACAGATGAGGTATTGTGTGATGTTGCTCCTCTTGACGTTTGCGATGTATTATTAGGACAACCATACTTGTGGAAGCGATATGTTGTATATGATTCTAGACCTCGCTCTATGATTATTTCTTTGGGTGATACATTATACAGGACACCAGAGGTAGCCCCACCTACTGCCACCTCTTTGATCTCTGCCAATAAATGCAGTAAGATCATCTCCCAGACTAGTAAATTTATTTTCTTTCTAGTTCACTCTCAAAGTAAGGGGAAGATCATAGCCATATCCATGGCCCCCCGGAAGGGTTCCTCCATGCAGCAGAAACAGGTGGATACGGTCATGAAAGAATATAGGGACATATTCTCCTCACCCACAGGGGTACTGTTGCACTGTCAGGTTAAGCATTCATTTGATCTGACTCCCGGAGCACCTCTACCCAATGGGTTGATATATCGCTGCTCCATTATGGAAAATTCCAAGTACAAGTAGCGACAACATCAAGTGCCACACAAGTTTCAGGTGGGCAACAAAGTTTGGTTACATTTGCAGAAAGAACGCCTTACAAGAGCCCATCGGAAACTCAGACCACTCTGATATGGTCCTTACACCATTACCAAGGTTGTGGGAAACAATGTTTTGGAGCACAACATTCCTCTATTCCTTAGCTTACACTGAGTGTTCAATGTGGACCGCCCTCAACCATGCTTCCCATCATTATTGGACACATCAGAGATTGCAGAACATCTCACCAGGGACCAAGTTCAATAGAAATTTGCTCACCTCATGGAGGCTCTGCAAGCAATGGGGACCATTACTTCCTAAGGGGAGGGGAATGATCCAAGTGGATATTGGTGGCCACCCACCTATTCCACCTAGACCCCCCAATCAGTTTCATATGTTTCCTTAATTGTAGCACAGTTTACTATTTTTGGTAGTTTTTATGGTCCTGAACTTCCAGATCCATTTTGAGGCCCTAAACAATGTTTTTTGGGAAAAATAAAGATTGCAATTTTAACCATGTTGATAGTTGTAGTCCTCGGAGAGATCTTTCCAACGAGGTATCCTACGTGTCAAATGGAGATAAAATGACCAAGTTACAACCCTGGGAAGTTGGTTGCCCAACTAAACCAGACGGGGCCCATAAACTCTTGGTGTTACATCTCCTTGGGTTAGGGTTTTGGTTGTTTAGGGTTTTCTCTTATTGTTCAATAATGAAAAGGCCCTTGAGCCTTATTGTTACTTAGTTGAGAGGCATGTAGCCGCCACATCTCTTCTCAGAGATAAGCTACCATCGCCCAAGCTAGTCTCATTTCCATTTTGTTTCTAAGCATATCTCATTATTTGATATTAATGAAAGGAAGTGTTATTTCTGTTGCACCTTTGCATTTATGGTTATATCTGTAATTTGTTGCATTCCTGTTTAAGTTCAAATCAGTGGATTTCCTGTTGTTAATTATTATTCTAGTGGCTTTTCCATACAAAGAGAGAATTTTTGACAACACACTCTACTCTCTTGGAGAATCATTGCAAAAGATGATGATGTCATCGATGAATAGGACATGTGTGATGGTTGTGGCTTGCTTTATAAGAGTTCCACGGAATTCACCTCACCTCTTTGCCTCTACCAGTAGGCGATTGAGTCCTTATGCTACCAACAAAAACATAAACAAGGAAAGGTGGCATCTCTGGTGCATACCTTTTTACGTATGAAAGAAAGAGGGGATTGACATGTTGATTAATATTGTGAATGAAGTAGTCATAATAAAACTCATCACCCATGCCACAAAATCTAGATTGAAACCCACATGTGTCATAATGAGCCTTTGGTAGATTCAGCTGACTCTGTCATAAGCTTTGGATAGGTCAATTTTGACACCAACCCCTTTTAAATTCAAAATTTTTAGATTGTGTAAACCCTCTAGAGAAGCACCTATAGCTTTGTGAATCTATCTCCCTTTCAAAAAATCAAATTGTTCTAAGGAGATAGAACGGGAGAGGATGGATTTAATTCTTAAGGCAATGATTTTATCTATGACCTTATAAATGGCATTACAAAGGGAGATAGGATGAAAACCATCCAGAGAAGATGGATGGTCCACTTTGGGAATAAGCGAAATGAAAGTCATATTGAATACAATAAACATATCTTCTCCCTTCTATATTCTTCAATCATCTTAAGAATATTTTGACCTATAGTATCAAATATCTCAAGAAAGAATTCTATAGCCCAACCATTCGGGCCTGGACTTTTGCCTCTTTGAAAACTATGTAAAACAATTTTTAATTCACCTCCAGAAACCTTTTCCATGATGGCCCAGTTCTCATCATCATCAACCAACCTAGGGAAAAGTTGAGCCACTCTTATTACATATGTGATTGAGGAACTAGGAAGAGATTTTCAAAATGAATGTTACCCAATGTTGTTATCCCTTCAAAGTGTGTAACTTTTGTAACATTAGGTCCCTGAAGAATCTGTATGGTGTTGTGCATTTTCCTTCCCTTAGCATAAGCCTGAAAATATTTAGTGTTCTCATGCCCACTAGCTAGCCAAATGGCTCAGTTTTTTAATCACCACTCCTCCTCTCACTTTGCTAAAATAATTTTTTTTCAACTTTCCAAGGTCATAACAGCCTTTGTAGATTCAAGAGAGATGAATCATTCCCCATATTGATCAAAAAAGTTTTTCATATGTTCTTCAATTTCCCTCAGTTCTTAGACCCCAACTAACTTCTTTTTATCCCATCCTTTAATTTTAAATTTAATGAGATTGAGGTTAGCTTCAAATTGGTTGGCCACAAAGGAGCTAAGTTGAGAATCAAAAGCTTTCCAATAAGAATTAAAAAGGGATAGAAACTCCTCCTCCTTTAATAGGAAGATTTCATCTTGAAAGGGTTGGTCAGTTTGATAGAGGCCCCTCTAATTTCTAGAAATATGAGAGAGTGGTATGAATCACCCCGGTCCTCTATCCATTGTTTGATCAATGGGAACATTCCCACCAAAGCCTTTGATAATAAGAAGCGGTCAATTCTCTTTGCCACTTTGTCTATCCCAATACGATGGTTCTGCCAAGTAGGGGCTAATTTCACAAGTTCCACATCCACCATATTTCAACCCTCAATTTTGTTCAAGAAGTAATTATCTAAATGGTTCATCCTAGCCCTAGGGCCCCATGATTCAAATGAGCCTAAGGATAATTTTAAATCTCCATTGAGGATGACGTTTAGAGAATTGATAATGGTTTTGTTGAAAATCCTATCCTAGAACTCCTTGTGATCGAGGAAGGACCATATAGATTTAACAAAGTGAATGAAGAGCCAAGGTCCTCTACAAAATCCTCAACCCCAAACCTAGAATCCATATTCCAAAAATTAGAGACTTGAATATTCCTAAAATTCCAACTCACTGCAATCCCCCCAAATCTTCCATTAGCATCCAATTCCAGGAATCTCTAACCCTTCAAGAGATCCTCTAAAAATTTGGCAATGTCATTGTCATCCCCCAAGGTTTCTTGAACGAAAACCACATCTAGAAAATTAGCTTCAACCAGCCGATGTAGAGCACCTTTTTTATGGGGGAATGTTATACCCTTGCAATTAAAGTAAAGAAGTTTCATTAGGAAACCCCTCCAGGTGCCAAAAGCGCTCTAAGAACCCCATGAATAGAGATTTTTTCCTCGTGGCTAGTTTAATGTGATCTTTTTCTTTTGCCTTGGGCCAACCTCTTCCTCTGCATTCGGTGATAAAAAAGGACAACTTCCCAAGACCCCATGAGATGTTCTCCTAATGGGGTAGGACCAATCTCAATTGAATATTGTATACCACAACTTGAGATGTTTATACCTCTGATCATTTCATAGAGGGAAAGGACACTGGCAAAGAATGATTGTTTATAACGAGTGAATAAGGGAAAAGGCTTGTATAGGAGTAGGAAGTCCAGAAAGGGGACAATAGGGGGGAACGATGCATCTCTGGCAGAGAAGTCAATACTTATATTGGCTTGTAAAGGGGAATTGGGTGAACATGAGCGACAGGGGAAGAAACGGGGAGGAGGACCAATGAAGATAATATCATTTTTTTATGCAAGGTACATTATGTTGAGATGGTTTTTCCAAAAAAATTTACCATGTATTTCCTACAACAAAAATCAATTGTCTTTTATGAGATTCAAAAATTTAAACTTATGCTTGAGATTTAATAAAGAAAAAAAAACATTTGATTTCTTAGGAATGATATTTGTTGTGAGTTTTGTTCACATAGTTTCAATGATGTATGTGGTCCAGAGACAATATACCACCATATGCTCCAGGGTAAAGTGGGTTTGCGGAAATACAAAATGAACTATTATGGAGATAGAAATGTACATGTTAGAGAACAATTCCCTTCCTAACAAATATTGAGTAGAGGCAATTCATACTAATGTATATTTGTTATATATATATCTCTTGTAAAGTTGGTTCAAACTATGACTTCAAAGGAGGATTGGTGTGAAAAGAAGCCTTAAGTAAGTCATCTCAATGCTCTTGGTTCAATTGCTAATGTATAGATTCTTAATGAAAATTACAATAAGTTGGGTTCAAAATGTGGTATTAATGTTTGCAACTTATGAAATGGTTGCTATTGACATTAATAAATTTGGTAAGGATGTTGTAATAAACGAACAACTTGCTTCCAAGTAATTTAGGATATAAATAAGGTCTGGATTTCTTGTACATTGTTGCGATATTGTTGGAAATCCAACTCTTTGTTAGAAATTTTAACCTAAAAATAATTACGGTGAGAGAATAATTACCATAGCAACATAAAAACATAAACATTAATGCACACAGTTTACCTGGGAAAACCCCAACTCTGGGTAAAAACCTAGGAATTCCATTAGATCCCTTGGTTGGATGATACATTCATGGATCAACCTTTGTATTTCTTCCCCTTGGATTGCTCCACTAGTTAATGGTTGGGTGGCAGGCTTCTTCAAATCTTCAAGGGGCCTTCGTCAAGGGTGTCCCATCTCCCCCTTTTTATACATCATCATGGCGGATGCCCTGAGTAGGAAATTGGAACATGAAAGAGAAATTCTAAACCTTTCGGGCATAAGGTATAAAGAAGGTATCAAAAGTATAAATCATGGGCAATTTGTGGATGATACAATTTTTATGGGTGGAGCCTCAATATTAATTGTTTGGCACTTCAAAAGAACCTTAGACAGATTCCTTGATGTGTTGGGTGGAGCCACTAATGACAGTAAGAGCCACATCTACAGTTGGAGTATCTACAGACAAAAAGAGAAGAAAATTGAAGAAATTCGTGGGTTTAAAGTAGTAGGAGATTGGAAAGATTTTAATTATTTAGGGGTCCCTATATTTCTTAGAAGAGCGGCTCCTTATTCTTGGTAAAAAGTGCAGGATAAAATGAAAACAAAAATTGTAAATTGGGAAGGGATATGGCTCAATTATGCATGTAGGGAAATTCTAGTGAAGTCAGTCATGTCGGAGATCTCCTTGTATCAGTTTACTGCCCTACAAGCCCCCAAGAGCATTTTACATCAAATGGGGATGTATATAAGGAAATTTATGTGGGAAGGAGGAAGAACAAAAACCAAGAAGTATCATTTGGTAAATTGGAAAATGGTCAGAGCCCTAAAACAACATGGTGGATTGGGAATAAGGGACCCAGGGTTAGCAAATCTAGCAATGGGAGAAAAATTGTATTGGAATATGATTATGAATTTGAATCAATGGTGGACTCAGGTGATCAGGGCTAAGTATTTAATTCAGCAAAATGATCGAGCGAGAAGAGTGGACCCAGGCTTGGGCTCCCCCATCTGGAAGTTGATCAATTCCTCCATGGACACCATTATTAAAAAAATTAAGCAAATTCCTAGGGAATGGAGCCTCCATCAATATTTTCAAGGATTTGATCATGGGTCTTCAGCCCTTGGGTTTGGATATTTCCCTGGTGGATCTAATATCTTTCATGAGACAAGGAGGGGTGGAAAATTTGGACCAGATAACAGATTTGAATCAGCAACAAGGATGGAAGGGATGGAATATAGACAACATCTCATAAGCTCTTCTCCACCAAAGAAATAAACTAATAAAGAAACTAAGAGGATATGCCCCCATGGCTCTCATAGATGCAGATAAGTGGGGATGGAAAAATGTCAGCAACACTGTCAAAGAAGTGTATTCACACTTGCTCTTTAGTTCCCAAGTACTGCCTAAATCCTCCATTTCGAACAAAATCTTGAAAATGAATGCTATTCCAAAGGTCAATTTGTTTTGTTGGTTATTTTCGCATAAAAAAATCCTCACAGCAGAGAACCTCCAAAAGCGGGGTCATATTGGCCCCTCAAGATGCCCGCTATGTGAATCTTCGGAGGAGTCTATTCCCCATCTCTTTCTCCACTGTCAGGTGGCTAAGGAAGTTTGGTCAGTGGTACTCGACCCTTTATACTATAGAACTTCATGGCCATCTGACCTCCTGATGTTATTTCAACTCTTGGCTCAAATTTTATTTGGGCTCCCTTCAGGACAAAAACAAGTTCAAATATATCTGGCTTGCTCTTCCTAAGTATGTCTGTTGGAAAATTTGGTTATCAAGGAATAAAGATATATTCAGAAAGACCCATCCTTCTGTTGGATTAACAACCATGTTAGCCCTTTCATTGTGTATGGAATTGCATGGACCGGAAATGGACCCCTCCCTGGATGAGATTGAATCCACTTAGTTGGCACCATGGGTTGGTACCCTTGCTACTCAACATTCGACCAAAGGTAATCCCTCTCGTGCCTAGTGGATTCTAAGATTATCTTCTGAGAGGCTAGTGGAAAGGATAAGATCCTCGAATCAATGGACCCCTCAATTTGATGGATCATCAAAATACAATCTTGGGGTGGCAGGAGGGGGATGGATTCTCATTAATCCTAAAAGAATCATTGAAGACAGATATGCTTTTGGCCTGGGTAGGAAGACAAACAATCAAGAAGAATCTTTTGGTTTGTTTCTCAGTCTAACATTGGCTCAAAAAAGGGGCATCAAAAAGATCTAGGTCTTAGCAGACTCAATGTTGATCATAAAGCATATGAACTATATTTCATCAGCAAAAAAAATGAACCTAAATCAAATTATTAAGAGATCCCAAGGGATGATTCCCTTATTTGATTTTGTGTCATTTTTTCATATCCTAAGAGGGAATAACCAGGAAGCAGATAAGCAAGCAAATTTGGCTTGCCAGTTGAATGCATAAAAAAGTATAGTGAACGAGGTAGAGGAAATGATATGCATTCCCTAATCTTATTCATGGGTTTCAACTATTGGTCTGAGGATGACATTCCTGGCTCATCCAAGAGGTTAGAAAGTATGAAGTTGGATTTTCAAGGTTAGTTGCACTTAAGCTTTCCTTACCCCCACTAGCCTCATTCTCTCTCTTTTTGTTCCCCCCCCTCCCCTTCCTCCCCCTCCCCTCGTTTCGTTTATTACCTCTCCTCCTATCCTCTATCTCCTATATTCCTCTCATCCATTTAAACCTCTCTTTCTTACCGTTCCTCCTTGTCTACATTTTGTTATGGCCCCCTCCCCCTTTTCTTTCAACCTCCCGCTTCTTGGTCCATGTCGCATCGGCCCTTGCTTGGCCCAACCTGTCCTTGTGCCTCGTGGCATTGGTTATCTTAGTCTATTGCAGCAACGTGTCTGTGTCCTTCATGATGGTGCTACCACTGGGCTTGGGAGATCACACAACGTGAGAATCGAACCCCCACGGTGTGAATTTTGTTGGAAAGGTCAGCGCTCCAGTACAGGCGAAGGAAAGTTAATGGGAGATAGGGAGAAACATTTATTTCCACTGCTCATAATTGTTCTAGACACTCGTGGGAAGAAGGTGTGGGTGAGGATGAAGGACCAAGGGAAGAACTAGGAAATTATGGTTGTTAGTTGGGAAATTAAGGAGGAGCATGGGGATCTCAACTCCATGAGTACTGATCTCAAGTACAGCATTAATATCCAAACCTGCACCTTCTATTTAAGGAGTAATGGTTTGATTTGTTATTATGGTTTAAGTTCAATCCTTTCTCAGGTGAACTTTGCGAAGGCCTGGCGGCGGAAACTGGGGTCTCTGAGCATCTATTGCAGGTTCTCCATCAAAGTGTCGGCCTTTAGATGTGTATTTGGAGGAGTTTGTTGTCGAAAATAGAATCTGGGTGTCGATTTACCTCTACGTGACGATTTACAACGTGTTGGTTGTCAGAATGAGGCCACGAATTGAGAGGATAAGCAGAGCCGGTGGGGGATCTGGAGCAGAACTTCACGAGCATTCTAGAGTTGGGGATCTGTGGTATATTGGAGTCGTGGGTCTATGGCATTCTGGAGTGGGGCATCTGTGGCATTCTAGAGAAAACCATGAGATAACAATACAACAAAGGAAATCTCTCTGTCCATCTCCTGGGGTTGCCACAGGCCTAGGACAGGGGGGTCGAGGGAGGGTAAAGCTCGGGAAGGCGGCAGCAACATGAAGGCCTACAACGACTATTTGCAGGAACATTTGGGGATTCGATAAGGTTTGTAAATTCTGCAGTGATGTATCCAAGAACAACAATTTGAGACTTTGGCCATGCAAGAGCAGCAATTGGAAAAGAAGGAGTGTATCCAGCAATTGGAAGACGAGGTGGATGCATTGCGTCAGCATATTAAACAATTGAAGCTCAAGATGGAGGAGAAAAACAAGAGCAAGGAAGAAGAATTCACTAGCCTGAATCTGAACAGTCTAACACCAATGGAAGAATAGTTTATTCTCTCACTATCTTTATGCAAAATGTTTTTGAATGGCACAATATAAATGTATAGATTTACTATTTTAGTTTTGTCAATTGTATAATCATAGGTTACCAAAAATGAGAATTTTTTTAAAGAAGCATGGCAAAACTTCTCAGGGAAGGGATGGGGAACAATTGATGTATCATAAGCCCTTAGTAGGCTCAAAATATGATGTAAAATCTTGATTTTTCACGCGAACGGGTGTGATTTATATATATAAAAACACTACTCATTTTGGTTTTAAAAAAACCTTGGCCAAGTCGTTCAAGTGAGTCTTCACCACTCACCCCCCTGGCCCCATTATAATGAAGTCTTCCTAGCCTTTTAAAGGCCCCATAACATGAATTCCATGGACAAATTACCTCGAGAAACCAAAAAGTCATGGGCCCAAAACCACTATTATTGACTCAATCAACTTGGACTCTCTCCTCAAGTCAATTTTACCTAACATTTCCCCATTAAACCTTGACTTGGGGTTTCCCTTGACCAAATATTACCAAACCAACCATGTGTGTTAGCCCCAGTCACTCTAACCCTCACCCCCCTCAAAGTTTATACCCAGGGTATCTATTAACCCGAAATTCCCCCCCCCCACCTAGGTTTAACACTAGACTTTACTGGCAATTTTCCTGAAATACGCATGCCTTACGAGGTCTAACAATAGTATGCCCATTTACATGCAATAATTTGACTTCAGTATAGTTTTTTTGTTGTTGTTTCTCTTTATCCTCTAATTTTCACACATCAGATGCTCCATTGTATGGATTCTTTCTTGGACCTCCCATAGTTTGTTGTCCTCGATGGTTGTGCTTACTCTATGGCCATACACACCATGACCAATTATCTAGGCATCAATCCTTGTTGATCGCTACCTTCTCCATCACAAATTACTCCTACACAAGTTATCATGTGAAACCTAAGGAACACCACCTGTTTTGCGTTGTCTACCAAGGCATCAATTTTGTTTGGACGAGCAAAACTCGTTCGAATCTGGCCATTTTTTTCAAAAAAATATGACAATAGGAGTGTTTGAATTGTGTTTTTTTATGATGGAAATGGATTCAGCACCATCAAAAACTCCTATAGCACCCAAAAGCTTGAATCTTGACCGTTGTACCCCAGATTTCCAAAAATTTCCGCCAAATTTAATTAAATCATGTCGTAATTTCCATTGAAAACACCAACATCACCGTTATCTCGATCACCACCCCCACACCATGGCCCACTCGATCACCTACCTATGATGAAGAAAACGCCAACATCATTGCTATCTCGATCACTACCCCCACACCCATGCACATGGCTCACTCGATTACCTCTTAGCAAGTTCATTCTCATTCTCAGCAAAAACCATATCACTCTACAGGGTTAAGATGCCATTTTTCATTTGTTTTTTTAGGTCTACACTTATGCATGCGTTGAGCGACAATGTGCCATGTTGGTTCCCTCCTCACAACTTCTTGTTAGCAATAGGAATTCCTAGATATCCAGTGGGACGATGCCCCAATTCACTTTGGGCCTCGCTTGACAATCCTCCTCATTGCACGTCACCTAAGTGTCGGAGCTTCCAGCGTGCTTCTAATCAACACTGTAGCCTTCCCTGTGGAGCCTACTGTGGCCAAATCGTTGTCTGGGATAGTTGTGCTATTTGTTCTTGTAGTTGTGCTCTCTATTTTGGACATATTCCTCGCTATTCAGAAACTTGGAAACATTAGGTTGTGCATGCAGAGTAATCTACTATGAGATGCCACTAAATTTACACGACTATTTATATTGAGCATGGACTATTTATGTTGTTGCAAATCATGAAGGGTATTCACCATAGCCACGAACATTGGATCTCCGTGGGCAATGGTTGGATCTGTCTGGACAAATATTTTTGCGAAGGCAGTGGATTGGTTTTTATTAAATGGCTGCAACTAGGCTAGAACCATGGATTGTCAACCATCACTCGTTCACAATTAGATTTTGTACCTATTGAAGGCTCCATTATGATGGGATTTTGGGATTTCATGCAATATTTGCCGCGTATTGGGGAAATCCTCTTGTCTAGTATGGGTGAGGTGGTAACAAAAATTCCGGTAAGGGTGAGGTTTCCAAACTTCCATCTTTCCTTCTAGCACAATCAGGTCTTGGGATATCAGAAATGCCTTAGGTAAATTAAAAAAAAATGGACTTGGACAAAACAACAAAAGGTATTTTTACATTTTCCAGAATATGTGTAGACATAGACTTTATCAAAGGTCTCCCTAATCATATTCTTCTAAAACATGAAATCCTTCATTGGAACATGTTTTAGATTATGAGAATACGACTTTTCAACTTCATACCTTTTTTCAAACATAACAACTTCAGGACACCTGCCCACAAGAAAAAAAAGGCTTCAAAAAAAGAAAAAAAGGCAGGCCTCAAAACCATGTGAATGGCAGTTTCCTGACATTTCTGAAGATGAAGAAGAAGATTACATGGAAAATATTCCATATACAAATGCACGGACATGACCTGGTAGTCAAGCAAAAGGAGCAATTAGGGATAAGTCAGGAACAGTTGTTCTTAGCCAGAAGGGTACTAAATCAACAAAGATCATATCAACAGTGCAATAAAAATCGGAAACAGCCATTAAAAAGGAATCAAGGGGCATAAAGAGGTACCATGTATGTGAGAGCTTGGACTTAGACAAAGAATCCCCTCTGAAGGTTGAAGGAAAACATTGGGCAATAGTAACAGCCACTCCCAAACAAGGATTCTAAAAAAAAATAGAAAAAGAAAGGAAAAAGGGGGAGCTAAGTGACTTTTATCACACTTAGCCCTGCAAAATTATGTACTTTTTTATATTTTTTTCTTTTATTGTGCATCTATCGACAGGCTGACATGACCAAATGCTTACCAGCATCTACATAATGTAATTTAGTTCCTTAGTTTGAGGTTGAATAAAATTACGACTTTTCCTTTCGAAAAAAATAATACCACAACAACATAAAAATTAATGCACATTGTTTACTCAAGGAAAACCCCAGCCTAAAGGAATTTAATTAGATCCCTTGGCTAAAACCCTAGCCAAGGCAGTTAAGTGAGCCTTCACCACTCACCTCCAGGCCTACATTACAATGAAGTCTTCCAAGCCTTTTAAATATTTCATTACATGAATCCCATGAGCAGAAAACCAGGGATACATTAAATCATGTTCCAAAACCACCACTATTTGACTTGGTAAACTTTGACTCTATCCCCAAGTAAAGTTTACCTAACACCCTTTTGAATAGGTCAAACATACATGAGGTAGGGAAAATATTCAAGAGTAATGTGGCTACTAAAATCAATCCAAATCAAGATCATGTTAGTGTTGATATTAGTCCAAATAAACATTATATGAATGTCAATTTATAGATTCACCCCACATGGTTCTATTGGAAATTGGCGGTGTTCAATTAGATGAGATACCTGAACTAGGGTAAGAGGATGATTATTGCGAAATAGAGGTGAAAAATATGATTTGCTTTATTTGCAAACATTCAACATTCTTTTAAATCTTAAAGTTATGAATAAGCCAAAGGAAAACCAATATGGGAGAAATCCATGCAAGTCGAATATGATGACATGATGAAAAATTACACTTGGGTGTTGGGGGGTGTTCTCATTGACAAAAAAACAATTGGTTGCAAATGGACATATAAGGTCAAGGACAAGTTAAAGTGTACACTAGACAATCACATAGCAATATTGGTCATAAATGGATTTATACAGTGAATGGATAAACTCTGAGGGGACATTTGTTCCCCTTGTAAAGATGATTATGATCAAGTTAGTTCTTTCTCTTACAACACATTTTGGTTGAATAATTTATCTAATGGATGTTGAGAGTACCTTGTTCAATGGTCACTTAGAGAAAGAGGTTTATATGTGTCAACCTCGAGTTTTTAAGTTCCTATGAAGAAACATATAGTATGTAGATTGGTTAAGGATATTTATGGCCTCAAACATCCATTAAGAACTTGGTACATCAAAACTAGCAAACTTTTTCAAGATTATGGCTTCAAAAGAAGTATGATTTCAATATCTATGTCAATAGCCAGTATGATGGTGTGGTAATATTAGCAATATATGTAAATGACTTCTTCATCGCAAGTATGGAGATTAGAACAATTACGTTGAGTTTTGAATTATGTTTTTCTATTGACATGATAGTCTTAGGCTTCCTACATTATTGGTTAGTTATAAATGTTTAGAAAATTAATAAATGTGTTTTTTCTTCACAAATTAAGTATCCCAAAGGTTATGTAGACAAATATAGGTGCCTAGTTGTTAAAATTATCTACATCTATGGTGAAAGAGTTGAAACTTAAGCCAAAGTCAACTCAAAATGATTAAATGAGACAATTAAAGGAAACTAATGGGAAGTTTGATTTATCTTAAAACAATAGGGTGGATCTTAGCTTTGTAGTTAGCTACATTATCCAACTCTAAATTATAAAATTGAATGGCGACAAAAAGGATTTTGAGATACATTAACAATACAATAAATTTTGGATTTTTATGTGGTGAAAATGATGCACTTCAATTGTTTGGTTATATGGATTTTGATAGGGTAGGATCAATGGATGATTAAAAATCAACAATTATTTGTGTTCCCAAGTGTAGTTCCATGTGTTAGCAAGAAACAACATGTTGTTTCTCTTTCTTTTATTGAGGTAGTTTTGATCAAAGGGTGATATGAAATTAAATTAAATTAAGAAAATAGAAAAGTGGCCTAGATGTAATGTAGCTTATAGGGTAACCTAATACTTGGTTTCATCTACATGTTATTAAATGAATAAATCCATGTCATAGCCCCATCCAACAGCAATTGGACTAAACTCTCCTTTAGTCAACAACTAGGTCCTGCTAACGCAGGGAATAAGGAGGTAACCAAAGGAACATATGAGGTAGTTTGGGTTAGAAGAATACTTTGAGATTTGATGCTTGAACAAACCAAGCCAATAGTTCCTTTTCATGATAATCAAGGTGCTTTATAATTAACAAATAATTGAGTCTTTCATGAGTTTATATACATATTGGTGTACATTGTCATTTCATTAGACAACTTGTGGAGTATGAAAGACGTTGAACTTCAATATTGTACCATAAAAGAGTAGATTGTAGACATCATCATTGATCCACTTGGTCTAAATAAGTTTGTCAAATTTAGAGACAAGCTTTGTGTCTTTTCCTTAATGATCTTTGAGGGAGGATGTTAATGTAGTTAATAATAATGGTCATTATTTAGTAATTAGCATGTACTTTATGTAAATACTTGGTACAATAAATACTTTGGAGTGAATAATAAACAAACGGGAAGACATAACAAAACATATTTCTCCTCTCCAAACATATACATGTAAGAACACATATTATAATTTTGGATGAATACAAACTGGATGTCTACCTTCTCATGTATATAGTGTCCCCTCTATTCATCTTTTATGTTATGTTATACTAGTAAGCACACACTTCAATTTTGTAACTAGAACTCTATTAACACCACTACTACCATGTAAGAATCTACAAAACTGATCCCTTGCCCATAATAATGTTTTGTTTATGAGACTTAAAGTGTCTTTTTAAGGTTTTCACTTCTTTACATAAACTGTAACTACAAAACTTGATGTCGTGTCAAAAGAACCTAGACATAAAAAAATAATGAACCCCCGAAGGATGTGACAAACCCTTTGAGAAAATACCCCTCTTACAAACAGTTGTAACATTGTTGTTAAAATATAAAAAAAAAGTTGATATATGGAGCACAAACTTCAAACCTTGGGGAGGAGGTTGCTTGGGAGTTAGGAAGTGGTTATTAATATCAGTCATGGGTTGACGAGTGTGCCTTAATGGGGTTGGTTATTTATCAACTAGCTGGAAAAATAAGGACAATCTCATACATGTTTTGGAAAGCCCACAAGTAAAAGAAAGAAAATAAAAATAATTAAGAGGGGAGTGGGAAGCATTTGTAGGACAATGTGCCCACAACCTAAAACGACTTAATAGAGTGATGCAAAAGTCAAAAGAACAAAAAAGAGGAATGGGTAGACATATTTTGAGCATGCATAGTTGGGGAGAAGAAGCAGAGGATTCCTAGAGAAACGAAAAAGAAGATACTAAACGGAAAGAAGCAAGGAAATCATTATTTGAACTAGTGCAAAGAGAAGGGAGCTCAAGTGAAAGAAGGACGAGCAACTGTGGAAACAAATTCGAACAAACTCCATCTCAAATTGCAGATTTGCAATGTTCTAGTGTCCTCAAGATGCCTGATTTAGGGTAGAGGTATTGGGGTGTTAAAATAATTGGTTGCTACATGGAGATAGGAGGATATTTGGATTCCCAACGGTGTTGAAGGTGTGTGAAGCTCCTTTGAGTACCCTTCCTCAAGCTTTAAAATCTGGCTCGGGGGTGATTGGCTACAAGAAAGATTACAGTGCAAACCAATCTATAGTTGGGTGGAGAGTTAGAGTCCCAATCTCAATTGTCGGGTTTTTCATTACCAAATAATTACTCATATATCTATGTATGCATGCAAGCCTCATAACATTGCTTATTGTGTTGTTATGTCCATTTTTTAATGTGTGAAAAGATTCATGCATAATATTAGGGAATGGTGTGTTTTGTGTGATTAATAAGAAATGGTTTGGATCCTCACCTCTATATATATATTCTGGAGCTTAAAGTATGGCATATTTGTTGGGTATAAGAGTTGGCTAGACCATTTTATCTCAGTTAACATTGTGTGTTTAAATTGTATGGTATTAATGGGCCGGAGTTGTGAGATTATTGTGTGAAGTATGGGTACCATCAAGTGCATTGTGCATATGGACATCATGTTTTTATTTAATGTATTGTTGCAATGTTAAGAAAATTTTCCAAGGAATGTTGTTTCCTACATAAATGAGGATCGTTAATGTCCTATGTAGTTTAATTCTGAACTTGAAGATTAATTTAGATTCCTGAACACGAAAGATGGGTTAAACATTTATTATTAGAATTATCTTTGTGTTTTATTGATTTTTATAATTAACCTTTATATGATTGAAATCTCATGAGGGATAACACGTTTATGTGTGTGTGTGTGTGTGTGTGTGTGTGCCTTCGCCAAGCTCTCAACACATCAATTCTAAGTGATGCCCGAATGCGATTGATCAATAAAATTGTGCGTATGGCCTCTGTGATAACTTGCAGCGCACAACCATCATGCCTATCCCTCTTGAGCTTTAAAGCAAAGGGACCCCCCCCTCCCCTGAGGATTCATGTTTCAATCGTGGCTATTAAAGACTTGAATTACATCGAAGTCATTGATGAGGGGGAGTAGAACCTTGTATAGGAACCGCGATAGGTGACCCCACCCCCTCGCCATGTTAGTAAAGGGAGGGGGGTCAACATGTATATCCTTTTTGTTGAATCAGATGAGCCTCGGAGTTGTCGGATGAACGCTGAGGCTTGGGACCCCAAAGGTTTTTGTACATGCACACTCTAGTTTTGGCTGTAATTAAAAGGTTGGGGATGCCTGTCATGATCGAAGTAGTCATGGATTTGAATGTAATATGGTTGTCAAATGGAGGCTAAGGCCAAAAAATGCCAAATTTATTATAATGGAGAAATTTGAATTTAAAAAGGACAGAGACCCTAGTGGGACTCAAGGCCATATGGAAGATGACATGGATAGGGGGTGATGTAGTACACTAGTGGCATGACAATTGGCACCCATAATGGACATTTGGTAGGGCCAAATATGTGTGACAATGACACGCCCAGAGAGGGCCAAGTGGAGGGTGTGACATCACCATGACATGGGTATAATGTCACCTTGGGATGACGTCACCCCAACAATTTCTTAAGGGTTATGGTGTATAAGTCCCAAGGAAAAAGGGTCGAGGAGGGGAACATCACCATGACATCACCCTAGTGATATTAAGCTATTACATAAACTTGACATTTTATAAAGGAGTATCATGGGGAAAGGTCTAGGATTTGTGTCTTGGAATGGGAATTTTACTACCAAAAAATATAGAGGCACTTTCTATCCCACTCCCTAAACCCCAAAGGTTTAAAGTGGAGGTGCAGAGGAAACTCCTAGGATTTTAACCCCAGGATTGTGTTGTAGAGCAAGCGTCACTTGATTGTGGTCTTGCGTCATGTGGTATGTCTTGTATATATATATATATTCATGTGCATTTCCAAATAATGGGGTTTACATATATTATGATATATGTGTATATGCTTATATTGCAAGTCATGGAAAAGAGGGAGCTCACACATAATGATGTGGCATATGCCCTGGTGGTAGCTGCTAACAGAAATTGCATGGACCCACTTGAGATGATATGATTGTGATGTGGGGAGCCATGTGGTAGTATAGAATGACGTGGTAGAGTCCAATAACATGGCAAAACTAGATGATGTGGCAAGAGGTCATTGGACTAAATCTTTAAAGGACCATATCTTTTGATCTGGGACTTAGATTGAGACAAATTTTATATCGTTGAAAAAGGTCTCAGCGAGATGGATGCAATGGCATTGTTTATTTTAAGCTTTGAAAAGTTTGAAATTCTAGACCCCATTTCAATAATTGGACATTGGAGGTCAGTTCATTATAGTAATTGTTTCCTTCTATCCTTAATGTGGGCTATGGGTGGTAAGGGGGTATGTTACTGATTGGTATCAAAGAAAATGTTCCACACTAGACCTTTGAGAATAAATTTGGCAACATGTTAAAAAATTAACAAAGAAATAGATTCAATGTTGGACCTCTAGAGATGAGTGGAGCTCAAGCTCTGAGTGTAGTAATTGAATGTGAATATTATTGTGTGATACTTATAAGCATTGATTGTGGATTGCATGATGTCATGATGTTTGAATTATTTTACTAAATGCATGATTGGCATTGCATGGGTTTACTTGCTTGTAATTTTAAAGGTCATAATGGTATATTGCTATGACCTTGAATGCTTGTCGCTTCTTTAGTTGTTGCAGGACTGCCTGCATGGTCTGTATGTATGGTTATTTGTAATGTGTTAGCACCATTGGTTAAGTGGTGTAATATTACACATTTGGAGCAATTATGCATGTGAATGTTCATATGATATATGAGGGATTTTGGGAAATATTTTTGTTGCTTGTAATTGCAAATCATTGCTTGACTTTGTTATATATATGTATGTATGTATGTATGTTGATTGGAATGTGTATATGTGTGTGTGCACGTTGATTTGGATGTATATGTGTGTGTATGTGTGCATTGATTGATATGTACATGTGTGTGTGTGTGTGTGTGTGCATGCGTTGATTGGGGTGTATATGTGTGTGTGTGCACACCTTGATTCGGATGTGTGTGTGTGTGTGTGTGCACCTTGATTGGGATGTGTGTGTGTACCTATGTTGATTGGGATGTGAGAATCCCATGGTTTGTATATTATGTGGCAAAGAGCCTTGGCAGAATGGAGACATGATATTTTGTGACTCTATTAGAGAGTGATGTGTTTCGATGATTGCTTGTTTGTGTTGGCTGTGGGACAATGACTATTGATTGTATGTCGATTACTTGGTCATGCAAGTGGGTGTTGGGTGTAGCACTATGATTGAGAGGTTATGAATTAAATGCGGGTTGCTTGTATTTCCACGATGCATTTATAATTGTGGCAACTATAAATTATAAGATGGTAGATGCTTATGTGTTAGATGGCTTTATAACTGACCCTTTTGAGATTACATATGCCATGAATTGTTGGCCTTGGAAAAGAGGTTGAAGTTAATGATTGTAGCTAACCTTGGTAAAGAAGGCTAAACTTTTAAAAAAAAATAAGGCTTATTTTAAATGTGGGTAATGGTAGTTGATTTTAGTTAATGTTGATGGTCTTGGTAAAAGATCGATTTTAAAATAAATAAATATCTACAAGCGCATGATGGTAACCATGCTAATATGAATTTCTGAATTTTGAACCAAGCTTATGAATATGTTTAATTGTGTCCTAGTTTGAGACATAGGATTTGTGAGAATTCTAGAGATTCGTGAACAACTGCAGGGTAAAGTGCTTGGCTTAGCATGGCAAGGTGGTAGCTAGTGTATGTATTTCAATTTTATTAATGCACTAACCATTGAGTGTGTGTGGTAGCACATAGGAAGACTCAGTCAAAACCAAAAGGAAAGCATGGATAGTGGCATGGTACAACATGATATGGGCCAAGTCCATCAAGAAAAATAAAGGGAAATCCCTTAAAAGGAAAAGAACCATAAGGAAGTTGAAGGTTTAGCTCAAGATATATAAGATAGATAATTGAAATCTTATCAGGAGCCAAAAGGAAAAGGCAAGGTTGAATGCCATGTTGATGCAAAATTTTCCATGCATTCAAGGGTTTTTGCAACACACTCCTACCCTCTGAGATGTGGACAAAAGTATTGCTGATGGGACCACACAAAGGCCTCGTAAGGCTAAAAAGAAAAAGAAAATGTTTCCCTATTGGCATTGCAAAGGGGATCACTTAAGAAGGGACTAACCCCATAGGCAGAAAAGGAAAAAAAAGTAATCCCTGTGAGTCACAGAGACACGAACCAGTGATGCAAGGTGTTGAGAAGGAGTAGTCAGTTTTTGGGATTTTTGCATGTCTCATGGGTTTTCATGAATGTATTTATGCTTTTGTTTGTGATTAACTGCGGATTATGCACATGGACATGTTGTTTTGTTTTGTAATTTTTACAATTGTTGTCATGAATTTCATTTTTTTTTTGTTGCCCTTGTTTCCTCTTTAAATTTTTCCTTTTGAATTTCATGTTTGGGGCCTCGAGAAAACCGGTTAGGTGTGGTAGGGAAGCCATGAAGCTTTGGTAACACAGTCGAGGAGGACCAACAAAAAATACAACCTAAGAGAGGCCCTATGCACAAATAAAGAGGATGAATGAAAATGAGGAAGACTAGGAATGGGCAATGCGTAATTAGCAAGGATGAGAACATGTTGATGTTGGGGAGATGGGTTGGAAAAAGGTCATCACTAGAATACCTTAGAATGTTGCTGCTGAATGTGATAACAAGCATGAATGAGGAATTTATGCAGGGTAAAAAATTGTTGGTGTGTGAACAACATGAGCAAGAAATGATAAGTATAATAAATCACTAAATATTGCAACAACAATGATATCAGCTAACAATGCTAATTATGACAACCATGAAAATGGCACAAAGGAGGATATCTTGACCATGACTTTATTTGCATGGTTATGTTGATGAATATATATAAAAATGTCAGTATGTCTGATAAGGTATGTTCATGGATCATTCTAGTGGAATAATGATGATTTAAATTTCTTTGATCCATTTGTGAATGGCTAGTTGGGATAACATAATGAAGTTATCCAATCAGATTCTCGGTTGTCTGAGGAATCAATTGGGCAAGAGGTAGCCCTAGTTTATTTATTATTTTAATGTCATGTGATTATGACTCTTATATTTGTGCCTGTGTTTACATCATGAACAGGGAATGTTAACGTTTTTGTCAACAGATAAAGCCTCAGTGTGATCTGCGGTACGCTGGGACAAGCTTGGACAATTGAAGGAACCACAAGCTTGGGATTTGGGTTGTGGGTGCACACAATAAAGCATGGTAAATACACATATCCTATCATTTACAATACATACAAGTACAATACCCGGATTGGGGATTGCTTGGGCTAATATTGGGACAGGTAGACCACCCGGGATTAGGGGTTTCCTGAGCCTAGGAGTTGTGATGATGGGGAAATCACGGTGACGTGTAAATTTTGCATTGTTATTTACATTTATATTAAATTGTGTATATGCTATATGTATGTGTGTGTGTTCAAAATATTTGTGATGTGGAAGTTGTGATGATAATACAGTTACGATGGTAAAAAATATTATTGTCGATAGAATACTACCGAGATTGATAGTGCCCACACTCACAAGGAAACGAGTGAGAAGGGGGGCGATTATACACACACACACATCCACCATTGGATGCTTGTTGGGTTTGCAAAACCAATCCAATGTGTGTATGAGGTCGAAGAGAAAAGAAGGCCACTAAATGCTTGTTGAGTTTGGAAACCTATCGAGTGTATATAAATCATGAAGAAAAGAATGATTCAAAGAGAAGTATCAACATTTCATTTCATTTTATGAATTTCTAAATTATGAACATGATTTTATATTCTTATTTATGATGATTTAGATTATGAACGGATTTGGTTTGTTGTGATAGGAAGTAGAATGAAATTGCAAGTTTCATCACATGGATAAGCTGCTAATGAGGTATGAATTAAAATTATTGCAATTTCTTTATGATGAGTCTCATGGAGATTTGTATGCCATGATTTAGGAAAGCATGGGAACTTCCCAGTTTGGGTGAATGGAGTTGGTTGCAAGGTTAATAGAAACAACAAAAAAAGGTATTAGAGCAACGCAACGACATGTTGGCTAAGGATTTCAGGGACATGACCATTGTGGGACACTAGCACCCAATAGTGTCCATCGATTTCCACAAAGCATGCCATGACTAGTATAAAAGTATAGAGGCAGGTTTTTGCCTCAATTATGAAATTCTTTCGATGCGAGGAAACCTTGCCAAGGAATATATCATCTGAGGGACTGGGAAGCGAAGAAGTGTTGATGTTTTATATAGCAAGTGAAGGTATTCCCTTTGAAACAACAATGTATAACATGTATATTATATTATGTATAATAACATATATTTATATATTAGATTATATATATAATATAATATATAAATATAAATAATCAATAATTAATTAGTAATAATAAAAAGATACCCCGACTGTATATATATATATATATATGTCACGACCCTCAATTGTAATCAGATATCAATCAATATCTTGTATATCTTAGATAATCTAATAATGTGTACACAATCATAAAAACGAAATTAGGGTTGAGAATTTTTCAAGTGTGTAATTATTGATCTTAATAATTACGAAGATCCAAAAATAAGAAAGAATTCAACATGGTACTAGAGTGATGGTAAAGAGCCCATGGTATTTGCCAAAACAACTTTGTAAAAAGAAATTGTTACTGATCCATAAAATTTATTTTACTCGATCAATTTTTTTATGTATTATTTAGTAATTTTTATTTATTTTTTTAAGGTTGGTGATTTATAGGTATATGGTTTTGGTAAACCATTGGCCCGTGGTATTTCCTGCCATATAAAACAAAATGAAAGGTTATATTAACGTGAAGTGCATGTTAAGGAAACACTACTCCATACTTGGAAATAAGTTAATATAATTTTCCATTTACAAGATGGTGTCCAATCCCAGAGTATAAGGCAACCTAGATGGAGCATACAATTTCATATCATGGAAGCATAGAATACTTCACATCCTATAATAGAACGAGCTCTTGGATTATGTCAAGGAAGAAATCTCAGAATTGGAAAGGAAGAGGCCAAGGCAAAGCATAAGAAGAATGTGATCAAAGCCAAGAGGATCTTGTCAGATTCAATCTAAGACCACTAAATTCCTCATGTGTCAGAATTTAAGACACCAAAGGAAATACAAGAAGGAAGCTAACTCTAAGGCATCAACTCAGAAATGTAATGATGAACAAATCAGATTCAGTTTCTACCTACTTCATGAGGATTTCTCAGATCAAGGATCAGCTAGCAACTATTGGAGATTCAGTGGATGATGCAGAGCTTGTGACTACAACTCTAAATGGTTTTCCTTCTTCTTGGGATGCATTTGTTCAAGGAATTTGTGCAAGAAGGAAATTACCTAAATTTGATAAGCTATGGACAGATTGTGCTCAAGAAGAATCAAGACTGATATCCAAGGCACATAAGACCAATGATGAAGAAAATCAAGCTCTTGCTGCTCATGTGAAGAAAGGAAAATAAAGAAGAAACAATAATCCGAAGAAAAATAGAAGATCAGTTCTAGATCACAAGAAGGATGTATCTAAGATTAGGTGTTACAACTATTAGAAGTTGGGACACTTTTCTTACCAGTGTTCTCAATGGAAAGGAAAAATAAAACATCATGCACATGCAACAAATATGGAGGAGTCTACATCTCAAAAAAATACAAGAGAGACAAAAGATGAAGAGTATGTCTTTGTCTCAGCTCTCACAAGCACCATCACTCAAGGAAGTGATATTTGGCTAGTAGATAGTGGTGCTTCCAAGCACATGACTGGGTTCTGAAATTCTCTTACAAATTTGACAAAAAGGAGTTCATCCCTTCATATGGAACTTGGCAATAAAAGGAGTAGGAGAAACATCCTACCAACTTGGCTCAAGTTACTTGATTTCAATAAAAAAATGTATTGCTCATACAAGATTTAAAGAAAAATCTTCTCTCTATCTTTGCTTTAGAATATCAAGGCTTCAAAGTAACTTTCGTTGATGGCTAAATCCTTCTATGGCCTAAGGGTTCAAGCATAGATTCAGCCTATGTGATTGGTGTCTAAGAGGGAGGATTATATAAATTAAAGGGACACCCAGAGCAAGCTCTTATACATAATAGTATTAGCTCCATTGAGCTATGGCACTAACCACTTGCTCACCTCAACTATGGATCCTTGCCAATTTTGAGAAAAATGGTCGCATGTCTACCATATATGCAAGTGGAGCATGATAAAGTGTGCAAAGGATGTGCAGTTGGAAAGAATGCCAAGGTAAGTTTTCCAAGCAATGACAATAAATCTAAGGGGATATTGGACATTATACATTCAGATGTATGTGGACAAATGATTGTACCATCTCTAAGTAACTTTTTATATTATGTCACTTTTATTGATGATTTCTCATGCAAAACATGGATCTATTTCTTGAAAGCAAAAGATGAAGTTTTCAATAAGTTTCAAGAATTCAAGGCTTTAGTAGAAAATCTCTCTAGAAGAAAGATTAAAGTTTTGAGGTTAGATAATGGAGGTGAATACACCTCAAATGAGTTCAAAGACTTTTGCTAAGAAACGGGGATTAAGAGGGAGCTGCAACTCCCTACAACCCCCCAAAAAATGGGGTTGTAGAGAGAAAGAATAGATCAATTGTAGAAGCAACTAAAGCAATGATCCATGACCAGAACTTACCATGTATCTATGGGAAGAAGCATCCAAAACAATTGTATATGTTTAGAATATAAGTCCTCATAAGATATTAGGGAACAAGACACCAGAAGAAGTATTCACCAGGAAGAAACTAGAAGTCATCCACTTGAGGATATTTGGTTGTCTAGTGTACATACATGTTCCCAAGGAAAAGAGAACGAAGATAGAGCCTTCAGGAAATAAGGGAACCTTCATTGGATACAGTGAGACTTCAAAGGCTTATAGAATATACATCTCTGGATAGAGAAAGATTGAGATTAATAGAGATGTCACCTTTGATGAAGAAGCAGCTTTCAGGAAATCTAGAGAGTCTCACATGGACGAGGACAGAGAGGAGCAAGAGGCTCCCAAGGATATAGTGATGATTAAGTCTACTCTAGAAGGACATATCCCAGAATATCAAGATGAGACAGTGGAGCTAGAGATACCGGTAGATCCACCCAAAGAGGTTACAGTCATCAAGAAGAGACCAATATGGCTCTGGAACACGTTGCAAGAAGCAAAAAAACATGCAGCTCCCAGAGGCTCCTTCAAAGAGAGCAAGAGACCACACAAGTTTTCCAACTATGTGGTGCTAATGAGTAAGATCATTTATTCAGAACCTTCCACTTATGAGAAAGCCACAAAATAGCAAGTGTGGAAGGATTCTATGATGGAAAAGTACCAATCCATCAAGAAAAATGATGCACGGGATGTGGTTCTAGGACAAGAAGGGAAGTCAGTGCGACTTCAAAATTGATCTACAAGATCAAACATGTTGCAGATGGTAGCATAGAAAAGTACAAGGCTAGATTTGTGGCTAGAGGATTCTCCCATAAAGATGGAATCATCTCTATTACTTCTATTATGGGTTGGAAATTACACCATATGAATGCAAATATTTCCTTCGTGAATGGCGTAACTGAAGAAGAAGTGTACATAAAGTAGCCACAAGGTTTTTTTGATCCATGGGAAGGATTCCCATGAATATATCTTTGTACAAGCTTAAGTAGACATCCAAGGCATGGTATGCCAGAATAGATAGTTATTTGATGAGCTTGGGGTTTACCAAGAGTAACGAAGATCCCAAACTTTACTACAAGGTTGAAGATGGTTGCCCCTTGATATTGGTACTATATGTAGATGACTTGATTATTACATGGGATGAGAAGCTCATAGATGGGTACAAAAGGGAGCTCACTTCATAATTTTAAATCAACGATTTGGGTTTAATGCACTCTTTCTTGAGATTATAAGTGTGGCAGATACCAGGTGAGCTCTTCCTTAGCCAAGGGAAGTATACAGTTGAGATTCTACAAATATTCAAGATGATGGAATGCAAGTCTATGGCCACGTATATGGTTATGAATTTGAAGTTCTTGAGTGATTCTTCTTCAGATTTGGTTGATCCCATGATGTATAGATAATTGATCAGATCCTTGATGTACCTAGTTAATACTAGGCCGAATATATGCTTTGCAGTGAACACATTGATTCGGTACATGGTTGAGCCTAGACATGTACATTTGGTAGAAACAAATCATGTATTGAGGTACCTACATGGTACAGTTGGATATGGATTCAGTTAAGTCTCAGACAATGAAGAAAAGTTGCAAGGTTCTACAGACTCTAACTAGGAAGGGAATGAAGTAGACAAGAAAAGCACATCAAGATGTTGCTTCAGTTTGGGATTGGGTATGATCTCATGGTTTAGCAGAAAATAGTTGTCAGTGGAACTTTGTATAATAGAGACATAATATATAACAACCAATGATGCAAACCATGAAGCGACATGGCTTCAAAAAATGAGTGTATGATTGATCTAGAGTTAGAGCCAACTTTAACATACTATGATAATCAAAGTCATGTGAATATTTTAGAGAATCTTGTCTTCCACAACAAGTCAAAGCATATAGAGATCAAATACCATTTCATCTGAGACATGGTACAAAGAGGAGTTGTGGAACTTCAATACATATCCACAGATGAGTAGACAACAAATATTCTCACCAAGCCTCTGTATAAAGTGAAGTTTGTATACTTCATAGACAAGCTTGGTGTGATGTAGAATGTATAACGTTGTTGAGATGGAGTTGTGATGTTTCTCCTACAACAAGTAAATACTCTCCCTTTGGCTAAGTGTTTCCCATATCAGTCAAGAGAAGTGACTAAGGGAGTAATGAGTATCCTGGTACAAGTCTTTCCTATGCCATGTGAAGTGTCTAGGTGTGATTGGGACTATTAGGAGAAGAGAAACATCATAGATACTTACAACGTAGTCGTGAGACAATGGTGGTAGTCCCATCCATACCTTGTGAAGTGTTTGGGTGTGATTGAGACTACTAGAGAAGAACATCATGGAAGAATACCTTCCTTACTAAGAGGGAGTGTTGATATTTTATATACAAATGGAAAGTATTCCCTTCCAGATAACAATATATATTTATATTATATATTATATTATACATAATATATAAATATAAATAATCATTAATTAACTAATAATAAAAAAGGAAAAAACATGTCTCATTGAAAAGACACCCTCACTATATATATATATATAAACCCTCAATTGTAATCAGACATGAATAAATAACTCATATATCTTATATCAATCTAATAATGTTTACTCAATCATAAAAGTGAAATTAAGGTTGAGAATTTTTCAAGTGTGTAATTATTGATCATAAGGCAATAATTACCAAGATATGAAAATAAAAAAGAATTCAACAAAAAGGGGTTGCTTGAACTTGGAAGGTGTGTCACTACACAAAAGAGCAACTGGATTGCTTGAGGGACTAGGATTCAGAGAAGGGCATATCAAAAAAATAATTTGGTTTTAAAAAGGGGTCGTGAGCATGGCTGATTGGAATCAGAAGAAAATTGGGGTTGTTCCAAGAAGTAATGGACCGGGATTGTTTGTTGAAGGATGAAGAAGCACAAAGGACAACAACGCTAGATAATGGAGGCATGCAACACTCCAAGAAAAGATAAATCTATCAAGCTAAAATGGGTGTAGCAAAAGCATCAGGAAACTGCAAAAAGATCCATGGAAAGTGGCTGATCTAATGAAGTATTTGTGCTTATTTAGTTGTTGTGCGAGAAATTGTATGTGTAAAATGTAATTGTAATTGAGTTGCATTACAAATATCACAGTGATTTGTGCTTGGGACTAAGCATGTATGTGCATCGTGTTCAGGACTAGAACAACAAGAATGGTGTTCCTCCAAGGGGTTAGGGTTTGTGACATCTCCTTTGGGAAAATCTCCCTCTTACAAATAATTGTAACATTGTTGTACTAATAAAATATATAAAAAAAAGCCTGAGATATGGGACACAAATTTCAGATCTTGGGGAGGAGGTTGCATGTGAGTTAAAAGAAGCGGTTATTGATATCAATCATGGGCTAACTGGTGTGCCTTAATGGGGTTGTTTATATATTAATTAGTTGGAAAAACAAGGACAATCTCATACCTATTTGTGAAATCCCACAAGTCAAAGAAAGAAAAGAAAATAAATTAAGAGAGGAGTGGAAAGAGTTAGTGGGATAGCGTGCCCATAACCTCCAATGGCCACACAAAGTGATGGATAGTTCAAAAGACAAAAATAGAGGAAAGGGTAGATAGATTTTGAGCACGCGGGGTTGGGGAGAGGTGGAAGAAGATTCCTGGAGCAGTGAAAAAGCACAGACTAAGAAGGGGGAAGCAAGGAAAACATTCCTAGAAGTAGCATAGAGAAGAGGGAGCTCGACCACAACAAGGAGGAGTTGTTGTGGAAACAAAGTCAAACAAACTTCATCTTACTCTGCGATTTTGCAATGTTCCAATGTCCTCATGATGCCTAGTTTAGGTTGGAGGCACTGGGGTGTTAAAAGAATTCGTTTTTGGGTGAAGATAACAGGATATTTGGACCCCCAACAATGTTAAAGGTGTGAGAATCTCCTTTGAGTACCCTTCCTCAATCTCTAAAATCTAGCTCACGGGTGATTGGCTACAAGAAAGATTTCCATTGCAAGTCAATCGAAGGTTGGGTGGAGAGTTAGAGTCTCAATCTTATTTGTCATGTTATTCATTACTAGATAAGTACCCATAGAGCTTTGTATGCATGCAAGCCTCATAGCATTGCTTATTGTGTTGTTGTCTCCATTTTTACATGTGTGGAAATATTCCTCCATAATCGTGTGGAATGGTGCATTCTATGTGATTAATAAGAAATGGTTTGGATCTTGAACTCTATATTAATTATGGAGCTGAAATCTTGGAATATTTGTTGGGTATAAGAGGAGGTTGGACCTCTGTATCTCAATTAACATTGTGTGTTTTTAAACTATATGGTATTAATGGGATGAAGTTGTGAGATTATTCAGTGAAGCATGGTTACCATTAGGTTCATTGAGCATATGGGAATCATGTCTTTATTTAATGTGACATTGCAATTTTGATAAAAATTGTTGAGGAATGTTGTTTCCTACATAAATGAGGATTGTTGTATTGTTAAGAAAAATTGTTTAGTAATGTTGTTTCCTGCATAAATGAGGATTGTTGATCTCTTGTGCAAAGTTTTTAGGGGACGGTTCAATTCCTTAGTTTAATTCTGAGCTTGAAGGTTGATTTAGATTCTTGAGCATGAAACATGGAAAAAACCTTCATTATTAGAATGATCTTTGTGTTTTACTGATTTTTATAATTAGCCTTTATATGACTGAAATCTCAAGAGGGTATATATATATATATATATATATATATATACACACACACACACACATATGGCCTCTGCCATAGCTTCTGGCACACATCCATGGTGCCTATATATATATATATATATATATATATATATATATATATATATATATATATATATATAGATATGTATATATATATATATATGTATATATATATATATGCATATATATATATATATATATATATATATATATATATATATATATATGTGTGTATATATATATATATATATATATATATATATATATATGTGTGCATATGGCGCATATATATATATATGTATATATATATATATATATATATATGTGTGTGTGTGCATATGGCGCATATGGCGCCATGGATGTGTGCCAGAAGCTATATATATATATATATATATATATATATATATATATATATATATATATATAGGCACCATGGATGTGTGCCAGAAGCTATGGCAGAGGCCATATGTGTGTATAACCAATGTTGAGGAGGGGTAGACCAAGGGTTGCATGCCGAGGGGGGGCACATTTTAATCATGGTTGTTGGAGACTTGAATTGCATCAGAGTCGTCAATGGGGGGTAGTGGAACTTTGAATAGGAATCGTGATAGTGGACCCCCCGCCCCGCCTTGCCATGTCAGTGAAGGGAGGTGGGTTATTCATTTAAACCCTATCCATTGAGTTAAATGAGCGTAGGAGCCATTGGATGAACCCCAAGGCTTGGGACCTCGAAGTTTTTTGTAATTTTGCATTCTAGTTTTGGACGAAATTAAAATATCGAGGACATGTGTCATGATTGGATCTATCAAGGATTTGAATACAATATGGCCATCAGATGGAAGCTAAGGCCAGAAAATTCCAAAATTATTATAACAAAGAAATGTGAATTTACAAAGGGTAGATAACCTAGTAGGACTCAACGCCGCGGTGGCATATGACATGGACAAGGGATGATGTGGTGACCTAGTGCTATGACATTGTTGGCTTGGTGGGGCCTGACCCAGGTTCAACGTTAGTTAGCCAAACAAATCCCTACACTATTGGCCCTTTCGGCATCAGCCTGTGGAGGGCGGACCAAAGTCTCACCCAAAGCAGTATGGGGGGATGATGGAACCAAGTTTCCGCACCCTGAGATGGTCGTGATGTTAGTTTATTCCTTCTATTCCTGCTTTCGTGAAAGTCGTTAAGTTCTAGGGCTCTGTCTGCCTAGCCCCTTACTCCTCCCTTCGATACCTTTGCGAAAGGTTACAACTGACCTTCGCGCATCCCTAACCTTCGATTTAGATACTTTCGCGCTACTAAGGTAGCGTATTGCACAGATTCCCAAGTTATCTTAAGAATCTTACTTATCTTATTAGATAATCATAGTTAGCACCGTGTAAAGAGATATCCTTATTTACATTCAATTATCCAACATAATTACATACATCCATGCATCACATAAGTATTATAAATGAAATTCATACACAATATGACATGATGCATTAACAGGAAACAAAGACACAGAATTTGTAGAATACTTCTCTTTATTGATGTCTTCTGACGATTACAGACTCTATCTGCCTACACACACAACTGCAGGGGTCCCCGCACTCAGCTGTGAACTTCTACCCTAGGCCTCTATGCACTCAGCTGCAGAGCCTCTACCTACGCTACGACCCAAAACTTAGACTTCTCTCCTTATCGCTCAAGACTTCTTACTACAATTCATGACTCGTTAAGACTACTTAGAGCTTACTTACTTAGCTCTTTTTATACAATCCCATGGTCCGCAGACCATGGGTAGATCTTTACAGCTGACTTTACTTTACAAAATTAAGGGCAGACAACCCTTTATGACTAATGACACCTTTGCACTCCGCGACCACAAATGCGGAGACTTTACAATTTTATTACAAAATTTGACCCAAAAAATGGACTTTTAGCCCCAAAACTATCCTTCGGGGATCTCGTTCCCAACAGGCCCCCAACACAAACATCATGACTCACCCTCGAGTCACTCGGCAGGCATGGAGATCTTAGCGCGAAGACCTTCCAGCTCGACTTGTATGACTGCAACCTCAGCAGTGCATTGTGCGGTCGCCTGCTTCGCATCTTCAACCATCTGCTCGGTCACTGCTCCTGAACTGTCAGCCTGAAGCTTTTGCTAAGTTGCTTGCAGAGTCACAAGCTTTCCTTCAATAGAGGCTATCATCGTGTAAGCCTCATCCAGCCAGGGCTTCAGTCATGCCTTCAGCACTGCTTCCTTGTGCAGCGCTACATCCACCTGTTCCTTCAGCTACTTGGCCTCCTGCAGCTTCGCTAATCTCTGTGTGAGTGCGATAGTTTGCGTTGTGCCTTTGACTTCATCATAGCATTGTTGTAGCTCATGCACTTCTATTTCTAGTCGTTGTACATTGGGGTCCTCCTGCAAGCTTTTCAGGACCTCGAACGACTGCTCAAAAAGTTGTGTGCAGTCTGCTACTGCACTATCAACCACCGCTACTACTTCTGTGACAGCGGTCGCCTGCTGCTCCTTTACTTCTGGCAAAGTTGAAGGCTAGGCCTTCAACTGTAACTCTGTGATATGCAAGTTAGAATCCAACTAAACCCTCACCATCGCAGTACGAGCATCGCGCACCCCCGTATCCAGCTTGGAGACACGCACCTCGACTGGTTCCTCCTCAGGAATGGCCAACTCTGGGACCATTCAGCATGCCTCCTCGATGACCTGCATAATGTGCTTGTTCTGGTTGATCGCCTCAGTCACAGCGGCGATGGCAGAATCTTGCTATAGGTCCATCTGCTCATTGTTGATCTGCTTCTCACTAATCCCCTGGAGGGTGTAGTGCTCACGGGCCCTCAGCTCTACAATCACTCCATCCTGCAAGAGGTGGAGCGCTTCTCCAGGGAGTGTTGCCAAATTCAACCCTACTCCCTTTCGGGTGCTAACAGTGGACCTGTTAACTTCGTTCTCTGTGGTCAGTGCTCCATCAGGCAGCACTATCGCGCTGGAGGCCTTCGCACGCAGCATCTCGACAGCTTCTGAAGTGTTGTAGCAAGGCTGGTAGACACCGTTCCAGCCTGTGACGCATAGGTCTGCAGCTCCTGCAGACATGTTTGGATAACCCCCAAGACTAGTTGTTGCTGCTGCTCAAATTGTTGTAGGGCCTCCCCAGTGACATCCCGTACCGTGTCACTGATGTCATGCAAACCACCCTTTATTAGCGTGATTGGGTCCAGTGATGTCTTAGTAGCCTTTGATTTCTTCCCGGACCCTCCTTTCTCCTGCTCCCTTGGACACTTGATGCGGGCGGACGTCGCCTGTGGGTCTGCGCTGTGTTGTTCTGTCTGCTCGTCTGTCTCCTCCTCTGTCGTAGGTGAAAGCGACCTCGCACCTTTTTCAGAGCCTCGCTCTATTCCACCCATGTGCTTCTTTGTTTGTTGAGCAGCATCGCGCTCCGCCTGGGCCTTGTCAGCGGCCTCCTCCTTCCTTTTCTCGACCAGCTGCGTCATCTTTAACTTGGCCTCCTCCTTCTTTCTTTGTGCGACGGACTTACTCCCTCCCACCACCAAGTCTGTTGTAGAGCGCCACTCTGCCAGCCATCGGTCAAGTACTGCATTAATTGCATCATCCGTTGCCAGGTAAGGCAAGTCATACCATTTCTGCGTAGGGTCCTTCCACGCCCCGATGACCACATGGTGGAAATTTGCTTTGAACTCTACGTAGCCCTGCAGGTTGGCGTACACTGTAGGTAACAATCGCGGTTTGTGATTGATATCCATGCGGATGTTCATCTCCATCAAGATCCAAAAGACCTTGTTGTCCTTGATGCGCTGTGCATCCTTGGTCGCCCATAGTGAAGCGTACTTCGCTACTTCGGGTAGGTTGGGTGCAACCGAAGGGAATTAGATGTCCTCTGGCAGCTCCCATGCTACTAGCACAATCGATAGTAAGAGCCACGCATAGGGGAATGTCTTGTTGAGCTCCTGTGATGCACGATAGTTTGCTAGGAACTCTCCGTGAAGATAGTCTGACCAGTTGAACTGGACTCCTTCGGCACACTGGGCTGCTAGCGCGACAATAGGCGTCGGCACCTCGTCGGCGTGACACTTCCTCATCACCTTCCCTGATAAAATTTGTGTAGCCACCTTTATAGCAGGGTCACAGATGCTAGACATGGCATATCCATGCGGCTTCTTCACCAACTTAAACTTCTCTTTCATGGCCTCTGCGAGGGCTTGCTCACCACGTTTTCTGCCAAATATCATGGCTGGATTTTCTCCTATGTAAGGCAACCATGTGATCATGTGGATCAATCTGTCAGTGATGGGTATTGGCTCCTCCAGCCACAGACACCCATCATGCACCAAGCATAGCAGCTGCTTGATGACCAATACTGTAACCGGGGTGCAGTTGTAGTGTGGCACCCAAAGCAAGTTGAGCAACCCTGCCTTATCTACTCCTTTGAGCCACCTCCACGGCTCCAATGCGGTCATTCCGGTGGTTGTATCGATGATGCGACGCATCAGCTGCTTGGTCACCAGGAGTGGGAACTTCTTATGATTAGCCAAGTCCCAGTCCTCGAGTTTTAATAGCGGAACCTGTGCCAAGCACGATCCTTTGAAAACAATCTCATCCGGCAGTAGAGGGGTCTGCAAGGGGGTCCTTATTTCATCGATATCTTTCGGCACCTTGGCCTTGCCCTTCCGCGAAGGGACGTACTCAGGCAACCGAGTAATAGGGTCAACACCCTGGGCTTCAAATTCCTCCACATCTACTCCCACATCCTCATCGTCCATCGAGATGTCTTGGCGTTCTTCCTCTTCCGGCTCTAAGTTGATGGCTTTTCCCTTCTCCTGTGCAGTAGGCTTCGGTGGGTTTCTTCTTCGCGATGCGTGCGCCGGTATTGCAGGCTGCTTGCCCTTTTTATCCTTTGTGGTCTCCTTGGTTGGGTTCAGCTTTGGTCTCGACATCCTCGGTGATTTCAAGACTTTTGCTAGTACTTTGGAAACCTCTGGAGCAGCTACTTCTGCCTCCATTTCAATTTCTGGCACCGACTCCTCTGCTTCGGTATCTATAGCTTCTGTGGGCGCGACATGATGTTCTACAAGAACTCCTGTGTCTCCTTCGATAATGTCTCAAATACTGAACTGGCTATCAGAAGTTCGTAGTGCTCACGATTCATGTGCGCCTGAGAGCTCAACAACTCAATTCTCAAAATGCCAAGTGTTTTTCGCTGGACATCCACTTGTAATTTATAGGGCATTTTGAATTCAAATCCAATTGTTCCCCCCAAATTTGGTTCATTAATGTCGGATTGGCAGCAGATTTTCAAGGATCTACCCCATAAATTTTGTCTTAAATTTCGGTCGCCTGCTCCATTTGGCTGCATTTCTATCGTCAAATCATGAACAGTGACTTTAATAGTCACTTTTCGGCTGACCTGCGTGATTTCTCCCCGGGTAGTGCAGGTATAGGATCTCAAAGAGGGTGCAAGATATCAAAGTAGATGCATGATGTTGTCTTTGATGTCCTCGGCATCTTGGCATGCATGAAAGAGATGATAAATTGATGAAACTGTAGCTCTAGGGTTTGGATTTCCTTAACGATAAGCACACCCTGCATTTATTGAGGTTTTTGAGGATGCAGGTCAATTAATTTACCTTGGACATCCTCACCATTGGATTCTCCTCGTCATGTCAATTTTGTTGATATGTGAAGCGCTTCGTGGGCCCTTACAGTTTGAGAGATATGCCCGTTGGAATATATGAAGCTCCACCTTGTGGTCACAGCCTCAAATGCCAATGATGTGGCAGTTTCTCATTAGATAGAATAAGGAGGAATTTTGTTATAAATTAGATCAAATGATGTTTATAGAGGGTTTCAACATTTATTAAAAGTAAGGAAAAGGTTTTGGGAAGATTAACCCGTGGCTCCAAAATGTCAAAGGTGGAGGTTGATTTCTTTCAAATGTTTATTAGTCCAAATTTGTGGGAGTTTTTAATTCATTTGAAAATTTAATTTTTAAAATAAATCTCTTCCCTCCAAAAACATAGGTCAAAATGACCTCAAGAACCTTCGTCCAAGAACTATATAAATACATCAATTTCCCTCTACAATAGGAAAGCAAGAAGAGTGAAGTTTCTTTGTAATTTCCCTGTGGCCGAGAGCAATGGAGAAGAACCCAGAAGTCGTTAATGTTCTATGTAATGAACAAAGTTCATATACTCAGAGGAATGATCTGATACCAATCTAATGAACAAGGTTTGTACTATGCAGTAATCTTCATAATACTTTGAAGACAAAGACATCCATTGTAGGACAAGTAATTGTATATTTAATATTCTATAAAAGAATTGATGAAATGATGTGAATGTTACAAATCAGGCCTGCTTATATACTTAAGCAAGTGCCTCTTCATGAATGATTATGTCTTAAGACATGCGTTTTCATTACTAATTACTATTTAGTTAACTTATTATGATTATTATTGTTTACATTAATTTTATTATTTTTATATAAATTATATTCATAACATTGTCTTTCTCTTCAAAAAGCTTTGTCCTCAAAGCTTAATGATGAAAGGGCTTGATCTATTTTTTGTTTCGAATATCTTCCTGTCTCAGTACTTTCATCTTCATTAATACAAGATGATATGATCCTATGAATGATAAATAAAATTATCAGACTAGGAATGGATCTAACCATCCTAGATTAATCTTCTATGGAATCTTCCAATCATTAGAAATTTGTAATGAATTGATATCATAGGACTAGATTCTGCAAACTTCAGTATTCCTCGGAACATAAATATGTTATTTACGTTCTAAATGGTTAAAATATATAGACTAACTTAGTTTTCTACTCTTGTGATTCGAATGTCAATAAGAGTTCTTGCAGTTTGATATTTCCCTAATCTATATGTGGTGATTTCTCAGTTTATTGCAGGTATCTGATTTCTTTCAGGTATAGAAATTTCTTGATTAATTGTGAGATCTTCACTTGAATTTTTTGTTGTTTGGACTGCAATGTCTAAGTACATCCTCACTTCAACTAGTTTATCCTCTTCTTGAGTTGTGATACTGACTGGATTGGTATTCGTTCATTTTTCTTCAATTTGGATAGTTACGTCTGACGACTTCAATACTTCCTTCGTGGAAAGTTATTTTAATTTGTTTTTTAATGATTTCTTATCATCCTTAAGTTTCTTAATTTGAGTGAGTAGGTTTTGATTATGGGTTTTGAGACGTATGAGTTCTTAAGTTTCTTATTCATCAATCTTATTTTTATGTTTCTCATCTTTTAAATCTTTGATTTATTCTAATAACCTTTGATTAAGGGTTTTTAAGCACAAATTTTCTTCTTCTTTTTATAATAGACTCTCCTTTATTTTCTTCTCAAAAAAATTCCTTTTCTTGTTTTAGTTTTTGTTTCTTAACCTTGGACTTCTTGACCTGTGAAAGTAATTTTTCATTGTGGTTCATAAGTTGATAATTTTCTTCACTTTTAGTGGATGTGACCTCTTTAATCTCCTTTTGTTTCTTTGATATTGTTTCTTAGTTTTCTTAAAGCATTAGTTTCGAAATATCCTTAAAGTCTTCCAATGAATGCAATATTGATTCCGACTTCATTGTCACTTCTTGGAATGTGATCATTTTTTTCTTATAAGGTAACATCAAAAAGTTTTCCTCTATATTTAACATGAATATACCCAATTTTTTAAACCAAGATTGACCAAGAATTATGTCAATCTTTTTGTTAAATTGGCCACCATAACCCTGCGTGTAGAATATTTTGCGCAGTCGCTCTCCCTGCATAATATCCTCCCGCGGCGCCCCCATGAGCGTCTGTGAGGACACTGCTCCTTTCAAACTCCGGTACATACCATCGCAATATCTCATCAAACCCCATTTTATACAGATGCCCGGCAATGACAAAAAATTCTGTCGCACGCACCACTAACTCCTTTTGTTGGACGGTGTATCCTTCCGAAGCAGTTCCTGTCGTTAAGAAGTGTATGATATCTTCAAAATGACCATCCACGACGCGCACTGCAAATAGTTGCGTGTCAGGCAATCCTTCTTCCAAATTAGTTGGCTCTTCCCCTGTTTCAATGTACGAAAGATGGTCTAGTCCCGTGTTTAGTCGTCCAGGCTTCACAATAACTTCAAAATCATACTCCTGGAACAATAACAACCACCTGCAAATTCTCCCCCCCCCCAACAGAAGCTTATTGATTAGGTATTTCAGCGCGGAATGATCTGTATACATCTTAAAATGGCCACCTAGCAAGTAGTGTCTAAACTTCTGGAGCGCGTATACCATGGCTAACCCTTCGCGCTCGGTGGTGGAATAGTTCTTCTCCGCCTTGGATAACCTTCTGCTTGCGAACACTATAGGATGGTCCAAGTCTCCTCTGCCAGCCTGTGTCAGTACTGCTCCTAGTGCTATACATGATGCATCGACATGTACATGAAACTCCTTCTTCCAATCCGGGAAGACTAGAATCAGCGCGGTGACCATCTTTTCCTTCAATACATCCAAGATTTTCTTACAATCCTCGTTCCAGCAGAATGTGACATCTTTTTTCAACAACTTCTCCATAAGCGCGGTGATCTGGGCATAGCCCTTGATAAACTTTCTGTAATATCCGGTATGTCCTAGGGTAGCGCGCAGCTGCTTCACACTCCTCGGCACTTCCAAGTTAAGTATCACCGCAATCTTCGCGAGATCTACCATCAGTCCCTACCTACAAACCACATGACCCATCAAGGTCCCAAAAGGAATACAAAACAAGCACTTCTTTAGATTGAGCGCGATTTGGTATCTTCGACAAGTATCTAGCATCAGGCGTAAACTGGCGACATGGCGTTTAACCAGCCCAAACATAGTCCAATCACCAAAGTACACCTCCAGGAACTTATGAATAAATTCCTTGAACACGGCAATGATTACGCGCGAAAAATCGCATGCGCATTCTTCATTCTGAAAGGCATTATAGTGTACTGAAAACATCCCCACTCAGTCGCGAAGGTTGTCTTTATCCTATCTTCCGGCGCGATTTTGAGCTGGTGGTACCGAGAGAACCCATAAGTGAAGGAATATGCTTCCTGGCCACCTACATTGTCCAACGCTTAATCAGTGAATGGCATCGAGCAAGGATCATGTATATAAGCGTCATTCAACTTCCTGATATCTATGCATATCCTTATTTCATCCTTCTGCTTCTTTTAATGTACCACCATTGGGCTCACCCAATCAGATTCTTTTACAGGCTTAATGATGCCTACCACGAGAACCTTGTCTAGCTCTAAGCGGACCTTCTCCTTATACTTCAGGTTGATACAGTAAGGTCTTTGCTTAACCAGCTTCGCGTTAGGCTTTAATGTGATCTTCATAACACCCAGGTCCCCGATTATCCCTTTTAAATCCATAAACTTGGTAGGGAACAAATCCTGGTATTCGCGGATCAATTCAGTGACTTTATCCACTATTGTGTCATTCCAGTGATCTCCAATCTTCGCAAATTTGGGCTCTGCCTCCATACCAATATTTACTTGTTTCATTTTCAACGGCGCGGTTATATCAAGATTCTCAATCTGCAGTCCTTCAACCTCGCGGTGACCTTCTGTTTCAGGGATGTTAACCTTTCACAGATCCTCATCTTCTTCTTCAGCAGTTACATTATAGCATTCCAGTGCGTGACTCAACTGAGTAGCCCAATCAGGCTGAATCAGGTCCAAAGGATCCTATGGTATCCTAAATATTGCTGCTTTTACTTCTTGTAGCGACTCGTCAATACAGTCAAACCCGTATTCAAAGTTGAATGTCATTATGAATCCCTCGCACAGAATATCCCATTCATCTGTGCCATGGCAGAGCTCCATTTCTAAGTACCAGTTCATCGGGGATGACATCCAGTGTGTGACAAAACAAGTGCACCCATTTAGGTTGGGGCTTCTCTCCATAAGCTTGAGCCCATTTGGTTAAGTGCGCGTGGGGATCATCCTGCCCATCATATTTGTCTGTTAGTCATACCTTTCGCTTCCCAAAGCATGTTCTTATCATCCTCCTACATTCACCCCAATCATCAAGGCTACCCTTGTGCGTACCCCACCACCTTGTGGGCATAGCATGCAGTGCCCAGTCCAAATCTTGGAAGCGCTGCTTCTCTGGTACCTCCCTCTCAAATGCATCCAAAAATATATCTACATCATTCAAGCCATCATAAGTGGGAAAATTTCTTACCTCTGACGACACACAGCGCAGTGACCAGGTCATCATGTTATAGCTCAGTGTGGTTACTTCATGTAACCGATTCTACCAGTGCTCTAATTCTTTGTCAAAGTCTAAGGTGTAGGAACTCTCACGATCCCATGTAATTCGTCCATTCGTTGTTGGATTCACCTAGTCTTGGTCTCGTATTGTTATCTTATAGATGCAGTCTAGATTGTCATCACTCTCATAATCGTGGACTGGTTCAGTATATCATGATCCTTCAGCAGCATCTAGTGGTACTATTACGAGGAGCAATTTCTTCTCAAATATCATCTTTCGCTTCTTTAGGTTGATTACCCCATTCATATCAATAGCCTAATCAATTCCAAGGAGCGCAGGGTAGGGGTTGCTATCATCCACAATTTCTATTACTTCAAACTCAACGAGTGCACTCACGCATTCAATATCTACAGTCACCCCTTGCAGTCACCCCATGGGGATGATCTTTTGCTCATTTTCCATCCTTAACTGAATTGGAAACCACTGCAACGCAGGTCTTCCCATCTGTTCCCAAGTCTGCTTCGGTAGGACGTTCGTCTCTGAACCCAGATCCAGAATAACTTGATCCATCACATACTCTCCTATCTGCGCGGTCATTCTCATCTCCCATCATGTCCTTGTTTTATTCTTACCAATCTTTCGTACCATGCGTGGTTCGCCCAGAGTGTTTCTGACGCATCTATTTATAAGCAACTGTAATCCCTTTACAGCCTTGCTGACATGCAACAACTTCATTCAGGTTTCCAGAAAGGTCATAAGCATATAAAGGTCTATTCCTTGATCAAGCTTATCCTTTCTCCCTAAGGTGGAGGCCTCAGCGAAGCTCTTCTTTGCCTCCATGAACGTTTCATGTGCGCGTTCCAAATCGAAGTCAGCCTCCTTCGCTAGAGCTTTGCGAACCCATGCGCTGTCTTCGAGTTGTTTCCCCTTATCATCTCATGTTGCAATTCCACTTCGGATCACTATATTTACATTTGAATTCTCTCCAGGATGCTCAGACCTCATCATCTGCAGGTTCTGAGTTGACTAGGGTGGTAGCGCCCCTTTGTCGCATATCCTCGTTGTCAGTGTAGGACGGTCCTTCGTCTCATGATCAAACAGAGTGCAATATTTGCACGACGGATGCGTTGGGTTAGTGCAATCGCAGGCATAGTGTCCTGGTCCTCCGCAATTGTAGCAAATCAGCTGCCCCCGACCTCTTCCAGGTCCTCCTCTACCTTGGCCTCATCCGCGCCCCTGAAAGCCTATTCACGCCATTCCTGCGCTCTGGTCAGGGGGGCACGTTTCTGCCTGAACCCTATAGGTAGGTGTTCTTTCCATCATCAATTCATAGCTTTTGCAGTTGTGTTCATCATGCCCTACCGACCTACAAAAGTTGCAGAATAGTTGTTATGGCATTTGTACAAACTTCTGCAGCAAATGACAGTTATACGTGGCATGTTTTCCTACTACTTGACATATAGCGCACCACAATGCAACCCTTGCACTTGGTCTTGCTTGAACTTCTCTACCTCAAAGGCATTGGTCCTCCTCCTGCCATGTAGTTCGCAAAGATCGGGCAATGGTCTTTTTCATGCCCCTAACCCTTTCATTTTAGGCACCATACCTCTTCGCGCACCTCTGGTCAAACTGTTTTGTCCTACTTCAAACTTTGCATCTCAAGGCACATATTTTTCAGCTATGTATGGAACTGTTGAACCCTCAGATTTGGATCTTGCATCGATGTTTCATGCAGTTTCATTGAAATCTCTAAGGCCTCTGCCTGAGTCGTTATCTTCTTTTGTGACAGTGCAACCCTTAGGTGTGGCAGGAGCGAAGCCACAAACCACTCACGATGTTGTCCGTCTATCAAGTTCACATTAGCTTCGTGGATTTGACACTTCAACCTCTAATCTAATTCCCAAGGTGTCTCGCCTGGCTTCATCACAATTTCTTTGAACCCCACAATCGATTGTGCCTCAGATTTAGGCCTACTGAATTCTTTGTTCAATGCAGTCTATATGTCTGCCACTCCAGCATTTGGGTTATCGTTAGAGTACTTAATGTACCAGGTTAGCGTGCAATCCTGCAGTGCACTAACCAGTGTTGCCTTCTTCAAGTGATCATCTGTAATGCCTTGAGATTCCCATACATCTTTCACCACGAACCAGAACTGGTCCGAGTCCTCATTTCCCAAGCCTTTAAACAAAGGAAGCTTCACGAAATTTGCCATGCTGAACCGTGGTGAAGGTGGAGGTGGTACGGGTGAAGTCGCAAGTGACGGTGGTGTAGTTGGAGGTGGTGTCGATGGAGGTGGAGGTGGTACGGGTGAAGCCGCGGGTGACAGTGGTGTAGTTGGAGGTGGTGTGGGTGGAGGTGGCAGTCACAGAAACCCTTGTCTTATTAATTGAATATCACTTCGCGGAGAAGCCTACGCTACTCCCTCTTCATCACCTTGTCGAGGTGAAATTAATGGACTATATTCAGGACCCTTTCTTCCTCTGTTCCTGTAAGTTTTTCCACTTTGCGTAGCTCCGAACATCAAGGTAGCTGCATAACCCATTTTTTGCACAATAACATCTTAATCCAGGTATTCAAAGACTTCAAGTACTTACCTCGCGGTCCTTTGAAAAAGCGTCACTCCACCTCATTATAGATGACTGAGGTATCGAAAGTGAATTTAGTCACAAATCCTCCTATGATGTGATCGAGCCAATGATCGACAGCGCAGGCAATCTTATCCTTAGAGGCTTCCAATCTTTGTACTAACTCTGAGGTCCAGACAATAGGACCATCAAGTCTCCACCTTCCTTGGCTATCTACTAGCTTCGTGATCCACTCGTATAGCTCAACCAAAAAGGAACAGAAAAAGATCTCGTGTATTTTTGTATATAGGTATCTGTCCAGCCACTTTTCCTTGGTCAGTCACAGGCTTTTGTTCTCCTATGTCGTGAATTAGTGGATCTTCCTATCCAACCAGTCTCTGATCTCTTTCTTAGTTGGATTCCAGTGATATGACATCACACATCTCTTATGCAGATTCCGGTCCCAACAACAGAACCATTTGTTGGCTTGGTGGGGCCTGACCCAGGTTCAGCGTTAGTTAGCCAAACAAATCCCTACACTACTGGCCCTTTCAGCATCAGCCCACAGAGCGCGGACCGAAGTCTCACCTGAAGCAGTATGGGGGGATGTTGGAACCAAGTTTCCGCACCGTGAGATGGTCATGATGTCAGTTTATTCCTTCTATTCCTGCTTTCGCGTAGGTCATTAAGTTCTAGGGCTTTGTCTGCCTAGCCCCTTATTCCTCCCTTCGATACCTCCGCGAAAGGGTACGACTGACCTTCGCACAGCCCTAACCTTCGGTTTAGATACTTTCGTGTTGCTAAGGCAGCGTATTGCACAGATTCCCAAGTTATCTTAAGAATCTTACTTATCTTATTAGATAATCACAGTTAGCACCGCGTAAATAGATATCCTTATTTGCGTTCAATTATCCAACATAATTACATACATTCGTGCATCACATAAGTATTATAAATGAAATTCATACACAATATGACAAGATGCATTAACAGGAAACAAAGACACAGAATTTGTAGAATACTTCTCTTTATTGATATCTTCAGACGATTACAAACTCTATCTGCCCTATGCACACAACTACAGGGGTCCGCGCACTCAGCTGCAGACTTCTACCCTAGGCCTCTGCGCACTCAGTTGTAGATCCTCTACCTACGCTACGACCCGAAACTTAGACTTCTCTCCTTATCGCTCAAGACTTCTTACTACAATTCATGACTCGTTAAGACTACTTAGAGCTTACTTACTTAATGCGGACCATGGGTATATCTTTATAGCGAACTTTACTTTACAAAATTAAGGGCGGAAAACCCTTTATGACTTGTGACACCTTCGCGCTCCACGACCACAAAATGTGGAAACTTTACAATTTTATTATAAAATTCGTCCCAAAACATAGGCTTTTAGCCCCAAAACTGTCCTTGGGGGATCCCGTTCCCAACAGACATGCAACACTTGGAATGGACATTTGGTAGGGCCAAATGGGCCAAATATGCATGACATGTGGCATTCCTGGAGGAGGGAACATAAAGGATGTGATGTCAAAATGACTTGGGTATGAAGTCACCCTGAGTTTACATTTCCCTAACGATTTCTTAAGGGGCATGGTGTAGAAGTCTTGGGGAAAAAGGTTCAGGGAGGGGAACGTCAATGTGACGTCACCCCAAGGATATTCAATGATGACATCACCTTGACATTTTATAATGGGGTATCTTGGAGAAAGGTATGGGATTTATGTCCTAGAACAAGAATTTTTTGTCAAAAAACGTACAGGCACTTTTGTCCCAATCCCTAGACCCAAAGGCTTTAATTGGAAGTGCAAGAGGAAACTCTCAGGATTTTCATCCTGAGATTATGTAGCAGAGTGGGCCCTACTTGACAGTGGTCTTGCATTATGTGTATTTCCCAATATATATATATATATATATATATATATATATATATATATATATATATATATATATATATATATATATATATATATATTCATGTGTATTTCCCAAAAAGGGGGTTTACGTATATTATTATATATACATATATGTCTATTATGCAAGTTGTGGAAAGGAGGGGGCATGTACATAGTGATGTGGCATAGGCCCCGGTGGTCACTACTGATAGAAATAACGTGGACCCACTTGAGATGATACGGTTGTGATGAGATGAGCCACATGGGCACCACGTGGGTGCCACATGGCAATATGGGATGATGTGGTAGAGTCTAGTGTCATGGCAGAACTAGATGATGTGGCAAGAGGTCATTGCACTAAATCTTTAAAGGGCCATATCTTTTGATCTAGGAGTCATATTGAGACAAATTTTATGTCACCGGAAAGGTCTCGATGAGACAAACACAATGACATTTTTTATTTTAGGATTTGAAAAGTTTGAAAAAGGTTGAAATTTTAGACCCCATTTCCATAAGTAGACATTATAGTGAGAAACCAAGGGTTACGTAGTTTAATGCTTGTTTTCCCTTCATTGATAATTACTTGTGGATATTAGCAGACTTCTTACTTCGTTTATGTTCTCTTCATCAAGCAATTGAACATATGTTCAAAATACAAAGATCACAAAGAGACAAAGAACACCAGAAATTAGGCTCCAAGCTAGGGAAAAACCCCACAAGGGGGAAAACCCACAAATCATTCTCTTATAGAAGCATATCAAAATGATATTTCCAAGACCAAGACCAAAAAATTTCACAAAGATCCCAAGTCATTCCTCCTCTAATCAATTCAAAGTCAACAAAAGTCAATGCTAGCCAAAGCTTTGGATTCTGCTCAAATCACATAAATTTTCAACTCTATAGTAGAGATTGAATTTCAACCCTATAATATCTCTAAAATTTCATAGAAATTTTGCATGTGTGAGTAGAAACTAGGCATAAAATGTGAATTCTCTCTCTCCTTTGACTTCGATTGATTTTTATTCTATATTTGGCACATAAATCATTGTGATATGTTGAGTGATGAATTACTCTCCAAGTAATCAAGTTGACTTGCATTTATAGTTGTGATCACATTTTGACTTTTTATCTCAAAAAATAATAATAATAATTTTCTTTTTCTTTCAAAAGTTCAAATGGGACTTGACTCAATAACAAATTATTTTGACTCTTTTTTACTCTTTTGAGCATGAAGAACATCCTTTAACCAAAATAATAATAATAATAATAATAATAATAATAAATATGAAAAATACATCAATGATAAAATTAATTTACATTATGAAGACGGACACTAGTTACATTTTCAACACTCCATCTTAATGGGAGAGGCATTCTTAATGACTCAACAAGAAAATCTCAAGTTGTAATATTCATATAAGAAAGGATTCAAATTGATAAGCATCGATGATGATTTGCATCATCATAACCGACATTGTAAAAGTACCAAGGCCTTGACGACTAAGATCTATCTCTCCACTAGATCATAGCACAATGTTGGGGAGCATGGACACCGCGGCCTCTGAGGAAAATACCCCACCTAGGTGTTCCTAGATTATGTCCTCATAGGACTTACTTCTCATCCCAAGGAAAATCTCGTGCTCTGGACCAAAAATGTGCCCAGACTTTGTCTATCATCAAAGTTGGGTCTGTGTCGTTTCCCAGGGAAGCTGAGCTTCAGTTTCCAGTTCCCCGGGAAAGACCATCAAGGAGAAGAAAGTATTGCAGAAAAGAGCATCAGGTTCAAGTAAACCTAAAAAATACTCTATATCTCTTCAGCAAGATCTTGCAATATAACAAATATAGGTTGAGAGTACAGATTCAAATACTAGTAGTGAGGAAAATCTCTCAGAAATTCATAAAGTTCCTTGTTCTATAATTTCTCCTTTTGTTGTTAGCCCAAAGGGAACCCCACCTCCTATTCACCATACTCCTTTGGTCTTACCAATCACTCCTCCGCCTTCCGTCTTTCAGACTCCTTGTACCCTTTTGGCCACCACAGTTATGGCAGGTCCGCAAGCACCCACCAAAATGGAAAGAATCATAGTCGCTAGGTATGGACCTCTAATATTGCCCGCTCCTTTGAATGCTATGCCCACTGGAGAATATCAGAAGTATATGCCTAAGTTCACTGGGACTGAAGGTGTCACTGCTGAAGAAAACCTTGAGTCATTTTATAGCTATGCTGATAATCTGGATATTAGTGAATATGATGTGTGGATGAGAGTCTTTGTCCAAAGTCTAGATGGGGAGGCTAAGAAATGGTTTAGAGAACAAGCCCCAAGATCTATAGCAGATATCGAAGCTTTAGATGATACGTTCCTAAAACATTGGGGAGATAAAAAGGACCTGCTATACTATCATACGGAGTTTGGAAACCTGAAGAGGGAAAATGGGGAATCCTTATCTGATTTTAATAAAAGATTCAATCGTATGTATAGTAAAATACCAGTCGAGGTAAAGCCTACCCCCACCTCTGCCAAACTTGCCTACGCCAGTGCCTTTGACTCTGATTTCTGTTTGTTGTTACGAGAAAGAAGATGTGTTACCCTAGCTGAAATGCAAGATGCAGCACTAGAGGTCGAGTCTAACATTATGGCTGCAGAAAAGCTCAAAAGCCACACTGATAGGAGGAGGCAAAGAGGCGAGGCTTCTTCTTCCTCTGCTCCATCCTCAGATACCAAACTTGATAAAATGACTAGAATGATCCAGTCACTGTCTGCTAAAATTTCTAAGCTAGAGATTGAGCAGAACTCTGGGAAGACAAGGCTCCCAGGCACATTTGCACCAAGAAATCCGAATCCATTTAGAGAAACCAGCAAACAATTGCAAATCATTCAGAAGGGTAAAGAAACTAACGAAGATCAAAAAGTTAAGGCTCCTTTCCAAAATGTGGTCATGGAGGAGGAACAGATTGAAGATGAGAATGAAATTCTCTGTATGGAAGTTAAAGGCAATGATGCCTTTTTGACATTAGCTGCATACGGAAAATCTTTGCTGTAGGAGCAAGACAGTCAAAGGTGGGACAGAGAGGCTGTTCTACAAACTAGGGAGCAGCGAAGATATAATCTAAGGTCAAATGCAAATAATATCAAGGGGAATCCTGCCCAAAAAGTTGTTGTCCAAACGGAGACCCAGAATGGCGGACAGAGAAGACCAGCAGCTGATCCAGTCACCCTCAAAGCACCAGTTCAAGAGGTAAAAGGTCCTGACAAGCTACCTCTCTCTTTCAGCTTCGAATCAGAAGTTCAGAAGTTAAAAATAATTGTTCCTCTGACAGAACTGGTGAAGAGTGAAATGTTTAGAAAGCCTATCCTTGAGGCTCTCGAGCTGAAGATCACACGAACCTCCACTAACTTTGTCAATTTGCAAGACGATAGGCCTGTAGTTTTGCTAAGCCCAATGACTGAACCTGCCAATGATAGTTCCCCACCTTTTTATGTCTCCTTGACCATTCATGACAAAATTCTCCACAACTGCCTCCTAGATACAGGTGCCAGTCACAATCTGATGCCCAAAACTGTCACGGAAGAGTTAGGCCTTGACATCACCAGACCATATCATGACCTATTCTCATTTGATTCGAGGAAGGTGAAATGTCTGGGATTGATTAAAGATTTAGCCATTTCCCTAACCCAGCTGCCCATGAAGAGCATAATGATGGATATTGTGGTGGCAGATGTCCCTCCTAGGTTTGGCATGTTGTTGTCCAGAGGATGGATTAAGAGACTAGGTGGGACATTGCAGAATGACCTATCTTATGCCACTGTCCCAGTTTTTGGAGGAGAAAGCAGGAGATTGTATAGAGAAGCACAATTGGCGTACATCATCAGTGATGAAAATAGTCCTTCTAATCATCCTATTTATGCGGTGGACACTGATTTTGGAACATGTATCCTCCAAATTGAAGAATCTCATAAGGCCTCATTGCAGCTCAAGAAACCAATTGTTCAGGCTGAGGGGAAGCAAGCAAATCAGGTTTGGGAGATGTTCTTCGATGGAGCATGTTCCAAGGAGACTGCAGGAGCAGGGGTGGTGCTGATATCTCCAAAACAAGAAAGCACACAGCTATCATTTAAGAGCCTTCCCAGTCACCAATAATATAGCAGAATATGAGGCTCTGATACTAGGCCTTAATGCAGCAAAAGACAGAGGAATCCAGAATCTGAAAGTATTTGGAGATGTTGATTTGATCATTCAGCAAGTAAATAAAACGTTTCAAGCGAAGCACCCAAGGCTGAAAGCATACAGAGATGAGGTATGGAGGATCAGAGACTCTTTTGATTATTTATGTATTTCATATATTCCTAGAGCCCAGAATCATCTTGTTGATTCCCTCGACGTGTTTGCTAGTCTATTTATCCCTCCCATGCCGCCCAAGCTGGTTTACAAAGTCCAAATGAAATTTAGGCCATCCTTGCCTGATAATGTCCAGCATTGGAAAGTTTTTGATGATGACGATGAGATAAATAGGTTTCTGCAAGTCATTGATGAATTTTCCGAAATGAAAATTGACCAAGAAAACGAAGCCTTGCAAGAGAACCCCCAATCCCAGCTTAAAAACAAAATTGGCAAAGATAACATTGTTCAGCTTCCTAGCAATCATATTCCTAAGGGTCTAATTCCTCTAGAAAGACTGTTTGACCAAAACGATGTACCCTACAAGGCTGCCCAAAAAGAAGATTCATCTGCAGTCTGTCAGCATGATATAGGGAGTCCAGGTCAGCCTAGATATATAAAGTTGTCTTCTCGTCTATCTGCTGACCAAAGTTCTGAATACTGCACATTAATGAAGCGATTTGCTGATGTCTTCGCCTGGGAATATAGTGACCTGAAAACCTATGATAAGAATATCATCCAGCATAAATCCCTTTAGAGAATGGCACCATACCTTTCAAACAGAAGCTGAGGCCAATAAATCCTATGCTTATCCCTCTGATCGAAAAAGAAATAAAAAGGTTGCTGGCTGCCAAAATCATATTCCCTCTCAGATATTCCAAGTGGGTAGCCAACCTAGTAGTGGTGAGAAAGAAAAGTGGAGAAATCAGACTCTGTGTTGATTTCAGAAACTTAAATAAATGCTCCAAGAAAGACAATTATCCTCTACCCAAGATGGAGTACTTGCTGCAGAAGGTCTCAGAAGCCAAAGTGATGTCTTTCTTGGATGGATTTTCAGGGTATAATCAGGTTGTTGTGCATCCAGATGAATAGGAGAAGACTGCATTCACCACTCCTTGGGGCACCTTTATGTATTCCAAGATGCCTTTTGGGTTGATGAATGTTGGAGCCACCTTTCAGAGAGCTATGGATATAGCATTTGTGGGAGAAAAGGATAAATTTGTCCTTATCTACCTGGATGATATAACAGTATACTCCAGCAGCCATCAAGACCATGTGCAACATTTGAAGAAAGTGTTTTTGAAGTGCAGAAGGTTTGGGATTTCAGTAAATCCTAAGAAGTCGCAGTTTGCGTTAGAAGAAGGCAAGTTGTTGGGACATATTGTCTCTGCTGCAGGTGTCCGAATTGACCCAGAAAGAGTAAAAGCGATACAGACCTTGTCTGTCCCGAGATCGAAGAAGGACATCCAGTCTTTTCTAGGCAAGATTAATTTTGTAAGGAGGTTTATCCCAAATTTTGCAGAACTTGTGAAGCATATTACCTCTATGTTGAAGAAGGGATCAGAGATCAAGTGGAATGGTGTAGCGAGAAAGTCATTTGAGTCCATTAAAAAGGAAATTATGGAGGCTCCCACTTTAATTAGTCCAGATTATAGCAAGGAGTTCCGCATATTTTCTTTTGCCACTGACGACACCCTTGCGGCAGTCTTATTGCAAGCAGATGAAGACGGCTCAGAGCATCCGGTGGCATTTTTCAGTAAAACCTTAAGGGATGCCGAGTTGAGGTATGATATTATTGAGAAACAAGCATATGCTCTTATCAAGTCTTTGAAGGCTTTCAGAGTTTATATTCTGCACTCCAAAGTAGTTGCATATGTACCCTCTGCTGCAATAAAAGATGTCTTAACACAACCTGATGTCGATGGAAGAAGGGCTAAATGGATCGTGAAGTTAATTGAATTTAATATAGAGCTGAAGCCCACTAAGCTTGTCAGAGGTCAGGGTCTTGCCAGACTATTAGCTGAAGAAAATCGCAGAACATTGGACATGAACCTCATGTGTTCGAATTCAGAGAATGGTCAAACAGAAGAGGAGGAAACAACCGAGCCAGGAGAAAAGCAGTCATTGACAGAGAACCTAGCTTCTTGTGATTGGTATTCCGCAATAGCTAATTTCTTTCTGAAGTTAGAAATCCCTCCAGGCCTCACTCAAAGTCAGGCCAGAACTGTTAAACTCAGGGCAGCAAAATATTGCATCCATGAAAATTTGCTCTATTGGAGAGACCCATCTGGAATGCTTTTGAGGTGTCTGGACAAAGAAAAGTCAATGGAAGTTATGCAGTAGTTTCACTCCAGCATGTGTGGAGGACATCATTACCAAAAAACTACAGCCCACAAGATCCTCAGAGCTAGGTACTATTGGCCCACCTTATTTTCTAATGTCTTCTCATTTGTTAAATCTTGTGACAGGTGCCAAAGATTCGAAGGGAAACAACAATTGAAATCCCTGCCCTTAAAACCAGTGCATGCAAAAGGACCTTTTCAGCAGTGGGGCTTGGATTTCATTGGAGAAATCAATCCGCATTCCAGTGGCCAGCACAGATGGATATTAGTGGCCACTGATTATTTTACTAAGTGGATTGAAGCAATCCCTACTAGAAAGGCTGATCGTAGTGTGGTCATGAAGTTTTTGTTTGAGCATATCTTCACCAAGTTTGGTTGTCCACATAAATTAGTCACAGATAATGCAGCAGCCTTCAGAGCAAAAGAATTGGTGGAAATGTGTAACTTGATGGGCATTAAACTAGTTCATTCCACCTCATACTACCCTCAAGGAAATGGTCTAGCATAATCTTCCAACAAAAGTCTGATAAGGATAATTAAGAAGCTGTTGGAGGACAACAAAAAGAATTGGGATTCTAAGCTCAAATATGCACTTTGGGCTGACAGAGTGACCATCAAAAGGTCCACAGGAAATTCTCCATTCAAGCTGGTGTATGGCACCGAAGATGTGTTCCCAATTCAGTTAACTCTCCCTGTGGCAAAGTTCCTGCAACAAGAACAGGATGAGGAAGAAGGAATGGCAAAAAGAATCACTGATTTAGCAGAGGTACATCAGATTAGAGAGAAGTTGGTTGAAAAGTCTGCAACACATCAGAAAAAGATCAAGGAAGCCTTTGATAAAGGGACAAAAACAGATAATTTTCAAGTTGGAGACATGGTCCTTAAATGGGATGCACTAAAAGAAAAGAAAGGGAACCATGGGAAGTTTGATGCTTTCTGGGCAGGGCCTTTTATCATTTCTCAGGTCCAAGGGAACAATACCTTCATGCTGAAGAGCATGGAAGGGGAAGCAGTTTTTGATGGCCCAGTCAATGGGCGTTTTCTAAAATATCTATGTGATTTAAGGTCTTTAGGCCTTAAAACTGTAAATATTTTATTTCATCAGTTTTAGTATAAGAAAAGTAGACTCCATGCCCAATGGAACACTAGGAAATTTTGGCTAATTTGTTTTCTACAGGAAAGGCATTGCTCTAAAAGTTCTTGAGACCTCACAGGGAGGATCTCATCCCCAGAAGGAGCCAGTGTTAGCCCTGCTATACAAAGGGATAAAAAAGGATCCATGTATGCCCCAAAGTCTGCAAACCCATGTAAATTCATGGCAAAGGATCCATGCATACTATTGAAATCTCCAAGTTTGGGTCAAAGGCCTTCCACCGATCAAAACCATCGCAAGAGGAGAGCCCTTGGGAAGGCGGAAATACACTATCAGGAGGCAAAGAACACTACTAAACAGTCAAAAAACCCGAGTTACGGGCTTAAAGGTCAAAAAGAACCGCAGCCATTCGATCTGGCCGATCAACGGTCCAGATCTCATCGGCGCTTCACCAAGGATCGGGGCACAAGACATCGCCGATGAGCGATCGCCGATATCGCGTCGACGAGTCGCAATGGAGGACTTACGAAGAGGTCTGGGCTTTTATATTTTGCGATGAGCAATTGCCGATATCACATCGGTGTATCGCATCAGCACTTTCAAAGGGGGCGATGGAAACGGTGATCGGCGATTCCATGAGGACCATCGATCGCGCATCTAGATCAACGGCGGATATCGCATCGCAATATCGCTATCGGGATAGCCAAAGGGGAAGGGCCTTCACATGCGATATGCACTGCGACCCGAAAGGTGGACCCGATGGAAAGTTAAACCATGTTTGAGGATTTTTGAAGCCCGAAAGAAGCAGAAATGGGCGGGATTTAGCAGTATTGCAGCGTTTTCGCTATTTATGACCCAAACAGACATAATAACAGAAAAGCAGCATTCGCAGCTATTGTCTGAAAGGGACCGGTGCAGGTATTTCATAGGAACGATAGCCACTCCATTGCAGGTTCAAGCGGCAAGCCATCCTTAAAGAAATCGTGTAGTTATGATTACATACCAGAAGAAGGTTTCGGCGGAGGGACAGCGACCGGAAAACAGAACCCGGAAAGGGAAGGAGAAGGGCCACTACACGCCTCAAACCAAATCAAATAAAATCATGGAGCTTAACGACCCTGCCAGTGCAGCAGTCATCCTAACAAACATGATGGGGCATCTTTGGCACGAGGGAGTTCCCATACATCACAGCAGGCCGCCCAAAATATCTGAGTATGGTTATTCCTCTGTCAGAAGCGGAAAACCTCCGAGCCATGCCTGCCTATTGAGGGAATCAAACGGTTATGGGACAGATCAGACAATTTTAAGACTCCGAACCTTCTAGAGAGCTCAGGAGCATTGTAAAGGGCCTATGAAAGGCAAAAAACTAAATGTAACAAGGGTTCAACTTTTGGAGATTATTCCTCCCCTGTTTTCTCAAGCTTCTCATCTGCAGTCTTTAGTAATACAAGCTTCTTTTGCTGCTACATGTTTAATGTCCATTTCTCTTATGTTCTATGCTTGCACTTGAACAGTTTGTTCAGGTTTTCTGTGTGTTTAAGTCCAGATAACTGTCATCTTATCTCTGCTTTGATATACTAGATTTGCAAGCTTCTTTGCTGCCTATGGCTAGCCATTTATATGTGTGATTATATGTGCATCTGCCAGTATAGTCAGTGAGTTCTTTTTCTGCCTGTAACTAGCCATTCATATAGGTCCATGTATGCTATCTGTCGGCATAGTCAGTGTTCTCCATCTATCCATTAATCTACAAACTATTGAGAATTAGCAGTCTAAAGCCTTGCGTTGTTGGGGGTGTTCATGCATGTCTTGAGTGTGAATAGAGCTGGAATGGTTATCCGACTTGATCCAAACCATCTTTCATTCCAATAGTTCAGAGAACAATATTGAAGATTATATGTTACCAGGCATCTCTGATTTACAACCTCAGAGAGTTTCCTGGAGTGATAACAGACACCGCGGCCTCTCAGGAACATACTCCACCTAGGTGTTCCTAGATTATGTCCTCATAGGACTTCCTTCTCATCCCAAGGAAAATCTCGTCCTCTGGACCATTCTTACCGAGTCCATGTATCCAACTTAGGATGTTAATCCTAGTCACATGACTCAAGAATGTATGTCCTTGATGCTTATCCAATACACCATTCTCTAATCTAGTGCCTTTACTAGGCTTACATCTATTAGTCCTTGCCATAGTACGTGGCAAATGGAGAATACGATGTCCATCCTCACTCCCTCTCAACTAGGGAGGAGATATCCACAAACCTAAGCTTGTTTCACAAATATTCAAGCTTCTTGTTAGGAATATATTTCATCAATATATCTGCTAACTATTCATCAGTGGAAATGTATTATAGCTTCACGACCCCATCTTGCAGCAAAGCTTCGAATGTAGTGATATTTGATATTGATGTGCTTCATCCTTGCATGGAAAATCGGGTCCTCTGTCAACTTTATACAACTTTCGTTGTCACAACATATGATGGCAAAATCTAAAGGTCCTTCAATTAGATCTACAAGCAACTTATGGAGCCAAAATACTTCTTGACTAACTTCATTTGATGTTATGTATTCAGCTTCAGTAATACTCAATGCAATCGGGTCTTTGTTGAGTATGTTGTCATTGATGTCAAAACAGGTATAGGATGTCAAAGAGGGTGCAGGATATCAAAGTAGATGCATGATGTTGTCTTTGATGTCCTCGGTATCTTGGCATGCATGAAAGAGATGATAAATTGATGAAACTGTAGCTCTAGGGTTTGGATTTCCTTAACGATAAGCACACCCTGCATTTATTGAGGTTTTTGAGGATGCAGGTCAATTAATTTACCTTGGACATCCTCACCATTGGATTCTCCTCGTCATGTCAATTTTGTTGATATGTGAAGCGCTTCGTGGGCCCTTACAGTTTGAGAGATATGCCCGTTGGAATATATGAAGCTCCACCTTGTGGTCAAAGCCCCAAATGCCAATGATGTGGTAGTTTCTCATTAGGTAGAATAAGGAGGAATTTTGTTATAAATTAGATCAAATGATGTTTATAGAGGGTTTCAACATTTATTAAAAGTAAGGAAAATGTTTTGGGAAGATTAACCCGTGGCTCCAAAATGTCAAAAGTGGAGGTTGATTTCTTTCAAATGTTTATTAGTCCAAATTTGTGGGAGTTTTTAATTCATTTGAAAATTTAATTTTTAAAATAAATCTCTTCCCTCCAAAAACATAGGTCAAAATGACCTCAAGAACCTTCCTCCAAGAACTATATAAATACATCAATTTCCCTCTACAATAAGAAAGCAAGAAGAGTGAAGTTTCTTTGTAATTTCCCTGTGGCCTAGAGCAATGGAGAAGAACCCAGAAGTCGTTAATGTTCTATGTAATGAACAAAGTTCATATACTCGGAGGAATGCTCTGATACCAATCTAATGAACAAGGTTTGTACTATGCAGTAATCTTCATAATACTTTGAAGACAAAGACATCCATTGTAGGACAAGTAATTGTATATTGAATATTCTATAAAAGAATTGATGAAATGATGTGAATGTTACAAATCAGGCCTGCTTATATACTTAAGCAAGTGCCTCTTCATGATGATTATGTCTTAAGACATGCGTTTTCATTACTAATTACTATTTAGTTAACTTATTATGATTATTATTGTTTACATTAATTTTATTAATTTTATATAAATTATATTCATAACATTGTCTTTCTCTTCAAAAAGCTTTGTCCTCAAAGCTTAATGATGAAAGGGCTTCATCTATTTTTTGTTTCGAATATCTTCCTGTCTCAGTACTTTCATCTTCGTTAATACAAGACGATATGATCCTATGAATGATAAATAAAATTATCAGACTAGGAATGGATCTAACCATCCTAGATTAATCTTCTATGGAATCTTCCAATCATTAGAAATTTGTAATGAATTGCTATCATAGGACTGGATTCTGAAAACTTCAGTATTCCTCGGAACATAAATCTGTTGTTTACGTTCTAAATGGTTAAAATATATAGACTAACTTAGTTTTCTACTCTTGTGATTCGAATGTCGATAAGAGTTCTTGCAGTTTGATCTTGCCCTAATCTATATGTGGCGATTTCTCAGTTTATTGGAGGTATCTGATTTCTTTCAGGTATAGAAATTTCTTGATTAATTGTGAGATCTTCACTTGAAACTTTTGTTGTTTGGACTGCAATGTCTAAGTACATCCTCACTTCAACTGGTTTATCCTCTTCTTGAGTTGTGATACTGACTGGATTGGTATTCGTTCATTTTTCTTCAATTTGGATAGTTACATCTGACGACTTCAATACTTCCTTCGTGGGAAGTTATTTTAATTTGTTTTTTAATGATTTCTTATCATCCTTAAGTTTCTTAATTTGAGTGAGTAGGTTTTGATTATGGGTTTTGAGACGTATGAGTTCTTAAGTTTCTTATTCATCAATCTTAGTTTTATGTTTCTCATCTTTTAAATCTTTGATTTATTCTAATAACCTTTGATTAAGGGTTTTTAAGCACAAATTTTCTTCTTCTTTTTATAATAGATTCTCCTTTATTTTCTTCTCAAAAAATTCATTTTCATGTTTTAGTTTTTGTTTCTTAACCTTGGACTTCTTGACCTATGAAAGTAATTTTTCATTGTGGTTCATAAGTTGATAATTTTCTTCACTTTTAGTGGATGTGACCTCTTTAAGCTCCTTTTGTTTCTTTGATATTGTTTCTTAATTTTCTTAAAGCATTAGTTTCGAAATATACTTAAAGTCTTCCGATGAATGCAATATTGATTCCGACTTCATTGTCACTTCTTGGAGTGTGATCATTTTTTTCTTATAAGGTAACATCAAAAAGTTTTCCTCTATATTTAACATGAATATACCCAATTTTTTAAACCAAGGTTGACCAAGAATTATGTCAATCTTTTTGTTAAACATAGTTACAACACTGAATTGACAGGTGCATTCATAGTGATCAATTGTTACCTTTAATTCATTAAATTCGTACTCCTTTTCACCAAAAATATATTTCCTTTTGTCTATATTAACCTATAAAATTAATAATTGATTCGCCAAAATAATATTGATGTAATATTTCTCGTTTCCTGTGCTAATGACAATATTCACCTCTCTCTCTTGGATACTTCGTTTTAATGTAATTAACCTATAATTTGTGATTGAAAAAATGTTATAGGAAAATATTTCTTCCTTCATTCTGAGATTAGACTCCATTTTCCTTTGTCAAGATGAACTTAGGGTTTTTAAAAGTAACCCTTCTAATTTTTATAAGAATACTTTTAAAGTATATATATATTACCTTTTTTTTAAACTTAATTTTTCCTTCAAACTTAGTATTGAATCCTTTATAATCTTTTCTTTGCACACAAATTCACTTCTCAATATATATATATATATATATATGAAATACTCCTTTTAACTATTTATGTATAGCTTCTACAATGTGGAGAACCTCAATATATATATCTTCTTATTCTTATTCTTATTCTTATTCTTTGTCCTTTGTATTATATGTCTCCAATTTTTAAATTTAATACTATAACTTTTTAATTATATGTCTCCAATTTTTAAATTTAATACTATAACTTTTTAATTTAATATTATATTTTTTTTTGAATAACTCAATAATAATGTTAGTACAGTTAATAAGTTGGTCCATAGAGGATGTAACCATCTAAATTAGTACGTCAGTACACTAAGTAGAATTTGATTGTCTAGAAGCAAGGTTCGATGGTAGCTTAGATAAGCCAACGACGCCAGGGACAAACTTACTTTTTTGTTTTGCTCACTCTTTTTTTTCTAATTTCAATGAACAGAGGTTGGTGGTTGGAGAGGCAGCAATGCTCGGTGGTGATTCGATGGCGATTCGAGGTCTTTCGGCGGCAACAATGATGATTCAAAAGCAATTCAAGGTCTTTCGTCGGTGACAATGGTGATTCAAAGGGAGTTGGGATCTTTGCCGGAGACAATGGTGATTCAAAGGGAGTTGGGATCTTTCAGCGACAACAGCCTTGTGACAACACTAATGGCCAATGCGGATGGACAAAAGTGGTAGACGATGGCAAAGAGTATCGCAGATGACCAATCATCTAGTCAGTAGCCGCATTTTTTTTTTAATATGTAATTTTTTTTTAGTTTTTTTAATTTTTTTTCTATTATTTTATTTTGTTTTTTTTTAATATGTATATTTTTTTAACATAACTCTTTATATATATATATATATATATATATATATATATATATAATATAGTCTTATTCTTCTTTTTTTCTTCTTTTTTAACGGCCAAAGGCGTAACAATAGAATGGAGAACCTCCAAATATTTGTGTATCAAAACCCTTCAATCATGACGACAACAAAGCTGACGAATATTGATGGCCAAAGGTTGAATCAAACTAACTCTGTGCAATGGCTGAGCGGCCAAAGGATTGAACAACTCTGATACCAATGTAACGAACAAAGCTCGTATACTCAAAGGAATGCTCTAATACCAATGTAATGAACAAGGTTCGTACTATGCAGTAATATTCAGAATACTTTGGAGACAAAGACATTGATTGTAGGACAAGTAATTATATATTGAATATTATAGAAAATAATTAATGAGATGATGTGAATGCTACAATCGAGGCATGCTTATATACCCAGGCGGGTTCCTCTTCATGAATGGTCATGTCTTAAGACATGGCTTCTTATTACTAATGACTATTTAGTTCACTTATTATGATTATCATTGTTTACATTAATTTTATTATTTTTATATAAATTATATTCATAGCATTCTAATGTTTATGGTTGTACGCTAAAACATTTTTTACCAAAACAAAGTTTTGAAAGGTTAATGGGATGCATTTTCTTTGAGGGGATTCGTTTGGGACTTGAATTTATTTTGCAGGTTGCTTTGCCATCTTTTGAAATTGAACTTGGTCCATTCTATGTGGCCCAATACAACATATTTGTGATATATAAATTGGATGTGTTCTAACATGATTTATTAAGGGTTTTGCTATTTGGGGCATAGGGCATTGTTGCTTGACAAGCTTTGTGTAGGAGAAATCTATGAAAAAAATTCTCACTTGAATCATGTTTGAAACTATGCATTCATCCTAGCACAATGTCGTACACATGATTATCACAGCGGTCATCAAACAAGGAGAATTCATCAAGCTATCATAGGCATCTTTTTTATTAAGTCTATGTCTTCATGTACAAAAATTGGCTTCCTGCAACATTGATGACTTGTTTCTTCTGAACCTTGATTGATCTAAGAGCCCTAACCAATATTCCCAACTGTCATATGTGCATTCTTCAGATCTAAAGTATTTACAGACCTAGTATTTTATGCACAGTCCTAAGGCATAGATTGCATTGTGTGTGATTTGAGTGTTGAATTAATGAACTTGACATCGATGGGGCACGTGGAAGTTTGTAGCATAGTTGTATCACCAAAAAATGTGGCTAGAAACATGATGCACAATGGTTTGCAGTCATGGAGCATCATTTGAGTAGAGGTTGCACACACAACGTGATTAAGGGCTAAAAAATAAAACATGTGTATGCCTAGAGGATGGTAAAACTACACATTCTCTACGTAAAAATACACACAGTGACCTTGATGTATGACCTAGTCATTCTTGTACTATCTTTTGTTGATGCTACTTTCACAAGGGAATGGGATATGTTGTTGAGTAGAATCATTGAAATCTAATGAGCGGCTAGGGTTTGCATTGATAATGACTCGTGACAATGTGATACATGGTTGTGTTTCTATGATATTCACTTATTATTGATGACAACATGATGCATGGCAATGATTCATGACAATGTGATGAATGGTTATGTTTCTATGACAATGACTTATAAGTGATGAGAGTGTGATGCATGGCAATGTTTCTATGACAGTGACTTATGATTGATGACAGTGTGATGCATGGTAGTGTTTCTATCACAGTGACTTATGACTTATGACACGTGATGCATGGAAATGCTATTCATGCCCTTTTCAGCATAATGTTGAAGCTGAATGACTGAGTTAATATGCAACAGTAGAAATAGTGGCAACAGTGGACAGTAGTGGCAGTATAAGTGACAGTAGCAATAGTGGCAGCGAATAGTTGGAGCAGGGGCAGCAGGAGTAACAATGAAGTGCAGCAGTAGAGGCGACAACTTGTGACAGTAATAGATGAGGAGCAGATTGTAGTTGGGTCATTGTCCATGGTATGAGAGTCGAAACTCATTCAGGGAGAATTTGCTTCCTTCCAGCCTTACTGGTAAAACTCTTGGGGAGTTTTGTAATTCCTTCTTGTTCAAGTAGTAAATTTGTATGTGAACCATACATAACAAAGCTTATTGAGAAAAAATTCTTATGTATTGATCTTTATGATGTGATGATGTTTCATGCTTTGAATGTTTAAAAGAAAATCTAACTAATTATGAAAAATTAAGGGAAATACAGATTCACCCCCTTCTCACTATTTCAAACAATTGGTATTAGAGTCAGTCCTTCATTGGAAGCTTAACCGATTGAAGGCAGATCCGTAGCATACAAAACTATTTGGTGGAGCTTGAAGTTGAAGATAAGATGGATCTTGATCCTAAAGAAGAGGTTAATTCACTAAAAGACAAAATTAGTAAATTGGAATGGGACATGAGTTTGCTGAAAGGTATGTAAATAGTTCTTTTTTGGAAATTGAAAAATTGAAGAAGGAGAATAAAAAGAACTATGATAATTGGAGATCAACCATGGTTAAAATTAGCCACCTTCAAAATCAATTTGATAGCCAACTAACACCAGAAAATGATCATGAACTCAATGAAGAAAAGAAGGAAGTGGATCACCTCAAAAGCATGTTGCAAGAGGAAAATAATAGGGAAAGCACCTTGACAAGCCAACTCAAGGAAAAGGAAAAGCCAAATAAATGGAACAAGTAGGATAAAGAACTTGGCAAGCAAATCACCACCTTGAAGAGGGAACTTGAAGAAGCCAAAAGGATTGAGGAAGTTATAAGAAGTCACATGAAGCAGAAGGAAGAGGATTGCATGAAACATGAACAAGAAATCGTCACATTAAGAGCAGAAGTGGACAAGCTGAATAAAAAATTGAGGAGTTCACAGGTCTTGGATGACATTCTCAATTGCCAAAGATCACCACTTATCAAGACAGGTTTTGGATATGTTAGCGAGTCCTCATGTTGCAAGGATGAAAGCTCCAAATATGAAGATAAGCCAAATGTAAAAGAAGAAAATAAGCCTTGTGAAGAGAAGCCACATGACAAAGAAGAAAAGAAGCCTCATGAAAGGAAGAATCATAACAAAGATGAAGAGAAGCCCAAAGTCAAAGATTCGCACAAGTAAACCATCAGAATTTAGAATACCAATCCCTCAAGAAATCAAGATGATGTATTCAAGACTCCAAATCATAAAAGAAAAATCAGAAGTGGAGAGCAACAAATCCTTGGATACTCTCAAGGATGAGACACATTTAAGAGACCATCACCCTATACACCCAGGTACGTAGGCACATTTTATGGTTATTGTTATGTATGTTCTAACTATGGACATAAAGTTGGAGATTGTAGGGAATATAGTAGGAGAAATGATAAGGAGTTTTATCAAAGCCCTGGAGGTGGATTTTCAAGAAGACAAGACAAAACCCCATATGCCTATGACAACAAAATTTACAACACCTTTGCTCCATTATTTAGACCTGTTATAGAGTGTTACCTATGTCATAACTTTGGCCATTTTGCATGAGAATATAGAAGCATCTTGATGTGGACCCCACATAACTAGGAAGGAAGGACGTTCACCAAGTAAGAAGACAAGACCACCAAGGTTTGGCAAAGAAAACAAGTTTCACAATGAATTCTCACACAATTGGAAGACGTGATGCAACTAGTGAGTGTATTTTCATGGGGAGCATGTGTAATGGAAGAGATGATGTAGCAAGAGAGCACATTGTCAGGGGGAGACATGTCAAATCAAGATATCATCAATGAAGAGGACTCGTCAATCACCCTTTACCATTGATTTCAAAGGGGGAGAGAATATTGGAAATAAATGAAAGAAAGAAGCATGAATTTAAGGAGAACCTATGCAACATGCCAGACGATGATTGGTGCATTGAAATCAATGACAAAGGGGGGAATTATTGAGTATGTTGTCATTGATGTCAATGTAGGTGTAGGATTTCAAAGAGGGTGCAAGATATCAAAGAAGGTGCAGGATGTCATCATTGATGTCCTCGATATTTTGGTATGCGTGAATGAGATGATGCATTAATGAAACCCTAGCTCTATGGTTTGTATTTCGTGTACGATGAGCACACCCCACGTTTGTTGAGATTTTTGAAGATGCAGGTCAATGAATTTTCTTTGGAGACCCTCACCATTGGATTCTCCTCATCATGTTCATTTTGTTGACATGTAGAGTACTTTGTGGGCCCTCACAGTTTGAGAGATATGCCTATTGGAAGATATGAAGCTCCATCTTGTGGTCAAAGCCATAAATGTTGATGATGTGGCAATTCCTCATTGGCTAAAATAAAGAGGACATTTGTTATAAATTAAATTAAATGATTTTATGAAGGGTATCAACATTTATTAAAAGTAAGGGAAATATTTTTGGGAAGATTAACCTGTGGCTCCCAGAAGTCAAAGGTGGAGGTCATTTTATTTAAAATGTTTATTAGTCCACATTTATTGGAGTTTTTAATTCATTTGAAAAATATTTTTTAAAAGAAGGCCTTTCCCTCCAAAACCATAAGTCGGTTGAATTCAACAGCCTTCCTCCAAGAACTATATAAACATATTGATTTCCCTCTCCGATAGGCAAGAAAGGAGAGTGAAGTTTCTCTATAATTTCCATATGTCCAGGAGTAGTGGAGAAAAACTCAGAAGTGATCAATGTTATAATGTTTATGGTTGTGCATTGAATTTTTTTTTACCAAAATGAAGTTTTGAAGGGTTAATGGGATGCACCCACTTTGAGGGGATTCATTTGGGATTTGAATTTGTTTTGCAGGTTGTTTTGCCATATTTTGAAATTGAACTTGGTCCATTCTTTGTGGCCCAATACAACAGATCTGTGACATATTGGGGATGTGTTCTAACATGATTTATTAAGGGTTTCATTATTTTGGGCATAGGGCATTGTTGGTTGACAAGCTTTGTGCAACATAAATCGATGGGCAAAAATATCACTTGAATCGTGTTTGAAAATGTACATTCATCCTAGGGTAGTGGCGTACACATGATTATCCCTATGGTCATTAAACAAGGAGAATTACCTAGGCTATTATGGGCATATGTTTTATTAAGTCTATGGCTTCATGCAAAAAAATTAACTTCTTGTAGCATTGATGACTTTTTTCTTCTGAACCTTGATTGATCCAAGAACCCTAACCAATATTCCCAACTGTCATATACGCATTTTTCAGGCCTAAAGCATTTCAATACCTAGTATTTTGTGCACATTCTTGAGGCAAAGGTTGCAATGTGTGTGATTTGAGTGTTGAATTAATGAACCCGAGATCGATGGGGTATGTGGAAGTTTGTAGCATATTTGTATCACCAAATAATGCAATAAGAAACATGATGCACAATGGTTTTCATTCTTGGATCATCGTCTGAGTAGAGGTTGCACACACAATGCGATTAAGGGCTAAAAATGAAACGTCTGAGTAGAGGTTGCCTGTGTGTGAGGATGGTAAAAATACACATTCTCTATGTCATTTGTTTGGGGTGTAACGTGTGTGGAACATGCCATGAAGCGATCTGGTAAAAGAGTAATGCAGCCAATGTCAAAGTGCAATTAGGATCCAAACAAATTATATCTAAACATGAAGCCTGGTGTGTGGTCATTTGGTTAGCAGTGGGTGATTACTGAATGAGCGTGGATTAGCCTAAGATTGAACACAATTCACCTGTAACATAAATTGTAGTGTTGGGTGTGACAAATAAAAGACACAACAAGGGTGATCTAAATGTAATGGCAACGAGATCGATGTAGGAGATTTGTGTAGAGTAATTGTTGTGCCTAATCAAGGAGTGTATTGACAATGTTGTGCACAAGGTATAGTTAGTATTGACAAAGAGTGTGATATGGTATTTGAGGTACATTAAATTAATAGTTATGGAGATGATTTTCTTGTAACCTATTTGTGAATAATTTTAGGATATATATATTATTGGTGAACCCTATTGTCATTAATTTCACACACAGATAAATCTTCAGTACCTGTCAGTGTTGAGTAGAACCTTCAGAGAAGTGTATAACAATGACCTTGATGACACAATGATTCGGGTGGATATTGGTGGCCACCCACCTATTCCACTTGGACCCCCACCATTATTTCTTTTAGTTTCTTAATTGTAGCACAATTTACTATTTTTGGTAGTTTTTTGAGTCCTAAACTTCCAGAGTCGTTTTGAGGCCCTAAACAACGTTCCTTTGGAAAACAGGTAAACCTATGGCCATTAATGGGGGTCTACAGGCAAAAGTTGTTGTCCTTGGTTACATCTTTCTAACGAGATATTGTACATGTCAAATGAAGATTGTATGCCAAAGTTACGACCTCGGGAAGTTGATGTACCAACTAACCCCAAAGGGGCCCACATACTTTTGGCGCTTCATCTCCTAGAGTTATTATTTTGGATGTATAGGGTTTTACATTGTTTCTAAATATAAAAAGGCCTTTGAGCCTCATTAGAACATAGTTCATAAGGCATGTAGTCGCCACATCTCTTCTCATAGATAAGCTACCTTCGCTCGAGCTAGTTTATTTCCATTTTGCATGTAAACAAATTTCAATACTTTGTTTTAATGAATTGAAGTTTTATTTTCATTGTAGCTCTATGTTTATGTTTATATCTATATTTAATTTTGTTCCATCATAAATTTGGATCAATGGTATCATAGTGGTCTACTCTTTATTTATTTTTTTGTTCATGTACCCAACGAGGTCAGGGTGTAAGAAGTTGGAACTGGAACTTGTTAAGCCCTTGCAATACCGCCCAAGTTGACGCTGACAGTCTCCCATGGTGGAAGAAAAGAAGGACAAGGGAGTAGGAGATCCTATCAAACTATTGCGCGAAGAAGCCCTCGACGGGCCAAGGAACGAGATGATGGACAACTTTTCCCAGACCCTTCGACGCATGCCCATTGACGACACATATTCATCCAACAGTCACTTTGGAGGTGCCTCCCCCTTCAAGGTACAGGTGAAATTTAATATCCCTATATTTGAAGGCCAACGAGATGCAGATGTTGTAGGTAAATGGTTGAATCTATTGGAGGATTATTTTTTAGTCCACAGTTTCTCCGATGTGGAGAAAATTACTTTTGCATTGCTTAAGGTTTCCCCCCATGTCAAGGACTAGTGGGAAACTTATTGTAAGAAAAGGTTCAAGAAACCCTCTATGTTCATAGTCGCACAATCTTGGAAGCCTTTTCGATACACTGTCAAGGAACAGTATAACCCTGTGGGGAGCTATGAGGACAAGTATAATGGACCATGTTGTAACTTTTTCTGAGCCCTTTAGAAGTTACAAAAAAAATAAATTTTGGTCAGTCTGCCTCCTGGCTTAATTCTTGGGCGCAAGAAAATTGGCATGGGAAAAATGGTTATTATACAAGCTACGAAGTTGTTTTTAATAATAATTGTAATTTTAAATAAATTTAAATTTTTTATAGAAATTATTTTTAATATTTTTGTAAAATTATTTATTTAAAACTATAAAGTTTATTAAAATGTTATTGGGCTCATAGCCCGATCTCTATGTTATTTTAATGCCAAAGTTCACCAATGGTCGAAATTCACTGAAAATTCCACCAATTATCCCAACGCATTAGGGTCCACTATCTACAAAGCTATGAATCATACAAGATGAGTTAAGGTCAGTGCATAGCATCAAGCCAAGGGAGGAGCTCTTTTGGTGTATATAAACACCACGAAGCTCTTTTCTCATGGAAAATGTGGAATATTTCCCATAGCCTAACTTAAAAAAAAAACCAACAACAACAATCGCACATGGAACAACTGGATTTCATAACACCATGTTCAATACACGACATGCTTAGCTAAGCGAGAAACATAAAGAGCATACAACACGTCAAATATTTTGAAATGTGTTGGCTTATATAACATTCCATGGAGAGAAAAGATTCTTATTGCTAATTAAGAACTAACCTGCATCAACTACGGTGCAAAATAGGTCAGTGGAAAAGACCTAAAGAAGCTTGGGAATAACGGGTGTGTACTTTTTGCACTTATGAGGCAATGGAATAAAAAATATAAAAAAATGCACATGGAGCAGCTGGATTTCATAACACCATGTTCAATACACGACATGCCTAGCCAAGCGAGAAACGTAAAGAGCATACAACACGTCAAATATTTTGAAATGTGTTGGCTTATATAACATTCCATGGAGAGAAAAGATTCTTATTGCTAATTAAGAACTAACCCGCATCAACTACGGTGCGAAATAGGTCAATGGAAAAGACCTAAAGAAGCTTGGGAATAACGTGTGTGTACTTTTTGCACTTATGAGGCAGTGGAATAAAAAAAAAACGCACATGGAGTAGCTGGGTTTCATAACACCATGTTCAATACATGACATGCCTAGCCAAGTGAGAAACATAAAGAGCATACAACACGTCAAATATTTTGAAATGTGTTGGCTTATATAACATTCCATGTAGAGAAAAGATTCTTATTGCTAATTAAGAACTAACTCGCATCAACTACGGTGCGAAATAGGTCAATGGAAAAGACCTAAAGAAGCTTGGGAATAACGGGTGTGTACTTTTTGCACTTATGAGGCAGTGGAATCAGAAAAACATTTCATTTTGGAATGTGATGCTTTCAGAGACATCAGAGACAGTTACAGCAGTACGTTAACATCAGTTCCTTAGCATTGTCTTTTCAATGAGGGGACTGTTAGAAGGTTGGGTCAGCTCATCATTAATTTGAATCATAAGAGGATTGAATTGTAGAAGGCAAAAAGCAAGAAAGCTGTAGTAAATAATACTGAGAGGGGGGGTGAATCAGTGTTAGTCAATTCAATAATCTTTTTCTTTTCTTACTCAATTTCATATACGTTACTTCAGTGTAAGGAAACAAGCGTATATCCAGCAAACTAATGATTCTATTAATTCATCATATGTTGATCTTTAATCTGAGTATCAGTACTTTATTAAACATTAAACAGTAACCATGTGCAGTTAATAACAGAAAGAACCATCACACATGAACACCAATATGTAAGGTGGAAACCCAATGTGGGTAAAAACCATCTGCTGCTAACGTCTATGTCTTCTCTTAATAATAAGAAAATATGTTTACAACAATGTACTGGTGCAAATTCATACCAATACGTAGGCTTCTACCTTCAGAAGGCTACAACCTTTTTTGTTCTCCAGCTTCTACTAGAAAGGGAGCTACAACCCCCTAGCTCTTGTACTAGCCGATATATTTACTAGTACGTAGGTTCCGACCTACAGAAGACTATGACCTTCTTTCTTCCTCCAGGTACCATGTTTCATAAATTTTCAGACTGGATACTCTTGGAACACAATACCATAATCTAAAGGCCACGTTTCATCCAATTTTCATAATTATCATTCAGTATCACTTGTCATCTTAAAACCATGCTTCAGATTGTATATTTTATTTCGCAGAAGCCAACCTGCATGTATACACAGCTTCCCTGAAGGAAACCAGCGTGTAGATCTGCAAACACTTTGTTGCACTTCTAGACTTTAGACATAATCATACATAGAGGATATAACATGTGTTAGTTATCAGATCTAGCCCATTCATTATCAGATCACATAATGATAGGTCATTATGATCCTGATCCATCATTATATTTCATCCATTAACACTGAAGCTAATCACAATCAACCAATATGAATATGCATAATATTGTCACCAGAAAACAGTCACTAAAACACACTGCAGAACCCTGAATACTGCAACATCAAACAGAACCCTTATAGATCATACTTCAGAAGATATACGCTACATACATAAGCTGAACCAACGTGTATACGCCCTTTTACTAAGGGAAACCAACGTACAGATTTGCAAATTCCATCCTGTGAGGTATACGCTACTTCTGTATGCTGAATCGACGTGTATACACTATTTTGCCAAAGCCAACCTACGTACAGATCTGGAAATGCTAACTTAAAGCATCACAATTATTTTAGACTTCATTCATACCCAGATCATCACATTTACATAATAAAACATGTGTCAGTATTCAGATCTAGAATGTTCAAGATCAAACACATAATGATAATACATTTCAAGCCTTAGGATCCCGATCCATTATCCATATAGGTGAATCCTTAGTTCAGATCAAGCAAAGCATCACAAACCCATAACCTGCATGCTTGATCTCATACTTCTTCAAATATTCATTACTTGCACACTTACCCTTTGGCCTAATGATCTTCTTCTCCTTATATAGGTTTAGGCCTCTCTCACTACCATGGTCCAAAACCACGTAGGAACGATACCTTGGACCCAATACCTGGGGTCAATACCTCGGACCAAATACCATGGACCAATACCAAAATACCATGGTCCAAATACCACGGACCAAAACTTAGTTTTCCGACATGTACGCGCCTTTCCTTCTGTGAAAATGCATGTGTACCTTATACACACCTTCGTATATAGTGAACCTGAATGTATACGCGACTTGGTATATAGTGAACTTGCGTTTGCCTTTCTTTCTTCATTCTTGTTGTTTACCTGCTGTGATCTTTCATCTAAGAGAGTTTCCTTCTGAACTGATTCCTTGAAGCTGCCCTACATTTCATCACATCTATAAATACTACTGGCATGCACTCTATCACATCTGATATCACTTCTATAGATTCATCTACTTACCATGTACAAGTGAGTTGTTCTACTACAAGTGGGTTTCCATCAAGTACAATACACTTATCATAATGCCAACAGAAGCTAGTGGTCCCATAGACTATATCTAGTCTCGTGGATGTTAAAATTTCATTTCATATAACAATATAAAAATGTTTATCATTGTGATATCTCTACTTGACCTGAGCCCAACAAAGTGGTGATTCCCCTTGTCTAGCTGACATATCGCTTGATCAAGCAACAAACACCACACCTTTTCACCCCAACAAAATAAAGAAGTCTAAGACGACCAAATCCAGCATTAAAACCTCTAAATCTACTAATGACGATGATGAAGACAAAGAGTTTGCTTTCCTAAACAAAATAATATAATTCATCTCTCAATCATTGACATGGATGATCTATGTAGTGTTTAGGAAGGAGATTAGTGGTAGGCAAAGCTATGTGCACTAGGAATCAAATGATGATGAGGCAAAGGAGTATTTATTCTTAGATTTCCAGAATTCCAATATCCCATAGGAGGAGAAGATTAGTCTCAAGAAAATCTCCCTAGTTAAAGCTCCAGCTCCATAACAAAAGGATATCAAGGGGATTGATTCTTTCTGCTGGACTTTTTTGCTTCATGAAATTACAAGCTTCTGCCATTTTATTCTACCAACTTCAGAGGAGAAAACAACACGCGTCGCTGCAGTAGCGATCTGAACTTAAATAGGAACGCAAAAACTTACAGATATAATCATAAACACAGAGACGCAGCAAAAAAACACTTCATTTCATTAATAGAAAAATATTGAACTATGCTTACAAACATAATGGAAAAAAGATAGTGCGGGCAATGGTAGCTTATCTCTGAGAAGAGATGTGGCGGCTACATGCCTCTGAACTGTGTTACAATGAGGCTCAAGGGCCTATTTATTATTGGAAAACAAGATAAAAACTTAAACAACCAAAACTCTGACCCCAGGAGATGTAACACCAAGAGTTTGTGGTCCTCATTGGGGTTAGTTAGGCAGCCAACTTCTTGGGGTCGTAACTTGGTCACATTATCTCTGTTTGGCGCGTACGATACCTTGTTGGAAAGGACTTGCTGAGTACTAAAGGTTTTACTGCATGCCCCTACCTATGACTCTAGGCCTACCACAGACCCCAAAAAAAGGCCGTTTAGGGGGTCAAAACTGCTCCGGAAGTCCATGACCTGAAAAACTGCTAAAAATAGTAAATGCTAAAATGAACAAGGAAATAGATGAAATAACTCGGGGGTCTAGGTGGAATAGGAAAGTGGCCAAAAATATCCACCTGGACCATTCCTCCTCCCTTAGGAAGCAATGGTCCCCATTGAGTGCAGAGCCTACATGAGGTGAGGAAATTTATGTTGAACCTGGTCTCTGGTGAACCACTTGCCCTGGTAAAGGAGTTGGTCTACATTGACAACTCGATATAATTATATCGTCTGTTGGCGAGTGTTCCTGATCTGTGTGTCCATGGTCTGATCAGTTGTGGCATGTTCCATGCGTCTGGGTTGAGCTCTGTTGGTGTGAGTTGTTTTGGAATGTCAAATGTGTCCAAAAATGGTGGAAAGTACACTCAAAGGCGATCTACATTGAACACTAGGTGCAGACCAAGGAACATTGGGATGTTGAGCTCAAAGGCATTGTCACCGGCAGCCTTGGTGATGGTGTACGACCCATATAGGAGTGGGTGAAGCTTGCTGTGGGGTCCAACAAGGCACTCCTTCTGCAAATGTAGCCAAAACTTTGTCACCCACCTGGAACTTGTGCAACACTCGATGTTGATCATGGTGCTGCTTGTACTTAGCATTGGCTCTATCTAATATATCATGGACCTATTAGCGGATGTGTTGAATGTGCTCAATGAAGTTGTTAGCCCTTTTAGCTTCGGACTGAACATGAGCCGAATCTACCTGAGTGGTTGCAAATGGTATGGCCATGTCAATGGGGCATAATGGCTGAAATCCCAGCCCTACCTAAAAGGGGTTGTGGCCTATTTATTTTGGGATAGCTTTGTTATAACTATGTTGGACATAGGGGATATTTTCATCCCACATGCATGGATGCTTCGAGTCGTACATGCACAGAATGTGTATGATCATCATGTTGACAACCTCTGTTTGGGCATCAATTTGGGGATGGAAAGTCATGGACCTAGTAAGTTTTGTATCCAGCATTGACTAATACTTGAACAAAATGCACTCAGGAATATGTTGTCCTGATCTGAGACAATGGACTGTGGTATCCCAATGTGTACCCACACTCGCTCAAAGAAGAGCTTAGAAGTGGCCTCTGTTGTGATACTCTTCTTGCAGGCTACCATGATGGCCATCTTAGAGAGTCTCTCGACGACCACAAAAACACAATCGTTGTAACTGTGCTTAGTAGAAGGAAGGCCCGACATGGAATCCATGGAGACAGATTCCTAAGGTCAGCTAGGAGTAGGTAGAGGAGTATACATGCCTTGCTTCTTGATGGTTGGTTTGGCAATGGTGCAGGTGGTGTAGGATCTAATGTACTTCCTGTCTAGTCAATTTAGTATTTGCTACATTAATTATCAATCTGGGAGTCGTAAACTGATGAAGTGTGGCACACTATATGTGCAAGACAGCCTCTTTCTTACTTTTTATCAATTTTATCTTGTTTTGGGGGGTTTTATCTTGGTTTGTCTCCTAATGCAAATGATAATCCTATTCCTGAGTTTCAAGAATACTTTTAGAAGGCAAGTTTGGGTATAGATTTTAAGGCAATTATGTCCTCTATAATGATTTCCAGAACTTAACACTTCAGAGGGTCTTAAAACATACTAGTGATGAAATTAATACTTGAAAGAGAATGAAATGTGCTGCTATTCAAATCAAACAAATAATGAACTACTGATCATGAAATCACTATCTCTGCTACTTATCTAAATACAGAAAGAAAAATGAGTTAAGCTACTGCACTCAAACAAATAAAAGTAAAATCAATTCACTTCATTTATAGTCCGATAGCTCGCCAAGTAGTTTAAGCTATGGCTCTAGAGATAACGTCAATAATATGAGGAATTGATATCTAACTGTAGAAAAATAAAGCTAAAATCAAATCACATCATTCATAGTCTGATAGCTCGCCAAGTAGTCTAAGCTATGGCTCTGGAGATAACATTAATGATATGAGGAATTTGATATCTAATTAGAGAAAAATAAAGCTAAAATCAAATCACATCATTCATAGTCTGATAGCTCACCAAGTAGTCTAAGCTATGGCTCTGGAGATAACGTCAATGATATGAGGAATTTGATATCTAAACTAACTGACAAAGCAAATGAATAAAACTGAAATCAAAGCATAACTGAAATTGAAAAGCTAAGAAAATCAAAGTCAGCAGAGAGGCTAATCTCATGTCACTAGTTATCGTAAAAATTGTATGAAAATGCCCGGGCCTAGCCTATCTTGAAACACACACTGATCAGTGTTAGCAACAATATACAATGCTTGAAAAATCATGTACAGGACTGTAATATTAACATCATAACTATCTTATGAAATATACACAGGTGAACAAATTATGAAATATGTACAATGGAAACAAGGAAACAACACATAAAAACTTTACAGCAATAAAGAAAACAAAACCTCAGCATGCAGGGGACCTCTACACGGCCTTGGTCAACACGTTATCAGTCTGGAATTACACTCACACAGTCATATAAAACAGAGTCTTGTTATATTGCAAAACAGAGGAAGACTCCTCTCGTTACAACAGCAGGACCAGTTCACGGCACAGTACAACGACTAACAGCAAAACGACATCAAAAACTAACTAGCTCTATGTGTTTGCAAACACGTTATTTATAAGAGAAATTACATAACTGTTTTCTTATGAAACACCTTCAACAGAGGACACGTAAAAAGACAGCATCCGTGAGTTTAGCATGATGGTTGCCGAGATCATTCAATATATCAAAAGATGGTTGTTGGATTTGCGTCGTGGAGGCAGTCTACAGCTGTCAAAATGAACCCAGGGATCTAGGAACGGCCTCGGACCCTTCACGTGTTGAAAAACAGAGACCTGTTGCCGTAGGACTCCTTCGTTTGACCACCATTTGACCAGGGCTTTCCTTTATGAATCCGGCTAAACCAATAAGACCTGATCCATGTCCAGATCATTCCTGAACTGCCCACGTGCCTCGTTTTTCTTGATGACACCTACAACCTAGAGATTAACAAAAACAGCTGCGGAAAGTCGAATCAGCTGCGGAAAGTGGTTGCATTCCGCAGCTAATGAGCAAAATCTAATTCAAATAGAAAACACAAAAACATAGTTAGAAAACCACTTAAATGCTCTTTTTAGAGTCAATATGCAATGATCTTTGATAGCTTATGAGGTATTGGTGAGGGGAAAAATTCTAGGAAAATGTGTTGGAGAGATGTAGTTTCAGGGCTCACCACTTCCCAACATCCTGAAGATTATTTCGGCCAATAAAAATACTTATATAATACTGCCACTATTTTCTCTACTCCAAATTGTCCAACAACCCAACTGTAGTGCGCCTCCCAAATCATCTTGGCATGCTCACTTGAAGGAACACAGATGTGTACTAGGTGGCATAATAGTGCATCATGAAGGTGAAAATTTGGAACTTGCTTCCCTTCCAGGAGTGTCTGGTATATGCTGTCGAATTCTGGATCGCTCTTGTAAAGATGTGGCCACCCTGATGTCTTATGCCCACAAGAGTCGAGCACAGTGATCAGCTCCATGACCAGTGGTCGGTTGAGGCAATCATCGATGTTATTGTTGTTGCCCTTCTTAGACTTAATGTTCAAATGGAACTGTTGTAGATAGGTGGACCATTTCTGATGGCGATCGTTCTGCAACTTCCCTTGTGTCTATATGAACTGTAGAGGTCGGTGGTTTGTGTGGATGATTATTTCCTTCCCCATAATGTAATGCATCCATTGATGGCAGGCCTGCACAATGGAATACATTTCTTTGTCATATGTTGGGTACTTTCGCACTGTGTCTGAAAGCGTCTCACTGTGGTAAGCCATTGGATGCCCATGCTGAGTAAGAACCACACCAAGAGAATAGTCGAAGGCATCTGTCTCTATCTCAAATGGTTGTTGCATGTCTGGTAATGTCAACATTGGTGTAGAACAAAGGTGATTCTTCAACTCGAAGAACACTTTTTGTTGGGTTTCCGAACAAAAAAACTTTGCTTTTGCTCCGCCCTTGGTGACTTGACTTAAAGGCTAAGTGATATGAGAGAACCCCAACACAAACCTACGGTAGAAATTGGCAAGACCCAAAAATTTGTGGATCTCTCTTAGAGTGGTTGGGGTTGGCCAATCCCGAATAACTTGTATCTTGGATGGGTCCACATGTACAGCCTACTCATCAATGATGTATCCTATATATTGAACTTGGGTTAGACCAAAGGTGCATTTCTCCAAGTTAGCACACAACTTGTGTTGTCGAAGGGTTTGAAGGACCTGTCGAATATGGTGGAGGTGCTCTTCCCAACTCTGGCTGAATATCAAGATGTCATCTAAATACACCACCATGAATGCATTAGTGAACGGTCGCAAGATGTCGTCCATCAGTCTCATGAAGGTTGCAGGGGCATTCGTCAACCCAAACGACATGACCAACCATTCGAAAAGGCCCTCCTTGGATCTCAAGGTAGTCTTCCACGAGGGTTCGATAAGCACCTGCTGATAACCTAACTTGAAGTAAATCTTGCTGAAATATGTTGCCCCTTTGATGATCAAAGTGGATATTTGTGGCCACCTGCCAAGTCCACTTGGACCCCCACCATTGTTTCTTTCAACTTTTCAGTTTCCTTAATTGTAGCCCGGTTTACTATTTTTAGCAGTTTTTCGAGTCTTGAACTTCCGGAGCCGTTTTGAGGCCCTAAAGTTGTAGTTATCGAATAGATATTTTTAACGAGATACTGTGTGTATCAAATGGAGATCATATGCCAAAGTTACAACCCCGGGAAGTTGATTTACCAATTTACCCAAACAGGGCCCACAGTTTAGCGTTTCATCTTCTAGGGTTAGGTTTTGGCATGTTAAGGGTTTTCCATTGTTTCTCAACAATAAATAGGCCTTTGAGCCTCATTGTAACATAGTTCAGAGGCATGTAGCTGCCACATCTCTTCTCAGAGATAAGCTACCATCGCCCTAGCCAGTTTATTTCCAATTCTGTTTGTAAGCATATTTCAGTATTTTACATTAATGAAATGAAATATTATTTCCGCTGCATCTCTGTGTTTATGGTTATCTCTGTAATTTGTTATGTTCCTATTTAAATTCGGATCAATGGTATCAGAGCGATCTGCTTTTTCTCTGTTTTTCTTTGCATGTCCCCAACGAGGTCAGGATATAAGGAGTTAGGGCTTGAACTGATCGAACCTTTGCAAGACCAGCCTCGCAAATCCCGATGGCCTCCCATGGCGGATGAAAAGAAAGACAAGGGGGTGGGAGATCCTATGACAATCTTGCTTGAACAAGCCCTCGAGCAACAAAGGAACGTGATGATGGACAACTTTTCCCAAATCCTTCAGCGGCTACCCAGGGGCGACGCATTGGCTTCCAACAAATACTCTGGAAATGCCACACTGTTTAAGGTACAAGTTAATTTTGAAATCCCCATATTCGAGGGTGAGATAAACGCAGATGTCGTCAATAAATGGTTCAATCTGCTAGAGAGTTATTTTTCTGTTCATGATTTTTCCAGTCGAGAAAAGATTATTTTCACTCTTCTCAAAGTAGCCCCCCACGTCAAGGACTGGTGGGAAACCTACAACGAGAAGAAGGATGAAAGTACAGGCTTACTGTTTTCAACCCCACCCACTTGGGATTCATTCCAAGATGCCATCAAGGGGCAGTACTACCCTTTCGGAATCTATGAGGATCAATACATAAAGTGGAACACGCTACGGCAAGGAAGGGACCAAGACATGCTGGAGTTTACCAATATTTTCCATACCCTTCGCATAAAGTTGGGTATCAAGGATTCAGAGCAGCATTTGATACTCAAATACCACGGCTGCCTTCATAAGTACATCCAGGAAGAAATAAAATTCTTGAACATCCCCTCGCTCGGCACAACATACAGATATGTCGTCAAGGTCGAGCAAAAGTTTAAACAAAAGAAGCGAGACTTTGGATCTGTGAATCTGAAGCAAGGGAAAGGTGCCCCCAAACAGCAAAACAAAGAAAAAAGCCAAGGTGGGGCGACCCAAGACAACCCGCCAAAGTTGCAAGCAAAGAAAAGCATCATGAAGCCGAAAAAGGACACAGGAAAGTGGTGTGAGTTCGATAAGAGCTCCACTGACAACACAAGTGAGTGTTGGGCCAAATAGTCACTAGTGGCCAAGCTAAAGGTTTCAGAATCAGATGCATGTTCTGACTCTGAGTCAGAACCTAACAAAGGGAAGCAAATTATTGATGCGGAGCCCAACGCCACCATTGCCACCACGAAGATCTAGAATAAGGAACCCGAAGATCCAGAGGAGGAGGAGCATCTCTTCCACTCCTAGATGTGGGTAAAGGGCTCCCCGCTACAGTTCATTGTCGACAGCGGGAGCCAAAAGAACCTCATTCCGGCAGAGGTCGTGAATCGGCTGGGCTTACAACCACGACACATCCACAACCGTACACCATCGGGTGGCTTCACCAAGGACGGGATCTTCACGTCATCCAGCAGTGTCACCTTCCATACAACATCAAGCCCTTCACGGATAAGGTAATGTGTGACTTTGCTCCCCTTGAAGTTTGTGATGTATTATTAGGACAACCTTACTTGTGGAAGCGACATGCTGTGTATGAATCAAGGCCCCGTGTTGTTATTGTTACTTTGGCAAATACGTTGTACAGGATACCAGAGGTAGCACCGCCTACCACCATCTCTTTGATTACTGCAAAATAATGCAGTAAGTTCGTTTCCAAAACTGGGCAATTTGTTTTCCTGATGATACACCCTCAAGGAAAGAAGAAGATGGTGGCCACGACCTCCAGACAGGGCCCCTCCACATGACAACTACAGATGGACAAGGTCATGGAGGAGTACGAGGATATCTTCACCTCCCCCATAGGGGTTCCTCTACACTGTCAGGTCAAGCACTCCATCGATCTGACCCCAGGTGCGCCGCTGCCCAATAGGCCAATCTATCGGCGCTCTATTATGGAGAATGATGAAATCAAGAGGCAGATTCAGGAGTTGCTACAGAAAGGTCACATCCGTTAAATTTCATCGCCCTATGGGAACCTGATCATGTTGGTATAGAAGAAGGATGGGACTTGGAGACTCTGTATTGACTATCGGACGCTGAACAAGATCAATGTCCATAATAGGTACCCGATCTCACGAATTGATGACCTCTTGGACCAACTGAAGGGGGCAAAATATTTCAGCAAAATCGATTTGAATTCAGGATATCACCAGGTACCAATCGAACCCTCCGATGTGTGGAAGACTGCCTTCAAAACCAAGGAGGGCCTTTTCGAATGGTTGGTTATGCCTTTCAGATTGACGAATGCTCCTGCAACCTTCATGAGGCTAATGGATGACGTCTTGCGGCCATTCACCAACTCATTTGTAGTGGTATACTTGGATGACATCCTGATCTTCAGCCAGAGTTGGGAAGAGCACCTCCACCACATTCGACAGGTTCTTCAAACACTGCGGCAACACAAGTTATGTGCCAATTTGGAGAAATGCACTTTTGGCATGACCCAGGTTCAGTATCTGGGATACAATATTGATGAACAAGGGGTACATGTGGATCCATCCAAGATCCAATTCATTCAAGATTGGCCATCTCCAACCACTCTGACAGAGCTCCACAGCTTTCTAGGTCTTGCCAACTTCTACCGCAGGTTCGTGTTGGGATTTTCTCATATCACTTGGCCCTTGAGTCAAGTCACCAAGGGAGGAGCGAAAGCAAAATTCTTTTGGTCTGAATCTCAACAGAAGGCATTCACATAGTTGAAGGATCGCCTCTGCACAGCACCAATGCTTGCATTACCAGACTTGCAACAACCATTTGAGGTCGAGACAGATACCTCTGACTATGCTATTGGGGCAGTCCTCACTCAACATGGGCATCCAGTGGCATATCACAGTGAGACACTTTCAGACACAGTCCGAAAGTATCCCACTTATGACAAAGAGATGTATTCCATTGTGCAGGCCTGCCGACAATGGAAGCATTACATTTTGTGGAAGGAAACAATCATCCACACAGACCACTGACCCCTGTAGTTCAGACAAACCCAAGGGAAATTGCAGAATGATCACCATCAGAAGTGGTCCACATACCTGCAACAGTTCCATTTGAATATCAAGTATAAGAATGGTAGCACCAATAATGTTGCAGATTGCCTCAGTCAACCACCAATCATGGCATTAACCACTATGCTCAACTCTTGTGGGCACGAAACTTCTGATTGGCCACTTCTCTACAAAAGTGACCCAGAATTCGGCCACACATACTAGACACTCTTGGAGGGTTAACATGTTCCAGATTTTCACCTCCATGATGCCCTATTATGCCACCCGGGTCACCTTTGTGTTCCTTCAAGCGAGCATGCCAAGATGATTTGGGAAGCACACTACAGTCAGGTTGCTGGATAATTCGGGGTCGAGAAAATGGTGGCAGTACTACATAAGTATTTCTATTGGTCGAATCTTCGACAGGATGTCGGGAAGTACATCAGATCATGCACTGTCTACACCATTTCCAAACCGACCATCAAGAAGCAAGGACTCTATACCCCACTGCATACCCCTAGTTGACCTTGGGAATCCATCTCCATGGATTACAGGTCAGGCCTTCCTTCCGCTAAGCATGGAAATGACTGTCTTTTTGTGGTCATCGACAGGTTCTCGAAGATGGTCATTCTGGATACCTGCAAGAAGAATATCACAACAGAAGCCACTACTAAACTCTTCTTTGAAGAAGTGTGGGTACACTTTGGGATCCCACAGTCTATCGTCTCAGATTGGGACAGCAGGTCCTTCAATACATTTTGGTCCAGTCTCTGGTCGATGCTCGACACCAAACTCACTAAGTCCACAGTCTTCCATCCTCAAACTGATGGCTAGACAGAGGTTGTCAACAAGATAATTGTACACATTCTGCGCATGTACAACTCAAAGCATCCATGCACATGGGACGAGAGCCTCCCCTATGTTTAGAACAGTTACAACCGACCTCTCCACAGCTCGACTGGCCACATCCCTTTTGAAGTGGGCTTGGGATTCCAGCCACTATGTCCCATTGATGTGGCCATGCCATTTGCAGCTACTCACACAAATTCTGCTCATGTCCAGTCCGAAATAGATAAGGCAAACAACTTCATTGAGCACATCTAACATATTCGCCAGCAGGTCCATGAAATTCTGGAGAAATCAAATGCTAAGTACAAGCAACGACATGATCAACATCGGGTGCCACACAAGTTTCAGGTGGGTGACAAAGTCTGGTTGTATTTGCAAAAGGAACGCCTTATCGGAGCCTATCGGAAACTCAGACCACTCCGATATGGTCCTTACACCATTACCAAGGCTATGGGAGACAATGCATTTAAGCTTAGGATTCCCCCATTCCTTGGCCTGCACCTAGTGTTCAATGTGGACCGCCTTTGGCCATACTTTCCACCATTACTAGACACATCCGACATTGCAGAATAGCTCACACCCACAGAGTTAAATCCAGATTGCATGGAACAAGCTGCAACTGATCGGATCATGGACACACAGATCAAGCACACTCACCAACAGAATATCCAATTGTATCGAGTTGTCAAAGCAGGCCAACTCCTTCACCAGGGCAAGTGGCTCACCAGGGACCAAGTTCAATAGAAGTTTCCTCATCTCATGGAGGAACTCAACGCAATGGGGACCATTGCTTCCTAAGGGGGAGGAATGATCCAGGTGGATATTGGTGGCCACCTGCCAAGTCCACTTGGACCCCCACCATTGTTTCTTTTAGCTTTTCAGTTTCCTTAATTGTAGCCCAATTTACTATTTTTAGCAGTTTTTCGGGTCCTGAACTTTCGGAGCCGTTTTGAGGCCCTAAATGACGTTTTTTGGGAAAACTGGGAGAAACATGGGTCCATGGACCGATGTTGCTCATCCAAAGTTGTAGTTCTCGGATTGATCTTTCTAACGAGATACAGTGCGCGTCAAACGGAGATCGTATGCCAAAGATACGACCTTGTGAAGTTGATGTACCAATTTACCCAAACGGGGCCCACAATTTGGTGTTTCATCTTCTAGGGTTAGGTTTTGGGATGTTAAGGGTTTTCCATTGTTTCTCAACAATAAATAGGCCTTTGAGCCTCATTGTAACACAGTTCAGAGGCATGTAGCTTCCACATCTCTTCTCAGAGATAAGCTACCATCGCCCTAGCTGGTTTATTTCCAATTCTGTTTGTAAGCATATTTTAGTATTTTACATTAATGAAATGAAATATTATTTCCGTTGCATCTCTGTGTTTATGGTTATCTCTATAATTTGTTGCATTCCTGTTTAAATCCAGATCATTTGAGCTTATCCAAAAGGTCATCAATCTGCGAGATTGGGTACCTATTATGGACAGTGATCTTGTTCAATGTCTGATAATCAATACAGAGCCTCCACATCCCATCCTTCTTTTGTACCAATACAATAGGCCTCCCACAAGGTGATGAGCTTGGCTTGATGTGCCCTTTCTACAATAGTTCATGAATCTGCCTCTTGATCTCATCATTCTCCAAAACATAGTGTCAATAGATCAGTCCATTGGGTAGCGGCGCTCCCTGGATCAGATCGATGGAGTGCTTGACCTAACAATGCAAAGGTACCCTCGTGGGTGAGGCAAAAATATACCTGTACTCCTATACGACCTTGTCCATATGTTGTTGTTGTGTAGAGGATCCCCGCCTGGAAGCCATGGCCACAAACTTCTTCTTGCCCTGGGGGTGAATCATAATGAAAACAAATTTCCTAGTATGGGAAATGATCTTACTGCATTTCTTTGCAGTGATCAAAGAGATGGCGGTAGGCGGGGCAACCTACGGTATCCTGTACAACTTATTAGCCAAAGTAATAATCATAGAGTGTGCTCTAGACCCATATTCAGCATGTCACTTCCACAAGTATGGTTGTCCTAACAATACATCACAAACTTCAAGAGGAGCAGCGTCACACAGTACCTCATCTGTGAAGGGCTTGATGTTGTAGGGAAGGCGGCACTGTTGGCTGACACAAAGATCTCATCCTTGGTGAAGCCACCCGATGGTGTATGATTGTGGGTGTGTTGTAGTCTTTAGGCCCAGCCGCTTCATGACCTCTGTTGAAATGAGGTCTTTTTGGCTTCTGCTGTTGACAATGAACTGCAACAGAGAACCCTTCACTCACATATGTAAGTGGAAGAGGCGTTCCCCCTCCTCCAGATATTGAGGCTCAATCTTTTGGATCTTGGTGGTGGCCACGGTGGCACTGGGCTTCGCATCAATGATATTCTTCCCTTTGTCAGTTCCCTTATTGGGTTTTGATTTAGAGTTTGAACCTACGTCTGATTCAGAAGCCTTCAACTCGGCCACCAGTGACTGCTTGGCCCGACGCTCACTTGTATTGTGAGTGGAGCTCTTATGGAACTCACACCATTTTCTCGTGCCCTTCTTTGTCTTCGGGGTGTTGTTCTTTGCTTGTGGCTTCGATGGGTTGTCCTGGGTAGCCCCGCCTTGGCTTGGTCCTTTGTTCTGTGGTTTGGGGGCGTCTTTTCCTTAGTTTGGATTTGCAAATCCAAAGTCCCACTTCTTTTGTTTAAACTTCTGCTCAATCTTGACAGCGTACCAATACGTTGTTCCGAGTGAGGAAATGTCCAAGAACTCCATCTTGTCCTGGATGTACTTGTGTAGACAGTCGTATTACTTGAGCACCAAATGTAGTTCAATATCCTTGATAGCCAACTTCATGCGAAGGGTATGGAAAATATTTGTGAACTCTGGCACATCTTGGTCCCTTCCATGTTGTAGCGTGGTCCACTTTATGTATTTGTCTTCATAGCTTCCGACAGGGTAATATTGTTCCTTGATGGCATCTCAGAAAGAAGTCCAAGTGGGTGCGGCTAAAAACAACAAGGGTTCACTCTTGTCATTTTGTTCACAATAGATTTCCCACCAATCCTTGATGTGTGGGGCGGCTTTGAGAAGTGAAAAAGTAATCTTTTACCAATTGGAAAAGTCATGAATTGAAAAATATCCTTCCAACAGATTCAACCATTTATCTACGACGTCTACCTCTATCAGGCCTTCGAGTATGGGAATATTGAAGTTAACTTGTACCTTAAAAGGAGTGGCGCCTCCAAAGTGGCTACTAGACGAAGATGCATCGCCTGTGAGTAGTCGTTGAAGGATCTGGGCAAAGTTATCCATCATTGCATCCCTCTATCACTTGAGGGATTCCTTGAGAAACATTTGAAAAGGATCTCATGCCCCCTCGTATTTCTTTTCTTCTGCCATGGGAGGTCGTCAGGCTTTGCGAGGCTGATCTTGCAATGGTTCAACCAGATCAAGCCCTAACTCATTATACCCTAATCTCGTTGGGGACATGCAAAGAAAAACAAAGAAAGAGCATACTGCTCTGATGCCATTGATCTGAACTTAAACATGAACGTAACAACTTACATATATGATCATAAACACAGAGATGCAACAAAAAAACACTTCATTTCATTAATAGAAATATATTGAACTATGCTTACAAACAAAATGGAAATAAGATAGCTCAGGCGATGGTAGCTTATCTATGAGAAGAGATGTGGCAGCTACATGCCTCTGAACTATGTTACAATGAGGCTCAAGGGCCTATTTATTATTGGAAAACATGAGAAAACCCTAAATAACCAAAACCCTAACCCCAGGAGATGTAACACCAAGAGTTTGTGGGCCCCGTTGGGGTTAGTTGGGCAGCTAACTTCCTGGGGTCATAACTTGGTCATATTATCTCTGTTGGGTGCATATGAGACCTTGTTGGAAAGGTCTTGCCGAGTACTACAGGTTTCACCACAATCCCTTGCTTATGGCTATGGGCTTGCCGCAGACGCCAAAAAAGTGTCGTTTAGGGGGTCAAAACTGCTCTAGAAGTTCAGGACCTAAAAAACTGCTAAAAATAGTAAATGGTGAAATGAACAAGGAAACAGATGAAACTGATTGGGGGGTCTAGGTGGAATAGGAGGGTGGCCACCAATATCCACCTAGATCAAGTAACATGTGTTTAAGAAGTCATCAAATATATATGGCCCAGTTGCCAAGCTAAATTATTTGGTTAATTTGAGACAGGGCTTTATTTACCTTCCAGTGACATTAATGTGGTGATCTTAAATTCTAATGTTGAAATTCCTCAAAATGGTTTGCAAACTCTTGCTAAAGCTTTGTATCAAACATCCATTGGACATAAAATGTAAGAAGTTTCTAATAATCAGCATTATCATTCAAAGGATCAACGACTAATATTAATTGTTATGTAATCTTGTTTCTCCAAAACCATTTATTCTACATGTCAGCACGTGGTGTATTACGGGGGACTCCAGCTCAAAACCAGATACTTCCTAGAGCCCCCTTCGCAAACCGCTTGCAGTTTTCTTCATTCTAGTTTTATTTTTAACATATAAATATGTATCATCAAAGACATAGAATGGATTATATGGAAAAAAATGATGAGGGTTTCTTGGATCTCTGCAACCCTAATGGTGACGCAGCCATGAGGTAGGCGGCACAGAAAACCTCAAAAACAAGCAGACAAGCAGCACTAAAATCAAGAGAGCACATAAATGACAGAGGAAGTCAGGAGGGGAGAGATCCCCTCCTATAGAGATGCAGCGGCAAGAGAGGGAACAAGCAACAACAAACTGGAGGACGAGATAAGGACACCAGGACCAATCCTTGGAGCAAGATGGCAGGCAGGAAGGAAAGGGAAATGCTTACCATGTGCAACAGAAAAACTGAGATTTGTTATTCCCATGAACAAACTCGAGCATTATAGAATTTATATGAAGGACCACGCACTCATATGCAAGTTTATCGGTGTCTGGCCATCAGAAAAAGACCTAAAAAGATGGATACAATAGAAATGGCAACCCCGAGGCCACATAGAGTTGAAGCTAGGCGCACAAGGCTTCTTTACGGTAATCTTCTCAAACCTGCAAGATAAAGAAAAAGTGTTTGAAAATGGTCCATATTTTCATAATAATGCAGGTTTATTCATGAGGTACTGGGAGGAATGTTATAACCTTGACACAAAAAAATTCCTAGCAGCCCCAGTGTGGGTAAGATTGTTTGGACTACCAATGGATTTTTGGGACCCAGAGATTCTGGAAGGAATAGGAAATACCATAGGTAGCTTTGTCAAAATAGCTGAATCAACAAAGAAAGGAAGATATACCTCTTATGCAAGAATCTACATCTATATGAACATAACAAACCATATCCCAGGGGCAGTAGAGCTAGAATACCATGAGGAGATGTGGCAGCAGGCACTAGACTACGAAAATATCCAGTTCAGATGCAGAAAATGAAATGAATATGGGCACCTCTACAAGGAATGCCCCCTAAATGTAGAAGAGGAAGAACGGAAGAGCAAGCAACAGAGGAAAGGTTAAGAAGATAATGATGGGTATCAAGAGATAAAAAACACGAAAAAACCCGCAAAGAAAACCCATAAGGACGGAAGAAATAACAAACAGCCAAAACAAATAAGGCAAATAGGTTTGAAATCCTACAGGTAGAAGAAGAAGATTCAAAGATCCGAGTAACGGATTATTAGGAGGAAAAAGAACAAGAAGGCAAACCAAGTCAAGACACAAATAGCACTAAACAAAAAACCCAAAGAGAAACAGGGGAAAAGATAGGACAAGAAAAGGAGAATAACCGGGAAAATGAAGTAATGGAAATAGATACCAGCAAAGGGGAAGATCCAACGACAGAAGAATAAATTCTGAGGAAACTTTTGGACAAATGGAGACACTTGGATGAAAGGTTTAACCCGGAAGAGGATAAAAAATTATACAAGGAAACATTCCAAAAATATAAAGAAAACAAGATCAAGGAAACACAGGAATGAATGAGCAACTAGGTATACAACCCGAAAATAATCAAGAACAACAAAGTAAAGTGAAAGGAGGGAAAAAAAGAGGTAGAAAGAATCTTCAGGAGTCATGGGCGAAATGCTAGTTAATACGAGAAGAGTTGTACCGCTCTTAGTTGTCTTCCACCAAACAACCCCACCATCTCAATGACAGTTACATCCTGGAACATTCGGGGTCTTAATAGTAAAGGTAAACAGAGATACCTAGCAGAAAGGATTAAAAGAGAAAAACCCCAAATTATGCTACTACAAGAAACAAAAATAATAGGGGGGAAATGGAGGATATTCTAAAAGAATCAAACCTACATACGAATGTATGACAATTGATGCAAAAGGAAGTGCGGGGGGGAATTGTGACCCTGTGGAACTCAGCAGAAGTCACTGTAGACTACTGGATAGGAATGAAAAGGATCCTTTCAGGGAGATTCAGACTAGTTCTTAGTTTCGGCGGTTTATGGACCCCATATAGCAGTGGAAAGGGGGAACTTCCTCACCCAACTGCAATAGTTAGAAAACATGCATACAGAAAAATTATGGTTGATAACAAGCGATTTTAATATGATCACATCAAAAGATGAAAAGAAGGGGGGAATGCAACGGGAGGAACCAGACATGGCAAGATTTAGAGAAACACAGTCAACTCTAAAAATGATTGATATACACACCATTAATGGAAAATACACTCGGAATAACCGAAGAGGAGGAAGTAGGCAGATAGCTTCCAGACTGGATAGGTTTCTAGCAACATAACACTTTATTGGGAAAGACATATTCTATGAAGCGACAATCCTTCCATGCCAAGGGTCAAACCACTGGCCCATAAAACTAGAAATTAGCATGAACAATCAAAATCAGCACAGACCTTTCAGGTTTGAATCTTTTTGGTTGCGAGAACCAACCTTCATAGAAAAATGGAGCAATGGTGGCAGAACAGTGAGACGGAAATAAAAGGAAGGAATAATATGCACACACTCCAATTAAGACTAAAGGAGATAAAAGGAAAAATAAAGAAATGGAATAAAGAAGAATTTGGCAATATCCAAAAAGACCAAGAAAAACTGCAGACGGATATGAAAAGGATACAATAGAAAATAATAGAGGAGGGGAGAACAGAGGAACTAGCTCAGGAAGAAGGAGGGGTTTTAAACAGGCTGGAAGAAAGAAGAAAACATGAGGAAATTTTGTGGAAACAAAGTCAAGATTACAATGGCTAAAAGAGGGGGAAAGAAACACAAAATTCTTCCATAGAGCCATGCAGCAGCACAGGCAGCAGAATAGAATATTTTCTCTAAGATAACCAAGGCAATAGGTTAACTCAAAAAGAGGAAATGGAGAGACTACTTATACAGCACTTCAAAGGTATAGTGACTAAGATGAAAAGCAATAGAGAAGAGGAGATAGTAAAAATAAGTCAATATATACCCAGAAGAGTGAATCGAGAGCAGAACATGGCACTCCTAAGAGTAATCACTGAAAAAGAGGTAGAGGAGACAATGAAGACAATGGCTAAGAACAAAGCCCCAGGACCGGATGGATATACAGCAGAATTCTTCCAAGCAACCTGGAGTTTTATGAAGCAAGACATAGTAAATTTTGTGGAAGAATCAAGGTGCACGAAAAGAATGCACCCAGCATGGAACACAACCTTCCTAGCATTGATTCCGAAGCTAGAAAAGGCAGATGAACCTCAAGGTTTTAGACCAATAACTTTATGTAATGTAATTTACAAAATCCTAGCCACCATAATGGTGAACAAATTAAAATTTATCCTTCCAGAATTGATCTCCGAGGAACAAACAGGGTTTGTTAAAGGGAGACAGATAGTGGATGGAATCATAGTTTCACAAGAGGTGATTCATTCACTGAAGAATTCGCAACACAAAGGTATGATGATCAAACTTGACTTAGCTAAAGCTTATGACAAGCTAACCTGGGAATACCTTCATAGAATCCTAAAAACTTATCGATTCGATGATAGATGGATAGAATGGATAATGTCTATGATCACCACTCCAAGTATGTCCATAATGCTAAATGGAACCCCCACAGAAACCTTTAAACCGTCCCAAGGAATTAGATAGGGGGACACTCTTTCACCTTTCATGTTCATAATAGCAGTTGATGGTCTGGGTAGATTAATAAAAGCACAGAGTGAACAGTAGAAAGCTAAAAGGCCTTAGATTGTGGGGAGAAGAACTAGCCATTACACATCAACAATTTGTAGATGATGTAATAATGTATGGCCAAGCCAATCTTAAGGAAGCGAAGAAATTACCGGAAATCCTTGAAGATTTTACAAAATCATTAGGTACATAGCTAAATAAAGATAAAAGAGAAATCTTTTTTTTCAATACCCCAATGATTTCACAATCATTCTTAGCCAGAACAATGGGTTTCCGAATAGGGAAGTTCCCTACCAAATATCTGGGTGTACAGATGAGCGACAAGAAAACTAGAACAGCTAACTGGGGAGGCCTGATAGGGAGAATTCAAAAAAGAATGGACAACTGGACGTTTAGAACGCTAAACATACTGAGTCGCCTCATTCTCCTTAAGTCGGTTCTCCAATCAATGCCAATATACCAAATGGCCAGTCAAGCTATTCCAAAAACTATATGCCAAAAAATGGTGGAAATTTAAAAAAAAAAATCTATGGCAAGGAACAAACAAAACTAAGAAGTGGGCGCTACTCTCATGGAAATGGCTAAGCAAATATTTAACAGAAGGAGCATTAGGGTTGCGTGATCCATATATATTAAACCAAGTAATGGGTGCAAAACTATGGTGGAGGTGGATTCAAGGAGGAGAAGATCTATGGAAAACATTATGGGAAAAGAAATATGAGATGGCAAGGTCCCCTGAAGGAAAATTACGAAGCCAATCAGAAAAGAAAGGCTCAACAATTTGGAACCTAGCAAGGTCAAATAAGGACCTGACAAGAGAACATAGTTTCTGGGAAATTAGGGAGGGTGACAAAGCAACCTTCTGGAAGGAGGCATGACAACAAAGAGAAACCCTCAACGAGCAACCTCAAATCCAAGATATTCAACAGTTCAACACCCAAATGGAGAAAGACGCAGCCCGAAACTACTGGCGCCTGAAAGGGATGGTTACTAGAGAAAATGAAAAATGAAAAATGACTGGAAAGAAGCACCAGAAACAGAACAATGGGTAAATTACGAAAAGGAGATGGGGACAAGGAAAATTGCAGTCAAAGAAGGAACAGACATTATACGGTGGGGAAAACGCATCAAAGGAATGTTTACGTCAACAGAAGGATATTACATAAAGGCCAGTAGTACCAGCAACCCAATTATTAAAAATGGGATAGAATCTGGAAAATGAAAACCTGGCCAAAGGTTGCGTTATTTACCTAGATATTGTCCCATGGGCGCGCCTTAACCCGAGACCAGTTAAGAAGGAAGGGGACGCACGTACCATCGCGCTGTGTCCTTTGCCAAGAACAAGAAGAAATAATGGAGCACTTGACAAACTCCTGTAGCATCAGCAATACCCTGTGGCAAAACCATCAACAGCTCTTCGAGATTAGCGACAGAGATATAATCAGCATAACTACAACTGTAGAGAAATGGAGTAAACCATACCGTAATATAATATTGAACCGAGCCTAGAATCTATCCATAGGGTTCTTCTTGTGGAACATATGGAAGGCAAGAAACCGGTTGATATTCAAAGAAGACGAAAAATCTAAGAAGGAAATATGGAGCCAAACTATATAGAACATACGAGAAACCATCACCCTCGAGAAGTGGAATGACGAAGACTGGAAGACAAACCAAACGGAGACACGAATTCTGAATCACTTGGAAATTAAAATAAGCACCACAGACATGGTTGGAAGAGAACATAAGGTAGGTAAAGCTGGAGAAGAAGACCACTAGGGATTCACAAAACTAAACTTCGATGGAGCGGCAAAAGGAAATCTAGGGGAGGTGGGCATAGGAGGGATATTCAGAGATGATGGAGGTAGAACCCGCTGGGTTTATGCGATGGACTGTGGAAAGGCATCAAATAATGAGGCTGAATTCCATGCGCTGAACAGGGGGATAGAAATAGCCATCAGAGAAGGGTATCAAAAACTCCAGATAGAAGGAGATTCGATGCTCGTGATAGAAACACTCAAACAAATACAGCAAGGAGTACCAGCAGAGAAGCTGAGTCAAAGCTGGCAGACAGTATGGATAGTAACAGAAATAAGCCACCAACTGAGGAAGATAGCCTACATCATACCGTCCCATGTAAGACGCAAAGGAAATGCTCCTACAGATTACCTTGTGAATTCGGGATGTCGGAAAGGAGAGCAACAACTGGATGCAAATGCGGAAGAGCTCCACCAAAAAGAGGATATGGAGCAATTGTTACAAATGATAGAACACGACAGGGTCCAAAGAGAGCATCTAGAGAAATCGCTCGGACATGACGAGAGCGGAGAGGGAAAAGGACAGTCGCAAGAGGAACAGTACAGGACAAAGTTGGAGTAGGACAGGATAAGATTGGAGTTCGGTAGGATGATGGAGGGGGGAAGCGAAAGGATAATACACAGGAGTACGAGGATAGAGATGAAAAGGAATGGAAGAGGAGAGGGCGGGACAACAAATCCGAGGACGAGCAGCGAATTAATGCCAAGTGGCAGGGCAAATTCAGTGACCCAATGGCAAGAGCAGCCAGGAGAGGAAAGGAGTGAATGAAGGACGGCGGACAGGACATGATGGTAGCATCCCAAAGCAGGAGGGAAGGGAGGCGTGCCAAGGTAAAAACACGACAACTGGCAGTAACAGTAAGAGGAGGGAATGAAACAGGAATAAATTCTAAGGAAAAGGGGAAAGAGGTATTTTGCATGCAGACAAGAAAGAAGAAAGGTGGTGAGAAAGGAAGAGCGGGCAGCAAGAGGAAGTAGAAGGAGCAAGCAAGGCGAAGCACGGTGAAAGGGTATGTGACTTCTCTAGGCTTAAACTATGAAAGTGTAAATTGTCTGGCATATAGGTTAGACATGCAGTATGGTATGCATATCTGGTTTGATCACCTCAATTGTCATAGCAATTCCAGAGATCCGAAAGGCAATTGCCTCGAAGCGACCCTAGGTGCCAGGGACGGAGAGAAAGTTAAGAGAGATGGTGAGAAGCCCGAGAGCCAAGCCTTGGATGAACCAATTTCAACCGACCCCCACCTTAGAATATAGGCCCTAGTTTCCCATGCTCTAGGGAAAGGAAGAATGCCTGCTGCCCTGGAAGAAGTCAGCAGGGAAAGGAAACTCTAGAATCCATGGGGGATGGAGTTGCACCCTAGGGAGAGGGGAGAACTCTTAGCCAGCAAAAATCTGGTAGGCAAATCTGAGAAAACCAACCCAAGGGAAGGCCTTTGTAGCCCAATCCGCACCAAAGCGAACCATCGAGGGAGAGAAGGCAAAATAACCAAATGTGGGTTTCTTGCATGGACAGGGATAAGCAAAGCAACCACGGGTACCCCACGACCAGAAGAATTATTAAGACCAAAGCCAAGCAAAGTAGGGGAGGAAGCCAAAGGTCAAAAACACAAAGGGAGGGAAACCGGAGGATTGGAAATAAGAGGTTTGGGGGGCGGGGAGAAAATCCACGAATAATAATGTAAACTTAAATGATAAGACTGACATTTGTGTTTACTCTGTGATAGGTCTCGCAATAGAACAGGGCAAGACCGGGAAACAGAACAAAGAGCAACAGGAAAAGAGTGTTAAAGGCAAAGCGGAAAAAAGAATGGCCCCCGGGAGAAGCAAGAGGACCGCCAAGAAAGAAGAAGGCACCAACAGTCAAGGAAAGAAAAGGGGCAAGAAGCCTGACGGAGCTCAAATGAAGAAGATCATAGACTCCTACATGGAAAGGACCCCGAAGGAGGTTAGAGACTAGATTTGGAGTTGGGGGTGAGACTTAAAAAACAACCTCAGGTGTAGAGACATACCCATGGAAGAATGGGAAGGAATGTTGTAGGACCCGGGGACAACAAATGGCAGGTAATCACTGTTCAAAAAGACCCTACAGCAATACTGGATCATGAAATACATTGTAGCCCGGGCTATGACTCTTCACCATGAACACATGGAAGGAGAAGTTCTAGACAAACAGGAAAGTAGCAAGGAGAAGTACCCAGTCCAGGCAGAAATTCTCAAGGATATAGTGACCATACAGATCCAAACCTACAGGAACAATCTCGCACTGGGAAGGATCGAACAGACGCTGATAGAGATCAAATGGAATTTGGCACAGGGACGCAAGCTGCCAAGCCCTGGAGCAAAGGCTTCAGGTCCTAGTGCAAAGGCTTCAATTCAGATAGCATCCTTAGATGAGGACTAGTCTAGTGATCTTGGTAGTTTTGCCTTTGAATTTTGATTTAGATGAAGGAAGTAAGCAGGTCTGTTTTGTTCTTTAGTGTCAACAGTAGAGACAGTCATTATAGAAACAGTGGATGGATTCTCATGAACTTATTCAAATTTTGGAATGGTTTTAATGTTGACTGGTGGTCACCTGGTTTCCTCCGGGCAGGTGACTAACCAGAGGTTTTGGATGTAAAAACTTTTGAAAATAGTTAATACACAGAGTTCTACAATGCTTACAAAAAAAAAAAAAAGACATAGAATGGATTTAATCCTAGGCCTGGTCTAGTTGATTCTCATGTTTTAGAGTTGTCAGAAAAATTGTCTCAGATAAAGGTTAAGAAAGCTTAAAGGAATCATGGTGATGGATTCAGAAGCTTTGAGCAAACCTCAATTTTTCAAGAACAAAGAAAGAAGCAAGCTTTGACCATTTTCTAGTTTAGATTTTTGACTTTGTTGAATGCCCATAGAACAATGTGGAGAGCCATCTTGGATGAAATATACTCAACGTATGGTTATTTTTTAATTCCAGTTACACGGATTATGACATTTGTAACAACAAATCTTCTATTTGCGTGATCATGCATGATATGATTTATTTGTTCGTTGAAGAGAATCAGTGGTGTAAGATGAATTTTTGTGAAGCAGAGGCTTTGGTTCTACTTTTTTTTACAGCCAGTGACTTTCTTCCATTGTTTTTGAGTAAAATGAGAAAATTGAAAGTCCTTATCGTATTCAATTATGGGTCCAAGAGAGCCACAGTGAATGGTCTTCCATTGTTATCATCACTCACTTAGCTCAAGACTATTCGTTTGGAGAGGTTGATTGTGCCCCCACTTCAAGAGCACAGTAAAGTCTTACAAAACTTTAAAAAGTTATCTTTAAGCTTATGTGAAGGGCTTGGAAATATGTCCAGGTTCAATGGAAACCAATCAAATCTAAAGCTTCCCATAATGATAGATTTTAACATGGACCATTGCTATGATTTGGAGGAGTTTCTTGTTGGTATTTGTGACATATCTTCAGTTCAAAAGTGGTCTATCACTAACTGTCACCTTCTTCAAAAGTAACCTGATGATCTTGGGAGGCTTAGTTCTTTAATAATGTTAACAATATCTACATGTCTATGTATGAAAGAGCTTCCAACATCTATTGGAAAACTTGGGAAGCTAGAATATATGGACATTTCTTCATGTGAGTGCTTGAAAGAACTTCCTAAGGAAATAGGGCAGCTAAAGAAACTCGAGGAGCTTGACATGAGAGAGTGTTCTTGGTTGAGAAAGATGCCTAAATCAATTGGAGGGTTGAAATCTCAAAGAATGTTATATGGGATGAAAATATTGGGCAACAATGGAATCATCTTAAGAGCTTTTCTACTACTATGGATCTCAGAGTTGAAATTGTAGAAGCACACTTTAGCTTGGATTGGTTGGATGGTTAAGATCTCCCTTAAACATGATGCCAAGTGCAAGTACTGGAGCAGGATGAGTGCAAACATGTTATCCATGTTCCACTGGCATTATTCACTCTTCAGAAATTAGTTATTCGTAGTTTCAAAGCAGAGTGTCTAGTGTGGGTGGTATATGCATAAGTTGCCATTGAAATACTTTGTGCATCCCGAAAGATAGTTTAATGATTGGTAACACATGTTATTTTCAGATTTAATCATGTATCTATTTGTGAGTCCAAAGGAGAAAAACTTTGTTGTTAAAAGTGAAGCTAAAAATGTTTGTATTTTCTATTATAAAATCTTCCTCAAATGTTTTTTCCTATTGCAAATAAATCAGATGAAAATGGTCAACCTGAGATCCAAAACTTCACATATTCAATCTTTATTTTGAGGAAGCATTTGAGCATCCAAATCAACAGATGGCATAGCACTAATATAAGGAGGATTAAATTTCATATTTTAAGGCATTTATCATATAATAATATATACGAGATTTGGTGGTAGGGTATTTGGGAATTATAGCATTCAAAAATTAGTCCAAAAACAGGGGATCTTGTGGACACAGGTGACAGAATTTCCTAGACACAGAATTAGCAGTGAAAGGTTTAATGCCTTGATTGTTGGACAATTACCAGATTTTAAGGGAATAGCTTTAGATCTTTAGGAAAAGGATCAACATATCAAAGGACTAATTCTAGATTGAAAGAGAATTTGGCATCAACAACTCCAATATTTTAAAATTCGTTTGCAATTATTTATTTTTGGATTTAATTTTATTTATTATTTGATTTTATTTCCAAAAAGCTAGTGATAGCTTTGAAATGTATTTGTTATATATTCTTTAATTTTTAATAAACAAGGGTTGGATTTTGATCCCAAAACCTTCACATTTTTGTAAAGACTTCTACTACAAAATTCTCAATCAAAGGGCTTCTCGCTCGAGTTCATGACATAATTTGTTTCTTATGTATGTCTTTTCTAGTGATTTCATAATTTGTTTCTACATATGTTTAAGGTAATATAGAAGCATTGGGCAAATTTGGGTTGAGTATCAACACCCCCACCCCCGCCCCTGACAGTCCACTGCAAAGTCATCATCCACACTGAGACTAGATAATTGGACAATTTGTTTGGTTTAGTATCTATGCATCATTAAATTATTGCCTTATGTCATCTCTTAAATGTATTTATGTGGGACATAGATATTCTTCTACACGCATCTTCCATGTTAGATGATTAAGTATTCAGGGAGGATATTTGATTATCTAATTTCTCTTCTATTCCTCTACCAAACTCTTTCAATGTTATGTTATTCTGTTATAGCTCAACGTTGGCACTTTGATGAGGCCTCTGCAACATAGGGCTTTTTCTGTTAACCAAGGATTGGAGGCCCGAAGCAACTACCTATATAACAAATCCTAGATCTAGGTTGTTGTCCAGTGACAATGAATAACATTAAAAAGCCTCGTAACACTTGAGGGAGCCCCCTTTAGTTCAAGGGCCAGCTCGAACCTAAAGTTTGGACGAATTGGTTTCTTAGCACAGTCTCACATCAAGTACTCCCTTTGAGAAACGGGTACAACAGACCACACTAAGACAACAAAGGGACCAAGATGTGCCTGAGTTCACAAACATTTTTCATACTCTACACACAAAGTTGGGTATAAAAGACTCTGAGTGACATCAGGTGCTCAAGTATCGCATCTGTCTGCACAATTCCTGGACATCTCCTCGCTTGGTGCAACATATCGTTATGCTACCAAGATTAAACAAAATAAGTGTGGCTTTGGATCTGTGAATCAAAAGCAGGGTAGGAGCACCCCCAAACTACAAAACAAGGGACAAAGGCAAAGTGGAGTGGCCCAGGACAACCCATCAAAGTTACAAGCAAAGAATGACACCACAAAGACAAATAAGGACATTGGGAAAGTGGTGTGAGTTTTGTTGGTGTCCGAGTATGAACAAATTATGCATTCTCGTTTCCTACATTAATTCATCAATCTGGGTGTGTACACTTTTCAAGGTAACGCGCAAGGTATATGCAGGAGCAAGGTTACAATATTACATTGACCAAGGGTTCGTGACTAAGAAATTAAAGCATCGTTGTAACAGTAATGAAAACTAAATTGCAGAAAGAAAAGCATTCACAACAATCTATGGAAATTTGTAACAGCAATAAAGAAAATACAACAAGTAAAACAATATACATAAAAAGGACACACGCACAGCACATAATCAAAAGAGTGGGCCAAACTCCCTGGTCAGGGTTGTGCTTAACTCGCATATTGAGAAAAATATCAGAAGGCTGGAAATTCCATTAACAAGAGTTCCACTGTTACAAGGCTCAATTCCTACATCAGCTAGCTCCCCTCTCTCTCTGAATTGTGTCTTTTAAATATACAAACATCCAAAGGAAACTTGCAACAAACTGATCTCAATATTCAAGATGAGATCTGAGAGATTTTTCCATCATGATTCAGGTGGAACAAGTCGAATTTGGTTATTACAATTTGGGCAATTCTAGAAAACGGCCGCAACAACAAATCTGCAAATATGTCATTCGAAGAACCTTGATTTTCTCTCAATACAAATCGAATTTCTGAAAACTACCCATTTGGAAATTGATTTGGTCCGTTTTGAACAAAACCCATGTCTCGGATTTTCCAGATTCACTTTCATTTGCCCAAAACGTCCAACACAAAACTATCACTTCTTATGTCAGTGAATTCCTAAGTTGGATTATCTAATTATCTGTTGAAGACCAAATCTGCAATCTACAAGAGATCTTGGAGGCTAAAACCATTATTGAAGTTATAACGAATGAATAAACCAAAATCATGCATAATAATCATTAATTATCAAAAATAAATGAGATCAGATATTATTTATCCACAAGAGCATAAATGATTATGAAATGGAATTATATAATAAATTATGGTAAATAATGTGATAAAAGAATAGTGGAAATAGATGAAATGAATGTTAAGAAGTGGTAATAATAATGACAAATTAAGAGCCCAACATTCCCCCAAACTGAATATGTTGCATGCCCACATGCAACCCAATGCCTCTGTATAAAGTAGGGGAAATAATGGTTTGAAAAATATGAGTGAATAATGCTCAGTGGTTTTTTTATTTATGACATTCTCTTAAACTTTTAATAAATCAAACACTCATGTTATTTCACCTCAATTGTTGCTTTCAACAAAATAACGTGGAATGACATCTATGGATTAACATTTGTTGAAGCTAATGTAGGTTGAGCTTGTGTAAGTGATGCGAAAGGTGGAAGCCATGCAAGCTCAAAGAAAGTAATCAAAAAGTGTAGCAGGATTTCCTTCCCCCAAACTGATTAGTTTCCTTGTCATCAAGATTTCTATAGCACATCTCATGAGTATCCTCAATCAGTAATTCATCAGGATTCAAAATCAGAATTAGGCCTCTTCATCCTTCCCCAAAATAATAGTAGTGTTGTTAAGCTAGGATTAAATAGAGATTGATTGGGTAAAGCAACTATCTTTGGTTAAAGATACAAAACTTGTAGAATAAAGGAATGATAGATTAAATGATACAAAATGTCAAATATCAAATATCCTAAAAGTTTCATCCCTAACATGTAAAGTAAATATTGATAACTCAATAATAGATATAAACCATAACCACCATTATCTAAGAATTGATTAAATATTAACCCATGAACCATGAGTTCTGGCAAACCTTATATATGCAACAGTGGCATTATCGACAGTTAGTTTTGAGAAAACAAGGTAACCAATTATATCATAGGATTGAATTAAGTTCTATACCATAGGCATGGCCATTGCTGCCAGCAGGCGTCCATAGCCTCGACAGGGATGCCTTTTTAACCCATTGAGATGTCAGTGTCCCATCTATTAGAAATAAGTACATAGTTACAAAAGCATTTCAATTTACTTAGATGTCTACTGAAGATCATTGTTCTGGCTTGGTAACCAGTTAATAACAATGCCATTCACGGGAACTAACAAAAGTGAACAAGTCGGCTCGTGATGAGACCTCTTGTCCTTCAGTTTTATGATCGAAGGCCATTACCCTGGCTTGGTGACCAGTAGTGGTAATGTCACTCTATTAGGACCTATGATCATGGTAGGTTGGCTCGTGATGAGACCTCCTATCCTCCAGTTGACTATTTATGTTTAAAATTTTAACTATGGTTATTGTTTTTTTTGCTTTTTTATAAATTAAGCTAATTCTATTACTGAAAAATATAGTACACTGAGGCTTTAGCCTGTGCATATCCATGCCTGAGTGTTGGGCAAAAACAGCAAAAACAGAGTCTGGACTGCCCATAATGGGAAACCAGTCCGAATCAAAATAAGATTTCCAGTATTATCTAGCTGCCGGGGAAACCAGCAATTACGCATAGTTTTTTATCAATTTTTCAAGGAGAAACAAAAAACAACCAAGTAACCAAATACCAACAGTTTTTCCGAAAGCCCCGTAAAAGAAACCAGAAAGCAAAATTCCCAAAACTTGAGAATAGCAGACACGTGGCAGGTTGTGTGGCCGATCAGGTGCGTGGCAGAGACGACTTGTGTTCCTCAACAATGAAGCATCTGTAAGTCTCCATGTCGACACCTGCCTACTTTGAAGCCTCCGTGTTGTCTGCCTGTTGCGCCGGTTGTTCCTCCTCGATAAAATAGTGGTAAGGATCCATGTCTTCATCATCATGCTGGTCCTAGTCCGTTTCCTTCCTAGTTTGTTGCGTCCCTGCACTGTGAGTGCTCTTCTGGACCATGGCTGGTTCTGCTCTGGTGTGGCCACCACCTTGCTCCTCCTAGTTGAAGGTGATGGAATGGGAGCTCCCCGCAACTCTGGTTGGCATTGCTCTGGAATGGTGTCCACCCTCAATAGCTTGCTCCGTCTCGTGAAAGGTTAAGGAGATGGTGGCAGTAATGATGGGCCTGTTCATGGAGGAACGAAAGATGAATTGGGCGGAATGGAGAGGCAGTTGTGGATTGGAAGGAATGCCACTGGGAGGCGAAGCAGGGGGCGTCGGATGGAGGCGGTGAGGTCGTGAGCGGCCTCTGCCACTACGAGTGTTTGGGTAGCAACCTGTAGTCTGCTGAGCCAAAGAGGATGTGGTTTCAGAGGCCAGAGAATGAGGGGGACGAGTCAATCTTCCTCTACTTCCACCCTTGCAACTATGCATTCGATGTTGTGTTCTCGGCATGTTGACACCAGGTGTATGAGAATTTCTGTCGGGATTAGGCTCAAAGTGATGAGAAGGCTCAGTAGGATTAGCGGGTGGCTTAGAGGAGGGATTAGTTGTAGAGGCCGAGTGGAAAACAAAATGGCAAGCCAGGCTTTGAGTGAAGTGAGTTCCCGGGCCTAAATCAATGCAACAAAGGATGTTGCAGCGCCTCCCCGTAGTAGTGCGAGAGATAGGTGTTGCAGCTGCCTGAGGGCATAGACATTGCAGAGGCAGGGGATAAGAGACAGGTGCGGTGGTATGATTATCACTAGAGGTCATCTTTGCGTGGAGCCAAGGTGGGTAGTTGCAGGCTGGTTGAAGACAGTGCCAACTTAAATGCCATTTATGGCTAGTGTTAATGCATTTTTTAGACTGATGTACCAGACTACAGAGGGCCATGTGGTATGGCCACTTGTCGTCCCGTTCTGCGACCAACTTACTATATTTGTTGGGCACCCGCATCCAGGATAACTATGGTTATTATTAATCAACAAAAGATCACTTAATAGATGGGGTGGCAAGCCAGCTTCTTAAGAGCTAGGGATGGTGTAAAATGTTTTTTAGTAACTATTTTCAACTCGGGTAATTTTGCTTCTCAAATACTAATAACCTTCAGATGATTGTTGATAAATATATTTTGCTTTGTTAAGATTGGGGTTTGAGGAATAATTCATTAGATAGTGATGGAAAGATTTAAGTACAACTTTGTGGTCATCATCATAAATTTTACAAAATCAAGGACTTGACAAATTAGGAAAGTTGAAAGTTGCCATGATGAAATCATCTTTTCATAATTATTCCTTAAAAATAAAATATGTTTATAGATAAACAAAGATAAATTGACTACCCAATCATTATGTCAAAGAGGACCTAGAAAATTAGATGTATTTCCCCATTCACCAAGTTAATGTCGCCGTGCATGATTCAAGTTCCAATGTGTGTGGATAAGTGGGGATTACATATTGTTATGGATTATGGTGGTAATAAACGTGAGATGTATGAGTTGACGTGAAATTTTAATAACAATGATGACATGACATCATTGATATTAAATATAATACATTTTTTATCAAATGCAACACCTCCCCCCAACTAAGATATGACCGTCCTCAGTCATAATTGAAACATAGATCAAATACACGGAGTTGATTAGGGACGTACCTGAAGACTTACCTTGGTGAAATATCAACATGTGTAGAGTAACAACACCAGGTACTTAGAAAAAATTTCACCACGAAGTAGCAGCATCGAAGGAGTAACATCACTGAAAGAGTAACAATATCGAAGGAATAACAACACCGGGTACTCAGAAAAATTTTAGGAGTAACAACATCGGCGGAGTAACAGCACCGACGGAGTAACAGCAGCGGTGGAGTAACAGCACCGATGGACTAATAGCAGCGGCAGAGTAACAGCACTGATTGAGTAACAGCACCAGCAAAGTAACAGCACTGGCTGATTAACAACACCGGCGGAGTAACAGCACTGGCTTAGTAACATCACCAGCAAAGTAACAACATTGCGGAATAATAGCACTGATGGAGTAACAACACTGATGGAGTAACAACATTGGCAGAGTAACAACACTGGCAGAGTAACAGCACCAGCGGAGTAACAACACGAGCAGAGTAACAGCACTAGCGGAGTAACAACACCGACAAAGTAACAACACCAGTGGAGTAACAACACTGGCGGAGTAACAACACCGGTGGAGTAACAGCAGTCATGGAGTAACAGCACCGACGAAGTAACAACACTGGCAGAGGAACAACACCAGTGGATTAACAGCACCAGCGGAGGAACAACATTCAAGGAGTAACAACATCTGACACTTAGAAAAATTTCGGGAGTAACAGCACCCAAGGAGTAACAGCATTGGCGGAGTAACAACATCTAAGGAGTAACAGCATTCGACACTTAAAAAAATTTCGGGAGTAACAGCAACAGCAGAGTAACAACACCCAAGGAGTAACAGCATCCAACACTTAGAAAATTTTCAGGAGTAACAGCAATGGCAGAGTAACAACACCCAATGGATCTGAGGAAACCATATACTGATAAGACTCAGGAACAAATGGATAAATATGGAGCAACATCATGAAACTTGAGAACTTCCTTTTATTTTGATGAAGGAACAAAATTTGTGACTTTGAACACATGAAAAAAAAACATAAGAGGAATCAGAAAAGAAACAACAATTTTATTGAAAAACAATAAATAAATAAATAACTTAAGTTGCAACGGCTATGATTTTGACTGCAACAATGTTGTTTCCTAAGGGAATATCAATCTGTTTCCAGAAACAACAATCTATCAATGGTAAATGAATGGAAAAATGTTTTGGCGGAAATGACTTGGATCTTCAAATGGAAATCAATTCTCCATTTCTCCTGTTATGAATCCATTAGGTAATGAAAAAGTCTTTATGTTGGTGAGAAATAACATGAATAATTTGTAACAAACTCTTATGATCAATTTCCATGGCACCTTGAAAGAATCAAAATTATATGATATTAGATTTCTTAATAGATGCTGGGATGAAAATCTATTATTTCATTATCATTTCTTTCAATAATCACTTGTTCAAAAACAAATTGACCTCCTTTATTCTCCTCGGACTTCCAAAAAAACGAGCATCTACCTGTAATAAAACATGTAATCATGGAAGAAGAGAGGTGATCGGGCTCTCTAAATCCAATAAATATGAAAAAAATTCACAAGTAGTTACTCTGTAAAATAAATCCATGGAAAACAAATAACAAAGTAGAGTTAATTTATTACCTGCGGGACAACGGTGGCCAACCATACTAACCAACAGTATTTTAATCATAACTTCTTTGTTTTTCATCCGATTTGCGTGATTCCAAAGCCAAATGAAAGTGAATTAATAGGGATATCTCCAATTGAAACAGGTTTTAAAAATTCCATAATATGATATGTCAAATTTACATAGAACAACCTACATAATAGAGTCATTTTCGATTTCCCAACTTAGACCAACAGTTGATATTTTAAGAATAAATTTTTCGTTTGATGATGGATTGAACTGATTCAAATTGGAGATTAAAGTAGATTCATGTAACTATATCCAATAGAAACAGGTTTTTAAATCATGAAGAATTGATGGGTCAAATGTGCGAAGGAACAGTCGGAAAAATAGAGTTTTAAAGGTGCTGATTTACGATAGACAATCAGTATTTTGGTCATAACTTTTTCATATGATATTGAAATCACGTGATTCAAATTGCATTGTAAACTAGATTAATAGGATGATATACTATAGAAACATGTTTTAAAAAATCTAGTCATTTAGGTCTCCAAAAACGGACTGTCCCAACTCTGTTCCTGAGCTGCCTACTCGACATATTGTCAATGTTTTGGTCATAACTTTTTCATTTTGAATCCAAATTGAGTGATTCAAATTGAATTAGAAAGTATAAATAAATGGCTACTTAGGATCGAAATATGTTTTGAAAATATTTCCATTTCGTTCCTCAAAACATGACTGTACCAACTGTGATTTCAGTGGTTTTATCAAGCCCACACACCCTAAGATATGATAAAATTATTTTTTTTCAAAATGATGATGAGTGTTTGTAGAAATTTGTTTTTCAATATAATACATCTACATACACAATTAAATTCAAATATTTACCATTGATATTGATATACTCAGCAAGTTGTAGCAAACACAACTCGTTCTACATATAACAAAAATTATTTATATACTTATTTATTCTATTTTCTACACTAACCTATTCTACCTTGAAAAATAAAGCATACTTATGTATAAGAGTACTTCCAATGGAGCCATTTTAGAAATAAGGCCTCAAGTGTATACACACCCGAATTTGAGAAATGTTTGTCAATAAATACTAGGGTATGAGAGACCAACTTCCCTTGAAAATATGGTGTCAAAAATTGCTGAAGTATGGAGTGACATTGTGAACAACTGATGGAGTGAAACCAATCTTCAATATATCCTTTACTTTCTTGATTTCTCATAGTTTTCATATCATGAAGTTCTTGAGTTTCTAAAACAACTTGTTGACACAGACTAGAAGAAACCTCCTTTTCTTCCATAACTTTTACAATTTTTGGATTTGGAACATTTCCAATCTCGATATAAGTTTTCTGCAATTGCGTATGCGAGATAGGTTGGGTGGGAAGGGTAGGTAAATTTTGCAATTCAACACTGTAAGCATGTTGTACTGGTTTATTATGGTGAGGGTGTGGAATGAGTTGAGTAGGATATTGTGTAGGGCGTGGAGGATTTTGATGATGTAGTTGATTGGGATGTGTGGATGATTTTGATACGTAAACAAGGTGTTCTTGAAAAGATGGAAAAGAATATGGATGATATTTTTGTGCTACAAGATGAGGGAGAGTAGTCATGTAATCATAGGATGAACCATGCCAAAGTTGTGGACAAGATTGATGGGGGTTATATTGAGATTGGCACGGCTGCCCTAACACATGAGTATTCCATAATAGATTATGAAAGTAAGACAATGGAGAGGAAGTGTTTTGAAACATACATGTAGGCTACGGTTTCAACGGTTGTGAAATTGCTGCAGCTTCTCCATCTCTTGGAAATGTTGTTTTCATCCCAAGTAAGAAAGAGAAACTGTCCCTGGGATGCTCCTTTTGGCATTGAGGAAAAATTACTTCTTCAAATTTTGCTTGACTTTTCTTAACCTGCAAAACGTGCAATTGTGAATTTAGAGAGCTAATAAAATCAACTTTAAAATGTTCAAATAAATCACTGATTTCATCTCTTATATCTCATGTTCTTGTAGCGGATTTGGAAAGGAAAGAAGAAAATTCTCTAGAATTCTTACCAGCCTTGGATATTCCTCTTGAATACCTTATGCATAAATCACAAACATCCTCATATGATAGCTGAAAAACGTCACATTTTCCTATCAGATTAAAAATTTCTAAAATTTCATCTTTGATTCCTTTAAGAATGAGTGTTTTTAAGATCTCTTTTTCCAAATGCTTATGCTTTGATTTTTGAAGGTTGTATTTAAATCGCTCCAAATAGTCCTCCAAGCTTTCATCTTCCCCTTGTATCATACTGAAAATATCTTCATTGGCCTTGCAATAGTCTTGGTACTTCTCCAAGAATACATTCTTCATGTCCTCCCATGTTTCAATGCAGTTCCCACCAAGGCTCATGAACCATCGGAGAGCTGCTCCTTTTAGAGTAAGAGGAAACAATTTCAACCTTTGATCATTAGTACAATAATCATATCCTCTACAAAGTACTTCAAACTCAAATAAGAATGTATCTGGGTCCTCATTATCCAAACCATGAAAATTTGGTAGAGAAGATGGAGGAATTATATGCATTTGTGTCACTCCTCCTGATCGTTGATAAGGAATTCAAAAGTAACAATGTGAGCCATTTCTTACCATAATAGAAAATGTTCCTCATGTGCTGCTTTGAGGTTCCTCTTTCATATATTCCTGTCAATTTGTTAGTGGAATGGGTGGTGCTTACATCACCACTTGAGGGAAATAATAATATTTCTTCAAATTTCTACATTTTTCTTCTTAGTTATTCAAAAAAAACAATTTGAAAGGAAATCTAAAGCTCAAGACCTGGAGCAGGGTGTCAAAATACCCTTCCCTCCGTAGGACAAGAAACCAAACAAGAAAAGAATGCACACAAGGAAATCTAAAGCTCGGGACCTGGAGCAGGGCATCAAAGGACCATTCCCTCCCCAGGACGAGAGATTAGTTTTTCCAAAATCAAAACAAACAAAAATGCAGGAAAAATTACTACGCTCAGGACCTGGAGCAGGGTGTCAAAGGACGATTCCCTCCCCAGGACGAGAGATTGGGCCTAAAAAAAAAAAAAGAGAAACAACAAAACAAATAAATGACTATGCTCAGGACCTGGAGCAGAGTGAGAAAACTCCTTCTCTCCCCAGGACGAGAGATTGACCCTCTGGTCGATACAGATCGTGTCTTGCACCTTGTTAGCCTTCCCCGGCAACGGTGCCAAAATGTTGGTGTCCGAGTATGAACAAATTATTTAATCTCATTTCCTACATTAATTCATCAATCCAGGTCCGTACACTTTTCAAGGTAACACGCAAGGTATATGCAGGAGCAAGGTTACAATCTTACATTGACCGAGGGTTCATGACTAAGAAATTGAAGCATCATTATAACAGTAATGAAAACTAAATTGCATAAAGAAAAGCATTCGCAATAATCTATGGAAATTTGTAACAGCAATAAAGAAAATACAAGAAGTAAAATAATATACATAAAAAGGACACACTCACAGCACCTGATCATAAGAGTGGGCCCAACTCCCTGGTCAAGGTTGTGCTTAACTCACATATTGAGAAAAATATTAGAAGGCTGGAAATTTCATTAACAAGAGTTCCAGTGTTACAAGGCTCAATTCCTACATTAGCTAGCTCCCCTTTCTCTCTGAATTGTGTCTTTTAAATATACAAACATCCAAAGGAAACTTGAAACAAACTGATCTCAATATTCAAGATGAGATCTGAGAGATCTATCCATCATGATCCAGCTGGAACAAGTCGAATTTGGTTATTACAATTTGGGCAATTCTGGAAAACGGCCGCAACAGCAAATCTGCAAAGATGTCCTTCGAAGAACCTTTATTTTCTCTCAATACAAACCAAATTTATAAAAACTGCTCATTAGGAAACTGATTTGGTCTGTTCTGAACAAAACTCATGTCTCGGAATTTCCAGATTCACTTTCATTTGCCCAAAACATCCAACAAAAAACTTTCACTTCTTATGCCAGCGAATTCCTAAGTTGGAATTTCTAATTATCTATTGAAGACCAAATCTGCAATCTGCAAGAGATCTTGGAGGCTAAAATCATGAGTGAAGTTATAACAAATGAATAAACCAAAATCATGCATAATAATCATTAATTATTAAAAATAAATGAGATCAGATATTATTTATCCACAAGAGCATAAATGGTTATGAAATGGAATTATATAATAAATTATGGTAAATAATGTGATAAAAGAATAGGGGAAATGGATTAAATGAATGTTAAGAAGTGGTAATAATAATGACAAATTAAGAGCCCAACAAGTTCCACAAGAGCCCCACTCACAACATAAATGAGTGTTGCGCCAAGTAGTCATTGGTGTCCAAGCTTAAAGCTTCAAATTCTGATGCATGTTTTGATTTTGAACGAGAACCAGACAAGGGGAACGACAAGGGGAAGCAGGTTATTGATGCAGAACCCAGTTCCACCGTTGCCACCACCAACGTCCAGAAGACTGAGCCCGAAGATCTAGAGGATGGGGATCGTCTCTTCCACTCACAAATGTGGGTGAAGGGTTCTCGCTGCAATTCATTATCGACAATGGGAGCCAAAGAAACCTTATTTCAGTAGAGGTCATCAAGCGGTTGGACCTACCGACAACACCACACCTACAACCATACACCATCGAGTGGCTCCACCAAGGAGGAGATCTTCGTTTCAACAAACAATGTGACCACCCCTATAGTGTCAATCCCTTCACAGATGAGATACTGTGTGATTTTTCTCCTCTTGAAGTTTGTGATGTGTTATTAGGTCAACCATACTTGTGGAAGCATCATGTTGTGTATGAGTCCAGGCCTTGCAATGTCATTATCACTTTGGGCAATAAGTTATACATGATATCAAAGGTAGCCTTGCCTATCGTCGTCTCTTTGATCTATGCTAAGAAATGTAGTAAAATAAGCTCCCATACCGAGAAATTTGTTTTCTTTCTTATTCGCTCTCAAAGTAAGGAGAAGATAATGGCCACATCCATGGCCCCCGGGAAGGGTTCCCCCATGTAATAGAACTAGGTGGATAAGATCGTAGAAGAATACATGGACATCTTCTCCTCACCCACAAGGGTACCGTTACACTGTTAGGTCAAGCATTCGATTGATTTGACTCCTGGAGCACCTTTACCCAATGGGTCGATATATCGCCTCTCCATTTTCAAAAATTAGGAAAATCAAGCAGCATATTCAGGAGTTGCTGGAAAAAGAGCACATCCGACCAAGTTCCTCACCTTGTGGGAGGCCAATTGTACTTGTACAGAAGAAGGATGGAACCTGGAGGCTCTGCATTAATTATCGAGCACTTAACAAAATCATTGTCAAGAACAGGCATCCAATCCCACAGATTGATAAACTTCTTAACCATCTCAAGGGGGGCAAGTATTTCAGCAAGATCGGTTTGAAGTCTAGCTATCACTAGGTTCCAATAGAACCCACAGATGTATGGAATATCGCCTTCAAATCCAAGGAGAGCCTTTTCAAGTGGTTGGTCATGCCTTTTGGGTTGAAAAATGAACATGCACCTTTTATGAGGTTGATGGATGACATCTTGCAACCCTTCACCAACTCATTCGTGATTGTATATTTGGACGACATCCTTATCTTTAGCAAGAGTTCGGAAGAGCACCTGCAACACATTCGGTAGGTCCTTCAAAACCTTAGGCAACATAAACTATGTGCCAACTTGGAGAAATGCACCTTTGGCATGAGCCAAGTCCAATATTTGGAATACATCATTGATGAGAAAGGCGTGCATGTGGATTTGGCTAAGATCCAAGTCATTTGGGATTGGCTAGCCCCGACCACTCTAAGAGAGTTTCGTAGCTTTTTGGGCCTTGCCAATTTTTGTCATAGGTTCTCTCATATCACTTGGCCTTTGAGTCAGGTTAACAAGGGCGGATCGAACGCAAAGTTTTTCTGGTTTGAGTCCCAACAAAAGGTGCTCATTGAGCTGAAGCCCCGCCTCTGCTCTGCACCTATACTCACATTGCCAAACCTGCAATAACCATTTGAAATTGAGACAAACAGCTCCGACTATGTTATTAGTGCAGTTCTCACCCAGCAAGGGCATCCAGTAGCATACCATAGTAAGGCACTTTTCAATACGATTTAAAAATACCCCACTTATTATAAAGAGATGTATTGTATTGTGCACATGTGCCGACAATGGAAACATTTAATTATGGGGAAGGAGATGGCCATCCACTCATATCACTGACGTCTTAAGTTTATACAGACACGAGGGAAGTTGCAAAATGGTAGACATCAAAATTGGTATATATATCTGCAACAATTCCACTTGAACATTAAATACAAGAAGGGCAACACCAATCATGTTGCGGATTTCCTTAGTTGAACCCCAGTTGTAGCACTGACTACTGTTCTCAACTCTTATGGCCATGAGACCTCCTAATGGCTGCGACTGTACAAAAATGATCCAAAATTCGCTACCACATACCAGATGCTAGTGGATGGCAAGCAAGTTGCAAATTTACACCTCTCGGATGCCTTATTATGCTACCTGGGCCACCTTTGTGTTCCTTCAAGCGAGCTTTCCAAGTTTATTTGGAGGGTGCACTACATTCGGATCGCGAGACACTTTGGTGTGGAGAAAACTTTGGTCATACTACAAAAGCATTTTTATTGGCCAAAACTCTAATAGAACATTGGAAAAAATATTAGATCTTGCATTGTTTGTGCCATCACCAAGCCAACCATTAAGAAGTAAGGCATGTACACTCCTCTGCCTACACCCAGCCAGCCCTGGGAATCCATCTCCATGGGCTATTGATCGAGCATCTCTTCTACCAATCATGGTAATGACTGTGTATTTGTGTTGTGGACAAATTTTCTAAGATGGCTATATTGGCGACTTTCAAGAAGAGTATCACAACATAGGACACGGCCAAACTCTGCTTTCAACAAGTTTGGGTACATTTTGGGATCCTGTAGACCACTGTATCATATCGAGATAGCAAGTTCCTAAGCACATTCTAGTAGAGCCTCTAGACATTATTGGACACCAAGCTCACCAATTCGATTGCATTCCATCCCCATACTGATGTCCAAATAGAGGTTGTCAACAGCATGATAGTGCACATATTGTGCATTGTCAACTCAAAGCATCCACAAATGTGGGATGAGAGGCATCCTTATGTGCAACACAATTATAATATAGCTCTCCATAACTCGACTAGTCGCATTCCTTTTCAAGTGGGTCTAGGATCTCAACCATCGTGTCTGATTGATGTGTCCATGCCTCATGTGACTACACAGACAAAATTTTCACATGTACAACCCCAGGATGATAAAGCAACCTATTTTATTGAACACATCCAACACATTTTCCAGCACGTGCATGACATCTTGGATAAGTGCAATTCCAGGTAAAAGCAGTGGCATGATCAACATAAGGTGCCACACAATTTTAAAGAGGGCAACAAAGTTTGGTTGCATTTGCAGAAATAATTCCTTGTCAGAGCCCATTGGAAGCTCAAACCACTTTGATATGGGAGTTACACCATCACCAAGTTTGTGGGAGACAATGATTTTGAGCTCAACATTCCCCCATTCCTTGGCTTGCATCCAGTGTTAAATGTGGACCGCCTTCAACCATACTTTCCACCATTGTTGGACACATCAAGCATTGCAGAACAACTAACACCAACGGAGATAAACCCAAACTGCATGGAACAATCCAAAATTGATCGAATCATGGACACAGATCAAGAACACTCGCCATCAGAAGATCCAATTGTATCGAGTTATCAAAGTTGGCAAACTCCTGCACCAAGGCAAGTGGCTCACTAGGGACAAAGTTTAGCAGAAGTTTCCCCATCTCATGAGGCACTCAACACAAGTGGGACCATTGCTTCCTAAGGGGGAGGAGTGATCCAGGTGGATATTGGTGGCCACCCATCTATTCCACTTAGACGCCCACCACTGATTCTTTCAGTTTCCTTGATTGTAGCACAATTTACTATTTTTGGTGGTTTTTCGAATCCTAAACTTCTGGAGTCGTTTTGAGGCCTTAAACGACATTTTTTTGGAAGACGGGAAGACCCATACCCATTAGTAGGGGCCTGCAGTCGAGATTTGTTTTCCTTGGATAGATCTTTCTAATTATGTATTGTATGCGTCAAACGGAGATCATATGCCAAAGTTTCGACCCCGTGAACTTGATGTACCAGTTGACCCCAAAGGGGCCCACAAACTTTGGCGCTTCATCTCTTAGGGTTAGGTTTTCAAATGTTTAGGGTTTTCCATTGATTCTCAATAATAAAAAGGCCTCCAAGCCTCATTGTAACACAGTTTAGGAGGCATGTAGTTGCCACATCTCTTCTCAAAGATAAGCTACCATCGCCCAAGCTAGTTTATTTCCATTTTGCATGTAAACAATTTTCAATACTTTGTTATTAATGAATTGAGGTTCTATTTTTGTTATAGCTCTATGTTTCTGTTTATATCTATATTTCATTTTGTTCCTTCATAAATCCGGATCAAAGAGTGACCTAGACGATAGTAATAACATTCTCTTGATGATAATAGTGACCTGATGGCAATAATGACCTTGATGGCAGTAGTAAAATTATCTTGATGACAACAATGACCTTGATGTATGACCTAATCATTCATGTATTATCTTTTGTTGATGTTACCTTCACAAGGGAATGGAATATGTTGTTGAGTGTTAGATGTTGAGTAGAATCATTGAAATATATTGAGCAACTAGGGTTTGGATTGATAGCGACCCGTGACAACGTGATTCATGGTTGTGTTTCTATGACAATGACTTATGATTGATGACAATATGATGCATGGTAGTGTTTCTATGACAATGATTTATGATGGTGCGATGCATGGTTGCGTTTCTATGATAGTGATTTATGATTGATGACGGTGCGATAATGGTTGCGTTTCTATGACAGTGATTTATGATTGATGACAGTGTGATGCATGGTTGTGACTTATGATTGATGACAATGTGATGCATGGCAATGTTTCTATGACATTGATTTATGACTTATGATAATGTGATGTATGGTAGTGTTACTCATGCCCTTTTGAGAAGAATGTTGAGGCTGAATGATTGAATTAATCTGTAGCAATGGCAATAGTGGACAACAGTGGCAGTAGTAGCAGCAGTGGACAATAGCAGTAGTAGCAATATGGATAATAGAAGTAGTGGCAGTAGAAGTGACATTAGCAGTAGTGGCAGTGGACAGTTGGAGTAGTGGCAAGAGTGGCAGTGAAGTGTAGCAATAGAGGCATCATCATGTGACAGTAATAGATGAGGAGAAAATTGTAGTTGGGTCATTGTCCCTGGTATGAGAACCCAAACTTATTCAGGGAGAATTTTTTTCCTTCTAGCCTTACTAGTAACACCCTTCGGGAGTTTTATATACATCTTTTTTCGCCTCGCTGCCTTCCACCTCCCCGAGCACTGCGAGTTGTTCATGCTCTCACGGGCTGGTTGGCCGTGCTAGGGCTGCGCCCCTCTGCCATGGATGAGCTAGGCTCGTCCCAGGCTCCTCCTATCAGTCTTTCGTCCTCCGCCAAAGCTGAAGATCTCGCATTCAAGTCTCTTATGGCTTCACTACGAGCCAAGAAGAAACCGAATGCTTCGAAGTTTGTTAAAAAACTGGAAAACATTCCAGAGGTCTCCCTTCCTCTGGAAGGGACGATCAAGGTTGCTCTGTCGCTGGAAGAAAGGGCCCGGGTAGGTCAGTTCACTGGCCTTTGGCCTTCTCCTAAATCCACAAAAGCTTGGGTCTGTAGAAACTACCATTAATCAAGCAAAGTGTCACCTTGTATTTTCTAGGGCAAGGTTATTTCTTGTTCGAGTTTATCTCAAAAGAAGACAAGGATCTAATCTTCAGGAATAGACCCTATTTTATGGGTCCTCAAGGTCTCTATTTGAACAGATGGAATCCTGATTTTGCTCCAGTTGAAGATGTTTCGTTGGCAGTTCCAGTGTGGGTAAGGCTTTTGAATCTTCCTATGCATTGCTGGAACTGGGATTCCCTCCAACATATAGGCAACGTGCTGGGAAAGCTCATAGATCGCGCAAACACCAAGGATCAATATGACTATGCTCGGATTTGTGTCGAATTAGATCTAGAAGTGGGACTGCCGGAGGCTATAAAGATAAATGTAGGAAGCTGGACTTATGTGCAAAAACTTGACTATGAGCAGCTTCCTTTCAAGTGCCACAAGTTCCAGGAATATGAACATTTTGCCAAGAACTGCACAAAAAATGAAGAGGTGGTGCAAGGAAAGGAAGAAGGATGGAAGCAGGTCAAAAGGTCAAGGGATAACCCTAAACTCTCAAACCCTACTGGAGCTACAAAAGGAAAAAGGCTGCAACCTTCTTCTAGTGGCAACCAAAGGCACAAGAGAATGCGTTCACCCCTCTTTCCTCTACCTCAATCGAAATGCATGAAACAGAACAGCAGCAGAAGGAGGCAAATGAGAAAGAGATCCTTGAAAATTCCAAGCAAGGTGAGAGCACAACAGTAAGCCCTAAGGAAAAGGCTACAGATATGGAAGAGGAAGACCTAGATTCGGAAGAATCTGAGGAGGAAGGAGAAATAGGAGACTCCCAAACATTGTCCCGCAGATCGACAAGAGGAAGGAAAACTGATCGAGAAAAAAGAGAGCGAGAAACATATAAAGACAAACTCCAAGGCAGCCAACCAACATTGGAGAAGCTGCTAGCAAAGACACCGAAGATTACAAGAAGCCATGGACAGGGGCCCAAAGGGGCCACCCATTCTCAGAAAGGTAAATAATGAATATTGTCTCCTCGAATTTCAGGGGGTTGGGGAACAAGCAAAAAGAAGAAGCAATGAGAAGTTTGATTAGAATAGAAACACCAGATATCCTTCTGATCCAGAAGACTAAGTTGGAGGAGAAGAGCTTCCTCCAAATAAGCAGGAACCTATGGAGAAAAAGTGGAGAGCAGGCTGTCTCGGCCCGAGGTGCATCGGGAGGGCTGGGAGCTCTCTGGAATGAAGACAAGTTGGAATTGGTCAATGGAAAGCAGAATACACACTGGCAGTTTATGCAACTCATAAGCCGAGAAACAAGGGAGGCCTTTAGCCTCTTTAATGTGTATGTGCCGGTAAACGTAGCGGAAAAGAAGCAATGTTAGGACTCAATCAAACTCATGGCTGAGGAAGAAACGTTGAGAAATATTATTATCGCAGGGGATATGAATATAACCCTAAGCTCCTCCGAGAAGAGAGGTGGCAGCATAGTAAGAGACCCAACGAGGGAATGGGTGGAGGATATCATGCAAGATTGGGATTTTCTCGACATCAAACCTCTGAAAGGTAAGTATACTTGGTCAAATAAAAGAATTGGCCCTGGCCATATTGCTGCGAGATTAGATAGATTTCTTATTCAAAGTTCCTATCTACTCCTTGGTTTAGAAGCTAGGATGCTCATCCTGCCATGCAGTGTTTCGGATCATAAACCTATAAAGTTGGAACTCTCAGCACACAGAAATTTTGGGCCCATTCCTTTTCGTTTCAGTGCTCTATGGATAAGGTATCCAGACTTTATGGATAAGGTTAAAGAGAGCTGGAATCGGCCTGTCACAGGGTCCCTTTCTTTGTTTGGGAAGAAAAATTAAGAAGAGTAAAGGTTGCTTTGAAAACTTGGGCTAAAACTCTTCCAAATCCGGCTAATGAAAGGCAGATGGCCCATGCCTCCCTCGAGAAGCACCAACTTTAGATGGAAGAGGAGGAACCCACGGAGGAATCGACAGTCATAGAAGGAAATCTGCAGCAAAAATTCCACAAAGCTTGTCTACAAGAGGAAGAATATTGGAGGCAGAAATCTCATAGCTTGTGGTTGAAAGCAGGAGACAGGAATACCTCCTTCTTCCACAAACAGGCCCAAGCTAGAAGGTCCTTCAACACAATTTCTGAAATAAAAGAAGATCGCATTACCCATAAGGACTTTACAAGCATCAAAGGTGCTGCCTTCTCCCACTTTGAGAAACTATATAGTGAAGTTGAGGGAATGAGCCAGGACAATATGTTCTTGGATTTTGTCCCCTCCAAGATCTCTTCAAATATGAATCAACAACTGGAAGCTAAAGTCACCAGAAAAGAGATAAAGGTTGCGCTCTATGAAATGGAGCCGGACAAAGCCCCAGGTCCAGATGGCTTCACTGCCAGATTCATTCAATTCTGTTGGCAAATAGTGAAGAAGGATTTGCACATAATGGTATCCAAATCTCAATGCTGCCAGAAAATTGGAAGAAGCATGAATTCTGCCTTTCTCGCCCTCATTCCAAAGGAGAAGGGAGCCAACACCTTTAACAAGTTTCATTCAATTTCATTATGCAACATTGGCTACAAGTTCATAACAAAAGTGATTGCCAACAGATGGAAGGTCCTCTTGCCCTCCATTATTCCTGAAAACCAAGGTGGGTTCGTTCAGGGCAGGCAAATCATGGACAACATAATCCTTTTGCAAGAGGCGATTCATTCTAGCTTGCAGCGGAAAGAAAAAGGTATGGTGATCAAGCTGGACCTTGCTAATGCGTTTGACCGAGTTCGTCACAATTTTCTCTTTGGAATGATGCAAAAGTTTGGATTTGGTCAGGAGTTTATCAGATGGGTCCGGGCTTGCATCTCTGTACCCTGGATTGCCCCTCTGGTGAATGGAAGAGCAACGGAATTCTTTAAAGCCTCTAGAGGGCTGCACCAAGGCTTTCCTCTTTCCCCTCTTCTTTTTGTTTTGCAAGCTTCAGTTCTGAGTTTTATTTAGAAAAGTGTCAGATAGAGCAAGAAATTATGGGTCTTAGGATCGCTCGAGGTGTCAAGGATATCAACCATGCATTGTTTGCCGATGATTCTCTTTTGTTGGGTGCTGCCTCCATATACTCTGCCTCCAGATTCAAAAAAGTGTTGGAAGATTTCTATAAGACTTCGGGCATCAAACTAAATGAAGGAAAATGCCATTTTTATGGCTGGAATATCTCCAACAGTGAGCTCTCCTCAATTTCCAGATGTATGGGTTTCGCTGGCTCTGCTTCTTGGAACTCCATCTATTTTGGCATTCCTATCTTCCAAAGGAGGCACTCCAGTAAATATTGGCTCCCAATGGTCGAGAAATTTAAGAAAAAAATCCAGTCTTGGGGCTTCTCATGGTTGAACCTTGCAGGGAAAACAATGCTTATTAAGTCTGTCCTATCTAGCCTGCCCATCTTCCAATTCTCGGCCATGTTGGCTCCCTCCAACATCCTCAAGAAGATGGAGGAATGGATTCGAAGGTTCTTTTGGAAAGGAGGCAAGCAAAATGACAGGAAGATCCCCCTTGTCAGTTGGGACAAAGTTGCCAAACCTCTGCTAGAAGGAGGTCTGAATTTCAAGGACCTGAGGACTCAAAATATTGCTATGGGGGCTAAGATTCTGTGGAGACAAATAGCTCCGAAACCGGGCTGGGCCCAAAAGGCGTTATGGAAGAAATATTTCAGGGGTCAGAGGCTACGAAGCTTGGATGACCTCACCCACACCAGCAAAGGCTCTCAAATTCACAGGCTTTGCATGCAGGCCTTACCACTGATACAAAAACATTCCTATTGGATCCCAGGTAATGGCAAGCTCATTAATATTTTGACTGATAAAATCATGAGCGAACCTTGGGTGAAGTCCAAGAGCTCTCTGAGATTCGAAATTGGACGTTAAACAGTGGCATCAAAACATTGTGGGATATTTCTAGCTGGAAGGATAATTCGCGGGTAGGCTGGAAGAAGCCTCAAATGCCGAATTCTCTAGATCAGGTGTGGTCATTCATGTTGACTAAGCTAAAGGGAATGAGCTCGATGAGAATTGGGAAACAAGACAAGAGAGGCTAAGGCTCTCTAACTGGTTCTTATACTGTTGCACAAGGCTATGCACAGCTCAGATAAATTCCCCACGTCCCTTGCTGCCCAGCGACTTGGCGAGGACTCTGGAGGCAGAAATGTGTGCCAAAAATCGATTTTTTCAGCTGGCTATTGTGCCACAAAAACATTTTAACTAAGGATAGACTGAAAAATAGAGGCTTCCTAGGCCCTTCCAGATGTAATCTTTGTCTGGAAAATGAGGAAAATGCCACTCATTTATTGATTGAATGCAGGTTCGCCAAGAGTATTTGGGCTAATGTTTTTTCCTCATGGGGATCCTCTGTTCGTCTGCAAAACTTGATTGCTGGATACTTTGCTAATTGGGCTCATGTCTATCCTAGAAAACTCCCCAATAACAACTGGTTCAAGGCAGCTTGGATGGTTTATCCAAAATTCATTTTCTGGCAAATATGGATTGAGCGCAAATATAAAATTTTTCAAGAACAAGCGCAGAAGGGTAACCTTGTTTTGTCAAAAGCCAACGGCCTGCTCAAGGAATTTCTCGATGAGAAATTTGAAAAGATGGGAAAAAATAACTTAAATCCTCAAGAACTGGCGTGGGTGAACAAGCATGGCTTTCAGTTTTTTGAGGATGAGAGACAGTTCCAAACTACGAAAAACTGGCAGATCAAGCTTGCTAAGGGCGATTTCTGCATTTGGCTCCATAATTGTGAAATTTCTACCTTGTTTTTTGATGGGGCCACCAAAGGCAATTTGGGAACTACTGGGGTGGAGGTGTCATCAGGAATGCGAATGGCTGCAAAAATAACAGGTATGCCTGGGGCCTGGGTCACAATACAAACATGCAAGCTAAGGCCATGGCTTTATTGCAGGGTCTTAAGCATTTACAGGTTCTTGGTATTGAGAAATCCAATATTCTTGGTGACTCCTAATCCTTGATTCGAATTCTTATGGATAACACATCCCCGAGGGACTTTTGGCTAGTAAGAGTGGTTGCCAGAATAAGGAAGCTAGTTGGTTCCTTTCTTTAGGTGAATTTTTTCCACATTCTTCGGCAGAATAATAAGGAAGCGGATGCGGAAGCCAACAAAGCAGTCCTCCTTCTTGCAGGCACCTGGATAAGAGAAGAGGTTGAAGATTTGGATCCAATCCCTTAATTCTGTTTCTCATGTATTACTGTCTTTTACTTCAGTAGTTTGTCTGTATTCACAAGCATGGGGAAATTAGGGAAATAGGCTTAACTAATGGAGTTAAGAAGATTCAGAACATTAAGGTTAAGAAGTCAGTTTTTCTATATGTTAAGGATAGCCGGTTCATGGGCTTCCTAAATGTAACCGGCCAACAGGCTTTGGATTTCTTTTAATACAACTATATCCGTTTTCGTTAAAAAAAAAAAAATCTTCGGGAGTTTTGTACTTCCTTCCAGTTCAATTGGTAAATTTGTATGTGAACAATACATAACAAAGCTTGTTGAGAAAAATCTCTTGTGTACTAGTCTTTATGATGTGATGATGTTTCATGCTTTGAACGCTTAAAAGAAAATCTAGCCAATTATGAAAAAATAAGGGAAATATTGATTCAATCCCCTCTTAGTATTTCGAGCAGTTTTGTTTCTCGCTCATTCATGAAACCACAACGGATCGCAAACAAAAACAACCACATGTAGTGCTTTTTTCATCTACGTCACTACCTGCCTAATCTGAATTTGTGTAGCCCAATAACTAAATCTCATTACCGGCAACATATTTTAAGAGATGATGTATGGTCCCATGAAGATATCTTAAGATGTGTTTAGCTGCTATCTAATGGTCATGTCTAGGTTCCATCTAAAACTGGCTAAGAGTGTTCATTGTAAAACATATATTTGGTCGGGTGTTCACAAGGTACATCAAAGAACCAATCAACTATTGGTAGATTGTTGGATAAAAAAAACTTGATTATGAACTCCTTAGCTTCTTCAAATAGGTTATCATAGGTGTTGTCATAGGTTTAATATCCATCATTCCAAATTTTTGTAAGGTGTTCATCACATATTTTCCTTGACCAAGATAAATCTCGTCGAGTTTCTTCCAAACTTCGAGTCTTAGATAATAGTGCGTTAATCCAAGATCTTTCATATCAAATTTTGTTATTAGTTCCTTCTTGTATTAATGAATTTGATGCTCCACACCTCTTATCAGTAAGTCATCCACATAAAATAATATGATCATGGGCTCATTCTTTACCAACTTGATGTAGATATTTGGATCTTCAGTACTTTTGATGAAACCAAGTCTTAATAGATAAGCATCCATTATGGCATACCATGCTTTAGGGGCTTGTTTCAAGCCATATAGAGCCTTGATTAAATTGCAAACATGAGTTTCTTTTCCATGCACTTCAAATCCTTGAGGCTACTCAATGTAGACTTCTTAATCAATTGTGCCATTCAAAAAGGTTATCTTTATGTCCATTTGATGTATGCTCCATCCCATAGTAGTAGTAAATAGAGATGAGAGATCTAATAGTTGTGTACTTGGCTATTGGAGTAAAATTTTGCATATAATCAATTCCTTCTTGTTGAGAGAATCCCCTAGCCACAAATCTTGCTTTATATTTGTCAATACTCCCATCAACAACATGCTTGATTTTGTATACCCACTTGGAAGTCACAGTTGATTTGTCATTTGGTCTAGGAACAATTTCCCAAACATCATTCTTCATTATTGATTGGTATTCTTCTAACATTACATTCTTCCATACTTGATGTTTAGCTACTTTTTCATAAGAGGTAGGTTCTGCTTCAATGAGTTTGGTCATGTATGTTGCATAACCTGAATATCTCTTGGGTTTCTTGCTTTCTCTGAATGTTCCTTTTGATGATGTATGTCCTTTGACTTCTTGTAGAGTTGATCTTAACTAGTCTGGTCTTTTTCGAGTCTATAAAATAATGATAGGTTGCACAGGTTAGCTTGGTCCTCATGGTTCTTCATGATGATCAATTGTAGGTTCTGGAGGATTATCTTGCTCTGGATTTTCTTCATTGGGAAAGATGAGTACTTTTTCTTCATTAGAGTCAATGGGAATATTCTTGGACTTCTTGTATGAAATACTTTGATTCAATGTGACATCTCTGCTTACTTCAATATGTCTTTCTTCCTTGATGTAGATTCTATATGCTTTGAATGAAGTGCTATAACCAACGAAGATTCCTTTCAAACATGTTTTATGCAAATACAATTGCAAATAACATTCTAGATTGGAATTTATCACATGCATATACAATAAGACATCCATAACATAAACAAATGTCGAACCATAATCACCACAAAATATGCATAACCACATTATGTATCATAATATCCAACATATAATGTTCGGATTCCAATACTCTAAATACATCTGACATGCCCATATCATGTTACAACAAAGCCAAAAATGCGGACCCACATGTCCCTATGTCTAGTCACTGTCGTCTGGAGGCTCTCAAGCCAATAGCTCCATCCCACCAGCACGTAAGTCTCAAACTGCCTAACAGGCCATAACGATGTGCCTCGTGATACCTCACCATTCTGAGGGAAGACCAATGCACTCATTCGGATACTGATCTTTTAACTCATGCCATACACATTCCTTTACCTCAGTTAGTAGCATGTCAAACCTACGACGGAGATCCTCCAATAGAGCATCACCACCTGATCTCTACTATGATGTCGAACCACCCTTATGTACAGCCCCCGATGCTGTAACTCGTCCTGTATAACTTGTTGGATTCACCGGTGCTATATCTGCATACTACAAGTTTAGAAAACAATACCACATACATATATTTCCTAAACTTTAAGTGCAACAAATATATAACAACTTTCACTTACCATCTAGACCCCATGCTCGTCCTAGCGGAAGTGGAAAGTCAGGATCTCCTTGATAGTTCATTCCATTGTATGGATAATAATCTATGTACAATGGAATTTGGTCCCAATTTGCAAAGAACTCATGTCAAAACACCCATACGACTCCCCCCCCTCCACCTTGTCACAGTTGCCGACCCCAGCGGTGCATCTTGGGCTCCTGTTGGCCCCCATCACAGATATGTACATGTGGTCGGATGGTCAAGATCTTCTCAAAGAAGAATGAGCATATAAATGTCCCGAATGAAAAATTATCATTAGTCTTTCGCCTGCATAGACTCAACTATCATTTCAACGACGACAACATCATCTCGGCCCACCCATAGGAGGTCCTTGCCAATACACTCTCCACAAGCACCATTTTCCCCTTAGTGATGTGATGAAAGGCATGACTACCTAAAATCCACACCACTACTGCAGCTATAACTCGCGTCTCGAGTCTCTCAAAGTCACTAATCTGGATGGTTGTGCCCTTTGCACGAACACCCGGTACACAATGACGATGCACAAACTCCCCTATATGCCTCCCACGAGGCAGCACTGTATGTATCTCCCCCACCACCCCCACGAGGGGAAATCCTATCAAAAAGTATATATCCTCGATAGTGATATCGATCTTGTGCCCCTGTACCACAAAGGCCTACTGATTTTGATCCCAATAACTCATAATCCTAGACGACAAGGGCTCACCAACCCTCATCAATGAGTTCTCCAAGAACTTCAACATCCCATACCGTTCCATAACCCCTATGACTACTTGGTTCCCCTGAATTTCAGCATGAAGAGTTTCCAAAGCCCATTCTCACCATAACACCTTTAGCTCTGCCATACCTGCAACATACCATTATGTTCTGTCAATTTAGAGTCAAAAGCATACATTTCTAGTTCACAACTTCAGCTTAACAGAGACCCCCCACCTTTCTTTTCCCCTCAGCCTAGAACAGAGTATTTACCCTCAAAACTACGCTGGACGCTTTTATTGGCTCAGTTTTTGCATTCTATAATGCTAAATAGGTCCAGAAAGTGGATTGCGACTGTGAGAGCAGGGGTTTCCCCCAATGAGTTGTAGCCCTCATATGAAAATCTAATCCACCAAAATTGATGATTAAGGTTAGGCCACCTACCTCCAACTCGCAAATCCAGATTCCGTCAGTCGATTTTTCCACTATGATCTCCACAATATTGTTACACAAAAATATCGTCATCATGATTATTTGCAGTCAGTATGAGTCTATCATCACTTGTACTGTCCTCCTAAGCAAGTCTCAGACCTCAGCTCTCCAAATCAAGCTTTGGAAATGAGAGAAAGACATTAAAAATCAATGTAACTCTGGTTCCGCACTTTCTCTCATGGTCACCTGCGGTCCCACACCTTCTGTGTACAAAAACTGCGGACCTGCTCGCTCTGTCCCTAACGATGTAGGTGCGGACCCATGTGAAAGTTAAAAGGCGCAAGTTTTATCTTAAAAAACTCACTTTGGGTTAATTCTAGACGCTTCTAGAAGGAATTTTGACGTGGATTGTTCGCTCTGAGGTGGTTCATGCATCCCAAAAGAGAAGGAGCTAATCCTTGATGAGAGGAGCTATCCCTTTGAAGGAGGGCTTTATCCCTTTGAAGGAGGACCTAGTAACCTCCCTCCATTGCACTATAAATACAGGCATTGGGCTGGTTGCTAGAGAGGTTAGAAGCTGAACATTTTTGAGGGTAAATCCTGGTGAAATCAAGACTTCCTAGTTAAGCCTAAAGAGGAGAGATCACATACCTTTTTTGGTTTCATTGGGGAGTGAGTGAAACTTGTCAAAGTAGAGGAGTCTTCTTGCTGGACCCTGGGAGGAGCTTGTACAGCATCAAGGCAAAGGTTGTAAGGTTCTTCTTCTTTTGAATTAATACAATCAAACTCATTTTTCTCAACGAGTATCTTATGTTATTTGTTTCATGGACTCCTTGACTTTCATGTTAAATATGTTTTATGCAATTGGCTTTTCAGGTGCTATTTAATTTGTTTGCCTTGTTTGTGTTTGCAGATTCGCGAAAAGGAGCTCATTTGGATCGAAGGAGCGAGGGCATCCACAAGCTAGCGTTGGACCTAAGGTAGGCCCTAAAAACACTTGTTTGCTATTGTCTATCAAAGCATATTTAGAGAAAGATAGTGTCTGGTTGGTTTGCTTGTCATTAGGTCTTCTTTAGATTCTAGGAAGGTCTATCTTGTCCGCAAGATCGACTTATTCCGTGTGACAAAATGGCGACTCTACTGGGGAGCTTGATTGTTTTCCTTATTTTTACTTTGACCTGAGAAACTCTATTTTTGTTTCTGTTTTTGACTTGATGATTGTGGGATTGGGTGAATTTAGTTAATTTGGAGTTAGTTTTTATTTTTCATAGTTTTGGGAGAAGTACGCACCCTCTGAGTTAAGCACAGTGCGTACCTGTACGCGCTTTTGCTTTGTGCACAGAGCGTGAACGCACCTGTGTAAACAGGCTGCCTGCGTACCCTGTCAAAAGTTTGAGAAATTTTAAATTTTTCTCTTTTTTATCAGTTTAGAATTTGTTTATAGGTTTTAGCCATTGCCCAGACCTGCGTGTACCCTGTCAAAAACTTTCCTTGGTTTAATTTCACTAGTACTAGGGTTTTAGGTGAAATTCCTAGGAGTTTTGCTTGTTGGGTTTGTTTTTCATTTTGGTTGTGTAGTGGCTCTGAGCTTAGAAGCTGTAGGGACTTCAGATCACCTTAGTGTCTACCAGCCTTCTTATGAGTTTGACCATGTATGAAATCTCCCCTTGTTGAGGAATCCGCTTTGTATTTTCTCATTTCAAAACTTCGAAAAGCTTGTGTTTGAGAGTTTGGATTTTCATTTTCAAAAAGAAAACGAAATTGGTTGTTCTTGACTGATTTGTGATTCTGCATGAATTAGTCCTTAGCTTACATCTAGCTGAGTAAAACATCCTCTAAAAAGACTTTTAGTAGGCTTTGACTTCAAATAGGTTTTTATAGTTTGTAGCTCTCAAAGTTAGTCATTTTTATTAGTTTTGAGTGTTTTATTTACAAAATATAAAAAATCTCTTTTGAAAAAAGTTTGTTTTTTGTAGTGATTGAGTGCTTTGAAACGAAAAAGGGAAGTTTTTGTGAAATAATTAGTTGTCTCGTTTTGAGTGCTTTGGAAAGGAAAAGCTCTTCTTTTAATTTGTTTAATTAAGAAATATTTGTGTTTACAAAGTATTTGCATTCTCAAACTCTTTCTTAGTTTAGAAGTTCATCGAAGAGAAAAAGATTGTTTGGATCATCTTAGGTGCATTTTTAGTGATTTTGAGTCGAGTCTTCATACCATGAGTTTCATCTCCGCACCTTTGGACTTAAACAAAAACCACTAAAATTAACGCTTAAAGTAAAATTCACCTAGTAACATTTTTATTTCTAGGGCTCTGATACACCAACTTAGCTTAGGCTAGTGTCTTGGAGTAGGAGAGTAATTAACTCTCCAAGACAGTAAAAACAAACAAGTAGTTGTATCTTGTGGTAGGGAAGAAATCCAATTGTTGCATTTATGCTCTGGGAAAGCTCCTCTTAAAGGAGAAGCACGAGATTGTGTCTGAACCAGTGTGGGAACCAATCCTTCCTCATTGGGAACAACGCCAGATATTCACGTATTACAAACGATAAACCTCAGATTAACCATTGTCGAGGAGCCTGGGGTCACTTGTTGGTAAACCTTGGATTATGTCAAGGAGCCTTCAAGGGGATTGAGCTTGCTACTTTGCCCTTGCGTGCGTATCGGATCGTAGACTGTTCCCCCAGGTGTATTTGTCTCAGTTGGTAACCGTAGTGGCCATATTCTTTAGGACTCTTCCTAAGGTGACAGTGGTGGGAAGATCCCACTGTACCTGGAGCAGACGTCGGCTAGACTCACTTGGATTTTCTGGGGGGTTCACTTCACTCGAGACGGTTAAGTGGAGGAACTTGTGCCAGTCTATTCATTAAGCAGGTTGCTGGGGTAACTGTTCCAACCGCCATTTCTGTACTGAACTTTGCGACGTTGGATTTCATCACCAACTAGTGTTTTCGGTCCGGAAAGTTACTGTTTGTGTGTGTTTGATCTCCCAGATTCTTTAGGCATGTGATTCAAATTTGTTTGGTTCTTTAGATACTTTAGGTGCTTTTCATTGAGATTTTACTTTGTTTGCGTGTGAAGTAGTTAAAAGTCTTTAACTGTGGCTGAATTACCAAGACAGTTCTGTAGACTTCGGGGCCAGTCTCCTGAGATTATAAACGTGGCTGAGTTACTGAGGAAGTCCCGTAGACTTCGGGGCCAACCTCCTGAGGAAGTACCGAGCCAACTTGAAGGCTTAAAGGTCCTCGTAACTCCTAGAGACAGTAGAGCTGGGTCACTGGAAGAAGGAGAATCTTCTTTCATAGTACATCCTGATTTTCAAACCCCAGTAGCAGAATATAATCCACAGTCAGTGTCTGTATCCGAAATCGCTGGTAGCTTTTCATCTACTAGCGATATAGGTGAAGAACCCGAAATATCCGAGCCTGAAAGTGAATTTACTGCTACTCCGACATCGGGGTCTGTTTCTCCATCTTTTAGTGGTCCTGGTTCACCTAGGGTAGAAAGAGTAATCACTCAAGATCTTCCTTCTAGATTGATTTCTATTGAAGAACTTGCTCCGGAAGAAGAAGAAGTAGGCATCCCTATCCCTGAAAATCAACCGGTTATTGAATTAAGGGAGCGTGAATCAATTTTTTACAGTCCGCCTAGGAGTAGTTCTTGGTATCTTTCTTTGACTAATTATTTAGAAAACTCAAGGTTAAGTTTTTCACCACCTCGTGCTCCTTATCACTCAACACCTAGAGGTTTTTACACTCCCGTCAATATGGCAGGACAGTCGTCCATGTTTACTCAATCGCCTGAATCCTTTTTGTACGGCGGTCCATCTGTTCCCTCTGGGTATCAATCTCTTTCTGGTACTTTTTTGGGAGCATCTCCTCAACCCATTGAGCAAGGGTTATTAACTGGAAGCAATGGTACAAAGCCGTTGAGTGTAGAAGACATTCTTATGATGTCAGGTTCCATTCCCAATCCTCAACCTCAAGCTGGCCAGTTACCGCCTGGGGGGCAACCTCAAGGTACACAATTTGCATCTGGGGGGCAACCTTAAGGACAATACATACCTACGGGACAGTACGTTCCTCAAGGTCAACCCCAGACTCAATATGTACCCCAAGGTCAACCCCAGTATCAATTTATACCTCAAGGTCAACCCCAGTATCAGTATGTGCCTCAAGGGTATCAACCCCAAGGTCAATACTCGAACCAAGGTTTTCAACCACCCCAAGGTCAAACGTTTGTTCAAGGAACGAGAAATGTACCTTTCAATTATCAATCCTACCCTCAACTCGGTTATGGTCTTCAGTATTCTCAACCAGTTATGGGTCAGTACCCCGGAATGAATATAGTGTGGGATCCATCGCAAACCCAACAGGTGTTGCAGCCAAGTGTACAGTTGTCATCTCAAACTGGACAACCCTTAGTTTCTGATACACCCCAGAAACCAGTCCAGTCTAACATTCAAACTTCTATACCTTCGGTAGTTTCTCAGCCTGGGCCTAGTACACCTCGTACTCCGCCTCAAACGACTGCTACAACTGCCGCTACATCTGTTCAATCTACCCCACCTACTTTTGGAGTATCGACAGCTCGGGTTTCTATTGTTCCTGTATCTACTCCTCAGACATCTTTACCACCGTCTGGATCTACGATTCAAACTTCGATTCAGATACCTGTAGGACAACCTGGTTTAAGTACGGTCGTCACAAGTCAACCACAATTCACCTATCAACCGTACCAGGGACAGTACCAATTCGGTCCTGCTATCCAACAGCCAGTTTATCAGTATCAACCGTATCCTGGGTACACTTATCAACAACCTCAGTACGGTCCGGTTAATCCTGGTTTTCCGGGAGGATACAATATCCCGAACGCGATTCCTATTCCTAGTTATCCTGGATATCCTCCTCCTGGGGCTGGTCTCATGACCCAGAGTTTTAGGGATCCTAATCGGCAGTTACCATTTATCGCAACTTTGGACTTACCTGACTTGTCGCGCCTAACAAACGATCCCATTAATTATCTTCCGTTTTGGCCGCCAATACCGAATAAGTTGCCCAGTGACATTCCCAAGTTCGAAGGTAAATCAGGAGAGGACCCGTCGAACCATGTGATGAATTACCACCTCTGGTGTGCGTCTAACTCCATCACAGATGATTCGATCCGTCTTAGACTTTTCCAGCGCACTCTAATTGGTCTCGCGGCCAAGTGGTACATTGAGTTACCGCGAGGCACTTTCTATAATTTTAGTCAGTTAGCTACCTCGTTTTTAACTCATTTTCAGTTGCCAGTCCGATATGACAATGGCACGGAATTGTTAACTTCGCTAAAACAATCGACATCCATGTACATTTCAGATCATATTCACGAGTGGAGACGTCGACGCCGTTTAGTGAAGGTATTTATTTCGGATCAAATCTTGGCTGAGTGGTTTGTAAAATCTTTGTTGCCAAAGATCACTGAAGATGTTGCTAAAGCCGGAGTTGTTACTGAGGAGCAAGTCATTGCTCAAGCACAGTACCTTGACTTGATCTATACTCAGTCAGGTACATTACATGAAAAAATCCCCGATCTTCCCAAGTCAAATCAAATCGTTGCAACTCCTTCGGGATCTCATGCCGCCGATGGTATGATCGGCACGGTTAACACTAAAAGTAAGAAGAAGTCTTCCAAGAATTCTTCCCCTATTATAACCTTGCCTGATTCCCCAACAGGAGATTCCTCTGCAGAAATTTCCGTCGATATTCACGTTGTAGAGTCATCTACAGCCAAATCAAAATCCGGTGGGAAGAAGAAAGGAAAGAAGAAGAATAAAACGAACAAAAGTTCAAAGGAGAAACCTGAAAAGTCAGAATCCAATGACAAAAAGCGCAAACCTCGTTATCCTTGTCTCATTTGTGACGATGAACATTTTACAAGAGACTGCCCTCATCGTGCAGAGGTTGCGAAGATTGTCAAGGGTTCCCAAACTCCTGCTGTTTTGAAGGATCCTTTTCCGGCTCAAGACAACAAGATGATAGGTTCATCCTCGAGTGCCAATGAAGAACCCATACTGATGATGTCCCATGTTAGGATTGCGACTCGATCGCAAGATTATGGTAGTAAGAGTCTTGTTGATGGTAAAGAAGCAGAATCTTCTCATTCTAATCCATCAACCTCAGCTCTCGGTTCCGATCCACTACAGATCGAGAAACCTAATCCAGACTTAGTAATCAAACCGCCCGCCAAGGGTATACTTCGAAAGTCAGCTTTCAATCCACATGCGAGAGCGGCTCAGAATTATAACATTGTTGAGGATTTAGCTGTTTCACCCTCAGCAATGTCGGCTTTAGAAGTGCTGCAATCATGCCCAGCACAACGTAAATTACTTTTGTCGGCTATAGGAGCTGTTGATATTCAGGACCCGAACCTAATAATTTTCGATCTAGAAAATAGTACACCGTGTTTGCCTCATCAAATGGCTTTCCAGATACTAGTGATAGTCAAAAACAAGCCTATTCATCGGACTGTAATTGATGAGGGAGCCTCAACGTGTATTATGTCGATACAGTGTTGGAGATCGCTTGGTTCTCCTTCACTAAATCAATCCCCGACGATTCTAAAGGCCTTTGATGGCCGTGGTTTTCATCCTTTTGGCATTCTACAGGATTTGCCTATAGGGGTTAAAGGAAAAACCGTTAGTCTAGATGTGGAGGTGGTTGATGCCCCTCTAGACTACAACCTTCTCTTAGGTCGCAGTTGGTCTTACGCTATGACAGCGGTCGTTTCATCGGTCTTTCGAGTAATAAAATTTCCACACAATGGAAAGATCGTAACAATAGACCAGCTGGCTTACTTTTCATCCGACCCAGCCTCTTCGAAGAGTATTCAGCATGTTGGTAAAACGACTATCCCATATAAGGATGTTGGAGTAGGATTAGTTAAAGATGACGGTTTACTGGGAACTTTTCCTTTTCCTCCAATCAACGCATCATCTTCATTTGCAACCATTCATATGATTACATCAGACACCATTGTTTATGATGATCCTTGGATCATTCCTTCTGAATCTGAGATAGACTCATTTGGTGATTCCATGCCTTTGAGTCCATATGAAATTGCCTATGAAGCTGTGCAGTCGTTTGCTGACTCGTTTTCAACCAGAAATGACTTAATGAATGTGGTCTGTGAGGAATCACTTTTCACATCAACCTCATATTTAACTATGTTTTCTGAACTTGTTCACTCTGATGAGCAAATTCGTGAAACCCTGTGTGTAGATGATTTACCATGGGAAGATCTCCATCACAGATCTTCGTTTTTACCTGAGGATGATCATTTTGAAAATGATTTCTCATCAATTTTTACAACTGAATAATGTCAAGGAACCTCAGAATCCAATGAAACATCCCGATTCAGAGCTAAATTTGGGGAACATCTCTCGAACTATTCCCATTGACATTTCGGTTAAGCCCGGAATTGTTGAAAACATTCATATAGGTGCCTCGTGTACAGATGACGAAATTCAATTATATAAGGCCCTATTTCAAGAATTCCGCGACGTGTTTGCCTGGTCCTATGAGGAAATGCCAGGAATTGATCCCGTGATTGTTGTTCATGAGATCAAGACTTACCCGGACGCTAAACCCGTCCGGCAACGTTTGCGTCAGATTCACCCACGAAAAGCTGCTGCAATTAAAGCAGAAGTTGAAAAACTATTGAAAGCAGGTTTCATTTATCTGATCCCGTTAGCGGATTGGGTATCGAATATTGTTCCGGTTAACAAAAAGCAGGGAACAATAAGAATATGCATCGACTATAGGGACATTAATCGAGCCTGTCCAAAGGACAATTACCCAACTCCCTATATCGATCAAATCATTGATGATTGTGCTGGCAGCGAATTATTTTCCTTCATGGACGGTTTTTCGAGATACAATCAAATCAATATTCTACCTTCCGATCAACCAAAAACGGCTTTCATTTGTCCATGGGGGACATTTTCTTATTGCAAATTACCTTTTGGGCTTAAGAATGCCGGAGCAACTTTTCAAAGGGCGATGTCTTATGCGTTTCATGACATCAAGCACATTGTGCAACCGTCTCTTGATGATTTGCCTGCTCATTCATTACATCGAGCTGATCACCTCGTCCATTTACGAGCAATCTTTATGAGGTGCAGGCATTATCGGATTCAGTTGAACCCACACAAATGTGTCTTCTGTATAGAAACGGGTCGATTGCTGGGGTTCGTAGTTTCGAAAGCCAGCATTCGCGTTGATCCTTCGAAGGTCGAAGCTATCATCAAATTGCCTCCTCCTTTGAGTCTTCGCCAACTCCAAAGTTTGCAGGGGAAAGCAAACTTTTTACGACGATTCATTCCTAACTACGCTGAGGTTACAAAGGGTTTTACCCGGTTGTTGAAGCAAAGCACTCAATTCTATTGGGATGAGATAGCTCAGAAATCTTTTGATGCACTCAAACACGCGTTGACCCATGCACCGTTTTTGCATCCTCCCAACTACAACCAGGATTACTTCTTATATCTCGCCGCCTCTCATTCCACCATTGGAATGGTCTTAGTTCAGGAAGATGAATTAGGAATGGAACATGTGATATATTACCTCAGTCGCACGCTAAATCCAACTGAGCTAAAATACTCGCATGTGGAGAAATTGGCATTGGCAGCTGTGCAAGCTGTCCAACGTTTCCGTCGCTACATTCTACTACATAAAACTACGGTAATTTCGGATTGCAACCCTATGATCTACATTTTGACCAAGCAATTGTTAGGGGGCAAGTACTCTAAATGGATCGTTATCCTGCAAGAGTTCGACTTGGAGTTTGAGAAATCTAAGTCTAAGAAATCTTTAGTTTTTGCGGAGTTAATGTGTGACTTCCCGCGTGCTGACACAGAAACTGTGGCGGAGGATCCCATTGCGGACGAATCCTTGTTTCTAATCAGCACTTTAGATCCGTGGTATGGGGATATCATTGTTTATCTCCAGACCCAATCCTTTCGGCCAGAAATTTCAAGGTCAGAACGTCGGAAAATTCGATTCCAGTCCCAACAATTCAGGATTATCGGAGATACTCTTTATCGTCGTGGGGCGGACTCTGTTTTTCGACGTTGCTTAACTCACGAGGAAGCTGAAAGGGTTCTAAATGACTGTCACTCTGGAGCGTGTGGCGGTCATATGTCTGGGTTTGCCACAGCCCAAAAGATATTGCGCACTGGCTACTTCTGGACGTCTTTATTTAAAGATTGTATTACGGCGGTCCGAAAATGCCACAACTGCCAGATTTTTGATTGTAAGATGCGCGCTCCACCTGCTCCTCTCCACCCTATAATTGTCGTTGGTCCTTTTGCCAAATGGGGTATCGATTTTATTACATGTAACCCTCACTCGGCCGGGGGGCATGCGTATATCATCCTTGCGGTAGATTATTTTACTAAGTGGGCCGAGGTGATGCCTACATTCGAGGCAGACGGCAAGACAGCTGCAATTTTCGTGTTCAATCATATAATTTCTAGGTTTGGTGTCCCGCAAGCGATAATCACTGATCATGGGCGTCATTTTCGAAACGTTATGATAACCGAACTTACAGGCCAGCTTGGATTACGTCACGATAGTTCAACCCCTTATTATCCACAAGCGAATGGTCTGGTTGAATCCATCAACAAAGTTTTAGTTATCATGATCCGAAGAATCATTGGGATTCATCGGTCGAATTGGCACAACATGCTATTTTCAGCGCTTTGGGCGTACCGAACTTCAGTAAAAACATCAACAGGGTTCACTCCTTTCGAACTAGTCTATGGTTTGGAAGCCGTGTTACCCATTGAATGCGAAATCCCGTCACTGCAAATGGCCATCGATTTACTTCCAGCTACTTCCGAAGAGCAAAAGCGTTTGTTATACTTGGCTCAATTAGATGCGAATCGACGTGATGCTGCATTGGCAATCGAGACTCACGCAAAACGAATGAAAGCTCAGTATGATCGAAATGTGACCCCTCGAAATTTTTCGGAAGGAGATCTAGTCTTAGTGTATGATCAAGCTAATGATAAATTAGGCGCTGGAAAATTCATTCCTATGTGGCATGGTCCCTATGTTGTCAAGCGAAAGCTAGCCAAAGGGGCTTATGAATTGGTAGACTTTGATGGGGGCTCTTTGGGTAAACCCAGAAATGGCCTTTACTTGAAGAGGTATTATGCTTAAAAGAATGGGTATGGAGATTTTTAGTTAGGATAGTTTTTCTTTCTAGCTGGTGTGTTTTAGTTTAAACAGTGTGCTTAGCTTAGAGAGTGTTTTTCGTCATTATTCCTGCTTATCTTGGTTTTACTCTTGATATTGCAGATGTCGATGCCTCTCCAAACATACATTAGTTTCGCTGATGGTGCTTGTCGTAATACACGGAACATCTCTTCAGCAGCTTGGGTTATCTATTCGCCCTCTGACGATTTAGTATCTATGCATGGGGTAAGCCTCGGTCAAACAACGGACAACATTGCCGAGTACAGTGCAGTGATTGAGTTATTGTCTGAATCTATTTCATTTGGGATTCGGAGTTTGATAGTGAGGTTAGATTCTGAACTCGTTGTATTACAGCTTAATAGAGTGTATGCCATTAGAAATCCAGTATTATTAAGATTATTTTTTAGAGTGCGTCTCTTGGAACGTGAGTTTGATTACATTGAATATCAGCATATTCCAAGGTCTTTAAATACATTAGCAGATGCAATTGCTTCTCGAATGTTAAATATGCATTTGCAATAATCATACATGTAAATTTAAAATCATTCCATAACATGATTAACAAGATAAAGCCGGTAATAGTGATATATATATAGGAGTGTGTCAAAAAATACATAGTCTTTGATCATAGGTTGAAAAACACCTTATGATTGGCAAAAATGATAAGTACAAAAAACAAAAATGTCACATGTGCCCACAATAGGCGATCATCCTATCACTAGTGATGATCTCTATAAGAAACCACTGCACGGGCCACCTTGCAAAGGAACCTCCTAAAAGGTCCCGGGACTCCAATCACATAGCGCTGAAGTCGACGAGGAATGTCGTCTATAGTGGTCTCAGGAATATCTCCTGTCAAGCGCTCAAGATGACCCTCCAACTCGGCCAAAACCTCTGCTGACTCGTCCTGTGGGGCTGGCGCGGGTGCAACTGGCTGTTTCCTCTCAAAAGGCCGGAGAGCGGCTGGTCGCTGTGGACCCACATCTGCATTTTTAAATTTTTACTATCAGTTTTGAGACGATGGAAAAATAAATAAATTAATTAATTAAAAAAAAAGGAAAATGTTGAAAAGGATTTTACCTGACTCGTCCCACTGCTCTCCTGGTGGAAGAACCATGTCTAGGTCACCACGAAAATCTATCCCAGCATAAGGAAAGTCCTGAATGGAAAAGACCTGGTTTTCCAGCCATTGGAAATACTCAGGTTTGAAGCGAGCAACCTCTGTTCTCTCGTCCGGGTGACGGGCCATGACTGCGACCCATCGCATCAGTTTGGGCTCTCGAGGAAGCCTAGCTCCAACAGTAAGGTGTTGTGGGATCAGCATAGGAACCCTCTCCAGGCCAAAACTCACGACCAAAGCCCCATAACCAAAGGTCTTTAGTCGTCCGTTCTTGGCCCTGGTCAGTTGGCCTTTCACATTGGCCAACACGGCATCGCACCAATTGAAGATGGTGCCTCGAAAGCAATCAACTGCCATACGCATCTGGGATCCGGTGGCAATATGTAATGCGGCAGCTCCGCAAAGTCTGGTGACAGTAAACACAATCACCATGAGTTCAGGACGGGATATCGTCTTTATGTCTATCCCTTTGTCTCTAGCCTGGCTGTTGCAGTACTCTAGCCGGAGGCTATCGACAGACTGGCAACCTGGCCTAGTCCCGTGCAGAGTCAAGTCTTCGCCTCTCTTGGGCAAACCAGTAAAGAAATATATGTCCGCCGGCTCGATTTCGAGCTGGTGGCCGCCAATGAAGAAACACTGGTCCTGTATGCTCCATCTGTCAACCAGCCACTGTAAGAAATCCACCTGAGCCCTCATGCCAGGAATGGCCCAGAATTTATATAATCTGCACGCCCTCAAAGCATCAAGTGAAGGCTGATGATTCCATGCGGCAGCATCCACGTCCTCGTGCTCTCGTTCACGCCAATCTAGCATGATGTACTCTCTGCATCAAGTATAAAGATTAATTAAATTGCTAGAAAATGTTTTGATTGGTCCATTTTTGAGAATTTTGGGGTTCAAAACCCTTGCGGCGGGGTACGCACCCTCCGGGTTAGACACAGTGCGTGGGTCCACACTTTGTCTACACGGAAGGTGCGGACCCCTAGCTTTTTCCCAATGGAGAAAAAGTCGGGGCCCGCAGGTCCGCAATGGTAAACCTGCGGGCCCCCGCGCGCGGGTTTTGCGCCTAAAAACCCTCCCAAAAAATGAAATGAAGGACTAAAACAAAAAACTAAACGGTTGAAAATGAAGAGTAGGATGATGTGGATTACCTGGAGAAGACGGCGCTCAATTCTGACGGTTGGATTTTCCGAAATCTTCACGGGAAGTTTTCTAAGCAAAAGCACTATTTTCTCACCCAAATTCAAACGGTAAAAATGAATTGGCAAAGGCCCTTTTTATAAGTTTTTTGAGTAAATAAATCGCAAATTTGTTTATGTTTCACTTTGAAAAGGTATTTTGCGACGTTTTTATCCATTTCAAACAGGTATGAGTAATGTTCGTGTTTTTGTGCAGAATAAAGGATTATTCAGGCGAAATCTACCATTTTCGACAGAAGAACATGTAGAGTCATCTTTAAGCTCTTTTCTGGCTCCTAAAACATGAAAATATTGCCTAGTGTTTCTTTTAAACTCGTTAAAATGAAATTAAAAGACGGTCCCCTTACAACTCTTTTCCGACCGTAAAAACATGAAAAGATTGCCGGATTTTTGTCGTTTCAAATTTGATATTGGTTATAAAACGACGTGTCATTGATCGCTTTTTTACTTTTTCGGGTCAAAGGCACTAATGACGAAAAGTACTCCTTGGTCATAAAAGATCAAGCGGTTCTCTCAAGTATTATTTTATACTTTTTCGGGCTTGGGAGACACAAATGTACGAAAAAGGTTAACCCTGGAGTCTTCTTAAGTTTTTCAGACTCTCTAAAAATTGAAAAACGCCGAGTTTCTCCTATACTGGACTCGTTAAAATTTCACAGTAAAGGACCTGTTCAATTACAAACAGGAACGAACCACTCCTTCTTAGGGTTCGAATTTAAACTAAGTTGGACTCATCCGAAGGATGAGCTTATAATCAAGCAAATGTTATCCTCCTCAAGCTTGTCAAAAATAAAGAGGTACTTGCCAGAAATGGTGGGGGAAAAGAGAGAGAAATGAGCCTTTTTGTCATACTTTGTAACCACTCTTGAACACGGCACTTTTATTCACCTGGGTTGGGAAATCCTTTGCCTAACAGTTGATCAAACCACATTGAAAGTCTTCAGCCGGTTTCTGGGTATTAACTTTGGGTCAATTGTCACCAAACCATCTGTCATGTCGTTATGTGTCCAAGAGGTCACTGCCAATAAGCCATTCATATGCAAAATATCTGTCATCCATCTTGACCATCCCTGAGTCAGTCTTTGCAACTAAATTTCTTCAACTTGATCTATGATTTCGTGTTGTGGGCTTGCCTACGACGGATCACTTTCTATCGACATTAGCTCATTATCTAGAAAGATGATCTAGGAATCGTCAGTACCTTGAGATCTGCATGCATCAATGGCAGGTTTCTCGCCTTTGACGACAGTTTACATAATTAACTTTCGATCAAAGGATTCCGTGACATGCTCGACATCAACACATCTATTCGCATCTCATGGACTGTACTGGGTACTTTGAGATCCATTGACATTACTGGTGGTTTCTCTCACACTAGTTAACAGTTTACATCATCGACTGGTAATCAAGTGGTTTCTACCATGTTCGACATCAACACATTCATTCGCATGGATAGAATCGTACTGTTTCGGGAAGTAGAAATGAAGACCCTGGATCTAGTTTCCACAATCCAGGCTGCGAGGAATTTTGTATTCATTATATAATGGACTATTCATAAACAGATGGCTGCGTCCATACTGTGTCCACATGAGTCTATACTTGTGATGTTTTACAAGATCATTCCTGTATCAGAACAGTAGTTAGTTTCTAGTCAGTTTTTATCTGAGTGTGGGAATGCCTACCTCAGCGATGATATGATCTCATATATATATCTTGCATTGAATGTTTTTACAGGTTCCAACCGGGTTCTCCACAAGATGATCCTCGAAATGATAAAGTACTTCACTCTTCCTAAATGATAAGAAATCCTCATCTACTACAGACTTCGCACTTTAGGGGGCAATCTGTTACACAAAAATATCGTCATCATGATTATTTGCAGTCAGTATGAGTCTATTATCACTTGTACTGTCCTCCTAAGCAAGTCTCAGACCTCAGCTCTCCAAATCAAGCTTTGGAAATGAGAGAAAGACATTAAAAATCAATGTAACTCTGGTTCCGCACTTTCTCTCATGGTCACCTGCGGTCCCGCACCTTCTGTGTACAAAAACTGCGGACCTGCCCGCTCTGTCCCTAACGGTGTAGGTGCGAACCCCTGTGAAAGTCAAAAGGCGCAAGTTTTATCTTAAAAAACTCACTTTGGGTTAATTCTAGAGGTTTCTAGAAGGAATTTTGACGTGGATTGTTCGCTCTGAGGTGGTTCATGCATCCCAAAAGAGAAGGAGCTAATCCCTTGATGAGAGGAGCTATCCCTTTGAAGGAGGGCTTTATCCCTTTGAAAGAGGACCTAGTAACCTCCCTCCATTGCACTATAAATACAGGCATTGGGCTGGTTGCTAGAGAGGTTAGAAGCTAAACATTTTTTAGGGTAAATGCTGGTGAAATCAAGACTTCCTAGTTAAGCCTAAAGAGGAGACATCACATACCTTTTTTGGTTTCATTGAGGAGTGAGTGAAACTTGTCAAAGTAGAGGAGACTTCTTGCTGGACCCTGGGAGGAGCTTGTACAACGTCAAGGCAATGGTTGTAAGGTTCTTCTTCTTTTGAATTAATATAATCAAACTCATTTTTCTCAACAAGTATCTTATGTTATTTGTTTCATGGACTCCTTGACTTTCATGTTAAATATGTTTTATGCAATTGGCTTTTCAGGTGTTATTTAATTTGTTTGCCTTGTTTGTGTTTGCAGATTCGCGAAAAGGAGCTCATTTGGATCGAAGGAGCGAGGGCATCCACAAGCTAGCGTTGGACCTAAGGTAGGCCCTAAAAACACTTGTTTGCTATTGTCTATCAAAGCATATTTAGAGAAAGATAGTGTCTGGTTGGTTTGCTTGTCATTAGGTCTTCTTTAGATTCTAGGAAGGTCTATCTTGTCCGCAAGATCGACTTATTCCGTGTGACAAATATTTAGAGCCTTCTCCTCCTCTCCAAATTCTCCAATAGCTCACTATGCAAATGAATTGGATTTGGGGGCAAGAAGCCCTTTTATAGGAAAAACCCTAGTTTTTTTGTCGCCCATTGCGACTAAACTGTAGCTCAATTTGATGAACCATCAACACTATTGGAAAGCTCACACCAAGTTTCATAAAGGGTCTCCTTTTGCTTTTGGTAATTTGACACTTCACCGGGAAGCCATTTCTTCCATGAGGTCTCACTTTACCACCTATTAAAATTGAATTTCTTCATTTGAGCCACCCGTACTCTGGTACCACTTTACCTTTGCACTGGTCAACTCACATGTTGATTTTCATCACGAGTAACCATCATCAACTCGTGTTTTTTATGATCCCCTTCGCGCCTCCACCATGTGGCAGCATCATCGAGTCACCCTTGTTAAGAGCATCTGATATGAGTCACTGTATATCATTCATTGTTCTGTCACATTCAGCCCATTGTTCTCATAATTGGCCTCTAGATACACTGCTCCGCCTTTGAAAATCCCCCGTCTGAGTAATTGACCATCCCCTCTCGAATCAAGTCAGTCGCTTCCAGGTCAACCATGCATATTATGCTATGACAAGGGAAGTCATCAACCCACCACTCATCTTGTTTTCTTCCATCATCATCCCTGGTGTCAGTCCATTAGTCACTTTACTATGATCCCCCATGCCTTTGTTGAGCATTCCTCGTTGCCTTAACTTTGGCAGGCCCTCTTTTGTCAACTTCAACACATTTATTCCAGAAGTGTGGTTTAAAGGGTGGTGTCCCTTAGTTCCAGCCTTCATCTTTATTTAGTGCCTCAGGTCAAGCAAAGGGAATCATCATTGCCCTTTGACTTGGTTGTTTCTCACGTGCTTGATGCCAGCTCACTTCGATGGTCTGGTGATCTAGATGATTGTACCAGTGATTCACAATTTTATATGAGATGTTCCAAATCTCATGAGGGGGTGGCCCTTCAAGTAGCCCCCCACATACTCAGATGTCCGCAGATGTTGATCCAACCTCAGATGCAGTTCCGCAGATTTGATGGGTTCGGTTTAGCCACTTGTAGTGCCCACAACATGCATGTCTCCTTCAGAGCCCTTTCCTATTCAACATGGCTTCTTTGTTTAGGATCCCCCCTCAACATGTCAACTTGAGGGGCATTATGTCTCATGTACTCAAATGTTATTATATTCAATCTTGGCCTCTGTTTTTTCAAACATGTTATGTATATGGGATTCATTGTATTATTTTTTGGCTCATTGTTGCCAGCATATCATGTATCATGTACTTTATATCTCAGTCCCACATTGTTGGGCTCATCATTATTCTTTGTACTTAGTTATCTCCAATGCTTACGCTTCAGATATGCAATAATAAAACGAGAAAAACCTACAATAAAAAGATGTATGCAATCCAAAATAGCAAACAACAATAAAATCCAATGTAATAACCCAATATGGAAAGACTTTTAAATGAATAATAATCTTTATTGATAACACTTAGTGAAGGAGATATACAAAAGGGTCTACAAATCCCCTTCTGCGAGATGGGTCCTTTGATGTCCTTGATGCTTAAGTGATCGATTCTCTCTCTTAATATGTGAAAAACCCAAAACAATATGTAGAACTCTAGTGGGAGCTCAAATTCAAGAAGACGATAGTGGTGATGATGATAAGGATCATGGTGAAGAACTAATGAAAAACTCTCTTATTTATAACAAAGTATTGGGTTGATCTCAAAAATGGAAAATAATAAAATAATATTGACCAAATCAAGATCCAATTGTTAGAAATATTGTATTATATTTTTTGGAGAGGGAAAAGATATTCAAAATGGTCAAATATCTTTATTTAGAAATAATTAACAAATAAAATGATTTACTAATTATTTCGCGGGGATTAAGAATGGTGTGAAATTGAAATAATTATTAAATAATGATTTAACAATTATTCCAAAAATGGAATTAAGGAATAATAAATAAATAATGATTTACTCAATTATTCTCATGGGTTTTTTTAATTTTAATTAGAAAATAATTTAATAAAAATGGTTTACTAAATTATTTCCCATGGTGAAAGTGATTTTACTATGGTAGAATTAATCCTACATGGTGTATTTCGATCCAACTAGTTATACATGGCTAGGTGATCATTTTTTTGGTGATAACACTTGTAGGGTCCAATTTCTTCTTCTTGTCCTTGGGAATATGAATGTATATAGGACATCCAAAAATTATGAGGTGATCAACATTCGACTTCTTTCTTGCGAATTCTTCTTTTGGAGTCATGTTACTAAAAATTCCACGAGAGCTTCTATTTTGAATGTAAACGATTGTCATAGAGGCCTCACCCCACAAGAATTTGGGAAGGTCTTGGTCATGTAGCATGACTCTTACACATTCTTCGATACATCAATTCTTTCTTTTAACTACACCATTATGTTGAGGATTGTATGGAACTATTTGCTCCCTCTTAATCCTAGCTTCTCTGTAAAAGATCACAAGTTCTTTAGATGTATATTCCCCTCCATTATCTGATCTCAGAGTCTTGATATTCTTTTCTGTCATATTCTCCACTTTTGCCTTAAACTCTTGGAACTTTTCGAATATTTCATCTTTAGACTTCAAGAAATATATCCAAGTCTTTGTGGAGTAACCATCAATAAATGTTACATAGTATTGATGGCCACCAAGTGATTTTTCTGACATGGGTCCACAAACATCAGAGTGGATTAGGTCCAAGATTTCCTTGGATCTTGTGTCACTACTAGGGAATGGTTTCTTCACATTTTTACCAAGGGCACACCCTTTACAAACTCCTTCATGCTCTTCCTTGAATAGGGGACCATTTGATTTAGGGATGGCAATATTTTGTGATGGAGTTGACCTTACCTTATATGCCACAATTCACAAGGATTGATGTCTAAATATACTAAAGCTTGAGGAGGAGGAGTTAAAAGCCTATACAACCTCCGCTAATGAATCCCAATTGTCCTTGCATTTTCTATACTAGATCCCTTTGCCCAAACAATAACTTTTACAGCAACAAATGCTACCTTGTCTCCTTTATCTTCACAAGAAATATAAAGCAAATCATTTGTCAAACCTGGAACATAGAGGATGTTTTTGAGATGAATGTTCTCACCAGACTTCGACTCTATGGATGTAGATCTAATCCCCTTGACTAAGTAGCTATTTTTGTCTCCAAGTTTGACTTTATGAGAAGAGCTTCCTTTAGATAGGGTATTGAGATGTCAACATTCACCTGTCATATGCCTTGAAGCTCCACTATCGATTACCCACGTGCTTTCATCTTCAAACAAACTTGTAAGTGCTGAATATAGACTTCCATCCTTGAATTCCTTAGATATATTAGAGATGAATCTGGTGATGTATCCTTTGATGGATTCAAAGAGGCTCCTAAGAGCCTTTAAACCTTCCTTCATGTATCTTGCCATTGAAAAGAGATAGAGAGAAAATAACTACTACGAAGATGTCTTCAAACAAGAGTACCAATAAACTATGATCTTCAAGCTTCCTTCCTTGACCTTAGCTCTGATACCATGTTGAGAAACCAAGGGCTATGTAGCTTAGAGGTTGATTTCTCTTTCTTGTTAATTACTTGTGAATATTAGCATTTTTCTTACTTCTTTTATGTTCTCTTCATCAAGAAATTATACAAATGTTAAAAATACAAAGATCACAAATATCCCAAGTCAGCCCTCCTCCAAGTCTCCTCCAATCAAGTCTAAGTCAATAAAATTCAATGTTGGTAAAATCAAATAAATTTTTGGCTCTACAGTAGAGCCTAAATTTAAGCTTTGTAGTACCTCTGAAATTCCACAGAAATTTCGCATGTGTGAGCACAAACTAGGTAGAAAATGCAAATTCTCTCTCTCTTTTGATTTCGCCCTCTCTCCTTTGACTTCAACTAATTTTTCTTCTATATTTGGCACATAAATTGAGGTGATATGTTCAGTGATGAATTACTCTCCAAGTGGTCGAGTTGACTTCTATTTATAACTATCCAGGAGGGTCGAAAAGTTGTCACATTGACTGACTAGTCAAGGAGGGCCGACTTGGTCTTTGTGATGACATTTTGACTTTTTGACTCAAAATAAAAATTCTTTTTCTTTTTCTTTCCAAAGTCCAAATGGGACTTGACTCAACTACAAATTCTTTTGACTCTTTTGAGCATGAAGAACATGCTTTGACCAAAATGATAATAATAATAAATATTAAAAATACATCAATGATAAAATTATTTTACATTATGAAGATCGACACTAGTTACATGTAGAAAATATGTGATAGATTAACCCGATAATGCAATATAAATCAAAGCAAAATAATATAGCCTACTTCTACTATCAATTTGCGGAAGCTTAAAGATCGAGCTGAACAATATAACCAGAAGAAGAAGAATCAATGGCACAATACACATGAAAATACTATGGGGAAAGTCTCAGATAAAAACCCCACACTATTGTATTATCATACATGGTGGAAATACATAGGAATTATACAAAGCCTTAGCTCTCACAACTAGCCAACTCTCAAATAAAATCCTCATAGTTGCTCACAGGAAATCTTGGCTTCTCTCTAGCCTTCCTCTCTGCTCTCCAAGCTCCTATTTCCTTGCGTTGTTCCTTGTGGATGATTAGCCTATTACCAAGTGGAAAACCAAGCCTTCAAAACCATGCAATCCTCAAGGATGAACCCTTGACTGCATGCATGAGTTTTCTCCATGAGAAAACACGTGCAACTGATAGTACATTGTCCATGAACATTAATCTCAACTGGGTCTTTCTCGGAATATACATGCACGAGTTTCCGATGAGGGAATCTTCAGTTAACTGGAGTAGCACTAGTTGAGTTCATTAATGCATCAACTGACTATTAACTCACTACTAGTTCCTCAAACAGTTTGGAACTAATTTAACTGGAGTTAACTCAGTAAACTGAGTTAACTAATTACAACTCAAATATAAATCAATCTTATCTCCTTAATTTAAGGGATAACTCTTGCATTACTTCATAAAGACTTCTAACTTGAATTTCTCCAACTAATTAATTTAAAATAAATAAATTAATTATTTCCAAGTAGCTATTAAGACTAAATTCACAATTTAATTCAAGGACAAATTAAATTGGAATATTCTTGTTGCCATATTTCAACACTCCCTCTCAACAAGAAAGGGATTATCTGCCACCCCAATTGTGTCTCTATGGAACTTGAATTTACACTTTAACAATACCTTTGTCAAAATGTTAGCATCTTGCTCCTCTATCGAAATATACTGCAGCAACATGATCCTCTCGACCTGTGAAAAGCCACGGGAAACAAATATTTCCTTATGCTTCCCCACACTACCATAAACAACTTGTTTTACCTTGTAAATCCAATGGGAACTCACAACTGACTTGTTCTCCGGTCTCAAAACCACGTCCCAAACACTATTACAAACTATGGAGTCATACTCTCCACCATAACATCAACCTAAATCGGCTGTTGCACTGCTCCTTCAAAGGAATATGGCTCAGTCTCAACACATTCCCCAGCAAGGGCCATGTATCCAGTGTACCTATCAGGTGACCTCCTCAGTCTGCACTGAGAAGATGGTGCTCCCACATTCTCTCTCGCATCCTCCAACAATCTATCAGCTTCTCTTGGGCGCTTCCGTCCATCTCTAGAAGACTCTGCTTGAGTGGATGCCTCCACTCCTGCAACCTCTGCATGTGGATGCTACGCATCAGTCTGAGGCTTCTCCTCCTTAGGAACCAACAGTTCCTCCATAGCCTGTAGTTGGAGCTCCCTCTCAAGGGAAACTCGCATAGCCTTCTGCTCGTCAAACTTGAGATCTCTGCAAACCACTGTCCTCTGACTGGTAGGCAAGTACACCCGATAGTTGTGAGGTGCATAAATGTACCCCACAAATATCCCAAACTCTGTTGTTGGCTCAAGCTTCTTTTGTGCATCCTTTGTCACATGGAAATATACTGATGAGCCCAAAGATCCTAAAGTGACCCACATCTGGTCTCTTACCGAAGAAAGCTTCCTCTGGTGTCTTCATCCCAAGTATGTGATGTGGGCTTCTATTCTGAAAATAGACCGTTGTGTTGCATGCCTCAGCCCACAAGTGAAGTGGTAGGCCTTGGTCATGCAACATTGCCCGTGCTGCCCCTACAATCGTTCTGTTCTTCCTCTCGGCCACCCCATTTTGCTGTGGGTTATGAGGTGCCGTTAACTCTCATTTAATTCCTTCCACTGCACAGAAGTCCTTAAACTCTTGAGAGACATATTCTCCACTGTTGTCACTTCTCAAGGCCTTGATCTTCTTCCCTGACTCTTTCTCGACCAAAGCTTTGAACTCACAAAACTTTGTGAGAGTTTGGTCCTTCTTCTGCATGAAATAAATCCAGCGTTTACGAGAATAGTCATCAATGAAAATCACATAATACCTTTGCTTTGTTGTGGATGCCATCAAGAATGTTCCACACAAATCAGTATTAACTCGCTCTAAGATAGCCTATGCTCGACTGTCTCGATCATGAAAGGAAGACTTGGTGTACTTTCCCGAGGTACAATCTTTGCATGTGTCAACTTTCTCAAGTTTACCTTTGGGAAGTCGTATAGATATTTGTTGCATTATCTTCAAAGCCCCATGATGCAAATGGCCCAACCGCATGTGCCACAACTTGCCAATGTCTTGGCTTTGCACCAATTTTGCTTTCATACTCAATGTTGCACAATCATCTACCTCTAGTTTATAGAGATTCTTCACCCGAATCCCTATCCTCTTGGTTTGACCCATGGCTATGTGTCTTAGGAACGCCTTTCCTTTACTGAAGACAACATTGTAGCCTTTGTCCTCCAACATCGCGACCGATACCAAGTTCTTCTTCAATCCAGGCACATACATCACATCTGTCAAGGTGAGAGGAGCTCCATGCTCCCTCTGAAAAGCAACCGTGCCCACTCCTGAAACACTATACCTTCCGTCGTCACCCATCTTTATGCGCATCTTGAGGTCTTTCTCCTTCAAGGCACTGAATAATTTTTTATCACCGGTCATGTGGAATGAGGCCCCACTGTCAACATACCAGACACAACCCATCATCGATGACACCATGCATGTGATTAGGGTAAAGTCCATTTCGAACTGAGAGGCTAATGCCTCACCTTCCGATCCTTTCGAGGATCCCTTCTTGGACTTCTTCGATGGGAAATTAGTTGCATAATGTTCCATCTTGTGATAATTAAAGCATCTTACTTTAGACATGTCACCCTTCTTCCCTCCATGAGAAGAATTCGATTTGAAATGAGAAGCCTTCCCCTTCCCTTTCCTTGCCTTACTTGCTAAGGCCAGATTTTCTTCATCATCATTCTTGGATGAAGAACCATCTCGTGTGCTCCTCTTGATCTCCTCCTGCATAAGATCCGACCACAATCGTTCCCAATCCGACAGTTTCTCCCTTCCATTCACAGAGTCCTGGTAGTTATTCCAACTCTTTGGAAGGCCAAGGAGAGCGAGGCTCACCATATCATCATCGACAGTAGTTATTCCCACACTGCCAAGCTCATCTCTGCAGGTGGTGAGCTTGTTCAGATATGTGGAAATAATATCTCCCTTCTCCATCTTGATTCTTCAAAGCTTATCCTTGAGTGCCAATTTCCTCTGGTCGCTACTGTTCTGGTAGAGGTCCTTCAATGTCTTCCACATTGAAAATGGAGTATCCTTCCCATGGAGACTCGAGACAATATGGTCTCGAACTCCCTCAAGGATGATCCGTCTCGCCTTCGCCATAGGCTTCTTCGACTCAGCCAACTCTTTTGCATTAGTTGAAGTTGTCTTTGGGATTTCTTGATCAATGAATTCCTTCAAGCCATTGCCTTCTAATACAACCTCCATTCTATCTTTCCATGCTATGTAATTCGAGCTACCTTCCAAGGCATACTCGAGTCTCAAGCCATAGAATGCCATTGGCCAACCTTGAAGTATGATATGAATTCGATTTGCACCTGCAACCTTGAACTTCAAACTTCAAATTCTCTTCTCAGTATATTGTTCACAGCTCTAATACCATGTAGAAAATTTGTGATAGGTTAACCTAATAATGCAATATAAATCAAAGCAGAATACTATAATCTACTTCTACTATGAATTTGTGGAAGCTTAAAGATCGAGCTGAACAATATAACGAGAAGAAGAAGAAGAACCAATGGCACAATACACATGAAAATACTTTGGGGAAAGTCTTAGATAAAACCCCACACTATTGTATTATCATACATGGTGGAAATACATAGGAATTATACAAAGCCTTAGCTCTCACAGCTAGCCAACTCTCAGTACAATCCTCATAGATGCTCACAAGCAATATTGGCTTCTCTCTAGCCTTCCTCTTTGCCCTCCAAGCTCCTATTTCCTTGCGTTGTTCCTTGTGGATGATTAGCATATTACCAGGTGGAAAACCAAGCCTTCAAAACTGTGCAATCCTCAAGGATGAATCCTTGACTGCATGCATGAGTTTTTTCCATGAGAAAACACATGCAACTAATAGTACACTATCCTTGAACATTAATCTCAACTGGGTCTTTCTCAGAATAGACATGCATGAGTTTTTGATGAGGGAATCTTCAGTTAACTGGAGTAGCACTAGTTGAGTGCATTAATGCATCAACTGACTGTTAACCCACTATTAGTTCCTCAAACAGTTTGGAACTAATTTAACTGGACTTAACTCAGTAAACTGAGTTAACTAATTACAACTCAAATATAACTCAATCTTATCTCCTTAATTTAAGGGATAACTCTTGCATAACTTCAGAAAGACTTCTAACTTGAATTTCTCCAACTAATTAATTTAAAATAAATTAATTAATTATTTCCAAGTAGTTGTTAAGACTAAATTCGATTTTAATTGACAGTTTAATTCAAGGACAAATTAAATTGGAATATTCTTATTGCCATATTTTAACATTACATTTTTAAAAAATTAGAGATCGGGTTATCATAGTAACTGCCTCCTTGTATCCTTAGTGTGGGCTATGGGTGGTAAGGGGGCATGTTACAAAGGATGTGATCCCTTCATTGGGTTTTAACCTAAGTTGAGGTACTTTATGCTTGAGATGCTTAACTCGTATGTAACCATTGAGAATCTATGACCAGGGGAAGAGGAAGTGGGTCAAAGGAAAACTTGTGGAACGAAAAAACAAAATAGATAAACTTATCATATTTAATTCAAAATTAACATTGGAAAATGGACCATCAAATTTTAGTGGTCAAAATTAGAATGAATGAAACCAAACAAAAAAAATTGTAGCTACCTCCATTTCTACCTTTGCATATATGCCATAACCTTGCCATTGTTTTCTTGTTTGATTATATCCATCTCTCCCATTGATTTATCGTTGGTTGTTATTCACTAGAGAAAAACCCATCACTATTGCAGTCTTTCATGTTAGCTACTATTACATTCTTAAGTTACAAAATTGCAACCGCTAGCTATGGTAAGGATCACACTTATAAAAAGTACACAATAAGAGAAGACATATTCTTTATGAAGAAAACATAGGTCTAAAATGTATCCCTTGCATGAAAAATGCTTCTTTTAGATGACCAAGCTCAACAATAGCAATGCTTCTTTGCACTTCCTTTCTTTCCTATATGGCACTCTTTTACTCTTTATGGGTGTTGCAAAACCACATTTGGTGATCAATGAACTAACCTTGGCATTTGGTGTGACTAGAAGGAATAAATAGAAGAAGCTCTAAGCACATTGAAGGCTTCATAATCAGCCATACTTATACCATGAATTTGAGTAGTTTCACAAAAGGAACCCATAACAATTGTCTTTAAATTCTAATAGAAGAAGCTTGCTCATACTATTGACTTTCATATCATGATAATTTGCACGAAGGGGGAGGGGAAGATGACATCGATTTAGAGGGTAGAGGGTAGTGGTTAATCAAGTAAAGTTTCTATCTTCTTCTACATCAATCACGAATATCTTGATGACATAAATCTTAACCAATCTATTTAAAAACAACTACAATTCTAAATCATCAAATATATATAATAAAGAAACCGATCAATATGAATCTACATGAAACCCCTTAAGACATTTTGCATTTACTTTATTAGAATTCAAATATTCATTTAAGTGATCTTTTTATTATAAATAAACACTATCAAAAAATTGCAACCATAAATGCTCCATTTCAACATATAAATTTAAGAAATTTCATGAATGGATACTATTAAGGTTCGATAATGATATTGCTCATACTTCCTACTTCAAATTTGTAATGTGAAAAATAGTACAATGGTTCTAACCAAAAAAAATAATCCACTATAACAGAGTAAAAATCTAATCCAATAAAAAAAATTAAAAGCAAATACTTAAATTACTCTAAACTACATTTTTACACCTTGTAATTAATCCGAAAGATATTTATCTATTCTATAATATAAATCACAAAAATCTCAGATCTAACTTTTTCATTTTCAATAATTAATACTCCAAACAAAACAATAATCTCTTCATTGCTTTTACACAACCTACTAAAAAAACTAATAAAAGTATCCCTATAAAAAACATGGAAAGAGTTACATGCACGAAAATTACAATTTGCAACAAAGTCCCACCACCATGATTTAAACGAAAACTAATTTAATTTAATGAAATTCCGTTTTTTACAGTTTAAATGAAAAGAGGTCAATTTATCTCTACTCTATATTTCGTTTTTTACAGTTTTCTCAGTTAATTTTAAATCTTCTAAAATGCAATCATACGTCTAAAAAAATTTAAGCGCTTCTTAGTCATAGGGAGCTAGTTTAGACTGATGTTTCACCCTAGATTGGATACTGGGAAAGATATATGATGGGAAGAAAGTGCGAGTTATAATTTGAGCATCTCATGCTTAAAGTCTGGTGTTATCAGCATGTTTCGGTTTTTCATACACAAACTGAAGCAGTCTGTAGTAATCTATAAACCCTGTTCAGATTTTCGAATTAAGATAGGAGCCTGGTGGTGTATTTTTGAAATTTACTGCTGCTGCATAGTCTGCCAAGACTCCTCATCTAGTTAACTCTCATAGAATCTGAAAGACTCCATTGAAAGCCTTGGTTGAAAGCTGGATAGGGACTGCTTGTTGCCATAGCTCATGAGCAGGTTTCAGAACTCTCTCCAATTCCTTCTCGGGACTTCTCGGGACTGGGATTTTTCCAAATTTCGGTTTTTCAAAAGGCTCTGAGATAAGGTACCGAGACCGCCCCCATCTCACCTTGCCAAATTAAGTGTAGTAAATCTTAGTAATTGCTCTTGGACAGCTGTCCATTTCTATTTCCGAGCCTCTCTTGAACAGCGAGTCCTCTGTCAGAAGAGTCTTTATCATATCTCCAGCTTTATCCAATCCAGGTCTTATATTCAGGGCTTAGTCAGGTGCTCATTTATTGCTGGTACAATATCCCGATTTGGCAATCCATCTCCTAGTCATTATCCTTGGAAAGGTGGATTTTCTATATCTGAGTCCATTAAAACATTCCCCTCCGAGTCTTCAGTTCGCCAGTTATTTGTCAGAAGAGTCTTATCCCCCTCAGGTGGCATTACCTCATCCGGGCTTTTCATTCAGAGGCCGGACTGATGCTCATTAAATTCAGGGTTAAAAATCCTGATTTGAAAATCTATTTAGGACAAAAATCCCTCAGTCAAAGCTAGGAGAATGAGCTAGTGGCGCATGGAGAGTGGGTCTGATGTATCGGCCACGGAGGCCATGATACGCGCTGCCATACAGGCTGAGAAGGACTGGGGTGGTGCCACGATAGCGGGAGGCTGGCAATCTACTTTGGATGACGTGGTCGTTCAATCAACAATGCAAGATGCTGACAAGGATAGAGCCCAGTCACAAAAAGTCTCGTATGATGATGCAAAACGTTATAACAAAGCCCGGAACCCTGTTAAAACCACTCCTCCACCTGCTGCTTTAAAATTGGACAGTATCCACCTGTCTGAGCGTATAGAAAGCCTCCAGGACCTTGCCTTGGTGGGTAGATGGCACTTCTCAGAAATGGATGATGCCGCGATGAGAAAATGGCTTGAGTCTCAGTGGAAGCCGCTGATTGGTTACTTCCCCATTGTATCAAAGCTCATGAAGGAGTGGTACTGCTTTCATTTTTTAAATGCCGGTGATGTAGAAGCCATCCAGAATCTCCCTTGGGTATATGGAAGAAGTTTCCTTGTACTCCACAGATGGTATATCGGATACAACCCTTTGAAAAATACACCCTCAAATAATTTGATCTGGGTTAAACTCCCAAATCTTCCTCTGGAGTTCTGGTCCAGGGAGACTTTAACAGAGATAGGTAATTCCATTGGAAGATTTGTCTACGTTGACCCATGGTGTCTGGGGCAAAAAGACAAGCGCATTGCATGGATTCTTATCGAAAAGGCCTACAGGGGAGGATTTCCTGATCATATAGAGATTGCCTGGAGGGACTTAAAAATAAAACAAAGGCTAGACTTCTGGGGTATCCCCTTCAGATGTTCTACTTGTCACAAGACTGGACATCTAATAAAAAATTGTCCTCGGCGCCCGATTTTAAAAAGAAGGGTGTATCATGATAAGTTCTGGGCGGCCTCCCCACTGTCCTCTATAAAAGAGAAGCTATCTCCTACAACCAGTTGGACTCCGACAGATCTGGAGGCTGCTCAGGATTTCAAGAATCTGGAAAACGGAACCAATCTATCTCCTCAGTATTTCTCTCAAGATCGCTCTCTGTGCATTGGCTCCAAGCCGGAAACTTCCAAGCCGGATACATTGTCTATAACTGATTTTAGCGCCGAAAAAGAGTTACAATCTTATATTTTCCATCCCCCCGCCCGGAACCAAATGATGGAAAAGCAATTCCTCCTCCCCCTCCGATCTCCAAACCAAAGAATTTTAAAGTGGGATCACAAACCATCCTTATCTCATCTTCATCGCCTACTCCCAATAAAATCCATCACCCCTCCATAAAAGGCAAAGAGCCGATGGTATCTGCCACCCCTTTAAATTCCCCGATCTCATCTCCAACAAATTTGTATGACAGTGACTTAGATTTTCTTCTGAGCAAGAAATCTCTCGAGATGGAGCCCTTAACCATCCATAAGCCTCAGAAACCTTCGCCCCCCGCTAGCCCAAACTCTGCAAAAAATATAACTGTAAGGAAGAAGAACAATGGAGGAAGCAGACACTATCGGGGGAGGACAAAAGATGCGGATGGTGGAATAAGGAACCTGTCCCTTGTGGACGTTCCCATCTTTGACATGTCTGAGAATCAGCCTCTTAGAGCAAGCGCGGCTGGAAAACCCCTCCAATGACTTTCATCATATCAATGAATATCTGAGGTCTGGGAGCAGATCTCAAATTTTTGGCGCTCAAAGATCTTTTCTTCTCAGCCAAGCCAAAAATCATTCTAGTACAAGAAACTATGCACAGCAAACAAGCGTCCATTTCCTATTTCAGGAAAATGTTTCCCTCGTGGCACATGGCAGCCTCGGAAGCCAAGGGACTTTCGGGAGGTCTGGCGGTTATGTGGGATCCTTCTTGGATCAAAGCTAAAGCCTATAAATGCTTTGCAGGAATTCTCATCTCAGCGGTTATTAGAGGATATTCATGTCCCATCAATATCTTGAATATCTATGCCCCTTATAAGAACAGGTCTCACTTCTGGGATAAATTTTTTGATTCAGAAATCCTTGACATTGATTCATTAATGATTGCAGGCGATCTAAATATTACTCTAAGTTCAGAAGAAAGATGGGGGAAGTGCAGGAAGAGAGATCCGCTCTCAGATCGAATCAAGTATGAATTCCTCCACAGGAATCTTGTAGATGTTGCTCCAACCAAAATGTTGCCTACGTGGGATAATGGAAGAATAGAAGAGGCCTACATTGCAAAAAGGATAGACTGGTTTATCGTTCATGTCAGCGTTATCGATAAAATGGGCATGCCTTTCTCGTCCATTGAAAATGCTTTCATTTCCGACCATAGGCCAATTTCTCTCAGCTGGAGGGAAAAGGGGTTCAGGAATGGGTACCCCTTTAAATTCAACAGAACATGCTTAGAGGACCCAGCTTTCAACGAAGAAATAACAAAAGCCTGGAAGGAATTATCTGCAAATAGCTCGTTTCCTCCTTTTATGACTTTTAGAGATAAGATGTCCTCAATGAGAAAAGTGGTAAAGGTATGGCAACACAAAAAAAGACAATCGGACAGATTGGCTCTTCAAGAAATACAAAAGGAAATGGACGATATCTCTAAGTTTTTGAAAGCCAACTCTCTCCCTTTCAGTATGAGATGCTGACTAAATGAGCTTGAAAGGAAAAAACAAAATATTCTAAAGAAGGAGGAAGCCTCATGGAGGCTAAAGAGCAGGGCGATCTGGCTCGAGGAAGGTGATAGGAACACCAATTTTTTCACAGGTATGCAAATGCCAGGCGGGAGAGGAACACTATATGGAAAATTAGTGATGGTCAGGGAGGTTTTCTCTTCTCTCAACAAGAAATCTCAAAGGAGGCAGTGAGACATTTTAAAGACCAATATAAAAGAAGGGAGAATAGCAGCTTTCAGGATATTCTATGGGGTATTGATCTGGTCCCCCAAATGTTTAATGATGAAAAAAATGAAGAGCTGTTCCAGCCCATAACAAAGGAGGAACTTTTAGGAGTTATGAAGGCCTTTAAGAAGGATAAATGCCCTGGCCCGGACGGCTGGACAATAGAATTCTTCATACACTTTTTTGACATCATCAAACTAGATCTTTTGAGGATGGTTGAAGCAGCAAGAATCTCAGGCAGCATTCATCACATTACTTCATCCACGCAGATAGCTCTCATCCCAAAGAAATTGGAAGCGGACACCTTTAAAGACTTTAGGCCGATATCCTTGTGCAACATAACTTTCAAAATTATCACAAAAATCATAGCAGAGAGGATCAAAGCGACATTAGCCAGCTCATTATCTAAGGACCAACATGCTTTTTTAAAGGGAAGGAATATAATGGATGTTGTCGCCAACACACAGGAAAGCCTGTTCTCCATGCTCTCAAATCGATCTGAAGCAGCCATTTTGAAAATTGATTTGCAAAGAGCCTACGACTGCTTAGACTGGGGTTTTATCAGGTGTTTATTAGCAAAGATTGGTCTGAAATCAAATGTCATAAATTGGATTATGGCATGTATTGAGAACGTGAATTATGTTGTCATTATTAACGGGATCCCTTCCCCTTTTTTCCCAGCAGAAAGGGGGCTGCGTCAAGGATGCCCTTTATCACCGCTGCTGTTCATCCTAGCAATGAACTCTTTTAGCCTTCATATCAATAAGGCTGTTTCAGAGAACACTTGCAAACCCGTGAAGATATGCAGGAACAACTACATTTCGCACAATTTATTTGTCGATGATGTGCTTATTTTTGCAATGCTGTGCAGGATTACGTGGATATGCCTAAACGACATTCTATATAGGTTTCAAAGGGCCACCGGCTTACAAATAAACAAGTCCAAATCCATTCTTTACCACAATGACGCCAATATGGAAACAGTGGAATGGATTTCCGCCTTGTTTGGAGTCGGTACGAGGTCAATCAAGGATGGAGTAAAATATCTGGGTTTTCATCTAAAGGCAAAGGGTTACTCTAAAGATGATTGGAAATGGCTTATTGATAGATACTATAAAAAGATATCTGCCTGGGAATATAAATGTCTATCTCTGGCTGGAAGAATCGTCCTAACTCAAGCAGTACTTTCGCAACTTGCTGTATATTGGGCTCACATTTTCTTCCTTCCGGCAAGCATCATTCAGAAAATGAACAAGATCACTGCAAATTTTATATGGGGTGGCAATTCAGCTCAAGGAAAATATCATCTCACTACTTTGGAAAAGATTTCTAGACCGAAGATTACAGGTGGATGGGGTTTATTGGATCTGAGGACCTTCGGGAAAGCGCTCTTGTGCAAATCTTTGTGGAGGGGTATCTACGGGGAAGGGCCATGGAGCAATACCATTAAGATGAAATACATGAGAGGAAAAGGCATGGAATATTGGTTTCGTTTAGGGAGGATTGGAGCAAAGTATGGCTCTGCCATCTGGCTCAGCTTCCATAAAATAGAGCAATATTTCTTAAGGAACCTGAAATGGTGCTTTCAATCTGGTAATATAATCCTTATCGGAATAGATCCCATCATGAGCGGGCGTGAGAGCATATCAATTCCCGAAAGGATCCTATTCTTCCTCCATAGTAAAGGATTCTTCACGTGGGATAAGTTGATTGCAGGTTGGCAAGGCCCTCTCCCTATATGGAAATCGACTGACGATCTTGGTTTGCCAGAGTCTATGTTAAGTCAATGGAACTCAGTCAAAAACGTTCTGAGAAGCTGCGGGTTTCTCCGGTCCAGGCCGCAGGATTTTTTAGTTTGGAATCCGCCAAACGCAAATATACAGGTATGTGTAAAGGATATTTATGCAGATATGATTGGTTTGAGGTCTTTGCACTCTTATCCCACTTTCCCAACAACGTTTTGGAAATCAGGATGCTCTCCCAAATTTATATACTTCTCATGGCTGGTGTTTTATAATAAAAATCTGTCCTGGGAGAATTTGAAGAAAAGGAAGTGGCATGGGCCGAGCAGGTGCCTAATGTGCGAATTAGAAGAGGAAACCAATTTTCACATGTTCTTCCAATGCAATTCTTTTCAGCAAATATGGCAGGAGTTGGCAATTCTATTTGGTTTCCCTCTTGTTTCTCATGCTTCTACACAGGCTGCTTTTGATTGGTGGAGTAGGCAAAGAGAATCATGGAGATCGATCATTATAATTGTTCTATGGTGTGCCTGGAGGTGGAGGAACAATATAATTTTCAAAGAAGCAAAGGAGCCTCTCAAGGATATTTTACAACACATAATTCTCATATATGACTCGGTCCCCAAAAAGTTTCCAAAATCGAAAGATGTCAACAGAAATGGGCAGGTAGATTCTCTTCTCAGGCCCCCGAGGGCCTTTTTTGATGGCGCTGCCCAACAAAACTCATGCGGCTGTGGGGTGGTCATAATTATGGACGAGAATCTTCAATATAGTCTTTCTTGGAATGCAGGTAAGGGAACAAACAGCTTGGCAGAGGCGAAGGCCCTTGCGGGTCTTCTCGCCTTCTGTATCTTTTTTGACATTCATGCCATCTCTATCTTCGGGGACTCCAAAACTATGGTCGATCATGTCAATGGTAAAAGCTTCATCAGGTGCCCTCACCTCACAGTCTGGATGGATAGGATTATGTTTTTTTGGGGACTTATGAGAGGGTGTACCATTCAGCACATCTACAGAGCTCAGAACCAGCAAGCAGACTGCCTGTCAAAGGAGGGTCTTCATCTAGGTTCAGGTTCATGGTCCATGAAGGTTTCAGATGGCGAGGAGTCCTTTATCATTCAGGATTTCTGTATCCCGGGTTTTTAATCTCTTTCTATTTGTCCTTCTGATCTGTATTTATTTCATCTTTTTGTTTTTTCCTGGCATCTGTATGATTTTGAATGGCTATATCTTTCTCCGATTTTGTTCCCAGCTGGTGCTGGAGGTGTCTTTGTATCTGTGTATTTTCGAGTTTCGGCAATCTGCTCAGAAGACCTCATCCTCTGGTTTTATGTCCTATGTTTTTTCTAATTTGCATAAAATGTATCATCTGGAGCTGTTATACAGACTCAATATAATACAATTCCACTTTTTCTTTCTGAAATCAATCTCTCTAATAGTCTCTCAAATTCAATGTAAACAAACAGATACTTTCTTGATAATAATTGATGATTTCACTTGATCAAAGGTCACTTATTAACTCATTATTTTATTTGTTTTTAATGAAATAGAATCAATTAAAAAATAAAAATAATTTAGAAATTATTATGTTCCAATTGGAATGGTATATTTACAATTTTAATTTAATTATTAATAAATATTATGTAGATGATTGAAATTTAATTTTCACAATTTTGTAGTAGTTATGTTTTTAATTTTGTGATTCATAAAAATTAAGTATAGTCTTTTGGTAGAAATCACATAAGAAAAATTTTTGATGTTGTAATAAGACTTATTTTACGATTAAGAATTTTTTTGGTGTTGTAACAAACCCTGTTTACAATTAAGAATCTTTATATTAAAGTGAGAGTAAATCTTCATAGTTAAAAATCTTGTTTTATGTTTTTTAAATATGTGTGTGTTTGTTTAACTTATATATAAATTCTTTTTATAATCAACATAGATCCATCTTAATTGGGGATCATATACCAAACACAAATAGAGATCACATCTCTTTTCTGTTAAATAAGTTAACATCTCAAGAAATTTCTTGATTCCTCTAGACCATTAGTATATCTAGAGTTAAAATAAATCTAAATTATTTAATTATTAATTATAATTATAATTATTTTATTTTGACCAATTAAAAATGTTAAAAAAAGTATTAGAACATTGAGCAGGTTCCACATTTGTTTTTTGGTCAAATAAGAGTGGAGCCTTCTATTAAGAGCAAGAAAGATTACATATGTTACATGGATTTACAAAGTAAGGATCAACAAGGTTCACCCTATGAAGGGTAACCAGATACATAACCCAAAACTAACCCGAAACCATCTAAGATTTCGTGAGATCTGACGATCATCAACACTCTCATCTCAGCAACATGCGCCCCTTTTACCCTATTCACGGACCTGAAATGATTGTGAGCCATTGGTTTATGAAAGTTCGGGTCCATTTTGAAACTTAAGCTCCGATTACTTGTGGAGCCCGACGATTGATCTAACTGTCCTTTGCGATTTCAAAGCAGAAACCTGCACAATCTATAATTTCCTTTTCGGACCGATGAGGATTATAAACCATTAGACTAAAGAGCATCGGGTCCGCTTTGGTGGTTAACCGTCGATTACTTTTCCGCCCGATGGCCATTAGATTACTCAGGTTGTCAAGATCTGTGGCCGATGACCCACGAAGAAACCTGTTGTTTACCCAGTGCTTCTCCCCTGTGGAAAGCTCTGTTTTCAACATTTATCTTCTCCCTTTTTTCCTTTTCTTCTTTTTTTTGAATTTCACGGTTAAAAGGACTTACACTTCCGCTTTCTCCTGCTTCCACTGGTCTTCCTTCTTGTTTAGTCCTGATAGTTTGGAAGTTTTCGATGTCTTTGTTTGTCTGTCTTTGACAATTCTCACGTAATTTCCCCAAGGGTATCGAGTCCCATGCATACCTGCTGTAAATTTCTTTGCAAATCACTCCTTCATTCGCTAGACGGTCAACTAGCATATTGGCTTTTCTCCGCACATGAACGAAGTTGGTTGTTCTTAGGGTTTGTAGGTGGGAATGAATACACTGAAAGACCTGCAAAAGTCTCCAATGTTTTGATACTTTTCCAGGTGCTTTCCCATTGCAGATCTTCTTGGCCACATTAATAACCAATTCCGAGTCTGCTTCGATGATGACATTATGAGAATTTGACTCAATTAGTATTTCCAGGCACTGCTGTAAGGCCATGAACTCCGCCATGTTATTTGTGGCAGTTCCCAGATTACTATAAAAGATGTCCTTTATGCACCCCTGCTCATCTCTGATGACCCCACTAAAATCCGCCTTCCCTGGGTTTCCTTTAGAGGCTCCATCTATGTTAATTTTCAAGAAACCATGAGGGGGAGTTTGCCAAAAGTCTTTACCAATGTTTATCTGGCTCACATCCTTGTGTGTGCTTTGGGGAACTATCGAATGGAGACCCAACTGCAGCAGTATACGAGTGTCTAGGGGCAGATTCGGGTTCTCAGGAGGTCTCCCTAACAAGGCACCAATAGTGCCTTTAAGTTGTCTTAATATTTGTGCAATAGTGTTATGGGTTGAGCCTTTTTTTCCCCTTGAAAATCCTGCCATTGCTTTCTTTCCAGATGTCCCAGATTAAGAAGCCTGGAACCAGAGTCCAAGCATTGTTGATGATATCATTACCTGAGAAGTTCCTTCTCCAATTCCTCAAAGTGTTGGTGATACTGAGGCCATCCCTGTCAGTTTTCCTGAAGAATGAGGCCACCCAATCCCACAATGTTGAGGTGAAGGGGCAAAGGTTGAGTAAGTGTTCCATCGTCTCCTCTTGTGTGCCACACAGATAGCATTTGGATGGGCCAACAAAGCCTTTCTTCAGAAGATTTTCCCAAGTTAGAATTTTCTTTTGTTGAACTAACCACATGAACAACTTTATCTTCATCCAATGCGGGTGTTGCCAGAGGTTCTTCCATGCCTTATCAGGGTTTTGATGATCAAACCCTAGGGCTATTTGTTTGGTTTCTTTTAGGTTAAAGTTACTTTCTGTGTTTCTTCCCCATCTTAGTTGGTCAGGCGAGGATGAAACTAAAAGCTTCCTTTGTTCCAAGTCCATAGCAAGAGAGTTTGCATGTGCTTTCAAAGGGCTCTCTTCCTTGTAGCCTAGACCCTTCCATATTCTCCATTTATCGTTGTTCCTTACCTGCTCCCAGAAGTCACTGACCATGCATAAACCTTTGTTGTCAGTGTCATTCTTGAGATCAGTTAGTTCTTCCCTAAACAGGTTTGGTTCTTGTTGCCAGTTGTCCTCCTAGAATCTTGCTAGGTTCCCATCTTGAATCTCCTAGAAGCTGTGCTGCTGGACAATGCCTCTATTTTCCCAAGCAAGATTCCAAATGTGGGAGCCCTTGATAAGCCCAGACATTCGAATATGATCCGTTTCTTGCCAATTTCTTGCATATTTCTATTTCCAAATCTTGGCCCATGGGGTTGCCGATTCCTTGAGCCACTTCCACCAAAACTTTGCACCCGAAAATCTGCTGAGAGTTTCGGGGTCATGAAGCTCCAAACCTCCATGGGCCGTAGGTTTGCATAGTTCTTCCCAAGCTACCAAAGCCCACTTCTTTTTCTCTTCCCCTTTGCCCCAGAGAAAATCTCTTTGAATGTTCTTGATCTGTTGTAAAACTCCTTTAGGAACAGGAAGAGCAGACATTATGAAAATGGGTATCGCTTGCAGGATAGCTTTTGTGAGCACAAGGCGCCCTGCTAAATTTAAAGATCTACATGTCCATTTCCTGACCTTATCCTGAAGTTTGTTAATGACCGGCTCCCACACTTCCTTGCTTAGAGGTTTGTCTTTGAGGGGCACTCCCAGGTACTTAGAGGGTAGATGATCCCTTTGGAACCCTAGAATTCTAGTAAGATTTCTCTAAATAGCAATGTCAGTGTTAAAAAAGAAAACTTTTGATTTGTCAAGGCTTACCTCTGTACCAGCAGCCATAGCAAATTCATTCAATATTTGTTTGAAAGCTTTGTCTTCCTTAATTGTGGGAATGCCCTGCAGCATAGTGTCATCTACAAATTGTTGGTGTGTTGGGGTCACTCCATCTGTGGTGAGTTTCAAACCCTTGATTCTTCCCTCAGCACTTGCCATTTTTATTGCTCTGCTTAGGCCTTCCATCATGAGCACAAAGAGGAAAGGGGAGATCGGATCTCCTTGTCTTAGACTGCTAGAAGGCATGAAGGTTCATGAGGGCGAGCCATTAAGCAGGATTGAGAAACTAGCTGTGGATATAAGGGCCATAACCCATCTGATCTAATTGTGCTCAAAACCATAAGCTTTCAACATTGCCGTGATGTAAGACCAACTTAGCTTGTCATAAGCTTTCGCTAGGTCAAGTTGTATGGTCATACTAGCTTGCTCGTTGTTTTTTAGAGAATGTACCATCTCATGAGCTTGTATGATATTATTGAGAATATGTCTTCCTTCCACATAACCAGTTTGCTCCTCTGATATGAGAGCTGGAAGAAGGGGCTTGAATCTGTTAGCAGTTACTTTTGAAATAATTTTGTACACCACATTACATAAAGCTATGGGTCTGAATCTGTCCGGTGTGATGGATTTCTCCTGCTTTGGAATCAAAGCTATAAAAGAGGCATTGAGAGCCTTCAGGATCGATCTGGATCTTCTTGAGTCCTCCACCACCTCAAGGATGTCTTGTTTGACTGTTTTCCAACATGATTTGAAAAAGTCCACATTGAAACCATCCGGGCCAGGAGCTTTCCCATTTTGCATCTCATTGATAACTTCCCTAATCTCATCTTCGGATATTGGCCTATTGAGATTATGATTGTCTTCCCTTGTGACAAGCTTGGGAATATACCTTGTGAATTTGTTAATGAACTGTGACCTGTCTAAGAGAGGCTCCTTTGCAATGTTGAGGAAGTGTTGTATTAGGACAGATTCCATTTCTTTGTGGGTGACAAGCTCTTTCCCTTGAGAATCTTTGAGTTTTAGAATTCTGTTGTGTGACTTGTGACTCAAAGTTGACTTGTGAAAAAGCTTTGTGTTTCTTTCCCCTTCTTTAATCCACTGTACTCTCGATTTCTACCTCCAGAAAATCTCCTCTTGCCTGCACTAGTCATCCCATTCCTTCTGAAGAATATCTGCTTGAGATTTCCTTTCCTCGTTAAAGTCCTTTGTGATCATAAGTTGATTAATCCCCTGAAGTTTCTGTTCAACTTCTTTTTTGGCTTCGAAAATGTTACCAAACTGTTTTTTGTTCCAATCTTTGAGTTTAATTTTGATGTGTTTAAGTCTTTGTTGTAGCATGAACATTTTGGTGCCTTGAAAGGGCAACTCTTCCATCCACCATTTATCAATATTGTTGGTGAAGTCAAGGTGAGAGAGCCATAAATTTTCAAACCTAAAAGGTTTGTTCCTTGGTGTGCCCATAAAAGTGGCTTCAAGCTGGACTGGCCAGTGGTCTGAGCCTCCAAAAGGAAGGATTGAAGCTGACATGTTAGGGCCTGTGAGAAATAGGTCCTCTGAGATCATGAATCTGTCTAGTTTGGAGGCAACTTGAGAAGCCCCTCCTCTCTTGTTGTTCCAAGTAAAGGTGCCATTTATTGTTTCAACATCCACTAATCTCATGTTATTTATGAAGTTCTGGAAGGCAATGGAGTCTCTGCCTAGTGTTCTGGTACCCCATTTTTTCTTTGTAAGAGATTTGATCATATTGAAATCCCCTGCCAGAATCCAGGGTATATCAGGATATCTCTCTTTTAGCTCCTCAAGGGAAGTGAGAAGCTTGAGTTTGTCTTCTAGTTTTTGAGGACCATAGACATTTGTAATCATGTAACTCTCCTTATCACCCACAGGTTGTATTACCAGCGAAAGATAGTTCCTGGATGCTTCCGCGTCCAGGATTCCAAGTTTTTGGGGATCCCAGAGCGTAAGAATCCCTCCTGTCAAGTTGTTTGCCTTAACCTCTAGATACTCATACCTGCTCAACCATTTGCTATGTATTTCTTTGATTTTATCCATCGATCATTTTGTTTCCTGAATGAAAACCATGTCTGGTTTTCCTTCTTTTATTCTACTGCTGAGATTTCTTTGTTTCCTTTTACTTCCTAGGCCCCTAATATTCCAGGTTGTGAACTTCATTAAGAAAGGTTTGTAAAAGAGTAACTGGTGAGATCTTTCATCTTACTTGAGTTGATCATGAGTTTTCCACATTCTGTCAGTAGCTCATTCTATCTTTTCCTTCCTCTTTTCCTACCCGGGTTCTTGGAAGAGTGCCCCGGTGTATCCTCCATTGTCTTCACCCCTCTATTTTCTTGGCTTTCATGGTTTCTTTTGACTCCAGAGCTTTTCGATTGGGATCTCCATAGGAAGAGTTGTTGAATTCTATCAAACTCCTCTTTTGGCAGGGAGTCAACTCCTTTGGTAATGCCCTGCTCCAGAAACTTTTCTAGATTCAAGTTTTCCTTCTCAATAATCTCATGTAGTTCATGATCCTCTGTTTCTGCCTCACTTGGGGTCATCTCATGGTCCCTGCCGAGCTCCACACTGCTCGGTAGACCATCCTGTTGCTGGCTATTTTCTGGTATGTCCTCCATGCTCGTATCCCTATCATTCTCATTGGTCTTAGTCTTTAATTTCTGGTTTTCTCCGTTGTTTCCAATTTCTTTTTCTAAGATTTTGAAACTATTATGGCTCAGTGGTCCGTCCTCATTGACTTTCTTTTGGTGTCGCTTTCCTCCTTTCCCCTTACCCCCCACCTTAGTGAAACCCTCAGGATCTTTGCTTGTGGTGGTTTTTTTGTTGCTTTCCAGTTTGTTTAATGGGTAGTCTCTTTATAGGTGCCCATGTTCATGGCACTTGCAGCACCTAAATGGGACATGCTCATAGTCCACCACCTGCACCCATTCCTCATCATAAACTTCTAAAATGATCTCGTCAGGGAATGCCCCGGATAGGTCCATTTCCACACAGATCCGGGCGAAGGAAGTGTATTTGCCTCTTAATGTTGCATCTGATATCTTTATAAAATGCCCTAGTTTATTGCCAAAATCCTTTAGAGACTTCGACATCCAATAATCTAAAGGAAGGGAGTAAGGTCTTATCCATACCGGTACTGAAGTGAACGTTTCTCGTTCTGGGACAAAGTTCATCACCCAAGGTCTCATGTACAGGCCTGCAACAACGTAAAATAAGGTCCTCCCTCAAACACTCAGTCTTTATCTTCTAAGCTCGTGAACCCCACTGTGAAGAAACCCTTGGATCCAAGGTGAAGGTTTATTTCTCCTTTCGGTTTCCAGTGGTACCTTATCCATGCATGTAAGGCCTTCTCCGTTGGCCAGGTCCCCATAAATTTGCATATGATCGCGTGTTCCGCCATGTGATCTCTGTGCACCTATAGCGCTGGGTCACTTAAAACAACCCAGGGAGTGATAGTTGACTTGGGTTTGCAGCCCCCTGTCGCCCTCAAAGGTGCATCTTTCTGATTGCTGCCCTCTTTCCTCTTCTCCCTGCTATCTTCCTCATGATTTGCTCTTTGTTTGTGAGTTTTAATTTTTTCCGTGTTAGTGTCCTCAATGATCCCCTCTGTTGGTTTCTTGAAGTGATGCAGATCAGTTTCCTTGTTTCTGTTCGCGACTATGTGATTGTAGGAGGGAGCAGAACTCCCTCCTCCACGACATGCCATGGTCACCAGCTTCCAACCCTAACTCAAACCCTAGATTAGAATGCCGCTCTCCGCCCCGTGTTCCTAGAAAAACCAAATGTCAGGTTCCACATTGTTAATTAACAATGAATTAAAATAAAAATATAATTTAATTATAAAGTAAGTGTTTAATAATTATGATTATTGTACTAGTTTATTTTTTTAAAAGAAATTACAAATAAATATATAATTTAAAAAAATACCGTATAATTAAAAAAAGTGTAGTATATAAATTAGCTTAAAAAATAGTGGAAATTTTGATATAAATTTTGTTAAAATCCTACATAAATTTTGAGAAATCAAAATTATACCTATCAAACTTTAATAAATTTTAGTAGTGCTAAATCCATTTCCACCTATAAAAAAATAATTCAAACTCACTCTCCTTGATTTGAGATTTTTTTGAAAAAATGCTGCACGGGGCACTAATGACTCTGTCTACATATATGTTTAATTTATTTCATTGCAAAGTCCATTCAATTCGGACGCAATCGCTCCCGTTTTGCATAGCCTCGTCATTCCAAAGTCGTGGTGAATAAATACTCTAAACCAATCACCTATTTATAAGAACACAAGTATATTTGGTTTAAACTCCAACATTATCCCCGGAACCAGTTGTTCTGAGCGGTGGAGCTGCAAAACATTTGTGTGTTTGGATGAAGCTTACGCCCATTCATATCTACTCACCCACATTCACTGTGCCTTGGCCAACACCACCATTCTTTGTCAGCATGGTATCCTTGTCAATGCCCTGTTCCAACTCCATTTTAACTCACCACAATGGACAACAACTTTCGCTGAAGACTCAAAGACACAGACCGGGTTACTTTAATACGCAGCAAACTATCCGAAGACCAGGCTTTCGAATCGTTTGCATGGCTGTAAGTTACTCTTTATTTCTTTATTTACCCAATTTCATCAAGTCAGAGATCCAGCGTTTAAAAAGAAGTAAGCATATTGGCCCATGAATATCAATTTACTTGTGCTGTTTCTACAAATAATAATAAAACGAGTCCTCCTGGATTGAAACTGTTCACACTCACAATCTCTCGACCAGAACCATTTAAGCTACTATTGTTAAGGCCCAATCCTAACTTGAATTTGCCAATTTTGTATAATTTAGCAACCCGCCGACTCATGAAAAATTTTCCCCAATTTTTCAATATTGTTTTATTAGCTTCATACAATGAGGAAACAAACCTTCATCTGCTTCTAGTTCCATGTTAATCATAGAGCTGACCTATTTATGATCATCGAGGAGCCCAATTGCTAAAAACTCCAGAACTTGTAGCTTTATGTTCTACCCACATTGTTTATATATTTGGAAGCGCTTTGAGAAACTCACCTTAAAGAAACTGCACTGCATATCGCGGGCTTTGGTGCCATGTGTGAGGAGTAGCTATTCTGCCAAATTCACCCCTGGCTTGCACCCAGCCTCGCCTCTTTGAAACTTATGCCAATCAGGCAGGGTAGACCACAGAAAGAATGGAGGCTTGCTGGGCAGCTGAGTACTTCATTGATCTCACAAGTGTACCCAGGAAACGTTGACAAGATCCCTCTGCAATTTTCTGTGGTAGAAGCATTGGGCTATTAAACTTGGATTTTGGAATTGCTGCCATGTTTTCTCACAGAGATAATTTCTATGCAGGTATTATCCTCGAGGCTCAACATGTATATTAACTTTATTGACTTACAGAAGTTCTATACGGTTGTTTATCCTCAGCAAGATATCGACCAAATTAATCTGGGGAAGCTTAAAACTTTTTCCATCACGTACTTGGCTGACTGGGTGAGCATTTCGGTCGCACAGACACATGAGAACACAAGTTCATATACTGATTTGACATGAATAAACCTCCTGCACAGCATTGCATATTGAAGTCCTCCATACCTATATTGGTGTGTTCCATCTGTGCTTGGCTAGATAGATGGCCTCCATTAGCTTTCGCAGTTGTAGGTTTTGGGTGCAGCTACAGGTGATAGTCCATACTTACTGTAGCATTGAGTTTCTTATACTACGGCTTCATGTCCTTTTGGTGTTCCAGTACTCATTTCAGATGGGTAACGTAGGGATTCTGATTTTGGATTTTGCTATCCAGTTGGACAAGGTAACTGCAATATAATATGCCAGTTCTTGCGTATGAAGCTTACAATCCTCTTAGTGTCCCCTTATATTGCACAGAGTTTCAGACAATGTTGCAAATACCGTGACAGTGAATATATTGCCTAGGGCACAGAATATGGCAATACCTCGGAAAATACCATGAAATATTGGAAATTATAAAACATATATAAATATCATTGAAAAATATCAGGAAAATATTGGGAAATATTGGTAATTACTGCCAAATATTGGTTTTGAATATATCATGATATATTAGGGTGATATTATCATTGCCTTGAAAATCTTGGGATAGGTCGTGATATCAGCAAACACTGAACTTTCACGGTCCGAAGACAAGGACAACAAAGAATTTTCAAAATTAAAAATATAAAAAATATTAAAAAACATTATAAAGTAAGGATAGAGATTCTAAAGCACAGGACTATAATACAATTCAATGGATTGTTAAATAGTAAGTCCAATAGGATTTCTAGCCTGCTTGGATATTGAAACCTCGAATAGAAGAAACAAAATTCAAATATATGGTACAGGACCCTATCAAACATCGGAATCAAAACTATTGTTATGATTATCCCTCATTACAAAAACATATTAACATAATCTTCAAGTTCAAGCACATATCACATAATTAATACTTGTCATGGTTTGAATGCTGAACTAGTGAGCGACAACAAATTCTTGTGAATGGCACATATGTGCCGGATTGGATGACAAAAACATATCAACATAATCTTCAGGCACACACCACATAAATAATACTTGTTATGGTTTGAATGTTGAACTAGTGAGTGACTAAATTTTTTTCTTAATTGGCACATATGTGCCGGATTGGATAGGGGGTGTTGAGTATCCATGAAGTCGGTGAGGATGCTTGGATATTTTGTACTGGGGGGAAATGATCCTTGGACATGGAGGATGTCGCCCATGTCCTCAAGGACCTCCCTTGCCAAAAGGGACATCTCCCTATACTCCCTAGTTTGTCGGGACAGGGAAAAGCATGGGATGTGCCCCCTAGTGCGTGAGGACAAGTCCCTATGCCACTTTTCATGGGTGTGGGGTATCTATTTTGCCAAAGTTGCCTAGGACTCACACTTGGCCCTTGTTACCCACCAAAGTGGGTAACCCATATGAGAATTTTTTTCTCCTCATTTGATAGCTAGCCAACCATTAGCCCCATGGTTGTCAACGCGTAGCACTATTCCAGAGTTCTCCACCCATCGCTTTGGTCATATCTCTCTCCCATCTAGCAGTTTTCTTGAAGGAAGGTGGGTCGTCTCTTTTGGCAGGTACTCTAACCATTCTAGCAATAAGGTGCTTTCATTCAATGTTATGGGCGTATTGATATGAATCATGGGACAAAGTGGATGATTGACCAATCTATCCTTGTTCCCAGACTTCACTTGGGAGGTCAGATTTTGACTCTAGTCTAGTAGGCCCTCTTTTGAGGCCTTAGGGTTTATGAAGGGTACTACTACGGAGGCATTGAATGATATAGCATACCCAAGGTAATCCATACCACTTTCCATCTCTCCCAATTATCCATCTCCATTATTCCAGTTGGTAGTCATTGGTCATTGGGATTGGCACTCTATATCCACGTCCTTGAGTTAGATTTCAGAAACTTGGCCTTGGAGGTTGATGCTGTTGAAATTTCTAAGTCTACCCGTTAGAAATTTTATCTGTATTCTTCTGGTTTATTTTTCCTACTTGTTAATTACAAACAAGTTATTTAAACATATAAACATCGAAATAAACATAATACCGTCTCAACCATCTACGGATCGACAACTGAAAGAATAGCAAACACACAAGTGACACCGTTATTTTTGGACAACTCATCCCCGGAAAAACCCAATGCGGGAAAACCGGTGCAGTAATTCTGAGGGTTTATTATTATGCAGTATATCCTTGAGTACAACTGGGTGTCAAACTGGCTCACCCGACAGAGAAAAATAACCGGCAGTAATACCTCTCTATTCGGAAGAAGGTATTCAGAAAACTTACCCTACGAAACCGTCTCCAACAACACTGAAGCTCTGCGTCAGCCTCAAAACTCTCTGTGTCAGCCCTTTGAGGCACTGCGCAACCTCTGGGACCCTTTGCGTCACTCCTGCTGCTTTCTGCGTGGATGATCCAGGCCCTCTGGCCTCTGCGCTGTCTCTGCTGGGCTCTACGTGGCCTGCTCTGGCTTCTGCGTCTACCTCTCTGCCTCTGCGCTGGTCTCTTGGCACTATCTCTACCTCTGCGCTGGTCTCTTGGCACTATCTCTGCCTCTCTGTCCAGTACCCACTGCCCCTCACTGCTAATCACTGATTCGACTTTACTTAGCAGCCCCGCTCTAGTAAATCGAATGACTGATCACTGGTGTATCTCCAACTGAACCTCAAGCCTCCTCTTGTATGTCTTCAACTGCCGAGATTACATCTCTAATCAGCGGTTAAGATTAGATTTGGCTTGATCCATGTCATTTAGAACCTTCTAACCCATTTTTATATTAATACCCATTAATATTTTTATTTTTCTAACTTTAGACTTAGGAACCCATTAAAAATATTAATTATTTTAATATCTCCTTCACCACGTAGAGTTCCCCCAAACCATTTCTGGGTCTTGGAGATCTCATGTGCTTTAGCCTCTCCACCAATTTTCATGGCTAGAGCACATTTGATGCTACCCCAAATCAACACTCCCTCTTAGCGAGGACTGTGCTCTAGTAATACTCCTCACTGAGCATCACTCTGATTATATGGCACCGGTACCTCTGTTGATGCGAGGCCTCCCTACTCAACATCCTTTGCACGGCTGCATCCTGTACTGCTGCCCATGGCTTTGCCACTGCCACTATTACATCCGTACGACATCTCCCTTTGCATCTGTGTTGTTGCTGGTCCTTTCTCCAAACACTGCATTTGCATTGCAACCCCCTCTCATCATGCTGCATCGTGCTACTGCCAACTACTACTGCACTGCAACTCAGTTACTTAGAAGTAAGTAATTGATCCAGCCAACTACTGACATCCTTGTTAGGCTAGAAACACTCCCGATGCTGTAGCTCTCTTTGCCACTATCAAGTGCTTCCTCTACTGCCTCTGCGTTGCTGCAACAACTCCCTACATCTTGCATCGCTGTAAACCTCTTTGTGCCATCATGCACTGTTGCATCCTGCTAGCCTTGTGCTGCTCGGGGACTCCTGCACTGTGGCACTCTTCGCCACTTCATCCGCATCCGTCTCTACTGACATCCGCCAGCCCTGCTATTCTCTCTGCGGGGCTCCCGTAGCAAGGTATAATCCAAGAGGTTGGGTAACTCAAGGATCCTGCCCCTCATCGCCTGTAGTCCTCCTGACTACAGCTCGATGTCTCCCCACCTCTTCTTTAGAGGTACATGAGCACTCATGGCACAATCGTCATCCTCCTCTACCTCCTTTTCTGCCTTCGCTGGCGTTGCCTTAGAGTCAGATGCCTCTCCCTTGTTCTTCTTACTCGGACACAGGGTCACATAATGACCTAGTTCTCCACAGTTGAAGCATTTGACCTTGGAGAGGTCCTTTTTCTTCCTCTTCTCCTGCTTTCCCGCAGATGCCAGAGCTGCATCCTCTTCCTTTTCCTTCTTGATCTGGACTCCTTTGCTGCTACTTCCCGTCTTGCTCAACTGTTTGATCTCTTCTTGACGAAGATCCGCGCACAATTCCTCCCAATCTGGAATATTCGCCCTGCCCAAGTGTGCTCTGAACAAATGTCTCCCACTCCTCGAAGATTGCGTTTAGAGCGGTCCTCACCAACATCTCTTGATCCGGCTTGGCCCCTATGGAAGTCAGTTGGTCCCGGATTTCCTTCAACTGACCGAGGAAGTGATCTATCTGCTCCCCCTTCTGCATCTGGTATGATCGCAGCTGATTCTCAAGTAACATCTTCCTCTACACGGAAGTATGCTGGTACAATGTCTTCAAGGCGTCCCACATTTCCTTTGCCGTCTCCTTCTCAGCAATATGTTGGACCACATGATCCTTGACCCCATCAAGGATGATACATTTCGCCTTGGCCATTGCCTCCTCGTACTTTTCATTATCAAACGGTTCAACTGGGATCGCCACTGTTCTCAAGGCGAAGGCCTTGATGCGATGTCTATCTAGAATGGATAGGATCCTGGCTTTCCAGACCACAAAGTTGGATGCCCCGTCCAGCCTGTCTTGATCCCTCAGCCCATTTATGGCCATCTCTTTACTCTTTTAGTTGACTCCTCCAAGTCTCTCTACTTCCCGATGTCTATCTAGAATGGATAGGATCCTGGCTTTCCAGACCACAAAGTTGGATGCCCCGTCCAACCTGTCTTGATCCCTCAGCCCATTTATGGCCATCTCTTTACTCTTTTAGTTGACTCCTCCAAGTCTCTCTACTTCCCTTCGGAAGTTCTCTCTTTGACTCCTTCTGAGTCGCAATTTCCCTTCTGGAAATCTTTCTGCCACTCGTCAAATCGCACCTCTCCGATCTTCTGTGCTCTTGAAACACTGATCCGGATTCCTTGGCTAGAAATCCACCTCATTAGCGACTCCCTCTACCTTGGTTTTGCCCTGTTAGGTACTTTTCTGTCCACAGTACCCCACAAGCTTCACTCCCGCAAATTGCCCACAGTACCCCACAAGCTTCACTCCCGCAAATTGCCCACAACTTTCTATGGCCCAACAACTGAAGGACTGAGCCTCTAGGCTCTGCGCAATCCCGACACTGGCAAAAATGCTCCCTCGACCAGCTGCATCAACCCTCCTGGTCTCTGCGTGGCTTTGCGTGAGCCTCTTTTTGCCCTCCTTAGCCTCTGCGTTGGCCTCTCTCTGGCCCGGATTGATGACGTAGTCCCTCTGTGTCAACCCTTCTTCTGTTGCTTTCTGCAAGGATCAACTTCTGTCACACGGGACAGCTGATTCTACTACAAATGCTCTGCTTTGGCTGATGCCTTCAACTCTCCTGTGATCTGCAACCATGCTTTGATACCTTGTTGAAATTTCTCAGTCTAACCGTTAGAAATTTTATTTGTATTCTTCTGGTTTATTTCTCCTTCTTGTTAATTACAAACAAGTTATTTAAACATATAAACATTGAAATAAACGCAATATAGTCTTAATCATCTACAGATCAACAACTGAAAGAATAGCAAACACACAAGTGACACTGTTATTTTTGGACAACTCGCCCTTGGAAAAACCCAATGCGGGAAAACTGGTGCAACAATTTTGAGGGTTTATTATTATGTAGTATATCCTTGAGTACAATTGGGTGTCAAATTGGCCCACTCGACAGAGAAAAATGACCGGCAGTAATACCTCTCTATTCTGAAGTAGGTATTCAGAAAACTTGCCCCACGAAACCCTCTCCAGCAACACTGATGCATCAACCTAAGAACCCTCTGTGTCAGCCCTCTGAGGCATTGCGCAGCCTCTGGGATCCTCTGCGTCACTCCTGCTGCCTTCTGCGTGGATGACGCAGGCCCTTTAGACTTTGCGCTATCTCTGTTGGGCTCTGCGTGGCCTGCTCTGGCTTCTACGTCTGCCTCTCTGCCTTTGTGCTAGTCTTTCGGCAGTATCTCTGCCTCTCTATCCGGTACTCATTGCCCCTCGCTTCTGATCACTGATTCGACTTTACTTAGCAACTCCGCTCTAGTAAATCGAATGACTGATCAACGACCAAGATTACATCTCTAATCAACGGTTAAGCTTAGGTTTGGCTTGATCCATGTCATTTAGAACCTTCTAACCCATTTTTATATTAATACCCATTAATATTTTTATTTTCCTAAGTTTAGACTTAGGAACCCATTAAAAATATTAATTATTTTAATATCTCCTTCACTGGGCGGAATTCCCCAAAACCATTTATGGGTCTTGGAGATCTCATGTGCTTTAGCCTCTCCACCAATTTTCATGGCTAGAGCACATTCGATGCTACCCCAAATCAACACTCCCTCTTAGCGAGGACTGTGCCCTAGTAATACTCCTCACTGAGCATCACTTTGATTACATGGCACTGATACCTGTGCTGATGCTAGGCCTCCCCGCCCAACATCCTCTACACTGCTGCATCTTGTACTGCTGCCCATTTCTCTGCCACTGCCACTGTGGCATCTGTACGACAGCTCCCTCTACATCCGTGCTGTCGCTGGTCCTTTCTCCCAACACTGCATCTGCACTGCAACCCCCTCTCATCATGCTGCATCGTGCTACTGCCAACTGCTATTGCACTGCAACTCCCGATGCTGAAGCTCTCTCTGCCGCTATCAAGTGCTTCCTCTACTACCTCTGCGCTGCCACAACAACTCCCTGCATCTCGCACCGCTGCAAACCTCTCTGTGCCATCCTGCACTGTTGCATCCTGCTAGCCTCGCGCTGCCCGGGGACCCCTGCACTGTAGCACTCATCGCGGCTTCATCCGCATCTGTCTCTATCGACATCCGCCAGTCTCGCTACTCTCTTTTCAGGGCTCCTGTAGCAAGGTATAATCCAAGAGGTTGGGTACCTCAAGGATCCTGCCCCTTATTGCCTGTAGGCCTCCTAACTACAACTCGATGTCTCCCCACCTCTTCTCTAGAGGTACATGAGCACTCATGGCACAATCGTCATCCTCCTCTACCTCCTTTTCTACCTTTGCTGGCGCTGCCTTAGAGTCAGACGCCTCTCCCTTGTTCTTCTTCCTCAGACATTGGTTTGCATAATGACCTAGTTCCCCACAGTTGAAGCATTTGACCTTGGAGAGGTCCTTTTTCTTCCTCTTCTCCTGCTTTCCCACAGATGCCAGAGCTGCATCCTCTTCCTCTTCCTTCTTGATTCAGACTCCTTTGCTGCTACTTCCCGTCTTGCTCAGCCGTCTGATCTCTTCTTGACGAAGAGCCGCCCACAATTCTTCCCAATTTGGAAGATTCGCCCTGCCCAGTATGCTCTGGACAAATGTCTCCCACTCCTCAGAGACTGCGTTTAGAGCGGTCCTCACCAACATCTCTTGATCTGGCGTGGCCCCTATGGAAGTCAGTTGGTCCCGAATCTCCTTCAACCGACCGAGGAAGTGATCTATCTACTCCCCCTTCTGCATCTGGTATGACCGCAACTGATTCTCAAGTAACATCTTCCTCTGCACAGAAGTATGCTGGTACAATGTCTTCAAGGCGTCCCACATTTCCTTTGCCATCTCCTTCTCGGCAATATGTTGGACCACATGATCCTTGACCCCATCAAGGATGATACATTTTGCCTTGGCCATTGCCTCCTCGTACTTTTCATTATCAACTGGGTCAACTGGGATCGCCACTGTTCTCAAGGCAAAGGCCTTGATGCGATGTCTATCTAGAATGGACAGGATCCTGGCCTTCCAGACCACAAAGTTGGACGCCCCGTCCAGCCTGTCTTGATCCCTCAGCCCATTCATGGCCATCTCTTTACTCTTCTAGTCGACTCCTCCAAGTCTCTCTACTTCCCTTCGGAAGTTCTCTCTTCGACTCCTTCTGAGTCGTGATTTCCCTTCTGGAAATCCTTCTGCCACTCGTCAAGTCGCACCTCTCCGATCTTCTGTGCTCCTGCAACATCGATCCGGATTCCTTGGCTAGAAATCTGCCTCGATAACGACTCCCTCTACTTTGGTTTTGCCCTGTTAGGTACTTTTCTGCCCACAGTACCCCACCAACGTCACTCCCGCAAATTGCCCACAGCGTCCTATGCCCCAGCAACTGAAGGACTGAGCCTCTAGGCTCTGCGCAATCCTGACATTGGCAAAAATGCTCCCTCAACCAACTGCATCAACCCTCCTGGTCTCTGCGTGAGCCTCTTTTTTCCCTCCTCAGCCTCTCCGCCGGCCTCTCTCTAGCCTGGACTGATGACGCGGTCCCTCTGTGTCAACCCTTCTTCTGTCGCTTTCTGCAAGGATCAACTTCTGTCACTCGGGACAACTGATTCTGCTACAAATGCTCTGCTTCAGCTGACGCCTGCAGCTCTCCTGTGATCTGCAACCATGCTCTGATACCATGTTGAAATTTCTAAGTCTACCCGTTATAAATTTTATCTGTATTCTTCTGGTTTATTTCTCCTACTTGTTAATTACAAACAAGTTATTTAAACATATAAACATTAAAATAAACACAATATAGTCTCGACCATCTACAAATTAACAACTGAAAGAATAGCAAACACTCAATTGACACCGTTATTTTTGGACAACTCGTCCCCGGAAAAACCCAATGTGGGAAAACCAGTGCAACAATTTTGAGGGTTTATTATTATGCAGTATATCCTTGAGTACAACTAGGTGTCAAATTGGCTCACCCGACAGAGAAAAATAATCGACATCGTTACCTCTCCATTCGGAAGCAGGTATTCAGAAAACCTGCCCCGCGAAACCCTCTCCAGCAACACTGAAGCTCTGCGTCAGCCCTCCTGGCCTCTGCGTGAGCCTCAGAACTCTCTGTGTTAGCCCTCTGAGGCATTGCGCAGCCTCTGGGACCCTCTACATCACTCTTGCTGCCTTCTGCGTGGATGACGCAGGCCCTTTGGCCTTTGCGCTATCTTTGCGGGGCTCTGCTTAGCCTACTCTGGCTTCTGCGTCTGCGCTGGTCTCTCGGCACTATCTTTGCCTCTCTGTCTAGTACTCACCGCCCCTCGCTGCTAATCACTGATTCGACTTTACTTAGCAACCCCGTTCTAGTAAATCGAATGACTGATCACTCTTGTGTATCTCCAACTGACCCTTAAGCCTCCTCTTATACTTTTTCTGTTGAGTCTTCAACAGCTAAGATTACATCTCTAATCAACGGTTAAGATTAGATTTGGCTTGATCCATGTCATTTAGAACCTTCTAACTAATTTTTATATTAATACCCATTAATATTTTATTTTTCCTAAGTTTAGACTTAGGAACCCATTAAAAATATTAATTATTTTAATATCTCTTTCACCGGGCAGAATTCCCTCAAACCATTTCTGGGTCTTGTAGATTTCATGTGCTTTAGCCTCTCCACCAATTTTCATGGCTAGAGCACATTCGATGCTACCCCAAATCAACAGATGCATCTAAAAGAACATTAAAAGCATATAAAGCCACAATGAAAGAAATGTAAAATGCAAAAGAATGTTGGGACAATATTTAGCATGTGGGTAAAAGCCTAACATGAGGCTGCTTAGAAGTGGGAGTGGGAGCGACAATTTTCAAAAGCTTCCAGTTTGGGAGCATTTTTGGGAGTGTTTTTTTATATAATATATATTTTTATATATTTTGATGCATATATGCCAACAAAAACATGTAGAATGATGAATTAGTTATATAAAACATAAAAACATGGATTCAACTATATAACACCAATCATCTAGTATTTATGATTTTCATCAACCATAGGTCCACAACATCTTGATTCTCATCAACCTTAAAGTTTCAAAGTTTCAAAATTCAATATATAACATTTGTCATCACTAAAGTTGTACTTGTAACCATTACCAAACTATAACAAAGAATATCAAACATGAAATGAAATGTTTCATGAAGCATCATATTCATAATTCATTACCAATGAGTTATAATTGCCAACTTCAAACTTAAATTGTCATATATTGTTTACAAAAAATACCATAATAAATATGAAAGAGTCAATAGTTATAAAAAGTACTAGAAACTAGAAAAGACAAGTAAATCTACTATCTACTAAAATTTCTTCTTGCCACGAGAAACTTCTAATTTCTTTTCTCGTGATCTATGAACAATGGGAGTCTCCTCCCACATAGTCTAACTTTGCAATGGTTGTGAACCACGTCTAGAACCAGAAGGCACATGACCTCCACGCAATGCTGCAGATGGAGGTGGCGGCAAAGTTGGTGCAACTTGAGCCTTGCTAGTGGATGGGGGTGGCATTGTTGTTGATGCTGTTGCTATTGCTTGATGACTGTCATCCTCATCGTCCAAAAGTTCTACTTCCAACTGTTCTAAATGTAAGGCTCCATCCTCCAAATTATCCTCCTTTGGGTTGTTGTCCCAAGTGATATATGCTCTATCAAATCGAGCCTGCTCACAATAATGTGTCAACAACCTCAAGTTGTAGTGTACATAAACCAAGCTTTCTGCCTGATTTTCATTGAGGCAGTTTCTTTTGACATTGTGGATGAAGCTATAGGTGCTCCAACACCTCTCTGCAGAAGAAGTATTAACCACCCGTGAAAGCACTTTAATTTCCAATTTCGCCAAAGGTACCCTGGAGCCATACATGTTCTACCATTCAACAAGATCCAATGTATCTCTACCATTGATTACATGCAAAGTATTAAACATTCCAGTTCAACTGAAGTATTTGCTTAATTCTCCACACAATTTAGCACACTCCTCCTTGTCAGGGACCAATTTGTCTAGTGCTGGTATGTACCCATTTTGTACCTTTGGATCTATACGGGGTTTTCTCCTAATGCCAACCCCATGTGCAAGTTTGGCCAACTAAGGTGGAGATTAGTATTTTGGTGTAAGGACATATGCCAAGGCATGGAGTGGAACATTAAGATTATCCCACCTTTTGACCACATGGTTGTGAATATGATTATACAAGAGAACATCTTTCAATTGAACAATATCTTTGATTTTCCCTAGCATGCTATCCATCTGCTTATGCACCTCCCCAATCACCGATGCATCTGTATTTGCAAAATGAATCATGTTATAAATGGGCTTGGTGAACTGCAAAACATTCTTCACACTTGCCCAAAATTGACCATCAAGAACAGTGTCCTCCACCTCTTGAAAATCTTCCCTGTCAAATGCGGTTGTAGCCCTATCCTTTAATACCTGCCATGATTCACTTGATAACATGCTAGCCAATGCTTTTCTTACCTTCAAAAGGCACCTGAAGGTGAGGTAATAGCTAGCAAATCTAGTCGTTGCAATCTTCAATAGCTCCAACCTTGAGTGCCTGCAGAAAAGGCCATGGGCATTGGTATGATTCATAATAAACTTTATCATGTACTTGCCTTTCTTGTACAATGAACCAATCCATTTATATTCAAGTTCCTTTATCTGAATAATGTCGTGCATTAAAAGGTTCATGGTGTGAACCAAACACCCAAACCAAAATATGTTGGGGTATCTTACCTCAATGATTACTCCCACTACCTTACAATTAGAAGCATTATTGGTAATGACTTGGATGCCATTGTATGGCCTGATAGTTTCAATTGTCTAAATTAATGGTTCTGCAATGTTGATGTCGGTCTTGAACTTATCTGAGTAGTGATGAGATACAATGGGCACCCCAGGAAGACTGCACCAGTAAAAGACACACCACAAGCACTTATTAATGGCTTGCCTTTTACATTTATCCAACCATCAGATACAATGGATACTCATATTCATTCCAAGCATTTGTGAATTTACCCAAAGCATTTTTGATTTTGGCTTTTTCTTGATCAAGTCCCATGGTCCTAGATTTGTCATACCTGGGGCTCTTGTATCCTTTAGGGGCATCATTGATGGTGGTAACCATTTCATGCCAATAAGGTGAGCGAAGAACATTGAATGGTATGCCACATGCAAAGAGAAACCAGAAATATTTTGCATCCACGTCATCCCTACAACCTTGATCAAGGAGTTCTGATATTGTTCTATGCCTTAAAGGGATGTTGACCACCATCAATGATGCCCCTAAAAGATACAAGAGCCGCAGGTATGACAAATCTAGGACCTGTTGACCCTGCCGCCTACACCTACCTACAAGTTAGTGAGAAAAGCCTTCAACCCCACAAGGTGTGGTTGGTGGCAGGGAAATCAGAGAAGGGGTTGTCAAACTAATCTTGACTCTCTTTGTTTGAGCTATCTCCTAGGTTAGCTAAGGGGGGTGGTCCCTAATGAAAAGTTAAGTTAAAAAGGATGTGAGTTTCTAGGAGAATTGTTAGAGTTAAATAGATTATCTATATAAGATTTATAAGCAAAAACTGATATGAGCAATAATCATCATAAGATAAACATGAAATACATAAACAACCAGTGCCTTCCAAGTATTTGCTCTTTAAGAAATGAAATTGTATTAAAATGAAGTGAAATGCTTTCAAATGGAAAGCCAAAATAACCCTGAAAAGTGAAACAATAAATTGTTAGCACAAGATATTATACATGCTTTCAAAATGAATAAGTCTATAAATCAAAGCATGGAAACTATCTTGCTCAAAAGGATACAAAAAGAACTCAAATGTTAGACCAAGAGGACAACATGCAATTAAGTTTGCAACCCAAAATAATAGTACTTGAAAGTGAAAACAACCATTCATGACTATATGTAATTAAACCAAAAGATGAGTCAATTTCCAAGTATGAGAAAATTAAACTTTGTTGCAAAATTAAAAGAGATTACAATGCTTACATCCAAAGTGCCTCTTGAAATAAGATTTGCATGTGAGACTTTAAACCAAAGGAAATGTGATGGAATGTTGTTCTTGGTTCATTTTATTAATTAATGCTAAGGCAAAGTTACAATTGAACTCTAGTCCTCAGACTTCATCCTCGCCCAAATGTTTGGATCTCACAATGATGAGAAAATAGAAGTAGAGTTAAAAAACTCTATTGACTGATGATATCTGATGGTACAAGTGTCCTCTGGATTATCCTTGGGCATGGAGTCTTCATTATAATCATTAGGTGCCACTCCAGTGGTCAACATTTGGCTCCATATGGGGATGCATGTTAGATATGAAGTGATAGTGTGCAAGAACTTGGAATTTGTATCCACCGACAAAAGACATATATCAGCAGTATCCATTCAAAATATCATCAAATGAAATCAAGTACATAAATGAAGAAATTGAAATTTATTCTAAGAGCATAAATGATAATTTATTCATGAAATAAAACTAATTAAACAAAAATGACAAGGGATAAGGTTAGAAATATGATACAAAAAGATGCCCCATGGCATCAGATGTCTTCAGTGAAATCCATCTTGAGAACCTGCCTACTCACAGGCAAGTCCATAGGTTCTTTCTTTGATGTGCCTTGCCCAATTTTGACTATCTTGGGACTATGACTTGCCCCAATATTAACATGTTTGTGGCCATCAGATATACCAAACCTCTTCCTTTTCCTTTTCCGACTATTGATGCGTTGAGGCTTGATCCTGCTCAAAACTGGTGGTTCATTTTTTATATCTTTTTTCTTTTTTTGCTTTTTTCTTTTCTTCTTGGTTAGTTGCGATGGTGATGATGATGCATTTATTTCCAATCCTACTGCTTTGTCTTGAAAATGTTCTGATGGAATATTTGAAGTACCCCAGCCTTTTGAGCTATGCCTAATCTCTTCGTTTTGAATCTGTTTTGTTAAGGGGGGAAGAAAATTTGTCAACACTGCATCACTTCTTGTCTGGCATGATCTGTAGATAATCTCATTGTTGGGTTTCCTTAGATCTTCAACATGATATCTTTTCTCTAACTCTCGATCAAGTCTGACAAAGGTATTATCAGGCATGGGGATGGTGGCATATGATAAGTCCATTTGAAGGATACCGCCTAGATTTGATGCCCATTTTCTTGATAGGAGCATTCCCCAATTCCCCATGAATCAGGAACATCTATCACAACAATTTCCATAGTCATTATTTTATCTGTGTATGCATCTAGGAAAACCTATAAATCTTTAATTATCCCACACACTTCAATTCTTTTAGAATCCATTGAACATATGTTGTGATAGGGCCTAGATACCCTTAAATTCAGTCGCCCCATGACTTTCTTGGTAATGACATTTGATGAAGCCCTTGAATCAAGCATGCAGTTGTGTAAAAGACGATCATTCACTATCAAAGTAACATAAAATGGTAGATGATCTTCATTCCCCACATAACAGTTCATACTTTTCAATACAATTTCCTCATCTTCTGGTTCGTCACTAGGATTTTCTTCCCTTTGAGTAACTTCAATGGCACTTAGTAACTTGGCCCTTTGAGATGGTATCTTTACAATTTCTGTCACTGGAATAAAAACCTTTGCATTATTCGCCCAATTGCCCAAGTCAAAATTCAATTCAGAAGAAGGAGGAGAAAATTTTCTGTGATCATTCCGATTTTGGATATCCCTTTCTCTGATAAGTCATCCCTTTGTGTTTTGCCATAGCAAGAATTTGCCCAAATGTAGGTTTTTCCCCAAAAATCTTAGTGACTTCGTCAAAATTTGCAATCATATTGTAAACCCCAAGATTATTAGGCCTATGGTCAATCTCTTGATTTCTCTCAATGGTGTATATCTGATCTTCCATGGAGAACATATTGATTTGACCAGTTGTCCCTACATGTTCATCTCCTAACATGCCACTTTCCATGATTCTCTTCACATATGGGCATGTGGCTTCTTCATGGAACTCATTACATGGCCTACAAAAAGGGGGAATCTGATCTACCATGTTGGTGGATTCCAATGGATTTGGAGGCCTATGCTCCTGTTGAGGGCCTTTATTCTTTTGCCATCTATCATTTGGCCTAGGTTGGAATCTTTGCACTTGTGATCTCTCCATGGCCACCAACCTATTTTGCATGGCTTGCATTTCTTTAATGTGATTTTCTTCCATGCTCTTGATGAGTTGAGTTAATTCTTTAATAGGATCATGCGTAGTCTCTTCCTTGGCCTTGCCTTTGGAATCATTTGATTTTGATGGCCCTCTATTGAAACCAGGAATTTCATATTTTCTTGATTGCTTTTTAGCTCGTTCTATCTTCAAGGCTTTAGATTGAGCTACACTTAGATTCGTAGGCTCCTTCCTCCTCAACTCATAGACAATGTCAACCCCAAAAGCATTTAGATATGAGCACAAAAGAAATTCATCAGGAGGTTTAACAATAGCAAGCATGCTTTTTACTAATTCATTGAATCTCTTGTTAAACTCCTCCATGGTTTCATTCTCATTTTTCTTCTATTGCTAATGGCATTGATCAAATGCCTATTTTCCTTCTTCTCTCCAAACTTATCTAAAAATGCAGTTAGAATGGCTTGTAAAGAGTTATATGAGTTAGCAGGTTGCTCAGTGAGCCAATCAAGAGCATCCTCTTCTAAAGATAAAACAAAAAGTCTCATCTTCACATCCTCATAATTAACAACATTACACCATTTAAAGATACAAACATTAAAGTTTTTCATATGTGATGTAGCACTAATGGCATTGTTACCTTGAAAGGAAGGCAACTTTTCAATAGCCTTGTCAGGGATATTGTGAGGATAGCCATTTATGTTAGTGAAGTCACAAGGAGCAAAAAGATCATTCATGATGCTAGGCTCTACTTATTTTTGAAAAAGCAAATGAATATCAGAAATAGCCTCTTGACCAAGACTAGCAAGAGCTCTACTATGAGAAAGTCTATTCAACCTCTCTCTAAAAACCCTTCCAGGATCAGGAGAGGGGCTAACTAGACCACTTGAATTTCTCCTAGCAGAGACTCTTGCAAAATTTGGATTGAGTGGAGTCTCCACTTGAGAAAGAATCTAAATCTAAAGTTCAAAAATGCTAAAACCAAAAGGTTAGTCAGTTTCCCAGGTACAAGAAAGTAGTGATGATAATATTGGCGATATATCGCCGAATATCGGAAATATCGCGATATTTCCGGCGAGCTGAAATATCGCTTCCAAAAATATCGCGATATTTCCGAGATATCGCCACTATCTCGGCAAAATATCGCGAGACGACATAAAATATCGCCGGGCGTGTTATGTCGCAGCTAGAAAAAGGGAAAATCATTTTTTTTTCCTTCATTTCTGTTTCTGAGTGTTGGAGAAGGAAGGGGAAGAGTTTTGTGGTGGTTGTTAAGGAGGGTTTGAGGATCAAACAACGATTATCACCACCAACTAAGATTTTTTTGTGGATCAAAGATTGAAGAACAGTGAGACAAACTTCATTTCTTCCATTAACAGGTATGTTCTTAAAAACCCCTATGTTAATGATTTTTTCATAGATTTAGGGTTATGCTTGCTTGCTTCTTTGCCTACCAACATTTTGTTTCTTTATTTTTTTTCCATTTGCTATGATTTTCATGCCCATGAGCCAATGCAAGGGTTTTCTCCATATTTGGACAGCAAGCTTCATTTTTTTTCAACTTTCATGCACCTTCTTATTGCCATTTTTCATTCACATTGCAAAATGCAAATTGGGCATATATATCATGCAAATTGTGTGGGACCAAGATGTCAGGGGGGGTTACACGATTGAAATACCATCTGGCTAGACTCCCTTCACATGATGCAGATGTAATGCCTTGTATGGTTTCTAGTGCGAAGGTTATACAAAAAGCTCTTGAAGCAATTGCTGAACAAGACAGAAAGAAAGCTGCTAGGGAGAGGCCAATCGTCTCAGATAGATAACTGCTAGTTTTATTTGTTTTGCAACTTTTGCTACATATAAGTTTATAACTCATGATGATGAAATACTTTTAAAGTTTTATATATGTGATGTTATTTTGTTTGAGTCCTTGATCGGACAATTATCAGAGATTCACAGGATATGTGATGTTATTTTGTTTGAGTCCTTGATTGGAAAATTATCAGAGATCAGTAGGATTTGGTATCGTCTTTGAAGTTTGATGTATCATTTCTATTTGACATCATATATGTCAGTGCTTTCTTCATATTTATGTGCCAATGTGTTTAGTTCATGTTGTTATTGCTTTATATGTTTAGAAATCTGAAAAAAATGAATATATTATGCATTTTTTATGCTTGCCGATATTTGTCGATATTTTCGCTGATATTGCCGATAAGATGTTTTTTGGACCCTCGCCGATATTTTGCCAATACCGATATTTTCAACACTGCAAGAAAGCTTGTCCCCGACAACGGCGCGAAAGATGTTGACCCTGTCGCCTACACCTACCTACAAGTTAGTGAGAAAAGCCTTCAACCCCACAAGGTGTGGTTGGTGGCAGGGAACTCAGAGAAGGGTTTGTCACACTAATCCCGACTCTCTCTGTTTGAGCTATCTCCTAGGTTAGCTAAGGGGGGTGGTCCCTAATGAAAAGTTAAGTTAAAAGATGTGGGTTTCTAGGAGAGTGTTATAGTGAAAATGGATCACTTTTAAGGATTTATGAGCAAATATGAAGTGAGCAACTTGAAATAACAACGCCAATCATTAATATGACAAAACCATAAAACTAGTGCCTTATAAGGAATTTATTCAACAATTTAAAGATATATTTGCTCAAAGTAAAATGCAATGCCCTCAAAAGAGAAAACAAAGTAACCTTAAAATGTAAACAAAAATTGTTAGCACAAGATATGTAAGATACAAAATGTTTTTGAGATAATACTCTTTATAAATCAAAACATGTGAAACATATCTTGCCAAAACCCAAAAATTAGAAATTAACTTGGAAATGTAAAAGAAAAGAAGTGTTAAACCAAGACATCATTATGCAATTAGACTTGAAGCATGAAAAAAAAACACTTGTTTGAAATGATTACAATATTTACTTTTGGAATAGGCTTTGCATATGAAAACTCAAACTATCAAGAGACAAGTAAATATAATGGAAAGTGCTATTGGTTAATTTTATTAACTATCTCTACAACAAGATTACAATTTAACTCTTCAATTCTAAGACCTTACCTTCGCCCAAAGATATGGATCTCACAGTGAGGAGTCAATAGAGGAATAGAAGATCCCTAAGATGTCTATTTCAACGAACTTATGTTGGAGGTAAAATTTTAATGAGGCTTGGAACCTTCCTATACTAAAATGCCTAAATGAAATGCAAATTGTGTTAATTCCCCAAATTAAAATAATGCTACATGCAAATACTTCAAAGAGAATGATTTGCAATGCTTGAAAATTAAATAGTGTTCAACACAAGTTGCAATTATAACTTAAATTGGAGGAATAAAATTAGCTTACAAGTGTTGCATGTGTCTCATCAATGAATTAAAATGATACAAGTAATTTGCTTGAAAGTAATTTGTTTCAAACAAACAATGACAATAAATTGCTCCAATATTCAAGATAACAATGCAGCGTAAAAATGAAGCATGTATTCAAGTGCTCATGAAACAATTTACCAAGGTAAATGGAAACTAATCAAAGTTTGTTAAGAATATAAAATGCTTGCGTGTAAATGATGAATTGCCCAAAGTAAAGTGTAAGCTTGTAGCTTCAAGCAACAATGAGATAGAGAATGCAAAGCTCAAATAAAATTGTAACAAACTTTAACTTAATGAAATGTGATAGTGAGGTTGTGTTAATTCCAAATAAAAACATGCATGTGAGTGAATGAAGTATGAAAGCTTATACCATGCAAATGTCAATCCACCCAAAAGAAGCCATGGGAGAAATCCCAAGCTCCCACAAACAAATTAGATTTTTTATTAATATTACAATGAGAAGAGGGCCCTTCAAAGTCCTCAACTAAACTTCAAGGAGAGTCTTCACAATAATTACTTGAAACTTGGACACTAGACGCCCTTTCTTGAGAAAGTAATGACAAGATTTCACAAAACTTATGTAAGGGAAACAAGGTGTGAGTTTCCTCCAAATGCCACGACTTAGAGAGGAAAATGGGCAGCCCTCTAGTGAACTTGACTTGGCCAAATAAAGCCTCAAAAGGGCTCACGACATCCTTGGAAATCGAACCCCCAACATTTATCAAAGGTCCTGCAAACACTTGTTACATGTTGCGGGAGGTTGGTCTTCAAAATCTGCCACACAAGAGTTAGCAACCCATCCAAAAATGACTGCAAAATAAGTTAAGTATTAGTGAAAAAATCAACAAGATAAAATGTATATTTACAATTATAATTTACAAAAGGATAAGCTAAAGAGTGAGAGTAAACTCTCATCTTTGCTTAGCCATCTTCAAGTTCTTAAATAGCAAATGAAAAAAATGAAGTACGATGTTTTTTAAAAGAGATTTAAATTTATAAGTGCTCGACTTGTGTACAAGCTACGTGCCAAAACCCCTGCAAAACCACTTTGTAAGATAAGACTATGAAGACTCAAAGAACAAATGAGAGCTCCTTTAAGAATGTATCAAGAGTGAGTTGGTCATTCCAAAGATTTTCCCTCACGCTTGATTCTGTGATCCCAACAAGATGTTCCTTATACAAAACTTCAATCAAGAATTAATTCCATATAGATTTAACAATAAACAATTATAAGAAACTCTAGAGATTTATTTAAAACCAACTAGAGCATTTTATACCTAGAGCATACTTCTAAATCAAATATCAATGCAAGATAACTCTACATCAACAAATCTACAAGAACATATGGAAACAAATTAGATCAAAGCATAAGTAAAAGGATTTATACCAATGATCAACAATTCATCACACTCCCAAAGGAGGAACACCTCATGAATGAAACCCCAAAGTCTTTATTTTTATTTTTGAACGTGTACAAGGCACCAACGTTTTCGCAAGCACAATAGCTAGTAACAATATGATATAAATGAGAGCTCAAGGCTTTATTATTTAGAATTATGGGAGCTAATCCCAATGTAGAAGTGATTAAACAAGTGGCATGAGGTGACAATCCCAAAGAGAAATTCGAATTTGTTGAATGGAGCTCCAACGCCAAGTGTAAAAATCGAATTCTAGCAAGTGGACATCATTTTCCTCTTCCCTTATGTGTCAAATTCGAATTTTATGATGGAATCTCAAATGTATATGGGTGGTAACCCATGTGGGGACAATTTCCTACAAAAATCTCCACCAAATATTCTCCAAAATACTCCCAAATGTGCATTAACTTCACAAATTCGAATTTCCAAGTAAACAACTTTCTCATTTAATGCCAGAAATTCGATTTTATTTGAGCACATGTCCTTTCCTTGATTTTAGGAGTCCACATCACTTTGGGACTTCACTTTAACTCCATAATTTTCCACCTCATGTCCACAACATTTAGCATGTGTGGATATTTATTTTTCTCCATTTATTTAATTTCTGGCTTAATTGATTGCCAGATTTCCCGCTAAACTTAGGAAAAGTGGGTTTTGAGGGTTCAAAACACATTTTTAACCCCTCAAAGTTTGTCATAGTAGAAAGTTGAGGGTGAGAGGTGCAAATTTCATTATTCATACCCCATACAACTTCTCTAGACATCACTTATAAGTTATATACTTTACAAATACATTTTTTATTGCAATTTCCGCAGTGCGGAAAATCTAAAAAATTAAAAAATGACTACCTAGACCTTACCAAATTCCAGAATTTTTTTTGTGTGATCTAGTATGGTAATATACATAGACTCTAGACACTAAGATGTGTTAGGGGCTCAATCTTCAAACCATTACCCTGACTTTGGGGTAAAAAGTGAGTGAAAATCCTAGAAAATTATCAGCCTATGAAAAAAGGGATAATTAACTAGATAAAAAAAACACTCCGAACAAGTCCCAACATCATAGGCCTGTTACAGTCTCAAAACTCATCATTACTAGTATCACTTAATACAATTTCCCTTAGGGTGTGGAATTTGGGTACAAGAAAGATGATGAGAAAATAGAAGTAGAGTTAAAAAACTCTGTTGACTGATGATATCTGATGGTACAAGTGTCTTCTGGATCATCCTTGAGCATGGAGTCTTTATATAATCATCAGGTGCCACTCCAGTGGTCAACAGGACCATAAGGTGAGCGAAGAACATTGAGGGGTATGCCACATGCAAAGAGAAACCATAAATATTTTGCATCCATGCCATCCCTACAACCTTGATTAAGGAGTTCTGATATTGTTCTACGTCTTAAAGGGATGTTTGTGCCTGTGGTTGTGAATCCACTACCATGGGTGGATGTCGATGGAGTTCTTGTTCGACCACTAAATTCTCCGCATGCTAGTGGTCTCATGTTCACCCATTGTCTTTTTAATTTGTATTGTGCTTCTTCCTCTTCCCTTATATATTTGGCTCTCTGTTGTGTTGGCACATTTGCACAGTGTTTGATTCCTATTTGTTTGTTTCCATCCCATGGCCGTTGTTCACATAGATGGTTTCTCGCATGGCTATATGAACCTGTGTAAGTAGATTTGCAATGGGGGCATATAAATTTAGTGGTTCCACTCCCTTTCTCTCCTCCAAGCCTTGTCACATATTTTCACAAGGATCTTTGGTCTATTTTGGTTTTCTTTCCATCATCATCTCCACTCCCATTATCCTCCTCCTCCTCTTTCTTTTCGTACTCCTCCATCTTCACTCCCATTATCCTCCTCTTCCTCTTTCTCTTCGTACTCCTCCATCTTCACTCCCATTATCCTCCTCCTCCTCTTCCTCTTCATACTCCTCCTCTTCTCCAGGGTATCCTAATCCACCACTACCCACTTCATCATCTTCATCACTTCTTCTTTTGTTTCCCAACACCATCATCATAGCCAAAAATGGAACCAACAAGATAAGGCTAAGCCATATACCCATCATGTTTGTTGAAGCTTGAGATTCTTGCCTGCAATAAAATGAGGGAGGAATGGGAAAGAGTAGGAGAAGAGAACATCTAGATTCTAGTAACTAGTTTCTACTTCTAGATTTGATAGATTCATTCAACATATAAAAACACAAATGTTACATGGAAAAAAACAAGAATGGGATTAGACCCTACCTCTTTGGCTCTCCAATGGTGGTGGCAGCCTTCAATCTCCCAAGCTCTCACAAATGGCAGCCTTCAATCCTGTAAGCTCCCACAATCTTATCTTCTTAGTCCTCTCAAATATTCTCCTCAAGGCTCAAACCCTCTCAATCTCTCTCACAAACTCATAAAATGATGTTAAGTGGGAGGGGAGGAGGCCTTTTATTCCCTTTGGCCCTCCCATTTCCCTCCAAAAACCAATTTTGCCCATATTGAGCCACGTGCGGTTGAAAGGGGGCTAGAGAATATTTTTTGTTTGGGGAGCGATAGGGAACGATCACTCTCGGATCGCTACTCGAGTGGTAAAAACACTTTGGGAGTGATTCGAGAGCACTTCGGGAGAGATGCTCCCTGATCACTCCCTTATCACTCTTGATCCGGATTTAAACAGGAACGCAACAAATTACAGAGATAACCATATACACAAAGATGCAGCGGAAATAATACTTCATTTCATTAATGGAAAATACTGAAATATGCTTACAAACAGAAATGGCAATAAACTAGCTAGGGCGATGGTAGCTTATCTCTGAGAAGAGATGTGAAGGCTACATGCCTCTGAACTGTGTTACAATGAGGCTCGAAGGTCTATTTATTGTTGAGAAACAATGGAAAAACCCTTAACATTCCAAAACCTAACCCTAGGAGATGAAACGCCAAACTGTGGGCCCCGTTTGGGGGTAAGTTGGTACATCAACTTCCCGGGGTTGTAACTTTGGCATATGATCTCCGTTTGACGCGTACAATAGCTCATTAGAAAGATCTATCCGAGCACTATCATTGTTGGAACGGGCAACACCAGTCCATTCCATGGACTCGTGTTGCCCCCGGATTCCCCAAAAAACGTCGTTTAGGGCCTCAAAACGGCTCCGGAAGTTCAGGACCCGAAAAACTGCTAAAAATAGTAAGTTGTGCTACAATTAAGGAAACTGAAAATGCTGAGAAAGGCAATGGTGGGGGTCCAGGTGGACTTGGCAGGTGGCCACCAATATCCACCTGGATCATTCCCCCCCCCTAGGAAGCAATGGTCCCCATTGCGTTGAGCTCCTCCAAGAGATGTGAAGGCTACATGCCTCTGAACTGTGTTACAATGAGGCTCGAAGGCCTATTTATTGTTGAGAAACAATGGAAAAACCCTTAACATTCCAAAACCTAACCCTAGGAGATGAAACGCCAAACTGTGGGCCCCGTTTGGGGGTAAGTTGGTACATCAACTTCCCGGGGTTGTAACTTTGGCATATGATCTCCGTTTGACGCGTACAATAGCTCATTAGAAAGATCTATCCGAGCACTATCATTGTTGGAACGGGCAACACCAGTCCATTCCATGGACTCGTGTTGCCCCCGGATTCCCCAAAAAACGTTGTTTAGGGCCTCAAAACGGCTCCGGAAGTTCAGGACCCGAAAAACTGTTAAAAATAGTAAGTTGTGCTACAATTAAGGAAACTGAAAATGCTGAGAAAGACAATGGTGGGGGTCCAGGTGGACTTGGCAGGTGGCCACCAATATCCACCTGGATCAACTCTTGAAAAACCAGGGAGCAATTTTTGGTCTCCGGGAGTGCGCTCTCAAAAAACGCTCCCAAACAGGAACGATCCAGGAGTGTGCTCCCTAAGGCACTCCTTGAACGTTCCCGTTCGGAGTGCACTTCAGGAGCAGGTGTAGGGGGGGTTACAATCCTAGCCTATGAGCTCTACTCCCCTCATTTGCCATCACCTAGTTTTGAAAGCATTCAATGCTTCATCTCAAATAAAGGAACTCTTGAATGTCCCAACCTTGATCAGTGAGAAACCACTACATCTTAAAAGAGTTATTGGAAATGCAAGCTTGGGCTCCCTATGATATGCACTAAATAAAAATGAATCATTAAAGTAAAAGGTGCACTAGAGGAGTGGAAAATGCAAGCTAGGGAAAGTGGTAATTCATGCGACCATGATTTCTCCCTCCTTGCATAATTGTACTTAAGATGTTGGACCCCCATTAGTTGGTCCCATGGCTGTGGCACCTTTCTTGAAGTCTCTCCCACTCCATGACCACCATATCACACACACCTACAGATTGGTCGACTAACCTGGATATGTCACTTCCCTTGGGTGTTGGAAACACCTAATATGGTTCTTGACCTAATCATTCCTAACACAAGTGTGGTAACTTTTTTACAAATCCTGATCTAGTTAGTCATTTGAAGGTGAGTTTTGTATGAAGTATTTCTCCACCCCTAACATTAGATATGGTTCACTATGATGCTTTAATGGTTTCATGTCCCTAATGAAGGTTATCTCACTTGACCTTGAGAGGTTTTGTAACTTGTTTAGGTGGTATCATAGATGCAACAAAGATCCCTTGAGGGATAACTTGACTCTTCTTCAACACCTTCCATGGGTTTTTTCCTTGGTTTGGGAGTAGACATGACTGTGTGGCTCCAACATTTCCTTTTTGGAGATGAGCGTTGGGTCTTGAGCAACTTCCACATGCTACTACACCTCTTGATGAGCCTCCAGATGTTGAACCATTGAGCTTGCAAGCTTGGGCATTAGACTATTTGATGATGTGCCAAGGTGGACCTACAATGCCCCTAGATTGGCCTTGATCATGTTTGATGGACAATACCTTGTTCTGGAGCCCACATGAGGATGGTATCACTGAGATGACTTGGGAGGGCTCGCACATCCCTCTTTGATGCCAACGCTTGTTGTATTAGGTGCCATGTCACTCCCACATGCATGAAAAGGGTTTCTTTTGGATGATGTCATAGTGGAGGAGGTACCTTTTGGAGGTGTAAGCATGCACTTTTAGGTTTTCTTGGAGTGAGGAGCATCTTGGACCATTGTCTTAATGCTTTGATGCATTATTGCCTATTTTGGAGGATGATCTCATGGTGCAAACCATTTTTCTCCCGAATGTGTGGGTCATTTTGGCATTTTGTTATGTTTTAAAGCTATTTCAAGGTTGGCTTATGACCATAAACCTAGATCGACGCTTAAGTAAACTTGTTTAGGGGTTTTGTAGAATTTCCACGAAATTCTGACTTGCTAATATGAAGAATCTGAAAACAATTTCATTTTTATATAATCACATAATTTCCCTACTAGAAGTAGCGGTAGGAACATAAATAATTGCGCAAATTCATACAATAGAACACAACAATTTTCTAGGGAACCCAACTAGGAAAACCCTTGGCTTGAGAATTTTATTGAAGAAGAATAAGCTACAAATCTCTTACAACCAGCTTGTCTCAATCAGAAAATACAATATTCTGTCTGCCTTAAACTAGGCTTGAAACACCTGCTAGAATGCTGATCTGCTTCTCAAAAACTATGCAAACCCAAGCTCCTAAATCTATGTGCATTCCTTAGGAAATAGGCCCCTATTTCCTAGCGCATTCCCAACTCCTAAAAAATAGGAATTTCTCCTATTTTTCATCGCACTTCTCAAGGCTGCCTTCCTTCTCCAACTCGCACAAGAGAAAATTTCTTGGCTCGTTCCTCCACAAGCTCCACACAAGCTCACAAACTCGTGCTCAATTATGAATACAAGGTGTGCCTTCGATCTCCTTATAAGCACTTTGATTTGGCTATTGTTAGTAAGTTCTATGTTTGGGAAGTCGAACTGGTGCTTTTCTAGTTAACAAAAGTCAACACAAGTTGTTAACTAGTCCCTCCTAAAATTTAGGAGGCTAACTCCACTTGTTCTTTCAGTTCCCAAACTAACTCATGCTAGAGGATAGATAACTTGATCCTCCACAAATTTGCACTAGTGAAACTGCTTCTTGAACTTGTCCACGTCATTGGAACTCGTGCATGATTAGAAGATCACTAGATTGATTCCTTGAATTAAGGCAAAAGTCAAGGAATCCATTCCTATGCTACTTTTCAACAGGTTTTTCTTGTAAAAAGTGAATTGGTTACCGTTGAAAAATGTAACCAGTGTCAGTCTTCATAAATTGTATTTGAGCCATGATGTAATGTATTTGTCAGGAAAAAGAAAAATTATTATAAACAGAAAATTTATTTTATGAGCATGGGTTTCAAGCTTCTAGGTCAAGCCTCCATTGTAGGCTTTTAGGTTTGTGTCAGGAAGTCAAAGTCATAGACACTTCTTGGGCTTTACATGTCAAGAAATGGAATTATTTTGTTGTAATTAAGTCAAATTAGTCCCCTCCACCAAGTCGGCTAGCCAACTATTCATGTCGGCCTATTAGAGGAGCTTCCAATGACTATATATAGCAATGAGTTCAACCTATTCAAGAAAGTCAAGTCATGAAGTTCGATCTGCAATCCTAGAAGTGGAAAGAAGTGTGAATATACAAAGAAGAACCTACAAGAAGTAAAGAAGACCATGCGAAGGAGATTGGAAGTCGAGTAATGATTTGCAATTCATCATTTTTCTATCATACATGTGAAAAGTCTATATTGCTGCAGGATCAAAGGTACAAGGCTATGGAGATAGGTTGAAAATCGTAGGAGTAGAAGAAAGAGCCAAAACCCTAGATGTTCTACTTGATTTGACTTTGGAAGTTTGACTTGTCTTCATAAAGGCTGACTTGGTGGATAGAGGAAGGTCTAAGTCTTGGTCAAGAGGGTCTTGGTTGTCTCATTTTGATTTGATTCTACTAGTAGAAGAGTTTCACTGGGTTTTTCCCTTCCTAGGGGTTTTGCTCTAGCTAAGTGCCTATATCTGGTGTCCATTTGTCTTTGATGATCTTCATGTTTTGGTAGCCGTTTGATGATAAAATAACATAATAATAATAATAAGGAGAAGAAGAAACTAAAAGAATGTCACAAGCAACTATGAAAGTTAAGAAAAATCAATTTGAATAAGCCCTATCTAAGCTGCCCTAGATTTCTCAACAGTTACCCTCCTATAAATAAAGGGGAGTCACTTTTCATTTTATCATCATTCATCACACTTCGCGCTCTTTGGAAGTGCGCACTAGCTTGTCTTCTATTCCACTTGGTTGCAACGTGATTTTATGGTGCAAATTGGTATTGGAGAAGAATTTTTGCTTGAGGAAGGTTTCTTGGGATTGATTAAAGAGATTCTTCTGGAAACCTTGTAAGCTTATTTCTTATCTTCTATATTTTGCATGCTATCTTATGTGAATTAGGGTTTCTTCGTGTGCCATGATTAAAATCAATATATCTATCTTGAAATCGTGATTCCTTATGCTATGCAAAATCATTTTCTTTGAATCCTTCGAGAGAAATCTGAATTGTGCATCTCTTGAATTTAAAATCTCCATCTTAAGGAAGCCTCTAGGGTTTGTAAGAAGAGGCTTTAGCCCTCACTCCCTTCATCAAGGCCGCCTCCATTAAATATGCCTTAGGTGACTCCATTTCCCGTTTAGATCAAGGCGCTAGACTAGGATGTGGTGATAAATCTCTCTTCTACAAATAATTAATCTCTTCTCTCTAAAACTCTAGATATCTAGGGTTAGGGTTATGGTATCTTTAAAATATTACTAAAAGGTAATTCTACTTTATATTTTATTGCCCTTTTAGTAGGGATTGCATTTAGTCTCTAATTTACCCAAGTAGTCTAAGGATAGAGTGCTTGAACTTTGGTGAAGAATATCTTACCCCTCTTGGCTCTGCCGGTACCCTATTTCAACCATTGGACCTATTCATCACATTAAACCCTTCTTGTTGAATATCTTTAGGTGATTTATACATAGGGAAGCCTTCCTTGTGGTTTATTTGCCACTAAATAGCTGGAGAAAGGCTGCTGAGGTGACAACAGTGGCCATTGAACATTCTCTTGATGCCACAAGGTCCGGTTCTGCCTAGTGAGGCTTTGCACTAGGCCTAGATTTTGTGGTAATAGCCCCAACTAGATGGAACAACTTGCTTGCATAGGACGCATAGTCCACGAGGGTCAAAACATGTCTTTGGGAGGGTTTGAACTTTAGTAGGGGGAATGCCATCGTCTTTGCTTAACCATCGAGCCAAAACCCCATTGACACTATTCCTATCTTTGACCTTGAAACGATGATCAATGTTTTCCTTAGTTTGACATTGCCCCATTTTTCCTTTGCTTTGCTTCTATTGGTGGGCATTTCCTCGTTCCATGTCCTTTTCCCCCTCCATGAATACTAGGTGTGCTAATAAGATACGATTGGTTTTTCCCTGCTTAGTACAACAAATCTTCTATTGAAATTCCCTGACAAGATATGCTTCATGTCTAGTTTGATTATCTTGATCATTCTTCTTTCCATTGCAGTTGCCATTGAATAAAATATCCCTAATAGCTACCTCTTAAATGTTTTAATTTCAATGGCAATATGTTAATGATGCTGTTTTGAATCTTGCAACTCCTTCGTGCTTCTTTAATATTAAGTGATGATAGTGGTTAAATCTCCCCATCTTTTTTATTCAATTCTAGTAATCTTCGTTATTTATTCCTCCACACCCCCACTATTATCTCTTTTGGGTCTAGCTCCACTCCTCTATGAACAACATATCCTACATACATTCAGTATTTTGGGGAGCATGACTTCCCTAACATCTGCAACTAAAAGGCTTTAATTTCATTGACAATGAGTTAATATTGTCATTTCCTCGGATCTTGCAACTCTTTCATGCTTGTTTAACATTAAGTGATGATAGTGGTTAAATCTTCCCATCTTTTTCTTCAATTCTAGTCATCTTCATGTATTTGTTCCTCGAGTTCCTACTATTATCTCTTTTTGGTTCTAGCCTCACTCCTCTATTTGTTTGTTAATCTACCACCTTTTTGTTGGTTCCAAGGATATGTTTTAGCTCACAAGTGTAATGTTAGAATGTTCAATAATTTGTTTCATCTATTAGGTTCCTAACGGATATTTTGACCTTCTTTGGAGTCCTCTTAGCCAAGTTAATGTCTAGCAAGGAGGCCCCTTCTACTGCCATACTTTTTATTAAAGCCTTTTATAAGATAAGTATAATCATATTAGTTTTTTTAAGAGAAACTAGGAAAATCTGTATTATAAAAGTGGTAGCCAAAGCTAAACAGCGAGATTACAAAAACTGCTAGCCTTAGATTTCAGACAAAATAGCCAGTTCTTTATCTGCCACAAACAGAGTATGCATATGTACACAAGTACTACATTCCAGTGTTTCTTCCATGTCTATTTTCTTAAAAAAACACCTAAGATTCTAATTACTTTGTATAACTCAGGATTTAGTAAAAGACACTGATTATTTGTCTCCTCTAGTCCTGGGTTGGTTGGATGAAATTCCTGATTTCTAATATCCATATCTTCAAACATTTGATGGACCGTATCATCCTTCTTGATCTTCCAATGAACAAAGCTTGTAGATATCTGTAGTTGGAGGCTACGGCTGAGAATTTTTGCTTAAATGAGCATGTTACAATTTGCTTCTAGGGTGTCAATTTGCTGTGGTAATATGTTTATGATTATGGAATTCTGAGAAGTGTAATGATGCTCATTCCCATGCACTTTTGGTGTGGCAGAGAAAATAGAGGTTTGATTGCATTGGATGGACTCATCATGCCTATAGAAGGTTGTCTGAATTTCTTAGTTTTCCTTGTAATGCATGAGACCAAAACACAAAACAGAACAAAGCTGCAAACTCTTGACAGGGATGATCTTAGACTTTAGCTTAAAACCTTGAAACCAAAGCACCAGGTTTTAGCCTACTATACACCCAACCAGAAAAGCCACTAGACCGCTTAATGCCCATGAACTAATGAGACCAGGGATTCCTGTCTTGCAGAACAAAGAAGCCAAAACCCCAGGAAAAGATGCCTAGAACACCAACATATAAAATACCCCTGAAATTAACTCCCAAAAGAGAAATAGGATATGTAAAAAGGATAGCCCCAGGATGGAATAAAATCGTAAGTTTAAATACACATAGAAATTCCAAAAGCAGGTGCGCTGAAGAAATTCTAGAAGCCAGTGCAGTATGAACCCAAATCCTTTAGACAGAAATTCCGTTAAAAAATCCACAAACTGAGGGAGATTCTTACCAATATATTTCCCAAGTAGTGAAGCCTTGCTCCAGCCATTAGTGTGCACTCCCAGATTGAAATCCATTATTCTACCACCTTGGCAATAAGCTTCAACATAACATTCAAAGGACAAACTGAAACTAATTTTGGGCATTTGAGGAGAGATTCGCAGGTCTTTTCATACTTTGCACCTCATATGCAATTTGTTGTGTTTGTTGTTGAAACATGTGGTACATCATTGTGGTGACGCGTGTCTTTGTTTGAGAGATATGGATGATCAAGGAAGTGGTTGATAAAACAAACCCCCTTTTTCCTAAGCACCCCAATTAAAAAAGAAGTAGCTGCATTGGGTGCTGCATTTGCTTGATGATTGTGATCTTAGAGGACCTAATAGAACTAGATTTTTTGGAAGTTGTTGGCTTCCTTCTAAGAGCAGGCTATAATGATGGCAATCTTGCTATCAAAGGAGGGGGGATTTGGATAACATCAATGTAATAATTGTTCTTGAATCACAAATTACAATCAACTTCTTAATTTTTGATCCAATTGCTAAGAGAAGACCTTGTAGGAGTGCATAGGCTTTTGCTTGATTGTTCTTAGATTCTCCAAGTCCCCAAGCAAAGATTATTTCTAGTTTTCCTTCGGGATCTAGAATGATCACCCCCACAGCTGCCACCCCTAGAAGTGTAATCTCCTTATTAGTCTTGCTATCCCAATTTCATTCTTAGAAACTCTTTTGATACCTTGGTAGAAGGGTAGGATGTCCTTTTAGGCATTTATTATTATTCCCCCTATCTTTCCTATTCTTGGACTATTTATGGATGCTTCATGAATCTTTAACCTATAAGAGTTTTGCTGATTCTTTTTGAGATTGGATAGGCATATTTTCAAGAAGAAAATAGCTTTGTATCAAGAAGCAGTCTAGCCTCTCTGCTATGTGATGTGGGCTCTTCTATTTGTCTAGGTGAATTTCCCTTTCTTGGGTCTTGGATTGTATAAATCCTATGTTAGGATTAAATCAATAATTGTTTCTCTAATGGTGTCTTGGATGAAGACCTCTTCTCATTCTTCCTTTGGTGCAAGTAGCAAGTTTAGGGCTCCAACAATGATCTTGTAGTCTAATGTGGAGTGTTGAATGACTTGAGAGAAGTCTAGCAAGTTCTCTTCTCTTGTAATTTAAAGGGACAAAATTATCGAATAGTTGGATTGTTTTCCCTAAGGATTTTCTAGCATTATGGTGAATATCTAATGTTGAGTATGTTCATAATGGAGTAGGTCCAGGATGCAATGATCCCAAATAGTACAGATGCTCATGATATTGAGAATTTAATAGGGCAATGATTATGATTAATTTTCTTTACTTGATAACTGCTTGTGGTTTCTTTTTACTTATTAACTTTGTTCTTTATTATTATATGTGTGAAGCATCAAACAACTACCAAAAACAAAAAGCACAATGACACAGTATATAGGCTGCAAGCCAGGGCAAAACCTCTCCTCTTGAGAGGAAAACCCTTAAATCTCTTCTCTTCCTTATAGATTCTTCAATTGACGAATTCCAAGACCTTAAGACTGAGACCAATACCCTCCAAGACCAAGACCAACCTCTTTGAGTGATGTGCCAACTTCGATCTAGTCAAACCCAGTCAAATATCTTCCAGTAGCACCTTCTCGACCTTCTGTTGCAAGATTTTCAGCCTCTGACTGCAGATCTGAAATCTCAGCCCCCAACAACTGCTGCTGCCACACGCGGGAACTTTGATCTTCTTCTAGATCTCTCCTCTGACCTTCACTCGCCTTTCCTTAACTTTTGGAGCTTGAGAGAGACCCTTGGTGACCTTCGCTTGACCTCCTTGCCTCCTTTCCACCAAGATTGAACTTGTAGAAGGATGCCCTAGTTCAGCTATAGAAACCCTAGTCCTCTCTAGCACGTGTGAGAGAAAGATAACCCAAACACAAAACTTCTTCGTCCTTCTTCTCCTTTGCTGCCTCTTCCTTCTTCTTCCTTCGCTAGAATGAGAGATGAGTGAGTGTCTTCAAGGAGGATAAGTCCTCTTCTATATATAGGCTTCTTCAAGGGTGGACGTGGCTCTTCCTTTAGGCCGACTTGTCAGCTACCAGGTCGAATTGGTCTCGGAGGGTATTCTGACACTTTTAAAGACAAAAATATTTTCTTTACAAGTTACAATGTGCCTAGTGGGGTCTTCAACTTATGACAATGACTCAATTGACTTCTTGACCTAGGACAAACCCTAGAAGCACTCAATGGGTGCTTGACCTATAGAATAAAAGACCTCGAGCATGAAACCCATGCTCCAAAAACAATAATAATAATTTTCTTTTATTTCATATTTTACAAGAATAAAAAATACATTTCATGCATATGAAGACTGAACCTAGCTACACATTTTTCAACACCTGGAAGTTCCTTGAGCACTAACACTTGCCATGTGACCATGCTTCAAATCTCCTTTATGATTAGAGGGAGATAGGATTCTTCTAGTTTTGTTGCCTATAGTGGGATTATTGTTGATATTTTTGTGTGAATCAGGGTCCTCAAACTGTTTTTTGTTTGCTTCCAAGCTCTCTACATTTCTATGTGGTGTTTTTCATTTCTTGGAAACTAGGGTCTGGTATTACTTCCAAAGACAATCAGGAGAGTGGTTTAGGCTTCCAATGTCTTGTCTTTGTTTGCTTCTTTCTTTTGTTTTCATCCCCTTTTCTTTTGAGATTTTCCATCTCCATCGACTTTGTATTCTTGGAGAGATGAGTTTTATATCTTCTAATCATGGCATTGGTGGTCAATTGTTGTGTTGTGGTGACTTATGTGTCATTTTTTGTGGGAATATTGATTTTTTTCGAGGATAAGGGGAGAGACAAGATTGAGAGATGGGTTCATATGAGGAACAAACCCCTTCAGTTAATCAAGGAATAGGGAGGTAGGGGAGTTTGATAACACGAAGGGATTGATTTAGGGGAAGTTGAGATAATTCTAGGTCTAGTGATTGAGGTTGACTAGTTTTGAGAATAAGGAATATTTGGGGAGGAGTTTGAGGGTTTAGGGTCCAATAGGGCGATGGCTTCAACACAATTGGAAGATTGAGGAGCTGTTGAGGCCTTCTGTTGGTTAGGCCAATTCATTGAAGCTTCGTGGGGTAGGTTGAGTCATTGAAGCTTTTTGTGGGGTAAGTTGAATTGAAGCTTTCTACTGTGTTGGTTGGATATGAGACTAACTGTCCAATATTAATTGAATAACTTTTGGCCTTTTCCCAATTTACTTCTACACAAATCCTAGCACAAGGAAATACAATCCTTGTTTTTTGCCTTATTAATGTATTTGCTAGGGTGTTTCCAAGTGATTCCAATGATTGGTCATTCTAGCAATGCCTTGAGGGGAGGGTGAGGGAGATAGACCTAGATTGACATTGAGGTTGGGACCATTGTTGCAAAATCTAGCAGGCCATGGAGAGGGAAACCCTACAAAGTATAAACTAGACTGAGAAGCAACAATGGGGTAGTGGCCCATCACCACAGCCAAAGCCCCCTGCTCTTTATGGATTTTCACCGATGGGAGGAGTCTCGGTAGGAGAGAGTTCACTTATAATGGATATTCTAGGGTTAATGTGTGAAATGATCTCATTAGGAGGTCTTTAGGAAAGACACAATTTAGGTTCAAGGGTTCATAAGGAAGCTATTTTCTTTCTATGAAGAGACCTAGAAATAAGGGCACAAGGCCTAGGGTTTGATAAATTTGAAGAGTGTTGGAGCAACTCAATGTCAAGGCAAGGAGAAAAGGTTTCTTGTAATTTATGTTGGCTAAGCCAAGGCTCATGAAACTTTCAATGAAGTCCTTAAGTTGAGGGAAGAAAAATAAGGTTTCTCTCTTAGGGCAAACACCTAGGGCAAGAGAATTTATGGATGAAATTGGAGTGGATGCCCACTAAATTGATTGGTTTTGTGGAAAACCCTACCCTCTTGATATTTAGGTTCTCCAACCACCAAAATTCTTTCTCCCTAGAAATTCACATCAAGCCCTAGCCTTGAAAGGACCAAATTTAAGAGAGAGAAAAGATGGATATAAGATAATATTGATCACCAACCAATTAGACTAGTTCCTTGTTTCTTGGGACAACGAAGTCTAGGATGATTTAGGTTAGCTAAACTTGTTCCCAAGGAGGTCGAAATTTGATGCCCTAGCAAGTGAATTTCAAGCATTTACCCATTCAATGAAAAATGGATTTTTATGGGAGAGTTTTAATGAGTTCACCACTAGGACTATTCATCACATGTTATACATGAGTAATGTTTGCAATATTCATCGAGATAGTAATTCAATTAATCTTCAACAAATTATGGCACAATTTACCATGACCTAGAATCAATAATTCCATACATTAGACATAGAAAAATAGATATTCAACAATAAAGTGCACTTACAAGACAACATGCAAGAATTCCTTCCATTATCCAAAGAATAGCTCCAAGAAATATCCAAGATCAACTCCAAATGTCAAAATGCATCCAATAGATCCATGACATCCACAAGAGAACAAGTTCGATTCCTCTAGAGAGGCCAAATTCCTCAATGAGGCCGAAAATCCAAGAGTGATGATAATGAGATACCACAAATGAATGATCTCTAATATATACATGTGCTACTAATGTCTAATTATGCCTAGAATCCCCTCAAACATTAAAATAATGGGCAAGAACTAATCAAGGTCACAAGCCGACCTTGTAGGCAATGTGAAACATAATAAATCTCCTAACAAGAGGGCCACAATGTTGATGTCATGCTTCCCTAGGCCCTTCTAGGGCTTGTGTTGAGCTCCTCTGGTGCCATGACAAGTGTAGAGGGCTCCTAAAATCAAGGTCTAGGGGTTGGCCCCTAGATCTCTTTGAAAATCATCTTGTGGTCCCCAAATGTGGGTTTGGGGCACAAAATTGGGTCTCATGGGTCTCCAAGTGATGAATAAGCTTGATTTTGCTCCAACGTTGAGGGCACTAAAGATGGTGCTACCCCTCCCATGTCTCAAGGCATGAGACAAACCTCATCTAGGCTTTAGATCGACTGCCAAACCATGTGATCCGGCTGGGGGCATGTTGGTCCAAGTGCATCATCCCTTGAATAATAAAGAAAATGCAGGAACGTTGTGGGTGCTAAAGGTGCCCATGGCTATGAATGATTCTCTAAATCTATTCGCAATCCCATGGCTCTCAACGCATCACCTGTGGGCGCTGAAGGTGCCCATGGCTATGAATGATTCTCTAAAACTGTTCGCAGTCCCATGGCTCTCAATGCATCACTTGTGGGTGTCAATATGTTCCTCTGGAAGACCTAGACCCCAGTTAAGTTGCTGAGACCTATGGATGGAACCACCTGCCAATTACACACAATATCCAGTGGGGCAACTTACACCATCATGTACATTAATCATTATTATATCTAAGTGAACCAAGCTTGAATGAAATGGGCAAAATAACACTTCATATGAGGCTTCTCTTTCCAAATTGGGGCCTTAGTCACGTAATGGTGTTACCTCCTTAGGTAGGAGTGGTTAATAGACTATCCTATTAGGTGTTCCCAACTCCAAAGGGAAGTAACATGTCCTTGTTCCACCCTTCAGTCGATAGGTGCCATGTGAATAATAATGGAACAGAGGGAAAAGACTTCATGGCCAAGTGTTATGGTGAAAGGGATAGACTATGGTGGAATACCTCATTCTAGGTGTATAGATGTGAGGAGGGAGCAATTATGGATGCATGAGTTACCTCGATCTTTGTTTTTCCACCCTTCTATATTTCCCTTTACTTTTTCTTGATTTTTCCTTGTATTACTGTTCGTAGCTTGAGGAATGAGAGCTTGCTTTGTATGATGTATAACAGTTATCACTCCCTTTAGGATGGGGTAGTTCATCGTCCATTAGGGGTTGGGACATGCACAGGTTTCTTGTCTTTTATGAGATAGGGCAACATTGGCCCAAGAACTAGGTGATGACCATATGATAGAGGTAGAGCTCATGCTTGACTTTTTCACGCGTGCTAATTTGTATGTCCCGACCATCTTTTGCATTTTGATTTTTCTTTTGTTTTTCTTGTGGCCATTATATGCTTTTTCTGTTTCTTTTAGCTGCATCAACCTCCCAGGGTACAATTCTAGGACCTATCTAGGTATGAGGATGTGTGGGTGCCAAATCCCAACGAATCAATGGTCAGTTGAACCTGAAGAAGGGAGGTGGAATAGGGGCTCATAATGTAAGAGCCACAAGACAGAAAGTGGTAAGTATGGAATAGTTAGAGATGGGGCTACACTATCTCAATCATGGTTTCCCAAGCAGTGCCAATTCCTAAAGCCATGGGCCATCAGGGGAGGCCTCACTAGACTAGGATAGAAAATTAACCCCCCATTTAAGGTGAGGGAACAAGACTATGGCCAAGACCCTTCTTTCTTCCAAGTTACGCCATAATCCACATCAAAATGCCCAAATACAAACAATCATAAGCACCCGATTGCAAAATGAATCAAGTACCTTTTGGATGAAAAGCCCACCTTCAAACCTGTGCTCTTGGCAAATGGGTGAATAGACATATGACTGATGCAGGTGGTGAAGACATGAATGACACGTCACATCGACTACAAGGTGTCTGTCAAGGGTTGCTGGCTGGTAGAAATGAATAAGAGAAAAGTTTCTCTTAGGGGGTCAACGAATTTTGGTGGGTAACATCTGTCCCCAACTGGTGTTATTTTTTAGGGCTAGGTTGTTCTCTATTGAAGATAATTGCAATTTTATACTTTTCAACATTTTCATATAACATTCACCCCATAACATCATTTCATCATTAGCAATTATGTAGAGAGAACAATAACATCAAAAATGCAGCGGAATAATAGAAAAAAACATGCACAAAAGAGACTTTGGGATTTAGGTCAAAGACCAGGGCAAAACCCCACAAGGGGGTGTCGATTTGGGGTAGCATCGGATGTACTCTAGCCACGAAAATTGGTGGAGAGGCTAAAGTACACGAGATCTCCAATTCCCAGAAATGGTTTGGCTAGATTCTAAATAGTTTGGGAGATATTAAAATAATTAATATTTTTAATGGAGTCCCTAAGTCTAAACTTAGGGAAAATAAAATATTAATGTGAATTAATATAAAACTGTGTTAGAAGGGCCCAAAAGTCATGGATCAAGCCAAAATTAATCTTAGCCGTTGATTAGGGACTTAATCTCGGCAGTTGAATTGTCAATGAGAAAAGTATAAGAGGAGGCTTGAGGGTCACTTGGAGAACACACCGAGTTGATCAAGATTTTGATTTTCTGGGGTAGGGTTTGTTAAGGAAGTCGAAAGAGTGATCAAAGTTGTAGTTGAGGAGCAGTGAATACAGAAGCAAAGAGGCAGAGATAGTAACACGAGGATCAGCGCAGAAGCTAGGAGAGAGGGACGTAGAGCCAGCCAGAAGTTCACGCAAAGCCAGCCAGGGCTCACGCAAAGGTAGCCAGGAGTTGCGCAGTGCCTCAGAGAGCCAGCGTGGGTGACGTAGAGGCTCTAAGGGCTGATGCAATGTCTCCAGAGGCTGACGCAGGGTGAGCTAGGGTGACGCTGAGCCAGAAAGGGTTGACGCTGGGGTTTTCATGGGGCAGATTGGAGCTGGGAGCTGTCAGAGTGTTTATCCGGGGTTTCAGCCGGAACATCTTTCTCCGACTGAGAGGTACTACTACCGATATTATTCTCTGTTGGGTGAGCCAGTTTTTGCACCCAGATTGTGTTATGAAATTGCTTAATAATTAAAACCCTTAGATAGCTGCACCGGTTTTCCCGCATTGGGTTTTTCTGGGGACATTGGTCCAAAAACAACGGTGTCACTTGTGTGCTTGTTTTGTTTCCTTTAGTGGATAATCTGTAATGTGTTGAGCATGTACTTGTATTTATTTTCAGTGTTTACATGGTAAATAACTTGTTAATTAATAAGAACAAGTAGGCAGAAATAAATCAGAAAAGTAGATGAAGGGTTTCTAACAGTTCGACCTAGAAATTCCAACAGGGGGAAACCCAACCAAATTCTTCTTCTTAGATATTCATCAATTGTTCAGCTGAGATATGAATCACAATAAGAATGAGATACATTAATTACATCAGGTCTCCTAGGGCCAACCCTAGTCAGTTCACAACTTCATTTGTGAACTGAATGATCTGATCTCTTGAGAGCTACTGCCATGTCACTGTCTAGTGTCTTCATCATGTATTTTAAGAGCAAGTTTGCTGACATCAAGGTCAATGCCATGAAGTTTACTGTCAACATATACATCACTGTCATCATACATAGGTCATACATTAGGTATCACACTGCTAGCAAGAGAATAAGGTTACTGTTCTCATGTATCATACTATGAGAGCAAGGTCACTAGGTTTCTGCCATACCAGGGACATTGGTTAGTGTCATGTATCAAAGCCACTTCCATATATATAGATCATTGTCTCACGTTGTATTTACCATTGTCTCACTATATATAGTTCATTGTCCATACATCATATTGCGAGCCATAAGAGCTACAAGATACGAGCCATAACATAGATGTAGGTCATAACATAAAATATACAAATCATAACATAAAGGTATGCAAAACATAAAGGGTATGCGAACCATAAAATATGCGAGGACCGCAAGGCAAAATGGGTGGACCCCGACCTTTACCCGAATAATGGGCTGTGGAACTATGCGTTTGCAGCGGATGATACGCCGGAGAAGCAGGGTCTGGACTCTCTCCATCGTGGTTGAATCTGACTGTAGTAAACTGGGTCCCCAGATCTTGGAACCATAGAAGTCTGTGGGTTTGATAATGGCCTCCATGAGGTGGAGCTTGGACGAGATGTCCTAGAACTATCCCTGGAAGCACTGTTGCTTGATGAGGGCTTAGAAAATCAGAAATGCCTCCAGATTTTATCGACAGTTAAACATCATCAATTGAAAGAGATTCAGAATGTATTTATCAACGAGTTTAGGTGAGGTTTACCTTAAACTTGTCACTGTTTCCAAATCAGATTTAAGACAACAGTTGGTTCATAACGATTTTAACTAGCAAACATGATGAAATTAAGATCGATAAACATGTTGCATCACCGTTGAGCCATCATGTAACGACCAATTGAATGTAATGAATGGAACATCATGAGCACAAGATAAGGAAATATAAGATTTCTCCACCAATAATCAATCATGGAGTAGCACCTGCAATAAGATGAATACACATGATATGCTGGCAAAGCAATCTCCACCACTAGTACAAAGTATGACCAATATATCTGATACACTGAAGTGAGCAAAGAGCATAAAAAATGATACTAACAACTCATTCCGTAAGAATGCCACCATTCCCCTTGGTTGGCCAAGCTTCAGGTAAGCCATAAAGGTGGTACCAAAATAATATGTGTAATAACAAAATTGACCCAGATCGGCAACTGCTCCATGGGCGCTGTTGTTGCCCAAATTGTACACTTCAAATGCGACAACGACTCAAAGCAGGGGCTATCACTCTGATTCCTGTTCACTCCATTCTAGCTATCTCTTAGGCAACCTAAGGGGGGTAGTCCCTGAAGGTGAGGGGTGAAAGATGAGGGGAAGCTTGCTGGGAACCAACAAGTTCTAGGAGATACACTTAGCAATCTTATGAACTTGATTATAATTAGTTTGCAAGTTTGATTAATGACCAATGTAATCAGAGATCTTGATTAGATTATATTCTTAAGACACTTCAAGATTTAATAGTTAAGAAACTAGTGCCTTCAATAACAATGATCAAGACAAAATATACTTGCACAATGAATAGACTTATCAAGTTAGAAGACACAAGTGCTGCTTAAGGCAGTTAGCTTGACAATTAAAATTATGAGCAAGAAGATAAATTGCAACAACTTTTTATCACAAAGGATTTATAGATGAGCAATGCAATCAACACAAGAAAGCTGCAATTAATGAAATCAGGCTGATAGTTCCGATTACCAATGGATGCAATGCAAGGTGAGATGCAAAACTCTGCAATTAGAATGTAAGTACAGGCTTGCAGTACCTTCACTTTAGAGATATAGCAGTGCAACAATACAAGAATTGGTGATAAGAACAGGATAAATATAACCTTGCAAGGAAATTTGAGATCGCTCATAAATCAATGGTATGCAAAGGACAATGCTTTAATATCAAGAGAGCACAAAGAGCGTAAAGCATAAAAAATGACATTCAATGAACCATTAGGATTAGATTGCAATGAAATAAACAGTGGCTTGAATTTATGAGTGCCTATGAGAACATGTTAAATTATGGTATGTTATATGCTTAGAGCAGTTTACTTCTTTTCTTCTTATTAGCCACAGATTAGCAATCACATATACATTAAGTAAAGTGCAGATAGAACATTAAACGATCAACAACAAACAAGCCAAGATAAGAGACACAAGATGTGGTGGCTAGCCAGGGACAAACCTCAATGCGGGGAAACACTTTGATTAAATCTTCTTTTATCTTCAATAGTTCAGCAGAGAGAAATAGTACAAAATCAGAATTCTGTAATTTTATATCAGCAGCAGCAAACCCTAGATCAACAAAGTCAAACTTGGTCAAACGAGTTGAAATTGACCTCCAATATGCTTGGTCAATTTCCGGTCAACTAGCCCTTAAACAGCTTGAAGAAACAGCCCTTGAACAGCCCCAAAAACACAGTCAAACTGCTGTTGACTGAAGTCAACCTGCTGCCCAAAACTAGGGCAGTCAACGCTGGTCAAACCTGTGGACGGATTGCCTCGATTTTTGTGCCAAAATCTGCAGCCTGCCTAGGAGAGGCAGCCACACCAAAACCGCACCCTTGATGAGTCAATGCTTGGTCCTTTCAGCGTCCTCCTTCTTCCCACGTATGAGCTGCTCCTTGTATAATCCAAAGCTAAGGAGAGAGAGGGAAGAATGAGTGAGATGAGATGATGAGAAAATGAATCAACCTCTCTTGTATTTATATGATTCACTGGCCATGTGTGCCACACATGTAACTGCTGGCCGACCTTGACAATTTGTCAAGTAAATACAAATAATTCATATCTCCATAAATACTTGTCGGAATCGGATGATCTTTAGATCAATCCTACACCTCTTGACAAGAGGAATCTAGGAAAGATATTAGCTGCCATAAATGAGGTGACCCACATGGAGTTTGGCCCTAATTGCCAATTTTAACAGAGAAAGTGAAACAAATTATTGCAAGCACATTGATTGAGATTTGCCAACAGTGATATACAATGCAAGAACGCAAGTAATTGAGAATGAGATGTTATGCAGAGATGCAAGAGTAATGCAGTGATGAAGTTAGGCTATCCTCGAGGTAAGAAAAAGAGACTTATGCAAATCTTTCAATGCTCATGACTGCCCAACACCTCAATGACTACCACTGTCAATAAGATGTTGGAGCCTCCAATATATAACGGTCCACTTAGAAATGCAAAATATGCAAGAGCTACCACACAAAGCCAAGAACACTCATGTTGGGCTACAACTGTGTCAATGCAAGTTCAAATTATATCAGATTTCTAAATGGTGCAACCAGTAATGATATCAGTAACCCAAGAAGAAGATCTGTCACTAATAATGCAATGGAACAAAACCCAAATATTTTCAAGCATCCTTGAGGTAAGAGAGGAGACAAGTCAATTAATGATCAGTATCTAAGAGCAAGATACCTATATCAGATCTTAGAAACATTTATGCCTATTAGATCAGCCCACTGTAAATTAAGAAATTCAGTCCATGAAAAGATGCTACAGTCACAAAATCTGCTCTCAATTCAACATCATATGCAAGAGTGATAGCCAATATGTGCTCTAATGTTGATCACACTCAGAAAAATGCCATTGTTTGATAAGACTGTCACTGTAACTTTCGGATCAGACCATAAATGAGCAAGATCAGTCACCTAGATTGCAAGGAAATAAAGCCCAAACGGTTATTAAACACCTGCGATTATTATGTGATGGGTTTTAATGTTTTAAGGCCTTAATATTGTTATTTGTTTTTGTTGTGATTTGGGTCTGTGTGTAAACCTTCAGATCTGAATTTCTTATGACAGTCTGCAATAAAAGGCAGTGAGAGAGGAATCAAGGCCACAAGGCCTTGCAGCTTCAATCCAACAACTGATATGTCAAGTCAAAAGTCCAAATAGCAATGTTTAACCTTCAAACAAGCGATACGAAGCCCTTAAGAGGGACCCTGCAATGGATCAGATTCTGAATGTGATTTGTTCCAAAAGCCAAAACAAGCACCAAACCCTTGCAATGATGAATTATATCTGTAATGTACCAGGGTTAAATAAGATGCAACCGACAGAAACCCAAACAAGCCTATGGCCAAGGAAATTGGGCCCAACCAAACCTGCGGCTAGGCCTGGAATGGCCAATAGCCCTAACAGCTAGCCAAGTCAAGCTTTACAATCAGAATCTGGGTAACGAAATAGTCTACAAGCCACCTTTAATCAGATTTTGGTCCCTGAAATTTTGTCTTTATGCCTGCAACCAAAGTCAGATTTGGATAAAGTACATTAAGAAATTTAATTGTGAAAATTATTGCAAAACATCTGTATGTCAAATCCTCAAAGAAGTTCTGGTTTTGTAATGAAAGTAGCCTCTTAGGGTTTGCGGCTGCTCCTCTAAAGTGAATTGTTGAGGAAAAGGAGCCACACTCTTTGAGTTTTAAAACCCTTGAGAGAGTGATTCAAGGCTCAGACCTTTTGCGGCCTTCACAAAATGCCAGACAATGCTCAAAAATTGGTAATTTTAGGCCCAAAAACCCTAGCCGTCCAGGGTTTGTAATGGCTAGGTCTTTCAAAAAATTCGCTTTCCTTTCAAATTCATGGATCACACACCTGCAAAAATACTTAGTAAAAAAAAACTTATCTCTCCATTCCAAATCTGCAAAAAACCACGTTAGGACAATCCCACAAATATACACAAAAAAGAATTCAAATATATGCAATGGTCAGGAAAAATATTTACAAGGGTTAGAAAATAACAATTATTTACAAAGTAAAAATTATCTACAAATTATTTACAATATCCACAACATAATTTTAGCTCTAATTTAGCAAATAAATCGTTTTAGCCCAAGTAGAAATTTGAAAGTAATTGATGGAAATAAATTTTTAATGGCAAGCAAAAGCCAAAATCCCTGCAAATCAAATCATTAGATAAACCATGAAATTTAATCAGATGGGCTCTTGAGTTTTCTTGACTTGAGAGTGGGTTGGTCTAGCCGAAGACTTCCCCTCACACCCAAGATCTGAATACTTGAAGTCTCTACACACTTAAAATCAAATTATTAGATCAATAGAGGCATAGATAACAAAATAACTTTCAAAATTTAGAGATACCTGCTAGATAAATCAAATTAAAATGTTTCTCTAAAAACCCATCAACTAATACAAGATCCCTGTGTAAATAGTTGATCCAACAAATGGCTAAAGAAATAATAATTTATAAAATTTATTTAGTAGAATATTAAGCACATGATCCAGAAAACATTACCACAAGAAAATTGAAGAGGAACACCATCAAGAGTAAACCCCAAAGACTTTTTGCTTTATTGATAAAAAAAATATTACAACCAACAGAGCTTGACTCAGAGCTTCTTTACAATTTTTTCAGTCACAAATGAGGAGCAAATAGCTTCCTTATATAGAAAATAGAGAGATCTAGATCCCCCTCCAAGTGGAAAATGGCTAGGTCCAAGAAGTTGCACATTTTTGACTTGATCCTGGATAATAACAACTACTTGGTGCTTGATCCATGCCAAAAATAAATCTCGTCCCTTGATTTTGATGAAAAAATTCGAATTCCAAAATAATTCCCTTTTTCCTTGCTCCAAAAAATATTATTTTGACATTTTTTCCTCAAAAATCATTTTTGACTTAATTATCTTGGTCCATAAGCTCATTTTTTGTTAAAAGAGTGATCTTTTCCTTGATAAAGGGCCTTGGAAATTGGACTTCTTTTGGACTCACGAATTTTCTTGAAAAAATAATTCTTTTCTAGCGCCAAAGAATTTCTTGTGATTTTTTCTGCCTTGGAATTGGGTTTGTCAATTTAATTCTTCCTTGGAAATGACCACCTTTTCCAAAATTCGTTTTTCCACTCGGAGATAATTTTATTTCTCTCAATTTTAATTTTTTGACCATTTCTTGGTTAATATTTTTGTCATTTTTTGCTAGAAAACCAAAATTAATTTTCTGGCTTAGGATTTTAATTTAATTTAGCTAGAAAAATTAATTAATTGATAGTAGAGAGGATTAATAATTTTTTCCACCCTCAAATATTTTAGCCATGGTGTCTAAATATGAGGGACTATGCACAAAAATATTTTTACATCAAGATATTACATTTAATTCAACCCTTGAAAGGGGGAAACATCTTTAGACATAGACTCTTAATAATTTACCCAATTCTGTGACACAATATGATCTAGTATAGACCAAGTGTGTTTGTAATAAAATAATTTAGCCAAATGTGCTTAAATTATTCCCAAACACACTTTTACAAAAGACTCGATATAACACTAGGACTCACCTAAGACGTTGTCAATGAATTCCACCCTAGCTTTGGGGTTTAAACTGGAAGAAAAACTCTACCAATTATCCGTGTTTAGAAATGCACATAATTTGGTGAGGTTAAAAAACTTCCTAGGATGAAATTCTTTGCCAAAATCAGAGGCTTACCTAGGTGTTGTTACATAATTAAACGGTCATACCAACATCATTTACAATAATTTGGATTTACAACTCTAATTCGCTTTAATACACTGACGAATGATGATGATGAATCCTGAATGTCTGACTGCTTGAATATGATGGAATTCCCTTGCAAAAATGTGTACTGCTATAGGGTAGTTGACAATGCATGGAGTGGTCAACAAGTGCCATTCTTCCAGGTGTAATGAAATGGTCCACAGACACCTGAAACAAGATATGGTGTAATAGGCAGCAAACACTTGTCTCTCTTTGCTTTTGTGACGTTGTCTACTTTTTTGAAAGTGTTCCTTGCTTTTCTGTGTTTCAATGAGGAGGGTGGAGAGCTGGCTATATGACTTTCCCTTTCCCACAGCAGTGTTCACTTATGCCAATCTGCACAACCAGTAGTGTTCATTCTAACGGTCTGTGTTCTTTTTCCATAGAAAGCAGCCCTGGTGATTATTTGATATTTAATGAAAAAGATCTAGGGATGCTGAATGCTGTCCCTCTTTCCTCCTTTCCATGATGCTGGTTCAGGATAAGGTTGGAAGTGTACAGTACAATCTATCTCGTCTAATTTTTTCTATTCTCCTGATTTTTTGTTAATCTTTGTCCTCTCAATGTGTAACTTTCAACGCTGGTTGCTTACTAATTGCTATTTTTTTTCCCTTCATTCCTCAGCCAGATATTATATTTTCCTTCTCCTTTACCATTCACCATACCATGGTCCATGATAGCCAGCATTTTTCCTAAATGATTACCATGATCTTAAGGCTGGGTTCCATTTTCTTGTGGTTGCTTTGGGATTATTTTGTGGAGCATTTAGGAGGTGTTATAATTTTCAATCACATTCTTGAATGCCAGATTCTTCCTGTGAACTTAACTACTTTGGGATGTTTGGATTGGATTAATGATGCTCATTGCTTATATCTACCTGACAATACATCTTGGCAGAACCTGCTTGATTTCCCATTGGACTGGTTTTTCTTAAAGGTACGTGTCATAAAAATCTTTCAGAGTAAGGGAAGCTCTCTAGAGGGGTTCCACATGGATTCTCCAAGTATTCGAGAAAGGATTTCATTTCTTTGCAAGTTAAGGGTTTGATTACTTATGGACTTGAATTTATTCTATAATACATATCTCCATTTTTTATGGCTAAAAGTTTCACTGTGAACAAGAAATAAAACTGTCAAAATATCCATCCACTTCTCAGTTTATATTCTATTCCAAGAAAGAAGATATTTATTTCCCCAAGATTGGGGACGTTATCTTTTGTTTTTTTGTGTCTTTTCTGTTATGCTGTTATGGATAATAGTTTTTTGATATCAGATAGTAATGGTTTAAGGCTTGCTGCAGGAGCCATATTTAATAGCAAAATTGGACTCTGCAGAGAGAACATGGAAAGAATTATCGGTATGTTTCGTGGGAATTTTTGCTCTTGTTTTTTGGAGGGATTGGAAACTATTGTTTTTCTTCTCTTTGGTTATTTTTTGATTAGTCACGTATTCTAGAGAATCTAAATGCTATTATCAACATGCATGGGTAGTGATTAAGTTCTTTTCTTCGTGTGATGAAATTATACATTTTTCTTGCATGGTAACCCTTATATGATATGTTTAAAATTACTTGATGTTTTGGAGACATACAAGACATTATTTGAACATGGAAAGAATTATCGTTATGTTTCTTGGGAAGATTTACTCTTGGTTTCTGGAGGGTTTGGCAGCTATAGTTTTTCTTCTCTTTGAAATATTCTTGATTAGTCATATATTCTAGAGAATCTAAATGCAATTTTCAACATGCATGGATAGTGATTAAGTGCTTTCCTTTGTGCAATGGAATTATACATTTTTCTTGCATGGTAAGTTGGCCACCCTTATATGGTATGTTTAAAATTACTTGTATGTTTTGGAGACATACACGACATTGTTTTTTCTTCTAAACACGTCCTTACATTGCTAATGTATTTTCATATGGTTACACTTATATGAGAACCTCTAATTTCCTGAAGTTTCCAACAATCACTTTATTTCCAACGTTTTAAGTTGTATGTGGAGACTGATTGTATCTATATTTTTAATTAAAGGAGACAATGATGATAATCCTGTAGAGAATGATGTTAATCCTACTTAGTGCAAGTGACCCTGCCATCCTTATGGTGAGAAATACTGTAAAGTGCATAATTACATCATGTAAGCCTAATAAAGTTTGAAATGACCAATCTATGGGACAATGTTGGGCTATTTAGAGACCCTTGGATTATGTGTCAGCTATGGCTTATACATCTTTTCTACATCCCTTTTCGTTAAAACAAAATAAACAGAATAAAATTAATATATCCATTTTAATTAATTGTGCATAAAGGAAACCATGGGAACAAAACTGAACCACTAGTGAGGCTTTGAGTGCGACTCTTAAAAGGATTATATGGGGCATTGTCATGGAGCTTGGAAAATTGGTAGTCATATGAGGAGAACATGTAAGTTGCATAATATCTAATGACTGCATGTTGCATAATCCACCAGAGGATGAAACGGATCTTATAAGGCTAATTGAGAGCATCAATTAATATGTAAATACAGTGTGCACACAGATGGACCACCATGGACAAGCTTTCCAAATAAGAGTTTGTTCTTCTTTTCCCTATCATCTACAGGAAGTATCATTGACTATTCCAGTGAGTGAAATCATCTCCAAGAGGGCCTTTCAACATGACAGTTGTCATGACCATTCCTTCAGAAGCCATGATATGATATTCAAAACATTTTATTAAGAAGTTGCCTAAGTTGTGAGAGATCATTATTTATTAAAAATATTTATATTTACAGAAAAGTATTTACATTGGCAACAAGATAAAAGAAAAGCAGAAGGGTATATGCAATGGAGTTTATATTCTCTTCCTTAAGACAACTAAACAAGCTATGAAATCAAAATAAGCACCAGAATTTCACTGTTTGATGTCCTTAATCAACCAGCCTAGATCCATCTTAACCCCGGGTCTATCAAGCGCCGAGAGGTATCAAATCTCGAGGTTCAAACCTCTTTTTTGAGTGAAAAACTTGAGGAAAGGTTTGCACCTCGAGAGATTTGATCCCTCTCGATGCTTAATAGATCCGGGGTTAAGATGGATCTAGGCTGGTTATATAATATCTATATTTAATTTTATATTTATGTGTCTCTTTCTTATTACCTCTCTCTATCTTAAACCTGAAACATACACATTTTATCTCCATATTTGTCCATCTCTTTCTCCCTCCCTCTTCCTCTCCCTCTCTATCTTCCCCTTCTCTCTCTCTTTCTTCCCCTTCTTTGCCTCTCTCCTTCTTTCTCTCTTCCCTCCCGCTCTCCTTTCTCCCTCCCTCTCTTTCCATCTCTCCCTTGTCACTCCCTCTCTCTCTCCATCTTTCTCCCTCTATGCCTTTCTTCTTCCCTCCCCCTCCAACTCCATCTCTCTCTTGAGTCCTCTCTCTCTTTCTTTCTCTCGCACCTCCCTTTGTCTCTCCCCGCTATCACTCGCACTTTCTCTCTCTCTCTCTCTCTCCCCTCCAACACTGTCACCATCTCTGCCCCTCTCTCATTCTCTCTCCCCCCTCCATCTTTCTGTTTCCCTCCCTCTCACATCTCCTCTTCTCTCTCTTCCCTCCTCTCCTCTTCTCTCTCTTCCCTCCTCTCTTCTCTCTCCATCTCTCCCTTGTCACTCCCTCTCTCTCTCCACCTCTATCTCTGTATGTCTTTTTTATTTCCTCGCTCTCTCCCCCTCCATCTCTCTCTCTCTCCTTCTCTCTCCCTCCCCAGTGTTTTCACTATCTCTCTCCCTCTCTCTTAAAATTAATCCCATTGTATTGTTTTTAAGAAAGTATCTAAATTAAAAATACTCAATTGGTTGTAATATATTAAACCTATATTTTGGATCAATCTTGTAAAAAAAATACAATAATGAAAACCTTATAAATTAAATTAAAATACAATATTTTATAAAATATTTTGACTGTGAAATAAATGAGTTACGGTTTTCCGGCATGTGATATTGATAAGCCATGGTATTGGCCCATTGTATTGTAACAAAGTCTATTTACAAGTTAATAATATCCATGGTAAAGTGTGGGTGAATATCCATGGTTAAGAATCTTGTCATATTGTTATAAAATATTTTGATTGTGAAATAAGTTATGATTTTTGGGCATTTGGTATTGATAAGTCATGGTATTGTAACAAAGCCTATTCACAAGTTCATAATATCAATGACAAAGTGTGGATGAATATCCATGGTTAAGAATCTTGTCATATTGTTATAAAATATTTTGATTGTGAAATAAGTTATGTTTTTTGGGCATGTGGTATTGATAAACCATGTATTGACCCATGGTATTGTAACAAAGTCTATTTACAAGTTAATAATATCCATGGTAAGGTAGGGGTGAATATCCATGGTTAAGAATCTTGTCATATTGTTATAAAATATTTTGATTGTGAAATAATTTATGTTTTTTGGGCATGTGGTATTGGTAAGTCATGGTATTGGCCCATGATATTGTAACAAAGCCTATTTACAAGTTAATAATATCCACGGTAAAGTGGGGGTGAATATCCATGGTTAATAATTTTGTCATATTGCTATAAAATATTTTGGTTGTGAAATAAGTTATAGTTTTTGGGCATGTGGTAATGATAAGCCATGGTCTTGGCCTATGATATTGTAACAAAATCTATTCACAAATTAATAACAAATTCAAAATATAGATTATTTTTATTACTTTAACTTTTTATTATTAATTGAGCCAACATTTAAATGTCAATATTGGGTTTATATTGTTTTTTATTTATTACTTTTAACTTTTTATTATTTTTTAATTGAGTCGTCATTTAAAATTGTTTACATACATTACACCTACACATCTACTCTATACTGGGCTGTAGAGCGCCTCTCGGCGCTATAAAGGCCCTTTTTTCCAACAATACCTTGTGTTTCCACAACTGACAAAAAGATGTCAAATAACTGACCTTATTCTCAAACAGATATTTGCAGTGGAGTTTCTGAAGAACAAATAACACTAAAATTCTCAAACAATGGCACATACCAGCCAGAGAATCCCAAATCACATATTTGGAATCCCTTAGCAAGACTACCCTCCAATGAAGATGCCCTTGAAGAATACTTGGCAACAACAATGTGTTAGTTTTTTGGATATTGTGGTAGCATTGGATAGGTGTTCTAGTCTCTAAGGTGTCAGAGAGGCTAAGGAACAAGAGATCTCCAAAACACAGAAAAGGTTTTAGGAGAAAACACGTAGATACCACTCAATTAATTTAATTAATAAATAATTAAAAAGTTCCTAAGTCTAACTTAGGAAAATTGATTAATTGATGGGTATTAATTGATGAAATCGGCTTTTGCTCTAGAGGCTTTCAAAAAAGTTTATCGATGGAATCAAATTGACCTTAGCCTTAGCCATCGATCACGATTAGATCTTGGTCATTGATGCTCCAACGAGAGATTATAAGAGCACGTGGATGGGATGGAGATAGATACAGTTGCGAGAGCAAGGAGCAAGGCAATGTGAATTACCCAGTGCACAATATTCAATGAGGGAAGAATTCAAGCCAGAGAGTTGCAGGGGTTGCCGCAGGGAGAATTTCCAGCAAAAGTCTCTAGTGGTTTTCCAGTTTCCAACATTAGAGAAGGAAGGCCAAATTATCTAGCAGGGAGGCCGATTTCTGCAGTACGAGTTGCCTAGTTAGCCAGTGTGAGTTGCCGGGAGAGGGATCGATTCAGTTGCTGGTGCTTGGATTTGGTCCCGGGAGGCCTAGCGAATTGTTTCCAGACGTAGAGATGGACAAGATGACTTGGCAGGAGGTGTTTCCAGGGTTGTGCAAAAGTCCCAGTGGCTGCAGTGTGCATTTCTGCCCAATGGTGCGAGTGCCAGGGAGAGAGAAAGTGGCCAAGGAGAGGCCAGTTTCATCTGCTGAGAGGGAGAAAGGCTCTCCCAGTGTTTTCCAGTGAGATAAATTGTTGGAGCTGAGCCAGAAAGGGCTAGCAATTGTAATTCTCCAATTTGCTGCATAATAATAAAATAAATCCTCATCTGTTGCACCGGTTTTCTCTTCAGGGTTTTTCTGGGGACTTTTCAGTCCAAAATAATTGTGTTAATTTTTAGTGTGTGCATCTATTTCTCAGTTCCTGATTTTACTTCCGCAACGTATTTATTGTGAAGAATTGCAGTGTGATTTATTTGTTATTTGCCGTAAACAAATAAACTGCAAAATAAGTTAGAAGAATAAACTCTAGTTTCTACAATTTAAGGAAATTTCACATGGTATTAGAGCATTATTGATTAGATCAGAGGCTCCAAGACGAAAGATCGACAAATTGTGCAGTTTCAGAGGGAGATCTGAAGCACAAAATTAAAATCTGTGCAGGCCAAGCCAAGGGTGCGAATTGCAGAGGTAGAGGGTTCGATTTCCAGATCCAGTTCAGAAAAAGTTCGAATAGCCTTAGAAGCAGAGTTTGCAGGCATTGTGGTTGCTAGGAAGCAGTTCTAGTGAGTAGATTAGTGGATTTGCTGAGTAGATCTTGGTGCAGAGGATTTGCAACAAAGGCTGCAATTGTAGATCTGCGCAGGGAAGGAAGATAAAAGCACATAGAGGAGATTTCCAATCTATTTCTTAGAGGGTTTCCAGTTTCCAAGAGGAAATACGTCATTCCCAGTAGTAGAAGGTCGTAGCAGTTTTGCCAGTGAGCTGATGCGTGCTTCAAGAGTAGTAGTTCGTGTGCCAAATTCCAGAGGACTTTTGGGAGGTAGAGCGAGTTGCCTAGTAGTGGAGTAACAGGTAATGCGAGTGCCGAAGAAGGATTTCCAAAGGCAAGAGAGCAGATTTGCGCATTCCTAAGGGAGTGCGAGTAGCAGAAGAAGGCCAAGCAGGGAAGAGAAAGAGATTTCCAAATCCAGTCTCCAGTTTGTTTGTGTTTCATAGGGATGGCCACAACAAGACTTAGGGATCAAGACAGACTTGACGGAGCCTTTAACTTTGGTGTATGGAAGACCATAATGCAATTCCTATTGGATGAGCATAGTCTGAAGGAGTTCATGACGAATGTCATGTTAAGGAGATGGCCAATTCCAAGAGAATGGCCTTGGATGGTGTTTGGGATCATGTCGTCCTACATATTGCAAAAAAGAAAAGGACAAAGGACATGTGGGATGCCGTCATAAAGCTGTATGAGGATTTGTCTGAGAATCGTAAAATCATTCTTAAGGAGAAGCTGAGGACCACTAGGATGCAAAAGGGTGAAGGTGTTACTTCCTATCTCACCGGACTGTAGAATGTCCAAGATGAACTGGGAGCCGTTGCAGAGAAACCGTCTAATGATGAGTTGGTGCGTACAACTCTAAATGGGTTTTCCAAGGAGTGGCGTACATTCGTCCAAGTTATTTCTGGGCGAGACACACTACCAGGATGGGATCACCTATGGAGTGACTTCACTTAGGAGGAGTTAAGTCTTAGCCTCGCAAAAGGCACTACTAACGACAACAACAAAGGACCGAAAATGGAGAAGGAGGAAGAGGAGAATGTAGCCCTTGCAGGTAAAGGGAAGGTGAAGAAGGGTCCCAGTCAGGGACAAAACTCAAAAGGAGGCGAGAAGAAGAAAAAGGACTTATCGAAGGTCAAATGTCTTGGATGTGGTGAATTTGGTCACTCATCACCCAGTGTCCGTAAAGAAAGAAGGACAAGAAGGGGTAGGAGTAGATGATAGCTTCAATAGAGATAAACGAGTTGACCTCTAGATTGGAGGAATTCGCACTGATAGCAGTGACACCTCCAGATGGAGGAGGAGCATGATGCTCCAGATTATCAGGATCAGGTAGGGTCCATGAATGAGCAACAATGATTGCAAGATACTCTTCACATGGATTATTACCTTTGCCATGGAAGCCCACAATGTTTAGTAGCAGAAGGATCAGTGTTAGTAGGTGCAGTCAGTTACTTGGACAACAATTGTAGAACTTGGCACACTTAGATGTTTGAGAGACAGTAGCAGAGCCAAATGGGCGTAGTCAGTTATTGATGAGACAATGTAGAGCCAAGTGCAGTCAGGGGTTCGAGAGATAGTTGCAGAACTAGTTGCAGGGGCATAGTAGATTTGCAGAGAGTTTCCAGTTGCAGTTGCAGGAAATCCCTATGATTGGAGGAAGTAGTGCGAATTGTCCAGTTGCAGGTTGCAGGAGCAGTTCCAGCCAGAGCGAGACTTCTAGTGGGAGTTCCCATCTAGGAGAGATTTCACAGTCCTGTTTCAGAGGGAGGCCAGGAGAGATTAAGCTCACTATTGCAGTAGTTGCAACAACAATGCAGGAATAGTGGAAGAGTAGTAGCAACAACAATGTGAGATAGATTAGAGTATGCACAGTAGTTGATGGACATTGTTTACCAGTTCGACTTCTTCACAGTGATAAGGAGTCAGATCTGTATGAGATGTGAAGAAAGGAGGTGTAATAGAAGTCAGACATCAACAACAACGTGGTCAGTCCAGCTACAAGATGTAGAGGAGAGAGATGTTGGGGACATAACACCTTCCTTGCTAAGAGGGAGTGCTAGTTTTGTGGATATTGTGGTAGCATTAGACAAGTGTTCTAGTCTTTAAGGTGTCAGAGAGGGTAAGGAACATGAGATCTCCAAAACCCAGAGAAGGTTTTAGGAGAAAACAGCTAGACACGACTCAATTAAGCTAATTAATCAATAATTAAAATCTTTCTAAGTCTAACTTAGGAAAATTAATTAATTAATGGGTATTAACTGAGGAAATCGACTTTTGCTCTATAAACTTCCAGAAGAGTGTATTGATGGAGTCAAATTGATCTTAGTCATCGATCACGATTAGATCTTGGCTGTTGATGCTCTAGCGAAAGATTATAAGAGCAAGTCAACGGGATAGAGATAGACATAGTTACAAGAGCAAGGGAGCAAGGCAGTGCAAATTACCTAGTGCACCTTATTTATCGAGGGAAGAATTCGAGCTAGAGAGTAGTAGCAGGGAGAATTTCCAGTGAAATTCTCTAGTGGTTTTCCAGTTTCTAGCATTAGGGAAGGAAGGCCAAATTATCTAGCAGGGAGGCTGATTTTTGTAGTACGAGTTGCCCAGTTAGCCAGTGTGAGTTGTCGGGAGAGGGACCGATTTAGTAGCTAGTGCCCGGATCTATTCCCGGGAGGCCTAGCGAATTGTTTCCAGAGGTTGAGGCAAGCAGGACGACTTGGTAGGACGTGTTTCTAGGGTTGTGCAAAAGTCCTAGTGGCCATAGTGCGCATTTCTGCCCAGTGGTGCGAGTGCTAGGGAGAGAGCAAGTGGCCAAGGAGAGGTCAGTTTGATCCGCTGAGAGGGAGAAGGGCTCTCCTAGTATTTTTCACTGAGATAAATGTTGAGATTTCTAAGTCTAACCGTTAGAAATTTTATGTGTGTTCTTCTGGTTTATTTCTCCTACTTATTAATTACAAACAAGTTATTTAAACATATAAACATCGAAATAAACACAATACAGTCTCAACCATCTATAGATCAACAACTGAAAGAAATAACAAACACACAAGTGACACCATTATTTTTGGACAACTCGTCCCCGGAAAAACCCAACTTGGGAAAACCGGTGCAACAATTATGAGGGTTATTTATTATGCAGTATATCCTTGAGTACAACTGGGTGCCAAACTAGCTCACCCGACAGAGAAAAATAACCGACAGTAATACCTCTCTATTTGGAAGCAGGTATTCAGAAAACCTGCCCCACGAAACCCTCTCCAACAACACTGAAGCACTGCGTCAACCCTCCTGGCCTTTGCGTCAGCCTCAGAACCCTCTGCGTTAGCCCTCTGAGGCACTACACAGCCTTTGGGACCCTCTACGTCACTCTTGCTGCCCTCTGCGTGGATGACGCAGGTCCTCTGACCTCTACATTGTCTCTGCTGGGCTCTGCGTGGCCTGCTCTGGCTTCTGCGTCTGCCACTTTGCCTCTGTGCTGGTCTTTCAGCACTATCTCTACCTCTCTGTCACTCACTGCCCCTCGCTGCAAACTGATCACTGATTCGATTTTTCTTAGCAAACCCCGCTCTAAAAAATTGAATGATTGATAACTCTGGTGTATTCTCCAACTGGTCCTCAAGCCTCATCTTATACTTTTCTTGTTGGTCCTTCAATGGCCGAGATTAAATCTCTAATCAACGTCTAAGATTAGATTTGGCTTGATCTATGTCTTTTAGAACCTTCTAACCCAATTTTATATTAATACCCATTAATATTTTATTTTTCCTAAGTTTAGACTTAGGAATTCCATTAAAAATATTAATTATTTTAATATCTCCTAAACCGGTTAGAATCTGCCCAAACCATTTCTGGGTCTTGGAGATCTCATGTGCTTTAGCCTCTCCACCAATTTTCATGGTTAGAGCACATCCGATGCTACCCCAAATCAACAATAAAATTGTTGGAGCTGAGCCAGAAAGGGTTAGCAGTTGTAGTTCACCAATTCTCGCATAATAATAAAATAAAACCTCGTCTGCTGCACTGATTTTCCCTTCGAGGTTTTTTTGGGGACTTTTCAGTCCAAAGTAAATGTGTCAATTTTCATGTGTGTGCATCTATTTCTTAGTTCTTGATTTTACTTCCGCAACATTTTTATTGTGAAGAATCGTAGTGTGATTTATTTGTTATTTGCCATAAACAAATAAATGGCTAAATTAGTTAGAAGAATAAATTGCAGTTGCTGCAATGTAAGGTAATTTCACACGATGGAACATATTTCCTTAGAACAATATCATACGATATGCTTCACTATTTTTGCCTACAAGAGAGGTGGGGTTAGTCTGCAAGGCCATTCTTGGCCAATTGAGTCTTGGAGGGGAGGCCCTGAGCGCTTGATAAATCACTGACTAGACAAACACACAGAGTTTATAGGAAACCCCCAATGACCAAACATTATGCAATCTCTAATCCAACGAATCTCGATATCTAATGAAACCTACCAAGCATTCAAAACTGGGCCTAGCACATGCCTCTTATGCAAAGTGGAATATAGTCTATACAAATCATATTGTGTCAAAGGATGTCCAAAACCCCACTTTCAATCATTGGGTCAAAGGATGTCCAAACACCACTTTCAATCATGCTAGAGCCTAAAAGGGGCCTGCCATATTAATGTTCATTTTAAACAGATATTGCGGCATAAGCCTAACGATCTACAATAAAGTGAGTTAGTTGGTAGTAGACAATGCAAACTCTCAAGCCACTGTGCACCAATCCTCCCAAGAGTGGCATTTCATAAATTTGTTCAAAAAAGTTCTTCCTCAGATTGAATCTCCTTGCCTGAAATAGGGGAAGATGAGAGACACATGTATCTTCCAACTTCCAGCTCCAAATCTATCTTCTAGTCAAATCCCACCTATTATAATTGGCAAACATCTACCAACAAACCAAACATGTCACCTTCTTCCAAGCTGCCCAAATATTCATGAGAATAAAATAAATTGTAGCCTGGAAACTTTTGTTAAATTCTAACCCTAGTAACTCGACAATTTATTACCTAGTGGATTCCTTGCAGTAAAACCACAATTATTACGCAGATCTACTAAATAAAAGCACGACTAGGATTTTAACAAACATAACAATGGAAGCAAAATCAAGTAGTACGAATTTCAATCACATGCACAAATGAGATTTCTGTCGTTCAATTAGTTTTTCATTCAAATAACTTTAGAACTTACAAGGGCCCCCTTCTTGGGATAATGGCCCTTTGAGGAAAACACATACAAAATAAACCTAGAATTGATCTAGTTGATCAAACCCTAGATCTATCCTTTGATCTTGCTTGGCTGATTTGGATCTCCATTGCTGCCCCTTGCACTTTCCTTGGACCCTGCACACTCGAATAAGTCCTACTCTATCCAATCACTGGGATCTCATTCTCCCCACGTCTTGTGCTCAAGATATTTTGTCTTCTCTCGTAGCCTAGGATTTCTTTTATAAGTTTGAATTATTGACCGAATCCACAACTCTAATCTCCATAGTGATTGGTGGTTGAGGTTAGATCTCAACATCACTTGATATCAACAGTTGAGATTCATCTAATTCAGTAATACAAATAACCTTTGCATTTCATTAAATTAATTCACTTTATCTTATAAAAGTCAATTACTTCCTTAATTAAAGTAATTGCTAAGGTTAAGGGTCAATTAAGGGACTTCCACATGCCTAGACACTTAGACTTGTGCGAAAGTAATTGCATGAGCTACAAACATCAACAACTTTGGGGAGTGGAGATGATATCATATAAGCCAAATGGACCCTTGATTTTACCAACATGCTGAGTTGAGAGAAACTTGTGTTGCAACAAGACCTCCCAAGGTGAGATACCCTCGAGATGTCTAACTATTCACTTAATTGCTAGAATACCTCCTTAAGCCTCAACATCTATCAAACCATGGTCTCCTTTATCCTTTGACATCATGTAGACATCCCAAGGCACCATAGAAGACCATGAGCCAACCCCACCATATTTGACCCATAGATACTCATACAACTGCAAAATTTGCTCTAGCCAACAAAGCTGGGCTATGTTGGGAAGCTAATGGGATACATAATAAATGTGGGTAACCTGAAGGATTATACTTGGGCTATGTTGGGAAGCTAATGGGATACATAATAAATGTGGGTAACCTGAAGGATTATAATTCCCATTGTCAACTTACCCGCAAGGGGAAGATCCTTATATTGCCAGAAAAGGAACTTGCATTGCAACTACTCAAGGCACCAATCCCACATGGAAACAGGAATGTCATTATTTATATATGTATATTTATCATGTTTATATGTACAATAAGGATTCATGGTAGTGGAACAACTGACACTGTTGTCGCCTGATTCCACACCTAGGATATCATGGAGAAAATCTTTAAATCCACCTAGTGTGGCCTTGGGGGCAAGTTTCAAGTTGAGTTGCTATCACTCAAATCGCAAATCCTCTCTCTAGGCTAACTATTAGCAAAGTCAAGGGGGTTGACCCTATAAAAATAAGTAAGGCTTAACTAATCTATGCTACACAAGTTAAGTTCTAGGAGTTAATTAAAATGACCAAGATACATCCACTTTTCAATATGTAGATTACAACAAATGAATTCAAAGCATATACATCAACCCCATGAGCATAATAACAATAACCATCTACAAATAGAGATATGGCTATAATGTCCCCAATTACTCGAGCATGGAGGCATCATTCCCGCTTGCTTAATTGTCTCCTTTAGGCCAAGAAGGAGGGGAAAATTGCTAAGGGGATAAACGAGTTTTGCCCATCTTCACTTTGATATTATTATTATTTAATAAAATGGGGCAAAAGTCACTTGAAGAAAATAAGTGACTTCATTAATAAAATAATAAAAAGGAGGTTTCTAGAAGATTGGAAAAGCTCTGGCAAAATATTTTTAAAAGGAGAAAGGAGGCCATTCTCTCATCATTCTGATTTGTGATTGGTTGGGGCTCAAGCAAGTATAGCACGAGGGTTTCAAGTGAAGCTTTCCAATTAGTTTCAGTGGACTACGAGTGTGACCCTAGCTAATCACCAGATGATTTTGGTGGACCAAGAGTGCCACCCTAGTTGGCTCTTGGAGAAGATCATTTCATGTCTTCTATTGGTGCTTATTGCAGGTATTGGAGCGAGAATTTTATGAAGACAACACTTGTATTGAAGGGTAAATTTATGAGCAGGGTTTTCTTCATTTGTCAGAGAAATACTAAGGACGTTGAGTCCAGTTAATTTATTGACGCTGAGTTGAACCATATTATTGGGATTGAAAGGGATGAGAGCATAATTTTAGTGGAGGCTGTGAGCATAATTTTTAGTAGAGGTCGAGAGCATTTTTCTTGAAGGGGCCGAATACATATTCCTTGGGGACGAAGGTTTGATTTCATGGGAGGATGAGTACACTCTTTCCTTGGAGGTCGAGAGCTTTCCATTGGTGGAGATTAGATACATATTTCCTTGGAAGTTGAGTATGTATTTCTTGCCGAGTTTGTTCTCTTAAGGAAGGTTGAATTGCATATTCATTTTAGGAGGACGAGTTTGCCATTGGGAGATCGAATTGCCATCTTGGGAGGCAAATTTCCGGAGATTGCATCGATTATCTGGAAGTTGAATCATTCACTATTGAAGATCAATTCTCTGAGGGCCAAATTCATCATCCGAGATCATTCATTACATAGTCATCTTTAGGCCGATATTACCCCTTGCTTTATAATCTTTTGGTGAGGTTGAATTCCTCTAGAACTCTGAGTCTGTCATCATTTTGGAGGCTGAGTTTCTTGTGATCAATTGGAGGTCGAGTAGCAGAGACCGTGACTATTTGTTGAGGGGTCGAATTCTTCTTATTTGCTAGACTTGTTGAATTTTGGCTTTGGTTGGTATTCATAATTAATATTTTTCTCCCTTGATGTATTTGTGATAATAAGTATAAAGCATGGTCTTGTCAAAAGAGAAATGATATGAAGTGTTCTTCATGTCAGTTTCAAAAGAAGAAATTCAGAATTTTTAATTTGAATTTTTGGCTCCAAATTAGCCAAGTCGACCCTCCTAGTCAAGTCGGCCTAGACAATATGGTACCCATTCGGCTAGTAAGAAGGGTATTTAATATTTATATGCTACTCGACCTCCTACTTTTTAGCATAATTTGGATCTCCTTTGAGGAAAAGACAAATCTGAAGCAAGGACGAATCAGAGGTACATTTCTGTTGAAGAAGAAGGTCGAATATCTGAGATGCTGTTCTTATGATGAAGAAGGATGAATTGCTGAGGCAAAGTGCAGACCAAACTGACTTGAGGAAAAGCAAGTTGTTCTAAGGTAGGCCGAAATGTATCCGAGGCAGACTAAGGTGATTCTAAGGCAGACCAAGATGTGACAGATCAAAATTTTCTGAGACATTCCAATGTAGCGATAGACCTAACCAATGGGCAGGCTTATGACTTGGCTAGGGTGGAGTTGGTCCAAGTTTGACCAAGTCTCTTTGTTGGTCAGTTTGACCTTATGAATGACTAGAAGATCTAGATGTGTCTCTTGTTGAACTGAAGAATTTCTCTAAGGAAAAAGTTGCTGGGTTTCCCCCCCATGTGGGTTTTCCCAGGGTAAATGTTTGTGTTTTTGTGTGGCCGTCTCTTTATGATTCTATTGGCATTTTGTTCTACTATTGATATCCTTGTTGACTTTTGGTAGCTTGGGAGGTACTCCAAGCCCTAGGGTTCGGGGTTTGGAGGTTGGAGCGCCACAAAAGCAATTTGTGGGCTTGGAACTCAAGGTGTGGGTTTGGAACCCAAGCTGGTGGGTGTGAAACCAAAAGCAGATTTTGGTATGTGATGATTTGAGGTGATAGAGGATTTCAAGAGCAACCTAAGGCATCGAAAATCACTCAAATCTGAGTTATAGAACTTGAGATATTAATTTTTGAGGATATTGTGTGGGCTTGCTTATGAAGAAGTCAAGTCGGCCTTGTGTTAAGAGCAGTGTTGCACTAATTGCGATTAAATCAGAAAATCGTGATTTTTTCAAATAGGAGATATTATCGGCCGATTAAATCGCAATTTTTTTTTCGGCGATTTTTATGAAAAAATCGCGATTTTTTGGGAAAAACAACTGAAAAAAATAAAATTATATATATATATATATATATATATATATATATATTTTGAGGAGGAGGAGGTGACCCAAGCTACCCCTGTCACCAATAGAGGACGTGGTCTACCTCCTGTAGCTCCTAGTTCTTCAACTTCTAGAGCACAACAGAGCCTACTGCCAACTCCACCGACCTCTACATCTAGAGGGGCAAAGGAAATCAATAGTATTAGACTTTAGTTATTTGGTTCATTTCACTGTATATGACATTATGACTCATGATATGAGATACATTATTATATTTTTTGTTGATATTTTGAGGCTGAGTTGGGAGTCATGAGTCAGGACTTACTATTCAAGACATGATTCACTGTTATGCGTGATGTGGCACTAGAAATGATATTAAGCATCTTATATATTAGTTCTTTTATCATATTTATGTGTCAATGTATTTATTTTATGTTGTAGATGCTTTATATATTAAAAAAATTGAAAAAAAATGAATATTTTTGTATGCTATGATTTTTTCCCCGCGCTGAATTAATCCTGATAACGATTAGTGCAACATTGGTTAAGAGGCCTAATGGCAGGTTGTCAAGCTCATTTGGACGATTTGAAGAAGCCCTTGTATTGGATATAAATACAAGGTGAGTTGAGGATCATATGACACATCCACAAGTGCACATTTCATAGAAAGTACACATCTGAAGCTGACCGTAGGTGTGGAGGAAAAAGGGCTTGTTTGGCATTTGTTTTTATTTCATTGCAGGTCTAAACCATCGCAGGAGGAGGTCGCAACATCTAGGAGTATTTTTGGGCAGTTTTTGTGATGTATTAGGGTTGTTCTTGCCTCTGTTTGAGGGCCGCAGGAGTTCTGTCCAATTACAAAGAGGTCAAGCTCATTTAGGTCAGCTTAATGAGGGTTGTGTCACTTGTTTAAGGGGGCAGACCACCCAAATCAAACAAGGAGAGCAAGCCGCAACTGTTAGAGGGAAGTTTGGAGTGATTGGAAGGGTTAAAAGAGGACTGATTATTGCCCTAACTAGTCAGCCTAATCTACAATAGAGTTGCAACAGACTTTAGTTATGTGGTGTTGTGTTGAAGTTGAATTTGTGCTAGGTGAATGAGGTCCTATTGTGGATATAATTGTTTTTTTTGTATTGGGCATCTTGTGGTTGGTGGAGCGCAACAAGTAGGTGCCCAAGAGTAGCCCTAGATCAACTTGCCATAAAGGAATTTGACAGCTAAAGGAGGGTGAAGGTTGGAAGCTTAAGTGGCAACTTGATGGACCAAGGTGACTACTAAAGGAGGTAGATTGGAGCTCAAGGTTTGGCCAGCCAAAGGAGTAGATTGTTGTAGCCTGCGTTGATCATTAGAGAAGCGACTTTTGATGGTGTTAGGTGGCAACCCTCCCGCCCTGTGTTAGTCTTCATTGGAGCAGCACAGGAAGACTATAACAGGAAGAAGTCCTTGAGCAGTTGTGGAGTAGCAGTGGGCAATTGAGAGTTGTTCACAAACGGAGTTGTGAACAACTTGACAGGAGTCTCAATGTGTTGATGCATTGATGGACGAACGCTCAACGAGAGAGCAGATTGGATAGTCGAGATTTAGTGGCCAGATAGACTTGGAACATTGATAGAGGCAGGTGTTGCAGAGCGGAAGCAAAGGACCCACACTGTACAGGATACGACAAAGAAGCTATGATCATCGACTACATCAGCTAGACCGTCAGAGTATCTTGTATTTTGTATTCTTGTACTAGTGGATATTTGAGGGCCATTATCCCTTGTGCGGGAGCCCTAGATTGTTGTATTATTCAGTTGTATTAATATAATTAAGATTGGGTTATTGTACATATTTGTGTAAAAAGTTGTGTATATTTTGTGCAGTATTAGATTTGCTGTCGATCCGTTTATAATTCCACTGTGTAAAGTAGACTCATTGTGATACTTGGTTTGGTAGCGTCAATGATTTAAGATTTTATCATTGACACTAGTATCGTGGAAAAACAACTTGGTTTCAGAGCTACTTTGAAGGGCCAGTGAATCATAGTGTGCACAACGAAGTACAACTTAAGAGGGAGTTGGTCACATCGTAAGTGAAGGGCTCACTACGATGTTGAAGTTGCAGGTTGGTCACCCATATGAGGACAGGTTGGAAGGGCTGTCCAATTATAGTCCATCGAAGGAAAGGATCAAGTTGGTCCTGCAGGTCAACAAGATCTGGGAATTCGCCAAGAAAGCAATCAAGAAGCCAACTGACCCTAAGGAGTTGGAAGTGTACGAGGAGTTGGATACGAAGGCGAAGTTGATCATCCTAGATGGTGTGAAGGACTCCTTAATACCTCATTTGTCCGGGAAGAACACTGCACATGAGATGTGGGTAGCTCTTTAGAATTTGTTCCAGAATAAGAATGAGAACTAGGTGTTAGTATTGGAGGATAAGTTGAAGTCAACCAAGATGATATAGGGTGAAGTAGTGACTTTGTATCTGACGAGGTTGTCTCAGGTCAAAGATGAGCTTGCCACAGTCAGTGTGACTATTTCAGATCCTGAGATGGTGAGGATTGCCTTGAAGGGTTTTACTCTAGAGTGGAAGCCATTCATCAAGGGGATCATTGCTAGTAACAAGTTGCCAGACTGGAATAGGTTGTGGGACGACTTCATTAAGGAAGAATTGCGAGATGAGGATCTTGATCTGAAGAAGCATACTTCAGATAATGACGTGGCACTTGTAGCACGAATGAAAGGTAAGCAAAAGGACTTGAGTAAAATCAAGTGTTTCAACTATGGCAAGATGGGTCATTTTTTGACGAGATGTCTGATGAAGAAGAAGGGAGATGACGAGAAGAAGAAAGGGAAGCAGGTCACAGGTGTCGCCACTTCTATCGAGATAGATGATCTCTCCAGGAGATCGGAGAAGGAGGATTTTGGTTTGATCTCTCATTTCTCGCAAGGTACCATCGACGAGGCTGCATGGTACGCGGATAGTGGAGCGTCGAAGCATATGATAGGGTCAAAGGAGGTGTTCAAAAACTCTAGCCAAGTGGGACTAGAAGTTGCACATGGTGTTGGGCGACAAGAGTCAGAAGGAGATCAGAGAATCAGGGGTTGTGCTATTCAGGATGGAGTCAAGACAGGTGATGCGAGTCCAGGATGTACTACTTGTATTAGGACTCAGATATAGCGTGATGTCTGTCTCAACGATCGAGCATAAGGGGTTTGAAGTCTTGTTCTAGGATGGAAAGGCAAGACATAGGCCCAAAGGCTCTAGCTCTGCAGGGGTTGTGATTGGAGTTAGAGAGCATGATCTATACAGGCTGACGAACAAGCTTATAGATCACATGAAGAAGAAGAAGGAAGACTAGGTGTAGGTGCAGGCTTCAAACGAGCAGGTACAGGTTCCAGAGAAGAAGGTCCAAGTTCTAGAGGCTCAGAGGGAGTCAATTTCTTGAGGGACTTTGCAACCCAACAAGAGCGCGTTGTCAGTGGGGAGCAAGGGTGCTTCTACAACTGGCAAGAAGGAATCACGGAGAGAGTGGAAGACATTTCAAGAGAAGGAGAAGAAGCAGGAAGATTCCAGTGATAGTGATACTTCCAAGAGAGGCATAGTCCATACTTCAAGGATTGCTACAGTTGTGGGCGCCAGGAGTTGGGCGAGTGTTGCAAGCAGTGATAGTGATTATGACGAGCTACTTCCTAGTCTTGGAAGTACCTCCCTCGCTAAGAGGGAGTGTTGATTTTTGGTAGCTTGGGGGTTCTCCAAGCCCTAAGGTTCGGGGTTTGGAGGTTGGAGCGCCACAAAAGCAATTTGTGGGCTTGGAACCCAAAGTGTGGGCTTTGCACCCAAGCTAGTGGGTGTGAAACCACAAGGAGATTTTGGCATGTGATGATTTGAGGTGATAAAGGACTTCAAGAGCAACCAGAGGCATCGAAAATCATTTAAATCTAAGTTGTATAACTTGAGATATTAATTTTGAAGATATTGTGTGGGCTTCCTTATGAAGAAGTCAAGTCAGCTAAGTCATAGGACACGTCCTCCAAGGTCCCGTGTCCCGTATTTTACGTGTCGGACACGAAAACGGCCCTAAAATGTGTCGAAAACGTTTTTCATCGTGTCTTGTAAAATGTAAAACGTATTCGCCGGTTTTCGTCGTGTCCTGCATCTGGAAAACGCGTATTCCGTTGATAGAAAACGTTGCCTGCATAAGCTGCAATTTTTTTTGAAAGAAACAAATAATTTTTGAGTGGGGCAGCTTAATGATCAAGTCTAGGCCCTAGTATTGATATGCTATTCATGGTAATGTTAAATCCTTAAAGTAAAAGTGGCATTCTCCTTAATCTTCATTTTTATCCTTTTACTTAAATTTTTAACATTACCATGAAATGACTCAGGATGTTTGAGAGTGGTTCCGGCCTCATTGGATTTCATATGGAGAAAGTAGAATTTTAGATTTCATTCAAAATGCAGCAGACTTATCAGTTTTTCAAGATTGGGAAATTGTAATGTTTCCAGGTGACACCACCTGCCCGGGCTACCCCTGCCACCAGTAGAGGACGTGGTCTACCTCCTATAGCTCCTACTTCTAGTTCTTCAGCTTCTAGAGCATGGCAAACTCCACTGCCAACTCCACCAACACCAGCATCTACATCTAGAGGGAAAGGGAAAGCTGTGGCATTTTCTCGCAAGAGGAGCAGAGGAAATCAATAGGATTAGACTTTAGTTATTTTCTTATGTGCTTGTAAGTTGTACATGAACAATGAACATTGAATATTGAAGAATCAAGACCAAGCATATCACATTCTAATTTCTAAATAGTAAATTTTGATTCTATTTATTTTTTTAAAGTGAACTATGAACTTTGAGAAGTAATTATATTTTAATTTGATTAGATAAGCTGCAACCTGCAATTTAATATGGATAAAAAACTATATTTCGGTATATATATATATATATATATATATTTTTATATTAAATATATATAAAACGTGTCCCCCGTGTCCTGTTTCCAGGTCTCTGCGTTTCGTATTGAATACTCGTATTTACGTGTCCTCCGTGTCTCGTGTCCTCGTGTCATGTGACTTAGCAAGTCGGCGTTGTGTTAAGAGGCCTAGTGACTGGTTGTCATGCTCATTTGGACGATTTGAAGAAGCCCTTGTATTGGATATAAATACAAGGTGAGTTGAGGATCATTTGACACATCCACAAGTGCACATTTCATAGCAAATACACATTTGAAGCTGGCTGTAAGTGTGGAGGAAAAAGGGCTTGTTTGGCATTTGTTTCTGTCTCATTGTAGGAGGAAGCCGCAACTTCTAGGAGTATTTTTGGGCAGTTTTTGTTATGTGTTAGCGCTGTTCTTGCCTTTGTTTGAGGGCTGCAAGAGTTCTGCCCAATTACAGAGAGGCCGTGCTCATTCAGTGCAACTTAATGAGGGTCGTGTCACTTGTTTAAGGGGGCAGAACACCTACATCAGATAAGGAGAGCAATCCGCAACTGTTAGAGGGCAGTTTGGACTTTGGAGTGATTAGAAGGGATAAAAGAGGACTGATTGTTGCCCTAACCAATCAACCTATTCTACAACAGAGTTGCACCAGACTTAAGGTATGTGATGTTGTATTGAAGTTGAATATATGCTAGGTGGATGAGGTCCTAGTGTGGACAAAATTGTTTGGTTTGTATTGGGCATCTTGTGGCTGGTGGAGGGAAACAAGTGCATGCCCAAGAGTAGCTCTAAATCAGCTTGCCATAGAGGAATTTGACAGCTAAAGGTGGGTGAAGGTTGGAAGCCTAAGTGGCACCTTGATGGACTAAGGTGACTACTAGAGGAGGCAGATTGGAGCTCAAGGTTTGTTAGAAAATCGGAAAGGCAGAAAGATTTTCTTATGTTGATAATTACTTGTGATATTCTTATGTTCTCATTAACTTTCTTAAGTTCTTCTTTATCTTTGTTTCATCAAGCAATTATCAAAAGCAAAACATGAAGATCAGGGACACCAGATGTAGGCAGACAGCCAGAGCTAAAACCCCTATATAGGGGAAAACCTAGTCAACGAACTCTTCCTTCAATAGATTCAAAATTGAGATGAGATAGACCAAGACTCTAGACCTACATACCTTCCTCCTCCACCAAGTCAACATTCAATATGATTCAACAACCTTCAATAGTCTTTTCTTGTCCAACAACTACAATCGAGCAGTTAAGCCATAAACTTCGACCCCAACAACAACTCTAGCCTAGAATTTCGGCCTCCCAATAACAAAACTTCGACTCTTAGCAAAAAGATTTTGGATCTGCAGTAGATACAAAATTTTGGCCCCAACAACTGCCCAGAACTTTGCACGTGTGAGTGATAGATAGTTAAGGAACTTCTTCCCAACAAATTTCATCCTTCCCCAACAACTTCGCACTTTTCTAGCCCCAGCAAATGTCCTTCGAACTTTTTCTGCCCCAAAAGATAGTAGATTGAACTTGTTGTGAGTGAGTCTCCAAATGAATCGAATTGCTACCTTTATATAGGTGATTTTTCCCTTTAGATAGGCCGATTTATCCTTCTGAGGGTGACTTGGTGGATGAGTCCTAGAAGACCTAATTGACATTAAAATATTTTTCCTTCTTTACAAATAAATCCCAAAAAGGGTTCTTTACATTATGACATGGACAAGGACACTTGACATAAACCCTAGAAGCCTATAATGGAGGCTTTGACCTAAAAACAAGTGACCTAAGAATGAACCCATGCTTTAATAAGTCAATTTTATTAATCATAAAATTTCTTTTTCTTTATTTTTGACAAATACATTACATCATGACTTAAATACAATTATGAAGACCGAACCTTGTTATATTCTTCAACAAGGTTTGGCTAGCCAGAGGAGCAGATTGTTGTAGCCTGCTTTCGTCATTGGAGAAGCAAATTTTGATGGTGATAGGTGGCAGCAATGTTGCACGAAGCGGGAGCGAAGCGGAAGCGGAAGCGGGAGCGCGGAAGCGTCATTTTCCAAAAATCTAGGAAGCGAAGCGTCCGCGGAAGCGTCTGCTATATATATATATATATTTTATATTTTTTTGCATTTATACTCAAAACTAACATCCCAAATACCAAATTAATTGTAGAAGACATGAAAACATGCATATTTTTGCATAAATCAAGATAGATATGGCATCCATGATTCCATTGTAGTTACTAGTATGTACAACAATCATCTATATTCTAGCTATTACAAACATACATCAAATTTTTAAGCATATTATAAAACAAAACATTTAAGAATATTATAAAACATAAAACATAGAGCATATTATGATTTATCTAGCAAGTGAGCAACTGTCAACATTTGTCATGTCCAAAATTCAAATAATAATGTTTACAAAATATGTCACTTGGTCACCGCCAAGCCAAAAAGGTTCAAAATTCAAATTCACAAGTCTACAAGTCTAATGAGTAATCTATGACAAAAAGTAGTAGATTGTGAATATATCTACTAATCTCTCCTCCTTCCACCACGAATAGAACATGGTGGCGGGCCTCCACGTGGTGGCAATGAAGAAGATGGTGCCTGTGTAAGTCGTGGCACTGAAACTGATGAAGAAGAACCCCCTGCTGTTGGTGTTGAACCATGGAACCTAGGAACCAAGGGATCAGATGGGGGTGGGGGTGGTGGCATATCAACACGGTCATCATCATCCTAGAATCGCTCAAAAAATTCATGCAAAAAAAAAAAAACACTAGTTAACAAAAAAATTAAAAACATGAATTAGAGAAATGCTTTATAAGGGAAAATTGGAAAATTCATACCACAATGGACATACCTGGATAAGAGCATCCTCTAATTGCTCTAGTCGCAACACTCCATCCTCCAAATTGGGCTCCTCTGGATTCTTGTTCCAAATCAACAAGTCTTTATTAGACTTTGCATCTTCACAGTAATGGGACAACAATCGCAAGTTGTAATGAACATAAACCAAGCTCTCTGCCCGGTCTAAATTCAACCTGTTCCTTTTAACACTGTGGATGAAAGAATAAGAGCTCCAACACCTCTCTGCAGAAGAAGTGTTTACCACCTGTGATAGCACCAGCAATGCCAAACTTTGTAGAAGTGGAGTACCCCCTCCATGCATGTTCCACCACTCGAGCAGAAAAAGTCTCTCGATCTTGAATTGCATGCATGCTCCCAAATGGACCAGTGTTGAGCGTATAGTTGCTCACCTGTCTCCGTACCAATGCAGCCTCCTCCTCATCAGGGATTAATTTACTCAATGCAGCCATATATTTTTCGTGAACCTCTCTATCTTGGTGTGGTTTTTTCCTGCTTCCCCCCCCAGGTGCTGGTGTTGAAAGCCATGATGGATGATAGTATTTAGGTGTCAAAACATATGCTAATGCATGCAATGGAATATTTAGCATTTCCCATCGGTTTTGCACCTCTACACGAATATAATTGTACAAGGTGGTATCTCTAGGCTCAACAATGTCTTTAATCTGCCCCAACATGCTATCCATTTGCTCATACACCTCCCCAATTACTGGTCGATCTGAATCTGCAAACTTGATCATGTAATAAATTGGTTTGGTGAATTGCAAAACATATTTAACCTGTGACCAAAAGTAACTGTCAAGAACAGTGTCCTTGACTGCATTAGCACCATCTGTGTCAGTGTTAATTTCATCCCATGTTTCAGCACACACCAGATTAGTTAAAGCTTGTCTCACCCTCACTAGCCGCCTAAAGGTGAGGTAATAACTAGCAAATCTTGTCTTTGCAATTTTAAGCAATTGCAACTTGGAGTAAGTGCCATAGAAGTAGTTTACCCTTGTATGCCCTGTGATGAATTTAATGAGCTGCTTCCCTTTCCTGTAAACCTCAGCAATCCACCCACAATCTTTGTGTTTCACAATATCATGCATCAAAAGGTTCAATGTGTGAACCAGGCACCCAGACCAAAAGATGTGTGGATGAGTACGCTCAATAATTTTTCCTGCCGCCTTACAATTTGCTGCATTATCTGTGATCACTTGAACCACATTATTCGGACCAACATCTTTGATTGATTTCAATAGGAGATCTGCAATGTTTTGTGCAGTTGCACTGATGGAGGAGGAGTCATGACATGCAATAAATACTGCACCACTAGAAGAAACACCAAGAACATTTATCAAATGTTGGTTTCTAATATTTGTCCACCCATCTGATACAATGGATACCCCAGAATCCATCCACTCATGTGTAAAACGTGTCAAAGCTCTTTGAACCTTAGCTTTTTCTCTTTCTAATAACACTGTTCTAGCTTTCTCATAGTTGGGGGCCTTGTATCCTTTTGGGGCTTCATTGATGGCCTTTACCATGTCATGCCAATAGGGAGAGCGAAGCACATTGAATGGTACACCGCAAGCACAAAGAAAACGGACTATCTTTCCATCCACATCAGCCCTCCCAGCAACATTAAGGAAATCCCCTATTGTTCTTCTACCTCCAGAGGTTGCAGAAGTACCATGAGGAGATGGGAAACTACCAAATTTAGAGGTTGCACTTGATTCAGAATGAGTTTTTTGTTTCTTGTTTTTTTGTTGTGCAGCCATCTCTATTTGGATGTATTTTCTTCTTTCTTCAGTTGAAATGTTTGGGCAAATTTGTACCCCCACAGAACCCTTTTTTTCATCACTGTCCAGCACCCCACAAAGATGCCTCCTCAGACGGGTATATGAACCACAATATGGTTTTCCTCCATGACAACCATGAGGGCACACAAATTTGTAAGATCCACCACCCTTTCCCCCATCAAGTTTGGTCACATAGTTCCACAAGGGTGTTGATGTACCTTTCCCATCTTGTGCTTCAGTGTCCCCTTCAAGTTCATCCCCTTCCTCTTCAAACCCTTCCTCCTCATCATACATTGGGTCACTACTATTAGGACCAAGTTCATCCCCTTCCTCTTCCCTTCTATTCCTCACCCTTGCCATCATTAAAACCAAGAGTGGAATGATACATAGAAGCCAAAAGAACACCATCTTGGAATATGGATATAGGTGGTGGACAACCTGTAAATAAAGGAGCAAGTAGAAACAATGGGAAAGAGTAGGAGAGGGAGGAGAAAAATACAATTTTTTTTCAAAAAAACAAGGGAGTTTGGGGTTTGAACTTACCTCTTTAGCTCTTGTAGATGAAGTCCTCCAAGCTCTTGCTCCAAGCTCCTCCTCCTTCTCCTAGCTCCTCCTTCTTCACTCCTCCAAGCTCTCCTCTCTTCTCCTCTCCTTTCCTCTCTTCTCTTCTCCTCTCCTCTCTTCTCTTCTCCAACTCTCATAAACTCAAAGTGAGAAAATGAGGAATGAATGGGAGCTTTATGCTTTTCATTCCTCACCCTAAACTCACCCTAACCCACCCCCTCATTGCTAAGTTAAGTTAACTTTAAAAAAAATTAAAAAAAATGAAGTATTTTTCCTTGCCCGCGCGGTTTTTTCGGAAGCGCTCCGAAGCGCTCGTGAAGTGTACGCTTCCGGGCCCGAAGCGTGGCGCTTCGGAGGCCCGAAGCGCCATCCGAAGCGCGCTTCGGGGCCCACGCTTCATAAAAACCAGGAAGCGCATTAAAAAATCGGAATCGCGCTTCGGAATTTTTGGAATCGCGCTTCCTGGGGCGCTTCCGGAACGCTTCCGTACGGGGCGCGATTCCGGCCTAGGATCCGGGGGGGGGGGGGCGCTTCCTGCAACGTTGGGTGGCAGCCCTCCTGCCCTATGTTAGTCTTCATTGGAGTAGTGCAAGAAGACTATAGTGGGAAGAAGTCCTTGAGTAGCTGAGGAGCAACAGTGGCAGTTGAGAGTTGTTCACAAATGGAGTTTTGAACAACTGGACAGGAGTCTCGATGTATTGATGCATTGATGGACGAACGATCAACGAGAGAGCAGATTGGATAGTTGAGATTTAGTGGCCAGATGGATTTGGAGCATTAATATAGGCAGGTGTTGTAGAACGGAAGCAAAGGACCCACAGTGTACAGGATACGACAAAGACGTTGTGATCGTCGACTACATCAGCTAGACTGTCAGAGTATCTTGTATTTTGTATTTTTGTACTAGTGGATATTTGAGGGCCATTATCCCTTGTGTGGGAGACCTAGACTGTTGTATTATTCAGTTGGATTAATATAACGAAGATTGGGTTATCGTACATATTTGTGTAAAAAGTTGTGAATATTTTGTGCACTAGTAGATTTACTGCTGTTTATAATTCCACTGTGTAAAGTAGACTTCTTGTGATACTTGGTTTGGTAGCGTAAGTGATTTAAGATTCTATCCTAGCCACCATTATCGTGGAAAAACAACAATCCTTTGTGTAATTGCGTTATGATAAATAAGAATGCATGAAAGAATTAACCTAAAAAGAAATCATAAAAAGTAATTATCAGTTTATAGGAGACTTGAAAAATCAACATGGTAACAGAGAAAAAGTTTGAAGGAGCACCCTTGAAGGAGACCTAATTAGTGCTATACGGTAGTTCTAATTGCTAACTAAGAATACATAATTAGTCTTCTTAATAAGAGTTCAGATTACTTGGTTTTGAGTGACCTCAGCCTTAGTTTTAAAGACCAAAAAATACCTCAGGTCAAGCCTCAGGTTGGAATCTGAGATTATTTGAGGATAGATTATCTGAGGTTATCTAAGGTTAGAATCTGAGAAGCCTCAGACATAGCTTCTGAAGTCTCTCACAAGATAAATATTGTTGCAGGACGTCGAACTTGTCCATAGGTAGCTAAGTAAGTTTGGTAGGGAAGGCCTCATTCTCAGTAAACCAAGAAGGCCTCGGGACATATTTTTAAGGAAACCAAAGAACATAGGACTAGGTCGCAGGTCCAAAGATGGCCTTTGTCCCAGCATTGAAGGATGAAAGCCTCAGCATATCATCCACAATGATTGAAGCCTTAGAGCGGGCAAGGTGAAATCTCTGTGGAATTTGTTGGAAGGCTTATTTGAATGTCTGAATTGTCCTCAGAAAGATTGATCAGGGCCAAAGCCCTAGTTCAAGATCAAATGAACCAGACCTAAAATTCATTTCTTTTGGTCTATTCAAGATTATCCCTTTGATCGAGTTATCTCAGAATTGAAAATATCCTTATACTAATTGCTACTGTGGTTTTAAGGAAAATCCCGAGAAACATAAATCTCTTGAATCAGATTTAAGAGGTCTCAGAAGATGGTCGATTTCAAATTCATGTCTGCCATACCTACGATGGATATTCTTGATGTAATCCATCTCACTTTGGAGGAAGCAGGCAAAAGGAAACATTGAAATGTCTCTGTCTGAAGATATACCAGGAAAAGGTCTACTATACATTAGACTAATTTTTCATGAACCTCATACCCAGTTCCTCTCAAATATCTATGAACTGATATTGTCTAAGAAGAAGGACTGATATATAAATGACAAAGTAAAATTGTTGGAGACCTGTCTAGCCACCAAGCAAGCATTTGTTTCTATACAAGCACAATACAGAAATGATTTGAACGAAGAAACCAATGAAGCTATGAGTATGGAAAATAAAAGGTATGTATTATCACTAAATTAGCTAACAATGATTTTTCCTTTGGCAACATTCTTGAAGACTATGCTTGTCAATGAGGACCAGGTATAGGTCTAGTTAAAAGTCTGTAATAAGACTTGTGTCAAAATTTCTCCTTGAAACTGTTGATCTCTAGTTCAATAAAGTAAGGCTAAATCTGAGCATATCGTCAATTAGTCATGGGACTGTAAGGTATCCTTGAAGAAATCTTTAAGGGCAACTAAGAATGCTGAAGGAGTCCCTTCACCCTACACACTCATTGATGAATAATCTGCGATCATGGCAAAAGAAATAGTGCTAACATGTGACATGAAATATATCTTATGAGGCAAGAAGAAATGACAACAATACATGTGGGTTGTGGCTCAAAGAAAGTCATAGCCACACATGGAAAATATGTGATCTTTGAAGTGTGGTACATCTAACCTGTTCTTCTTTGCAAATGTTACATTGTATCTCAAAATTATGGTCAGAAGCAAGATATGTCATGAACCCTGCATTGCATATGATTGCTGCTGGGTATTTGAAGAATGGTATCTATTATGTATGCTCAGTTCTAAAATATATTTCTTGGACTTCAATACATGGAAGAAAAGGGATCACTGTCCTAGTATGTCTTTGATGAAAGCTTACTTACAGAGAGACCGAGCCCCTTTTGAAGATAGGGATCAAAAGCTCTTTTGATAAGTTCAAGACATTTGTAGATCTAGTACTGTCTTGTCACTACTATAGCAGGCCAAGGATATAAATAACTGAAGGCATGTTAAATTAAGTTCTTGAATGGATATGTTTTCAAAGTATTGATGTCATATACACTGCTGTGGAAAATTTTGTGTCTACTGCTATGGATATTTGGGTACTGAGATCAAATGCTCAGTCCAGAATGATGGAGTCCATTCTTTGCACATTGAAATGAAGACTAAGTTTCTAAGGACAAAATATTGTTGCTGCTACAATGATTTTGAGAAAGCAGTGTTACTTGGTTTGAAGAGACCAAGGATAATCATTGAGCAAAACATCCTTGATTGATTGATGAAAATGGTGGATTTCGTCTCATGTGTAAAGGGCATTTCGATTCTAGGTTTTTGGACATTTTTTATAATTGGAAATCTAGGGTTTGTAAACCCTAGTAGGCTAAAAGGGGCTTGATTAAGAAATCCCTAGGGTCACGAAACCGTAGAACTAGACCTAAATCAATGTTTCCGCTAAATGACATCATGCTGATAATGTGGACGTGGATAATAAAGTTTTAAGATGGATGCAAGAAGGCTAAGATCAAGAGGGAGCTAACATTTTCTATGATTTTCAAAAAGATAAGTAACGTGTATCTCTCTTCCTTGATTATTGTTGTTGTTCTACTATTAGCTAGTCTCTTGTTTTTGTTTCTCTTTGCTTGGTTATAATTGTTCTTCCATGGTCTCCTAGTGAGGATTGCAGGTACACAGTGAAGGTTGCCAAGGCTTAGGCAATAGATGTAAGTAGTGGAAGAACAAAGCAAAGTTTGCGACAAGAGGACTCTCCCAAGAATCGATGATTTGTGTTGAGAGACATTATGAGATCCATAGATTGTGTCGAAAGGACGTCAGTAATGACTTATAAATGGATCTACAAGTTCTAGCGTACAACAGATAACAACATAGACAAGCAGAAAATGAGAGTTGAGAATAGAAGGTTCTCCCAGAAAGAGGGAGAGGATCATGACAAGACGTTTGCTCCAATTGTCAGTGAAACTTCTGTTAGAACTATTATCATTGTTTTGAAAAAAATTACACTAGGTCGATGCAAAAGTCAATTATCTAAATGAAGTAATTGAGGAAGAAGAAGTGTACATAGATCTACCTCAGGACTTTGAGGAACATGAGAAGGAATCTCATGATTGAAGAAAGCTTTGTATGATCACAAGCAGAACAGGTTGGGCTTGGTATACTTGGATTGATGGATATCTGATAAGTCTCAGTTGATTTTACTATTACATGATTCGTTTCTGACAGAAGTAGAAGGACTCGTGTGTTAGAGGGAGTAGCCGTGACAAAAAGATTTGCTTCCGTAATAGGAGCAGTCAGGAAGCCTTGTTTTAACTTCAGAGGGAGTTGACTTTTGAATTCGAGATGATGGACTATCTTTGAGATTGTTAGGAAAATAGTAGTGGTAGAGGGAGTAACTAGGATTGCCACAACAAAAGTTGTTTTAGAAAGAACACCCAGTTAGGGTAACTAGAAAGAAGTTGATCAAATTATGATTGAGCCAAGGCATAAAGCTCAACATGTGTTGAAGTACCAACATGGTACAGTTGGATATGGCACAACCAATTTTAGTTTGAGATATGTCTCAAATAGTGAAGTACAACTGTAGAGGTTCACAGATTCAAATTAGGCAGAGAGTGCAAAATGTAGAAAGAGTTCATCAAAATATTGCTTTAGTTTAGACTCTGTAATAATTTTTTTGATGAATAGGAAGAGGACATCTGTCACACTCAGTATTGCAGAAGCCGAGTATAATTGTAGTTGTATTGGAAAGTTGAGAAGCAATATGGCTTCAGAGACTACATGTAGAATTGTCTTCATCAGGTGTAGGTGACGACCATGATGATAGGTCAAAGCACACTGAGATAAAGTACCAGTGGTACTGTACCACTTCATCCATGATATGGTGTAGAAGAGAGCATTGAAGCTCCAATATGTCTCTACTGATGAGTATATAGCTGATATTATTATGAAGCCTCTGTCAATAACGAAGTTTGTATACCATAGGGACAAGATTGGACTTGTTGAGAATGCCTCTCTCAGTAAGAGGGAATGCTGATGAGATAGCATCATGGATGAACATTCTCGCTGTGTCAAGTATATTGACCCGAAGTATGGAGAATGGTTCGACAGAGGACAATCATTCTTCCTATGTCAAGTATGTTGATTGGAATTAGGAAGAATGGTCTTAGAGCATCAAGCTTGTTTAGCATTAGGCCCTGAATTACTTAGATAGAGTGTGGCCTTTGGAGATTCACCATGTGTCGAAGATATTGACTGGAACTATGGTGAACCAAGACTAGTCTGTCTACCATGTGTCAGATAAACCTAAATTATGGTGACTAGTTGATGCTAAATGATGTACCATGTGTCAAAGTACTAGCCAGGATTATGGTGAGGATATACCATAGGTTAGAGACATAAATATCGACTGCAATTATGGTAACCTATTCACCATGTGTCATAGTTGTTGACTAGATTATGGTAACTTGTTTTACCATGTGTCACAATTGTTGACCATATTATGGTAATTGGATGATGTTGATGCTTATGAATTGTTATAACCTTTTCTTAGAGAAATTTGTCAATATGAGAACATCTTGATAGTCATTGTGAATCCTTCCCTAGCTAAGAGGGAGTGTTGAATTTTGTAGCTATGGTCTGATCCAAATTGGATCCATAAATGACTGTCAAAGAACCCTAACTGTATCGGGACGAAACAAATCCTTGAAGAATCCAAAACAACAATCAAAAACATCCTGAACCAGTGGCCATGGCAGCCGGCGTGGAATGACAAGGACCTCGGTCAAAGCGCGCCGACCGAGGCCCATGGAGACTGCGCAGGAGGTCGATGTAGCCCCTGGGAGCTCCGGAACGGGAAAAGGAGCTGATGCATCGCTGGGCAAACAGGGCCGAAATGGAGGGGCCTTAAAGCCCTTGGTCGCATTGGGAGCCAGAGGACTGTGGGCGGAGAAACGAAAAGCGCCAATGTAAGAAGGTGGGACCCACGACCTGGAAACCGGCGGTTTTGATCGAGGCGCCCTTGAACGGTAAGAGGTTTTGGAGGAGAGCGGAGCGATCCCATTCAGCGATCGACGCGTGGCAACAGAGGTGAGAGAAAAACCGCCGTGATTGCGCGTTATCGGTTAAGCAAGTCAACCGCGCTCGACGTGCGTATGACGTTGGATCTGGAGGAGCCCAGATCGGACGGCTGAGATTGCGCTCGATAGAAAGAAGCGGAATTGACAGGGAATAAAGTCGAGATTTAAGGGGATTTGGAATCCGTTGACCACCACAGTGGAGAAAGAACGTATCCACAACATAACCGAAGAAACGAATCGACGAGCAGGCTGGCGCTGTTCCGATGGGGACGCGTGGCTACTTCCCGAGCGTTCATGCTGACGCCGAACAGGGAACTCCAAGCACGCAGGCGGTAGGCGAATTGACGTAGGCGGGAGAGGAATTGAACAAGCATGGAGATCGAATGGCTAAAGCCATGAACAAAGACAATCAAATAAGAGAGATTCAGAGAAGGGGAATAGAGAGGAGTCCAAGCGACCAAGAGAGAGTGAACAGTGAACCCTGAGAGGAGGACTGAACACAGAGAGCAGTAAAGCCAAGCAGAGGAGACAGAGGGCCGAGCTGACCACAAGCAGCATCGAGCACTAGAGAGCTTGAAGAATCAAACCTTCCCATAGAGGAATCTGTCCGGATTGAGCACCACAGTTGGCTCTTTCCACTGTAGACCAAGGGTCACAGAGCTGGTAGGAAGAACAAGAGTTTGTGTCCTCCGAGTGGCTTGGGGAATCCAAGAACCACCCTACCAAGCAAAATCTGCTTTAGGAGAACTCACATTGAGTCCCTGTATTGTAATTTCTCTGCTGAAAGACACAATAAAACAAGGCCACCACTGAAGCTGGACCGAAGACGTAGCCCTGGAGAATAGGGTGAACTCCTTATTAAAAACTGTTTGTGTCTTTGTGTTGCTTACTGTATTTCTCTACTGTCTTTCTACTTATTTTCTGTGTATTGGCAATCTGATCGATCCGTTGCTTAAATAACACAGAACACACACACCATCACATGAGTCTGTAATACCTTTTGTTTAATAAATCTTCAACTGAGGTCACTCATAGGGTGATTATCAGATCAAGTGGTATCAGAGCTCTAGGCTGTAAGGTTAGACAAACTTGTGTTGGTTTTAGTTGTGAATGCTCACTAGATCAAAGCTCAAATTAGGAGAAGGATAGTTGGTGGAAACTAATCCTGAAATTGGGAGAGTCTATTCTTGGAAGACAATGTCAGAGGAAGGTTCTATAGGGCCAGACCCTCAATTCATAGAAAGTTTCCTAGCTATAAAGTCTATGGTAGAAGAAATGTATAGGGACTTTAGAAAGCATAAGGGTGAAGATTCATCAGGCTCTAAGCAAGATAAAGAAGAAGATGAATCTCATTCCCATGACCACTCCAAAGGAAAGGGGAAAGAAGAAAGCTTCCCTACACCTCCTAATAGCCCTGTGCATAATAAGAAAGCATCTTTGATTAAGTTAGATGTTAAATTTGATTTGCCTATATATGATGGAGAGCTAAATGCTGAAAAGTTGGACAATTGGATTAGACAAATTGATGTGTATTGCAGAATACAAAATACAGACTCAGACAAGAGTAAGATTTAGCTGGCAAGCCTACGCCTAGGAGGCACTGCCTTGGTTTGGTGGGAAGGCAGAACCCAAGCTGATATGAGGAAGCATAGTAAGACCATCTCTGTCTGGAGTGAATTTGTTACTGCAATAAAAAAGCAGTTCTATCCATTGGCCTACATGCAACAAGCCATGACGAGTTGGCAAACTCTTTGGCAGTTGAAAGGGAAAAGTGTGCAAGGGTATACTCAGGAGTTCAGAAAGAGAGCATTGATGTTGGGTATCTCATTAGACTCACTAGAAACTCTTTTGAAGTACATTGGTGGTCTACACAGCTACATGAGGCATACCATCCTCATGTTTAATCCCACTAGTATAGATGAGGTATCTGTACAAGCTACTCATCTAGAAGCTAGAGGAAAGAATGGAAATCCAGAAGTTGGGGGACCATCCCAACCCACTGTAAGCAAGAGCAAGGAGAAAAGAAAGCAGAAGTGGAAAGCAAGGAAGGCTAACACTGCACAGAAAGGCAAATCTTCATGCACTCATTGTAAAAAGGAGGGGCATGATGATGAGCACTATTGGATTCTGCATCCAAAGCTGAGGCCTAAGAAGTCCGAGGGCAAGAAGAAGAAGACTGCTGCAGCTATTCAAAAAGATTTGGGGTCAGACTCGGGAGATGAAACAGTCATTGCAGCCACAGGTATAAAAGGTAAGAATTCTGAAGCATTTACTAGTAATTCTGTTCAATCTGTTATTGATGAAGAACATGAGAGAAAAAGACATGAGCTTTGCCATATTCGAGTTGTTTCCAAAAATCAAAAGATTGATACTTTGTTTGATAGTGGCTCACAAGTAAATCTGATTTCTGAAGCAATTGTAAAAAAATTGGGATTAGCAACTACGCCTCATAAGAAGCCATACCCATTAGGATGGTTGAATGATAAAGCACAACTACAAGTGACTAGACAGTGCAAACTCAAGTTTTCTTTTGGGTTAGCATTTGTAGATGAGGTTGAGTTAGATATAATTCCTTTAGATATATGTGGAATTGTTTTAGGAAGCCCTTACTTGTATGATAGAAAGGCTATTTTCTATAGAGCCGAGAACAAGTATCTACTTGTTAAAGATGGAATCGAATACTTTGTAAGAGCTCATAAGCTCAAGAATAATTATACTCTCATAAACTCAGGACATATGAAAAGAATGATAAATTCATTCAAACAGTTCTTACTGATGGTTGTGTTGACCTCTACCGGTTAGCTACCCATGCAGTACACCCCCTTTTTCTTTGCAAGAAAGGGGCAGCACCTGATCAGCGTGTCCGTGCCATCCAGCAGTCATCAGCAGCTTGATCAATCTAATTGTAAACCCAGTCTGCATGTATTAATTGTAAATAATCTTAGCAGATATGAGTCGTGTATGTGAATTGCCTAGGTGGACCTAACTTTCTAGTGGTAATCTACGTCCCGGAAGGTTTTTCGTCTCACCGATCCATGGATCGGCAGAGTTTTCCTTCAAACCTGACCCCAAAGCCGGGATGGATTTTGTCATTAGAACTTTAGGAGAATCCTAGTGTGTTGATCTGCTAGATTATCGTTGTGTCGCAGAGCTGGGTGTTTTGTGAGGGTCTGTATTAAAGGGGTTTTCTCCCTTAAGATGTAAATTGTAAAAGTCATGATGTAATGTGTCTTGAGGGTTGAAAATGTCTTAAATCCCCTCGTGAGTCCTAAGTCCTAGATCCTAGGTGATGTTTCCGAAGGCTTAGTTCGATGATCCATTTTAAAATGAATTAAAAAATTAAAAAATGAATAAAAATAATAAAATAAAAATTAAAAAATGAAATAAATAAAAAAATAATAAAAAAAAATAAAAATAAAGCAAAAACCCTAACTAATAAAATAATAATATTTTAAGTGAATAAATCGACGGATGAGATCAAGAGATGTCTTGATCCTCATCAACGGTCGAGATCATTTCTACATGGATCACTCGAACTAGCCGTTGGAGTCATTTCCTTTAAGTAGGGTGCTAGGGGTCATTTTCAGATCATTGGATCTGTGAGTCTAAGACTGAATAAGCTCTCTTGTAAATCTGTTCCTGGTTAATAAAAGAAGACTTTGGGGTCCATATCTTGCTGGTGTTACTCTCTTGAAATGCTGTGAGATTGTTTAATTTTTTGCATATGTTATTTTCAGCCATTAATAATAGCTTTTTGTAGAGTATTGTGAGCACAGGTATCTTGTTCACTTGCTAGGGTTTGGGTGCTGTTAGGGTTTCTGAAGTAATGGCAGGTATCTCCATTACTTCCTGAGATTTAGCAGCATTTTTGCCCTCTTTATTGACGGTTGTTTTGAGCTGTGCAGAAAACATTTTTTGAAGGAATTTTGTGGGCGTTCGGGGAAGTTCTCGGCTGAACCAGCCAACTCTCGCAAGCATTTTGTGTTGAGCCCAGTTGGATTTGATCCTGGGTCTATCATTCGGTTTATTTTTTTTAAATTTGCATGAGAGATTTTCTGAAGTTCTTCACAGTGAAAATCTGAGAATCTTTATTTCTTTAAAATATTTCTGTGCCTATTGTTGAAATCTGGCTGTTAAGGGGCCAAATCTGTACATTAAATTAGCTGATCTAGGGTTTTCAAATTTTTGTTTTATTCAGTCTTCATTAGGGTTTTGTTTTCTTGTGTTTGAGGCTACAGGATTTTCATCAAGAAGCATTTTTAGAAGGAGTTAAAGGCTGCCCAACCTTCTGCCACCGAGACGGCTGCAAGCACTTTTTGGTGTAGTTTTTTTGATCAAAGAAGCGAAATCAGAAATCTGTGAGCCTACAGAATACCCACACTGCTGCTACAGTCAAGAAACCTGTTCATTCGAAAATGCATTGCTGTCGGGGTATCTGATCCGCAGATAGAAATCGATCACCGCAGAATTGCTTATGTTAAGCTTCACGTGAATCATATTCTGGTTTCAAAGTGGCTGCAAATATTTTGACTCGGGGTGAAATCCTTGAACGACAACGTGTTTCCCTCGATTGCCTCCATCTGGTGCCAGAAGACACATCACTCTTGCGGACTTGTCTCAGCATGGACGGATTGGTATAGTGCTGGCCTGTCAACACGCCATCCCAAAATCGTGCCCATTTCTCAAAGACGGAACAGCTGAAGAACCAGTCCGCCGTCGTTTTACGCACAGACGAGATACCTGCAAAAAATTAAGGGCGAGATACCTGCAAACGCATACCCAGTATCGATCCGAGGGCAGGTGATGTTTGCTGCGCTCAGCTGCAAAAAAAACGGATCTAAAAAACGCTGTCGTCCAGGCCTCAGGGTATCCGCAGACAGCTCCAACTCACATTCGTCATCGTTGTATGGAGGTAATAACACGCCCAGGTCAGGTAAATTGCGGCTCAGGTAAGCTTCAAACCAAATCCGCGTTCGTAGCGTCACTCTGATTTTGGTTCCGTAAGTTTATTTTCAAGTCCTGGCTATAGTTTTGGATGCGTTTGATATATTTCCGTCAGCGTAGGCGTAGGTTAGCATAGATTTTATTTAGGTTTTAATTTATTTAATAGGTTTTGTATAGTTTCGTTCCATAGATTTTATGTTAGTTCTTTTTAGATTTAAATATTTAGATTTTATTTCTTTTTAAATAGTTGCATTAAAATCTATAAAAAATCGAATAAAAAAAGGCATTTCATTGTTTAGGCTTTGTTTGATTTTAGAATTTAACTTGATTTTATTTTTTTAGGGTTTTAATTTGTTTATTTTTAGTTTAAGTTTGGTTTTTCAATTTTAACATAGTTTTAAATTTTGTTATGAATATATATATATATATATATATATATATATATATATATATATATATATAATATAAAATGGATTTTAGGCTTAGTTTATTTTTTAGTTTTAGATTAATTTTTTTTTTTTTTTTTCTAAATTTCATAAAAAAAAAGAAGCATAAAAATTTGTGGAAAATTATTTTTGCAGATTAAGTTCTTTTCATGTTACATCTTTCATGCTGAGATCTAATTTTTCAAGCCGAGATGCGAAATTGATATCTGGTTAATGGTTTATGATTCGTGGTGGTTTAAAGCATTCATTTTTTTTTTTTTTTTCGAAAATTCTCAATTGCTGGATATCGTTTTGGTCATTCTAAGAGCATTGTGATTTAGCTGATGATAGATGATTACTGTTCATGGTCCATATTTTTATATCATTTAACAAGTAATCGTTTTAATCGCAATCTCTTAAGGCACTAGTCTGCTAAATTAATCAAATCCATCTAGTGCTTATCTTATCGCGTCTCGTGTCTCCCAACCAACTGGTCGACAGTTGGTCTCATCATCTCACAGGGACTACCCCCCTTAGCCGCGGGACAGGCTTAAACGGAGGGATCGGGGATCAGAGTGACAGCCCCCGGTCTGAGCGTTGTTGTGCCAATCCGCGCGACAACAGGTTGTAAAGGAAAAGAAAACTGATAAAACCAATGTATTTGAGGGCTGTAATTCTGATCAGCAAGCTGATATAGAAAAGATTGTTTCAGAGTATGATGTCTTGTTTCAAGAACCTCAAGGTCTGCCACCCAAAAAGGGAATAGTACATGTATTATTTTGCAGCAAGATGTTCCTTTGCCTAACATTGGGATGTACAGGTTATCTGCTTTAGAGAATGCTGAAATCAAAAAGCAGGTGCAGGAGTTGCTCGAGAAAGGGTTCATCAGGCCTAGCACATCACCATGTGGGTCACCAATCGTTTTGGTGAGAAAGAAAGATGGCTCGTGGAGAATGTGCATTGATTACCGAGCACTGAATAAAATAACAATAAAAAATCGTTATCCCCTTCCTCGCATAGATGATCTTTTAGATCAACTGAAGGAAACTGTTTATTTCACCAAGCTGGATTTGCACAGTGGATACCATCAGGTCAGAGTTGCAGAGCAAGATGCATGGAAGACTGCTTTCAAAACAAAGCAGGGATTGTATGAATGGCTGGTTATGCCTTTTGGCTTGACCAATGCCCGCGCTACTTCCATGAGATTAATGAATGATGTACTCAGACCTTTTCTTGATGATTTTGTTATTGTGTATCTGGATGACATTCTAATTTTTAGTAAAACGTGGGAAGAACATTTAAAGCATGTTAAGCAGACATTAGATGTTTTGAAAAGAGAAAAACTTTATGTTAAACTCTCCAAATGTGAATTTGGCAAAACCTCTCTAAATTATTTGGGTCATATAGTGGGGGGGAGGTGAATTGAAAATAGATGCCTCTAAAGTGGCAGTCATTGTAAACTGGCCTAAACCCAAGTCTGCTACAGAAGTGAGAAGCTTCTTAGGAGCAGCACAATATTGGAGGAAGTTCATTTCAAATTTTTCCTCAATTGCAGCTCCCTTACATGCTTTGACAGGATTGAACAAGGTGTTTCAGTGGGGAGGCAAATAGCAGAAAGCCTTCAACACCTTGAAAGAAAAAATTAGTACAACACCTGTACTAGCACTGCCAGATCTACAAAGACCATTTGAGATCCAAACTGATGCCAGTGACTATGCCATGGGAGCAGTGTTGACACAGCATGGTAAACCCATATGTTATCATTCTGAGACTTTTAATCCTGCAGTAGTCAACTATCCTACATATGATAAGGAATTGTATGCATTAGTTCAGAGTGTGAAAAAGTGGAAACATTACTCAATGGCCAAAGAAACAGTAAGACATACTGATCATCAGCCACTTCAATATCTACACTCCCAAACTAAGTTGCAACAGTCAAGACATTACAGATGGATGGGTTTTCTACAACAGTTTCATTTAGTCATCAGATATAAAAAGGGCATACATAACAAGGTTGCAGACATGTTATCTAGACCCATTATAAATGCATCTACCATACTTAAGCATAATTCTGTGCTGCATGAAAGCTACATAGAACAGTATGCTCAGGATATGGACTTTAAAGATGTATATGCAACTTTGAGTCAAGGCAAAAGAGCAGAAGAATTGGACTATCATGTGAAGGACCGACTCTTATATCATTGTGGGAAACTTTGCATTCCACAAACTGAGAGAGCAAAGATAATTAGGGAAGCACACACTTCTCTGATATCAGGTCACTTTGGGGTAAGTAAAACAGTTGCACAGCTGCAAAGGTTCTGCTATTGGCCAAGAATGAGTGAGACAGTTTCTAGATATGTGAAGGGGTGTGCTATGTGTGCTAAAAGCAAGCCCAGCAACAGAAAACTAGGCTTATACACTCCCTTGCAGTTCCTTCTCACCCTTGGGAGAGCATTTCCATGGATTTCGTGGGAGGACTGCCTAAATCTAGGAAAGGTCATGATTATCTATATGTTGTTGTGGATAGGTTCAACGAAATGTGTATTTTGATACCCTGTAGTAAACAGATTATAGCTGAACAAACTGCAAAATTATTCTTTGAACATGTATGGGTTCATTTTGGATTACCCACTTCTATTGTATCTGATCGAGACACCCGATTTGTGGGGAAGTTTTGGTCAAGTCCGTGGGAACTAATGGACACCAAATTAAAGAAAAGCACAGCTTTTCATCCACAAACAGATGGCCAGACAGAAGTAGTTAACAAGACAGTGATCCAGTTACTGAGAGGATATTGCAGCAAACACCCTAAGCTTTGGGATGAACACTTGTGTTATGTGCAGCATGCTTACAATAGAGCCAAACACTCTTCTACCCAGAGATCTCTTTTTGAGACCTGCTTTGGTTTCATACCAAGGTCTCCTTTGGATTTTGTCTTTGGTAAAGATACCATGGTTGATAGACACAGTGATGTGGACAGGGCAACTAGGTTCATTGAACAGATCCAGGAGATCCATCAGGCAGTACAGGAATAGCTGGAAAGGAGCCAAGCCAAGTACAAGGCTAGGCATGATAAGCATCGGATGGAGCATAGTTTTCAAGTTGGAGACCAAGTCTGGCTGTATATCAGCAAGGACAGGATGCAAGGTGAAGGTAAGAAGCTAAAACCTATCAGGTATGGACCCTTCAGGATACTTGAGAAGATTGGTGAAAATGCTTTTCGCCTTGATTTTCCAGCATACATGCACATCTACTCAGTCGTGAACGCAGATTGCTTGAGGTTGTTTGAACCTTCAATGATTGAGGACCCTGAAGAGCAGAGTCAATTACCTTCTGTTGATGACCTGCTACCTGAATATCTTAATGAGTTGCAGGAAGATACAGTGCTGGACAGGAAGGTAAGGACGACGCGTAGTGGACAGGTGGAATACCTCAGGATTGGGCTTAAAGGTTCGAAGTCGAGTAGTGCGAAGTGGATTGAGATTGGACAAGTGAGACAACAGTTTCCTCACTTAGTCGATGCTTGAAGAAAACCAACTTTTGGTGGTCCAAAAGCTTTTCAGTAGGGAGGCCGTGATCCAAATCGGATCCATAAACGACTGTCAAAGAACCATGACTGTATCGGGACGAAACAAATCCTTGAAGAATCCAAAACAACAATCGAAAACACCCTGAACTAGTGGCCATGGCAGCTGGCGTGGAATGACGAGGACCTCGGTCAAAGCGCGCTGATCGAGGCCCATGGAGACTGCGCGGGAGGTCGATGTAGCCCCTGGGAGCTCCGAAACGGGAAAAGGAGCTGATTTTCGATGCGCGATTAGGCTGAAATGGAGGGGCCTTAAGCCCTTGGTCGCGTTGGGAGCCAGAGGATCGCGGGCGGAGAAACGAAAAGCGCCAACGTATGAAGGTGGGACCCACGACCTGGAAATCGGCGGTTTTGATTGGGGCGCCCTTGAACGGTAAGAGGTTTTGGAGGAGAGCGGAGCGATCCCATTTAGCGATCGACGCGTGGCAGCGGAGGTGAGTGAAAAACCACCGTGATCGCGCGTTATTGGTCGAGCAAGTCAACCGCGCTTGACGTGCGTATGACGTTGGATCTGGCGGAGCCCAGATCGGATGGCTGAGATTGCGCTCGATAGAAAGAAGTGGAATCGACAGGGAATTAAGCCGCGATTTAAGGGGATTTGGAATCCGTTAACCGCCACGGTGGAGAAAGAACGTATCCACGACATAACCGAAGAAACGAATCGACGAGCAAGCTGGTGCTGTTCCGATGGGGACGTGTGGCTACTTCCCGAGTGTTCATGCTGACGCCGAACAGGGAACTCCAAGCATGCAGGCGGTAGGCGAATCGATGTAGGCGGGAGAGGAACCGAACAGGCATGGAGATCGAATGGCTAAAGCCATGAACAGAGACAGTCGAATAAGAGAGATTCAGAGAAGGGGAATAGAGAGGAGTCCAAGCGACCAAGAGAGACAGTGAACAGTGAACCCTGAGAGGAGGATTGAACACAGAGAGCAGTAAAGCCAAGCAGAGGAGACAGAGGGCCGAGCTGACCACAGGCAACATCGAGCACCAGAGAGCTTGAAGAATCAAGCCTTCCCATAGAGGAATCTGTCCGGATTGAGCACCACAGTTGGCTCTTTCCACTGTAGACCAAGGGTCACAGAGCTGGTAGGAAGAACAAGAGTCTGTGTACTCCGAGTGGCTTGGGGAATCCATGAACCACCCTACCAAGCAAAATCTGCTTCAGAAGAACTCACATTGAGTCCTTGTATTGTAATTTCTCTGCTGAAAGACACAATAAAACAAGGCCACCATTGAAGTTGGATCGGAGACGTAGCCCTGGAGAATAGGGTGAACTCCTTATTAAAAACTGTTTGTGTCGTTGTGTTGCTTACTGTATTTCTCTGCTGTCTTTCTACTTATTTTCTGTGTATTGGCAATCTAATCGATCTGTTGCTTAAATAACACAGAACACACACACCATCACATGAGTCTGTAATACCTTTTGTTTGATAAATCTTCAACTGAGGTCACTCATAGGGTGATTATTAGATCATGGTCGGTTGTCATAATTAATATTTTTGGCCCGTGATGTATTTTTAATAATAAATATAAAGCATTTTCTTTTCAAAAGAGAAAATATGTGACGTGTTCTTTATGTCGTTTCAAAAGAAGAAATTTGGAATTTTTAATTTGAATTTTCGGCTCCAAAATAGCCAAGTCGACCCTCCTCGTAGTCAAGTTGGCCTAGAGAAGATGGCATCCCTTCGGCCAGCAAGAAGGGTATTTATATGCTACTTGACCTCCTCCTTTTTGGCATAATTCAGATCTCCTCTGGGTAAAAGACAAATCCGAGGCACGGAGAAATGTGAGGGACATTTCTGCTGAAGAAGAAGTTTAAATATCTAATGAAGAAGGGCGAGTTTTCTAAGGTGCTGTTATGGTGATGAAGAAGGATAAATTCCTAAAGCAAATTGTAGTATGACTAATCTGAGGAAGAGCGAGTTGTTCTGAGGCAGGCCAAAATGTGTTTGAGGTAGACTAAGGTGATTCTGAGGCAGACAAGATGTGACAGACCAAAATTTTCCTAAGACATTCCAAAGTAGCAATAGACCTAACCAATTGGCAAACTTATGACTTGGTTAGGGTGGAGTTGGACCAGGTTTGATGAAGTCTCTTTGTTGGTCAGTTTGACCTTATGAACGAGTAGAATATCTAGATGTCTCTTGTTGAACTGAAGAATTTCTCTAAGGAAAAGGTTTTTGGGTTTTCCCCCATGTGGGTTTTCCCAGGGTAAATGTTTGTGTTTTTGTGTGGCTGTTTCTTTTTCATCCTACTGATATTTTGTTCTACTATTGATATCCTTTGTATAATTGCTTTATGATAAATAAGAATGCATGAAAGAATTAACATAAGAAGAAATCATAAGATGTAATTATCAATTTAGAGGATACTTGAAAAATCAACAAGACCAATTTCTTGTGGGCCAAGTCTTTTTACAATGGGCCAATATCACTATTCTTAAAGGCTGATTTGGTTTTTCTGGTTGTTGGAGCTGAATCATAGGTTCTGAATTTGTTATTTGCATTCTGATCCCTCCTAGCAAGCTAATAAAATTTGTGGATTGCCTCTCATAAATTTCCTGTTGCATGAGTTTATTACTTTGACTCCAAAGTGTTTGACGGAATGTTTTTCCACTAAGTGTTTGACAAAATTGTCAAAGGAAATTCATGAAATTTTGTTGGTTTTTATCGCACATTCTAGCTTTGGTACATTACAGTGGTATTAGAGCATGTCCTTGGCCAACTGTGGGTCTAAAGAAAAGTAATGCTGAGGAGGAGAATTAGAGAACTAGAATTAGAAGAGGAAGTTGGATGAAACAGGGATAGAGAGACCATGGGAGACAAAGAAGACTATGATATGATGAAAGAAATGATGGGGATGTAAAAGACAATGCTTGATATATTGGGGTAGATGGTTAGTGTCTCTTTGGCAAATCAAAATCGTCAAGACAACAATGGTGAAAGGGGATCTCACTCAGGCGAGGGAAGTCATATCCATGCTTGCACCACTATGCAGAGCTATCCCCTTGTATGCAACAAATCCACTAGGGCCATCATTCGCCAGTTTTTGGATGAAGCTTCACGAGAACCGGACATGGTTGCTACAAAGGTGGAATCGTTTACATCAAATTGGGAGGCATACTAGTCATTGGGAGCCAACATTAGGGCATCCTTCCTTTTGGGAACTCTGTAACTTGAGAGATAAGCATAAGCCCATGAGGTTTTACAGGAACAACAACAAGAATCAAGATCTACAATGAGCTGTGGGGAAGATATCACTCCCCAACTTTGATGGGTGTTCTAAGTCTTCCGTAAGGACATTGGTGCAGAAACTGGACACTTATCTTTAGCTTAACCCAATGAAGGAGGCAGTTGCTATCAAATTTGCCACATTGCACCTGGATGGAGATGTCTAGGAATAGTGGTAACATGGGTTGTTCACATTAGGACATGCGAGCATCACCTCATATATAGAGTTCACATAGAAACTCATTGAGAGATTTGATAAGAAGGACCAAGAGATCCACTTCAGAGAACTAACACAGTTCAAGTAGACAAGAAGTTTGGGGGCTTATATATCAAACTTCTTGAGGCTATCAGTGTTGGTGATAGACATGTCAACCACTCGACTAGTCATGCTATTTATAGAGGTTTTAACTGAGCCTTTGCGCAGGTGGGTAAGGGCCTACCAACCCACTACCTTATAGGATGAAGTGAGCAAGGCATGAGATATGCAGGATGCGGTTCCTAAGACCAAGATTTCCTTCTAAACCATCCCTTCCTCCAAAGAGTAAATACATTAGACCTCCTCAACGGGAATGGATTAGGCGTAGGCAGTTGGATGAGGACATAAGGCGAGATCTTAGGAGGAGACAACTATGCTTCACTTGTCAGGAACCATGGGCACTAGGACACCATTGTGTAGGGAAAGGGAAGGCTCACTACATCGAGGTATTCTCGGGTAGTGAAGGTGAGGAGGATGAGCAGAAGCAACCACAAGAGGAGGTACTCCGAGGGATGAGGGACGTGCAACCTGAAGGTGGACCTAAGGGTTGTATTATCGCTTCTTTGACAAATATCAGAGATTCCACGCTAAGGATTAGAGGCACTATACAGGGGCAAAAGGTAATAATGCTGGTTGATGGTGTGGCTACCCACAATTTCATAGATGCTGGCCTTGTGACCAGGAGAGGATTGGCCATCGAGGAGTTTGAGGGGTTTTCAGTTGTCATACCCTGAAACAAATATATGCAATGTACCAGGATGATCCCCAAGATGAGCCTGATGATGGGGAATTATGCTGTCACAGATGCTTTCTTCGTGGTGGATGTTCCCGACATCAATGTAGTATTGGGGATCCAATGGCTCTATTCTATAGGGCGTTACACCACTGATTACAAAGCGATGGAGGTGGAGTTCATAGGATCAAATGACAAGAAAGTGGTATTGAGAGACATGCACACATATCCACCACAAGTTGTATCATCCAACAGGATGGAGGCATATTTGAGGCATGGCGACATTGTATGGTAGTAAAGTGTTAGATTTCGGATAAAAGGACAAAAAATCAACTGCGACATTATCAACAAACATCATGGCTTTGTTGTTGAAGCATCAAAATATTTTTGGAGATATTCCCCTAGGCAGGGCTCCTGACAGAGGTTTTGAGCACATTATTGAGTTGGAGGTAGGGGTCCAAGTAGTTATTACCACTTCGTACAGGGATCCCAAGGCCTACAAGGACGAGATTCAGAGAGCCATTGAGGAGCTGCTTGCACTAGGACATATTTAGCCTAGTTCAAGCCCATTCGCCTCTTCAGTGGTTTTGGTGAAGAAGAAGGATGGGACCTTGGAAACGTGCATTGACTATAGGGCTTTAAACATGAAAACCATCAAGAATAGGTACCCAATCCCAAGGATCGATGAGTTAATGGATGAGATGAAGGGGGCTAAATATTTCTCAAAGATAGATCTTCGTTCTGGGTACCATCAGATCTGAGTTAGAGAGTAGGACATTCCAAAGACTGCTTTCAGATGCCACTATGGACATTATGAGTTTTTGGTTATGCCCTTCTAGCTAACCAATACACTAGCTACCTTTCAGTCATGTATGAATCATGTTTTTAATAAGCAGTTGTGTAAAGTTGTATTGGTTTTCTTTGACAATATTTTGGTGTATAGCAGGACCTAGGAGGTGCACTTGCAACACTTGGAGGAGCAACAGTTTTATACAAAGCTGTCGTAGTGTGAGTTCAGGTTGACAAAAATGCTCTATTTGGGGCATGTGATTGGAGGAGAAGGGGTGTAAGTACACCAAGAGAAGATTCGTGCCATCATAGAGTGGCCAACCCCTAATAGTGTCACGATATTGAAGGGATTCTTCGGCATTTGCACATGCTATAAATAGTTTGTGAAGGGATTCTCTTAGCTGGCAGCACCTCTCACATATCTCACCATCATAGAGGCATTTGTTTGGATGGACGTAGCACAGGGAGCCTTTGAGCGACTTAAGGAGGTGATGAGTTCATGCCCTGTATTAGCATTACCGAATTTTACACATCCATTTATTCTAGACTGTGATGCCTTAGGAGAAGGCATTGGAGCAATTTCGATGTAGAATGGCCACCCCATTGCATACAAGAGCAGGAAACTCAAGGATTATGAACATCATTACTTTATCTATAATAAGGAGATGCTAGTCATCATGCATGCCTTGGCCAAGTTTAGGCCATACTTGATGGAAAACAGGTTCAAGGTAAAGACAGATCATAACATCTTTAGATTTTTCCTGGACCAGAAGGAGTTGAGTGATATGCAATAGAAGTGGGTTAGCAAGATACAAGCCTATGATTTTGAGAATGAATATGTCAAGGGGAAGAGCATTGTGGTCTTAGATGCACTATCCAGGAGGCCAGAGGCATTTTCTTTCATGAGTACTTTGACAGATTGGAGATCTCATCTTTTAGTGGAGTATCCGAAGAATAAGCTAGCTTGTGAGATTTTGGATGGATAGTTACAAGATGACAAGTACATAGTAGTCAATGACATCATTTATTATAAGGGCAAGATCTATTTGGTGCCGAAATTGCAGTTGAAGGAGAAGGTGATACATGCAGCACATGATTCTCCATTGGCAAGGCATCTAGGCTACCTTAAGACTTACGGGAGGGTTAGGGAGAGATTCTCGTGGAAGGGGCTCAAGGAGGATGTTCTGAGACATGTCCATGAGTGTAGCACATGCCAACAAAACAAGGAGCACACGCATCCAATAGGTCTACTTCATTCACTATGTATTCCAACACAAAAGTGGGAGAGCATCTCGATAGATTTTTTCACGGAGTTGCCATTAGTGCAGGGGAAGAATTTTTTCTATGTTGTGGTGGATTGATTGAACAAGTATGCCCATTTCTTTGCCATTTCTTCTAGGAGTTCAACGTCCTAGGTTGTAGAACTATTTCTTCCGGGAGGTTTTCAACTTACATGGTTTGCCAAGATCATTGTCAGCGATAGGGACAACTGATTTATGGGAGGAATTTTGGTAGGAGCTATTTAGGTTGGTAGGTACAGACCTCACTCTTAGCACTAGTTATCACCCTCAAACTGATGGGCAGACAAAGATAGTCAACAAATGGCTACAGGGATATTTGAGAAATTATGTGATGGGGCAGCAAAGGGCTTGGGCTTAGTGGTTGCATCTAGGCGAATATTGCTACAACACCATATATCACACATTGATTAGGATGACACCTTTCAGAGCTCTATATGGATATGATGCTCTATCATTTGTTGAGTTATTGTTTGGAGATAGCTGGGCCTCGAGGGCCAAAGGTTGGATCCAAGAGTTCCAAGATATTCTCAAGGCTCTCAAGTATAACCTACACACAGCCCAAAATCAACAGAAAATGTATGCCCATTAAAGGAGTTTCGAGGAGGGGGATATGGTGTACTTGCGTGTGCATCCATATAGACAGTCCACCCTCAAGTAGAAGGTTGCGGAAGCACTGAAGCCACAATTCTATGGGCCTTATAGGATCATCAAGAGAGTGGGAGAAGTGGCTTATGAGCCGGAGCTTTCAGAAGGGAGCAAGATACATAATGTCTTTCATGTATCTTGCTTGAAGAAAGCATTGGGGCAACAGGCTGTATCTTCGTCTGAGTTACCTCCCTTAGATGAGTAAGGACCATTGGTGTTGATTCTCGAGGAGATTTTGGAGATGAGAGAAAGGAGGTTGAGGAGCAAAGTCATTGAGGAGTATCTCATTTGATGGAAAGATTTACCTTCAGAGGATGTTACATGGGAAGGGGAGTAGATACTGTAGCACCCAGGATTGAAATTGCTTGAGGACAAGCAGTCTTGGGTGGGGAGAACTGTAATGTCCCCAATTACTTGAGCCTGGAGGCATCATTCCCACTTGCCTAACTGTGTCCTTTAGGCCAGCAAGGAGGGGCTAAGGGGATAGTATTTTTGCCAACTTCACTTTGATATTATTATTATTAAATAAGAAGGGGCAAAAGTCACTTGAAGAAAATAAGTGACTTCATCAATAAAATAATAAAAATGAGGTTTCTAGAAGATTGGAGAAGATTTGGCAAATTTTTTTAAAAGGAGAGAGGAGGCCATTCTCTCATCATTCTAATTTGTGATTTCTATTGTGATTGGTTGCGGCTCAAGTGAGTCTAGCATGAGGGTTTCAAACAAAGATCTCCAATTCGTTTCAGTGGACTATGAGTGCAACCCTAGCTAGTCACCAACTGATTTCGGTGGACCAAGAGTGCCACCCTAGTTGGCTCTTGGAGAAGATAATTTCAGGTCTTCTATTTGTTCTTATTATAGGTATTGGAGTGAGAATTTTTTGAAGACAACCCTTGTATTGAAGGGTAAATTTATGAGCATGGTTTTCTTCATTTGTTAGAGAAATACTAGGGAGGCCAAGTCCAGTTAATTTATTGAGGATGAGTTCAACCATATTATTGGGACTAAGTGCAAGCCATTAAAAGGGATGAGAGCATAATTTTAGTGGAGGTTGTGAGCATAATTTCCAATAGAGGCCGAAAACATTTTTCTTGCAGGGGCCGAATACATATTCTTTGGTGTTGAGAGTTTGATTTCTTGGGAGGCTGAGTACACTCTTGTCTGGGAGCTTTCCATTGGTAGAGACTAGATACATAGTTCCTTTGGAGGCCGATTACGTATTTCTCGCTGAGTTTGTTCTCTTAAGGAAGGCCAGATTGCATATTCATTTCAGGAGAACGAGTTTGCCATTGGGAGATCAAATTGTCATCTTGGAAGGCAAATTTCTGGATATTGCATCGGTTATTTGGACGCTGAATCATTCACTATTGAAGATCAATTCTCTGAGGGACGAATTCATCATCTGAGATCATTCATTGCATACTGAGGTCGAGACAGTCATCTTTAGGCTGACATTATCCCTTGGTTCGTAATATTTTGGTGAGGTCGAATTCTTGTAGAAGTCGGAGTCTGTCATCAGTTTGGAGGCCGAGTTTCTTGTGATCAATTGGAGGTCGAGTGACAGAGAACACGACAATTTGTTGAGGGGCCGCATTGTTCCTTATTTTCTAGACCAAATTCTTGTGGGCCGAGTCTCTTTCCAGTGAGCCAATATCACTATCCTTAAGGGTTGATTTGGTTTTTTTAGTGCCAGAGCTGAATCACAGGTTTTGAATTTGTTATTTGCATTGCAATACCTTTTAGCAAGCTAATAAAATGTGGATTGCCTCCCATAAATTTCTGTTGCATGACTTTGTTACTTTGTCTCCAAGTGTTTGATGATATGTTTCTCCACTAAGTTTTTGACAAAATTCATCAAAGGAAATTCATGAAAATTTGTTGGTTTTAATAGCACATTCTAGCTTTGGTACATTACAATTGCAATAATGAACAAGATGAAACAAAAGTGGACCAGTGCCGAGTGTAAAACATTTGGAAAGTAAATATTCCAAGTAAAAAAGATGACTTTGAAAGTGAATGTTTGAAAATAAATACTCAAAAGATTAATGCCCAAAATGTAAATGCTTTAAAAGTAAATATGGCAATAAAAGATAAGTAAGTACCAAAATGTTCAATGTGAAGTACTTAGAAATGTAAATAATGAAAGGGAAAATACTTGAAACAAAATGCTTTGCAAATGAAATGTATGTGATTGAACTAGTGACAATCGCCCCAAAATAGATAAGCCTCGCAAGATAAGAAGGCAAATGAGATAAAAATTCGAGTACCAATGTTGTAAGATAAATGTAGTGGAGTACATGCTCTTGGTTTATTTTAAGTTAAACTAGATTGCCACTTAAGGTTAAATTAGTTAGTTGCAAGTTTGAAACAAGTTGCAATTGAATTCCTTCAACAAGCCTTATCCTCACTGGGGTCCCGATCTCAGAATAAGAAGACTTAGGGGAAGAGGGATCCCTAAGTTACTACTTCAACCAACAAGCTGGAGGTAAATTAATTATTGCAAAAGCAAAACTAAAAACTGGAATTGAAAAATGGATCTAATCTACAAAATTGCTTGAGATGCAAAGCAAAATAACTAAATTAGATAGCAAATGAAAGGAAATTAAGCTACACTAGATTGTTACAATGAAATGAAAGAAGATTGCATGAAGTAAGTAAATTGCATGCTAAACCAGATTGCATGAAATAAAAATTAGCCAACTACTCTAATGTGATTATTCTATTCTACTTTAGTTTGACAAGAAAAGAAAGTCATTCAAACACAACGCAAGACACTTCCAAAATGGAGATGGGGTTATGCTTAGGGGAACAATTCTCTAACTCCGAAGAAAAAGTGTACTTCTTTATTAAATCCATTATGTTATGAGAGATGGAGAGAGAGAGAGAGATTACAATGAATCCCTTTTTGGAAAAAGGGATTTTGAAGAGAGCTTACAATAGATCCCCTTGATGAATCAAGGGGATGAAATGCTCTTTTCAAACGTTGCAAATGAAGAGCAAATTGGAAAAAAGTTACAATGGGCCTTTTGGCAGACCAAAGGGTGATTAGAAATTTTAGAATCTCTTTGGAAATTACAACAAGCCCCTTGGAAAATCAAGGGAAAATTTAGGCCTTCTTGGAGAAGCTACAAGTGCAAGGATTATTGGTTTTTGTTTTTTACAAATATTGGTCTAAAGTCTCTCCACTTCCTATTTAAAGGAGAAGAGATCGAGATTGTCAGCACCTATACGTATTTGGGAGTTCAGTTTTCAGGGCCTCGCTTCAGCTTGCAGCCAGCCCTTCAGCCTCGGATCAACAAAGGGTATGGCTCCCTAGCCCTTCTGGAGAGGCAGTGTTTCTGACACCATTTCCAGGACATCTCGTCCAAAATGAGCATCATGGACACTTTGATTCGCCCCACAGTGCTTTACGGCTCAGAGATTTGGGGTCCCTCTCTCCTAGAGTCAGATTGGGCTTCAGCGGAGCGGGTCCAGACCCTCCTTTTGCGCCGTTTCATTAGGTGCAAGCAGACAGTTCCTCAGCACATCATTCTAGCAGAGTTTGGGGCTCAACCTTTCCGCCTAGAGGTGATATTCAGGTTAGTGTCGCTCCTGCACAGGCTCCGAGGCTTGGCAGACACGAGGAAGGGTCGTGACAGATACCCATATTTAGCATATTGCTCCAAATGTTGGTACACCGGTGTCACAGAGATTTTGGAGGCTTCAGGAATCCAGATTGACCATCTCCCTCCTTTTCAGTACTCTCTGAATGCTCCAGGCCACCTCCTTCCCAATCAGCAAGAGCTGAATAAAATCATTAAGGAGGATATTTACAGACTACATGGACCAATCCTCCCAATCATTAAGGAGGATATTGACATTCAAACTACATGGACGAATCCTCCCAATGGGTTGCGTCCAAAAATGGCCTTCTACACGGAGCATTGCCTGGAGATCAGGGATGGGCTCATCATCAGACCCCAGTACACGTTCCAGCATTGGATGCATGCCCTTAGAATCCCCCTCGGGCAGCTCAGAGTTGGGTCTCACAGACTCTGGGTGGAGACAGATCACCACATCGATAGGGCAGATAGGATTTGCCAACTCTGTCACTTACAGGAGATAGAGACAAAGACACACTTCATCTTCGGATGCCCTGCTTACTACGAGATTCGAGGTTGTTTCCATTGTCTCTTCAGGTCTTCTCAGACTTTGACCAGCTTCCTCAGATATGTTGATCAGAGATGCCTTGCACTTTATCTCCAGGAGGCCTTCAGATTTCGGGCCCGTTTTCTTCAGCCCCCCACCAGATCAGACACCACGCAGAAGATCACAGACTTCTTTAGGGTGCTACCATCAGCGCGGGGCACCAAAAGAACCATTGACCGACCCATAGACACTGAGACCAGATCAGTGTGGTCCTGGGGGGGCCGACCCACCAGACTGCACCAACGCTCTAGGATTGGATCCACCCCTGGGAGGTGCCCTAGAACCTCCAGGCGACAACAGTGACAACCCAGTATGCCCACAGGACAGCAGACTTTGACAAGCTTCTCTCAGTTTTCTTCTCTCGACCTCGGATGTTAGGAGTAGGAACTGGGCAGGAGACTCCTTCCCCCCCCACCCTTTTTCCTTCTTCTTCTCCTCCTTCTCTGCGTCATCGCAGTGCTTTGTTTCGAAGTCGAGAGCTTCTAGCTTCTACATTTACATTTACTTAGATTATAGATGTATTTTCTGCTTTTTAAAAGAAATGTTAAAGGGGACCGTTTGGTCCACCTGCTTGGCATGATGTAATCATTGTAACCGACAGTCTCGTTGATCTATTATGGTCATTTGTTGGACATTAATAAAATTATCTTATCTTATCTTATCTTATCTCCAATTCTTCAAGAAATTAAACTGGGTAATTAATTCTAATTAAGACAATTTTCCTTAGAAACTTTTTCTAGTTATTATAGATAATTAATCCATTTGTGTTTCTAGCCTCATAGACACCACCAGAGACTAGAACACTTGTCCAAGCTACACAAACTAACATATATAATAAATATAAAGCCTACTTATGAAGTTCCAATGTAAAATACTTGGAGAGTGCTCGGAACATCGAAAACCGACCAGATATGTTGTGTTACAACAAAAAAAACACAAATATGCAACAAAAAACTCAATGTACCCTGAAATATGTATGGAAAGAAAGCTCAAGATATGGTATATTGACCTTTGGCTAAAATATGGCTTTATTGCTCTAAACCCCAAGGCACAAAGTAGCTATTAATAACAGAAACTTGAAGTGAAACCTAGTAAATGAAACTAATCTAAAATAAAAGAGTAAAAGTTTTGGATTTTTAAATAATAAGTGGTTGTTGAAGAAAGATTTATAGTTGGCATTGTTGCTTCAAAATCTAGCAGGTCTTGTAGAGGGGTACCCTACAAGGAAAGCACTAGACCAAGTAACAACAACGAGGTAATGGCCCACTATTACCACAACCACTACCCCCTGCTCTTTATGGGCTTTCACCAATGGGAGGCTTCCCAGTATATAGGTCACCAATAAGAGATATTTTAGGCTTAGATGGTTAAGGTGACACAATAGGCTCTTAAATTATAGCTCAATGAGACTCAGATAATGAAAGTAAAGCAATTCATATCCCTTATAGGAGCCTAATTACGACACACTAGACCTAGGTTTTGAGTAACAACATCCAAAACGGAATATCCAAAGGTCAAGGTGCCAAGGAAAAGGTTTCCAATAATGAATATTAGCAAGCCAAAGGCATATGAAACCTTCAAGAAGTCCTCAAGTTGAAGCTTAACCAAACTAGGGTTTCTCTGAGGGCCAAAAATCTAGGAGAGAAATTAAGGTAAAAAAATGGATGGATTAGCCACCAAGTAGGTTGATTTTGAGGCAACCGAATGTACCCTTGATGTTGAATCCTTCCATACCCAAAAATTCCTCTCTTAGACAATTTCGCTCCAAGCCCTAATTGAGTCGCTTATCCTTAAGAGGGCCAAGTTAAGACAAAAGAGAGAGCGAAATTCAATTTATGGATAAGATAAGGCTTGATCACCAATTTGACAAGGCCAATGCCTAGTCCTTGGGTTGATGGAGTCTATGGATGTTAAAGATTAGCTAAATCTTGCAAAGGAGTAAGGATATTTTGATGCCCTAGCACCAAAACCCTAGCTATTATCTTTGTGAGGGATCAAAGACACTTGGGAGAGCTATAACAAGAGTTCACCAAGGGGATTATCATTCACATTCCATACATGAATAATGCATACAATGAGGATATCTAGATTCTATACAATTAATCTTCAATAATCAATGGTGCAATAGAAAAACCCTAGATAACCAATACATTCCATACATTAGACATTAAATCAAAATTCTTCAATAACAAAGCTCACTTACAAGATGAAATGCATGTATAATCCAATATTGATCCAAGATAACTTCTCCAAAGACAAGAAAGTAGCTCCAATATGCAAAGTACTCCATAGATCACATCTCTCCAAAGATACAAGAGGTTGAAAATCTCCTAAGGAGGGCCGAAATAGTCCAAGTGATGATGAATAGAAATGAATGAGCCTCTCCTCTATTTATATGAGGAGTAGGAGCTAACATTAGCCTAATGACACCCCTAAAACAAGTTTAATCACAAAATATGATTGGGTTACAAGCCAACCCACTATTGATTTGGGGTAGCATCGGATGTGCTCTAGGCCTCAAATTTTTCAGGGAGGCTTGGGCACATGCATTCCAAAGAACCTAGAAACCATTTTGGGAAATTCCACGCAGAGACGATTTTATTAAAATAATTAATATTTTTAATGAGGTTCCTAAGTCTAAACTTAGGAAAATTAAAATATTAATGGGTATTAATCTATTTGTGGGTGAATCTTCAAGATAAAGATGAACATCAAGTCAAAATGATCTGAGCCTTTGATTAGGAGTTAATCTAGGCCATTGGGGTTCCAACAGGAAGATATAAGAAAGGGGTTGAGGGTCATTTGGAAAACACAACAAGAGAGATCAAGAAATTGATTTTCTGAAGTGAGAAGTTCTCATGAGGAAAATTCGACTGAGGAGATTTCTTGCAGTTGAGGAGCAAGGATAGCAGCTTTTGGAGAGAGATATTCTCAGCTGGAGAATCATCAGCAGAGAGAGTCAGAGAGTGATCCAGTAGCCTTGACGCAGGGCCAGAAGGGCCACACAGAAGCAGTGCAGAGGGAGAGAGAGAAAGTCGAAAATCAAAGCAGAGAGTCAGTTTTAGCAGTCGGAAGCCGGGGTGCGAGATTGAGAGGCTGAGAGCAGTGACTCTGGGCTACTGATCGATTCCTTACTTGGGTGATGCTATGCCTAAGAGGGTTGATGCTGGGACAACGTAGAGGCAATGCAGAGGCATCGCAGGCACTGCCAGGGGCACCTCATCTAGCAACCGGAACAACCGAGACTTTTTCTCAGTGATTGTGTGAGCTAATCTCACTAAGATTCTGCCAGTATTTCTCTCTGTAACTGAATAACCCTGTGAGGTGTTCAACGATGTATTTAGAATTTGCTACTGCTTAGTAATAATAAACCCTCAGAGCTGCTGCACTGATTTTCCCACATTGGGTTTTTCTGGGGACTTTTGTCCAAAAATAACGGTATCCTATGTGTTTGTATTTCCTTGCTCAATTTCTATGTTTTAGAATCATAATTAATTTGGTGTAGGGGACTTCAGTAATTTACTTCAATATTTCAAGAAGAAACCTGAAATAAGTTTTTAATGTAATTTTCGATTTAGGTGAAGTAGATTCAACTGGTTACACTAGGATTACTAAGATTGTTAGATCTAGGAATTTTCACATGGTATCAGAGCTGTTGATGTGAAACAGGAAGAGCATATCTAGCATTGAAGCCAGGGCCAACTTGCTGCAACAAGCAGCAGTTCGAATTCCCTGAGGGATTGTGCAGTTCTAGCTAGGAGGGTTGTTTTTTTGTGGATGTCTCTTTCTGAGTAAGTCGACAGAGAGGTAAGACTGCTGGATCGAGAATTTGCCAAGGTAGAGGGAACCACGCAGAGCATCAACGCAGAGATAGAGGGATGTAGTTTTCTGCAAGCTAAGTGCTGGGCAGAAAAGCCGTTGGAAGAAGGAAGCAGATCACATAGTGAGGGAATACTTCCCTAGTGATTTCTTGTCGAGGAAATCAATATTTCTCATTTGCTGTGCAACAGAGGAGCATCATACTTACTAGCTCCATCAGGGAGTGCATAAGCCAGCCTAGAAGCTACGCAGTAGGGAGAAAGAGGGAGTTGCTCGACAATTTTCGTAGGATATGGAAAGCAATGGCTTGAGGGATTATGACAGGTTGGACGGAGCTTCCAACTATGTCATCTGGAAGGCTAGAATGTCTTTCCTTCTAGATGAGCATGCCCTCAAGACGTATGTTGATAGTGTGGTAGCTGAACCTGCGGATGCAGATCTGCTAAAGAAGTACAAGGCTGAGATGGCAAAGGCCAAGAGGATGATCCTAGATGGAGTCAAGGATCACGTGGTGTGCCACGTTGCTAGCAGAGCAACTGCTATGGAGATGTGGGATGCTTTGGCCACGTTGTATCAGGGATCTTTCGAGCAGTGGAAGATGTACTTGGAACAAAAGTTGAGATCTGCGCAGATGCAGAAGGGAGAACATGTGGATCCATTCCTCACGAAGCTGAAGGAGACCTGTGATGAGTTGTCGACTGTGGGGCATACACCTCAAGATTCAGAGTTAGTGAGATTGGCCCTAAATTCTGTCTTGGATGAATGGCAAGTCTTTGTCCAGAGTATCTTGGGCAGGGCAACATTGCCTAACTGGGATGAGATGTGGGCAGCTCTAAAACAAGAAGAGCTGAGGAGAGACTTGGTAAAGGTCAAACTTGTCGGAAGTAGCAACAATAGTGGGTCAAAGCCCAAGGAGGAGGAGGATAATGCAGGCCTTGCATCAAAGGGGCAACAAAGACGAAATAAGGACGTCTCCAAGGTGAAGTGTTTCAGATGTGGCGAGATGGGCCACTATGCATCCCAGTGTCCTTTGAAGAAAAAGGACAAGGATGAGAAGGACGATCCTAAGGTTGCAGCCGCAAAGATTGAATTGTAGTTGATAGAGTTACAGATGGGCAGGATCCTTGAGGAGTCCACTTCTTGGATCAATAACTTGCTATGGGAGCCCATGATCAGTAGTAGCGGGATGGAGGAGTTTTCAGTTGGTGCCATGGAGTGATGATTCGATAGATGCAGTACTTAGCAGTGCTAGATCTTGAGAGCAACGTAGAGCAGAGAGACAACGGTGCGTGGAGGCACAATGCAGAGCTTCAGTAGCACAGTGGCTTTAGAAGACAACATGGGACTAGCAGCAGTCAGGCTTTTAGCATCGAGGTGTATCCATTGGATACTTGCCCAGTTTTTGGAAGTTTTTCAGTTGCTTCTCTCAGCAACTAAGTTGCAGTACGGATGCAGTGTTAGCAGTGGCAATGCTAGCAGCATAGCAAATGCAACATTTGAGAGGGAGTTGTAGTATAAATGTAGCATTGGCAGTGGCAGTGTCAAAGGCAACAATACAGTTGCAGCAGCAATGCAGTAGTTGGTGGACAACATGTAAGACATCAGCAACGCAGAGGACGATGCTTCAGAGTCGGAGCAGTGTGCAACAATAGTATATTGTAAGAGCACATTCCTCGCTAAGAGGGAGTGTTGATTTGGGGTAGCATCGGATGTCCTCTAGGCCTCAAATTTTGCAGTGAGGCTTGGGAACATGCATTCCAAAGAACCCATAAACCGTTTTGGGAAATTTCACCTAGAGACGATTTTATTAAAATAATTAATATTTTTAATGGGGTTCCTAAGTCTAAACTTAGGAAAATTAAAATATTAATGGGTATTAATCTAATTGTGGGTGAATCTTCTAGATAAAGACAAAGATCAAGTCAAAACGATCTGAGCCTTTGATTAGGAGTTAATCTAGGTCGTTGGTTGTCCAACAAGAAGATATAAGAAGGGGCTTGAGGGCCATTTGGAAAACACACCAAGAGAGATCAAGAAATCGATTTTCTGAAGTGAGAAGTTCTCAGGAGGAAAATTCGATTGAGGAGATTTCTTGCAGTTGAGGGGCAGGGATAGCAACTTCCGGAGAGAGAGATTCTCAGTTGGAGAATCATCAGTAGAGAGAGGCAAAGAGTGATCTAGTAGCCTGGACACAGGGCCAGAAGGGCCACGCAGAAGCAGTGCAGAGGGAGAGAGAGAAAGTTGAAAATCAGAGCAGAGAGTTAGTTTCAGCAGCTAGAAGCCGGGGTGTGAGACTGAGAGGTTGAGAGCAGTGACTCTGGGCTACTGATCGATTCCCCAGTTGGGTGACGCAGTGCCTAAGAGGGTTGACGTTGGGACAATGTAGAGGTAGCGCAGGGCCTGCCAGGGGCACCTCATCCAACAGCCAGAACAACCGAGACTTTTTCTCAGTGATTGTGTGAGGTAATCTCACTAAGCTTTTGCTAGTATTTCTCTCTGTAACTGAATAACCCTGTGAGGTAGTCAACGATGTATTCAGAATTTGGTACTGCTTAATAATAATAAACCTCCGAGTTGCTGCACCAATTTTCTCGCATTGGGTTTTTCTGGGTACTTTTGTCCAAAAATAATGGTGTCCTATGTGTTTGTATTTCCTTGCTCAGTTTCTATGTTTCAGTATCATATTTAATTTGGTGTAGGCTGCTTCAGTAATTTACTTCAACATTTCAAGAAGAAATCTGAAATAAGTTTGTAATGTAATTTACGATCTAGGTGAAGTAGATTCAGCTGGTTGCAGTAGGATTCCTGAGATTGTTAGATCTAGGAATTTTCACACCCACTAATTTCAACCCCAAATGCTTTAATAAGCCCACATGTGTGAGCTGCTAGCTCTTTGGGGCTGATGTCATGCATGAAAGAAGCTCCAAATGCCATGTCCAAGTGCTATGAGGTGTCCAAGATGATGTACAAGCATGTAAAAATCATGATTTGAGGGTTGGCCCTCAATTGTCATGACTTGTAATTCTTATCTTGGTGACATGTCATCGTGATCCATTGTTGAGTTGTCAATGAGATCTAGATCTAGATCTAGAAGATATAGAATGGTCATTGATGTGTTATATATTAAGATTTTGAAATTAACGCAACACAACACAAGGGCTTAAGGCCTTTTCTGCCATCCTGCTTATCTCGCAATACTCATGCCAATTCTTAACAAAGAACATCATGAACATTGTCAAGAAAATTGTGGGTGAAAATAAGGAGAATTAGGATATCAAGATCAAATATGCACTATGGGATGACCGCTCCAATATTCAGACCTTTACAAGAAAAAGCCCTTTTGAACTAGTATATGGATTTGAAGCTAAATTACCTATTCATCTCCAACTTCCTATTCTCCAATGTATGCAACAACTCACAATAGAGAGATGCCATGCAACAAGGATTGATCAACTTATGGAATTGGATGAGTCTAGACATCTTTCCCTTGACCTAATGATTCAAAGCCAAGAAAGAATTAAAGGAACATTTGACCAAAAAGCAAGACAAAAAGGTTTCAAAGATGGACATTGTTATCACAAAATCTAACACCTTAGTGCAAAGCCTCACTGGGCACTCTAGATTGAGGGCAACAATAGGGTCAATTGCCACTATCACCTTAGCAACTGCTCACTTTCTGTTTTGTGGTTGGATATTATCCCCACAAGGGAGGCTTCCCAAACAAATCTAAGAGATTAGATAACCCAAGTACTCCAAGGCCAAATACCCTCCAAGGGTTTCACTAAATAAAACACCAAAAGATAATGTTCAATAAAGTATGGCTTTGGGTGAGATGAGATGCAATTCCAAGGTAATGAGTTCAAAGGACCGTATGGCTAAATCTAGAGGTCTTAATTAGTCCTAGAGAGGCTCAAACAGGTACCCAAGCACATGCTACCTTTAAATTTCCAATTGTTGTTATATGGCTAAGATTAGTCCTAGAGAGGCTCAAACAGGTTTCCAAACATATGCTATCTTTAAATTACCAATTGCTATTATATACTAGGGTTTTAAAGTAGCACAGTTTACATCATGCAAAATTTATGACAATAATAACAAAATACTCTAAAATTGATGATGAACAAGAAATAAACAAGGGCTATTTAATGAGTAAACTAAGAAATAAGTTGTAGGAAATTTTTAGTGGCTGAAAACACATAAAACAATTATAAAACCCTAGACGTCAGCCCTAAATGCAGCTGAAAATGGATAAAAAAGGATATTTTTGCTTTTCCAATTTAGTATATGCAAAGGCCAACCCTATCACTAAGAAGTTTAATGTATTTTATTGTAATAAATGCAGATTTTGCCATAACCTAACCCTAATTTACCCTCAAAAACATAAAAATAAAAATTTAGGGTTTTAATTTTTTAATAGGATTGACACACTAATAATAGACTAGTGCCTTCTATCAATCCTAGGCTAATGGAGTCAAAGGGCGAGGTCTATGAAGGAAGGCTGATTGGAGTGAGTTATGAGAGAGAAAATGCTACAAAGAGGTTTCTTCTTCATCAACACCCTAGCTTGTCTTTCGTTTATCACTAGGTCTTCATGGAAGCCGACTTTTAAAACCATGCTTACACTAGATGAAAAAATGGTCATGCCATTCAATCTCCCCATAGCCCCAACCACATTCATGCGAATCATTAATTACCTCTTACAACCCCATGTTAGGATGTATTTCGTACTTGGGTGATATCCTTATCTACAACAATGCCTAGGAGAAACATGTATAGCATATTCATGTTGTGACTGACCTGCATAGGTAGAACAAGCTTCAGACTACTTTAAAGAAATATTTCTTTTGACAAAAGTTGTTGAGTACTTGGGTTTTCTTATTGATGAGTTTGGTGTGCATGCAAATTTGGACAAGGTCAAAGTGATTAAAAATTGTCTTTTCCCTATGACTTTCTTAGATCTATGGTACACTCATGCACGACTACTCACATATTAGTCTTCAGAATACTATGTGAAGTAATGAACTTAGAAACAAGACTTATTGCAAAGATGATCTCTAGCCTAATGAGAGTGAAATAAAATTTGTAACCAATTGTCTGTACAAGGTTTCCTTTACCTTCTTCTAATCATCGTCTACTGAGAAATTTAAACTTGTTTCTAGTAGTGTTGTCATTGGTTTCTAATCCACCATTTTGAATCTCTTGGGTAACTCTCTCACATACCTTTTCATATGAGATGAAAATTCTCTCCTTTTGTCATACTCCAACTCCAGTATGGTGATGCAAAGTTGCAAACATCGTAAATGTGTCATCGCAAATGATCCTTTGAGACCCTGCTTGACTTGATTAGTTACTGTAGAAAAATTGGTTCTGCTGTAGCCCTCGCCAGTTTCAGTTTTCTTTGCATATGGGTTAATGCCCACAGCCCCACGTCATCATGCTGATATATATAAACTTAATGCAAATTTAAAAGAAACATAACAGGACTACTTCTACTTCTCTTTTACTTTCTCTTTACAGTTGATAGAATAAGGCAAGCATTCACACATAAATGAGACCTATTTTTGGTCAACTCTGATCCTGGAAAAACCCACAGAGGGGAAAACCAGTCTAGAATTGGAGTTTCATTGCTAATCTCAGAGAAATGATTACAACATTAAATAATATATCTAAGGACTTATCTCTCCTTTAGAAAATTGTGCCAGCTTCTAGAAATTTCGGCCACTGTTAGCTACTGTTCTGGACTTCAGTCTTGAAACTTGGGCCACTGTTCAATGCGTTTCCAGCGTCCTATGCTCAGACTTCACTGCTGAGAATTTTGTGCCACTAGTCTGACACTTCAGCCCTTAATTCCGGCACTGGTAACCTGCTAATTTCTTGAATCTCGAGCCACTGCTCAGGAATAAATACCTCGAACAGCGTGCCACTAACAACACTCTTCCAGCCTTGAATTTGCAGCCTCAGACTGTCTATTTCTACTTGAGTTTTGGCCTGTTTCCTCTCCTCCAAACTTGAGCTGGAGTCTCCTAAATTTGCGGGCCAGAGTCTCCTGAAAACACGGGCCAGTATCACCTTAAATCTCGGGCCTGAACCTCCTAAAGATCTGCCCCGAAATTTGTGCTGGGGCTGCTACAGAACCTTGAGTTTCAGTGCTGATCCTTTCTGCTAGGAAACTCGAGCCAGGTAGGTCACTTCTATTGTTGTAAGTTTGTCCTCTCTTTTAACAATTTTCAGCTATCACAGCCTCTCCTTGTTCTCTTCTCCGACAAAATGCTCATGAAGAATAATGAGCTCACTTTGCCTTTTTCCCTTTTCAGTCTCATAATGATGAGAGAACCCTAACCCTTTGATCTATGGCTGAGATTAGATCTCAGCTCTCATAGATCAATGGTGGAGATCTAATCTTCACTTGACCCCCTTTTTCATGTCCCCCCTTCATTGAGAGCCTCCCTAGTCACTTTAATGTTGTTTTTGTACCTTGTACTTTTTTCCACATAAAGTCAACTTAAAAACATAAAATGACTTTAATAATATAAAGTACATGGTATTAAAGTACCTCATAAAGTGACTTTTAAGTCACATGACTTTAATAACTCATAAAGCGACTAGAAAAGGTGTTCTCATGAGTTTTCCTAGGTAAAAAGGCTAAAGCACTAGGAAACACCTCCTTTGTACCTTTTATCAACAGTTACACCCGCACTTCTCTTGGTACTTACGAAACCATCTAGACAAACAACAAGGGTAACAATATTCTTACCACTCCTTTTGATATATAGGTTAGGATCCAAGACACTCCTTTGAAAGCCAGTTTCTCTCAAATGCTCATCAGTCCTTAGACACAATGCCTAGGAGCTTACTTCAAGCTATAAAGCACTTTGATCATTGTACAAACCAAATCCTCCTTGTTGTTTAACTCAAACCCTTCAAGTTGAGTCATATAAGCCACTACTTCGAGGCAAGAACAAACTACTCATATCCATTTGGTGGATGTTTTGACCAGGTGTGCCACCAATGTTAGCAGCGAGCACCAACCTGATTGTGATAGTCTTTGTGGTTGGGGAAATTTTTTCTACAAAATCAACCTTTTCATGTTATGTGCATCTCTTCACTACCAATCTCTCGTTATATTTATCTATGAATCCGTTTGCCCTGTATTTTTTTTGAAGACCCATTTGCAGTTGTGGAGTTTCCTTCCCTTAGGCAACTCGGCCAACTTCAGAGTCCTGTTCATTTTCAATGCTTCAAACTCCACATTGATTGTTTCATTCCATTCTTTACTTTCTGGTTTCCTTGCGCAAAACTGGGCTTGGAAGAAGAAGAATTCACCATTTTACTCATATGAGAAAAAATTATAGAGTTCACCTGTTTCTCTTGCATCTTCTATCTCATTTCCTTTGCTAGTAACTGTTCTCATAACATCTGAGGCTAAATGGAGTAAGCTCCAGATAAAATGCTGTCTGGAGGAGGAACTAGATTGTTTCATTCCGTTCTTTACTTCTGGTTTTCTTGCACAAAACTGGGCTCAGATCAAGAAGAATTCACCATCTTACTCATATGAGAAAAAATTATAGAGTTCACCTGTTTCTCTTGCATCTTCTATCTCATTTCCTTTGCTAGTAACTGTTCTCAGAACATCTAAGGCTAAAGAGAGTAAGATCCAGATAAAATGCTGTCTGGAGGAGGAACTAGAAGATAATATTGACTGTGTACTGTGCTGCTGTCTGGGAAATGCCACCTAAGCATAATCAAAGATTGCTAATGCAAAAGGACAAATAATGCAAGTAAAATTCACTTTTTCTCAGAATGTGATGTTTTCAAATCTTATGTTAAATGCTTGTAGTGAAGTCTTATTGTTCTCTATAAATTTGTCTCATCTTTCAATCTTTTATTTATTTCATCTTTCCTCGATGCTGCTAACATTTATTTCCTTATTTTTTCATCTGAGTGTGTTGGTTGCATCAGAGATTCTACATATTTGTTTGATAGAGATAAGACTAAGTGATATTACCTCATGGTTTATATATTGCAGCTAAGATTGGCCGATCCAGATGTTGCATCTAATCCTGATGAATACCAAAAGCTTGCTAAATCTATGTCAGAGCTTGAAGAGGTATGCGTAGAAAAAGTTTGTCTAAAGTTGGCTCATCACAGCACATTATTATAAGACTGTCTAAATAATATCATCTGAAATTCAACTTCAGATCCAATCTATGCTTTAACAGCAACTACTTTTGTTTTCAAATATTTAATAGCGTGTTATGTCACAGGTGGTCACAAATTACCAGAAGTTTAAGGATGTTGAAGTCCAGATCCAGCAATCAAAAGGTTTTTTAATCTTACATCTCTGGTCATTATAAATCTATTTATCGACATTATATACTCTGTTTGGCTCTTGATTGCCTCTGATGTCTATATCATGTGCACATGTGACTGTCAGAGCTGGCAAAAGAGCCAGGAATTGATCAAGATATGGCTGATATGGTTGCTGATGAAATAAGTATGTTATCTAAAGAACTGAGCGAGCTTGAGCAGAATCTAAAGGTTCTTCCTATGCGTTTTATCTTTTTGATGTCTGTAATTGTCTGTTGTCATCTAAGTACTTATATTTAGTTATTTTCAATTAATGCTTGTATTCTTTTACATTGAACACACATAAATAGTAAATACATAAAACATAAAAGTTAATGAAAACATTCATAGTCTTCATGGCTCTCTGTGTTGAAGAAAGTGTAACTAGGTTTGGTATGTGAAAATTTCTGAATCTACACATCAGAAATCCTACTGCAATCACTGGTTTATCATCTCCTACTTGTTTTTACATTCAACAAGTTATTTAATTATTAAACAGCGATGAAAACACTATTGCAGACTACACATACATACAGATCATGAACTGAAAATAGAACGAGACAAATACACAAGGGACACCGTTATTTTTGGACAAATGTCCCTGGAAAAACCCAATGCGGGAAAACCGGTGCAGCAGCTCTGAGGGTTTTCTATTATTAAGCAGTAGTTCTGAATACAACTCTAGATGCCCTCTCAACAATCTAGTTACGAAGATAAAAATATACTGGCAGAAACCTAAGCGAGATTATTTCACTTCAACCGGCAAAATCTCTCCATTTCGACAACTGGACTGGCTGTCCTCTGCTACAACTGCGCTGCCCCTTCACAGTAGCTGCGTGGGCCTGTGTGGAGCACACTGGGACACTACGTCAGCACTGCGCCGCCTCCTCTGCCTCTTGGAGCTCTGACGTCATCCTTCTCGGTTGATCCTGCTGCTCGGATGAAACACAACTTTGAGAAGCCATGATTGCTGCAAAATTACAATAATACAAAATGAAAAACTCACCCAATTTAGGGGCACTTGAAACACTACTTTGAGAAGCCATGAATGATGCAAAATTAGGAAATGAAAACTCACCCAACTAGCTGCTGCCCATGCTCTTCCTCTTGTTGCCCACGTCCTTCCTCTCGCTGCCCATGCTCCAAAACACAAATAAACTCCTTGCTGTTGCTATAGGAAGCTCTTCTTGCAATACAATGTGTGAGAAATGAGTGAATGAAGTGCCTTTTTAAAGAAAAGAACATGCTCATAGGGTTTCTAGAGAATTCCATTTGTAATTTTTTTGATTAAATCTAGCTAACAACCACATAAAAATTAGTTTATTAGTGTGTTTTGGTGTTAGATGGGGCCCATGCCCTCTTTCCACTCGTTGAGATGGCTGAAAAAGGCCCCAACAAATGTTTATGTTTCTTTTTGGCCGCCGAAACTCTGCTTCTTGTGGTTGAAACTCCGCTGAAACGCCACTGACCGTACCATCTGGCATCTCGAAATCACGAAACATTGTACGGTACGACCGATGACGTTTTCGCGGCGTTTCAAGCTTGTTTTAGTGTTTCAGGCCATCCCCGGTGTTGGTACGCCACTAAAACTGGTGTTTCCTGCAACATGTGGGCTTCCACTCAAAAGGTACTTTGGTCATTTTGCTATTGAGTGCTTATGCTTGTTTGTTTTGGGCATTTAGTATGGATTATGGGGTGATCTTGTTCTCTCTCCTTAAATGGGGGGTTCACCTTTGATTCTAGTCTAGTGGGACCTCCCTTAAGGCCCTTTGGGTATAGGAGGGACACTACTTGGGAATCCCCGAATGAGATAACATAGTTCCATCTTTCCCTATATCATAATTATCACCTTCCATCTTACATTACAAGCCCATATCTCACGTTCATACTTCGGATTCAACTTGTCATGAGCTCTTTGGGATTTGGCACCCATATGTCCACATACCTAGGTAGGGCCTAGAAACTTTGCCCTAAGATGTTGATGCAGCTAAAAGAAACAGAAAGAGCATATCATGGCCACAACAAAATAAAAGAAATGTTAAATTTTTCTTAGGTCTATATTGTTCTTTGCTTTGATAATTGCATTGAATGATTTTCATAATAAATTCACCCCATATAACATTACTTAGATTTACATCATTGTTCGACAACATATGCAACTATGTAGAAAGAATAATATCATCATCAATGCAGCGGAACATGAAGGAACAATAGAAGAAAAACATTCACACATAGAGACACCATGATTAGTTGGAGACCAGGGAAAAACCCACTATGGGGAAAACACTTTCAAATTCATCTTCTTATTAGATTGTCATTGAATGATTCAACAAAGAGAGATTACAATGATCCACATCTTTAACCATAAACCTATCCAACAAAAATAGCTAAACAACATTTATGAGATGAACCCAACAATGCCAATAATCAAAAGCCCTGATTCAGGAACCTGTAATCAACTGTCACTGTCTGTAGTCAATTGCCGAACTCTGCGGTCAACGAGCGAAAACTTTAGTCAATTGAAAAGTCAACCTTTAGGTCCCTGTCGCAGGGAAGATGTCTCATGCATGTGGCTGAAAGGTTTCGATTGAAATTTCTCAATGACATGCCAGCGACTGTAGTCAAAATTTTTCCATGACATGCCTATGGTTGAGACCCAAAACCCTAAAAATAGAGATGCGAGCTTCAGACCTTGGAATTTCGGACCTGTGCCAACCAATCTCCATGAACTTGCCTCAGACCTGTGTGAACCAAACCAAAGAAGAGAATAAAAGAATGCTCCATGATGATATACAAATGAGGTTCATTTGACTTGTATTTATAGCCTTCCAAGGGTGTCCAATTTGCTTTAGGGCCGACCTGATCAATTATGCACATGTGGGCTTTTAATTCAAAAATACACTTTCCCTTATCCAAATTGAGCACTTCAATATTCAACATTGGTCCTCTCGAAAAAAGAAATCTAGTCCCATGGTTGGAATTTGTCACTGAGTTGCCAAATTAACAAGAAAGACTTCAAAATGCAAAAGATTGCTAGGAACATAAAGATTAACACATGGGCAAAAGCCTAACATGAGCTCTACCACACTCATATTGCCATGGTCTAGTTCTTGAGCACATGTTGCTCCATCACATCAAAAGAATGAACCCTTGCATGTCCCAACCTCGATGAGTGATAAACTGACTCATCCTAAAGGGGTAATACTACTGCTACATCATTCAAAACAAACTCTAACCCTTGAGCTATGAGCAGTAATACAAAGAAAATCAATAATGAGTAAAAGGTGCACAAGAGGGGTGGAAAAATAAAGGCCAAGTTGGTAACTCATGTATCCCTGAATGCTCTTTCCTCACATCTATACACTCAGAATGTGGACATCCTCATCAATTGGTCCCTTTGACCATGGCGCTTGGCCATGAAGCCTTATCCCCTCCGTTATCATCATTATTATTCTCTAACATCTATCGAATGAAGGGTGGATTAGGGAAATGTTACTTCCCCTTAGTGGTTGGAAACACCTAATAGGGTTGACCTTTAGCCACCCCCATCTAGGGAGAAAACACCATTGCGAGTTTAGGGTCTTGGTTTTCGAAGGGGATCCTTATTTGAAGTATTAAATAGCCCATGACATTCAAGTTTGGTTCACTTAGATGTAATAATGATCTTTGCCCCTAATGACTGGTTGATTTCACTAGAATCTTTGTTGTGAATGATCTTTGCCCCTAATAACTGGTTGATTTCACTAGAATCTTTGTTGTGATTGTTAGGTGGTTCAACAACCCAAGTCTTGGGCACCTTCTCCACAAGGTACCTTGGTCCTCAGAGGAGTATATTGGCACAAATGTGTGAAATGTTGAGACTCTTGGGCCTTTAGGTAGCAACATTAGATGACATATGCCCCAGGGCACCTCTTGCACCTAAGACATTGGATCACTTTGTACCATATTTGATTATTCTTTAGGATGATACATCTGGACCCAACATGCTTTTACGCTGACCTTGACACCAATTGATGGATGTCCGCTGATTCAGAGCCCAATTGAGGATCGTCTCACATTGAGAGACTGGGGAGGGCTAATTGCATCTGAGAAGCCCTCAACACTGGAGCAGAGGAGGCCACTTCGAGTAGTTGGAGACCTATGGAGACCACTTTGTGGTGCCCTAGCTGGATCTTAGGACCCCATAGGAGGCAACGCGGTGGATTTGAGGGCCAACCCACAAATTATGAACTTCACATGCTTCTACATCATCTTGGACACCTCATCTCACTTGGACATGCTATTTGGAGCCTTATTTGGATGATGTCAGCCTTAGAGAGCTAGGGGCTCCCATGTGTGGGCTAAGTAGGGCATATTATGTTAAAGCTAGGGGTTGGCTTGTAACCCAAGGTTATTTTGTCATCAAACTTGTTTTTAGGGGCTTTGTAGGATAATTAATAGTTGTCCTCATATAAATAGAGGAGAGGATCATTCTATTTCATCATCATCACTTGTGACTTGATTTCGGCCTCCTTGAGAATTTCAGCCTAGCTTGTATCTTGTGGAGATGTGATTCTATGGAGCATTTTTGTATATTGGAGCTACTTCTTGGCATTGGAGATGTTATCTTAGATCAATAAAGGATTGTTCATGCATTTTGTCTTGTAAGTGAGCCTTGTACTTGATAAATCTTTAATCTGATGTCTAATATATGGAATGAATTGATTATCTAGGGCTTTTCTATTGTGTTAATTATTATTGAAGATCAATTGTATATAATCTAGATATCATCATTGTATGCATTACTCATGTATGAAATGTGAATGGCAATCCCCTTGGTGAATCTTTAAACTAGCTCTCCCAAGTGACCTTGATCCCTCACAAAGATAATAGCTAGGGTTTTGATCTAGGGCATCAAAATTTCTTACTTCTTAGCAAGATTTAGGCAATCCCTCACCTCCATAGACTCCATCATCCCAAGGGCTAGGCATTGGCCTTGTCAATTTGTTGATCACACATAAATTCATTCCAAACTTGAATTTCACTTTCTTTTTTTATTTCAGCCTTTTTAAGGATAAGCTTCTAACTAGGGCTTGGTGCGAATTGACTTAGAGTGAGAATTTTGGCTTGTGGAGAGATTCAACATTGAGGGAAGAGTTGATTGCCTCAAATCATCTTCCTTTAGTGGCCAATCTTTCGATTTGAAGGCCTAATTCTCTTGCCCTAGGTAAATTTTGCCTTGGGAAATCCTAGTTGGTGCAAAGCTTCAACTTGGGGGCTTGTTGAAGGTTTCTTTGGACCATTTGTTTGCTAGTATTCATTGTTGGGAAACCTTTTCTTGGCCTATTGATACTAGGATAATCCATTTGGCTTGCTATTTCTCAAGCCCTAGGTCAATTGTGCCCTAATTTGGCCTTAGTGGAGGATGCGAGTTACCTTGCTTAATGAGCCTTGTCCTTAAGAAGAGTTATCCTCTATAAGCCATTTGTCACCTTAGTCCTTAAACATAGCATATCTCTCATAGGTGACCTATCTAACGGGAAGCCTCCCATTGGTGAAAGTCCTTAAAGAGCAAGGAGTGTTGGAAATACTAACGGGGGGGGGGGGGGGGGGTGAATCAATATTTCTTTTACAATTGTTATTTTTATGCCTGTTAAGATCAATTGATAAATCATAACACAAAAGTGTGCAAAGAAAGAATAATTTTATTAACAAAAATGATGAGGACTCCAATCTTCAATCAAACCAGGCTCCAACTTGTACTATACTACCAAGCTTCAACTTGGTCTACTTGAGGACTCCAATCCTCTAGGGTTCCAACCCTCTTATCTGGCTTAGGCTCCAACCTGGTCTTCTTGAGGACTCCAATCCTCTTGAGGACTCCAATCCTCTAGGGCTCCAATCCTCTTATATGGCTTAGGCTCGAACCTGGTCTTCTTGAGGACTCCAATCCTCTAGGGCTCCAACCCTCTACTTCTGTTCTTTAAGGTAAATTTGACAGTTCTTCAAGGCTTCCAATATCTTTTGCAACAAGCCCTAATAATATCTTCAAGATTTCAACAATGCCCTCAATTAATCTCCAAAGTACTTAGTGTTGAAGATTGTAACTAGTTTTGGTCTTCATAATTGTTATTTGACTCGTGTCATAATGTAGTTCTTTTAAAAGAATAATGTAAAGAACAAAAGAAAATTATTCGTAAAGCATGGATTTCATGCTCAAGTCATTAGGTCACGCATCCATTGAATGCTCCTAGGGTTTGTCATGAGTCAAGAGTCATTGTCACTTTGTAAAAGACCCTTGTGGGCACTTGTATCAAGAAAAAGAAAATTTATTTTGTATTTGGAAGTGTCTAGAGGGCTCCCAAGAAAAAGTCAGCCAGCTAGCTAAAGTCGGCCTAGAGTGGGCTTAAAGAGCCACTTGGAAGGCTATATAAAGGAGGAACTTCGACCTCCTTGGACACACATCAAGCATTCACATCTTGGAATCGATCTGCAATAAGAAAGGAGAGCAAAAGTCTTAGAAGAGCAAGGAAAAGGCTAGCGAAGGAGGGAAGAAGTCTCCAAAAGGTTCAAATATATGGAAACTGCCTATTTCAGCTCACACGTGCAAGAAACCTAGGGCTTTTGGGCTTATCTCAGGGCCAAGTATTGTAGAGTAGTCGAGAGGCTAGAAGAGCCTTGCTTTGAGGAAGATTTGCTTCGCTGTTCTTGGTTCTTGCTGGAAGTCTTGGGTCTAGGGTTTGGTCTTGGAAGTCTCCTTTGAAGTTGATTCTATATGAAGAGAAGTTCTTTCTGGGTTTTCCCCTTGGATGGGTTTTGCCTTGGCTTGTAGCCTATATCTTGTGTTCATGTGATCTTTTATTGTTTTGGAATTTATTTGATGATAAGAACATAAGCATAATTAAGAAGATGAACAAAATGCCGCAAATAACTGTCAAGCAAGGAAAATATGAATTAAAATGCTGCCCTTATCTAATTTTCCAACACTTACTTCATCAATGACAACTTCAGTAACCATAATAGGTGTCTCCAAGATTCTTCATGATACCCAATGAGCCTTTTCAATGTTACTTCATTAAGTCTTCAACAATGCATCCAAATGTTTTCAGGGGTCCTTCAATACCACTTCAATGTCTGATTCAAGATTAGCCCAAGTCTTCACGAATCTTGCACACATAATAGCTTCCAAAAAACACTCTAATGAATCCTTCAAGAATGCCTTCAAAATGTCACACAAGATTGCTTCAAGATGTCTTCAACAATGCTCAATGATCATGTCTTCAAGGGTTCTTCAAAACTGCTTCAAGGTGTTCACAAATAGGCCCACAAATCAGCTCAAAACAGTGCCTACAAAACCTGCTCTCAAAACAAGATTTTGCAACTAGGTTTTTCAACAAGCCTTCAAAAGGAGCTTCAACTGATCTTCAAAGTTGTCTTCAAGATGACTTCAATGAATCCTCAAAGGTACTCGACAGCTCTCTAATAAAGCTCCAACTATACTGCTCCAAGATCTTCAAATTTTCTTCAATAGGTTTTTTTAATTTCTGCTCCAAAATCTTCAATAGTTCTTCACACCAGATCTTTTACAAACCCCTTCAACAGGGTTGCTTCAACAGATCTTCTTCAACAGCTCCTCTAGGTCAACTTCTCAAGCGTTTTTCAACAGATCTTCAATAAATCTACAGGAGTACCTTAGTAGTGCTTCAACCAGTCTTCAGTGAGTTTACCTACAGTTCCTTCAATGGAAAGCTACTCCAAATCATTTCTCAAGTTTACAAATTCTGCTCTAAACAAATGCCCAACAACATCTGGATTTAATAGATCAACAATCCTTTGCCACAGGTCTGAACACTTAGGATCTTCCCATAAGTCTGAATCACAATAGGTCTGAGTTACATGTCTCTGTCCTTTTCTGCAATTCACAGACTACGCCGAATTTGTCTTAAAAAATGCCACTACAGGTCCGAATTATAGGACTGTTACAAGGTCTGCAAAAGTGTCTTCACTTGTAAAAACAATCTCCAACCAATGCCTGAAAAATAATTCACTATAAAGAACAACCTCAATACTGTGCCTTTAAACAATGGTATGCAATACAAGTGTCTCTCTAAGTCCAAAAAATAATTCCTTCACATTTCTGTAAATATCTCTGTCTTATTCTCTTCGCTGTCCTGTGCTTCTTTCTTGTCTTATCCGAATTTTCTGAGCTTAACTCATACTCATCTGAACTGCCCATTAGTTTATATATATAGTGATTTGTCATATTTGAAGGGACACGTCCATATATTCCATATGAGGAATATATGTATTCTATCCATTACATCAAAGTTCATCATGTCACTTGTGGGAATTGAAAATAGGTGAGGAGGATCCCAATCATTCCTGCCAACCACCCGGGATAAACCCAATTGAATTTTTAAATAAGTATATATCAGTGTTATAGGAATCTCCGATCACTTGCGAGTACTCACGATTCCGACTCTGATTTTCAACCAAACGAGCCGATCTGAATCTTGGCAAGTCAAACTCATTTTGACCGAGTTTGACTTGTGGTTAACACGAGTTTGACTCGCAATTTTGGCGATTTATAGAGGACTCGGCGAGCCACTCAGATTCATAGGTTAAAAGTCCGTAGGGTTTTATTTTGTGGTTTTGCTTTCACTTCTTCTTGCTGCTTACTGTGGTTGGGGTTCGCCTTCATTTATTCTTGCCGCCCGCCTATCTAGAGACGTCGTGGATCAAATGACGCCATTGTCACGTTCTTCCCTCATTACACGCACTTCGACTTCAATAAACATGAACCCTTTCTTTAATTTGTCAAGGTCGCAATGGGTTTTGCTGGTCGACTTCATGTATACAATATTAGGCAGTTACCTGGCTTCATGTATTAGGCAACAACTTTAGCATTGGTTGGATCACTCGTCTTACCAGACTACGCTGCTTTCCAAGTTTTCTATGCCATAGGTCCAGCCACGTCTCCTTTCCCCTGCCCAAAGAGTCACCTAAGTGAACTATGGGTCTACTTACCAAACACGAACTACTTGCCCCGATGCTCATGCCAGTAGCTATTGACTTGGCTGGTATACGTACATATTTGTGGCTACTCCCCAATGGTCGAGCAACGTTCTTTTCCTTTAAAAATATCATTTTGAATAAAAGAAACTGGTTGTAGTATGTTAAAGTTCTATATCGTTTTGAATAAAAGCAAATCGTTGCTGAATGTTGGAACTTTACAAGGACCTATAATAATGAAACAATTCCTTAAATTCATTTGTTGTCGTCGAGTGTATAAGTGATCTACCAATGGGTATAATGCACTACCAATCCAAACTTAACCCAATTTAGAAGTCATGCTACTGTAACCCCAAGTAAGATTTTAGCAGGTCTGTAGTGTTGGTTGACAAAAACTTGGAAGTTCCTCGTATCGTTTGAATCTTTGTACCTGTTTTTAAATGTTTTCCAATACTAAATATATTTTATACTTGAAGTATACACATTGCCCTCATGATTTTTTGGACATCTATTGATATTATGCATTGTTTGGACATGGCTTTATTGAATATCAATGAATTTTTTTTTGCTTTTGTTTTTTTGTTTTTTTTTTTTTTAAATTCAATATAGTGTATATCTTTATTTATTGTATCCACCGATTTGTTCCCGATCCGATTAAAACTCTTCGCTCTTTTGCCTTGCCGATTTATTGCCAATTCTGAGTCTGGTAACATTGGTATATATTTAACTTATATGTTGAAAATAGGAGCAGGTTTTGGAAAAACATATACAATGCAGATTACATTGTTTTTTATTTCATCATTCATATAGTTATAATTAATATTGACGATTTGAATTCATCATTCATAGAATCATACATAAACAAAACTTAAAATTAAAATTTCTGATTTTTGAATAACAAAATATTAAGCATTCAACAAAAATTTAGGTTCCTACATAAACAAAATTTCTAAATTCTAATTTCAGATTTGCATATCAAAGATGTTGAAATTAGGACTGAGAATTTATATCATAGATTCATAAATTACAATCATAATCATAGAAAGGATGGTTTTTGGAAGAATGTTTTGAAATATGTTGCACTCCAAACTCACCAAATGAGAAAGTTAGGCCAAATCTGCTCTCTGGATGCCTACTGCTACACTGGTTCTCGTTGTGCTAATGGCCTTCAAATGCTTGTTACTGATGATGACCTTAGGTCTCAAACTTCATAGTTTGCAAGTGAAAGTGAAAAATGTTGTTGTGGACATATAGGTTTTAGGTTTTCTAGGGTTCAGGATTACTTCATATGGTTGTAGGCTCCTCCCTCATTCTCTTTCCTGCCATACACACTTCGTTTTTCTATCCAGCTTTGCTTTTCTTATATTTTTATTGGATCTTTTTTTTATTTTTTTTTCTTACAATGGTTTTGTTTCCTCTTCTTGGAAATGAATCCAGCACATTCCAAATTGTTACCATTTACAAGAAATGGTTCCGAAAAAATTTGAAGATTCAGAGATTTGGATTTGGCAATTTGGAAACTTCTATTGGCAATTTTGGTAACCATGTCGACAATACATCTAGATTTCTTGGACATATCCCCCACAACCTCTTGGCCCCAAATGACATTCTATGTGAGCGTTTCCTACAGATTGTTAATAGCACCATCAAAGACTTGACTATCTCCAACATTCTTGGTTGGACAGCATGAGGATCTCCCTTTGCCAGTGGAGAGTTTGCTCCCACAAGTGCTGTGATGAGAGTTGAGACAGATTACCATATTCCTCATGGTGAGACTGGAGAGGGTCTATTGCATTTTTTGTCTCAAAGAAGTGGAGAATGAAGAGCACATCATTTGCTAGTGCCTTGTCTATTATGAGAACTGGGGCAAATACCACTATTTGGATAGTGTCTCTCGAGGCTCCCTACAGGCTTTCTACTACTATCCCGATCAGAGATGTGTTTCCCTCTTCATGTGAGAAACTATCAGCTTTAGATGTAGAGCTTTGCAGGTGACCCCTATGACCAACCATAGGGCTACCAAGGTGATAACTTTCTTCTTTTCACCCATCCAAGATGTTGTGGGTACTAAGTGCTCTTTAGATGTTGTCATGCAACACAAATAGAAGGACATGTCAATGAGACAATGCTCCTTCAAGGATGCTACTACTGTAGTACCCCAATATCCTCACCTTCATTTCAAGCATCATGGCTCTGCTTCTATCTAACATAAAGGATCATCCATTTTCCTTTGCCCACATCCTAGTACAGGGAAAAAAGTGCACATTACCAACTTCCTTTCTACCTCTAGAGGTTCATTGGCCTCAGATGTTAGGGGATCCTAGTTGAGGCACCCTGCATCTGAGATGGGAGCGCCAATCTTTAGTCTTGGTTTCCAGTGTTGGTCTTAATGTTTTTTTGAATGTAATTTGTACATGTACTTGGGTCTTATAGTTTAGGTTTATCCCCTCCTTGCTGTGTTTATAATGTTAATTTCGTTCACATGATTTTAGCATTTTAGTTTTTAGCTATTTTTTTTCAGTCCCTTGGGTTCGTTCTACCCTAGTTCTTTTTTATTCTGCTGGATGTATTTTGGAGTTTCCCATTTATGTTCTTTGGTCATTTCTGGGCATTAATATAATTTCTTTTTCTTTCTTAGTGAAAAAATTGCTAAGATACTTTGGAAAACTTCTACACTTCTTAGATGTACTTTGCTATTGCATGTTCCCCTATTCAAGTTGGACGATCACTAACTGTTGTGTGTCATTGCAGGCACTATTGGTTCCAAGTGATCCTCTAGATTCACGGAATATCATGCTTGAAGGTATATTATCCAGTATTGACTGTTTCAGTCTTCAAGGCTTCTTTTTGATATTTTAAGGTTGATTAGACAGCATACCTGAGAGAGTAAAATTTTGGAACTGTGAAAACTTGAAGGTTTGATTCTCTCTGGTTTTGCTGGAGTACATCCCAGAAATAAATTTTCCATTTGGAGTGACGACTGGAGTTGAAAGACATTTTTAGATTCTCTATTTTAAAAATTGTATATAGGTTGCCAACTGATTATTATTAATGAGAAAATTCTGGGACTATAATTACTATTAGTGATCCTTTTGGGCACTTGTTTCATCGGTGTATAATAATTGGAGGGCCTGAGGAATTTTTTTGAATGCATCTGAATTTTATACACCAAATGTTCTATGTCTATAGTATTATACACTTCTATTTTCTCTTACAAATGACCAGCGAATCCTTTTAACTTTTCATGAGATCTGGAAAGATCATATCAAACAAAAATAATTTCAAGGAGCAAGCACTTACGTTGACTATATAAACTTATGTTCTTTGGTATGAAAGCATTTGTTTAGTTGCAAGTCTTTATCAGCCATTCTGCTCAGTAGCACATCATCAGGTAGTCATGGATCAGCATACTTGATGTCACTATTTCGTTGGCCCCATTGTAGGAACTAGTGACTTGTGGAACACAGTAGAAAGTCTCTTTTCTAAATAATTATGAAGCTTGTATTCTTTTAACTCTAAACTTTAAATCAGACACTGTTAGCTCAGATACACTACTCTGAAAATTTCTAACCTGAAATTCTACTGCAGTAACTGATTTATTTCACCTACTTATTTCTCACAATAAGTTATTTATGAAATCCCTTCAGCAAACATTAAAATAAATTCTACTGCAGTTATCACATAATTACATAGAGAAAATAACAAGCACAAGAACCAATCACATCAACACAGTTGTTTTTGGACAATTGTCCCCGGAAAAACCCAATGTGGGAAAACCGGTGCAGCAGATGAGGGTTTTATTAATCTTCAGCAATAATTGCTTTACAAGGAATGATTTTACAGAGAAACTGAGACACTACTGAGAGAAAACACCTGCAACAAGGTCCTGGACAGTTTCTGACACCCTGGAGACCCTTCTCCCACTTCTGCGTCACCTCTGCGTCATTTTGCGTGGTTCTGCATCCCTCTGCATTAGCCTGCGTGAGGATTGCGTCTCCTGGACTGCGTCTTCCCTCTGTGCTGTCTCTCAATACCCCTGCGTCACCTCCTCCTCAGTCACTGACTGCTGCTGATGCCCTCCTCTTCCTCCACCCTACAACTCTCCCTCTGAAATCGATCTCCTTCTCTTTGAGAATCGATTTTCCTTGGGATACTGAGTATCCGCTGGTGTGTCTCCAAATGATCCTCAAGTCTTCTCTTATACTTTTCCTGTTGATGAATCAACGACTGAGATTAAGTCTCTAATCAACGACTAAGATTAAAACAGACTTGATCCTCGTCTCTTAGAAGCTTCTCACCCTTATCTTTATTAATACCCATTAATATTTTTATTTTCCTAAGTTTAGACTTAGGAACCCATTAAAAATATTAATTATTTTAATAACTCCTCATCCGGGTGGAATTTCTCCAAACAATTTCTGGGTCTTGGAGATCTCATGTATTCTAGCCCCTCCATAAAATTTTGGAGCTAGAGCACATCCGATGCTACCCAAATTCAACACCCCCTCTTAGCGAGGAATGTGCTCTAACATTGTTTCCCAATAGAAGTAGCACACTGATCCATGGCATTGGTCCTCTGCCCCTCATCTACTGCGCTGCTGCAACCTGTACTGCTGCTCATGACACTACAACTGTCACTGCTACATTTGTACTGTGGCTTCCTCTGAATATGCTGCATCATGCTACCCATAGCACTGCCATTGCTAACCGCTGCACCGCAACTCCCAATCCTTTTCCATTTTTGCTACTGAAATGGATTCTTCACCATGCCCATCTTCTCCCTGAAATAAACAAAGTTTGTTCTTCCTAGAGCCTTGGTGAGGATTTTTGCCACTTGTTCCCCTGTAGGAGTGTACCTCAACTGTATTGGGCCTCGCTGGACACAGTCTCTGACAAAGTGACACCTGATATCAATGTGCTTTGACTAATCATGAAATATTGGATTCTAGAGAGCTTGATGCAACTCTGATTATCACACAAAATCCTGGTCGTTTCCATCCTTCTCTTGAATAGATTCACAAGCAATTTCCTAAGCCATATGGCTTCGCACGAAAGTATGTTAGCTACCATATATTTTGCTTCAGCTGAGCTTAGAGCCACAGGTTTCTGTTTTCTACTACACTAGGAGGTCATTCCTGATCCAATGTTGAAACAATACCCAATTGTACTTTTTTGATCTACTGAACTTCCAGCCCAATCTGCGTCAGTGAACCCAGTCAACTTGATATCATTGCCTTGGGTGTACAATAGTCCATGCTCGACTGTTCCTTGTATATACCTGAGTACATGTTTGGCTGCTGCCCAGTGCGCCCTCTTGGGTTCCACCATGAACTGGCTGAGGGTGTTGATAGCGTAACAAATGTCTGTCCTGGTATTGACCAAATACATCAGGGACCCTATAAGCTGCCTGTACAAGGTGGGATCAATGTCTTTATCTTCTGATGCATCAATCTTCTTCTAGTTGGTGATCATTGGAGTAGCCATACGTCTACAGTTCTGCATCCTGAATCTCTTCAAGATCTCTGTAGCATATCTCCCTTGTCCAAGGAAGATCTCACCCTTCTGCTGCCAAACTTCCAACCCTAGGAAATAATGCATCTGTCCCAAATCCTTCATGTCGAATTTTGTGGCTAGGTTCTTCTTGCAGTCTTTGATGAGCCTGAATGATCATGTTAAGAAAAGATCATCCACATATAACACCAAGATTAGAGACTCATTCTCTACGACAAGATAATAGAGATTAGGATCTCCGTCACTCTTGACGAACCCCATCTTCTGCAAGTAGCCATCAATTCGACCGTACCATGCTCTAGGTGCTTGTTTAAGCCCATACAAGGCTTTCTTTAATCTGCATACATGAGATTTCTTCTCATGTGTCTCAAAACCCTCTGGCTGTTCAATGTATACTTCTTCTTTTATCACCCCATTCAAGAATGTCGTCTTGACATCCATCTGGTGAATCTCCCACCCCATCTGTGCTGCAAGGGATATCACGGTTCTAATAGAAGTATACCTGGCTACTGGGGTGAAAGTTTCTTCGTAGTCTATTTGTTAAAATTGGCAACTAGGGCCAAACTCAATGTGGGTCTTCTTATTTATGGCAGCTGATATTTTTCTTGGATTCCTCTCGTGGAGAGGTGTAGGATTGATCTAAAGATCATCCGATTTAGACATGTATTCATGGAGATATGAATTTATTTGTGTTATGTGACAATCTGTCAAGGTCGGCCAGCAACCAAATTACCCCCACTTATCCTCAACGCTTTATTATAAATAGAAGAGGTCTTCAAGTCATTTTGACACACACTTCTCCTAAGATCTCTCTCCACTTGTTTTGGGTTTTGGTGGCTAGAGAGATCAAGAGGGAGAAGCCCTAGACGCAGGAGGAAAGGAGACTAAGGGAGCTGCCCTAGAGGAGATGCCCTAGCCCTAGACACAGTCAAAAGGAGAAGGCTCTACGCAGGGTTATATGCAGTCAAGAGGAGGCTCTTCTAGCAGCAAGGAGAGGGTTTCTATAGCTGTCAATGGAAGCCCTAGATGCTGTCAAAGAGAAGTCTAAAACGCAGTCAATGAAGCAAGCCCTAGCCGCAGTCATGGAGGAGTCTTATCACAGTAAAGAGAAGCTCCTGCGCTGTCCTAAAAGAGGCTTCTATAATGCAGCAAGGAGAGGCTTTAACACTGTCCAAGATCACTGTTTCAGGAAGCCCTAATGATGACCTAAACGCTGTCCTAAAGGAGGAGACACATCTGCTGTCTTAGAAGTGCCATTATGCCCTAAACACAGGCCTTACTAGAGGCCTAATCAACTGCCCTTATATGCAGTCCCTTTGTGCCCTAATCTGCTGTCATGAAGATACATACGCAGGTTCCTTATTGCTGTCACAAAAGGCCCGTATACATAGCCCTCCTAACTGCAGTTTGTGAGGTACTAATCAAAAGGCTGAACCTTGTATTACAGTGTGCAGGATATATGCTGATTTAGGTGACAACGAGTTCTATCAAGGCTGTTTGGGATAGCGGATTGCACAAGGAGTTAGAGCCCTAATTTGTGAGTTGTTGGGTGAGTATAGGGGCTGGTGTTAGCGCTATACTCCTACATAGAACATCAGCAAAGAAGAAGGACCTAGCCGCAATGTTAGTAGCTTGTTTGGGTGCATGCTTGAGGGCTGGTACAGGCTACAACTTACCATGGTGCCATAACCGGTGATGACAAGTGAAGGATGGTCTTGTGGAAGGCAAAGCTATTGTTAATGGAGAACAATTGCAAGTCAAATCTGGGCAGATTTCAGGACTGTTAGGAGACGGTACTTTGGGCCTTATTCAGGCCCAGTTTTGTTGAGCTAGGCCGCAGGCCATAGACAACAACATAAGGATATTAGGACTGCATTGAGGTTCATTCAACCAGCAAGGAGCAACATGGTGGTGTAAGGGTCTCACCTTGAAGAACCTTATTCTAGAAGCTCAACATGCTGCAGATCTGTTGAAGATTGAGGGCTGGTTTATCAGCATTCCGAGTTGCAGTCCTTGGTGCCAGGAGTATAACTCCATTGTGTCATATTCATGGTGAAGATATTTTATTTGAGCCAGTCAAAGTGTTGTCCTCAAATGTATTTGTACTATCTCTCTCTGTGCTAAACTATTGAATAATATAAGAAGAATTGATCAAGGGTTTCCCCACATTGGGGTTTGTCCCTGGCTGGTGCCACATCTTGTGTCCTCTTGTCTTGGTTTGTCTTTTGTTGTTTATGTTTATGTTCTATCTGCATGTTACTATTATGCTAATTGTGATTGCTAATCTGGAATTGATATTGACCTAATATGGAAAATTGAAGTAAATTTGCTCTAAGCATAGAACATGCCTAAAATTAACACTATCCCTTCCTTCTGAGCATACCCCTTAGCCACAAACCTGGCTTTGTATTTCTCCACACTGCCGTTTGCAGCATATTTGACTTTGTAGATGCATCTCGAACCTACCACTGACCTGTGCTGAGGTCTAGGCACCACTTCCTAGACATCGACCATTATAGAACTATATTCCTCCACCATAACATCTTACCCATACTTGATGCTGAACGACCTCCTGAAAACTAGAGGGTTCCCCAACCTGAGCTACTAGGGCTTGGTATCTGTCTAGCTGTCTTCACTCCCTTTTATCATTCCCGGGTGCACCAATGAAGTCCTCTTCATCTCGTAGAATCTGTCGGATTTACCGGCTCGTTCTTCCACTAGTAGTGGGTACATCTATCAGCTCTTCCTCTTCTTGAGATTCGTCCTGTTCTGAAGCTTTCCATTTAGGAGAATTGTTGGTACTAGTTTCTGCTGGTCGAAGTGGTTGGACCAATGGATCATCTTTTGACTACACCTCAGAAGGCATTTTTCAGGATTTCCTGAAAGCTCTGTGCTCCATGAACTTTACATCCCACCGAACTACTACCTTCTTACTCCCTGGAAGATAAATTCTATATGCCTTAGCATTCTCACTATATCCCACAAGATATCCTTTCTCAATAGTTTGATCTAATTTCTTTCTCTTTTCTTTGGGTATACGGCAATACTCCAAACTTCCAAATATCCTGAAATGACTGACTTCAGGTGTCTTCCTGATGAAGACCCTTATCCAGAGTGATTTTGCCCAATGTCCTGTGAGAGTCCTGTTCTGGACATAAACTGCCGTGCTGCATGCTTCTGCCCACAGGAATTTGGGCATATCCCGATCATACAACATTGCCCTAGCTGCTTCCACAATAGTCTTGTTTTTCTTTTCTGCTACTCCATTCTGCTCCGGATTGTAGGGAGCTATCCACTCTCTTCTGATGGCTTCCCGATCACAAAAATCGGTGAAGTCCTTGTCAACGTACTCTCCACCATTGTTTGAGCACAACACTTTTATCTTCTTTCCTGTGAGATTCTCTACTAGAGCCTTGAACTCTTTGAATCGACCAAAAACCTTATCCTTGGTTTTCGGAAAGTACATCCAAGTCTTCCTGGAATGGTCATCGATGAAGGCGACAAAGTATTTGGCACCACTAAGAGCTTTTGTGGACATAGGTTCGAACTTCGCAGATGTTTGAGTGTATCAATCCTAGAACACTCTGAGCTCTATTGTTACTTCTAGAAAACGCTGCTTTGGCGTACTTGCCTAGAACGCACCCTTTGCATACATCATCTCGTTTGGTACTTAATTCTGGAACTCCTGATACTGTTTTCCTGAGAATTCTCAGAGCTCCATGGTGTAAGTGTCCCATCTTCTTGTGCCATAGTTCATTCAAATCCTTATCTCCATTGTTGCCTATCAGTGCCATTGGAGATTCTAGCTGTAATCTATACAGCCTGTTACTTCTGATTCCAATATGGGCCTTCCTTTTCCAACTCGGGTGTTTGACATATACTTTTTCCTTAATGAAGAAAACGTGATAGCCATTGTTTTGAAGTTGAGATTTGGAGAGTAAGTTCATCCCCAATCCTGGCACATGCAGCACATTGGTTGTTCGAAGCCGCTCTCCTGCTTCGGTTTGAAAGACTATAGTACCTCTTGCTACGAGGGTACACTTTGCCTTATTTCCCATGGTGATCTGAAAATTCATCTTTTATTCTTGATAATTTGAAAAACACTCTCAAATTCTTGTCATATGCGAGGAAGCTCCACTATCTATATACCAAACCTTAGAGGAGGCAGAGCTTGCTAGGCAAGCGACTTCTTCTTCCAATCTGGAAGCTAACATAGAATAATCATGATCCATGTCCCTCATGCTTTCTTCTGGAAATCTGCGTGAGTCCCTTTGAGTTGATGCCTCTACATCATGCTCCTGACCCATAGCCGATTCTTCTCTCCTGTTGCCAGATCTCTACTCTGATACCATGTGAAAATTTCTAACTCGAAATTCTATTGCAGTAACTGATTTATTTCACCTACTTATTTCTCACAATAAGTTATTTACGAAATCCCTTCAACAAACATTAAAGTAAATTCTGTTGCAGTTATCACATAATTACATAGAGAAAATAACAAGCACAAGAACCAATCACATCAACACAGTTGGTTTTGGACAATTGTCCCCAGAAAAACCCAATGTGGGAAAACCGGTGCAAAAGATGAGGGTTTTATTAATCTTCAACAATAATCGCTTTACAAGGAATGATTTTACAGAGAAACTGAGACATTACTGAGAGAAAACACTTGAGACAAGGTCCTGGGCAGTTTCTGCGTCACTTTGCATGGTTCTATGTCACTTTGCGTCAGCCTGCGTCTTCCCTTTGTGCTGTCTCTCAATACCCCTGCGTCACCTCCTCCTCATTCACTGACTATCGCTGATGCCCTCCTCTTCCTCCACCCTGCAACTCTCTCTCTGAAATCGATCTCCTTCTCTTTGAGAATCGATTTTCCTTGGGATATTGAGTATCTGCTGGTGTGTTTCCAAATGATCCTCAAGTCTTCTCTTATACTTTTCTTGTTGATGAATTAACGACTGAGATTAAGTCTCTAATCAACGGCTAAGATTAAAACAGACTTGATCCTCGTCTCTTAGAAGCTTCTCACCCTTATCTTTATTAATACCCATTAATATTTTTATTTTCCTATGTTTAGACTTAGGAACCCATTAAAAATATTAATTATTTTAATAACTCCTCATCCAGGTGGAATTTCTCCAAACGATTTCTGGGTCTTGGAGATCTCATGTATTCTAGCCCCTCCACAAAATTTTGGAGCTAGAGCACATCCGATGCTACCCAAAATCAACATTAACGACTGATCCATAGCTTCCATAATAGAATTTCTTAAACAAGGAACCATTAGGACATTAGTTCACAACAGGCAGGGAAAAAGGATAAACCCCTATAAGTCCATTGGGATACATAGTCCCAGGTGGATTCTGAGGAAATAGAAAAGCTTGGACAAAGCAGCAGAGGGAACTGGAGGAGATCTTACATTTGTCTTAAGTTTTAACTAGAGGTGTTGTGCCTCATTTTATAGAAATGCTAATTTTTTTAGGTGTTTCCTTTCCTTGGTGATATGGTTTATAGTATATACAGTCACTTGCTACCCATGTTTTACAATTTTCCATTTTATCAACTTAGGTACCTGCACAAAATTTAAAACTGTGGATCTGTTTGTTTTATGTTATTAGTAATTGACTTCAATACGTGGTATTTACTATTATAGCCAGCATTTTTCTTTACTTTGGAAACACATCCCAGGAAACACCTGGGCACTTCCCCTCATTCTGAGGATGGTACCTAGTGTAAAGCAGGCCACATGGACTATTATACACTGACCTGGCAGGTACATTGAATGAGGCCCACATAGGTGGAGGAAGCCAGCCCATGGGCTTGACCCCAAGAACTCCTGCTCGCTAATCACAGCTCTTAACCACTTGAGCTAGTCCACAGGGATAGGATTAGGGCCAACTTATCTATCATTTCTTTCAGTTAGCCTTGTTTAAGGATATATTAATTTTCATACACTCGACCTTACATATCTGCAAACCAAGACAGTATATGTGATCTCACTTTGCCCTTGGTAAATGTGCTCTGCAGAATTGTAAACACATTCGATTGCTGAGCAGATTGATCTCTAATTTTTCTGGAATCAGGAAATTAATACATTATCTACCATAGCATGAAAATTATCAACTCTTTTTGTATCAGAATATCTGAATGTGGAGATGACTAAATGACAATTTCAACGTGCATGTTTTGGGATACCAGTGCGGGCAGGAACAGGTGGTGATGAAGCAGGGATTTGGGCTGGAGATCTTGTAGGTACACATTTCCTGTATCCTCAAAGTTTCTGATGTTTGGATTTGCAATGAATGAATGATTTTCTATATTATATCATTTTGGATTGGAGAACAAGATGAGGAACTTAATTTTTTATCGGCTGGGGTTCTCTTTCGAACATTTTCATTTTCAAAATTTTATCTTAAAATAAACTAGTTTCCTTGTTCACAGAATTGAAGAAATTTACACAAGTTTGAAATTCAACACAGTTGGAAATGAAAAATTTGCTTAGGAGAACTTTTTGAAATTGAGAGATGGCTTATTGTCTGACCTCTATACATGCATAGAGATTGGATGTGTTACAGCAAAATCTAGCACCTAGTGCAAAGTCTCACTTGGTGACCTAGACAATGTGCAACACTCGGGAGTGTTGGCATTGTCACCTCAGCAGTCACTGCCCTCTCTTTAGTGATGGATACAATCCAACACAAGGTAGGCTTTCTTGGTAGGGCTTAGGGATAAAGCAACCCAAGGTTCTTAAGTTAAGTGCTTCCTAAGGATCCTACGATATACATCCACTAGGTAAATTAGAGTTTGAGGTGGATGAAGTAAATTCCATATTTGGGTTCGAGGGAGCTATGGATAAATCTAAAGGCTATGGTTGGCCTTAAGAGGCTCAAATAGGTTTTCCAAAGACACAAAATCAAGAAAATAGTAAATACTCAAGGCTGCTATAAATTAGGGTTTTAAATCAACAATTGCAGCAATACAATAGTTTATAACAGCAACAAATTTAGGTGTCAAAATTGTAAATAAGCAATGTAAAATGAAGCCTAAATTAAAAAGTGAACTAGGGATGACTTTTCAGCAACTTTTGACAGCTACAAAGGCATATAATAACAATAAATTCCTTGATGTCATCCCTAGAAAAAGGCTGTAAATTGCATGTAAAACTTCACTTTTGCTTCTGTAATGCACTTTTCAACAATGTTTAATCCTGGGACAACAATCAATGAGTCATTTAATTCTGAAGATATAAGATTTTACTCTAAATAAACTCTAAGTTACCATGAAACAAGAAAAATGAGTTTTGCATTTTATGATAGTGCCACAAGAGAGGTAGACTAGTTCCTTCTCAATCCAGCACATATACGCATATGGAGTATAGGAGTCAAACAATTCTAGGGTTTTTGTGGAGTGATACTAAATCCAAACAAATTAGGACAAATAGACTAACTTAACCAAGGGTTTTAAATCTAGTTTCTCAAATTTTCAGATGATTAAGGGAAAGAAAAAGCTGTCTCTAATCCTCAAATAATTGGAAGAAGGGTTTATCTTAACAAGGGACAATGAAGCAAATACTAAATAAACCAACACAATACTTGAACACACATCCCATGAAGCACAATACCAAGATAAAGAAAATAAACCAACTTAGATCACCATTCATCATCCAAGATTCACCATGAGCATCCATGAATAGAGATCACATCACATCATAGTTCCAGCCAACAGAAAATCACTCAACTAGGCCTCCATAGTGCGTAAGGGAGAAGAGTACTAATCAAGAGATGAATGATCCAAGTTGTGACAATTCATCCAAGAGCTAAATCATATATGAGGGTAACCAAGCTAAGTTGCAGGAAACATGGGCAGAGGAGGCGTTTCCGTACGGAAACGCAGAAACGCATACGGTACGGCTTAGAAACGCATTCCCGACCGTATTGGCACGTTTCTCGAGGAGGAAACTGGTCAGTGCGACTGAAAACACGTTTTTGGGCTGTACGACAGCGTTTCCCCATGCAAGTTGACTTTTTTTTTAATTATTTTGTTTTCTAATTTTTAATTGGGTTATTAAAATGCCTTCTAGTTGCTTCTAGATGCCTCTCTCAAGTTATAAAAGTGACCTTTGTCTCATTCTCTCATCACACAATTTAGCAAGTCATTTCTCTTGGAGATTAGCGATTTTAGCAAAGAAGAAGAGAGGAAGAGAGCAGTGGTTTTAGCTAGGGTGTTTTCAACAGTGAGCAAAGTAGATTTCAGCAGCAAGAGCAAGAGATTTCAGCAGCAAGAGAAAGAGATTTCAGCAGCAGATTTGGAGTGCAGAGTTTCCGGCTACGACATTCTTGGCTTTTTGACTCAGCTACAACCATATTTCTTTTGTCTTTTCTAGCATTTTGGGTAGCTTTAGCTACAGAAAATTAATTTGGGTAAGCAACATTCATTTTCTTAGTTTTTTCCTACTATTTCTTTAATTTTTCGAGGGTTTATGTTGCCAAAAATATGAAAAACGTTTTTTATTTACAGATTTGTTTTTTTAATTTATTTTTGCAGCAATGGCTTCCAACCAAAGTGCAGCTGCAAGTTCAAGCCCTAGGGCCAACCCAAGGGCTGAATATTATCCTCTTTAGAGGCATGTAACGAAGCTTCAAAAATGTGCAGGTGGTGGCTCATGGGAATGGCGATGTAATCTTTGCAATAATTCGTACAAGGGCTCCTACCCAAGAGTGAAGGCACATCTTTTGCATGGAGGAGGACAGGGGGTTATGGGTTGCACAAAAACAGCAGATCCATTGGCAAGGAGGGCATATCAAAGAGAGCAAGATGAGGCGGATGTTATTAAGAGAAGGCATGATGAGCTTACCCAAGCTACTCCTCAAGCTCCATCTAACATTGAGCCAAGGATTGTAGTTGAAGCAAGAAAGAGGAGAGCCAGTGCCACTCAACAACATGAACAACCAGCACCCAAAAATACCAGAGGGGCATCCCCTTCAGTTCAGGATAGCAGAATTGCTAAATTGGTGAATGTGCAAGCAAGAGAAGAAATTGATTCCAGAGTGGCTAGGTGCATTTATGCATGTGGTATCCCATTCAATGTTGTTCGCTCTCCTTACTGGCAAGATATGATAAGGGCAATTAACAAAGCTCCTTAAGGGTACAAGGGGCCCAACTATGAGAAAGTCAGAACTCAACTTCTCAAAAATGAGAAGGAGCTTGTGGAGGATATTTTATCACCAATTCGTTCTTCTTGGAGTAGCTCTGGGGTTACCATAGTCTCAGATGGATGGACAGATACAAGGCGCAGACCATTGATAAATATCATTGCCACTTCCCCCAAAGGAGCAATGTTTATCAAGGTGGAAGACTGCTCAGGAGAGGTAAAAGATGCACAGTTCATTGCTGATGTTATTATAAAAGCTATTGAATAAATAGGGCCTAATAAGGTGGTGCAAGTTATCACGGATAATGCACTAGTTTGCAAAGTTGCAGGTTTAATTATTGAGGGGAGGTATGACCACATCTTTTGGACGCCATGCATTGTCCATAATCTGAATCTGATCTTAGAGGAGATCGACAAAAAAGTTTCCTGGATAAAGGAACTCACAGGGGAAGCAAGGGAGATTGTCAAATTCATCACCAACCACCACCAATCTCAGGCCATATTTCGAGAGTACTCCAATTGGAGTTGTTAAAAGTTGCCGAGAGAAGATATGCCTCAAAATTCCTGATGTTGCGTCGCCTTGTTGAGGCTAAGCATGCATTAGTTTCTATGGTGGTGAGTCAACTTTGGATTGAGTGGAGACAAGCAGATTCAGAGTGGGGATATATGGTGCGTAGATTGTGCCTTGATGAGGATTGGTGGAGCAAAGTAGATTTCTTGCTAAAGTTCACAACCCCTGCATTTGAGCTTCTTCGGAGTGCTGACACTGACCAACCTTTCTTAGGAGAGGTATATGATGGCATGGATTCCATGGTTGAGAAAACTATGGAAATCATTTCGCAAGAGTCTCCACAACTTTTGTTTGTTGATGATCATTTTGCTGGTTTAGTCAAGAAAATCATTGTTGATAAGTGGAACAATTTCAACACTCCATTGCACACTTTAGCACATGCTTTGAACCCCAAATTTTATGATGAGGAGCTTATTGCTCAAAGAAATGGGAAGAGGAGGCACCCCATAAGGATAAAGAGGTGGCTAATGGGGTGAAAAAAGCCCTTATGAGAATGTTTCATTCTCATCTACACAGGGAAGTAAAGGAAGAATTTGCCAGTTTTGCTGCAGGAATAGATGATTATGCAGATATATCAGCTTTGGAGGAGAGAAGCACCATGAATCCAGTTAGGTGGTGGATTTGTCATGGAGCAAATGGTGTACATTTGCAAAACCTTGCCATTCGTATTCTTTCACAAGTGGCAAGCTCTTCATCAACAGAAAGGAATTGGAGCACTTATGGTTTTATTCATTCTGTGAAGCGCAATAGGTTGGGCTCACAGAAGACAGAGGATCTTGTTTATGTGCACTCCAACCTTCGCCTTGCATCTCGTAGGGGTCCAGAATACAGCAGTGGTCCTTCTAAAGAATGGGATGTGGATGCAGAAAGCCCTGATTTGGATCTCTCTCTTGCTGCCCTGAATATTGAGGTTGAGCCTGGAAGTGGAATTGGCCCATCATCTTCTTCAACACCACCATCCACTGTTGAGCATTGTTCTGCTTCTATTTTTGATGAGGATTATGATGATGAGGATTAGTCTTTTGTCTCTATAGTTCTTGCAGCCTTATAGTCTTTATTGTACTTGCAACCTCATATATTAATATAAATAAAGGCTGATTTTGAGATTTGGATATATAATAAAGGTTGCTTTTGGATATTCCGATATTTTTATTTTCATTATGTGATCATTCATGAGTAAATGTGATGTAAATTTAATCATAATGTTTAAATGTAATAAATTATAATGTATCATGTATGCTTTATGATTGCACATATATATATTTAAATATTTTTAATATATATATATATATATATATATATATATATATATATATATATATATATATATATATTCACGTTTCCCCGTTTCCAAAATTTGGGGAGGTCGCGTTTCATACCCGTGCCCATTTCGGAAACTCGTACCCGTTTCCCCGTTTTGTGCAACCTTGTAACCAAGTGATTTAATCCTCAATTAGGATAAAGGCCCTAACAAAGTACTAAATCCATGATACAAAGTGGATAAGTGATCACACTAATGTTGAAACATGGCCTCTACGATGAATAAACATGAAAAATAGCCTCAAATAGCCCACATGTATGAGTAAAATTGTAAGGGCCATTAAAGCAGATTCATGAACCTGTAACTAATTTCTTGAATTTTTTTTTTTTTTTTGCAGAATTAACTAACAAAATTAATGAAGGTACTTACCTGTACACTTGCGGTTGCTGATGTCTCCAGCAGCTCTGCTACGGTTACCAAAAGACCGAATCAACCCAGCCAAATTGAGCAGAACCTGGCTACTCAGTCCAGTAAGCTTCTGAGTCGAAGCAGATTGTTCCCCTGTGCCCAGAACCTTAGAACAATCCGCGCTCTTCCTTCCGGTGGATAATTTCAGTTTTTATCCTCTTCCTCCTTCAGTTCTTCCGTTCTTTCTCTTTCCCCCCTCAAATTCTTCCTTTTGGTTTATAAATTGATTCTTAGCGATGGCTGTCCTTTCTCCAGCACCCATCGCTTTATTTCCACACGACACCCTTCCCATGTTGTGTTATGTATTCTCCTTTTAAAAATATAATGATTTTTAATTAACTTTCCTTTTTCTGATTTTATTTTGATATAAAGGTTAGACTTATATTTTTATTATTTTATTAATTTGATTAATATAATTTATTTATTAAAATTTATTTGATATTATTTCTATAAATAGCTCGTTACATACACCCCCCTTTAGAAAACTTCGTCCCGAAGTTAGAGTTTTATCTTATATGAATATTCATGATAGTGATTAATACTTTTTTTTTTTGTTAGGATTATGTATTGAGGTTAAATTCTTACTTAATGTAAGAGCACTACAAATTTTGGTGGTTTGAATACTATGGGTTTATGACTTTAATGATCATGTTTTATTTCATTAGGTTCCCCAGCTATTACAAAATCATCCTATCCTTCCTAATCTTTTCTGCTCCCATCCTATTCGTCCTCTACTGGAGTATGCCATGGTGTCAGTTATATTGACCTAACCATTCATAAACTCTAAGGATGACAGTGTCGGCTATACCGACTTGATTTCCAGTAGGCATATGGCAGTCATCATCACACGTTTAGGGGAGCGTGACTCGCACAGTCCTCCCATGACTCCAGGGTTTGGAGGATAAACGGTGGGCAACACCTCCACCCCTCTCAATAGAATTAGGGTTAATACCCTATCATAGAATCTCTTTGAGCCTTAATTGTTCCAAGGTTTTGTCATCACATGGTCATTTTGGTAACGGATATTATCTGCAATCATAAACAGTAGTCCATGCATTTATAAAATGTGCATTAACATATTAAAAAACAAATAGCTTATGTATAATTCACACATGTCAACTACAATATAACATACTTTGCCATATTCTATTCATGTCATTGACTTTCATATTAAAATGTAATTATTCTTTGATTTCTATCTCATCAATCATATTGATACGTATAAATAAAACAGAGTTATAATATCTTAATTCCCATCAGAAGCAAAACCACTTAAATATTTTAAACTTTACTATGACAACTATAATTTAGTAAAATCAATAACATATTCCGTCTTGGTATCCATGTACCAGTGGAATTTAAACAGATATTATGTAATAAAAATTCATGTTTATATATGATCATTCAAAATGGTTTTGAGCCTCTGATTTACAGTAAAGTAAATATATACAAAACATAGTTTAAAGTTCTTCAAAATTGACACAGATTAGGGTATTTTTGACATATGTTCTCTGTATCTTCCCAAGTAGCTGATCCAGGGCTATACTTGTCCCACTGGACCTTAACTTGGTCTACTAGACGATTTCTGAGTTGTCAAACTCTACGTTCCAGTATACGTAATGGTTCGACCGACAGGATTCCTTCGTCCGAAACCTGCAGTTCCTTCCATTGAAGGTTATGAGATTGATCAACTATATAATGTCTTAATACAGATACATGAAATACATTATGAATTTTATGCAAGTGAGGTGGCAGCGCAAGACGATAGGCGACGACTCCAACTCTTTCCATGACTTTAAATGGTCCAATAAATGGGGGTGACAACTTTGTCCCTTTTCCGAATCAAATAGTACTCTTATTTGGTTTGATGCGGATGAAAACCTGATCCCCTATTTCATACTTCCTATCAGTTCTGTGAGCATCAACATAACTCTTTTGTCTATCATGTGCTTCCTTTAACCGTTGTTTAATTTGTCTTACCTGCTCTTCCATTTCTTGGATTAATTCTGGTCCTATTATCACTCAATCTTCTAACCTGTCCCAACTTAACGGTGTTCTGCAAGGTCTGCCGCATAATGCTTCAAATGGAGGCATTCCAATCGAACTGTGGTAACTATTATTGTATGCGAATTCAACTAAGGATATGTACTTTTCCCAGTGTGATTGCTGATCCATAACATACATTCTCAACATATCTTCAAGTACTTGATTTACCATTTCTATTTGCCCATCGGTTTCAGGATGATAAGCCGTGCTCAAATTTAGTTGAGTTCCTAAGGCTGACTGCATGCAAGTCCAGAATCTTGAAGTGAATCGTGAATCTCTATCGGATATAATCTTCTTAGGTACTCCATGAAATCTGATAATTTCATTTATGAATACTCGAGCTACGTCAGCAACTTCGTAAGTATCTCTTACGGGAATGAAATGTGCGCTTTTCGTTAATTTATCCACTACTACCAGAATGGCATTGTGTCTTTGAGAAGTAAGAGGTAGTCCAGTGATGAAATCCATAGAAATGATCTCCCATTTGGTCATAGGAATGTCGTGAGGTTGTAAGAGACCCGCTGGATGACAATGATCTGCTTTTACTTGTTGACATTCCAAACATTTTGCAACAAATTGAATGATATCACGTTTCATGCCCAATTAGAAAAAGAGTTTCTTGGTATCCGCACACATTTTCCTTATTCCAGGATGTGCACAATACACTGCTCTGTGGGCTTCCTTAAGGATAGTGTCTCGAAGATCCTTATTATCAGGAATATACATCCTTCCCTGGAATCGTAAGATTCCATCATCTTCTAGTTCATATCTTTCAAACTTAGATTCTTTTGGCTTTTTATCTTCAAGACTAGATCTCACCTTTAAATACCAACTATCTTTTATGAGATATTCTGGTACTTGTTGCCTTAAGTCTACTTTGATAGGTATGAAAGAGAATATCCGTGGTCTTCTGCTTAAAGCATCTGCTACTACATTTTCTTTTCCCTTAATATATGATATTCCAAAGTCATATTCACTTAGGAATTCACTCCATTGTCTTTGTCTAGCATTTAAGTCTTTTTGGATGAACAAATGTTGTAGACTTTGATGATCGCTTTTAAGCATAAAACTTCGCCTTACTAGATAGTGTCTCCAAATCTTTAGAGCTAGTATTACAACGGCTAACTCTAAATCGTGAGTAGCATAGAGTTCTTCATGAGGTTTTAATTTTCTGGAGGCATATGCTATTACTCCTCTATCCTGCATCAATACTGCACCTAGCCCTTGTTTGGATGCATCAGTACATACCGTAAAATCTTTGTCCATATCAGGGACTCTTAAGATTGGTGCACTGGTCAGTAGTCTTTTGAGTTCAGAGAATGCTTTATTACATTCCTCAATCCATTCATACTTAACACCTTTACGCTGAAGGGTTATAATCGACTTTGCAATTTTGGAGAATCCCTCCACAAATCTTCGGTAGTAAGTGGCTAAACCCATAAAGCTTCGTACTTCATGTGCATTTTTCGGTATTGGCCATTCCATGATTGCTTTTACCTTCTCAGGGTCTACTGAAATCCCTTCACCTGATATGATATGTCCTAAGTAATGAATCTTGTCCTGAAAGAATGAACACTTGGATAATTTTCCATACAACTAATGTTTTCTAAGGCAGGACAATACTATTCGTAAATGATCTTCATGCTCTTTCTTATTCTTGGAATAGATGAGAATATCATTTAAAAAGACTTGTACAAATTGATCAAGATTTTCGCGGAAAACACTGTTCATAAGATTCATGAATACTGCTGGTGCATTTGTTAATCCAAATGGTACCACAGTAAATTCATAATGTCCAAAACGTGTCCGGAATAGAGTCTTAGAATATCGCTTTCAGAAATCCCTAGCTGATGATAGCCTGATCGAAGATCAATTTTTGAAAAGACAACAACTCCTTTCATTTGATTGAAAAGATCATCGATTCGAGGCATAGGATATCGATTCTTTACTGTAGCTCGATTCAAGTCTCGATAATCTATGCATAATCTTAAGGATCCATCTTTCTTCTTAACAAAAATTACAGGAGCACCCCAAGGTGATATAGTGGGTCGAATATGTCCTATATCCAATAGTTCCTTCAATTGAATTTGCAATTCTTGAAGTTCTGGAGCTGTCATTCTATAAGGTGTTTTAGAGATTGGTTGAGTACCAGGGTTCAATTCAATAGTGAGATCTAGCTATCTTACAGGGGGTAATCCTGGTAGTTCCTTTGGAAATACGTCTGGAAATTCGGCTAACACCGGATATTGTTCTAAGGATGGTCCTTTTTCTTTATTTACTTTTTGAATTACATATGCCTGACAACCTTTTCTTAAGCAACGCTTCATTTTCATTGCTGATATGTAGTATAAAGATACTTTTCTCTTGATTCCTTGAATTTGGATCGCTTCTCCTTCATCATTTATACCTAGAATTATTTTCCCATAACAGTCTACCCAAACTTGGTGAGCTTCTAGCCGATCCATACCTATGACAAGATCATAAGTTCCTAAGGCTGTGACATAAACTTTCAGTTTAGTCGTACAGACCCCCAGGTCAATTTTGCATTGATCCACATTTAAGTCTACAGATTGGAGTTCTCCTGAGGCCATTTCTACCCGTCTGAAATCATTTTGTCTGCAAGCTGCCAACCCACATTTGTTTAATGCATGTGACAAAATGAAACTATATGTGGCACCAGTATCAAATAAGATTTTGAGTTTTATACCATTAATAATACCGAAGATTCCACTACGGTGGATTGATGTGCTACTTGGTCGTCGTTGACTACGGCATGAATTCTATGATTACCTTGATTATTTGACATTGGTTCCTTTCCAGTCCTATGCAATACACTTGATGAAGCTTCTGGACAATCACGTTGAAAATGCGGTCCTCCGCGTCCCCAACAGTTAACCTGCGTTGGTCCTCTTGAATCAGGACATGAATTTCTAGATGAAGAGCTTCGTCCTCTCATGCTGTTTCCTCTCGAATTTCTTCCTCTATTAGTAGTTCCACGAGATTTCCATGAACTCTTGTTCCTACATTTCGTGGGGTAAATCTATTACCATAAGGTGGCTTTGAGCTACCTCCTCTGAATGAATTTTTGGGAGCCTTTCCAGGAAATCCTGATTGTACAGGTTCTGCTGGCCCTACATCCTTTTGGATTCCTAGATTTTCTTCTGCGTAACGGCCACATTCTACCGCCTTAGCTATTGATGATGGTTTCCACATGTTCACCAAGGCCCTGATGCGAGGATTTAATCCAAATATGAAGCGTTTAGCCTGACGTTCATCAAAATCTAAGCAGTGAATGTATTTCACAAGTTCCATAAACCTGATCCCGTATTCCTCCACTGTTTTATTACCTTGAACTAATGTATGAAAGGCTCTAGCTTGTTGTTGTTGAAAATATGGAGGTAAATATTTTGCGCGAAATTTTTCCTCGAACAATTCCCAATGAACATTATTCGTTGTAAGGTGTAGTTGTTTTTCCAGATTCCCCCACCAAATCAAGGCACTTTCTTTTAATTGAAATACAATAATTTTTGTTTTTGCAAAAGAAGAATATTCTCTTAATTTAAAGCATCGTTCATTCCTTCTAACCATGCCTCAGGACGTTCTCCAGCTCGACCTCTTGAAAATTCTGGGAGTTTAATTTTCTGAAGCTCCCTAGGAATATCTTCCTTTGATCTTTTATATCCAAAATTCTTTTGTTCTGCTGAATTGGTTGTTAAGGGTTGAAGTTCTTCTTTGGTCTTAGCCATGGTTGACCCTTTTAATGTTTCCAATAAGGCTTCCAATGAGTTCATTATTACAGTCAACTCCGGTGCTGGAGTGGTTGGTGTTGATGGTGGTGATGGAGATGGTGATGACGATGGTGGTGGCATTAATGATGGTGATGCTGCCCGGTCACGTCGTCATCGTTCATATGTTCTTACCATCATAATGATTCCTGTGTATATAAAGGAAATTTGTAAAAATTTAAGGTATTTATTCAGATTTAACATATATTTTGCAATTTCGCATTTTCAAACGGGTATAGGTTTGCTATTTTTATCTGCTAGGCAGATCTTACTGGTACCAAGGTCAGGGAGGGTGGTCTTGCGACTTCCTTGTCCTAATGCAGGGTTTTTCTATTTTTATGAGCAATAATACATTTCTAATGCACGGGTCTTTTAAACAGACACTTTAATTTTATACAATAAACTAGATTTCCTTCGATTAACACTTATTAATTAATTTAAAATTATACTATGTCCTAATGATTATAATAATATAACTTGAATATAATTTTCCTACACAACGTAATGATTATTTTTTTATTATATATATATATATATTTTAGATTATATCAATGTAATTTGAAACATAATGTTGATGTTATTCCTATGTTACTCTCCATGTTGGTTGTATATATAGTTATAAACTATAGGTGAAAACCTAACGATACTAAAATCTATATCAAAGTTCAACAAACCATGGAGCATATTTTTATGTATTTGAGTTATGGTAAAAGTTTGGTATATAAAATTTACTTGTATCAAAACCATGTTAATCAAACTATACGGTTGCTATCATATATGTTATTTATGCGATGGCAGATAATTTACAATATAAAACTCATACGTGTTGAGGCGAATGAAATAATCACCGTCGAAACAGTGGCACAAAGCAGAGGTTGGAACTTCATACCGTAAATAATTATGTAATAGAAAGGTGAAACACTGAGATTTTAACGTGTCTCTTCAAAGGCGTGCAACATATTCATATTCCACCTCCACGCTTGTAACCCCGACGTTGCTTGACATGAAGCAGACCTTCTAGAGATGTCAGAGGATCTAAATCACCGACGTGTAGTCATAATGCCACGGGTTCAAAAGTCGGGTGGTAGATTAGTACCTTGCCACAGTATAGACCCGGGTGTTGCCAGGTTACCGCTGGTCGAACCACCGGAGGCTAGGGTTTTAAAATACCTACGTTATAATGTATATTCCGCAGTTATCTTAACCAGTGACTTAATGTATATATACTGACGTTTTAATTATCGTTGTTTTCCAACAATACCATATATTATTTTAACGTGCCCAGAGGTATGGTATTTTTTTTGTAAAGACATTAATTTTTTATTTTTATTTTTAAATGTAATATATTTATATACTGTAATATTAAATCCTCTTCATACCTTATAAATTCCGTTAACCAGAATAGTTTCTGTGCTGAGCCGGGAGGTTCAACCTTGGAACCTGACCGAGACCTATTTAACACAGGGGAAGACAAAAGGGAAAGCCTTTGTATTTGTCCTGAGATCCTTAACATTCATACAGGAATGCATAATCTATAGGAATGCACAAAATTCAGACCATTTTTTATCTCTCTAAGGATTTAGGATGTAGGGATTTAGGGTGTAGGAAAAATTCAAATTTTACATGAAGTCGCTGGTCTAGTCCTTTCAGATTTTGGGTTTTTGCTGGGTACTTTCATGTCCTTGCAGGTGAATCTACATCAAATTCAGCTATGTCCTCTTAGCAACCTACTCTATGTGATCCTTCTTCTACATCCGCATTACTGTTCAGAATACTCAGAGATATAGCCCTAAAGAAGGTTGAAACTTAAAAGAAGGAGCATTCTTAACAATTTGGTTCCAGTTCTGAGATTTGGTACCTACGACCTTGATTTTCTCTAATGAATGGCAACTAATGCCATTAATTAGGCATTGTATACACATGCTCTCAAACAACGCTTGAGTAACTCGATTTTGCCTCCTTTTGAAGCAAATCTGGAATTGTTTGTCACTTCCTTGCAAGCACATTGAGTACTGTTCAACCTCAATTTATAAACCTATGTCTGAGGTATGCTTTTTTTTTTTGGCTGTTTAAAATTCATGTATATTTTCCTTGAAACAGCTATCCAAGTTCAAGACTCAAACCAGCGAAATTCTGAAGTAATTCACTACAGTGAAGCAATACCATAACTTTCTAGGGCCAGTAAGATCCCAAGGGTTTGAAACCTCGCTCTGCTTCCAGATTGTAAGGGCCATTAAAGAAGATTCATGAACCTGTAACTAATTTCTTGATTTTTTTTTTTGTAGAATTAACTAACAGAATTAATGAAGGTACTTACCTGTACACTTGTGGTTGCTGATGTCTCCAACAGCGCTGCTACGGTTACCAAAAGACTGAATCCACCCAGCCAAACTGAGCAGAACCTGGCTACTCAGTCCAGTAAGCTTATGAGTCGAAGCAGACTGTTCCCTCGTACCCAGAACTTCAGAACAATCTGCGCTCTTCCTTCCTGTGGATAATTTCAGTTTTTATCCTCTTCCTCCTTCAGTTCTTCCGTTCTCTCTTTCCCCCCTCAAATTCTTCCTTCTGGTTTATAAACTGATTCTTAGCGGTGGTCGTCCTTCCTCTAGCACCCACCGCTTCATTTCCTCACGACACCCTTCCCATGTTGTGTCATGTATATTTCTTTTAAAAATATATTGATTTTTAATTAACTTTCCTTTTTGTGATTTTATTTTAATATAAAGGTTAGACTTATATTTTTATTATTTTATTAATTTGATTAATATAATTTATTTATTAAAATTTATTTGATATATTTCTATAAATAGGTCGTTACAAAAATTGCCTCCAAAGGTGACATCGTCATAAAAAAGACCTTCCCTGGCCTTTGCTTTTCTAAGCCCTAGTTTTTTGTTTTCATCGCTTTAATTGGCTTGTTTAACAACCTTCATTGATTATCATGTAAAAATGATATAATCCTCTTTAATAATGGGGGGTTTATTGTTTCATTGGGGGCGAGATGTTCTTTGAGAGTTCCTTTTACTTTAATAGGCATTATACACATGGATACTCTTGGGATGAGTGGGTATATAGGAGGGGGTAGAGCTCAAGCTATAATTTTTTTTTGATTGCTTTACATTCCTTTCCATTCTCTTGTATTATCACATTTGGCTTATGATTTTTCTCTTTTTTTAACAGTGGCATCAACCTTGGGTATTTTAACCCCTTCTTCTCATAGGATGAGGCATATTGGGAACTAGTATGAACAATTGATAACAACCAATCAAAAGATGGGAGAATGAATGAGGGAAATGATGACAAGTGTTAAAGTATGAATAGTATGAACAAACTACCACAATTAGAACCTCCTATTTGTGCCCTAATACTACTCGAATTAGCAACCTCAACAAGGTCTAGTCAAGTGTTAAATAATAAGCACATAAGAGATATGTCGACTGTCACCTCAACACAATCTCCTCTCACTTTAGGCCTATTGCACACATTTAATCAAAATTCCAAGGAAGTAGATGTACCAATTTTTTTCGAAGGATCAAGATCATCAACCATCAGCATTTTAAGTCATTGTAAACCCATTCTGCAAATTTTTAATGTAAATGATGTTAGTAAGACCATGTATGTATGTAACAACCTAGGTAACCCTATTATTTTGGCAACAAATTTCATCCTACGAGGTTTTTCGTCTCACTAATTCATCTATTTTTTAAACACAGATGATCGACAGAGTTTTTGCCCCCAACCTCACCTCAAAGCTAGGGTGGAATTTATCGTGAAAGTCTTAGGTGAGTTTTAGTGTTTTAGTTGAGTCTTATGTAAAAGTGATTTGGGAATAATTTAAGCTAATTGGCTAAATTATTTTATTACAAATCACTTGGTCTACTAGATCATATTGTGTCGCCGAATTGGGTAAAATTATTTGAGGGTCTTCAACGAACAAGTCTTCCCTCTTTGAGGGTTGAATTATGTAAATCTTATGTAAAAATATTTTAGTGCATGGTCCCTCGCAATCAGACACCATGGTTAAAATATTTGAGTGTGCAAAAATAATTAATCCTCTCATGTGTCAATTAACTAATTTTTCTGGAAAATATAAAATTACATCCTATGCTAGAAAATTAATTAATTTGAGTAAAAAAATTAAATTGCTAGAGAAATTAAATTCTCCAAGTGGAAAAATTCGTGGGTCTCAAAGAAATTCATTTTTGGAAGTCCCCCACCAAAGGAATATTGGAAATTTCAAGAAAAATTGGACCCTTGGACCTTGGTGGTTAAGTCAAAGTCAAAATTTTGGGGAAATTAGCTCAAAATAATTATTTTTGAGCTAATAAAAAATGATTTTAATGTGAAACTCGAAAATTTCTCAACAATAATTATTTCCACGTCAAATATTAAAAGATGATTAAGGATTTATCGACGACCGAGATTATTTTGACAAGGATCAAGCCAACTAGCCGTTATTTTTCACTTGGAGGATTTATCTATAAATTAGAGGTCATTTGTGTCTCAAGCCATCTGATGTTTGGCTAATGTAATTCTGCAGAAAAGTTGATGTAAAGCTACTGCCCCATTGTGAATGTTTTTGAATAATCATAATAAAGACTTTGGGGTGCAGTTCATGGTGTCTCTGTTCTACTAATTTGTGGTACGTGCATTCCTATATTGTGTTTAAAATTTTAAAGTAAATCATTATTTCATTGTAGATGATAAGAACATTCTATTGATAAGTTTTGGGCTTATCTTAGATGATCTGATTCATTGTTGTTCTAACGGTTTATGCTTGAAGAATTATATAGTGTTTGCAAGTTCCCCAACCCTTGGGCTCCAAGTTCACAAACTGTGGGCACAGGCTGACCTTGTTTGGACTTCAAATATTTTATGGTTTTCTTAACTTCGATAACGCTGTAGCTCACATTTATCTTTCGAAAATACATTTAGCCATTATCAAGGATTTATAAAAATTAATTTCTCAAAATCTCAAGCATTGTACACTTGTATATTTTGTAAATATATTTGTAATATAGATTTTTGTAAATAATTTATTTTCTAACCTTTATTTTGTAGGTGGGGTTTTTGAAATTGTTTTGAATTTTCTATATATTGGGGTTTTGGGTATTTGTGAATTCATTTGTGCAGGTGAAATCAAACGCAAATAATTGGATTAGAGCTAGATCTAGGCTCTTGAGGGTAAGATCTAGTCTCCAAAATGTTTTGCAGTGTCAGCCACTGAAGAATTTGTAGGAAAATTGAAGATTTGAAGCAAATTGATTTTCTGGTGAGGGTTTTGAAATTCTTTTTAGGGCTCTAAGGCCAGACGTCCTCCAATTTCAGCGTCGTCCTTTTTTAACCCCTGCGTCAGCCCTTTAGGGCCTCCAAAGCTTAGTCGCAGGCTCTTAGATGCCTCAGCCTCCTCCTTCTGCCCCTGCTTTAGGTTTTAAAGGCCATTTTTGGCCTGGACGTGAGCCTAGAGGGCCTCGACCTTCCCTCCTTGGCTTGGACGGTAGCCCTTAGGGCTTGCCATGGGATTTTACGCCCCTTTTCCCCCTCGGCCTCCTCCATTCAACCCTTAGCTCCCTCCCTTGCCCTCAGCCTCCCTTTCCCTCCTCCGCTGCCCTCTCTTCCCCTCGCTCGACCCTCTGTCCTCCAAGCCGCAACCCCTAAGGGCTTGCAGTTGTTGAAACTTCTAAGTATTACCTGTTAGAAATTTTATCTGTATTCTCTGGTTTATTTTGCCTACTTGTTTAATTATTAACAAGTTATTTAACCATATAAATACTTAAATAAACACAATACAGTCTCAACCATCTATAGATCAACAATTGAAAGGAATGAACAAACACACAAGGGACATCGTTATTTTTGGACAATCGTCCTCGGAAAAACCCAACTTGGGAAAACTGGTGCAACAATTTTGAGGGTTTTATTATTAAGCAACTTTTCTTTTGTACATTGGGCGCCAAACTGGCTCACCTGACAGAGATAAAAAAAATCTGGCAGTGATGCCTCTCTTTGGACGCTGATATTCTGAAAGTTTTCCCCACGAAACCCTCTCCAACACAATCTGAAGCACTGAGTCAGCCCTCTTGGCCTTTGCGTCCGCCCACTGAGGCTCTGCGCAGCCTCTCTGACCCTCTACGTCACTTATGTAGCCTCTGCGTGGGTCACGTAGGCCCTTCTGGCCCCTACACAGTCACTGCTGGCCTCTGCATGGCTCCCTTTGGCTCTGTGCCTGCCTCTTTACCTTTGCGCTGGTCTTCCGGTGATATCTGTGCCTCTCTACCTCCTACTCACTTCCCCTCACTGCAATACTAATCGTTTGTTCGATTTCTCTTAGCAAACCCTGCTTTAGAAAATCGAACTGACTAATCACTCTGGTGTATCTCCAACTGACCCTCAAGCCTCCTCTTATACTTTTTCTATTGAGTCTTCAACGGCCGAGATTACATCTCTAATCAACAGCTAAGATAAGATTAGATTTGGCTTGATCCATGTTATTTAGAACCTTCTAACCCAGTTTTATATTAATACCCATTAATATTTTTATTTTCCTATGTTTAAACTTAGGAACCCATTAAAAATATTAATTATTTTAATATCTCCCAAACCGAGTAGAATTTCCCCAAACCATTTTTGAGTCTTGGAGATCTCATGTGCTTTAGCCTCTCCACCAATTTTCATGGCTAGAGCACATCCGATGCTACCCCAAATCAACACTCCCTTTTAGCGAGGAATGTGCTCTAGTAATGCTCCACAAATGAACATCACTCTGAACATATGGCATCGGTACCTGTGCTGATGCTTGGCCTTCCTGCCCAACATTCTCTGCACTGCTGCATCCTGTACTGCTGCCCATGGCTCTACCACCACCACTACTACATCTGTACGGTAGCTCTTCTGCATCCGTGCTGCTGCTGGTTCTTCCTCCCAACACTGCATCTGCACTGCAACCCTTTCTCATCATACCACATCACGCTGCCCATAGCACCAACGTTGCTATTGCTACATTGCAACTCAGTTACTGAGACGATGGTAACTGATCTACCCAACTACTGACATCCTTGTCAGGCTAGAAACCCTCCTGATGTTGAAGCTCCCTCTACTGCTATTCCGTGCTCCCTCTGCTATCTCTGCGCTGCTGCAACAACTCTGTGCCTCTCGCACTGCTGCAAACGTCTTTGTGCCTTCTTGCACTGTTGCAACCTCCTCTGTGCCTCTCGAACTGCTGCAAACCCCACTGCGCTGCCAGGGACTACTGCACTCTAGCACCCTCTGATGCTCCACCGCATCCGTTTCTACTGAAATTCGCCATCTTGCTACTGTCATTTCGGGGCTCCCGTAGTTGGATATGATCCAAGAGCTTGGATACCTCAAGGATCCTGCCCCTCATCGCCTGTAGTCTTCCTGACTACAGCTCGATGTCTCCCCACCTCTTCCCTAGAGGTACATGAGCAATCATGGCACAATCGTCATCATCCTCTACCTCCTCCTCCGCCTTCGCTGGTGCTGCCTTGGAGTCAGATGCCTTTCCCTTATTCCTTTTCCTGGGACATTGGTTTGCATAATGGCCCAGCTCCCCACAGTTGAGCACTTAATTTTGGAGAGGTCCTTTTTCTTCCTCTTCCCTTGTTGCCCCGCAGATGCCAGAGATGCATCCTCTTCCTCTTCTTTCTTGATCCGAGCTCCTTTGTTGCTACTTCCCGTCTTGGTCAGTCGTCTGATCTCTTCTTGGCGAAGAGCTGCCCACAATTCTTCCCATCTTGGAAGATTCGCTCCGCCCAAAATGCTTGAGACGAACGTCTCCCTCTCCTCGGAGACTGCATTCAGGGTGTTGATTTGGGGTAACATTGGATGTGATCTAGCCATGAAAATTGGTGGAGAGGCTAAAGCACATGAGATCTCCAAGACCCAGAAAGGGTTTGGGCAGATTCTAACTGGTTTGGGAGATATTAAAATAATTAATATTTTTAATGGAGTTCCTAAGTCTAAACTTAGGAAAAATAAAATATTAATTGGTATTAATATAAAACTGGGTTAGAAAGTTCCAAAAGTCATGGATCAAGCCAAATCTAATCTTAGCCATTGATTAGAGATTTAATCTCGGCCGTTGATGGACCAATGAGAAAAGTATAAGAAGAGGCTTGAGGGTTAGTTGGAGAATACACCAGAGTGATCAGTCATTCATTTTGCTAGAGCGGGGTTGCTAAGCAAAGTTGAATCAGTGATCAGCAGCGAGGGGCAGTGAGTATGAGGCAGAGAGGCAGGGACAATACTGGGAGACCAACACAAAAGCAGAGAGAGTGAGAGCAGCAACTAGTTTAGGTTACGCAGAGCCCAGCAGAGGCAGTGCAAAGCCCAGAGAGACTGTGTATCCACACATAGGGCAAAGGGAGTGACGCAGAGGCTCGTAGAGGCTGCACGTGCCTCAGAGGGCTGACGCAGAGGGTCTTGGGGCTGACGCAGGTTAGCAGAGGTTTGGCGTAGTGGTCAGAAGGGCCAGTGCTGAGCTTCAGTTGTGCTGGAGAGGGTTTCCTGGGACAAATTTTCCGAATACTTGTTTCCGAATATAGAGGTATTGTTGCTGTGTATTTTTCTTTGTCGGGTGAGCCGGTTAGGCACCCAGATTTACTCAGATAGACTGCATAATAATATAACCCTCTGAATCGCTGCACCGGTTTTCCCTCATTGGGCTTTTCCGGGGACATTGGTCCAAAATAACGGTGTCATTTGTGTGCTTGTTTTCTTTCAGTTGATGATCTGTAGGTGTTGTGACTATATTGTGTTTATTTCGATGTTTAAATGTATTAAATAACTTGTTCGAATTTAAACAAGTAGAAGAAATAAACCAACAAAATACAGATTAATTTTCTAACGGATAGACTTAGAAAATTCAACATGGTATCAGAGCGTGGTTGCAGATCACAAGAAAACTGAAGGCATCAACTTAGCAGAGCATTTGCAGCAGATTCAACTGTCCTGAGTGATAGAGCTGATCCTTGCAGAAAGTGACAGAGTCGGGAGTGACGCAGAGGCACTGCGTCATCATTCTGAGCCAGAGAAGGGCAATGCAGAGGCTAAGGTAGGCAGAATCAGGCTCACGCAGAGTCACGTAGAGGCCATGAGGGCTGACGCTGTTGGCTGGGGGAGCTGATTTGCCGGTGCCAAGATTACGCAGAGCCAAGTGGCTCAATCCTTTAGTTGTTGGGGTTTAGGACGCTGTGGGTATTTTGTGGAGCGAAGCTGGCGGGGAACTGTGGTTAGAACAATACCTAACAGGGCAAGACCAAGGGGGAGGGAGTTGCTGCCGAGGCGGATTTCTAGCCAAGGAGTCCGGATCAGTGGTGCAGTTGCACAGACGATCGGAGTGGGGCAACTTGATGTTGGCAGAGGGATTTCCAGAAGGGAAATCGAGACTTAAAGGGAGTCGGACCGAGAACTTCCAGCAGGGAAGTTGAGAGACTCAGCAGGAATCGAACCAAGAACTTCCAGGAGGGAAGTAGAGAGACTCAACAGGAGTTGAACAGAGTACTTCCAGGGGGGAAGTAGAGAGACTTAGAGGAGTCGACAGAAGAGCAGAGAGATCGCTGTGAATGGGCTGAGGGATCTAGATAGGTTGGATGGAGCGTCCAACTTTGTGGTCTGGAAGGCCAAGATCCTGTCCATTCTAGACAAATATCGCATCAAGGCCTTCGCCTTGAAAGTAGTGGCGATCCTAGTTGACCCGGCTGAAAATGAGAAGTACAAGGAGGCAATGGCCAGGGCGAAGTGCATCATCCTTGATGGGGTCAAGGATCATGTGGTCCAACATATTGCCGAGAAGGAAACGACAAATGAGATGTGGGAAGCCCTAAAGAAATTGTACTAGCATACTTCCGTGCAGAGGAAGATGTTACTTGAGAATCAATTGCGGTCATACCAGATGCAGAAGGGGGAGCAGATAGATCACTTCCTTGGTCGATTGAAGGAGATCCGGGACCAGCTAACTTCCATAGGAGCCACACATGATGAGGAGGAGTTGGTGAGGACCGCAATTAATGCAGTCTCCGAAAAGTGGGAGACATTTCTCCAGAGCATACTGGGTAGGGCGAATCTTCCAGATTGGGAAGAACTGCGGGCGGCTCTTTGCCAAGAGGAGGTCAGGCGGTTGAGCAAGGTGGGGAGTAGCGGGAAAGTGGTTGGGATCAAGAAGGAAGAGGAAGAGGATGCGGCTCTAGCATCTGCGGGAAAGAAGGAGAAGAGGAAGAAGAAGGACGTCTCCAAGGTCAAGTGCTTCCAATGTGGGGAACTGGGTCATTTCGCGATCGCGAACTAGTGTTTTAGGAAGAAGAGTAAGGGAGAGGCTTCAGACTTGAATGCAGTGCCAATGAAGGCGGAGAAGGAGGTTGAGGGGGATGACAATTGTGCCGTGAGTGCTCATGTGCCACTTGAGAAGAAGTGGGGAGACATCGAGTTGTAGTCAGGAGGACAACAGGTGATGAGGGGCAGGATCCTTGAGGTACCCAACCTCTTGGATTATACCTTGCTACGGGAGCCCCGAAGAGGAGTAGCAAGACTAGCGGATGTTAGTAGAGACGGAGGCAGATGAAGCGACGGAGAGTGCTATAGTGCAGGAGTCCCTGGACAACACGAGCGTAGCAGGCTGCAACAGTGCGAGAGGCACGAGAGTGTTGCACTAATGCAGATGGCACAGAGAGGTGTGCAATGGTGCGAGATGCAGGGAGTTGTTGCAGCAGCGCAAAGGTCAGTAGAGGGAGCACTTGTTAGCGGCAGAGGGAGCTTCAACATCGGGAGTGTTTCTAGCCTGACAGGGATGTCAGAAGTTGGGTGGATTAGTTACTTACTTCTCAGTAACTGAGTTGCAGTGCAGTAGCACGATGCAACATGATGAGAGGGGATGCAGTGTAGATGCAGTGTTGGGAGGATGGACCAGCAGCAACACGGATGCAGAGGGAGTTGCTGTACGGATGCAACAGTGGCAGTGGCAGGGCCATGGGCAGCAGTACAAGATGCAACAATGTAGAAGATGTTGGGCAGGGATGCCTAGCATCAACATAGGGACCGATGCCGGATAATCAGGGTGATGCTGAGTGTGGAGTATTACTAGAGCACAGTCCTTGCTAAGAGGGATTGTTGATTTGGGGTAGCATTGGATGTGCTCTAGCTATGAAAATTGGTGGAGAGGCTAAAGCACATGAGATCTCCAAGACCCAGAAAGGGTTTGGTTAGATTCTAACCGGTTTGGGAGATATTAAAATAATTAATATTTTTAATGGAGTTCCTAAGTCTAAACCTAGGAAAAATAAAATATTAATGGGTATTAATATAAAACTGGGTTAGAAGGTTCCAAAAGTCATGGATCAAGCCAAATCTAATCTTAGCCGTTGATTAGAGATTTAATCTCGGTCGTTGATGGACCAACGAGAAAAGTATAAGAAGAAGCTTGGGGGTCAGTTGGAGAATACACCAGAGTGATCAATCATTCATTTTGCTAGAGCGGGGTTGCTAAGCAAAGTTGAATCAGTGATCAACAACGAGGGGCAGTGAGGGCAGAGAGGCAAGGACAATACTGGGAGACCAACACAGAAGCAGAGAGAGCGAGAGCAGCAGCCAGTCCAAGTGACACGGAGCCCAACAGAGGCAACGCAGAGCCCAGAGAGACTGCGTCATCCATGCAGAGGGCAGAGGGAGTGATGCAAAGGCTCCCAGAGGTTGCGCAATGCCTCAGAGGGCTGACGCAAAGGGTCCTGGGGCTGAAGCAGGTCAGCAGAGGGCTGACGTAGTGGCAAGAAGGGCCAACGCTGAGCTTCAATTGTGTTGGAGGGGGTTTCATGGGACAGGTTTTCTGAATACATGTTTCCGAATATAGAGGTATTGCTGCCATGTATTTTTCTTTGTCGGGTGAGTCGGTTAAGGACCTAGATGTACTTAGATAGATTGCATAATAATATAACCCTCTGAATAGCTACATCGGTTTTCTCGCATTGGGTTTTTCTGAGGACATTAGTCTAAAATAATGGTGTCACTTGTGTGCTTGTTTTCTTTCAGTTGATGATCTGTAGATGTTGTGACTCTATTGTGTTTATTTCGATATTTAAATGTATTAAATAACTTGTTCGAATTTAAACAAGTAGAAGAAATAAACCAGCAGAATACAGATTAATTTTCTAACAAATAGACTTAGAAAATTCAACATAGGGCGGTCCTCACCATTAACTCTTGATCCAGCGTGGCTCCTATGGAAGTCAGTTGGTCCCGGATCTCCTGCAACTTACTGAGGAAGTGATCTATCTACTCCCCCTTCTGCATCTGATGCGACCACCGCAAATTCTCCAGTAGCATCTTCTTCTGCACAAAAGTGCCTTGATACATTGTCTTCAAGGTATGCCACATTTCCTTTGCCGTCTCCTTCTCGGCAATATGCTGGACCACATGATCCTTGACCCCATCAAGGATTATGCATTTCGCCTTGGCCATCGCATCCTCATACCTTGTGTTATCAGCTGGGTCGATTGGGATCGCGACGGTTCTCAAGGCGAAGGCCTTGATGCGATTACTATCTAGAACAAACAAGATCCTGGCCTTCGAGATGACAAAGTTGGATGCCCCGTCCAGCCTGTCCTGATCCCTTAGTCCGTTCATGGCCATCTCTCTACTCTTCTTTTCGACCCCTCTGAGTCTCTACTTCCCTCCTGGAGGTTCTCTCTTGGACTCCCTCTGAGTCTTGATTTCCCTCCTAGAAATCCTCTGCTAGACTCCTTCTGAGTCTCGATTTCCCTCTTGGAAATCTGCCTTCCAACAGTTGAATCGCACATCTCCGATCTCCTATGCTCCTGCAACACTGATATGGGTTTCTTGGCTATAAATCCGCCTAGGTAGCGACTCCCTTCTACCTTGGTTCTGTCCTGCTAGGTACTGTTCTGTCTTGGCAGCAACAACACCCCACCAGCTTCACTCTCTCCGATTTGCCCACAACTTCCTATGCCCCAGCAACTGAAGAATTGAGCCTCTAGGCTCTGCGCAATCCCGACACTGGCTGAATTGCTCCACTAGCCAATTGCGTCACTCCTACTTTGCTGAGCAGGATGTTGTGGCTCTTCGTGAGCCTCTTCTGCCTCTCACTGCTTCTGCGCTAGCCCCTTCTCTAGTTCAAAAAGATGACGCAGGCCCTCTGCATCAACCCTTCTCTGCTGTTTTTTGCTAGGAACAACTTCTGTCACTCGGGACAGCTGTTTCTGGTGCAAATTCTCTGAATCAGCTAGCGTCTTCAGCTCTCCTGTGATCTGCAACCCTCTGATACCATGTTGAAATTTCTAAGTATTACTCGTTAGAAATTTTATCTGTGTTCTTTGGTTTATTTCGCCTACCTGTTTAATTACTAACAAGTTATTTAACCATATAAATACTGAAATAAACACAATACAGTCTCAACCATCTACAGATCAAAAACTGAAAGGAATGAACAAACACACAAGGGACACCATTATTTTTGGACAATCGTCCTCGGAAAAACCCAACTCGGGAAAACTGGTGCAACAGTTCTAAGGGTTTTATTATTAAACAACTTTTCTTGAGTACACTGGGCGCCAAACTAGCTCACCCGACATAGATAAAAAAATCTGGTAGTAATACCTCTTCGAAAGCAGATATTCTGAAAGTCTGCCCCTGGAAACCCTCTCCAACACAATCTGAAGCACCGCATCATCCCTCCTAGCCTCTGCGTTAGCCCTTTGAGGTTCTGCACAGCCTCTCTAACCCTCCGCGTCACTTTTGCAGCCTCTGCGTGGGTCATGCAAGCCCTTCTTGCCTTTGCGCAGTCACTGCTGGCCTTTGCGTGGCTCCCTTTGGCTCTGTGTCTGCCTCTCTGCCTCTGCGTTGGTCTTCCGACACTATTTCTGCCTCTCTGCCTCGTACTCACTGCCCCTTGTTGCAATACTAATCACTGGTTCAATTTCTCTTAGCGAACCCCGCTCTAGAAAATCGAAATGACTAATCACTCTGGTGTATTTCCAACTGACCCTCAAGCCTCCTCTTATACTTTTTCTATTGAGTCTTCAACGACCGAGATTACATCTCTAATCAACGGCTAAGATTAGATTTGGCTTGATCCATGTCATTTACAACCTTCTAACCCAGTTTTATATTAATGCCCATTAATAATTTTATTTTCCTAAGTTTAGACTTAGGAACCCATTAAAAATATTAATTATTTTAATATCTCCTTCACCAGGTAGAATTTCCCAAGACAATTTCTGGGTCTTGGATATCTCATGTGCTTTAGCCTCTCCACCAATTTTCATGGCTAGAGCACATCCGATGCTACCCCAAATCATCAACGGCAGGCCTTTAAGGCCTCTTCGTCCTTAGCCTTAGCCCTTGTGGGGCCTACGACAACCGCTTGGGAGCCTATCCTCCCTTGTGGCAGGCCTATTAGGCCTCCTTTCCCTCACGGAAGGCCTTTTGGCCTTTTCCCTTAGTCGCTAGGCGTTCTAGGCCCTTTTCACCTCGATGCTAGCCCTATTGGGCCTAGTGTTAACCCTTTTCAGCCCTGATTTGCCTCATTTCCATTCCTGGTTTGCCTCTGAAATTTTTGGACTGAATATTGGTGGGTTTTGCAAGAAGAAATTGGCTCAAGTTTGATGTTTTCAGGTGCTAGGCTCATTGGAAAAATTTTGGCAACTTGGGCAAGCATTCTTCAAGTCCTTGGGCCTAGGGTTTGATCTCTAAACCCTACATTTTCATTACTGTTTGCTACATCTCTCTGAATCATTCATAACAGTGGTGAAATTCGAGTTTAAATGCTCTAAAATTCACTCATAAATTGCCTAAACACACTAAAAGTTTCATTATAAAAATTTGCCAGTCATTTGGTAAATTGGGCATTGATTTTTGAGCATAAATCTAACTTGTTTAATGACTGAAATATCTGTGCATAAGGGTTTGATAAGATCTGATATAATCTAAAGATCACATCTTAAAGAGCTTAAAGATCTAATTTTTCAATTTGATAAACTTGTTCAAGCACTTCGCAATTTTTGGGCACAATTTGGCACACACTCTCACATTGATTGCTCACTGTTTAGATACTTTTCCTACAGCTGTAATAAGTGTTTTCAGATCTGATATATCTCTGAACAATTCATCATAAGAGGGTTAGTTAGCTTCTATTTTCACTCGACAAGTCACTTGATGTTCCATTGATCATATTGGGTTCTCACATGCTTGTCATTTTTTAAATCTAGAGTGGTTTACTTACTGCTGTCCTAAATTTGTCTTAACAATGAACTATAACTTACATAAGTGATTTTCATTATTTCATTAGTTCATTGTGGAAAATATTTATGCTATTGTGAAGAAGGTTGTTTAAATTTAACATTTGCTTTTCTTGTGTTAGCTTCAAGAATCATTAAACTTTGTGTTGGAATTTCTAAGTCTAACTGTTAGAAATCCTTCATGTACTTTCTGATTTATTTCTGCCTACTTGTTTTGTTTAATTAATAAGTTATTTACTATGTAAAAACTGAAAATAAATACAAGTACATGTTCAACACATTACAGACCAAGCCTTTCCAAGCCTTGCCGGTACTTTATCCAAATATTATAGACCTCTTATTCAATCACCTTGAGCCTTAGCATTCGAGTATCCTTTAGGTGATCTAGGGAAGCCTCCCTTGTGCTTCAGTACCACTAAAGAGTAGGAGAAAGGTTGTTGAGGTGACAGTGGCAACCTTTTTTGTTGTTGCCGTAAGGTCTGGCTCTGCTCAATGAGGCTTTGCACTGGGCCTGCTAGATTTTGTGGCGACAATCACCATTATTCATGTTGGTAAAAATCACATTGTCTTTGTTAACTAATTTGTGTCTACAGTTCTTGATGTGGGCCTAGGCTGACCTCTTATGCTAAAAAATTGACTCCATATCCTTGTCAACTTTGATTTGACTTCAATATGAACTCTATTTGTTGACTTGACAACTCAACTTCATTCAACAGGTCATTTTTGTTGAGAAAGTGTTTAGTCAGTGAGAAGCTCAATTTTTGTGATAGAAATAGTTATTAATAGTGTTATTGTAGAAGCTGAAATTAATTTGTTGTAACTAAAGTCTTGTAATTGAATAAAACCCTTGTTATTACTATACTGTTTTGTTTCATCTCTTGGACAATGCTCTCTGTAATGTTTCACTTAATTAATATTCAGTAAATATGGTTGACGCTCTTTGTTTCATATTTTAATTTAAATTTTTGAAAATTACTGCATAATACAGAAGAATATTCAATAATAATGATCTTTTCTTAATCTTTCATCAATTGTGAAGTTCTACCAACTTCAAACTCCTGCATTTAATTTGGCTGAAGTATTGAGTTGATTGGAATAAAATTCTATATGTTGTCACGTTGTGAAGTTGTTCATTACTATGTAAGTATATATCATAGGCCAGGTCATTATATTTGTTTTTTCCCCAGCGATGCATTCTAGGCTTTCATGGGGTTAATCTATTTCACGAAAGGCAGTAACCTTTCTTAGACCTTTTATCTGTGGTTTATGGTTACCTTCTTCAGGGGGTCTGTTCATCTTCATTTAAGATTTTCATTGATACCTATAAGATGTCCTGTCATATTCTTCATGGTCTCTCTTATGGGTAGTAAATTCCTGGCAACTAGGTTAATACCATTATGATCATATTATTAGCATTGGTTAATACCCATTTGAATTAACGAGTAATTTTCAGTACTCTTTGTGGCATTCTCCGTGTTTCTGACTCGTTTGCTATCTGCTATTCAATTACGTGCGTATGTACCAAAGATATGCTGAACAAAACTCCTTGAAGTATTCACCAGTTTCCTGCACAGAGGTGTGATTGGTATCCAATTTCTAATGGAATTTCTTGCAGTTGTAGTTTAAATTGAAATATATGGGATTTTGCAAACTTGTCATTTCAGGCTGAGAAAGGTGGTTTTAAGCAGTATGTCATGGAAATAAAAGGTGAACGTGTCTACAGTAAGCTCAAATATGAATCTGGAGTCCACCGTGTTCAACGTGTTCCCCAAACAGAGTCACAGGGTCGTGTTCATACATCTACTGCTACAGTTGCAATAATGCCTGAGGTAATTCCTAACGAACCTTTGAGATTTTAATTATGCTGTGTCGATATTTAAATTGCATCAAATTTTAAATAATTTCATTTTATCCATTTTGTTGTGGTTCACACTTGTCAAAGAACTAACGTTACTTGACATTTACAAATAGGAATCTTGATATTTACATATGTGTCGTTTGTATTAAACATGGAGCAACTCCATTGAGGAGCATGATTCCTTACTCATCCAATGGACTATTGTTGACGATCTTTTCCATTTGATCACAAAACAAGCAATCTTTCTTGAGCTAAAGGCGTTTATAAAGGCAGGGGGAGTTGGTTCATCACATGAAGAAATTCAAACACGTTTATCATGAACCACATTGCCAGAAAGAAGAGCACCATGACAAGAGGAGTAACATACCTATTAAGAACTACTATTCGTGAAGAAAAGAAGCAGCTTGACAGGGGGAGTACTTGGGCACCCCGTTTTCCATTGATGTCAAAGGGGGAGAGAATGTTGAAAGGACAAGAATATTGCCATCAATGACAAAGAGGGAGATTGTTATTATAGGTTGTCATTGATGTCAATAGTTGATCGTTGATATAGCAATGACTGGATGGCAAATATTCTTGAAGATGCCAGAAGAGGACTACACTTGGAAGATTGCCTATATGACATAAACATGATGACATGCCCTACCTCCAATGATGATTTGATGATGACATGACAAACCTCCAATAATGTTGAAGGAGACAAGGTGATGAAGAAGGAAATCAAGGACATGATGGTGTCCCTACATTGAAGAAGGCAAGCATAATGATGACAAGTTGACCCTATGAAGTAGAAGGAAAAACAATGAAGAAATCCATCCATGAAGGAGAAGCCCATCCATGAAAGAATATTGCTGTCCTATATTTCTGCACTTATACAGGACCAGTCACATTAAAAAAAATTTTTTCACCTCCTTAGAGGCAGAATTCTTCCGTGAGACCTACACCATCTTAAAGAGCATAATTTTTCCTTTCCAACGAGCTATTACTCAGCCCGAAACTCCAAGCGGTTTAGGAGATATGAATTTTACAAGTTGAGGAAATTATTCTGGTCACTAAGCCAACCTGAACATGTCAAACACATGTCGGCCTAGATAAGGGTCATGTCCATTCGGTTTTCACTCAAAGAAAGGTCTATATATTAGTGAGAAACTCGGTGCTTTTAGGAGGTTAAGGAATTCAGACTGTAGAAGAAGAATAAGGAAAAGAAAGTTCACATCTTGTGAACTTGATATTAAAGTCAAGGGCAGTCTCAGCACAGAACGAAGATTATCTACACCAAAGGAGTGTGGACTTCTGGACAGACCCTGTGGCAGTTTCAGTGTGGTCTAGGGTTATAGTTTAGCAGTAAAATATATCGGACTGTATAGCAATGAAACTCTTGTGTTAATGACTACAGTCTAGTGTAAGTATGGGCTAGGGACAGCGTGAAAGTGGACAGTATTAATTGTGGGCTTGTGACAGCATGAGAGACACAATTTAAGAATATATCTCTCGGTCTAGGGACAGATTTGGAGAAGGAGCATCTGCGGACTGTGACAAACACTTGTGCATCATTAACTCGGACTCAGTGGTTTACACCTCGGTCCTGTAACAGCAATTTCCTTGCACGGATAGCAGCATACTCTTATAGTGGTGACCTTTTTAGCTTTGACTGGTGTCTCCAGACAAAGGTGTGGTAATTCATCTTGAACAGGTTCAGATTAGGAGCAGAGGCATGGATTGATGTAAGTACAGTGGCTCGGTCTCCATAGTTGGATTATACCAGAATTCTTGAAAGGTGGATCAACATTGGTACAACAATCTTTCTCAGTGACTCGGACTTGTTGGTTTGAAGATGCTTAGATCACAGTAATAGAATCAGACTCATTTGACTTAGTTTAGGCATCACATTTATATATCCTTATCCTTTGGAGCTGACCTAGAAGCTTTCTTTGGAATATCCATTGGGGACATTTTGAAATTACTTTGGGAATATTTTTGAGGACTTGAAGAATATCTTGGGACAGTCAAGAAGACTCTTTAGCAGCACCTTTAAGGATAGCCTTGAAGCTGTCTTGATAAAGCCTTGAAGAAGAGCGTGCAACAGTTGAGCAACTGATTGAAGATACTTTGAAGAATCACCAAGCATTGATTGAAATCTTGGAGACACTCTTGGAGATCATGATACATCACTGATGTCATCATGAGGTAACCTGAAGATTTTGCTTGGGTATAATGAAGTGCAGTGGCGATATCTTCTAATTGACAAGGTTGTCATTGATGATGTGAAGACTACAATGAAACTAAAAGCTTGACAGGGCTCGGTGAAGAAGACTTTGAGAGCCATGAAGCACAACCAAACATATCTTGACAAAACGAAGCTATAGGATTGGTGTCCTTAGAGTTGGTGCTCCTAAACTCAAGTTTGGTGCCTTGGATAAGATAGGGTCAAAGCCCTAGAGGTGGGAGCCTCACTAAAGTCCAAGTAGGTGCTTGGCACATCCCAGGTTGGAGCCTGGGTGTCTTCATCAAGGGTTGGAGCCCTACCCATATTGTACTTGATTCATTATAAAGATTATATTAATAACAACATTTATTTCTATTGTTCATTTTTGTGTTCTAAATATAAGTGATCTAACTGGTAAAAGTAACAATTAAAAAGAAATATTGATTCATTCCCCCTCTCAGTATTTCCAACACAAGGAACACATTGAAGTAAGCAGGGACATTATATTTGATGAAAATCAAGCCTACAAAAGACCCAAGGACATTCCTATTGATTCCGATGACGAAGAAGAAGAAGTACAACTCGAAAATCCATCTACAATTCAAGAAGAAGAAGAAGAGGGACCAAGTTAGCTTATTCAACCTATGATCATACCGAACACAAGGAAGAGGCCAAATTGGTTAAAAGCTACTCTTGAAGATGCTAAAGGACATGGAGTTGCAAAAGGAACCTTTAGAGAAAGCAAAATGCCGAAGGGATATTTTGGATATGCTACATATATGACATGACTAATTGAAGCTGAGCCATCTACATTTGAAGAAGCTACTCATTAAGAAGTATGGAAGAAAGCTATGCAGGAAGAATATCAATCCATCATGAAGAATGGGGTTTGGGAAATCGTTCATAGACCTAGTGACAAATCAGTGTCACCTCAGAATGGATCGACAAGATCAAACATGCTGTTGATGGAAGTATAGACAAATACAAAGCCAACTTTGTTGCAAGAGGGTTCTCTCAAAAAGAAGGCATAGATTATGAAGAAACCTTTGCACCCATAATAATGTATACTACCATTAGATCTTTGGTTTCATGGTTGCTACAATGGGATGGAATATCCATCAAATGGACGTGAAGACAACATTTCTGAATGGGACCATCGATGAGGAAGTATACATTGAGCAACCCGAAGCCTTCGAACTAAATGGCAAAGATACTCATGTTTGTAGACTGAAGAAGGCCCTATATGGTTTGAAGCAAGCTCCTAGGGCATGGTGTGCAAGAATGGATGCATACCTTCTAAGAATTGGGTTCGTGAAGAGTTCCGTTGATCCTAATCTCTACATCAAGGTTGTGAATAATGAGCTAGTCATTATTTTATTTTATGTGGATGATCTATTCATTATAGGTGTGGAGAGAAGGATACAAGAATGCAAGAAGATGCTAGAAACCGAATTTGAGATGAAGGATCTAGGACTGACGCACTATTACCTGGGTCTGGGAGTATGGCAAAATCCTGGGGACATATATTTGGGGCAAGGAAAGTATATCATCAAGTTGTTGCAGAAATTTGGGATGATGGATTCCAAGCCCATGACTGCTCCTATGATCACCAATCTCAAGAAGTTAAGGAGCTTTGACTCAAGTCTCATGGTTCCTGCCTTCTATCGTCAGTTTGTGGGTTCTCTGATGTATCTGGTAAATACTAGGCTAGATATATGCTTTGCTATGAACGTTCTTAGTCAGTTTCAGTTGGAGCTTCGTCATGATCACTGGATAGCTGCCAAGCATATATTGAGATATCTTCGTGGCACTATACATTATTGCCTAAAGTACAATAGCAAGGAAGTTAAGTTGATTGGCTTCACAGATTTTGATTGGGGTGGCAGTGAGACCGATGGAAGCACTATCTGTTAGAAATCTTTCTTGTACTTTCTGATTTATTTCTTCCTACTTGTTCTGTTAATTAACAAGTTATTTACCATGTAAATACTGGAAATAAATACAAGTACAGTCTCAACACATATAGATTATCAACTGAAGGAAAAATAAGTACACAAGTGACACCGTTATTTTTGGACTAATATCCCCGGAAAAACCCAATGCAGGAAAACCGGTGCAGCTATCCGAGGGTTTTATTATTAAGCAGTTTTAGAATACAATATGGGTGCCAGAAATGGCTCACCCAACAGAGAATGCCCTCGGCAGTAGTACCTCTCAGTCGGAGACAGATATCAGCCCCAATCTTCTCCACGAAATCTCCTAGCGTCAGCCTCTATGGTCTCCGTTAGCCTCTCTGGCCCAGCGTCAGCCTATTTGGCCCTGTGTTTGCCTCTCGAGACTCTACATCAGCCTTTGGAGCCTCTGTGTTTCCCACGTTGGCCCTCCTCAGGCTCTGTGCAGCTCTTGGCTACCTTTGCATGGCCTCAGTCTCCTTATGCGTGGCCTCTAGCTGGCTTTGCATCAACCCTCTCTCAGCTTCTGCGCTGATGCTCCCGATAGTATCTCTGCCTCTCTGCTACTGCATTCACTGCCCCTCCGCTGCAACTTAGATCACTCCTTCGATTTCCTCAGCAAGCCCTGCCCCAAAAAATTGAATTCTTGATCAACTCGATGTGTTCTCCAAGTGACCCTCAAGCCTCCTCTTATACTTTTCTCGTTGACAATCAACGATCGAGATTAAGTCCCTAATCAACGGCTATGATTAGATTTGGCTTGATCCATGACTTTTGGACCATTCTAACTTAGTTTTATATTAACTCACATTAATATTTTATTTTCCCCAAGTTTAGACTTAGGGACTCCATTAAAAATATTAATCATTTTAATATCTCCCAAATTGGTTAGATTCTGCCCAAACCATTTCTAGGTATTGGAGATCTCATGTGCTTTAGCCTCTCCACCAATTTTCGTGGCTAGAGCACATCCGATGCTAACCCAAATCAACATACATTATTGCCTAAAGTACAATAGCAAGGAAGTTAAGCTGGCTTCACAGATTCTGATTGGGGTGGCACTGAGAATGATGGAAGAAGCACTACAGGTGGATGCTTATCTGGCATGATATCATGGATGAGTAGAAAGCAAGATCTTGTTGCTTTGGGTAGTGCTGAAGCAAAGTACGTGGCTGCATGTGAAGTAGGAAAGGAGGCTATATGGTTGAGGAAACTTCTGACAGATTTCTTTGAGAAGCCTCTGGATCCTATTGTGATAAACTATGATAATCATAGTTACATCAAGATGTTTAGAGATCCTGTGTTTCATGCTAAGACGAAACATATCAACAATAAGTTCCATTGCATTAGGAACTTGGTGCAGGATGGGATCGTGAAGCTACAGTATGTCCTAACCGACGATCAGGTAGTTGATATACTAACAAAGTCTCTTCCTAATAAGAAGTTTGAAGATCTTAGAAACATGCTTGTTTTAGTTGATATTGCTGATCTTGTTGATGATAAAAGTTTGGAAGAGATTTGTTGAGGCTTTGTGTGTGAGACACATTGCCTGGGAGGACATTTGGTCGACACTATGTTTTGATGTCTAGTTACCGAAGTAGGGAGGGTGGCGTTGGTCATGGAGTTCTGACCTCGGATACACACCTAGATCCATGGGTTGATGGTTAGCAAGTAAGTCTGATGGTACTTAGAGAGGCTGAAAGCTTTAGCCCATCTTAGTCCCACTTGGATAGATTTCCCTGGTCAAGAATCTAGTTCGTGGCATTGCGGTGCCTAAACTGTTAAGAGACTTTGGATATATTGCCTTGGTCAAGAATCTAGTCCATGGCATTACGGTGCCTAAACTCTTCATAGTTCATATAGTTTGAGATCTTCCTTGTATTTGTTATGAATACCTCCTTAGTTAAGATGGAGCGTTGAAGAATGTAACCAGGTTCGGTCTTCATAAATGTATTTATGTAATGTACTTGTCAAAAGAATGAAAAATAATTTTTTATTATTGTTACAATGACTTATTAAAGCATGGGTTTCATGCTTGGGTCATCATTTTATTAGTCAAAGTCCCCATTGTGGACTCCTAGGATTAATATTGAGTCATTAGAGTCATTGTATATTTTATGAGACCCTTCTTGGGCTTTTGAATGATGTAAAAATAATTATTTTTGAGTAAAAAATGAATTATGTCACCTCCACACCAAGTCGGCCTCAACTGAGCAATTCGACCTCACCAGAAGCCTATATATTGGAGCAAATCGAATTCATTTGGACACACTCTCTCTCACAAGTTTGATATCCAAGAAAGAGCTGGGAAAAGTGCGAAGTTGAAGGAGGCTAAAAGGAGTGCAAAGTTGGTCAAGAAGGAAGGGAAGGACAAAATTGAAGTTTTGGGATGTCTATCTCTCTCTCGTGTGGGCTACTTTAGGAGATCAAAGTCTCTTTGTCAAAGTTGAAGCTGTTGCCTGTTGCTACCAAGTCGAAGTTGCTGGGGTTGAAGTGTTGTTGTTGCTAGGTTGAAGGTTAGATCGATGAAGGAAAGGCTGACTTGGCGTGGAGGAGGTCTGTGTCTAGGTTAAAGAGTCTCAAGAAAAACTATTGAAGAAAGAGATTTTGACTAGGTTTTCCCCTAGATAAGGGTTTTGCCCTGGCATAATGCCTACATCTTGTGTCTTGTGTTTTTATGATCTTCATACACACATAATTTGGTAATTGCTTGATGAAAGATAATATAACAAATAAGTAAATGAAGCCAACATAATTCATAAGTAATTATCAAGAAAGAGAAATCTAACTCTAATTCTACTAGCATTGATTTCTCAACAACCTCAATTGTGCCATATGACAATTCATCTCCTACGATAGTCATAAGATTTAGCATGTGTCACATGATAATGTTCTGGAATTAATTCCAATGTCCATCGGTGTCAAGCAGTATGGTAATATACATTTGATTGATAGGTCATGTGCGACTGGTCTTGTGGCTTGCAAGCACCAAAGCTAGAACAACATTCATCGCACTGCTCAGGTGATGCAAATACACCCTCAACATGCTCTGCTACAAGTGCCCCTTTTATTGACACACTAATCGCTCTAAAAATGACATCCATAGGAACATTTTCTCTTTAATTACATTACACAGTTGCCAACAATCAAATCACACTTTCACACAAGTAGCCATTCGTCATATCTGCAGTATGTATATAAATGTGACTATGTCAACCAAGACCATGCCAAATGCTGCGTATTGCGCACAATATAATTGCACGAATTGGTTCATATTACATATCCTTAGATCTTACAAACTCTCAATGTTGATGCTAGCGATTTCATGTTGTTCTCTGCCACAAGAGAAAAGTTTGAAAGTTCTTTGTTGACAACAAACTTGCTAGACCGATGCAATTTTCAACTCAATCTCATGCCCTGAATAGATCCTATAATAACCAGCGCATGAGGGTATCAAGCTTTATCAAATAAAATGTCAGTGGCAATCTATTATAGCGATAAAGATATGTAGGCAAGCTCATGTGACACAAAACAATTGAATGCCATAGAAGGGTCGCTAATGTTGCTTGAAAAAATTTGGCCTCAAACATGTTTCACAGATCTGTACATGAAATTTTTTGTATGCCTTAGAATTTGCTCCAGATTTTAGCCATACAAAATTTTGGAGTTCACTTCAGTTGAGGTCTTGATCTACAGTACATGTTAAGGTCAAGTATGACTGGAACTAGCTGTGTTTCTTAACCACTATTCCATAGAGCAGAGAAGAACATAATCTTAAGACTAATTCAGGCCTTTTATTGCTACTCCATAGGACCGAGAGTATAATTTCTTAAATTACTCAGAAGATTTGCGTTAGATTCATATGTATGAGTTGAGCCGAGACTAGTGTTGATAAGTCCAGAAAACACCTTATCGACAATATTGGCAAAATATCGGCGAGAGTCCAGAAAACATCTTATCGGCAATAGCAGTGAAAATATCGGCAAGCATAAAAAATGCATAATATATTCATTTTTTTTAGTTTTTTAAACATATAAAGCAATAAAAACATGAAATAAACACATTGGCACATAACTATGAAGAAAGCACTAATATATATGATGTAGTGGATGTAAAATAAAAATGATACTTCAAAGGCGATACCAAATCCTGCTAATCCTTGATAATTGTCCAATCAAGGACTAAAATGTGGAGAACTAATACAAAATAACATCACATATATAAAAGTATCTCATCATCATGAGTTATAAACTTATGTGTAGCAAAACAAATAAAACTAGCAGCTATCTATCTAAGACCAGTGCCCTCTCCCTAGCAATTGTCTTTCTGGCTTGTTCAACAATTGCTTCAAGAGCTTTTTGCATAACCTCCGCACTAGAAACCATACAAGGAATTACATCATGTGCAAGGAGTCTAGCCAGATGGTATTTCAGTTGCGTAACCTGTCCTAACATCTTGGTCCCACACAATTTGCATGATATATATGCCCGATTTACCCCACCAATAGGCTTCCCATACTTCCAAAATGGGTCCAAGGCTTTTGGCATATTTGTAGTGAACTAATTCAAACCTAAGGCACAAAAAAAACAAAAAATTGGCATTAAACCCCCCAACACAAAAATTAATAAGTAATAACCACCTCATTTAAAAAAGAATACTACATTATTTGCAATGTGAATGAAAAATGGCAATAGGAGGGTGCATAAGAAAGTTGAAAAAAAAATGAAGCTTGCTGTCCAAATATGGAGAAAACCCTTGCATTGGCTTATGGGCATGAAAATCATAACAAATGGAAAAAAACAAAGAAAAAAATGTTGGTAGGCAAAGAGGCAAGCAAGCATAACCCTAAATCTATGAAAAAATCATTAACATAGGGGTTTTTAAGAACATACTTGTTAATGGAAGAAATGAAGTTTGTCTCACTGTTCTTCAATCTTTGATCCAGAAAAAATTCGTAGTTGATGGTGATAATGGCTGTTTGATCCTCAATCCCTCCTTGACAACCACCACAAAGCTCTTCCCCTTTCTTCTCCAACACTTAGAAACCGAAATGAGGAAAAAAAAGGCAAATTTCCCTTTTCTAGCTGCGGCCTAGCCGGCCCAGCGACATTTTATATCGTCGCGCGATATTTTGCCGAGATACCGGCGATATCTTGGAAATATCGCAATATTTTTGGGAGCCAAAATATCATGATATTTTCTCGGCGATATTTTGGCTCATCGAAAATATCGCGATATTTCCGATATTTGGTGATATATCGCCGATGTTATCATCACTGGCCGAGACATTGTGCAAGAGTCAAATTTCAGAGCGAATCTTGAATAGGGGACCGAACTTCCTGCAAACATCGATTAGATCCGAATGAATCCCATCCCAAGAATCAAATCATACACCAAAAGAGACACAACCCAAGCCAGTCTTTGACTTCTCAAAAGAATTTCAAGAACTCCACTATGCCGCAGATGTATCCCAAGATTTGCACTTAAAATCATGCATTTGAAAGAGAAGCAAATGCCTTTATATAGATTGTAGAGACCTCTTATGAGAGCTAGTCGACATGAGGGATTTTGGAGGGAATGTAATTCAAAATAAAATTTGAATTTTGACGTGATCCCTTATTTAACTTTGGACCGACTTGGAGGAAGCTCCTCTTTTTCTTTTTCTTTTTATTTTTTATTTTTTATTTTGAAACCCATATAAAATGTCTAATTCAATTCTCCAAGAAAATATCCTTTTGGCTTTATGATTTTGTCAACTAATATGCACCTGCCACATCATCATATTTTGGGAACCTTGATCAACAAATGGGTTTTGACCTTGGGAACCTTCACCAACAAATGGGTGCATCATCTTTGACTAAGCATATCTCTCAAACTGTGAGGGCCCACGAAGTGCTCCGCATATCAACAGAATCAACATGATGAGAGAATCTAATGACAATGGTCCCGAGCCTAAGATCCTTGATCTTCATCCCCAAATGCTTCAACCAGTGTGGGGCTTCTAGGGTTTTCCAAGGGCTTTAACCAATGGAGCTTTTAGTTGATGATGAATATTAAGAGAGTTCAATCACTGACATTGGCATCATTGACAACACCATTCAACTGTACGAGCCCCTTTTAAAGTCTTAATACTATTGCAAGACACTATGGTAAAAGAAGTCATTGGAGATCTAAGTTTGTAATAGCATTTAAATGTTGATCCTCTAACTGAAGTTGTCCGAGATTCCTCCTATGATCCAAAGATTGGAGTTACATGATGATACAAAGAGGAACATGTCTATGAAAAGAGTTGAGCTTCTATAGTTGATCTCTAACAAAAGTACTGTAAGGCTGGACAGGTAAGGTTGAAAGAGGTATATATAATCCTTTACTTTTCATATCGCATAAAGCTAGGCATAGATCTAAATTTCTCTTGCAAATGTTGAACTCAGAGATCTGTAACCTTAGAAGTGTATGTCAATAATTTTGCATGGAATGCTAAATCTCTAAGGTATGAAGAGATCACATTTAGGAAATATCATGAAGTGTAAGCTACATATTGTATAAGAAGTCGTGACCTCCTTTGAGGACAAAGACATAATCTGTTATGTCCCAATAATACTCATGCATTCCCCTTATTGTTATTGTAGCCCCTTATTGTTATTGTTGTGCCCTTACATTATTATTGTTATGTAGGCTCTGATTATATTGTGATCCCTCAGAATCATATATATGCCAACGAAAGCTTATCATTTGTATCATCCACGCATTGTTCATTTATGTAATGTAAAAAAGGTTTCCCCCTCGAAGAGGATAATTTTTAAGTCATTGATCTATCTATTTTTGAGTTGGTTGCATAACATTTGGTATCAGAGCTTTGGATTCTAGGGTTTCGCTTTTTCAAACAGGTCATCTTGGCATTTTTGCTATAACGTTTTTGCTACGAGGCTTTTGAAGCTTAAATTCAAACCACATGGAGCCAAAATATTGGTGAACTTTGTGTAGGAATTTCAGATCTTGGTTCACTATATTTTTTGGAGATATTATCCAAGGAAGTTAGGGTTTTTGCAAGCTCCAGAATTCCATCTCAAACAGGTGACCTAGGGAAAATCGTCATAACTTTCTCTTCTAGCATCGAATTTGAATTTCGTAAAAACTGACTGAAATTGCATAGACTGTAGTTTTTTGTGTATCATTTGAAGGACCGAAAGTCGAAACAATGACACGTGACACTAATTACAATTTCGCTTTACTGAACCAATCTATAATCAGGTCATCATGGGAGATTGAGCATAACTCTTTCTTGAAGAATCCAATCTCGGTCTGACTTGTGGGGTTGGAAAGAAGACTCAGAGGGCTACCATAGGACAAAATTTCAGACCTTGGAGATTCGAAATTACAGAGATACAACAACTTCAATATCAAGCTCCTAAAAAGCAAGAAAAATGTGTGTATTTTTTAAAATTTTGCATAACTTTTGTTTGAAAAATCAGTTTGAAGTAATTCCAAGGGCATAGTGAAGCATAGATATCATTGTTTGATTTCAAAATGCCTCGAAACAAAAAAAATGGATACACTTGGTAAGCAACCAGAAAGCTCTTCTATGACGCATGTAGAAGAGGAAGAAATGCAACATGATATACCAAAATTACAAGACCAAGTGCAACAAATTTCACTTTTGCAAAAAATTAACCAAAAATGAATTGGAATTTAAGATGGATGGTTTAGAAGCAAAAATAAAAAGCAACATGGAGGTTTTTAAAGTAGACATGGATGTGATGAAGGTCAAGTTGGAAGGATTGACAAAGTTGTTGCAAGAAAGGCTTCCCACTGGTGACAAGGTAATCCATGAAAGTCATGATGAGGACAAAAGGAATATGAATTATGATTTTAGACAATCCAATGTGGGATTTAAGAACCACCACATTCCAAAGATAGATATGAGGAAGTTTGATAGCAAGAATCCGGTAATATGGATACTACATATGGAGCAATATTTTGATCTCCATGTTGTGCAACACACACAAAAGGTACACATTGCATCTTTATATTTAGAACACAATCAGTTTGTATGGTATCGATGGCTTTGTTTTCGTAAACCACTTGTCACTTGGTCAATTTTTATGGAGAAAATGATAGCACATTATGAGGATACAAAGAGAAACACCTTCTTTAGCCAACTGATAAATCTCAAAAAAAAGGGTTCAATGGTGGAACACATTGAGGACTTCCAAAAATTGAATATCAAGGTAACTGATATTCCAGAGGAGCATAGGATTGATGTCTTCATAGGGACTTTGAAGGATAATAGTCAACGTGAGGTTCGCCTTTGGGAACTTGATTCATTAGAGAAAGCATTCAGAGTGGCAAAAAATGTTGAAAGCCAAAATTATGGCAACAAGGAAGTCTATCGCTCACAACTGTAAAGATGGAAGTGTTGTTGCTCCTAGCCTTTTGCAACCTACAAGATTGACACCACAACAATTGGAGGAAAAAAGAGCAAAAGGGCTTTGTTAGAGTTGTGATAGCGAATATGCTAAAGGTCATAAGTGTGTTGAGAATAAATTATTCTACATAGATTGTTAAGAGGATGGAGAAAAGGAACAAGAAACATCAAAAGAAGAGGAAGAAAATGAACAAGAAACATCAAAAGAGGAGGATATACACCAAGAGCTATTAGTTTTTGGTAGCATCAAATGTGCTCTAGCCATGAAAATTGGTGGAGAGGCTAAGACACATGAGTTTTAAAGAACCCAGAAACCGTTTGATGAAATTCCACCCAGATTGTATTTTATTAGAATAATTAATATTTTTAATGGAGTTCTTACGTCTAAACTTAGGAAAATAAAAATATTAATGGGTATTAATCAAAATATGGGTGAGAATGATCTAGAAAGTAGATCAAGTCAAGTTTTAATCTTAGCTGTTGATTAGAGACTTGATCTCGGCCATTGAAGTCTCAACGAGAAAAGTATAAGGAGGCTTGGGGTTCATTTAAAAAAACACACGGAGAGAATGAATTGATCTGGAGTTCGATTTCTGGGGCTAGGAAGCTGAGAAATTCGAACTGAGTGATCATTTTGCAGCAGAGGGGCAAAGATAGTTCGGGAATACTAGACAGATAGGTGGAGAGCCACTAGTGGAGGCAGCGCAACATCTAGAGGGATTGACCCTAGGCCAGTTTGGGTCCACGCATGCTTGATGCAAAGCCAGAAGGGCCAGTGCAAAGCACAAGTTGCCCTCACGCAGAAAGCCGGAAACTACCAGAACAGCCGGGAGAGTTGACATAGATGTTCTAGGAGGCAAAACATAAAGCATAGAGCTGAAGCAGAGCCTGTAAGGCTAACACAGGGCCTACACAGGGCCAACATAGAGATAGTCGGGGTTGGCCAGTTCTGTTGCTGGATCAGCGGAAAACTGCCAGGTGAAGTGAGATAATCTCTCTCAGTTTTCCGCCATTATATTTTTTCTCTGTCACTGGATTGTTGGGAGGGCATTGAACATTGTATTCAAAACTACTGCTTAATAATAGAAAATCCTGAGATCTACAACACTGATTTTCTCGCATTGGGTTTTCCAGGGACTATTTTATCCAAAAATAACAGTGTCCTATGTATCTTGTTCTTTGCTTAGTTTCTTTTTTCATTTAATCAAATTAAATTGGTGTAGGCTGCAGAAGTAATTTACTTCAATATTATTCATAAAATAACTTGATAATGTATATTAAAATCAAGTAGGTGAACTAAATTCAGTTTTGTTGCAGTAGGGGTTCCTTGAGTGCAGGAATTTTCACATGGTATCATAGCATTGATTTTGAAACAGGAAGAGAAGATCCAACGCTGTGCAGAGAGGCCAATATCTGCATTTGAAAGCAATTTGAATCCCCTTGAAGGGATTGCGTAGTCCTTGTCGGGAAAGTAGAGAATCCGAGGAAATCTCTCTCTGAGAGAGTCAACAAAGAGGTACGATTTCTGGTTCGTGAGTTTACAGAGGCAGAGGGAGTGATGTAGAGCCTTAGCATAGTGCTTGAAGGGCGCAATTTCTATTGGGGCAGAGATCTGTCGGAAAAGAGCAAAGACACATAAAGGGGAATCTTCTCCTCAGAGGACTTTGCTCGCCAAAAGTTTAGATTTTTCACTTGCCAGGCAGTAGACTAGTGGTGTGTAGTGACTAGAGGAGTCAATTCGACAGTTTGGGTGAGATGGTATCACATGGACTCAAAGATCAGGACAGGTTGGAAGGAGGTTCCAACTATGTCATATCGAAGACCAGAATCTTAGCTGTTTTGGAGGACTACGATCTCGAAGCTTATGTCAAGACTGTTGTGGTTGTTCCCGTAGACAATGATTAGAAGAAGAAGTACAAGGCCGAGCAGGGTAAGACAAAGAGGTTCATACTTGATGGAGTTCGAGATCATGTGGTCTCACACTTGCAGGGCAAAGATACAGCCCGAGAAATGTGGGAAGCTTTGTCTTCAGTGTATGAAGGCTCTTCCGAACAACAAAATATGTACCTAGAACAAAAGTTGCAACGAACATTGATGCAGAAGGGACAGGGGGTTAACTCCTATCTTCAATGTCTTTAAGACACTAGAGACCAACTTGTTGCAGTGGGGTCTACTCCCCAGTCTACTGCAACGGTAAGGACGACCCTGAATGGAGTCTCAGATGAATGGAAATTCTTCGTCCAAAGTATATTGGGCAGGGAAAGACTACCTTAATGGGAGGAGATGTGGGAAACGCTTCAACAGGAAGAATTAAGGAGGGTTCTGGTTAAGGTCAAACTCAATGGCAGCAATGGGAGTGACACGAAGACCAAGGAGGAGGAGGAGAACGCAACTCTAGCATCAAAGGGAAAGCAGAAGAAGAAGCGGAAGAAGGACATTTCGAAGGTGAAATGTTTTAGATGTGGTGAGATGGGTCACTTTGCATCCCGGTGTCCGTTGAAGCAAAAGGGTAAGGATGAGAAACATGATCCTAAGGCTGCTCCAGCAAAAATTGACGAAGATGAGTTTGCCATGAGTGCCCACGCATCTCCAGGAGGGAAATGGGGCGATATTGAGCAATAGTTAAGAGGACTACATGTGGGCAAGACCCTTGAGGAGTCAACCTCTTGGATCAATTCCTTGCTACAGTAGCCCGAGATTTAGCAGTAGAAAGATGGACTTAGTGTCAAATGACTCAATGGATTGTTTGGAGAGACAAATGTGGTAGCCTGAGACTAGACACTGATCAGCACATAGCAACGTTGGCAGCAGTGCAGAAGTCAACAACAACGTAGAAGATTCAGAGGGTCAAAGACTAGTAGCTGTCAGATTCCAACATTCACATGGTATTATGCTGAACACAATTAGTTCAGTAATTTTGTGTGTTTTTCAGTTGCTTCTCTCAGCAACCAAGTTGCAGTACGAATGCCGTGTTAGCAGTGGCAGTGCTAGCAACATGACAAATGTAGCATTTGAGAGGGAGTTGTAGTGCGGATGCAGCAGTGGCAGCGGCAGTGTCATGGGCAGCAGTACAGTAGCAACAGTAGCATAGTGTTGGTGGCAGCAACAATGCGGAAAGGAGATGCTTTAGAGACAGAGAAACATGCAGTTGGACATTATTGGTAGAGCACATTCCTCGCTAAGAGTGAGTGTTAGTTTTTGGTAGCATCGGATGTGCTCTAGCCATGAAAATTGGTGGAGAGGCTAAGACACATGAGTTCTAAAGAACCCAAAAACCGTTTGGTGAAATTCCACCCAGATTGTATTTTATTAAAATAATTAATATTTTTAATGGGGTTCCTAAGTCTAAACTTAGGAAAATTAAAGTATTAATGGGTATTAATCAAAATATGGGTGAGAATGATCTAGAAAGCGGATCAAGTCAAGTTTTAATCTTAGCCGTTGATTAGAGACTTAATCTCGGCCGTTGAAGTCTCAACGAGAAAAGTATAAGGAGGCTTGGGGTTCATTTAGAAAAACACATGGAGAGAACGAATTGATCTGGAGTTCGATTTCTAGGGCTAGGTAGCTGAGAAATTCGAACTGAGTGATCATTCTGCAGCAGAGGAGCAAGGATAGTTTGGAAATATTGATAGAGAGGCAGAAAGGCACTAGTGAAGGTAGCGCAACATCTAGAAGGATTGACCATGGGCCAGTCTGGGCCCACGCAGGCTTGACACAAAGCCAGAAGGGCCAACGCAGAAGTGAGGCTGCCATCATGTAGAAAGTCGGAAACTACTGGGGAGCTGCTGGAACAGTTAGGAGAGGTTGACGCAGAAGTTCCAGGAGGCAGAAGAGATAGCGCAAAGCTGACATAGAGCCTGTAAGGCTGATGTAGGTCCTAGGCAGGTCCAACGTAGAGATAACTGGGGTTAGCCACTTATGCTGCCAAATCAGCCGGAAATTGCCGGGTGAAGTGAGGTAATCTCACTCAGTTTTCCTCCATTATATTTTTTCCCTGTCACTGGATTGTCGAGAGGGCATCCAACATTGTATTCAGAAATATTGCTTAATAATAGAAAACCCTCAGAGTTGTTGCATCGATTTTCTTGCATTGGGTTTTGTGGGGACTATTTTGTCCAAAAGTAACGGTGTCCTATGTATCTTGTTCTTTGCTTAGTTTCGTGTTTCATGTAATCAAATCAAATTGGTGTACGCTGCAAAAGTAATTTACTTCAGTATTATTAAGAAAATAACTTGATAATGTATATTAAAATCAAGAAGGTGAAGTAAATTCAGTTTTGCTGCAGTAGGGGTTACTTGAGTGCAGGAATTTTTAGATGGTATCAGAGCATTGATTTTGAAACAGGAAGAGCAGATCCAGCGTTGAGCAGAAAGACCAATAGCTGCATTTGACAACAATTCGAATCCCCTTGAAGGGATTACGCAGTCCTTGCCAGGAAAGCAGAGAATTCGAGGAAATCTCTCTCTGAGGGAGTTGATTGAGAGGTACGATTTCTGGTTCGTGATTTTGCAGAGGCAGAGGGAGTGACATAGAGCCTTAGCGCAGTGCTTGAAGGGCGCAATTTCTGTCGGGGCAGAAATTCGTCGGAAAAGAGCAAAGACACATAGAAAGGGGATTTTCTCCTCAGAGGATTTTTCTCGCCAAACGTTTGAATTTTTCACTTGCCAGGCAGCAGACTAGTGGTGTGCAGTGACTAGAGGAGTCAATTCGACAGTTTGGATGAGATGGCATCACATGGGCTCAAAGATCAGGACAGGTTGGAAGGAGCTTCCAACTATGTCATATGGAAGACCAGAACCTTAGCTGTTCTGGAGGAGTATGATCTCGAAGCTTACGTCAAGAGTGTTGTGGCTAATCTCGTGGACAATGATCAGAAGAAGTACAAGGCCGAGTAGGGGAAGGCGAAGAGGTTAATAATTGATGGAGTTTGAGATCATGTGGTCTCACACTTGCAGGGCAAAGATACAACTCGAGAAATGTGTGAAGCTTTGTCTTCACTGTATGAAGGCTCTTTTGAACAACGGACGATGTACTTAGAACAAAAGTTGCAACGAACATTGATGCAAAAGGGAGAAGGGGTTAACTCCTATCTTCAACGTCTTTAAGACACTAGAGACCAGCGTGTTGCAGTGGGGTCTACTCCTCAGTCGACTGCAATGGTAAGGACGACCCTGAATGGAGTCTCGGATGAATGGCAAGTCTTCGTCCAAAGTATATTGGGTAGGGAAAGACTACCTTCATGGGAGAAGATGTGGGCAACCCTTCAATAGGAAGAATTAAGGAGGGATCTGGTTAAGGTCAACCTCAATGGAAGTAGTGGGAGTGGCATGAAGACTAAGGAGGAGAAGGAGAACGTGGCTCTAGCATCAAAGGGACATCAAAAGCAGAAGCGGAAGAAGGACATTTCGAAGGTGAAATGTTTCAGATGTGGCGAGATGGGTCACTTTGTATCACAGTGTCCTTTGAAGCAAAAGGATAACGATGAGAAACATGATCCTAAGGCTGCTCTAGCAAAAATTGTCGAAGATGATTTTGCCATGAGTGCCCACGCATCTCCAGGAGGGAAATGGGACATTTCGAAGGTGAAATGTTTCAGATGTGGCGAGATGGGTCACTTTGCATACCAGTGTCCTTTGAAGCAAAAGGTTAACGATGAGAAACATGATCCTAAGGATGCTCTAGCAAAAATTGACGAAGATGATTTTGCCATGAGTGCCCACGCATCTCCAGGAGGGGAATGTGGCGATATTGACCTATAGTCGGGAGGAGTACATGTGGGTAGGATCCTTGAGGAGTCCACCTCTTGGATCAATTCCTTGCTACGGGAGCCCGAGATTCAACAGTAGCAAGATGGACTTAGTGTCAGATGATGCAGTGGATTGTTTGGAGAGGCAGATGCAGTAGCCTGAGACTAGAGATTGATCAGCGCAGAGCAAGGTTGGCAGCAATGCAAAATTCAGCAACACCGTAGAAGATTCAGAGGGTCAGAGACCAGTAGCAGTTAGATTCCAACATTCACATGGTATTATGCTGAACATAGTTAGTTCAGTAATTTTGGGTGTTTTTCAGTTGCTTCTCTCAACAACTGAGTTGCGGTATGAATGCAATGTTAGCAGTGGCAGTTCTAGCAGCATAGCAGATGCAACATTTGAGAGGGAGTTGTAGTACAGATGCAATAGTGGCAGTGGCAGTGTCATGGGCAATAGTAGCACAGTGTTGGTGGCAACAACAGTGCGAAAAGGAGTTGCTTCAGAGACAGAGCAACATGTAGTTGGACATTGTTGGAAGAGCACATTCCTCGCTAAGAGGGAGTGTTAGTTTTTGGGATGTGATAGAGTTAATGATGGTACAATGCCTAGTGATTTAGCCAGCGATTAGAGGAGTGATTGATGAGTCTATAGCATCGGATGTGGTCTAGCCAGGCACATGAGTTCTAAAGAACCCAGAAATTGTTTGGTGAAATTCCACCCAAATTGCATTTTATTAGAATAATTAATATTTTTAATGGGGTTCTTAACTCTGAACTTAGGAAAATTAAAGTACTAATGGGCATTAATCAAAATATGGGTGAGAATGATCTAGAAAGTGGATCAAGTCAAGTTTTAATCTTAGTCGTTGATTAGAGACTTAATCTCGGCCGTTGAAGTCTCAATGAGAAAAGTATAAGAAGGAGGCTTGGGGTTCATTTAGAAAATCACATGGAGAGAACGAATTGATCTGGAGTTCGATTTCTAGGGCTAGGAAGCTGAGAAATTCGAACTGAGCGATCATTCTGCCGCAAAGGGGTAGTGATAGTTTGGGAATACTGGATAGAGAGGCGGAGAGCCCTCGTGAAGGCAGCGCAGTATCTAGAAGAACTGATCGTGGGTCAGTCTGGGCCCACGCAGGCCCGACACAGAGCTAGAAGGGCCAACGCAGAAGTAAGGTTTCCCTTACGTAGAACGCCGGAAACTGCCAGAATAATCGGGAGAGGTTGATGCAGAAGTTCTAGGAGGCAGAAGAGAGCATAGAGATAGCCGGGGTTAGCCAGTTCTGCTGCTGGATCAGCTAGAAACTGCCTGGTGAAGTGAGGTAATCACGCTCAGTTTTTTGCCATTATATTTATTCTCTGTCACTGGATTGCCGGGAGGGCATCCAACATTGTATTCAGAACTACTGCTTAATAATAGAAAACCCTTAGAGCTGTTGCAACGGTTTTCTCGCATTGGGATTTTTCGGGGACTATTTTGTCCAAAAATAACGGTGCCCTATGTATCTTGATCTTTGTTCAGTTTCCTTTTTCATGTAATCAAATTAAATTGGTGTAGGCTGCAGAAGTAATTTACTTCAGTATTGTTTAGAAAATAACTTGGTAATGTATATTAAAATCAAGTAGGTGAATTAAATTCAGTTTTGTTACAGTAGGGGCTCCTTGGGTGCAGGAATTTTCACAGGAACCAACCCCAGAGAAAGAACAAATGAATCCGACCATACCTTGTAATGCATTGGCAGAATTACCACTCCTCAAACTCTCAAAATAGAAGGATATATCAAGAAGGAAAAGGTAATAGTGCCGATTGATTCAAGTAGTGCCCATAATTTTATTCATTGTAAGATAACCAAGGAATTGAATTGCTTCCTTTATCCAGCGCTAGAGTGTCAAGTGATGGTTGCAAATGGAGGAACTATAAATTGCTCTGAAAGTACCATAATATCAAGCTAACCATGGTGGAATTTGTATTGAATAGTCCAACGCTTTCTATTCCAATGGGTGGTGTTGATGTTGTACCAGGAGTCTAATTATTACAATCTGTGGGGACGATAGCTTTTAGTTTTCAAGAGCTTTTCTTGAAATTTTTCTAGGAAAGAAAGGAAGTTGAACTAAGGGGTATCACAGGGAAACCAAGAAAGATAATCATCTCTAATGGCATGACAACACTGTTGAAGAAAGAACAATGGGGCGTAATTGCACAATTATGCTCACTAGAGGTTCAAACATCAAAATCATCTATTTCTCTAGATCTCCAAAAAGTCTTGGACAATCATTCTTGTTGATTTGGGGTAGCATCGGATGTGCTCTAGCCATGAAAATTGGTGGAGAGGCTAAAGCACATGAGATCTCCAAGACCCAGAAATGGTTTGGGCAGATTCTAACCGATTTGGGAGATATTAAAATAATTAATATTTTTAATGGAGTTCCTAAGTCTAAACTTAGGAAAAATAAAATATTAATGGGTATTAATATAAAACTGGGTTAGAATGTTCCAAAGCATAAGGATCAAGCCAAATCTAATCTTAACCGTTGATTAGAGATTTAATCTCGACCATTGAAGGACCAACAGGAAAAGTATAAGAGGAGGCTAGAGGGTCAGTTGGAGAACACACCAGAGTGATCAGTCATTCGATTTACTAGAGTGGGGTTCTCTAAGTAAAGTCGAATCAGTGATCAGCAACGAGGGGCTATGAGTACTAGACAGAGAGGCAGAGATAGTGCAAAGAGACCAGCGCAGAGGCAGACGCAAAAGTCAGAGCAAGCCACGCAGAGCCCAATAGAGACAACGTAGAGGCCAGAGGGCCTGTGGCATCCACGCAGAGGGCAGCAGGAGTGACGCAGAGGGTCCCAGAGGTTGCGCAGAGATTCAAAGGGCTGACACAGAGGGTTCTAAGGCTGACGTAGAGGCTAGGAGGGCTGACGCAGTGCTTCAATGTTGCTAGAGAGGGTTTTGTGGGGCAGGTTTTCTGAATACCTGCTTCCGAATAAAGAGGTATATTGTCGGTTATTTCTCTCTGTCAGGGGAGCCGGTTTGGAACCCAGTTGTACTCAAGGATATGCTGCATAATAAAAAATCCTCATAATTGCTGCACTGGTTTTCCCGCATTGGGTTTTTCTGGGGACAAGTTGTCCAAAAATAACGGTGTCACTTGTGTATTTGTTTACTTTCAGCTGTTGATCTGTCGCTGGTTGAGACTGTATTGTGTTTATTTCGTTATTTATATGTTTTAAATAACTTGTTCGTAATTAACAAGTAGAAGAAATAAACTAGAAGAATACAAATTAAATTTCTAACGGATAGACTTAGAAATTTCAACAATTCCAAGGTATTTGAGACTCCCAAAGGCCTCCCACCTATTTGTGATCATGATCATGCTATTCATTTGATTCTTCTTGATTTTTGGTAGCATCTGATGTGCTCTAGACTTGAAATTTGTAAGAGAGGCTAAGGCACATGAGATCTCCAAGACTCAGAAATCGTTTGGAGAAATTTCACCCGGATGAGGAGTTATTAAAATAATTAATATTTTTAATGGGTTCCTAAGTTTAAACTTAGGAAAATAAAAATATTAATGGGTATTAATAAAGATAAGGGTGAGAAGCTTCTAAGAGACGAGGATCGAGTGTGTTTTAATCTTAGCTGTTGATTAGAGACTTAATCTCGGCCGTTGATTCATCAATAGGAAAAGTATAAGAGAAGACTTGAGGATCATTTGGAGACAAACCACAGATACTTAATATCTCAAGGAAAATCGATTCTCAAGTAGAGGAGATCGATTTCAGAGGGAGAGATGTAGGGTGGAGGAAGAGGAGGGCATCAGCAACAGACAGTGATTGAGGAGGTGGTGATGCAGGGATAGTGGGAGAGCACGCAGAGAGAGATGCAGTCCAGAGGAGAGACGTAGAGCTTACGCAGGTTGGCGTAGAGGGATGTAGGGCCACGCAGAGTGATGTAGGGGTGACACAGAAGTGGGAGCAGGGTCTCCAAAGTGTCAGACGGTCTCAAAGGGAAAGTCTCAGGTGTTTTCTTTCAGTTTCTCTGTAAAATCATTCATTTTAAAAGCAATTGCTGCTGAAGATTAATAAAGCCCTCATCTGCTGCATCGGTTTTCCCACATTGGGTTTTTCTGGGGACAATTGTCCAAAAATAGTTGTGTTGATGTGATTGGTTCTTGTGCATGTATGTTTCTTTGGGTAATTGTGTGATAACTGCAGTAGAATTTATTTGAATATTTGCTAAAGGGATTTAGTAAATAACTTATTGTGAATAATAAGTAGGTGAAATAAATTAGTTGCTGTAGTAGTAGAATTTCAGTTTAGAAATTTTCACATGGTATCGGAGCAGAGATCCGGCAACAGGAAAGGAAAATCAATTATGGGTCAAGAGCATGATGCAGAGGCATCCACTCAAGGGGACTCGCGTAGATTTCCAAAAGAATGCACAAGGGGCATAAATTACGATTATTCTATGTTAGCTTCCAGATTGGAAGAAGAAGTTGGTTGCTTAGCAAGCTTTGCCTCCTCAGAGGTTTGGTATATAAACAGTGGAGCTTCCTGGCATATGACAGGAATCCGAGAATGTTTTTCAGATTATCAGGAAGAAAGAATGAATTTTCAGATCACCATGGGAAATAAGGCAAAGTGTACTCCAGTAGGAAGAGGTACTATAGTTTTTCAAACTGAAGCAGGAGAGCGGCTTCGAGCAACCAATGTGCTGCATGTGCCAGGATTGTGGATGAACTTACTTTCCGTATCTCAAATTCAAAACAAGGGCTATGACATTTTCTTCATTAAGGAGAAAGTATATGTCAAACACCCGAGTTAGAAAAAAAGGCCCAGATTGGAATAAGAAGTAACAGGTTGTACAAGTTGCAGCTAGAATCACCAATGGCACTGATAGGCAGTAATGGAGACAAAGATTTAAATGAACTATGGCATAGGAGGATGGGACACATACACCATGGGGCTCTGAGAATTCTTAGGAAAACAGCATCAGGAGTTCCAGAACTAAGTATTGAACGAGATGATGTATGCAGAGGGTGCGCTCTGGGCAAGTATGCCAAAGCAACGTTTTCAAGAAGTAATAATAGGGCTAAGAGTATGCTTGGATTGATAGACTCAGATATCTGCGAACCAATGTCCACAAAAGCTCTTAGTGGTGCCGAATACTTCGCCACCTTCATCGATGACCATTCCAGGAAATCTTGGATCTACTTTCTGAAAACCAACGATGAGGTTTTCGATTGATTCAAAGAGTTCAAGGCTCTAGTGGAGAATCTGACAGGAAAGAAGATAAAAGTGTTGCGCTCAAACAATGGTGGAGAGTACGTTGATGAGGGCTTTACCGATTTTTGCGCTAAGGAAGGCATCAAAAGAGAGTGGACAACTCCCTACAATCTGGAGCAGAATGGAGTAGTAGAAAGGAAAAATAGGACTATTGTGGAAGCAACAAGGGCAATGTTGTATGATCAAGATATGCCAAAATTCCTATGGGCATAAGCATGCAGTATGACAGTTTATGTCCAGAACAAGACTCCACACAATGCATTGGGCAAAATCACTCCAGAGAAGGTCTTCACCGGGAAGACACCCGAAGTCAGTCATTTCAGGATATTTGGGAGTTTAGCATATTGTCGTATACCCGAAGAGAAGAGAAAGAAATTAGATCAAACTACTGAGAAATGATATCTTGTGGGATATAGCGAGAATGCTAAGGCATATAGAGTCTATCTTCTAGGGAGTAGGAAGGTAGTAGTTCCGCAGGATGTAAAGTTCATGGAGGATAGAGCTTTCAGGAAATCCCAAGAAATGCCTTCCGAGGAGCAATCGAAAGACAAGCCGTTGGTCAAACCAGTTCAACCAGCGGAAACTAGTACCAAAAATTCTCTTGAAGAGAAAGCTTTAGATCAGGAGGAATCTCAAGAAGAGGAAGAGCTGATAGATGTGCCTACTACCAGTGGAAGAACGAGTCATGAACTCCGATAGATTCTACGGGATGCAAAAGACTTCATTGGTGCACCTAGGAATAGTAAAAGGGAGTGAAGACAACTAGACAGCTACCAGGCCTTAGTAGCTCAGGTTGGGGAACCTTCTAGTTTTCAGGAGGCCGTTCAGCATCAAGTATGGGTGGATGCTATGGTAGAGGAATACAACTCTATAATGATCAATGATGTCTAAGAAGTGGTACCTAGGCCTCAGTACAGATCAGTGGTAGGTTTGAGATGGATCTACAAGGTCAAATATGTTGCAGACGACACTGTGGAGAAATACAAAGCTAGGTTTGTGGCTAAGGGGTATGCTCAGAAGGAAGGGATAAATTACGATGAAACCTTCGCCCCAGTAGCCAAGTATACTTATATTAGAACCGTGATATCTCTTGTAGCACAGATGGGGTGGGAGATTCATCAAATGGATGTTAAGATGACATTCTGGAACGGGGTAATATAAGAGGAAGTATACATTGAACAACCAGAAGGTTTTGAGACACATGAGAAGATATCTCATGTATGTAGATTAAAGAAAGCCTTGTATGGGCTTAAGTAGGCACCTAGGGTATGGTACGGTTGAATTGATGGCTACTTGTAGAAGATTGGGTTCATCAAGCATGATGCAGAGCCTAATCTCTACTACCTGGTTGTAGAGAATGAGCCTCTAATCCTAGTATTATATGTGGATGATCTCTTCCTGACAGGATCGTCAAGGCTCATCAAAGATTGCAAGAAGAACCTAGCCACATAATTCGACATGAAGGATTTGGGACAAATGCATTATTCCTGGGGTTGGAAGTTTGGCAGTAGAAGGGTGAGATTTTCGTTGGACAAGGGAGATATGTTACAAAAATCTTGAAGAGATTTAGGATGCAGAACTGTAGACCTTTGGCTACTCCAATGATCACCAACTGGAAGACGATTGATGCATTAGAAGATAAAGACGTTGATCCCACCTTGTACAAGTAGCTTATAGGGTCTTTGATGTGTCTGGTCAATGCTAGGCAAGGCATTTGTTACGCTGTTAGCACCCTCAATCAGTTCATGGTGGAACCTAAGAAGGCGCACTGGGCAGCAACCAAACATGTTCTCAGGTATATACAAGGAACAATCGAGCATGGACTATTGTACACCAGAGGCAATGACATCAGGTTGAGTGGGTTCACTGATGCAGATTGGGTTGGAAGTTTAGTAGATCAGAAAAGTACAACCAGGTATTGTTATAATAGTGGATCAGGAATGACCTCCTAGTGCAGTAGGAAACAAAAATCCATGGCTCTGAGCTCAGCTCATGTAGAATATATGGTAGCTAGCACAGCTTCGTGTGAAGCCATATGGCTTAGGAAATTGCTTGTGAATCTATTTAGGAAAAGGATGGAAGCGACCAGGATCATGTGTGATAATCAGAGTTGCATCAAACTCTCTAAGAATCCAGTATTTCATGATCGATCGAAGCACATTGATATCAGGTGTCACTTTGTCACACACTGTGTCCAACGAGGAGCAGTACTGTTGAGGTACACTCCTACAGGAGAACATGTGGCAGACATCCTCACCAAGGCTTTAGGAAGAACAAAGTTTGTTTATTTCAGGGTGAAGATGGGGATGGTAAAGATTCCATTTCAGTGGCAGAAATGGATAAGTGTCAGGAGTTGCAGTGCAACAGTTAGCGTTGATAGTGCTATGGGCAGCATGATGCAACATATTGAGAGGGAGCTGCAGTACAGATGCAGCAGTGGCAATGGCACTATCATGGGCAATAGTGCAGGGGCTGTGAGGCAGCAGGCCAAGCATCAGCATAGGTACCGATGCAGAAGATCAGTGTGATGTTTCTATAGTGAAGCATTGCTAGAGCACATTCCTCGCTAAGAGGGAGTGTTGATTTTTGGTAGCATCGGATGTGATCTAGCCTTGAAATTTGAATGAGAGGCTAAGGCACATGAGATCTGCAAGACCCAGAAATTGTTTTGAGAAATTCCACCTGGATGGGGAGTTATTAAAATAATTAATATTTTTATTGGGTTCCTAAGTTTAAACTTAGGAAAATAAAAATATTAATGGGTATTAATAAAGATAAGGGTGAGAAGCTTCTAAGAGACGAGGATCAAGTCTGTTTTAATCTTAGCCGTTGATTAGAGACTTAATCTCAGTCGTTGATTCATAAATAGGAGAAGTATAAGAGAAGATTTGAGGATCATTTGGAGACACACTAACAGATAGTATCTCAAGGAAAATCGATTCTCAAGTAGAGGAGATCAATTTCAAAGGGAGAGTTGTAGGGTGGAGGAAGAGGAGGGCATCAGCAGCAGGCAGTGACTGAGGAGGAGGTGACACAGGATAGTGGGAGACCGTGTAGAGAGAGACGCAATCCAGAGGAGAGACGCAGAGCTTACGCAGGCTGACACAGAGGGATGTAGAGCCACGCTGGGCCACGCAGAGTGACGCAAAAGTGGGAGTAGGTGCACGCAGAGTGACGCAAAAGTGGGAGTAGGGTCTCCAAAGTGTCAGAAGGTCTCAAAGGCAAAGTCTTAGGTATTTTCTTTCCGTTTCATTGTAAAATCATTCCTTGTAAAAGCAATTGCTACTGAAGATGAATAAAGCCCTCATTTGCTGAACCGGTTTTCCCACATTGGGTTTTTTCAGGGACAATTGTCCAAAAATTACTGTGTTGATGTGATTGGTTCTTGTGCATGTATGTTTCTTTGAGTAATTGTGTGATAACTGCAGTAGAATTTATTTTAATATTTGCTGAAGGGATTTCGTAAATAACTTATTGTGAACAATAAGTAGGTGAAATAAATTAGTTGCTGCAGTAGTAGAATTTTAGTTTAGAAATTTTCACAATTCCAAGAAGTGTTCCTCCAAACATCAGACCTTACAAATATACCTATGCCAAAAAGAGTGAAATTGAACATATGGTTGCATAAATGCTAGATGATGGTATAATTCAACCTAGTCTAAGTTCTTTCTCTGCTCCAGTAGTATTGGTGCACAAGAAGGATGGATCATGGCGTAATTGTCCAGATTATAGGGAGCTTAAGAAGCTCACTATTAAAGATAAATTTCCCATTCCTGTCATTGATGAATTGTTGGATGAATTAGATGGAGCAATTTAATTCACTAAGCTGGATCTTCATTCAGGATATCATCAAATTAGAATGAAGACTGAATACATTCCGAAAACAACATTAAGAACTTATGAGGGTCATTATGAATTTTTGGTCATGCATTTTCGCCTTACTAGTGCACCTTCGACATTTCAAGGTTTGATGAATTCCATTTTCAAACCCTTAGAAAATTTGTGTTAGTAATTTTTGATGTATACTAATCTACAACAAGTCTTGGAAGGATCATGTTCAGCATGTTGACGGGGTGCTCAAACTATTGGAGGAGGAACAATTATATGCAAAATCCTCCAAATGTGTTTTTGGAGTATAGGAGGTGGAATATTTGGGTCATATTGTATCTCATGAGGGTGTTAAGGTAGACCCTAACAAAATTAAAGCAATTGAGGAATGGAAAATCCCCACAACCGTCAAGCATCCTCGAGGATTTCTCGGGTTGGACAGGGTATTATCGCAAGTTTTTTAAGAATTATGGGAGAATGGCAATACCTCTAACAACGTTACTGAAGAAATATGCATTTTCTTAGACTCCAGAAGCAACCAAGGCCTTTGAACATCTTAAAGAGGTAATATGCCAAGCACCGGTCTTAGCTACGCTAGACTTGACAAAAAACTTTATTGTGGAATGTGATGCTCCACGAAATGGAATTGGTGTTGTTTTAATGCAAGAAGGAAGACCCATTGCTTTTGAAAGTCGTCCAATCAAAGGAAAGTATTTACACAAACTTGTTTATGAGAAAGAAATGTTTGCAATACTACACGCACTAAAGCAATGGAGACCTTACCTAGTGGGAAGACACTTCAAGGTAAAAATAGATCATGATGGTCTTAAATACTTCTTGGAACAAAGATTATCTTCAGAAGAGCAACAAAAATGGGTCACAAAGATGTTGGGTTATGACTTTGAAATCATCTACAAAAAAGGGAAGCAAAATGTTGTTGCAAACACACTCCCTCAAGAAAGGGCGAGGATGTGGAAGGATTGCTTTGTGTCATTTCTATTATCCAACCTGATTGGATAACCGAAGCAAGGGATGAATGGAAGAATGACAAAGAGATGTGGACACTCATTCAAAAGTTGCAGCAAGATCCCAGTACATTGGATACAGTTAGCTGGAAAGATGATTCATTATGGTACAAAGATCGCTTATATCTTTATAAGAATTCCCAACTCAAGCAAAAGATTCTTTTGGAATTGCACACCTCCCCCATAGGAGGGCACTCGAGATTTTTAAAAAGGTATCACAGGGTCAAGATGGCATTTTTTGGGATGGCCTTGAATCTGATATTCAGGAGTTTGTGGCACAATTTTTGGTTTGCCAACAAAGTAAAGTTGAGACAATTAAGTCCCCGGGTCTGTTACAACCTTTAGCCATTCCAAGTCAGCGTTGGGAGGAGGTCTCAATGGATTTTATCACAGTTTTACCCTAGTCTGAAGGAAAGAGTGTCATCATGGAGGTAGTTCATAGACTTACCAAGTATGCACAATTTTTTGCATTATCTCATGATTTTAAAGTCAGTACAGTTGCTACTGCATTTATGGAAACAATTCAAAAGGTACATGGAAACCCAAAGATTATTTTAACTGATAGAGATCCCATTTTCACTCGAAATTTTTGGACGAAATTATTTTCTTGTCTTGGTACTCAATTAGCTCATAGCTCATCTTATCATCGTCAATCTGATGGGCAAATTGAGATAGTGAACAATGGGTCAAGTGGTTACCTCTAGCTGAATGATGGTATAACACTTCCTTCTATACTGCAGCAAAAATGACCCCATTTATGGCACTTTATGGATACATCCACCGTCCATCACATCATCTTTATGAGAAAATTCTAAGGTTCAAGCAGTGGAAGATCACATCAAGCATCAACAACAAGTTCTCCCACTGTTAAAGGATAACCTCACTTTGGCGCAAAATGGAATGAAACAACAGGCAAATCAACATCGCAATGAAAGAAGTTTTGATGTAAGCGATTGGGTATTTTTATGGCTATAACCATACAAACAAATGTCCCTCAAGCAAGCTAAGAAGGATAATAAATTATCATCTAAGTATTGTGGTCCTTACAAGGTGTTGCAAAAGATTGGTACTATGGCATACAATTTGGAGTTGCCTTCATCTTCCCGATTACACTCAGTTTTCCATGTTTAACGCTTAAAGAAGGTTATTGGTGACAAGCTCCTAGTTCAAACAATGTTGTTAGAACTTGACGAAGAAGGAAAAATCATATTTGAGCCTGAAGCGGTCACGGACGTTGGAAACAAGAACCCGACAGCTACGAAATTGATTAATTTCAGAGCATCTCATTAAGTGGAAGAACTTGCCTGTTGAAGATTCCACATGGGAGGATGAGAATTTTATATAGAAGCATCCAGAACTACTCAAGCGTTGAGGACAACACATTTTTGAAGGAGAGGGGCATGTTATGTCCCTATAATACTAGTGTATTCCCCTTATTGTTATTGTATTTCCCATGTATCCCCCATGTTGTTATTGTTGTGTGCATGTATCCTCCATGTTGTTATTGTTGTGCCCCCATAGAAGCCCACTATTTTTATTGTTGTGCCCTTACATTATTATTGTTATGTAGGCTCTGATTTTGTGACCCCTTAGACTCATATATATACCAAGGAGGTCTTATAATTTGTATCATCCAAGAATTGTTCATTTATGTAATGTAAAGGAGGTTTATGTAATGTCGTTGATCTATCTATTTGTGAGTTGGTTGCATAACATAATCAATATGTTAGGTGTCACTCTCATAAGCATTCAAATACTTTCCTCGCATATGGAGACTAAGTTTTGTGGTCAAGACATCAATGAACTCCATCTCATGTATAAAAGGTTTGTCAATAGCATTTCTAAGGTTTGTAACTAACACATTAGAACTTGCAATTTAAAAGTTGATAGGTCTTGAAGACTTTGGATATTAAGGCATCTAGAGTTTGTAAACCCAACAAAAGCCTGAACTAAGAAAACCAGAGGACTAATCGTTTTTGGTGAAAGAAGAAGACCTATCTCTTAAGAATGACAAAATAGACATCATGCTGATATGAAAACGAAGATGATTACAAGAAATTCATAAATTAAGAGGGAGTTGACTTTCCTTAGAAAGATAAATATTCTATAAACCCTCCTCTTTGATTACTACTGTTGTTGTTCTCTTGTCTATATATACTTTGCTTAATTGTATTTTTTCTCTAATGGCCTCCTAGTGAGGATTCCAAGTCAATGGCAAGGGTTGCCTAGGCTTTGGTGCCAAGAAGTAAGTAATGAAAGATTGTAGCTAAACACAAGAACTTTCCTGAATTATCGAAGAACATGAATGCAGAAAGAGAGAGCAGTTTGAAGTATGCATTAGAGAAGTAAAAAATCTAGCATGCATCATATAGCAACATGGAAGCAAGAAGGTTCTCCCAGTTAGAGGGAGAGGATCATGTTAAGACGATTGCCTCAATTAGAAGAATTACCCAGGATTTTGAAAAGGAGCCTCATGATTAAAGAAGACCTCATACTTCGAAGAATGAGGACCCATGAGTCAAATGAAGAAATATTGACTTCAAAGGAAGCTAGAAGCATAATTTGACATGAAGAATTTTGATTGATACACCACAGATTGGGGCTTCAACCGGATTTTGTTGCATTGCAGAGGCAGAAGATATGGCAATTGTACTGTGACTAGGACTAACAGTGATAAGTCCAGTACATTGATCTATTATAAGAATGGTTTGGAGGATTGGCATTTCCTTCTGTCAAATATTGTGACAATGGATTAAGAAAAGGTCTTGTGAGGACATACTTTGTTGAACCTAGGTGGAGCATGTTCCTCAGAGAGGCGGTGTGGTGTCTTATTGAATGCTTCCTAGCATTGTGCTCTAATATAGTGGAGAGATAGAGCTTACTTGTTAAGTCCTTGGTATTTTGACAACATTGGTTATGATGATGCTTATCAATCTGGATCCTTTCTTATAGAAGTCTTCAACTTGAGGATATCCTTATGAGTCATTATGAATACCTCTCTAGTTAAGAGGGAGTCTTGAAAATGTAACTAAGGTTGGTCTTCATAATTATCATTGTACTTTATGTAAAAACGAAAGAAAAACCATTATTATTTTCTAGCATGTTCTTCATGCTTTGTTTTGGTCAAAAGAAAAATGTAAAAGGGCGTGTTCTTCGTGACCCTTGTAAAAGAAGCAAATTTGAATTTTTGAAAATCCTTATTCGTCCCTCCAATTTGCCAAATCGGTCCTCGAAAAGACAAGTCGGGTTGCCCAAAGGATGTGTCCCTTCACATGAATGAACAAGTATATATTGACATCTATTCTCCACCTTTTGGCAACCAATTCGAACATCTGTGGAAGAAAATTCAGATATCTGTAGCACATTTCTTTGACGTATACGAGCTCCTTGTGGGTTTTTCCCTGGCCTCTGGCCGAATCTCCAGTGTTGTCTTTTGTATTGTATAATTGCGTGATGACCTAAATGAATGAAGTAAATACTAAATGGAAAACACACACACACACAAACACATATATAGTCACAAGTAATTATCATTATCCAAAATTCTAGTTTCCAAATGAATTTCAACACTTTTGACATCTGATCTGCCTGATCCTGCAAAGACATCAAGTGCTGTCTCTGAAGTATACAAACTTTGCTCTATTGCGTAATCTGCTCATCTATGGATATGTATTGGAGCTCCACTACTCCTCTTTGCACCATGTCTCGGATGAAGTGATATTTGATCTCAATATGATTTGACCTTACATGAATAATTGGATTCTCTTAAAGCTTGTCACAACTCACAAGATATTAAGGTCGGCTCAAGCTCCTAATCAAATAGCCTTACAAGTAGCTTCTGAAGCCACACTGCTTCCTGAAGCCTCTGCTGTACTAAGTGCGAGATGAGTCTACTTCTTTCCAAATTAGGATATCATAGTTGATCCCAAGCTAAAGCAACACCTCAAGGTGCTCTTTCTATCCTTTGCACTCTTTGCCCAATCTGAATTCCTATATCCCTGCGTCCTCACTTCACCACCTGAGATATATCTCAAACCATATCCAATTGTACCACACAGGTACCTCAACACATGCTTTGCTGCAACCTAATGTGTCTGCCTCAGCTCAACCATATACTGGCTGAGGGTGTTTATTGCAAAGCACTGGCTTAGGGTGTTTATTGCAAAGCAAATATCAGCCTAGTGTTAACTAGGTACATCAAGGATCCAATTAACTCGTACATCATGGGATCCACCAAATCTGAATCTGAAGCAGAATCACTCATCTTCTTCAGATCATACATCATAGGTGTAGCCATGGTCTTGCAGTCCATCATTTCAAATCTCCTCAAAATATGAACAAAATATTTCGCTTGTCTAAGGAAGATCTCATTAGGTCTCCGCCACACCTCTAATCCCAAGAAAAATAATGCATCAGGCCAAGATCCTTCATTTCGAACTTCGAGGCCAACTCTCTTTGACACTAAAGCAGAGCTTCCTGTGGTAATCCATGTTTCTCCCTCTATCAATGAAGCAAATCCTCCTACCATTGTTGCTCCCTTTGTCACACAAGCAAGTCCTTTTGCCACTACTATTTCCTCTATCACGAGGAAAGACCTTCTACCATGCTACTTCCTCTGTCACTGAAGCATACTCCATTGTCTAACATGGTCCCTGTTAGGTTCCTATACCAATAGGACTCATAATTTTGATTGACTGAGATTTAGCCTTGTAATATTCGACATACTTTTGCTTTCTGCAAATGTTTTCCATATAATTTTTTTTTTTTATTAAAAAATGTAAAGAGGGTATGTCCTAAAAGAATAACCAAAGGACAAAAAGAATGAAAATAGGTCACAAAAAAAAATGAAATATATGAACCCCAAAAGACAAAAGAGACCATGGAAAGTGTGCAAGTGAAAATGCCACTACTATTTAGTTTTTATGCTTAATAAATGATTGTATGCAGCTTGTTACTTATGCCACGATCCATGAATATGTTGAACTAGGTTGTCATTGATGTCAATATGGGAATATTCTGGATACTAGAGGATGACATGAAGCCAAGGGGATGCAGAGCAGGTTCATGAAGAGACAGTAGCAAAGGCCATCAGGATAGCCGAGCCATATATATATATATATATGCGGAAACAGACTTATATGCAAGGAGGTCTTTGAAAGACACTGCCAAGCCAGAGGAGTAGATGGAGACGAGAAGCCAGAGGAGCCACATTGGACATGACTAAAAGGAGCTGCAGGAGGAGCCACATACATATATACATATGCCAAAACAGGCATATCAGAGAGGAGCAGATGGAACAAGAGGAGCCAAGAGGAGACGGACCGAGAAGAGCAGATGGACCAAGAGGAACCAAGAGGAGCCATATATATGTATATGTCACATATATATGCCAAAGAAGAGGAGCACACAGAGACCGATCAAAAGAGCATAGAGAAAGAGCGGAGGACATAGCCATCGGAGCAACAGAGGAGTAAACAGAGCTATCGGAGCCATAGAGGAAGCAAACAGAGTTATCAGGAGCCTATCGGGAGCAGAACAGCTATCCGAGAGCCATATCAGAGCAAGAGGAACATTGCTTGTAACATAGCCATATATGCCGTAGATAATAGATATCGGGAGCATACACATATATTGGAGCAAGAGGAGCCATATCGAAGGAGTGTCAGAGCAGAGGAGCCATATCGAAGACAATACTTCATATATATAGTTGTGTTTAAAGCCAAACTTTCATCAAAGCGGGAGAATACATAGGAGCCGTTTGATCTGCCAGATCAACGGTCTAGATGAAATCGCAGAGGAGCAGAGAATCCTTATTGCATCGGCGAAAGTCGCTTGGAGTTGTCGGAACTGTTTCAAGGTGCAAGCTCCGAAATCCGGAGCCGAAACTCTTATCAAGCAAAATAGAAAGCATATCGGGTCCGCGGAGGACTTGTATCATTTCGAAGGTAGCGATCAGCGAAATCGCCGAAGAACCCGGAGCCGAAATTAAGTTAGGAAGGAGTATAAGGAGGTGTCGGGTCCGCGTTCCTTGTCGGAGAACGGAGCAATAGTGCAGTGGACGCGATATGCGACTTAGCGCTGACCGTTCGATCTGAAGGAATAATGGACGGCGTAGATCTAATCGGCAATCGGCATATCGGAGCGATCGCGTCGGAAGGATCGGGGGAAGCGATATGTGACATCGCCGATAATTGGAGCCGAAATATTATAAAACAGAGCCTAAAGGTGCGTCGGGTCTGCAGACCCTTTGTATTACAAAACTGCCGATGCGAACCTGCCGAAAAGCCGGACCCGAAATCATTAAGAAGCAGAGTATAGAGGGCCGTCGGGTCCGCAGAACTATCGCATCGCAAGAGGCCACGATAACCCCGACATCCCGGACCCGAAGTCATTTTAGGAAGGGATGTAATCGGCATATCGGGTCCGCAAGGGCGTCGGAGGTCGGAGTTAAGGGATTAATTGGGATCGCCGAAATCCGGACCCGCCGATAATTATAAAGGCGGGCGGATAAGATTTGAAATCCGCGAATGTTCATATTGAGCAGAATTACATGGGTTCCCGTGTATTAAAATATATGTGACCGCGGGGTTTTATAGTGTTGGCCATATATTTGTATATGTGCATTTCCGTGGGGCTTTAAAGCTTAGCCCGATAGTTAACACGCGGTTGGGCGGTGGCTTCCGATGGGTGATTAAAAGCGCCGATAAAAAGGTGGCTCTGATTCTAAGTAAGTCCAAGGTTTATAGAAGGCACATAGCCTAAGGAAAGCTTTCGATAGACATAAAAGCGGTGATAAAAGGGTGGCTCCGATTCTTAAGTGTGGAGGCGAAAATACTGTGAGGAACAGTCCCGATAGTGCGGGAGACCAAATCATGGCGATTATGATTATGATAAGGACGTGGCTGTCCGTTAAAAAATGCCATCCCTGTGTATGCCCACAATCATTGGCAAAGCAACGCTGTTACAAGTTTTTGAACTTGTGTTCTCTACGGATGACTCGATCCTTGCTCATTGATTCAACGTGTCCTGTGAAAACGAATGGACAGAGGAAGCTACAGCGACAAACAAGCCAACAAGTGAGGAAGCTGAAGTAGGCGAGAAGGAAGCCGAAGAGCCAGCGAGAAAGAGGAAACGAATGGACAAAGACAGGTATGCATAAAACAGTAAATAGAGCACTGCATGTGTGTGATGGTTGTTGAAAACAAACCAGAATATGAGGTAGCAGAAGTAGCAGAGGTGGTGGAGCATTGTTTGAATTTGCTAGTGAACACTGTTGCAGCTGTTGAACACTGTTGGATCTGTTGTGGGGGTGAAGAACCAGAGTGTGAGGTAGTAAAAGCAGCGGAGGCTGCAGAAGTAGCGAAGGTTATAGAGGCAGCAACAACAGAAAAGGCTATTGGAGACTATGCGTGGGCAGTGTGCAGAGTTGTGAAGACTCATCCATAAGAAGACATGGTTGTCATTGATACTGTAGTTTGGAGACTACAGTGAAGCTGTAAATAGACAGAACTCAGCAGAGGAGTTCTGAGAGCAGAAGGATTGGAGTCCTTGGGGTTGGAGCCTTAAAAGTGAGAAGGATGGGAGTCCTTGAGGCTGGTGCCTCAGAAGTGAGATTGGATTGGAGTCCTTGGGGTTAGTGCCTCAAAAGCAAGAAGGATTGATGTCCTTGGGAGTTGGTGCTCTTAAGTCCAAGATTGGTGTCTTGGGAAAATAGAGTTGGTGCTCTGGAGGTTGGAGCCTCACCAAAGTCCAAGTTGGAGCTTGGCAACCGATTGTGACCATCTATATATTGTATTTATTTTACTGCACAGTTATATTAATAAAAGCATTTATTCTTGCTGTTCATATTGTGTTCTGAATATATATGTTTTAACTGGTAAAACAATAGTGGGAAAAAGAAATACTGATTCACCCCCCCTCTCAGTATTTCCAACAATTGGTATCAGAGCCGGTTCCTTCATTCAAAGCTTAACAGCTTGAAGGTTGACTCTTAGAACACAAATGGCGAGATCAAGGAAGAAAGTCTCCAATCCTCCTAAGGATGTGTCTCCCTCTACTACTAAAATAGAAGACAATGAATTTGAGGAGGCTCCAAGGCTCAATGGGAACTTTAATATATGGGAAGTAAGAATGAGGAATTTCTTACAGACTCAAGGCTTTGAAATCTGGAAATCTGTGATTGATGATAGCAGTATGGATGAAAAATCCAAGGAGTACAATGCAAAAGCAGTAAAGGCAATCTTGAATGGGCTACCTGATTCTGTAAAGAATAATCTAGGGAAATGTTCATTAGCAAAGGGTATATGGGACAAACTTCATGACCTTCACTCAAAAGGAGCATTGACCATGAACATCAATCAAGAAGATAATGGAAATCTAGAAGGAAATCCAGAACCCATCATAGAAGCTGAAAATAAGAATGATGACATCAAGACTGTAGCAGACCAAAAAGATGAAGAGAATGAAAAAGACTTCGTAGAAGAACTCCTTGCTCGACTTATGACTGTCATGGAAGAGAATAATAATTTGAAAAAAGAAAATGAGGCACTTAAGAAGATAGCTCCAGTTGGTGACCAAGATCAAACAAGGAAGCAGGCACAAGGAGCTGAGAAGAGAATGGAGAGCAGTCAAGCAAAGAATGAAGAAATCTTCAAAATGAAGTCAGATATCATCTCCCTTAAAATAGTAGCAGCTGAAGCTACTTGTAGCAAGGAAGAAGCTGAGGAACAACTTGCAAAGAAGAATAATGAGTGTGAAAGATTGGAAGAAGAGATTGTCCTCCTCAGGAAAAAGGTTGAAGGGATGAACAAAATCATGAAGAGCTCTCAGGCCTTGGATGACATGCTCAGCTATCACAGATGTCCATCTGATAAATCAGGTCTCGGATATGTAGGTGAATCCTCAAACAAGAATGAAAATGCTTCAAACAAAAGAGATGTGAAGAAGCTAGAAAGAAATAGTGATGCTCCCAGTTCCAGCAAAGGCAAGGAGAAAAATCAAGGCTACAATAGAACAAATCCTGCTCCAAGAAGAAATCCTGCTCCAAGAAGAAAACCCGCTCCAAGAAGAAATATAGATGATGACAAAGATGCGAGAGGCAATGGTTATCATCAAAGGATCTCAAGGCAGCAAGGCTTCAGAAGTACACTAAAGAAACCTCCATCTCCCAGGTACCAAAGTCCATTTTTTGGTTATTGTTATTCCTGTTCAAACTTTGGTCATATGGCAAAAGACTGTAAAGTATATCATAAAGATAGATGTTGTGGTCCCCAACCATCTCATAGAGATAGATGTTATAGCCTCCGACAACCTCCAAGAAACAATTTTGCAAGAAGAAACCATGAATTCTTATTCATGTACAATGTAGAATGCCTCAAGTGTCATAACATTGGTCATATGGCACGAGATTGTAACTTAACATGGACTCTTACACAAGCTAGAACCATGCAAAAGAAGAAAGTTACACAAGTATGGAGAAGGAAGGAAATACAATCCGAAAGTCCCTTGAGTTCTTCAGCCAACAGCATGTATCATTGGCCTAAATTCTGACAATCTAAGCATTTTATAAGAAGACTCTGCCAAGAGGAGATGATGCATACAGTTAGGGGGAGCCTATCATGTTTCAGAAGCACTCCATTGAAGCATATGATCCTGTAACCATTCTTTGGATTGTGGTTAAAGAAATAGGGCAAACATACATGGTGCTGTTATCACAGAGGTTTATGTCTTAACTCAGGAATTTAATGTGAGAACAAATAAATTCTGGACACTAATAGAGGCAGTCTTCAAACAAAAAGATACATCTGGAATGGAGGTTGAAGTAAGAGCAGCTAGCAGCATATAACAAACTGAAGCATTGTAAAAGGATGCAGATCAGCAATTGGATTTAAAACACAGTCACAGATTGGATATTTGAATCTGCAGAGATATGTACAAGAACGCAAGGAAAAGATGGCTCACAGGAAGGAGAATGTTGTGCAGTCAAGCATGCTGCATAACTGAAGCTGATACAGATCACTTAAGGAATATAGCAACAACAAGGCACAACTCCTCACATTTTTGTCTAAATGCAATGATGATTGAATACTAGATGGCAGTAACTTAAGGGGAAGCACAAAGACACAAATAAACTCAGATCTGAAGAAAGACAATCTCAGTAGCAGTTTCTCTCTTGATTCGAACTATGAAGGTCTCTCAATTCTGCCTATGGAGACATCAATATGGATTGAGCATGAAAGCCTGGACTTGGACACCTGTGTATGCCCATTTGCAATCTGAATGAAAGCATTAAAGTAAAGCATCCTGAAGCATTGTTGAAGCCATGATAAAGCAGTTCTGAGACATGAAGATGATAAAGCATCAATCCTTTTATCTTGAAGAAGAAGAGCACTATGACAGGGGGAGTCACAGACCCATGAAGATCTACCATTCATGAAGAACAGAAGCAGTTTGATAGGGGGAGTCCCAGAGCACTCCTTTGCCATTGATGTCAAAGGGGGAGAGAAGAAGAATATTGCCATCAATAACAAAGGGGGAGATTGTTGAACTAGGTTGTCATTGATGTCAATATGGCAATATTCTCGATACTAGAGGATGACATGAAGCCAAGGGGATGCAGAACAGATTCATGAAGAGACAGGAGCAAAGGCCATCAGGATAGCCGAGCCATATATATATATATATATATATATATATATATATATATATATATATGCGGAAACAGACTTATATGCAAGGAGGTCTTTGAAAGACACTGCCAAGCCAGAGGAGTAGATGGAGATGAGAAGCCAGAGGAGCCACATTGGACATGACTAAAAGGAGCTGCAGGAGGAGCCACATACATATATACATATGCCAAAACAGGCATATCAGAGAGGAGCAGATGGAACAAGAGGAGCCAAGAGGAGACGGACCGAGAAGAGCAGATGGACCAAGAGGAACCAAGAGGAGCCATATATATGTATATGTCACATATATATGCCAAAGAAGAGGAGCACACAGAGACCGATCAAAAGAGCATAGAGAAAGAGCGGAGGACACAGCCATCGGAGCAACAGAGGAGTAAACAGAGCTATCGGAGCCATAGAGGAAGCAGACAGAGTTATCAGGAGCCTATCGGGAGCAGAACAACTATCAGAGAGCCATATCAGAGCAAGAGGAACGTTGCTTGTAACATAGCCATATATGCCGCAGATAATAGATATCGGGAGCATACACATATATCGGAGCAAGAGGAGCCATATCGAAGGAGTGTCAGAGCAGAGGAGCCATATCGAAGACAATACTTCATATATATATAGTTGTGTTTAAAGCCAAACTTTCATCAAAGTGGGAGAATACATAGGAGCCGTTTGATCTGCCAGATCAACGGTCCAGATGAAATCGCAGAGGAGCAGAGAATCCTTATCGCATCGGCGAAAGTCGCTTGGAGTTGTCGGAACTGTTTCAAGGTGCAAGCTCCGAAATCCGGAGCCGAAACTCTTATCAAGCAAAATAGAAAGCATATCGGGTCCGCGGAGGACTTGTATCATTTCGGAGGTAGCGATCAGCGAAATCGCCGAAGAACCCGAAGCCGAAATTAAGTTAGGAAGGAGTATAAGGAGGTGTCGGGTCCGCGTTCCTTGTCGGAGAACGGAGCAACAGTGCAGTGGACGCGATATGCGACTTAGCGCTGACCGTCCGATCTGAAGGAATAATGGACGGCGGAGATCTAATCGACAATCGGCATATCGGAGCGATCGCGTCGGAAGGATCGAGGGAAGCGATATGTGACATCGCCGATAATTGGAGCCGAAATATTATAAAACAGAGCCTAAAGGTGCGTCGGGTCCGGATCCGAAATCATTAAGAAGCAGAGTATAGAGGGCCGTCGGGTCCGCAGAACTATCGCATCGCAAGAGGCCGCGATAACCCCGACATCCCGGACCCGAAGTCATTTTAGGAAGGGATGTAATCGGCATATCGGGTCCGCAAGGGCGTCGGAGGTCGGAGTTAAGGGATTAATTGGGATCGCCGAAATCCGGACCCGCCGATAATTATAAAGGCGGGCGGATAAGATTTGAAATCCGCGAATGTTCATATTGAGCAGAATTACATGGGTTCCCGTGTATTAAAATATATGTGACCGCGGGGTTTTATAGTGTTGGCCATATATTTGTATATGTGCATTTCCGTGGGGCTTTAAAGCTTAGCCCGATAGTTAACACACGGTTGGGCGGTGGCTTCCGATGGGTGATTAAAAGCGCTGATAAAAAGGTGGCTCTGATTCTAAGTAAGTCCAAGGTTTATAGAAGGCACATAGCCTAAGGAAAGCTTTCGATAGACATAAAAGCGGTGATAAAAGGGTGGCTCCGATTCTTAAGTGTGGAGGCGAAAATACTGTGAGGAACAGTCCCGATAGTGCGGGAGACCAAATCATGGCGATTATGATTATGATAAGGACGTGGCTGTCCGTTAAAAAATGCCATCCCTGTGTATGCCCACAATCATTGGCAAAGCAGCGCTGTTACAAGTTTTTGAACTTGTGTTCTCTACGGATGACTCGATCCTTGCTCATTGATTCAACGTGTCCTGTGAAAACGAATGGACAGAGGAAGCTACAGCGACAAACAAGCCAACAAGTGAGGAAGCTGAAGCAGGCGAGAAGGAAGCCGAAGAGCCAGCGAGAAAGAGGAAACGAATGGACAAAGACAGGTATGCATAAAACAGTAAATAGAGGACTGCATGTGTGTGATGGTTGTTGAAAACAAACCAGAATATGAGGTAGCAGAAGCAGCAGAGGTGGTGGAGCATTGTTTGAATTTGCTAGTGAACACTGCTGCGGCTGTTGAACACTGTTGGAGCTGTTGTGGGGGTGAAGAACCAGAGTGTGAGGTAGTAAAAGCAGCGGAGGCTGCAGAAGCAGCGGAGGTTATAGAGGCAGCAGCAGCAGAAAAGGCTATTGGAGACTATGCGTGGGCAGTGTGTAGAGCTGTGAAGACTCATCCATAAAAAGACATGGTTGTCACTGATACTGTAGTTTGGAGACTACAGTGAAGCTGTAAATAGACAGGACTCAGCAGAGAAGAGTTCTGAGAGCAGAAGGATTGGAGTCCTTGGGGTTGGAGCCTTAAAAGTGAGAAGGATGGGAGTCCTTGAGGCTGGTGCCTCAGAAGTGAGATTGGATTGGAGTCCTTGGGGTTAGTGCCTCAAAAGCAGGAAGGATTGAAGTCCTTGGGAGTTGGTGCTCTTAAGTCCAAGATTGGTGTCTTGGGAAAATAGAGTTGGTGCTCTGGAGGTTGGAGCCTCACCAAAGTCCAAGTTGGAGCTTGGCAACCGATTGTGACCATCTATATATTGTATTTATTTTATTGCACAGTTATATTAATAAAAGCATTTATTCTTGCTGTTCATATTGTGTTCTGAATATATATGTTTTAACTGGTAAAACAATAGTGGGAAAAAGAAATACTGATTCACCCCCCCTCTCAGTATTTCCAACAGAATAGTCAAAATGTTTAACTTGGTTATTTCATGTTTATAGATAGAGAATAAAATCTGACCAAATAGTGTAATCTTGGCAGATAAATAGATAGGTAGAGTAAATAAAAGGAGCTCAACTGGTTATTCGCCCTTGGATGATATAAGGTTTGATTTAGATAGTTTGCTATGTAAAGAAGAGAAAATATTGATAAGGTTTTGCTAGCTTAAATGCACTCTAAGAAAGTGAAGAAAAAATTGTAGGATAAGTAGAAGAAAGGTTGCAGAAGTATGATGATTGATTAGACAAAAAGCATATTTATCATTTTTCATCATATGTTCCAAATATGAATGGACAATCAAGCATGCAAATGGATTTCAAAGTCAATTAATTAACTTCCCCCATTCATTTCACCTCTTTACTTAACTAATTTCCCATAATAAAGTTCAAAGTACTTAAAACCTTCAAGTCAAAGAGGCTCAGAGCATTTCTTTGACTTTTGGAGGGACCAAACCCTCGGCTCAATGACTTATGGATATCAAGTACTAGATTCCCCTCATAAAATTTCACCCTCCCTTTAGTTCATTCATTTTCCTAATAATACTCCTTTTCCCAAGGTTAAAGCACTTTTTGCCTAGGAAAAGAAATTTTCCCCCATATAAAACACTTTTCATACCAAAAATCCACAAAAATGCCTTACCCTAAGTATTAATGTAAATATGTGAAAAACATGTAATTCACAAAAAAGCAATTTTTCTTAGTGTTTTTCCCTTTTTCGCCCATTTTTCATATTAATTACTAACTTTATTATATTAAATCCCGATAAAAACCAATTTCCCGTAATGTACAAATTAACCTTACACCCCAGTTTAATTACAAACTATGATTTTCACCTTAAAACCTGACCAAAACTTTTAACTGGTTGATCTGCGATCAAGTTAATAAAGCCCCCTTTAATCTTTTGTTAATTACCCCAATGGCCTAATCTCACTTTAAGCCTGATACCACCGTAATTAAGTAACCGCTGGGACCTCCACTAGCCTCTGCAGAGCTTCTCCACCCGATCACCGTGCGATCGTCCCCCTCCTCATCCGATGGTCCTCATCCATATTGGGCCAACCCGACGTCCGTCCTTTACCCACCTGATAAAGTGGTTTTCCCCATGGCCCCCAATGCTACGTGTCATTCGATGAGTGGAATCGGGCGGCCCTTCCCAAATACCACCGAATGCCCAAAAGCAGTGCAAAATGAACCACTTACCGCCCTCCCGCTACGCGACAAATTAACCACTATTCACCTCGTACCCGCCAAAAAATAACTTTTTGCGTATAAAAGCCAAAAGCCCCAAAATTGTTTGTTTTCGTTGAATTGTCATCTGCAAGCTTTTGTACACATGCACGACACCTGCAAACATCAAAGCCGTCAACCCACGTACAATTTCACTCCAAAGACGCTGCAGACAACCCAGTCAGCCTTGCAGCCTATACAAAGCCCATTCGACCACTTGCAGTCGCCAGCCACCCTGCTCAGAGCTAATTCACCCCAGTTCCAGGTATTTAAACCAAAATTCACCAAATACCCTGTCAATTTCAAAGTAACCAGTTGCTGAGTGTTTTTAGTTAAGTTAAAATTAATTAAAAATACTCAAGAGCTCAAGCCTACTCCTTGCAGAACACCGTTGCCCTAAAAAACTTGAAATTACCCCCCATACTCAAATCCACAAGAACTGAGTATGGCTGTCCCAATTGCTATGGATGTGAGACCCATCTCTACACCCCATTTAGACCTGGACCACCTTCCCCTAGCTGATAAAGATTTCCAGATAAAAGATACCACTGTCATAAAGCTCCTACTCAAAATACATTGCCAAAGTAGGGACAAGTTCGTGAACCAGGTTGATGAAATTGGCCTTTGGGAGTCAAATTTGCCCAAGTACCAGTTCCTCGAAGTCCACATTTTCCCTTAAATTGTGCACATGTGCAATGCTTGTTATGTCCCAAGTCACAGAACCATCATGTCTCATGACTAGAAGGTTCTTTTCACCATCACTGCTGAGTTTATAAAAGAAATGCTGCAGCTCCAACTAGGGCCAAACCTAACTCCCCTCTCAATTGGAGATCTGTTGGACTTATATCCCAAACTCAGCTCTGCAAAATTGGCCCAATTGCTCCAAACCTTCATCAGAGAAGAGAAGCACCTCCCTAAAGACCCCCCTCCATATGTAGCAACTATATTTTCCCCTTGGGGCCGAAGTATTGTAGCCATGATATCTTGTGTTTTGGGTTACTCCACAAGTGAGTATATTGATGAAATTATCCTGGCTTTCATGTCCATCTATACCCCAGGACAACCTCTTGCAACCATTTATGACTTTGCCACATTCATAGCTGACAGGATGCATGAGTAGTTCACAAGAATGGGGAATGAAAGGGTCTTCAAATACTCTTCAGTTATATACCATATGTTCTTATATTATGAATCAGAGAAATTTTTGGACCCCATTAATCCACGAGTATCAGTCTCCATACTCTTATTCAGACTTCATTGACTTATTTGTACATCCAGTTATGACAATGTTGACTGGAAACCATTCTCCAAGAATTAGTCTAGAAATAAAGAGAGTCCTTCAACTATCAAAGCAGACCAAAGTGGGTGACTGGTACCTTTACTAGAACCACACAGAAATCAGGATATATGTTTGCATGCTTGCACCATATAAATTGCCAAGATACCTCCCTATGAGGTTGTTTGCATTAGAATACTATAGGCAAATTATCAATGCAGATGAGGTAAACTTTGTCAATGCCAAGAAGAAGGCCAATTTCAAAATAAAAGACCAACTAGGCCCCTTCATATGTAACTCTAGGGAGGCTGGGAAAGAGGCAAATTTAATACTACAGAATATGAAGTTCCAGAGAAGTTTTGTTTGGAGATATGACCCTTTGGAATTCATCACCAAGAAGAGGCAGAAGGTCAAGCTAGGACCTTTTATTCACCATCCCATACCTGAGATTGAAGCCTATGCCAACCAATCAGAATGGGTGGAAGGAACCCTAATTGATCAAGACAGGACTAGAATAGACATAGAGAACGCTCTAATTGATCTGGAAAAACAACTTGATGAGGGTTCTTTCCTGCAGGTGCCAGAACAGTCAGACAGGCTAGAGAAATCAAGCAGACCAAAGACAACCATGAGTACCCCATTAGTTATGCAGAGTCCTCTGAATGAGGAGAAGAGCCTCAAAAGAAGTAGGGAGGAGGCCACCACATCAGCAAGGGCCACTTCACAGACTTATGCAGATACAAGCCAAGCAAAAAGATAGAGAGTGAATCTTGTCTTTGAACAAGGAATACACAGAGGAGACAGTAGAGGTCACCAGCACAGAAGGAAACAGGAGCAGGCCCATCACCCCATCGGAAGGCACACCCTCCACATCACAAACTCAGGTGTTGGAAAGGCAGCTCAGTCTTGAGGTATCTTCCTTCAGAATGCCTATTGACAAAGACCAAGACATCAAGGAAAGGTACAGGGAAATAAAAGCAAGGAATGAGAAGCTTAAGGTCCAAACTTATGCCCAGTACCTGAAGATGACCCCTACCAATCAAACCAAGCTAATGTTGGCCTTTGATATCAAAGAGGGGAAAATAGAGATGACTTTTATCAAGCCTACAACTCAACAGCGGAAAACAGCCTCAGATTTCAAGAAAGTAGATTTTGAAGTACTAGCAAGGGACATCCATCCCATAGACCAGATTGAGCTACACAAACAAACAGGGGAGATGATATACTCCACCTTGACTGGAAAGGCCATAGCTGCTCATCAGCTACAAAATTCCTTAAACAACATATCTGCACAATTCCAGTTGGAAAAGGCCTCCTCATAGGCCAAGGATACAAGGATCAATTCCTTAGAGGACTTAGTAATTGAATTGGGACACGATCCCAAGAATATAAAAGCCACAGAGCAGCTAATTAAGAAGAAAAACGATGATATCGCTGCACTCAAGAAGCAACTAAAGATACCCAGCTGCATCATCCACAAACATTAGAGGTCCTAGAAGCCCAACAAGGACATGAAGAACTCATGGACTTAGTCTTGAAATTGAATGACCAATTGAAAGAGACTGAAAAGGAATTGGATACTTTGATCCAATTAAAACAAGCAGATGTGGCCACCTCTTCAACAAATGTTATCCCCACAGTCTCTACAGTAGTGCCATCCACACTAGCAGCATCTTTGGCACCTACAGCTCCACTTGCAACAGCATTGCCAGTAACAACAGAATCTACTACAGCAGCAGGTGCATCAGGAGACAAAGCAGCAGAACTTGTGAAAGCCATGGAAGATATGTCTATCCAAGCTATAGAGATGAAAAGGTTGAAGGAAAAGGTGGCAAGTTTTGAAACTGACTGCAAACTTGCCCAACTCAAGCAAAAAGAAGAAACCCAAAAGGCCTAGAGAATGGGTGAGAGAATCGAAATCCTAGAGAAGGATTTAACATTGGAAAAGCCACTTGGACAAACCAAGGAAATGCTGTGGGCCAATGTCATTGACTCTGTCAATCATATTTGGCCATCAATCCAAGTTATTTTTGAGCAAACAGAGCTGGTAAAGATAGCTACAGAAGCTATCCAGAAAGTAAAGGAGGAGTTGGGAAATAAGCCAGAGGATGCAAATAGACTCATCCACTTCCTCAACAACAAGAATAAATATGAGCTCCAAGAGCTAAATATAGAAGACAAGACTGTTGCCATTTTGGAAATAAAGAAGGTCCTTTCCAAAAGGAACCTTATGCTTAATTTGAAAGAAAAGTGCCACAATATGTAGGTAGCCATTGATAGGTTCATGGCTAAATTTCAGATTTTGAGGGAGAAAGGTTTACCCAGTCCTATGGTCATCAATGATAAACTCATGACACAATTGGACTATGGCAACAGACTCAGACAGTTGGCTAAGGAACAAGCCAACTCTTCATCCATAAGGGCATTACCAACAGGGAAAGTCTTGTATGACACTTTTGAAAACTTGTTCTTCCTGGAACATGAAATCAAACATCTTTTTCTCACCAAGCCAAATTTTGCAAAATATACTGAGGCTGATGAAATCTACAGGAGAATGGTAAATGTGAAATTACCAGATGCAGAATGGTGGGAGACAATGACAGATTTATTGTGATAAATAAACAGCTGAAAGTTACTGTGCAGTAAAAATGAAGGCAACAGAGTGAAACAGGTAAAAACAACACAACAGGGTCAAAGAGTAGCAGGGTCAAAGAGTATCAGATGAAAGATCAAAGTAAAGAAGACTCCAGTGTAAAAATGCCACAACTATCAGCCAGCATAAAGGGCTACACCTCAACCATAAAGGCCAGCACAACCACAATAAAGGGGACAACAAGAAACAATTCATTAGCTGTCTCTATCTTCTTGCTAGAAGATATTTGTATTTCCTAGAATAAATCTCAAGTTGTTTTGAGATATTTTATAATAAGTTTTTGTATAAATACTTCACAATTCAAAGTGTGGGTGGTGGATTCCAAAACATTCAATTGTATCAATGACTAGATTGGCTTGCTAGATTAAGGAATAAAGATCATATATTTTACAGGATTCTTGTGTGAAACGAAATACAAATAAGTATTCTCTCATGTTCAATGTTGTTTTTCTTCAAGTTTTTTCCATAATCTTTTATGTATTTCTAAAATTTAAATGTTATAACATGGAACGATATTTCAGAAATTGCTTAAATGCACTCTGTCTTGACTGTTATGCATTATTATAGTTTTCTTCACAAATCTAGGTTAAGGAATTCTTGATTGCTCCTTAGTTTAGGTGATTTCTTGTGATCTATATCAAAAGATTTTTAATTTCCCTTTGCTCATGATTATCCTCTGTTCTTCATTCTGATCCCGGTCTAAGGATTCTTAAGTGCTCTTTGACCCTGGTTGAAATTACTTCACCCATTACGCCTAAATATTTGCATTTTGCTCTGCTAGCCTGCCCTGTGAACATTCCCTTTAATGAATTGGTCCAGTCCTGCTATCCATTTGTTGACTCCATAGCCCAATGGCTTGAAGACCTAGCTCTATCCATATGCTCTAAGAATTCCACCACCCAACCTTCAAATCAAAACCAAAACCCCAAGGAACACTAAGAACTAGCCTAAAATCCCATAAGAAACAAAGCTAAATTATATAGAGAGAGCCCTCTCTGAGTCATAGGTTGGCTAGAACCTATACTTAAAAGATTGGTTTGTGGTTACCTCGGTTTCTTCCTTCTTTTGATAACTTCTAAGGAAAATTCTGAGTGATAACAGTACCTTCATAGAAAGCATAGTGTTCGTAGTGACCTCCTGTCATGGAGCATCTAGTCTGACAATCTCAACTCATGACATCCTCTTGGAAGGCTGCTCCTTCCACTTTGCTTGATTGTTTGCTGGAAGCTCTTCTAGTCATCTGGCATGGTCCTGGATGTCCTTACAATTTGTTCAAGCCCAAGAATCTAACCATCTGGCAACTGGAGCAAGAACCTTCTCGTAGTCCACTCCCTTTTTCTAGGAGAACCGTCTTGTCACAAACCTTGCTCGGTACTTCTTGTTGCTGTTGTCTACTGCATGAATCATTGCATTGGCATTCTCCAATTTTATTTTTTTGTTGTTTGTAAAAAACTCCACTCAGGAGGCCATGGAAAAAGAAATTATAACCAAGCAAAAAATACAAAGACTATAGGATGACCTAAAAAATAAACATAATATTAATAATCAAGGAAAAAATATGAAGTACTTATCTCTTGATTAAGGAAGAATCTGCAAAGGGTTGTAGGGAATTGTCAACTCCCCTTTGATCCTTCGTTCCTTGCAGAAATCAATGAAGTCCGTTTGCAATCTCATCAATCTTGGATTCCTTTGTCATCTTCTGTGGTGGATGCTCATTGTTATCATCATCAACATTGATTGTTGATGCATGCTTCTTTCTCTTCCTTTTCTTCTTAGGACACTAGGAGGCTTAATGTCCAAAATCATGACAAATGAAGCATTTGACCTTTGTGATATCCTCCTTCTCCTTGGGCACCAATGTCTTGGCTGGTTGTCTTAATAATATGTATAGTTCTCCCTCTTGAATACCAATCACTCCTGCCAAGTCTATGCTCGAGCCTTTAGGCCATAAAAGAACCTGTCCATCCACAAATGCAACTTTGTAGCCTTTATTCTCCAACTCTGAAATAGAGAGTAGGTTCTTCTTCAATCCTAGTACAAAGAATATAATGTGGGCACAATGGACACAAAAGATAAAATGGACACAGAAGAAAAAAGAAACCCATTTATTAATGTCTCCTGCATTGTTTCTAGCAATCCCGATGTTGGTAATCACGTTGGAAATGATGGTGATAAGAGATGTGTTGACAACGGTGATAGTGAACTAGGCAAGACCAGTGACAAAACAGTTGTAGACGACAACGCTGCTGATAGAAAACGGTCTATTGAAACAACGTCATGGACAGGTGACGCAGTAGCAGATCCACTTAATATCGAGAGCATGGTGGACGTGGTGAGCACATCAAGCCCCTGCGTTGATTCCAACACTCTCAATGGTGAAAATTTCGGTGGTGATCGAGTTAGGATAGGTGTTGAAACTGTAGATGACAGCATTGCTGCAATAGCAAGCATGGATGGGGTGGGTATTATAGCACACTTTGACAATAAGAACAATGAAAATCGGACACAAATGGATAAGGACAACACAGACATAGAAGGTGAGAAACGCGTTCCGGATATTAATATAGGATGTGGAATTAATTGGCTAGGTAATTCTACCATAAATAATAACAATAGCATTCCCAATAGGATTGACATCGCTGATAGGACCTGCGTAGATAATCAATTTAGGGCAAAACCTAAAGAATACGTGGGTAGTAAATATTGCAGTAATAATTGCAATAATGATAGGTCTGTTCTTAGTAATCCCAATGTTCTCAGTAATCCCAATGTTCCTAAAATAAGTGGTTCAAAACTATTACCTAATAAGAGAGTCGTTAATCTCTCATCCTTAATGCTCACTCCTGAAGAAATTAATACGCTCAGCAAAGGCTTGGGGTTTGCAGTCTCTCCCAAGAACATTCCATTTGAAAGCATCATCTGTAACATTGAGAATGGGACTCAAGGCCTTTCATTGGATGATAAAGAGGTATTAAGACAGGAGTGTTCCCTTGTTATGATGAAATCTAAGCAGCCAAAGAGTAATTTAAATAAAGAGGGGCAGGATGCTCTTAGATCACTTCGTAATAATGATAAGATAGTTGTACTTAAGGCTGATAAAGGAGGGGCAACTGTTGTTTTAGATAAGGAGGATTACATTCATAAAATGAATGAGCATTTAAATTGTGGTAGTTATAGAAGAATCAACTCCAACCCCATTCCTAAGGTTATAAAACAGGTCAAGAAGGCTATCATGGGAATGAACCTTGAAGATAAAATGAAAAAGACGCTGATTCCATCCTGTGAGGTTATACCTCGAATTTATGGATTACCAAAAATTCATAAGGAGGGGGTCCCTCTTAGACCAATAGTCAACACCATTGGTTCCCCTACCTATGAATTAGCTAAGTATGTGGCTAAGATCCTGAAGCCTCTAGTTGGTAACACAGACTCTTTTATAAAAGACTCCAATGATTTTGTAAAACTTATTAAGAATGAAAGGGTGGATAAGGATGATATTCTAGTAAGTTTTGACGTGGTTTCTTTGTTTACAAAGATTCCTCTAGATGAAGTTGTTCATGTTATAAAGATAGCCACCAATCCTGAAACAACAAAACTTGCAGAAATTTGTTTACGTTCCACTTTTTTCAGTTTTCAAGACCATTATTATGAACAAATATCAGGAGTCGCCATGGGATCCCTGCTCTCACCTATTGTCGCCAACTTATACATGGAGTACTTTGAAAGGAAAGCCCTTGACTCATACCCTTTGAAACCGACTTGGTGGAAAAGATTTGTTGATGACACCAACTTAAAATGGACTCATGGCAAGGCTGAGCTTGAGAGGTTTTTCAATCATCTTAACTCTATATCTTCCGAAATCAAGTTTACTATGGAGCTTGAAGAAAATGGTAAAATTCCTTTTCTAGATGTCTTGATTAGTAGAAAGGAGGATGGTACTTTGGGACACCAGGTCTATAGGAAGAAAACACATATAGAAAGCTATCTACATGCTGACTCATACCATCATCCATCGCAAAAATTTGGCGTCTTAAACACTCTGGCTGTTAGGGCTCTCAGAATTTCTGACTCTGATCACCTAAATGAAGAAATTAAACACTTAACCTTTGTTTTCAAAAACATAGGATACAAGGAGTTTAGTATTAAGAAAGCTATAAAAAGAGCTCAGGATAAGGTCCTCTCTAGGAGTCCTCAGGAAAACAGGAAAGAAAATTGTGGGAAAGTGTACCTCCCATTCATTCAGGGGATTACGGATAAAATTGCAAAAATTTTAAGAAAGAAGGACATAAACACTCAGTTTACAACATGTGGAACAATTAGGCAGATGATGAGGTCAGTTAAGGATAACATAGATCATCAACAACTCAAGGGTGTGTACAAGATTGATTGCTCGTGTGGCAAGAGTTATATTGGGGAAACAGGACGATCTCTGAAAATAAGACTTAAAAAGCACAGAGTTGATATTAAGAATGGGAGATCCCATACATCAGCCCCTGTGGAACACTCATCCAAAACCAAACATCATGTGTGTTTAGAGGACGCCAAAATTATTGCAAGAGAGGATCATTATCAAAAGAGGAAAATCAGAGAGGCTATCGAAATTATGAAATTTCCTCAAAACCTCAACAGGGACAATGGGAGTGAGATTAGTGGAAACTGGCTTCCCCTGATTAGACAGATAAATCCCTCCAAATCTTTTGAAGCATAGTATCATTGGTTTCTCCCCAAATTAATAATAACCAATATAACAAAATACAAATTTATTCTAGTGACTACAGCTTATAATAACAATAGTTTTAAAAATTAACAATTAGGAAAAAAGAAAAAAGAAAAATTATTAAATTATTAAAACAAAAATCATAAATTAATTAATTAACTAATTAAGTTAATTAATTAATTAGATACTTAGGGTTCAAATAACTATAAATAAAATAAAATAAAATTATAAATCAATAAAATTAATCTATAAATCAATAAAATAAAATAAGAATAAAATATCATATTCAATAGCTTAATTAATTGATTAATTAATTAATTTTATTTAGTAATAAATAAAAATATAATTTGATTTTAATTAAGATAACAAACTAAAAATAAAATAAAGGAAAATTAAAAATAAAAATAAAAATATATCCTAATTAAAAACTTATTATAAATAATAAATAACTATAAATTAAATTAAATTAACTTAGGGTTTAATTAACTATAAATAAAATAAAATAAAATTATAAATCAATAAAATTAATCTATAAATCAATAAAATAAAATAGGAATAAAATATCGTATTCAATAGCTTAATTAATTAATTAATTAATTTTATTTAGTAATAAATAAAAAATAAAATTTGATTTTAATTAAAATTAAAATAAACTAATCATATAAAATAAAGGAAAATAAAAAATAAAAAATAAAAATAAAAATAAAAATATATACTAATTAAAAACTTATTATAAATAATAAGTAAAAATTAGGAACTAAACATATTACATTATATAAATAAACTTATTACAATTATTCTATTCAATATCTCATTAGTTTTAATTAGTTGTATTCATATTAGGAATTAATAATTAATTTATTTGACATAAAATTAAAATTAAAATAATTAAAACTAAAATAATTATAATTAAAATTAAATAATTCATATGTGTAGGTTACTCTTTGAACTGGTCGTCTTTCACTAAAAATTTATTATTATTTAGGTTTATATATACTCTGGTCGGAAGATTCTTCTTTCAGAAACTATCATTCATAATCTATCATTTCTGGTCTTGATGATGGACCCCCTTTGGGGTTCGAAACGTGGACATAATGAACATAATTTGTGGATAATCCGGATCATACTACAAAAAACTACCATAGAAGCTTAAAGTCTAATATAAAATCTTCTGAATGCAACTGAACTGAACTTGTCCCAACTCCTTTCGCAGCATACTTGACATTTTCTCCAAGTTCTACTTCCCTTGTTGAATCACTTTCCAAAACCAATCATGTGCCTAGAAGCACCACTGTCCGCCAACCAGACATTATTGCTATTGATTATAGTGCCTGAAAGAGCGGAAACTCCCTCTGGCTCTGGAATAACTTCCTTCTAAAGATTTGTAACATTGTCTTCCATTCTAAAACTTGGCACCAGTTGGTAAGAGATCTAACAACCCAGTCAAGCTGTTGAACACTATCTCTTAGGTTGACTTCAATGGCTTCACTTCCAATAAGGCTCTAAAATCATGTTGAATTTACTACAAGATGCACAGTAGAAACCAATCTTTTGATATGATAATTACGACCTAATGATCTTCAACCAATTTATCTCATGTCATTGATATCATTGAGCAATTATACATAGAAAATCTCAACAGTAAATGCAGCGGAAACAGCAAAGATCATAAAGAGACAACCATGCACGATAGAGACAGCAAATTTTACGTAGGAAACCCAACCTTGGGAGAAAACCCAACACATTTTCTTCTAGGAGAAAATATTCTTTGGCAAGGTTTACAAATCAATAATTTTTCTAGAAATATGTGCCAATACCCAAGTCAAAATACCAGACAAATATGGTCAAACTCCAGCAAGTCAAGGCTGGTCAAACTGCCAAAAATAATCACAAGTCAACGTTGGTCAAACTGCCCAAAATAATCAGAAGTCAATGTTGGTCAAACTATCCAAAATCTGCGGTCAAACCAGCCTGGTCAAACTCAGACTTGTGGTCAGCTCTGCAGTCAAGATTTGGCTCTATTGCTCCTGCGGTCAACTGTGGTTGGCTGCAACTCCTGCAGCTCAGTCAAATTCAGCTCCTATAGTTCAGTCAACTGCGGTAAAACTCAACTCCTGTAGTTCAGTCAAATGTGGTCAACCTACCCTCCAACTCGGCAAAGTGAAATCAATTCGGCCTTCTTTTGTCAAACATGCTGCTGCTCTAGAAGAGAGATGATGTGATGATGAATGATCAAAATAAAGTGTCACATCATGTATATATACAAGTCAAATGGGTTGAATTTTGACCAAGGGACACACCCTTTCATGGTGGGCCTGACTTGTCCTTTTTGAGCCTACATTATGCCCATATATATATATATATATTAATTTTCACAATTCTTCCAGGCCAACTTAGGTGACCTCTTGGTATGTGGGAATACCTCCTGATGCTAAACAAAAATCAACAGACAATGGGTAGCCCCTCAAGGTTGCAGGTGTGTTTTAAGGCTTTACCACTTGTACTGCAGGTTTGGGAGTTAACATGTTGGACTTTCAGTCATAGCCTTCAACTTTAATTACCATACCAGCTTTGTGTAGCTTTTAATTATAATTCCAGCTCTTATATATATATATCGTCTGATCTTGGCAAAAGCATTTAAGCCTTCAAGCCTCTATTTGTCTCATCAATTCAAAACACATGAAATTAACTAAGAAAATAAGTAAGGCAGATGAACAATTTATGAGAACTGAGTTCTTTTATTATTTTCCTTGATCTTTTCTTTGTGATTGCATCTTACCAGGGTCAGTATATGTCTGTTGATATATGATAAGGTGCACAAAATGGTTGGCTGCTATATAGAAATGCCTTTTAAAATCCAGAGATACAGTTTCCAATTGTCTGTTGACAATTTTTGGCAGGTTGATGAGGTTGAAGTGGTAATAGATCCAAAGGATATCGATCTTTCGACTGCACGGTCTGGTGGAGCTGGAGGTATGTGGTATAACTGTATTACAGTTTCCTGCATTTTAAATTGGATCTTGCAAGTACCCATACTACTGCTTGACTACAGTTCACTAAATGAACTGTGATTTGATCATCAGAGTTTACAGTCATTGTCAGATTGAGAAGTATTTTGGTAGGAATATTTTGAAAGGCTTTCTAAATTGGCAAGTATGCTCATGTGAATACATTTGCTGGTTTTATTGTCATCTTGAATAGTACTGGCTTACTGTGTAGGTCAGAATGTGAACAAGGTTGAAACTGCTGTAGACCTTTTCCATAAGCCAACAGGAATTCGCATATTTTGTACTGAAGAAAGATCTCAGCTCAAGAACAAAACTCGAGCTCTACAATTACTCCGAGCAAAACTGTAATTTGCTTACAATCATATTCATGCATTGATTTTCATGTTTTTATGTCAAATATATATTTTGATAATCATATTTTTGTCTTTTTGTATATTTCATTTTATTGGACACTAAATTTGCTAGTGCAAGATGGTTGTTTCTTTACCTATCGTTCTGGGTTTATGTGTGTGGACTAAAAATTAAAAACATATTTGAAGCATCTAGATTCTATAATATTCCTTGTTAGAACCTACAGAAGATGTAAATGAAATACCCAGCCTTTGTCCGGATTATTAGCGAATGTGGCTCTCTCTCTCTATGCATAGATGCATGCTATTATAGTATTATACCCATATCAAATGATTGACATGATATTCCTGTCGGCCGGGTTCTCTTGGTTAATGCAATTTTCAAAGATGTAAATCCTTGGATTTGTTTTCTGGATGTACAAGCCCTTTCATCAATATGAACTCATTAAAGGTGAAATAGTTGACATAATATTTTTTACTTAAAATGATATGACCTGACGTGAGATAACCCACATAAACCACGATACAATATATTGTGTCTTTATAGAAAGGAACCATAATAGTAACAAAACAGTAATATTTTTTATTAGAAAAAGAAGAAAGGAATACAGGTTGATGAAAAGATAAATATTTATTTCCTAGAACACTAAAGCCAAACTAAAGTTAAAGGGTTTATGTTGATTATTGATGTCAAGAATGTCTCTGCAAGGGCTTACTCTGATGTCATTGCTGTCTTGATTGCAATAAGGTAGGTAAACCTTTTACTTTTACAAATATGCTCTATTTTGTATAATATAGTTTTTTCAAAAGGAAAATGAAAATGCTTGTTGAATGAGGTCTGAGCAGTGTTACTTGGGAGTGGGAGCAAAAACGGGGAGCGGGAGTGACATTTTCAGAAGCTCCCGGTTTGGGAGCAAATTCCGGAGCATTTTTTATATAATATATATATTTTTTATATTTTGATACATATATGTCAACAAAAACATGTAGAATAATGAATTAGATATAAAAGACATAAAAAACATAGATTGAACCATATAACAACAATCATCTAGAAGTTATAATCTTCATCAACCACGTCCACAAGTTAGTAACATAGTAACATACAACATATTGAGTCTCATGATTCATCAATCTTAAAGTTTCAAGCTTTCAAAATTCAATATATAACATTTATCATCATTGATCACCAAAGTTGTACTTGTAAGCTAAGTGTAACCATTACAACAAATAATATCTAACATGAAATGAAATGCTATAAAATGAAATGAAATGAAACAACTTTCAACTTTTATGAAGCATCATATTCATAATTCATTACTAATGAGTTATAATTGCCAACTTCAAACTTAAATTGTCATATATTGTTTAAAAAAATATCATAATAAATATGAAGGAGTCAATAGCTATAAAAACTACTAGAAACTAGAAAAGAGAAGTAAATCTATTATCTATTTCTTATGCTTGGGCCTCTTGCCACCACGAGAAATGTGTAATTTTTTAGTCTTGTTGGAAAATCAAGATCTTTGTCATTAATATCACCCTCTAAGCATTAATATCCAGAGGTATCTTTGTCATCACCTCTGTATCTCTATAGGGATCTTTGTCATTAATGTCACCCTCTAAGCATTAACATAAGATAGAAAAAGCATAGCATGTCAAGTCAAGATTTTGTTTGAGTGATGCGTACATTTTTAGGAGGGTCATGATAGAGGAGTTCGACAACCAATGTCACTAACATCAAGGTACATAGAGGGATTGGTGCTCTTGATTAAATACGAGTTCCATACCCTAATACATGACAAAATTCAATGGAAACATTGCAATCCCCCAATCCTGAAATCCTGAAAAACTGATAAGTCTGCTGGATTTTGAATGAAATCTAAAATTCTACTTTCTCCATATGAAATCCAATGAGGCCGGAACCACTCTCAAACATCCTGAGTCATTTCATGGTAATGTTAAAAATTTAAGTAAAAGGATGAAAATGAAGATTAAGGAGAATGTCACTTTTACTTTCTCCTTAATCTTCATTTTCATCCTTTTACTTTAAGAATTTAACATTACCATGAATAGCATATCAATACTAGGGACATAGACTTGATCATTAAGTTGCCCCACTCAAAAATTATTTGTTTCTTTAAAAAAAAATTGCATTTCGAACATTACTACAAAAAAAAAATGCAAAAATGGCAAAACGCTCTCGAAAAGGCAGGGAGCGCACTCCCAAAATTGCTCCCTTTTTGGGAACGGCAGGGAGCGCGCTCCCGACTCGCTCTCGCCTCGCTCCCGCCCGGAGCGCGGATTGGGAGCGAGATTGAGGAGGGAGGGGGGGGGGCGCTCCCCCGCAACACACGGGTCTGAGCTATCCCAAAGTAGGTTATTGCCATACATATGTTAGGCTGGCCTTTATGCATTTAGTTGAGGTTAGTCCCATACCTTACTGGGTTGATCTATCCTATGAGGATTATGGATTAGTATTTATTATACACTTATCCTTTTTAAGTGAAATTTAAAATATTGGAGAATTTTAATCTGTAATTTTAAATGGCCATAACTATCACATGTGACATTGGAAATGAGTCATATGACCCATGATTTTGGGGTTTTTGCATTGGCACTGTAGCCCAACAAAAGTGGGGTACCCCTTTGGAGAGCTTTCTTTCCAATGTATCTTCCTTCAGTCGGCAGCAGCAGCTCCTGAAAGCCATCTGATAGCTTTGATGCGCTACTTTGTCTCCACCACCTAAGCCAGCCATCATGTACCCCACTCATGTTTCACAATCGTATGTGTTGTCGTTCAGATTGTACAAGCACAGTGCGACAATGATTCAGTGCGGGGGCTGTCACTCTGATCCCTGCCCTCTCCATTCAAGCTGTCTCCCAACAGCAGGCTATGGCGGGTAGTCCCTATGGAAAATGAGAATGTAAAACTTGTTGGCAACCAACAAGTTCGGGAGACACGACTGAATGACCTAGCCACTTGGTTGATTTTGCAATTTAAGAGATTAGATTATGTTATTATGAGAGACCAATGCCTTATGGAGTCAACTACTTGCTTTATATTGATTAAATACCAAATGACCGGATGAACAATCGCTACTTATGAGATGCTTAGCTATCCTAGATGAAATGCAAGTCCTACGATCTAGGTGAGATGCAAAAATCTTGGTTTATTTTAATTATATTCTTAAGTAGGTGAATCCCTTAATCCCTAGTTGTTTTGAGGCTAGTCTCTAAAGTAGGTTGTAGAGAGAAGTCAAGGCGAAGCAAGCAAAAGCTTGGTTAACGATACCTCCGCTTGAAATCTAACCACCCGATGCCTCAGACGCTGTAGAGACTGTGGCTTTGACAGCTGCAAGATCATCGTGTTAACCACTATAGAGGGTTTATCCTTCAGAAGCTACAAGATGAAGGGTGTTCCTATCTTTCTATCAACCAAGCTTATGCTTGGAGGTAAGTTGATTAATGCAAGACAACCTAGAATGCAAATGCAAACGATTGAGTGATTTTGAGTTAAGATTTCTTATGATCTTAAGTACTTGGTTACAATTAATCTTTGGTTACGACAAGGAGTAGTTAATTGACAAAAAGGACAATCTTAATCACAAGATAGAGTGCTCAATTTCAACAATGCTCAAAAGATGAATCGAATGAAACCAAAAGATAATTTCTCAAGTACCAAATGAAAACAAGATAGATGCTCCAAATAACAATTCACCAATATATCAAAGATAGGGTATCATCCACAATATGTTTCCAATTTAGCATGAAACAATAATGACAATGATGACAAAGGGCTAGAATATGTCTAAAAGCCCAAGAGAGGACAACAACTAAGGGAAGAGGCCTAATAGGCCTACGCTAGGGCAGAGGAGGCCTTAGAGGCCTGCGGCACCAAGAAAAGAGGTAGCGACAGAGGGTTAGAGGTTGGATAGAGGCCCTAAAGGCTGCAACCGATGGAGAGAAGGCAACAACAGAGGGAAAGAGGTCGAATTAGGCCTATGACAAGGTTAGGCAACCCTAAAGGGCTTGCAGCAAAGGCTAGAGGGTTTGCGAGGGCTGAAAGAGGGCGAGTGGAGGAGCTAGAGGCCCATGGCAAGGCCTATAAGGCCTAACCAGGGTTGCGGCTTACCCTTAAGGATGGCAGTAGGGGTAAAGGGGCCCAAGGCAAGGGTTAGACAAGGCATGAAAAGGCAAGGGCCCCCTTCTGCTAATTGATTTGCTGCCCAAGAACTTCGATCTTCACCTCCTGGTCTCACACCCCAGCTTCCTGCTTTTGATATCGATTCCCCCAGTGAATTTACGAACTTCCTCAAGGCTCTGCGTTGCCTCTGTGTGGCCCTGCGTCAGCCTCTGAGTATTTCCTGATGAGGAGAAATCTCCAACCGGAACTATCCTTGCCCCTCACTGCAAAAGATCACTTCTAAATTCTTTTCGGCAGCTGATCTGCTTTAGAAAATCGATCTTCTGATCTTCACTCGATGTGTTCTCCAATTGCCCTTCGATGTCTTTCTTATAATCCTGTAGTTGAGAACCAACAGCCCAGATTAGATTCTAATCAATGGCTTAGATCATTTGGACTCGATCTCCGTCTTCTTCTAGAAGTTTCACCCATAGTTTAGATTAATACCCATTAATTATTTTAATTTCCTAAGTTTAGACTTAGGGGCCCATTAAAAATAATTAATTATTTTAATAAAATTGTTTCTGAGTGGAATTTCCCAAATCGATTTTTAAGTATTGGAGAATGCATGTGTCTAAGCCTCCCTACGAATTTTTAGACTTAGAGCACATCCGATGCTACCGAAAATCAACACTCCCTCTTAGCGAAGAATGTGCTCTAGCAATGCATCCTGCTAAAACATCCCTCTGTTTTGTAAGATCTCCTTTGGCGTTGTTGATGTCTGACATATTGTCCACCAACTACTGAACAAATGTTGCATTTGTATTGTTGCTAACCCTGCCACTGTCAACACTACATTTGTACTACAACTCCCTCCCAATTTTGCATCTGTGCTGCTGCTGGCACTGCCACTGCCAATACTGCACTTGCACTGCAACCTTCTCCAACTGTTGTTGCTATTGCATCAGCAATGGAAAAGCATCCTTAATTACTGAACTGGTGTTCAATATGATGCATCTCGTTGCTGGAGTTCTGACTGTTGCTAGTCTCTACAATGACCCTTTGAAGCCTCTGCGTTGCTGCTGACTCTGATTTGTGCCAACTGCATTGCTGTCAACTCTAGCTCTATGCTGATCAGTCTCTGGCACTCCTAGCCACTGCAACTGTCACTCCGGCACTCCTCTGCACCAACTGACACTGGTCCATGCTGCTACTTCTGATATGGGCTTCCGTAGCAAGGTATTGATCCGAGAGCTGGACTCCTCAAGGATCTTGCCCAATTGCAGTTCTTTCGAACTACATTTCTAAATCAGCCGACCTCCCTCCTGGAGGAATCTCGACTATCATGGAAAACTCCTCGATTTTCGCAGGTGCAACTCTCGGATCATGCTTCTTATCTTTGTCCTTCTTTCTGAGAGGACATTGTGTTGCATAGTGACAAAATTCACCATACCCGAAGCATTTAATCTTCGAAACATCCTTCTTCTTATTTCGCTGCTCCTGCTGCCCCTTAGATGCGAGGACTGCATTCTCATCCTCCTCCTTGAGCTTCGACCCATTGCTACTGCTTCTGTCCAGTTTACACTTGACCAAGTCTCTCCTCAACTCCTCTTGCTTAAGAGCTGCCGACATTCCTTCCTAGTTCGGTAAGTTCTCTAGTTTACACTTGACCAAGTCTCTCCCCAACTCCTCTTGCTTAAGAGCTGCCCACATGACAAGTTCTCCAGGTTGAGGATGCTCTGGACAAATACTCTCCACTCCTCTGAAACTGAGTTGAGGGTTAGTCTTACCATCTCAGAAGACTGAGGTGTAGACCCCACAACGGCTAGCTCATCTCGGGTCTCCTGAAGCTTTGCAAGGAATGGATCAATGTATTCTCCCTTCTGCATTTGCGTGGACCTCATCTTCTTCTCTAAGTACATCTTCCGCTTCTCAGAAGATCCCTAATATAGCAATGACAAGGCATCCCACATCTCCTTGGTAGTCCCTCTGCCAACGATGTGACAGACTACATGATCCTTCACTCCATCAAGGATCATTCTTTTGGTTGTTGCCATCTCTCCCTTGTACTTTTTGAGTGGATCTGGATCCATGGGTACAACTACCACACTGTCGACGTAGGTCCTGAGAAAATGTTCATCCAGAAGGCATGACATCCTTGCCTTCCAGATAACATAGTTGGATCCACCATCCAACTGATCCTGATCTCTCAACCCACTGGTTGCCATCTCTGCCAATCGAAAAAGTCGAATGACCTCCTCTCTCCTGCTACTGCTAAGCAAATAAGAATTTGAATTCCCTGGCTAGGAATTCTCTGAGGAAGAAATTCCCTCAAGTGTCTCTTCTTCTCTTTGACGTCTTTCTCCCTGGAAATTGCCTACAGAAAACTGCGTCACACCAGAAACCCCTCTTCCATTGACAAATTTCGATCTGGAAATCCTACCTCTCAGTCGACTCACTCACAGAGAGATTTACCACAAAAATCTCGCCCTCTTGGCCTGACTACTCAATCCCTGTAGGGATTCGAATGGTTGCCTCTGCAGAATTTCGAACTCCCTTCTTCCTTCAACGTTGGGCTATTCTGACACTGTTCTCTTGTTTCACCTGCAGCTCTGATACCATGTGAAAATTTTGATGCCCAAATTTCTACTGCAGCAACTGATTATGTTTCTTCTATTTGTTAATTACTAAACAAAATTATTTACTGTTTCCTACAGTAAACACCAAAACTAATACATTGCTGCCTTCACCATTTAAACAGAATGTGGAAACAAGAAACTGAGCAAGAAAGAAATACACAACATATCTACACAGTTATTTTTGGACAATTGTCCCCGAAAAACCCAGTGTGGGAAAACTGGTGCAACAACTGAGGGTTTTTTAATAATGCAATAGTAATTCTGAATACAATCTCTGGATGCCCTGGTGGCTATCCAATACAGAGAATATCACTAACAGAGAGATGAGTGAGATTACCTCACACTATCACTGGAAATCCTCGCTGATCCAGCCACTCAATGGACTCCCCTTGGCTGGCTCTGCGCTGCCTCTACGCAGTCACTACGTCAGCCCAGCGTCAGAGCCTCTAGGGACAACGTCACCCCTTCTGCTGATCAATTTTTTGCCCAGGAACTTCAATCTTCATCTCTTGGTCTCACACCCCAGCTTCCGGCTTCTGATATCGATTCCCCTAGCAAATGTTCAGACTTCCTCAAGGCTTTGTGTCAACCTATGCTGCCTCTGCGTGGCCTTACGTTAGCCTCTTCTGGCTCTACGTTGCCTCTCCTGTATCTGTCTCTGCCTCCTGTGCTGAGTATTCCTGGATCGGGGGAAATCTCCAACTGGAACTATCCTTGCCCCTCACTACAAAAGATCACTTCGAAATTCTTTCCGGCAGTTGCTCTGCTTCAAAAAATCGATCTTTTGATCTTCACTCGATTTGTTCTCCAAGTGCCCATCGATGTCCTTCTTGTAATCCTCCACTTGAGAACCAACGACCTAGATTAGATTCTAATCAATGGCTCAAATCATTTGGACTCAATCTTCATCTTCTTCTAGAAGTTTCAGCCATAGTTTAGATTAATGCCCATTAATTATTTTAATTTCCTAAGTTTAGATTTAGGGACCCATTAAAAATAATTAATTATTTTAATAAAATTGTTTTTGGGTGGAATTTCCCAAACGATTTATGGGTGTTGGTGAATGCATGTGTCTAAGTCTCCTTGCAACTTTTGAGACTTGAGCACATTCGATGCTACTTGAAATCAACAGCAGACGTAATGATGTAAGTTGGATGCAGGCAAAGCGAGTTGTCACAACTTTAGGCCATGACGTCCAGGGATGTGTAGGAGCATCCAACGTTGAGCAGTGGTTGGCAGGTGGACATGGAGGTGCATTGTGGTGTGTCGTAGTGTGTTGGATTGCGCTGTGGAGTAGGAGCAACTCACATCACATTGGGTACAAGGATACTTGGTGGTATGCAGTGGCATCTGGTGCGACACTGTGGGCTCTTGGAGCATTGCCTCCAAGGAGACTTATGGGCAGGAACATTAGATGTACCATTAGGAGCAACTCACCCTGGATGGATGAGGACGTTGTTGAGCATCTGGGGACGACATGTTCAGTGGAGACAAGTCTTCAATTGGGTTATCAACAGATCTGAGGCAGAGAGGGACATCCATAGGATTACTCTTCAGTATCCCGACAAATTCTTGATCATAGCCTTGGGGACCTACCCACCCATCACTCTCTAGTATTTCTTACAGCTGCAGAGCGTTTGGTTGCTGCCCTTTGATACTCTCAATACAGGCAACAGGACATGGGAGGCTCACCCTAGGCAGTTGGATGAGACACAGTGTGTCATGGGCAGGAGGGAGACTCTCCAGTTGAGACATTTGGTGGGGGCATGGGCCAACATATATAGGCTTAGGGATGGCGTGGTTTACTGCTGAGGTAGCATATGTTCCACCCCTGGGCTCACACTTGGGGAGGTGATTGCGAGGGAGTTGCATGATGCACTTTCAGCGAGACAGTTTGAGGCATTATATGAGCATGAGGTGCAGTGGATGGTAGACCTCGTCTACAGGCAGATGTTTAGACTCTAGGTGATATCAGGGTGCACTTTCTGGAGGCAGGATCACAAACTTCACGATGTGGTATGGCGAGGCAGATTTACCCTGTTGTTGCTTAGGACCGAGATTGGCAGTGGATGGGTAGGCATTGGCATCTTGGAGATGCCTGGGCAAGATGAGCTTGGCCTTCACAGATTTTTTGCCATCAAGTCCCAGGAGAGGAGGATACAACCCGCGCACGATGGGAACCATGTCCTAATCAGAGTGGCACAACATCAGCATGGTGGCACCCTTCTGAGACCAGCAGAGGACCCGAGCATCATAATACTTCGCAACTCAACGACCTTTAGGGATGAGATGGCTATTACAGGGGGAGATCATTCAGATCTTCCATTAGGCTTTAGCGAGTCATTGATGGCGTGGGTGACTTCATTGGCATGGCAGGCCGGTCAGCAGGATGATATCTGGAGAAGCTCATGTGAGCGAGACTTTATCTCCACAGGGATTGGGTGGTATCTTCAAGAGTTTACTCTTGGAGTGTATGAGAGGGACTACTTGGTAGGGCAGCTTCATGAGGAGTTGTACATAGTGCCACATTATCATGATTCCCTACTCATTGATGGTATGCAGAGGGCTTCTGGTACTTATACTTGGCAGGATAGTGAGTGGAGCAAGGGGAGCTTCATGTTGGACATGATGGCTTGGGATCCTGGTATTGCAGGATTCCTTCATGATAGGACAATGCAGAGGTCAGGGACAATTCAGTGGCACATCTGGGACCCTGGCATATTTTGCAGTGAAAGTGGTGATTAATAGTTAGAGAGGATGCTTGTTCAGGAATTACTTGAGGACAAGTAATTTTTGGTGGGGAGGACTGTAATATCACCAATTTTGATTTTTCATTTATCAAGATTAACGGAGTTTATTGGGGAAGTGCTAAGCATAGCCCAATTTTGTAATTTGGGCATCGGAGGCATTTTTGGTACATGGGACTTGGGAGAAATTGAAAATTTCAACCTTAGTGGAATGTGGGGGCCACCCCTCAAGGAATACGCACCCCTTGGAGGAAAAATCAACTTTATGGGAAGGAGGTCGAAATATTTGGATGAGGGACCCACAAGGAAAGGTGAGGCAACAATTATAAATAGAGGATTGAAGGCAACATTGAGCACTTTTGATAATTTGTCATTTTACACATTGTTGCTCAAGTTGTTCAGTTGAGTCACAGGTGTTGTTTAGCACCAGAGGTTTCCAAGGGGAAATCTCACCCTCTTCTTTGGTGTGTTGATTTTTGTAGCATCGATTGTGCTCTAACCTCGAGATTTTGCAGAGAGGCTAAGACACATGCATTCTCCAAGACGTAGAAATCGTTTGGGAAAATTCCACCTAGAGATGGTTTCATTAAAATAATTAATCATTTATAGTGTATTCCTAAGTCTAAACTTAGGAAATGTGATTAATTAAAAGGCATTAATTAAAACTGGTGTGAATCTTCTAGAAGAAGACGAGGATCAACTCCCAGTTAATATGAACCTTTGATTATGTTTTAATCTTGGCCATTGGTGCTTCAATGAGAGATTATAGGAAGGAGCTTGATGGGCACTTAGAGAACACACTGAGATAGTGAGATCTAGAGATTGAATTTCTCAAGAGTAGTAGCCATGAGTTGTTGGAGAGAGATCGAGTGATCTTCTTGCAGTGAGGGGCAGGGATAGTAGACTGAAGGGGACTTTTCCAGTTCCGGAGAGTGCAAGGCAGAGAAGGCAATGAGAGGTTCAGATAGGCAACGCAGTGCTTGAGAGGGAGTCTGTATTTTTGCTAGGAGCAGTCGAGTTCTAGAGCCGGAAGTCGGGGTGTGAGACCGGAGGGCTAGAGGGTCGAAGTTCCAGTCAGCAGGAGATCAACTGGAAGGGTGACGCAGTTCCTAGAAGTTGACGTAGATCTGCATAGGTTGACGCAGAGGCAGCGTGGGGCATCTAGAGCTTGGATCAGAGTCAGATCGCCAATAATAGTGTGAGAATATTTCACACTAACTCTTTGCCAGTTTATTCTCTGTATTAGATTGCCAGTTTGGGCATCTAAGGATGTGTACTTAGAAACCGCTGCATATAATAAAACCCTCAGTTGTTGCATCGGTTTTCCCACATTGGGTTTTTCCAGGGACATTGGTCCAAAAACAATGGTGTATTTGTGTGTGTGTTTATTTCTCTCCTACTCAGTATTTTATGTTGTGAGGTCTGCAGTAGATTTTATTCGATGTTTATTGTGTAACACTGTAAATAACTTGATTCAGAAATCAACAAGCTAGAGAAATCTAATTGGTTGTTGCAGAAGGGATTCAGGTCACCGAATTTTCACACGGTCGACCACGAGTGCCACCCTAGGGAGGCAAATTCTACTCATTTTTGGTAGTTGGGAGGATACCATGCAGTAGCACGAGTTTTTGGCATCAGTGGGACGCAGAAAATGGAGCTACGCAGGGCTTGGAGAGGTATTGTGCTGGAGGGAAGAGTTCTCTTGTTTCTGGGCTATTTCCTCACACAAATACTTGCCGAAAGGGGAAATTTCAAGGAGCAACAATGCCTTTCTCAGCAAAACGAATTGGTGTGGCTGGGTCTGCGTCATTTTTCCCCCAGGACTGCGCAGGGAGTGGTGGAGCTGTTTGTGGGGAGGCCCGATGAGAGGGATTGAGGAGCTGGGATTGTTTGGGATTTGATTGGAGGGGAATTGGAGGAGATTTCCTAGCTTTTGAGGAGCAGAAAATGCTCCAACTATCATAGATGACATTTTCCAGCAGCGAAGGAGTGCCAAGCATTTTGGGGTCAATTTTGGAGCGGCAAAACTAGGACAAATTCCTTCTGGGTTTTTCTAGGTTTGTTGAGGAGAGGCCAAGGTTAATTTGGCAGAATTTTCTGGGCAGATTTGCAGGGTCAAACAGGGTACCCAACGCAACTAGTAGCTGGAGGAGCTAGGGTAAAATTGGGCCGAAATTTCGAGGTCAACATTTGGCCAATTCCTTCGTGGGTTTTTGTGGGTTATTGGTAGAGAGCCCGAGGTTAATTTCCCGATTTTTTCTAAGCACCGGAGGAGGCCATAACAACCATTCCTTGCAGCTAACAATACAGATTTTAGAGGGACAACGTAGAGCTTGGTTGGGGACAGCCACACTTGTGTCTGAGCAGCTGAATTCATCACCTGGTCATTGTTAGCTTGCCTTGAGCAAGCCCAAGTTCATGCATTCTGATCTTAACTTGTACCCAACATTTATCTTAATAAAATGGCTTAGCTCAGCGCAAATTTTGGCATTTCTTGGGTGTTTAATGTGATGTAATTCTATGTGTGCGTTTTTGCTATGTTTGCTTTGTTTATCATTGTAAATTTCCATTAGGAATATTACATTCTTATCACCCCATTATCTAGCAACGATGTTCTCATTTTGTTGTAATTTGGAGGTGCATATCTTGGCCCAACAACTATGATTTTTCGCACCATTTCTTTGCAATGTGTACAACGAGTAGTATTAAATGAAATTCCATTTGCCAAAAATAAATTAGCAATAGCATCATCAACCTCATCCCTATGTAATACATTGTAGATTTTAGAAATTTGTTCTCGAGCAAAACTAGCAGGCCTCTTACTCCTCCCAAAAGTAGACCCCCCCACAAACTCAAATTGGTTTGATGCATTTTGATTAACCAAATCTTCCATATCATGGGAAGAAGATCTAGGTACTTTAAAATTACAATCATTGTCCAAGTTCATTACATTGGATCCTAGGGCAGCCATATGAAGCTTTGTCAACTCCATCCTTTTCTCAATAGTACATGTACAACCCTTTACCCCATCACCAGATAGGGATAGAAGATGATGCCACACCCTAGTGTAGCTTCCTTTAAACACATGGTTACACAATGTGCACATCCATTCTTCACAACCACCACTATTATTTTTCTTGTTTTTAGTAATTTTCTTCACAAACTTTAACAAGGGTTTCTTGGGGTTTGTGCTTTGTTGGACTTGACCACTTGGAATTGGAGGAAGAGAAGAATTTTCATATCCACTTGTTGGTATTGAACTACCACCCTCCATGATTTCCCTAATTAATACAAGAGACAAAAAACACATTATAAACAAAATGTACAATGAAAAATAAAAAAATAACATTTACTTGTATACAAAAATGCAAATGTACCTATCAAGTTCTGCCTATGAATCAAACGTTGAACCAAAAATAAGGCTTAACAATGGAAACTTGAGCTTTTTGGATTGTGATAGGACTGAAAGAAACGTGCTCTCAACTAGAGAATTATATACCTAATGAAGCAAATGTAATGCGGGAACAATTTATTGATTTTGTCATATAAGCAAATGTAATGTGGGATTTAGAGAATATGGCCACCCAATCAAAAAGTATAAGCATCCTGGAATGTAAATAAACATCATCTTGGACTCGCTCACCTAGATTACAAGTTTAAAATCCATTTAACTGCCAATACTATGCATTACTATTACAACAGTTTGCATTGCTAATCATAAGAAAAATACATCTCTGCTCTAACCAGACAGTCACAACGATAAATTAAAAGGTGTCAAAATCAATTTCCTACTTTACGTAAAATCCATGAAAACTTGTAAAACATTTATAAAATTCTTTTTTTCAACAATATGCATTATTAATAGAATGATATGACTCGCAAATCATAAGAAAATGTCCTTGCACGCCACGCTGTTAGTAATATCTTGTCAAAATAAGATATTGAACTCATGGGTGTTTTGTAAACTGATTTATTTAACTGAAATCATTTAAATAAACACCATAAACCAACCTTGAAACAGTAAATTTAAAAAAAGAAAAATAAAATAAGAACAGAGATTCTAGCCTTTGAAACACTAACAGCAGACAAGGAAGGATTCAGAGGTTTTAGAGGAAGAATAAGGAAGGATATTAAAATAAGAACAAAGATTCTAACTTCTGAAACTGCCTTTGTTTTGATGCCGTCTCTGAGTTCCCAATCGATCGTTGCATTGTCCTCAAGTCCTCTCTCTATGTTGTGGTCACATTCAGTGAAGAGAAAACACAGCAATAAAAAATGCCTCAAAAATGGCAAGCAGATACAACTTGGTGGATGCAGAGGTCACACCGGAACTGCAACTTGGTGGACACAGAGGTTACACTATTTGCAAACGAATAAACAACAAACTTCAAGCACTGTAGCCACTGATTGCTCTCAATTGTGCGCTCTCCTGCTCTGAAAAGAAAACACCAAACATACAACAAACCTCAGTGATGGAGTGAGAAGGAGGCCCGACCAGCATTTATGGAGGATTGGTAGTCTTTTGGCGGGAACTGAATTTATTTTTTTTGGCGCCAATTTGTGCCACATCACCTTGGGAATGCCAGAACTCCAAAAAATTAATCAACACTGCTCCTGAAACTGTCCCCAACTCCTGTTGCTGCTCCTGCTGAAAACGGAATGTTCCCCTGCAGTTCCAAAGCTCCCAGGAGAGTGAGAACTGTTGAAAAGTGTAACTAGGTTTGGTCTTCATAATGACGTGTAATTGTGATTTTATGTAATTGATGAAAAGAAGAAAAATAAAATTATTATTGTAATGCTTATCTCATGGGTTTCATGAGCAACAAATTTTATTTTTAGTAATGGCTCCCGTTGTGAGTCTTTAGGTTTTGTCATCTAGTCATAAAAGACAAATTGAGTCAATGTCATGTATGAAGGACCCTTCTTGGGCATATTACATTTTGTATGAGTCATTAAAGTAAGTATGAAATCCCTCCAAGACAAGCACAAGACCTCTCCTTCAAGTCGGCTCAAGATGAAAGTAAGATAATCTCCAAAAGGCATGTTGGCCTTGTCTCCAAGTCATGTCGGCTAATTAGCATGGGAAAACTACTATTTATAGGCAGCTCGACTTTCATTCTAGGCACTGAATTCAGTCTTGCATCTGAAGTACAACAGAGTGCGAAAAAGAGAAGTAGAAGCCTCTCATCCAGCGCAAGAAGAAGGAGAAGAATCTGAGTTGTTTAGGCACTGTTTTGGGTACCTTTTCCTCGCACGTGTGGCATATATTAAAGGTTTTGCAGTAGGGTTTCCTTAGTCAGCAAAGAAGCCCATAAGAAGATCTTTATCTTAGCATATATTACAGCTGAGTTCATAAGGTTGAGTATCCTAGTCAAGCGAAGAGGGAAGATACCTCCAAACAGCTCACATGTGAGAATTGCAAGGGTATAAGATAAGCTGAGGTTGCAAATCTGTGGATGAAAACGAAATTGCAGTGGTGTAGACAATTTGACTTGCATTGACCATGGGGAAGGAAAGAGCAACAAATTTGTTTCAAGAAGGATTTTATCAAAGGAAGATTTGTGACTTGGTCTTGGAGTGGCGAAAAGGTCTAGGGTCTTGGTCTTGGTATTCGTCAATTGGAATCTCCATAAGAAGAAGAATTTGTTCGGGTTTTCCTCTCAAGAAGGAGAGGTTTTGACCTTGGCTGATAGCCTATATTTTGTGTCTCTTGTCTCTTTATGGTTTATGCATTGATAAATATTTGATGAAGAATAACTATAATAACATAAGATAAAAGAAGATCCTAATCTAAGAAGTAAAAAGCGTTCACAAGCAGTTATCAAATTGAAGATAAATCACTTAACCTCAATGCCCTAGATTTCTCAACAGGAACAATTGGAACGGGTTTCCCACCTCTCGGGACCGGTTCCGGTGTAACAGAGGTTTACAATGACTCAAAAACTGATCGCTGATGATCTTGATCCTTTGAAAATTTTGATACAACTGCTTCCTTGGAACTTTGATAAAATGTGTGCAAAATCTGGCTCCATATGGGGACACGTTGCTTCCATAAAGTAACTTGAGAATCCCATAATCCTGCATCCATGCAAACAATAGTCCATCAAATAGATATCCATTCAAAATTGAAATCATCATGCATACATAGAAAATTCGCTGGAATAGAAAAAGTCTACTCTAACAAACTGGAAAATATAAAGAACATATAACTTAAATGCGTGAAATAAAACTAGCTAACAACATAAATGAAAAGGAGTAGGGTTAGAGATACTATACAAAGGATGCCCCATGGCATCAAATGTCATTGGTGTGGCACAATCTGGAACATATGCTTGCTGGCAGGTAGATCAATAGGTTTCTTATCATGTGTCCCTTATTGAAACTTGACCTTCTTTGGTCGATGTAACTGTTCATCACTATGTTGCATATCTATGTTAAACTGAACCCTGCGTCTCTCTCTGCTCGGAAAATATGATGGGAACTGAGAAAAGTGATAGACTGGTTGGATGAACTCTATCACATATTGCAGTGGATGATCTCGTGGTATAACCTCTTCACCATTTTCCAACCTCTTTGGAAACTCAATATGATACCTTCTTTCTACTTCCCTGTATAACTTGACCATACCACCTGTTGTTGTGGGAATAGTGGCATAAGATAAATCCATCTGAATAGATCCACCTAAGTCAGCTGCAAACTTTTTGGACAAGAGCATTCTCCACACATCTGGCACATCAATAATTGCTATATCCATGGTGATGATTTTATATGGATAATTTGCCAATGAAACTTGCAAATCTTTAACTACAGCAAGGACTTCAATCCTTTTTCGAATCCATAAAACAGATGTTATGATAAAGTCGTGAGATTGAAAGATTTCGTTGATCCATAACCTTTTTAGTCATAACATTTGTTGATCAATTATGAAGTAAGCGGTCATTGACATCCAAGGTCAGGAAAAAGGGCTGATGATCCTCATTAGTCATGTAGCAGTTTATTTTTTTAACTTCATTTCTTCATCTTTAGGCTGTGTGTTAGTCTTTTCCTATTGAGCCATGCCTAAAGCTTTGAAGAACGAAGCTCTTTGTGATGGGATATTCAAAAGCTCTATAACTGGGACTAACATCTTAATGTTATTAATCCACGCAGCCCAATCTATTGAAAAATGTAACTAGGTTCGATCTTCATAATGACACGTGTAATTGTGATTTTATGTAATTGATGTAAAGAAGAAAAATAAATTTATTTTTATAATGCTTGTCTCATGGGTTTCTTGAGCAAGGAATTTCATTTTTAGTAATAGCTCCCATTGTGAGCCCTTATGATTGGTCATAAAGTCAAAGAGAGTCAATGACATGAATAAAGGACCCTTCTTGGGCATGTTACATTTGTATATGAGTCAATGAAAAATGTCAAATATCCCTCCAAGACCAAGCTCAAACATCTACTTCACGTCGACCTTAAATGAAATAATGAATTTGCTTCAACAGACATGTCGGCTCACCCACTGTTCAAGTCAACTTATTATGGAGGCTCCAACAACTATAAATAGGGCAGCTCAACCTCGTTTTAAAGCAAGAATTTCTGTCAAGATCAAGTCTGAAATCAAGAAGTGCGAAGATCACTTAGGAAGGAGCCTAATCATAAGCAAAGAGAGAGCAAAGAAGAGCGAAGTCTTTGGCATCATTTTGGATATGTTGTTGGGTCACTTTGATCTCACACGTGCAAAGAAAGGCACTGTTTATATTGCAGAAAAGGTCAAAGTGTTGTAGTCCCATTGGAAGGTCAAGTCAAGAAGGAAGCAAAGGTGTATCTCAAGCCGAGTTGCCAAGGAAGTATCCTCTACCTAAAGCGAAGGAAATCAAGGTTCCAATCTTGATTATTCACACGTGCTAGGGTTTTTGAAGGAAGCTGAGAATTGCAAGAAGCCGAAGTTTAAGGAGCAGCCGAGAAGGAAAGGAGAATTAGCAGATTGACTATCAAGGAAGGAAAGGATCAAGTTAAGAAGCTTTGTGTCTTGGTCTTGGAGTGGCAAATAGGTCAAGGGTCTTGGTCTTGGTATCTGCAATTGAAGTCTTTATAAGAAGAAGAATTTGTTTAGGTTTTCCTCTCAAGTGGGAGAGGTTTTGGCCCTAGCTGATAGCCTATATTATGTGTCTCTTGTCTCTTTATGGTTTATGCATTGATAATTGTTTGATGAAGAAGAACACTAATAATCTAAGTAAAAGAAGATCCTAATCTAAGAAAGTAAAAAGCATTCACAAGCAGTTATCTAATGAACAAAAATCTCTTAATATTAGAGCTAAGGAAGGGCATCTTTTCAAGGGAGACTCAAGGATCAAATCTGGAGGAAGGCATCAAAGGGAAGATCATAACCCTAGATCAAGGAAAGTCTACACCAACAAGAAGTTTTGGAATCCTCAAGTCATCTCAAGAGACTTCAAAGACCCTACTCAAGTTAAAGAACTTATACATCAAGTAAGATCAAGAATGTTGTCATTAGGATTCTAAGGCGATCTCTCTCTCGTTGAAGTAAGATCCCTACCACTGAAGACATCATCAAGAAGTCATCATTGATCTTCATCAACAAAGACTCCACCATCAAAGGATCCAGAGGGATTTTCCTCTCTGTGGGATTGAGGATCATTCTTGAAGAAAACTATCTTCATCAAAGAGAAGTTTTCTATTCTCTATAACATCATCCACATCAAGTAAGCAACAAGGAGAAGGAGAATCCTATCAAGTAATTATATTTATGTCCACATCTGAATCTGTCAAAATGTCTTTTTGCAAGGAACACAACAAATTGGTTGGGGCTTCAAACTATCTTGCATGGAAGAAAAGAACAAATCTGAATCTCATTGAAAATGAGGTTATAAAACATGTCAAAAGGTTAATCACTAAACCAGGAAAGGAAGATGCTCAATCTCTTGCAAAATATATGAAAGGGGAAGTTAGGGCTCAAAGGATTATCATAGAATCCATCAAGGATCCCCTCATCCCATATGTGTCGAAACTTGAAACTTCAAAAAAAATCTATTACAAACTAGTAGAGTTGTATTCCCTAAGCACTGCCTGAGAATTCATCTCATTAAGGAAAGAACCCTACAAGCTAAAGATGTCAAGGGAAGATGGAATAGCCTCATATTTTATGAGGATATCTGAAATCAGGGATCAACTGCAAGATCTAGGAGAAGCCATGTTTGATAGAGAAATTACTACAATTGTACTAAATGCACTACCGAAGGAGTGGGGTAAATTTACTTCAAGCATTTATGGGAAGAAAGAAACAACTCCATTCCAGGATCTGTTGTCACTGTGCAAGATTGAAGAATCTAGACTAAAGGCCAAATCTGATGTGGGAATAGGTGAGAAAAATCAAGCTTATGCTCAAAATTTTGCATGTCCAGTTCTCGGAAAAGGAAAAGGGACATGGCTAAGATTCAATGCTATGGATGTCAATAATGTGGGCACTACAAAAGAGATTGTCCTAAGGTCAAGAAGGACAATAACAAAAGAGGAAGAGAAGAAGCCCATATCATCGAAGAAGTGGAGGAAGCTGAAAGGAAGAAGTCCAAGAAAGAGGAAGTAAGAGATCTCTACTGTCACTGAGATAGTTTTCCTCACCTAAGTTCTTTTCATAGTTCCTGAGTCTTTTGTTGTAAGATATGGATATCATGATTCAATAAATATGATGGGATGCATCATGGTATCATAGAAGCATTGAAAGCAAGAGCTCGTGACCTCATCATAGAGAAGCATGAAAGATAGTTGAAATTGAAATCTATGGCAGTCAACTATATAGCTCTTGGGAACCTCATAAGTGGCACTTATGGAAAGGAAAAAGTCATTCAGGACAAAGCTCATCATATATCAATAAAAAAGGAAACATCTGTTGGATGGGGATACTCTAGATCTTCAAGATTCTCTGATGGAATCTTCATCGGAAGGTTCACCGATCAAGAGGGGAAGCAAGTGTTTCATCGAAAAATCCAACTTGTGGAATTCATGGGATGATGGTATGATGACATGATGACAAAAGAGGTGAAGCAGATCAAGGGATTGAAGTTCTTTCAATCAAGGAAGTTGTTGAAGAAAGTCTGGATGACATAAAGGAAAATAAGGTATGTATGCTTACATTCAATATTGTCATGTCATATGGTTGCAAGTAACATGGATCAATGTGATATTCCCGCTTAGCAATATTACTAAGGGAAATATCAATTTTGCCCAATTTTGTCTTATTTCATGTTTGCACTTAGGAGATGTGGGTTTAGAGGTCCCGCATGAATTTTGGGATTAAGTGGGGGCCCAAACATTAGGAAGGAAGGGAAATATTGTGGCTCTAGTGGAAGCATGGGGGCCACCCCATGGAGAATTATGGCCCACATGTGGATTATACTCTCATTGGAACGAAGTTGGTGGGGGAAATTCGAGCTGGGCCCACATGGGCATTTGGAGGCTCTTTGATTAATAGAGCAAGCGGCCCTCATTCATCTATTCAGAAATTGTATCTTTGACATAGCACGCTTGAGCTGAAGCCAAGTCTACAGTGTTGTTTAGCACACAAGTGTCTTTGAGCGGAGATCTCAACCCTTGCTTCAGTGGACTTCGAGTGTCAGCCCAAGGAGAGAGTTTCACCTTTCCTTTTCGCACTATCAGTAGGAGGGTTGATTTTATGAGAAACTAGCAACTACAGCAGTGCAGGGATTGCATAGTTGTTAGTGGGAGCACTTCGGGAGGTGGAGGAGTGCATTGTGATTGGGGCTGAAACTTGAGGTGGAGTCTGGGGAAGTGTTGTGGGGGCTTTTCTAGCGTTTTGGCTGAGCAGTGAACACAACATTTGCTACAGGTTACATTTTCTTGATGTGGAGGGCCAAGCAATTGGAGGTCAATTTTGGAGCATCAAAACTAGGAAAAACCATTTCTGGGTTTTTCTGTGTTTATTGAGAAGAGGCCAAGATTAATTTGGTGGAATTTTTTGGGCAGATTTGAGGGGTCAAATAGGGGTGCCAACTCGGCCAGCAGCTAGAGGAAGCCAGGGGAAAATTGGGATGAAATTTCAAGGTCAACGTTTGGCCAATTCCTTCGTGGGTTTTTATGGGTTATTGGTGGAGAGCCCAAGGTTAATTTCCCGGAATTTTTTGAGCACCCGAGGAGGCCCTAGCAACAATTCTTTGCAGCCAGCAACATATTTTTGGGTAGTTTCAGCGCAGAGCCAGAGAGAGAAGCAACAGATTTCAGAGGGATTTCTTATTGTTCATTTGGGCTTAGCTAGCTTGTCTTGAGCAAGCCCAGGTGCACTCTTTCCAGCACCTCAATGTACCCTCTTCTTACCTCAATGTACCCTCTTCTTATTATAATAAAATGGCTCAGCAACGCAAAATTTGGTGAAATTTCATGGTTTGACTCATGTGTTTGATTTTCATGGTTTTATGTCTATGTTTGCTTTTTTATTTACTGTAAAAATTACATAGGAATGTTACAGTGGTATCAGAGCCATAATCTTGGCTCAGCCTGTGGGAAACCTGTCGTTCTCTGACAAGACCAAAAAAAAAAAAACTAAGAAATCATGGGATCCAAAGAAAGGTTAGAATCAAACAAACATGCTGTAACATTAAATGAGGTGATTAGGATGCAACAAATGATGATTGATGTGGGGGAGAAGTTGATTCATTATGTAATTGGAAATCCAAACATGATTGCAACTGATGTGGAGCTATTGGGAGCAAACTAGAGGGCATATCAATCATTGGTTCATAGCATTCACACGTCCCTTTCTTTTTGGGAGTTCTATGAACTAAGAGGCATGCACAAACCAATGGAGATTTAGTGGAATTTTGTGGGGATGATGATGAGGATTAAGGAAGAAGACGAGAGAGTAGTTCAAGGAGCCATGGTTGGCAAGGAGACAGTTGGGCATACACCCATTAATTATATGTCATTCGTTGTTGAGGTATCCATTGATGAGGTGTTGGAAGACATCTCCACTGTTGATGAGGAGCCAATAGGTACAGGGGCATCCAGATCTATGACAGAGTTGTTGGACGACAATCACCTACAACTGACTGGTGAGCATATCTTACATGTTGGGTTGTCTATGGAGGAGCAGTTGGAGGCTCATGTCGAGCCCGTGATGGAGGAGGATGTGCAACCATCCTTTGGGCTAGCCATTGACGAGGGGCAACATAGAGATCACACGTTGGGATTTCAGCACAGTTTGCTTTAGAGGCGCACTGACAGGATCTATCGCGTTATCAGCCCATCCCTATGCATTGGATTAAGAGAGGTGGAGTTGTCTAGGTATACCAGAGGGGATGACCAGTTTAGCAACACTATTGGGTCAACTCTGCCCATTGGAGAGAGAGAGACAAAGCTACCCAATCAGATATCATGCATTAACCTTAGTAGCGGGATGAGACAATCAGATTTGCACAGGGTGCAACATCCACATGTTGGGGTTGTTCTATGTGCAAGAGTTCATGCATTTGATCCCTCTCATGGGGTTGGATGGAGAGAGATTCTGAGTTGGTACCTTATGGAGTGGGCTATGGAGATGGTGATGGACCTGGGTGTAGCTCAGCACGAGCTTCCAAGCACTGGGGATACCGGAAGCCCAAACTGGCATTGGGATCCGAGTGGGACTACCTATCATTTCCCAGGTATGTCGGTTGACTACAACCTGGATGGTAGAATTGACCTAGCAGCAGCACAAAGGACACAGAGGAGCAGAGCAGTGGTGGCATCACTGCTGACACATAGGGAGATTCACTTCTCGGATCCCTTAGGGGGGATTTGGAGAGAAGATCCATTCATCGGCGGGTATAGTGATGTGATGGTGGAGGTGATGATACCGATCAGGTGTGGTCCGACACGTAGAGACACAACTCTAGGCCATCACATCTAGGGATGTGTGGGAGCATCTAAGGTTGAGCAGTGGACTACTGGTGGACATGGAGGTGCATGATGGTGTACCGTATTGTGTTGGATTGCATTGTGGAGTAAGAGTGTCTTACATCACATTGAGTACACGCGCGGAGTGACTAGTGCCTTGACACAGACAGGGCATGGGACGGTACAGGGTGGTATAGCGGTAGCCGAGGATATCTTGTGGTGTACAGAGACAGGTCTTTGCTTGGTTTACCAGTAGATCTGAGACAGAGAGAGGGGCACCCATAGGGTTATTCTTCAGTACCCTATCAGATTCTTGATCATACCCTTAGGGACCTCCCTACCCATGACTCTCCAGTTGAGACGTTTGGTGGAGGCATGGGTTGGGTGATGCAGGCTTAGGGATGGCTTGATTTATTGTCGAGGTAGCATAAGTTCCACTCCTAGGCTCACACAGGGGGAGTCGATTGCGAGGGAACTTCATGATGCACTTCGGGCGAGACAGTGTGAGGTGTCACAGGAGCCTGAGGGATGATGGATGGTAGACTTTGTCTACAGAAGGGCACCCGTACTCCGAGTAGTATCCAAATGTATCGTCAGGAGTTGGGATAGCGGACTACGCCGTGTGGTTTGGTAGGAGTAGGGAAGGTTGGTTGGCGCGGGACAGACTCCTGATACTTGGGGTCCACCCATGGGATACATACAGGGATCAAAGATGAGGGTCAGATGGGTTCTAGCAGGTAGCAGTGCTACGCAGCGACATTCCACGAGGAGTGGGAGTTATGAGATCCCAAATTGGTTGGGGGATCCAGGGATTTGATTGGCGGGTGGATCATTCCCCTTGGTGATGAGTAGGGTCATGGCAAAGGGTGATCCAGTTCACCTTAGGCTTGACACATGGGGGATCACTGAGATCTCCACTGCATGGCAAGGCAGACTTATCCTGTTGTTGGTTAGGGTCGAGGTTGGTAGTAGGGGTGTAGATATCAACATCATGGAGATGCCCAGACAAAATGAACGTAGCTCTCATAGATTTTTCACCACTAGGCCTCAAGAGAGGAGGATATAGTCCGCACACAGTGGGCAGTATGAGCATGTTGCACCGCTGGTTATGACTAGAGAGTCGCAGCGTCAACGTGGTAGTTTCCTTTCGCGATCAACACAAGATCTCAACCTCTCAAGGCTTGGCAGTTCAACCACATTCAGGGATGTGCTAGTTTCTACAAGGGAAGATCGTACAGGTCTTCCATTGGGTTTCAGTTGCACGAAGAGTAGTTTGCCCCCTGGAGATTCATTGATGACTTGGGGCACTATGCTAGTATGGCAGGATGATTGGCATGTATGGGTTTTGGCAGTCATTGGCACTACTCAATGGCAGGCACTAGGAATTGGGAGCGATGGGCCTCCAATCTGGTTGTGGGATCTAGGGATCCATTGGGTGAGAGGACTACCTTGTTTTGGGAGGATCATGGGGATGACAGAGACAGGATTGCATCCTCCTCCAGATGATAGGTCAGAGACCATCAGGATGATCACTACAGGGCGAGGAAGGCCCTTCTCGCTATTATTTCGACAAGAGTCTGGGCGTGCATCAGTAGATGGTAACTTTGGCGAGGTGTCCTGGCAGGATAAACCTACGCGTAATGGAGTTTCCCTTATTAGGTGTGTAGCGGAGGTTTACCAGAGTGGATGAATGTGTAGGAGCACGAGTGGGTCGTAGTTATGACCAGGTTGGCGCAACATCCACTTGATGGACTCACTTTGAGATTAGTTTAGGACCCGAGAGCTACAAGGCTGAGCAGTTGGGTTACAAATTGGGGGGAGTGGGTTCCCACAAGGGGAGGTCACCCAAGTATGCCATTGGGACTCCTTTATGACAGGTCAACATAGGGATCAGGAGTGGTTTAGTGGCATAATTGGGACCCTGATATTGCTATTAGTTGTAATTGGGTCAGCATGGAGAGAGCGCTTGTTCAACAGTTGATTGAGGACAAACAATGTTTTGGCAGGGAGGACTATGATATTCCTACTTAGCAATATTGCTAAGGGAAATATCAATCTTGCCCAATTTTATCTTATTTCATGTTTGCACTTAGCAGATGTGGGTTTAGAGGTCCCACATGAATTTGGGATTAAATGGGGACCCAAACATTAGGAAGGAGGGGAAATATTGCGGCTTCAGTGGAGCATGGGGGCCACCCCATGGAGAATTACGGCCCACATGTGGAGTACGCTCTCATTGGAGCAAAGTTGGTGGGGGAATTTTGAGTTGGGCCCACATGGGCATCTTGGAGGCTCTTTGATAAATAGAGCAAGAGGCACTCATTTTGGTCATTCATTCATCTATTCAGAAATTGTGTCTTTGACATAGCATGCTTGAGCTGAAGCCAAGTTTGCAGTGTTGTTTAGCACACTAGTGTCTTCGAGCGAAGATCTTAACCCTTGCTTTGGTGAACTTCGAGTGCCAACTCAAGGAGGGAGTTTCATCTTTCCTTTTTGCACTACCAACAGGAGGGTCGATTTTCTAGGAACGTAGCAACTACAGTAGCGCAAGGATTGCGTAGTTCTTGGTGGGAGCACTTCGGGAGGTGGAGTGAGTTTTGATTGGGGATGAAACTTGAGGTGGAGTCCGGGGAAGTGTTGTGGGAAATTTTCCAGCATTTTGGCGGAGCAGCGAACATAGCATTTGCTACAGGTTACATCTTCTTGATGTGGAGGATGGCCAAGCAATTGGAGGTCAATTTTGGAGCGTCAAAACTAGGACAAATCCTTTTTGGGTTTTTCCTAGTTTATTTAGGAGAGGCCAAGATTAATTTGGCAGAATTTTTTGGGCAGATTTGAGGGGTCAAACAGGGGTCCCAACTCAGTTAACAGCTAGAGGAGTTAGGGGAAAATTGGGCTGAAATTTCTAGGTCAACATTTGGTCAATTCCTTCGTGGGTTTTTGTGGGTTATTAGTGGAGAGCTTGAGGTTAATTTTTCAGAATCTTTTGAGCACCCGAGGAAGCCCTAGCAGCAATTATTTGCAACCAACAACATATTTCTGGGTAATTTCAGATTTTCAGTCTAGAGCTAGAGAGAGCAGCAACAAATTTAAGAGGGATTTCTTATTGTTCATTTGGGCTTAGCTAACTTGTCTTGAGCAAGCTTAGGCACACTCTTTACAACACCTCATTATACCCTCTTCTCATTATAATAAAATGACTCAGCAGCATAGATTTTGGTGAAATTTCATGGTCTGACTCGTGTTTGATTTTCATGCTTTTATGTCTATGTTTGCTTTGTTATTTACTGTAAAAATTCCCTAGGAATATTACAATCAATGCTCATCTTGAGAGCATAATTAAAAGAAAGGATCTCCTCCTTCGAAGGGATGCAGGGATGCATTGGTCACACATTCACTAGATGAAATCAACATAACATGTCCTCATATGTAATATGAGGTGGTTGACAATAATTGGAGGAAATCTGATTGGAAGTTCCCCGAATGAAATGTGTAAAAGAAAGGAAGGAAGAGATCGTGCAATATACAACCATGGTAAAGGCAATCAACATCCGAGAAACCAAGAGATCTGACTAGGATATCTCCATGAAAGATATGTAGACTCTAACGAAGTCTAAAAAAGAAAGAGACCCTTGACAATATATATCTTTAGGAGATGTATCGTCGTGTATGCTGGATGTTGAAGCGAACTAGAAGATGTTATGATGAAAGACCATCACAAAGGTAATTTTGATTTAAGTGTTCATCTCTTATTTTTGAACAAATATTTGGATGGGCTTATGCAGGGTTGTCGAGGGAAGATCTATGGATGTCTTCCACCACCGATACCCATGTAGTAGGATGAAAGATCCTTAAGGAAACATGGCATGAAGGAAGGCCAGATATGAACTGAGTGATCACTTTCCGATGATGACATCACTGACTCATGGATGAAAGTGATGGATGGTTTGTGCCCTATAAAGAAGTACCAAAAATGAAGACTCTTGAATAACGAAAAGAAGTTCATGACATCATGAAGAAGAGTTCTTCTAGCAATTGGTTGTCCCATCATCTCCACCTGAGGAGCTGTTGTAGGTCCCTAATTTATAGGGAGCTTGGAAACAAGTTTTCTTACTTGGATGCAAAATTCCTAAGCCAAGAGGGAGCTTAGGTACATTCCTTTCGTAGGAATGAGTACATTCCTTTATTGGAATAGGTATGTCCTCCCTAATTAAGAGGGAGAGATAGACACATCATTCTTGTCTTCACTTGGGAAGATAGAATGGAGGATTAGGCAAACCTCTAGCATCCGATACTCTTTGAGGATGAATTAGGGCATCCAGGATAAGAGTAGTCGTAGAGGATTGATATTCTTTGAGGACTAGGAATCCAAGATAAGAATAGTCTTGGTGGAACACACCTTGAGAACCCGAGTGGGGTATGTTCCTAGATAGACAATGATGAGGGTGTTTATACATCATTGATCTCGCCAGCATTGAGCTCAGATCTTGTGGAGAGATCGAGTTGTTAGTCAAGGCCTTGCTATGTGACAATGTTGGTTGATATGATGCTCTATACAAATGGGTTACCAATTTGACTCTTTTTATGAGAATACTTCAGATTGAGAATGACCAAGTACCATTATGAATACCTCCCTAGTTAAGAGGGAGTGTTGAAAAATGTAACTACGTTCGGTCTTCATAATGACACGTGTAATTGTGATTTTATGTAATTGATATAAAGAAGAAAAGTAAAATTATTTTTGTAATGCTTGTCTCATGGGTTTCATGAGCAAGGAATTTTATTTTTAGTAATGGCTCCCATCGTGAGCCCTCAGGATTGGTCATAAAGTCAAAGAGAGTCAATGTCATGTATGAAGGACCCTTCTTGGGCATGTTACATTTGTATATGAGTCAATGAAAAATGTCAAATAGCTCTCACGTCGGCCTTAAATGAAATAATGAATTTGCTCCAACAGAGATGTACTCACCCACTGTTCAAGTCGGCTTTTTTATGGAGGCCCCAACAACTATAAATAGGGAAACCTGACCTCATTTCAGAGCAAGAATTTTGGTCAAGTTCATGTCTGAAATCAAGAAGTGCGAAGATCACTTAGTAAGGAGACTAATCATCAGCAAAGAGACAGCGAAGAAGAGAGAAGTCTTTGGCATCATTTTGGATCTGTTTTTGGGTCACTTTGATCTCACACGTGCGAAGAAAGGGACTGTCTATATTGCAAAAAGGGCCGAAGTATTGTAGTCCCATTGGAAGGTCAAGTCAAGAAGGAAGCAAAGGTGTATATCAAGTCGAGTTGCCAAGGAAGTAGCCTCTACTTGAAGCATAGGAAATCAAGGTTCCACTCTTGATTAGTCACACTTGCTAGGGTTTCTGAAGGAAGCCAAGAATTGTAGGAAGTCGAAGTTTAAGGAGCAACTGAGAAGGAAAGGAGAATTAGCAGATTGACTATCAAGGAAGGAAAGGGTCAAGTTAAGAAGCTTTGTGTCTTGGTCTTGGAGTGGAAAATTGGTCAAGGGTCTTGGTCTTGGTATTCTTCTTTTGGAGTCTCTATAAGAAGAGGAATTTGTTCGGGTTTTCCTCTCAAGTGGGAGAGGTTTTGGCCCTGGTTGATAGCCTATATTCCGTGTCTCGTCTCTTTATGGTTTATGAATTGATAACTGTTTGATGAAGAAGAATACTAATAATCCAAGTAAAAGAAGATCCTAATCTAAGAAAGTAAAATGCAGTCACAAGTAGTTATCTAACGAAGATAAATATCTTAATATTGATGCCCTATATTTCTCAACACAATCCACCTTTAATCTTGACTTATATATTTCGGAAGCAACCTGTTTATTCTGACTCTATTCTTTACCCTTCCTTTGATAAGTGTAACCCTTATAACAATTTCCCTAATTTGTTCCTGGAATGGTTTCTCACCGTATGCTTGTGTGATGGGGTCATTCTCGTCACTGAAGCTATTAATGGCGAAGGATGAAGAAATCATGTCTACACAGCGACTTTCCTAGGAAGAATCTTGACTCACATTTATTTATATATTGATTTTTGCCTTCTTCTAAGATTTTTCAAGCAAAGGCACGTGCACTTTCTTCATGTAAACTTTCACAAGGTCTGTAGAAATGGATAGGCTCATCAACAACATTAGCAGATTCAAGAGGAGTACGAGGCCTTTGAGCATTTGGAGGGTTCCTTCTTGGCCATGGATTATTGTTTCTTGTATTGTTATTGTTATTTCTGGGTTGCATATTTTCCATTTGACTTCTTTCCATCTAAATTAGCTTATTCTGCCTATAGCTTATCATTCTAGCAAGCTCAATTTTCATTTCCTTAATTATTCGAGTTAATTCTTTAATTGATTCATGCTCTTCTTCCTTAATTTATTTTCCCTTTGACTTGACTGGACCTATTTCAAAACTTGGGATCCCTTACTTACCTAAAGCTTCTTATCCTTCTCTAATTCTTCAGCTGTACTCTGGGCAACGGTTAAAGTAACAGGCTTGGCACATCTAATCTCATATTGAGTATCAACATTGAAGGCTTCAACATACTGTTCTAACACTGTCTTGTCAGGAGGCTTATAGTCTTGAGTCATATCCTTTAGGAGACCATTAAATATTTGATTGAATTCCTCAACTATTTCATTTTCCTTCTTCTTAATGGTATTAAGCTCTTTGACCAAGTACTTTCCTTCTCTTTTATCCCCAAATTTATCTTTAAATGCATCAGTGAGGGCTCTTAAAGAGTCAAAGGCATTATCTTCTTTGTCATGAAACCAGTCAAGTGCATTATCTTCTAATGACAAAACAAACAATCTCATTCTAACATCCTCATGGTTATAAGCAACGACATGAGCATATCTCTGAACAAAAGTGTTGAACTTCTTTATATGAGCTTCGACATTGATGGAATTATTTCCTTGAAAGATCAGAAGCTTGTTCATAGTAGAGTCATTTGGCAGATCATGTGGATATCCCTGGATGTTGGTAAAGTTGCAAGGCCTCAGAGCGTGGTTGCAGATCACAGGAGAGCTGAAGGCATTAGCTGAGGAGAGCATTTGCAGTAGATTCAGCTGTCCCGAGTGACCGAGTTGATCCTTGCAGAAAGTGATAGAGGAAGGGGTGACGTAGAGGGACTGCATCATCAGTTCGGGCTTAAGAGAGGCCAATGCAGAGGCTGAGGAAGGAAAAAACAGGCTCACGCAAATCCACGCAGAGGCTAGGAGGGCTGACGTAGTTGGCTGAGGGAGTTGTTTTGTCGGTGCTGGGATTGCGCAGAGCCAAGAGGCTCAATCCTTCAGTTGTTGGGGCGAAGGAAGTTGTGGGCAGTTTGCAGGAGCGAAGCTGGTGGGGTACTGTGGTCAGAACAGTGCCTAATAGCGCAAAACCAAGGTAGAGGGAGTTGTTGCCGAGGCATATTTCTAGCCAAGGAATCCGGATTAGTGTTGCAATTGCACAGACAATCGGAGAGGGGCAACTTGAAGATTGGTAGAAGGATTTCCAGAAGGGAAATCGGGACTCAGAGGGAGTCCAAAAGAGAACTTCCAGACAGGAAGTAGAGAGACTCTGAGGAGTCAAACCAAGAACTTCCAGACGGGAAGTAGAGAAATTCAGCAGGAGTCGAACCAAGAACTTCTATGTGGGAAGTAGAGAGACTTGGAGGAGTCGACCAAGAAAAGTAGAGAGATGACCGTGAATGGGCTGAGAGATTAGGACAGGCTAGGCAGAGCGTCCAACTTTGTGGTTTGGAAGGCTAGGATCTTGTCCATTCTAGACAAATATCGCATCAAGGGCTTCGCCTTGAGAGTAATGGCTATCCCAGTTGACCCGTTAGCTAATGAAAGGTACGAGGAGGCAATGGTTAAGGCAAAGTGCATCATCCTTGATGGGGTCAAGGAACATGTGGTTCAACATATTGCCGAGAAGGAAACGACAAAGGAGATGTGGGACACTTTGAAGACATTGTACCAGCATACTTCTGTGCAGAGGAAGATGCTCCTGGAGAATCAGCTAAGGTCATACCAGATGCAGAAGGGAGAGCAGATAGATGTCTTCCTCGGTCGATTGAAGGAGATCTGTGACCAACTGACTTCCATAGGGGCCACGCCGGATCAAGAGTTGATGGTGAGGACCGCACTTAACACAATCTCTAAGGAGTGGGAGACATCTGTCCAGAGCAATGTTGTGAAAAGCGCGATCGGGATTAAATCGGCGCGGGGAACGAATCGGAAAAAATCGGAAAAATCGGGAAAAAATCGGAAAAAAGCGGGAAAAAATCGTTTGGTACAAAAATATTCATTTTTTTTTCAATTTTTTTAATATCTAAACCATCTACAACATAAAATAAATACATTGACACATAAATATGATAAAAAAACTAATATATAAGATGTTTAATATCATTTCTAGCGCTAAAATCACACATAACATTGAATCATGTCCTGAATAGTAAGTCCTGACTCCTGAGTCCCAACTCAGCCTCAAAATATCAACAAAAAATATGATAATGTATCTCATCATGTCATAATGTCGTATACAATAAAATGAAAGTCTAATCCTATTGATTTCCTCTGCCCCTCTTGCGAGAAAATGCCACAGCTTTCCCTTTCCCTCTAGATGTAGATGCTGGTGCCCGTGCAGGTGGAAATGGCAGTGGAGTCTGATGTGCTCTAGACGTTGAAGAACTAGAAGTAGGAGCTATAGGAGGTAGACCACGTCCTCTACTCGTGGTAGGGGTAGCCCGGGCAGGTGGTGTCACCTGGAAACATTACAATCTCCCAATCCTGAAATCCTGAAAAACTGATAAGTCTGCTGAATTTTAAATGAAATCTAAAATTCTACTTTCTCCATATGAAATCCAATGAGGCTGGAACCACTCTCAAACATCCTGAGTCATTTCATGGTAATGTTAAAAATTTAAGTAAAAGGATGAAAATGAAGATTAAGGAGAATGCCACTTTTACTTTAAGAATTTAACATTACCATGAATAGCATATCCATACTAGGGCCTAGACTTGATCATTAAGCTACCCCACTCAAAAATTATTTGTTTCTTTCAAAAAACATTGCATGAAAAAACCCAAAAAAAGTTATAAAACTATGCTGTCCTGAGTCCCCACGATTTTTTCGTTAAAAATCACGCTTTTTTCGAAAAAATCGCGATTTTTTGAAAAAAGCGCGATTTTTCCAGTAAAAATCGGCAAAAAAAAAGTAGGCGATTTTTTCGTATAAAAATCGCGATTTGATCGGCAAGGTGAAAAAATCGCGATTTTATCGCGATTTTAACAACACTGGTCCAGAGCATACTGGGTAGGGCGAGTCTTCCAGATTAGGAAGAATTGTGGGCAGCTTTTCATCAAGAAGAGATCAGATGGCTGACCAAGACCGGAAGTAGTAGCAAAGGGGCCAGGATCAAGAAGGAAGAGGAAGAGGATGCGGCTCTGGCATCTGCGGGAAAGTAGGAGTAGAGGAAGAAGAAGGATCTCTCCAAGGTCAAGTGCTTCCACTGTGGGGAATTGGGTCACTATGCGAACCAGTGTCCGAGGAAGAAGAACAAGGGAGAGACTTTTGATTCTAAGGCAGTGCCAACGAAGGTGGAGAAAGAAGTCGAGGAGGATGATGATTGTGCCATGAGTGCTCATGTGCCACTAGAGAAGAAGTGGGGAGACATCGAGCTGTAGTCAGGCAAACTACAAGCGATGAGGGGTAGGATCCTTGAGGTATCCAACCTCTTGGATTATACCTTGCTATAGTAGCCTTGAGAAGAGAGTAGTAGGACTAGCAGATGTGGGTAGAGACAGATGCGGTTGAAGCGACAGAGAGTGCTACAGTGCAGAAGTCCCTGGACAGCACGAGCGTAGCAGGCTACAACAGTGCGAGAGGCACGGGAGTGTTGCACTAGTGCAAGATGGCACAAAGAGGTGTGCAATGATGCGAGATACAGGGAGTTGTTGCAGCAGCGCAAAGGTCACTAGAGGGAGCACTTGTTAGTGGCAGAGGGAGCTTCAGCATCGGGAGTGTTTCTAACCTGACAAGGATGTCAGAAGTTGGGTGGATCAGTTACTTACTTCTCAGTAACTAAGTTGTAGTGCAGTAGCACAATGCAACATAATGAGAGTGGATGCAGTATAGATGTAGTGTTGGGAAGATGGACCAGCAACAGCACAGATGTAGAGGGAGCTGCTGTACGGATTCATAAGTGGCAGAGGCAGGGCCATGGGCAGCAGTACAGGATGCAACAGTGCAGAGGATGTTGGGCAGGGAGGCCTAGAATCAACATAGGTACCAGTGCCAGATAATCAGTGTGATGCTCAGTGTGGAGTATTACTAGAGCACAGTCCTTGCTAAGAGGGAGTGTTGATTTGGGGTAGCATCAGATGTGCTCGAGCCATGAAAATTGGTGGAGAGGCTAAAGCACATGAGATCTCCAAGATCCATAAATGGTTTGGATAGATTGTACCCGGTTTGGGAGATATTAAAATAAACTTAGGAAAAATAAAATATTAATGGGTATTAATATAAAATTGGGTTAGAAGGTTCCAAAAGTCATGGATCAAGCCAAATCTAATCTTAGCCATTGATTAGGGATTTAATCTTGGCCGTTAAATGACCAACGAGAAAAGTATAAGAAGAGGCTTGAGGGTCAGTTGGAAGATACACCAGAGTGATCAGTCATTCATTTTGCTAGAGCGAGGTTGCTAAGCAAAATTGAATCAGTGATCAGCAACGAGGGGCAGTGAGTACTGGAGAGAGAGGTAGAGACAGTACTGAGAGACAAGCGCAAAGGCAGAGAGAGCGGGAGCAGCAGCGAGTTCAGGCCACACAGAGCCCAACGAGACGGTGTATAGGCCAGAGGGACTGCGTCATCCATGCAGAGTAGTTGGAGTGACGCAGAGGGTCCCAGAGGCTGCGTAGTGCCTCAGAGGGTTGACGCAGAGGGTCCTGGGGCTAATGCAGGTCATCAGGAGGTTGACGCTGAGGCCAGAAGGGCCAACACTGAGCTTCAGAGTCGCCAGAGAGGGTTTCGTGGGACAAGTTTTCTGAATACTTGTTTCCGAATATAGAGGTATTGCTGCCGTGTATTTTTCTCTGTCGGGTGAGCCGGTTAGGCACCCAGTTGTACTCAAGGAAATACTGCATAATAATAAACCCTCAGAATAGTTGCACCGGTTTCCCGCATTGGGTTTTTCCGGGGACATTTGTCCAAAAATAATGATGTCACTTGTGTGTTCGTTTTCTTTCAGCCGATGATCTGTAGATGTTGTGACTGCATTGTGTTTATTTCGATATTTAAATGTTTTAAATAACTTGTTCAGAATTTACAAGTAGAAGAAATAAACCAATAGAATACAGATTAATTTTCTAACAAATAGACTTAGAAAATTCAACAGACATTTGGATGGATTTGAGTTTGTTCCTCAAGATCATCTTTCTGTTCATGTTGTCACTCTGGAACAAGACCACTAGAGCCTTAAACATCTCTTTAGCAGATTGTTTTTCTGCCAAGTGCAAGATCAAATGATCCTTTACGACATCCGTGATCACCCTTTGGGCTTTGAAGTCTTTCTCATGAGTCGCCTTGAGTGTTGAATCTTCTAGTACAGGAACAACCTTTTATGTAATCTACCAAAGGTCATATTCCTTTAAAAGAAAGGTTACCCTCGCCTTCCAAGACAAGAAGTTAGATGCTCCATCCAATCGGTCTTCAAATCTGATGAGACTAACTATTGCCATACTTAAATCTAAGAAAATCTATTGTTTTAAAAATGTTGTTGGTCTATAGATTTGCTAAGATTTCTTTGTAGATGTGATAGATCAACTTCAAATCTATGTGTATTTTTGTTTTCATTGTTGAATTTTTTTGCTTCGAAGGTGCTTCTAGTCTTGTGTTTTGACTAGAAGGACCTTGATTTGCTTCATTAGGAGCTTGCACGTGAAATGCAGTGTGTGCAAGTGAGGTGCACGCATGCGAATGTGTTACTTGTGACATACATGAGATGTGCATGTAAAGCAAGCTAAATTTATGACTTGTACTTGAGTTAAAGTAGAGAAAGCTAAAGATAGGATAGTTAAGTAAAGTCACTTATCGTCAATTAATTTGGCGAGCTAATTTTGGCCTTCAATCTTAGCTTTGGAAAGTTATAATTTGAGCCTAAAGTGAGGAACTAAGACACAACAAGAGTACACCATTGAGAGAGGATTCTTAGTGAGCATGTGCTGGGTATGAGAGAGTGCAGAGAGGCTGGTGATCAATTTTGTATTTTCTCAATTGGGCCATTATCCTAGGACGGGAGCTTAAGTAAGTTATGTGATTAATTTATTAATGAAGTACTGTTTATTGAGAAGAAATTTGTTTGTGTGTGTGATTCAGATCGAGTAATTTTGATTCCACTAAATATTTTGGTTAGGAACTTAGCCGTGTATTCATTCAGTTAATAATTGTTGTGAACTGAATACTGAGTGTTGGGTTCGGAAAAGTCTAACATGGTATTAAATCACCAACTTTGAATCGATCTCAGAATTACAAGTGTCGGGTTTGTATTGGATTGTCGAAGCCAGGTTGGTTGGGATCATACAAATGAGAATTTTTTTAGGGGCCAAGAAGAATTTTCTTTTCTTACTAGTGAATTTTTTATTTTTTGAGTTGAAAAAAGGGGAAAAGAAGAAAAAAGGGCCCATTTTTTAAAAAAGAAAAAAATAATAATAAGAAAAAAGGGGTGCAAGCTCAAGTTAGGAAATGGGTTAGCTAGTTAATAATAAAAATTGACTGTTGGTTAGTTTGGCAAGAATGACTATGTACAGGAAGAGACAAGCAGACGTTCCAAAACTGCAGGCCAACATGATGGTAAGGATGATGAGGAGAATTTTTCTCTCGCTATAATGGGCAAAAGTAAAGGGAATTGGGGGATATGCTTCTATGAAGGACATGAGCAAAGTAATGTGCTTTGTGTGTCACAAGACTAGTCACTATGCAAACTAGTGTCCATGCAAGAAGGAGGAGGAGGATCAAGTGGTTGCATCAACATCAACTAAGAGTGATGACTTTATAGAGAAAATTGAGAAGGAATTTACTCTAGTTGCCTTTGTTTTGGACAATAGTATTTTTGTGTATGAGGATAGTGGGTTATGGCTAGTGGAAAGTAGAGTGTCCAGTCACATGACAGGGATGAGGTCAATGTTCCATAGTATTTCAGAGACAGACTCAGATTGTAGTGTGTTTAGTGGGACTAGTACCATGCATGCAGTAAAGTGGGTTGGATCAATGTTGCAAACACAAAAACTGGTGCAAACCGTCCAGTTTAGGATGGAACCAGCCGGTTTATGGTCAAACCGATCGGTTTTGTCCTACACTGGCCAGTTAGCTATCAAGGTCACGGAGGACCCACGCAGCATAATTTAGGAAGCTTCTAGGGTGTTTTGGAGGGAAAATAAGGGTTGTTTCCCTCCAAAAACACCCTCTCCAAGCCTTTAGAAGGAGCTCACCCCCCTCATTTACCTCACAATCTCTTTTGGAGTTTTTTGTGAGTTTGATTGAGAGCTTGGAGAGTGTTGAGTTTTTGCGTGTGTAGTGGAACAACAGAGAGTTTGAGCTAAGTAGTAGTCATCATGCCTCCAAAAGCCAAAGATATTGCATTGGGCTCATTGTGATATGATTGATGGCAAAATGATCTGCAAATATTGCCAAAAATCTATTGAAGGAGGGGGTATTAATAGGTTCAAGCAACACTTGGCTGGGATAGGAGGCCATGTGGAGCACAAAATGAATAATAGGGCATATTAGGGCAGAATATCTTCAGAAGTTTGAGACTCAAGTCACTGAACGAATAGAGAAGTTTATGACTCAAGCAGTTGCAAAGTTTGGGAGTCGAGACTCAACCAACTGAGTTTGATCATGATGACTCATGAGAAGTTTCAAGTGATAATATCGATCACTATTATCATATATGTAGACTTGTAGTAGGCTAATGGCCTCATAGCTTGTAGCATTGTTTTTGGACTTTATAGGCCATTTAGAGCCTCATTGCTTATGTATTTTGTCGATGATATGTATTGTACTCGGTGCCATTTTGATATATTCACCTTTACATGGTATATAAATGAGCAAACTTTGCATATTTTGTCTCTATTGGCTTGGAATCATGGTTTTAATCTTAAAAATAGTGTTTTTTCATTAAAAATTAATTATTTAATGTATTTTTTTAAAACCGGTTCATTTAGACCTGACCAATCCCGGTTTGAAACCCGGTTTATTACATGGACCGGTCCGGTCACCGGTTCCGGTTTTTAAAAGTATGGTTGCCCGCATGCGAATGTGTTACATGTGACATGCATGAGTTGTGCATATAAAACAAGCTAAATTTATGACTTATACTTGAGTTAAAGTAGAGAAAGCTAAAGATAAGATAGTTAACTAAAGTAAAGTCATTTATCTTCAATTAACTTGATGAGCTAATTTTGGAAGTCAATCTTGATTCTTAGCTTAGGAAAGTTATAAGTTGAGCCTAAAGTGAGGAGCTAGGACACAATAACAACACAAGATTGAGAGAGAATTCTTAGTGAGCATGTGTTGGGTCCGAGAGAGTGAAGAGAGGCTAGTGATTAGTTTTGTATTTTCTCAGTTGGGCCATTATTCCAAGACGAGAGCCCAAGCAAGTTTCGTGATTAATTTATTAATGAAGAATTGATTGGGAAGAAATCTATTTATATGTGTGATTCAGATCGAGTATTTTTACTTTCGCTAAATATTTTGGTTAGGAAATTAGTCGTGTATTCGTTTAGCTAATAATTGTTGTGAACCAAATACTGGGTGTTGGATTCGAGAAGTCTAACATTCATCCTTTAAAACACTCAGAAAAAATAATTTATGCCAAACCCTTAACTGGTATGGCCTCCCTCTTTCTCTCTAAAGAATGACCTCCACCAAATCACTATTGACAGATTTGTGCAAAACCCAAAAATTGGCCTCCAAAGTGCAAGGTCCAATACCTTGTTAAATATTCTTAATTCTAGCTATTGGAAAATTACTACTGAGTAATTTCCTTACAGTTAAATACATTGAAATGCAGTTTGTTGAATAAAATGCACTGTTAAGATTTTAACAAGTAAATAACAAATAAAACAAAGGAAGCAAAAGTTAGCCAATCTCATACACATGCACACAGAAAATGTTTCCCTTCAATTTTACAGCATACAAGGGCTTCCCTTCTTGGGAAATTAAATGCCCACTAAGGAAAATTACAGACAACAAAACCTTATTTTTATGAACTAAGAAAAACCATAGTAACACGGGTGCTGCTTCTAGGAGCTTGGGAACTAGTAGGAAACTTTCCATAATCACCAGGAGCTTCAAAGGGTATTTAGGAGCTTTTCAGGAGCTTCACTACAACAGATTTTGACTTTTCAAGTACCTATTTTGAGCAAATTTTCACCTTTCGGGTACCTATTTTGAGCAGAGAAGGTACCATTTGTTTATTTTCTAAGTGATACATGACAGGTCAAGGGGCTGGACTACATGGGCTTTGTAAAGCAACGGAGATGTGGAGATGTAGCAAAGGTTTGAACAAAATATAGACAGTTGTCAATCATTCCTTGGCAGCTTCTGTTGCAAATCTTGAAGTTCAACAATTGCAAATAAGTCTACTTTCTTGAAGTCTATCTTGAAGCTTTAATGATAAGATTCAACAAATTACAGTGATGGTTAGAAAGAGAAAGAGTAGTGTGCTAGTTAGTTTCATTTTATAAATTTCCAAACTTGAATTTTGAATTTGAATATAATATAGTGTTGCATGAAATCACATAATAATCAAGTAATGATAGCCTTTTTTTCGGTTTGGGAGTTCCACATGTTTCTTTGCTGGCAAGGAATTTCATTGGCAAATTGTTGACAGATTAATATTTTGATTTTTTCTGGAAATGTTTCAAATGAATTATGTTTCTTCATTAATATTACTCATGGTTATATACAGGAGGGAGTGACTCTTGGGCTTCACCTCTCGATGACTCTTCATTTTCCATTATTTACTATTTACATTATTTACAAATGTTCACCCAATCCCAATAATTATGTGTCAACATTCCCCCCTTTAATCTAAAGGGATGTTGGTGAGTCCAAGCATTGTTCTGAATCTTTTGAACTTTTCTCTTCCAAGCGCTTTGGTGAAGATGTCTGCAATCTGCTCATTAGTGGAACAATGGCGTAGATGGATTGTCTTGGCCTCAACATGATGTCGAATCAGATGGTATTTTGTATTGATGTGCTTCGTTCAATCATGGAACTTTGGGTTCTTGGCCAACTTTATTGCAAAGGTGTTGTCAATCATGAGCAAAGTTGAATGTACTTGTTTTATCTACAAATCTTCCAGAATTTTCCTGAGCCACATAATCTCTTTTGTTGCTTCAGCAGCTGCCACATATTCTACCTTTGTTGTAGAACATGATCTCCAGGAGACAACTTTGATCCAAGACTCTTGATTTCTCTGCAAAGTATACTACTCCATCAACATTATCAATAAATTCTTCAAAAAAATCTCTTCTAAAAGTCATGTGTCAAGTTGCTCCTGAATCAAGCAACCAATCATTTTTCCAAGAAGCAAGTGAAGCATTAAACAAGTCTTCATTTATTCCAATATTACAATGTGCCACAACATAGTGAGCGGATTCAGGTGCTTTACCTTTCTCTTTGTCATTGGTTTTACCTTTGGCTTGATTTCTTTCCTGCTCAATTTTGTCCCAAGGCAACTTGTATGTGGATGCATCATGTGATCCATCTCTATTGCAACGTATGCAATGCAGATCAGACTTTTCTCCTTGAGAGTGTCTGGGCCCCCTGCCTCTGAAATTTCTTCTTCCTCTTCCTCTTCGACCACCTCTTCCTCTAGAAGAATCTTGAGCATGATTCTTCTCTCTATGTGAAAGACACAACTTCTTCAGAAGACTAAGGAGTTGTCTTTTTTCCAAAATCTTTCTCTCTCAACAAATTGATTCACAAGGGAGTCAAAGGTAATCTCTTTGAGTTTTCCATTTTCTTGCAATGACTCAAGTGTTATGAATATAATTCATAACAAATAAAATAAATAAAATAAATGTAAATAGCAAATAATCAAATATTGATTATGTTAAATAGTCATTAAGTTAAGTGAAAAGGCATGTCTAAAAGACATGCCCAGTCACGAAAGGACACCTGCTTAGGTATATATATGTGGGTCCTCATTGTAATAATCATCACTTATACATTTTTATATATAATAAATTATTATTACAAAATACTTCTTGTGTATTTTTACGTTTAAGCATACAAGCTATCAGTTTTTATGTTTCAGTGGTATCAGACCCATGGCACACAATATAATCATGTGGGTCTTTGAACGTTGTTCGCCGCACAATGTGCCATACGTTCATGTCCCGATTGTGTTGAGCAGCTTAATAAAATTCAAGAAGTATTTCAGCGATTAGAAAAATCTTATGCAGAAGTTAAAACATGTCTAAAGAAAAGTTATGCGAAGGAAGACGATAGCGAGGGTGAAGAAACGAAACAAGGTAAAGCAGGAAAAGAAGATTTTGACCAGAATGATGGTAAGGAAAATGAATATGTTGCAGAAAATGGTCAAGATAATGATTCTGATGAAGATGATATAAATCAAGATGAAGATTATCTTGAGAAACAAGGAGATGTACAATATCATATTGATAGCAACGCTGATAAGATACACAATGTTGCATCCTGTGAAACATTTCCTGCTCAGCCGTTAGGGCTTCCATAGTTCAATGCAAAACATTTAGCTACAGGAAAAAGGCACATTGCCATGAAAGTTGTCGGGGCTCCTTTGCATAAAAAGGTTGCCCTTGGACCCCAGGTTTCCTTCACTTCAAAAAGGTCAAGTGCTAAAGCCATAGAGGAATTGCAGAAGGCAAGCCAGTCAAATGATGCATATGGAAATAATTGCGTTGTTGCACCTCCAATAGTTACAAAGAATCTGTCTAAAGGGTCCTTTTGTGACAGTGGAAGCGATCAAGCTGAAAAGAAGAACCCAAGCCATAATTATAGTAGTGTTTGTTTACATATGAGAAAATTAAACTCAACAGGCACTAGCTATTCTGGTCATGTAGTTTCTGATTCTAATTCTGTTGGAAATCAACAAAGTGTATCAAATGTTAATGGCAGTGAAACCTTGTTTGGATTTACACAACCTTGTGGACGGAAAGTAAATTCATTAGATTATGATGGTAGACCGGAGTTGTTAAAGCAGAGAGTATTCTATATGAATTCCTATTTTGCATCTTCAAGGCAGCAACTCATGTATCCGAACCATGTTGGGGATGCTTTTACTTCATATATGTCTTATAAAAAGGAAGCAATCCTTATTTCTAGATTGTTGGAACCGACTCAAACTAACCTTAATTCTCAGTTCTCTCAAGTGCCTTTCCAACATCATGCTAATGCATTCTTTAGAAGCCTAACTGAGCCCAATGGTTGGAATAATTGGAGCATATTGAGTTCTGGTGTTGAGCTTCAGCTAGTCACAGGAAGATTGGAACCAAGCCTAGTAGAAATCTCAAACAATGAAAGATATGGGTGTATGGATTCCAAATTTGGACATATGAAAATGTTTTCAAATTCAATTTATTATGACTCTAAGTTCAACAAGCCTAGTTTATGTGGGGGAAGTGTGACTTTTGGACTGCATGATTACTGCACCCCAGAGCTGCTCAAGCATTCATACATGGAACTTCGTCGTTCCATCTACACAGACTCACTATATCCCTTCAACTCGGATGAAAGCCCTAGTGTCATAACTCTTCTTCCTTTTTGCTTTGTGGTTTCAGTTGTCTTATACATGGAGTATTCCAAGGAAGGCGCCAAGTGCTTGAAATGTGAGGGAAGAAAGGAGTTGTACGCATCCCGATGTCAGCGTTTACACCCCATCTCTATCACTTACGGGACTAAAATGGCGAAGGATAAAACTCCATTTAGTAAAGTCATCATCCCCTGTCGTCAAGCATTGTGCCCGGTCGAAGAGTCATATGGCTCGGGTAGCGATTCAACATGGAGAGGGGCGTATCACTGGTAGCGGATGACATTAAAAATTACAGAGCTGGGCGTGATTTTACTCTGCCTTCTATCGTTGCTACTGTTAATGAGTATTCGAAAGCCACCGCTGTCCTCTACACTGCTCCACACCTTCCACCATCGTCCAACCGAACCACCATTATTCCACGTCCATTCACGGCTCAACCGCAATACAGTCAGCCGCATCACCATAGAACACTGTCGATTTATGCACGACAATTACTATGTGTGCGTTATTGACGTTTGCAGGGCCACCGTGGAGCAGCCTCGTTGTTTTAGGTAGGTAGGCAGGCAAGCATCGCAGAGCCACGGTTCACTTGTTGTTCGCAGGTAGGCAGGCTTTGCAAGAGCCACGGGCCTCGTTTGGGACGTAACTGGAGCAGAGGAGAGCACAGTATTAACGTGCACGGGTAGGGTCACGGTCAACGGACGTGACTCCAAAGCGGATCCGTGGGTTAGTTTAATTGTCGTTTATTTTTTTAAATCAAATTTATATCGACGCTAAAAACTATAAGGTATAGTACTATAGTTTAATTAAAAATCAAATCAAATCAAATCGATTTCATATGTTCATTAAAAACTATATAGTATAATAACCAAAGTTTAATTTAAAAATAAAAATAAAAGTTATTATTTAAAAAAAAATATAGTGATTTAAAAAATAAAACAAAATACCAAAAAAAAACCTATATTAAAAAAAAGGAAAAAAATTATTATTATTAAAAAAAAGGGGGGGAATATTACTGATGAGCTACATGATGAGACGAATGCCAGATTATATACATCAAGATGACTGACACTAAGTGAAGAAAATTGACAGCATTAAAGCTTTGAGGACAAAGCTTCTGAAGGAAGGGGCTATGTTATGAATATAAGTCATAACAAGTAAAATAAATAAAATAAATGTAAATAGTAAATAATCAAATATTGATTAGTTTAAATAGTCATTAAGTTAAGTGAAAAGGCATGTCTAAAAGACATGCCCAGTCACGAAAGGACACCTGCTTAGGTATATATATGCGGGTCCTCATTGTAACAATCATCACTTATACATTGTTATATATAATAAATTATTATTACAAAATACCTCGTGTATTTTTACATTCAAGTCTACAAGCTATCGATTTTGATGCTTCATCAAGATAATTTGAATAAGTGGGATAAAGTGCCTTGACAAAAGCTATCAGAGGAATGTCTAGTTCAACATTAGTGACTTTGATATCATGCATAATAGATTTTACTTCTAATGCTAGAGCAAGAGGATCATCATTTTGTAATTCAAGACTGAACAATTTAATCATCAATTGGACAACTTCAAGCACAGAGTGAGTCATAGAGTTCCTTCGATTTCTGTAAGGCTTCAAAAGCATTTGAAAATGGTGAAATATGGCGACTCACCTCTTCATTTACAGATGCTGCAATCAAGGCATAGGCCTTGTTGTTCTTGTTTTCCCAAATGGCGAATTCCTTGTTTGAGGTAGGCTTTGCAGGTTCATTATCTCCTTCTCCTACACAAACTCCTTTCCACAGCTCATTGAAAATGAGAGTGTGTTTGATCTTTCGAGACCACTCAGGATAGTTCTCCTTCCCGATGAGAACCACTCCCACAATAGATATCAATGAATGCATTTTAAAATTTGTATACTGTAAAAAAAAATACTTCTGCTGCCAATAGATTGTAAGAAATTGCACCTCTGTTGGTAATATACTGTGAAAATTTTCACTTCTATTCTGGTGTATTTTTTTTTTTTGGACAGAGGTATTATGTGGGGGAGGGTTATATGGGGAAGGGAATATATTGGGAAGTATTAATAGGGGGAGGGTGTATCTGGCAAATGATTGTATGTGGAGGTATTAATGGTTGCTATTAACGCATTCACCCTAGGGAGCGGATAGCATTCAGCATAACAGTGAGGAGTGAATAACATTCAACATAACAGTGAGGAGCGGAGGTATTGCAGTTTCATCGTTTACAAGGGTCATTTGTTCCCCACGGAAAATGTGGACGACGACACATTGCTCGAGGGGCTAAAACCTACAAAACCCCTGCAAAGTGATTCTGATTATTCAAGACAGTGTTGCCTCTTCATCTTTTGATGGTCAGGACCCTCGTTATGAAATCCTGTTTTAAGCACTCAACACTTCTTTTGTGTTTTCTGGTTAATCATATGAGTGGTTATGTCTCTTATTCCTACAAGATGGTATTGCAGTGGGTTAAATGCGCAGTGGTATTATAGTGGAGTATTGACTAGCAATATGAGGGAGCAGCAACGGATTGGGTAGCAGCATGGAACAACATATACCGGAATGTACGGTCTTCAAAATATTCAAGATTACTCCAACAATTTTCAAAAACCCATTGACATCAACGCATATGGTTCATGGCCATCAAAAGGAACTCAATGCATCATGGCATACAAAACATACAATAAGATTTACCGCTCAGGAGTTTCAACCAAATGCGCAGTTCACCATAGTTCACGTCAAGCTCACTAGTAGCACCAGGAGTTTCGACCAAAATTACCAACTTAACGCTTTAGCTCCTTTCACTCCTTTCACTCTCAGTGAATATTACAAGCCCACGCTTCAAAACGCTTCATCTCCTTCACAGATTAATACTCTTCGTTGTGTTCAATCCAACTTGGAGGCACAACAACATGCACAGTTCACACGGACCAGCATAGAGTATGAGCAGAAAAAAAAGGGCAGAGGGACAAAGGAAAATGGCAGGAAATTAGCAAGAGTTACAATGCAAAAAATGCTAAAAAATGGGGTTGGCTCTGATACCATGGCAGGCCAGGAGGTAACTCCTCAAATATATTATGTTTCTTCATTAAGATTACTCATGGTTATATACAGAAGGGAGTGACTCTTGAGCTTCACCTCCCGATGACTCTTCATTTTCCATTATTTACTATTTACATTATTTACCAATGTTCACCCAATCCCAATATTAGGTGTCAACAGAATTTAATTGCAAGTTTTGGATGGAAATAAATAAATTATTTTATTTATTTAGGGAGTGTCTACTGTCGCTCCCAACTTGACGTTTCTTGTAAATTTGGGCAAAAATTCTAGCTGTACTGGATACTTGTTCCCCTGTACCTGAAGTACCCGCGTACTTGAAACTCGTGCAACATAGAGAAAAACCTTTCCCTGCCCAGTTTCTGCAGTTGTATGACCCTTGCCCGGGGTCTATCCTTCTATGTCCATGCAAATGTGATAATTGGTGGCTTGTATGGCCTTTGCCCCTAACACATGTGGTTTGTACGGCCCCTTCTGTGATTCTTGTGACTTCTGCAAACTTGCCCACGACTTCTACAGACTTGCTTGAGCCTCTTCCAATCCTTGCCCATGCACATGTGATGTTCTTGGGCATTGTGAAGTGCCTACCAAAACTGTTCATTCTACAGACTGAAATCTGCTGCAAACCAGCCAAAATCTTCCTTTCGATCTTGTTGTTTGCTATATGTTTCTCTCTTGTCGTCCCTTGCTTTTTTCCTCTAAAATCTGAACACTTGGATGAATGTCCTTTTTGACCAATCATTGAGATATTCATTATCGCACTGTCTTGTTCTAACTTGATGTGTCTTCTCCCTTCACCTTGTTTTTATAATTTTGAGTTGTTGACCAAATCCACAACCCTAATCTTCACTGTGATTGACGGTTGATATTAGATATCAACTTCACTTTAGATCAATGATTGAGATTCATCTAATTCACTAATGCAAATAACGTAAGTTACCAGGATTCAAATACGGATATGGATCCGGATCCGAATCTGCAATTTTTTTGAAAATCTAAGATCTGGATACGACAAGGATACATCACGTACAATATATATATATATATATATATATTTAAAATTTTAAAAAACACCTTAGAGCTAAAAAATCAAATACTCCATGAAACCATCAAACACTTTTAGAACATTGAATGATAAATATGAAGATTGAAACATTGAAATGGTGCATCGTCCCTCATACAAAGTAACAAAAAGGATCATGATTCATAATATCATAAATGATAATAGTAAATACATTTACAGATCATCAAATGGATCTATATCTTCTGCATATTGCAACTCTACATCATGAATAGATGATGGGGGTCTTGGAATGTAGGAAGTTGCATCAGTAGGCTGGATTGGTGGTGGAACAACATCCTCAAGTAGGTTGAGGTGAGTCATGGCATTCAGTTTCAGGTTCAAGTCAGAGATCTCAGGCTCCACATCCCACATCCTGCTCGGACCTTTTTTATACTCTGGTTCAACATGTGATAGAAGACGGAGGTTGGAATGAACATAAACAAGGTCCTCAGCCTTTGCCGCTCCCAACCTGTTTCGCTTCACTGAATGGATGAAGCCATATGTACTCCAATTCCTCTTAGCTGATGAGGAACTAGCAACTTGTGATAACAACCTGGTGGCTAGAGTAGAGAGATGAATGCTATCCCCACCATGGAAGCCCCACCAAGTAATAGGATCAAGATGTTCTCGATCATCCATAGCTACTGGATCTGAAAAGCTACCAGTAGACTGTACAAACCCTCCAAATTCTTGACGAACTTCCATTGCAACTCCCATATCTCTATAAATTTTCTTCAAGGCTGTCTTGTATCCTTATACCACTTCAGAATCTTTGTTTGGTGCTATTCTACCAGGTAAAGACACAATTTTAGAATGATGGTATTTAGGGTGTAATGCATATGTGAGGTGTAATGGCGTGGTCATTTTGTTCCACCTTTCTGTAACTATGTCCTTCACTAAATAATAGAATGTTTCATAAGGGTCATTTTCACTTGCCTTGATAATTTCTCTTATCCTCTCCAACATAACGCCAATGTTTTCATAAACTTCCCCCAAGCAAGGTGTATCTGTATCAAATGCCTTGATCAAGGTCAAGATTGGTTCAGTGAACCATAGAAGATATTGAACCTTGTCCCACCATGCATCATCAAGAATGATGGACTTGATTTTTTGCTCTCTATCAGATGTGGAAGTCCTCCATGATTCCCAAAGAGGGTCAATGACCATTGCTTGTAGTGCTTGTCTCACCTCCACAAGTCTCTTTATGACAAGAGTGTGGGAGGCAAAACGAGTTTCAGCAACCTACAAGTTTCAAAAAGTCAAATCTCAAATAAGAAACCATATATAAATTTGTAATTAAAAATAAGAATTTCTAATACAAATAGTATTGATTAAAAAAAGTACCTTCAGTAGCTCCAACTTTGCAAAACCCCGATAAATGGCTTGGGACATTGAATGATTTGTTATGAACATTTGGATTTCTTTTGATGCTACATATATTTCAATCCATTCAATCTCACCAATCTTGGCAAGCATAAGGTTCAATGAATGTACTGCACATGGAGTCCAAAAGATGTGATCATATCGACCCTCCACAATCAAACCTGTAGTTTTACAAACCTGTGCATTGTCTGTAATGATTTGGACAACATTATGTGGCCCCACACTTTCTATTGCCTCAATAAGAATTGTGGATATGAAAGATGCATCTTTCTCTATTCCACTGCAATCAACAGCCTTCAAAAACATTGCCCCTTGGGGGCATACTGCAACAACATTAATTAATAGGCAGTTTCTTTAGTCTCTCCATCCATCAGAAATGATGGACACCCCTGTTTCTGCCCATGTATCTCGGATTGCCTGTAACTGTCTATCCATGGATTGTCTCTTTGATGCCAACAAAGTAGTGCGGACCTTTTCATATCCAGGGCTTTTGTACCCTTTTGGCACTTCATTAACTACTTTAATCATTTGTTGCTAGTAAGGGGAACGCACCAAATTGAATGCTAGCCCATTTGCATAGATGCAACGAGCTACATGTTCATCAGCTATGTCTCTACCTTGATTATTGAAACACGCTTCAAGAGGGCCTAGAGTGGCTCTTTTATTAGATGTGGCAGCAGGCCTAGATGGCAATGGAGGCCTAGTTGTAGAGCTTTGCATAGGGTGTTTTCCCTTAGCAAGCTTCCTATCAGCAGCTTCTTGCAAAGATGCATAGAATTTCATTTTTTCAGGACTCAAACCTTGGCCAGGTTTGCCATTTGCATCTTTTGGCCCGGTGCATACTTGCACCCCTGTGTTAGTTTGACCAGTGAGATGAGCCTTCACTCTAGTATATGAGCCATTTTTTATATCTTGACATTCATTGCACTTCCATTTAAATGAACCACCTCCAGGATTTTTTCCAATAATCTCCACATATTGCCATAGAGGAGATTTTGGGTCTGTTTTGATGATTTCCCCTTCACTATGCTCATGTTGTGAATCTTGTGATGGTTCCATTATGATAATGGTATAGACTCTATTCAACTATTGATTACTTGCAAGTTGCAACTGCATATAAAAGTCAAATTATAATATATTATCAATAAACAATTAAAAATTAAATTGTAAATACATTAAAAAAAATTAAATTTAAATTTAAATAGCATTGCACTCTAAATACATTAAATTTTAAATACATTAAAATTAAATTTAAATACATTAAAATTCAAATAGTCAAATATTAATATAAATTACTAAATATTGTAAATATTATAAATTATAATGAATTAAATTTATATATGACATTTGTACATAATATATATCAGTGTTGAAAATATCGGTATCGGCAAAATATCGGCGAGGGTCCAGAAAATATCTTATCGGCAAATATCGGCAAGCATAAAAAATAATTTTTTCAAATTTTTAAATATAGCCGATATTTTGCCGATATTTTCAAAATATCGCGATATTTTGCCGATATTTTCCGATATTTTGAAAATATCGCGATATTTTCTCGGCGATATATCGTTTTGAGGAATTTAGACTTCTGTGATCCATAACATTGTTTAGAAAATCTTCGGAAAAATCACATAATCAATCTTTTGTCGACGCGTTTCGAACCAACTAGTGTGGTTCATCGTCAGGACAAGTTGAAAAACAGATCCAGCTTAGTCTGTTTAAATAGCTAGAGCAGAGACACCAACGGTTACCTGGGTGAAAAGTTAACTTAAGGAGCAAGGTCAATTTCGGTTAAATTAGGTATAAAGTAAAATAAATAAATTATCATATAATAATAAATATATATAAATAATATATAAATATATAAAATTAGTTATATTAGGTGTAAGATAAGGAATAAAAATATGAAGAATTATAAAATAATAATAAATTATTTATTATATAAATGAAGAAATATAATTTAATAATAAATTATTTATTTATCTATTAAATGAATAAACGAAAAATTATAAAATAAAATATTTATTTAATGAAGAAATAGTATTGTTAGTAGGTAAATAGATTTTATATATAAATTTGGTTATATTAGGCGTAAGATATATAAATATCTAAATAAAGAATTTTAATAAATTATAGAATTAAAAAATATTTTTAAGGTAATAAGGGACCATTCTTTATAAACAAATAAGATGGAAGAGAATAAGAATAATCAGAAGAATTAAGTTGTTAATAATAATAATAATAATAATAATAATAATAAGTTATAAAAATAATTAAATTAAAAAATCAAAGTAAAGTAAAAGACCATTACCAAATAATAATATTACGTAATTGTTTATTAAATTACTAAATATTAGTATTTAGTAATAGTTTATAAACCCAATAAAATAATTAATAATTAAGTTAAATGAATAAATAATAAAAATAATAGTAGTAATAATAATAATAAAATCAAATAAATAAACATACCTTATTACCGAAAATATATCGTTTTGCCGAAAATATCGCGATATTTCCGAATATTGCCGATATATCGCCAATATTATCAACAGTGATATATATTATCCTATGCATAAAATTAAATTAAATACACAGTCTACACTACACTATATCACAAAAAATGAATATTAAAAATTTAAATACCTTGTTAAACCCGGCGACTGAAGACAACCCGATGACTGTGTGCTGCTTGACTGCTTGACTGCGTGCAGGCCTGAACAGTGTTAGTGCTGAGTGTCATTGTGCTGCGTGCAGGGGGGCCAGCAGCGTGAACAGAAGTGCTGCGGTGTTGCGTGCAGAGGGGCCAGTAGCGTGAGCAGAGGTGTTGCGTTTTGTGTGCAGGGGGGGCCGGTGGTGAGCCCTGGACAAATAAAGGTGTGCAGGAGGGGCCGACAGTGAGCTCGGAACAAATGAAAGTGTGCAGGAAGGGCCGACTGGTGAATGCGGACAAAAGTGGAGCACGTTATAACATATACGCTGATCACATTATAATATACACGTAAAAAATAATATCTAAACCTAAACTGACAATTGAAACCTAAAAAAAAAATCTTCTTTTTGCTGACTTTTCGGCGACCATTTCACCGTTTCCGGCGACGACCAGCGGGATCCGTATCCTGGGAAAATTTGCCGTTTCCAAACACTGTATTTTATAAAATACGTATTTTTGGTGTATCGTATCTGGATCCGGTTCAGATCCGTGGCTCTGGAAATATTCCTCTTGCCTCTGCTGGATCCGATAACTTAACAAATAACCTTTGGATTTCATTAAACTAACTCGCTTTTTCTTGTAAAAAGCAATTGCTTTAATAGATCCTTTAATTAAAGTAATTTTCTAAGGTTAAAGATCCTTGGATGACTTCCACACATCGAGACACTTAGACCTGTGTGAACATTCCTATCTATGCTACTATCATCAACACGAACCCCCCACCAAGGCACACAAACATGAGCATTAGAGTGTAAAGTGTGAGAATCGCATTTAACTCTCACAACCAGTGGAACAAAAGGTTGTAAAATCTTATTAAGATGCACTCTAAAATGGTTAGGTTTGCAAGGAAACTCTTGACAAATATAATATGCAAGGAAAACTTGGGGTTAAATGCTTTGTATGGGGACCACGCCTATGCTAAAGCACCAAAGAATCATCCACACACTAGTCAAGGACATTGCTTGAGACTTGGGATCAAACTGCTCGAGTGGGTGCAGATGAGGCTGAGTGCAAGTCGTAGGTGACTTTTACAGCATAAGTATGCCCCTCATAGTGTGACAGCTTAGCTATAAGGAGTCTATAAGATGTATTTCTCAGAAGAAGAAAAAACAAAACAAAAACAAACAAAAACAAACAAACAAACAAAAACGAAAACAAAACAAATAAAATCATTGTTTAAGCCGCTTCCTCCTTGTCTAGCACAAAAACAGATGTAACCCTTGTCAATCTCAAAAGGAATCTACATTCCAACCCCTAGGCTCCCAATTATCAATGTTCCACTTATAAAGAACCTTTTTCATAGGCATTTCCATAAAAAAATGGACAATGAAAGTCTTCTTCTTTAGATTATTAACAATAGAAATAACCTTAACATCCATTGAAAATCCCATGTCAAACTCTCCCAACTCTGGTAGAGGGTTGCATTCAATAATGGAGGGTGTCCTCAATTGTCAATGAAGATCTCCACTTTGGAGAGGGCCTTCAATAGGCAGGTGTCTCCACCTAGACCCTAGTTTTGCTTACTAATGTAGGTGATATTGATGTGATTTTTCTTCATAGGTGCAGGTTTAATTTTAGAGGGAGGGTCAACAAGGTGCTCTTTATGCTTGACAGAGAGTTGCTTGAAATAAAAGAAGTTTCTTTTGATGGGAAACTTCCGGTTGGTGTTGCCATCATAGGGAAAATCCCATCAATGCTTGCTCCAAACAATCTTCAACCCTCGTGACTTGAAAAACCTTAAAGACAGTATCTCTCAACTCAAAATGCAATAGTGTTATTTTCAATAATATGAATGTTAAGTTGGCACCTTGTTTTCGCTCATTGAGTTGGCCTGGGTGACAGAAGTCTCCTTTGTTGAGCTCATCAGCTTACCTTGTGTATTGCCAAGCAAGATTGCTACTGCTTTGAGCTATGTTACTTGTGGTAAGTTGGCTAGCTCTAAGGCATTGGAGCTTAAGATAGCGGAAAAACAGTGCAGGAAGAGGCTGCAATGACAAAGTGTTAATTTCTAAAACTGGTCAAGCCAATCTTGCGTTTTGATATTTCTATTACTTTTGTATACAGTTGCTTATCATTTATGTATAAGCACTATCAAAACACTGGTCATACATGTGAAGGATTGAACTATGTACAAGAATGACCATGCAAGAAACTAAGATTCTATATTATACCTCAGGCTATGGAGTGTTCAGTGTGTAGTTGACTAGCAGAGCCCTCATCTAATGGCTTCTTGACTTGATTGCCCAGGTTTCTTTAAAGTTGCCATTCATGTAGAAATTTGGCAACTTTCATAAGCATGGTGATTGACAATGAATTTAGTCATTTCCATGCATATGTATAATATGATTTATGGAAATTTGTTAAACAATATTTAAATCTTTCTTGGGAACTGGTTCTGTGAAAAGTTGGACTGTTGTTTATTGATTAACTTATGAGAAATTCAAAAGTCATTATCTTCCAGTTGTTTTATGATGTGTTACATGTTTCCCAATATTCTTCGCATTTTTTAGGAATCTCTTGTCTGATCCAGGTATGACATAAAATTGAGAGAGCAACAAGAATCCATTAGAAATCAGCGGAAATCCCAGGTATTTCATCCCTGTATCTTGTGGGATTTGAGCACATGTATGTATTTGTGATTACTGATTTGAATTCATTTGAAATTTACTTGTTTTCAAGTACTTCCACTGAAAATGAACCTATTAATAATGGAATGTCTCATTTCTACATCTAGAAACAACAACAGAAAAGAGAGGATCCATATTCCAATAGAGAAGAAACACAGATCTAATAGCTACCTATGGCTCTATCCAACTTCTATCATTTATAAATGTATCAAAGTACCATTGAATTCAGGAAAATTACCATAATTTTTTTGTCTTTGTACCACAGAGTAACAAATGTAGTTCTGTCATTTTGACTCTACATTGTAGTTTTGAAAATAAGCCTAACAGGGGGGGGATAAGTATATAAGACTGAATATTCAAAATGTAATCAACTCTTTTTATTTTATTAACGGTTCTGCTCCTTATGAGGATGTTAGCAAGTCTGTGAAATTATTATCAAGTTTAATTGTTTTTATGAACAATTGAATTGCCTGTTATCTATCCTGTTTATTTTTTTTGGCCTAGCTAATTTTTTGTACTTTTATATTATTGCCCAAAATATAGATAGGTAATTTCTGGATTTTCCACATACAAGCATCTGTTAATTTGAGAATTAGTAAAACAAAATGTATGAAAGGAAAGGTCGTATGACAAAACAATACAAGGATAAATAAACAATGAAGCGAGTGTGGTCTATGGATGTGTATGATAGATGACCTCCTATTTAGGGCCAAGGGAGTGCAATGACCATGCCTTTATGCTCAGTGCATTAATCCAACTTTGTTGGGGATAGGATAGATGGTCAAATCAAACCTCCCATATGAGAAGCATAGCTCACATTTGTTAAGGTCAATGGTGCTTGATGATTAGTAACACACCTTTATTGGGATTGGCTCACTTTTGTTGAAATTTCTAAGTATTACCCATTAGAAATTTTATCTGTATTCTCTAGTTTATTTCTCCTACTTGTTAATTATGAACAAGTTAAAATTAATCATATAAATACTGAAATAAACACAATACGGTCTCAACCATCTACAGATCAACAACTGAAAGAAATAGCAAACACACAAGTGACACCGCTATTTTTGGACAACTCGTCTCTGGAAAAACCCAACTTGGGAAAACCGGTGCAGCGATTCTGAGGGTTATTTTATTATGCATTTTTTTTGAGTACAACTGGGTGCCAAACTGGCTCACCCGACAGAGAAAATAATCCGGCAGTAATACCTCTCTATTTGGAAGTAGATATTCGGAAAGTCTGCCACACGAAACCCTCTCCAGCACAATTTGAAGCTCAGCATCAGCCCACTTGGCCTCTGCGTCAGCCCGAAAGAGGCTCTGCGCAGCCTCTACGACCCTCTGCATCACTCCTGCAGCCTCTGCGTGGATGATGCAAGCCCTTCTGGCCTCTCCGCAGTCCCTTCTACCTCTGCGTGGCTCCCTCTGGCTCAGCGTCTACCTCTCTCTGCCTCTGCGCTGGTCTCTCGGCACTATCTCTACCTCTCTGTTTTGTACTCATTGCCCCTTGCTACAACTGATCACTGATTCGATTTCTCTTAGCAAACCCCGCTCTATAAAATCGAATGACTGATCACTCTGGTGTATTCTCCAACTGACCCTGAAGCCTCCTCTTATACTTTTCCTGTTGGTCCTTCAACAGCTGAGATTACATCTTTAATAAACGGCTAAGATTAGATTTGGCTTGATCAATGTCCTTTAGAACCTTCTAACCCAGTTTTATATTAATACCCATTAATATTTTATTTTTCCTAAGTTTAGACTTAGGAACTCCATTAAAAATATTAATTATTTTAATATCTCCTAAACCAGGTAGAATCTGCCCAAACCGTTTTTGGGTCTTGGAGATCTCATGTGCTTTAGCCTCTCCACCAATTTTCATGGCTAGATAACATCTGATGCTACCCCAAATCAACAACTTTATGCCTCTACAACCCATCATCTTCTCAGACACATGGTGTTATTACTTTGTGTTGCAGAACTTAAAGTAGATAATGCTTGTAGAGGAGGGCTCAAGTCTCCAAGTGAATTTTGATGACTTAAGAGAACAATTCAGATCCTCTCTTAAATGGAATATTTCTTGTGCCCAAGCTCCTTATAACTTTGATAATTATCATACATGCATATACTGTAAATAAATAACAAACTTCTCAAATAAAAGAAAGCGTGTATATGGGGCCTATTTGTTGAGAAATCTAGGGCATAACAATTAGGTGATTTCTCTTTTAGTGATAACTGCTTGTGAATGCTTTTTACTTCTTTACATTAGGATCTTCTCTTTACTTAGATTATTATTGTGTTCTTCTTCATCAAACAACTACCAATGCATAAACAATAAAGAGACAAGAGACATAGAATGTAGGCGATCAGCCAGGGCCAAAACCTCTCCAACTTGAGAGGAAAACCCAAACGAATTCTTCTTCTTATAGAGACTTCAATTGACGAATACCAAGACCAAGACCCTTGACCTATTTGCCTCTCCAAGACCAAGTCACAAAGCTTCCTTGATGAGTTCCTTCTTCCTTGAGTCAACGATAGTCAAACTTCTCGATTCTTCCCTAATTCAGAAACCCTAGTTGAGGTATACGAAAGAGAAAACACCTTGATTCTCTTCGCTCTAGAGGGAGACCTTTTCTCCTTCAACTTGGCTTGAAAATCACCTTGCTTTTCTCCCAAAAACTTCCCTCTCACTATGACTATGGTATTTCGGTTCTTTTTGCAGTAGAACACCCTTGGATCTTTGCATGTGTGGAGGATATCAGCCCTAAAACAGATCTGAAACAGTTCATATATCTTCCCTTCTTCTTCGCTTGGTGATGAGGCTTCCTTCTTGAGTTATTCGCACTTCTTTCTTGCTTCTTGCCTTGACCGAAATTCTTGTTTCCAAATGAATGTTGAGTTACCTATTTATAGTGGTTGCCCATGAAATAAGCCAACTTCTCCTTGCCCATAGGCCGACATGCCATTTGGTGTAGGTTTATTATTCCATCTTGAGGCCGACTTCTTGGAGGAGCTTGAGCTTGGTCTTGGAGGGCCTTTTTACTCTTTCATTGACTCATACAAATGTAACATGCCCAAGAAGGGTCCTTTATACATGATATTGACTCAATTTGACTTTTTGACCAATCCTAAGGACTCATAATAGGAGCCTTAACTAAAAATAAAATACCTTACTCATGAAACCCATGAGACAAGCATTAAAAATAATTTTATTTTTCTTCTTTTACATCAATTACATAAAAATCATAATTACACATGTCATTGTGAAGACCGAACCTAGTTACAATTTTCAACAAGGGAGGTATTCATAATCCATACAAGGTACTTGGACATTCTCAATCTAAAGAATTCTCATAAGAAAAGTCGGATTGGTAACCCTTCTATTTAGCATCATATCAACCAACATTGTCACATAGCAAGGCCTTGACTAACAACTCTATCTCTCCACAAGATCAGAGTTCAATGCTGGCAAGACCAATGATGTATAGACACCCTCATCATTGTCTCTCTCAGAACATACCCTGTTGGAAATACCGAAAGGGGAGGTGAATCAGTATTCCTTAGCAATTAGCACTTTTAAATCTTTTAAGAGAATTAGTTGATCTTCAATTATTATTAATGTTTATGCAGTAATAACAATAAATAAAAGAACACAGTAGATACACGAATTATTTAATCTTCAGCCCCAACTGAAATAAAAGCAACAACTTCCTAGAATTCTAGAAAAGCATTCTTCTCCAGCTCCCACTGGAAGGATGCCCCAAACCCTTGGTTTCTTTAGTAGTCAACTGAATGGATGCCCCAACATCCTAGACCAACCTACCACCTTGAAGTGTTCACAGGCTCCAACCTGTAGGTGACTTCATGCACCAACCTAGCACCTCCCTACCACCCTATAATGACTGAAATGAGACAAGAGTGTGGATTCCCGTACCAAGGACAATGATCCACGATATAATATGATTTACAATCATTTTGACCGAACACCCAATCACACTATGACCTGCAACCCAACCATGACATCATCCCAACAGAGACTTTTATACCTCCCAATAATGCCTTTTCGACTCTAGGCAGATTGATTCTTTTACAATAATGACTCTTCCAATGATACACTTTTACAAATGACTCTTTAACAACTTTACAATGATGACTCTTGGCCTTGAAACTTCTTCACAATATACGGATGGTTGCCATGTCTTCAAAGGATGTCCTGATACAATGCTTCCTTTGATTTGATACTCCTGCTCTTGAATTCTTGCTTAAAGTTGTACTTGAACCTTCTTCTACTTGCATGCAAAATTTTCTCGGCAAAACCAATCCCAAAACAAAACAAAATACCCTTCAACTTACCTCTGCTTGCAAAACACATGTAAGTGCATAATAATGAATAAATACAAATTAAAATTACAATGCGTACCTGAAGTGTGCTTCTCACTTTTGTTGTTGACTTATTGCAGCAGTAGACGAAGACTCCCACTCTTGATATAGGCTTGGACTCTATGCAAGACTATATCCAAAATTGACCTAAAGTTATATATAATAAAAACCGATGACAGACCCTAGACTTGTGATGGACCAAGTTCTAAGTACAACAACAGAGACCATTTTATCAACTATGACAAGACAAGTAACATGAACTTACAACATCATATAGATTTAGCAAACTTGGTGTAGCATGAAGAATATGTAGCACAAAATGTCTAGTATCAGGAATAGGACATCCAAAAAACTAATTGTGACATATAGAGACATAGAGATATAACTAAGACACTGTATATACTTACGTTGTCCTGCAAAAACATATGTCACAGATGATATTGAAAATTCAAATGTAAACACTAATCATACATACCTTGTTGTAGGAGACTTACCCTTGACTGTTGATGTGTGGTCCTTACTGCAGTGATCCTTGAATGCATGCTTTTTCTTTCCTTCTAGGAGTTCAATATTGAATCTGTTGTATCTATGTAATTTCGGATCTCCAGGGTCTGCAATTTCGTCTTGTGGTAGCCCTCTGAGTTCTCTTTCCAACCCCATAGGTCTGATCAAGATTGGATTCTTCAAGAAAGAGTTATGCCCAATCTCTCACAAAGACTTGATTATAGACTAGTTCAGTAGAGTGAACTTGTATGAAGTGCCATGTGTCACTGTTGCGACTTTCGGCCTTGAAAACGCTATTCAACAAACTATAGTCCGTCCTCTTTCTATGACTATTTACGAAATTTGAATCCAATGCTCAGAGAGAGTTATTAACTTAAAGAAAAATAACAAGTAGGTAGGAATAAATTAGAAAAAGTGCATGAAGGGTTTCTAAACTAAGTAAAATTAGAAACTTCAACATCTTTTACTTTGTTGTTTTTCTTCCTTATCTTTGTTGTCCTTGTTACCCTTTTCTACCCTTGTCGTTGTCCTTTTTATCCTTTTCTTGCTTGCGGATTTCAGAGTGAAGTGTGTGTCCAAATGAGGAGTAGACAACCTCTATAAATAGAGGTTTGTCCCTCCTCTTTTAGGCCGACTTACAGTTTATACCATAATTCAACTTTTATTCATTGTTTTGTTGCTTGTAGACTTCGTTGCTGCTAAGAGAGGATTTGATGTTAATTTTAGGTAGGTTCTATGCTTGGAGCAATTTATTTCAATTTTCACAGTTAGCTCAATATCTTTTCCAGATTAGCAATCACATCAGCATTAAAGTAAACTGCAGATAGAACATAAACATAAATCGCAGAAGACAAGTCAAGACAAGAGGACACAAGATGTGGCGCTAGCCAGGGACAAAGCCCAATGTGGGAAACCCTTGATCAATTCTTCTTATATGTTCTTCAATAGTTCAATAGAGAGAATGAGAAAGAGAGAGAGAGAGAGTACATTTACAACAGAAGTCAACACTTTGACATATCTAAATAAGAGCATAGATCATCTTTAAGAAGATGATACATGAGGTAGTTGAACTCAGTTGAAGACATACTGCTTCAATTGATTCTTCATTGCCTTGTTGCACCTGTCATTGTGGTACTCCTCATCATAATGCTACACCTCACTGTGTTGCACTAGTCATGGTTGCACCCCATCACTGTGCTCAATGTACACTACAAAGTATCATCACGTTGCACCACTGCCATTAAGCTGCTCTTCATCACATGCTCCCATCACTGGGCTGCACTCGATCATTATGCAACACTATACTAACATGTTGCATCACCTGTTGTAGCCAACCATAATGCTTCATCAATATTATCCACCATGTGACCTTGCTGTCCCATGCATCTTTGCAGCACTATGTAGCTCAGCTATCCCATGTATCTTTGCAGCACTATGTAGCCCAGTTGTCCCATGTATCTTTGTAGCACCATGTATCCAAGTTGTTCCATATATCTTGCTGCACTAGTCACCTTGTCGTCCGACTCGTCCCATGTATCATGGCTCCACCAAGCTCCATTGCCTAGTTGTTCCATTTACTAGCACTGTTGTCCCTTCAACACTGTTGTTCCAAGTTTGCCTTCATTGCTTCTTATATTGTGACTGGTTAGAGCATCTAGCAGCCCTTACACACCCATCTATCAGTCCACAAACAACCCTCAAGGACTACAACATAGCTCCCCTAGAACGCTGCTGTTTTGGGCATATTTGAGCCCTCAATTTCTCGGCCTACCCAATAGTAACCTCGGCCTCCTTCCAGCAGCTCGGTGCCTTGTTTTAGCCCTTCAAATAGTCCCTGCTCACCTCGTTGTCTTGGCCTCTTCTTGCTCTTGCTAGGACTGCGGCTAGGGCTTGCTAAGGCCTCCCTCAGCCTCCTTAATCTCCTCCTCATCACGCTATCTAGAATCTCCTCGGCCTTCTTAATTGCGACTAGGCTTTGTTGTTAGGATAGTGTAAGGAATTGTTGAACATCCCTCATTACCTTGGCCTCTTCTTGTTGCGGCTTCTCCTCCTTCAATGAGTTTTCTCCAAGGTGTTGAAATTTGGTACCGGAGGACAGGTGGTTCCCTTAGGCTTTGATCTTTGGCCTAGGGAAAAGTGTCCAAAAGAATTTAATTTTTCTCCTAAAGTGACTTTGTAATTTTTTTTATAAAGTTAAATCTACTTTAAAAGTGACTTTAAGTGATAAAGTTACTAAGTCTAATTTTAAAGTGACTTTTATAAAGTCAATGAAAAATTAGAAAGGAAAAGTGACTTTGGAAATAAATGACTAAGTGGGTCTTTATTAAAGTGGGGTGAATTAAAAAATAAAAAGTGAGATTTAAATGAGCATTTAATCTCAGCCTTAGATCTCAATCTATTTCAGCCATTGGATTTAGGGATCACCCAAAAGTCACTTGGAGTTAGATTAAAGGAGGAAAAGGAGGAAAAGGTCATTCATTCTTTCATGAGCAGATTGGAAGAAGGAGAACAAGAGAGCAATAGAGATTTTTGAGCAGGGAGGAGAAGAAGACAATAGCTTGGCACACATTCCAAGGCAGCAGTTGAGCAGATTTGTACAGTTGGTTTAGCACACAGTGAAAGGCAGATTTTGGCACGATTTTTGAGGAGTGGTTTGCACAAAAATCGAGGAGCAGTTTGCTGATTTTTCTGCACGCAAAACGAGGGCCGTACAATGCATTTATTGCAGCCCGTACAACGCATTTAATGATGGCCGTACATCAGCATTTAATGCTGAAAGTGGGCACGAAAATCGAGGAGGCCGTACAGCATTTATTGCTGTCCTGTTTGCTGTAATTTCCAGTTTGTTGTGAGGCATGGGAAAAGAGATAAGTTGTAAATTTGCTTGCTGATTTTTTGCTGAATATTTCTCACTGTGAAAAAGGCAATTTTCAGAAATAAAGAAGTGCTCTCGAATTGGTTTTTCCCAAAGAGTTGTAGGGGGGTTTTCCAGGGTCACATTGACCAAAAATCTCAGTGTTTAAATGTGTTTTAATGGCTGTTTATTACTGCTGATTTTTATTTCTGCAATTCCCAGCATTCTGTAAAATTTCTAGAATTTGTGTTTTCAGCAATTTTTTTTTTTTTTTTTCAGCTTGTTAAATGTATGGTTGTGGGAAAGAGCATTTAACTATATGGGAGAAATAAGGAGAAACTGAAAACTGGGGTGGGAAAATAGAAATTTCTACATGGTATCAGAGCTTGAGTGCTGAAGGACAGTTTGGGACAGCAAAAGGAAAAGTTACAGCTGCTGATTTTTCACTCAGAAAATTCCAGCACGTTGATTGTTTTTCATAAACAACAGTTTTATCTTTACTACAGCAGTGCTATTTTTCAGTTTTAGGACAGCAGGATGTCATTGGGATTGAGGGTGGAGGATAGGCTGGATGGGCATATAAATTACGGTGTTTGGAAGGAGAGAATGCAGAGTATCTTTGAGGAGGCAGAAGTTTGGGATACCATAGTACATACCACACAGAACCCTGTTGTTGTCCCTACTGATGCTACTCAGTTGACAGCTTATAATAAAAAGAACAACAAGGGTAAGAGGCTGATTCTAGACGGAATCAAAGACCATTGCATTCCTCATGTGAGAGGAAAGAGCAATGCCCATGAGATGTGGACAACATTGTCCAATCTCTACCAGAGTACCAATGAGAACCGGAAAATGGTTCTGAAGGAGACGCTGAAGAACATTAAGATGGGTAATGATAGTGCAGCTGGATATCTCACAAAGATTACTAATGTGAGAGATGAGTTGGCAACGATTGGAGAGGCCATTCCACCCACTGAGTTGGTGCAGATTGCAGTGAATGGCCTCCCCTGTTCATTGTTGAACTTTGCTGATGGGGTTTGTGCACGTGAGACCCTTCCCACATGGGAGAGGTTTTGGGATGATTGCATTCAGACAGAGATCAGGAAAGGTCAGCTTGGGGCAACCAAGCCAGTTAAGCAGGATGAGGATGTAGCACCGGTGGCAGGAGGCAAGAAAGGCAAAGGGAAGAAGCAGGCTTCCACAAGCAGTGGTGGGGGCAAAGGCAAAGGTAAAGGTAAATAGGGGAACACACAGAAGGAATATTCCAAGGTGAAGTGTTGGAATTGTCAAAAGATGGGACACTATGCAGTTGTGTGTCCGGAGAAGAAGAAGAAGAAGGGGAAGAACCAGGACGTGGCAACTTCAGCAGAGATTGAGGACTTTGCAGGTCGTTTTGACCGGGAGTTTGCGTTCACTATGTGTGAGTCCTTTAGTGCAGGATCACCTGCCACACAGGTTCAGAGGGGCATGCTTTTCCCTCGATTAGCAGAGCATCTTCAGGTATTTGGTATGTGGACAGTGGGGCTTCACGTCACATGATAGGAGTCCGTGAGTAGTTCTCAGAGCTTTCAGAGAGTGGCACTGATATAGAGGTAGTACTCGGTGATGGCAGAGTTGTTAGAGCAGTCGGGGTCGGGACACTGACATTTCAGAGGGAGTCCAAACCTCCCTTGAAAGTGTCAGATGTTCTTTATGTGCCAGGGATAAGGAAGAACCTCATATCCATCTCAGCTTTGGAGGACAGAGGATATGAGGTACTGTTCAGGGGAGGACAGGTGTTGATGTATCCCAGGGGCACTCCAGCTGATTCAGCTAGAGTGATAGGTGTATGCCATGCAAAGGTGTACAAGTTTGCATTCCAGCCCCTTTTGGCATTGAGCAGTAGTACCGACAGCAGAGCTAGCAGTTCTGAGCTGTGTGAGATTTGGCACCGCAGGATGGGACATATGTATCATGGAGCCTTGAGGACTTTGCGGGAGATCACTACAAGTGTGCCAGATTTCAGTACTGATCACTTTGATACTTGCAAAGGTTGTGCGATGGGCAAGGTTGCCAAATCCCCTTTTCCTAGCAGTGACAACAGAGCGACTGGGATACTTGATTTGATTCATTCTGATGTGAGCGGTCGGATGTCTCATGTTTCCTTGAGTGGATATGAGTACTATGTTTTATTCATTGATGATCACTCCAGGAGGACCTGGATTTATTTCTTGGAGACCAAGAGTGAGGTCTTCAAGCGGTTTCAGGAGTTCAGAGCTCTTGTGGAGACACAGACAGGTCGAAAGATCAAGTCCCTGAGGTCTGACAATGGAGGAGAGTACACCCTTGGAGAGTTTGTTGACTATTGTGCGGAGGCAGGCATTAGGAGGGAGTTCACTGTTCCTTACAACCCCCAGCAGAACGGGGTTGCAGAGAGGAAGAACAGATCCATCATAGGGGATGCCAAAGCCATGTTACATGATCAGGGGTTGCCATTGTTCTTGTGGGTAAAGGCCTGCAACACAACTGTTTACTTGCAGAACAGGAGTCCGCATCGTGCCTTGGGGCACATGACTCCGGAGGAGGCTTTATCTGGGAAGAAGCCTGATATTGGTCATCTTCATATCTTTGGATGCATTACATACTCCTATATACCCAAGGAGAAGAGGACCAAACTAGAGCCCACCGCAGAGAAGGGTATCTTTGTGGGCTACAGTGAGACCTCAAAGGCCTTTCGGATTTACATTCCTGCACAGAGGAGAGTTGTTGTCAGACAGGATGTGAAGTTCAAGGAGGACAGGGCCTTCAAGAGGTCACGGGAGTTAGAGTATCTGGATCAGCCAGACCCTCAGCAGCAGTTGAGTCAGTCGCAGGGATCTAGTGGGCAGGGATCAGGAGGATCAGGAGGTACATCTATGAGGATGTCAGGTCCGTCAGTGAGCAGTGGCTCGCCGAGCCAGAGGGGTGGTGCTCCAGGCAGCATGCAGAGCAGTTCACTAGGGAGTCCACTGATGGACAGTTCACACGGTACCTCAGCTTCTACAGGCTCAGGTGCAGGCAGGAGGACAGCAGACAGACAGTCAGGAGTTCAAGCTCCTGATGATGATGATGAGGAGGAGTTTCATTCTCCAGTGGGAGAAGTGCGCTCAGGGAAGAGGAAGCCCAAGTGGCTTTAGGACACCTTGAGAGATGCCACATCTGTTGCTGAGCCAAAGAGGCTGCTCAGAGAGAGTAGACCACCTGAGAGGTTTTGTAGCTATATGGCGATGATTACCAGCATCCTTGACTCTGAGCCTTCTAGCTATGAGGAGGCAGCTAGCCAGCAGGTCTGGAGAGAGCCCATGCAGGAGGAGTATTCTTCTATCATGAAGAATGATGTTTGGGAGGTGGTGCCGAGGCCTGAGGGCAAATCCGTGGTTACTTCCAGATGACTTTACAAGGTAAAGCATGCTGCAGATGGCAACATTGAGAAATTCAAAGCAAGGTTTGTGGCTAGAGGGTTCTCCCAGGTAGAGGGAGTTGATTATGAGGAGACCTTCGCTCCCGTGGCTCGATATACTTCGATCCGCTCCATTATATCGATAGCAGCAGAGATGGGTTGGAAGATCCACCAGATGGATGTGAAGACCGCATTTCTCAATGGCTTCATACAGGAGGAGTTGTACATTGAGCAGCCACAGGGCTTTGAGGTGCATGGGAAGGAGTCCCATGTGTGCAGACTGAAAAAGGCCCTTTATGGCCTGAAGCAAGCTCCCAGAGCTTGGTACTCTAGGATAGATACATATTTGCAGGGGATGGGTTTCACAAAGAGTGTGGCAGATCCGAACCTTTACTTTATTGTGATTGGTGAGGAGCCTCTCATTCTGGTGCTGTATGTGGATGACTTGGTCATTACAGGTGCAAAGAGACTCATAGAGCATTGCAAGAGAGATCTTGCAACAGAGTTTGAGATGAAGGACATCGGCTTGAGGCATTTCTTCCTGGGGCAGGGGAAGTATATTGTGGACATCCTTAGCAGATTCCACATGGAGGATTGTAGACCCATGTCGACACCGATGATCACCAACTGGAAGAAGCTTCATGCTTCGGATTCCGAGTTGGTGGATCCCACATTGTACAGGAAGCTGATTGGTTCCTTGATGTATTTGGTCAACACTAGACCAGATATCTGTTTTGCAGTCAACACGATGAGTCAGTTTATGTGTGAGCCTATGAAGGTTCACTGGGTGGTTGCAAAACACATTTTGTGGTACTTGCAGGGGACAGTGGATTATGGTCTGGACTACAGGCAGGGAGATGGAGTGAGATTGGCAGGATACACTGATTCTGATTGGGCAGGTTGTGCTTCTGATAGGAAGAGCACTTCAGGGTGTTGTTTTGGGTTGGGTTCAGCAGTAGTGTCATGGTTCAGCCGGAAACAGCAATCAGTAGCACTGAGTTCAACGGAAGCAGAGTATATGGCAGCCAGTCTAGCTAGTTGTGAGGCCATCTGGCTTCGCAAGATGTTGTTTGGCTTATTTGGTCAGCCGTTGAGACCTTCAATGATTTACTGTGATAATCAGAGTTGCATTAAACTCACGGAGAATCCAGTATTTCATGACAGGTCAAAGCATATCGGGATCAGATATCATTTCATCAGAGACTATGTTCAGAAGGGAGCTGTGAAGCTTGAGTATATTTCCACTGATGAGCAGGTTGCAGATCTTCTTACCAAAGCCTTACCATGGGGCAAGCATGTCTACTTCAGAGACAAGATGGGTGTGTTGAGGAACACCTTCCTCGGTAAGAGGGAGTGTTGAAATTTGGTACCGGAGGACAGGTGGTTCCCTTAGGCTTTGATCTTTGGCCTAGGGAAAAGTGTCCAAAAGAATTTAATTTTTCTCCTAAAGTGACTTTGTAATCTTTTTATAAAGTTAAATCTAATTTAAAAGTGACTTTAAGTGATAAAGTTACTAAGTCTAATTTTAAAGTGACTTTTATAAAGTCAATGAAAAATTAGAAAGGAAAAGTGACTTTGGAAATAAATGACTAAGTGGGTCTTTATTAAAGTGGGGTGAATTAAAAAATAAAAAGTGAGATTTAAATGAGCATTTAATCTCAGCCTTAGATCTCAATCTATTTTAGCCATTGGATTTAGGGATCACCCAAAAGTCACTTGGGGTTAGATTAAAGGAGGAAAAGGAGGAAAAGGTCATTCATTCTTTCATGAGTAGATTGGGAGAAGGACAGCAAGAGAGCAAGAGAGATTTCTGAGCAGGGAGGAGAAGGAGACAGCAGCTTGGCACACATTCCAAGGCAGCAGTTGAGCAAATTTGTACAACTGGTTCAACACATAGTGAAAGACAGATTTTGGCACGATTTTCGAGGAGTGGTTTGCACAAAAATCAAGGAGCAGTTTGCTGATTTTTTTGAACGCAAAACGAGGGCCGTACAATGCATTTATTGCAGTCCGTACAACGTATTTAATGCTGGCCGTACAACAGCATTTAATGCTGAAAGTGGGCACGAAAATCGAGGAGGCCGTACAACATTTATTGCTGTCTTGTTTGCTGTAATTTCCAGTTTGCTGTGAGGCATGGGAAAAGAGATAAGTTGTAAATTTGCTTGCTGATTTTTTGCTGAATATTTCTCACTGTGAATAAGGCAATTTTCAAAAATAAAGAAGAGCTCTTGAACTGGTTTTCCCCAAGAGTTGTAGGGGGTTTTTCCAGGGTCACATTGACCAAAAATCTCATTGTTTAAATGTGTTTTAATGGCTATTTATTACCGTTGATTTTTATTTCTGCAATTTCCAGCATTCTGTAAAATTTCCAGAATTTGTGTTTTCAGCAAATTTATTTTTTTCAGCTTGTTAAATGTATGGTTATGGGAAAGGGCATTTAACTATATGGGAGAAATAAGGAGAAACTGAAAACCGGGGTGGGAAAATAGAAATTTCTGCAATGCGTTGCACTAGGGCATCCTTAGGACTACGGCTAGGGCTTCCTTAGGACAGCGTTAGGGCAGTTTTAGGTTAGTGTAGAGGTTCCTTCCATGGCTTTGCGGGCCTATCATCTTTGTTGCGGCTAGGGCAGCCTTCTTTCCTCCAACGTTTAGGGCTTCTTCCTCCTAGATTTCTCTCACACTAGAACCCAAGACAAGTGAAGAGAAATCAAGTGAGAAGTGTGTAGAAATGACTATCATGTCACCTCCTTTTATACTAAAACATTGAGCACATGTGTAGGTTATTTGGTTGCTGGCCAACCTTGATGAATTGTCTTATAACACAAATAAGTTTATAACTCCATGAATACTTATCGGAATTAGATGATCTTTAGATCAATCCTACACCCCTCGATGAGAGGGATCTAAGAAAAATATCAGCTACCATAAATAAGATGACCCACATGGAGTTTGGCCCTAGTTGCCAATTTTAACACTCCCTCTCAACTAGGGAGAACTCCATCCATTGATCCATTTGCCAGACTATACTATCTCTGCCATTAGTGCCTGGCACTGCTCTGCTCTACTGAACTATAAAGAAGAAGAATTGATCGAGAATGTCTCATACCATTCTCTACTGACCCGAAGTCAGATCCATATGAAGAGAGTGTTTCATACCACTCTCACTGACCCGAAGTCAGTTCCATATGAAGAGAGTGTGTCATACCACTCTTACTGACCCAAAGTCAGTTTCATTGATCCCATATCAATATCACAAGAGAGTGTGTCAAACCACTTATATTGATCCCAGATCAATTTCATTGATCCCAGATCAATGGAGGTCATCGTAGCATAGGAAGTACAGTAGATACAACAATGCGTCCATCAATAGTACTACTATGGTCCCTAACCCAATTTCCCTGCTCATTGTCTAGATGAGAGGTACTTCCCATGAGTCCTAGACTGCATGGGTAGGATGCCTCAACAGGAGAACCACCCATCTTGTCCCTAAGTCGCCACAGGGTATCACAGGGGAAGGCTGAGCCATTCACCCTGTACACTGTGCACCATTAGGGAAGGGTGAGTCGCCCTATGGTCGCTTGTTGCTCCATGAAGTACCCCAAGCCCCCCGGAGCTCCCAGAGCTCAATGCATGCATCATGCAGGACCCTCATAAGAGGGTCTCTCAATGACTCCAAGTCGTTCAGGAAAGTCACAAATTTGACCTTTCCCTGGGGCTTCGACAGAATGTCTGCGACCTGTACATCAGTCTCAATGTGATGGAGCCTCGTCGCTCATCGACGTACCATATCCCAGATAAGGTAGTGTCTGATGTCTATATGCTGGAGCAATCATAGAATATGGGATTCCTCAACAATCGAATCCCCCCCTGGTTGACACAGAAGATCACGGTGGTATCCATCATGTGTAAAAACAGCTCATTGAAGAGCTTCCACAACCAAGCAGCTTCACACGAGATCATACTCGTAGCTATGTATTCGGTCTCAGCGGTGCTCAAAGCAACCGTCTTCTGCTTCCTACTCATCCAGGATATCGAAGCAGAACCCGAAGAGAACCAACACTCAGAAGTGCTCTTGTGATCCTCCACACTGCTTGCCTAGTCAGCGTTCGAATAATCATGCAACTTCACATTTCCGGCAGTGTATCTCAATCCATGAGTGATTGTGCCCCGAAGATATCTCAGAAGATTCTTGGCACCGATCCAGTGAGGCTCAACCATACATGAGCTCATCATGCTAATTGAAAAAATATGTCTGGACAGAAGTTCACCAAGAACATCAATGCAAATGAGTTTATGAAACTCAGAGGCATTTCCCAAATCTAGTGTAGTATTACTACCACATAACTTCTAAAAGTTAAGCTCCATCGAGGTAGTCATGGGCTTGCAGTTTACCATTCCAAATCCGGAATCCAACTCCCTCTTACTTCTGCAAATGAGACGGCCTGCACTTGTTAGAAAGAGGTCGTCCTCAGAAGGTGCCAGTGTGAGAGGTCTATCATCCACAACCTTCAAGCAATGGTTTGGATCTCCTAGTGAATCTCAGCTTCATCAGACAAATATCAATCCTCTCATATTAAGCTCAGGGTGCTTTTCTTCACACCATAGAGGGCTTTCTTCCACCTGCATACATGAGATTCCTGATCATGAATCTCAAACCCCTCGAGTTGTTCCAAATCTGTGGACCTGCTACATGAGGGGAATGGTCCCCTTGTAAGATTTTCCTTCGATACATCTTGGACATGTACCTTCATGCTCTTCTTGAATTCAGGGATCCCTGTCACCATCTGACTCACATCGAGTAGGGCCTCATAATAGACCTCCGGTGCTATAGATGAGATGTGTCAACTGACATGGTCCCCAATGGACTTCCAACAACTTGATACAAATTGCTAACCCTGAACCCATGAGTAAAAGCATCTTTGAAAATTCTATTTTCAAACACGTACCTTTCCATCGATGAATGCCACCCCGAAACCTTTGTCTTCCATTGCCTAATGGACACCAGGTTCTTCTTGCGATCAGGTACTTAAAAGAGATTCTTGTAAATGAATCAAGTTACCTTCATTCAATTGAGGGGTAGCATTCCCTTCACCCTTTCTGGGATAGGCGGTGGCATTGACTCTAAGTATAATCCCACGATTGTTTCCATCTCTACCAAATTAGAGAGTGCACCCTTCTATCCGATGAAGTGCCTTGAAGCACTACAATCAATAAGCTAGATTCCCAAAGAGTTTGAAGGAAAGGGCCAATATAAGATAACTCTTCTTTATCTTATCAGAAACAACATTTGATTCTTCATACCTGGGGTTCCTTGCTTTCTTTGAAGAGTCGGCCATTTCCTTGATGACCTGCATTACTTGTCATTCCTTCGATCATTGAAGATGCCCCTGGAATGATTGTTATCATCATCAAGTGATGTGTCCCTACCATTCAGACACTCCTTCTCATAATGGCCGAACTTATTACAAACAAGACAACTGCTTTTCCTTCCACCCTTAGATTCGGTCTTCCCATTGAAGTGATCTTTAGGTAGGCCATCAGAAGCTTCTGCTGCGCCATTCTAATAATATTCTCTGCTTCAACTTCACTCTTGTTGAATTTGAAGAGGGACGAGGAATCCTTGATCCTTTGGTCCTTTCTCAATTGTCTAAGGTGATTGCTTTTTCACTCTTGCTTGGGCTTTGTCTTCACCTCAGCTTTGATACCATGTTAATTTTAGGTAGGTTCTATGCTTGGAGCAATTTATTTCAGTTTTCACAGTTAGCTCAATATCTTTTCCAGATTGACAATCACATCAACTTTAAAGTAAATTGCAGATAGAACATAAACATAAATCGCAGAAGACAAGTCAAGACAAGAGGACACAAGATGTGGCGCTAGCCAGGGACAAACCCCAATGTGGGGAAACCTTTGGTCAATTCTTCTTATATGTTCTTCAATAGTTCAGCAGAGAGAGAGAGAGTACATTTACAACAGAAGTCAACACTTAGACGTATCTAACTAAGAGCATAGATCATCTCTAAGAAGATGATACATGAGGTAACTGAACATGGTTGAAGACATACTGCTTCAACTGATTCTCCATCGCCTTGCTGCACCTGTCATTGTGCTGTTGCCTTAGTCACCAGGTTCAGCGAATTTATCGAATAAGTTCGAAATTCGCTGATCTTCAATGGAAAACGAACTTAATCGTTCAAGTTCGCCGAATTTTATGGCGAACTCGAACTTCATCACGAACGCGAATTTTATGGCGAACAAATTCGTTGAGGTTCGTTTATGGTTTGATTAAATTTGTTTAGGGTTTGAATAAATACGTTTAGGTTCGTTTTGTTATGTTGTTTTAAATAAATCTACAAAAGCATTGCGGGCCCGTTTTACCAAATCAACTGCAGTCTGCAGGTTTCATTGTTCGCCGAGTTAAACGATAGTTTCATTTTTTGCAACTTTGCATGGGTTTCATTGTTCGGAGGATTTCATTGTTCGCTGGAGGGTCCAGTCTACAGAGTCATTGTTCAGAAAATTTCTGCTAGAGGGTTTTATTTCATAAGACACGTCTCTTGATAAATGTTCTAGCTCTTATCTCTTGAAACCTTGGTGAATTTTATGTAATTGTATATACTTGTAGTTGTAAGTTTGTAACTTGGTAATAAGCTACAGAGGCTAGAAAATTTATTTGAATTTGACTTTAAATTGATTATATATATATATATATATATATACATTTTTTTTCGAATTTCTATATGCTGAATTTTATGTCGAACTTTATCGACAAAATTTTAGTTACTGAACTTTATTTGAATTTCATGGTCGCCAAACTCGAACTCAAACACGAACCTGGTGACTTAGGTTGCTGCTCATCATCATGCTGCACCTCACTATGCTGCACTACTCATGGTTGTACCCATCACTGTGCTTAACGTATACTGCAAAGTATCATCACGCTGCACCACTGTCACTAAGCTGCTCTTCATCACATGCTTCCATCACATGGCTGCACTCGATCATTATGCAACACTATACTAACATGTTGCATCAACTGTTGTAGCCAACCATAATGCTTCATCAATATTATCCACCATGTGACCTTGCTGTCCCATGCATCTTTGCAACACTATGTAGCCAGCTGTCCCATGTATCTTTGCAGCACTATGTATCCCAGTTGTTCCATGTATCTTGTTGCACTTGTCACCTTGTTGTCCCATGTATCATGGCTCCACCAAGCTCCATTGCCTAGCTGTCCCATTTGCTAGCACTATTGTCCCTTCAACACTGTTGTTCCAAGTCTGCCTTCACTGTTGCTTATATTGTGACTAGGTAGGGCATCTAGTAGCCCTTACACACCCATCAATCAATCCACAAGCAACCCTCAAGCACTGCAACATACCTCCCCTAGCACGCTACTATTCTGGGCATATTTGAGCCCTCAACTCACCTTCTCCAACTTGGCCTACCCAGCAAGTAACCTCGGCCTCCTTCTAGCAGCTCGGTGCCTTGTTTTAGCCCTTAAAACAGTCCCTGATCTCCTCGTTGTCTTGGCCTCTTCTTGCTCTTGCTAGGACTGCGGCTAGGGCTTGCTAAGGCCTCCCTCGACCTCCTTAATCTCCTCCACATCACGTTGTCCAGAATCTCCTCGGCCTTCTTAATTGCAGCTAGGCTTTGCTGTTAGGACAACGTAAGGAATTGTTGAACATCCCTCATTACCTTGGCCTCTTCTTGTTGCGGCTTGTCCTCCTTCAACGAGCTTTCTCCAAGGTATGCGTTGCACTAGGGCATCCTTAGGACTGTGGCTAGGGCATCCTTAGGACAATGTTAGGGCAGCTTTAGGTTAGCGTAGAGGTTCCTTCCATGGCTTCGTTGGCCTGTCATCTTTGTTGCGGCTAGGGCAGCCTCCTTTCCTCCAACGTCTAGGGCTTCTTCCTCCTAGATTTCTCTCACACTAAAACCCAAGACAAGTGGAGAGAAATCAAGTGAGAAGTGTGTGGAAATGACTATCAAGTCACCTCCTTGTATACTAAAACATTGAGCACATGTGTGGGTTATTTGGTTGCTGGCCGACCTTGACAAATTGTCTTATAACATAAATAAATTCATAACTCCATGAATACTTATCGGAATCAGATGATCTTTAGATCAATCCTACACCTCTCGATGAGAGGGATCCAAGAAAAATATCAGCTTCCATAAATAAGATGACCCACATGGAGTTTGGCCCTAGTTGCCAATTTTAACTTTTGACCATGCTTAGAGGTGTTCCCTTGACCTTGTATGATGTCATACATGATGTAACATGCCCTCAAAGGGTCTTATCATAATTACATTTTGACTTTGACTCTCTAGAAGCACTTCAAAATGTGCTTGACCTATTTTCAATGAGCAAGAAACTCATTGACAAATAATACAAAAATAATCTCTCTTTTCTTGAATAAGTACAAATATCAAAATTACAGTTATGAAGACCTAGCCTAGTTACATTTCCTTTAACACTCCCTCTTAACTAGGGAGGTATTCATACAATATTACAAGGTGTTTGGAAATTTTCAATCTTGAAGAATTCACATAAGAGAAACCAGATTTGCAATCCATCTGTTATAGCATCATATTCATCAGCATTGTCATAGTGCAAGGCCTTGACTAATAGCTCCATCTCTTTACGAGACCATGAACTACAATGTTGGCAAGACCAATGATTTATAAACACCTTCATCATTGTCTCTCAAGGTACATACCCACCTTGGTGTTCTCCAAGTATGACCTTCTAGGACTATTCTTATCTTGGGTTCCCAGCCCTCAAAGAATATTGGTCATCCTACCTACTCTTGTCTTGGATGCCCTACACATCCTCAAAGAGTATCGGATGCCAGATGATTACCTAATCCTCCCATTCTTTCTTCCCAAGTGAAGACAAGAATGTTGTGTCTATCTTGTGTCTACATTTCCATTCACGGCCTTCATCTAGACTTACGGTTGTTAGTCTTGGTCTAGTGCATGACCCATGAAATGGAAAACACAATTGTCACTCCTTCGTAATCAGGGGCGATCCAAAAACTCCCTCTTGTTTAGGGACCTGTCAGAGCTCTCTCTTAACTAGGGACTCTTTCCTTCATCAGTAGCTTCTTCTTCGTGGGTCCTTTAGCTGCTTGATCTTCTTCCTTTCTTGATGTCATGAAGTCTTCGATCAAACTTCTTCTTGGTAGGGCACCATCCATTGATCACTTTCCTTCTTGGTTTGTCATGTCATTGCTTCGTGGAAAGTGACTATCAGGTTTGCCATCTTGGCTACTCCTTTGTCATCTTGTCCATGCTTCAGAATACTCTCCTCATGAATGCTTCATGGTACTTGCTAGGTTACATTCTTTGACCTAGTAGCCCATTATGACTTCATTCTGATATTGCTTCAACATCGCTTTTTCTTTTGTTGGATGGCTTCTTTATCACGACATCTTTGTAGAGTAGAATCAGTTATCTGCACCTTTTGTATCCCCAAGGCCTTCATAGGTGTCAAGGGTCCTTTCTTCCTTTATCAAAGTTGTCGTGCCTTCTTTCGGGAGATATCTTCAAGGCATTTTTTCAGATAGTGATTCTCGGTGATCATGGTGTTCTTCACATGCTTGATGTCTTTCTTCATTTGTTTCTTCTCAGATAGATAAGACAACCATCTAATGCTTCTTGTGAGAGCATTCCTTCATTGCTTGCTTTCTGGACTTGTCAGCATTTCTTCTTGCTTCTTAGTTAGTAATCTTATGCTCCTTATGTGAGCATATTCTTTCGTGACCTTCATCACATTGTGGTACATGCCTTTGAGCATGTTCTTGGTGAAAGATTATTTCATGGTTGATCATGTTATAGAACTATACCCATGACTCAATAATGTACAAATGATAACATGACTTAAAATTTGATGCATACATACCTCATCTTGATTCTCCTTTGATCATCCTTTGGTGTGGCCCTTCTTGCTTCATCTTAGCTTTCCTGCATATCATCCTTTTCTTGAATCCCATGAATGGGATTCCAATGAGACATCTGCTTTGGTCCATGAACCTTCTTTTGAAGATTCTATCATAGGATCTTAAAGATCCTTACCTTACAAATGTTTCCTTTCTTTTTGATGATGTAGGTTTTCTAAGATTCTTATCATGATCAATTTTCTTTCATCATATATGAGGTCCTATACTAGGTATGCTTCTTCTACACGAATATCTTGAGCTATATTTGTCATGCTCCTATATTCTAGAAGATATTTCTACTTATGCATTTTTGTTCTTATCATAAATGCTACATCTACATGAGTGTCTAGAACTCTATGTACATTATGTTGCTAGATTCTAGAGGGTGATTCTAGCCATGCAATTTAGTTTATTCCTACATGCTCCTATTCTACTCAAAACTTTGAAAGAAGTCTAGAAGTAAAGAGTTTGACCTAGTCATAGTAGAGATCTGGAGGATCTTCCTTCTTTTGCTTCTTTCCTTCTTCTTTCACTTCTTGAGTTATGTGAGCTTCTTCCCTCTTCCTTTTGTTATTGTTGTCCTTCTTAAGCTTAGGACAATCCCTTTTGTAGTGTCCATATTCTTGGCATCCAAAACATTGGATCTTGGACATGTCTTTGTTGTTTGTTCTTCGTGGACCAAACTTGCCAAATTTACACTTTCTTTTGGCAATGGTAGCAATTGCTTACTCCTTTGATCCCACATCTTCTTTTGCCTTAAGTCTAGTTTCCTATGTTCTACATAGAGACCACATTTCACTGAGAGTGGTTGCTTCCTTCTTGGCATATATGCTAGATGGGAAGTTTCCCCACTCCTCAGGTAGAGCATTGAATACTACAGTTGTCATCTCTCTGTCAGACATGACTTCCCCAAGCTCTTGAAGTTGATCTCTGATTTCAAAGATTTTCATGAAGTAGGGAGCTATTCCTTCCTTTATTATCTTCATCTTGTATAATTCATTCCTCAAAGATATTACTTCTCCGATGGTGGATACCGAGAATAGCTCTACTAGCTTATCATAAATTTCTTTTGATGTCTCAAACTTGGAGACATAGGGAACGAGAGAGTCTTTGATTGATTATATCAAAATCCTTTTGCGCTCTTCTCTCATCCTTATTGTACTTGGCTAAGGCTTGAGTCTGTTCCTTAGCAGGGATAGTGATATTCCCTTTGACATGCTCTAGGAGTTCATTCTCCTTGAGTAGTAGATCAGTCCTCTTCTTCCATGCAAGAAAGTTATTGGTCCCTACCAATTTATTACTTTCCTTGCAAAAAGACATTGATGTATATTCAGAAGGGGACATGTACTTACTTGATAGATTTTGAGATGTAATGGAATCGCTTTCTCCTTGAAGGCTTGGTGGCATGTCTTCCCTGGATCTTGATGCTCTTCAAGTTGCCTTCTTGCTTGATGATGAGATTTGCTTGATGACTTGTAGCTTGCTCCAATCTTCTCTTCTTTGTAGGTGCCTTTATGTAAGGCTCTTCTTCTAGGTTTGTAGACCTCCTTGGTGAATGATGGATTGTAGACCCTTCTTTACCTTGAAGTGATTGAGACTTATAGGCTTGATGCTTCAACTTTGTAGATTCTTCCCCTTGATGAGTGTTCTTGAGTTGCCCTTTCCTTGATGTGTCACCTTAGCTCTGAAACCATGTTAGAGAATCTAGGGCAAAGTAGTGTTGTGATGATTCTCTGTGACTTGATAACAATTTGTGAAGTCTTTTTACTTTTCTTATTAGCTTATACTTATTATTATTAGTGCATATGTGTGTGCTTCATCAAACTGATACTAAAACAAAATAACAAGAACACAAAATTTCAAACCCTCTCCACTCCTGAGAGGAAAACCCTTTGTAAGATTTCTCTTATTGAAGCTTCTTATTTGAACAACTACCAAACCCGAGACCCTTGACTAGGATATCCTCCAAGCATAAGTCAAATCCTTCCTTCTTTTGCACTGTCACTTCCGTCACATCTTCCAGCACTTTGTCTTCTAGCACTTTGTCTTCCAAGTAGAGTATTTTTTTTTACCTTAGAGAGATGGACTACTTCACTAGGCTTGTGGGCCCTTGGAGGCTTGATCTCTTATCCAAACAAAAGATTGTTTAGCTTGTTGTCATACCCCTATTGTACCTCGCATGTGTGACTATTTCTAGCCCTAGAAACAATCCTCTTCTTCCTCATCTTCCTTCGTTTGTGAGGGTATCTCCTTCACTCTAGAGGGAGGCCTTGTAGACCTTAAATTCCACCTCAAACAATGATGATACTGGGATTGTTCTTCTCTGTTGCTGTGGCTGCATTTAAACCTTCATTCCTCCACACGTGTCACTTTGTCTGCTCCAGAAATGGCTTCTTTTACTTCGCTGTTTTTCCTCATCTTTGTTGTCCTCGTTAGCCTTTCTTGCCCTTGTCTTCGTCCTTTTTAGCTCTCTCTTGCTTGCGGATTTCAAAGTGAAGTGTGTGTCCAAATGAGGAGTGGACAACGTCTATAAACAGAGGTTTGTCCCTCCTCTTTTAGGTCGACTTACAGTTTGTACCATAATTCAACTTTTATTCATCGTTTTGTTGCTTGTAGACTTCGTTGCTGCTAAGAGAGGATTTGACCATGCTTGGAGGTGTTCCCTTGACCTTGTATGATGTCATACATGATGTAACATGCCCTCAAAGGGTCTTATCATAATTACATTTTGACTTTGACTCTCTAGAAGCACTTCAAAATGTGCTTGACCTATTTTCAATGAGCAAGAAACTCATTGACAAATAATACAAAAATAATTTCTCTTTTCTTGAATAAGTACAAATATCAAAATTACATTTATGAAGACCTAGCCTAGTTACATTTCCTTCAACAGATCAACCCACATACGATCCCAGTTTGGCAACTTTTCTCTGCCTAGAATACTTTGGAAGAAGACTTGCCACTCTTCAGAAACGTTGTTTAGAGAAAACCGCACCAACTCTGTAGGTTGAGGCGTTGACCCTACTGCAGATAGCTGATCTCAGATATCCTGAAGCCCAGTAAGGAATGGGTCTATGCGCTCCCCTTTCTGCATCCTCATGCATACCATCTTCTCCTCAAGATGCATCTTTTGCTGCTCGGAAGATCCCTCGTATAGCGTAGTAAGTGCTTCCCACATCTATCTGGCAGTGTCTTTGCCAACTATGTGAGACACCATGTGATCTCGAACTCCAATGAGAATCAGCCTCCTTGCCTTCGCGATCTCCTTCTTGTAGGCCTTAAGCGGATCTGCATCTGCAGGTACAACTACCAGTCCATTGATATAAGCTTTGAGATCGTACTCATCCAAAAGGCAGGAAATTCTTGCCTTCTAGATCATGTAGTTCAAGGCTTCGTCCAACCGATCCCGATCTTTCAACCCCGCTAATGCCATCTCTACAAAAATGTCGAATTCCTCCTCTGTGCGGCTGCTGACTAGCTCTACACACTCCTTGTTGGAGTGGGAAAATTTGCTCACAGCTATTGCTGTTCTGCTAGGAAAATTCGAACTTCTGAATTAGAAGTCCCTTGAGGAAAGAATTCCCTCTGTGTGTGTTCTTCCTTCCTCTTGACACTATTTTGCACCAGCAAACTGCTGCAAAATAACTGCGTCGCAGCCGAAGATCTGCTCTGCAAGGAAAAATATTGCGTCTCCCTCTGCCTCTGGTAACCTCTAATATGGAAAGTCTTATTCTCTGTCAACTCTCTCAGAGAAATAGATCTTCCTCAGAAACTAACCCTTCTGGCCCAAGCATTGCATTGCCTCTTGAGGGTTTCGTACTGCCGCCTACGCAGAAATTGAACCTCTTTCTCCTCTGCTGCTACTGAGCTCTCCAACTTCTATATGTCCTTTGATACCATGTGAAAATTCGAAAACCCCAAATCCTACTGCAGCAACTGATAATGTTTCTTCTATTTGTTAAATTAATCAAACAAATTATTTGCAGTTTCCTATGGAAAATATCGAAACATATACACTGCAGCCTTCAAAATTACAATGTTGTAGAAGAAATAAAAACACTAGAAGAATAGATGCACACACACAATAATACATCGTTATTTTTTGGACCAATGTCCCTGGAAAAACCCAACTTGGGAAAACCAGTGCAACACCTAAGGGTTTCATTATTATGCAGTAGTAAATCTGAGTACAAATCTATGGAAGCTCAAATCTATCTTTCCATACAGAGAAAATCACTGACAGAAGTCTAGTGAGAAAAATCTCACTTCCACCGGTGATCTGACACTGACCTTAGCTCAAGATGAGCTGCTCCTTGTTGCCTCTGCGCTGCCTCTGCGTCACGCAGCTCGGACTAGCATCTCTCTTGCTTAGTGATCAGCTGCTACTCTGGAAACTTGATCTTCTTGGCCTCCGAGCACCCACTTCGGCTTCTGGCACTGAATTTCGACTTCTCCTCATCAAAATATGGATCTCCCTCTGAAGCTCTGCACTCCCTCTCTGCACTACGTCAGCCTCTCTATGGAATTCTCTATCTCTCTGCTATGCACTCACTGGACTGGAAAAACTTCCTTTCGGCCTTACTATCCCTGCCTCTCTCTCACTGCTTTGACTTTACTGAATCACCTCCAGCAACTCACAACTGCTACTATGGAAATCGGTTTCCCATCAAAATCGAATTTCTGGTGGCTCCAAGTGTGTTCTCCAACCCCCATTGAATTTCTTCTTATAATCTCTCGTTGAGGCTTCAACAACCAAGATTAAAACATTATCGATGGCTAAGATTAACTAGAACTCGATCCATGTCTTCTTCTAGAAGATTTCACCATGACTTAATTAATAGCCTTCAATTAATTAGTTTTCCTAAGTTTAGACTTAGGCACCATTAAAAAGATTAATTATTTTAATTAAGTCGTCTCTAGGTGGAATTTCTAGAAATGGTTTTTGGGTTTTGGAGAATACATGTATTCTAGCCTCTCCACCAAATTTCGTGGCTAAAACACAACCGATGCTACAAAAAATCAACATGTTCAAGTCATGTAGGCTTGAAGTGAAATTAGGCAAAAGTCATGTCTCTTCACTAATCCGTTGAGCCCTTCCAAAGTGTATAAATAGAAGGCGAGAGGATTCATTTTAAGACATCCAAGTGCAACATCTCATAGAAAAGCATCATTCGTGGTAGTCGTTGCCCAAGAAGGAGAAGGTCGAGTAGCTAAGGGCAAGTTTTGAGGATTGTTTTGTGGGTTAAAGGAGGTTGAAGTACAGCATAGGTAGGCCGCATTAATTCAGAGTTGTTTGGTGCTAGTAAAGGGGTGGTTTATCCCTATAATATTAAGCCGTAGGCCTTATGGTCACTACAGCGGCACTGCAGTTCTGTTCAGGGCATGCTAGGAGGGTCATAAGGCCTATTTCCATGGGTAGATGCATAGGAACAAGCAACATGGGAGGCAACTGAACAGGTAAGGGAAGTCGCATCATTTTTAAGGTTTGTTGTAGTGTTTTTGAGAGGGTTGTTAGGGTATGTGTTGATGCCCTAACCAGAATTACAAGACTGCAACAATGCACCAGCACTCAACCACAGGTATGAGGATGATTTGGTGTTGAGTTTGTTGCTAGAAGGATCAGTTTTTGTTGCAGCTTGTGGGAGCTATTTGGAGGACTTGTCTTGATGGTTGAAAGCCTCTCCTAGGAGTAGATTTCACACTGATTATATTGGGCATCATTGGATTGATAGAGGGCAGCGTGCTGATAGCCCAAAGTAGCCCTATATTGGCGTGACAAGAAGGACATTGATAGTTGTGCATTGGGTGAAGAATTGAGTCTAATGTGTAGCTCTATAATGGACGAAAGTAGCTACTAGATTGGCAGATTGGAGCTCAAGTGTTGGCCAGCCTAGAAGAGTATATTGGATCAACTTGTGTTCATTGTAGCAGAAGCAACTTGCAGCACTGATAGGTGGCAACCCTCTTGGAGACTCTGTGTTGTGTCTTGATGGACTAAGGGGTAGTTAGAGAGTAGAACGGGAGCGAAGGACCGACAGGACGAGATACGTCATAAACACTATAGCAAGATTGTTAGTGTATCTTGTATTCTTGTACCTGTGGATCATTGAGGATCATTATCCCTTGTATGGGAGCCCTAGACAGTTGTATTATATGTTGATTAATATAACGAAGTTGGGTTGAAATTTGTAAACAGTTGTTTATACTTGTGCATGTGTGATTCACTGCTTTATATTGTTACGCTATGCAAAGTAGTTCTGCTGAGATTCTTGGTTTGGTAGCGTCAGGGATTCTAAGATTCTATCCTAGTCCCAAGATCATGGAAATTCAACAACTTCTTCGTAGGGCACAGACCATCCATCACTTTCATCCATGAGTCAGTCATGTCATTATTCCTTTCATCGGAAAGCGATCCATCAGTTCATATATGGTCTTCCTGTGAAAATTTCTAACACGAAATTCTACTGCAGTAACTGATTTATTTCTCCTACTTATTTTCCACAATAAGTTATCTACAAAACCCTTTAGTAAACATCAAGTAAATTCTATTGCAGTTGTCACATAATAGCATAGAGAAAAAAATAGTGAAATACAAGCATAAGAATCAATCACATCAACACAATTATTTTTGGACAATAGTCCGCGGAAAAACCTAATGCAGGAAAACTGGTGCAGCAGATGAGGGTTTATTTATTATTCTTCAGCAACAATCTTTTTACAAGGAATGATTTGCAGATCATAGAGAAACCTCTGAGAAAACCCCTAACATAATTTTCCTCCACCCTTTGGAGAAATTCTGACACCCCAGAGATCCTCCAGCCTCCACTACGTCACCTCTCTGCCATCTCTGTGTGAGGACTGCGTCCCTTGTTGTGCTGCCTCTTTGAGATGTCCCTCTACGTTGTCCCTCTAATGCACTGCGTCCCCGCCTCCTCAATCTCTGATTGATGTTGATACCTTCCTCTTCCTTCACCCTGCAACTCTCCCTCTGAAATCGAACTCTTACTCCTTGAGAATCGATTTCCCTCGGGTTACTGAGTATTTGCCCGGTGTATCTCCAAATGACTCTCAAGTCTTCATTTATACTTTTCCTGTTGATATATCAATAGTCATGATCTAATATCTAATCAACGACTAAGATTAAATTAGACTTTATCATCGTCTCTTAGAAGCTTCTCACCCATATTTTCATTAATATCCATTAATATTTTAATTTTCCTAAGTTTAGACTTAGGAACTCCATTAAAAATATTAATTATTTTAATAAAATGCAATCCTGGTGGAATTTCACCAAACAATTTCTGGGTCTTGGAGATCTCATGTCTTCTAGCCCTTCCACAAAATTTCAGAGCTAGAGCACATCCGATGCTACCCAAAAATCAACACTCACTCTTAGTGAGGAATGTGCTCTAGCAATACTTACCAGCAGAAGTATCACACTGAACCACGACATCGGTCCTTTGCGCTATTGATGCTTGTCCTGCTGCCCCTCATCCACTACGTTGCTGCAATCTGTACTAATGCCCATGACACTGCCACTATCACTGTTGCATCTGTATTGCAACTCCCTCAATATGCTGCATCATGCTGCCCATAGCATTGTCATTGCTAACTGCTGCACTACAACTCCCTCTTAAGAATTGCACTATCTGTTTCTGTTATTGAAACGGATTCTCAATCATCCCCTTTTTCTCCCTGAAATAAACAAACTTTGTTCTTCCTATAACCTTGGTGAGAATGTTTGCCACCTGTTCTCTTGTTCGAGTGTACTGTAACTGTACTGCCCCTCACTGGACGCAGTCTCTGATAAAGTGACACCTGATGTCAATGTGCTTCGACTGATCATGAAAAACTAGATTCTCAGAGAGCTTGATGCAACTCTGATTATCACATAAAATATTGGTCACTTCCATCCTTCTCTTGAATAGATTCACAAGCAACTTCCTAAGCCATATGGCTTCACACGATGTTGTGCTACCTGCCATATAGTCAGCGTCAACTGAGCTCAGAGCTACGGATTTATGTTTCCTACTACAGCAAGAGGTCATTCCTGATCCCATGTTGAAACAGTACCCAGTGGTACTTTTTTGATCTACTGAACTTCCAACCCAATCTGTGTCAGTGAACCCACTCAGCCTAATATCATTTCCTCGAGTGTACATTAATCCATGCGCGATTGTTCCTCATATATATCTAAGAACATGCTTGGCTATTGCCCAATGCACCCTCTTCGATTCCACCATGAATTGACTAAGGGTGTTGACAACGTAACAAATGTTTGGCCTAGTATTGACTAGATAAATTAGGGACCCTATTCGTTCCTTGTACAAGGTGGGGTCTACTTCTTTATCTTCAGACGTGTTGACCACTACTGGTCAACTACCCATGCAGTACTCCCCCCTTTGCTTGGCAGAAAGGGGCAGCTCCTGAGCGACGTGTCCGTGCCAGCCTACCATCATCAGCAGTTTGATCTTTCTGATTGTAAACCCAGTCTGCATGTATTAGCTGTAAATAATCTTAGCAGACATGAAGTCATGTATGTAATTTGCCTAGGTGGACCTAACTTTCTGATGATAATCTACGTCCCGGAAGGTTTTTTGTCTCACCGATCCACGGATCGGCAGAGTTTTCCTTCAAACCTGACCCCAAAGCCGGGATTGATTTTGTCATTAGAACTTTAGGAGAATCCTAGTGTGTTGATCTGCTAGATTATCGTTGTGTCGCAGAGCTGGGTGTTTTGTGAGGGTCTGTATTAAATGGGTTTGTCCCTTAAGATGTAATTTTGTAAAAGTCATGATGTAATGTGTCCTGAGGGTCGAGAAATGTTTTAAATCCCCTCATGAGTCCTAAGTCCTAGGTCCTAGGTGATGTTTCCGAAGGTTTAGTTCAGTGATCCATTTTAAAATGAATTAAAAAATTAAAAAATGAATAAAAATAATAAAATAATGAAAAATAATAAAAAATTAAAAAAATCAAGCAAAAACCCTAACTAATAAAATAATAATATTTTAAGTTAATAAATCGACGGATGAGATCAAGAGATGTCTTGATCCTCATCAACGGTCGAGATCATTTCTACATGGATCACTCGAACTAGCCGTTAGGATCATTTCCTTTATATAGGGTCTTAGGGAGTCATTTGAGATCATCTGATCTGTGAGTCTGTACTGAAAAGCTCTCTTGTAAATCTGATTTTCTGGTTAATAAAAAGACTTTGGGGTCCAAATCGTGCTGGTGTTACTCTCTGGGATTGCTGTGAGATCTTTAATTTTATGCATATTTCAGTTTTTAGCCGTTAATCATAGCCTGTTTTTTTTAGAGTAGTGTGAGCACAGGTATCTTGTTCACCTGCTAGGGTTTGAGGGCTGCTAGGGTTTCTGAAATAATGGCAGGTATCTCCATTATTTTCTGAGATCTAGCAGCACTCTTTCTCTCTGTGCTAATGTTTGCTTGAGGTATGCAGGAAAACCTTTCTGAAGGAAATTGTGGGCGTTTGGGGAAGTTCTAGGCTGAACCAGCCGACTCCCACAGGCTTTTCTGTGCAGAGCCCAGCTGATTGTTCCCTGGGTTAATCATTAAGAGTTTCTTTTCTGTTTTACATTGAGAGATTTTCTTTCTGTTCACAGTGAAGTTCAAAATTTCTGATAATCTGAAAAATTTCTGTATTTATGGCTAAATCTGGCTGTTAAGGGGCCAAGTCTGTACATTAATCAATTAGCTGTTCTAGGGTTTCGATTTTTGCTCTATGCAGTTTTCATTAGGGTTTTTAGATTTCATTTTATCGCATGAAAAATTTTGAAATTTTTTTGGGCAGGTAAATCAGATTTTGCCGTGGCTCCCATGCCCTGCTGCCGTGCCCAGAAATGGCTCAATTTCGATATTGTTGTTCGATTTAAAAAGTTTTGATTCAGTCATTTCTGCAAGATATACTCATCATAGAGGTGAATCGTTCACAAATTCAGCGAAGGGCTTCAGAATCGAAGTGCATATTTGCAGCGTGATCATTTTTGCATGTGGGCATCAGACCCAATTCAAAATTTCGTTTTCTCTGAGTCGGGTATTATACACATGGACATCAGCTAAAAAAAGGTTTCACACGAGCCATCCATGTTAAAATATCAAGGCATCACGTTCAGACAAAACTCAGACTCATTACTATCAACTCAGAATTGCTCAGATTGGTTTGGTTCCTCATCGTCCGCGGCTCCTTTCATCGGTTTTCTCCACACCGTCCGGCCGACCTGCATACAAAACACACTTGAGTGGATTCGATTCAAGCTTCAAACGAAACGTCGGGCTGGTTTGTAGCCGTTAAGAAAACCGATACAGCTTACATCTGTTCATCCACACGTTTTTTTTTAAACGCATCTGCTACCAAAACGTCCAGAGAAAAACGTGTTTTGGCCCACCTCTGCCATTCTCCTGCGGATTTAGCATCGACAGCCAGGTAAAGTTGCCTGCGTTTTTCTGTTACGGCTAGGGTTCCCATTTTACATCTCGCATTTTGGTTCTGATGCGTTTCATGTATTTAACGTAGTTTCATGTATTTAACGTAGGATAGCATAGCGGCTAGGTTAATGAAATCGTGGGTTAGTGTAGTGCGTTTCGATTTTTTTTTTTTTTTTTTTTTATAGATTTTGGTTTCATGTATTAATCATAGCTTTTAATTTTAGAAATTAGCTTTAAATTTTCGATTTATGTTTGTTTAGATTTTAAATTGTGTTTTATATTTTAATTGATGTTTAGATTTAGCATTTGCTTTTTAGTCTAGGGTTATGTTTAGTTTTAATGTTAGATTTACATTTTGATTTTTATTTTAATTAGATTTTTTAGATTTAGCTTCAATTAGATTTTAATTTTTTGTTTTATTTTTTATTTTTGAATAAAAAAATAAAAAAATATATATTTTTAGTTTTATTTTTAACGATTAGAATTTAGAATTTTAACTTTTTTAGGATTTTTTTTAAATTTCATAATATTGAAAAAAAAAAAAAAAAAAAAAAAAAAAAAAAAAAAAATATTGAAAAAATATTAAAATTTTGGAAAATTATTTTTGCCAGGTTTCAGTTGCTTTTACGTTATATCTTTATTGCTGAGATCTAAAGTTTTCAAGCTGAGATGCGAAATTGATAACTGGTTGATGGTTTATGATTCTCGTGGTGATTTAAAGCATTCATCTTTTTCAGATTTTTTTAGATTATTTTATGGGTTGGACGGATTAAATCGTTTAGTTCAAAAAACTGATGATAGATGATTGCTGTTCATGGTCCATGTTTCTTTATCATTTAAAAATTGACTCCACAAGGCACTGGTCTATTAAATCTCTAAATCCATCTAGTGTTTATCATATCGTGTATCGTGTCTCCCACCCAACTGTTTGGCAGTTGGTCTTCACTATCTCGCAGGGTCTACCCCCGTTAGCCGCGGGAGACGGGCTTAAACGGAGGGATCGGGGATCAGAGTGACAGCCCCCGGTCCGAGCGTTGTCGTGCCAATCCGCGCGACAACAAGACGCATCAATCTTTTTCGAGTTAGTAATCATTGGAGTAGCCATGGGTCTACAGTCCTGCATTCTGAACCTTTTTAAAATTTCTGTAGCATATCTCCCTTGTCCAAGGAAAATTCCACCCTTTTGCTGCCAAAATTCCAACCCCATAAAATAATGCATCCGTCCCAAATCCTTCATGTCAAATTATGTAGCTAGGTTTTCCTTGCAATCTTTGATGAGCCTGGATGAACCTGTCAGGAAGAGGTCATCCACATATAACACTAGAATTAGAGTCTAATTCTCTACAATCAAATAGTAGAGGTTGGGATCTGTGTCACTCGTGACGAATCACATCTTCTGCAAGTAACCATCAATTCGACTGTACCATGCTCTAGGCGCTTGTTTAAGCTCATACAAGCCTTTATTCAACCTACATACATGAGTTTTCTTCTCATGTGTCTCAAAACCCTTTTGGTTGTTCAATGTATACTTCTTCTTTTATCACCCCATTCAAGAATGCAGTTTTGATGTCCATCTAGTGAATCTCCCACCCCATCTGTGCTGCAAGGGATATCACGGATCTAATAGAAGTATACCTGGCCACTGGGGTGAAGTTTTCTTCGTAGTTTATCCCATCCTTCTGAGCATACCCCTTAGCCATGAACCTGGCTTTGTATTTTTCCACACTGCCATTTGCATCATATTTGACCTTGTAGATCCATCTTGAACCTACAACTAATTTGTCTTGAGGCCTAGGTACCACTTCCTAGACATCAGTGATCATTATGGAAATGTATTCCTCCACCATAGCATCTACCCATACTTGATGTTGAACAGCCTCCCGAAAACTAGAGGATTCTCCAACCTAAGCCACCAAGGTTTGGTATTTATCTGGTTGTCTGCGCTCCCTTTTCTCGTTCCTTGGAGCTCCAATGAAATCCTCTGCATCCCGTAGTATCTGTCAAAGTTCCCGGCTCGTTCTTCCACTGGTAGTGGGTAGATCTATTTGCTGCTCCTCCTGAGATTCCACCCACTGTGATGCCTCTAGATTCATGTCCTTTGGAGAAATATTGGTGCTAGTTTCTGTTGGTCGAAGTTGCTGGACCAATGGATCATCCTTTGATTGCTCTTCGGAAGGCATTTCTCGGGATTTCCTACAAGCTCTGTCCTTCATGAACTTTGCATCCCGTCGTACTGCGATCTTTCTATTTCCCGGAAGGTAGATTCTATATGCCGTAGCATTCTCACTATATCCCACAAGATATCCTTTTTCTACAGTTTGATCCAAATTCTTCCTCTTTTCTTTGGGTATATGGTAATATGCCAAACTCCCAAATATTCTAAAATGATTCACTTCAGGCTTCTTGCCGGTGAAGACACTCTCCGTAGTAATCTTACCTAATGCCTTGTAAGGAGTCCTGTTCTGAACATATATTGTTGTGCTGCATGCTTCTGCCCATAGAAATTTGGGCATATCCTGATCATACAACATTGCCCTCGTTGCTTCAACAATAGTTTTGTTCTTCCTCTCTGCTACTCCATTCTGCTCTGGATTATATGGAGTTGTCCATTCTCTTCTGATGCCTTCCCTTGCGCAGAAATCAGTGAAGTCCTTATCAATGTATTCTCCACCATTGTCTGAGCACAACACTTTTATCCTCTTCCCTGTTAGATTCTCAACCAGAGCTTTAAAATCTTTGAATCGATCAAAAACCTCATCCTTGGTTTTTAGAAAGTAGATCCAAGTCGTCCTGGAATGGTCATCAATGAAGGTGACGAAGAATTGGGCACCACTAAGAGCTTTTGTGGACATGAGTCCGCAAATATCTAAGTGTATCAATCTCAGAACACTCTTTACCCTACTGTTACTTCTGGAATAAGCCGCTTTGGCATACTAGCACAGTGCGCAACCTCTGCATACATCGTCTTGTTTGGTATTTAATTCTGGAACTCCTGTGACGGTTCTTCTGAAGCCCCATGGTGTAAGTGCCCCATCCTTCTGTGCCGTAGTTCATTCAAATCTTTTTCACCAGTGTTTGCCTATCAATGCCATTTGAGATTCTAGCTGTAACTTATGTAGTATGTTATTTCTGACTTCAATTTGGGCCTTCTTCTTCCAACTCGGATGTTTGACATATACTTTCTTCCCAATGAAGTAAACATCATAGCCCTTGTTCTATAACTGAGATACAGAGAGTAAGTTCATCCCCAATCCAAGCACATGCAGCACATTGGTAGCTCGAAGTCGATCCCCTGCTTCTGTTTGAAAAACTACAGTACCTCTTCCTACAGAGGTACATTTTGACTTATTTCCCATGGTGATTTGGAAGTTCCTTTGTTCTTCTTGATAGCTCGAGAAACATTCTCGTATTCTTGTCATGTGCGCAGAAGCTCCACTATCAATGTACCAAACCTCAAAGGAAGCAGAACTTGCTAAACAAGCAACTTCTTCTTCCAGTCTGGAAACTAACACAGAATTGTCGTGATCCATTATATTCTTCGTGCTTTCCTCTTTCTCTAGAGAATTGCATGAGTCCTTTTGAGTTGATGCTCCAGCATCATGTTCACGATTCATTGCAGATTCTCTAATCCTATTGCCCAATCTTAGCTCTGATACCATGTGAAAATTTCTAACACGAAATTCTACTGCAGTAACTGATTTATTTCTCCTACTTATTTTTCACAATAAGTTATTTACAAAACCCGTCAGTAAACATCAAAGTAAATTCTACTGTAGTTATCACATAATAGCATAGAGAAAATAACAATGAAATACAAACACAAGAATCAATCACATCAACAAAAGGCAAGTTGTGTGGATGATGGAATATGCCAAGTGAATGCCATCGAATCCCGTAAAAACTCCCCAATATCCCTCGAGAACCCCTAATGATGTATTCTTGCCCCTACGGCCTGGCCATCACATACTCTGGAAACCCATCTTGGCTGTGCTGCTTGTAATATAAGTAAAAATGGGGACATGGCATGTATTAAGTTGAGCTATGCTAGGGTCTATTGCTTCTTTACAAGTAGTAATGGAAGAGTTTGTTGGAATTAATGGGAAACTGTGTTTGCTGATTGGATAGTTTCAATGTTTCGATCCTCACCAGGGATCATCTTCAAGAGTCTACTAAGCTCAAAGGAAGCTGATCCTCGTTGTATTAATATTAAAATACCCAAGAACCCTAATTACACATTTGTCATCATAAGTTAGCTTCTAATTATGAAAAGGTTGCCAGGAAATTTGAAGAATTTGCAGCAAAGGTTTGTTAGGATATTTCGACACATAGGAAATAGTTAAGTATAACTTGGTCTAGTGTAGAGTTAGGTAAAGTGTGTTTCTTTACTATGTACTTTTGTAACTTACAATCTGACGGTCACGAGATGTTCTAGACATGAAGTGATCCGACGGTTCATTCTCTCCCTGGTATTATCGACACTTGATCTGTGGCTTAACACCCGATTGGTCCATGATCTCTATTTAAAGAGCATGGAGAGTCATTTGTAGGGTAACCGTTCACAAGAGAAGCTTATGTAAATTTTCGATCTTTTATTAATAAATTTCCTGAAGTGGCCACTTTGGCTTAGGCCGTGGACTGTTTCCCTCTTTGAGAGTTTTAACCACATCAACAATACTGGTGTATTGATCTGTGATCTGTTTGTGAACGGTGTCCTTTGGTGTCCTGTCTGAGGAACTTACCCTGTAAATTCCTACATGGTATCAGAGCTATTTGAGGGCCGCATCCGTTGGTGATCCAAATGTGAAGCCAGTAGAACTGCATCCGACCGCTGTTTCCTAGATCTACTGTTACTGACTACTTTTGGGCTGAGAAGACTGCGCTATTGTGTTAGGAGCATCTGTTCTAGTGATGAACCCCTTTCGTTTGACACGAAAAGGTTTTCGGTAGCCCTAGTTGCGTCATTTTTAAGATTTGGAGGTATACAATGTTTATTTGCAGTTTTTAGTTATTTCCTCTCTATTTATTTCGGTTTATTTAGCTCTTTGTTTTTTTATTACCGGATCTATACCTTTCATTTCTGCGTATGCTCTTTGCCCCGCGACTCTGTGCAATCTGGGAAAATTAGAAACAGAAAGGAAGGATTTTTCTCATACGTATGCTTTTTTTCGCCGCGCCTTAGTGTGATCTCGGAAAATCAGAAACATTGAGGAAAATATTTAGTTTCCGGCTAAAGCTAACTTCAAGCCGAAAGGTTTGTTTTTTTTGTATATCTGTGTTGGGTTTTGTGTTTTTTGTTTTGTAGGCAAAAAAGAGCTTTTTCAAGTAAGCACGCACCCCAAAGCTTCAATAACTAAAAAAGAAAAACCCCCCTCTTCTTCTTTTCCAAAAATTACTAACCTTTTAATCTAGCTCACTTGGTCCAAAGCTACTTTATGAGAATATAGGTCTTGAGTTCAAGTCTTTCTTTTTGTTGAGCTAATTAGATTAAGTTTGGAAGGGCGGGGGAGCGGGGGGGGGGGGGGGGGAATTTAAATATAACATTATCATTCATTTCTGCACATTCCCGCATTTCATTGGCATCTTCAACAAATTTTCTTCAAAAAACCACTAAAAAAAAACCCCATCTTCTTCTTTTCCAAAAATTACTAACCTTTTAATCTAGCTCACTTGGTCCAAAGCTACTTTATGAGAGTAGAGGTCTTGAGTTCAAGTCTTTCTTTTTGTTGAGCTAATTAGATTAAGTTTGGAAGAGCTGGGGGGGGTTTAAATATAACATTATCATTCATTTTTGTACATTCCCGCATTTCATTGACATCTTCAACAAATTTTCTTCAAAAAGCCATAACTTCATCCGGAAGCCGTTTTTAGAGCCATTTTTTTAATCATCCTAACTTTTCGAGATCTTTCCATTAGAACACTTAGTTTCAGCATCTATAGCTTTAGTTTCTGTTAAAATGGAAAGTCCATGCCAAGTTATTCTTGACAGCACCAACTACTTCCAATGGTGGTCCTACATTGTGGATTTACTTAGAAGTAAAGGTCTTTACAGAATAGCCTCAGGCTAAGAAACCAAACCGAAAGATGGAGATAAGGCAGTCAAATGGGAAAATAGGCAAGATCAAGCACGTGGGTTGATAGGGATGTCTATTTCTCTAGACCTTAGATTCCATATTTCAGAACTTGATACTCCTAATCAAGCAATGAAACAGATTACTAAAGTTTTTGGAATTAAAAATGAACTTAGAGCCCATCAACTCGAAAATGAGTTGCTAACATTGGACCCCAATAATTTTTCTCCCATTGAAGATTTTTTGTCCAAGTTCAAGACCCTTAGACTTCTCTTGGAAGGTGTTAAGGTTAAGAAAGAAGATGGTAACCTTATCTATTCCATTCTTACTAAGCTGGGACCAACCTACTCTATGTTTGTTTCCACCTTCCATTCTACAAGAGAAGCCTTCATTTCTCAAGGACAAGTCTACAAGTCCCCTTCCTTTGATGCCTTTTGTGATTCTTTAATAAGAGAACAAAAAACTCTTACATCTTGGTCTTCTTAATCTTGGAAACTCTTCTAAGAAAGCCGTAATCGCTCAACAACAACCAAATTCAAAGAATCCTAAGATGCCGTATCCTAAAAAGAATGGTCCTAAACCAAACAAGGGTCTAAGCAATTTCAGTCTCAAAATGAAAAATCATTTCAACAAAATGATAAGGCAAATAAAAACAAAGGAAGAAGACTGATAGACATTGCCACTTTTGTAATCAAGATGGCCACTTAGTATCCAAATGCTTTAAGAAGATGAAAGTCATTGGAAAGCAGCTAAAAGAATACTTCGTTATGTTCGAGGTACAGTTCAGTTTGGGATTCATTACAGTGCGAAAGCATCTCCTCTATTGGTTGGTTTCACTGACTCCAATTGGGCTGGTGACCCTGATACTCGGAAGTCTACTACAGGTTATGTGTTCACTCTTGGTTCAGGACCTATTACATGGGCTTGCAAGAAACAAAGTGCCATTTCTCTTTCTTCAGCAGAAGTAGAATATCGTGGTGCCATAGAAGCTGGTAAGGAGGCCCTGTGGCTTCGTTAGATCTTGTCAGAGTTTGGCTTTCAGCAGCAGCATCCGACTACACTTTGGTGTGATAATCAAAGTGTCATTCAACTATGCAAAGATCTAGTCCAACATCAGCGCAACAAACACATTGAAATGCACATGCACTTCATCAGAAAGCTCATTCATGACAATGTTTTTGAAGTGCAATATTGTTCAACAGATGATCAAGTTGCAGACATCTTTACAAAGGCTCTCACAGAGGCAAAGTTTACTAAACTTCGATTTATGGTTGGAGTTCAGGAAGTTGTCACTAAGGGGGGATAGGCTCTAGTGCCTCCTTCCTTCTCCTATTGTGTCATATTTGTACATCCTTCAATCCTATCCCAAGTTGTTCTTAAGGGGGAATGTTAGGATATTCCGACACAAAGGAATTAGTTAAGTATAACTTGGTCTAGTGTAAAGTTAGGTAAAGTGTGTTTCTTTACTATGTACTTTTGTAACTTACAATCCGACGGTCATGATATGTTCTAGACATGAAGTGATCCGATGGTTCATTCTCTCCTCGGTATTAACGACATTTGATCCGTGGCTTAACACCCGATTGATCCATGATCTCTATTTAAAGAGCAGGGAGGGCCATTTGTAGGGTAACCATTCATGAGAGAAGCTTATGTAAATTTTCATTCTTTTATTAATAAATTGCCTGAAGTGGCCACGTTGGCTCAGGCCGTGGACTGTTTCCGTCTTTGAGGGTTTTAACCACGTCTACAATACTGATGTATTGATCTGTGATCTGTTTGTGAGCGGTGTCCTTTGGTGTTTTGTCTGAGGAACTTACCCTGTCATCTCTATTTAAATTTTCCAGGGTTAGCGCAATTTCTATCCTTTTCCTTACTTTTATCTTGGTATAGTTTCTGACCTTGGCAATGATTATGGCATTTTCTAAACAAATGTGATGATTAGCATGGTGTGAATGCTATGCCAAAGCTGATTTCAGATGTCTATTATGCCTAAGATCGGAATTGTGCTTCTTAAGTCTCACATCCAATGATCTGCTTGTTTCTCCAGTATAGGCTTTCCTGGAAGAACAAGGTATATATCAGAGAAACAGGCACATCATTGGATGTGAGACTTCAGGAGCACAATGCCGAACTAAGGCATAATAGACATTTGAAATGAGCTTTGGCAGACCATTCAGACCATATTAATCACCACATTTGCTTAGAAAATGCCAGAATCATTGCCAAGATTGGAAACTGTACCAAGAGGAAAGTAAGGGAAAGGATAGAAATTGAGCCAACCCCGGAAAATTTAAATAGAGATGAAGGTAGTAAACTAAGTGAAACATGGAAACCTTTACTGCAAATTCTTCAAGCTTCCCAGCAACCTTTTCATAATCAGAAGCTGACTTATGATGACAAACACATAACTAGGGTTCCTTGGGTTTTTTGTTATTAATACAATGAAACAGATCAGCTTCCTTTGAACTTTACTCCTGAAGATGATTTTTGGTGAGGATCGAAACATTGAGACTATCCAATCAGCACACACAGTTTCCGATTAATTCTGACGTACGTACTGCATACAGATAAATGGTTTACAAAGAGTTTATTTTTATTATTGCTCTATTTAAATTTATTTATCTTGAATATGGCTCTATGGTGGTGCAGGTAGGGACAGGTGCACGGTCAGAGAAGATAAGGACATACAATTACAAGGTTATTATTATGTCAGATTGTGAATGAATGCTTTCTATAATGGTCTCAGTTTTTGTTTACAGTTTTCACTATTAGAAGCAATAAGTTGAACATACAAAAATAGTGATATATATTTAATCTATTTAAACTTTAAAGTAGGTAGATAAACTTTGGAAGCACCTTTAGCCTATTTAAATAACTATTTTATACTCAAAACAATTCCTTATTGGACTGTGCAAAATTCTTACAGGATAATCGAGTGAGTGATCACCGGACAAAGATGAACTTTGATCTTGCATCCTTCCTCTCTGGCAATATTGATGAGGCTGTGCAGGTAATCGTGTTTCAATTTAATCTATTTCGAATGCTCTTTTTGTTCACTAATCCCTTCCCATTGATAATGCAACTAATCACATTCTTAATACTTATAACTCCAGACTCCACAGTACAGGTATTGATCTGAATATATATATATATATATATATATATATATATATATATATATATTAACAACCAGTTGTTAAGACATTGACATTGGCCTGGCAGATTATAACTTGGCTTATATTGTAACAATGAATAAGCTCTTGTTGAATATAATAGTCATCCAAGATAAATAATATTTTTTTTGTTAATTTGCAACTAGGCTGAGCCTAGGCCAGGTCCAGCCCATCTATTGGATGGAAGAACAAACTACCCACCAATGGGATGCTATCAGGATTGTGCGAGGCTCAGTCAAGCCTGGACAACCCTTGGGATAGTTTTTAATTCCCCAAAGGTAGCTTACATCCTCAACCCCTCCCCATGAGATTTGAACCCGAGACCTGGTGGGGACTAAACCCCACACAAATCAACTGGTATACACTCATGGGTTCCAAGATAATAATATTAATCTCAGGTCCGTGATATATGATTGGTGCCAAATTATTGGCCGTGGGAATCCATTTAGAATTTACAGGCATGGCAGGAAACCACACTATTGACTGAAAAATGGTACAGCTGAAAATGCATAGCAATAATATACTGGATTCTCCATTTTCCACAGCATATGTGAAAATAAAAAGCACGGAATGGTAGGAACCATTTCTGCAGATATCCACTCATTAATCCCTACATTATTATACTAGTCACTCAAATCCCCTACAGTGAAGCCCCACCACCTTAGGTAATGGATCTCAATATGACTTGTATAGTCATTGTCAAGTGGATACATCACCACCTAAATAATTCAAACAAACATCATGCAACCTGTTATCACCCAAAAAGTCCTTCCTACAAAGACTAAAGAAGTCTGAATAATTACTAGGGAGAGAGTTTGTTACCAGCATTTGAGTGGAAAAGCCCAATCCATGGATCCAACTTGGGGTAATGGATGGGAATTGTATCACTGTCACCTCAACACAACTTCCCCTTCACTTTTGCTTGGCTCTCAAGAGGCCAACGGGGGTACTTCTTTAAATACAATTGAAAAGTCCTTTCTACAAAGACTACAGAATTCCGAATAATTACTAGGGAAAGAGTTTGTTACCATCATTTGAGTGGAAAAGTCCAATCCCTAGATCCAACTTGGGGTAATGGATGGGAGTTGTATCATTGTCACCTCAACACAACTTCCCCTTCAATTTTGCTTGGCTCTCAAGAGGCCAACGGGGGTACTCCTTGTTGAAGTTTCGAAGTTTACTTAGTTAGAAACCCTCCATGCACTTTATCTGATTTATTCCTATCTACTTGTTACTTTTCTTAACAAGTTATTTACAATGTAAATACTGAAAATAAACACTAGTGCATGCTCAACATATTACAGATCAGCAACTAAAAGAAACAAAAACAAACACACCATATGACGCCATTATTTTTGGACTAATGTCCCCGGAAAAACCCAATGTGGGAAAATTGGTGCAGCTATCTGAGGGTTTTCTTATTAAGAAATATCAGAGTACAATCTGGGTGTCGAAACTGGCCTACCCAATAGAGAATTTCCTTGGCAGTGATACCTCTCAGTTTTTGACAAATCTTCTAGTTGAAACCCCGGATAATCCTTTTGGCAGTTACTCAGCACAAATCTGCCCCTGAAACCCCAGCGTCAGCATCTCTCTGGACTACATCAGCCCCTCTCTACCTCACGTTGGCCCTGTGTCACCCCGGATGGGTCTGCGTCAGCCCTCTGCGTCAGCAACGCTGGCCTCTTTAAGGCTCTGTGCAGCTCCCGGCTGCCTCTGCGTGGCCCTGGCTGGCTCTGTGTCACTCTCCTTAGCTACTGCGCTAGTCTCCCGACACTATCTCTGCCTCTCTGTCTCTCTATACTCAAATGCCCCTCAGTTGCATCTCCCGATCACTAATTCTATCTCTCTTAGCAAACCCTGCTCTAGAGAATAGAATGACTGATCACTTTGGTGTATTCTCCAAGTGACCCTCAAGCCTCCTCTTATACTTTTCCTGTTGACATCTCAACGGCTGAGATTAAGTCCCTAATCAACGGCTAAGATTAGATCTGGCTTGATCCATGTCTTTTGGACCATTCTAACACAGATTCATATTAATACACATTAATATCTTAAAATATTAATTATTTTAATATCTCCTGATCTGTTTAGTATCTGCCCAAACCCTTTATGGGTATTGGAGATATCATATGCCCCAACCTCTCCACCAAATTTCGTGGCTAGAGCACATCCAATGCTACTTCAAATCAACACTCCCTCTTAGCGAAGACTGTGCTCTAGCAATACTCTTCACTGAGTATTACTCTAATCATCTGGCATCGGTACTTGTGTTGATGCTAGGCCTTCTTGCCCAACATCCTCTGCACAGCTGCATCTATTACTGTTGCCCATGGTTCTGCCACTGCCACCACTGCATCTGTACGACATCTCCCTCTACATTCGTGCTGCTGCTGGTCCTTTCTCCCAGCACTGCATCTACACTGCACCTCCTCTCATTATGTTGCATCGTACTGCCCACTGCTGCATTGCAACTCAGTTACTGAGAAGTAAGTAACTAATCTCCCAATCTGACCTCCATGTTGGGCTTGAGACACCCACTGATGCTAAAGCTCCCTCTACCGCTGACAAGTGCTCCCTCTCTGACCTCTGTGCTGCTGCAACAACTCCCTACATCTCACACCATTGCACACCACTCTACCATCCTGCATTGGTGCAACACTTCTGTGTCTCTCGCATTGTTGCAGCCTGCTAGCCTTGCGCTGTCTCGGGACTCCTACAATGTAGCTCTCTCTGCCGCTCCATCCACATCCATCTCTACCCACATCAGCCAGTCCTGCTACTCCTCTTCGGGGCTCCTGTAGCAAGGTCTAATCCAAGAGGCTGGGTACCTCGAGGATCCTGCCCCTCATCGCCTGTAGTCCACTTGACTACAGCTCGATGTTTCTCCACTTCTTCTCAAGTGGCGCATGTGCACTCATGGCACAGTCATCGTCTATCATAACTTCCTTCTCTGCCATGCTGGCGCTACCTTAGTCTCGGATGACTCTCCCTTACTCTTCTTCCTTGGACACTGGGTCGCATAATAACCCAGCTCCCCACAATGGAAGCACTTGATCTTGGAGAGATCCTTCTTCTTCCGCTTTTCCTGCTTTCCCTCAAATGCTAGGGCAACATCTTTCTCCTCTTGCTTGACTTTGATCCCCTTGTTGCTGCTACCCGTCTTCAACTACCGTCTGATCTCTTCCTGGCGAAGAGCTGCCCACATCTCGTCCCAAGGTGGGAGAGTCCCTCTGCCCAGTATACTTTGGAAAAATACCTCCCAGTGTTTTGAGACAACATTCAGGGTTGTCCTCATCATCAACTCCTAATTCGGTGTTGCCTCTATAGTAGTCAATTGATCTCGGATCTCATTCAGTCCTCCGAGGAAGGTGTCAATCAGTTCTCCCTTCTTCATCTGATACGACCTCAACTGATTCTCAAGCAGCATTGTTCTCTGCACAAAAGTATGCTGGTACAGCTTCTTGAGAGCCTCCCACATCTCAAATTGTCGTTTCCTTCTCGGCTATGTGTGGTACTACATGATCCTTGACCCTGTCAAGGATAATGATCTGAAAATGGGGCATTAAATGCTTCTTGTCTGCTGACAAGAACCTCTCCCACTTCCAAAGCTTAAATATTCCCAAGATCTAGTGATTAACCAATTGCAGAATTAATAATGTGCTTGAAAATAAGGTGTATGCTGGTGTTTATTTTTGACTGTTTATGTGCTTTAAAATTCTATTGTTTATGCTGATATAACATACATATAACAGTAAAATATTACAACAAATAACAAACACATAAAACAACAAGTTTAATATGGAGTTCACCCAAAACTCTTGGGCTATGTCTCCTTGAGCTATAGTCAACTCAACTAGGCTCTCTGGGATTATGGCAACAGTTCTTTTACAAGCTCCACGCTCAACTCCACTGGTTTACACAGAACACAATGGACTTAGAAAGCCATCTCATCCCTGGCTCTAGCTCTGGCTCTTGGCTTTGGCTTTGGCTCTGGCTCTTGGCTTTTCGGCTCTGGCTTTGTGAGCTTTCAGTAGTCCGCTTAACCTCCAAGCGATTGTCTCAGCAACTTTCAGCTCTTTGGTTTTTTCCACTTGACCTCCAAGCAACTCCAAGACTCCCTCAGCTGCGTTGCGCGTTAGCTTTTTACTAGCTGCTCCCTCAGCTGCTCTGCGCTTAGCTTTTCGCTAGCTGCCCCGTTAATTGGGCTCTCTAGCTCTCTTGAGGCATTTTTCCGGCTCTGCGGCTTCCCCAGCCATTTCTCTGCGTGTAATCATCCCTCTACGGCTCTGCGGCTTCTCCAGTCGTTTCTCTGCGTGTAATCATCCCTCTGCGGCTCTGCGGCTTCTCTGCTCCTTGTCTGTTCGACTGGCCATCTGGCTTTGTGACTCTGTGGCTCTGTGTGTTCCCAAACACATCATTGTCTGCAAAATGCCCGCTTGCAGCGTGGCACAACGATCAGGAGCTGTTACAAAGGGATCGAGGCCTTTTTCCAGGCAAAAACCCAAAAATGGACAAAAATTCCAATACACAGAGATTTTCCAAAAATTACACTATCGAGCATGAATTCCGAACTTCAAATTCCCTGAAATCGCCCCTATAAACCCTATCGAGTCCGCCATTAGTTGCATATCACATCGCGTAGGCGGATTGGCCAAAACCCCAAATACACGGGAATACATTGAAAAATCCGAATTCCCGGACTTCAAAAATTCTGAAATCAGGTCTGTAAACCCATCGGGTCCGACCCTTATCAGCATATCGCTATCGCAATCACATTGGCCCTGACATCGGGGTTCGTCGATTAAATCTGGACCGTTGATCTGCTCCTTGATCAGACGGTCGATATCGCATCGCATGTCACTATCGCATCGGCCCTTTGTATTGGGGATGACCGATCTCCCGACCGTCGATTAAATCCTGATCGTTGATCCCTTTTCCCGATCCGATGGCTGAGATCGCACGTTGCTATCGGCATATCGCATTCGCTACGGCCCAGGGATTCTATACATTGTTGATGCTGATCTGTCGATCCGATCATCGGCAATCGCAATGTCGCATAATCGCAATCGCCAAGTCCTCCCGCTAGGATTTTGTCCCTTCATTGCTCCGATCCGATACATCTCACGGATCCGATAAGGGTTTAGGCTACGGAACATAATATTTCGGGTCCACCCTTTAAACCTTGCACATGCGATTTTTGCATATAAGGTCTTTTATGCCATTTTTAGAAGAAATGCCTCCTTTTTCAAAGGACAAAAGCAATCTTCCTTTTGCGATAACTTCATCATCCGAAGTCCGTTTTAGTCTATTCAAATTGCAGTAGGTTCAGAATGAAAAGATGTACGTAATGGGACTATTTCCAAGAGCAGTCATTGACTTTCATTTTCCTCTATGAGGAACACTTTAGACTTAGAAGTCTATCCAAGATCCATTTTGGATCACGCCTTCCCACTAAAAGAACTTTTGGTCTCCAAAACACTGATATACTGGTCTGAACAGTAAATGAGAGTAAATCACCCTCTTCTTTCAGCCTCCATACACTTTGCCTTGCATAGTGCCTCTGAACCAAAGCCTTTGACCACTCTCCTTCCTGGATATGCTGGTCCACCTGGGAAGAACTGTCTTCCTTCTTGACTTCATGCAGAACTCCTACTGAGATGGTCACAGAAGGTAGTTTGAACTTCTCTGCCTTGATCATTGATCCAAGGTGGCTCAAACAAATGTGAAGTAACAGCTGCTTCACAAAACTTTCATTTGTACCTGTTTGACAAGCTGTCAACAACAACAAAAATACAGACAACCACTGGATGGCCTAAACTCCTACTTCAACAATAGAAACAGATTTTCACATCTGTGAACACCTCCATGTCTTACATCTGCATACAAATGATGGACTAGATAACAAGCCCACAAAACATGCCTTTAAAACAAATGACCCTTCAAGTCAAGCATGTAGAAAAAGACCTTTAGGACTCTTTTTCAAAAGATGAAACACTTCATCATTATCTCCATCTTGGAGACCAAGTTAACTTCTCCCAAGTCAACGTTGCATCACATGCATGTCAAAGCAATCAACCCCGCAAGTTAATTACACATACATGTTCAAATACAAGGAAATCATCAACATTCCTGTGTTCATGCATATCATGCTCATGCATGCATTTCATCCTTCAACTTTCGCTTAAGCACTGTATTTTCGAAGCTGAAATGAAATATAATGTTGCAGCAACAAAGTGAGTCTCCTACTCAACTTTTTCCATTCACCATCTTGGTAAAAACCTGCAACTTGCATTCCATTAACAAAGAAATGCAAATAGATGCATCAATAGACATGCAATCTTAATTGGATAAGAATTCTAGCCATTTCTTACCAACCCATTTCAAAGGTCTTTCCTTTGTCTGCACATCAGCATCAACATGTGAATCATCCCGAAACACATCATTCATGGAAACTTCCTTTCCATTTCTGCCATCTTCCCTTTCCACCTTCTTCAGCTTTCGTGGAAGTATTGCTGGATTCAGAGTCCAACACTTTTCAGCAATATGCCCTTACTTATGGCAGTAAGTGCAACACATGTGCATCCTCTTGACAACATGATCTGCCTTGTCCAATGGACCTTTGGCTTCTTGCTTCCTTTCCTTCAAAAGTTCCCTGCATGTGGCTATCCTCTTCCAACATCTAGAAATGTTATGGTTATCCAAACCACAAAAGGAACATGCAATTCTTTTCCCATATCTATGTGGAAATTTATCATGTTTTGCAAAATCAAAAGGAAGATGATTAGAACCATATTTATACCTTTCTCTTTCACCTTTATTGCCTTCATGAGGAGGTGAATCAAATGAAGAAGTGGCTCCCTTTGGAACACCATCAATCTCTTCAAGGCTTTCAGAGTTTCCACAACTCTCTGGTTCAAGTGTGTGCTTCTGAGCACCTACATCCTGCAAATGATCTTCAAGCTTTGCATTCCTCCTGAATACAATCTTCACACTCTTGAGGTAGAAGACCTGCAATGCAACTCCTTCTTGGAGCTATTTCAGTGGCCTTCATGGCAGCTTTGGAACTTTCTCCATAAGACTGTCCATAGCCAAGACCCAAATACTTAGGCCTTTCGTCAATCATTATTGGCTCAACAATACCTTGTGCTTGTTTGCCCAAGCCCTTTCCTTCATAGCCCATCTTGGACATTAGCTTGGAACCTATGCCTCTGGTATGTTTTTCAAAAGAACCAATATAAGCATTCTTAGAAGAATTTGAAGACAAACAGGAATCATTTACCTCTTCTTCAAGTTGATACTTGACTAAGGCTTCTTTGGCAGCAAAGAGCTGTGACTTCAACTCATGCATTCTTTTCAGGTTCATATTTGCAATATGAAGTTGCCTCTCCCTTTCTTGCAATTTGTCAGAAAGCAACTGCTTCTCTTCCTCCACGGAATTCAACTGCTCTTTAAGTATGCTGCTCTTCCTTCCATCCTCATACATTTCTCTCACCATATCCATCATGGTGGACAAGTCTTGCTTCATGTCTTCATCAAAGACTCTTGTGAAGAAAGCAGAATTTGAGGACTCACTTGTAGAAGTTGTCATTATGCCAATGAACAAAAGAACTTCAAACAAGATTAATAAAGAGGTTATTCAACAACCTTTTGCAACAAACCTCTTGTGCTTCAAGGATTGCTTTGAGGTCCTTTGGGATAAGAAGAATGCCTTAAGCCCTCTTCCTTCTTGTCCTTCCTGGACTGAGCTATCAATAGCCTTCCCTTCACCTCTCCAAACTCAAACAATAGTTAGTCTGCAAACAAGCATACAATCAACCTCTGACTGTTTAAACACCTTTCAGACAAGCAATTTGTGCTCTATCAATCAAGCATTTTGATATGGTACCACTTGCTCTGGTATAACCAGCTTTGATATCACCTTCCTCAAGGTGAGGTTAATCAATCCCAGGCTCCGATACCACCTGATCTGAAAATGGGGCGCTAAAGGTTTCTTGTCTGCTTACAAGAACCTCTCCCACTTCCAAAGCTTAAATATTCCCAAGATCTAGTGATTAACCAATTGCGGAATTAATAATGTGCTTGAAAAAGGTGTATGTTGGTGTTTATTTTTGACTGTTTATGTGCTTTAAAATTATGTTGTTTATGCTGATATAACATACATATAACAGTAAAATATTACAACAAATAACGAACATAAGACAACAAGTTTAATATGGAGTTCACCCAAAACTCTTGGGCTACGTCTCCTTGAGCTCTAGTCAACTCAACTAGGCTCATTGGGATTATGGCAGCAATTCTTTTACAAGCTTCACGCTCAACTCCACTGGTTTACACAGAACACAATGGCTTAGAACACCATCTCATCCCTGGCTCTGAAGCTCTCGGCTTCCTGGCTCTCAGCTCTCTCTCGGTTCTCGGCTCTGGCTCTCGGTTCTCGGCTCTGGCTCTTGGCTCTGGCTTTGGCTCTCGGTTCTCGGCTCTAGCTCTGGCTCTTGGTTCTTGCTCTGGCTCTAGCTCTTGGCTCTTTGGCTTTGGCTTTGTGAGCTTTCAGCAGTCCGCTTGACCTCCAAGCGACTGTCTTGGCAACTTTCATCTCTCTGGTTCTTTCCACTTGACCTCCAAGCGACTCCAAGACTCCCTCAACTGCTCTACGCGTTAGCTTTTTGCGAGCTGCTCCCTCAGCTACTCTGCGTGTTAGATTTTCGCTAGCTGCCCCGTTAATTGGACTCTCTGGCTCTCTTGAGGCATTTTTCCGGCTTTGCGACTTCCCCAGCCATTTCTCTGCGTGTAATCATCCCTCTGCGGCTTTGCGGCTTCTCTACTCCTTGTCTGTTTGACTGGCCATCTGGTTCTGTGACTCTGTGGCTCTGTGCATTCCCAAACGCATCATTGTCTGCAAAATGCCCGCTTGCTTACAAAGGGATCGAGGCCTTTTTCTAGGCAAAAACCCAGAAAAGGACAAAAATTCCAATACATAGAGATTTTCCGAAAATTACACTATCAGGCATGAATTTCGGACTTCAAATTCCCTGAAATCGCGCCTATAAACCCTATCGGGTCCGCCATTAGTCGCATATCGCATCGCATAGGCGAATTGGCCAAAACCCCAAATACACGGGAATACATTGAAAAATCCAAATTCCTGGACTTCAAAAATTATGAAATCGGGTCTATAAACCCATCGGGTCTTGGCCCTTATCGGCATTTCGCTATCGCAATCGCATTGGCTCTGACATCGGGGTTCGTCGATCACTAATTAAATCTGGACTGTTGATCTACTCCTTGATCGGACGGTCGATATCGCATCGCATGTCGTTGTCGCATCAGCCCTTTGTATCAGGGATCACTGATCTCCCCATCGACGATTAAATCCTGACCGTTGATCCCTTTTCCCGATCCGACAGCTGAGATCGCACGTCGCTATCGGCATATAGCATTCGCTACGGCCCAGGGGTTTTGTACATCGCCGATGCCGATCTGCTGATCCGATCATCAGCAATCGCAATGTTGCATAATCGCAATCGCCAAGTCCTCCCGTCAGGCCTTTGTCCCTTCATCGCTCTGATCCAATACATCTCACGGATCCGATAAGGGTTTAGGCTACGGAACATAATATTTTGGGTCCGCCCTTTAAACCTTTCACATGCGATTTTTTGCATATAAGGCCTTTTATGTCATTTTTAGAAGAAATGCCTCCTTTTTCAAAGGACAAACGCAATCTTCCTTTTGCGATAACTTCATCATCCAAAGTCCGTTTTAGCCCATTCAAATTGTAGTAGATTCAGAATGAATAGATCTACGCAATGGGACTATTTCCAGGAGCAGTCCTTGACTTTCATTTTCCTCTGTGAGGAACACTTTAGACTTAGAAGTCTATCCAAGATCCATTTTGGATAAGATAATGCTCTTGGCCCTCACCATCGCCTCCTCGTACTTGTCATTATCATTGAGGTCGACTGGGATAGCTATTACCTTCAAGGCGAAGTTCTTGACATGATTTCTGTCAAGTACGAATAAGATTCTAGCCTTCCAGACTGCAAAGTTCGACGCTCCATCCAGTATACCCTGGTCTCTTACTCAGTGTAGTGCCATGATGCTCCTCTACTTCCCTCTTGGAAGTTCTTTGTTCGACTCCTTTGAGTCTCTAATTCCCGTCTGGAAGTTCTCTTCTGGACTCCCTCTGAGTCCTGATTTCCCTCATGGAAATCTTTTTGCCGCTGTCGAGATGCTCCCTACTCTAATCATCTTGTGCAACCGCACCACTGATTCGGGTTCCTCAGCTAGAAACCCTCGGTAGCAACTCCTCTGGCCTTGCTCTATCAGGTACCGTTCTGACTACAGTACCTCACCAACTCCACTCTGCAATATTCCCACAGCCTTCTAAACCCCAGCAACCTGAAGGTGAGAGCTCCTAAGCTCTGTGCAATCGCAACACCAATAATCCGACCTCCTCAGCAAACTGCGTCAGCCTTCCCAGCTACTACATGGCTCTGCGTGAGGTTCCCTTTGCCTCCTTAGCTTCTGCACTACCTCTTTTCGGCTCACCCTTGATGACGCAGGCACTGCGTCACCCTTCCCTTGTTGTTGCTCTGCTAGAAACAACTTTTGTCACCTCGGGACAGCTGTTTTCTGCTGCTATTGCTCCACTCGGCTGATGTCCTTAGTCCTCTTGTGATCTGCAATCACGCTTTGATACCATGTTGAAGTTTCTAAGTTTACTTAGTTAGAAACCCTCCATGCACTTTATCTGATTTATTCCTACCTACTTGTTATTTTTCTTAACAAGTTATTTACAATGTAAATACTGAAAATAAACGCTAGTGCATGTTCAACATATTACAGATCAGCAACTAAAAGAAACAGAAACAAACACACAATAGGACACCATTATTTTTGGACTAATGTTCCCGAAAAAACCCAATGTGGGAAAACCAGTGCAGCTATCTGAGGGTTTTCTTATTAAGCAATATCAGAGTACAATTTGGGTGCCAAAACTGGCCTACTCAACAGAGAATTTCCTTGGCAGTAATATCTCTCAGTTTCTGACAAATCTTCTGGCTGAAACCTTGGATAATCCTTTCGGCAGCTACTCAGCACAATTCTGCCCCAGAAACCCCAGCGTCATCCTCTCTTTGGACTGCATCAGCCCCTCTCTGCCTCACGTTGGCCCTGCGTCACCCTAGATGGGTCTGCGTCAGCCCTGGGATGCCCTACGTTAGCCCTCTGGCCCTCTACGTTAGCAATGCTGGCCTCTCTAAGGCTCTGTGCAGCTCCCAGTTGCCTCTGCATGGCCCTGCGTGAGCCCTGGCTGGCTTTGCGTCACTCCCCTTCGCTACTGCACTACGCTCCCGGCACTATTTCTGCCTCTCTGTCTCTTTGTACTCAAATGCCCTCAGTTGCATCTCCCGATCACTAATTCTATCTCTCTTAGCAAACTCCGCTCTAGAGAATAGAATCACTGATCACTTTGGTGTATTCTCCAAGTGCCTTCAAGCCTCCTCTTATACTTTTCCTGTTGATATCTCAACGGCCCAGATTAAGTCCCTAATCAACGGCTAAGATTAGATCTGGCTTGATCCATGTCTTTTGGACCATTCTAACACAGATTCATATTAATACACATTAATATTTTATTTTCCCTAAGTTTAGACTTAGGGACTCCATTAAAAATATTAATTATTTTAATATCTCCTGATCTGTTTAGAATCTGCCCAAACCCTTTCTAGGTATTGGAGTTCTCATGTGCCCCAACCTCTCCACCAAATTTCGTGGCTATAGCACATCCGATGCTACCTCAAATCAACACTCCTTTAAATACAATTGATTACTAGGAGAATCAAAGAACTCTTAATTATGATTATACGTAAGGGATGCAAAAGATTCACTTCTATAATGAATATGTATGAATTCATCAAAGATATAACACATGAAACATAAAGGATCCAATTACTTAATAATAAAATGCTTTGAAAGGATCCTTATTTGAAGTGAGGATATATCATATTAGTCCAGACTCCACTTAGATGCATAAGACGATGAAGGAATATGTGGATTACAGTGAAATCTCACTGATTATGTGTTAATGACAAATTTCCAAAATTGAGCCTATTACCACCCAAATTGTGCATGCATGATAAAAGCCCCAATCCACAATGCACAATATGACAGGAACATTTTAGGAAGGTCACGCACTGTCACCCTGTTACCACACATTCAACATTTGGGCCCACATGGGCATTCCTTCATATTTGTGTGATTAGTTCATTAAGTCAAAGAAAGGGGAACCCCTCCTAAAGCTCACATCATGCATATTGTAAAATATATTTCCAAAGATAATGGCCAAGGAGGACACAAGGGCCCCTCGAGGAGTAGCCAACAAAAGAGAAAAGCCAAGTGTGATCTCCAAGTGAGACAATGATCCTAGGTAATCCGACTTATCTCTATTTATATGAGGAAACCAAGTCAATTTCCTTTCAGTCTAGCCTAAAATCCTTACAAATATATTAAATCATGATTACAAGGTGGATAGGTTATAAGTCGAGCCCCAAATATAGCTATCTCAATGATAAAACATAAAAATAAGGCTAACTCAACTCAATTAAGCCATGTATGAGTTAAATTTCCTCCAAGGGTGATGTCATCCTCCAAAAAGTATGTCTCTCCACAAAAGGTGCAATGTGTGAAAATTCCTAGATCTAACAATCTCAGGAATCCTACTGCAACCAGTTGAATCTACTTCTCCTAAATTGTAAATTTCATTACAAGCTTATTTCAGATTTCTTCATAAAACATTGAAGTAAATTACTGAAGCAACCTACACCAAATTAATTATGATTCTGAAACATAGAAATTGAGCAAGGAAAATAGAAACACATAGGACAATTATTTTTGAACAAAAGTCCCCGGAAAAACCCAATGCGGAAAACCGATGCAATAGCTCTAAGGGTTTATTATTATTAAGCAGTAGCAAATTTTGAATACATCACTGAATACTTCACAGGGTTATTCAGTTGCAGAGAGAAATATTGGCAGAAGCTTTGTGAGTTTTACCTCACACAATCACTGAGAAATCCTAGTTGATCCAGCCCCAAACTGACTGCCCCCCAGGCTTTTCTGGCTACCTCTACGCAGCGTTTGCGTCAGCCCAACGTCAAGCTCTCTAGGTGCTGCGTCACTTCTCTGGCTGGTCTATCTGCTACCCAGAAAATTCGATTTCTGCCTCCAAGTCCCACACCCCAGCTTCCAGCTTCTAAAAATCGAATTTCTATGCAGATTTCAGACTCCTCTCTTTCCCTCTGTGTTGATTCTGCATGGCCCTTCTAGCCCTGTGTCAAGGCTTCTGGGTCACTCACTGCCTCTCTCTGCTGATGTATCTCCGACTGAGAATCTCTCTCTCCGAAAGTTGCTATCCCTGCCCCTCAATTGCAAGCTAAGTCACATGACACGAGGACACGAGACACGGAGGACACGTAAATACGAGTATTCAATACGAAACATAGCAACCTGGAAACAGGACACGGGGGACACGTTTTATATATATTTAATAAAAAAATATATATATATATATACCGAAATATAGTTTTTTATGCATATTAAATTGCAGGTTGCAGCTTAGCTAATCAAATTAAAATATAATTACTTCTCAAAGTTCATAGTTCACTTTAAAAAAATAAATAGAATCAAAATTTACTATTTAGAAATTAGAATGTGATATGCTTGGTCTTGATTCTTGAATATTCAATGTTCATTGTTCATGTACAACTTACAAGCGCATAAGAAAATAACTAAAGTCTAATCCTATTGATTTCCTCTGCCCCTCTTGCGAGAAAATGCCACAGCTTTCCCTTTCCCTCTAGATGTAGATGTTGGTGCTGGTGGAGTTGGCAATGGAGTTTGCTATGCTCTAGAAGCTGAAAAACTAGAAATAGGAGCTATAGGAGGTAGTCCATGTCCTCTACTGGTGGCAGGGGTAGCCCGGGCAGGTGGTGTCACTTGGAAACATTACAATCTCCCAATCCTGAAATCCTGAAAAACTGATAAGTCTGTGGCATTTTGAATGAAATCTAAAATTCTACTTTCTCCATATGAAATCCAATGAGGCCGGAACCACTCTCAAACATCCTGAGTCATTTCATGGTAATGTTAAAAATTTAAGTAAAAGGATGAAAATGAAGATTAAGGAGAATGTCACTTTTACATTAAGAATTTAACATTACCATGAATAGCATATCAATACTAGGGCCTATACTTGATCATTAAGCTGCCCCTCTCAAAAATTATTTGTTTCTTTCAAAAAAATTTGCAGCTTATGCAGGCAACGTTTTCTATCAACAGAATACGCGTTTTCCAGATGCAGGACATGACGAAAACCAACGAATACGTTTTACATTTTACAGGACACGATGAAAAACATTTTCGACACGTTTTAGGGCCGTTTTCGTGTCTGACACGTAAAATACGGGACACGGGACCTTGGAGGACGTGTCCTGTGACTTAGATTGCAAGAGATTTCTTCAACCAATTTTTCCTCCTAAGAACCTCTCACTTTAGAAAATCGATTTCTTCAATCTCTCTCTGTGTTTTCCAAATGACTCTTAAGCCCCTTCTTCTATCTTCATGTTGGACAACCAACGGCCTAGATTACATCTTAATCAAAGGCTCATATCGTTTTGGCTTGATCTGTGGCTTTTTCTAGAAGTTTCACCCCTGATTAGATTAATACCTGTTAATATTTTAATTTTCCTAAGTTTAGACTTAGGAACCCCATTAAAAATATTAATTATTTTAATAAAATCACTTATGGGTGGAATTTCCCAAAACGCTTTCTGGGTTCTTTGGAATACTTGTGCCCAAGCCTTCCTGCAAAATTTGAGGCTTAGAGCACATCCGATGCTACCCCAAATCAACACAATGGATGGCTCCAATGGGTGCATCTCATCCCAAAGGTCACATCTCTTAATCAAATGGATGTCCAATCATCAAGCAAACTACCTCACCCAAATGCCATCCATGAATGTGCCCAATTCATAAATCCAAGAATCGTGAAGTGGGCATTGTTGCCTCAAAATCTAGTCGGTCTTGTGAGGGGAGTTCACAATACAATTACTAGACTAAATGACAACACTATGAGGCGTGGTCGACTGTCACCATAGCCACTACCTCTTATTCTTTAGTAGACTTTCACCACAAGGGAGGCTTCTCTATATTAGGTCAGCTAAAGGATATATCTATTCCAAGGGGTAAAGGTAACAAAATAGGCCAAAGAGGGATGCTCCTCTTAGGAACAAGGGTCAGCTAGCACAATTAGGGCAATGTGCATTCTCCACGAGGCCTAATGAAGGCACAAAGCAACCTAGGGTTTATAAGCAATGTCAAGAAGCTTATCTAAGGTCACAAGCCAAGAAAAGGCTTGAAATAGATAGGCATGATCAATTTATGGCACAACAAGCCTTCAACAAACCCCAAGTTGAATCCTAAGGCAAAGTAGGGTTTTTGCTAGGGAAAAATCTAACGAAGACAAAAGATATTAGCCCTAAAATGGAGAGATTAGCCACGGGAAAAATTTGGTTTTGAGGCAACTACCTCACAACCAAGTGTTGAATCCCTCCACTAGGCAACATAGTCAACCCTAGTTGAAATAGATGCCCTAACCCGAGCTAGCAGCTTTCCTTAAGAGGATGAAATTCAGGTTTGGGGTAGAAAAATGAGAATTAATTTGAGTTTTTGGTGTGATCGACAATGTGACCAAGGCCAGTGCCTTGACCTTGGGTGATGGAGTCTATGGGATTCCTAACTTAGGAGAAAATACTAAACCTTAGCAAGGAGTAAGGGAATATGAAACCCTAGGTTTCAAACCCTAGCTATCATTTTTGTGAAAGAGCAAAGCTACTTGAAAGATTGACTCATGGAATCGTCACACAAATTCTATGATGGTAATGCATACAATAGCATTGCTAAGATTCCATAGAATAATTTTCAACAATAACTAGCACTTAGAAACCCTGGACAATTCACCATTCCATTCAATAACCACAATATATAAAGATGTATCAAATACAAGGGACACTTACAAGATAGAATACCTGAACCAATCCTTTATTGCTCTAAAATAACATCCCCAATACCAAAGAATAATAGCTCCATAAGAAAAAATCCACAATAGATCACATCTCCACAAGATACAAGGTGAATTTCAGTTAGGCCGAAATCTCTAAGAGGGTTGAAAATGATCCACAAGCGATGATCCAAATGAGATGTGACTAACCTCTACTTATATGAGGCTTAGCACAACTAATTTACTCTAATGAAGCCCCTAAAAACAAGTTTGATATTAAATGAACTTGGTTTGCAAACCAGCCCATTAGCTAATGACAACATAGACCAAATTAACCCACACGTCTGAGGTGTAGCCTCTCTAAATGTTGATGTCATTCCCAATTAGGGCTCCAAATGCCATGTTAAGGTGTGTCGATGTGCCAAAATGTGTGAAGATGCTTGGATGATCCAAAATTTGAGGGATGGCCCTCAAATTCACCTCAATATCTCCTTTGGGGTCCCAAGTGCAGCTAGGACACCATGAAGTGGTCTCCATGGGTCTCCAACTGTCAAATAAGGTCTCCTTCTCTCTAGCATTAGGGTTTCCTCTGGTGCAACAAGCCCTCCCTAGTCCCTCAATGGGAGACCATCCTCATTTGGGCTTTGAATCAACTCCTACCCATCAGGATGTGTCAAGGCTAGCTTGGGGGCATATTGGGTCTAGTGGTATGATCATGAAGAATGCTCCAATTTAGGTCAGGGTTGACCAACAACCTAGGTCTTGGAGGTACTCTGGGACATTTCCATCTACTAGTGTTGTCAGGGGACTCTAGTCTCTGAACACTGTTGAAATTCTGAAGTTTTATGCTGTAACAATTACTTGATCCAATAACTTCTTTAATATGCAATATTAGTTAAGCAATTGTAGATAGAACATAAACCATATACACAATAGAAGACAGCCAAGAACTCAATAAGACACAGTGAGTTTAGGTCCAATGACCAGGGCAAAACCCACAAGGGGGAAACCCAACTAGATTCTTCTTCTATTAGAAATCAAATGTTCAACAGAGATACAGAATACAATGAGAGAAAGAAGAAGTTCACCCAAATTTGAAGAAAACCTTTGATAGCAATAGTTGAGGTAAACACTGAACTACTTTGGCTCACCAAGTTTTGCTCTTACTCTTCGAGGCTCTCTCTCTCTCTCTCTCTCTCTCTCAATTCTTCTCTAGTTCTCTCTTTCTCAAGTTCGTATACTCCTTTCACAATGCACAAGTGAGTAGTAGAGAGGATGAGAAGCACAAATATATAGGAAGAGCAAGGAGGTTTGAATTCATGAAGGAGTAACTCTCATGCCTTGAGGAGAAGTTACATATGCCAAAATAAGAGTGTAACTTATGCCATAAAGGAGGTATGTTTGCTCTAGTAACTTATGCCATCAAGAGGGAGTACACATGCCTTAGTGATTTGTGCCATAAAGGAGAATGCATGCCTTAGGAATTCGAGCCATTAAGGAGAAGTGTAACATATGCATTAAATAGGTGTAAGAGGAATCTTTTTATGACGAGTCATTAAAGTGTGTAAGAGAGTGTAAGAGGTGCGTAAGAGCATTAAAGAGAGAGAGGAATGAATCCTTTAAGAGAGAGAGAGAGAGTAATGTACCATTGACTAAGAGAGTTTGATTTTCCATCAAGGATAGAGATGTGAAGTGGCATGATTGAGTGCCAAGTAATAGAGGTGACATGTAATTCCTCCTTAAATAATGTAATAGTATCACAAATGTAATAATAATAATATCAATAATATTGATGATTAAATTAAAAATTAAACAATTTAGATTGATTAAGGATAATTTAAGTGATTTTCCATCATCTATACATGATTACCAATTGAAGCAATGTGACTTACTAATTTTGGAAATTCATGGTTGCAATGATAGACATGACCACCTATATTTAGAAAGTCACTCTAGAATAGTAAGAAATGAAATTTTATTCAAGGAAATCCATCCCTTACCTACCAATTTTCAACACTCCCTCTTAGTTAGGGAGGAATTTCTTTTTGACATGAGGATCTTTGTAATCTTTGCTTTGGAACAATGATGTTACAATCTAATGAAGAAGAATCATCATAGGGGAGATTCATCCATCACCCTGTTACTCCTGCTGCCTACACCTACCTACAGGTTAGTGAGAAAGGCCTTCAACCCCACAAGGTGTGGTTGGTGGCAAGGAACTCAGAGAAGGGGTTGTCACAATAATCTTGACTCTCTTTGTTTAAGTTATCTTCTAGGTTAGCTAAGGGGGGTGGTCCCTAATGAAAAGTTAATTTAAAAGTGATATGAGGTTCTAGGAGAATTGTTAGAGTTAAATAGATTACTTGTTAAGATTTATAAGCAAAAATTGTTATGAGAAATAACCATCAATACATAAGATAAGCATGAAATATATAAACAACCAGTGCCTTCAGAGTATTGCTCTTTAAGAAATGAAGTTGTATTTTCTTAAAATGAAGTGAAATGCTTTCAAATGGAAAGCCAAATTAATCCTGAAAAGTGAAACAATAAACTATTAGCACAAGATATTATAAATGTTTTTAAGATGAATAAGTTTATAAATCAAAGCACGTGAATCTATCTCGCTCAAAGGATACAATTAGAAATCTACTTATGAGAATGAGATGACAAAAAGAACTCAAATGTTAGATCAAGATGACATCATGCAATTAAGTTTGCAACAAAATAAGAGTACTTGAAAGTGAAATCAACCATTCATGACAATATGCAATTAAGTTACAAAGATAAGTCGATTTCCAAGTACAAGAAAATTAAACTTGTTGTAGAATTAAGAGATTACAATGCTTGCATCCAAAGTGCTTGAAATAAGATTTGCATGTGAGATTTTAAACCATCAAAATAGAAAGAAATTTAAGAACTTTGCAAACAAATCAAATGTGATGGAATGTTGTTCTTGGTTTATTTTATTAACTAACGCTAAAGCAAAGTTACAATTGAACTTTAGTCCTCAGACCTCCTCCTTGCCCAAAGATTTGGATCTCACAATGAAGAGTCAATAGAGGTAGAGAGTCCCTAAAAAGTTTATTCAATTAACTTATGTTGGAGGTAAGTTTTAATGATGTTTGGGGCATATTAGTAAATTAACCAAACAAATGAAAATTAAGTCCGACTTGAAATGTACTTGCTTGACATGAAATTGAATGTTACTTTATGGAGAAAATTTGCCCAAATACTTGATGCATGTAAGATGTGTTTAATGGTGAAGCATAAGTAAACTTAGAACCATGTTCAAGCCAAATAAGATCAAGTAAAATGTGTTTGCATGCAAAAAATCTGAACTTGTTATAGATTTAAAACATGTAGTAAATAAAATTAAAGTGCATACAAAATGAGTGTGATACATGTATTAATTTCCCAATTAGATGATATGCATGCAAAATGAACTAAACCAACAAAATCAAACCACCAAGCCTCTCCAAAAGGTGGAGAGATAGGGATACCAATGGATAAACCCCACCCCACTCTCCCATTTTCAGAAATTAATTTGGTTGTAACAAGAAGGAAAAGACAATGAATTCTTTTCTAAAATCCAAGAAAAGTCTTAACAATTTGGCTTCAAACCATAGACTTTTCTAAGCTGAAAGTTTCTGCAATTTGAGGCCCACAAAGGCTCAACAAAATGCAATTTGTTTTGAAGAAGAAAAGAGGATAAGTCTCCTCTATGGCCACGGCCAAGAGAGAGAAAGAGATGGCTAAAAGAACTCGCCCTCCCTCAAGGAGAACGCGACCTTGTTCAAGAAGAACTCGGCCTAAAGGTGGAAGTAGTCGTGAAAATCAAGCCCCAAGGTCCTGCATACAAACTTGTAAGTAGTTTTTTGATGATGAATCCCGCAAGTAGCTGCAAGAGAAAAGGTTAGAAATGACTACAACAACACTACAAATATTAACTCAGAAAAAAGTACAAAATATGTTACAAAATAATTTACAAGAAGCTAGGCCAAAGAGTATGAGCAAACTCTTCTCTTTGATGAGCCATGATTTGGCTCTTTGAAATAGTCAGATATTGATAAATGAAGTACAATACGTGAACAATAAAAAATTTAATGTGATTTTGATGCAATAAATAAGAGCCTAAGAAACTTGAAAGAATCCTTGCAAGACAAAAATAAGATATAGATGATACTTTGGAGTTCAACACATGTGGGTTCTCCTTGAATATTTTTCAAGAATGGGTTGATTCCTCCGAGAATTTCCCCTCGGGCTTGAAAAAGCTTGACCAAAGAACGATTCCTCTACAAAACTTCACCACAAATTATTAAATCCACATGAAACTAAATAAGTGTAGTGGAAAGAATTCCTAGGGATACATCTAACATCCACTAGAAGATTTCTTTTCCTAAAGCAAATAAGTAATTCTTATGCAAATATGAGATAGTTGCATACTAACATAACTTGAAACAAACATGAAAGAAGCAATGACATGAGGAAATAAGTAGAAGCATAACAAGACGTCAAAATTTTACCACATATGCATGTTGATTTCTAGTAGCATCGGATGTGCTCTAACCTTAAGATTTTGCAGGGAGGCTAGGACACATGCATTCCACAATACCCAGAAATCGTTTTGGGAAATTCCTCTCGAAGAAGGTTTAATTAAACTTATTAATTATTTTTAATGGATGCCTAAGTCTAAACTTAAGAAATTAAAATCATTAAAGTGTATTAATTAAACTGGGTGTGAATCTTCTAGAAAAAGACAAGGATCAAGTCAAGACGATCTAAGCCATTGATTAGAATTTAATTTGGGTCGTTGATTGATCAATGAGAAGATTATAAGAAGAGGCTTGATGGGCATTTAGAAAACACATCGAGTGAGATCAAGAAATCGATTTCTCAAGAGAGCAACGCAACAATTGCAGTGGTCATCGAGGAGATTCTTGCAATGAGGGGCAGGGATAGTTTTCTGGTTGGAGAGTTTCCTAATCCAGGGATACATTTCAGAGGAGGTAGAGAGAGATCCAGAAGAGGCAACGTAGAGCAACGCTGGGCACTGTAAAGCCACGTTGAGGCAGCGCAAAGGCCTTGAGGAGATTCACAACTTTTCTGAGGAGCGGATCGGATCCAGTGCCAGTAACCGAGGTGTGAGACCGGAGGGCCAGAGGATAGAGCATCTATCCAGTAGATAGATCAACCAGAGGGAGTGACGTAGTCCCTATCATCTATGACGTACAGCGACACAGTGATTGTGTAGTGGCAACTTGGGGCTAGCCATTCAATGGTTGGATCAGTGTCGAATTTCTAGTGATAGTGTGAGGTATTTCTCACTAATTCTCTGTAGTCAGATTCTCTGTATCGGATAGCCAGTAAGGCATCCAAAGATTGTATTCAGAAATTGTTGCATAATAATTAAAACCCTCAATTGTTGCACTAGTTTTCCCACATTAGGCTTTTCTGGGGACATTGTCCAAAAACAACGGTGTCAATTGTGTGTGTGTTATTTCCTTATTTCTCAGTACTTGTTTCCACAATATTTTATGTTGTGAAGGCTACATTAGATTTTATTTCGATGTTTACCATGTAACACTATAAATAACTTGATTCAAAAATCAACAAGCAGGAGAAATCTAATCAGTTGTTGCAATATGGAATCGGGTAACCGATTTTTCACATGGTATCAGAGCATAGGTGAAGCAGGAGGGGAAAACCGGAATGGCCTAGCGCTAAGCTGAAGAGGGAGATCGAAGCGCTGCGTAGGCAGCAGATAGAATCCCCAGAAGGATTGTGCAGTCCAGTGCCAGGAGGGCAAGATTCTCAAGGAAAATTCTCTCTCTGAGTGAATCAACAAAGAGTGACTTTCCAGATCGAGATTTGGCAGTGGCAGAGGGAGCAGCGTAGCAGAAGTCTTCAGGTGGGATGCAGTGTTTCTGCAATAGTTGTTAGGGCAGAAAAGCATCAGAAAAAGAAGAAGGCACACTGAGGGAATTTCTTCCTCAGAGGACTTCCAGCCAAGAAGTCTGAATTTTCCAAACAGAGCAGCAGTAGTTGTGTGCAGGATTTTTCACTCCATAAGGGAGTGTGAATAACTGGGCAGCAGTTGTGCGAAGGAGAAGAGGGAGCAGTTCAACTATTTTTAGGAGAAATTGCAGCAATAGGATTGAGAAATCAAAGTCGGTTGGACAGAGCCTCCAACTATGTTATCTGGAAGGCTAGGATCTCCTACCTTCTAGATGAGCATGATCTCAAGATGTATGTCAATAGTGTGGTAGTTGTGCCCGCCGATGCAGATCCACTCAAGAAGTACAAGGCTGATATGGCAAAGACTAAGAAAATCATTCTCGATGGAGTTCGAGATGATGTAGTATCCCATATAACCGGCAAGGACACTGCCCGACAGATGTGGGAAGTCGTAGCCATGCTATACGAAGGCTCTTCCGAGCAGCGGAAGATGTACTTGGAGGAGAAGTTGAGATGCAGGAGGATGCAAAAAGGGGAGCGAATAGACCCCTTCCTTAAGAGGCTTCAGGAAGTCTGAGATCGGTTGGCATCAGTGGGGTCAGGACCCCAACCTATAGAGTTTGTTCGATTAGCACTGAATAGCGTTTCTGAAGATTGGAAAGTATTTGTCCAAAGCATCCTGGGCAGAGAGAACCTGCCATATTGGGAATGTGTATGGGATGATCTGCAGCAGCAGGAGATGAGGCGTGACCTAGTGAAGGCCACAATCAGTGGCAGTAGCAGCAGTGGGACGAAGACCGTGAAAGAAGAGGAGGATGTGGCCCTTGCATCAAAGGAGCAACAAGAGTAGCACAAGAGGAAGAAGGACATTTTGAAGATCAAGTGCTTCAGGTATGGCGAGATGGGCCACTACAGCACTTAGTGTCCTCTCAGAAAGAGGGACAAGGAGGAGAAGCAGGATCAGCAAGTTGCATCCGCTGATATTGACAGGCTTTCCTCTAGGCTGGAGGAAGAGTTTGCCATGATTGTCGAGATGCCTCTAGGGGTGAGGTGGGGTGATCTAGAGTTGTAGCCTCAGAGAGCTACAGGATGGGCAGGATCCTTGAGGATTCCACCTCTTGGATCAAGACCTTGCTACGGGAGCCCATAGTTAGCAGTAGCAGGATGGACCAGTGTCAGGTGGTGCAGTCAAGTGCTAGAGTGACAAATGCAATAGTAGCAGTGAGATACTGAGCAGCGCAGAGCTAGTATTGGCAGCATTGCAGTTAGCACAGAGCAGAGTCAGCAGCAGCGCAGAAGCTTCAGTGATAGCGCAGAGTCTAGCAACAGTCAGAACTCGGACTATAGATGCATCATGCTGAACACAATTAGTTTAGTATTTTGGATGTTTTTCCTTTGCAGATGTTACAGTGCAGATGCAGTAGTTGACAGCAGTTCACCAAAGTCAGTAGCAGAACGGATGCAGCGCAAATCAGAGTTACGCGGTAGTTGGTGGGCAATAGAGGCAGACATCAGCAATGCAACAGAAGTTGTTGCAGAATCAGAGTGATGCTTCAATGGGTTGCAACGCTAGAGCAGATTCCTCGCTAAGAGGGAGTGTTGATTTCTGGTAGCATCAAATGTGCTCTAGCCTCAAGATTTTGCAGGGAGGCTAGGACACATGCATTCCAAAATACCCAAAAATTGTTTTTGGAAATTCTACTCAGAGGAGGTTTAATTAAAATTATTAATCTTTTTTATGGATGCCTAAGTCTAAACTTAGGAAATTAAAATAATTAAAGTGTATTAATTAAACTAGGTGTGAATCTTCTAGAAAAAGACGAGGATCAAGTCAAGATGATTTGAGCCATTGATTCAAATCTAATCTGGGTCGTTGATTGATCAATGAGAATATTGTAAGAAGAGACTTGATGGGCATTTGGAAAACACATCGAGTGAGATCAAGAGATCGATTTCTGAAGAGAGCAGTGCAACAGTTGCAGAAGTCATCGAGGAGATTTCTTGCAATGAGGGGCAGGGATAGTTTTTCGGTTGGAGAGTTTCCTAATCCGGGGATACATTTCAAAGGAGGTAGAGAGAGATCCAGAAGAGGCAGCGCAGAGGCCTTGAGGAGATTCACAAATTTGCTGAGGAGTAGATCAGATCCAGTGCCAGGAACTGGGGTGTGAGACCGGAGGGCTAGAGGATAAAGCTTCCATCCAGCAAATAGATTAGCCAGATGTTGTGATGCAGAGCAGCACAATGACTGCGCATAGGCAGCTTGGGACTAGCCATTCAATGGTTAGATCAGTGTCGAATCTCTAGTGATAGTGTGAGGTATTTCTCACTAATTCTCTGCCAGTCAAATTCTCTGTATCGGATAGCCAGTAAGGCATCCAAAGATTGTATTTAAAAACTATTGTATAATAATTAAAACCCTCAACTGTTGCACCTGTTTTCCCTCATTGGGTTTTTCCGGGGACATTGTCCAAAAACAATGGTGTCAATTATGTGTGTCATTTCCTTCTTTCTCAGTACTTGTTTCCATAGTATTTTATGTTGTGAAGGCCGCAATAGATTTTATTTCGATGTTTACTGTGTAACACTATAAATAACTTGATTCAGAAATTAACAAGTAGGATAAATTTAATCAGTTGTTGCAATAGGGAATCGGGTAACCGATTTTTCACAATGCAAGGAGAAGAACACCATCACGATTTACCCCAAAGACTGTTGTATTATATTGCAAGTAGTGAATACAATTCCGCAGCGTCTCCTCAAGAACAATAGCTCGTATTACATGATCCAATATGAGAGCCCATAGCCTCATTATATAGAGAGTTGGGAGCAATTCCCAAGGAAAAATGCATGTGAGAACTAAACTTGGAGCAAATCCCAAGAAAGAGCAAGTCGAGTACCAAGTGGAGATGATAGGGACACCAAGGCAAATCGAATTCTCTATATGGCATAGTAAACATATCCATGAGTGAACCAAAGCAATGAGATGACTCTTGTCAAACCAAATCAAACTCAAACCAAGTGTTGCCACCTCAGATGATGATTCCAAAGATGCTCTGCGCAGATCCCTAGGAATTGTGTGATCTCCTCTAAGTGAAACTCGTAATCCTCCATGTGAAGTGCTAAGTGTAGAAGCACTCGAGCTAACAGTGAGAGAAGGCCCCACGAAATCCTCAGTCGAAATATTCCATAGGATATTGCTTTAGTGCACGAGTTCCTCTAATAAATTCGATTTTCCACGTGTAACTGCTGCTTTATCTCCGGGAAATTCGATTTTTGCCAAATAATGGTGTATTTATGATGTAGTGTGGTCAGTTATCTCCCACGTGTCCATTGACTCAACTCTTTGACTTAGGATAATTTCCAAGTCATTCTGTCACATGGAATAATCTATTTCTCTCTATTTTATTTAATTCTAGCCTAATTAAACGTCACAATTTCCACTAAACTTAAGAAATGTGGGTTTTGAGGGTCCAAAACACATTATTAACTCCTCAAAGTGTGTCATAGTAGAAAGTTGAGGGTGAGAGGTATAATTTTTATTACTCATACCTCGTACAACTTCTCTAAACTACACTTATTACAATTTAAATACAATTTTATTTGCAATTTTAGACCTGCAGGAAATCTAAAAAATTAAAAAATGACTACGAAGACCTAACCAAATTTCATGAATTTTTTTGTGTGATCTAGTATGGTAATATACATCGACTCTAAACACTAAGATGTGTTAGGGGCTCAACCTTCAAACCGTCACCCCGACTTTGGGGTAAAAAGTAAGTGAAAAAACCAGAAAATTATCTACCTCTAAAAAAAAGGGATAATTAACTAGATAAAAAAAAACTCCAAGGTGTACTCGTTTGTTGGTCGATTCCCAACATCCTAGGCCTATTACAGACTCAAAACTCATTATTACTAGTCTCACTTATTACAATTCTTCATAGGGTGTGGAATTTTGGGTACAAGAAAGATGATGAGAAAATAGAAGTAGAGTTAAAAAACTTTGTTGACTGATGATATTTGATGGTACAAGTGTCCTCTAGATCATCCTTGGGCATGGATTCTTTATATAATCATCAGGTGCCACTCCAGTGGTCAACACACCCTATATTCACTTGGGGGGATTGCCACTTGCCAACATATGTTAAGGATCTCGCAGAACCAAGTCTCATCTCTGCTTGGGGGATAACCCACTTGATAAGGATCTCACACAACCAAATGTCATCTTTGCTTGGGGGGATAACCCATTTGTCAAGGATCTCGCACAACCAAGTCACATCTCTGCTTGTGGGGATATGTTATGAAACTAGCTCACAAAAAGATAGAAAATATAGATCAACGCCTTGGAATTCAGCCTCTTCGAGGGAACAACCTCCTCTACATTACACAAATGAACAATTCTTGGATGATTCAAATGACAAAACCTCCTTTCTATATATAGGAGTCTAAGGGGTCACAATATAACCAAGCCGACCTAACAATAATAATATAAAGGCACAAAAATAACAATAGAGGGATTCTATGGGGCACAATAATAAAGATATGGGGACAATAGGGGCACAACAATATTAATAAGGGATACAACTACAATAGTAATGGGGGAATCACTAGTATTATAGGGACCCAACATGCCCCTCTCCATCAAAAAAGTGTTGTCCTCAATGCTTGAGTAGTTCTGGATACTTCTATATAAAATTCTCATCTTCCCATGTGGAATCTTCAGTAGATAAGTTCTTCCACTTGATGAGATACTCCGAAATTGATTGATTTTGTAGCTGTCAAGTTCTTGTTTCTGTGACTGCTTCCGGTTCCAATATATTTTTTCCTTCCTTGTCAAGTTCTGGCAATATTGTTTGAACTGGGAGCTTGTCGCCTATAACCTTCTTTAAACATGAAACATGGAAAACTGGGTGTACTCGAGAAGCTGCAGGAAGCTCCAATTTGTATGCCATAGTACCAATCTTTTGCAACACCTTGTATGGACCATAATACTTTGGTGATAATTTATTATCCTTCTTAGCTTGCTTGAGGGACATTTGTTTATATTGTTTTAGCCGTAGGAATACCCAATCCCCTACATCAAAACTTCTTTCGCTGCGATGTTGATCTGCCTGTTATTTCATTCTATTCTGCGCCAACACGAGGTTATCCTTTAAGAGTTGGAGAACTTGTTGTTGATGGTCGATGTGATGTTCCACTGCTTGAACCTTAGAATTTTCTCTTAAATATGATGTGATGGATGGTGGCTGATATCCATAAAGTGCTATAAATGGTGTCATTTTTGCTGCAGTATGGAAGGAAGTGTTATACCACCATTCAGCCAGAGGCAACCATTTGACCCATTGTGTCTGTTTATCAGATACAAAGCAACAAAGATATCCTTCCAAACATTTGTTTACTATCTCAGTTTGCCCATCAGATTGAGGATGATAAGATGAGCTATGAGCTAACTGAGTAACAAGACAAGAAAATAATTCTGTCCAAAAATTTCCAGTGAAAATGGGATCTTTGTCACTTACAATAATCTCTGGGTTTCCATGTAGCTTTTGAATTGTTTCCATAAATGCAGTAGAAACTGTACTGGCTTTAAATGGATGTGATAATGCACAAAAGTGTGCATACTTGGTAAGTCTGTCAACTACCACCACGATGACACTTTTTCCTTCAGACTTGGGTAAACCTGTGATAAAATCCATTGAAACCTCCTCCCAACGTTGGCTTGGAATGGATAAAGGTTGTAATAGACCTGGGGTCTTAATTGTTTCAACTTTATTTTGTTGGCAAACCAAACATTCCGCCACAAACTTTTGAATATCCGATTTAAGGCCATCCCAAAAATATTCCTTCTTAACCATGTGGTAAGTTTTTAAAAATCCTGAGTGCCCTCCTAAGGGAGAAGTGTGCAATTCCATAAGAATCTTTTGTTTGAGTTGGGAATTCTTACAGAGATATAAGCGATATTTATACCATAACGAATCATTTTTCCAGCTAAATATATCAGATGTACTGTTATCTTGTTGTAGCTTTCGAATAAGTGCCCACACTTCTTCGTCATTCTTGCATTTCTCCCTTGCTTCGTTTATCCAATCTGGTTGGATAATAGAAATGGCGCACAACAATACTTCCACATCCTCTTCTTTTCTTGAGAGTGCATCTGCCACAACATTTTGCTTCCCTTTTTTGTAGATGATTTCAAAGTCATAACCCAACATCTTTGTGACCCATTTTTGTTGCTCTTCAGAGGATAATCTTTGTTCTAAAAAGTATTTAAGGCTATCATGATCTGTTTTTACCTTGAAGTGTCTTCCCATTAGGTAGGGTTGCCATTTCTTAAGTGCATGTAGTATTGCCAACGTTTCTTTCTCATAAATAGCTTTGTGTAAATACTTTCTCTTGATTGGACGACTTTCGAAAGCAATGGGTCTTTCATCTTGCATTAAAACAACACCAATTCCATTTCCTGAAGCATCACATTCCACAATAAAGGTTTTTGTGAAGTCCGGTGTAGCTAAGACTGGTGCTTGGCACATTGTCTCTTTAACATGTTCGAAAGCCTTTGTTGCTTCTGGAGTCCATGGAAATGCATCTTTCTTCAATAATGTTGTTAGAGGTGCTGCTATTCTCCCATAATTCTTAACAAACTTGCGATAATATCCTGTCAACCCGAGAAATCCTCGTAGATGCTATATGGATGTGGGGATTTTCCATTCCTTAATGGATTTAATTTTGTTAGGGTCTACCTTAACACCTTCATGAGATACAATATGACCTAGATATTCCACCTCTTGTACTCCAAAGAAACATTTGGAGCTTTTTGCATATAATTGTTTCTCCTCCAATAGTTGTAGCACCATGTCAACACGTTCAACATGATCCTTCCAAAACTTGCTGTAGATTAGTATATCATCAAAAAATACTAACACAAATTTTCTAAGGGAAGCTTTGAAAATGAAATTCATCAAACCTTGAAATGTAGAAGGTGCATTGGTAAGGCCAAAAGCCATGACCAAAAATTCATAATGACCCTCATGAGTTCTAAATGTTATTTTCGGAATGTCTTCAGTCTTCATTCTGATTTGATGATATCCTGAACGAAGATCCAACTTGGTGAAGTAAATTGATCCATGCAATTCATCCAATAATTCATCAATGACAGAAATGGGAAATTTATCTTTAATAGTGAGCTTGTTGAGCTCCCTATAATTCGGACACATGCGCCATGATCCATCTTTCTTGTGCACCAATACTACTGGAGCAGAGAAAGAACTTTGACTAAGTTGAATTATACCAGCCTCTAGCATTTCTGCAACCATACGTTCAATTTCACTCTTTTGGGCATAGGGATATCTGTACGGCCTAATGTTTGGAGGAACACTTCTTGGAATCAAATGAATAGCATGATCTTGATCACAAATAGGTGGGAGACCCTTGGGAGTCTCAAATACCTTGGAATGATTGTCCAAGACTTTTTGGAGATCTGGAGAAATAGGTGATTTCAATGTGGAAACATCTAGCGAACATAATTTTGCAATTACACCTCATTGTTCCTTTTTTAGAAGCTTTGTCATATCGTTAGAGCTGATTATCTTTTCCAGTTTCCCTACAATACCCCTTAATTCAACTTCCTTTCCTTTCGTAGAAAATTTCATGAAAAGTTCTTGAAAATTAAAAGCTATTGTACCCAAGGATTGTAGCCATTGGACTCCTAGTACAACATCAGCACCTCCCATTGGAATGGAAAGCATTGGGCCATTTAATACATATTCTTCCATGGATAGCTTGATATTATGTCACTTTCTAGAGCAATTTATGGTTCCTCCACTTACAACCATCACTTGACACTCTGGTGCTGTATATAGGAAGCAATTCAACTCTTTTGCTATCTTACAATGAATAAACTTGTAGGTACTTCCTAAATCAATCAACACTATTACCTTTTTCTTCTTGATATGTCCTTCTATCTTGATAGTTTGAGGAGTGGTAATTCCAGCCAATGCATTACAAGATATGGTTGAATTCATCTTTTCTTTATCTAGGGTTTGTTTCTGGAGTATATCATCTTCTTTTGATATTTCTTGTTCCTTTTATTCCTTCTCTTCACAATCTATGTAGAATAATTTCTTCTCAGCACACTTATGACCTTTAGTGTATTTGCTATCACAACTGTAACAAAGCCCTTTTGCTCTTTTTTCTTCCAATTGTTGTGGTGTCAACCTTATAGGTTGTGGAAGGCTAGGGGCAACAACACTTCCATATTTATAGTTGTGAGTGGTAGGCTTCCTAGTTGCCATAATTTTGCTTTCCATTTTTCTTGCTAACCTGAATGCCTTCTCCAATGAATCAGGTTTCCAAAGGTGAACCTCATGTTGGATATTATCCTTTAAAGTCCCTATGAAGACATCAATCCTATGCTCCTCTGGAATATCTTTTACCCTTATGTTCAATTTTTGGAAGTCCTCAATGTGCTCCATCATTGAACCCTTTTGTTTGAGATTTATCAATTGGCTAAAAAAGGTGTTTCTTTTTGTATCCTCATAATGTGTTGTCATTTCTTCCGTAAAAATTGCCCAAGTGACAATTTGTTTACGAGAGCAAAGCCATCGATACCATACAAACTGATTTGGTTCCAAATATAAAGTGGCAATACGTATCTTTTGTGTGTTTTGCACATTATGGAGATTAAAAAATTGTTCCATCTGTAGTATCCATGTTGCGGGATCCTTGTCATCAAACTTTCTCATATCAATTTTTGGAATATGGTGGGTCTTCAATCCAACATTAGAGTCTATGAAATCATGATTAACATTTCTTTTGTTCTCATCATGAGTTTCCTTTACTAACTTTTCACCATTAGTGACCATTTATTGTAGCAACTTATTCAAATTTATCTTCAATTCTTCCATCTTATCATCCATGCCATTCATTTTAGCTTCCACGCCATTCATCTTGGCTTCATTTACCTTTAGTGAGAGTGAAATTTGTTGTACTTGGTCTTGTAATTTTGATATATCATGTTGCATTTCTTCCTCTTCTTCACGAGTTATGCTAGAGCTTTCAGGTTGCTTACTAGGTGTTTCCATTTTCTTTATTCGGAGCGTTAATTAATGCTAATAATTCTTCACTATTCCCTTTGAATTCCTTCAAATTAATTTTTCAAACCAATCTTATACAAAATTAAAAAAATTACACACCTTTTTTCACTTTGTAGGAGCTCGATATTGAATATGATGTATCTCTGTAATTTTGGATCATCCAGTTCTGAAATTGCGACCTGCAGTAGCCCTCTGCGTCCTCTTTCCAATGCCACCACTCTGATCGAATTTAGATTCTTCAAGAAAGAGTTATGCACAATCTTCCAAGATGACCTAATTATATACCTTTTCAGAAGAGCGAACTTGTATGAAGTGTCACGTGTCACTATTTTGACCTTCGGGTCTAAAAAATATACACAGGAAACTACAGTCCGTCCTCTTTCTGTAACTTCTTACGAAATTTCAATCTGAGGCTCAAAACAAAAGTTATGACGATTTTCCCCATGTCACCTGTTTTAAATGTAATTCGGGAGTCTACAAAAATGCCAACTTCTCAGATCATATCTCCGCAAATATAGCGCGAAAAGCTCTGAAATTTGGACTCAAGGTTCAGAACGATTTCGACCCAAATGGGTTTTTTTTAGCATCTGAAACGTCGCAGAAAAAAAAAGTTATAACGCAAATGCCATGATGACCTGTTTGGAGCAGCGAAACCCTAGAATCCAAAGCTCTGATACCAAATGTTATGAAACCAACTCACAAAAAGATAAAAAAGATAGATCAATGCCTTAGAATTCAGCTTCGTCAAGGGGGCAACCTCTTTTACATTACGCAAATGAACAATTCTTGGATGATTCAAATGACAAAACCTCATTTCTATATATAGGAGTTTAAGGGGTCACAATATAACCAAGACGACCTAACAATAATAATATAAAGGCACAAAAATAACAATAGAGGGATTCTATGGGGCACAGTAATAAAAATATGGGGACAATAGGGGCACAACAATATTAATAAGGGATACAACTACAATAGTAATGGGGGAATCACTAGTATTATAGGAACCCAACAGGATAACCCACTTGACAAGGATCTCGCACAACCAAGTCACATCTCTACTTGAGGGGATAAGCTACTTGTCAAGGATCTCGCACAACCAAGTCACATCTCTGCTTGGGGGGATAACCCTCTTGGGGGGTGTTGACCACACTTTGTCAACAGTTCAAGGAAGCAGAATACAAAGATGTGAAGAAATTTTTTTAAAGTTAAAAATCATTAGCCAGCACTATTGTATCATTGTAAATCCAATTTCTGCAAGGTCTTAGCTGAATCCTAGTGTTATATCGAGTCTATTGTAAAAGTGTGTTTGGGAATAATTTTAGCACATTTGGCTAAATTATTTTATTACAAATACACTTGGTTTCATACTAAATCATATTGTGTCACTGTTAAATTATGGTATGTTCTATGCTTAGAGCAGTTTACTTGTTTTCTTTAATATTATCCAATCACATGTGCATAAAGTAAAGTGCAAATAGAACATTAAATGATCAATAGAAAACAAGCCAAGACAAGAGACACAAGATGTGGCGGCTAGCCAGGGACAAACCCCAATATGGGAAAACCCTTTGATCAAATCTTCTTTTATCTTCAATAGTTCAGCAGAGAGAAATAGTACAAAATCTGATTTCTGAAATTTTATATCATCAGCAGCAAACCCTAGATCAGCAAAGTCAAACTTAGTCAAATGAGTGGAAATTGGCCTCCAATATGCTTGATCAATTTCCAGTGAATTTGCCCTTGAACAACCTGAAGAAGCAGCCTTAGAACAGCCCCAAAAATGCAGTCAAAGTGCAGATTTCTGAAGTTGATTGCAGCCCTAAACTAGGGCAATCAATATCGATCAAATCTGAGGTCAGATCACCTCGATTTTTGTGCCAAAAATTGTTGCCTGCCTAGGAGAGGCAACCACACCTAATCCGCACTCCTTGGAGGGTCAACGCTGGTCAAAGATGCTTGCTGTCCTGTTTCTCCGTCCTTTTTGCCCTAGAATGACTCCCTTTTCATCGACATGTGTGAGAGAGAGAGAGAGATTCTTTCTGCGCAGGAGAGAGAGAGAGAGATGTGTGTGAGAGTGAAGTGTCCAAATGAGGAGAAGAGCTCCTTGTATTTATATGCAAAACGTTGAGATTGAATAGACATGACTGTTGGGCTTCTGAACCTACATAAGTTGCTGGCCGACTTTGACAATTTTTCCATAATCAAAATAAATTCATATCTCCATAAATACTTATCGGAATCGGATGATCTTTAGATCAATCCTACACCTCTCGATGAGAGGAATCTAGGAAAAATATCAGTAGTCACAAATAAGGTGATCCACATGGAGTTTGGCCCTAGTTGCCAATTTTAACACTCCCTCTCAACTAGGGAGAACTCCATCAGCAATCCATATGATTGTCGCTACTAATCATCCATCAAATGCACAGCCTTGTATAGCTTGTCCCTTGCTCTACTCTGTTCTACTTTGCTTTGCTCTGCTCGGCTCTTGCTCGAACTATGAAGCAAAAGAAATGACCGAGGATGTATCATACCATCCTCCGCTGACCCAAAGTCAGTCTCAGAGTGTGTAACACTCTCACTGATCCCAAATCAGTATCATTGATCCCAGATCAATGGAGATCATCCTAGCATAGGGAGTACAGTAGATACAGCGATGCGTCCATCAATAGTACTCTATCCTCATTTCTCTGCTCATTGATCAGATGAGAGGTACTTCCCATGAGTCCCAAACTGCATGGGTAGGATACCTCGACAAGAGAACGAATCATCCTGTCCACAGGAGAACGAATCATCCTGTCAATGTATGCCACGGAGAACGAATCATCCTGACCCACAAGAGAACGAATCATCCTGTTCCACACAGTTGCCACGGAGAACGAAACATCCTGGCCCACAGGAGAACGAATCATCTTGTTCCACAGTCACTAGGGAAAACGAATCATCCTAGCCCATGGGAGAACGAATCATCCTGTTCCACAGTCGCCATGGAGTACGAATCATCTTGGCCCATAGGAGAATGAATCACCCTGTTCCACAGTCACCACGAGGTGTCACAGGGGAAGGTTGAACCTTTACCTTGTACATAGTGCACCACCAGGGGATGGAGAGTCGCCCTGTGGTCACATGTTTCTCCAAGAAGTACCCTGCGCCCCCCCAGAGCTCCCAGAGCTCAATACATCATACTCGACCCTCATCAAAGGGTCTCTGAACGACACCAAGTCGTTCTCAGAAAGTCAGGAATTTGACCTTTCCTAGGGGCTTTATCAGAATGTCGGCGACCTGTTCATCTGTATCAATATGTTGGAGCCTTATTGCTCCTCTCTGCACCATATCTCGAATATAGTGATACCTGATATCGATATGCATGGAGCGATTATGGAATACGAGATTCTCTGATAAATGAATCCCGCTCTGGTTGTCACACAGGATCACGGTGGTATCCAATATAAATCCAAACAACTCACTGAAGAGCTTTCGCAACCAGACTGCCTCGCAGGAGGCCATACTGGCAGCAATGTACTCTGTCTCGGCGGTGCTCAAAGCTACCAACTTCTGCTTCCTGCTCATCGAGGATATCGAGGCAGATCCCAAAGAGAAACAGCACCCAAAGGTGCTCTTATGGTCCACCACACTGCTTGCCCAATTAGCATCAGTATATCCAAGTAGTCTCACATTTCCGGCAGTGTCTATTAACCCATGAGTAATTGTGCCATGAAGATATCTCAACAGATTATTGGCACCAATCCAATGTATGTGGTGAGGTTCAACCATATGTTGACTCAATGTGTTGACTACAAAGCATATATCCGAATGGGAGTTCACCAAGAACATCAATGCTCCAACAAGTTGACGATACTCGGTAGCATTTCATAATATAGGTCCAGCAGCACTAATACTTAACTTCTTGAAGTCAAGTTCCATTGAGGTAGTTACGGGCTTGCAGTCCACCATACCAAATCTTTCCAATATCTTCACCACATATTTTCCTTGAGATAGGAAAATCTCCCCTGGCTTCTGCTAGACTTCCAATCCTAGGAAGTAGTGCATAAGTCCTAGGTCTTTCATCTCAAACTCAGAAGCCAGCTCCCTCTTACATTTGTGAATGAGAGGGTCTGCACCTGTTAGAAAGAGGTCGTCAACATAAAGCACCAGTATGAGAGGCTTGTCATCTTCAACCTTAAAGTAAAGGTTAGGGTCGGCTTCACTCCTAGTGAATCCCAGCTTCATCAAGTAGCTATCGATCCTCTCATACCACGCTCGGGGTGCTTGCTTCAGCCCATAGAGGGCCTTCTTCAACCTGCACACATGAGATTCTTGATCATGAATCTCAAATCCTTCAGGTTGCTCCACATAGACTTCCTCTTTGATCGAACCATGTAAGAATGCAGTCTTGACATCCATCTGATGTAGATTCCATCCTTGCGAAGCAGCAAGGGCTATGATGGAGCGGATGGTGGTATATCGGGCAACAGGTGCAAATATTTCGTCATAGTCTATACCCTCCTTCTGGGAGAAGCCACGAGCGACAAAACGAGCCTTATATTTTTCTGCACTTCCGTCAATTGCACGCTTTATCTTGTAAAGCCATTTTGAGGTGACAACAGCTTTGTCCAGAGGTCAGGGGACCACATCCCAAACGTCGTTTTACATGATGGACTCATAATCTTCGGTCATAGCATCCTTCCATACTTGATGCTTGACGGCATCAGTGAATGGTGAAGGCTCATTTTGGATGATTTGCTCATGATGGTCAGGTATCCCTGATCCCTGTTCAGTTTCTTACTTTCACGAAAGGTTCCTCAGGGTGCAATGCGTCCTTCATCATCATCAAGTGTCCCCCTAAGCCATGAAGGCCTCTTCCTAGAAGAGGAAGGCTTAGGGGGAGGGGATCAATAGGATCCATAGGTTCTTCCACATCGGGCATCGTCTCATCTTTCTTTTCCTTCGGTTCCCTAGTGTCAGCGTCTTTAGATCCCCTTAGAGTAGGAAGATTGTCAACTTTGCTGAGAGCCATATCTTCGTCAAAGGTGACATCATGGCTAATCTCGACTTCCCTTTGACCAGCCACATAGATTCTATAGCCCTTAGTATTTTCGCTATAGCCCACGAAGATTCCTTTCTTTCCAGATGCACCCAATTTATTCCTTTTCTCCTTTTCGGCACATGAAAATATACAGGACTTCCAAAAATTCTAAAATGAGATACGTCATGTTTCTTACCAGTGAACATTTCTTCGGGAGTCTTGGAACCCAATGCTTGATGAGGGCATCGGTTTTGTACATATACGGCGATATTTGCAGCTTCGGCCTATAGAAACTTCGGAAGTCTTTGATCATGGAGCATAGCACGAACAACTTCCACAATTGTGCAATTCTTCCTTTCCGCCACACCATTTTTCTTAGAAGTATATGGTGTAGTAGTCTCCCTCTTAATGCCAACGTCTTTACAAAAGTCATGAAACTCATTGGATTCATATTCAATCCCATTATCAGTTCTTAAGACATTGATCTTCTTCTCGGTTTGATTTTTGATCAAGGCTTTGAAATGTCGAAACCAGGAGAACACTTCATCCTTCTTTTTCAAGAAGTATATCCAAGACTTGCGAGAATAATCATCTGTAAAAGTGAGATAATATGAATATCCTCCCAAGGAGTTCACAGGCATCATACCTGATATGTCTGAGTGAACCAACTGCAATATATCGGAGGTCTTGCTTTGGCTTGAGGGGAATGGTCCCCTTTTGAGCTTTCCTTTGGCACATCCCAGACATACACCTTCTTGTTCTACTCGAAATTCGGGCATCCCTGTCACCATCTTTCTTACATTGGTTAGAGCTTTATAATGAAGGTGAGCAAACCTCCGGTGCCATAGTTCGGACTGAAGAGTTGTGTCACAAGACATGACACCTAGCGGACTTCCTCCGACCTGATATAATGAATCAACTCGAAACCCAAGAGTGCAAGTACCTTTAATATTCTTTTTCCATACACGTACCTTACCATCGCTGAAGATCACCTTGTAGCCTTTGTCTTCCATTTCCGAAATGGACACCAGGTTCATTTTGAGATCAGGTACATATAACACATCTTGTAGATGAATTGTATTTCCCTGATTCAATTGAAGAGTGACATTTCCAATGCCTTTCACGGGATATTTTGTATTATCTCCAAGAACAATTTCCAGGTTGGTTTCCTTCTCTATCAGATCATGGAGAGCTTCTTTGTAACCAGTGAAGTGCCTTGAGGCACCACTATCAATAAGCCAATTTCCCAGCGAGTCTGAGGGAGCAGTAGTAGATAGAGTTGCTGGTAGATAATATTCATCTTGCTTATTGTTCACGGTGTTAGATTCATACCTGGAATTTCTTGCCTTCTTGAATGGTTGTCCTCTTCCTTGATTTCCGGCGCTTCTTTTACCTCTTCCTTTCGTCCTATCATTCCTTTGATTGCCTTGAGAGGGATTTTGATCATCGTCCTAGTGAGAGTCCCTTTTATCAAGGCACTCCCTTGAATAGTGACCTATTTTATTGCAATTATAACATCGTCCTTTTCTTCCACCCTTTGGTCCAGCCTTTCCTTTGAATTTATTCCCGGAATTGTTTCTTCTTTTAGTATGAGAAGAAAAGGCAGAGGGATGACCCTTAAGTATGGGCATTTCTTGTTCTTCCATCCTTGTTTCTTCTTGAATGCATCTGGCCATTAATTCCTCGAATCCAGGAATTACGTTGTTGTTGAGGAGAGTAGTCCTGAATACATACCATTCGGATGGTAGTCCTCCAAGAGTTGTGAGTGTCATTTCCCTGTCAAGAATTACTTCCCCAATAGATAGGAGATCATTCTTGATCTCGGTGATCCTTAAGAAGTATGCTTGCATGCTCTCATCTTTTCCCTTCTTAATTTCCTTCAGCTTATTTTTAAGAACAAGACTTGATTTGCATCATTAACTTTAAATACTCACCAGTCTATCATAGATATCCTTGGAGGTGTTCAAGTCGAAAACGTAGGCCACCAAGTGCTTATCGATAGAGTCTTGGATGATCTTCCTTGCTTTGACTTCTGCCTTGGTCCATTTGTTCCTAGCAGCAGCGGATGCATTTGATGGAGGCTCAACAATTCTGCCTCTCACTTAGTCCAACACTTCCTATTCTTCTAATGTTAGATCGAGAGACATCTTCCATTCGTGGTAGTCAGACTTCTCACGGAGTTTGTCTTCAGCAGGGAAGTGTGTTGAGGACCCCATGATTTCTTTTAGATAGCCTTTCCAACCTTCTATTCAGTGATTGCTCTTGTTCTTGGTTGGGCTTTGTCTTCACCTTAGCTCTGATACCATGTTAAATTATGGTATGTTCTATGCTTAGAGCAGTTTACTTGTTTTCTTTAATATTATCCAATCACATGTGCATAAAGTAAAGTGCAGATAGACCATTAAATGATCAACAGAAAACAAGCCAAGACAAGAGACACAAGATGTGGCGGCTTGCTAGGGACAAACCCCAATATGGGGAAACCTTTTGATCAAATCTTCAATAGTTCAGTAGAGAGAAATAGTACAAAATCTGATTTCTGAAATTTTATATCAGCAGCAGAAAATCCTAGATCACCAAAGTCAAACTTAGTCAAATGAGTGGAAATTGACCTCCAATATGCTTGGTCAATTTCCAGTCAACTTGCCCTTGAACACCCTAAAGAAGCAGCCTTAGAACAGCCCCAAAAATTCAGTCAAAGTGCAGATTTCCAAAGTTGACTGCAGCCCTAAACTAGGGTAGTCAATACCGGTCAAATCTCAGGTCAGATCACCTCGACTTTTGTGCCAAAAATTGTGGCCTGCCTAGGAGAGGCAACCACACCTAATCTGCACTCCTTGGAGAGTCAATGTTGGTCAACGTTGGTCAAAGATGCTTCCTGTCCTGTTTCTACGTCCTTTTTGCCCTAGAATGACTTCCTTTTCATCCACACGAGTGAGAGAGAGAGAGAGACTCTTTCTGTGCAGGAGAGAGAGAGAGGTGTGTGAGAGTGAAGTGTCAAAATGAGGAAAAGAGCTCCTTGTATTTATATGCAAAACGTTGAGGTTGAATAGACATGACTGTTGGGCTTCTGAGCCTACATAAGTTGCTAGCCGACTTTGACAATTTTTCCATAATCAAAATAAATTCCTATCTTCGTAAATACTTATCAGAATCGGATGATCTTTAGATCAATCCTACACCTCTCGATGAGAGGAATCTAGGAAAAATATCAGTAGTCACAAATAAGGTGATCCACATGGAGTTTGGCCCTAGTTGCCAATTTTAACAGTCATAGAAATGGGTAAATTATTGAGGGTCAAAGTCTAAATGTGTTTTCTTCTTTCAAGGGTTGAATTTATAATTATTTGATGTAAAAATATTTTAGTGCATGGTCCCTCGCAATCAGAAACTATGGCTAAAAATATCTGAGGGTGGAAAAATTTATTAATCCCCTCTAGTGCCAATTAATTAATTTTTCTGGTTAATTTAAATTAAAATCCTAAGCTATAAAATTAATTAGTTTTGAGTCAAAAAATAATTATAGAGAAATTAATTTCTCTCCAAGTGGAAAATAATAAAAAATTCGTGGGTGAATGGAAAGTCAATTTTTGCTGGTTCCACACCAAGGGAAAAATGGGTATTTTAAGAAAATTTAAACCCTTGGACCTTGGTGGTTAATTCAAGTCGAAATTTTGAGGAAATTAATTCAAAATTTTATTTTTTTTATTAATTAAAAGTGGGTTTTAAGAAAAAAATCGAATTTTTCTTCAAAATTAAAAATTCGACCGTGGAGATCAAAAGATAATCAAATTATTTTCGACGATCAAGATTATTTTGACGAAGATCAAACCAATTAGTTGTTATTTACCACTTGGAGGGGTTTCTCTATATAAAAAAAGTATTGAGCTTCTATTTGATATCTTTGGATGATGTAATTCTTGAACACTGGTATTGAGCTGCTATTTTGTTGGGAATATTGTTTATTCTTAGTTTTTATAGCATCGGAGGTGTTCTAGTCTCGAAACTTTGTGGAGAGGCTAAAACACAAGAGTTCTCCATAACCCAGAAATCGTTTTTGGAAATTCCACTTAGAAGTGTCTCAATTAGATTATTAGCCTATTTTTAAATATTTCCTAAGTCTAAACTTAGGAAAATGGGTTAATTAATCAGTGTTAATTGATAAAGGTGTGAATCATCTAAAAACTCAAACAGATCAACTAGGAAACAATATTTTAGCCTTTGATTAAGTTTTAATCTTTGTCGTTGGAGTCCCAACAGAAGATTATAAGAAGTCGATGGGTAGATGGAGAACACACACTTGAGGCACAAGAGATCGATTTCCTTGGGCAGTTTGACTTTCCAGAGAGCAGCAACTAGAAGAGTTCGAGCTAGAGAAGAAAAGCAGTGATAGAGAGGGGTAGGGACAGTGAGTCCGGAGGAATTTTTCCAGTTTCGGAGAGTCGAAAAGAGGAGGTCGAGATTTTCTCTAGAAGGTTGTGCAGAGGTAGTGCAGAGCCTTAAGAAGGAAATTCGATTCAACTGAAGAGGAAGGAGTTTTCAGTTCCGGAGGTCGGGAAAGTTTTTGAGTCAGCAGCAACTAGGACGACTAGATTGGCAGCTAATTTAGGCAAAGCATTTGAGGGATCGCGCTAGGTTGACGGTCTACGCAGCACTGGTCGGATGGCTAGCTTTTCAAAGGCAATCAAGTGTCAGGATTGCTCAGAGTGAGGGTAAATTCCCTCAGACAATTTTTGCCAGTATTCCTCTTAGATAGATTCGCCAGTTTGGTGATATTTATTGTACTCAGAATTTCCCACTGCTGCTTAATAATAAAAACCCTCAACTGTTGCACCGGTTTTCCCATGTTGGGTTTTTCTAAAGATTTTTGTCCAAAATAATTGTGTCAATATTTTTGCGTGTGTGCCAGTATTTTCTCAAATTCAAGTTTATCTTCCACATAATTTAATTTGGTAAAAATTGCAATTGTGAATTATTCGTTGTTTGTGTGGGCAAATAAACCATTAATTAATTTACAGTTAGAAGAATAATTTCCAGTTGTTGCAATAGTTGAAATTTTCACATGGTATTAGAGCAACTTTGATCAGATGGGGAGCTCAGAAGCGGAAGCAAAAATTCCTTTTTCAAAGGGCGCAACAAGATGAATTTCTGGGGGCTACGCAGAACCTAAGCCAGGCAGTGCGAGTTGCTTGAGCAAGTTCGATTTTTCTGTGCAAGTGGGTAGAAAAATTTGACTTGCCAGATTAAGTGATTCCAACAAGCAGAGCAAGCAGTAGTCCAATATTTTTGCTAGGCAAATTCCTTGTTTGGGCACAGAAGGGTTTTGCAGCAGTTTACTGTAGCGGAATCAGCGTCGGGTGGAAGAGAAAGGCACACACAAAAAGAACTTCTCTTAGAGTGTTTCTAGCCTAGAAATTTGATTTTCCCAGTTGTAGTCGGCAGTTGCTGCAGGCAATTTTTCTCACTCCATAAGGGAGTGTGAATAGCAGATTCAACAACCAAGTAGAGAAAGAGGGAGATTTTTGTCAAGATTCGAGATGGCCACAGTTGGGCTTAGATATCATGATAGGTTGGAAGGAGCCTCCAACTTTATCATCTGGAAGGCTAGGATGTCCTTCCTACTAGATGAATATGGCATGAAAGCCTATGTAGATAATGTCGTGGCAAATCCTCAAGATGTAGGTCAGTTGAAGGTGTACAGGAAAGAGAATGCGAAGCAGATGATCCTAGATGGAGCCCAGGACCATATAGTCTCGCATATATCTGGAAAGAATACTGCCAAGGAGATGTGGGACGCTCTCGACCAGCTATATCAGAATACTTCTGAGCAGCATAAGATGTTCCTGCAGGAGGAGCTGAGAAGTATCTAGATGCAGAGGGTTGAAGGCATAGATCCCTTCCTCACCAGGATTCAGGAGGTCCATGATCAACTTGCAGCCATTGGGAAAGCACCTCAACCAACAGAGCTTATATGATTGGCACTAAACAGTGTTTTAGAGGAGTGGGAAGTCTTTGTCCAAAGTATCTTGGGCCAAGATACATTGCCTAGATGGGACAAGATGTGGGCAAGCCTATAGCAGGAGGAGTTGAGGCGAGCTCTATTAAAGAGCACCATCAGCGGAAACAGTAGCAAGGCAACGAAGGGTCAGAAGGAAGAGGAGAATGTGGCCCTGGCATCAAAGGGTGAGGGGGAGAAGAAGAAGAAGAAGGACCTATCTAAGGTCAAGTGCTTTAGGTGTGGTGAGTTTGGCCACTACAGTACCTAGTGTCCTCTCAAAAAGAAGGACAAGCTGGGGAAGCAGGACCAAGTTCCAGCATCCGCAAAAATATACAAATTGCCCCCCAGGCTGGAGGAAAATTTTTCCATGTTTGCATCTATAACTCTAGGTGTGAGGTGGGGCAATATGGACTTATAGTCCCAAAGTTGTGGAGGTTTGGGTAGGGTCCACTGGGGTGTTCTCCTCGTCGATCATTACCTTGCTACGGGGGTCCATAGTATTCAGTAACAAAATGGATCAGTGTTAGTGATGCAGTCAGATTTCCGAGTGACAGTAGCAGACTAGTTGCAGTCAGATGTCGAGGAGCGTAGAGTAGTGTTGATAGCAAAGCAAGAGGCTCAGTAGCAGAGTCAGCAACAACACAAATTCCCCAGTGGACAGTGCAGTGGCTAGTAATAGTCAAATGCTCAGGAGATAGATGCAGCATAGAGACAGATGATTCAATATTTTGGATGCTTCTCAAATGCAGTAGTTACAATGGCGACAGTAGAGAGGGAGTTGCAATGCAGATGTAGAGTTGACAGCAGTACAGCAGTGTCAACTATGGCACTGATGAAGCACCAGAGTTGCATAGTAGTTGGTAGGCAGTGGCCAGACATCAGCAACATGACAGAGGGTGATACAAAGATTGAATGTTGTAGCAGTTGTGCAACACTAGAACACCTTCCTCGCTAAGAGGGACTGTTAGTTTTTGTAGCATCGAAGGTGTTCTAGTCTCAAAACTTTGTGGAGGCTAAAACACAAAAGTTCTCCATAACCTAGAAATCATTTCTGGAAATTCCAACTAGAAGTGTCTCAATTAGATTATTAACCTATTTTTAAATATTTCCTAAGTATAAACTTAGGAAAAGAGGTTAATTAATCAATATTAATTGAGAAAGGTGTGAATTGTCCATACACTCACATAGATCGACTAGGAAATAATCTTAGCCCTTGATTATGTTTTAATCTTGGTTGTTGGAGTCTTGATATTATAAGAAGAAGTCGATGGGTAGATGGAGAACACACACTTGAGGCACAAGAGATTGATTTCCTTGGGCAGTTTGAATTTCTAGAGTGCAGCAGTCAGAAGAGTTGAAGCCAAAGAAGGGAAGTAGTGATAGAGAGGGGCAGGGACAGTGACTCTAAAGGAATTTTTCCAGTTTCAGAGAGTCAAAAAGAGGAACCCGAGATTTTCTCCAGGAGGCTACACAGAGGCAGCGCAGAGCCTCAAGAAGGCAATTTGATTTAGCTGAAGAGGAAGGCGTTTTTAGTTTTGGAGGTCGGTAAAGTTTTCTAGAGGATCCTAGAAGCTTTTTCTCAGTCAGCAACAAGCAGGAGGGCTAGATTGGCAGTTGATTTAGGCAGAGCATTTCAGGGATTGTGCTAGGTTGACCTCGACGTAGAACTAGTTGGACGACTAGCTTTTCAGAGGCAGTCAAGTGTCAGGATTGCTCAAAGTGAGGGTAAATTCCCTTAGATAATTTTTGCCAGTATTCCTCTTGGATAGATTCACCAGTTTGGCGATATTTATTGTACTTTGAATTTCACACTGTTGCTTAATAATAAAAAACCTCAACTGTTGCACCGGTTTTCCCATGTTGGGTTTTTCCGACTTTTGTCCAAAAATAACTATCAAATTATTTGTGTGTGCCAGTGTTTTCTTAGATTCTTATTTATCTTCCGCGGAATTTATTTTGATGAAAATTGCAGTTGTGTATTATTCATTGTTTGTGTGGACAAATAAACTGCTAATTAATTTACAGTTAGAAGAATAATTTCCAGTGGCTGCAATAGTTGAAATTTTCATATTTATTATAATAGAAAGACTTTAGGGTTCAGTTCATGGTGTTCTTCTTTTGTTGATCTATTGTATGTGTTAGCTATGTGTGATCCTATATTGTGTTGAATATTGTTTAAAAATTGTTATTTCATTTGTCGGCGATAAGAGCATTTTATTGGTATATGCTATTGTAGGCAATCTGGTTCACAATATGATCTAACGATTTTATTTTGAGAAAATTATGGTGATTCACTGGTATGCTAGCCCTTGGGCTCCAAGTTCATAGACTGTGGGGAAGAGCTTACTATGTTTGGGCTCTGGGATTTCATTGTGGTAATTGATTTTGCAGGAGGGTTTTGGCCAATGTCTATTTTTCGAAATTATTCATCCATTGTTATTCATTCAAAAAATATTTTTCCAAAATTATTATTTTGTAGATATTGTACATTTGTAAATTATTTCCTAAGCCATTTTTTTTGCAGCACTTTAGTATTTGGGGTTTTATATTTTTGTATATATTTTTTGGGTTTGGCATTCTTTGATTCATTTTGTAGGTGATAGCTCAAGGGTTTGAAGTAGCAAATTTTTATGGGTTATTCAACCAAGCAAGGAAGGTTGATCTAGGCCCTTGAGGTAAGGTCTAGCCTCCCAGCCCTCCAGCAACTCAGCGTCTAGCTCAAGAAGGGAATTCATCTAGCTTTTTGGCATTGATTTTGGCATTTTTGGCAATTGCAAGCTTCAAAAATTTGTTTTTAGGCCCTAAGGCATAGCCGTCCTCCCTCCTTTGCCCTAGCCATGAGGCCTAGAGGCCTTCTAGGGCCCTCTGCCCCCCCTTTTTCCTTGGGCACATCCCTTTTAGGGCTTATCGTGGGCTTCCAAAGCCCTTGGCCTAACCGCAGGCCTCCAAGGGCCTTGACCTCCCTTTTCTCCCCTGGTCGTGGGCTTAGGGAGCCTCCTTTGCCACTCGGCCCCCCTTGAAGCGCTAGCCACAGCCCTAAAAGGGCTCTTTCCTTGACCACTAGCCCTTTTAGCGCTACGTCAACCCTTTTGGGCTTGATGTCAGCTATAAGGGGCTTGATTCCCATAGTCGTGGCCTTCTTGGACCTTTTCTCCCTCATCATTGCCCTTGTTTTCCCTTTCCAACCCTTCATTGGCCATTCCTAGCCCTGGTTTGGGTTTTCCTAGGCATATAATTTAAAATAAACCAAGATTTTGCATCTGACTTAGATTGTAAGATTTGCATTTCATATAGGATAGTGAAGCATCTTTAAAGCAACAATTGTTCATCCGGTGACTTGGTAAACATTTTATCTCAAGCAAGTTATCGACTCTATTAAGGCACTAATCTAATCTAATCTTCAACTTGCTAAAATTCACTAAGTTATTAGGCCATTTAGTTGTTTCTCTCGGACTTGTTGATTGCCAATAAGTTTCCCATCTTCACATTTCATAAGGACTACCCCCCATAGCTTGTTGTAGGGAGACAACTAGAACGAAAAGGGCAAAGATCAGAATGACAGCCCCTGCCCTGAGCGTTGTCGCCTATTGCGTGTACAATTTGAGCGACAACATTTTCTAGCGTCGTTGTTGAGGATAGAGTTTTTTTTGTCCCTCGTTTTCACGACATTCTCTCCATCTCTTCGTCTTTTCATTCTATCATTCTTCATCCTCTCATTAATCTTCTCATTGCCTTGTTCACCTTTCTATTTGCACCTTTAGCACTTGGACGTTTGGGTTAGTTTCCGATTTGGGTGGCGACTCCACTTATTCATCCATTCACACGAGCTTATACTAGAATAAATCCTAGTAGTTTGGTTAACCCCACTACCAATTCTGAAAAGGCTCTAAGATCTCAGTTAAACAAATTACATTCTAGTAAGCATTTAATATTTCTTGGACAGGAAGCCCTCCCTGATATCCACTTGTTTTTTTTGATCCCGTCAATCAGGACATCATGGATTTTTATAGGCCTTGCAACTTTGCCAATATCAGGGGGTATACTCGTGATTTTCCAGATGTTGGTTTGGATAAGATTCTTGTGTTTCAAGGGAATAATGCAATCACTGTTGATGCTTACATCAAGTTCACATCCTTCCTGCTAAGACATGCTCACGCAGTTGCCTACAATCATGAAGATGTTAAGATGAAGCTCTTTGTCCTTTTATTAGAAGATGATGCATTGTAATGGTACTTAGACAAGCCTGATAACTATTGAGAAATCAATGCTAATAAGATTAGGGTTAGATTATTCTTTCTTGATAATTACTTGTGAATTATGTTGGCTTCTTTTACTTATTTTTTATATTATCTTTCATTAATCAATTACCAAATTATGTGTGCATGAAGATCACAAAAACACAAGACACAAGATGTAGGCACTCTGCTAGGGAAAAACCCAGTCAAAATCTCTTCCTTAAATAGTTCTCCTTGAGACTCTTCTAGACAAAGACCTCCTCCACACCAAGTCAGCCTCTCCTTCTTTGATCCAACCTTTGACCTAGGAGCAGCAGCACTTCGATCCTTACAACTTCGACCTGGCAGCTTCTGGCATCAGCAGTAGTTTCGACCTAAACTAGGAGACTTCGATCTCCTAAACCAGCCCACACAAGAGAGAGAGAGAGGCACCAAAATTTCGATTTTCTTCTTCTCTTTCACCTTGACCAAACCCGTACTCCTTTTGGACCCTTCCTTCAACTTCGCACTTCTTCCTAGCTTCCAGCTTCCAAAGATCAAACTATGCTTGAGAGAGTGACATGTCCAAATGAAATCGAACTGCCTTGTATATATAGCCTTCCAATGAGGTCAAATTGCCTTCCTTGAGGCTGACTTGATCTTCTTGAGCCTGACTTTGTGTGGAGGTTACATAATTTATTTTTAACTCAAAAATAATTATTTTTACGTCGTTAGAAAGCCCAAGGAGGGTCTCATAAAATATACAATGACTCTATTGACTCTTTGTTAATCCTAGGAATCCTCAATGGGGACTTTGACTAATAAAATGATGACCCAAGCATGAAACCCATGCTTTAATAAGTCATTGTAACAATAATAAAAAAATCTTTTGACAAATACATTTTATGAAGACCGAACCTAGTTACGTTTTCCAACAATAACTCCTTTGATTATTTGCAAGCTATCATCAATGCTTTTAAGGGAAATATGGGGACAAGAAAGAAAAAAGATATATGTTCAAAGGCATCAATAGTATTAAGAAGAACGAGAATGAAACAGTTGAAGAATTTAATCAAAGATTCAATGGTATTATCAAATAAATGACTCAAGATTATAAAGCTCTAGACAAGTCTCTATTAGAGCAATATCTTGAAGCCTTTTGTGTTGATACATCTTATGAAATAAGACGTGTGAAACCGATTGATTTAGCTACTGCTCAGGCTATAGCCGAAGAGTTAGAAAAAGATAAGAAAGCATCTTGTAAGTTGAAAATTCATGGTTTTGAAAGAGGTCTAGTCAGAGCTAAAGGAAAGGAAATAAAGGAGGTAGAGCATGACCAAATCAAGGATTTAACTCAAATGATGAAAGAAATGAGTGTGCTAGAGAAATGAGTACCATGCAATCTAGGCTGATTGAAATGGAGCGAAATCAAGCTCAGAATGTTCAATGTAGAAATAATAATAATAACAGAGGTAACAATAATCCATGGCCAAGAAGGAATCCTCCCAATGATCAAAGGCCTCCCACTCTGCTTTTATTTGCTAATGTCGTCGATCAGCCTATTCCGTTTTGCATATCTTGTGAAGGATTTCATGAAGAAAGTTCATGTGCCATCGCTAAAAGACTCCTAGATGAAGGAAACAATGAATAAATCAATAATGTCAATCAAAATTCTCCAAAGGAAGGTCGTTGCATGGACATGATCCCTTCATCTTTCACTATCAACAACTTTAGTGATGAAAAAGATCCTATCATGCAGATGAATGGTGAAACTCCATCTCAAGAACAAATTTTGGAAATTGCTAGAAGTAAAGGTTACACGTATCAAAAGAAGGGCACAGATCAGAATCAAAATAAGTAACAGGTTGCATCTAAGAGATATCAATCAGGGCTGAAAATTGACTCGGTTGCATGCCTAAACAGTGTTAAAAATTTGTCCCAGTCTTAAAACTTTTAAAGATTCCCTCTCAAAGAGTAGCATTTTTGAAAGCTCTAGGCATGGCTCAACAAGATAAGGCTGATATGCACCAAAAAAATGAAGAAATTAAGTTAAAGGATTTAAATTGTTACATGACAAATGAAGGTAATAAACCCTTCTTCCTGAATTTAGAAGTTAATGATTCCCTGTTTCACAACATTGTTGCACAAAACTTCTAGGAACTCGACATTTTTCACTGTAGCCGTACTCGAAACTCTAAAACTTGGTCGAAACTCGACCATCATGTAATCATCTATAAGAGTTAATATAGACTTGGTTTTCCTTCTAAGTTTATATATGATGTTTCGACCAACGTTTCTATTTTTGGGAGGTGACGCTTCTAAACGTACGCGTTTCGGAAACTATGAAACGCTTTGGCGCTTCCTGTGACTTAGCTTCACAACTTTATCCTGGATTTCAAGGCCTCAACCAATGTCATGACTAACAAGGTTATGGACCAGTTAAATTTGAGAATTTTGAAGCCCTATCACGATATTTTCCTATGGATTCAAAGAAGATTGAAGTCCTTGGTGTGGTTAAAGAATTGCAAGTTGTCTTGACAAACTATCCATGTAAAATTATCACCATGGACATAGTGATCATAGATGTGCTAGATGTATGGGGAATGCTTTTATCTAGGAAGTTTGCAGCAGACTTAGGAGGATGTATTCAGTTGGATTTATCATACGCTACTATTCCCACAACAGCAAGTGGTATGGTCAGGTTATACAGAGAAGTAGAAAGGAGATATCATGTTGTAAATCCAAAGAGGCCAAACAATGATGTTTTAATTATATGCCTATTCTAAGTATAACCTTCCCCTTAACTATTTTGAAGCTAATCTCCAAAGTAGGTTGTGTCAAGAAGCAAGCAATGGCTTGATTAACGATACTTCTGTCAAGCTCCAACCACTTGATGCCTTCTGCGCTACAGAGACTGTGGCTTTGACAACTGCAAGGTCACCGTGTTAACAACTAAAGAGTTGTTAAGCCCCTCAAGCTAGATGAGAAAGGTGGCCCTGAAAAGTCTATCCACCAAGCTTATTCTTGGAGGTAAGTTATTAATGCAACTAGACTTAGAATGTTTGTGTAAGGTATATGAGTGATTTCTTAGGTTAAGATTGTTTAATGTTTAGGTAGTTTAATTATGATTAGTTTTTATGACAAGAGTACTTAACAACAAATGGAGAGACAATCTTGACACCAAGAATGCGCCAATTTATCAAGTGTCAATACTAAACAATAGATTTCTTCAACCCAAGTGCTTAAGATAAAATTATTATCCACAAAATGATTAACCAATGTAATTGATAGCAAAATGACAATTACTTGAGACAATTTGAAATCTTCCAAGATATTTCAAGAAAGTAAACGCCAATGGTGATCTTATGCCAATATTATTTAATGCCAACAATCAAGAGATGCTCGATTAGATTAGAAACAAGGACACTTATAATTTCAATACCATTGTGTACTTATCATTCATAAATGGATATCATTAATAAAGCAAGAATGATCATATGAGAGCACCAATTTGCCAATTAGATTGCCACTTAAGAGAAACAAAATACTTCAATGCTAACTCAAAGACTTCAAGTAAAGAGCACTTTAACGTCAATATGAGATTACCATTCACATTGATATTCGATTCTTAATTTAGTGCTTATATGAGTGAGTTTAGTGCAAAGAGAAAGATTTTTTAGAGCGTACACAAGACACGCAAATGTTAGATTCCAATGTTCAGCAATCGTTTTTCACAATAGTATTTAAAACAGTGAGAGCACTTGTGTAACTTGCATTCCAATTATATGAGAAATCATTAACCCTTTAGGACAGCAGTAAGATTATGTGTGACAGCAGTAGATAACTTATGAAAACAATGAGCTACTAGTATGTCCAAATGTGCCAAAATAATTCTAGATGCTAAACCAAACTTGCCAATATGAAATTGTGAGTTCACATACAATGAATCAGATCACCTAATATAAGCCCAAAACTTACCAATAGAATGTTGCTATCATCTACAATGAAATAACGATTTAATTTAATTTTAAAGCACAATATAGGAATGTTTGTATCCAGCACATACCACAAATTAGCGAGACAAAGACACCATGAATTGCACCCCAAAGTCTTTTATTATAATGATCAAAACTTTCCCAGTGTGACAGTGGCTTTACATCAACTTTTACAAAGTTACATTAGCCAAAGATTCATTGGCTTGAGACACAAATGACCTCTAATTTATAGGTAAATCCTCTAAGTGGAAAATAACGGCTAGTTGGCTTAATCCCTGTCAAAATAATCTCGATCGTCAATAAATCTTTGATGATCTTTTTTAATCTTTGTCGTCGAAATAATTATTCTTTGAAGAATTTTCAAATTTCTCATTAAAACCATATTTTATTAACTAGAAAATAATTATTTTGAGCTTATTTCCTCAAAAATTTGACTTTGACTCAACCACCAAGGTCCAAGGGTCCAATTTTTCTTGAAATTTTCAATATTCCCTTGGTGGGGGACCTCCAAAACGTAATTTCTTTAAGACCCACGAATTTTTCTACTTGGAGAATTTAATTTCTCTAACATTTAATTTTTTAACTCTAATTAATTGATTTTTTGGATTAAGATTTAATTTTATTTTTGCAAGAAAAATTAATTAATTGACAATTGAGGGGATTAATTATTTTTTCACTCCCAAATATTTTAGCCATGGTGTCTAATTATGAGGGACCATGCACTAAAATATTTTTTTTACATAAGATTTTATTAATTCAACCCTCAAAGGGGGAATACTCGCTCGCTATAGACCCTCAAATAACTTACCCAATTATGCGACACAATATGATCTAGTAGACCAAGTGACTTGTAATAAAACAATTTAGCCAATTAGCTTAAATTATTCTCAAATCACTTTTACAGAAGACTCGACTAAAACACTAGGACTCACCTAAGATTTTGATGATAAATTCCACCCTAGCTTTGGGGTGCGATTTGAGGGAAAAACTTCGTTGATCATCCGTGTTTAGAAACACAGATAAATCAAGGAAATGTAAAAACCTCTTAGTATGAAATTCGTCACCAAAATAATAAGCTTACCTAGGTCATTACATACATACAATGTCTTACTAGTATCATTTACATTACAAATTTTGCAGAAAGGGTTTACAATGACTCAAAACGCTAATGGTTGATGATTCTGGTCCTTTGAAAAATATGGTACAACTGCTTCCTTGGAACTTTGAAAAAATGTGTGCAACATCTGGCTCCATATGGGGACACGTTGTTTCCATGAAGTAACATGAGAATCCCAGAATCCTATATGCAAGAAAACAGAAGTTCATCAAATAGATAATCCAGATTGACCATCCCTCCTTTTCAGTACTCTCTGAATGCTCCAGGCCACCTCCTTCCCAATCAGCAAGAGCTGAATAAAATCATTAAGGAGGATATTTACAGACGATACATTTAGACTACATGGACCAATCCTCCCAATGGGCTGCGTCCAAAAATGGCCTTCTACGTTGAGCATTGCCTGGAGATCAGGGATGGGCTCATCATCAGACCCCAGTACACATTCCAGCATTGGATGCATGCCCTTAGAATCCCCCTCAGGCAGTTCAGAGTTGGGTCTCACAAACTCCGGGTGGAGACAGATCATCATATTGATAGGGCAGATAGGATTTGCCAGCTCTGCCACTTACAAGAGATAGAGACAAAGCCACACTTCATCTTCAGATGCCCTGCTTACTATGAGATTCGAGGTCGTTTCCATTGTCTCTTCAGGTCTTCTCAGAGTTTGACCAACTTCCTCAGATATGTTGATCCGAGATGCCTTGCACTTTATCTCCAGGAGGCCTTCAGAGTTCAAGCTCGTTTTCTTCAGCCCCCCTCCAGATCGGACACCACACAAAAGATCATGGACTTCTTTAGGGCGCTACCATCAGCGCGGGGCACCAAAAGAACCATTGACTGACCCACAGATATTGAGACTAGATCAGTGCCGTCCCGGGGGGAGGGCGACCCACCAAACTGCACCAGCGCTTCAGGATTGGATCCACCCCTGGGAGGCGCCCTAGAACCTCTAGGCGACAGTAGCGACAAACTAGTATGCCCACAGGACAGCAAACATTGACGAGCTTCTCTCAGTTTTCTTCTCTTGGCCTCGGATGTTAGGAGTAGGAACTGGACAGGAGACTCCTCCCCCCTTTTCTTCTTCTCCTTCTTTGTTTCATCGCAGCTCTTTGTTTCGAAGCCAAGAGCTTCTAGCTTCTACATTTACATTTACTTAGATTATAGATGTATTTTCTGCTTTTTAAAAGAAATGTTAAAGGGGACCGTTTGGTCCACCAGCTTGGCATGATGTAATCATTGTAACCGACAGTCCCATTGACCTATTTTGGTCATTTGTTGGACATTAATAAAATTATCTTATCTTATCTTATCTTATATAGTAAATTTGTTGGAATAGTAAAAATCTACACTAACAAATTAAAATATAAAGAACATATAACTTAAGTGCACGAAATAAAACTTGCTGATGACATGAATAAAAAAGAAGTAGGGTTAGAGATACTGTACAAAGGAAGCCCCATGGCATAGATGTCATCCATGTAGTATAGTTTGAGCATCTGCCCATTTGTTGGCATCTCTACAAGATCGCCTTCCAAAGTATTTAGATAGAAAGAATTTTCTCCAGTGATTCCTCTAATAATATATGGCCCAAGCCATAGACTAGCGAACTTTCCATGATTGTCGGGTTTCTCATTTCTATGATCCCACAATAATACCATATCGCCAATCTATAGAGACCTATTCCATGATGACTTGTCAAATCCTTCTTTAGTTTTTGCCTAGCTCTAACATATGTTATCAAAAGGATTCCTTTGGGCCTCATCGAGTTCCATAATCTGATCAATTATTTTCTGTACCGCATCTTTCTCCTCTATAAAATCTTAAGGAGTTGATAAGCTAGAACTTTGAGATGAACAGGAAATGTTACCTCCAAACCATAAATGTTAAAAATGTTAACTAGGGCCAAACTCCATGTGGGTCATCTTATTTATGGCAGCTGATATTTTTCTTGGATCCCTCTCATCGAGAGGTGTAGGATTGATCTAAAGATCATCCGATTCCGATAAGTATTCATTGAGTTATGAATTTATTTGTGTTATAAGACAATTCGTCAAGGTAGGTCAGCAACCAAATAACCCCCACATGTGCTCAACGTTTTAGTATAAAAGGAGATGACTTGAGAATCATTTCACACACAGTTCTCTCTTGATTTTCTCTCCACTCGCTTCAGGTTTTAGTGGAAGAGAAATCTAGGAGAAGGATGCCCTAACCGCAGTCTTAAAGGATGCCCTAGCCGTAGTCCTAAAGTGGAAGATCTAGCCGCAGTCCAAGGGAGAAGACCCCTGATTCTATACGCTGCCCATCTTGTCCAATACGTTGCCTAAAGGAGAGACATAGCACAGTGAAGAAGACCTATTCATGCTGCCCAAATACGCAGATATATCATGCCCTAGCCGCAATAAGGAAGACAGAACACCGTGGGTTTTTGGAGGCTATTTCAGGGTCATATGTGAAGGTCGAGTTGCCGTTATGAGGGTCGAGATATCTTCCTAGAGGGCCGAGGCAAAGGAGGGTTGTTTTGGTTTGATGTGTGGGCTGTAAGCTACAACAAAGATACGTGGGACAGCGTGGGTTGTTTTGGTGTCATGTTATACCTTCATCTTCAGCATGGATGCAAAGGGTTTATACTTGCCTAGGCCGCATTTCATAAGGGCATTTCTGGGCCAGATTTGAAGACGATTAGGGACTGTTGTGTGCCCTAACAAGTCCCAGAAATTATAGCAGTAATCAAGTGACAAACAGTAGCGTTTGTATGGTGTGTTGGCAGCAAGATAGATGGGACAGCAAGGTCTCATGGTGCAGCAAAGGAAGATGGGACAACAAGGTCTCATGATGCAATAAAGGAATATGGGACGGCAAGGTCACATGGTGCAAAAAAGGAAGATGGGACAGCAAGGACATGGTGCTTGCATGGGACAACAAGCAATCATGGTGCAGCAGTATGAGCAGTGACAACATTGTGATAAGGGGTAGCATGATGTGAAATGCTATAGCATAATAATGGGCATCATGACAAAGTAAAGTGTAGCATGTTGTGTGCGACACTTGCTACTATAGTACAGTGATATTAAATGCTACAATGAGATGCAGTACAGTGATGGGTACAGTCATGATTAAGCATAATGAGGTCCAGCATATTGATGATGGGTGCAGCACGATGCAGCACAATGAGGTGCAGCACAATGATAGGTGATGGAGTCACCTTGGAGAATCAGTTCAAGCAACATGTCTTCAACTGAGTTCAGCGACCTCATGTATCATCTTCTTAGAGATGATCTATGCTATTATAAGTCAAAGCATTGACTTCTATTGTAAATGTACTCTCTTTCTCTCTCTCTTTGCCGAACTATTGAAAAACATATAAGAAGAATTGATCAAGGGTTCCCCACATTGGGGTTTGTCCCTGGCTAGCACCACATCTTATGTCCTCTTGTCTTGGCTTGTCTTCTGCGATTTATGTTTATGTTCTATATGCAATTTAATATAAAGCTGATGTGATTGCTAATCTAGAAAAGATATTGAGCTAACTGCAAAAATTGAAATAAATTGCTCTAAGCATAGAACATACCTAAAATTAACATGGTATCGGAGCTGAGGTGAAGACAAATCCCAAGCAAGAGTGAAAGAGCAATCACCGAAGACAGTTGGAAAAGGACAATAGGATCAGTGGATTCCTCATCCCTCTTCAAATTCATCAAGGGTGAAATCGAAGCAAAGAATATTATCAAAATGGCGCAGGGGAAGTTTTTGATGGCCTAACTAAAGATCACTTCAATGGGAAGTCTGGATCTAAGGGTGGAAGGAAAAGCAGATGCCTTGTTTGTAATAAGTTCGGCCATTATGCGAAGGAGTGTCCGAATGTTAGGGACGCATCACTTGATGATGATAACAATCATTCTAGGGACATCTTCTATGATCAGAGGAATGGCAGGTAATGCAGGTCATCAAGGAAACGACCGACTCTTCAAAGAAAGCAAGGAACCCCAGGTATGAAGAATCAAATATTGTTTCAGATAAGATAAAGAAGCGTTATCCTATATTGGACCTCTCCTTCAGACTCTTTGGGAATCTGGCTTATTGATTGTAATGCTTCAAGGCACTTCATCAGATAGAAGGGTGCTCTTTCTAATTTGGTAAATATGGAAACAATCGTGGAATTATACTTGGAGTCGATGCGACCGGTCCCGAAAAGGGTGTAGGGAATGTTACCCCTCAATTGAATGAGGGTAACTCGATTCATTTACAAGAATCTCTTTTATGTACCTGATCGCAAGAAGAACCTGGTGTCCATTTCAGCAGTGGAAGTCAAAGGTTTCAGGGTGGCATTCATCGATGGAAAGGTACGTGTTTGAAAATAGAATTTTCAAAGATGCTTTTTGAGTTTAGTGTTGGCAGTTTGTATCAAGTTGCAGGATGGTCCATTAGAGGTCTACTTATTATGGGGCCCTACCCGATGTGAGTCATATGGTGATAGGGATGCCTGAATTCAAAAGGAGCATGAAGGTACATGTCTAAGATGTACCGGAGGAAAATCTTATAAGGGGACCATTCCCCTCATGTAGCAGGTCCACAGGTTTGGAACAACCCGAGGGGTTTGATATTCATGATCGAGAATCTCATGTATGCATGTGGAAGAAAGCCCTCTATGGCTTGAGGCAAAACACCCCAGGCTTAATATGAGAGGATTGATAGTTGTCTGATGAAGCTGAGATTCACTAGGAGTGAAGCTGATCCAAACCATTGCTTGTAGGTTGTGGATGATAAACCTCTCACATTGGCACCTTATGACGACGACCTCTTTTTGACAAGTGCAGACCCTCTCAGTTGAAAAAGTAAGAGGGAGTTGGATTCCGGATTTGGAATGGTAAACTGCAAGCCCATGACTACCTCGATGGAGCTTAACTTTCAGAAGTTATGTGGTAGTGATGCCGGCCCAGATTTGGGAAATGCCTCTGAGTTTCATAAACTCATTCGCATTGATGTTCTTGGTGAACTTCCGTTCAGATATATGTTTTGCAATTAGCATGTTGGGCTCATATTTGGTTGAGCCTCACTAGATTGGTGCCAAGAATCTTTTGAGATATCTTCGGGACACAATCTCTCATAGAGTGAGATACACTGTCGGAAATGTGAAGCTGCGTGATTATTCGAATGTTGACTGGGCAGGCAGTGTGGAGGATCGCAAGAGCACTTCTGAGTGCTAGTTCTCTTTGGGTTCCGCTTCGATATCCTAGATGAGCAGGAAGCAGAAGTCGGTTGCTATAAGCACCACTGAGACCGAATACATAGCTACAAGTATGATCTCGTGTAAATTTGCCTAGTTGTGGAAACTCTTCAGTGAAGTTGTTTGTACACATGATGGATACCATTGTGATCTTCTGTGTCTTCTGTGTCAACTAGGGGGGATTCGATTGTTGAGGAATCCCGTATTCTATGATTGCTCCAGCATATAGACATCAGATACTACCTTATCTGGGGTATGGTACATCGATGAGCAAGAAGGCTCCATCGCATTGAGACTCATTATGTCGAAGCCCCAGGGAAAGGTCAAATTTGTGACTTTCCCGAACAACTTGGAGTTGTTGAGAGACCCTCTTATGAGGGTCTTGCATGATGCATGCATTGAGCTCTGGAGCTTCAGGGGGCTTGGGGTACTTCTTGGAGCAACAAGTGACCATAGGGCGACTTACCCTCCCCTAATGGTGCATTGTGTATAGGGTGAATGGTTCAACCTTCCCCTGTGATACCCCGTGGCGACTTATGGACAGGATGACTGGTTCTCCTGTCGAGGCATCCTACCCATGCAGTCTGGGACTCGTGGAAGTACCTCTCATCTAGCCAATGAGTAGGGAAATGGGGTTAAGGACCATAGCAGTACTATCGATGGACGCATCGTTGTATCTACTGTACTCCCTATGCTAGGATGACCTCCATTGACCTGGGATCAGTATGAGTGGTTTGAGACACTCTCTTTTGATATTGATCTGGGATCAATGAAACTGGTCTGGGATTAGTAAGAGTGGTATGACACACTTTTCATATGGAACTGACTTCGGGTCAGTAGAGAATGGTATGAGACATTCTCGATCAATTCTTCTTCTTCGTGGTTCAGCAAAGCAGTGCAGGGCAATGTTGGCAGAGATAGTACAGTTTGGCAGATGGATTAGTGGATGGAGTTCTCCCTAGTTGAGAGGGAGTGTTAAAATTGGCAACTAGGGCCAAACTCCATGTGGGTCATCTTAAATCCAGCATCTTATTTATGGCAGCTGATATTTTTTCTTGGATCCCCCTCATCAAGAGGTGTAGGATTGATCTAAAGATCATCCGATTTCGATAAGTATTCATGGAGTTATGAATTTATTTGTGTTATAAGACAATTCGTCAAGGTTGGCCAGCAACCAAATAATCCCCCCATTTGCTCAACATTTTAGTATAAAAGGAGATGACTTGAGAGTCATTTCACACACACTTCTCTCTTGATTTTCTCTCCACTCGCTTTGGGTTTTAGTGGAAGAGAAATCTAGGAGAAGGATGCCCTAACCGCAATCCTAAAGGATGGCCTAGTCGCAGTCCTAAAGGACACCCTAGCCGCAGTCCTAAAGTGGAAGATCTAGCCGCAGTCCAAGGGAGAAGACCCCTGATTCTATACGCTGCCCAACCTGCCCTCTATGCTGCCTAAAGGAGAGACATAGCACGGTGAAGAAGACCTATTCACGCTGCCCAAATACACAAATCTATAATGCCCTATTCGCAGTAAGGAAGATCGAACAACGTGGGTTTTTGGAGGCTATTTTAGGGTCATATGTGAAGGCCAAGTTGTTGTTAGGAGGGCCGACATATCTTCCTAGAGGGCTGAGGCAGAGGAGGGTTGTTTTGGTTTGTTGTGTGGGCCGTAAGCTACAACAAAGATACATGGGACAACGTGGGTTGTTTTGGGGTCATGTTATACCCTCATCTTCAGCGTGGAGGCAGAGGGTTTACACTTGCCTAGGCCGCATTTCATAAGGGCAATCCTGGACCAGATTTGAGGACAATTAGGGACTATTTCGTGCCCTAACTAGTCCCAGAAATTACAGCAGTAATGAAGTGACAAACAACAGCGTTTGTATGGTGTGTTAGCAGCAAGATAGATGGGACAGCAAGGTCTCATGGTGCAACAAAGGAAGATGGGACAACAAGGTCTCATGGTGCAGGAAAGGAAGATGGGACAGCAAGGTCACATGGTGCAGCAAAGGTAGATGGATCATGGGACAGCAAGGACATGGTGTTTGCATGGGACAACAAGCAATTATGGTACAACAGTATGAGCAGTGACAACATTGTGATAAGGGGCAGCATGATGTGAAATGCTACAACACAAAGATGGGCATCATGACAAAGTAAAGTGTAGCATGTTGTGTGCAACACTTGCTAGTATAGTACAGTGATATTAAATGCTACAATGAGATGCAGTACAGTGATGGGTACAGTCATGATTAAGCATAACAAGGTCCAGCGTAGTGATGATGGATGCAGCACGATGCAGCACGATGCAGCACAGTGAGGTGCAGCACAATAATAGGTGATGGAGTCACCTTGGAGAATCAGTTCAAGCAGCATGTCTTCAACTGAGTTCAACTACCTCATGTATCATCTTCTTAGAGATGATCTATGCTATTATAAGTCAAAGTGTTGACTTATGTTGTAAATGTACTCTCTCTCTCTTTCTGCTGAACTATTGAAGAACATATAAGAAGAATTGATCAAGGGTTTCCCCACATTGGGGTTTGTCCCTGGCTAGCGCCACATCTTGTGTCCTCTTGTCTTGGCTTGTCTTCTGCGATTTATGTTTATGTTCTATCTGCAGTTTACTTTAATGCTGATGTGATTGCTAATCTGGAAAAGATAGTGAGCTAACTGTGAAAATTGAAATAAATTGCTCTAAGCATAGAACATACCTAAAATTAACAATAAACAAGCTCAAAAGGACTTTTCCCAGTAGCTCTTTTCTTCGTGATCTTGTCTGCCCATAATGCATACTTGATCTTACTGTCCCATGATCGCTTATTATCCCCCACAATTTTTTTAATGATGGTGATCAAATTTTTGTTACTTGATTCAACAAGACCATTTCCTTGGGGATAATAATTTGAAGAATGAGATAGAATAATGCCATACTTGAAGCAGAAAGAAGAAAACTCAGAAGAGTTGAAAGCTTTGGCGTTGTCAGTCGTAATTTTGGCTGGAACACCAAATCGAGTGATAATATGATTCTCAAGAAAGTCCATGACAACCTTCTCAGTGGCATGCTTTGTTGGAATGGCCTCAACCCACTTCGTAAAGTAATCTGTTGCAGTCAAAATCCATGAATAACCATTACTAGAATTTTGGCTAAATTTACCAATGAAATCCAACCCCCATTGTTGAAAAGGGGCTTCTGCTACAACTGGCTGAAGAGGCAAGGCTGCTAATTTCTGCTTTCCTGTGAAAAGTTGGCATTCTTGACAATTTCTGACAAATTTATTCACATCTGAGAAAATGATGGGCCAATAATATCCTGCACACAAAATCTTGTGGTCCATGGCCTTTGCTGCAAAATGGCCCCTACAAAATCCTGCATGGAACAGATTTGGCAGGGTTTAATGATATGCCAAATTCTCGACACTTGTCAAAAACTTGCCTAAGATGGTTGATATGAGCCTTAATATCTTTGGAGAAACAGTGAGGTCATCTTGGTATATCTCAAGGATTTTGCCAATTAATCCCTTAAAAGCATAATCCATAGCCCTTTGAAAAGTATTCTCTGCATTTTTTAACCCAAAATGCATTCTGAGATATTCAATCGTACCCCAAGGTGTGGTGAAGGTAGCCTTATGACGATCTTCTTCCTTAACCCAAACTTGATTATAACCAGAAAATTTGTCTAATAATGACATCATACCGAACCCGGTTATTCTTTGTAGCATATTTTCCATGTTAGGCAAAGGATAATTATCTTTTTTACAAGCCAAGTTAAGAATTTCTAAATCGACACATAGCCTAATAGTACCATTCTTCTTCCTAACAATCGCCAAATTTGAACACCAGGAGGAATGTCGAGTCTGTCTAATGATACCAGCAGCAACCATTTTTTGTAACTCTTTCTGAACGAGGGGCCAGCTTCGGATTGATTTTCCTAAGTGTCTGCTTAAATGGTTTGGCATATTCATCTTTTAAAGGATTGGTATGTTCAATAACATCGTTTTAATAACCTTTGACCACATCATAAGAAAAGGCCAAGACATCTCGATACTCAATGAGCAAATCAATCAAATTTTCCTTCTCTTCCTTAGAAGTTCCTTTACCAATTTTAACCATTTTTGGGTTTTCAAGAAAACCAATGTTTACTTCAATGAATTCACCAGGATCCATCTTCTTTTCATCAACCCTTTTGGTGGCATCATTTCTATCAAAGAGTTGTTCCATGGCCACCATATTTCCAAAAGTAGGATTTATCACATCTTTACCTTTAAAATCAGACCCTTCTTCCTTGGAACAAGTTTGGAAATTTTCAAACTCGTCCAAGTGATTAAGAAAACGGACAATTTGTTTCTCATCATCAAACACTTGCCAATGTTCTACATTATCCGGGACTAACGGTCTAAAAATGACTTCCATTTTGGCCTTATCCTTTATTAAACTATCAGATATTTGGAAAGTAGAGGCGGCTACAGCAAGCTCATCTGCTTGACTATTTTCTTCTCTAGGAATAATTTGGAGACCAAATGCATCAAATAGCTCAATAGTATCCCATACAATGTTTCAGTACTTTATTTTGTTACTTTTACATGAGAATATACCCTTGACCTGCTTGATGATAAGATCAGAGTCTCTTTTCACACTTAATGATTTTATTTTGAGGTCCTTGGCTATTTCAAGGCCCAGCAATAAAGATTCATATTCAGCTATATTGTTAGTTGCTTCAAACTCTAACAGGAAAGCAAACTTAAACACATGCCCTGAAGGTGAGGTTAAAACAATTCCGGCCCATTTGCCTGGCTTTGAGCGGGCACCATCAAAACTCATATGCCAAATCTACCCCTTAGACTCTTCTTTATCCTTTGGAAAGTCTATAGGGTCAGAAAGGACAACATAATTTCCAATGCTAGATTGCATCACAACAGGTTCTCCTAAAGGGTCCTTGGGAGGAGACATATTTTCTGAAGCTTCCTCGTTTTTGACACAATCACTACATGGAACAGAAGTTGAAAGAGCCTGGTGCTCAACTTTAGGAACCTCTTCTTGAGGAGTTTTGACATCCTCAGTGATCATGGGCTTTTGAATCGTATTTTTGATGATCTTACTGATAGGCACGCATATTTTTACATGGTTGTTCCATTCCCCTAAATCGAAATTTGAATTAGTCATTGAAATATCGGGAATCACTTCTTCTATGTATTGTGCGGATTGATCTTCAAGCCAATCTTCACTGTCATTCTCGACATTGCTCAAGTTAAGAGTTTCAACACTATGGCTATTTTCCATAAATTCCATCCAATCCTTTAAAGGAAAATGAAATTATTTTCCGAACATATTGATTTGATTTGTAGCAGTTGTAAACTTATTACTTATGTTTTTCACGATAGCACAAGATTCTTCATTGTGGAAACTTTGACAAGGTCCGAAAAAGGAGTGGGACACTATATTTGCAGATTCTAAGGGATCTGGAGTTCTCTGCTCAGCAAGGGGATTTCTTGATGGTCATGGATTGTTGTTGCTTTTGCTATTATTGTTATTTCTAGGCTGCATATTCTGCATTTGATTTATTTCCATCTGAATTAGCTTATTCTGCATATCACTTATTGTTCTAGCATGCTCAATTTTCATTTCCTTAATTATTCGAGTTAATTCTTTAATTGAGTCTTGCTCTTCTTCCTTAATTTATTTTTCTTTATTCTTGACCAGACCTCTTTCAAAACCTGAATCTCTGACTTACCTGAAGCTTTCTTATTTTTTTTCTAATTCTTCAGTTGTACTCTGGGCAGAGGCTAAAGTAACAGGCTTGGCACGCCTAATCTCATATTGAGTGTCAACATTGAAGGCTTCAAGATACTGTTCTAAAATTGTCTTGTCAGGAGGCCTGTAGTCTCGACTCATATCCTTTAGAAGCCCATTAAATCTTTGATTGAATCCCTCAACTGTTTCATTTTCCCTTTTCTTAATAGTATTAAGCTCTTTGACCAATTATTTTCCTTCTCATTTATCCCCAAATTTATCTTTGAATGCATCGATGAGGGCTCTTAAAGAGTCAAAAGCATTATCTGCTTTGTCAGGAAACCAATGTAATGCATCATCTTCTAATGAAAGAACAAACGGTCTCATTCTAACATCCTCATGGTTGTAAGCAGTGGCATGAACATATCTCTAAACAAAGGTGTTGAACTTCTTTATATGAGCTTCGGGATTGATGGCATTATTTTCTTGAAAGATCGGAACCTTGTTCATAGTAGAGTCATCTGGAAGATCATGAGGATATCCCTGGATGTTGGTAAAGTTGCAAGGCCTTTAATAATCAGCCATGAAGTCTTGATTTATAGGATTGACGAACATAAAATGAATATTAGGGAGGGCTTCCTGTCTGAGAAATATTAAATGCTCTCTAGAATGTAATTTGTTTAACTGGCCTCTTAGAACCTTTTTTAGGATGGAACGGGGTTAACCAAGCTACTGGGATTTCTTCTAAAGTAATATCTTGTGAATGGACAAATAAGTGGAGTCGCCACCCAAATAGGAAACCAACCGAAATGTCCAGGTGCTAAAGGTTTCAGAAAATGTCGTTGAGGTGTTGAGAATAAGATATCCCCGGCAACGGCACCAGAAAATGTTGTGTCGTTGGCGAGATAAGGAAGATCACAAAATTAAATGATAATAAGGATGAGTAATGATAAGATGATAGAATGTCGTTGAAGAGCCGAGAGGAAAAAGGGTCCCTAGCAACAGCACCAGAAAATGTTGTCACTTAGATTCTACAGGCACTGCAACAATGACTCAGATCCGTGGTTGTCACCCTGATCCCCGACCTCTCTGTTTATGGTGTCTCCCAACAGCAAGCTATGGGGGTTAATCCCTATGGAAATGTGAAAATGAAGGACAAGTTGGCAACCAACATGTCCAGGAGACAAGATTGAGTGGCCTAGCTACTTGGTTAAATTTAGCAAGACTTAAGGATTAGATTTGATTTGAATGTGAGACCAATGCCTTATAGAGTCAACTTCTTGCTTATTATCAATTAGATACCAAATAACCAAATGGACAATTGCTGCTTAAATGCTTCACTAACTTATATGCTATGAAAGTCCTAAGACCTAGGTGTGATGCAAGAATCTTGATTAGTTTTAATTATATGCCTATTCTAAGTATAACCTTGCCCTTAACTATTTTGAAGCTATTCTCTGAAGTAGGTTGTGGGAAAGAGGCCAACAGGAAGCAAGCAATGGCTTGATTAATGATACCTTCAAGCAAGCTCTAACCACCCAATGCCTCTGGCACTGCAAAAACTATGGCTCTGACGACCGCAAGGTCACCGTGTTAACCACTAAAGAGTTTCTAAGCCCCTCAAGCTTGATGAGAAATGTGGCTCTGAAAAGTCTATCAACCAAGCTTATTCTTGGAGGTAAGTTATTAATGAAACTAGACTTAGAATGCTTGTGCAAGGTATATGGGTGATCTCTTAGGTTAAGATTGTTTAATGTTTAAGTGCTTTAGTTATGATTAGTTTTTATAACAAGAGTACTTAACAACAAATGGAGAGACAATCTTGACACCAAGAATGTGCCAAATTATCAAGTGCCAATACTAAACAATATATTTCTTCGGCCCAAGTGCTTAAGATAAAGTTATTATCCACAAAATGCTTAACCATTGTAAATGATAGCAAAATGACAATTACTTGAGACAATTTGAAATCTTCCAAGATATTTAAACAAAGTAAATGCCAATGGTGTTGATTTGGGGTAGCATCGGATGTGCTCTAGCCACGAAAATTGGTGGAGAGGCTAAAGCATGTGAGATCTCCAATACCTAGAAAGGGTTTCGGCAGATTCTAAATAGTTTGGGAGATATTAAAATAATTAATATTTTTAATGAAGTCCCTAAGTCTAAACTTAGAGAAAATAAAATATTAATGTGAAGTAATATAAAATTGTGTTAGAATGGTCCAAAAGTCATGGATCAAGCCAGATCTAATCTTAGCCGTCGATGAGGGACTTAATCTTGGTCGTTGATTTGTCAACAAGAAAAGTATAAGAGGAGTTTTGAGGGTCACTTGGAGAATACACCAGAGTGATCAGTCATTCTATTCTCTAGAGCGGGGTTTGCTAATAGAAATAGAATCAATGATCAGTTGCAGCAGGGGCAGTGAGTGCGAGGCAGAGAGGCAGGGACAGTGCTGAGAGACCAGCGCAGAAGCAGAGACATGCAGACACAGAACCAGAGGGAGCCACGCAGAGGCAACGGAGACTACGCAGAACCAGAAGGGCCTACGTCATCCATGCAGAGGCTACAGGAGTGACGCAAAGAGCCAAAGAGGCTGTGCAGAGCCTCAGTAGGCTGACGCAGAGGCCAGCAGGGCTGACGCTAGGCTTCAGATTGTGCTGGAGAGGGGTTTCGTGGAGCAGGCTTTCTGAATACTTGTTTCCGAAGAGGGGTATTACTGTCGGGTTAGCCATTTTGGCACCCAGTGTACTCAGAAAAGAGCTGCTTAATAATAAAACCCTTAAATAGCTGCATCGGTTTTCCAGCGTTGGGTTTTTCCAGGGACATTAGTCCAAAAATAACGGTGTCATTTGTGTGCTTGTTTCTGTTTCCTTCAATTGATGATCTATAACATGTTGAGCATGCACTAGTATTTATTTTCAGTATTTACATGGTAAATAACTTGTTAATTAAAAGAACAAGTAGGTAGGAATAAATCAATAAAGTGCATGGAGGGTTTCTAACTGGTAGACTTAGAAACTTCAACATGGTATCAGAGCGTGGTTGCAGATCACAGCAGAACTGAGGACATCAGCAAAGCAGAGAAGCAGCAGCAGAAAATAGTTGTCCCGAGTGACAGAAGTTTTTCCTAGCAGCAAGGAAGGAGTAACACAGTGCTTGCGTCATCAAGTTCGAGCCAAGAAGAGGCTGCACGGAGGTTGCAGGAGGCAAGGACAGGCTCATGCAGAGGCCAGGAGAGCTGACGCAGTTGGCTGAGAGAGCTAGTTTGCCAGTGTCGGGACTGCGCAGAGCCTAGGAGCTCTCACCTTCAGGTTGCTAGGGTTTAGGAGGCTGTGGGTAAGTTGCAGAGTGGAGCTGGTGGGGTACTGTAGTCAAAACAATACCTAACAGGGCAAGGCCAAGGAGGAGGGAGTTGCTACCGAGGGTTTCTAGCCGAGAAATCCGGATCAGTGGTGCAATTACATAGACGATCAAAGTAGGGGTCATCTCGACATCGGCAGAAGGGTTTCCAGGAGGGAAATCAAGGCTCAAAGGGAGTCACATCGAGAACTTCCATAAGGGAAGTAGAAGAGAAACATGGCACTACACGGAGTAAGAGACCAGGATAGATTGGACGGAGCCTCAAACATCGCAGTCTGGAAGGCCAGAATCTTATCCGTACTTGACAGAAATCGTGTCAAGCACTTCGCCTTGAGGACAATAGCGATTCCAGGTGACCCAACTGATAACAGCAAGTATGAGGAGGCAATGGCGAGGGCCAAGAGCATCATCCTTGACGGGATCAAGGACCATGTAGTACCACACATTGCCGAGACAGAAACGGCAAATGAGATGTGGGAGGCCCTAAAGAAATTGTACTAGCATACTTCTGTGCAGAGAAGGATGTTACTAGAAAATCAGTTGCGGTCATACCAGATGAAGAAGGGAGAACTGATCGACACCTTCCTCGGTCAACTGAATGAGATCCGGGATCAGTTGGCTTCCATAGGGCCCACGTCGGATCAGGAATTGATGGTGAGAACAGCCCTGAACGCAGTCTCAGAAGACTAGGAGGTATTTGTCCAGAGTATACTGGGAAGAGCGACCCTTCCATGGTGGGAGGAAATGTGGGCGGCTCTTCGCCAAGAAGAAATCAGAAGGCTAAGCAAGACAGGAAGCAGCGGCAAGAGGATCAGAGTCAAGCAGGAGGAGGAGGACGTTGCCCTAGCATCTGAGGGAAAGTAAGAGAAACGGAAGAAGAAGGACCTCTCCAAGATCAAATGCTTCCACTGTGGGGAGCTGGGTCATTATGCGACCTAGTGTCCAAGGAAGAAGAGTAAGGGAGAGGCCTCTGAGACCAAGGCAGTGCTAGCAAGGTTAGAGAAGGAAGTGGAGACAGACGATGATTGTGCCATGAGTGCACACATGCCACTTGAGTGGAAGTGGGGAGACATTGAGCTGTAGTCTAACGAACTACAGGCGATGAGGGGCAGGATCCTCAAGGTACCCAGCCTCTTGGATTATACCTTGTTATAGGAGCCCCGAAGAGGAGTAGTAGGACTAGCGGATGTGGGTAGAGATGGATGCGGATGAAGCGGCAGAGAGAGCTACAGTGTAAAATTCCCGAGACATTGCGAGGCTAGCACGCTGCAATAGTGCGAGAGGCACGGGAGTGTTGCACCAGTGCAGGATGGCATAGAGAGGTGTGCAACGGTGCGAGATGCAAGGAGTTGTTGCAGCAGTGCAGAGATCAGAGAGGGAGCAGTTGTCAGCGGCAGAGGGAGCTTCAGCATCAAGAGTACTCTAGCCTAACAGAGAGGTCAGGGTTGGGAGATTAGTTACATCTCAGTAATTGAGTTGCAGTGCAGCGGTTAGCAGTGGTAGTACTATGGGTAGCACGATGCAGCATGATGAGAGGAGATGCAGTGCAGATGCAGCAGTGGCAGTAGCAGGGCCATGGGCAGCAGCATGGATGCAAAGGGAGTTGTCGTACAGATGCAGCAATAGCAGTGGCAGAGCTATGTGCAGCAGTATAGGATGCAACAGTGCAGAGGATGATGGGCAACAAGCCTAATATCAGCATAGGGACTGATGCTAGATGATCAAGGTGATACTCAATAAGGAGTATTGTCAAAGCATAGTCCTCGCTAAGAGGGATTGTTGATTTGGGGTAGCATTAGATGTCCTCTAGCCACAAAAATTGTTGGAGCGGCTAAGGCACATGAGATCTCCAATACCCAAAAAGGGTTTGGGAAGATTCTAAACAGTTTGGAAGATATTAAAATAATTATATTTTTAATGAAGTCCCTAAGTCTAAACTTAGGGAAAATAAAATATTAATGTGAATTAATATAAAATTGTGTTAGAATGGTCCAAAAGTCATGGATCAAGCCAGACCTAATGTTAGCCATCGATTAGGAACTTAATCTTGGTCGTTGATTTGTCAATGAGAAAAGTATAAGAGGAGGCTTGAGGGTCACTTGGAGAATACACCAGAGTGATCAGTCATTCTATTCTCTAGAGCGGGGTTTGCTAAGAGAGATAGAATCAGTGATCAGTTGCAGCAAGGGGCAGTGAATACAAGGCAGAGAGGCAGGGACAGTGCCGAGAGACCAGCGCAGAAGTAGAGAGAGGTAGATGTAGAGCCAGAGGGAGCCACGCAAAGACTGCGCAGAGCCAGAAGGGCCTGCGTCATCCACACAGAGGCTACAGGAGTGGCGCAGAAAGCCAGAGAGGCTATGCAAAGGGTTTCAAGCTGACGCAAAGGCCAGCAGGGCTGACACTGGGCTTCAAATTGTGCTGGAGAGGGGTTTCGTGGAGTAGGCTTTCCAAATCCCTGTTTCCGAAGAGAGGTATTGCTGCCAGATTCTTTTATCTCTATCGGGTTAGCCAGTTTGACACCCAGCGTACTCAGAAAAGAGCTGCTTAATAATAAAACCCTCAAATAGCTGCACCAGTATTCCCGCATTGGGTTTTTCTGGGGACATTAGTCCAAAAATAACGGTGTCATTTGTGTGCTTGTTTCTATTTCCTTTAGTTGATGATCTGTAACATGTTGAGCATGCACTTGTATTTATTTTCAGTATTTATATGGTAAATAACTCGTTAATTAACAGAACAAGTAGGTAGGAATAAATCAGTGAAGTGCATGGAGGGTTTCTAACTGGTAGACTTAGAAACTTCAACAAATGGTGATCTTATACCAATATTACTTAATGCCAACAATCAAGAGATGCTCGATTAGATTAGAAACAAGGACACAAAATTTCAATACCAATGTGTACTTATCATTCATAAATGGATATCATTATTAAAGCAAGAATGATCATATGAGGGCACCATTTGCCAGTTAGATTGCCACTTAAGAGAAACAAAATACTTCAATGCTAACTCAAAGACTTCAAGTAAATAACACTTTAACGTCAATATGAGACTACCATTCACAATGATATTTGATTCTTAATTTAGTGCTTATATGAGTGAGTTTAGTGCAAAGAGATATTTTTTAGAGCTTACACAAGACAAGCAAATGTTAGCTTCCAATATTCAACAATCCTTCGTCAGAATAGTATTTAAAACAATGAGAGCACTTGTGTAACTTGCATTCCAATTAAATGAGCAATCATTAACCCTTTAGGACAGCAGTAAGATTATGTGTGACAGCAGTAGATAACTTATGAAAACAGTGAGCTACTAGTATGTCAAAATGTGCCAAAATACTTCTAGATGCAAAACCAAACTTGCCAATATGAAATTGTGAGTTGACTAGGCTTCTTATGATGTAGTTTTCAGTATTATATCAGATCTAATCACAGTTGTTATGTAGAGATATCAGTCATGAAAACTTGAAGATTTATGCTAAAAGATTAATGCCCAAGTTGCTTAAATGATTTGACAATTTACCAATCAACTTTATGCCTCTTAAACGTGTTTATGAGTGATATATCAGATCTGATTACTCCCATTACAGTCAGCACTAGACCATAAAACAAGTCAAATGATGGATGTCCAACTTAAGCAATTTAGTCCTTCGGATGTTAGATAATTTATGAACTTATATTAGGCCAATTAAAATGAGATTTTGCCACTTTTATGAAGTAATTGTGACTGCTGTAGGAAAACAGAGATGAGAGGATAAGGGTTAGAGGTCAAACCAAAGGCCCTAGGCCTTGAAGGATCTTGCCAAATCTTGATGACAACGCCTTTTGATCTAGCTACTTCAACTTCAAAATGATTGAGAGCGGATCCCAGGAATGCTTCTTTGATTGGATCTTGATCTTGAAGTGCTTTACTTGGATGAATAAACTTCAAGCTACCTTGATTCGTAGATCTCTTCAACTTGAGTAGATGTAGGGTCTTTGAGGTCTCTTGAGATGACTTGAGGATTCCAGACTTCTTGTTGGTGTAGACTTTCTTTGATCTAGGGTTATGTTGCTTCCTTTGTAGATCTTGACTTCAGGATGATCTTTGCTTTGATGCCTTCCTCGAGATTTGAACCTGGAGTGACCCTTGATAAAATGACCTTCCTTGACTTCATCACCTTAGCTCCGATACCATGTTGAGAAATCTAGGGCATCAAAATTAAGTGATTTCTCTTCTATTAATAACTGCTTGTGAACGTTTTTTTACTTGTTAGATTAGGATCTTCTTTCACTTATGTTAGTATAGTGTTTTTCTTCATCAAACAGCTACCAATGCATAAACCATCGAGAGACAAGAGACACAAAACATAGGCTATCATCCAGGGCCAAAACCTCTCCCACTTGAGAGGAAAACCCGAACAAATTCTTCTTCTTATAGAGACTTCAATTGACGAATACCAAGATCAAGACCCTTGACCTGTTTGCCACTCCAAGACCAAGACACCAAGATCCTTCTTCGTTGCTTCTCTTTCTTGCACAAGTTAACGCAATTCAAACTTCTCCTTCTTCTGCACTTCTCGGCTACCCTGAAACTTCGACCTCTTTTCCACATATCTACAATTCATACTGCTGTGATTCAACACGTGTGAGGAGTAGGAACAAGATTGGAGGTATTTCCTTCCTTCGCTATATTTGGAGGCTTCTCTAGATAAACTCAGCTAGCAATAGGATTGATGTGGAGACCCTTTTCTTGTACAGTGGATGTACCCGCTGCAGAAACCCTAGTTTCTACCACATGTGTGAAGGTGTTTACCCAAGAAATAGTCCCAAATGAGCTCGAAGTAAAAGCACATGATTACAAAATGGTTAAAGTACTTGCCAATTGGATGACCCAAGAGATAGGAAGGACATTACTGGAGAGGCTTTGATTGGAGTAACATGTACGTGATATCCCATACTTACCACTTTCCGTCGTTCTTGGTTTTTGGTCACCTTCTACTTTAAGAATCTATCATTACCATTAAATGCATAGCAATAGTATTACCTCGGGCTTGAATATTCGACTGCCCCACTCTAAAATTATTGCTTTTTTAGAAACGAATTTGCATTTGGAATATCCTTGGTCGCATTGTGCGGAACTAGCCGGTTTGGTGAAAAAATGCCAGTTCGGTACATAACAACCTTTTTCAATTCCAAGCCTCTAACCAGACCAGTTTGGGGTCAAATCAGTCCCACTCACTGATTCCACCAGTTCTAGTTCAATTCCAATAACATTGGTCTCAATGTCTGAAATGTGTGAAATAGAAAGTCTAGGAAGGTATAATGGCCTTGTATTCAAATCAAAAGGGAATCTTTAGAACATGAATTGCCATTGCATTTAGAGAAGAAAGAAAAGTTTTGAATCTTATTAAAGACACTTATAGTTTGAACTTTGAAGTTTCTCTAAAAGATGCTATAAGGTTTTGGTCAAACATTCTGTGAAGTTTAGGTATGTTCTATGCTTAGAGCAATTTCTTTCAATTTTCATAGTTAGCTCACATCAACATTAAAGCAAATTGCAGATGGAACATAAACATAAATCGCAGGAGACAAGCCAAGACAAGAGGACACAAGATGTCGTGCTAGCCAGGGACAAACCCCAATGTGGGGAACCCTTGATCAATTCTTCTTATATGTTCTTCAATAGTTCAGCAGAGAGAGAGAGAGAGAAAGTACATTTACAACAGAAGTCAACACTTTGACTTATCTAGATAAGAGCATAGATCATCTCTAAGAAGATGATACATGAGATCAGTTGAAGACATGCTGCTTCAACTAATTCTCCAAGGTGACTCCTTCACCTAACATTGTGCTGCATGCTACACCCATCATCACAACACTGGACCTTATGACCACGTTGTACACATCATACTGCTGCACCTTATGTTGCATTGTTGTCCCAGTGTTTAGCACTGTTGTACCTTGTGCCACTGCTGCAAAATGCTGTCACCCATGTGCTTGCTGCACCATTGTTGCTTTGTGTACTTGCTGCACCAAGTACCATATTGTTGTCCCATGCATCTTGGCAGTACTATGTCACCTTGCCGTCCCATGCATCTTGGCAGCATTATGTCACCTTGCTATTCCCTGCATCTTGGCAGCATTATGTCTTGTTGTCCCATGCATCTTGGCAGCGTTATGTCTCCTTGCTGTCCCATGCATATTGGCAGCGTTATGTCTTGCTGTCCCATGCATCTTGGCAGCATTATGTCTTGTTGTCCCTTGCACCATACTATTATGTACAGCCACCAATTTGGCTCCCACAGACTACCCAACAATCTGGTCCAAACTGATCCTCAACACCTACAAGAAATGTCATAGACAACATACCTTAGCTTACTGTTTTGAGGTTTGATTTGTTTGCTGCAACCTAGGTCTAGTTAGGGCATATCACAGTGCCTTTGTCAGCCTTCTTTTTCGCCCAGATTTGCTCCAAGGTGATGCGGCTGCCCTTCCTTGTGGGGATGAGACCCTTCACAATAATCCTGGGCGGTTCTAGCCTTTACAAGGTCCACGGCCTACCCTCACAGCAAGCTTCCATAGATTTGCAGCAAACTGGTTAAGGGTTTTCCTGTCCTCTAAACAGTTGATGCGGCTGCCCTTCCTTGCAATAATTTGGTCACCTGAGATGGCCTAAGACAGCCCTTCAAACCTTCGCTAGAATGCTGCCTTAGTTGCGGCTAAAACAGAGAATGTTTAGGGTGGCTAAACAACGTTTAGGGCAGCTTTGATCTGGACAGCATATAGCCTTGTGTCCACCATAAGAGTTGCCCTCCATGTAAGCTACCACATCAGGACGTAGAGCCTTCTCTTCATTGCCTGCATCTAAATCTAGGGCATGCCTTCTCTATGACAGCGTTGAGCTAGGGCATCCTCTCCTTAGGGCTGCATAGATTCTTAGGATCTCTTCTTCCCACCAAACACCCAAAGACAAGTGGAGAGGAAGAGAACACAGGAAGTGTGTGTAAAAAATGACCCTCAAGTCATCTCCTTTTATACTAAAACGTTGAGCACATGTGGGGTTTATCTGGTTGTTGGCCGACCTTGACAAATTGTCTTATAACACAAATAAATTCATAACTTCATGAATACTCATCGGAATCGGATGATCTTTAGAACAATCCTGCGCCTCTCGATGAGAGGGATCCAAGAAAAATATCAGCTGCCATAAATAAGATGACCCACATGGAGTTTGGCCCTAGTTGCCAATTTTAACACTCCCTCTCAACTAGGGAGAACTCCATCCGCTGATCCATATGTCTGACTGTACTATCTCTGCCATCAGTGCCCTACACTGCTCTGCCCTGCTCTACTCTGCTGAACCATGAAGAAGAAGAATTGATTGAGAATGTCTCATACCATTCTCTACTGACCCGAAGTTAGTTTTATTGATCCCAGATCAATATCACAAGAGAGTGTCTCAAACCACTTATACTAATCCTAGATCAGTTTCATTGATCCCAGATCAATGGAGGTCATCCTAGCATAGGGAGTGCGGTAGATACAATGATGCGTCCATCAATAGTACTACTATGGTCCCTAACCCCATTTCCCTGCTCATTGATCAGATGAGAGGTACTTCCCATGAGTCCCAGACTGCATGGGTAGGATGCCTCGACAGGAGAACTAATCATCCTGTCCACAGGAGAACAAATGACCCTGTCCAACAGTCGCCACAGGAGAACTAATCATCCTATCCCATAGTCGCCACAAGAGAACTAATCATCCTGGCCCACAGGAGAACTAACCATTCTGTCCCGCAGTCGCCACAGGAGAACTAATCATCCTGTCCCACAGTCGCCACAGGGTGTCACAGGGGAAGGTTGAACCTTTCACCCTATAGATAGTGCACCACTAGGGGAGGGTGAGTTGCCCTGTGGTCGCATGTCGCTCCAAGAAGTACCCTGCACCCCCCTGGAGCTCCCAGAGCTCAATCATACATCATGCAGGTGCCTTATAAGAAGGTCTCTCAATGACTCCAAGTCGTTCGAGAAAGTCACAAATTTGACCTTTCCCCGGGGCTTTGACAGAGTGTCTGCGACCTGTACATTAGTCTCAATGCGATGGACCTCCTTGCTCATCGACATACCATATCCCAGATAAGGTAATATCTGATGTCTATATGCTGGAGCAATTATAGAATACGAGATTCCTCAATAATTGAATCCCCCCCTAGTTGACACAGAGAATTACAGTGGTATCCATCATGTGTACAAATAGCTCACTGAAGCGCTTCCACAACCAGGCAGCTTCACACGAGATCATACTCGTAGCTATCTATTCGGTCTCAGTAGTGCTTATAGCAACCGACTTCTGCTTCCTACTTATCCATGATATCGAAGCAAAATCAAAAGAGAACCAACACTTAGAAGTGCTCTTGCGATCCTCCACATTGCATGCCCAGTCAGCATTCGAATAATCATGCAGTGTCACATTTCCGATAGTGTATCTCAATTCATGATAGATTGTGCCCCGAAGATAACTTAAAAGATTCTTGGCACCAATCCAATGAGGCTCAACTATATATGAGCTCATCATGCTAACTGCAAAACATATGTCCGGACAGAAGTTCACCAAGAACATCAACGCAAATGAGTTTATGAAACTCAGAGGCATTTCCCAAATCTGGCCCGACATCACTACCATATAACTTTTGAAGGTCAAGATCCTCGAGGTAGTCACAGGCTTGCAGTTTATCATTCCACATCCGGAATCCAACTCCCTCTTACTTCTGCAAATGAGAGGGTCTGCACCTGTCAAAAATAGGTCGTCCTTATAAGGTGCCGGTATGAGAGGTCTATCATCCACAACCTTTGGGTAATGGTTTGGATCAGTTTCACTCCTAGTGAATCTCAGCTTCATCAGATAGCTAGCAATCCTCTCATACTACGCCCGGGGTGTTTTGCTTCAAGCCATAGCGGGCTTTCTTCCACCTCTATACATGAGATTCCCAATCATGAATCTCAAACTCCTCGAGTTGTTCCAAACCTGTGGACCTGCTGCATGAGGGGAATGGTCCCCTTGTAAGATTTTCCTTCGGTACATCTCAGACATGTACCTTCATGCTCTTCTTGAATTCAGGCATCCCTGTCATCATCTGACTCACATCGGGTAGGGCCCCATAGGTAGACCTCCGGTGTTATAGATGCGATATGTCAATTGACATGATCCCCAATGGACCATCCTGCAACTTGATACAAATTGCCAACCTTAAACCCATGAGAAAAAACATCTTTGAAAATTCTATTTTTAAACATGTACCTTTCCATCGATGAATGCCACCCTGAAACCTTTGACTTTCATTTCCGAGATGGACACCAGGTTCTTCTTGTGATTAGGTACATAAAAGAGATTCTTGTAAATGAATAGAGTTACCCTCATTCAATTGAGGGGTAACATTCCCTACACCCTTTCCGGGATAGGTGGCATCGACTCCAAGTATAATCCCACAGTTGTTTCCGTCTCTACCAAATTCGAGAGAGCACCCTTCTATCTGATGAGGTGCCTTGAATCACTATGATAAATAAGCCAGATTCCCAAAGAATCTGAAGGAGAGGACCAATACAAGATAATGCTTCTTTATCTTATCAGAAACAACATTTGATTCTTCATACCTGGGGTTCCTTTCTTTCTCAGAAGAGTCAGTCGTTTCCTTGATGACCTACATTACTTGTCAATCCTCTAATCATTGAAGATGTCCCTGGAATGATTGTTATCATCATCTAGTGATGTGTCCCTACCTCAGACACTTCTTCGCATAATGGCCAAACTTATTACAACTAAGGCATCTGCCTTTCCTTCCACCCTTAGATCCAGACTTCCCATTGAAGTGATCTTTAGGTAGGCCATCAGAAACTTCTATTGTGCCATTCTAATAATATTCTTTTCTTCGACTTCACCCTTGGTGAATTTGAAGAGGGATGAGGAATTTATTGATCCTTTTGTCCTTTGCCAACTGTCTTCGGTGATTGCTCTTTCAGTCTTGCTTGGGCATTGTCTTCACCTTACCTCTGATACCATGTGAAGTTTAGGTATGTTCTATGCTTACAGCAATTTATTTCAATTTTCATAGTTAGCTCACATTAGCATTAAAGTAAATTGCAGATAGAACATAAACATAAATCGCAGGAGACAAGCCAAGACAAGAGGACACAAGATGTGGCCCTAGCCAGGGACAAACCCCAATGTGGGGAAACCCTTAATCAATTCTTTTTATATGTTCTTCAATAGTTCATTTACATTTACAACAGAAGTCAACACTTTGACTTATCTAGATAAGAGCAGAGATCATCTCTAAGAAGATGATACATGAGTTCAGTTGAAGAAATGCTACTTCAACTAATTCTCCAAGGTGACTCCTTCACCTATCATTGTGCTGCATGTTGCACCCATCATCACAATGCTGGACCTTATGACCATGCTGTACACATCATACTGTTGCACCTTATGCTGCATTGTTGTCCCAGTGTTTAGCACTGTTGTACCTTGTGCCACTGTTGCACCATGTTGTCACCCATGTGCTTGCTGCACCATTGTTGCTTCGTGTACTTGCTGCACCAAGTACCATACTATTGTCCCATGCATCTTGGCAGCATTATGTCACCTTGTTGTCCCATGCATCTTGGCAGCATTATGTTATCTTGTAGTCCCATGCATCTTTGCAGCATTATGTCATCTTGCTATCCCATGCATCTTGGCAGCATTATGTCTCCTTGTTGTCCCATGCATATTGGCAGCATTATGTCTTGTTGTCCCATGCATCTTGGCAGCATTATGTCACCTTGTTGTCCCATGCATCTCGGCAGCATTATGTCACCTTGTTGTCCCATGCATCTCGACAGCATTATGTCATCTTGCAGTCCCATGCATCTTGGCAGCATTATGTCATCTTGCAGTCCTATGGATCTTGGCAACATTATGTCATCTTGCTATCCCTTGCATCTTGGCAGCATTATGTCTCCTTGTTGTCCCATGCATATTGGCAGCATTATGTCTTGTTGTCCCATGCATCTTGGCAGCATTATGTCACCTTGTTGTCCCATGCATCTTGGCAGCACAAAGTTCCTTCTACAGATTAATTACTCCAAAAGACTTGGAATGTCAAGATATCCATTTAGGATATAAATATTATATTAAATAAAATGAATAAGAATGAATGATATAAATTACAATGAGAACGAGAGGCTTGCTTATATACTAAGCAAGTGTCTCTTCATGAAGAGTCATGTCTTATTAGACATGCCTCTTCAGCGTAATTACTAGCTTAACTAATTATTATTTTGATTTATCGTTATTATTTATATTTATATTATTTATATATATTTATTCGTTACATTGCCTCCTTCCTCAAAGAGCTTTGTCCTCAAATCTTGTCGATGAAAAAGGCTTGATCTCTTTTTCGGCTTCGAAAGTCTTTCTGTCTTGGAACAGTCATCTTCGTTGATACAAGTTGATATGATCTTCTAAGTGACAAACAAAATTGTCGCACCAAGAAGGGATCAGACCATCCGAGATTAATCTTTTGTATAGCATTCTGATCACTAGAATTTTGTAACGACTTGTCCTCGTTGCACTGGGTTGAGGTTACATTACTCTTTTCTGGAACATTAGTTTGTTGTTTTGGTTCTGACTGGTTCAAATATGTAGCATGGTTGATTCCTCTGTTCTCATGATTCGGATGCCGATATGGAACCTTTTTTGTTTGATTTTTCCTTACTGGGCATGTGCCAATTTTTATATTTTCTTCTGGCAAAAATGTTGTTGAGTTGGTTATGAAACATTCACTAGGGATGTTCATTGTTTGAACTACAACGTCCAAGTGCGTGTTTTCTTCAACTTGCTTGTCTTCTTCCTGAGTTGTGACATTCACTGAATCGATATTTGTTGTTTTGTCATCAACTTGAATTCCTACATTTGATGCTTCCTTCTTGATAAGTTGTTGTACCTAGCTTTCTAATGACTTCTTATCCTTCTTAAGTTTCTTAATTTGCGTCAGCAATTTTTCACTATGGTTTTTAAGTCGAGAAACTTCTTCATTTTTGTCAACAGTGATTTTATTAATTTCGTTTTGCATATTTTGTAATACTTTTTTACCTTCTTGAGAAATTACTTTTGAAATATCTGAGATATCTTCTGGCGTTACTGAGTTTGGTTCCAGTGTAAAATCTTGGAGCGTTATTTTCTTCTTCTTGTAAGAAAATGTCAAAAACTTTTTTTTTGTATTTAGAATAAAGGAACCTAGAGTTTCCATCCATGGTGATCCCAAAACAATGTCACTATCATTAGAATATAAGGTTTTCACGGTGAATTGTGAGGTAAAAGTGTAATCTCCAATACTTAGGTGTAGATTGCTTATGTCATATTGTTTATCATATTCGCCAAGAGTATTCTTTTCAACTATATTTGATTCAGGAATCACCAATTGGTTAGCACATTTAAGACTAACATAATTACTTTTTTCAGCAGGACTGATAGTGATTATGATGTCTCTTCCTGCGAGGGATCCTTTGATTTTAAATAATGTATCAACACTTTTACTAAAGGTTTTAGGAAACCTTTCATTACTAGTCTCCATTTTACTCTTTAAATATTAAATACCTTTTTAAATCACTCTTTTTTTTTCTTTTTCTTTTTTTAATTTTATATATTCTCTTAATCTATAAAATATATTCCACTTCTCTCTTATAAAAATCTAAGATATATATCAAATATTCTCTTCTTCTTCTTCTTCTTCTTTTCACTTTTTTAATAAAATTTTTTATATAATAATAACTTTTTTTATATATAAAAATAAATTATATATATTATATAATTTTAATTTCTATATATTATAAAATTATAATTATATAAAATTTATATATACTTTTTTGAGACCCACTTTTCCTTTTATATGTAACTATATAAGACTTATATAGTATCATTTTTTATAATTATAATAATATTTTTTTTTCTTAAGAGAATTTGGATGAAACGTGACTCTTGGTACGGTCACAATCTTTAGATTTGAATGATTAAAATTATTTAGATCACACCTTTTTTTTCCAATGTTATCAAAATATCTTTTACTTTTAAAATGCCATGGGCAATTACCAGGGTTGTTTCTAAAACCACAGGCTTCTCCACATAAAAAGTTTTAAATAGCATTTCGTATGAGATTTTGTATCCCTTTTGTTTTTTATTTTACTTTTAAAATACCATGGGCTATTACCATGGGTTGTTTTTAAAAACCTCCTATAAAAAGTAATATTTACCTTTCACGTAAGAGCTTTTGTATCCCTATTTTTTCTTTAACTTTTAAAATACCATGGGCTATTACCATGGGTTGTTTTTAAAACCTCCTGTAAAAATGTTCTCCACGTAAAAAGTTTTAAGTTTTTTCTTTTACTTTTTTTCTTCTTCTTCTTTTTTTATTTTATTTACTTATATTTTTTTTAAATAGTAGCAAATGGCCAAAGACCTAAAAAATGGAGAATCTCCAAATGTGTGGTGAAATGCTTCAATTATGACAGCAACAAGGTTGATGATAAGTTGATAGCCAAAGGCCTCGTGATCAGCCAAACGTGGCTCTGATACCAAATAAAGCAAACAAAGTTCCTTCTACAGATTAATTACTCCAAAAGACTTGGAATGTCAAGATATCCATTTAGGATATAAAATTTAAATATTATATTAAATAAAATGAATAAGAATGAATGATATTAATTACAATGAAAACGAGAGGCTTGCTTATATGCTAAGCAAGTGTCTCTTCATGAAGAGTCATGTCTTATTAGACATGCCTCTTCAGCGTAATTACTAGCTTAACTAATTATTATTTTTTATTTATCTTTATTATTTATATTTATATTATTTATATATATTTTATTCGTTACACATTATGTCTTGCTGTCCCTTACACCATACTATTATGTACAGCCACCAATTTGGCTCCCACAGACTGCCCAACAATCTGGTCCAAACTGATCCTCCATACCTACAAGAAATGTCATAGACAACATACCTTAGCTCACTATTTTGAGGTCTGATTTGTTTGCTGCAACTGAGGGCATATCACAGTGCCTTTGCCAGCCTTCTTTTCTGCCCAGATTTGCTCCAAGGTGATGTGGCTGCCCTTCCTTGTGGGGATGAGACCCTTCACAATATTCCTGGGCGGTTCTAGCCTTTACAAGGTCCACGGCCTGCCCTCACAGCAAGCTTCCATAGATTTACAGCAAACTGGTTAAGAGTTTGCCCGTCCTCTAAACAGTTGATGCAGCTGCCCTTCCTTGCAATAATTCTGTCCCCTGAGATGGCCTAAGACAGCCCTTCAAACGTTCGCTGGAATGCTGCCTTAGCTGTGGTTAAAACAGAGAATGTTTAGGGTGGCAGAACAACATTTAGGGCAGCTTTGATCTGGACAGCATATAGCCTTGTGTCCACCATAAGAGTTTCCCTCCATGTAAGCTACCACATCAGGGCATAGAGCCTTCTCTTCATTGCCTAGATCTAGATCTAGGGCATGCCTTCTCTATGACAGCGTTGAGCTAGGGCATCCTCTCCTTAGGGCTGCATAGATTCTTAGGATCTCTTCCTCCCACCAAAAAGCCAAAGACAAGTGGAGAGGAAGAGAACACAAGAAGTGTGTGTGAGAAATGACTCTCAAATCATCTCCTTTTATACTAAAACGTTGAGCACATGTGGGGTTTATTTGGTTGCTGGGCGACCTTGATGAATTGTCTTATAACACAAATAAATTCATAACTTCATGAATACTTATCGGAATTGGATAATCTTTAGATCAATCCTACACCTCTCGATGAGAGGGATCCAGGAAAAATATCAGCTGCCATAAATAAGATGACCCACATGGAGTTTGGCCCTAGTTGCCAATTTTAAAACATTCTAACAAAAAGCTCACTAAAAGATGTATTTTTTTTCCAATTTCAACCTTGATTTCTGTGCTTTTTAATAGAAATGCTCCTATGTGCTTGCTTCCTAATAGTCAAAAATATTGTTGGTATTGTTTTTTGTCAACGTCATAAACATAACTCCACTTCATTATTTATTTATTTTTATTATATAATGTATTATTCTAAATTAAACAAATTTTGTATTTATGTTCTAATTTTTAGGCCATAATTTTTATTTATTTATTCGAACTGTATAGTTTTCGTAAGGTTAATAGAGTTTATAACACATCAATGCATTGTAGTCATTTGGACATAGAGAATGGCCTACCTTTTAATTGTTTCTTGGAAGCTTTTATAGAAACTGGTATGTTTTACCTATAAAAGTATATCTGTTAGGAGAAAATATTATCATTTTAACAAACTTGATCAATGGTCTTGTCTGTGGAGCTTGAAGGATTTGTTCTTAAATTAAGTCAAAAACAGAATCTGTAGTAAAAGAAAATAAAAAATTCTCATGATAAAATGGAAAATCATACCAAAGTGAGAAAAGTAGTTGAGCTTCAAAATATTACATTCTTTCAAATGTGGAGCTAGTATTTAATTTTTAAACTGTGCATCACATTATTGATCAATCTGAAAAGGTTAATTTGCTTTATTGTGTTGTAGGCTTGTGCTGCTATGGAGCAGAAGGAATTGCTTGAAGAGCTTGCAGCTTCAATGAATATGTCAACAATTTGAGTTTGGCATAGTATCCCAAATCCCTGCGGTGATATAATATCTATATCTTGAAGTTCAAAAGAAGCCTTGTATGACTTATCAAGGATTGTCAACCTTTTCATGGAATTGTATAGTTCGGAAAATATAGGTTTTACATGTAAATATTTAGCAGCAGCAAATTCTTGTATTGTAGTTTTGAGAGAATTCCAACAATTTTAGTTGAACTCGCTCATTGCTTTCTCAATGTATTATTTAAATGCAAGGATGTTTCCACTTATTTAGTTGATTTGAAGCTTCTTTCTAATTATTTTTCATCTTCGGTCCTGAAAGAGAGGAAGAGACTGTTAGTGATGACATGCAACTTTTTTATGTTAAACAAAATTCAGAAGGAAATTGAGCGCCCAGATTTCAATTTTTTGTAAAGCCGGATTGAGCTATTCATTGATGCTGCATGTTGCTAGAATAATTTGCAACGAACTATATATGTGAGAAATGGGTCTGATTGTATGGGATATTATCAACCTTCCCTCATTGTTCCTTAGTAACCCTGTCAAAAATCTGCAATACAATTTATTGGGCATGCCAGTGCTTAGACAGGAAGTGTTGCTTGAAATTTGTAGCTATGGTCACATTTTATATGTTATTTATATGTAATGATCTAGAAATTTTAAAAGCTTGTAAGTATATGGAATTTGCGCATTCCAAAAATCCAAATGGAGCATTTTTATTTTCGTTAGACATTATTTCACTCTCGGGTTGCATCTCATCGAGACACCATAACTAAATCAGATTGTTGCATCAGTTTCCTTTTATTTGTGGCAGAGTTTCATCTGATTAGTATAGACAATAGATTTTTCATTTGCCCAAGTTGATATGACTTTTGATATGCTTTTTACAACTTCACTATATGATATAATTATCTTTTACAAATTGAAATAATTTCATTTCCAAACATCATGGACAACAAAATATGACTAGTCGTTGTTTGGGTTGTGGGCAAGTGGTAGGTTGGTAGAGGCTTACCACAACTAACCAAAGTTCGATTCTCAGTGCATTCATTAGATCTATACTTCAGAATTCTGAAAGCAACACTAAGTGGAGAATATTGGATAATTACAATTGCTCCTTATTGAAATTGCTGAGCTTTATTACCATTGGGTTGTTGTTTCAATGGTAATGCAAGGGTGGTTATTTTCTCCCCACAAATGTTAATATTCCTCAAAGACATGTTTTAGCCCTCGTGCATTGTCTAACTCATGCAAATGGGTGTTGCATGTGGTGGGAGCTAGGTCCAAGCGTCAGGCAAATTGGCAGAATAAATCACCCCGTCTGCAGCTTCTTAGCTGAAGATATCTTTCAAGAGTATTGTAAGTGGAGTACAATACCAGAACTAAATCAGATTGTTGCATCGGTTTCCTTTCATTTATGGAAGAGTTGCATCTGATTGGCATAAGCGATAGATTTTTCATTTGCCCAAGTTGATATGACTTTTGACATGCCTTTCACATCTTCATTATGTGATATAAGTATCATTTACAAATTGATAGAATCTCATTTCCTAACATCAAAGACAACAAAGAATGACTAGTGGTGGTTTCGGTTGCGGACAAGTAGTAGGTTGATAGAGGCTTATCACAACTAACCAGAGTTTGATTCTCGGTGCAGTCATTATAGCTATACTTGAAAATTCTCAAATCGACACTAAGCGGAGAATATTGGATAATTACAAAGCAGTTGTCTATAACGCGACTTTTTGAAAGCCTTTCCGGTGGGTTTTTCCGGTCGAAATCCGGTAGGAATTTATTGGAATCGCAAGTTTGATAGCTAGTTTCTGCACAATGAAAGCGTCCCATGGGTTTTCCAGGGTGCTGAATCCAAATATGCAGTTAAAAAACCATTTTAACTGCAACAAATCAAGATTTAACCTCAATTTCTTCCGCCGGATTCCGTCACCGGAATCTCCAAAAAGTCGCATTATAGACAACTCCAATTACAAATGCTCATCATTTCAGGGATGGTGATTTTCTCCCCATGAATGTCAAAATAAAATTCCTTAAAGACATGTTTTACACCTCATGCACTATCTAGTTCATTCAAGCAGGTGTTGCATGTGGTTGGAGTTAGGTGCAAACTTCAGGCAAACTGACGGAATAGATCAACCCATTTGCAGCTTCTTAGCTGAAGAGATTTTTCAATAGTATTGTAAAGTTCGGTACAATCAATTGTAAAATGTCCCAAATTAAGAAGGGGTTTGCACAAAGATATTCGTAAGCATCTTGTCAAAAAATTGGATTAGTGTATAACAAATATAATAATGTTAAGAGTAGAGATTGTGCATATCTGTATTATGCAGTTTAGTTACTTTATGCCATAAAAAATCATTTAGTTGTGTATGGTTATGATCACTTATTGGACTCATCCTTTGTTTAAGGTTTAGGTTAAATTTTATATATTTGACTATTATTAAATTTTGTCGATGGGCTAATTTTACATGGTTTTTTCTAAAAACAGGGCACCAATTCTCATTTTTTTCTAAGTTGATTTGCTTAAATTTTATAAGATAATAGTATTTTACCATAAATATCCCCAAAAATTTCTAAAAATTATATTAAGCCCTTATAAATTTCAATAGTTTTAAAAAAATGTTGCCATAACATTTTATCGCTGGTATTTTAAGAATTGGTAAGATTTGGCAAGGTTGCTACACTTTAAAATAAGTATGGACTGTTAAAATCTTCCTTGTCATTAACCAATATGTGTATTGTACAATAATGTTTTCAAGTATTTCTGCTAGGTGGTAAACATGCACCTTCATGGTTTTCTACAAGGGCTAGTGGAATTACATAGGTCTCTCCTCCATCTTCACCATAATATTAATTACTCTTCCTAGTGAGAGAGATAAAGAGACTTTATAAATCTTCCTATAAATATGTATCCATGTCATAGATCATTCAAAGACATACAAGTTTAAGATGTATCCACTTAGTAACAAGCATCTTTTAAAAAGACATGTAAAAGGGGTATTGTAGAGTATTTCTAATGAATTTTTATTTATTTTTTATAGTGTAAGAGGGGAAAGTCTCCCTAATATATTCACATTACATCTAATTAACCATTATGTTAGTGAAGAATACTACTCTATAGTTGCATCATATGACATAAAAATCATGTTTATATCATGTTTATATTTTCATATTAACCACATATCTTATAAAAATTCACAATCGATAATGAAAATGTATAAATAATAGATTTGTGTTGTACATCACAACTTACAATAAAAAAAATAAAAATAAAAATAAAAAAAATTGGTGCATGAAGGCTCTGCTAGGCAGGGTCTTGCTAAATAGGAATGATGTAGAAAAGGAAATTCTTCTAGCTTTAGATGATATGGTGTTGCAACTCAAGGAAGTGAACGCTCGATTGGTGTGTATTGAGGAGGTAGTTGACCTTGGTACATGGCCAAGCTACCTTAGTCTTCATCCTACAAAACCCATTAAGTTCCTTGTCTCTCCTTCCTCTCAATCTTTTTAAGTTGAGCTTCAATAGGCCATTTTTGGTTTGCAATAGTATGCTTGATAAGGCAGATAGGTTAACTTATGATAGCTCTTATAAATAGATTCAATTACCTAGCTTATATGAAGCCCATAGACATTTCCAATTTGTCTACATGATCTTGGTATCTTTTTGGACAGTTTTTGTTGGTGCTCTGGAAAACTTATGTTATGTGAGTGGTTTGGTTTTCCACATGGTAGGCCATTGATAGTAACAACGAATAACTTATGTAACTAGCAGCTACTAATAGAAATATTATTTCACGACATTGAAAAAACTTACAATCAAAAATATTATTTGGGACGAACTCCCTTCAATTGGTATTAGAGCCCATTGATTTTATTGCAACCATTTCGATTGCATATTTCTTTTCCAAATCGTGGCTTAGATGGATGGATTCATGACAATGAAGTGGTCTCCCCATTTCATAGTCATGTTGTTTCATGATTATTCTATTCATGGCATCCAAGGCTGGCATAGTTTTCATAACTTTTCATAGAGGTAGGACAATCTTTCTTCCACTAAAAGCACAGCCTTATATATCATGATAACCCTTGAGAATTCATATCGGAGACCAATTTTCTTCAGTTACGATTGGGAGTGTTATAGCAACATGTAACCCAACTAGGTCAACACCAAAAGTGCCCTTAATTTGTGATCTTCTTGGGAATCTTTAACAAAGTTGACTTGACCTACCCAACCACAATTAGTATTAATACAACAACAAGATGCACCCTTGACTAATCAACATCAGTCATACCCTTAATTTCAAAGTCTTATCATGGTTTCTGTACTAGAGCCATCTTGACTTAATCCATTTGCAATTAGGGAGGCTTTGAGCAACTAATTGGGAATATATTTGGAAATTGATATGAAGGCAGTGCCTAGACCCAAATTCAAATAATTTTGTAATAGTTACATATGTGAATTATGAATTGAAACCCTTAATCCCACTATGGAGTTGAGGACAAAAAGATACATATACCAAATTTATGGGGTGAGGTTAACAAGGTTACCAATCAAATTAGTACATCATAGACAATGTTACCAAGTATAAGAAAACATGGATGAAATTAATCGCAGGGGGAAGGAATTGAGCAAGGGCCTTGAACTACTCAAGTTCAATTAGATATTATGAGCATGGGAAATGAGTACGCAGTTTGAGCACCCATACATTGTTTCATTGATGACAACACTAATTCAATTCAAGTTTTCCTAATGGATTCATGTACAGAATTTCATTTCACCAACAAAAATAGTCATTCACTTCAAGTTATTGTAATGGAGTCATGAACAAAATTAAAATTGATGTGACTAGATTTCACTGTAAGGATAATAAAAGAAGTATAAGATGAAACTATAAAATCAAACTACATTAGATATATTAGATGCATAATGAAGGAATAAGATTAGATTGGAATATATATGTGGAAGGCTAGCGGATCATTGGTTTTTATAGTGGACCTTTAAATCTCTAGGTTTGATTTTAATAGTGGAGTCTTGAATTTGTGGAATTTCTATGTTGGAGATTGGGATATATCTTAAATATTTGGTGGAACTTTGTATTTCTATGGAATTTCTATGTTAAAGATTGGGATATATTTCAAATATTTTTTTCTATTTTGATAGAGACTAAAAAGTATTTTTTTCCAAACCGACTAACCGACTATGTGATATTATAATTGAGGATTGCTTATTACAAATTCTCATATAAAGTTTGAAATAAAATATAAGAAATGGACTCAAATTATTAGATATCAAAGGCACACAATAGGTATGACTAAAAGCCAAATTCATTTAAAAGAAACTAGTGATCCAGCAACAACCAATTTGGTTTGAATTCAAAAATTCAAATTATAAATAGATTCCTTATAGCAAAAGGAGTTCACAAATGGAAGATCTAGTGGATTATTCTTATGACCCCAAAGACTATGCTCTGATTTGGACCAAGGCTCCAAATCAGTCGCGTCGTGTGGAGGACTGGGACATAGTTGGTACATTCTCGATGGGGGATAAGGACATGACTCAGCTCTGATCTTAGGCCCTAGAAGGGGATCAATCGGTTCCTCCTTCCCATTTTCAAAATGATCCTTCAGTGATATGCTCTCTTAGTGAGGTAGAGGAGACGACCCTAGGTTATCTTCTTCACAGCGAGCAAGACTTTGCCCTTCCAACATCAAGTAGATTGTACATTAGCCAAGCTTCAAGTGGATTGTTAGAGTTTGAGTAGGAACAGTTAGCAGATGTTATTCCTTTGGAGCTCAAATTCATCCAGAATGAAGGCTTCAAGATGAGGTGTTGGGTGTAGGGATTACCGTATTGAAAAATGTGTAACTAGGTTCGGTCTTCATAAAGATGAAATGTACTTTTGATTCTTGTAAATTGTAAAATGAAAGAAAAATTATTATTATTATTGATTTTGGAGCATGCGTTTCATGCTCAAGGTCTTTTATTTTATAGGTCAAGCACCAATTGAGTGCTTCTAGGGTTTGTCCTAGGTTAAGAAGTCAAAAGAGACTGTCATAAGTTGAAGACCCCTTTGAGCACAATGTAACTTGTAAAGAAAATTATTTTTGTCATTTAAAGAGTCAAAATACCCTCCAAGACCAAGTCGGCCTGGCAGCTAGCAAGTCGGCCCAAAAGGAAGAGCCATGTCCACCTTGAAGAGCCTATATATAGGAGGAAACTTGACCTCCTTGAGAGACATTCATCCATAACTCATTCTAATGAAGGAGGAAGAAGAAAGCAGCAAAGAAGGAAGAGGACGAAGGAGACTTTTTTTTGGTCTATTTCTCTTTCACACATGCTAAGGAGGACTAGGGCTTCAGTAGCAGATCTAGGGTTTCTATCTACAAGTTCGATCTTGGAGAAAAGAAGGCAAGAAGGTCAAGCGAAGGTTAGCAAGGGTCATCCTCAAGCTCCAAAAATGAGGGAAAGGAAAGCAAAGGTCAAAGGAAGGCTTAGAAGGCAGATCGAAGCTCACGTGTGGAAGCAGCAACTGTTGGGGGGGGGGGGGGGCACAAAATTTCAGATTTGCAGTGGAGACCGAAATTTTGCAGCTAGAGGTTGAAGAAGTGCTACTGGCAGAGATTTGACTGGGTTTGACTAGATCAAGGTTAGCACATCATTCGAAGATGTTGGTCTTGGTCTTGGAGGGTATTGGGTTCAGTCTTAAGGTCTTAGAATTCGTCAATTGAAGAATCTATAAGGAAGAGATCAGATTTGTAGGTTTTCCTCTCAAGTGGAGAGGTTTTGGCCCAGGCTTGCAGCCTATATTCTGTGTTCTTGTTCTTCTTGTTTTTGGTAGTTGTTTGATAATACACATACATAATAATAAGTAACAAAGTTAATAAGTAAAAATACATCACAAGAAGGTATCAAGTAAAGGGAAATCATTGTAATCATTTCCCTATAGATCTCTCAACATACTGGAGGTATTGGGCGAAGATTAGAGGATGTCCCTTTAGGAAGCATTTTGCTAGGTTTTTTGGAGGAAAACCCTAGAGGTAAGAACCAAATTGTGCCAGAATCTACTACTGGGGAAGGCGGGCACTCAAAAAATAGTGGTGAGTAGGAGAAGCCAGTAGAAGCCCTAGGAGTATCGGCAAATTTAGGGAAAAATTGTACATAGAAGAAGAAGAAGGATGAGTGCACAAAAATTAAATGTGAAGATCATAAGTTGGTTCTAGGTGAGGATGTACAAATGGCGGAAGTGATGACTATGGCATTGGTAGTGGTAGGGAGAGCCAAGGGACAATGTTTCTTCAATATCTTTCTACGTGACTGGGTTAGCAAAGAATGGGGAAAATCGTTGGGCATGGTACCCTTGTGAGTATTATGGCTTGGGGCAGGTTTTGTTGGAAATACTAAGAGGGGGGTGAATCAATATTTCACTTTAATCAGTTAATTTTAAAATTACATAGCATTAAATATCATTAGCATCTGATTAAAACATAAATCAACATCACATCACATGAACAATACACAAGAAATTTTAGTTGGAAACCCTTTTGGGAGAAAAACCACCAAACGTTTTCTAATATAATCGATGAGTACAATAATTTATTAGCTCCAACTTCTGAAAGGATGCTCCAACACGCTGGTTTTACTAGCTCCAGCTAGAAGGATGCTTTGACACCCTGGTCTTATCAACTCCAACTAAAAGGATGCTCCAACACCCTGCAAGCTTCAATTTTCCCTAGCACCACACTGCCACCCTAAAGTGTTTTCAGGCTCCAATCTAATGGAGAATTCACTCTTTTCCTTGCACCACCCAACCACCCTTAATATAGAAAAATAAATGTGGGCCTCATACCAAGTACAATGACCCACTTACAAGGATATACAAATAAATCCTTACTATTATCTGTACTAATATGTATATCACAAACTGCTCACAACCTTCAGGATTGCTTTTAAATTTTTGTAGACTAGACTTCAATTCACAACACATAAAGTTACATGTATATAGCTCAACAGATAAACAACCATAAGAATTTCCTCATACCTCAATTAGTTGAATCATGCCACAGAGGAAGATGAACATCAAGTTGACACTAAATTCCCTTCTGCTACCATTGTTGCTTCAAACTAGAATTAAGATTTTGCCCTAAAACTTTAACCTCAAGTCTAACCTTGAATTTGTCCTTGCCCTAAAACTTTAACCTCAAGTCTGACTTTAAATCTATCCTCAAATTAGTCCTATCACATCTATACCAGACTACCTTTTCTGCTTTCTAAACTACCCCTTGTCGGCTACTTAGACTTGGCTTCAGAAGCCCTACCATTGTAATAAAAAACGTGTTCTAAAGAACCCTCAATTACATCCTTTCACTTAGGATTAGCATGACCTTTTTTAGTCCTCAAAAATGTTATGACATTTTGAAAATTTGCCTTTAGAAGAAGCCTTAGGGAAGACCAAAATTACACTCAAAACTAGCCTCGGGACTACAATATATCAACAAAATCATGCCTTGAAATAAGTCTTAGAAAGGGGTCTGAATTTGTCCTCGACAATGTCAAAAAAGAGGGGCAGAATATGCCTCAGAGTCTAGCTCGGAGTCTATTTCAAAAAATGGTTCTAGAAGAGTGAAAATATACCTCAAAAAATGATCAAACATTATCCTCTGAGTGGGCCTCAAACTGGAGTGGAAATTGCCCACAAATAGCCTTAGAATAGTCTCTAGATTAGGCCTCAAATAACATATGTTTTGTCTCTGAGATAAGCTTTAAGAAACGTCTTAAAAGGGGTCGAAGTGCCTCATACATTTTGCCTCAAAACTTGTCTTCACAATGTCTAGAAATAGCCCTTAAATAGTACTTGAAACAACCTCAAATGATGACCTTAGACAGGCCAAAAATTACCTCAAAAGGGGCCCATAGTAGACCTTAGAAAGTATGCCTCAGAGATCTTAAATGAACCTTAGAGGGGGGTTGGCGAAATTAGAGTTAAAGAAGGGCTGAGAATCCCTCATATTAGGCCTCAACTGGCCTCAGAAGTCCAGCGAAAAACACCATCAAAGGATAACAACGATGCCCGAAAATCTCGTATAACCACAAAAAGATACGCCAATTTAAGTGCGGAAACTTTGGCCTTCTCTTTAAGATATTCATGCTACTCCTAGCCTCAAAAATGGATCGAATTTCCTCATATCGACATTTGAATCTTTTTACATTTTAGAGGGAAATGACTACCCTATATATATACAAAGGAGGGAGGGTCAGTAGTGTTGAAGAATCTAGAGCAATCAAGGCTAATCAGATTCTTCTCTTCATGAGAACTATTTGTGAGGTATTTTAACTTTTCCTTATTAGCACAATTTTCTTTTGATATTATTAGAGTGTTTCTTATTAGTTCATCAAATAGCTACCAAAACAAAAGAGACAAGAACCAAGATGTTGGCTTTCTGCCAGGGCCAAAACCTCTCACTCTTTAAGAGGAAAACCCGCAAAAAATTCTTCTAAGAGATTCCAATTGACGAATAGCAAGACCATGACCCTTGACCTATTAGGCCACTCCAAGACCAAGACACCAATCCTCTTCTTTGTCACTATTGAGTTCATCATCGCCACTATTGCTTCATCGAGCTCATCATTATTGCACCATTATTGTACCTTCACCTAGATCATTGTTGCACTCTCACTGAGATCATCACCATGTCAACGAGGTCTTTATACTGACCTTTTCTTCATCAAGATCTTTATCATGATCTTGATTCCATGTCTTCATCAATGCACCGAGATCTTCATCATGACCTTGTCTTCATTACGATTATGACTGAGACCATGGTTGCCATTATGTCGAGATCATTAATGTGTCTAGTATACCAAGTGTTAGTTTTTGGTAGCACTGGAAGTGATCTGACCTTGAAAATTGGTGGAGAGGCTAAGGCACATGAGTTCTAAATAACCTAAAAACCATTTGGTGACTCGGATTGTATTTTATTAAAATAATTAATATTTTTATTGGAGTTCCTAAGTCTAAACTTAGGGAAATTAAAATATTAATGGGTATTAATCAAAATATGGGTGAGAATGATCTAGAAGGTGGATCAAGTCATGTTTTAATCTTAGCCGTTGATTAGAGACTTAATCTCAGTCGTTGAAGACTCAACGGGAAAAGTATAAAATGAAGGCTTGGGGTTCAATTGAAAACACACACACACACACACACAAAATTGATCTGGAGTTCGATTTCTGGGGCTAGGAAGCTGAGAAATTCGAACTAAGTGATCATTCAGCAGCAGAGGGGTAGTGAGAATCCAGGGAGGACTTTCCGTAGAATACTGACAGAGAGGCAGAGAGACCTTGCAGAGAAGCAACGTAGTAGCTGGGAGAGCTAATGATGGGCCAGTCTGGAACCATGCAGCTGTGACGCAGAGCCAAAAGGGCCAGTGTAGAGCAGAAAAGTTGTCTGTCACGCAGAAACTAGAACTATCGGGAATAGCCGGCACTACCAGGAACAGTCGAAATGGCCGGGATAGCTGATGCAGAGGGCAAAAGAGGTGACGCATAGCCTGAAAGGCTGATGCATGGCCTACATAGGGCCAGCGCAAAAATAGCCAAGATTAGCCAGACTTGTGTTGGATCAGCTGGAATTATGCCAGGTGAAGTGAGGTAAAACTCACTCATATTTTCCACCAGTATTTTCTTTGTAAAGGATTGCTAGATGAGCATCCTAGATTTGTACCCTCAAAACTGTTGCACCGGTTTTCCCGCATTGGGTTTTTCCAGGGACTTTTGTGTCCAAAATAAGTGTGTCCTATGTATCTTGTTCTTTGCTCTGTTTTCTGTTAAATGAGATCAAATATTTAACTAGTGTAGGTTGCAGAAGTAATTTGCTTCAGTATTCAGAAGAATAACTTGATGAATGTAATTTAAAAATCAAGTAGGTGAAGTAGATTTAGATTTTCTGCAGTAGGGGTTCCTTCGAGTGTAGGAATTTTCACATGGTATCAGGCGTTGATTTTGAAATAGGAAGAGCAGATCCAATACTGAGCAGTGAGGCTGAAAGCTGCACTTGGCAGCAATTCGAATCCCCTTGAATGGATTGTGCAGTCCTTGCCGGGAAGCAAATCCGAGGAAATCTCTCTCTAAGTGAAACGACATAGGTACGATTTCCAGTTCATGAGTTTGCAGAGGCAGAGGGAGTGACGCAGAGCCTCAGCACAATGCATGAAGAGCGCAGTTTCTGCCAGGGTAGAGATCCACTAGAAAAGAACGAATACACAAAGAAGGGGAATTTTCTCCTCATAGAACTTTCTACCAGAAATTTCGAATTTCTCACTTGTTGAGCAGTTGAGCAGTGCTAGGCAGTGACTAGAGGAGTCAATTTGAAATTTGGGTGAAATGGCATTGCGTGGGCTCAAAGATCAGGACAGGTTGGAAGGAGCTTCCAACTATGTCATATGGAAGACCATAATCTTAGTTGTTCTGGAGGAATATGATCGCGAGACCTACGTCAATAGTGTTGTAGTTGTTCCTGCTGACAACGATCAAAAGAAGAAGTACAAGGCCGAGCAGGGGAAGGCAAAGAGGCTCATTCTTGATGGAGTTTGAGGTCATGCAGTCTCACACTTGCAAGGCAAGAATACAGCCCGAGAAATGTGGGACGCCTTGTCTTGACTGTATGAAGGCTCTTCCGAATAGCGAAAGATGTAGTTGGAGCAGAAGTTGTAGCGGACTTTGATGCAAAAAGGAGAAGGGGTGAACCTCTATCTTCAGCGTCTTCAGGACACTAGAGACTAGCTTGCTACAGTGGGGTCCACTCCTCAGCCAACTGCGATGGTGAGGATAGCCCTAAATGGATTCTTGGATGAATGGAAATTTTTCGTCCAAAGAATATTGGGCAGGGAAAAACTATCTTCATGAAAGGAAATGTGGGTGGCTCTTCAACCGGAGGAGTTAAAGAGGGACCTAGTGAAGGTCAACCTCAATGGCAGTAGTGGGAGTGGCACAAAGACGAAGGAGGAGGAGGAGAACGCAGCTCTAGCATCGAAGGGATAGTAGAAGCCGAAGCGAAAGAAGGACATTTCGAAGGTGAAATTTTTCAGTTGTGGCGAGATGGGCCACTATGCATCCTAGTGTCCTTTGAAGAAAAAGAACAAGGATGAGAAACATGATCCTAAGGTTGCTTCAACAAATATTGACGAGGATGAGTTTGCCATGAGTGCCCATGCATCTCTAGGAGGGAGATGGGGAGATATTGAGTTGTAGTCAGGAGGACTACATGTGGGCAGGATCCTTGAGGGGTCCACCTCTTGGATCAATTCCTTGCTACAGGAGCCCAAGATTCAGCAGTAGCGAGATAGACTTAGTGTCAGATGATGCAGTGGAGTGTTTGGAGGACATATGTAGTAGTTGGGGACCAGAGACTGATCAATGCAAAGCAAGGTTAGCAGCGGTGCAGTTGGCACAATACAGGAGTCAGCTACATCGCATAAGATTCAGAGGGTCAGAATCAACATTAATCAGATTCCAACATTCATTGTATTATGTTGAACAAAGTTAAGTTCAACTAATTTTGGAAGTTTTCAGTTACTTCTCTCAGCAACTGAGTTGTGGTATGGATGCATTGTTAACAGTGGCAGTGCTAGCAACATAGTTGATGTAGCGTTTGAGAGGGAGTTGTAGTACAAATGCAACAGTGATAGTGGCAGTGTCATGGGTAGCAGTATAGTAGCATCAATAGCACAATGTTGGTGGCAGCAACAATGCAGAAGGAGGTGCTTCAGAAACAAAGCAGCATGCAGGTGGACATTGTTGCTAGAGCACTTTTCTCGCTAAGAGGGAGTGTTAGTTTTTGGTAGCATCAGAAGTGCTCTAGCCTTGAAAATTGGTGAAGAGGTTAAGGCACATGAGTTCTAAAGAACCCAAAAACTGTTTGGTGAAATTCCACCTACATTGTATTTTATTAAAATAATTAATATTTTTAATGGAGTTCATAAGTCTAAACTTAAGGAAATTAAAATATTAATGGGTATTAATCAAAATATGGGTGAGAATGATCTAGAAGGTGGATCAAGTCATGTTTTAATCTTATCCGTTGATTAGAGACTTAATCTTGGTCGTTGAAGACTCAACGGGAAAAGTATAAAATGGAGACTTGGGGTTCATTTGAAAACACATAGAGAGAGAGAGAGAGAGAATTGATCTGGAGTTTGATTTCTGGGGCTAGGAAGCTGAGAAATTCGAATTAAGAGATCATTCAGCAACAGAAGGGCAGTGAGGATACGAGAGAAGGACTTCGGGAGAATACTGACAGAGAGGCGGAGAGAGCTTGCAGAGAGGCAGTGCAGTAGTTGGGAGAGCTGACGTTGGGCCAGTCTCGGCCCACGTAGAGCCAGAAAGGCCAGTGTAGAGCAGAAAAGCTACCTGTCAAGCAGAAATCAGAACTAAACAGCTGGAACTATCGAGAACTGTCGGAACAACTGGGATAGTTGACGCAGAGGTAGAAGAGGTGACGTGGGGCTGATGCGGAGCCTGAAAGGCTGACATAGGGCCTACATAGGGCCAACGTAGAAATAGTCGGGGTTAGCCAGTCTTGTGTCGGATCAATCGAAATTTTGTCAGGTGAAGTGAGGTAAAACTCACTCAGATTTTCTGCCAGTATTTTCTCTGTAAAGGATTTCTAGATGAGCATCCTAGATTTGTATTCAGATATTTCTCTTACATAATAGTAAGGCCTTAGAATTTTTGCACCGGGTTTCCCGCATTCGGTTTTTCCAGGGACTATTGTGTCCAAAAATAAGTGCGTCCTATGTATCTTGTTCTTTGCTCTATTTTCAATTTCATGAGATCAAATATTTAATTAGTCTAGGTTGTAGAAGTAATTTGATTCAATATTCAGAAGAATAATTTGATGAATGTAATTTAAAAATCAAGTAGGTGAAGTAGATTCAGATTTGCTGCAGTAGGGGTTCCTTCGAGTGTAGGAATTTTCATACTGAGAGTGTATTACTGTGGGATGAAAATTATGTCAAGACAGTGATCAGTGACTAGAGAGTATGCCGAGAGTGTATTGCCTCAATCTTCTTCATCACAAATATGTCGAGACAGTGATCAGCACTAAGATTTTCATCATCACAACTATACCAAGACATTGATGGTGTTCTTTCCTTGCACCGAGATCATCATCATAAATATGTCGATACTATCACCGCCGAGGAGATTGAGGCTATATTTACTCACTGTAATTATCCACGAAATTGCAAAGGCTCCAAGATTGTGTCCTCCTGTAATGCGGATTTCAAACCCCTGTACCCATCCGAAAAATTTAGAGAATCTGAGTTCCTTTGTGCATTTAGAGGCCGACATAAGAAGAGGATTGGGTGCTTGTCGTTGGAGGGCTATTTGAAAATATTTATGGCTCAAATACATTTGATACGTGCCCAAGAAGGGTTCTTCATGACATTGACTCTTTGACCTTTAAAGATAAATCCTAAGGCTCTCAATGGGAGCCATCTATACATTAAAATTCTTGCTCATAAAACCCATGAAGCAAGCATAATAATAAATTCGTTTTCTTGTTTACAAAAATTATAATTAAAATGTCATTATGAAGGTCGATTCTAATTACCCTTTCTTCAACACTCCCTCTTAACTAGGGAGGTATTCAGAATGGTACTTGGTCATTCTCAATCTAAATAATTTCTCATAAGAAGAATCAGATTGGTCACCCATATGCATAGCATCATAGTAACCAACAATATTTCCACAGCAAGGCCTTGACTGACAACTCTATATCTCATCAGATCAGAGAAAAGTTTTGGCGAGACCAATGACTATAGACGCCTTCATCATTGTCTCTCAAGGTACATACCCATCCGGGTGTTCACTGAGTATGACCTTATAGGACTATTCTTATCTTGGGTTCCTAGCCCTCAAAGAATATCGGTCCTCTTGCCTACTCTTATCTTGGATTCCCTACACATCCTCAAAGAGCATCAAATGCCAGATGATTACCCAATCCTTCCATTCCTTCTTCCTAGGTGAAGGCAAGAATGTTGTGTCTATCTCTCCCTCTTAACCAGGGAAAATATGCCTATTCCTATAAAGGAATGTACCCAAGTTCCCTCTGAACAGGTACTTGCCCAAGCTCCCTCTCAATTAGGGACTTGTCAGAGCTCCCTATCAACTAGGGACACCCTTATTCATCGACAACTTCTTCTTCGTGGGTCCTTTAGTTGCTTGATCAATTTCTTTCCTTGGTGTCATGAAATTCAATCGAGCTTCTTCCTTGTAGGGCATTAGCCATCCATCACTTTCCTTCTTGGTTCGTCATGTCATTCCTTTCTTCATGGAAAGTGGCCTTCTTGATACATATCTGGAACCTTTGTCATATGGCTACTTCTTCCTCATCATGTTTCTTTTAGGAATTTCCATCCACCACATGAATGCTAGTTGTAATTGTACTTACAACTCTTGTGCCAGTAGCCTTGCATGAACTCATCCAGATATTATTCAAGAAATCAAAATATAACATTAAATCAAATAGTACCTTACGAGATGGCTCTTCATCATGACATCTTCTTGTAGGTATCAGCATCCTGCATACATGTTGACACATCTCCAAAGATATCTGTTGTCAAGGGTCTCTATATTTTTCATACTTTCATTAGAGTCTTCATATCTTTCCGGGAGATTTCCTAGTCAAATCTTCTTGGTCTTTTGGATGTTGATTGCCTTCATCATGGTTGCATATCTCACTATCTCTTCCTTCCTCACACATTCCATTCCCAGGAGCTTTCAATCAGAGTTTCTTAATTGTATTCAACCACCTCATACTTCATATGAGAACATATTATGTTGATGTCATCTAGTGTGACTTATGCCTTCCTGCATCCTTTCAGAGGAGGAGATCCTTTTTATTTTGTTCATACTTCTCAAGATAGAAGTAATGATCCATGTTACATGCAACCATATGGCATGACATTATAATATTAAACAAAAGCATACATACCTAATTTTACCCTTAGGTCATCTAGGTTTCTTCCAGCAGTTTCCTTGATTGAAAAGATCTTCAATCCCTTGATCTATTTTATTTATCATATCATCATACCATCATCCCATGAATTCCATAAGTTGGAGTTCCTGATGAAACACTTGATTCCTCTCTATATTAGTGAACCCTCCGATGAAGATTCCATTAGAGAATCTTGAGGATCTTGCTTATCATCATTTGGCAGATGTTTCCTTTTGAAATTTATGTATGATAAGCTTTATCCTGGATGACTTCTTTTTTTCCTTCAATGTCCAATGAGGTTCTCAAGAGATATATCCTTTCATGTTTGATTGCCATGGATTTTGTCCTTCAAGATTCCCATGGTGATGTCACGAGCTCTTGTTTCTAATGCTTTCATGATGACATGATGCATATTATTATCATGGTCATATCAAAAAATTGAGGAGCTTATGATAAGACCCTTTTGTGAAGGAAACCATCTCAATCATAGTAGAGATTTGTTACTCCCTCTTTCCTTAGCCCTTTTCTTCATCTTCCTCCATCTTTCTAGTGATATGAGCTTCTTTCCATAATCTTTCCATAGCATCGAATCTTAGCTATACTATTTTGTCTTGTTTGAGGACTAAACTTTCCTTTCCTTTATGCACATGTTTGAGTCCTTTAACCTTCAACACTTTTTCCCTCAACTTGGTTTTTTTTGTCTAGCATAGAGACCACAAGTTGTCGAATGAGGTAACCTTCTTGTTCATGGACATTTGTTACCTTTCTTATAGGTTAGAACAATGATGGTTATCTTCTTATCATCTCTCCTAGATCTCCCAATTGAGATCTTATGAAGATATCCCGTCATTCTTTGATACCTTCAATCGGGTCTAAGTGATATGACCTTTTCCACTGCATCTCAGAGAGTATATCTTCTAGCATTTCATATATCTCTTTTATGTCTCCTTTCTTGCTACATAGGTATGAGAGGACCTTAAGATTTCCCTCCCATGAATTCAAAGGAGACCTTTTTCCTTGATATGTTCACTGACTTCTCTTATCTTATGAGGATTATGAAAATCCTCCTTATTCAATGCAAGGGCCCTTGATGACCCATCCAACCTATAGATCTCCTTGCAATCATGAAGTCATTTTACCAAATTGATTAATGAAAATACTTACTTGCTATTTGAAGATAAAATATTCACCTTGATCATGTTGAAAGTGGTTGAAGAATATGCATTGATGCTTCCTCCGGATGAGATCCTTGATGTAATGATAGGAAGCCTTCCTTCTTGCCTTCAAGTTACTTCGACTTATACATTTGATGCTTATGATTAACAAATTGTTGATAAACATTAGATGACAGTATTATTGCTATCAGACAATTGAACCTTTGTAGCATTCTATTGAAGTTGCAGCATTGTGTAGAACCATAGAGCATCGAGGTGACTTGCTATGATCATCTCCTTATAGTATTGAGACCTATCACTTAGTATTACTATGACTAGATCAACAGAGACCTTCATTCCACATCGAGCACTGTCCATACAAACTATGACTATGGTATAGTGAGACTTATTTCTGAGTATTATGTTGTATATGATCCACAACCATTAGGTTAAGGGAATTTGAGTTGTGAAGACTGTAATTTTTATAGAAAGGATTTAATCTAAGGTTGAGATTACTATGGTAGTTGTATACTGTTGTTATAGACTGATTCTTCTAGATCTTGATCCTTTTTCTCTTGATAACCTTCAACTTGCTTTGATGCCCTTCTTGAAACTTGAGTGTCTCTTTTATGCCCTTCCTTTGACTTCAGCACCTTAGCTCTGATACCATGTTGAAGAATCTAGGGCAATCAAGGTTAATCAGATTCTTCTCTTCATGATAACTATTTGTGAGGTATTTTAACTTTTTCTTATTAGCACAATCTTCTTTTGATATTATCAGAGTGTGTCTTCTTAGTTCATCAAATAGCTACCAAAACAAAAGAGACAAGAACACAAGTTGTTGGATTTCTGCCAGGGCCAAAACCTCTCACTTTTTGAGAGGAAAACCTGCACAAAATTCTTCTTATAGAAATTAAAATTAACGAATACCAAGACCATGAAGCTTGACCTATTAGGCCACTCCAAGGCCAAGACTCCAATCCTCTTCTTTCTCACTACTGAGTTCATCATCATCATTGTTGCTTCGCCGAGGTCATCATTATTGCACCACAGAGGTCATTACAGTTGCACCATTGTTGTACCTTCTCCTAGACGATTGTTGCACTCTCACTGAGATCATCACCATGTCAATGAGGTCTCTATACTAACCTTTTCTTCATCAAGATCTTCATCATGATCTTGATTCCATGCCTTCATCAGTGCACCGAGATCTTCATCATGACCTTGTCTTCATTAAGATTATGACTGAGACCATGGTTTCCATTATGTCGAGATCATGATTGTGTCTAGTATATTGAGAATGTATTATTGTGGGATCACAGTTATGCCGAGATAGTGACCAATGTCTAGAGAGTATGTCGAGAGTATATCACCTCAATCTTCTTCATCACAAATATGTCGAGACAGTGATCAACACTGAGATCTTCATCATCACAACTATATTGAGATAGTGACTGTGTTCTTTCCTTGCACCGAGATCATCATCATAGATATGCCGAGATTGTCACCACCGAGGATATTGAGACTGTAGTTACTTACTATAATTACGCACGAAATTACAGAGGCAACTGATATTGTGTCCTCCTATAATGCGGATTTCGAGCCCCTGTACCCATCCAAAAAATTCATAGAATTCGAGTTCCTTTGTGCATTTAGAGGTCGACATAAGAAGAGGACTGGGTGCTTGTCATTGAAGGGTTGTTTAATAATGTTTATGACTCAAATACATTTGATACATTCCCAAGAAGGGTTCTTCATGACATTGACTCTTTGACGTTTAAAGATAAATCCTAAGGATCTCAATCGGAGCCATCTATACATAAAAATTCTTGCTCATGAAACCCATGAAGCAAGAATAATAATAAATTCATTTTCTTGTTTACAAAAATCATAATTACAATGTCATTATGAAGACCAAACCTAGTTACCCTTTCTTCAACAAGTAGGGGGGTTGGCATGCCCATAAATCCTAAACTAAACAACAATAAAAATAAAATTATTAATTTCAAGTTTTAAGAGGGGCCGACCTGATCTCCAATATTTTAAAAAATAAGAATATTTTTAAGGGGTTGGCTTGAATGTCCTTTTGAGGCTGATTTTATAATGAAAGACTTTACTTTTGGAGGGCCAACTTGGACAGCTCAAAAACAATATAAATTGTCCAAGATTATCTCAAATTTTGACCATTCATAAAGTTGTCTTTAACACCTCATTTGGGGCACCTTGACCAAACTTCAAGGCCTTAACTTTGACCAATCATGTCTCCTCAAATGTGAGGATTTATGGAACCTGCCTCCTACTATTGGATATGTTGGTGAGTCCTCATGTTGGAGATCACCACTTATCAAGACAGATCTTGGATATGTTGGTGAGTCCTCATGCTCCAATAATGAAAAGAAAAAGAAGCCTCATCCAAATAATGAAGAGCAACCACATGAAGAGAAACCTCATCCCAAAGATGAAGAGCAGCCACATGTCAAGGAAGAAAATAAGTCTTATGAAAGGAAGCCTCATGCCAAAAATGGAGAGAAGCCCAAAGTCAAAGTCTTGCACAAATCAACCAACACCAAAAGTTGGAAGACCAATGCCTCAAGAAATCAAGATGATGCATTCAAGACACCAACTCATAATAGAGAATTCAAAAGTGGAGAACAGCAAATATATTCTCAAGGACAAGATAGCTTCAGTAGATCTTCACCCTATACACCCAGGTATACAGGCACATTTTATGATTATTGTTATACATGTTCTAACTATGGACACAAAGTTGTAGTTTGCAGGAGATATAGCACGAGTGTTGATAGAGAGTTTTATCAAATACCCAGAAGCATATTTTTTGGAAGACATGATAGAGTCTCATATGCCTATGACAACAAAAGTTACAACAACTTTGCTCCATTATTGAGATGAGTTGTAGAATGTTATTTATGCCATAATATTGGCCATTTTGTGTGAGATTGCATAAGTTCCTTGACATGGACCTCGCAGAATTGGGAAGGAGGACAAGACCACCAGGGTCTGGCAGAGAAAACATGCTTCACAATGAATTCTCACAAAATTGGTAGATGCATAGAGACAGGTGGAGTATGTAGGAGAAGCATATTATTCAGGGGGAGCTACACATAGGGTTGGATGATGCAATAAGATAGCACATTATCAGGGGGAGCCTATGTAGAGATGATGCAACAGGTAAGCATGTTGTCAAGGGGAGCCATATCTCTTGGAGATAACGTCAAGGACATGTCAGTCACCAATTTCCATTGATGTCAAGGGGGGAGAGAATCTTGGGAGAATAAAGGAGAGAAACAGATACATTATGCAACATGCATTCTCATGATAGGTGTGTTGAATTCAATGACAAAATGGGAGATTGTTGAGTATGTTGTCATTAATGTCAAGCAACAGATATAGCAAGTGCAACAAGTGCAGATGAGGTTCAGGATGTCAAGAAGCAGGTGCAGGATGATGTTGCGAGTGTGATGAAGTCATAATACTTATGATGTGGCAGAAACCCTAGTTGTAGGATGAAACCCTAACCCTAGTGTTTGGATCTCTTGGAACCAATGATGATGATGTGATAAGGTCATGGTTATCACAATATGTTGCAACTGGATGATGCGGGATGAAACCCTAGCTCCAAGGGTTTGAATTCCTTGCAAGCTGAGCACACCCCACAATTATTGAGGATTTTGATGACGCAGATCAATTAGTTTGTCTTGGAGACTCTCGCTATAATATTCTCCTCATCATGTTGATTATGTTCACATGTGGAATCTTTCGTGGGCCTTAACGATTTGATAGACACGCTCAATCAAAGTTGAAGACCCAATTTGTGGCCTAAAACCCTAAATGGTTGCTGATGTGGCAGATTCTCTTTAATGATGATGCGGCAGCACATTATGGCACATATAAATAGAATATTCATCAAAAGAGTATTTTTTATTTAATTATTGACATAGATAGATTTAATTTTATCATATGAGAGGGAAGAAAATTTTGAAAAGATGATCCTTATTAAAAAGGTCATGAAGGGGTTTTAATTAAAATAATGGTTTGATAAAAATTTGAATTTTACATAAAGTACAATGTTGGCCCTCATGCCCCACTAATAAAAGTCAATCTTCATGACTCCACAATTCAAATTTAAAATTTGAACTTCCCTCTAAAACATGCCCCACTAATAAAAGTCGATCTTCATGACTCCACTATTCAAATTTAAAATTTGAACTTCCCTCTAAAACCTTTAAGTCGATTGTTCTCAAATCTTTTATTCACATTTTAGGCATCTCAAAGGATAGAAGAAAGAAGAAAGAAACTATTTTAATGTCCACGAAGATAAAGTTAGCCTATGGGATAGAATGTTTCTCCATTTGATTCTTGTATTCATCTCTTTTCCTGTGATGTCTCACAATAAACTCTCCCAGCTTCTTGACAAACCCCTCGCTAAATAGATTATCCCAAGAGCTAGCTACCATAATATCTGCATTACTTTCCCTACTATCTTTGAAGGCCTCGCATTCTAAAATGAAATGCTTTTCTATTTCCACTTTTCCAGAGAAAAAAAAAATACTCTTTCTTCCTACACTTCTTTTGGCTTTTCCCAACGCCCTATTTCACAACGTAGTTGATGAGAATTAGTCCTTAACTGAGTAATAAGAATTTTGGTTCTCCAAGAAATATTATCCACTGTGTATGCTTTTTGTTGATGACTATGAGTGGGATTAAACTCTTCAATATAGTACTTTTTCTTTCTCCCTAGCTCCTTATCCCAAGTATGCTTGTGGAACTTATCCATAACAAAATATTTTATCTCTTTATTGTTTGTGGGACACATGTTCAGGAAAATACCCCATTTACTAAACAATTTGTTATTGAATCACATCCCAGTCTTCTTTCTTTTGCACATTATGTCATTAAAGACGGTCTTAGGCCATCTACCCTCTTCCATTTGCTCAATTTTTTTTAAATACCTTATGACTCGCACCATAGCAATTTCTTTAATAGGAGCAAACCATGTTTCACTTAACAAGATAGAATAAGGAATTGCACTTTTAATTTTGAATTTGTTTGTAATCAAGTGCTTCTGAATTTTCTCAATTTGTTTTCACTGCATGTCGGATGTATTGTTGGCCCATAGTTTACAACCATAGAGAATCACCGGAATCACTAAAAGCCAAAGAGTTTAATTGGTTTTTCAGTCCCATAACTTTACCTCTCTACACCTATTTTGAAAAGTATAAAATGATTTCCAACCCCCCAAAGTTCTTTTCTTTCTACAGTTGTCCCAGCATAGGTTTCTGTTGAAGTCAAATCTGAGGAATTTGTAATCCACAACTTCTTCCAGAGTGTTTCCTTCAAAGTAGAACTTATGTTGGTTATGTTTTCTTTTGTTAGAGAAAACCACTACTTTCATTTTGCTCATACTGACTTGCATCCCCACCCTTCTACAAAAATTCTCAAGGGAAACCAAGTTCTCTTGCAAACCAAGCGCAGATTTAGCAATCAGACTAAGGTCATTTGTATACAAAATAAGCCTTATAACAAACTTGCCCAAATGGATACTATCACCCCTTTGTGAATTTAGCCACTCTTCGAGCTTGTCAATATATAAACCAAAAAAGGGTAGGAAACAAGGGGAAACCTTGGTTGACCCTAATATCACTTCTATAACTTTTAGAAATTCCTACTAAAGTTCTAATTTTGACTTTCACCTCTTCATACAACCTATGCACAATTGCTCTCAAATGCCTAGGAACCCTAAGTTCCTCCATTTTGGTTCAAAACTTATCTCTAGGAACCATGTCAAAGGCTTTTCTAAAATCAACAAAACAACAAAATGCTTCTTCATTTTTCTCCCAAACTTTTTCAATGATGTGCCTTAAATTTATACAATGAAAAATTGTGGATTGTTTAGGTCCAAAATTGATCTAGGTGGATATTGGTGGCCACCCGCCAAGTCCACTTGGACCCCCACCATTATTTCTTTTAGCTTTTCAGTTTCCTTAATTGTAGCACAATTTACTATTTTTAGCAGTTTTTCGGGTCCTAAACTTCCGGGGTCATTTTAAGGCCCTAAACGATGTTTTTTGGGAAAACTGGGAACAACATGGGTCCATAGTTTGATGTTGCTCTTCCCAAAGTAGTAGTTCTTGGATATATCTTTCTAATGAGATATTGTGCGCGTCAAATGGAGATCATATGCCAAAGTTACGACCCCGGAAAGTTGATGTACCAATTTACCCAAACGGGGCCCACAATTTGGCGTTTCATCTTCTAGGGTTAGGTTTTTGGATGTTTAGGGTTTTCCATTGTTTCTCAACAATAAATAGGCCTTCAAACCTCATTGTAACACAGTTTAGAGGCATGTAGCCACCACATCTCTTCTCAGAGATAAGCTACCATTGCCCTAGCTAGTTTATTTCCATTTCTGTTTGTAAGCATATTTCAGTTGTTTTACAATAATGAAATGAAGTATTATTTCTGCTGCATCTCTATATGTGTGGTTATATCTGTAATTTGTTGTGTTCCTGTTTAAATCCAGATCAAAGACCTACTTGTCCTTTAGCATGTTTATCTCTTTATTCTGCCCACTTGTTGATTTTATTTTCTAGCATGCTTCCAAATAACTTCGCAAACAAGGAGTTTATCATTATGGTCCTATAATTGGAGGGAGTATTGATGTCACCACTCTTGAAAAGAGGTATTTCCATACTAGTTGTCCAATTTGTGGGGAACCCTTGTTGAATGATGTTGTCGAAAAGTTTTTTAATGTGAGGTGCAAGAATTTTTAAGTCCCACTTTAGATACTCTGCTTGGAATTCAGCTAAGTCTTTTGCTTTTCCAACACCAAACTTCTTGATACCCCTATCTACCTCTTGCACCATGAAGAGTTCAGTATTAGTGTTGATCAAGCAACGAGGGTCAACCTTAGGATCATGCTCATAAAGTTGTCCTTCAAAGCCGAACTATATAGAAGTTATAATATTTTTTTTAGTCTGCATCTTTCTCAGTTAGATCTCCTTCCAAAATAATTTGGGGCTATTTTTTGAAGGAAGATTAGTTCTTCCCTCCTTGAAACCATGAAATTAGCTTTTTTCTTTCTTAGTATCTGCTTGTAAGCTTTGAGCTTTATGTTATCCTTGTTTGACTCTTTCTACATTTTCCTTGCCTTTTTGCATTCCTCGTCAAACCTAGCATTAACCGGAAAGAAATGTGTTTCTGACTTCTTAATTTTTGCTCTTTTGCACTATGAAAGTGCGCTTTGAATTAAATGTGTTAATATGTGACTACGAAGGTCATGAGTTGGAATTTTTTCTTTCTCAAAGAGCCTCTCTAGCGTTATTTTGAAGGTATTACAATTTTCTGGAGTCAAAAGAATTCAGCCCTTTTGGAGATTTTGTTGAACACACTAAGTTTTTTACCCTAACTTCTTTCCAATACAACAAAAACTTAAATAAATTGGCTTGTGATTCGATTTTAATTCCCAAAGTTGATCTCCAATTAAAAATTCCTCCATTTTCTCGCCCAAAACATGTGAGCAAATTACATAATCTACTACATTTGCTCCATTGTAAGTATTGCAAGTGAAATTACTAGACTTTTCCCATCTAGTAAAACCATTACAAATGACTAAATCGAAAGTGCCACATAGAGTAAGCAATTGTTCACCAAAGAGATTGTATCCCTTGTCCTCTGAAATTCTTTCCCACTGATGATTACTCTCTTTTGTAAGCCAAATAGGATCACAATCTTACTTACAACAAAGAATGCTAGCTTGCTCACTTGCAGTCCTAACATTGAAATCACCCACTATAAGGACTTCACCTAACTGAGAATATATTGCAATATAAGCTTTTAAGGCTGCAAAGGGTTGTTTGTGGTCAATCTCACTTATTTTGTGAGTTTTTGAAACTTGCGGTGCAAAATAGCATGCTACAATTCTGATGTGAATTCCATTTTCTGATATTTTAATCCAAATGAATTATTTATTTGAATCTTCTTTTTCTAACTAAATGACATGACCCTCTTTTTCCCTCACTAATACCATGATACCCCCCATGTTCTTTTCCATTCCTTATTGCCTTGTTCCACACTGCCATCTTCCAGTACCCTTCAAACAAAGGTGTCTTGCACCCTTCATGCTCATGTGTTTCTATGAGGCAAATTATGTCTCTATCTTCCGCAATAGGCCCTAACCCAGGTCCTCGTCTCCATGGGTAACCTCTGTAGTTCCAACAAACTAATCTTAAGGAAACAGGGGTATGACTTGATTGCTATTTGTTTTGACATGCAAGACTCACAGTTGAGTCTTTGTCCCTACTTGCCCATATTGACCTTGCTTCCTGATTTCCTGCTAAAGAGTTTGTTGCCTCTTCTTTGTTACCATCTTGCTGCTCTGTTTTGGAAGGAGGTCCAAAACGCATTATCACAACTTTATCTTTATAAATCCATGCTCTCTTGCCCTCGTCCCTTGCTGCCCTAACCTTTGACATTTCCTCCCTCCTTTCCTCTTGTTGTCTTACAATGAAATCTTCTTCTAGAAAAAAAGCGAGAACCCCTCAAGAGTTGCTTCTTTCTTAGAATGATATATTTATCACACAAGCTAGGCATGATGACTTTTATGGGCCTGACTCTCTCACCGTTATTCTTACCCACCCTCCATGCTTGACATATTTGTCCTTGCCAAAGCAGCTTGTATTTTAAGAAGTCCCTTGCAAGGTCAAGAGTACATTCAGTCTTCCCATAGTCTTTCACCCCTTTAATAATTATGTTTATTGCTCTATCTTGTCTTTCCTTGCCTTATCTATCTTGCATGTTGCCAACTTGAATGTTTGATTCTCCTTCCCTATTAGCATAATTGTTAATAACTTGAGCCCAAGTTTTGGAAACTTTTGTGGAACCTCCTTTCCTTTCTTCTCTTGTTTTCTCTCCATGGTTGTCTATTGGGCAACCACTTTCCCTTTTATCTTGGGATGGTTTCGCATTCACCACCTCTGTAGTTTCCACTACAAATTTCTTCATGTTTTGCACATTCATCTTCATGCATTGCCATTTTGTCAAACTACAAATTTCTTCATGTTTTGCACATTCATCTTCATGCGTTGCCATTTTGTCTTCCACATCAGGAGAGATTCCTATAGCAATGTCACTTGATCCTTCAAAACTTTATTGCTTTCTGCTAAAGCCTGATTTTCAATTGTTATTACATGAATTTTATGATCTCTTCTCTGCTCTTTAGCTTCTAAAACCTTCAACCTCTTTTTTGCAATTAACAATTCTTTCACATAAAGATTAGATGACCAGATGAGAGGTGTGGATGTGGGACTATAGAGAAAAGAATCATCAATGACTTTTTCTATGGGCTTGTTGTCACATGCTTGCAAAGGGGCCTAGTTTGAATATTGCTTATGGTGAAGGGCCTGAGTATTTTCCCTTTGAGACAGATTTTTCCTTCTCTGCTCCCATATTAGATGGGCTAATCTTTATTTTAAAATGCTCCAATATTGTTTGGAATTGACCCAAACCCGCTTCTCTGCTTTGGTTGATGAGGGAATTCTCACTTGCCCTAGATCATTTGCTTCCACAGGTCCTAAAATTTCTAATCTCTTTGTCATGTTTGAATGCATTTTTCAAACATTTCTGATGCACTTTCCTTTCATCAAATATCTCTGTTGAAAACATGTATCCAAAAAGATCTCCAAATGTAAGTAAACTACAGCAACTATATATTTTAAGTTCTAACCCCTTCACTTCACTGTTGCAGTGATGAACTCCTAATATCTCCACGAAATGGAGAAATTACCCGTTTGTTCGAATAATACTATCTCACAAATATTTTTAATAAACTACACCCCGTCTATAAAAACTGATCTTGATTTTTTGGGTCTCTTGAAGATCAGGCTTTTGTGTTTGCATAAAAAAAAACCCAGGACACATTTTCTCTTATCGTTCGAAACAAAATCCCTGTAAACCCCAAAACAAAATCCGCTGAAACCAATGTCATGGAACAAGGCTGCATGTTAACGGCATCGCAATGAAAGCTTTGAGGTAGAGAAATTAAAAAAAGGGACTTGGGTAAATCACCTGTGGTTCTGTGAAGCGAGAATACGTTTGAGGAAAGGGAAATTTTTGGCAAAGGATCAGTATCCTATTGTCTTGGGATTCACCTTTCTTTTGGCACAGTGTTTCATGGATATTTTTTATTTTTGCGGGGTTTTGCTGGACGACGTGTATTACAATTATATTTTAGCCCTAGAACAATGTGTTCTCAATTCCCTGCAACACTACGAAGTGATATTGGTCATGAGGATTCGTTGTACTTTTACATGTGGCTTGAAAAGAAAACTCGAACTGTTGAAGGAGGGAATTTTAACCATGCCTGCGGCCCTCGTTAGGGCACTCCTGAAATAGTTGTGAATCATGTTGTTCGGTTCTCTGATCTAACGAGAGAAAATTCTAGTCGGCTCATTCCTTTTTTTTGGGTAGGGTTTAGTTGGGAGCATAGTATTGTCTGTTGGGTTTGTGTGTAATATCTTTCTCTTTAATAATAAATAATAAATAATACAAAAATAGAAATAATAAATAATAATAAATAAATCATTTAATAATAAATAATAAAAATAATAAATTGTAAAGGTTAAATAATAAATGATATTAAAAATATATACAAAGAAAATAAATAAAAATAATAATAAAAATTCGTAATAACCATACTAAATATAAATAAAACAAGAAAACTATCAAAAAGAAGGAAATAAAACAAAAAAGCTAAAAATCAAAAGAAAAGTAAAGAAATAAAACAAGAAAGCTAAAAATCAAAAGAAAGTTGCATGTAGACACATGGAGTGTGTGCATGTGGTTCCCCTTCCAACGTTGTTCTATTTAATAGATGGTGACGAAGATGAGAGGCATTCCTGTATTCCATCATTCCGAGATTCTATTTTTCATTCTCTTAAGAAAATGGGGTTTTAAGACTTAGGAGTCACTGGCAGTACTACGTTGATTGAGGGCTCGGGGGTGGCCAGTTGTAGCAAGACTTTGCACAAGGCTCGAGGGTGGCCAGTTGTAGCAAGACTTTGCACAATTGAGCCAGTACTACGTTGATTGAGGGCTCGGGGGTGGCCAGTTGTAGCAAGACTTTGCACAATTGAGCTTACGGTTGGGTGGATAGTCGTCCCCAAAACCTTGTTGCGGTAAGCCTACTTCTACCACAGGTAAACATGTAAGCACTATTCATTAAATTTGAATTTAGTTAATTAATTACATGTTTATTTGGCTAGGTAAGTGCCACTTTTATTTAAATTTAATGTTAATAAGTTAATTAGATATTTATTTTGCGCTGTTACATATGGTATCATAGCAGGGCTCAACCCTTAGGGCCTATGGGCATCTAAAAAAAGAAATTATTTTGTTGACTTGTTTTTGAAGTTACAAGATGCTTATTTTAAGTTAATTTCCGCAGTAACTGAACTTTGGAATTGGGATTTCTAGATTTCCGCAATTTTGATTTGTTTTCATTAATTTGTTAACTATATAAAATTGTTCCTGCTTTTCCAAATGCCTCATTTTTAACTAAATAGGCCTAAACTCCGATTATTCTTGAGCGAGCAGATTCTGCCTCTCCATGATATTATTTTTTATTGCTTCCCATGAGTACCCCAGATCTCTCCAAAGTTACAATAAACTTGTTACATAATAATTGATTATTTATTTAAAGCATATATATATTTTTTTTGGTCCCGGAATACCCTGAGTTAGTAGCCTGAGCAAAATGCGCAGTAACCTCACGGATCTCATTCAGAATCCGCCTGGCCCTTCTGGATTTCTACAACATAGCCCCTGGATTTAAATATTTTCTATAACATATATTTTAGCTGATTTTAGGCAAAACCTGCACTAAAGATTTTCTGTAGGAAACACCTTACCTGCGCTGATTTTAGTAAAAACTTTTTTTCACAAAATAGCTCCTAAAATAAAGAAAACAGCAAATAATCCAGGAGTGGACATGTTTGCTTGCTTTGGACTGAAAATATTTTATTTTCTTTGAATGCATGCTGAAGGTTTGAAATTTGTACGTTTTGATGATGTCCCTGTTAAAACGGGTTTCATTATATGGTCCGCTTGAGGTTTTCATTTCATTAAACAAAATATTTACGTGAAGCCGAGAGATTGATTCTGAAAATGGAAGAGCTTCACTTTGTGAAAGAAAATATTTAAAGGACGCTGAGAAATTGATTCTGGAAATGGTAGAGCGCTGTTAAACAAAAATTTAATGGAATGATTAATTAGCTGTACCTGTAAAAATGTCGCTGGTTTGAAATTTGCACGTTGTGATCTCCGATTCAAGATCCATACTGAATTTTATAATATGGGGAGAAATTTTCTTGTACATGGATGAAAGGATTGGTCAGCTGTACCTCTGAGGTACTTGGAACATAAAAAGATCATTATGATAATTGTTTGTCTATTTTTTTTTTTTAATATTTGGGCAATTTATATGGTTTTTTATTATTTTAAACCCCTAAACTCTCGTCATAATACGCATTGCTTGAAGGCTACAAATTACAGATCTAGTTGTTTAGATCAAATCAATAAATATCCTTAGGTATGATTAAGGCATTTATTCTCAGGATTATGAGGGGACTGGAAAAATTGCGTTGCAATTCCTAATTTACCATTAATAACTGAACTTACAAAATAGGGCATCTTTGTATTTTAGAAAGCGTAAACTCTGGCCATAATTTTTATACATAGAAAATGAGTTTTTAATTCTTATTAATCTCTGGCACCGCAGAGATTATGGGGGTGGATTGGTGATCAAATTAATTTGAATTGAGTCAAAAGAAACTATGATGTTTTATATATTAAATTTAACACTTATGTTTTTTTGGAATATTCAATATTTAGTATATTAGTTTTATTTAATGATGATATATTTTTATTTACATGAAAACTATTATGTTATAAAGATAATTAAATTTTGGAAATGCAAAGTTTCAAAGTTTCTTGTCCCAGGTAATTTAATTGTTCTAAGTTATGATATTTAAAAAAAAAAAAAAAAAATTGGGCACCCACATTGTGCTACTTAAATCTGTGTCAAATTTAAATTCGGGTCAAATTTCAAATAAAGTTAACTAGAAAATATACATATCTAAATCTCTATGTTAGAAAAGAGCTAATGTAAATTTATATATCCAAATCTCTATGTTAGCAAAAGGCTACTGTAGAATAGTTCAACAATGAGCAAATTTTTATTGTTATACATATTTGTAAAAATTTAGATAGTAATGTTTACTCTTTAGTTTAGTGTCTATGTTGGTAATAAATATTTATGTAAATGGAAATCTACATATCCAAATCTTTAATTCTTCCCCAAAGTGGTTTCTATCTTTAATTCTTCTTATGAGGTTTGAATCTATCACTTGGTTGGACTAACTCCCAACCAAACCAACTGGCCTACACCTTAGACATGCCAATTTTTTGGCTTCTTGATGTAACTTTTGCATTAAAGTGCTTATGATACTAATTTTAGATACACAATTAAGTGTAAAATATAGATTATAGACAAATATATTGTGCATATAATTTGTGATATGATGGGCCATTTTTTTTAAGTTGTACATTATTAGTTTCTGTGTAGTTTTGTTTAAAGTTGTTTAATTCGCATCTTTGTCATAACATTTCCTCATCATATTAGAATGAATTTGTGTTGATCATATTTCATCTAGTCATTCTTGATTACATTTCTACAACATTCATTAAATATTTTAGAATTTTATTTTGTCACCGGAAGCCAATTTCGGATTTCATGAATGTGAATTTCGGATTTCTATCGAGCCAGGAAAATTACAGGTCATTTCCACTGGAAAGAACCATTAAAGGCAAAGCTCCTCTTTCTTAGATATATTATATTTATCTTTAACATTGAAATGAATTCCGATCACAGTGTCTTAAAGGAGGAGCCAACATTGAGGGACGAAACGAATGAAAAAAATACTAATGAACCTTGAGACCTCCGCTGCTGAATACAAAGCCGATCAATTAACTTTCACGAGGCGGCACGATGCATAATGTGCAATGCTGATTGGGGGTTGGGTTTCTGTAAACATGCAGGCAATTTTATGTCTTATCCAGGAAATCATTATGGCTAAAATGTATTGTAATTTAAGGGTTTTGACATGGTGTTGCCTTTGCGGGTGCGCTTGCAGGTGGGCCATCCTATTAATAAAATGATTTTATTTTGTGTTTTGGGGAAGGATAACCTTCCCAGTCATCCGATCCGTTTTGGGTCGGGTGGCGGTGTCTCTTCTTTATGGTGTGGAATATTTCTTGGTTGTTTGATTTCTTAAATTTCCTTAGGGTAATCATTTAATAACCATAAGAATCTCAAGATACATTCAATAACTTTGTTTAATGATTTATTTTGTTAAAAGCAATCCATTTAATTCTTCTAACATAAGTTATGATTGTTTAAACAGATACTTAAATATTTCACGCTACAGCGCAAACTTTCACTTTATCTTTATCCTTAAAAATCATGAATCTGTAGAATTAACATAGGAATGACAAGCGAAATTCTAAATGAGTCACCTAATTAAAAGTATATAGTTTTGTTATGACTCATTAATTCATTGGAAAAGTATATAATCTTCTAATCTTGGATGTTGATAATCTGCCCATAATTGACGATGTAAAAATCTCTGAAGGATTGCACTATTGATATGGTATACTGGCATGTTTTTTTAACAAATCTTTAATGCTGGTGTAACTACTCACCACCGGTTCATTTTACAACACAGTTTACATAGCACTTGAAGTATTTGGATAATTGAAGTTGAAATTTGTCACCAATTAAAGTGCTCTAAAATAGTGAAATCTGTTCCAATTCACAATGGATAAACTCTGATATCTTAGTACCTTTAGATGATCATTGTTCACTAGCAATGTGTTCATTATTTTACTGTTCAAATTGATCTAAAAACATAGAGATAACATTCCTTGAATGTTGATCATACTATTCAGATTACATGTATCTGCTCATTTACTACTATATTCTCAATGGCAAATCGTACAGACTTGGATTTCAGTTTAGATGTTGAGTATAATGTTACATGAGGTTTCGTAATTCAAGTTTAATTACATATAGTGGATAAAGATGTCTAAAGAGAAATGGAAAGGAGAAACTTGCTAATGATAGTTCATGTGATTATGGCCAACTTGGATCAGATGTTTAAGGTGGTAGAGAAGAAGTATCACAACAGGGGTAAGAAATCAATAAGAAGAAACAACCTAATTGAGAACATAATGGAAGAGTTTGGTATAATCATGACTTGGGTACTCTAAAGGTATCACTATAAGGTCTATCTAAGGATGATGCACATAAAGAAGAAAATATTGGCAATCAACTAATGAACTTGAAAAACCACAATGATTGGAGGTGAGAAATTCAAGTCAATTTAATAAAATAGAATGAAGTGAAGAAACTTCCATTTTTGAAGCCAATAGACATGGAATAGTAGGAAATCAAGACAAGGAGAAAAAGAAAAATATATCTATGAATATCGGGTAGGAGGAAATGAAGGGATGTTCTATCAAGAAGAGAGTTCTTTTAAAGGTATGAGTAGAGCTAGAAACATGATTGGTAATGGTCATAATGATGATCTACATATTTTAAAATGTGAAGGTGTGAAGTTGCATGATGACCAAATGATAATAAACGAGGAAGATATAGGAAGGAATGTTGCTAGAAATTTTATACGGATACCTTGAGAAGGATTGTGTACATAGTGACAAAAGAAGTGAAAGTCAATTAATAGAGATTGAACTTGACTCATTATTTCATGAGTAGGACTTCCCATAACGTTAAAAGAGGTCGTTTCCACATAACACCTCACATTTAAGTTTCTCATGGACAATGATGGTAGTAGTATTTCCAACTGTTTCAAAATCTAAAGTAATGATACTATGTAATAAGAAAGAGTCTTTTGCCAGCTTGAGGAAACTGAAATTATGATAAAGAAATCAAGTGGTATTGAGATATGAACTTTACGAACTCGATGAGATAAGAAAATATATCTGTGGATGAAGTGCTAATTGTTAAATAAGTCAACATGGATCAACAAATCCTCATGCAAGGAAATCAAGCATGATATAAAGTTAAATCATGATGAAATAGTGTTTATATGCAATTGCATATAGCGGTATTGGAATCAGTAAGCCCAAAGGGTAAATGGATGTAAAATCAAGGGATTTTAATTTTGAGATAGATGATTTAAATAATGATGGTATCACTAGTAATATCTTAAACAATGAAATTCACTAAAATTTCCTTGGAGAAGGAAGAATATATGACGAGAGATTAAGACTCAAGATGATGATGCTCATGTGAAATTTAATGATATACTTAGATGATTATACCGTTGGTGTAAATGATCAACTACCTAGTAGAAAGAAGTCGAAATGATTATTGAAAAGTGATTGACAACTTGATGAAAACATATTGATGATGTTTCATGGGAGGAAGATAATGATTTACATATGGTTCTTTTAGTGATAATGTATCCATATGATAATAGCGATATGCATAGGTATTATGACGTTATGTCAAGGTATATTGACACATTCATTTACTAAGTGATGATAGGTATTTAATGTTCAATACTCATGATGGATATGATATGCATAACGTGGCATAGGAATTATGATGCTATAATATGAGGATTATTGACATGTGGTTCATTTATGAGAAGTCATTATGTTGATGGTATAACTGAAGCATGCGATAGTTCCGTACAAATATATGACATGCATGAGCATGCAGTTCCTTATTATTCATAATGTTGCGATTAACAAAGATGAACGTTCTTATGATGACATGCAATATTTGGCATGTGGACTATTTCCTATGATACTATGATGGTATGGTTAATGCATTGGATGCATGTTGAGATGTGATGATTCACAGGACTCCACAAATGGGCCGAGAGGGCCGGTTTATTTGATGATCTCGTGTGAGCCCATACGCACGAGGGAGAATAAGTAACACCATATGGGCTGGGGACAAAACTCAATCAACACTACATATGCCAGTGGTTCCTTTGTCTTGTGTATAGCTCTAGATGGATAGCTCTAGAAGAGCTATGGGACCATCTTGAGGAGGCCAAGTGCCTGATGTGCTAGGCTAGGTGACTATTATTGGATTGGGATGCCGAAGTCTGGAAGGGATGTTAAGGACTTCGATGCCTGGGGCTGTGCACCTTAAGTAGTTGTGCAGGGAGTGGGCTAGCCTTGCGAGATGCCCGAGGTCATTGAGTACCGAACCAGATGCCTGCCTTGGGGCAGATGAGGTCTGAGTCAGGCGCCAGCCTTGGGGCCAGCCTTGGACTAGGATACAGACCGGGTCAGGCTTAACCTGGTGCCGAAAGTGGGAAAAATGACAGAGATTCCTTCATATTTCCCGGGGTGTTGGGGACTTTCGATGCCTGTTGATTATACTAGTTCAGCAGAGGGTGTTGGCAACATGAAGTAAATAAAATAATAAATATTAAATAATTCAACTTAACTTCGGGACGAAGTTCCTTAAAGTGGGAGAGTATGTAATATCCCTCCCCTTAATAATAAATAATAAAGATAATAAATAATACAAAAATAATAATTAATAATAGAAATAATAAATAATAATAAATAAATCACTTAATTAGGCCGATAGGCCTTTCCTATGCATCAACAATTGTCAACACTTTTACTCTCCTCCGTTCGATCAAGTGAGACACTTTCAACCATTGATTTGAAGTGTCGTGCTTTTTCCAAATATCGGTTGAGTTGCCTTCTTGGCATGGCAAGATATTTTCACTGCTTTTTCCATTTTCCCTGGCTTTTGGCAAGCACTGGCCTGCTGCCATTTCGCTTTTTGGGCTTGTAAAAGCAGCTTCTTGGGCTGGTAAAAGCAGCGGTGCCATTGATTTATTGGGAGATCAATTCGCACAGAGATGAGTTTTATGACTAAGTTTGTTACATGTTTGGATTGTTTTGTTCCACAGCAAGAAAGGATTCCAGATGGATGGTATTGTGAAGACAAGCTATGAGATGGGGTATCATTTTGTTCAGAGTAATTGTTGTTATTTTTATTTGATGGTTTTAGAGCGAAAACTTTTCCATATATTTGAATTCGCTGTAAACAAATCTGGTGCAGATGTATCTCTGGAAAATGGTTGCAAGTGCGGGCCCAACTCCCAGTGTGGTACTTGTACCTGCCACACCTGATTTAGTCTCTTCAATAGTACGAGTCTCTCCCGCTGGTGTCTGATAAGTCCAGTGTATCATATGATATGTATATTTCATCAGACCCAAAGTATGGTCCTGTAGTGTCATAGAGACTACTGTACATGGTACTTCTAAATAAAGGTTATAGTTTCTACTGACTTGGGGTTTGCAGTATGGTTTGTATTGTTCATGGCATGTTAATTACTATGCTGCTCTGCAGCTTAAGCTATTTCTTATTTCTATAGACTTTAGACATTTTGTTTTGAGTAGTTTCTTTAATTTTGTTAAAAATTAGATCTGCCATTTTTAGATCTGAAGATCTAATCATCACAACGATCCCAAGATTTGATCACCAATTTACAGTTTTAACAATCAATGGATTAGCCATCACACTTAAATTTAGAATTTAATCTCCACTATAAACCTTGTAACTTTCAGCTGCATATAATCGATCCACTATAAACCTTGTAAGCTGCATATAATCGATCTCACGAACCTGCAACTCATCGTTATAAAAGAAATGGCGTTCATGGAGATATTTACTTAAATGTCTATCTGCAAGATAGCGATCCTATTATAAAGAAGAAAACCTTGCTCTAAGCCAAGATCATACATGTGTGTATTAGGGAGGAATTAGATTATGTTGTTTGGGAATCTATATCGCAGTTTTATTGTTTAACTTGAACTTATTATATTGGATCTCTTCAAAGAACACTGAATAATATGTGAGTTTTATTGTTTAACTTGAACTTATTATATTTTCCTCTCACGCCGAAGATCAGTGGGACCAGAAAAGGAAATTGAAGTGGACATTGATCATCACATTAAATGTTTTTTGAATTTCCTAATTCTGTTAGTGTGTTTTTCGTAGTCTCATATGCAAGTAAGTTTCATATGTTTGCAATTTTTTTTTTTAATATGTTGAAATTGGTTAGAGATTTGTTTTAATTGTGATAAATATTATTTAAATAATTGGATTTTTTTGAGTATTGAATTCATATATAATCTAAAAATTATTTTAAATATTTTTACTTTATAATAAAATTTATAATAATTTTAAAAATAACTAATTTATGTAATTAACTCTTTTATGATAAGTAAATAGAATATATTTATACATTGTTTAAATAAACATTAATCATAAGTGTTCATTACTAAAAACAAAAAGTTTGTGGCAATTGTGGTTTTACATTGATTTGGTAAATATCACTATGAATCGAGATGAGTTTAATGTCACAGTTTATTATGTAATTTTTTTATGAGGTGTTTCTAATGTAAACGAAATAATATGTCAGTTTAGTTTTATTATTGTTGTAAATTTTTAAAGTATAAAAAGGTCTTACCAGACTACATGCTAGCTTCATGCCACTCACAACTTCCCCGCTCACTCCTGCTCCCTGGTTTTCTATTGGATTCGAACCGAGAATCTCGACGAGCATCAAGAAGATGGGCATCGTCCTCGTTTCAAATATGCCGTCAAATATGTCGTCAGAGAATAGACAGAGTATCAAATAAACCAAGAAATTAGGCGAAATTGGCATCAAGAAGCGAGGATGGCATTGCCGGTGCAAGCCAAGCTCAACACTCTCTTGAATTTCGAATGAATCACTATCACGATGTGAGTTTAATTAACAGCGAGTCATCTCCATAGCGAGTGTTCGGACATTTTAGAGTTTTAAAATCAAATATCAATTTCATTCTATTTAGTTTTTTTTCATGATTTTTTTAAATAAAACATAAAAATAATATATTCTTGATTTTTATTATTATTATTTTTTTAAAATCTATTATACAATAATTTCGGAAATATAACCCATTGCAATTCACAATACTAATAGTGTGATTTCGGAATTATAACCCCCATTGCAATTAGCAATACTAATAGTGTGGTGACATGCATTAATAATAGTGTGGTGACAGAATTTAGCAATACCCACCACTATAACCCCCATTTAAATGTCACCACACTATTATTAAATTCTATGATTAATGGAAGAAGATATACACTGTTTGGCTATTTCCCTGCTGCAATTTTTTGGATGAATGCATGTTTGCTGCTCTTTTACCTTTGTTGTTATGGATGCGTGTTTTATATTGTTAGTTCCTTTTATGTTGTCATGGGGCAATTTGTGAAAGCCTTGCATATGGCAATTAAAACACTGTTATCTTTTTCCTTTTCTGTTCATAAGGCATGCTTTCTTGCATAGTATCATAATCCGTATACTACAACTCTTATTTGGAGTGGAGTAAGGATTATGCTTGTCCCAAGCAGGTATAAGTCTTTCAACATTTTCAGCTTATTTTCATATATCAAACATTTGTGCAGGGTTTCAACCATTTAACATTTCATTGAGTATGTATTTACAAATCAATGATTTTGGGATCAAATCCCACAAAACAATTCTATACGTGCTCTTCAAATTCCTTCAAGCTTTTGAAAGTAAAACCAATGAATTATCAATATAATTTTACCATATTAAAAAAAAATAGAAAGCCTTTAGCCAGCTCAAATTGCTCATCTGTTAGGCTTGAACCAACATCTCTTCTAGAGAAATTTAACAATTCCAATTTAATTATCCCATCGGCCTCTCTTTGTACCTTACTTCATTAGCTGATCTGAATAGTGTTCGGTGTGTTGTTCCTCCTTTCAAGCGTGCGTGTTCATGTTTAGATGGTAGTCTTCAGGTAGGTTGTCTTCAAGCGAGTGTGCGTGTTCATGTTTAGATGGTCGTCTTCAGGCGAGCGTGAGATCACAATCAGGAAGGCATCCATGGGGAAGAAGTGCTTCTTTTATTCTTGCTACATGTAATGTTAGCAATGATTTGGTATAAATTCTTATTTTTGTTTTTGCCTTCCGACCTCCTAATTTGGGATTGACCATGGTTTTTTAACGTCTCTATAGACATGGTCTTCGGAATGGCTGTGGTCATTTAATTTCCAACATCTAAGTTCTCCCTTTGACATTTAAGGTTTGTAATGTCATATTTAGCATGGTTTCGAATATTATATTTTGACTTTCTAATCGAAATATATAATTATGGTTTTCAATGTAGTATCATTCTATATATGTATATTATTCTTTATAAAATATAATAATAATATCATGGTTTCTAATGGAATTAACTTTTTAATAGCAATATATCAACATGTCTTTTAATATTATGTTTTGAGTTTCTAAATGCAACATACAATTATGGTTTTCAATGAAATATATTGGCAGGGGATAGTCATGGTGGTTATTGCCTTGGTCACTAGCAAGCGTCGTATATGCTTGGCCATCTATAGAGGTTTCTTGATTTTGGGTAATTAACTTACTCTAAAATGAAATAAGACATTCAATGTGTTCCTTGTAATATAGATATAAACAAAACATCTAAAGAAAAGTAATTGCACAATGATCAAGTCCAAGGAAACAAGGTTTTCCACAAACCAATTAACTCTTCTACAAAAATTCAACAATTCCAATTTAATAATCCTATCGGCCTCTCTTTGTACCTTTTGGGACAATTGCTAGTAATAAATAATAAAAATAATAAATCGTAAAGGTTAAATAATAAATTATATTAAAAATATACACAAAGAAAATAAATAAATAAATAAATAAAATGGTAATAACCATACTAAAACTCTAAATAAGAATAAATAGAAATAAAACAAGAAAACTATCAAAAAGAAGGAAATAAAACAAGAAAGCTAAAAATCAAAAGAAAAGTAAAGAAATAAAAAAGCTAAAAATCAAAAGAAAGTTGCATGTAGACACATGGAGTGTGTGCATGTGGTTCCCCTTCCAATGTTGTTCTATTTAATAGATGGTGAGGAAGATGAGAGGCATTCCTACATTCCATCATTCCGAGATTCTATCTTTCATTCTCTTGGGAGAATGGTGTTTTAAGACTTAGGACTCACTGGCAGTAGTACGTTGATTGAGGGCTGGGGGTGGCCAGGTGTAGCAAGACTTTGCACAATTGAGCCTACGGTTGGGTGGAGAGTCGTCCCCAAAACCTTGTTGCGATAAGCGTACTTCTAATACAGGTAAACAAATAAACACTATTCCTTAAATTTGAATTTAGTTAATTAATTACATGTTTATTTGGTTAGGTAAGTGCCACTCTTATTTAAATTTAATGTTAATAAGTTAATTAGATATTTATTTTGGACTGTTACATTGTGGCTCAATCTAAAGTATTTTCTGTAGCCTTGGTTGTCTCTTTGCCAAGCAGAAGACATATATAATCCACCGCATTAACCCTTGTGCACATAGTACTGCTATCACATGTGCTCATCCCTTCAAAATATATGTTAACTGGTGGGTGATAAGTTTATATCTGAGTTGTGAGGTTTCTAGGAAGCAAAGAAGATAAGTTCTGCAATACTAAGTGACCTCATTAGTACAAGATGCAAACCTAATTCTGAGAAGAATTCTTGAAGCTGTTACATGACAAAACCATTTACATTGTGACATATTTGCATGATTGTAGCATATCACGGTGAAACCAATGGACGTAATGGATAATCAACCGTGTATGTACGGCCAAATGTGCATTTGAAAAACCCCTGCCATCATGTGTATGGAAGAACCTGCGATTAAAAAAAAAATATGGTGTACATGTCAAGGATAAGAGTACGGTTCTAAAATTGGATTATCTTTGTATGCTGAGGCTAAATTCACCTGTGAGTTTGGGCAAGTCGTGGTTGTAGAATGCATTTGAAAACACTTCATTAAGGGATCCATACAAGTCTCAGACCTATGCTACAGCTGATGTAACTCTCCTATCCAAAGCACAGATTTGTATACCTGAAGCAAAGTGTGATTCTATCATACAGGGTCGAAATTACTTGTTTGGTCATTTGTTCTCTAGAGAAACTGCACTCCCATAATTCTGAAAGCAATTTTTTTTACACAGAGATACGAAACAAGTGTGTTTTTATGACAGTTAAACTATTACCTTGAACTGTGAAACAGTGATATTGATCTTGATTACATCTTACAGTGATCTAACTACTCGAGCAGCTGGATTCGGGAAATGTGTACTGTGACAGTGTGACAGTGACAGTATTGACAGATCCTTTATGAAAGTTTGTGTTATCCATGTCTTCTTTGAGCAGAAGTGCTTGAGTCAGTTTGGATTGCGTTCTAATATGCTCACAATAGACAGTGAGACTGTCATCTTCAGTGACAATGATTCTTGATAATAATGGCTTGGTGGCATTTCTTAACAATGATAAATGGCAACGATTGATTGAACTGTAAAATTAACCCCCGGTGTTGATTAGAAAAGTCCTTTTAATAGTAATATGCTCTTATACTACGTAGTATGGCAGTATACTATAACAGTGACCCTTAACTAAAAGCATTTGAATATTGTAATGTGATTGGGCTAACTTAACCATAGGACACCTACTTATAGAGTTTATATATATAGTGTTGTTACAACAGATCAATTGAGCTTATATTTATGCCACAAATATGATGAGTTGAGGTTAGTGTAGAAAAACATGTATGCAAGCCACCTAGTACTATGAACTGTTAAATATTTGTGCAAGGATTATTAACAGAGGTACAGTGAATAGGGTTCAACTGTACATGTGTTATGGAGAAGAAAGATAGATTATCGTGACTAGAATTTGGCACTGAAGGTATAACAGTATTGCAGCAGTTACAGTGGAAGCAGAGACGTCAGTGAGTGTGTCAACATGGACAAAAGTTGAATTTGTAGATAGTGAGTGTAGCAGTAGAGGCAGCATGGATGGAAACAGCGGTTGCAGACAATGATTATATCAGCAGAGGCAGCATGGACAGAAGCATTGGTAGCAATATGTGGCAGCAGGTGAAGCAGTAGCAACGGTGGTGTTTGAGGTGGACAGTGGTAGTAGCACCAGCAGGTGTTTCTGAGGAAGCAACAATTGGTTGATTGATTGTAAGGGAGGTTGAAGACTCCTACAGACTTGATCTGCAAACATCTTCGTATTTGGGGAGCTTCGTACTTCCTTCCAGCATACCTGGTAAATGTGTATGTAATCATACACGTAACAAAGATTGTTTGGACGACAAATTCTGTCTAATGTCTATTTGATGTGATAGAAGTTTCAATTTAGCTTAATGCTTTGAATGTTTAATTTAATAAACTAATATGAAAGTAAAAGGAAACACTCATTCACCCCTCTCAGTATTTCCAATATGACAAATCGTTTCTCTCTGTCTTCCTGCAATATGTCTTTCTCCCTTTGTCTGTTTGGCTTAATAGAAAACATATCAATGTGAACCCAAATAGAAAACATATCAATGTGAACCCAAAAGTATGCCGAGTTTTTGTCAAAAATACTCAAATGTCTCTCGTGAAAGGGCTTGGTGAAGATGTCAACTACTTATTCCTTTGTTCCAATGTATCCTACCTTGATATTCTTCTCTACAACCTATTCCCTAAGAAAGTGGTATTTAATAGGAATGAATTTGGTTTTTGAATGCCTTATAGGATTCTTGGAGAGACTTATGGCATTGGTGTTGTCATAGAATATTGGAATGGGCTTATCGAACTTCACTTGGAGATCCTACAGAATTTTCCTCACCCAGAGGACTCGAGTATAGCATAATGTTGCTATTATATATTTTGCTTCTGTTGTGGACAAGGATATTGAAGATTGCTTCTTGTTCAACCACGATACGAGGCAATCACCCAAGTAGAAAGCTACTCCACTGGCACTTTTTTAGTCATCAACGTTGCCTAACCAATTTGCATTGTATAAGCTTTCATAGTTTGGATACTGTTGGGGCAAATTATAAACTCATAATTTAACACACATTAATTATCAACCAAGGGTAATCATAACCTTGCGAGGTGCAATGCAAAATATATGCAGATTGATACCTTAGTGCATAAAAACCACACACAATTCCAAATCTCTCCTCTCTCATCACTTAGCAGCAAAGGCTATGCAGTATATAGCTCATCTCTCCACAACACCTAAAATTGCTGATGCGGATCAAGAAAAGATATACAACCAAACAACAGAAATTAAATCAAACTCATCTCCAATCATTCAAACTCAACCTCACAATGTAAATCAGGGCACGAATTGCATAACTTAGTCTAACCTTTAATCAAATTAGAAACATTCATGCAATAACCCAGTCATTAATCATTAAAATCATGTGTTGCTATGAATCAATGAAGAGGAATGGAACTGTGCATACATCTACCATTAACACATGGAAAGCAACTTAATTAAATACACATTTACAGCTACGGGAGTTGTGAGTAAAGGGGGCCCTCCTTCACTCACAACCCCTTAACTACTGAAGAAACTTACAATACGAGATCAACAGAACATTAGGCTTATATTAATCTAAAAAATCGATTACAGCATTACAGAAGTCTGAGATATATGTTTTTTTCCATCCCCTACAAATCGAATCTACTATTCTTATACAAGTGCACAGGCAGCACTTTTTCCAAACTAAGTAAAATTAAAATATTACAATTGTTTACTAAAATAAGTTGAAAATGTAGTACATCGATATCCTTGGTTTGATCCATGACTGGAAGCATGGATCGAACTGAATACACTTGATTGTTCAAGTTGCTTTCCCAAATTCGGCCAAAATGAAAGAACACGATATGCGCAATTAAAAGGACTAATATGGAGCAGCCAGTAGGATAGAGCCCATGTGGATTGATTTTCAAACAAAACCCATGTCCCCGTTTCTTTTGTGGAGTATCAGAACATGTATAACCTACGTGGCTTCTGCAGGAAAACCGCCTACGGCAGGAAATCGGCACTGCTGCAGGGAATCCCTCATCTTCTGTAGGAAATTGTGGAACCGCCCAAAGTTTGTTGATCTGCATGAAATTCAATTAGTACCTCTCAAAGTCGTCAATTAGTTAATCAGGTAGCATTCAACATCAAATTACCTAAGATAAAAAGAAATGATACATTTTGAGTTATTTGCATACCTTGGAGTCTAAATCACCCTTTTGGTCAAAATGAGGCACAAAAAGATGGTAACTAGAGGGAAAAAAGGAGTCTTAAAGGAGAAGCAAAGCCTTAAGAGTACTGTCAAAAATAGCCAAAATCTAGGCCCAACATCTCCCCCACACCTAGCATCTTGCATGGCCCTATGCAAGAAAAACTGTTATATTCTTGTAAAAAAAGAAAATTTAATTTCCCCCTTGTGTTGCAGCCACTGCAGCCAAATGATCCAATTGTGCCCTGTTGGATTCAACTTTCTTAACTTTGTATCTGTACTCCTCATTACGCTTCTGCAGATGTCCTATTTGAACTTGGTTCTTCTTCACTGTTCTACTCACCTTCTGGTACTTTGTCTTCCATTCGTCCAACTCCTTTTGAAGGTGCAGGTTGTTTTCTTTAAGAGTCTCATTTTCCCTCTTAAGGACTCTTTCTGACACTGTAAGCTTTGTTATAGCTTCCTCCAGCTCCTTGTGCAACTGTCTTTTCTTGGAGGTTTCTTCATTTCCTTGCTTTTCTTGAGAGGAATGAGAAAATCTTTGTCCCTCCAATCCTTGACAGTCCTCCAATGTTTTATCCATACTTTCCTTTAGTTGTTGGGTCTCATAGGATGTTTTCTCCCAGTCTTCCTTAGTAATGAATTCGATCACTTCAACCTGTATCTGCTTCCCCTTGGATGCCTTCAACGATTTCTTAGTTTCCCTTCTTGCTTTTGTTGTATGCCCTCCTCTTCGCTTTCTTGTGTAGCCAGCTTAGTGGCTTGGCTCCTAGTAAAGCACCTAACAGGAGGAGTGGCACCCATCGGTGGTTTTGGCCTTTTTCCCACAGTCTCTTTGATCACCATAACATCCTCTTCTTCCTTACTTTCTTCCTCCGGCTGGGTATAAGTTCGGGGCTTCTTCGTTGATTTCCAGCTTGGCTCTGCCTCCCCAGTCTTTGGCAACTTGGGCACTTCCTCTGGCTAGCTATGAATTTGGGACTTCGTCTTTGGTCTCTGGGTTGGCTCTGCCCCCCTAGTCTCTAGCTTAGGCACTTCCTCATAATTTACAAAATATTTCTCCACCAGAAATTTCTCCCAGGTCTTTTTTTGTTTCCTCAATACCTCCAGCATAATAATCTTAATGAGACCGTGGTGGTAGATATTTTCTTCTATGTGGGCTTCCCTTTTCTGAGCGGAAGTAGCCATTTTTAATAGAGACATCCTCAAATAATAAGGCAGATTTAGGGGTTTATTTCTAAAATGACTAAGAAGTCGAATGTGGAACAGAAAGGCCAACCTGAATCGACCCTCACATGTAATATATTTTTGCAGGAGAAAGAGAAGGCATTGATACTTACTTTAGAGATAGTCTTGTGAAATCCCTTTTCCCCAATCTGGATTTGCATGCTCCTTCAGGAAAGGCGCACAAATTTCTTTATTAATTCGTTGATTTTTAAACCAACGTTCGCCTTCCCGTGGAATATCACAGGCTTGAGCTACCAATTCTTCGGTCAGCTTAAACTTCACGTTGCCAACCTGAGCCCAATCTCCATTCAGATTCAGAGCAAAAGATTTGGTTACTTCAGAATTGTGCCCATCAAATTTCAAAAACAACGCAGCCACCCCGCCTTTTCCAACCGCTTCTTACTCTGAGGATATGCTTCCAACAGCTCCGAGCCCTGTGGTTCAAACCAGATAGCCGACCTCATTCTTAACAGATACTATGAGTAGGGGAGCACAGGGTTTCAATTCAGCCTTTCCAACGTCTTTTGTAGGCTATGCAGGGTGTCTTAGGATCGATGGGAATGAGAATGGCTCAATTAGGAAAGAAAAAGGGCGAGTCTGTATAGCGCAGAACGTGATCATGATTAAAAATCATGATCCATTATGCGAGATCTTCGTTGGAGAGGTAATCGTTGTACATTTTGAGGTGATTATTGGGAATGGGACCTTGCATCGTGACATGGAATGGTTCATAGCCGCCTTTTCAAACAAGGATGATTGTAACTCATAATGATGCAAATTTAAAAAGACTCGTACCATTACCTTTTACCTCAAGCAATTGACGTCGAGCTTACCTTCTTAACTTACCGTCCGATGGTCGAGTACCTGAAGATGACAAGCACACTTGACTTGGAATGATGAGCCACTTTAAAACCATATCATATACAGGATCATGAGATTACAGGGTCTTGAGTAACCTTGAAGACTTCAGAAATCGATGTTTTGCTGGAATTGTTTTAAAGGAACGAATAATCCATCGGGAGTGCAACAACTGATAATTGTTGTAGGAATTTGTGACTTATGAAGGAATCCTGATAACATTTCTAACAAGATAATAATACACATTTCCTTCATTTGTTGTTGTTGTAGAACACAAGTTGTTGCCTCATTTATTGCTAACTGGTCTTGATCTGGCTGCAGGATTGAAAGGACTTGGACTCCATCTTTCCCTAACCTTGTACAGTTCATTGCTACATGAATAAAGGTGTCGAAGTCGAATGTGAAGTGATCTTGTTGGATTACCATCCATTGAGGTCAACTGTTAACCAACGCGAGGTCCATCACCAATAATAAAAGTGAGGACCAAGGTACAACCGATGCATCCAAACAGGTGTGAATAGATGAGTTGTTGTCAAACCCCCTGAAGGATCCAACAGTCAAGGAGCCTTGATGAATCTCCATTGTTGCAGGAAATATATCTTGTCATTGATGTATACAGGCTTCAAGGCATCGCATATCTTTGATCTTGAACCCAGATAATGTGTTGATGTTGATGGGCCAAGATTGTTGGAAGGAGGGCCTTAAGGAATCCCACATCAGTCCAACGCGAGCAAATCAAAAATTTATTAAGGTATGAACAAAATTTATTTGGGGACCCCGAGGGATCTACTGTCCTGTGATTTTAACGAGCCCAAGGCAGTTCATGCTCACCAGATTTCAATTTTAGAGAGTCTGAAATGCTGAAAAAGAAAACTCCAATTGGGTTCCTTTTCCGTAAATAGTCTACTGGAGCCGGAAAAGGAATAAACCTATATCAATAGACACTCCTCTCATGGTTTATTGAGCACTAGAAGGAACAAAGTAAGCTTAATTTATTATAGCATTTCCAGCTCTTTCTTCTTCACAATCTCCTCCAAAAATTCCTCCTTAGACTAGGGCTTCTGATACATCTTGAGACTATGCTCGTTTACCAAGAAGGTGACATTTTCATCATCTATTGTCTTGACTCGAACAGATCCATTATCAAAGACTTTCTCGATCTCATATGGACCAAGCTAATGTGTGTTAAATTTTCCTTTAAAATTCTTGAATTTTGAATCGAACAACAATGCCCAGTCTCCTTCCTTGAATTACTTCTTCTTAATGTATCTATCATTCCATTTAGCCCTCTGTTGCTGGATAAGGTCAGTATGCTGAAAATCATCTTGCCTAATCTCATCTAGTTTGTTAAGCTGCAAGATCCTCTCAAGTTGTGCCTCAATGAGATCTATGCCCAAATCTACTGCCATCTTAAAAGTTCAGATCTGAAATTCAATTGGCAATAGAACTTGTTTTCCATACACCAATTCATACAGAGAGAATCCGGTAGTATTTCTCCATGTGATTTTGTAGGCCCATAAGGCCTCGGGAAGTCGATCGGACCAATCCTTTTTATGTAGTTGCACTGTCTTAGTTAGGATTGTCTCCAATACCTTATTTGTTGATTCCACTTGCCCATTGGCTTGTGGATGGTAGGGGGTGGAATTCCGATGAGTGATCTGATATTTTTGTACAATTCCTTGCACAAGCTTTGATACAAACTAGGTACCTTGGTCAGTAACAATTTCCCTTGGTACACCAAATCTTACAAAAATATTAAAAAAAAAAAATTTAAAAAAATAAAAAAAATAAAAAAAAATCTACCACTACTTTCTCTGTAGCTCTAGGCACTGCTCTCGCTTCCACCCACTTTGTAACATAATCAGTGCACACTAAAATATACTTCTTACCTTTGGACATGGGATTAATGGGGCCTGCAAAGTCAAGAGCCTACCTCTCGAATGGTTCTATGAGAACTTGTGATTGCAAAGGCATTTCATTTGCTTGAACAAGTCACCCTATTCTTTGGTAATTATCACATTTATGAACATACTCCTTTGCATCTTTAAAAAGACTTGGCCAATAGTAACTTGGGCGGAGGATTTTAAAGGTTGTTCGCTTGTCTGCAAAGTGCTCTCCACAGGTTTCATTGTGGCAAGCTCTCAAGATGTCATATATCTCGTCCTCTCTGACACACCTGCGAACAATCAAATCAGGTCCATTGAAAAAAATGTCTCCTTTTATCCAAGAGTAATCGACACTTTTTCTAATAATTTTCTTTTTCTAATTAGATGAGAAGTAAGGTGGTAACTTCCCTGTAGCAAGATAATTAGCCATATCTTCAAACCAAGGTGATTTGACAGAAATGGAAAACAAGTTCTCATCTGGGAAGCTATCATTAACAAGAACATCCTCGCCTTCATGGTTGAGCCTAGAAAAAAAATTAGCTACCTGATTTTCTCTCCCCGACCTATCCAATACTGTGATGTCAAATTCCTGCAGCAACAAAAGCCATCTAGTAATTCTGCCATTAGTAACTAGTTTATTCATGAGATATCGAATAGAAGAATGATCAGTATGTACAAAAACTTCATAGCCAGTGATGTAATGTCTAAACTTATTAATAGTGTAAACCACAGTAAGTAATTCTTTTTCAGTTACAATATAATTCAATTCAGTATGAGTCAAATTTTTACTAACAAAATAAATAGTGTGGGTTACGAGGGTTTCCTTTTGGCCCAATACTGCCCCAATAGTTGAATCAGAGGCATCAATGGAAATGTGAAATGGAAATTTCCAATCTGGTCCTCTCAAGACAGGTGCTGAAGAAAGCTTATCTTTGAGTGTGTCAAATGCAGTTTGACACTCATCATTCCAACGAAATTTAGATTATTTTGTCAATAATTTAAACAGTGGCGAGGCTACCTTGGTAAAATTTTCAATAAATCTTTTGTAGTAACCTGCATGTCCAAGGAAACTTTGGACTCCCTTTTGGCTAGTTGGTGGAGGCATCTTCACAATCACTTCGATTTTTTCCGGATCAACTTTAATTCCTGCAGCAGAAACATGATGACCCAAAACAATTCCTTCAATCATGATCATAAAACATTTTTCATTGCTTAATGAAATATTAGTCTCTCTACATCTTTGCAAAACCTTTCTAAGATTAAGTAAAGCCTCTTCAAAAGTATCACCCATTACCGTGAAATCATCCATGTAAACCTCTACACAATCATGTAAAATATCATAGAAAATATCAAGTATCACAGTTTGAAATGTGGTTGCTGCATTGCATAGACCAAATGGTAATACCTTATATGCGTAAGCATCCCAGGGACATGTGAATTTTGTTTTATCCTGGTCCTCTGGAGCTATCCTAATTTGGTTGTACCTTCTGAACCCATCTAAGAAAGAAAAGTACTTCTTCCTTGCTAAGGTGTCCAACACTTGATCTATAAAAGGCAAGGGAAAATGGTCTTTTAATGTGGCTTTTTTTAGTTCCTTGTAATCTACACACACTTGCCATTTTCCATTCTTCTTAGGGACGATAACCAATGGGGATACCCATTGGCTGTGTGAAATAGAATAAATGAACCCTATGTTTAATAGTTTATGAATTTCATCTTTTACAATTTCTCTTAAAGCATGATTCATTCTCCTTTGTGGTTGCCTTACAGGCTTGGCATTTCCTTCTATATAAATATGATGAATGCAAGTGTCCGGGTGAATTCCCCTCATATCCGTATATTCCCAAGCAAATGTGTCTGAAAAGTCTTTCAATGTCTGACTTAATTGATTTTCTTGTTCATGAGTTAAGGAAAAATTGATATTTAAAGTTTTTCCATGAGATATATCAATTACCTTGCCTCCACATTCAGTTATTGAACATGCAGGAAATGCAGATAGGAGGGTTGATTTTAATTCGGTTGTTGTACCATGTTCTTGAAAGTTTTTTTCTAGCAGATCAGCAATGACATCTATCTCATGACTTGAATACCCCTCTAAACGATGGGAAAACTCAGGGTTCGAAATATAGCAAATGATTATATTTTCCTCAGTGCTTTCTTTAAGGCTCGTGGGTTGGGCTATTGTCAAAACTGGATGGTTAATTTCTGAATTATGTTCTTCATCAACCCAATGAGTATTTTCTGATTTTAAGAGGGGTTTATTGTGGGGATATAGATTGATGTGTTTAGTTTCAGCCCCATGAGTGATGGTCATGTTTTATGACCTACACCCTATGAAGGCATCCGCTATGGCCAACCAAGGTCTCCCCAAGATCAAAGGTTGCCCTCCCAAACTGGTCTTGGGCTGAAGAACATAAAAGTTTGTAGGATATTCCCAGGAATCTAATGAAATAACAATGTCTTCCAGTACACCTTTTGGCTTGACCTTAGATATGTCTACTAATTCTAACACAATAGGAATAGGAAGCAAGTCAAAGGATCTTATATGGGACAATGTTTCCATCGTCATTACATTAATCGTTGCATCTAAATTAATTAAAGTACTTCTTATTAGGTATCCATTAATGAAGGTGGTAACCACAGGGATTCTAGGGTCTGCATATCTTTCAGTGGCAAATCCGGTAGACATAAGGCTTGCAAGTTTTCCACCTACTTGGATTGTAGAGGGTTCTTTCTTTTGTCTCCTTGGATTTTTGGTGCATATTTCCCTAACTGTTTTAGCGTAAATTGGGATGTCATTGATTGCTTGCAATAAAGGAATATTGATGCATACATTTCTTAGTTCTGACACTAGATCAAACTCGGGTTGTTTCGTTATTTCTTTCATCTCCAACCTCTCTCGGAAAGGAGGCTGGACAGTTTGAGATGAGGAAGGTTCTTGTGATTTTAAAATGTTTTGTTTTGCTATTTCTGGTATGTTTTCTGTTTCAAGTGTATCAGGGGTATCTTCCTCTATAATCTCTTCAATCTTTCCTGGTTGGGTCACCACTTTTCCTGACCTTAGTTTGATTTCCTGCAAAGATGCAGGAAATTCCTGCAGCAAAGGTACAAAAATTTCCTGCAGAGGTTGGGGTGCGATGTAATAGGTAGGATAAGTGGGATAAGTAGGATAAGTGGCCACTCCAATATTGTGAGTATGTTGGACAGCTTTATTGTTGGGGTTGGATATGTTGAAGGAAAGTGTAACTAGGTTCAGTCTTCACAAATGTACTTTTGATATTTGTACTTATTCAAGAAAGGAAATATTATCTTTATAGTAGATTTCAATGAGTTTCTTCCTCATTGAAGTAGGTCTAGCACATGTCAAAGTGGTATAGGTGAGTCAAATAGTCAAGAGAAAATATTGAAGGCCTTAAGGGCATGTTACACCATGCATAAATATATATTAAAGTCAAAGGGAAAACCTTCAAGCAAAGTCAAGTCCACTCCTATGTTATGGCACCATCAAGAAGCTCCTTCAAGCATGCTACACCACCATGGAAACTATCTGAAGTCTACTCAACAAATCAACCGCCAAACTGCCCTCAAAGTCAACCTACAAATAGTCAATCAAGTCGGCCTAAATGGAGGGATAGTCCTCTATTTATATAGGTTGTCCACTCCAAATACAACACATAAATTGAGATCTGAAATCCGCAAGTCAAAGAGGACAAGAAGAATGAAGAAAACCAAGGGAAAAGTTCTATTAGGGCAGCGATGTAAGGAGGAAGAACAACGAAATCTGAGGGATTGTTTTCTAGGGTATACACACTGACACATGCAAGAAAATAAGGGATAGTTTGTAGTCATATCAGCAGTAAGATCACAGTTTTATATTTCTCTTTGATTGGGGCTTAAACTAGTCCTACAAGGCCTCCTACTCCAGCATGGAAGAAAGACACTCAAGCAAAGGAGAGAAGAGCATATAACACCTAGTAATCCTCCCACACGTGTGAGAAACTAGGACAACAGAACAACAACATTGTCATACACTCATATCTCAATAAGGATCTCGGTTGGTCAACATTGAAGTCTACTTGTGTAAGGGATAGAAGAGGAACACCTCACCTAGAAGACTCACTCAAAGAAGGTTTATTTCTAGACAAGATTCATAGTAAGAGAACGAAGTGTTGGAAGGAGGACAAAATGTCGGAGAACAAAGTGCCGAAATAAGTATTGAGGGATAAGGTGTAGAAAGATGGAAGGACCTGACTTGTGCTTGGAGGATACTCTTGTCAGTGGTCTAGGTTTTGGCATTGATCAATAGAAGCTTCAATAAGAGAAATTCACTAAAGGGTTTTCCTCTCAAGAGAAGAGATGTTTTGGCCCTAGCAGAGAGCCAACATCTTGTTTTCTTGTTCTTATGTTTTGGTAGCAGTTTGATGAAGTAAAAACACATGCATTACTAAGAATAAGAAGAAGATTAAGCTAACTAGAAAAAGTAAAAATACTCCACAAATTTTTATCAAGTAATGAAGAATCACACTACACTACTTTGTCCTAGATTCTTCAACATAGTATCATAGCTAAGGTGACACATCAAGGAAAGGGAAACTCAAGAACACTCATCAAGGAGAAGCATCTACTAAGTTGAAGCATCAAGCCCAGAAGTCTCAATCACTTCAAGAACAAGAAAGGTCTACAATCCATCATGATTCATCAAGGAGGTCTACAAAGCTATAATAAGAACCTTACATAAAGGCACCTACAAAGAAGAGTAGATTGAAGCAGGACCTACATCAAGCTCCAAGTCATCAAGCCAATCTCATAATCAAGCAAGTCCACTTGAAGAAGGCAACTTGAAGAACATCAAGATCCAGGGAAGACAAACCATCAAGCCTTCAAGGAGCAAGCAAATCCATTACATCTCAAAATCTATCAAGTAATTACATGTCCCCTTCTTAATATATATCAATATATTTTTGCAAGGAAACTAATAAAATGGTAGGTACCAATAACTTTCTTACATGGAAGAAGGGGATTGATCTACTACTCAAGGAGAATGAACTCCTAGAGCATGTCAAAGGGAATATCACTATCCTTGCTAAGGAACAAACTCAAGCCTTAGCCAACTACAATAAGGATGAGACAAGAGCTCAAAGATTCTGATAGAATCAATCAAAGACTCTCTCATTCCCTATGTCTCCAATTTTGAGACAACAAAAGAAATTTATGATAGGCTAGTAGCGTTATTCTCGGTATCCACAATCGGAGAAGTAATATCCCTGAGGAATGGATTATACAAGATGAAGATAACAAAGGAATGAATAGCTCCCTACTTCATGAAAATCTCTAAAATGAGATACCAACTTCAAGAGCTTGGGGAAGCCATATCTGACAGAGAGATGACAACTATAGTACTCAATACTCTACCTAAGGAGTGGGGAAACTTCACATCAAGCATATATGCCAAGAAGGAAGCAACCACTCTTAGTGAAATGTGGTCTCTATACAGAACAGAGGAAACCAGACTTAAGGCAAAGGAAGATGTGGGATCAAAGGAGAAATCATTTGCCACCATGCCCAAAAGAAAGGGGAAATTTGGCAAGTTTGGTCCACGAAGAGAAAACAACAAAGACATGTCCAAAATCCAATGTTTTGGATGCCAAGAATATGGACACTACAAAAGGAATTGTCCTAAGCTTAAGAAGGATAACAACAACAAAAGGCAAAGGGAAGAAGCTCATATAACTCAAGAAATGAAAGAAGAAGGAAAGAAGCAAAAGAAGGAATATCCTCTGGATCTCTACTATGACTAGGTCAAACTATTTATTTCAAGTCTTCTTTCAAAGTTTTGAGTAGTATAGGAGCATGTAGGAATAAAATTAATATTGCATGGCTAGAAACATCCTCTAGAATCTAGCAACATGATGTACATAGAATTCTAGATACTCATGAAGATGTAGCATTTATGATAAGAACAAAAATGCATGAGTAGAAATATCTTCTAGAATATAGGAGCATGGTAGATATAGCTCAAGATATTCATGAAGAAGAAGCATACCTAGTATAGGACCTCATCCACGATGAAAGAAAAATTGGTCATGATTAAGAATCTTAGAAGACCTCCATCATCAAAGGAAAAGAAACATTTGAAAGGCAAGGATCTTTAAGATCCTATGATGGAATCTTCAAAACAAGGTTCATGAACCAAGGTATATGTCTCATTGGGAATCCCATTCATGGGATTCGAGAAAAGGATGATCTCCAGGCAAGCTAAGATGAAGCAAGAAGGGCAACACCAAAGGATGATCAAAGGAGAATCAAGATGAGGTATGTATGCATTAAAGTTTAGTCATGTTATCATTTGTATGTTATTGAGTTGTTGGATAGTTCTATAACATGATCAAGCATGAAAGAATATCTTTCACCAAGAACATGCTCAAAGGCATGTACCACAATGCAATGAAAGTCAACAAAAGAATATGCTCACATAAGGAGTATAACATTGCTGACTAAGAAGTAAGAAGAAATGTTGACAAGTCCAAGAAGAAAGCAATGAAGGAATGCTCTCACAAGAAGCATTAGACGGTTGACCTATCTATCGAATAAGAAGCAACTGAAGAAAGAGATCAAGCACGTGGAAAAACACCATGATCATTGAGAATCACTATCTGACAAGATACTTTGAAGATATCTCCTGAAAGAAGGCAAGACAACAATGATAAAGGAAGAAAGGATCCTTGACACCTATGAAGGCCTTGGAGATATAAAAGATGTAGATAATTGATTCTACTCTACAAAGATGTTGTGATGAAGAAACCATATAGCAAAAAGAAATGTTGAAGCAATATCAGGAAGAAGTCATGATGGGCTACTAGGTCGAAGCATATAAACAAGCAAGTACAATGAAACATCCATGAGAATAATATTCTGAAGCATGGACAAGATGACAAAGGAGTAGCCAAGATGACAAGAAAACATGATGTATGACATGAAAGCCACTTTCATCGAAGGAAGCAATGACATGACAAAACAATAAGGAAAGTGATCGATGGATGTGCCCTACCTAGAAGAAGTTTGAAAAAAGACTTCATGACATTAAGAAAGGAAGGAGATCAAGCAGCTAAAGGACCCACGAAGAAGAAGTTGTTGATGAAGGAAAGAGTCCCCAGTTAAGAGGGAACTCTAATGGGTCCCTAATCAAGAGGTAGTTTTGGATCACCCCTGATTACAAAGGAGTGACAATTGTGTTTTCCATTTCATGGGTCATGCACTAGACCAAGACTAACAGTTGTAAGTCTAGATGAAGGCCATGAATGGAAATGTAGACACAAGATAGAAACAACATTCTTGTCTTCACTTGGGAAGAAAGAATGGGAAGATTAGGTGATCATTTGGCATCTAATACTCTTTGAGGATTTGTAGGGAATCCAAGACAAGAGTAGGCAAGAGGACCGATATTATTTGAGGGTTGGGAACCCAAGATAAGAATAGTCCTAGAAGGTCATACTCGGAGAACACCCGAGTGGGTATGTACTTGAGAGACAATGATGAAGGTGTCTATAAATCATTGGTCTCGCAAGCATTGTAGCTCATGGTCTCGTAAAGAGATGGATTTGTTAGTCAAGGCCTTGCACTGTGACAATGTTGATGGATATGATGATATAATAGATGGATTGCAAATCTGATTTCTCTTATGTGAATTCTTCACGATTGATAATAGCCAAACACCTTATAATGTTGCATGAATACCTCCCTAGTTAAGAGGGAATATTGAAGGAAAGTGTAACTAGGTTTGATCTTCATAAATGTACTTTTGATATTTGTACTTATTCAAGAAAAGAAATATTAATTTTGTAATATATGTCAACGAGTTTCTTTCTCATTGAAGTAGGTCTAGCACATGTCAAATTGCTATAGGTGAGTCAAATAGTCAAGAGAAAATATTGAAGGCCTTAAGGGCATGTTACACCATGTATAAATATATATTAAAGTCATAGGGAAAACCTCCAAGCAAATTCAAGTCCTCTCCTATGTTATGGCACCATTAAGAAGCTCCTTCAAGCATGCTACACCACCATGGAAACTATCTGAAGTCTGCTCAAAAAATCAGCCACCAAACTACCCTCAAAGTCGTCCTATAAACAGTCAATCAAGTTGGCCTACAATTCAGCCTAAATGGAGGGACAATCCTCTATTTATATAGGTTGTCCATTCCAAATACAACACATAACTTGAGCTCGAAAATCCACAAGAAAAAGAGGACAAGAAGAACGAACAAAGCCAAGGGAAAATGTCTACTAGGGCAGTGAGGTAAGGAGGAAGAACATCGAAGTCTAAGGTATTGTTTTCTAGGGTATACACAGTCACACGTGCGAGAAAATAAGGGATAGTTTGCAGCTATATCAGCAGTAAGATCACAGTTTTATGTTTCTCTTTGATTGGGGCTAAAACTAGGACTACAAGGCTTCCTACTCCAGCATGGAAGAAAGACACTCAAGCGAAGGAGAGAAGAGCATATAACACCTAATAATCCTCCCACACGTGTGAGAAACTATGGCAGTAGAACAACATCACTGTCATACACTCATATCTCAATAAGGATCTCGATTGGTCAACATTGAAGTCTACTTGTGCAAGGGATAAAAGAGGAACACCTCACCTATAAGACTCACTCAAAGAATGTCTATCTCTAGACAAGATTCATAGTAAGAGAACAAAGTCCCTGAAGAAGGAGGATGAAGTGTCAGAGAACAAAGTGTTAGAAGAAGTGTTGGAAGAAGTACCAGGGGATAAGGTGCAGAAATAAGGAAGGACTTTACTTGTACTTGGAGGATACTCTTGTCAGGGTTCTAGGGCTTGGCACTGATCAATAGAAGTTTCAATAAGAGAAATTCACTAAAGGGTTTTCCTCTCAAGAGAAGAGAGGTTTTGGCCCTAGCGGAGAGCCAATATCTTGTGTTCTTGTTCTTATATTTTGGTAGGAGTTTGATGAAGTACACACACATGCATTAATAATAAGAAGAAGAACATTAATCTCTATAAAAAGTAAAAAGACTCCACAAATTGTTATCAAGTAATGAAAAATCACACTACACTACTTTGTCGTAGATTCTTCAACATGATATTGGTTGGGCAAGAAGTTGTGGTGGACGTGGTTGATTTGGTGGGGTAGGAAATTGAAGTTGTTGAGGTTGAGTTTGTCCCATTTGTTGTGGCATGGGTTGTGGTGGATAAAATTTTTGAGAGGGGTAATTTAATGTAGTAGGGTAAGTAAAATTCCCCTGCCAAGGTTGTTGTGGAGGCCAAGACTGTCAGGGCATTGGAAAATTCCACATATGATTTTGGGCATAAGGAAATTGAAAATGTTGATGTGACATACCTGCAGGACGTAGTGGCCATGGCCTTTGATGTGCCATTTCATTAAGTGCATTGAGAACTTCTTGATCTCCTAAGTATGTTTCTTTAACCTCTAGAAGAGAAGGAGATTTATTAGTAGAAAGATCAACTTCACAGATTTGACATACCTCCATGCTAGTTGCAGGACACTCCCTCAAGGGATGTTTCTTCCTACACTTGGAGTAGAACACAACCAGGGATTTTTCCACTTCCTCCTGCTTCTTCTTAGCCTGCAAAACATCCAACTGTGAGGACAAAGTACTAAGAATGTCTATTTTAAAAATTTAAAATAAGTTACTCGTTTAAGCTTTGGTTACTCCAGCCCCTGCAACTGGTTTGATGAACCCAAAAGAAGTATCTCTTGATCCTCTTCCAACCTTAGAATTTCCCCTCGAATATGATCGACACAAATCGCACACATCACCATAACTCAATTTTGATACATCACATGCTCCCATCATGTTCAGAACCTCCAAATATTCTGGTCTGATTTCCATTAGCAAAATTGTTCTCAAGGTTTCTTTTTTCAACTCGTTCATCTTGGATCTTTGCAAATTGTACTGGAATCTTTCCAAGAATTCCTCTAGGCTTTCCTCCTTCTGGGTCATGCCAAATATTTCTTCTCTAATGTCCCTGGTTTTATAGTAATTATGATACTTTCTCAATAATACCTTCTTCGTGTCATCCCATGTTGAAATGGAGTTTGCACTCAATCCCATAAAACACTTGAGGGATGCATCTTTTAATGTGGTAGGAAACAACTTCAACTTTTGATCATTTGAAGAATAATCGTAGCTCCTGCACAATACATCAAACTCAAATAAGAATGCATCAGGATCTTCACTAGAGGTACCACGAAAATTAGGCAAGGCAGAGGGAGGAATGGTTTTCATCTAACTAGCTCCAACAGAATCTTTTATAGGAAATTCGAATGTAACTAGTTCCTCTTCCTTCTCATGATAGTCCCCATCTGTAGTGGTACCAATACCCTCTAGATGAGCCATATCGAACCAGAAGAGAGTGGGACCCTCGTGAGTTGCAGATCCTTCAAAATCAGTTGTTTGGAGCTCTGTTTCTTGAATAGGATTGAAGAGTAATTCCTCTTCAGGATGACCACTAAGCAAAGATGTTGTCCCCTTAGTAAGAGGAGATTCTTGATGAGCAGCAACAGAAGATTCTCTAATAGAATGATCCTTCTTTGTTGTAGTGGTATTTATCTGCTTAGGATCAATTATCGACCCTTATTCAGAATTGTTAGTCTTTGGTTCAGATTCCCCTTTTTTCTCTGCATTGTTCCTTGCAGACTTCCCTTTATCCAATTTCTATACCAGCTTATTAGTGGACGAGGTGGTGCTCACATCACCACTAGAAACACTTGGAGATCTAGTCCTAGTATATTGGCCCTTATTCCTATTCATGCATTATATAGAAAAACTCAAAACTTCTACTTACCAAACAATCAGGACGTGGCTTTGGCGAATTCTGATCTCCGCAGGTACATAGGCCTTACCCCACGTCTTACCACTTCGACTCCCCCTGTCCTGAAAAACTTAAACAAAAAGAAATCATACTAAAGCACTTTCAGTATCATCCCTTAGCACCTCCCCAAAAACGGCACCAAAATGTTGGGGCAAATTATAAACTTATAATTTGACACACATCAATTATCAACCAGGGTTAATCTTAACCTTGCAAGGTGTAATGAAAAATATATGCAGATTGATACTTTAGTGCATAAAAAACGCACACCATTCCAAATATCTCTTCTCTCTCAACAATTAGCAACGAAGGCTATGTAGTAGATAGCTCATCTCTCTACAACACCTAAAATTGTTGATGCAGATCAAGAAAAGATATACAAACAAACAAGAGCAATTAAATGAAACTCATCTCCAATCGTTCAAACTCAACCTCACAATGTAAATCAGGGCATGAATTGCATAACTTAGTCTAACCTTTAATCAAATTAGAAACATTCATGCAATAACCCAATCATTAATCATTAAAAGCATGCGTTGTTATGAATCAACAAAGAGGAATGGAACTATGCATACATCTACCATTAACACATGGAAAGAAACTTAATTGAAAACTCATTTATAGCTACAGGAGTTGTGATTAAAGGGGGCCCCCCTTCACTCACAACCCCTTAACTATGAAAGAAACTTACAATACGAGATCAGCAGACATCAGGCTTATATTAATCTAAAAATTCGATTACAAAATTACAAAAGTCTGAGATATATGTTTTTTTCCATCCCCTACAAAACAAAACTATTGTTCTTATACAAGTGCGCAGGTCAGTTCTTTTTCCAAACTAAGTAAAATTAAAATATTACAATTATTTACTAAAATAAGCTAAAAATGAAGTGCATAGATATCCTTGGCTTGATCCATGCCTGGAAGCATGGATCGAACCGAATATGCCTGATTATTCGAATTGCTTTCCCAAATTCATCCAAAATGAAAAGAACAAGATCTGGGCAGTTAAAAAGACTAATCTAGAGTAGCTAGTAGGATAGAGTCCATGTGGATGGATTTTCAAACAAAACCCATGTCCCTGTTTCTTCTGTGGAGGATCGGAACATGTCTAACCTATGTGGCTTCTGCAAGAAAACGCCTGCTGCAAGAAATCCTTGATCTTCTATAGGAAATCGCGGAACCACCCAAAGTTTGTTGATCTGCATGAAATTCAATTAGTACCTCTCAAATTTGTCGATTAACTAATCAGGTAGCATTCAACATCAAATTACCTAAGATAAAAAGAAATGATATATTTTGAGTTATTTGCATACCTTGGAATCTAAATCACCCTTTTAGTCAAAATGAGGCACAAAAATATGGTAACTAGAGGGAAAAAAACGAGTCTTAAAGGAGAAGCAAATCCTTAAGAGTACTGTCAAAAATAGCCAAAATCTAGGCCCAATAGATACCATAACCAAAATTCAACTTATGCTTATGTTGGCACTGGTGAAGATGTCAACTATTTGTTCCTTTATCCCAATATATTCTACCTTGATATTTTTCTCTACAATTTGTTCCTGAAGAAAGTGGTATTTAATATGAATGTGTTTAGTTTTTAAATGCATTACAGGATTCTTAGAGAGACTTATGGCATTGCTGTTTTCATAGAATATCAGAATGGGCTCATCAAACTTCACTTGGAGATCTTGCAGAGTTTGCTTCATCTAGAGGAATTGAGAACAACATGTTGTTGTTGCTATATATTTTTCTTCTACTGTGGACAAGGACACTAAACATTGTTTCTTGTTCAACCGTGATAAGAGAGAATCACCCAAGTAGAAAGTGTTATATTTTGTAGCATTGGATGTGTTCTAGCCATGAAATCTGGTGGAGAGGCTAGAATACATGAGATATCCAAAACCTAGAAATCGTTTCTATAAATTCCACCTAGAGATGGCATAATTAGATTATTAGCCGATTTTTAAATATTTCTTAAGTCTAAACTTAGGGAATATGGTTAATTAATCAAAATTAATTAAGTCAAGGTGAGAATAGTCTAGAAAATCACACAAATCGACTTCAAGATGATCCTATCCCTTGATTAAGATTTAATCTTGGTCTTTGGAGTCCCAACAGAGGATTATAAGAAGAAGTCGATGGAAACTTGGAGAAATTACACTAGAAGTTTGATTTCCTTGGTAGATCGATTTCCAAAGAGTAGTAGCAATTTTTGGAGAGCTAGAAATCGAAGTATAGAGTGAGGGGAAGGGACGGTGAGGATGAAGGAATTTTTCAAGATCCAGCGAGTGCATTTGTAGACAGACAGAAGTACCACAGTGAGATTGACGCTGGGGCTGCGCAGAACCCTCTAGAGGGAAATTCGATTTAGTTGGAGAGAAGTCAAGCTTCAATTTTAGAGGTCGGGAAAGGATTCCAGAAGGATAGAGAGAGATTTCCTCAGCTAATGGAAGAAAGGACGACTACTGTTGGCCTTATGGGGCCTGACCCAGGTTCAAAGTTAATAAGCCAAACAAATTCCTGTACTACTAGCCCTTTCAGCAATAGCCCGCAGAGCGCGGACTGAGGTCTCACCCGAAGCAGTATGGGGGGATGCTGGAACCAAGTTTCTGCACCCTTGAGATGTCTGAGGTGTTGCTTGAGTCCCACTGTGAATCAACCTCGCGCAGGTCACTTCGTGCACTCTTCTGACCTGTGATACCTTCACGATCTATGACAATCACCCTCGCGCAACCCTAACCAGGGGATGATGTTCTTCCACACTACTAGGGAAACAATCTGTGCTAACTCTCAAGTTATACTGCGGATCTTACTTATCTTCCTTATAAGAGTTAGTTCACTGCGCATAATCATATACTTATTCTTATGTTCACTTATTCAACACATTCATATAAGTTCGCGCAGCATATAAATAGTAAACTTGTAATTCATACCCAATATACTCAATGCATAAAGCAAGAAAAGGATACACATAATGATAAGAAACTTCTCTTTATTACTTCTTCAATCGGTTACAGACTCGACTCACCTTGCGCACTCAGCTGTAGGGGTCTGTGCACTTAGCTGCGGACTATTAGGCCTCTGCGCACTTAGTTGTAGAGCCTTCTCCTACCCTACGATCCAAAGACTCGACTTTCCACTTAGACTCTATTCCATCAAGATCTTTTTTCCATTCTATTCTTTCTATTATCATCTAATGTCTTTTTACAACTTAGAGCCTCGCTCTATTTATACAATCCCATGGTCCGCGGACCATGGGTAGAACTCTCAAGTCGACATTACATTACAAAAATGAGGGCAGACAACCCTTTGACTCATTTACAATCTTCGCGCTCCATGTCCACGAATCGTAGAGCCTTTACAATGGACTTAGTCAAAACTTGGGCTTTAAGCCCCAAAACTTGCCTTAGGGGATCCTGCGCCCAATAGGCCCCCAACACAAACATTGTGACTCACCCTCGAGTCACTCGGTCGGTGCGGAGATCTTCGCATGAAGACCTCCCAATTCTACTCGTACCGCTGCGAGGTCGGCAGCACACTAAGCCACGGTTTGCAAGACTTCCAGCGGCTAGTCAAATGGTCGGGCCACCTGTATAAGGCTTCAATCGACTACCATTTAATTTTCTTGGGAAGATTTCGCCATTCAGTTTCACTGACTACACCGCGCCACCATCTGTGACTTCCTTAATAACATATGGTCCCATCCAATGCATTTGGAGTTTCCCTAGGAATTTATCGAAATTGTTGTTGTATAACAGCACCAAATCATTCACCTTAAACGTGCACAACTTGATATGTCGATCATGCCATTCCTTTTCGCATTGTTTTTGTACGTGGTGATGAAATCCTGCCAAAAACCGTTCTTCTTCGAGTTCTTCCAACTGCGTGAGCCTCTCCTCCAGGGCTCCGCGGTCCGTCATACCGGTGAGTGCTGCTATGCGCAGACTAGGCACAATATATTCCATCGGCATTACGACTTCCACTCCATAAACTAGTCGGAAAGACGTTTATCTCGTCAATTTCTTGCATGTTGTCCTGTAAGCCCATAGTACTGCGAGGACGCGTAGGGCCCAATCACTTCGTTGCGCATTGCATACTTTTGTCAGCGCGGTCTCCAATACTTTGTTAAATGCCTCTACAGTTCTGTCAGCCTGTGGGTGATACAGCGTGCTTTTCTGATGATACACCTGAAACTCTTCCATCAACATGCTGATCGTTTCATTCAGGAAATGTGTACCATGATCGCTCATTAAGATCTTCGGGCAGCTGAATCGTGTCAGTGCATGCTCAAACAGAAACTTCACGGTCGTCGCATATATGCAATCTTTTACTGGTTGTGCTTCTACCTAATGCGTCAGGTATTCAGTTGCAGTAATAATATATCTTGCGCTTGTCTTTCCTTGCAGTTTGATGAGCCCTACAAAGTCAATCGCCCACTTTTCAAAGGGCTGCAATGTCATCTGCGAATTCAAATGAATCTTGTTCCTCTGCGAAGGCTTTCCCATTCTTTGACATACATCACATGCCTTGCATTGTGATTTTGAATCCTGATGAAGGGTCGGCCACCACAACCCTGCACGGAGAATCTTCTGCGCGGTTGCTCTTCCTGCGTAATGACCTCCCGTGGGGCCCCCATGAGTGTCCGCGAGGATACTACTTCATTCAAACTCTGGTACATACCTTCACAGTATCTCATCATTCTCCATCTTATACAGATGCCCTGCGATGACAAAAAAGTTTGTCGTGAGCACCGCTAGCTCCTTTTTCTACTGGACAGAGTAAATTTCCAGCGCAGTTACAGGTGTTAGAAAGTGGATTATATCTTCAAAGTGTCCATCTGCTATGTGCACAGCACAAAGCTGCGCGTTGGGTAGTCCTTCCTCCAACCTAGTAGGTTCCTCCCCTATCTCAATGCACAACAAGTGATTTGGGCCTGCGTTCAACCGTTCAAGCCTCACAACAACTTCAAAATCATATTCTTGGAACAATAAGAGCCACCTGCATATGTGCCCCCCCAACACAGGCTTATTGACCAAGTATTTCAACGCGGAATGATCTGTGTACATCTTGAAGTGTCCCCTGAGCAAATAGTGTCGATATTTCTGGAGCGCGTACACCATAGCCAGTCCCTCGCGTTCAATGGTGGAGTAGTTATTTTCTGCTTTAGATAATCTGCAACTCGCGAACGCGATAGGGTGATCCAATCCTTCTCCGCCCTCTTGTGTAAGTACAGCCCCCAGCGCTATACACGACGCATCAACATGAACATGAAATTCTTTCTTCCAGTTCAGGAAGACAAGAATTGGTGCAGTAACCATCTTCTGCTTCAATATATCTAAGTTTTTCTTATGTCATCGTCCCAGCAAAACGTGACATCCTTCTTTAGTAGTTTTTCCATCGGCACGGTGATCTGCGCATAGCTCTTGATAAACTTTCTATAGTACCCAATGTGTCCCAAAGTAGCGCACAACTGTTTCACACTACGTGGCGTTTCCAAATTCAGAATTACCACAATTTTTGCGGGGTCTACCATCAGCCCCTGTTTACAAACCACATGCCCCAGCAGGTTCCCAAAAGGAACAAGAAACGTACATTTCTTGAGGTTGAGCGTGATTTGGTATCTTCGGCATGTATCCAACATCAAGCGTAGGTTCGCTACATGGTTCCTAACCAACCCGAATACAGTCCAATCATCAAAATAGACCTCCAAGAATTTATGAATATATTCCCTGAATGCCGCAACAACGACGCGCAAGAAGATAGCTGGTGCGTTCTTCAATCCAAAAGGCATGACCGTATATTGAAAGCAACCCCACTCCATTGCGAAGGTTGTCTTTCTCCTATCTTCTGGCACGATCCTGATTTGGTGGTATCCCGAGAACCCATCGGTGAAAGAATATGCCTCCTGACCGCCTACATTGTCCAATACCTCATCTGTGAACGGGGTTGGGAATGGATCATGGACACACGCATCGTTCAATTTTCAGAGATCTACGCATATTCTTATTTTGTCCTTCTGTTTATTTTCCTGTACCACCATCGGACTTACCCAATCGGACTCTTTGACAGGTTCAATAATTCCTGCTGCGAGCATTGTATCTAACTCTACGTGGACCTTCTCCTTGTACTTTGGGTTTAAGCAATATGGTCTCTGCTTCACTGGCTTCGCGTCAGGTTTTAACGTGATCCTCATTACTCCTAAGTCTCTGATTATTCCCTTTAAGTCCGTGAACTTGGTCAGAAATAAGTCCTGATACTCACGGAGTAATTCAGCGACCTTATCTACCGTCGCGGCATCCCAGTAGTCCCCAATCTTCACAAATTTTGGTTCCGCCTCTGTACCAATGTTTACTTGTTGAGTCTTTACTAGTGCGGTTATGTCAGGGTTCTCGATTTGTGGTCCTTGAACCTCGCGCTGGCCTTCTGTCTCTGGAATATCAATGTTCCTCGGATCTTCATCCTCTTCCTCAGCAGTTACATTGTAACATTCCAGTGCGCAAGTTGACTAGGCAGCCCAGTCAGGTTGAGTCAATATTGCCTGCTCCTGTGGCATTCTAAAGATGGTTGCTTTTACTTCTTGTAACGCTTCATTAATACTCTCCCATCCGTCATCAAAGTTAAAGGTCATCATGAACCCTTCGTGCAGAACATCCCATTCATTCGTCCCATGGTGAAGTTTTGTTTCTATATACCAGTTCATCGGTATAATGTCAAGAGTGTGGTAGAACAGGTGCACCCACTCTGGTTGTGGCTTTTCTCCATAGGCCTGCGTCCACGGAACCATTTGTTGGTTTGATGGGGCCTAACCCAGGTTCAGAGTTAATTAGCCAAACAAATCCTTGTACTACTGGCCCTTTCGGCAACAACCCGTGGAGCACGGACTAAGGTCTCACCCGAAGTAGTATGGGGGGATGTTGGAACCAAGTTTCCACACCCTTCAGATGTTTGAGGTGTCGCTTGAGTCTAACTGTGAATCAGCCTTGCATAGGTCACTTTGCGCACTCTTCTGACCTGTGATACCTTTGTGATTTGTGACAATCACCCTCACGCAACCCTAACCACGGGATGATGTGCTTCTGCGCTACTAGGGCAACAATCTGTGCTAACTTCTCAAGTTATGCCGCGGATCTTACTTATCTTCCTTATAAGAGTTAGTTAACTTCGCATAAGCGGATACTTATTCTTATGTTCACTTATTCAACACATTCATATAAGTTCACACAACATATAAATTGTAAACTTGCAATTCATACCCAATATACTCAATGCCTAAAACAGGAAAAAGATACACATAATGATAAGAAACTTCTCTTTATTACTTATTCAATTGGTTATAGACTTGACTCACCCTGCGCACTCAGCTGCAGACTACTAGGCCTTTGCACACTCAGCTGCAGAGCCTTCTCCTACCCTATGACCCAAAGACTCGACTTTCCACTTAGACTCTATTCCATCAAGATCTTTTGTCCATTCTATTCTTTCTATTATCATCTAATGTCTTTTTACAACTTAGAGCTCACTCTATTTATACAATCCCATGGTCCGCGAACCATGGGTAGAACTCTTAAGCCGACATTACATTACAAAAATGAGGGTGGACAACCCTTTGACTCATTTACAATCTTCGCAATCCGCGTCCACAAATTGCGGAGTCTTTACATTGGACTTAGTCAAAACTTGGGCTTTAAGCCCCAAAACTTGCCTGGGGGGATCCCGCGCCCAACAGCTACAAGAGCAGCTGATTCAAGTTGAGTGTGGCAGATACTTCGCTAGGGTGATGCATGCCAGCATAGAGGAAGTTTGGACGACTCACTTGGAGCTGCAATCAGAGCCCGGATTTTCCTGTGGGGTGAGGAAAATTCCTCACTAGAATTTTTCCAATATTTTTCTCTGTAGCATTGCCAGATTCGGCATCCAGATTATTGTACTCATAATTTCTCACTGATGCATGATAATTAAACCCTCAGTTATTGCACCGGTTTTCCCACATTGGGTTTTTCTAGGGACATTTGTCCAAAAATAATGGTATCATATTTTTATGTGTGTGTGTGTTAGTGTTTTCTCAGTTTCGAGCGCTATTATTTCTACAGTTTTATTTGTGAAGTTTGCAATGTGATTTATTCAGTATTTGTCGTAGCAAATAAATTGTTAAATTAATTAACAATTAGAAGAATAATTTCCAGTTGTTGTAATAAGATTTCAGATTTGAAATTTTCATAGAAAGTTGCTCCACGAGCACGTTTTTGGTCATCAACATTGCCTACCCAATCTGTATATGTATAGGTCATCATAGTTAACTTATACCCTTTTGGATACCATAAAACATATTTTTTTGTTCCTTTAAGATATTTAAAGATCCTTTTCACTACTACTACATGGGATTATTTTGGTGTTTCTTGGAATCTTGCCACATGTCCAACTACCTGCATCACGTCTGGTCTTGATGTTGTCACAAAAAATAGGCTCTGAATCATTGATCTATAGTCTATAGTTTGTTTCCTTGGATTCATCGTCCTTGCTTAACTTGCAACCGGTCATCATGGGAGTGTTAACAGGTTCATAGTCTTCCATTCAAAATATCTTCAGCATTTCCTTGATGTATTTGGCTTGAGAAATTAATATGCCATCATCTTCCTGAGATATCTAGAGTCCCAAGAAGAAGTTTAATTCTCCATGAAACAACATCCAAAACTTACTTTTCATATCCTTGGGAAGCCTCTTACTTAACCTATCATTGTTGCTTCCAAATATTATGTCATCCACATGTACTTCAATGATATCTGAGTTTTTATATTCAACCTTTATATGCATATTGTATTGGCAATTCTCCTTTTGAATCCTTGTTTCTATAAATACCTTTCCAGTCGTGCATACTAGGCTCTAGGAGGTTGCTTAAGACCATACTTATCTTTCTTCAATCTACATACATAATCTTCTTTTTCTAATAGCAAAAATCCTTCTGGTTGCTCTATGTAGACTTCTTCTTCCAACTCTTTGTTTAGAAAGGTTGATTTTACATCCATCTCGGACACCTTAATCCTTCTCGAGCAGGCATAGGCAAATAAAATTATAATTTCTTCCATCCTGGCTACAGGTGCAAATTTTTCTTCAAAATCTATCCCTTCAACTTGTGCATATGTTTTAAATACCAATCCTGCCTTGTTCATGGTTACTTGTGTTGGAAATACTGAGAGGGGGGTTGAATCATTATTTATTTTACAATTGTTATTTTATGCTAGTTAAGATCACTTAATAAACCAGAACACAAAAATGTACAACAAAGGAATAATTTTATTAACAAAAATAATGAGGACTCCAATCCTCTTTACAACAAATCAAATACAATGATACTTCAGGGCTCCAAACCTAGATAAAGACTCCAATCTTCGAATCAACCAGGTTCTAAGCTATACTATACCAAGCTCCAACATGGTCTTCTTGAGGACTCCAATCCTCTTAACAAGTTTAGGCTCCAACCTTGTGTGAGGACTTGAATTCTTTAAGCCTCCAACCCTCTCAATCTGCTTCAATATTTAGGGTAATTTCATTGCTTCCTCAAGGCTTCCAAACCAATATTCAACAAGTCTTGAGTGCTATCTCCAGAAGGTCTTTAATGCGTGTATTTAGGAATGTCTTCAATCAAGAAAACAAGTGAGTCTTCAAAGGTCCTTCAACGAACGTCTCCAATTGGCTTCAACAATGCTCTAGGGACTAGTTCTCAAATCTTTAATGGTTGTTGCAAGGGGTCTTATCCAACTATACTCGAAGGATGAAGGTCAACATCAATAATTCCAATAGGTGTATCCAAGACTCTTCATGTCTCACAGACCATCTTCTTATAATATACTTCATTAGGGCTTCAACAATGCTAACCCTTAGATGATTTCTTCAATACATTGCTTCAATTAGGGTTTCTTAAGTCTGCTTTGACAACTCAATATTAATCTTCAAATATGTTTCCAAACAGGCTCTCCAAGTGTATAAATGTTTTCGCAAAAGTGCTTCAAGGGTCCTCAATAATGTTTCAAATGGTCGGCTTCAATTATTTTACTTCAAGTGTGTCCTCAAAAAATTGCCTACATCAAATCTTCAAGATGCACCAATCACGCTCTTGCTTCCTCAATGCCACAGGATCAAAGAGACTTTAGCCTACATCAAAAGGTGCTTCAACACATGCTTCTCAGACCTAAATTCCCACAAATCAGACAAATTCAAAATAACTTCAAGTCACAAGTCTGAGCCAATATAACTTCTCTGCTACAGTCACTGCTACAAGGACTACTTCAAGGAGTTTTCAAGACTATCCTTTAGTAACAATTGTGACCTTGCTCCAACAAAAGTTTGGAATATCGTCATTATTATTATAACCATAAACAACTTCGGAATATTCCAAATACTTCCATCCATTTCGGCCAGACTCCAAACTGAGCCTTATGAATATAATTGGTGTTATGGCAAGAATAGGAATAATCTTAGTCTTGTAATGACATTTTTTCAGCTCAATTTTGCATGAAAAAGGCCACTTTCTAGACAAGACTATAGGAACCATATGTGTAATGTGTAAGTCCAATTGGAAATTATACTCAAGATTTGTGTTTTTATAATAGGGTTTCATCATATATGTTTTTCATCCATATACTTAGGGCTTATTCATTCATTAGGCCAGCTAGGATATATCAAACAACAATTTGTTGAAAAACGTTAGTATATGTCTTCATAATTGTATTTGAGTCATCATGTAATGTATGTTTCAAAATAAAGAAAAAGGAATTTTATTATAAAATAAATTGACTTATTAAAGCATGGGTTTCATGCCTGGGTCAATGATTTTTAAGCCAAATCCTCCATTGTAAGGTTCTATGGTTTATGTCAAGAGTCTTTGTCCTTGTCATTACGTAAAGACCCTTCTTGGGCTTTATCTATCAAAGAAGAAATTTATTTTGATGTAAATTAAGTCTTTTAGGCCTCCTCCACCAAGTCGGCCTCAACCTGGACAAGTCAGCCTAATTAAGAGACAAAATCCACTATATAAAGGCAGCAACTCAACCTCATTTGGAGCACATTCACAACAAGTTTGATCTGCAGTTACTGGAGAAGAAAAGAAGGTGTGAAATTCAAGGAAGAAGGAGAAAAACCCTAGCAAAGAAGTTTGGAGACCTTTTTCTCTCTCTTTGACTCACATGTGCGAAATTTTGAAGCTACTAGGGAGGCCGAAATTTCAGATCTGCAGTAGGGCCGAAATTCTGGAAGTTGGGGGCCGAAATTTTGTGTTGTTGTTGGGTTGGAGCTGGGAGGCAAGAGGAGACTACTAAAGTTTTCATAATCATCTTGGAAGGTTGACTTGGTGGAGGAGGAAGGTATTTTGGTAAGGTCTAAGGTCTTGGTTTATCTCAACTTGATTTTAATTTGCTAGTGGAAGAGTTTGACTAGGTTTTCTCCTATAGAGTGTTAGGATATTCCGACACATAGGATATAGTTAAGTTCAACTTGGTCTAGTATAGAGTTAGGTTAGAGTTAGGTAAAGTGTGTTTCTTTACCGTTGTACATTTTGTAACTTACAATCTGACGGTCACGATATGTAGTGATCCGACGGTTCACTCTCACCTTGGTATTACCGACACTTGATCCGTGGCTTGACACCCGATTGGTCCATGAGTTCTATTTAAAGCGCATGGAGGGTCATTGTTCAGGTAATCCGTGCATGAGAGAAGCTTATGTAAATTTTCATTCTTTGATTAATAAATTGCCTGTAGTACCCACGTTGGGACAGGCCGTGGACTGTTTCCCTCCTTGCACTTTGAGGGTTTTAACCACGTCAAAAATACTGGTGTATTGATTTGAGATCTGGTTGTGAGCGGTGTCCTTTTGGTATTCTTTCTGAGGAACTTACCCTATAAATTCCTACATGGTATCAGAGCTATTTGAGGGCCGCGTCCGTTGGTGATCCAAATCTGAAGCCGGTAGAACTCCATGCGGCTGTCGTTCCTAGATCTGTTGTTTCTGACTGCTTTCGGGCCGAGAGGACTGCTCTGTTGCATTCGGAGCATCTGTTCCAGTGAGGAACCCCTTTCGTTTCACGCGAAAAGGTTTCTGGTAGCCCTAGCTACGTCATTTTTCAGATCGGGAGGTATACAGTGTTTTTTTTTGCAGTTTACTGTTATTTTCTCTCTGCTTATTTCGGTTTCGGTTTATTTAGCCTTTTTTTTAACCGGATCTATACCTTTCATTTCTGTGTATGCTCTTTTCCCTGCGACTCTGTGCGATCTGGGCAAATCAGAAACAGAAAGGAAGGATTTTTCTCATGCGTATGCTCTTTTCCCTGCACCTTAGTGTGATCTCGGAAAATCAGAAACATTGAGAAAAATATTTAGTTTTTCGGCTAAAGCTAACTTTGAGATTTTTTTTCTAAATTTCTAGTTTTTTGGCTAAAGCCAACTTCGAGCCGCAAAGTTCGTTTTTCTTGCATATTCGTGTTGGGTTTTGTGTTTTGTGTTTTGTAGGGAAAAAGAGCTTTCTCAAGGCAAGCACGCAAATCAAGGCCCCTCCCCTCCCGCTCTCTCTCTCTCTCTCTCTCTCTCTCTCTCTCTCTCAAATTTTTTGTATAGATCAATTGGTTCAAAGCTATTTTAAGAGAGTAGAGGTCTTGGGTTCAAGTCTCCATTTTGTGGGGGCGGATTTTTTCATTCCCGCACATTCGCGCACTTTGCCGACAACGTCAACAATTTTTTTTTCAAAAAGCCATAACTTCTTCATCCGGAAGCCTTTTTCAGAGCCGTTTTTTTTAAAACCGCCTATTTTTTCGAGATCTATCCATTGGAACACTTACTTTCAGCATCTTCAGCTTCAGTTTTTTTTTTTAAATGGAAAGTCCATGCCAAGTCATTCTTGACAGCACTAACTACTTCCAATGGGTAGCCTACATGGAAGATTTACTTAGAAGTAAAGGTCTCTTCAGAATAGCCACAGACCAAGAGAAGAAACCAAAAGATGAAGACAAGGTTGCAAAATGGGAAAATAGACAAGATCAAGCACGTGGTTTGATAGGGATGTCTATTTCTCCTGATCTTAGATTCCACATTGCAGAACTTGAGACTCCTCATGAAGCATTAGAAAAACTCGCTAAAGTTTTTGGGATTAAAAATGAAATTAGAGCCCATCAACTTGAAAATGAGCTGCTTACTTTGGATCCTAATAATTTTTCTTGCATTGAAGATTTCTTGTCCAAATTCAAGACCCTTAGATATCTCTTGGAAGGTGTTAAAGTTAAGAAAGAAGATGGTAACCTTATTTATTCCATCCTTACTAAGTTGGGACCAGCCTACTCTGTATTTGTTTCCACTTTCCATTCTACAAGGGAAGCTTTCATTTGTCAAGGAAAAGACTACAAGGCCCCTTCCTTTGACTCCTTTTGTGATTCCTTAATAAGAGAACAAGAAAAACTCTTACACCTTGGTCTTCTTAATCTTGGAAACTCTTCCACGAAAGCGTTAGCCGCCCAGCAGCAACCAAATTCAAAGAATCCTAAGAAGTCATATCCTCAAAAGAATGGTCCTAAACCATCTCAGCCTCAAAATGAAAGATCATTTCAGCAAAATGATAAGACCAATAAAAACAAATGGAAGAAGACTGATAGACATTGTAACTTTTGTAATCGAGATGGCCACTTAGAATCTAAATGCTTTAAGAAGATGGAAGCCTTGGAAGCCGCAATGAAGAAACATAACATCCATGTGGAGCCTACTTCAACTTCAACTTCCGGAATGGCACTTTCTGCATGTCATTGTCAATCATCTCAGTCTGGTTATGCATTAAATGTATCTTCTTCTTCTTCTCATTCTCATGAGTGGCTCATTGATTCTGGAGCCTCTTGTCACATGGCCAAAAACCAAGCCATGTTTTCTTCTTTAAATGATTGTAACACCAAAAATATATATGTTGGTGATGATAGATCTCTTAATGTTGTAGGGACTGGAACTGTTCATCTAGACAATGGTCAGTTTAATGATGTATTATGTGTTCCAACCTTATCCTGCAACCTTCTATCTGTCTATCAGATAACTCATTCAGGTGAAGGTAAAATTGTTGAATTTTCACCTCATGATGTTGTAATCAAGGATCTAAAAGATCCTAAACAGATTCTAGCTACTGGTCTTGCTGATGATTCCAAAAGGTTGTATAAGTTTCACAACTTTGGGTCATCAAATCTTCCCTCAGTATTTGTTGCTCATAATGATGAAGTGAGAAAACTTTGGCATGAGCGATTTGGTCACTTAAACTATCGCTCCCTTCAGCATCTATGTAAAGAAAATATGGTGACAGGTCTTCCTATGGTATCTTGCAGAGATGGTGTTTGTTCCGGATGTGTACTCGGAAAACATCATCGGGACAGTTTTGACAAACGTGCCTCTTGGCACGCCTCAGCCCCTTTACAGCTTGTGCACAGTGATTTATGTGGTCCTCTTCCTGTTGCTTCATTCTCTGGCTGCAAGTACTTCTTAACTTTCATTGATGATTTCTCCAGACGCACTTGGGTATACTTCTTAAAACTCAAGAGCGAAGTATTTAACACCTTTTTGGCCTTCAAAGCCTTTGTTGAAAAACAATCTGGACATCAAATTCTTAAGCTAAGAACTGATAATGGTGGAGAATATGTTAAAAACACATTCATCAACTTTTGCACCGAAAATGGAATTCAAATGCAACATACTGTTCCATACACTCCACAACAAAATGGTGTAGCTGAAAGGAAAAATCGCACCTTAAAGGAAATGGCTAATTGTATGCTGCAATCTAAAGGACTCAGTCTTAGTTTTTGGGCCGAAGCAATTAATTGTGCAAATTATATAATCAATCGCACTCCTACTAAGGTTCTAGAGAATATCACTCCAGAAGAAGCTTGGAGTTCCATTAAACCAGATGTAAGTCACTTTCGTGTGTTTGGAAGTGAAGCATGGGCCCATATTCCAGATGAAAAGCATAAAGCTTTAGAACCTAAGAGTGAGAAATGTACTTTTGTTGGATATTCTGAAGATGTAAAAGGTTATAGACTTATTCCATTTAAGTCCAAAAATGTTATCATTAGAAGAGATGTAAAATTTGATGAAAATAAATCGGCCTGCGAGCCTAGTCCGGCGGATGTGCCACCTCTTCCTATCTCTTCTACTTTTGAAAACATTTCTTCTTCAGATGATGAAAGAGAGGATGATAATCCTCCCCCACCTTCTCAGGATCCTCAACTTCCAAGATGGGTCCGTGCTACTCGGGATGCAGCAGGTGATCTTGCCGGTGATCCTACAGATCAGCGACGTACACGTTCTCAGTTTGAAAGAGCATCTTCTTTACTGGCTCAAGCTCCAGTAAATCATGATCCTGACACTTTTGCAGAAGCTTCAGGCCATCCACATTGGGAAGCAGCTATGAATGAAGAATATCATTCATTGATGACAAATGATACATGGGATCTTGTTCCTCTACCAAAGGGACGCAAACTTGTTAGATGTAAATGGGTTTACAGAACCAAGTATGGACCAGATGGGAAAGTTGATAAACATAAAGCTCGTCTCGTTGCTAAGGGCTTTTCACAGGTTGAAGGCATTGACTACACTGAAACCTTCTCCCCTGTTGCCAAAATGAACTCTATCCGCCTTGTTCTTTCCCTTGCTGCCTCTTTAAAATGGGAAGTCCATCAGATGGATGTTAAATCTGCCTTCTTGCATGGGGACTTGCAGGAAGAAATCTATATGGAACAACCCATTGGCTTCATACAAACAGACTCCAGCCTTGTTTGTCGACTTAAGAAATCCCTTTATGGCCTCAAGCAAGCTCCTCGGGCTTGGTATGCCAAAATGGATAGCTTTCTTTTAGAATCTGGCTTTTCTAGGTGTCATTCTGACAATACTGTCTACACCAAGAAAGTGGGCAACTCTCTTATCATCCTTGTTCTTTATGTTGATGATCTTATTCTTACTGGTAGTGATCCCAACCTTTTAAACCATGTGAAGTCCAGCCTTAAAAAGAAATTTGAAATGACAGACTTAGGACACTTACACTATTTTCTCGGTCTTCAAGTCTTGCAATCCCAGGAGGGTATTTTCCTTTCCCAGTCCAAGTATGCTTGTGATATTCTTCGTCATTTTCACATGGAAGACTGTAAGCCAGCCCCTTCTCCCTTTCAGTCTGGAGTCAAACTTTCAGTCTCTTGTACTTCTCCTGAAGTTGATGCTACCTTATACCGTCAACTTGTCGGAAAACTCTTGTATTTAACCCATACTCGTCCTGATCTTTCCTTTGCTGTTGGCCTTGTTGCTCGTTTTATGCAAAACCCCCGTGAAAGTCATTGGAAAGCAGCTAAAAGAATACTTCGTTATGTTTGAGGTACAGTACAGTTTGGGATTCATTACAGTGCCAAAGCAGCTCCTCTGTTAGTTGGTTTCACTGATTCTGATTGGGCTGGTGACCCTGATGATCGGAAGTCTACTGCCGGTTATGTCTTCACTCTTGGTTCAGGACCTATTACATGGGCTTGTAAGAAACATGCTGCCATTTCTCTTTCGTCAGCAGAAGCAGAGTATCGTGGTGTCGTGGAAGCTAGTAAGGAAGCCTTGTGGCTTCGTCAGATCCTATCAGAGTTTGGCTTTGAGCAGCAGAATCCAACCACACTTTGGTGTGATAATCAAAGTGCCATTCAGCTATGCAAAGATCCAGTCCAGCATCAGCGCAGCAAACACATTGAACTACACATGCACTTCATCAGAAAGCTCATTCATGACCATGTTCTTGAAGTGCAATATTGTCCAACAGATGATCAGGTTGCAGACATCTTCACAAAGGCTCTCACAGAGGCGAAGTTCACTAAACTTCGATATATGCTTGGAGTTCAGGAAGTTGTCACTAAGGGGGGATAGGCTCTAGTGCCTCCTTCCTTCTCCTATTGTGTCATATTTGTAAATCCTTCAATCCTATCCCAAGTTGTTCTTAAGGGGGGATGTTAGGATATTCCGACACATAGGATATAGTTAAGTTCAACTTGGTCTAGTATAGAGTTAGGTTAGAGTTAGGTAAAGTGTGTTTCTTTACCGTTGTACATTTTGTAACTTACAATCCGACGGTCACGATATGTAGTGATCTGACGGTTCACTCTCACCTCGGTATTACCGACACTTGATCCGTGGCTTGACACCCGATTGGTCCATGAGTTCTATTTAAAGCGCATGGAGGGTCATTGTTCGGGTAATCTGTGCATGAGAGAAGCTTATGTAAATTTTCATTCTTTGATTAATAAATTTCCTGTAGTACCCACGTTGGGACAGGCCGTGGACTGTTTCCCTCCTTGCACTTTGAGGGTTTTAACCACGTCAAAAATACTGGTGTATTGATTTGAGATCTGGTTGTGAGCGGTGTCCTTTTGGTATTCTTTCTGAGGAACTTACCCTGTAAATTCCTACATAGAGGGGTTTTAGCCATGGTTATGTGCCTATATCTAGTGTCGTTGATATTCATGTTTTCATTTGATGATTGCTTGATGAAAAGAAGATAAAAGAACATAAAGAAAGTTAATAAAACTAAAATAGTATCACAAGTAATTATCAATATAAGATAATTTTTCTACCTTTATGATTTTATAACACAATTCTAAGGCTAGGGAATCATGTAGTGATCAAGCATCTAGTGCTACCTGATCCTTCTAGGGCTTGCCATCATCAATTCTAGAGTTAGGGCATCTTCTAGAGCTAAGGTTTCGTCATCTTCAATTGTTAGGCTCATGCTTAGGTAGTCTTCAACAATGCTAGGGCTTCATCGTCTTCCATTATCGACATCAATGACAACTTAATCCAACAACTTGTCCATGTTCATTCAGCTTGTTCCTGAAGACCCATTTTGTGACAATGACATTCTTGTCCCTAGGTCTTGGAACTGATTCCCATGTTTCATTATTTTCAATATGATCCAATTATTCTTCCATGGCTTTAATCTAGTGTTCATCATGGTTAGCTTCTTCAAAGTTGCTAGGCTCAACTATGGATAGTAGTGCAGGATGTCCTTTCTCTAGCATGCATACCTATCAGCTTCTTCTAGTTTCTATTCCTACATTCATATCTTCAATGATATGCTTTGATGGATGATTCTTATGATACCATCATTTAGGTTCTTTAGGAGGTGCCTGATGATTATCTTTCATTTTTTCCTGATTAACAATTGGCTCTTGTTCTAATTGTTCTTCTTCTTTTATTATTTCTTCTTACTCTCGTTCTTCTATGTCTTTCTCTTTTGAAGATGTGCTTCCTTGCTTTGTCTTTTTCCCATGCATTTCATCAATTTCTACATTTATGCTTTCCATAATCTTATTGAGTCTTATATTTTAGCATTTGTGCGCCTTGGTTTTTCTTGAGTATCCAACAAGTATACCTTCATCTAATCGAGAGCCAAGTTTTCCAATCTTTTTATCTTCCCTTTTTGTATAGCATTTTCTTCCAAAGACTCTAAAGTTCTTGACATTCACTAGTCTCCCTTTCCAGAGTTCATATGGATCCTTTTCACTGTTACTTCTGAGCATTCCTCTGTTGAGAATATGAATAGTTGTTCCTACTTCTTGTACACAAAATATATTACCTATTTTGGAGTCATGCAACATAGTTTTATCTATTTGCTCAACCGTTTTGTTCTTAATTCTTTTAGGGACTCCATTTTGCTAAAGTGTCTTGGTTGTCAATAATTGTCTTTTTATTCCATGTTCTTCACAAAAGTGTTGGAATTATTTAGATGTGAATTCTCCTCCATTATCTGATCTTAAGCACTTGATTTTCAAATCAGTCTCATTTTCAACCATCTCTTTGTAAATCCTAAAGCATTCAAATGCTTCTGACTTTTTCTTTCGGAAATATATTGATGTCATCCTCGTATAATTGTCGATAAGTAGCATGAAGTATTGTTCACCATCCAAACCTTTAGTTCTCATTGGTATGGAAAGATCAATATGTACTAATTCCAATGGCCTTGAAGTGGTGCTCCTTGGTTTTGAATTCAACCATTTTTCGCTTTGCATGTTGATAGTTCTTACATATGGTGCTTGTTGGTTTCAATATTTCTGGCATATCCCTTACTACTTCCTTTTTGTTGATTTTGATAGTATTATCGAAGTGCATGTGACCCATTCTTCTATGCCAAAGCCAACTTTCATCTTCCTTCACCAAACAACAACTTTCCTTTCCAATTTCATCCAATATGTATATATTATTTGGATTCCTTGATGTTGTTTCCACTAATATACCTAATTTCTTCTTTCGTATTTCGCATTTATTTGAGTCAAATAGAAGTGTGTGCCCTTGGACTCACACTTGAATCACACTTACTAAGTTATGGTTCATGCTTTCAATGAGAAAAACATTTTTTGTGATGGCATCCTTGCTTCCGAGTTGACTATACCCTTTCCTAAAATCTTTTTTAAGCCATCATTTCCAAACGAAAACATTCCATCCCATTATTTTTGCAATCTTACAAAATTATCTCTATCCCCTGTCATGTTTGTTGAATAGCCACTATCAACATAATAGCAACATTTCTTGCTTTGGGCTTGTAAATCAATTACATAGTTTTCAACCTTCTTTCAAATTATTGAATGTTCTTTTGGAGGGTTATTGAACCCTTGCTTTGGCTCCTTTGGAGAAATGATCAACATGAAATCCTTTGTGATGTGTCCAAAGTTGTTGCACTTGTAACATTCTAATTCATTACTTAATAATCCAAAGTTGTTATAGTTTCAGTTATAATCTTCATTATGCCTTTTAAGATAGTCACTCTTATAATAGCTTCCATAGTTGCTTTTTTTTCTAGCGTAAGCATTACAATTTACAACTTTGTGCCCAAAATTATTACACAAGTAACACACGCCAAGAAAGATGATTTGATACCTGAGAGTGGGGGATATTCTAGGTGGTGCATCTCTCCAAAAACCTTCTTCTTGAGTTTTCTCCATTGTTGGTTGTTGATTTTGCATTCTCCTACTTGATTGATCCTGAACCTTCTCTTTTGAGGGCATGCATTCCTCTTTCTTGATAGGGTCATTGATGACACCTGCATATCTCTTCTATTTAGCTTCTTTACCTATCATCTTGGAGCTTGATCCTTTTTCAACAGAGGTTGGCATGTATCCTAACCCAGATTTGTTGTCACATGACCTTTGATTGTTGATAATTTCATCCAACATTTTAGTCTTGTTTACAAAATTCTGTTGGAAATTTTTCTTTTGTGCCTCCTTTCTTAGAGAGACTATTTCTGCTTCCAAACTTTCTTTTATCTTGGCATTTTCTTCCAACTACTTTTTGAGTGTTTCTTCAATCACCCTGGCTTCCTCTAATTGGACTTTCAGGTTGATGATGATATTCTCTGATTCTTCAGATTTCTTGTTGAGAATTTTAGAGTGTTCTCTTAGCTTCTTACTTCCTTTTCAAATACCTTAACGTTCTTTCTTTTTAATATTATATGTTTTAAAGCGCTAACCAAATCTCTCTCTAGGTGTACTTCTCCTTTGAATTCTTCATATTTATTCTCCAATTTCATGAATAACACTCTTTTTGAGTCATTGTCGTTGTCACTTTCATCATCAGATGAGGAGTTGTCTTCTTTTGAATAGAGACTTTTCTTGAAGATTTTTCTTTTACCTTGCTTCTTGTTCCTTTTCTACTTTTTCTTTTTCTTAGGAACCTCTTCTTCTTCATCACTATCAGAACACGTTGCATAGGGACATTTTGAAGCAAAATGACGAATTCTACCACAATTAAAATAATGCAAGGGAAGCTTACCTTTGTACTTGTCAATTCCTTTCTTCAAATTCCTCAGAAAGTTCGTTATTTCTTCATCTAAATCCTCGTTGCAGCTACAACTAGAACTTGGCCTTAATTGTTTCTTGTTCTTCCTTGTCTTCTTAGATGCCTTAAAAGTTGCTTCTCTTTTAGATGGATTTTCCTATTGTATTCTCATTTCATAAGTTGTAAGAATTTTGTGTAACTCATCTATGCTGACATTGCCCAAGTTTGATCTCTCTTCTTGCACTGAGACTTTAGAATCAAATCTCATTGGAAGAGATCTTAGAACCTTTTGAACAACTAATTTTTTGTCAAATGGTTCACCCAATCCTTCCAAGGAATTTACTATTTCATATACATGGAGAAATTAAGTAGCAATATTCTCGTCTTCCCTAATTTTTAGCTCCTCAAATTTCCCTTTGAAAAAATGAAGCTTATCCTTTTAACTTTCTTATCTCCTTCAAATATACTTTGAAGCTTGCCCCAAACATATTTAACAAATTCGCAACTCATCACTTTAACATAAGTTGAACTTGATACTAAAATAACATTCTTGGCTTTAACATCATTTTCAAAAGTTTCTTACCAGCTTCATCTGTTGGAGGAGTGGGAGGTGTAGAGTATGCATTTCTATAGTGCCCCAGAAATCAAATCCATGTACTTGTATATATGTCTTCATCCTTCCACTCCAAAGTGCATAGTTTTGTCCATTGAATAGTGGAACTCCATTCTTAGTGCAATCCATGATCTCCCTTCCAGTGGTTAGACTATTTGTGAAGGAACCTACTTTTATACCAATTATTGAAAATATTGAGAGGAGGGTCAATTAGTATTTCACTTCAATTAGTTAATTTTAAACTTACAAAGCATTAAATATCATTAGCATCATATCAAAACATAAATCAACATCACATCACATGAATAGTAAAAAAAATTAGGTGGAAACCGTTCCGGGAGAAAAACCACCAAACGCTTTCTAATATAATTGATGAGTATAATAATTTATCAACTCTAAATTAATGGAAACTCAAACTTCCTGGTACTCTATTAGAAAATCATTATGTTTTATCAGGAAACTCCAACTCCTGAAAGGATGCTCCAACACCTTGGTTTTACCAATTCCAACTAGAAGGATGCTCTGACACCTTGGTGTTATCAACTACAACTAAAAGGATGCTCCAATACCTTGTGTTTATCAAACCCAACTGAAAGGATACTCCAACGCCCAACAAGCTCCAACTTGCCCTAGCACGACCCTGCTACCCTAAAGTGTTTTCAAGCTCCAACCCGAGGGAGACTTCACTCTCTACCTTGCACCACCCAACCACCCTGAATATGGAAACATAAATGTGGGTTCCTATACCAGGGATAATGACCCACTTAAAAGGATATACAAATAAATACTTACTATTGTCTTTGTTTATATATATATATATATATATATATATATATATATATCACAAATTTCTCATAACCTTTAGAACTTCTTTTAAATGTTGTTGTAGATCGAACTTCAATTCGCAACACATACATGTATATAACTCAACAAATAAAAAACCATAAGAGTCTACCTCATACCTCAATCAATTGAATATATCATGCCACAAAGGAAGATGAACATCAAGTTACCATTGAATTCCCTTTTGATGGCATTGTTGCTTCAGACTTGACATAGGATTTTTCCCTGAAACGTTAACCTCAAGTCTGACTTTGAATCTTTCCTCAAATTAGTCTTATCACAACTATACCAAGTTACCTTTTCTACCTTCTAATATTCTTGAACCAACCTTCAAAATTGTCCTCCTCCTGTGGCTAGCTTAGCCCCTTTTCTGTTGCTTAGACTTGGCCTCAAAAGCCCTATTGCTACAATCAAAAACTTGTTCTAAACATCCCTCAATTACAACCTTTTACTCAGGGTTAAAATGACCCTCATTCAGTCCTCAAACATGCTATGACAATCTGAAAATTTGTCTTCAAAAGAGGACTTAGTGAAAACCAAAATTACATTTCAAAACTAGTCTCAAGGCTACCATAGATCAATAAACTCATGACTTGAAATAAGTCTCAGAAAGGGATCTGAAATTTTCCTCAACACTATCACAAAAGAGAGGTTGAATATACCTCAAATTCTAGCTCAGAGTCTGCTTTAGAAAATGGCTCCAGAAGAGTGAAAATATACCTCAGAAATGATCAAACATTATCCTTTGAGTGGGCCTTAGGAATGGTGCAGAAATTGCCCACGGATAACCTCATAATAGTCTCTGAATTAGGCCTCGTATAAGGTTTGTTCTGTCTCCGAGATAAGCTTCAAGAAACATCTTAAAATGGGTCAAGGTACCTCAAAAATTGTATTCACAATGCCCAGAATTAACCCTTAAATAGTCCTTTAAACAACCTCAGACAGGCCAAAAATTGCCTTAGAAGGCTCCCATAACAAGCCTTAGAAATTCTGCCTCATAGAGCATAAATGTACCTCATGTGTTGGGGGGGGGGTTGGGTGCGGCGGTGGTGGGGGAAGAGCTAAATTAAAGCTAAAGAAGGGTCGAGAATCCCTTAGCGAAAGGCCTCAGATCAAACCTAAACTCACCTCAAAACTCCAACAAAAAACATCGTCACATGATCGATGAATAGTGATGACCAGAAATCCCACATAACCACAAAAAGGCATTTCAATTTAAGCGCAAAAACATTTCCCTTCTCCTAAAGATATCCATGTTTATCCTAGCCTCAGAAATAGACTGAATTGCCTCAGATCAACATTTGAATTTTGTTACAATTTGGAGGGCAATAATTGCCCTATATATACAAAGGAGGGAGGGTCAATAGGGGGGACAAAATGCCTATAAAACTTGAGTTAGCCAACAATAAAATTATTAATTTTAATTTTTAAGAGGTGTTAACTTTATCTCCAATATTTTAAGAAACAAAAATCCTTTTAAAGGGCCAACTTGAATCTCATTCTAAGGTTGATTTTATAATGAAAGAATTTCCTTTTGGAGGGCCAACATGGACAACTGAAAAACAATATAAATTTTCCAATATTCTCTCAAATTTTGACCATTCATAAAGTTGTCTTTAACACATCATTTGGAGAACTTTGACCAAACTTCAGGCCTTCAACTTTGATTAGGCATTTCTCCTCAACGGTGAGGAGTTATGGGATGTGCCACCTACTGTTGGAAACATCACGATGAGGAATATTAAATGATGATGGTCTTGTGAGAAAAAAAATTGATATTCCTAATCATTTTCTTCATCAAATGTGCTTATTTTGGTTGTTGCATGGGTTGACATCAATAACAACCAAATTCCAACAAGTTTATGCTACAACTTGGAACAGAAAAACCTGCAACTTGGGCATTAGGTAAAAATCAGAGTATTGATTCAAAGTCAATCCTTATGAAATGGTGAAACCCCCTTTTTGATGCAAGCCATGAGAGACTAGACAGTACTCCCATTTGGGTAAGATTTTCTCGGTTAAACCCCACAATATTGGTCACTAGATGTTTTTTGAGACATTGGGAACAAATTGGGGGTGTTCCTAGAAGTGGATATGCCCTTCATTACCTCTAGTAATATGTCTTTGGAGTGGGTGTTAGTTAATTTGGATCCTCATGAGGGATTATATGTTGAATTGGATTTGTGTTATCGAGGCATTTCCCATGATCAAACATTGGACTATGAAGGGATTGCCTTCAAGTTTCGAAGGTGTCATCAGCACTGGCACATCATGAAAGAATATTCTCTCCCTTTTGTTTGCAATAAAGGTTCAAGGATTTTGTGGTCGGGTAGGAAAAGGGATTTGCGAATAGAAGATTGGGAGTTGAATAAGGTTGAGGCACCCACATCTCAACTGTAGTAGCCATATATTACAATGTTATTGTCGAATGGCCTAGAACCTGACGTTGTTGTTGGGCATGGCGATTTAGTGATGGAAATGGGACTACAAGACAAGGTTTTAGCTGGTGATCCAACCTCAATGATGTTCTACCCCCTAGATAATCCCACTCCCCCTCATTCAGTTATCAATTGAATTAACTCTTTTAATAGTTTGGACATGGGTTATATCATTTCCTCTCTCCCTACTTTTCCCATTGATGTGGGCCTCCTCCCCGCCACTGATTATGCTTGTAACTTACCCTTGCCCCCTATAAATTCTACATGCCCTTCCCTGAAGTTCATCTTGCCCTCTATGTAGGAAGAATCCTTGGAATCTCTCTCCCACTGCAATATTTTCCCCAGACACTCAAAGGGGGATCCTATTACTTGCATTGGTGGCCTTGGCCCCTCATCCTCAACCAAGACTAGTGGTCGATTGGGGGGAATAAAATCCCACCTATCCAAAGCTCAATCAAAATCATGACTGGACGTTGTAGCTAGGAAACAAAGATCAATAGATGAGGCACTTGGAGCAGCATGAGCCCATGGGATGTTACCCTCATGATTTTGTTATCTTTTAACTATTGGGGATTTTATATCCCACTTAAAAATATAGCCTTGTAAAGACTGGTACTTTTTGAGAACTCAGACATTATATTTCTTTAAGAAAATTTGGGGGAGGGGGGAAAATACTACCCAATGGTTGGAGACTATTTTCCCGGGTTGGCGATTCATATGTTTAGATGCGAGAGGAAGATCTAGGGGGGTTGGTTGTCAAGTTCAATCTAAAAAAAATCAAAGTAAATGGCTCTTGGGGATCATAATTGATTTTGGGTGTGGATATTTTTTCTTCTGAGTTGGTGATGGAATTCCAAGTAGTAAACACCTAGGCCCCTGTCAAGATCGGGTCCTCTTCTGCGATTAGCTAATGAGGAAATCCTTTATGTCAGTTGACAATTTGGTAATTAGGGGGAACCTTAATTTCTCGATTGGGGCTTATGAATTTTGGGGTCCTCGTGCAAGGATTGACTCCCTCTCTAATTATTTCATAAACCTTGTGGGGTGCAATCTTATTTATGTGTACTTGATCAAATGCCAACCTTCTTGGAGAAACAACAAATTAGGGGAGGCGAGGATCACAAAATGCCTTGATCGCTTCCTCATCGAAGAAACTTTGATGGACAATGTCACTTTGTTTACGGAATGGCGTTGAATTTGATAATCATCCCATTTTTTTTGAATTCAAAGGGGGAATTCATTAACCAGCATGCCCTTTTAAATTTAATTCCTCCTGGTTAAAAGACAAGAAATTTCACAATTTAGTTCAAGAGAATTAGATCCCTTTCAATCCAGACTTGAGGGTCCTCATTGTCGTCCAATTTGTAGAAAATCTAAAGAGGGTTAAAAGAGTCACCCTCCACCATCCATAAGAAATTGAGGGAAGATGAAGAAATTAAATTGGTGGAGGAAGATATGAGGAACTTAGAGGATCCCAATGGGGGAGTTTATGTGTATGGTTAATCCAAACAAAAAAAAAATATGCTAGAGGCAACCAAAAGAAGAATCCTGGAAGGGAAGTTCTGGAGGCAAAAGGCAGAGTTGTCTAGTTGAAGAGTGGAGATGATAACACAAAAAAGTTTCAAAATTTTTCAAAAGGGAAAAAAGATCATATTTCCATTTGGGTGTTGAATGATTCGGAAGGGGGTAAAACCACCTCTTTTGAAGAGTTAGCCAGTCTAGGGAAGAGACACTTCATCAACTTGTACAAAGCTTGCTTAGAAGCCTTTATTGTGGAAGTGATTCTTTTGGCACGGGATTTTCCCCGATTTACAGTCGATGAAGATGATTAGCGATTAACGGATCCAATTAGTGAAGGTGAATTGCAAGTGGTCCTTCATTATTTCCAGAAAGACAAGAGACCTGGCCCAAATGGATGGTTTGTAGATTTTTTTTCTAGGTTTTTATGACATCTTGAGTGAATATCTGTTAAAAGTGGTTGAATAATCTCAACAAAATGGAAGGATATCGGCATATTTTAAACCAACCTTTATTTCTCTCATCCCTTAATCAAATTATCCTCAATATTTTGACAATTTTAGGCTAATATTCTTGTGCAACTCTATATACAAAGTGATCCAAATGGAAAATGGCATCCACCAATGGTATTCATCCACCCATGGAATTTACCCATGGTATTGTAAGTGGCATCCACCCATGGTATTCATCCACCCATGGTATTTATACACCCATGGAATTTACCCATAATATTGTAAGTGGCATCCACCCATGGTATTGTAAGTGGCATCCACCATTTGTATTCATCCTCCCATGGTATTTATCCACTCATGGAATTTACCCATGGTATTGTGAGTGACATCCACCCATGGTATTCATTCACCCATGGTATTTACTCACCCATGGAATTTACCTGTGGTATTATAACAAAAAAATCTATAAGTAACAAGTCGCAGTTTGTAAAAGGACAGATTATCCACCACAATGTAGCTTTTATAGTTATTCTTTGTTTTACTAAAATTAGTTTTTTTATGGTTTTATTTACTAGGTGTTCTCCACTTTTCTCCTAGAATTTCAAATTTTCAGATCTTGGGGACCTCCCCCTCCAAAATCCATTTCAATTTTTTAGAGCTTGGAGGTCTCCTCCCAAGATCTGGATCAGTGGTATCAAAGTCAGGTTACATTTCCATGGGAATGAGGGTTTGAAGCATATTTCAGTTTCAAATTTTTGCAGCAATCTTCAACAAACTTCGTGCTCATGCTATGACCTCTACAACGAGAAGAATTTTTTATCTTTTTGAAGGATTTTTTTGGGCACCGAGTTTGCAGATCATATACGAATTTTTTGGTGCAAAATTTACAAAAATAAATTTTAGATCTGGATTCCTTGCAAAAACATATTCAAATTAAAATAAATAATAAATAAATAAATAAATAATGGCTTAATCAGAGTTCGGATGAGGGAGATATCGTTGATCTATGTTTTTAGAAATTTTATGATGTCGGAACAGTTGCAGAGCAAATCTGAGTTTCCAAAGTGTCCAGATAAGGATTTCAATCACATGGGATGATGCAGAATGATCATTCTATTTCCAAAAATAGGTTATAATAAAGATTCTGAGTTATATTGACTGAGTTATGCCCATTTTAAATATGGAGCAGCATTCAGAGCGAGTTCCCTTTGGAGACGTGTCCTCCCACCCCGCTTTAGTAGGCACCTGCTTCACATTCATCAGCATCTGGCTTGGTTTCTTTGGAGACACGCCCTCCCACCCCAGGCTATGTAGGCTCTTGCTACTTCATCAATAGTAAGCATCACGATTATGGGTCAATCGCATAAAATCCTTGTCATCGAAGTCCATTTGCTAGGCCGCACACTGTTAGTATCACAGTTGGTCACAAGCATTACAAGGTATTGTTATCCTCGGATCTTCATTTTTCATGGTTATGGGTCATCCACAAACTCGCACTTCATCAAAGTCGATTTGTTTGGCTGCACACTATTAGTATCATAATTGGTCACAAGCATTATAGGGTATCTCTATCCTCAGATCTTCGTTTGTCATGGTTACGGGTCATCCACAAACCCACACTTCATCGAAGTCCATTTGCTAGGCCTAACAGTATCAGTATCACAGTTGGTCTCAAGCATTACAGGGTATCCCTATCCTTGGATCTTCATTCATCACGATTATGGGTTAACCACACAAAACCCTTCTCTTCAGTGGCTCTTCATATTCAACAAAGGCTTCTCAGGAGGGAACTTCATGCAATGGGGACCATTGATTCTTAAGGAGGGAGGAATGATCCGAATGGAAAATGGCATCCACCCATGGTATTCATCCACCCATGGTATTGTAAGTGGCATCCACACATGGTATTCATCCACCCATGGTATTTATCCACCCATGGAATTTACCCATGATATTGTAAGTGGCATCCACCCATGGTATTTTCCCATGGTATTGTAAGTGGCATCCACCCTTGGTATTCATCCTCCCATGGTATTTATCCACTCATGAAATTTACCCATGGTATTGTAAGTGGCATCCACCCATGGTATTCATTCACCCATGGTATTTACCCACCCATGGTATTTACCCACCCATGGAATTTACCTGTGGTATTGTAACCAAAAAATGCTATAAGTAAATAGTCGCCTTTTGTAAAAGGATAGATTGTCTACCACAATGTAGCTTTTACAATTATTCTTTGTTTTAATAAAAAATAGTTTTTTGTGGTTTTGTTTACTGGGTGTTCTCCACTTTTCTCCTCACATTTCAAATTTTCAAATCTTGGGGGCCTCCCCACTAAGATCCATTTCAAATTTTTAGATCTTGGGGGCCTCCTCCCAAGATTTGGATAACAAAGTGATTGTGAAAATAATTACAAATAGGATCAAACCAATACTTTCCAAAAATGTCTCCAAGTAACAGTTCGCGTTTTTGGAAGGGTATTGGATCCATGAAGTGATTTGGGTAGCCCAAGAAGGTATTCATGCAACAAAACAGCTCGGAAGTTGAAAGATGTGGTGATCAAAATTGACCTAAGGCATGTGATAGGGTCATTTGGTTATTTATATGTCTGATTCTTACTCACTTGGGCTTTGAGAACCCCTTCATCAATTAGATTATGAGTTATATAGCATTTGTCTCTTTTGTTGTTCTCATTAATGGATCAGCCTCAAAAAGTTTTCTGAACAACATGAGCTTCACCAAGGATGTCCATTGTCCCCTTTATTGTTCCTCTGGCCAAAGGCCATAGCAGACTTCTATTAGAGGTTAAAAGAAGGGGGGACTTAAAGGGTGTTGTTGTGGATGCAAACTTGGCAATTACTCACCTGTTGTTTGTTGATGATATATTATTGTTTAGTGATGGTTTCGTACGTGATAGAGCATCAATTAAGGCATCCCTTCTCCTCTTCTAGAAAGCTACTGGAATGCAAGTAAATATTACAAAATCCACCCTCTCCCTTCTTTCCCTTTCCATTAAAGAAACAAGAAATGTGCAAGATTTGTTCCCCCTTCATATTAACACATTCAATGATGCTCTAAAGTACCTAGGGTTTCATCTAAAACCAAATGGTTATAGGAAGGCATACTGGCAATGGTTAATTGTGAAAATGTAAAAAAGGTTAAAGGTATGGAGCTTTAGATGGTTGTCAAGAGCAAGTAGATTGGTTCTCGTCAAATTTGTTCTGGAAGCCATCCTTATATATTGGGTGTCCTTAGCTTGGATTCTAAAAGGTGTTATTAATATTGTGTGCCAACTCTGCTCTTGCTTTTTATAGGCAATTTTAAAAGGTGAATTTTTTATTCCATGGGTGCGATGGGAGAAAATTGTAGTGCCTAAAGCATGGGGTGGTTGGGGTATAAAAAACATTCCCTTATTCATGAAAACTATGGCTATAAAAGTGGGTTGGAGGATCATCAAACAACCTTTGGACTATGTTTGTTCATAGGAAGCATATATATCCTAGTTATGTGGAAGAATGGGTTTGCTCCCTAGATAAGGAAAAATCAAATGTTTTAGTCATTTGGAAGGCATTTTTGTCTTCCTTCTCCATGATTGAATGGGGACTTTCTTGGAAGATAGGTAATGGGGAAAAATGAGGATTAGTGTGGATCTATGGGTTGGTTGTGGGGAAAAATTCCATCTTCCATGTGATTTGGTAAACTTAATAATAATGGAAGGATAACACTTAACCAGGTGGCAGATAATATGCTCACATCCATCTAGGATCAAGGCTGAGTTGATGCAATATAGTTGAATATTTTGGGTGCTTTTAAGGAGCAGTGGCAAAAATATATAGCTTCCCTGAATCTATTGCATGTGCAACTCACATATAGGGAGGATTCTTTATGTTGGGTTTTCTTGTATTTCAAGGAATATAGTCCCAAAACTAGTTATCTTCACCTAATCAATGCTAGTATGCCAAAGGATCAAGCGTGGTGGAAGAAAATTTGGAAATTAAGATGTCCAGTGAAGGCTTGGGATTTTTTGTGGCATCTCCATGAAAACAAAATCCCCACTTGGGATAATAACGGAAGTGACATAAAGAAGGAGCCAGCTAGTGCAATCTCTATAAAAATATTGAAGAATTTGTGGACCACCTATATTTGACATGCCCCTTCACATTAGGGGTATGGGCAGATTGCAGAAATAAGATTGGCATTAGAACTGTCAGGCAAGGGGAGTCATTTCCTGAAGCATGGAAATTATGGTGGGAGTAGATAGGTGTAAAGCAGTTCAGGAATATTTCCCCACTTATTTTTTAGGGGGTGTGGATTGCCAAAAATGATTCTATTTTCTAGGACAAGTTATCATCCTCTAATAGTGTGGTTTCTCAAGTCGTTGTTATTTTCTCTCTTTTACCAAGTTCCTTGGATTCTACCCTTGCTCCTCGAAACATTTCAGTTGAATTAATTGATACTTCCTCTCCTTGGGCTTATTCCGATGGGGCATCCCTCACTAGTGGTAACTATGGGGAAGGATAAATCCTATAACTTCAGGAACACCACTCATTCAAACTTTAGACTAGTTTAGGAAGAGCATCAAACAAATTTTCGGAGCTATTAGCTCTAAATTTCCTCTTGCTATTTGTTATTGAAAAATATTTCCATTCCTTACAAATTTTTGGAGACTCCTTGGTTGTCATAAATTGGTTCAATGAGACTCAAAGATGCCACAGTCACACCTTGTTGCCTATTTTAGAGGGGATCCTACATATAAAAGCGTAATTTCTTATGTTTCTTGTTGTCACATCTATAGGGTATGCAAAACAGTTGCAGACTCTTTATCTAAAGGTGTTTCACAAGCTATGGGAATTTGGAAAATCTTTGAACCACTAGGAGAAGACACACATGAGTATTATCATAGGTTATTCATCGATGGGTTATAGTCAGACAAGTAACTAGAAGACATGATATTTATTTTTGCTTCTTCTTTTTTTCTCTTGACTAAGGAGGGTTAATGTTCTTGTATGTGAAGTTGAATATGATACTTTGTATGTCTATTTATGTACACAGTACAAAGACTTGGTATGTTTGAACTTAGGCATGTTTATGCTTGACCTTTATAGTTTTGTTAACAACCATGATATTTTGAATGCATAGAGATGCATCAATAGAATGTAATGTATTCACTATAGCAATGAAAAATTACAAAAAAAATTAGGTGAAAAAAACAAAAGGAGTTCACAATTGGATGCAAAGAGAAACAAACATGAAAATTTACCATGTTTCAAGTGTAATGTTTCTAATTGGAGTTCTAGTCATAAAAAAAAAAATAAAAAAAATATCAGCCTTTATGAAATAAGTAACAATGGTAAAAGAAATTAGGAAGAAAAAAGTGATATATCTACCTTTGAAATGAAAATTGAAAATTTAAATGACGAATCTAAAATCCCTCTAGATGAATTTAACAATTAAAATAAAAATATTCAAGCACCCTTTGTTGTCCCAATGATTATGTTCTAACCTCAAATTATCAATGTTATCAATTACATTAAGATTCAAAACAAAAGTGATGGTACATATAGATAATCGTTAAGTCAATTGAACCATTTCCCCAAAGCATGTTTTCAACAACAGGTCACATGTTTAAATTTAATTGAGCCTCTCAGAGTGACTAGTTGTTATTGTGGATGGCAATTGAACCGCCCTCCAAATGGATATCTTAAGGAAGAAGGGGTGTCCTATGAGGTTTCCCTTGGAAACAAAAGGATAGTGGGAACACATATAATTTCATAAATATGAGAATAAGAAAATAATTAATTGTATTGTATATGCTACCTCTAACTTTCAAGTTGCAATACCCAATGATAAATATATATTATGTGATGGAAAACGTATATCTAACTTTTACTAATTACTAATCAAGGTCACCAATGTACGCAATGCTAATCAAGGAAGACTTCCTAGCAAAGTTATCTAGAGATCATATCATAGAACTAATATTGAGATCAACACGAGTTAGGCTAAAATCCTTGTTTTATTACATCATAAAACCAAGTTCATCAACTAAGGTTTCAAAAATTAGATTGCAATGATAAATATTATAATAAAAAAAAACATTTACTTTTCAATTCTTCACTTGAGCTTTGATTTGGTAAGTGAAATTGTGTTTTTGCTATCCCTTAGCTATTGTAATATGGTACAAAATATGACTTCATACCCATAAAATGTGTTGTCTACCATTGGTTCTTCCATATTGGAGGACGTTAGTACTCCTTTCTTAAATTTGTACAATTTGGGATGCAATTCCTAATGAAGCTTCCAACACTTCTCATCTATGTGTTCATCCATATCATAATATTTCAATGTTTCTTGAGAACCTTTCCCTTTTGGGTTGTCGTTGCAATCTTCTTGTCTTTGTCCCACTAATAACTTCTTAGTTCTTTTGTTATTTCCCCTTTTTGAAGTATAACTAGATGTAAAAAAAAGTCTTGCTCACAAACAGTTAAATAGGGCAACGAGTTACTTCAATACTACCCTAGGTTCTTCCAAAGTGATACCCAACATGATGGCTAGTTTCCAAAATTCAAATGCACATTCTGATTACTTTGTCCTTGTTCTTGCAAAATGTATTCCATTTCATCATCTTTTTTATAACCTATGGCAAAAATTGTAATTTCAATAGTTCCCTCAAGTATATGCTCCCATTTTGTCACCATTAGATTTTTACCCATCCTCTAGGCATCTACAAAGCTCTCCCACCATAACAATGCATATCTTGACATTTTTAATTTGAAAAAGTAAATCTTTGTTTTTAAATAAAGGCCAAAATTAAAGTCTAACTACAACTAGTGATTACACTTCTTACCATTAGTGTGACCATCACAATTTTGTATTTTAAGTACCTTATGTACCATTCTTTAAATATTTTAAGGACCTTATGTACCTTATGAGAAGCCTTATGTACCATGCCACATTGGATTCCTTATGGGATATCCTACACGTGTGGGTAATATCACACTTTTGGGAGGTGTTTATTGCTTTATTTGTCCACTTCCTTCACTCATGGAAGTTTGTTAGTGGAGCATTATGATCCTTGGGCCCTTGGTTGACGACTTCACTTATTTCATGGATTTTACTACCTTTTGAGGAGGGCACCCTTCCTATCCCCTCTGGACAACACTTGTGGCCTTAGTTTGTTGCATCTTGGACCTTTTTTAGGGGGGGCTCTTGTATTAAAGATAGTGGAGGGTCATTTATACCCACTTATTGTATTTTCTTTATTACTTTGACTTGGGCCACTTGCTTTTGCTCATGGTTTGAACTAAAGCGGGTTCTATTACATATGTATTGAGGATACTCTCCATATATATAAGGAAGAAATCTCTCTGATTTTCATTTGTTGGACATCAAAGAGAAAACTAAATTGAAGAGTTATTGAGCATCTATAATTTTTTCTAACTGTTATTTTTGGATATTTTTTAAGGGCTAGTCTATACATTTTGGGGGTTTGTTTGAGGACAAACCTACATCAAGGAAAAATAAGGGCACCGTGATCCACTTGGAAGGAAATTTAAAGTATATATCTCTTACCCTATCCTTTGATTGTTAAAGGTTTGAACACTTTCCATTAAGGTAGGACATCTTAGGGCTCCCACCCCTTACCTTGGTCATCCCTTAAGATCAGCATGGTGTGCTTGGAGAGGATTCTTTGTGGGCCAATCCCCCCATAAATTAAGTGTCCCAAGAATTAGCCACGAAGTACTTAAATTGGAATGCACTAGTAGTAGAATAGATGTCATGATGTGTATATTCTTTTGGCTAAGATTGATGATGTTAGTAAATTGGACAATACTTTTACCTCCTTTAGAAAAGGTATTATTTTTCCTTCTTGTCCTATTGGTTTTGGAATAGTTCCTTCTTCGATATGTTTTCAATCTTTCTATGTCCTTTTTTGCAAAGTAGAACTCACCCAAAATATAGAAAAGAATGTCCAACTCCTTCATTTTTTGGTGTGTCTCTGTATTGCCACTTCTTGGTCAATATTCATCATGAAAGGATGAGAGGCCTTGAGCCAATGAAAGGAGTTTCATTGGAAACCTCATTCAATTGCTTGCAAATGCTAAAATGGCTTTGAGAACAATGACAAGCTTATTTCTCGATTCCCTACAACTTGGACTATGTTTTTCTAGTTTGGAAGACCAAATATACATATTTGTTATAAAAAATTGTGGGAATGTGGAGGTTGTTCCTAGCTTGTTGATATTAAAATGGCATGACAAATAGATGTCACACAACAAAATTATGGTTGAAATACGCTTTCATGTATTTTTTTCATTTTGAGGGCATAAAGGGATAAATCCTTGAAAGAAAATTGGACATGTATACAAGTATGCCATCTCACCATAATTCTACTTACATCCACTTCCAACCTCATATGACAATATTGTGTCTAAACTACTCCACATTTTATTTTACATAGCCCATCACGACAAACCCATGGAGACACATAAAAGGGAGACTAAAAGTTGGGTTATAATTTTTCTCAACATGCCTACATTCTAAAATCTTCTACAACAACCTAAGATATTTTGTAACAACTTGAGAATGAACTTAACCTTACTTGGGAATTGTACTCATAATTCAAGAATGAACATAGAGTCCATTTAGGAAACCATTCTACTATTCATGATCCTTATCAGATCATGAGCACCTCACACCACCTGTAGAGAGACAAAAACTTGAAGTGGTAAATAAATATCTTGAATGGTACTTGAGGAACTTTGTGAATGATTGTAAATTGTAGTGACATAACTAGTTACGCATTACAAAATGGTGGTACAATAGTATCTACCACACTTTAGCAAAAAAGACTTGCTTGAAGTTTTATATAGATACCTACCACCATCAATAAAGGAATACGTTTTTTTACCAATTCCAAATCCCTTGTTGTAAAACCTACTTGGCCACTTCTTATGAGATCCTTCATGTCATCTTAGAAATTGAATCAAACAAGTCAACTTGAAGAGAATTGATTGTGAGTAAAGAATATGTTCTTGTCCAAGTCTAACCATACAGACAAAACTCACTTAAAAACTATAGAAGCAAGCAAGCCACATAGCCTATGTGTTGGATATTCCAAACAAGGGGAAGCTTCATAATGTTTTTCATGTTTCATGCTTGAAGAAAAACTTGGGTCCAATGCTTCTATAAAGATAAAGTTTCCCCTCTCGAATCAAGAAGGACTAGTAGTTGAAATAGACGGTATTTGAAATGTCACAACCAAAGCTATTTGTTCAATACACATTAACAAATACCTTAGCAAGTGGTAGAACATACCAAAATATGAATCTAACTAGAATAATGAAGATTTCAAATCGAGGCACTCGTCCTTACCAATGCTTTGAGGTTGAAGCATTTAAGGAGGGGGTGAATTTTAAAAGACCCCTCATATAATATATGCGTAGTACACTGAGGCTAAATTCTCCTTGTGAAAAGTCACAACTCATAATAATCCATGTATAATTAAGAGATTCATGCATGCTGTATCCCACCATTATATTTTATTTTATTTCCCTAGTAAAATATCCTGGGATCCCCTCCACTTCCTCAAAATATTTCGATGGAGGATGGCTCAATCACCAACCACAAAAGTAACTAGTGACTTTGAGGGGCTAAATTGGATTTGAACTTGACCTATGTCCCACCCCACTTAAATGACATACCATTAGGGTAGGGGGATGTTTGGATTAAACTAACTTGGGGATGTTTTGATTAAACTAACCCTTGAGTCTTTGTTGTATCTCACCATTTCTGAATTTATCATTTATCTTTTTATACAACAATATGTATCCATGACAGGTCCCCTTTTTTAAAAAATGTAACTAGTTTCGATCTTCATAATTGTTGTACTTATTTCAATATGTATCCTATGTAATAAACAAGAAAAGAAAGAAAAAAATATTATTATAAAGCATGGGTTTCATGCTCATTATTGATGGTCTTCTACATAAAATCATGTCGTTAGTGATTCTAGGGTTTGTTAGGTCTTAGGATTTATTATCATGAGTCAAAGGAGCCAACATAATGTTTATAAGACCCTTTCAATCAATTTTTAACTGTAAAAACAATTATTTTTTAGTCTAGAGAATCCAGGAAACTCCAAAATTACAAGTTGGCCTTGACATTTACAAGTTGGCCCAAAGGACGGAATTTGAACCCTTGAGAAGGCTATATAAAGGAAGCAACTTGGCCTCATTTGGAACTCACTCACTCAAGAACCTCGATCTCTCTTGAAAGGTACTAAACAGGCTGAAGGTAAAAAAATTGGGTGTGAAACAGGCCAATGGTACAAAAAAAATGTGGAACAAGCTGAAGGTACAAAACTGGGTGAAAACAAACCAAAGGTATAGAACTAGGTTTAGAACAAGATGAAGGTACAAAACCAGGTGTGAAACAAGCTAAAGGTACAAAATCGAGTGTAGAACAAGGTGCAAACCAATGTAACAGTTGCCTGTTATAGCTAGTTGATGCAGTTTCAAGGAAGGACTTGTTGGAAGGGTTGATTTGGTACTTGGATAAGGACTTGGTCTAGGGTTTGGGTATTTGTGTCTCAATTGAAGAAAATTCTAAGAAGAGAACAGTTTTTTGGTTTTCCCCTTGGAGGGGTTCTATCGTAGCTTGGAGCATAATTTGTGTGTCCTCTATTGTTTTTTCGTTCTTGATATTTGTTTGATGAAAATGTTTAACTAAAGAACATAAGAAGAATATCTAAGTTCACAAGAAAATATTAAGGTTCAGGAAAATAAGATTTAAATAAGTTGCCACTTTACATTTTCCAACATGGTATCAGAGCCATGGTGAATAAGGAAGGCAGCTAGAAGGACACTAGAAGGATTTACTTGTCAAGGGGAAGGAAAAAGGAAACTCTCAAGGAGTGTCGCTTGAAATAATCTAGTTAAAGACTTGAAAGAAATCAATCTCAATACAAGATATGCGAAGGAAAGAGGGATTCTGGCAACTATGAAGAACTGATAGATAATACTCTCATAAAAAACATGCCATAAGGTGTTGACTGCCTAAATTGAAAGGAAGTCAAAAATCTCCTATGGTTTTGAAAGGGAGCAAAGGAATCTCTTTGAATAAAGAGCAAGGTACTATTCTCAAGATTAAGGGAGAATAACGATGTGCTCTATGTTTGGTAGGGAGTGATGTTCGACATCACATGGGCATTCTCTTCTTCATGTCTCATGCACTTGACCAGAACTAACAGCCATAAGTCTAAGTGAAGGTCATGAAGAGATAATGGTGGAGGATTGGATAAGAATTTGTCGTTTTCTTGAGGACATAACATCCAAGAAAGGAAAGCTATAGACACTCTTTGAGAATGGGACTGACATTCAAGATAAGAGTGTTCGAAGAGGATCAATATTCTTTGAGGACTCAATATTAGATATCCAAGATAAGAATAGTCCGAAAAGGGCATATCTTGTGCACATATAGATGGGGTATGTGCCTTGTAGATGTAGTGTGATATCACACGTAAAGCCTCGCAACATAATGCTCTTAATTAAAGAATAGTTTGTCTAGTTAGGCCTTAGAGACAGTGTTTGTACTGATGATGATGCTTACAGTATGGATTATTAATTTGAATCTTCTCATGATAACTCTTCAATGTGAGAGTGATGTTGTACAATTATGAATACCTCCCTAGTTAAGAGGGATTGTTGAAAAATGTAACTAGTTTCGATCTTCATAATTGTTGTACTCATTCCAATAAGTATCCTATGTAACAAACAAGAGAAGAAAAGAAAATTTTATTATTCTAAAGCATGGGTTTCATGCTCATTATTGATGGTATTCTAGGTAAAATCATGTTCTTTGTGTTTCTAGGGTTTGTTAGGTCTTAGGATTTATTGTCATGAGTCAAAGGTGTCAACATCATGTTTATAAGACCCTTTAGGGCAATTTGTAATTGTAAAAAGAATTATTTTCTAGTCTAGAAAGTCTGGGAAACTCCAAAAGTATAAGTCGACCCCGACAGTTACAAGTCGGCCAAAAGGAGGGAATTCAACCCCTTGAGAAGGTTATATAAAGGAATTAGTACAACCTCATTTGGAATTCACTCACTCAAGAAGCTTGATCTCTCTTGAAAGCTACTGAACATGCCAAAGGTACATAATTGGGTGTGGAACATGTCGAACGTATGGAACTGGTGGCAGAACATGCCAAAGGTGCAAAACTGGGTGCGGAATAGGTTGAAGGTACAAAATCGAGTGTGGAGCAAGATGAAGGTACAAGAATGGGGGTAAAACAAGTCGAAGGTAAAGGAACTGGGTGTGGAACAGGCCGAAGGTATAGAATCAGGTGTAGAATAGGCCGAAGGTACATAACTGAGTGCATAACTGAACCGAAGGTGCAGAACTAAGGTAACAGTTGCAAGTTGTAGTTGGTTGATGTAGGTCCAAGGAAGGACTTATTTGAAGGGCTGACTTGGTACTTGGAGAAGGACTTTGTCTGGGGTTTGGGCCTTTGTGTCTCAAGTGAAGCAGATTCTAAGAAGAGAAGATTTTATGGGTTTTCCCCTTGGACGGGTTTTTCCCTAGCTTGGAGCCTAATTTTTGTGTGCTCTATTGTTGTTTCGTTCTTGATATTTGTTTGATGAAAATATCTAACTAAAGAACACAAGAATAAAAACTAAGTTTACAAGCAATATTTAGGTTAAGGAAAATAAGATTTAAATAAGTTGCCACTTTACATTTTCCAACACCATTCATTGCCAAACCCTGAGAGGAGCAATTTTTAAGAAGAGAAGGGAAGGAATTGGTATATTCTTTTCTAAATAAACATAAATTTATAGGTAAATACAATGTTGTTTCAACCAAATAATGGAATTAATAATTAATGGTGATATTCAATAAAATTTACAATGTTTCAAACCACTGAAATCAAAGTATTTTTTGTATAATTTGAGATTGAGGCCTTAACCATTAAAAATCCTCATGAGCCAAAATCCCTTAAGTCCTAATTCAATTGGAAACCCCTCGCTTAAAATTATTTGACTATCCAAATTCCATTTAGTCCTTAAACAAATAAGAAAGGAAATGATTGTGTTAAGAATTTGTTCTTATTAAAAATCTCTATTTGATCAAAAAGTCCTCTAGTTTCCCAACTAAAGGTAAAGAAATTTTGAAATGTGAAAATATGGTTCATGAATCAAAATCAAGAGATTTAATAAAGTTTAAATGTATGTAAACAAGGTTCGTATATGTAACAAAATATTCAGAATATTTGGAATATAAGAATGTCCATCATAAGACCAGTAATATATTTATATAAGAAATTTAGAATGTACAAAAGATATGATATGATGATGTGGTTATGAATGAGGGCCTTGTTTGTATCCTAGGCAAGGTGCCCCTTCACAAATAATGATGTCTTAGCTAGCAGACATGCCCTTTCATAACTTATTATTTTATAATCATTAATTATTATTTATATTATATATTTATGTTTGTAACATTGCCTTCCCCTTTATAAAAGCTTTATCTTCAAAACTTATTGATGAAAAGGCTTGATCTCTTTTTCTATCTTGAATGTCTTCTAGTATAGGAAACTGTCATCTTCAATGATACAATAGCGTGGTAAAAAACTCCATACTATGAAATGATTTAACCATCCCAGATTAATCTTTTATGGAATCTTGTGATTATTGGAAACTTGGGATGAATTGTTATCATAAGACTAGATTATGGTGACATTGATATTCTTGGGAACATAAATCACTTATTTCTGGTATGAGTTATATGGATTTGTAGACTGGTTAAGATGTCTGCTTTTATAATTTGGGTGTCGATAAGGAGTTCTTGTGATCTGGTTTTCCCTTATCTTGTTTGTGGTGATTCCTTGATTTACTTGAAGTATCTAATTTCCTTCATGCACAGATGGTGCTTGCTTAATCATTGGATCTTCACTTGAAATTTTTTTCATTTGAACTACAACATTTGAGTATGTCTTCACTTCAACTTGATTTGGGATGTTTCTAAATCATGATATATCCATAAAAATTTTGTTCCCATTTCTTCAACTTGGATTGCTACATCTAAAAACTTTGATGCTTCTTCTGTGAAAAGTTGTTTTTTGGGTGGTTCACACACACTGAGTGGTCGCTACATCCATGGGAAAATTTAGGTAGATCAACTTGAAGGGATCTAACTTCGGTCAAGCTAGCAAGCCCTAACCCCAAGGGTGTCAAGGAGATTTGACACCGTGACCTCCCGATAGGCGAGGTACTTAACAACAAGAACTTGACCAACTAAGCGAACCCTTGGGGCTTATGTGATAAGTTCTTGTAATTTTCTTTCTAATGATTTCTTATCATTTTTAAGTTTCTTAATTTGAGTGAGTAGATTTTGATTATGATTTCTGAGACGTAAGAGTTCTTCAGCTTCTAAGTCAAATTTATTTTTGCGTTCAATATTTTCATATTTTAAACCTTTGATTTGTTCTAACAATCTTTAATTCAGGTTTTTTAAGCGTGGATTTTCTTCTTTCTTCTCCAATAGATTCTCAGTGAATTTATTCTCGAAGAATTCCTTTTCTTGTTCTAATTTTTCCTTTGTAGCCTTAGACATTCTGACCTTTGTAAGTATTTATTTATATATATTCACTTAGATGGAAAAACTCCTCATCATTTTCTTTTGATTCCTTATCAAACATATCTTCGAGATGTTTATGTTTCCTTTCTGATACCTCATTTCTTATGATGAAGTTCTCCAAATTCTTATTCTAATACTTTTATTTGCATCTATGCATTACCTTGACATTCTTCCATAATAAATATGTGTCCACATGTCAGACAACCACGTTTTTGATTTTCAAATATCGACTGAAACATAAATTCCATTTAACGAAAACAACATTTAGTCCAAAATGTTGACTTATTTATGGAGCTCATATTTCATTTAAAATCCCCTTTGATTGGGGTCACTTTTTAGTTGAATATGGGATTATATTTTAAATTAACTCTCTTTTAACTTTACAAAACTACTTTTTCTTTGTATAATAGTACCCCTTATTTTTTTCTTAAGTCACTTCTCAAAATATAATAAAATAATTTATTATATTTTATTTTTCTTTGTATACTTAATTAAAATTAATTTAATAATCCTTTAACCATAAACTTTTTAACTTTATAACCTTTCTCCTTAATTTATTCAAATTATCCCTTAATAAATAAACCATGAATACCAATTTTTTTTGGGAAAAACCTTTATAAACCTTGGATACCTTCTTACTTCAATGTTTATGTGTACTTTGTGAATATATATTTTGGGTTTTGAATAATTATTAACTAAAATTTTTGTTTTGAATAATCGCCAATATCCTTAAAATGTACCTTGAATATTTTTTAATTATTTTTTTCATATAGACACAATCCTTGAAGCTTGAAAAGTCATCACCTATATATCCAAAAATTTCAATTTCCAACTATCCCTTCATGTCAGCGGGTTTAGTGATAGCTAGATTGGGCTTTCACATCAATGGATTTAGCAATGCCTTAATCGAGCTAACATCTGTTAAATAAAACAATCGAGATTGCAACAAGTAGACACACAATTGTAGCTAGTTTTCTTCAAGCGATTAACTTAATTCCTATTTGGGCGAATGAGTTTTCACTCGTACAATTTATTGGTATGCCTAGTTATCACTAGGAATAAATGTTGATTTAGTGAATCAACGATTTTAGTGATCTCATCAAGTAGACTAGGCAAGTTTTACAACAAGATTTGTTATGAGTTGTTTTTATTGGTGTCTAGCACAACCGATGTCATCCTCCTATGCCTTTTGAATAACACTCTAGCACTCAACATATTCAGATATATATTTTGTGTGTGAGTGGTATGCAGCACTAGTAATGTCGCTAGTGAATATGGTGAGCAAGGGGATGGTGGCAAGTACCATTAAATTAATAATGAGATAAAATTAAATTATTTTTACACATCAAAAGAATAATGATGACATGTAAAAGTAATAAATTCCATTGTTCTTCATATAAATAAAAGATATTGTTAAAAAAAATAATGATGAGAGTGAAGAAAAGAAGCAGGGGGTCTAGTAAAGACATAATGAAATGAAATGCTCTCTCCACTATGCCCATTGCGAGATTAGAAATAATAATAACAATGGCTTGTTATTTGTTAGTTTCCTGGAAGTACATTGGTGATCATAGGGACAATGTACATTAATTAATTAATTAATGACAGTAACAACATGATTTACAAGCGGTTGTAATAATAATAATAATAATAATAATAATAATAATATCCATTTTTAAAGTCACGGCTAAGCCAGACACCAAATTGGTGTATGAGACCCCTTGTTTGTGGAAGATGCAATTAATTCCAAACATAACTAATTGACGCAATTTTCAAGTTGTCGAGTTGCGTGGAATATGGAAATGGTGACTTTGAAGAGTCTGCACATGGGTGATTTGGATCCCAATAACCTGATGGATGTGTGAAGCTGTAGAAAATGTAAAATATTGCTATGCTGTTTCCTAAAATTTTAACCATTTATAGAGGAAGTCATGAGCCGCTTTCCGTCTAGATTCAAAGGTGATATTCTCAAAATATTCAACTCTCCCTCATGAATCTTGCAATTAGACAGACATGCCTGCATTTAAATAAACTATAATGTTTTAGAATGAAGCTCCTGAACACATTTTATAAACGCATTTGCCCATTCCTGGCAGAAATTAGATTTTTTTTGCGCCATAAGACAGTTTAGAGGCTAAAAACAGTGATTGGCATACCAAAAAAAAGAAAGTCCTCAAAATGCAATGCATAGTCAACACAATTTTACAAAAAAAAATTGCTTATATATAATTTCTTGGCTTCCAAACAATTCTATATATAGAGCTCAAAATTTGAAGTTGAGGGCCTCATAGTTGGGTTCACTCAAGGAGTTAATCTGAGGACCTCACAATTGGTTTCACTCAAGGTGTTGATGTGAGGTCCTGACAGTTGGTTTCACTCAAGGAGTTGATCATGCAAAACGGCTCCATTCCCCTCTCGACGGCCTGATTCAACTCATCCCAAGTGTCTTCTTTAGCATGTAGCAGTCCAGTGAGACTTGCACTGTTCTTCTCCCCACTATTCACGCCAGCACTTACCTCATCGTGATCTTCTCAACGGCTATCTCTGATTCCATTCTCCCCACTCTTCATGCCAGCACTTACCTTTGTCCATCCCTTACACTTTCCCATCTCCACAATCTTCCCAACGTCAACTTCCAATTAGCCCACCCATCTTAGTCCATTCAAATTCATGTTCCCATTCAAATTAGCAAGAGAACTACCAGAGTCTGCACGATCACCTCCCTGAAAAGAATCCCCCTGAAGACTCACCTCTTCTCCTGCTACTGACAACACCACTAAAACATGTTTGTAATGAGTGAATTGAGCATTTTACTTTCCAAGTACCATTATCTTGATCAATTCTTCCATCCCAGGAAAAAAATCATGTAAAAGTGACCTTTCTTATGCCATCTCACACCAAAAACCACTTCTAGACACAAAATATCAAAAGTGTACTGCAGAAATGGAGAAAGTCGCCATAGGAAACCACTTATTTGCCTCTTAAACCACCACTAGGAGAATCACCAAAATAAATCCATTGAGGATAGACAACTCACGTACCAACCCTAGGAGAATCACTAAAAGAAATCCATCGAGGAGGATGTGGCATCCTTTCTCATGAGAGTATCTCAGCTAAGAGACCATTTGCAAGGACTTTAGGAATCAATTTCTGATTCAGAAGTGACCATATGTGTACTAAAAGCATTACCACCAAATGGAGTAGCTTTGAAACCAACATCTACTCCAAGAAAGATTCAAATCCCTTTGATGATTTGTGGGCCCAATACATATTGGAAGAATAAAGGATCAAGGTCAAGGATGATATTGGATCAAAAAAAGCCTTTCTAGCCCGAGTCAAGAAGTAGAAGAAGAGAAATGTTGGTAAGTCCAAGAAGAAATACATGTCCAAGGTTAAATGCTTCAAATGCAATGAGTTTGGACACTTTAAGAGGGATTGTCCAAGTCAACGGGACAACAAGAGAAAGGAAAGAAGTGAAGCTCATGTAGTCGAGGTAGTGGGAGAATCTGAGAAGGAAAAGAAGAAAGAAGTGAAGGATCTTTATTACTAAAGGAGGTACATTGAATGTCATGTTCTTTATAAAAAATATTATTACCTTTAGATAGTATGCATTGTTGATTTTGATTATGAATAGCATCATAGAGAAAAGCATATGATAGTAGCCTGTCTAGAATTTACATGATTAAGTTCCTTTGTAGAGATCAACTAGATAGATGGATAGATATACCCTTTTTGCATAATGTTCATCCATATAGTATCTAACATTATGTTAGAGGTTGTCATCTTGCGTAGTTGGATCATCATGATTCAAGAAGGACTATCATTTTGGAAGGTCCTTGGTAAAAGCATCATGACAAGGTTATTAGACATTCCATGTAATGTGGAATCAATATTGTTAAAGGGATGAAATAATCCAATGGGCCATATTGTAGGCTCACTTTAGGGAAGATTTCTAGATGATTGGGTGAAAGCATAGGAATGCACGATGGATAAGATTCATATAGAATCTTGTGGAAAGAAAGTTGGTCATAAAATATGCTTAATTATACGGATATATGATGCTTGAAAAGAATAGGATTTTACTTACTTTAAGATGAATAAAAGAGTAGGACTTTCTCTAGAATATGTAAATAGTGATTAACATCCAGTATAATCTCTAGAAGAAAAGTTGTAACTTGGTAATCAAGTTCAATCATTGGGCACTTTGATGCATGGAGGAATTTGCAAGTGGAGATAGTCTATGAGGATGTTGATGGTATGAGAAGGTCATCATTATGAGGTGAACCTGATTTTTAATTACTGGTTATCTGGTTAACATATTATTTTGCTACCTAGAATAATTTTACAAGAATACATGATGACAGTTGAGGCAAGTTCAATTGTATGGATGAAGAGTATTGAGGGACACTCAATATATGATACCTGGCAACCATGAAGTCAAGGTATGATCATATTGAGGGTAGCAGGGTGAGAAGATAACCTGAACGTAAAATAAGAACACTTTCATAAGGAAACCATGATCAAGATTGAAATTTAGAAAGGCTCAATGCAATGCCTTCATATCAAAGAAGAAAGTGATGAGCAAGAGAGATTACCTGGATCTTGTCACAAGAACGAAGAGTGGAGATGGCTCCGTGATACCTCGAAAGAAATAAAGCTTGATACAAGAGATGAGAAGAAAAGAGGGAGCCTAGAAGGTATGAAGAACTAATAGCTAATACTCTAATGAAAAACAAGTTATAAGGTGTTGACTGCTCAAATTGAAAGGAAGTCAGGAATCTCCTTTGGTTTTGAGAGGCAGCAAAGGAATCTTCTTGAATAAGGAAAAATGTTCTATTCTCAATATTAAGGGATAATAGGGATGTCCTCTCAGTTTGAGAGGGAGTGATGTTGGACGTCACATAGGCATTATCTTCTTCATGTCTCATGAACTTGATGGGACTAACAACAGTAAGTCTAAGTGAAGGTCATGAAGAGAGAATGGTGGAGTGTTGGATAAGAATTTGTGATTTCCTTGAGGATATAACATACAAGAAAGGAAAGGTAACGACACTCTTTGAGAATGGGACAAGAATTCATGAGAAGAGTGTTCGAAGAGGATCGATGTTCTTTGAGGACTCAATATTAGAGATCCAAGATAAGAATAGTCTGAAAAGGGCATACCTTGTGGACATCCAGATGGTTTATGTGATTTGTAGATGTAGTGTGATATCACACGTAAATCCTCTCATCATAATTCTCTTAATTAAAGAAGATATTTTCTAGTTAGGCCTCAGAGACAGTGTTTTGGCTAATGATGATGCTCACAATATGGCTTATCAATCTAACTCTTCACACTAGAACTCTTCAATGTGAAAATGACGTTGTATAATTATGAATACCTCCCTAGTTAAGAGGGATTGTTGAAAAATGTAACTAGTTTCTGTCTTCATAATTGTTGTACTCATTTGCATAAGTATCCGATGTAACAAACAAGAGAAGAAAATAAAAATTTATTATTATAAAGCATGGGTTTCATGTTCATTATTGACAGTATTCTAGGTAAAAGCATGTTCTCCATGCTTCTAGGGTTTTTTAGGTCTTAGGATTTATTGTCATGAGTCAAAGGAGTCAACATCATGTTTATAAGACCCTTTTGGGAAATTTGTAATTGTAAAAAGAATTATTTTTTAGTCTATAAAGTTTGGGAAACTCCAAAAGTACAAGTCGTCCCAAAGGAAGGAATTCAACCCCTTGAGAAGGCTATATAAATGAAGTAGTTTAACCTCATTTGGAACTCACTCACTCAAGAAGCTTGATCTCTTTTGAAAGGTATCGAACAGACCGAAGATATAGAACTGGGTGTGGAATAGGTCAAACGTACAGAACCGGGTGCGAAATAGGCCGAAGGTACAAAACTGGGTGCGGAATAGGTTGAAGGTAAAGAACCGGGTGCAAAACAAACCGAAGGTACACAACTGGGTGCAAAACAGGCCAAAGGTACAAAATCAGGTGTGGAACATGCCGAAGGTATAGAATCGGGTGCAGAATGGGCCAAAAGGTACATAACCAGGTACAAAACTAAGCCGAAGGTGCATAACAAGGTGCAGAACTAAGGTAACAGTTGCATGTTGTAGTTGGTCGATGTAGTTCCAAGGAAGGACTTGTTGGTAGGGCTGACTTGGTACTTGGAGAAGGACTTGGTCTCGAGTTTGGGACTTTGTGTCTCAACTGAAGCAGATTCTACGAAGAGAAGAGTTTCTAGGTTTTTCCGTTGGAGGGATTTTTCCTTGGCTTGGAGCTTAATTTTAATGTCTTCTATTGTTGTTTTGCTCTTGATATTTGTTTGATGAAAATATCTAACTAAAGAACACAAGAAGAAAAACTAATTTCAAAAGAAAATACTAAGGTTAAGGAAAATAATATTTAAATACGTTGCCACAATACATTTTCCAACACCCTTGATTGCCAAACCTTAAGAGGAGCCATTTTTAATAAGAGAAGTGAGGAATTTGGTATATTTTTTTTCTAAATAAACATAAATTTACAGGTAAATACAATGTTGTATCAATCAAATAATGGAATTAATAATTAATGGTGATGTTAAATAAAATTTGTAATGTTTCAAAACATTGAAATCAAAGTATTTTTGTATACCTTGAGATTGAAGCCGCAGCCCTTAAAAATCCTCACGAGACAAAATCCCTTAAGTCCTCATTCAATTGGAAACCCATCGCCAAAAATCCTTTGACTAGGATATAAACAGGGCCCTCATTCATAACCACATCATCATATCATATCTCTTGTACATTCAAAATTTCTTATATAAATTTATTGCTAGTATTATGATGGCCACTCTTATATTCCAAATATTCTGAATATTTTATTGCATATACAAACCTTGCTCGTTACATACATTTAAACTTTATTAAATCTCTTGTCTAGTTAGGCCTCAAAGATAGTGTTTGGTCTGATGATGATGCTCATAGTATGGCTTATCAATCTGATTCTTCTCATGAGAACTCTTCAATGTGAGAATGTTGTTGTACAATTATGAATACTTCCCTAGTTAAGAGGGATTGTTGAAAAATGTAACTAGTTTCGGTCTTTATAATTGTTGTACCCATTTTAATAAGTATCCTATGTAAAAAATAAGAGAATAAAATAAAATTTTATTATTATAAAGGATGGGTTTCATGCTCATTATTGACAGTCTTCTAGGTAAAAGCATGTTCTCCATGCTTCTAGGATTTGTTAGGTCTTAGGATTTATAAGACCCTTTCGAGAAATTTTGTAACTGTAAAAATAATTATTTTTGAGTCTAGAAAGTTTGGGAAACTCCAAAAGTACAAGTCATCCCTGGCAATTACAAGTCATCCCAAAGGAGGGAATTCAACCCCTTGAGAAGGTTATATAAAGGAAGAAATTCAACCTCATTTGGAACTCACTCACTCAAGAAACTTGATCTCTCTTGAAAAGTACCGAACAGGTTAAAGATATAGAACTGGCTGTGGAACAGGTCGAATGTACAGAACTAGGTGCAGAATAGGCCGAAGGTACAAAACTGGGTGTGGAATAGGTTGAAGGTACAAAACCAAGTGTGGAACAAGCTGAAGGTACAAAAAAGGGTGCAGAATAGGCCGAAGGTACAGAACCGGTGTGGAACAGGCCAAAGGTATAGAATCGGGTAGGGAATAGGCCGAAGGTACATAACTGGGTGCAAAACTGAGCCGAAGGTGCATAACAAGGTGCAGAACTGAGGTAACAACTACATGTTGTAGTTGGTTGATGTAGTTCCAAGGAAGTACTTGTTGGAAGGGTTGACTTGGTACTTAGACAAGGACTTGGTCTCGGGTTTAGGTCTTTGTGTCTCAACCAAAGTAGATTCTAAGAAGAGAACAGTTGCTAGGTTTCCCCTTGGATGGGTTTTTCCCTAGCTTGGAGCCTATTTTTTGTGTCCTCTATTGTTGTTTTGTTCTTGATGTTTGTTTGATGAAAATATCTAACTAAATAACACAAGAAGAAAAACTAAGTTCACGCAAAAATATTAAAGTTAAGGAAAATAAGATTTAAATAAGTTTTCACTTTACATTTTCCAGCACCCTTCATTGCCAAACCCTGAGAGGAGCTACTTTTAATAAGAGAAGGGAGGAATTTGGTATATTCTTTTCTAAATAAACATAAATTTATAGGTAAATACAATGTTGTATCAATCAAATAATGGAATTAATAATTAATGGCTGTGTTCAATAAAATTTTATAATGTTTCAAAACATTTAAATCAAAGTATTTTTGTATAATTTGAAGCCTTAGCCCTTAAAACTCCTCATGAACCAAAATCCCTTAAGTCCTCATTCAATTGGAAACCCATCAGTTAAAATTCTTTGAGTAACCAAATTCCCTTTAGTCCTTATTCAAATAATAAAGGAAATTATTGTATTAAGAAATTGTTCTTATTAAAAAATCTATTTTTGATGTAAAAGTCCTCTAGTTTCTCAACTAAGGGTTAAGAAATTTTGAAATGTGACAATATGGTTCATGAATCAAAATCAAGAGATTTAATAAAGTTTAAATGTATGTAATGAACAAGGTTTGTATATGCAACAGAATATTCAAAATATTTGGAATATAACAATGTCGATCATAATAATAGTAATATATTTATATAAGAAGTTTTGAATGTACAAGAGATATGATATGATGATGTGGTTATGAATGAGGGCCTATGATATGATGATGTGGTTATGAATGAGGGCCTTGTTTATATCCTAGGCAAGATGCCCCTTCACAAATAGTGATGTCTTAACTAGCAAAAATGTCATTTCATAACTTATTATTTTATAATCATTAATTATTATTTATATTATATATTTGTGTTTGTAACATTTCCTTCTCCCTTTATAAAAGTTTTATCCTCAAAACTTATTGATGAAAAGGCTTGAACTCTTTTTCTATCTTGAATGTCCTCTAGTCTCAGAAACTATCATCTTCAATGATACAAGATGATATTAACTTCTAAGTGTGGTACAAAATTTTCATACTATGAAATGATCTAACCATGCTAGATTAATCTTTTATGTAATCTTGCAGTTGTTGAATTGAGGCTTCTATGATCCATAACAGGTTTATCAGAGATTTTTCAGCGTAAATCACAAGATCTATCATTTGTTGACGCGTTTTGAACCAACTAGTGTGGTTCATCATCAAGACAAGTTGAAGAGTCAGATCCAGCTTTGCATGTTAAATAGCTATGAGTAGAGCCTCCAACGGCTAACTAGGCCAACGGCTAAATTGGACAGAGGACCTTAAATAAATAATCAAAATTAATAAGGGACTAGCCTCTAAATAAAAATATAAATAATTAAATTTAAATGGTTGTTAATTTAATAAAAATATAATTAATTTAATATCATAGGTTAATAATATAATAGTTAGTTAAAGGGGGATTAACTAATAAATACAAGGAAATAAAAATAAAAAGAATCATTAACTATTTATAGAGTTATCATATGAGTGTTGGAATAAAAATATTAAAAATAAATAAATAAATACAAATAAAATAGGTAAAATAATATAAAATAAATCAATAAATAAATAAAATAAATACATGAATAAATAAATAGTTAAAACATAAATAAATTATATATATATAATACTGAAAGAAGAAAATAATAATAATAATAATAATACTGAAAATAAAATAAATCAATAAAATAAATACATGAAAAAAAATAAAAATTAATTTATAAAAAGAAGAGACAAGAAACGAGGGGAGGGGAGGAGGATGGGCAGAATGGAAGAAAGCGACTAGGAAGAGAGAGCTAGGACCCAACATCTACTGATCTTCCAGCCATCCTCTCTATTGAGATTGCACGACCTCTTTTCAATTTCCAGAGCTTCCCTGAATTTCCGATGATGGAACTGTGAAACTCTGGCAATGACACTAGTATGAAACTAGCAGTAATCTTGCGGTTACTAGAAACTTGGCATGAATTGTTATCATAAGACTAGATTATGGTGACATCGATATCCTTGGGAACATAAACCACTTATTTTTGGTCTGAGTTATATGGATTTGTAGATTGGTTGAGATGCCTCCTTTATAATTTGGGTGTCGATAAGGATTTCTTGTGATCTGATTTTCCCTTATCTTGTTTGTGGTGATTTCCTGATTTACTTGAAGTATCTTATTTCCTTCACGCACAGATGGTGCTTGGTTAATCATTGGATCTTCACTTGAAATTTCTGCCATTTGAACTACAACATCTGAGTATGTCTTCACTAACTTTATTGGGATCTTTCTGAATCATGATCTATCCATATAAGTTTTGTTCCCTTTTCTTCAACTTGCATTGTTACATATGAAAACTTCGATGTTTCTTCTATTATAATTTCTTTTTTGGGTAGTTCATGGACACTGAGTGGCCGCTACATCCACGGGAATATCCAGGTAGATCAACCCGAAGGGATCTACCCGTCGGCCAAACTAACAAGGGCTAACCCTAAGGGCATCAATGAGATTTGACATCATGACCTTCCGATAGGCGAGGTACTTAATAACAGAAACTTGACCAACTAAGTGATCCCTTGGGGCTTCTGTGTTAATTTATTGCAATTTTCTCTCTAATGATTTCTTATGATTTTTAAGTTTCTTAATTTGAGTGAGTAGATTTTGATTATGATTTTTGAGACGTAAGATTTCTTCAGCTTCTAAGTCAAATTTATTTTGGCGTTCAAGCTTTTCATATATTAAACCTTTGATTTGTTCTAACAATCTTTGATTAAGGTTTTTTAAGTGCAATTTTTCTTCTTCCTTCTCCAATAGATTCTTATTGAATTTCTTCTCAATAAATTCATTTTCTTGTTCTAATTTTTGCTTTGTAGCCTTAGACAGTTTGACCTTTGTAAGTAATTTTTTGCTATAGTCCCTTAGATGGAAAACCTCCTCATCCTTTTCCTTTGATTCCTTATCAAACATATCTTCGAGATGTTTATGTTTCCTTTCTACTACCTCGTTTCTTATGTTAAAGTTTTGTGAATTTGTATTCTAATACTTTTATTTGCATCTATGCATTATCTTGACATTTTTCCATAATAAATATGTGCCCACATCTTGGAAAACCACGTTTGTGATTTTTAAATATCGACCGAAACATAAATTCCATTTAACGAAAACAACATTTAGTCCAAATGTTGACTTATTTATGGAGCTCGTATTTCATTTTAAATCCCATTTCTAACTTTTGATTGGAACTTTTTATATGAATTTGGGATTATTTTTTAAATTGCCCATTAATTTTAAATTAACTCTCTTTTAACTTTATAAAAACTACTTTTTATTTCTATAATAATACCACCTTTTTTTCTTAAGTCACTTCTCAAAATACAATAAAATAATTTATTATATATATTTTTTCTTTATATACTTAATGAAAATTAATTTAATAATCCTTTAACCATAAACTTTTTAACTTTATAACCTTTCTCAATTTATTCAAATTATCCCTCCATAAAACCTTGAATACCATTTTTTTGGGGGTGGGGGAGAGGAACCTTTATAAACCTTGGATACCTTTTTACTTCAATGTTTATGTATACTTTGTGAATATATATTTATATAGTTTGGGTTTTGAATAATTATTAACTAAATTTTTTGTTTTAAATAATCACCAATATCCTTAAAATGTGCCTTAAATATATCTTAATTATTTTTTTGTATAGACACGATCCTTGAAGCTTGAAAAGTCATGACCTATATATCCAAGAATTTCAATTTCCAACTATCCCTTTATGTCAGCGAGTTTAGTGATAGCTAGATTGGGCTTTCACGTTAATGGATTTAGTAATGCCTTGATCGAGCTAACATCTGTTAAATAAAACAATCGAGATTGCAAGAAAATCATTTATATGATATTTACACAGTCGGTCAGTGTTTCTTTGAAATTCGAAGTTGAGGTCCTGATAGTTGAATGAAGTTTGAAATCCGAAGTTGAGGGTCTGATAGTTGAGTGAAGTTTGAAATTTGAAGTTGAGGGCCTGACAATTGAGTGAAGTTTGAAATTCAAAGCTGAGGGCTTGATAGTTGGGTTCACTCAAGGAGTTGATATTAGGGCTTGATAGTCGATTTCACTCAAGGTGTTGATCTGAGGGCCTGATGGTTGGTTTCACTCAAGGAGTTGATCATGCAAAATGGTTGTATTCTCCTCTCGACGGCCTGATTCAACTCATCCCAAGTGTCTTCTTTGTCACATAACGGTCCAGTGAGATGTGCAATGTTCTTCTCCCCACTCTTCATGCCATCACTTACCTCATCACAATATTCTCAATGGATAGCTCTGATTCCATTCCCTCCACTCTTCATGCCAACACTTACCTGTGTTGAAGAAAGTGTAACTAGGTTCAATCTTCATGACATTTTAATTATAATTTTTGTAAATATGAAAACGAATTTATTGTTATGCCTTGCTAAATGGGTTTCATGAGCAAGAAGTTCATTTATTAGTGGCTCCCATTGAGAGCCTTAGGATTTATTATTAAAGATTCAAAGTCATGAAAATCCTTTCTTGAGCATATATGAAATGTATATGAGTCAACCTAGTGTCTAGATCATCCCTCCAAGACAAGCACAATCCTCTTGAAGAAGGCAACAAACAAAACGATGTAAAAGGCAATCATGTCGGCCTCAAAATATATATAAATTTCAGGTCGGCTCAAATAAGGTGACACATTAGTTCACTGGTTCATGTCAGCTTGAGTAAATGGAAAAACAACTATATATACGCAGCTAGAGTCACCACAAGGAGATAGAACTTAGAACAAGTCTTTGCAACTTCGGATGAGGACAGAATCTCAGCATACCTCTGAAATCTCGATGAAAATTACAATGATGTCTTCGCATACATCTCTGAAGTCTCAGCCTAGTTAAAAGGTCACAATCATACAGTCTCGGCATAGTTGCAACAGACCTCGGTGCAAGAAGAACATAGTTACAGTCTCGATGAAGATCACAGTGCAGAAGAAGACACAGTCATTGTCTCGTCATACATGTTAGAAGAATGATCTTGTCTCGGCATACACAATCATGATCCCATCATAGATGCAATCATGATTTTGGTGGTGTTCCAATGAAGATATCAGTGGTGTAGCAATGATGCAACAGTGATCTTAGTGCAACTCTCAAACACGTATATGAAGATCTTGATGTGATGTTGAAGATCTCATTGGTGCAGTAGTAATGGTCTCAATTGTGCAGCAAAGATGATGATCTCAATAGTGTCAAATAAGAGGATTGGTGTCTTGGTCTTGGAGTGGCATAGTAGGTCAAGGATCATGGTCTTGGTATTCATCAATTGGAATCTCTATGACAAGAATTTTGTGTGGGTTTTCCTCTCAAAGAGTGAGAGGTTTTGGCCCTGGCAGAAAGCCAACATCTTGTGTTATTGTCTCTTTGTTTTTTGTAGCTATTTGATGAACTAAGAATACACACTCTAATAATAATAAGTGAAGAATGTGCTAAGAAGAAAAGTTAAATACCTCACAAATAATTATCATGAAAGAAGAATCTCATTAACTCTAATTGCCCTAGATTCTTCAACAACATGTGTCCATCCCCTACACTTTCCCATCTCCACAATCTTCCCAACGTCAACTTCCAATTATCCCACCCATCTCTTTTCCATTCCAATTCACGTCCCCATTCCAATTAGCAAGAGCACTACCAGAGCCTGCACAATCACCTACCTGAATAGAATCCCCCTAAAGACTCACCTCTTCTACTGCTACCGTTGACACCATTAAAACATGCTTGTGTTGAGTGAATCTAGCATTTTCCTTTCCAAGTACCATTATCTTGATCAATTCTTCCATCCTAGGAGAAAATTCACATAAAAGTGACCTTTATGATGCCATCTTACACCAAAAACCACTTCTAGACACAAAACATCAAAAGCGTACTGCATAAATGGAGAAAGTGGCCATAGGAAACCACTTATCCACCTCTAAAACCACCCCTAGGAGAATCACCAAATTAAATTCATTGAGGAGAGACAACTCATGTCCAAACCTTAGGAGAATTAGCAAAATAAATCCATCCAGGAGGATGTGTCATCCTTTCTCATGAGAGTATCTCAGCTAAGAGACCATTTGCAAGGACTTTGGGAATCAATTTTTTATTCGGAAGTGACCATCTATGTACTGAATGCATTACCACCAAATGGAGTAGCTTTGCAACAAGCATCTACTCCAAGAAAGATTCAACTCCCTTTGATGAGTTGTGGGCCCAATACATATTGCAAGAATAAAGAATCAAGGTCAAGGATGATATTGGATCAGACGAAGCCTTTCTAGCTCGAGTCAAGAAGTAGAAGAAGGGGAAGTTTGGTGAGTCCAAGAAGAAATACATGTCCAAGGTTTAATGCTTTAAATGCAATGAGTTTTGAAACTTTAAGAAGGTTTTTCCAAGTCAGTGGGACAACAAGAGAAAGGAAAGATGTGAAGCTCATGTAGTTGAGGTAGTGGGAGAACCTGAGAAGAAGACAAAGAAGGAAGAAGTGAAGGATATTTATTACTGAAGAAGGTTCACTGAGTATCAAGTTCTTTATAAGAAATGTTATTTCCTTTATATAATATGCATTGTTTATTTTGATTATGTATTGTTAGTTCAGTGTCTTCACACTGCCATTAGTGATAAAAATTTACTCTTTTGCATTTCATACTAGGAGTCCCATTCTGATGAGTTGCATTCCATTAGGTCATGGATCTACTGATGGTAGGGTTCATTTCAGTTTTTCCCTCATGATATATATATATATATATATATATATATATATATATATATATATATATGTTGACCTCCTTTCATACCTTTTAGTCAATGATTCATGCTTATTTTCAGTTCATTTCATCAATGACATAAGGTTTTAGTCTCATTAGGTCTTAGGGTTTTCACCATGGTCAAAATTCAGTGATTATTGCTAATAATGGTCAGCAAACACATGAGGATGAAAATAATGATCAAAAAGCTATAATTTCTTAATTTGTAAGCTTAATAAAGTTCTCACCTCAAAACTAGTTTTGAGGTGAAAACAGAGCATTTGTATTTCATGTTTAAATTTGATGTAATTTTATTATTCTCATATGTAATAAATGGTTCCATGCTGCTCCTAGTCACCTAGTGATATTGCCAAGTACTTGCCACTGCAAAAGTCAAAGAATTTGAGCATCAATCCACCTATCAAAGCAAAAATATCAAGCATCCAAAAACAGAGTATTTGAAAAAGCAAATAGACATTATGAAAGTGGGTTTTCACCATCAAAAATAAAAAAGTGAAAGCCATATAAAGCCCATCCCTCTATTGATCATTTCATTATGCTAATGTTGAAGTCAAAGTGCCAAAGGAGAGCTAAGGAGCGATTTTTAAGTGTCATTGAGCAAAAGAGTGAAATCGCTGCGTTTTTGGAGAAATTCATGCCGGCGCTGCACATCTAAGACCGGCGCTGCGCATCTGGGAGGCGCTGCACACCTGGCAACGTTTTCCAGTGTAAATTTACACAGGCACTACGCATATGGGAGGCACTGTGCACCTGTGTGAGGCGCTGCGCATCTGCCGAACCAAGCCCAAAACTTCACCAAGTTGCTAATTCACCTCAAATTTTCAGTTTCTCCCTCTAAACATGTAAGTACATTAATCCTATCTTATGTGTTAGGGTTTGGTTTGCTAAGATTGGTCTTTTATGTTCTTAAAATTGAAACCCTAGTTTTACTCATCTCTCTATTGTTTTTTTTTTTACCCTATCCTTTCCATTACTCCCTAAACCCCATTCCCATTTACATATTCCCTAAATCCCATTCCCCTCATACATTCTCCCCATTCCCACTTAAACTCTTCCCAAACCCTACAACTATTCACATCACTAAACCCTACCCACTCTCCTAAAATTCCATTCACACTCCCTAAACCCCATTTACACATCATACTCTCACCTACTCATCCTTAAAAATCTCTTCATACTCATCTTTATTCCATTCACCCTTCCCATCATGGACCACAAGTGTTCACAGCTACAAAAGCAATGGAAAGAGACAGTGAGTATGAGTTTGATAAAGACACCCTTAGTGACAGTTCCAGGGAAAGAAACATACAACAAAGGAAGCCTCATAAAGGAGGAAGGATTATCAGAGAGGAGCCCACTAGTTTGAGGGAGTTGCAAGCTTGTCCACCTACAATTTCTTTCTTTAAAAACCAGGCATGTTTTGATTTTTGTGAGATGATAGAAAGAGTCAAATTTCATCATGAGTTGGCTAGGCTATTTGTGACTCATTTGCACAGTAATGAAGTAACCCTTGCCAGAATAACATTCACCATATCACCAGCTATCATCTCAGAGGCTATAGGTATTCCAGATATGGGTGAAAAATGGAACAAAGGTCAGGATATTGATAGGGAGTACTATGAACCTTACATTAAGGCTAGGTACAAAGACAAAATGAAGAGAGTATTCCCCTTCAAGTTTTTGGAAGACAGGTTTGCTCCATTGATGAAAATCATTATCAAATACTTCACTTGTGAAGGTAGGTTCTCCCGGTTGTATGCCTACCATATTAGACTGCTGATGCATTTCATTAGAGTAAGAACGATTAATATCCCTTACTTCATGTTTAGAAACATTGAGAAAATGGCACATATTGTAAAGAGGAAACCATACCCCTAGCAGTTGAATAACATTTTCCATTACTCTTTGATTAAAATCATTGTTCTACATCAGCTGAACCTTCTTAACATGCCATGGGAGACTTTCATTTCTCATGATATGTTCAAAGGCCCGCAAATCTTTTCATCAATACATCATGAGGAAGGTGGACCTTCAGGACAGGAAAAGGTCAAAGAGACTAAAACTGTTGGAGTTCCAGTGTTTGTGACATACAAGAGGGGTACCAGGAAACTTTTTGCAGCTGCTAGGCGAGTATTATCTCCACAAGGTGTGGAAGGGGTCTCGCCTTCGTCATCAGGCCACAGGCAAATGCTATCTCCACAAGGTGTGGAAGGGGCTTTGCCTTCTTCTTCAACAAAACAGGTACAGGTTGAGCAGCAAAGTAAGGGCAAAGGTAAGGGCAAGAAAAAGATGCAAAAGAAGGATCTTAGTGATGAGAAAGAAAGATATTTTAACCTTGTTGATCATGAGGAAACACAACAACACTTCACTCATCAAGGAGTTGATGTCATTGACTTGGAAACTCAGGATCCAAAGACTGCCAAAGACATGATCATAAAGGAACAAGAGGCTGAGATACAATCCTTGTCAGATAACTTAGAGAGAGCTAAGTGGATCATCAAATATTTAGAGCAAGAAAACAAACAATTGAGCGACAAGCAAGTCCTCATGGAGCTGCAAATGATCAAGGAAAACAGGCAAAGGGCCAAGGAGGAAAATGTCAAGTTGACTTCGATTGAATAAGAGATTGAGAATGATAGGGAAACTTGGCTTGAGAGGGTTAATATACACCTTGAGGGGCTGATTGAGAAGGCCAACAGAGACAAGAATATGCTTCGCCACATGGCCTACCACTACATGACTCGCAACAAAATCTGCAACATAAGGATGAGGAAGCTTAAGGCTAGGTTGAGGAAGGCCTTAAAGAGAAAAAAGGAGCAAGATAAGTTGAAAATATTGGCTGAAGCCTCACTAGCCCATCAAAATAGCTAATGGTGGTGTCTTATGCCAAATCTGGGCAAGTTTTGATGAATTTTTGTCTTTTTCAAATTTTGAAATTTTGAAAATAGAAAATTGGCCTAGGTGGCACTGCGCTTTTCCCTGGAGCACTTTTTGGAGGAAAGGCTTATATATTTAGATTCAGCATGATGAGAGCATCAAACCCAGAAAATTTCAGCAATTTTGGAGCAAAACTAGGTCACCAAAAGGTCAAAAAACTACCAAAAAATGACCTCTCTATCTCTTTTTGGACACACAAAAGCAGCCTTGGGAGATTTGACTTTTGAGGGGGCAAATTACCTCCAAATGAAAAAATTCAAGATTTTCCAGAAACTAGACAGGAGGACCTTTCCAATGAGATATATTGGGCTCAATTTGGCTAAGGATAAAGCCTCTATAAGTGGGTGTGAAGCGACGTTGCGCATCTGGCCAATTTGCCAGAAAATCCAGTTTTCGCCTATTTTCACTGCAAGTTGACTTTTTCTCTCTTCATGGATGAATTTATGATTGTATTTAATGCCTTTATATGTAAATTTAATAGTGAAATGATCTTAGAGGGTAGATTCATCAGTTTGAGGTGGTTTGGGGGTTAATGAATCAGTTTCCATGCTTATAGAGGCAAGTTGTTCCACTGCCTATATTCTTGTTCCCTGTTTGGAAATGGTTGTAACAACTCCTTTTCTCTTGGTTTTGACCCCTGATGGCTAGCATAGGTGGTTTGATGTCTATATTATGTATTTTTTCTGTCATTAGCAAAGGTTGGACTCTCTTGGATGCTCTGAGCTACATTGTACATTCTTATCAGCAGTTTGGCAAGGAAATAAACCAGGATTTGCAGCTATTTTTATGGGATACTTGTGGTAAAGTGTTTTTGCATAGTTTCTTCTTCTGTTATTAGTTTTTCTCATGTGTTATGTGTGCCACAATCTAATTCATTTCTTCTAGCTGAATGATATCAAGATAGATAGGTAGAATACATTGTTTACAGTGCTCTGCCTTGGGAACCCATTCAGTTTTTGATGTTTTCTACTGTTTGAGAAGGATACATGATCTTTGCATGCCCTCCTCAACTCCTCACTAGTCTTAGACCTCTCATCTCACTCAATTCCAAGTGCCAAAACACCTACCTACCTCGCCCCATAGAACACCCTGCATCCTGACTTGATTTTCCAGACCCAAAGTTGCTTGCTCCATTTGATCCAGCAACAAAATCAATCAAAAACCCTAGAGATACTATACCTAGCCTAAAATCCATATCTGATTTAGTCATCTTGATTGAGATTCGCAAGGAGAGAGCCCTCTCCCGACCTGGTAGGGCTAGCTACCATGTTAAGCTTTGTTTGTGGTTATCCTAGGATTGTCTCCCTTCAGCCTAAGGCCAATCTAGGCTTTAACATGTATAACATCGTAGAGAAAAGCATATGATAATAGCATGTCTAGAATTTACATGATTAAGTTGCTTTGTAGAGATCAACTAGATAGTTGTATAGATAAACCATTTTTGCATAATGTTCATCCAGATATTATATAACATTATGCTAGAGGTTGTCATCTTGTTTAGTTGGATCATCATGATTCAAGAAGGACTATCATTTTGGAATTTCCTTGGGAAAAGCATCATGACAAGGTTATTATGTTGGAAAATTAGAAAGGCAGTAAATATTTTCTTGATCTTGATAATTACTTATGATGTTTCTTATTATTACAAGTCCTTATATCTTCTTTATTTAGTTCATCAAGCAATTACCAAAAGCAGCAGCACATAAAACAATAGACACCATATGTAAGCACATGCCAGGGCAAAGCCCCCCTCGAGGGGAAAACCAAGTCAAGATAATTCTTCCTTTCAATAGTATTCTTTGAGACTCTTCACCCTAGACCAAGACCAGACCTTCCCTCCACACCAAGTTAGCTTCTAGAATTTTGACCTCTTCCCAGCAACTTTGACTATGCATCTACTTATGGAAACTGGTAGCTTTCGCCAATTGTGAAACTTGGAAGACTTTGATCTCCCAATATAGGGCACGAAACAGAGAGAGAAATACACCAAAATTTTGATTATCCTTGTCTCCTTAGACTTCCCCAAACTCGCACTCGCTTTGGCTTCTCGGCAATAGACTTTCCCAACTATAAGAGAAATTCGCACTTCTGCCCGATAACAGGAGATTTTCGTACTCCTTCCTAGCTACAAATGAATTCAAACTTGATGAGAGAGTGATGCTCCAAATAAATTTTATGTGCTTCCTTTTATAGGCTTCTTGTGGGGTCAAATAGGGTCCTTAGGCCGAGAGGGTGTGGAGATTCCATAATTCATATTTGACTCAATACTTAACCTTTTTACATGATTCAAAAGCCCAAGAAGGGTGTCTTTAAATGTAAAATAACTATATAGACTCAAAATAAATCCTAGAAGTCCAACATGGGGACTTTTACCTAAAACATGGTGACCCAAGCATGAAACCCATGCTTTAATAAGTCACACAAAAAATTATTTTCTTTATTCTTTTGAAAAGTACATCACATAATGACTCAAGTACATTATTGAATATCGAATATAGTTACATTTTCCAACACTTCCTCTTAACTAGGGAGGTATTCATAATGGAAGATCTCAAACTAAATGAACCATGAAGAAATAAGGCACCACAATGCCATGGACTAGATTCTTGACCAGGGAAATCTATCCAACCAGTCACTCAATAGTTTAGGCATCACAATGTCGTGGACTAGATTCCTGACCAAGGCAATCTATCCAAGTGGAACTAAGATGGACTCAAGCTTTCAGCCCCTTTAGGTAACCTCAGGCTTACTTGCTAACCATCAACCCAAAATCCAGGTGTGTATCCAAAGCAGAGCTCTTTGATCAACACCACATTTCCATCTTCTAGACATCAACACAATGTGTCGGTCAGATGTCCTCCAAGGCATTGCTTCACTCACAAAGCCTCAACATGCCTCAACTAATTGGTAACCATCATGCTATCAAATCCTCCAAGAGATTCACCTATACAAACACAACCCCAATCAATAATATACTTTCACATGTACATAATCAAATACAAACCTTTGGGGTCTTATAGACAACTTCATGTTGCTTCTCAACTTTTCATAGTAGGAATATCAACCGAATCTTTGACAAAATATTCCTCGATCATATGTTTTCCTTCCTACTTCTCATGCAGCAACATATCCTCTGAAATTCATTCTTCAATTAATACCAAGCTATGCCCTCCCTCTCAACCAGGAAGCACCTTTTTATCTAGACTCCCTCTTAATCTTAGGGAGATATCTTCTATTCATGCTTCCTCTGGGAGATCAGCTTCTTCCTCATCGGAGAATATTTCGTGGCTTCCAACCATTTCATCAGATTTATCGTCAACCTCATCATACTTATCACATCAACGAATATCTTCACTAAGTTGAAGATTGTGTACCTGCACAACTTCAATAGCAAGTACAACCAAATATATACAAGCATGATGTTAGCCATATAAAAAACGCTGAAGCATTTCAACTTTATTCATATCAGATACCTAGACTTAATTATAAACAAGAGACATGTACTCTTCAACATCTTGCTAGGGACTTTTTCATACACCCTAGACTACAATATTCATTCTATCTAGGGCTTCAATGTGTCTTCCAAAGGTATGACATACCTTACTACAACATATAGCAAACCTTAGAAACAATTTAGACAAATATAGATCTATAAAGTATCTAACAACCTTTCAAAATATATATGTTATACTTCACACTAGGGATTCATACAAATCCTAGAATCAATCAAAGTCAATCACAGCTTAGTCATTAACCTGACCAGCTTCCACTAGGGTTAGTTCCAACCCCTAGATTTTCAATCAACCATCAATCAGTCACTAACATGACCAACTACCACTAGGGTTAGTTTGCAGACCCTAGATTTCCGAGCAATCATCAAACTCAACCAAAAAAATGAATTTTAACAATCTCTTCACAAATCTCAAATTATGATATAGTCAATATTCATTAGAGATTTCTACTTCCACTAAGGTTCAACTCCAAAACCCTAGAATTCCAATTTTACAAATTCATCAATCTTACATAGATCTCAAATCATTTCAGAAATTTTACTTTGACTAAGGTTTAACTCCAAAACCTTAGAATTCCACAATCTCAACAATCATTAAATACATAGATCTCATATTGGTACATTTTACACTAGACAATGTTACTACTAAGAATTAACTGCAAAACCTTAGATTTTAATTTTCAATAATCACTTAATATATTCTATATTGTTATATCACACATACTAGACAATTTTAACTTTACTAGGGTTTAGCTACAACACCCTAGAAATCCAGATATCATCATCTGATAATCTCAGACAAGGATTTCCATTAAATCCTAAGACTTATGACCATCAATGACTAGGTCAACACACACATATCTATGAAGTCATAAGCATATCATATGTCCAACAACAATAATACATCTGATCTAAACCAACCTAGGATTTCAACCAAAAAATACATATTTATATATGCCTAGATTTCATCATCATGCAAATACATTTCATATCATGTGTTAGTCAAACCCAACTTCACAAACATCAATAAGAGTTAGACACACAGTCATTTTGATTACACTTAAGGTTTGATCGGACAAATATACATATACCAAAGGAAACATTTCTAAAACAATATAAGGGTCTTGCTCACACATGCCACCAAACCCTAATGAGCTAGGGTTGCAATGTAGAAGCATAGCAAATCCTATATTACCAGAACTTCAAAGGTTTTTAGATTTGGACTTTATCATGCAACCCTAACAAGTTAGGATTTCCGATCTCACCAAAATCCCAAACAAAACATCATCAATAAAAACTTCAACTAGCATTTCACAATATCCCTAAGAAATTTAGGGTTTAGACATTCGCAATACAATACCCTTTAGTTAGGGTGTTAGAAAATTATATATTACAGAGCAATGGAACACATAAAATATTGCAGAAATATAAACACAGAAAACGCATAAAACAAGAGAGACACAGATATACGTGGTTCACCAAGTTTGGGCTATGTCCACGGAGAAATAGCCAATCCTTCCTTTTATATTATCCAATAAACTGAAGAGATACAACCTACAACAGATTCGTTGTTCGCTCTCAATCTCCTCTCTCTTCCTCACTCAGAATACAGATCTGCATAGACGTAATACAATTCCCTCATATATAACGAGGGGTTTCCTTCTAGGGAAAAAAAGCCTAAATTAAACATAACTTCTACTGTCAGATCTCTGCCTCATTACAAACTAGGGTCCAATGGGGCGATACCTTTGAATACAAAAGATAATCAGGCTCCACACCCAACAATCTCCCACTTGGAGACTGATTATAGCAACTCCACCGCTGCTTCATTTGCTGGACAATGACTCCACTTTGGACCTGCTTGTTTCTCATCTTCTTCATCATACTTGAAGACCAATTGAAACTAAGCAGGTTCTCAGTTTCTCCCTAGTTACAACTTTTGTTAACATATCTGCAGGATTCTGGCTAGTGTGTATCATTTCCATCTTCAATTGTCCATCTTCCAATGCTGACCGTATGAAATGGTACTTGATCTGTATATGTTTAGTCTTGGAATGAAATGTAGAGTTCTTTGCAAGATGTATGGCACTCTGGTTGTCACTGTATAACCTGCCCAACTCCTGTTTCTTACCCAATTCATCCAGAAACCTTTGTAACCAAATCATTTTTTTACTAGCCTCTGTAGCAGCAACAGACTCTGCTTCTGTTGTTGAGAGTGCAACAGCACTTTGCAGTTTTGAGACCCAACTGACAGTTGTTCCACCTACAGTAAACACATACCCTGTGGTGCTCATCCTGTTATCTTTATCACTCGCCACATCTGCGTCAACATATCCTTGTAGAGTAATGTTTGAACCACCAAAGCATAATGCTTGATTTGTGGTACCTCTCAAATCCCTGAGAATCCACTTTATTCCCATCCAATGTTCTTTTCCTGGATTGTTCATGTACCTGCTTACAACTCCCACTGCATGTGCAATATCAGGCCTTGTGCAGACCATTGCATACATTAAGCTTCCAACTACCGATGCATATGGAACTTTAGACATATCAGCCATTTCTTCGTGAGTCTTGGGACACATTTCCTTACTTAGTTTGAAATGGCTAGCCAAAGGTATACTAACTGGTTTTGCATTCTGCATATTAAACCTTTTCAACACCTTTTGTATGTACTCACTCTAAGACAATGTTAATTTGTGATTCTTCCTGTCTCTAGTTATTCTCATACCAAGGATTTGTTTTGTAGCACCCAAATCCTTCATTACAAACGAGTTTGCCAATTTTCTTTTGAGCACATTTATTTCCTGCATGTTAGAACCTGCAACAAGCATATCATCTACATACAATAACAATATAATATAGTTGCCATCATTTTATCTTTTGAGATAAACACAATGATCAGAGTGACATCTAGTATAACCTTGTTCAGATATAAACCTTTCAAATTTTAGATACCACTGCCTTGGAGCTTGTTTTAAGCCATACAAGCTCTTCTTCAACCTGCACACTAGTTTTTCCTTCCCTTTTACCTCATATCCTTTTGGCTGCTACATATATATCTCTTCCTCCAAATCCCCATGGAGAAAAGTTGTCTTTACATGTAACTGCTCAAGATGCAATTCTTCAGCTACTACTAGACTTAAAATAGTTCTAATTGAAGTCATTTTAACAATAGGAGAAAATATCTCATCAAAGTCTATACCCTTTTTCTGTGCAAACCCCTTAACCACAAGTCTAGCTTTATACATTTGTCTACCTCCATCTTCAGATTCCTTCAACCTGTAAAGCCATTTATTTTGCAATGTTGTTTTTACCTGCATGCAACCTAAGTAAGTCCCAAGTCTGGTTATGTGCTATGGAGTCCATCTCTTCTTTCATGGCTTGCTCCCACTTCTTCCTGGTTTCTACCTGCACTGCTTCTTCATAACATTCTGGTTCACCAGAATCAGTCAACAATACATAATACAATGAAGGAGAGTATCGTTCAGGGGGTCTACTTATCTTGGTAGATCTTCTAACACCACTTTCAGGTGTTTGAGGTGCTTGTTGTTGTTGTGGTTGTTGTTTTGGCTGTTGATCATTATGATTTTCAGGCACCATCACTTTTTCTGTGATCTCTTCAAGCACTGTGTATTCTCTGTTTTCTTTTTCCTATTTCTTTTCCTGCAACTGATCCTTATACAAAACCCTTTCATTGAATATGACATCTCTGCTCCTAATGATTTTGTGTTTTTCATAATCATAAAAGTGATAACCAAAATCATTAACACCATATCCAATAAAGGTACATTTCTTTGATTTTGCCTCAATCTTTGTTCTATTTTCTTTGTTAATGTGGACAAAGGCTTCACAGCCAAAAGTATTTAAAAAGGAGTAGTTTACCTTTTTACCTATCCATGCCTCCTCTGGAATACCACCATCCAAGGAACTTGAAGGCCCTTTTTTTGTTAGATAAACAACAGTATCTATAGCATCTGACCAAAATTGTAAAGGCAATCTTGCATGCAATATCATGCACCTTGCATGCTCCATGATTGTCCCATTCATCCTTTCTGGCACACCATTTTGTTGTGGTGTTCCTGGAACTGTCTTCTCTCTGCGAATTCCATTTTCTGAACAGTGCCTACCAAACTCTTTTCTACAATATTCACCTCCATTGTCTGATCTGAGACACTTCAACCTTTTTCCTATCTCATTTTCAACCAAATCTTTCCATTTCTTGAAAGTATCAATTACATCATATTTATTTCGAATACAATAAATCCAGGTTTTTCTGGTTGCATCATCAATAAAAGTAACATAATAACGAGAGCCATCGAGAGATGATACCTGAGCAGGTCCCCATACATCTGTATGCACAAGCTCTAATTTTTCTCTCTTCTTTTCTTTCCCAACTTTGAGAAATCTGACTCTCTTTTGTTTTCCATAAACACAATTTTCATAGAATTCCAAATCAACATGCTTCAAACCTGGCAACAAGTTCCTTGAGTGAAGGATCTACATCCCCTTCTCACTCATGTGCCCAAGCCTATGATGCCACAATGTCGTGTCTTCTTCTGTAGAGGTTAAAGAATTAACAGAATTAGAAATACCATTGCATAAATACAATGTACCAACCTTTTCTCCTTTTGCTATTATCAGGGTTCCTTTAGTGACCTTCCAGGTTTTATTTGTGAAAGTAGTTACACAACCTTCACCTCCCCACTACCCCGTTGAAATCAGATATTTCTTCAAATCTAGAACTTGCCTTACCTCCTTCAATAGCCATTGATTTCTATTTTGCTATTTTATGAAAATTGTGGCCATTCCAATGATTTTACAAGGTTTATCATCACCCAATCGAACCTGTCCAAAATCTCCTTGAACATAATCATGAAAATGTTTCCTATCAGGTGTGGCATGGAATGAGGCCCCTGAATCTACCACCCAGGCATCAATAATATTTTCTAATGAAAGAATCAAAGCATCTTGCAACACATCACCTGTCACATTCGCTTCATGATTGTTTTCTTGTTGCACATCTCCTTCTTTTCCCTTCCGAGATTTGTAGTCTTTCTTCAGGTGTCCTTTCTTCCCACATTTCCAACACACTATCCCCGATCTGGACTTGGATCTTCCTTTTCTTGACTTACTGCGATATCCAGGGCTCTTTCCTCTTTCCATTTTTCTTCCCCTAGTCTCTGCAGTCAAAGCATTACCTGATGTCTCACCAGAGTTTTTCTGTCGCATTTCCTCACTAAGGATTGCACCGACAACATCATCAAACTTTAAAGTACTAGATCCAAAGATAGAGTTACTAATGGTCATAACTAAACCATTCCAACTTTCTGTCAATGAGCATAGAAATAACAAAGCCCTAACTTCATTATCAAAAGTTACCCCTACAGAACTTAACTGACTAGTAACTGTATTAAATTCATTTAAATGATCAGCAACAGCTCCACCTTCTGACATATTCATATTAAATAAAAGATTCATAAGAAATAACCTATTTGAGGCTGAGGGTTTTTCATATAGTTTGGCCAATGTCGACATTAAACCCTCTGTTATCATTTCCTTTGAAATATTAAACACTACCGACACCACTAGGCACAACCGTATTGTTCCAAGTGCTTTTCTATCGAGAATATCCTATTTTGTGTCTGTCATACTCTTCAACTTCTTTTCCTTTCTGCTCAATGGTTGGTACAAATCTCTCTGGTACAAATAATCTTCCATCTGCATCTTCCATAGCTGGTAGTTTTGGCTGTTAAATTTTTCGACCCTAAACCTACCATCTTCTACCATTGCTCCCACTTGAACCAGGAACCCTTCTCTCCTGCAAGTTTATCAGCCAAATAGACCTTTGGCTCTAATACCAGTTGTTAGAAAATTATATATTATAGATAAATTGAACACATAAAATATTGCAGAAATATAAACACAAAAAAAACATAAAACAAAAGAGACACAGATATGCGTGGTTCACCCAGTTTGGGCTACGTCCACGGAGAAACAGCCAGTCCTTCCTTTTATATTATCCATTTAACTGAAGAGATACAACCTATAGAAGTTCTGCTATAATTCCCTCTTTGCTCTCAATCTCCTCTCTCTTCCTCACTCAAAATACAGATCTGCATAGACGCAATACATTTCCCTCATATATAGCGAGGGGTTGTCTTCTAGGGCAAAAAACCCTAAATTAAACATAACTTCTACCGTCAGATATCCATCCCATTACGAACTGGGGTCTAATGCGGCGATATCTTTGAATACAGAAGATAATCAGGCTCCACACCCAACATAGGGTTTTCCAGAACCTGTCTAGGGTTCTACATAGTCAATCAGGAATATGAGTGGGGTAGGTAGATTTATCAAGAGATGAATCACCCAAACAATAATCACTAAGATTCAATACAACTAGTCATAACAAAGTTAGTAATATATCATCAAATGAATAATCCTTTCTACAATGTATTCAAAGCATACCTTTGTTTCTTGACTAACCTTGTCTTGAGAGATCCTTCTCCTTTCAGATATTTTCCCTAGTCAAGACAACAGAGGGAGAAAGGTGATTAGTATTTAATATAATAAAAGCTACATGAACCCAAAACTGAAAAGACATGAGATACTTATCTTTGAGAGTTGTTGGGAGCTCCCTCCAAACCTTGAATGGAACCTACAAACTTAAAGCAATACAAAAATGTATTTTCCACAGATATGTTAAAAACCTATAAATTCTTAAACATATCAAACAAGTTATGTAAATAAAATGACTTAATAGTGTAAGTCCCTAATGTTGGATTCTTCAGGCTTGACTTTCTTTGAGTCTCCTTCTTCAGCAAAGTTGGCTTGATCTCTTCCTCTCTTCTTATTCCTTGGATTCTTGGGACAATCACTCTTGTAGTGACCTTTCTTATGACATTGATAACACTCAGTGTTCCACGGGGACTCCCCCCCCCCTCCCCCAAGGGGTCTAGTTTCCTCGCTCCCCCGCACTCCGGGGACTTGGGGATGAGTAGGGGACGTTTCCCCACGCTCCCAAAAATCAGGGTACGCAGGGGGACGTGCCAGGGGGTCGTTTCCCTATCTTGAGGGGACATTTCAGAAAAGGGGGACGAGGGGGGTCGTGAGGGGACGAGGGGGGTCGTGAGGGGTCGTGGGGGGTCGTGGGGGGGACGAGAGGGGACGAGAGCACGCTTTAAAAAAAAATGTTTAAATTAACAGTTTTAAAACTAAACTAAAGTTAAACTTTAATTAATTTATAACTAAAATTTAATTAATTTAATAGACACATAGGGTTTTAAGTTATAACGCGTAGGACATCTATGCTTGACGTTAGATCGAGATGAGAACTTGGAGAAGAGAGATGCCATCAGCTTGTAAATGATTGAAACTGCTTCCTAGAACACTAGAACTGACTACTGCATTGTTGCTACAAGCTGTTTATGCTGAGAATTTGGTGATTTGAATTTTGGACGAAAAAAAGTTCTTTGTTTTATGTCAATGAAGTTAATGAACACTAGAAACCCTAGGACTGTACACTGGTAAAGCTATGTTCACTTGTGGGAGCTGAACTGTGTAGAAATCTGCACAAAATAATGAGCGCAATGAAGATACTTTTTGTTGTTGGTTTTATATAGAAAAACATCTGGAGTTTTTGATTGGTCTTATGAGTCTGAATTGCTGAGCTGTGAAAAACTTTGTGATACTCACAAATTAGATAACCTGCAATTGCTCGCATGTGTATTTTCTTGCTGGTAAGTTAGACTCACTGTTAGCTAGTCTAGCCTGTAGCTGTTTCATAATGGCTTGTTTCAGCAGTTGGGCCGAATTTGACTCTCGAGTCTGAGCCAAACTTGCCAGGATTTTCTGCTGGTTTGGACCCAATCTACTGTGTTAACTTTTTTCTCCAAAAGACCTTGCTTTTTCTCCAAGCAATATTATCTATGTTAGATTAGAAATTACTTAGAACTGAATGCTATCTCTTGTGGTTCTTCTGGGTGCAACAGATGACTAATGTGTGATCTATTACTGTGTCTATAGAATATACATCTATGAGCTCCTATGAATTCATATTACTAACTGATTTACATCTTCTTACACAGACACACACTAATACACATATTAGTTACTTCAAATCACACCACAAATAAGTGGAAGAGAAAACTTCAGCTAAAGTCTAGAATAGAAACTTGCCCTTAGGGATCATCACATTGTCGTGTCAAGTTATAATGATAAGTCAAAGCAAATTGGTTGGTATTGAAACCGTATTTTGTGTGGTTCATGGTAAAAGATCTTTAAAATTTAATGATATTTGAAGACACATACCCTCAATGTTATATGTTATCTTTAATCTTTAAATTTATGTTATCTTGCATTGAGCTCGGTTGATTCAAACCAAATTATCATAGTGGACTCAATTAATAATTTATATTTTATATTTATAAGTTTTTAAGACCTTGATGCTCCCCCACGTTTCCTAAAAATTGGTGGGGAGCTTTTGCATAGGCTGTTCCCGCGTATCCTCGCTCCCCCGCCCCCTCATCTCGGAACCTTGGTGGAACATTGATAACACTCTATCTTAGACATGTCAACTTTCTTCCTTGGTCCCTTTGATCTCTTTCCTTTATGATGAGCAACATAAGAATTTGATACTCCTTCAAGATTGGAAACCATTTATATCCTTAATTCTTCTTGACTACATGTGTTCCATAATTCTTGAAAGGTGGCATCTACCTTCCAACTCTTGAGACCTGAAGCAAATGCACCCCAAGAGGGTGGAAATCATAATATAGCAGTGATCACCAATTCTTTTTTCTGAAACAATCTCATCGATGTCAAAAATATGATCCCTGAGTCTAGCTATCTTCACAAATAAGGTTTCCACAGTATCTTCTTTAGTCATTTTCCAATTCCTTGGCTCATCTTCACACTTGCTACTTGACCAATGTTCTTAATAGTGAACATCTTCGACAAGGCTTCATACGTATCTTGAGCATGATCAATGTTAGCTATGAATGGGACAAGATTGTCTTTTATCCCTTCTACCATCAGAGTCATAGCCACCAATTCTAAATCCCTGAATTTCACCTTTTCGACATCACTGGCTTCTTCTGTAGGTTTATTTACATTTCCTCTTACTAAATCTAGTACCTTGTTCTTCTTGAGGATTAGGTCAATCCTCTTCTTCCAAGATCTAAAGTTGGATGCTCCTTCAAGTTTGTTCTCACCCTTGACTGAGTTAGACATTTTCCTTGAATATAATAGACTCTTTCCTTGAGATAGTCCCTATGAATGGATCTACATTTTTCTTCTTTCTTCACCAAAGCTATGATACCATGTTGGAAAATCAGAAAGTCATTAAATATTTTCTTTATCTTGATAATTACTTGTGATTTTACTTATTATTACAATTATTTATATCATATTTCTTTAGTTCATCAAGCAATTACCAAAAGCAACAACACATAAAACAATAGACACCATATGTAAGAACATGTCAGGGAAAAACCCCACTCGAGGGGAAATCCCAATCAAGATAATTATTCCTTTCAATAGTATTCTTTGAGACTCTTCACCCTAGACCAAGACCAGACCTTCCCTCCACACCAAGTCAGCCTACAAAATTTTGACCTCTTCTCAGCAACTTCGACTATGCAGCAACTTACGACAACTAGCAGCTTTCGGTAACTGTGAAACTTGGAAGACATTGATCTCCCAATCTAGGGCACAAAATAGAGAGAGACACACACAACAAATTTTCCTTGTCTCCGTAGTCTTCCCCCAACTCACACTCACTTCGAATTCCCGGCAACAAACTTGTCCAACTACAAGAGAACTTTGCACTTATGCCCATCAACAAGAGATTTTTGCACTTCTTCCCAACTACAAGTGAATTCAAACTTGATGAGAGAGTGATGCTCCAAATGAATTCGATGTGATTCCTTTTATAGGATTATTTTGAAGTCGAATAGGTTCCTTAGGCCAACTTGACATTCCCTTAGGCTGACATGGTGTGGAGGTTACATAATTCATATTTGACTCAATACTTAACCTTTTTACATGATCCAAAAGCCCAAGAAGGGTCTCTTTAAATGTATACTAACTCTATAGACTCGGAATAAATCCTAGAAGTCTAAAATGGGGACTTTGACCTAAAACATGGTGCCCCAAGCTTGAAACCCATACTTTAATAAGTCACAAAAAAAATTCTTTTCTTTATTCTTTTGACAAGTACATTACATAATGACTCAAGTACATTATTAAAGACCGAACATAGTTACATTTTCTAAAATATTAGACATTCCATGTAATGTGGAATCAATATTGCTAAAGGGATGAAGGAATGCAATGGGTCGGGTTGCAGGCTCACTTTAGAGAAAATTGCTAGATGATTGGGTGAAAGCATAGGAATGCATGTTGGATAAGATTCATGTAGAATTTTGTGGAAAGAAAGTTGGTCATAAAATACGCTTAAGTATACAGAAATATGATGCTTGAAAGGAATAGGATTTGACTTACTTTAAGATGAATAAAAGAGTAGGTCTTTCTCTAGAATATGTAAATACTGATTAACAACCAATATAATCTCCTTGTAAGTTCGATCCTTGGGCACTATGATGCATGAAGAAAGTTTCAAGTGGAGATAGTCTTTGAGCATGTTGATGGTACGAGAAGGTCATCATGATGAGGTAAGTCTGATTTTTAATTATTGGTTATCTGGTTAACATATTATTTTGCTACCTAGAAGAATGTTGCAAGAATACATGATGATAGTTGAGGCAAGTTCAACTATATGGATGAAGAGTATGGAGGGAAGCTCAATATATGATACCTGGAAACTATGAAGTCAATATATGATCATATTTAGGGTAGCAAGGTGAGAAAATAACCTGAAGGTAAAATAAGATAACTTTCATAAGGAAGCCATGATCAAGCTTGAAGTTTAGAAAGGCTCAATGTAATGCCTTCATATCAAAGAAGCAAGTGATGAGCAAGAGAGATGACTTTGATCATGTCATAAGAATGAAGAGGGGAGATGGATCCATGATACCTCGAAAGAAATAAATCTTGATACAAGAGATGCGAAGGAGAGAGGGAGCCTGGAATCTATGAAGAATTGATAGCTAATACTTTGATGAAAAACAATCTATAAGTTGTTGACTACCCAAATTGAAAGGAAGTCGAGAATCTCCTCTATTTTTTAGAGGGAGCAAAGGAATCTACTTGAATAAGGAGCAAGGTTTTATTCTCAATATTAAGGGAGAATATGGATGTCCTCTCGGTTTTAGAGGGAGTGATGTTGGACATCACATGGAAATTTTCTTCTTCATGTGTCATGCACTTGATCAGGACTAACAGCTATAAGTCTAAGTGAAGGTCATGAAGATGTAATGGTGGAGGATTGGATAAGAATTTGTCATTTACCTGAGGATATAACATCCAAGAAAGGGAATGTATCGACACTCTTTGAGAATAGGATAGGAATTCAAGAGAAGAGTGTTCGAAGAGGATGGATATTCTTTAAGGACTCAATATTAGAGATCCAAGATAAGAATAGTCTGAAAAGGGCATACCTTGTGGACATCCAGATGGGGTATCTGCCTTGTAGAGGTAGTGTGATATCACACGTAAAGCCTCCCAACATAATGATCTTAATTAAAGAAGAGCTTGTCTAGTTATGCCTCAGAAACATTGTTTGTCTTGATGATGATGCTTACATTATGGCTTATCAATTCAACTCTTCTCATGAGAACCCTTCAATGTGAGAATGATGTTGTGAAATTATGAATACATCCCTAGTTAAGAAGGATTGTTGAAAAATGTAACTAATTTCGATCTTCATAATTGTTGTACTCATTTCAATAAGTATATTATGTAACAAACAAGAGAAGAAAAGAAAAAGTTATTATTATAAAGCATGGGTTTCATGCTCATTATTAATGGTCTTCTAGGTAAAAGCATGTTCTTCGTGCTTCTAGGGTTTGTTAGGTCTTAGAATTTATTGTCATGAGTCAAAGGAGTCAACATCATGTTTATAAGACCCTTTCGGGCAATTTTTAATTGTAAAAAGAATTATTTTTTAGTCTAGAAAGTCTGGGAAACTCCAAAAGTACAATCGGACTTGACAGTTACAAGTCGACCCAAAGGAGAGAATTCAGCCCCTTGAGAAGGCTATATAAAGGAATTAGTTCAACCCCATTTGGAACTCACTCACTCAAGAAGCTTGATCTCTCTTGAAAGGTATCGAACAGGTTGAATGTACAGAACTGGGTGCAGAACAGGGAAAACGTACAGAACCAGGTGTGGAACAGGTTGAAGGTACAAAACTGGGTACGGAATAGTCTGAAGGTACATAACCGGGCATGGAACAACAGAAAGGTACAAAATTGGGTGCAGAACAGGACAAATGTACAAAACTAGGTGCGGAACAGGTCGAAAGTATAGAATCATGTGCGGAATAGGCCGAAGGTACATAACCAGATGCAAAACTGAGCCAAAGGTGCAGAACTGAGATAACATTTGCAATTTGTAGCTGGTTGATGTGGGTCCAAGGAAGGACTTGTTGGAAACGCTGACTTGGTACTGGAGAAGGACTTGGTCTAGGGTTTGGGTCTTTGTTTCTCAACTGAAGTGGATTCTAAGAAGACAAGAGTTTCTGTGTTTTCCCCTTTTAGGGGTTTTTCCTTGGCTTGGAGCCTAATTTTTGTGTCCTCTATTATTGTTTCGTTCTTGATATTTGTTTGATGAAAATATCTAACTAAAGAACACAAGAAGAAAAACTAAGTTCACAAGCAAATATTAAGGTTACGGAAAATAAGATTTAAATAAGTTGCCACTTTACATTTTCCAACACCCTTCATTGCCAAACCCTGAGAGGAGCCATTTTTAATAAGAGAAGGGAGGAAGTTGGTATATTATTTTCTAAATAAACATAAATTTGTAGGTAAATACGATGTTGTATGAATCAAATAATTGAATTAATAATTAATTTTGATGTTCAGTAAAATTTTATAATGTTTCAAAACATTGAAATCAAAGTATTTTTGTATAATTTGAGATTAAAGCCTTATCCCTTAAAAATCGTCATGAGCTAAAATCCCTTAAGTCCTCACTTAATTCGAAACCTGTCGCTAAAAATTCTTTGACTAGCTAAATTCTCTTTAGTCCTTATTCAAATAAGAAAGGAAATGATTGTATTAGGAATTTGTTCTTATTAAAAAGTCTCGGTTTGATATAAAAGTCCTCTAGTTTCTCAACTAAAGGTAAGGTAATTTTGAAATGTGAAAATATGGTTCATGAATCAAAATCAAGAGATTTAATAAAGTTTAAATGTATGTAATGAACAAGTTTCGTATACGCAACAAAATATTCATAATATTTGGTATATAAGATTGTCCATCATAAGACTAGTAATATATTTATATAAGAAATTTTGAATGTACAAGAGATATGATATAATGACGTGGTTATGAATGAGGGCCCTGTTTATTTCCTAAGCAAGGTGTGCCTTCACAAACAGTTATATCTTAACTAGCAGACATGTCCTTCCATAACTTATTATTTTATAATAATTAATTATTATTTATATTATATATTATATATTTATGTTTGTAACATTGCCTTCCCCTTTATAAAAGATTTATCCTCAAAACTTATTGATGAAAAGGCTTGATCTCTTTTTTTTATCTCGAATGTCGTATAGTCTCGAAAATCACCATCTTCAATGATACAAGATGATATGTATGCTCAATGGAGCACAACCCAAAAGGGTCACTTTGGCAACATTAAATTTTCTATATGGAAAAGGAATCAATGTTTGTGAAGAAAAATTTACTTATTCTAAAGTTTTTAAAACTGAAGGAACACCTCTTCTTCTTCTCCATTTTGTCTGCAACAAAATTTTTATTGTTGAAGTTTGACTATATAAGTTTTGGGCTTCCTCCTTTGATGATATGAGAAAGTTCCAATTCATTTCTTTACGTTTTAAAATTGGTGACACTTCCATCAAAATACAGCCTCATTTGGATGAGATAGTTGAGTTTTTCAATCCTTTTCATTTAAAGATATTTAAGCATACATGGTTCTCGATCCACAAGGAATTTTCATGACTCACATGTATACGATAGGTTATAGTACTCCTTTCACAAAAGCAAAAGATATTACAAAAGGAGCTAATGATAATAATCCAAACACAAGTAAGGCCACTCTAAAGAAAAAAAAGAAACAAATTTACAATGATGATGTTACAAGGAATGTTGTGTGTGAAAAAAGTCTACCCATGTCACAAGGCTTGTTGTGACATGCAAGGGATGCGTAATGCGACCTCATCCATGTCATATGATTTGTAGTCCTTATAATCCACTATATAACACCACATTGCATACATTGAAAGTGGGTTTGTAGATCACGCTACTGATTTTTCTTTTTTTCCAAGTTTAAATGTAAATTTTAAAATTATTTTTAATGTTATAATGTTAAACAAGCGGCTTTACAAAAATAACTTATAAGAGATAATTTAGAATGATGCATAATTTTAGGGTTTCCAAAAAATGAGGTGGGGAACATTGAATTTTTCCCTATTCCAAAAGAAATGTTTGTTTGTTTTTTAAGTTGTTTTCGCGAAGTATAAGAAATATGTTTTCATTGAAAAATTTGTGAGAATAAATAGTATTTATATATTAAACTTGAAAAAAAGAAAAAATAAAAAGAAAACCAATTTTTTGAGTAAATTTTTCCTCATAAATAATAGCATGCTTGTTTTATAAAAAGTGTAATTTTCAAGTATTTTGAAAAATTAAAGACAAATTCAAAAGTCATTTTTACAAAATAACCTCCAAAGTGTATGTTTTAAGACATTGCCAATATGAAATTGTGCATTGGCCATGCATTTTCAGAGAATATTTAGAACACTCCCCACCTTGTTGTTTCACAAAATTCTCTTGTATTACATAACATTATTAGTAATTGTCTAGTGCATGCATATAAGTGTAATTCTAGGGTGTAAATATGTAAGTTCTTTTAGCTCACCATTTGTTTCTAGCAAATTCCTAAGTGAAAGCATAAATCTAGTAATTATATTTAGCCATCAGAAAGGGGAATTATAAGAAATCACCAAGGTCGTTACATAAAATTAGAGATATATGTGTTTAACTACAAAGTGGAAAAACAATAAACAATATCATATAATCATAAATTGAAGGATAAATTAGAGAGATGGTAAGTCAAACAAGGCAACATTTAAAAAAAAATGCAACTAGTGTTGTGTACTAGAAAACACAAATAAGTAAATACTAAATACATATACAGTAATTGATGAGTATAAGAGGGATATAACAAGTCTCCACCTCTTAAGATGCTTTCACCTTCGAGTGGAGCTAGGATAACTTATTTGAGAGTAAGAAAGATGCCTACATCCCTAAGGAATATAGAAGTGCTTAGTATCATATGTAAATGATAACTTCCATTGGAATTAAAAGAGCAATAACCTTGCAACTTCAATTAAGAGTAAAATATTGAAAATCCAAAATCATATCCTTCAAAGTATGAGACAACAAAAATCAATCCTAGGACCAACCTTGAATTTGCAAAGAATGATTGGCAACACAATCTTCAATATCATTAGAAGATTGCAAATTCTTGAATAGGCTTTAATGCATTCAGTTGAAATGATATTAAATAGAATTCAACATCAAAAGGAAATGCTTGGTCAATATTTTCTGGCTTACCTTCTCTTTGTTATTGTCCATATATAGTAGTTATTCACACATTAATTTTTCACATTTGCTCAATGGCAACAATTTCCAAAACATTGCCATAGTTTTTTTCCCTCAGGAAAAAAAATGTACTTTAAATTCAAGATGAAAGTCATGTACATTCTAAAGGTTCCTCTAACATTGTAAAAAATTGACATCCAAATAAGAAAATGACTTATTTTGTATCTTGCATAAAGAAGTTGAGGTCTCTCCAACAAGGAACACAAGATTGTCCAAACTATTAACCCACATTCCCTATCCAAAAGCTAAAGTCACTTTTCAACTATCGATAAAATACTTAGCATGCCTGGTAGTAAAGTCTCTAAAGAACCATCATGTAAAATCATATGATATGAACCTTTAGCCAACCTTAAGCCCTCTTTGGATAACTTATTTGCTTTGATATTATGCTCACACAAAATATGTTGAGAATTAATTTGCATAAAAGTCTTAGAAATTGCTCTTACTTGAAGGACCAAAGATACCAAATTTAAATTCCAAATCTGAAATTTATCCTTCATCCAATTAATGACCAAATATTAATCCCCTCTTACTCATATTTGTTGTACACCTGTTGTGTTGAAGAACTTTAGGAGATAAAGCAATACAAGGAACTCAACTTTATTACTTGAACCAAACACCACATTTGATTTACGAAGAAAAATTGATTTACAAAGATAGAAGCCTTGAATCTCGAGCCACAACTGTGGTCTTCTCCTTGGCATGCCCCATCAAAAAAACGCAAAGAACAATATGGTCAAAATCATAAATCCTAATCTGTCTACAACTTGGTCTCTTAGGTCTTGAATAATAAAAATTAAAGAGTACCTCTCATTTGGAAGCCACTATATATGGTGGAATGAATATCCCTTTAAAGATAACCTTATTTATGGCAATCAAAATACTCCAATTTATGAAAGTCTACTTGTTGGGATCACTAAAATCGTTGATTCACTGAATCACCATTTATTGCTAGTGATAATTAGGCATAGCAATAAATTGTATGAGCGAAAACTCATTCGCCTAAATAGGAATTAAATTAATTGCTTGAAGAAAACTAGTTGCAGTTGTGTGACTACCTGTTGCAATCTCGATTATTTTATTTAACGGATGTTAGCTCGATCAAGGCATTACTAAATCAACTGACGTGAAAGCCCAATCTAGCTATCACTAAACTCGCTGACATAAAGGGACAGTTGGAAATTGAAATTCTTGGATATATAGGTCATGACTTTTCAAGCTTCAAGGATCATGTTAGTATGAAAAAAATAATTAATAAATATTCAAGGCACATTTTAAGGATATTGGTGATTATTCAAAACAAAAAAATTACTTAATTATTATTCAAAACTCAAAAGATATATTCACAAAGTACACATAAACATTGAAGTAAAAGGTATTAAATATTTATAAAGGTATTTTTCCCGAAAAAAAAATGGTATTTATGGTTTTTTTTGTTTTGTTTTGTTTTTTGCTTTTGTTTGTTTATTTGTTTATTTTTATTTTTTTTCACATAGGAAAATCTGGGCAGATCAACCCCGAAGGGAATCAAATCCCATTAGCCAAACTATCAGGGCCTAACCCCAAGGGCGTCGAGGAGAATTGACCCTATGACCTCCCAATCGGCGAGGCACTTAACAACAGGGACTCGACCGATTGAGCTAACCCTTGGGGCTTAGTTTATCAAGGTTTTGTTAATGGATAATTTGAATAAATTAAGGAGATAGGTTATAAAGTTAAAAAGTCTATGGTTAAAGGATTATTAAATTAATTTTCATTAAGTATACAAAGAAAGAATATATATAATAAATTATTTTATTATATTTTGAGAAGTGACTTAAGAAAAAAGGAAGGAGGTATTATTAAGAAAGAAAAAGTAGTTTTCATACAGTTAAAAAAGAGTTAATTTAAAAAAAAAAGGGGGAAATTTAAAAAATAATCCCAAATTCAACTAAAAAGTTCCAATCAAAAGTTAGAAAGGGGATTTTAAATGAAATATGAGCTCCATAAATAAGTCAAAATATTAGACTAAATGTTGTTTTCGTTAAACAAAATTTATGTTTTATTCGATATTTAAAAATCACAAACATGGTTGTCTGAAATGTGGGCACATATTTATTATGGAAGAATGTCAAGGTAATGCATAGATGCAAATAAAAGTATTATAATACAAATTCGGAGAACTTCGACATAAGAACCGATGTATCAGAAAGGAAACATAAACATCTCGAAGATATGTTTGATTAGGAATCAAAAGAAAAGGATGAGGAGATTTTCCATCTAAGGGACTATAGTAAAAAATTACTTACAAAGGTCATTGAAATGTCTAAGGCTACAAAGCAAAACTTAGAACAAGAAAAGGAATTTCTCGAGAAGAAATTCAATGAGAATCTATTGGAGAAGGAAGAAGAAAATTCACGCTTAAAAAACCTTAATCAAAGATTGTTAGAACAAATCAAAGGTTTAAAATATGAAAATATTGAACACCAAAATAAATTTGACTTAGAAGCTGAAGAACTCTTACGTCTCAGAAATCATAATCAAAATCTACTCACTCAAATTAAGAAACTTAAAAATGATAAGAAACCATTAGAGAGAAAATTGCAAGAACTTATCACAAAATCCCCAAGGGATCACTTAGTTGGTCAAGTTCCTATTGTTAAGTACCTCGCCTATTGGGAGGTCACGAGGTTAAATCTCCTTGACGCCCTGTGGGTTAGGCCTTGCTAGTTTGGTTGACGAGTAGATCCATTTCGGTTGATCTACTTGGATTTTCTCATGGATGTAGCAGCCACTCAATGTCCGTGAACCCCCTGTTAGCGCTTGAAATTTCACCTCAGGCTGAGAAAGGCAAACTTCAAGGCAACATCAAACCACTTAGCCTCGTAGCTAGCCCTACGGGGCAGGAGAGGGCTCTCTCCGATCTATCTCGATAAAGATCTTCAATGGGTGAGATAACCAATAAGGAAACACTGATTTTAGGCTAGTAAACTGATAAAAAGAGTTTGTTTTGGGATTTTTTTGGATTTTGGTGGAAAATCGGGGAAAGGCAACTTTGGGTGCGGGGATTGGACACAGTTTTTGCAGGGGTTTCTTTGGGGCAAGGTAGGAGACTGTATTGATGCCTTTAAATTAAGTGAACGGGTAGGAATGACCGGTGAGGAGCTAAGGATAGCAAGCAATCACCTTGAGTTCTCCTTAAACAGATGAAAACATTGATATTAAGCAAATTTAAAAGTAGAGCATGGAAATCATGAATTCTACTTTAACACTTCATTTGCCTAATGTCAGAAGAAAAAGAAAGAGGATGATTTCACATAACACACTTACAAGTACAAAGAGAAAGCATACCATCAATACATGTAACCACAGGAATCCCAAAAAGGACTGCAAAACCCTGGTCTTTCTTCCTTTGCCAAAATTGCAGAGATACAATGAATAATACAATTGAGCTTTCTCCCTCAAGAGTCCAACCTCTCCAACCTTTGAAAATGATTGAGAAAATACATAATATAGGCAAGCCAACCTCTTCCCTTGCCTCTAGGGGTCGAGCTCATCCTTTTAGGAGCTGTTTCAACCAATTCTAAACTGAGCACTAAAATCTAGGCAGTCAAAACAACTTGCCTCTATAAGCTAGGAAACCAATTCATTCATTAAATGTTTGCTATTTCATGAATGAATCTTCTAGAATAAGTAAATAAGTGTCATATCAACATGAAAATAGATTAATTACATCAAAGAGGGTGAAAAATCCCATCCCAAGTCAAAACTGGCCAAAGCTGGGCGAATTCCTGAGTTGTAGGTGAAAAATTATGAAAATTGCCTGATAGGTCGCGCCCTAATCCTGATAGGTCGCGCTTCTTTAGCTGCTTTTGAGGCACTTTCAGGTGTCCAAATGAGGCAAAAGTGAGCTTGTTGGAAAGGTCTGGATGTCTACTTTCCAACCCAAGTGGAATTTCTGAATTTGGTGGCCATTTGCCCCTCCAAAATTTCAATCTCCCAGGCCTGCTTCATGTTTGTCAAAAAGATGGCAGAAAGTCAATTTTTGCATGTTTTTTGACCTTCTGGAGGCTCAAAATTTGATGAAATCTCTTGGTAATTGCTGAGCAGGTGTATCTTTGCATGACAAATCCAGAAATTCTGAGTTTTCCCAAAATGAAGTTGCCCATCGAATACGTCGCGCGCGGCGCGCGACCTATCAGGGAGAAAAACCTGTTTTTTGCCCAAAAATTCACAAATGACAAAATTTTCTCCAAATTTCTTGAGATTTGGGCTGGGAGTCCCGAATAAAGTACCATGCTCAGTCAAAGAGGCTTTGGCCAAAATTTGGAGTGGATCGGGCCTTTTCCGTTGTTTTAGTGCTTTGGCCAACCTCCTTGGATCTGGCGATTGTAATTTTGACATTTTTAAAGCAAAAATACATGAACCTTTCATTTCAACTTGATGGCATTAAAACACATTTCTCATGCCCATTTTTCCTTATCAAGCAAAATACTTTGATGATCAAAGGCCTACCTGCAATCTTGAAGAAATTTGGGGATGTTTGGCAGTTTACAGGCAATTTTTGTGGATAAATTCCCAACAGGTCGCGCCAGTGTTATTTCTCAACTGCTAGGACCCCCTTGACAGGTCGCGCGCACCCAACAGGTCGCGCACTTTTGCAAGAGGTTTTTGGAGGCCTTCCCAGTGTCGTAATCGGGTGCAGGATAGCTCGTTGGAAAGGTCTTTGAGTCTACTTTCCAAACCAACTGGAATTTTTCAATTTGGAGTTCATTTGCCCTGTCAAAAATCAAATATCCCAAGACTGGTCAAAAAGTGCCAAATGAGGCTGCCTCAAGGAAGAGTGTTGTTGCAGTCAACTTTTGAATGCCTTCCTCAACCCCAAATTGAGCTCATGATAGCTCATTGGAAATATATTTGTGTCTAGTTATCATTTTACCCATCAAGAACATCATTTGGCCAACCAAGCTAGGAGAAAACTTGATTTTCCCAAGGTTACTTTAGAGGTGTCTTTGATTCTCCTGAGGCAATGGTATTCTTGACATTTCTCTCAAACCATGAAACCTGTGCAAAAAGTGAAGGAGGTTTTTATTCTTTGGCATGTTATGGACAAAAACCTCTCTCAGTTTTCCAAAATTCATCTTTGATTGCTCTGAAACATCTTTTGAGTGAAACTTATCCCGATGTGTGGAACAAGGGATTTTGCCGAAATGAAGCAAAATGAAGGGGATAAGGGGCTTCTAAATTCTTGAGGAAATTTTTGGGAGTAAGGAGAGATGTTAGGAAGTAGGGGAAAGTGGAATCTCAGAGATTGAGTGAGGGGAAGGGGTCCAAAAGGGCAAAACACAAGTCCAACCTAGAAAATTGCCAGGTTGTAGCTAGAAACTAGGGTTTGTGCGAAAATGAGGAATTTGGCGGATCTAAGGGATGGGAAGCATTTAATAAGGTACATGAAAGATAGGGGAAGGTGTATGAACATCTGGATACAAGTTTTGCCGATGATTTGACCGTCCAAGAGAAATTACCTTCAAAACCCTAGGAGAGGGAAATGACCTTACCTAGGCGCAACTGAAGCATGAACAAGGTGTAAAATGACTCATTAGACACTGAGATGATAATGACAACCCTATGAATGATGATAGACTTCAGCTGAATAGTGACATAGATGGGCATTTGGACAACTTTGGAAAGAGTGAGAGCAAACCCTAGACCTAATGCCTAGTGACCAAATTTTGCTTGAAAACTCTTTGATGACAAAATTTGACTTGGAAACTCTGAGACCACTTTGTAAGAGCATATTTGATCACTGGAGGAAGGTTGGAAAGACTGACACTAACACCACCCAAAAAAGAACTTATCATAGAAGAAGTGTCGAAGTTTTTAGATGTAACAATCCAAGCTGAAGAAAAGGGAACAAAACTAATCTGGATAGATCTTGATGCAGAAAGATCCCAATCAATTTGAAGTGAAATCATACTCAGATGTTGTAGTTCAAATGACAAAAATTTCAAGTGATGATCCAATGATTAACCAAGCACCATCTGTGTGTGAATGAAATCATATACTTCAAGTAAATCAAGTAATCACCAGAAACATGACAAGGGAAAATCAGAACACAAGAACTCCTTATCGACACCCAAATTATAAAAGTAGACGTCTCAACTAGTCTTCAAATCCATATAAATCAGACCAAAAATAAGTGATTTACGTTCCCAAGAATATCGATGTCACCATAATCCAGTCTTACGATAATAATTCATGCCAAGTTTCCAGTAATTGCAAGATTCCATAATAGATTAATCTGGGATAGCTAGATGTGAAATACAAAAAGCAACAGAAAAGCAGCAAAAGACATGAACAGCAGACTTACATAGAAAAAGTTGAACTGAATGTGCCAATCTCTCCTAGATGTGATGTGGGATGTCAGAGCTCCAAGATTGATGTGAGGAATGAGATCTAAAGCGTTGAATAAATAAGTTTGACAAGATCGAGAATTATAACGCGCATGCTAAAAATTTAGGAAAAAGCGACACTTGGCAGGAGGTTTCTAAAACGACTTTTGCATGTAAACTCCTACTGCTAAAAATGGATCCCTAAATCTATGGATTTTTTTTGCTTTTTACTCTTTCAGAAGAAGCAACCCATGCATTGAAGTCAAGATTGCTCAGTCCTGAGGGGACTGGTTAACCTAGGAGCACATGCAACAGCCTGTGAGCCTGGGAATGACATTTGCGCAATTTGTGGGCTGAGAAAATCTAGTTATCCCTCATGCATTACGCAATTTATGGACTGAAGCCCTGGTTGTCAGTCAGAATTGCGCATTTTTTGAGCTGAAGCCCAGTGTTGGGATGCATTGCGCCATTTCGAGAGGGAAGGTTTCCTAGATGGATTGTGCATTTCTGGAGCACAACAGGCAGCCTAGATAAATTGCACAATTTCTAGAGGGAAGGCTAGTTCCCCTCCAAAATTGCACAATTTCCTAGGTGAGCATCACAAGCAGAAAATGATTATGTCCCAGAGTGTCAGCCTACAGGTGTGAGACAAACAAATTTGAACAACAAAGGCTGACAGGCCACTAAAACGCAGCTGAAGCATTTGTACTTAGACAGTGCAAGACATGATGCTAAGGATGGTTAGTAGGGAGGCTACAACATGAAGCCAAGGCAAAATTTTGGAGGGTGGTTGTAGCTGCTACAAGACACACCTAGTGAGAAAGAGTGTATAGTGTTATTGAACTTGATATGAGAGCTGAGATTAAGTTGTGTTTCCATTGATTCTGTCTAGATAGCTCTCTTAATTTGGGGTGAAAAGAGAAAGAACGTGAAAGGAGTTCAATATTGGCTCTCTTTTTCTTAATCTAACATGGTTGAAACATGTACAACAACATTTGCAGCTCCGAATTGAAGCTCAGGGTAAGTACTTGAAGTTTGTGCTAGAGAAGGCTAGGGAAACTCTTGTTGGCCACAATTTGGGTTCTATTGGACTAGAAGTTGCTCATGTAGAAATCTCATAATTGGCTTCAAAAGTATTATTCAACTTATAATTTAATGATTCTTTTAATTAATATTTTTACTTATATATTCCATTGTAGGCATTTACTTATTCCCATTAACTCATAATAGTTAACTTTGATTTTTAACTTAATTACCTTTATCTATTAATAAAAATTAAATAAGATTATTACTACTTTTATATTAATATAATTTAAATAAAATTATCATTTCTATATTCATTCTAATCTTGTTATAATTTTTAACTATTTTCCAACTAACTTGCTTTATTTTATTAAATCCTTTTTTCCATTTTATTATTATTAGTTAACTTCTATATTCTTTGGCCCTTTATTTAACTTTAATTCCTTTTAAATTATATTTTTGATAATATTTTTTGAACTTAATACCCCTTAGAATTATTTGTATGGGATTGGTCCTAAACATTATTATAAACTAATTATTAATTACTTTCTCAACCTATGATTAATTATATATATAGGCATGTATATATATATATATAATAATTATTAAATAATTTAAATAAGTAAATAAATTATCCTTTTAATTCTAACCATTAACCCTAACTTTCATCTTAATAACCGAATATTTTAACTTTAATCATAGAATATATATATTTATATATTTAACCTTAAAATTATTTTAACTAACTTCCATAAAAATAAACTAACCATTAAATTATTATTGAATAAAGAACTAGTCATCTTATTATTTTAATCATAATATATATAAACGGATTCCCTTTTTATAACCCTCCTTTTTACCGAATTCAACTGATTTCCTTAAAAATAGTAAATAAGAATTTGACCTGGTCCTAAGGTCAAAATTAGCCGTTAATTTAGCCGTTGGAGTCTCCGCTCAAACTATTTATCATGCTAAGTTGGATCTGTTGCTTCAACTTGTCCTGACGATGAACCACACTAGTTGGTTCGAAACGCGCCGACAAATGATATTCCATGTGATTTTCGCCGAAGAATCTTTCTTAACTGGCTTCAAAAGTGTCCAATGAATGCCTCAACAATTATTTTTTTTGTTTACCTTAAATTCCATCATTATACAAGTAGCAAAAACATATGGTACATGCTATGCATAGCCTTAATCAACAATCTCAGGTCACAAATTATTCAATGGAGAGTTGTTTGACATCAAATGAGAGTTTTGAAAATAATTTAGTTCAGAATATGCAAAACGTTGGCAAGAAAAGATTGAGAACATTACATAATAGAAATGTACCTTTTTGGCAGACTGAGACCAGAGAAGATGTCAGTTTGCGAGAATTGAGTGCCACACAATTGGGTTGGGAAGAAAATATGAAACAAGATGACAAATTTTTCTCCTCTCCAACTAATCCAAAAGATTCAGACAAGAATTCAATTCCAACCAAAGGAAATTTACGGGAGAGGACCACAAGTTTTAGGGTACAAACAAAAGAAAATGGCTATGGCATGTCTGATGCAAGGGAAAAACAGATGGAAGTAAATGGATCATGTGTAGGACAACAAGTAATTAAACCAAAAGTGCGTAGGAGCTTCTCTCTGCATGAAGTTTGTCACAAGGGTGAATTGGTAGGGCTTCATAGGGATGAAGATGAAAGTCCTTCAGTAAGCTTTAACAAGCTTTCCAAGCTCACTGAAGAATTAGACTTGAATGCTAATGATGACACCAGTATAGCATCCAATTGTAGGGAGTTTGATTTGAATGGTTTTGGATGGAGCATATGACAATTAATGTTAGCAAGTCATTTGAGAAATTTGTACCTTCCATCTTTGACAAAAACCTTCATCACTCATTGAATCCTAGGTTCATGAATCAGAATCAAGAGTGTGATTTTATGGTTCTTGATATATTATCTAGAAGTTGAACTGTTAAATTAACTAGACAGGCCATCTTCCTTCTTATTGTAAGCTTATGATTGGAAAAGGTCTTTACTTTTCAGACCTAGTGAGCAAGAGAGTGTAGTGTTGTTGCACGCATAAGAATAATCCCATGGGATTGATGCTGCTCAGTAAAGTGGAATTGGGAGAAGTTCATGAGCTGAAAAGTGCAAGGTATGTTGTCAATATCTACAACTCAGATCCCTCTATACTGTAAGCATTTTCCAACACAAGCATTGCATTTGTTGTGGGTCTTGAGAATGAGAAAGTCCAAATGATAAGTGAAAGCCCAACTGCAGGCCAAGCTTGGGTGGCTCAAAGGATTGCTCCTTACTACCCTTCAAACTTAATAATTATGATCACTGTAGGGAATGAGGTCCTTACAATAGTGATAGGTCATTAGACTCTGCTCTAGTGGCTACAATACATAACGTTTATTCTAGTTTGGTTGCTTTAGGCTTGGATGGAAACATTAAGGTATCTGCTCCACATAGTATGCCTATCCTTTCAAATTCCTTTCCTCCGACCTCCACATTTTCTCGTGTTTTGGTACGAATTATGAAACCTCTCCTCAAATTCTTGGATGACACAGGTGCTCCAATCATGGTGAATGCATATCTTTATTTTTCATACAGAAACAATCCCAAAGAACTTTCACTGGACTATGTGCTATTTGGGTAGTCTCCAGGGGTTTCAGATCCAAAAGGGTTGACCTATAACAATATGTTAGATGCTCAAATTGATTCCATTTACTCTGATATGGCTACTTTGGGTCACAATGACACTATCCCTGTAACTGCCTTTGAGACCAATTGGCCTTCCAAAGGAGACACAGATGATATAGGAGCGAATCATGAGAATGCTAGAAACTATAACACCAGAGTCATCATTACAGATTATCCCAATTGTTATAGTTCAGTAACTACTTCTTAGCCCACACCAACTAGCACAGGGTACATGGTACAAGTCCACACCAAAAATAGCACGGGGTAAAGCTCCTCTTGTGTGTTTAATTTCATAAGAAGCAGTAAGAAATTTACCGTTAGGCTTCAAACAGTCAAATACAAAATCATTCTTGAACTATAATTCAATCACATCAAAAATCGATTCACTCTGAAGATTCTGAATAAATTAAATTCAAAACAAAAAACTAAAGAGGCATTCATCCAAATAAATTAAATTCAAAACAACAAACTGAAGCAACATTCATCATCTATCAAGAACTCTCTGCATATAAAATTAGCACAAAGTGCGAGATATTTCTTCTTGCCTTTTTAGCACCCACATTTGAACCTATGAATGATAACAACAATACAAGAAGTATAAACAATTTTTTTTTTCTCTGCCATCTTCTGGAGCAGAGCTATTGCAGAGAGTTTCACACAAATGCTTTGAAGATGTCTGTCCAAGTTCTGATTTCTATATATGAAAAGTGGAACGAGAATGACTAGTTATGTATACCATATCACATGCTAACAATTTGTTTTGAGCGCAACCTCTCATCTCAATAGTTCAGATCTGTATGAAGTTGTTAATAACAACGCATTAAACTTTTAGTTTCAACTATTAATTTAAACTATTAGTTTGTATTAGACCACAGAACACCAGAAGAGCATCAACTGTTAACTTAAACTGTTAGTTGGAATTAGATCACAAAACATTGGAAAAGGATCCTCTAGATTTCTATATCTTGGGAGGACTAACAAAGCAAAGGGGCTGAAGATCCATCCCTTTCTATATTTTGCATGTCACTGTACAAGATCACCTCTTTTTAGTTTGACATCATCATTTCAGTAGTATACTTGCAGTACTCCCCTGCCCCCCACACATATATAGCATGTGACTTTAATTTTATAAGATATTATTTCACGTGCCATGTGAACATTAATTTTTTTGGTTTCAAATTGCTTTGCTTGTGAGTAAATAATTACTCTTATGAATCCATATTTCTCTTAAGTTATATTGAGAAAATTTATCTTAATTCAAGTGTCAAGTTAGTAGTAGGACAACTATTATTAGGTGTTATCCACAAATGTAGGGAGACTCATCACTATTATTCAAATAAAACCATGCCATTTGGTTGTAACTATCACATGCCTCTAGTTCTTGGGCCATTATCATTTTTCTTTTTCTAGGAAGAAAAACTCTTAGCCAACTAAAGCCAATTTTATGACACACACACATATAGCAAGTTAATTTTTTGTTACCTTAAAATTCAGATTATATCTCCCCCAACACCATAGTTCAACCTATTACTAGTCTCAATCTGTCAAAAAGGAAACTGGATCTATTGGTTGGTAATTTAAAAGTAGGAATATCAAAATAAAGTATATGGTTTTCCAAACTACAATAACTAGACTCCATATGCCCTAATTTCTCTTAGACACTATCAATTATCTGATTCATATGAAGAATCTCTCTAATTGAGTAGGTGTTGCAGTTTTGATTACTTCATGTTTGTTGAAGTAACATGTATGGTCTTGAACTCTTAGGGTTTTTTATATTTTTTGCTCCTTTTTTGTAAGTGGAAAACCAAATCCTACAAAACACTCGGATTCCAACTATATGATGACATGGTGCAGACTACAATAATGTTGGCCCATATGCATTCTGGTTTCAATTTACTGATTTTTTGCATTTTTCCCTTTTGTTTTGTATTTCACTTATACAACAGAGAAACATAGTTCTTAATCTTTTGTATGCTTTCAAATTGTTGAATTGGTTTTGAGTATTAACCACATCCAGGATTTTTGCTCCAGATGTCATAGGTCACACATTCACTATTAATGCTACTCTTTCCTACACCACTACCTTATGATGTTTCTTTTGCAACATTTGGTGCAATTTCTAGTAATAATCCCTTATGTTTATTAATCCCTTGGGTTTATTATATCAATCCCAAGGGTTTATAATATTAATGCCTTGGATTTATAATATTAATCTTAAGGTTTGTAATCCACTCGTTCTATTAATTTTAGAGTTTAACATTATTCTCTTGGGTTTATTATCTCTTTGGTTTACAATATTAATCTATTGGTTTTATTTGTCCTTTTTATATATATATATACCCCATAAACATGATGGTGAGAAATAAATTAGTATTATTAATAAGAACCCAGTTTTATTATTATTGTATAAGTTAATTATATTATAATTTGAAGTATAATTCTTAATATAATATAATACAATATTATATAATATTATTTAATAACATAATATTATATTAATATATAGTATAATACTAATACAATAACCATAAATATATAATAATAATATGGTTATTCTTATATACATATAGTTATTAATAATAATAAATAGTTAGCATTTAACAATATACACTTAATATTTATTAATGTGGTTGATATATGCTTATGGTGTGTATCAACTACATTTACTAATGTGGTGTGTATCAACCACATTTACTAATTTACTAATGTAGTTGTAGATGTGCTTTATATACTTTTATCATCCTATATCAACCACATAGATAAATGTGGTTGTGACAGTGTAAAATATTTAAAATAATTTGTAATCATATAGCTAGATTTATTGGATAAAAGAAAACCACTCCATCCATAATAAGATGGTTATCACCAAGACATCAAAATAAAAAAATTATTCAAACATTACATTTATATTAAATTTTAAATATAATTATCAACATCAACCAAATATCTAAATAAAAAATTATTCAAACACTAATTAACTTTATTAAATTTTAAAAAACTTTAATATTTTTTTCATTTACAAGAAAATATTTATACCTCCCCATATACAAAGATTTGGACAATAATTCCACAATTTCTAGTGAAAGGGAAAAGCTGACTATGGTAGACATTATGCCTGTTAGTAAGGCTAATTGCAAGCATTGTGCCTCTAGGTATACAAGAAGTTCAATAATTTCTTGTGGAGGGAAGAAGCTGAAGCAAATTGCAAAATTTAAAGTTTTACCTGTATAAAAAGATATTGACCATAATTTTACAATTTCTGGTAAAAAAAAACTCAGTTGTCTATAATGCGATTTTTTGGAAATTTTTCCGGTCAAAATCCTACTGCAATTTATTGGAATCACAAGTTTGATAGCTAGTTTCTGCACAATCAAAGCGTCCCAGAGGGTTTTCAGGGCGCTGAATCCAAATATGCAGTTAAAAAACCATTTTAAATAATACAAATCAAGATTTAACCTCAATTTTTTCCGCGAATTCCATCACCGAAATCTCCAAAAGATCACATTATAGACAACTCCATAAAAACACATTATGCTTTTTTGAACCTTTACTTATATACAAGGACGCTGACAATAATTCCACAATTTCTAATGAAAAAAAAAAAAACTGAAGATAATTAAGATATCTGCGAGACATATTCGTAAAGCTATTTGGAAACATGGCACCTCGAGTTATACCAGAAAAGAAGATACTGGCAATAAGATAATATTTACAGCAAACATGGTGGATAGAGTTATACCAGAAATAGTGGCAATAAGACAATATTTACAAGTCTGAAAAAATATATATATAATTGAAAAATATTATTATTATTATTATTTTAAAATACATTCCTCAAAATTCATCTCAAAATGTCTTTCCTGTAACTTAAAATATTTAAGTATGATATTTAACAGGTTAAACCTGATCATCTTCTTCACCGTCTCCTTCACATTATTCAAATTCACTTTCCTCATCACTTTCTGCAACTTCAAATTCACTTTCTTCAACTTCAGATTCTTCTTCAATTTCAATATCTTCATCGCTTTCTTCTTCATCTCCAAGTTCCTTGAAAAGGTGGGAGAGTTCGGATTTTACATTATCATTCTCCCAACTTATTCCATCCCACCAATCTAAGTTTCCAACAATTTCCTTCAACTTAGGTAGCTTCTCCATTTCTCTGGGCATTCTCCTTAATAATGGACAACCTGTGATCTGTACAACTTCCAGATTAGGCATTGTTTCTGAATTCCATACACTCGATGGTCTCGCAATACTCTCTGCCTTCTCTAGACCTGCAAGACGCAATTCCTTTAACATTGGAAGACTCCCGATCTCAACTTCCAACTCAGGGCACTCGTAAATATCTATGTACTGTAAATCAGGGAACTCCTCCATTCTCAATGTCTTCAACCCGCTGCAATCTGACATGTGTAAGGAGTGCAGTTGCGGCATTGTTTTTGCATTGCACACTATACTCTCTAAGCTGTGTAGGGAGGATAGACTTAATTCCTTCAACTGTGGAAAACAGCCACTGCTCTCCATGAACAGCTCCTTCAACTCAGCACAATCCTGTATATCTAATTTCCTTAAATTGGGAAGCTCCTCCATTCCCAATGTCTTCAACCCGCGCAATCTGATATCCGCAAGGAGTGCAGTTGCGGCATTGTTTTGGCATTGCAGACGATACTCTCTAAGCTGTCTAGGGAACATAGTTCTAAAACCTCCAACTGTGGAAAACAGCCACCGCTCTCCATGAACAGCTCCTTCAACTCAGCACAATCCCTTATATCTAATTTCCTTAAATTGGGAAGCTCCTCCTTTCTCAATGTCTTCAACCCGCTGCATTTTATTATTTTTAAGAAGTGCAGTTGCGGCATTGTTTTGGCATTGCAGACGATACTCTCTAAGCTGCATAGGAAGCCTAGAGTTAATTCCTCGAACTGTGGAAAACAACCACCGCTCTCCATGAACAGCTCCTTCAACTCAGCACAATCCAGTATATCTAATTTCCTTAAATTGGGAAGCTCCCCCATTCTCAATGTCTTCAACCCGCCGCAGTCTGATATCCGCAAGGAGTGCAGTTGCGGCATTGTTTTGGCATCGCAGACTATACTCTCTAAGCTGTCTAGGGAGTATAGACATAATTCCTCCAACTGTGGAAAACCGCCACCGCTCTCCATGAACAGCTCCTTCAACTCATCACAATGCTGTATATCTAATTTCCTTAAATTGGAAAGCTCCTCCATTCTCATTGTCTTCAACCCGTGGCATTGTGATATGTGTAAGGAGTGCAGCTGCGGCATTGTTTTGGCATCGCAGACGATACTCTCTAAGCTGTGTAGGGAGGATAGACTTAATTCCTCCAACTGTGGAAAACAGCCACCGCTCTCCATGAACAGCTCCTTCAACTCAGCACAATCCTGTATATCTAATTCCCTTAAATTGGGAAGCTCCTCCATTCTCAATGTCTTCAACCCGCCGCAATCTGATATCCACAAGGAGTGCAGTTGCGGCATTGTTTTGGCATTGCAGACGATACTCTCTAAGCTGTGTAGGGAGGATAGACTTAATTTCTCCAACTGTGGAAAACAGCCACCGCTCTCCATGAACAGCTCCTTCAACTCAGCACAATCCTGTATATCTAATTCCCTTAAATTGGGAAGCTCCTCCATTCTCAATGTCTTCAACCCCCTGCATTTTCTTATTTGTAAGAAGTGCAGTTGCGGCATTGTTTTGGCATTGCACACTATACTCTCTAAGCTGTGTAGGAAGGATAGATCTAATGTCTCCAACTCTGGAAAACCGCCACCGCTCTCCATGAACAGGTCCTTCAACTCAGCACAATCCTGTATATCTAATTTCCTTAAATTGGGAAGCTCCTCCATTCTCAATGCCTTCAACCCACCGCAATCTGATATCCGCAAGGAGTGCAGTTGCGGCATTGTTTTGGCATTGCAGACGATACTCTCTAAGTTGTCTAGGGAACATAGTTCTAATGACTCCAACTGTGGAAAACCGCCACCGCTCTGCATGAACAGCTCCTTCAACTCAGCACAATACTGTATATATAATACCCCTAAATTGGGAAGCTCCTCCATTCTCAATGTCTTCAATCGGCGGCATTTTCTTATTTTTAAGAAGCGCATTTGCGGCATTGTTTTGGCATTGCAGACGATACTCTCTAAGCTGTCTAGGGAGGATAGACTTAATTCGTCCAACTGTGGAAAACAGCCACCGCTCTCCATGAACAGCTCCTTCAACTCAGAACAACCTGATACAGTTAATACCCTTAAATTGGGTAGCCCCTCCATTCTCAATGTCTTCAACCCGCGGCATTTTCCAATTTTTAAGAAGCGCATTTGCGGCATTGTTTTGGCATTGCAGACGATACTCTCTAAGCTGTCTAGGAAACGTAGTTTTAAAACCTGTAACTGTGGAAAACAGCCACCGCTCTCCATGAACAGCTCCTTCAACTCAGCACAATCCCTTATATGTAGTTTCCTTAAATTGGGAAGCTCCTCCATTCTCAATGTCTTCAACCCGAGGCATTTTCTTATTTTTAAGAAGTGCATTTGCGGCATTGTTTTGGCATTGCAGACGATACTCTCTAAGCTGTCCAGGGAGGATAGACTTAATTCGTCCAACTGTGGAAAACAGCCACCGCTCTCCATGAACAGCTCCTTCAACTCATCACAAACCCTTATATCTAATTCCCTTAAATTGGGTAGCTCCTCCATTCTCAATGTCTTCAACCCGCGGCATTTTTTTATTTTTAAGAAGTGCATTTGCGGCATTGTTTTGGCATTGCAGACGATACTCTCTAAGCTGTCTAGGGAACATAGTTCTAAAACCTCCAACTGTGGAAAACAGCCACCGCTCTCCATGAACAGCTCCTTCAACTCAGCACAATCCCTTATATCTAATTCCCTTAAATTGGGTAGCTCCTCCTTTTTCAATGTCTTCAACACCGAGCAAACTGATATGTTCAGGGTTTGGAGTTGCGACATTGTTTTTGCATTGCACACTACACTCTCTAACCTGTGTAGGTAGTGTAGATTTAATCTCTGCAACTCTGGAAAACCGCCTTGTGGAAGCTCCTCTAAGTTCATGCAGCTCCTCAAGTCCAAATTCTTCAAATTTTGAAACTGACAAATACAAGTCGGTAGACTTACCCCTTCATAGTCTTCTAACTCAAGACTCTGCAACTCCTCCATGCTCTGCATGTTCTGTGGAAGAATATCTAGCGCCGCATCATCTCTATTTTCATCTTCGCCCCATTCGAACCTTAACCTTAATTTTCTCATCTTTGACCACGTACTCATTGAACCCCCTTTAATTTCTGGCTTTACTGTCACATCCAACTCGATCAGATTTGAGAGATTTGTGAGATCCTCCAAACACATTGGAGTTGAAACATGACGCAAGACCAGTTTGTTCAATGAAGTGAGTTGAGAGATTTGATGTGGAATCACCCTGACACTGTAAGAACCCGATACTGTGAGATGTTTTAGATTTTTCAGCTCCCCTATCTTATCAGGTAAAAAATCTAGGCTTCCACAGTCTTCGAGATTCAAAAATTGAAGATGTGAAAGGTCGCATATGCTATCAGGCAAATCCTCCAGGTCGTCACACCTACTCAAATTAAGAAACTCCAGCTGTCCAAGTTGCCCCACTGCTGTTGGTAATGTTTTTATTGAGGTATCCGACAGATCCAGAACCTTGAGAGACATGAAGTTTACCAAAAACCCCTCTGGAATTTCCTTCAACCGTCTGTTTTTGGCCAACACTAAACTGACGAGTGTTGGACACTTCAAATCTGTTGGCAGATCACTAATTTCATTGTCGAGAACGGAGATTCTTTTGCAATCCCTGGTCTCTTCTTCACTTGGAAAATGTTGCAGATGTTGACCTGCTTGAAATAACCAGTTCTCCTCTCCTTGGCCTACATATATTGCCATATCACGTAGTACATCATGAACTTTTATTTCCCTTTTATCTGCATCAACATACTCAATCAAGCACCTGTCTACCAGTGCTTGTATGTATTCCCGCCCAACATCCATGAAGTAAGTTTTCCCCTTTCGGAGAAACAATCTTTCTGCTGTCCACATTTCCACCAGCGTCTCCACATAAATTTCTGCATCTTCAGGAAAGGCAGCACAATATAGAAAACACATCTTCAGGCCATGATTGGGCAAATCATCGTAGCTCCATCTCAGCTTCTGATAAAGCTCCGCCTCAATGGTCTTGTGAGTGGAGGGGAAGGATGGATCTGCATTTTTCATCAAAACTAAAGCGCGACTCCACTCTTCAGCAGTCTTCTTCCGAGCTATAGCTGCAGCAACTGTATTGATTGCTAGTGGCAACCCTTTACACTCCGAAGCAACTTGTCTAGCAATAACCTCTAGATTCTTGTCTTGAGCAGCCCCACTTTTAAAAGCTGTTTTCTGGAAGAGCTCCCACCCTTCGTCTTCGGACAGGGGTCGGATCATCATGCAGTACTCTTTTTCTGCCATTATTTCAACTACATCTCTGTAGCGACTGGAGATCAAGACTCTGCTGTTTTTATCGCGGCCAAAATTGACCCCAACTTCATTCAAATTAATTGGACTCCATAGATCGTCCAATACAAGAAGAAATCTCTTATCTTTAAGAGAGTCATACAATTTCATCTTTCTCATGTCAATACTAGAACTTGACTCAAATTTTAATTCCAGAGACTCGGCAATGGCATCCTGGAGACTATCAATTTTATATTTTTGAGAAATGGTATGCCAAATGACGAGATCGAAGCTAGTACTCACCTTCTTCTTGCAGTTATTGTAGATGAGTTGGAGTAATGCCGTTTTTCCGACACCCGCCATCCCCCACACGCCGATCACCCGAGCCTGAGGATGGGGTTCGTTAAGCCATGAGAGCAGTTGCTGCTGAGCAGCTTCAATGCCAGACCCCACGAAGCCGGAATCTGGTAGAGGTTGAAGAAGAACCTCTGCTTGAGGCTGTGCGGACCCCACAATCTGTGCAGTATGGGCAGCTCTTGAAAGATCAGAATCAAGCTGTCGGAAGAGCTCATTAAATCTGGTCTTCCATTCTCTGATATCTGCGGGGATCTTGGGGCTGAAAAAGAGGCAGCAACCGCGACACCGTTCTCGCTGTCCGTTGGCGCGATCGATGAGGGCTTTGACTTCTTCAAGGGCATCTTTCATTCTTCCCAAAGAACCTTCCACCATCTCCGGCAGCTGTCTTTGTTGATGTTCGAATTGGGTTTGAATATGGCGTAACGACTCGTCCATACGGGCGAGTTCAGTATTGAGAAGTTGAAGGTTATCCCCCATGTTCCTCACATCCTTCAACTGTTGGAAGAGGACACCGATAATGGCGTTGGTGACGTTCGTGGCCACTCCGGACGCTTCTCCAATTGCAATCTCCATGTTAGCAAATGGCAGAGAGAGGATGGAAAATATGTGAAGATTGGAACGAAAACAGGGGACGACAGATGGTCTGTAACGAGGCAGCACAGGGTTTGAGAGGTGCAGTGGGTTAGATGAGTGCGATACACAATTCAATGAATGATGCAATATATGTAGAGCAGAAACTTTAGCATATAAGAAAATGCAAGTTGCATCGGTCAAAAGAGAGAAAGCTAATTATTGTATTCCCATGACCTTTCATCACCAAGTTATTTGTATGGTGGAAAAGAACATTAATAAAATAACATTCCATTAAACTTAACAAACGAAAATTAAAGTTATTCCAATATTAGAGAATCTAATCATGAACCTAATGGATAATCATTTGATAAATAGCATACATGTTATATACTACATAATATGCACAAACATCGCAATTCGTTGACACATATCCCCACACTTCGAAATTAATGGAGTAGTCTACTTAGGTTGTAGAATGGCCCGTTTTCCGTCACCGGCCGGAAAATCGTCTGGGTCTGGCCACCGGCAATCTCTCTGCCCTCCGCCACCATCCCCTAGCTCCGCCATCCTCCTTCTCCGCCACCCTCCCCTGGCAATCCTGACATTCCCTGCCATTCCCTGACAAAAAATCTGAATGCAGCTGGAGGGCCTGACATCCCCTGACCGATCGGCAGCCGCGGAGTATTATTGCAGGTTCCAATTCGAATTGAGGAGGAAATGGTCACCCGCACGCTGCTCCCTCACATTACTCTTCGACCCGGTGCTTCCCGCTCTGCAGCTCGCCACCCAGGTACCAACCTGTTAGCATCCTCTCAGTCAAGTATCCCTCGGCTTGTTTTTAATTGCGATTAGAACAATACTGCAGGGTTTTATAGCGGAAAACAGTCTGATAAATAGCAGAAATGCTCACCCTTTGTACTTGCGTTCAGCTCGAACAACGTAGTACCGATTGGAGGAGATGGGTTGGCCTAGAACTGGAATAAAATACACTATCTATGTGCGTAGAGGAATTTTGTCCATTCTGCGTCCTGTAGACGGTTTCCAAGCATTTATCTTGCGGGAAAGGCAATTCTCGCAACTCGTTACAGCAGCAGCCCCAACAGCACGCACCCTGCTCCTCGTCGCCTTCCCGCAATTTTGCTGAAAAACTAAATATGCAGAGTAAGGGCCTTCAGGTGGGGGGAATAGAACACCGCCCTGTTGGATATTTCCATTCGTTGCAGCAGCCTGCTTGTAGGCCTCTAGTGATACCGTAGCGTACATGGCGAACTATTTACTTCTCCCTAAACATGTGTGGCTTTAGAAATCTTGGCCAAGTTGTTTTGACAAACTGTCACACAGTTCAATATTGGGTGAAAACCATTAAGATATTTTCTCATGGACAGTGCCGTGGAATGTCAAAATGGTTGCCTATCTTGACTTCAAATTGGACCATGTAAATATGTTTATATAGACGGTGCCGGGGCAAACGAGTCAATGAGACAATTCCATCAAATACCTTACAAAAATCGGGAAGACTCTATTATATAACAGCCCATGGATACAGATTGTTTGTTTCAAAGCTGGACATAGAACTTCCCCCATAAATCGAAACTGAGCGAAAAATAATAATACGAATATCCAAACAGAGTAGAACAGTCAGTACGAACTCTCACAGCAATAAATATTGCCTATAATTCTTTAGTGCTTGCAAATTAGGGTAAAATTCAATATCATAAGTTGAATAGTTGTGTTGCACTTCATTCAGGTTCATTCAACAATGCTATTGGTTGCCCTTCTTGCCTTAATACCGTGCCAACAACTATCATGCTTGCATCATAATCCTCCTACAAAATCTTGCTGAAATGGGGTAATGCTTACACAAATTCCTTGTAATATTTTTCTTAACCTATCAAAGCTTTGTTGTGCCTATGAGCTCGATTGGAATCCTTGCGCCTTCATACATTTTGTCATTGTCATTGAACTTCCTATAAACATTTGCTATAATGTAAACTCTTAGCCTCTATAATGTTGCAGGTGTAGGTCATTCTGATATTGCCTTCACTTTCTTTGGATCCATGCACAATCGATCCTTGGGCACCATGAAACCAAGGTAAACTAACTCCTTGAAGCACTGACACTTCAAGTTGATGCACAACTTATCCTTTCTTCGCTCTTCATACACCAATGTCAAATGTTGTTCCACTGTGTAGTTGTTGAAAATCAAAATATCATCTAAATAAAGAACTACAAACTTACTAGTGCCTAATCACATGACAGTGTGGTGTTGGTCAATTCAAACGACAAAACTAGTCACTCGTACAAATTGCCTTTGGTCTAGAATGCATAGTTCCACTCGTTGCCCTCGTTGATCTTGATTTGGTGATATTCACTCTTCAAGTCTCTTTGCAAAGTATCTCATACCACTCAAATTATCCATTAGATTGTCCATTCTCGTTGGAAACTTATACTTGATTGTTGTTTTATTCAATGCTTTAGAGTTTGTACACATCTTACACTGCCCATCTTTCTTCGATGTCATCAGACCTGATAACGTGCTCAGGCTCACAATCTCTCCATTAAAGCCCTTTGACAACAACTCACCAACTTGCTGATATAATTCCATGCTTTTCAATGTACTCATCTTGTGCAGTGCTTGATTTGGCAATGTCACACCTAGAATCAAGTCCATCTCATGTGCAGTCTTCCTCTTTGGTGGCAATCCATTTGGAAAGTCATTGCATGTTGTCTCTATACTCGTCGAACAACCTTTCACTTTTGCAGGGATATTCTCAAGCAACCAAGGAATTTCAAGCCACATCACAGGTTTATCTAGGCTTCATCACACTTGAAGCCACGCCTATGTAAGAGACTAGAATTGTGATGTAAGTAGAGTATAACATAGGATACAATTGCAACTTTTGCAAAAGGGCAATTTGGAAAGTGCTTTTATGAGCAACATTGTAACAGCTGATCATAATCATCAAAAAATTGTGAGCAATATAAAGAATGCTCCTATAAAGAGAATTGTAACCACTGGACAATGATATCAAAAATTGCTAATTAATCAGTGCCTACCTCTCTCGCCACAATAAATACATTGCCAAATAAGCATGAAATTACATTTAAGCGCCCAGTTTTGCCGAGTCGGAATTAGATTTTTCGAAAAAAAAAACATCTTTTGTAACTTGCAGGCATGTTAGTGCACTTTCAATCGTTAGGTGAAAATATGATCTCTGTCTTCAGTGTAGCTTGCACAACAGTTAGTGGGCAATGGAATAACAAGATGTACCTTTGTTGTTCAGTATGCCAATCAGGTCTTTGAGTTTTAGTTTTTGTGTTCAATGCAATTCTGAGTGCAACTTCTCTACGATCACCTCTATACAGGCCACTCAACCTAACTAATCTGGTCTAACAATCCTTCTCCATGAAATTCATAGAAACACATAGAAATTGAAACTCTCTGCTATCAAATACTGGGAACAAAGAAACTGAATCAGTAAAGCTTCCAACCATTGAAACAGGGTAATGGGCAAAACAATTTTATAAGAAGCCTCAAGGGTTCAAAAATAAGAATGTTGGGAAATGATGATGCTGTACAGGATGGTATTTATGACACACCATAATACACTATAATTCTCCAACCTTAGTGTAATGGTACCTTTGTGAGGGGACTAATATACAGAAATGTTTGAGAATAATGAAGCAATATGTTCACTGTGATCTGAATTAATCTATTCACACATCCCAAAATAAGGGAATCTGTACTTACTATCAACAGACACACCAAAGAATGATGTGAATTAGTCTATGATCAGAATTATTCCTATTCACACATCCAAAAATAAGGGAACTGCATACAATATTCACTTCCTTGAGTATCATTTATTTTAAAACTCATAGATGTATTTGGGTCCTATAATGAGCATTTCATCTATATAAAGTGGTGATTGCTAAATGTGTTTTTTGCAGAATAGTTGCCAGTATTAAAAGTGTTGCATTGTAAATGAACACAAATTATCTGCTTTTTTAAATTATATATGATTGAAAAACATGTTGAGTATTAGGAAATAGATAATTGTCTACTTGTTTAACGTGAATTTATTGTTATTTATTTTTCAGGTTTTTGAAGTGTAAAAAATGGTGCAAAAGTGGCATTTATGCATTGAAGTGTCTTACTTTCCAAATCCAGGTCAAGCAGTTATTAAATTCGTCCTTTACAATATGGCAACAAATTATTTATTTCATGGAAAGAGAGAAGTGCCTGGAATGACGACAAACAATGAGGCATATTACATTGCCCTTGTTGAAGGGTTAAAAGAGGAAAAACAACATGATGTCAATGATATTGAAGTCTTCACCAACTCGGAGTTGATATGTAATCAGATGAAAGGCATCTATCAGGTTCGGAAGGACAATTTAAAACCTCTTCATAAGGAAGCAATAAATTGGAGTTGTCAATTTCAACATTTTACCATCAATCACTCTGCAGATAATGAAAAGATATCCACTGATATAATGTCCAGAGCATTTTTAAGCACATATGTAGATGCCAAATATGACATAGGATCACCATCCACTACAACAGAAATCATTGATCACCATCAATATAAATCCCCATTGTGTGAATGGGTTGTTGTTATCATTTTTCTGAGGTTTATCATAGCATGGTTCTTTCACTAAAGAAGAACCTATTAATGTTTTATTTTTCCCCAACATGCAATGATTACGGTTTTTTGTATGGGAGACAAATTTATGGACAAATGTAATATATTCCATGTACATGGACAAATGTATTTTGAGAAAAGTAACTGGTTCATGATTTTGTGATTATCATCAATACATTATGATGTTGTCTGATCCTTCCAAACACCTTCTCAGATCTTTGTTTCTGGAGAGATATTGATATGCTATGTGATTTGTTCGTTGGTTGTTGATCAGTGATGAAAGGTTTCTTTACCTATGTGTCCTCCTCATCCAATAGATAATAGATAATTGTCTACTTGGGGTGGGAAATCTAGAATGGTATGTCAATGAGGTTTATGCATGCTCCCTCTTCAATTTGTCTCATCTCTTATAGTGAAAATATAGACATCCTTGTTTTAGGCACTGTTTCTATCCTTTAATTGTTGTTATCAATTTATAGGAAAAGTGCATGGTAGATGAGGTTTCCAGTTTTAGACTAGTGTGCATTAGTCTAGGAGTGAGGCTCTCTATTCTAGGAAACTTCTGAAAGCACCTTGGGCGCACTTTCCTAGAAGTGAATTAGGGTTGAATTAAGTTAATTAGGATGGTGCAATAGTAGTAGTGTCCCTCTACTTTTGTTATTCATTCAGTTTACGAAAGAGCGGATCCACTTTGTTTGGTTTTCTTTCCGGAGTTAATAAAGAAAACAAAGATGTTTTTCTAAGTTCTGTTGTTTTCTTTTGTTGTTCAAAACTTTTTGGTTAGCTTAAATGTTTTCAGATCTTGCATAAAGAAGCAGTTCTGAAAGTTTCTTATAGCTTTTCAGTTTTCTAAGTGTTCTTAGTTGCAGGTTTGGTTAGTGTTTACCATGTACTGAAATTTAACTATCTTCAATCAATAGAAGCACTATCAATAGTACTTGCATGCATGATAAAAGGCATAATATCATAATTTCATGAAAAATGTAAGTCTTCTCAACCTCCCTCTAACTCTGATAAGATATGATGCTTACAATTGCATGATTTCATATTAAAAATCATTGCTTCTTTTCAGATAGATATTTTGAGGATCAACTCTGCCTAAAATGGGATTCAGTCTTAAGAGGAATGGCACAATCCTAATGTCCAATGCTATTCTTGAAATTTCTATTGTATTCTTCAATTCAGATTCAGCGTGTTCTACAAAGAAGAAGAGTAGCATACATTCCCTAATTATCATGCAGATGTAGAGCTAATGTTATACAGTTGAGCACTGCTCTATTACCGATCGTTTTGGAAGATAAGTGCTATTGTTAGAACTTCTATGCTTGGACAGTTTGGTATCACCTTCAGCTATAAGAGAAAAAGAAGAATGGCAGTTTAATAATCAATGCCCAATGTCCTTCACTATTCTTCAGAAAAATCACAACTTTCTCCTCATCTTATTTCTGAGTTAATGGCTACGGTTAAGCTACTCTTGTAGGTCACTAAAAGGAATTAATTTGTGACATTTATCTCATGTCCCCTTAGGTTCTTTTGAGCAATAGTTAGATCCAAGATTTGTTCAGACCGTGTTTGTAACAGCTCTGATTAATTGAAGACATGTTGTTGGGTTTATTCAAGTGGTTTAATTGCTAAAAATTCCCTTGTAGGATATTCTCTGTAACTGAAACTTTCAGATTTAATATTCATAAATCAGCAAGATTCGATTCACAACTCCCTTATTGATTTTCTTCTTTCCTACCCTCTTTTCTCACTCACAAGGACAAGGCCCCGGTCAATCACATAAATAGATACCCTTGACTGCTGATTTCGAAGATTCATTTGCAGATTTCAAGAATCTGTTCACTGATCTGCAAGTTTTATTTGCAGATCTATGTATTTTACTTGCTGGTTTGAAGCGTTCAAATAGCATATTTCTAAAGTTTGGATCAACAGGATATATTAGGGACATTCCCCTCAGATTTGCATGCACTAATCCAGAAGTGAGATTTATAGACATCTTAAAACATCTACTAGATCAGTGTAACGTTATGATTAAAGCATGGATCATAGTGCATAATATATACCTTTTATTTATCCCCAAGACTATGATTGGATATATTCCTAAGTTGTCTTGTTATGTTATATGAAATCAACCACCTTCTAGAATGTAAACTTAATTATTTTCTTCATTTGTTTCAAGTCAATTGCTTAAAAGGGATATATGTGCAATTTTTTACAACTCGAAGGTTTAGGTTATACAACCTAGCTTTTATCCCGCTATTTACTTTTTTTTATCACAGGAAAAAGACTGACTAATTTCAGTTTGATCACTTATGTAATGAAGCTTCTTTCCATAGATATCAAAAGGCTAAAATTGCTTACATAAATCATAACTTTTAGTTAGTTTTTTTACAGGAAAAAAGGGTTTTTCATTTCCAGAATTACAATCAAACAAACCATACAATTGCTATAGAATATGCATCTAACCAACTTAGACTTGGATCCTATGCAGCAAGTTTGTCACCAAGATCTTAAGATGGAGAACACACTTTGCTACAATTCTAGAATCTAGTTTCATTCTCCCTTCATCATTTCCAACATTCAAATTTCTATAGTCAAACCTGGAAACCAAGAATGATCACTAAACCTTTCAAGGATTTATACTCACTGCAAAGTACTTCTACTTACAAATCGAATTTTGTTAAGTTGTCACCAGATTTTAGATCATTGAAATCTGATATATACATAGAGGTATATATCTTATTTTGTTATGGATGCTCCAATTGTGGATTGTTATCACTGAAATATACAACAATTCAATTATCTGAGTGTATTATGTTCAACCATAGCTCCATGCTTTTTAGGCAACCCGTTCTCACTATACCTTAGAAGGTCCACAGTTGCTCCTTACAAAATTTCAATCACCGCAGTTTAGATTCAGTTCATCTGCTTATAGCTGAAGATTGCATATCTTTACCCCTTACGAAGTAGAAGGTAATCTGGTATGACTCTTGAGCTATCCCTGGTCCTACTAGCATGATTGTTTGAATTCTGTCCATAATGCATTTGTCTTTGTATGTCTATCAAACTTTGCAGCATGGAAGCCTTCAACTGGTTCTGTTCTTCCTTAGATTTTATCAACATTTCATTATCTGCTCTGCAGCTTTGAAGTTCTACTGTCAAGCTCCTCATGGTTTCTGCAATATTGGGAGAGGTCTTTTTATTTGTTTGTCCATTGGACTCAGTTTCTGAATTTATCCCATTCAGGTCCTCACCTATGATGTCTACTTCATGCTCACAAATATTACACCTGGCTCAGCCCAACAAGACTAAGCCTCTGCCACCTTGACTGAACAGTAGGCACTGTGCACAACCCGCTAGCTTAAATGACAACAAAACATCATTCTAACATTTCATGATTTGATTAATGAAGTTTTATGCCCGTCCTGGCCTAGTGCTGTGCTTGCCCTAAATTCATTCTATCATTTCAATTTATAACCCATAATAGCCTCAGTGCTGTAACATGAGCCAAGTGAGTTTCCATAACTTAGGTAGGATCATTTCTTTTCTTGTATGCATAGAGTAGTTAGATAACTACTAAATGTATGTAAGTGTAATGTAGATAGCCTGAGAGCATTAAGATTCTTCTAGGAGACCTTTTCCAATCACGGTGTCCAGAAGAGAAGCTTGGCAGGACAAAGCCTGTGGTTAGGCAAACGCTCCATTGGGATTTTCTTAACTTGGATTTACCACTTGAATAGATCATCAAACATTTATATGGTTTTGTTCCTAAGCCAATTGCATAAAAGGGATTTACTTCCAATTTGCTTGAATGAGTATCTAGTTGATTGCTTAGAGTTGGCAACTTGGCATTACCTTGCATTGCAGATATGATTGAGAAAATAGAATAGAAACTATTTGCTTTTGATTATTAGAACTTACAGCCAAATTTTTCTTCCCTAAAATTGTTTTTTGTCATTTGTTTGTAGCATAAGTTATAAAGCCACTAATGCCCTAAACTCTGCATATACAGTGCTTGTATCCTGCAAGTCTACACCCTGAAATTGGTAATTAAGTGTGTAGGATTTAAACCAATAAATTGACCAACATTTGTGTTCCTTGTTGTTTAACTTGGTTAATTCATGTCTTACAATATTACCAATTGATGGAGAACGTTGTTGGATGGAATTGAATATAAATGGCATGGTGGCTGTAGTTTTATGTTGAACCAGTTCTATTGCCGTAATTTGTTCAGAAATGAATTCGATTTGTATGAATACGTTTGGGTTCAATCTTTGTAAGGTGACTCTGCACATAATTTGGGAAAATCGATGTTGTTAATTAGGCAAAACTCTGATATTATTTAAATAATGTCGATGTTCTGAACATTACAGACAGCGCACAATTGGGATGTAATATCCACGGCAATTGCAGAAGTTAATTGGCAAATCGAATTACAATGTTAAGAAATGCAGTAGAGCGTTTGAAGGATTGATGGAGGAGGCGTTAAATTGGGTTGAAGACTTCAACAGTACTTGGTGGTCTGTAATCGAATAAATTCGATTGGACAGCGCTGAAGAATGTATCGATTTGGTAAATGAAGTTTTAATGTTCCAAATTTCATTTGCTATTAACACTATTCTAAATCCAGAATCATGGAATGCTAAAAGCATTGGTAACACCATCCAAATTCTGCCTGTGAGCCATTAGACAGCGAATTAACATTTGAAATTGCAGAAAAAGACCACAAGCCAACGAGTCTGGCAAAGTTATTAAACGAAGGGGCTGAAAGATTACAATCTAGCAAAGTCTCAACAACAGTATTGCAGTAGTCGTATGAGGTTAACTGTAATGTTAATGTCAAGGTATGAAATTCTGGCATTCAATTTTAAGAGCTGGTAAGCAGAATGGGAAGGGCGCACTTATATATTTGATATTGGTTCATTTAAAATAATGTTAAAGTTAAATGATGGGGCATTGTCTCATTGACTTCTGAGTATATGAAATCAGATACTGAAACCCATATATAAATGATTGTGGAAATGATTCAAGAAGAAGATTTTGGGCTTAAAACCAGAATTAAAAGGGTTTATAATATGGTTCTGCCAAAAGGGCTATTGTATTGAGGTTTGGTTGAGACAAAACTTTGTGCAATTTAATGTGAAATGGAAACCATATAGATAATGGCCAAGAGTGAGTGAAATGCCAAGCTTTTGATTGAATCCAGCATATGTGAATGTAATTGTGGTAATGGATCTGAAGTATGAGAGCATTCGAAGTTGATGGGATTGATAGTTAAAACAGAATGAGGATGAAGGAAACTTCACATACAGTGATTGATTTTTATTGAGTTTTCATGAACCATGAAATATGTGAACAAGTGTTTGAGAAGCTTCCGCATGCAAATGATAAAATGTGAATTTGCCAGGAATTGAAAGGTAAGCTTCCGCATATTAATTGAGATTGCCAGTGGTAGAAATTTGCCAGACATTGAGGTACTGATTGAGCATAGGCCGAGATGCATGTTCAAATGCATTTGAAGAAAGATTCTGGGTATTGCAGGTTGGCCCTGCATCAGAAAGTAAACCAGCAAGTCAATTTAATCAATGTCAATTCAACAGGGCGGTGTTCTATTCCCCCCACCTGAAGGCCCTTACTTTGCATATTTAGTTTTTCAGCAAAATTGCGGGAAGGCGACGAGGAGCAGGGTGCGTGTTGTTGGGGCTGCTACTGTAACGAGTTGCGAGAATTGCCTTTCCCGCAAGATAAATGCTTGGAAACCGTCTACAAGACGCAGAATGGACAAAATTCCTCTACGCACACGGATAGAGTGTATTTTATTCCAGTTCTAGGCCAACCCATCTCCTCCAATCGGTACTACGTTGTTCGAGCTGAACGCAAGTACAAAGGGTGAGCATTTCTGCTATTTATCAGACTGTTTTCTGCTATAAAACCCTGCAGTATTGTTCTAATCGCAATTAAAAACAAGCCGAGGATACTTGACTGAGAGGATGCTAATAGGTTGGTACCTAGGTGGCGAGCTGTAGAGCGGGAAGCACCGGGTTGAAGAGTAATGTGAGGGAGCAGCACGCGGGTGACCATTTCCTACTCAATTCGAATTAGAACCTGCAATAATACTCTGCGGCTGCCGATCGGTCAGGGGATGTCAGGCCCTCCAGCTGCATTCAGAGTTTTTGTCAGGGAATGGCAGGGAATGTCAGGATTGCCAGGGGAGGGTGGCGGAGCTAGGGGATGGTGGCGGAGGGCGAAGAGATTGCCGGAGGCCAGAGCCGGATGATTTTCCGGCCGGTGACGAAAAACGGGCCATTCTACAGCCTAGGTAGACTACTCCCACATTAATTATCGTATTTGATAATATCAGTACTACATATTATAACTCACATGATATAAAAGTGGTTACGCATAACTTTCACTTTCCACTAGATTTACTCTTAACTTAAGTTTTAGTAAAATCTGTTTATTTATCAAATGAACATTTTTATATCGACCAAACGTTTGTATTTTGATAATCCAATGTTGATTAATTCTAAATATGAGAAGAAAAATCAATAATTATTGTATGAGTTGGGAAAATTGCTTAAATGCCAACACATTCTATTAAATTGAATAAAGTGGGTTTTATGGATATGGTTATGTATTGAGTAATTAAAATGGTATTGTTATCACTCCAAGAAACTCTCATAGGTTGTATATCAAAGATGCTTGGGAACATTACAAACTCAACAAAAATGTTGGAAAATGGTGGATGAATAAAAGGAATGATGCATATTCAAGCCAGATAACCACTTCTATTATGCTTAACCCTAGACATGGGTGAACAACCCCAGACTATAAGGCTTTAGACCACCAATTACTCACAGTTTAAAGAAAATGTGATGATGGAGAATACTGACCACACCAGCAGATGCACAGGACCCTGTGATGGCCGGCTACAACCAGTAGAAAGGTCTGTAAATCTATTTCTTAATGCACAGACAGGATGACAGCTCTCTGGCATTAAACAAACAGAAACCTGCATACACACTCAATGATACATACTAGATCTTAACACAGGGTTGGCATGACAGCACCTCTAATGCTAAACATCAAGAGCACATGAACAAATGCATAACAAGCACAGCCCGGAACAAAGAAGAAGTGGAAAGTGAGCAATTAACAGCAAAAGAAGCTTGCATTAGCTGAAAATGAAGACCAGACGCTACAGGTATCACAGTAGTTACAGTCTCCAGAAGTTGAACTTTACATCAAAATAACATTCATCAACCTCATTACATCTTCTTTCTGGGTATATATGGAGGTTGATTACAAAAAATCTGCTATGCTACGTGTGGAGGGGTCATAACTGACCACCAACCACATTAACTGTCTGATATGGGTCTCTGAAACAAACTGATGCTTCAATAAACAAAATTTGACATTCCCTGGTACTTAGGTGTACTCCTCGAGCAGGTGGAGTGTTGTATGAATAAATCTCTATAACTGCTGACGGCGTTTAACCGCTCGAGACTGTACTTTCTTTCCTTGGCCGTGTTGTCTCTTGAATGCAGTGGGTGAAGTATTAACTGCGCAGAGTATTTGGTGAGTGATCGCTTCATCCTTCGGGTGAATGATACAGGGCAACGACATGAAAACAACATGGAGGATGTATGGGCGGGACGGGAATAAACAACAGCCATCGGATCCTGCAGATGGATGGCGAAGATTGAACCGGAGGGAGCTATCAGAGAAAACGGGCGGATACAAACAAGAGTCGTCAGATCAGGGAGCAGCGGATCCAACGATCATCGCACGAGAAAGGTGTGTGGATGTTAACGGGCAAGGGATGTACGTGTGAGCGGTAAGCGGTTTCCTCGCACCGCTTCAGGATGGCAGGCGGTTTCCGTATGCGGGGGCGCGAGCACGTTCAATGAGCGACACGTGGCGGACGCTACGGTGGGGAAACCGCTTTCCCCGCGGGTTATTGCGTGTGCGGCTTGCGGGATGAGAGTTAGCGAATGACGTCGAATCATATGGCGGGCATGATCAGACGACGAGATCTAACATGTACATTTATCGATTAACATGACAGGTGAGGGCCTTGGCGGGTTATGTGATTTGCAAAAAACACATGGCCACAGTGTCTTTGACCTGGCAAAAACCAAATTATGTAGCAGAGCTAACACTGGCTCCTTCTAGGGATGAGATCCTCCCTGTGAGGTCTCAAGAACCTATAGATCAATGCCTTCCTGATGTAAACAAATTAGCAAAATTCCTAGTGTTCCATTGGGCATGGAGTCTAACTAAAACTGATAAAACCAAATATTTACAACCTTTAAGGCCAAAAGACCTTAAATCACATAAATTTTCAGAAAACACCCGTTAACTGGGCCATCAAAAACTGCTTCTCCTCCCATAATTTTCAATATAAAGGTGTTGTTCCCTTGAATCTGTGAAATAATAAAAGGGCTTGTCCAGAAAGCATCAAACGTCCCATGATTGCCTTTCTTTTCTTGTAATGTATCCCACTTCAAAACCAAGTCACCAACCTGAAAATTATATGTTTTTGCCTTCTTGTCAAAGGCTTCCTTGATCTTTCTTTGATGTGCTGCAACCTTTTCAACCAGCTGTTCTCTAATCTGATGTACCTCTGCTAAATCAGTGATCCTCTTTGCCATTTCTTCTTCCTCATTCTGCTCTTCTTGAAGGAATTTTGTCACAGGGAGAGTTAATTGAATTGGGAATACAGTTTTAGTACCATATACCAGCTTGAAAGGAGAATTCTCTATGGATTTTTTAACAGTCACCCTGTCAGCCCACAGTGCATACTTGAGCTTAGAATCTCAATTCTTTTTATTGTCCTCTAACAGCTTCTTAATTATCTTTATCAGGCTTTTATTAAAGGATTTTGCCAAACCATTTCCTTGAGAATAATATGAGATGGAATGAACCAGTTTAATACCCATTGAATCACACATTTCCACCAATTCTTTTGCCCTGAAGGCTGTTGCATTATCTGTGACCAGTTTATGTGGACAACCAAATCTGGTAAATATGTTTTCAATTAAAAACTTCATAACCACCTTATGATCAGCCTTCCTGGTAGGGATTACTTCAATCCACTTGGTAAAATAATCAGTGGCTACTAATATCCATATGTGTTGGCCACTAGAATGTGGATTGATTTCTGCAATGAAATCCAAGCCCCACTACTGAAAAAGGTCATTTTGCAAGTATTGGTTTTAAGGGCAGGGACTTCAACTGTTGTTTTCGTTCAAATCTTTGGCACCTGTCACAAGATTTAACAAAAGAAAATACATCAGAAAATAAAGTGGGCCAATAGTAGCCAGCTCTGAGAATCTTATGGGCAGTGGTTTTCCAATAATGGTGCCCTCCACACATGCTGGAATGAAACCGCTGCATAACTTCTTTTGACTGTTCTTTGTCCAGACACCTCAAAAGCACTCCAGACGAATCCCTCTAGTAGAGTAGATTTTCATAGATACAATATTTTGGTGCCCTAAGCTTAACAATTCTAGCTTGAGTTTGAGTAAATCCTGAAGGGATTTCTAGCTTCAGCAAGAAATTAATTATTGTAGAATACCAATCATAAGAAGCTAGATTCTCGGCCATTGACTGCTTTCTCTCTAGTTCAGCTGCTTCCTTTTTTTCACCTGCCTGACCATTTTCTGCAATTGTGCACAAGAAATCTATATCCAATGATCTGCAATTTTCTTTAGCTAACAACCTGGCAAGACCCTGACCTCTTACCAGCTTGGTGGGCTTCAGTTCTATATTAAATTCTATCATCTTTGCAATCCATTTTTCCCTTCTTCCATCAACATCAGGTTGTGTTAAGACATCTTTTATTGCAGCAGAGGGAACATATGCAATTATCTTGGAATGCAAGATATAAACTATGAAAGCTTTCAAGGATTTGATAAGATCATATGCTTATTTTTCAATAATATCATACCTCAGCTCAGCATCCCTCAGGTTTTTGCTGAAAAATGCCACCGGATGCTCTGAACCTTTTTCATCTACTTGCAATAGAACTGCTGCAATGGCGTCTTCAGAGGCAAATGAGAAAATATGAAACTCCTTGTTGTAATCGGGACTTATTAAAGTGGGAGCCTCCATAATAGCTTTCTTGATGGAATCAAATGATTTTCTTGCTGCATCAGTCCATCTTACCTTTGACCCTTTTCTCAACATGGAGGTAACATGCTTCACCGGTTCTACAAAATTTGGTATAAACCTCCTTAAAAAATTAATTTTGCCCGGAAAAGACTGAATATCCTTCTTTGATCTCAGGACAGACAAAATTTGTATTGCTTTTACTCTTTCTGGGTCAATTCAGACACCTACAGCAGAAAAAACATGTTCCAATAGCTTGCCTTCTTCTAAAGCAAATTGTGATTTTTTAGGATTGACTAAAATCCCAAACCTTCTGCACTTCAGAAACACTCTTTTCAAATGCTGCAAATGGTCTTTATGGCTGCTGGAGTAAACTGTTATGTCATCAAGGTAGATAAGGACAAATTTATCCTTCTCTCCCACAAATGCTATATCCATAGCTCTTTGAAAGGTGGCTCCAACATTCATCAGTCCAAAAGGCATCTTGGCGTACATAAAAGTGCCCCAAGGAGTGGTAAATGCAGTCTTCTCTTAGTCATCTGGATGCATAGCAATCTGATTAAACCCTGAAAAACCATCTAAGAAAGGCATCACTTTGGCTCTTGAGACCTTCTGCAGTAGATGCTCCATCTTGGGAAGAGGATAGTTGTCTTTCTTAGAGCATTTGTTTAAGTTTCTGAAATCAACACACAGTCTGATTTCTCCACTTTTCTTCCTCACTACCACCAAATTGGCTACCCATTTTGAATATCTGAGAGGGACTATGATCTTGGTAGCCAACAACTTTTTAATTTCTTTTTCAATCAGAGGAAGGAGCAAAGGATTTATTGGTCTCAGTTTCTGCTTGAAAAGAATGGTATCTTTCTCCAGAGGGATTTTATGCTGAATAATCTTTTTATCATAGGTTTTCAGGTCACTATACTCCCAGGCAAAGACATCAGCAAATTGCTTCATTAAATTGCAGATATTCAGAACTTTGGTCAGCAGACAGATGGGAAGACAGATTTATGTATCTAAGCTAACCTGGACTCCCTATGTCATGCTTACAGACTGCAGATTGGTCTTCTTTCTGGGCAGCCTTGTAAGGCACATCATTTTGGTCAAACAGTCTTTCTAAAGAAATTAAACCCTTAGGAATATGATTGTTGGGAAGCTGGACGATGCTATTTTTTCCAATTCTATTCCTAAGCTGAGATTGGGGGTTTTCTGCCAAGGCTTCATTTTCTTAGTCAATTTGCATTTCAGAAAACTCATCAATGACTTGCAGAAACCTGTTTATTTCATTATCATCTTCAAAAACTTTCCAATGCTGGACATTATCAGGGAAGGATGGTCTATATTTCATTTGGACTTCATAAACTAGTCTGGGAGGCATGGGAGGGATAAACAGACTAGAAGACATAGCAAGAGAATCAACAAACTGATTCTTGACTCTAGGGATATATGAAATACAGAAATTATCAAAGGAATCTTTGAGTCTCCATACCTCATCTTTGTATGCTTTCAGCCTTGGGTGCTTTGCTTGAAATATTTTATTTACTTGCTGAATGATCAAATCAGCATGTCCGAACACCTTTATGTTCCTGATTCCTCTGTCTTTTGCTGCGTTAAGGCCCAATAATAGAGCCTCATACTCTGCTATATTGTTTGTGACTTGAAAAGCCAGCTTGAAAGACAGATGGGTGCTTTCTTGTTCTGGAGATATCAGCACCACCCCTGCTCCTGCAGTCTCCCTGGAACATGCTCCATCAAAGAACATCTCCCAAACTAGACTTCCTTGCTCTTTCTTGGCCTGGACTGGTTTCCTGATCTGCATTGAGGCATTCTGAGATTCTTCTATTTGGAGAATACATGCTCCAAAATCGGTGTCCACAAAATATATGGGATGATTGGTAGGATTTTTCTCATCATTAATGATGTATGCCAATTGTGCTTCTCTGTACAATCTCCTGCTTTCTCCTCCAAAAACTGGGATAGTAGCATAAGATAGATCATTCTGTAATGTCCCACCTAGTCTCTTAATCCATCCTCTAGACAGCAGCATGCCAAACTTAGGAGGGACATATGCTACCACAATATCCATCATCATACTCTTCATGGGCAGCTAAGTTAAGGTAATGGTCAGGTCTTTGATTAATCCCAGGAATTTCACTTTCCTTGAATCAAAAGAGAATATATCATGATAGGGTCTAGTGATATCAAGGCCTAACTCTCCCATGACAGCTTTAGGCATTAGATTGTGGCTGGCCCCTGTGTCTAGTAAGCAATTGTGGAGGATTTTGTCATGAATGGTCAAGGAGACATAAAAATATGGAGAATTGTTATCAGCAGGTTCAATCATGAGGCTAAGCACAATGGCGGGCTTGTCATCTTGAAAATTGACAGAGTCAGTGGAGGTCTGTGTGGCTTCCAGCTCAAGGGCCTCAAGAATAGGCTTTCTAAACACTTCACTCTTTACCAACTCTATCAGAGGCACAGATATCTTCAATTTCTAAACTTCTGAATCAAAGCTGAAGGAAGAAGATAACTTATCAGAACCTTTTACCTCTTGAACTGGAGCTTTGAGAATGACTGGATCAGTTGCTGGTCTTCTCTGTCTGATATTCTATGACTCAATTTGAACATCAGCTCTTTGGGCAGGATTCTGTTTGACATTTTTTTCATTTGACCTCAGATTATATCTCTGCTGGTCTCCAGTTTGTAGAAAAACTCCTCTGTCCCATTCCTGACTGTCTTGTTCCTGCAGTAAAGATTCTTCATAAGCAGCCAATGTCAAAAAAGCAGCATTGCCTCTATCTTCCATGCAGTGAATTTCATCCTCATCTTCAAACTGTTCCTCCTCCATGACTACATTTTGGAAGGGAGCTTTAACCTTCTGTTCTTCTTTTGATTCTTCACCCCTTTGCATAATTTGTAACTGCTCATTTTCTCTTCTGAAAGGATTTGGATTTCTTGGAGCAAATGTGTTCTGTTGCCTTATTTTTCCTTAATTTTGCTCAACCTTTAGCTTAGAAATTTCAACAGCCAATGACTCTATCATCTTAGTCATTTTGTCTAATTTAGGCTTTGAAGATGAAGCAGAAGAAGTAGAAGCTTGACCTCTCTGCCTCCTTCTGTCAGCTTGACTTTTGAGCTTTTTTGCAGCCATAATATTGGATTCCACCTCCATTGCTGCATCCTACATATCAGCTAGAGTGGCACATCTTTTTTCTCTTAATAATAGGCAGAAATCAAAGTCAAAGGCATTGGCATAAGTGAGTTTGGCAGAGGTGGGGGTAGGCTTTACCTCAGCTAGTATCTTACTATACATACGATTGAATCTTTTATTAAAATCAGACAATGATTCCCCATTTTCCCTCTTTAGGCTACCAAACTCTGTATGATAATACAACAAGTCCTTTTTATCTCCCCAGTGCTTCAAAAATGCATCATATAAGGCTTCAATATATGTTATAGATCTCTGGGGTAATTCTTTGAACCACTTCCTGGCCTCTCCATCAAGGCTCTGGACAAAAACTCTCATCCACACATCATTTTCACTTATATCTAAGTTATCAGCATAACTATAAAAAGCTTCTAGGTGTTCTTCTGCTGTCACTCCTTCTGTTCCAGTGAACTTGCGTATATATTTTTTATATTCTTCCATAGGCACGGGATTTAAAGGAACAGGCAAGACCAAAGGTCCATATCTAGCAGCTACAATTCTTTCTATCTTCGTGGGTGCTTGCTGGCCTGCCATGACTGGGATATGTGGAAGGATACTAGCAGATTGAATGGTAGGAAGTAATGTGATGGATGGCAGAGACAAAGGGATGTTTTGGACTGTATTGGAATCTTTCTTTGGACTGAGATTCAAAGGGGAACTAACTGAACAAGGGGCTGTATTAATCTATGAAGGAATTCCCTTATTAACAATGTTGGGCTCTAAATCTTCAAACTGTATATCTTCAGCTATAACTTTATCTTTCAGAGATGCTGAGATTTCTTAGGCTTACCTGATCCTGATGCCCCTTCAGTGATGATTTCTTCGATTTGACAGTCCTCTCAGGGTCAGGCACTGGTTCAGCTGATAATTTCTGATGATTTCTTCGAGTATGTCTCACAAACTGAGCCAGAAATTCAATGTGGAGTCACCAAAGGTTGGTCTTTCCCCAGTGGAGTCGCCAGATAGATGTTTACAACCAGAAATGTGCCCAGACCTTGTCTATCATCAAAATTTGGAACTGTGTCGTTCTCCCAGGGAAGTTGAGCTTCAATCTCCTCTCCCCGACAACGGCGCCAATTAATGTTATCACCCCAAGAAACTCTCCTAGGTTGTATATCAGAGATGCTCAGGAACATTACAAACTCAATAAAAATGTTGGAAAATGGTGGATGAATGAAAGGAATTATGCATATTCAAGCCAGATAACCACTTATACTATGCTTAACCCCAGACATGGGTGAACACCCCCAGACTACAAGGCTTTAGACTACCAATTACTCACAATTTAAAGAAAATGTGATGATGGAGAATATTGATCACACCAGCAGATGCACATGACCCTGTGATGGCCGGCTGCAACTAGTAGAAAGGTCTATAAATCTATTTCCTAATGCACAGACAGGATGACAGCTGTCTGGCATTAAACAAACAGAAACCTGCATACACACTCAATGATACATACTAGATCTTAACGCAGAGGTGGGATGACAGCCCCTCTAATGCTAAACATCAAGAGCACATGAAAAAATGCATAACAGGCATAGCCTGGAACAAAGAAGAAGTGGAAAGTGAGCAATTAACAGCAAAAGAAGCTTGCATTAGCTGAAAATGAAGACCAGACGCTACAAGTATCACAGTAGTTACAGTCTCCAAAAGTTGAACTTTACATCAAAATAACATTCATAAACCTCATTACATCTTCTTTTTGGGTATATATGGAGGTTGATTACAAAAAATATGCTATGATATGCATGGAGGGGTCATAATTGACCACCAACCACATTAACTGTCTGATATGGGTCTCTAAAACAAACTGATGCTTCAATAAAAAAAAATTGACATTCTCTGGTACTTAGGTGTATTCCTCGAGCAGGTGGAGTGTTGTATGAATAAATCTCTATAACTGCTGACGGCATTTAACCGCTCGAGACTGTACTTTATTTCCTTGGCTGTGCTGTCTCTTGAATGTAGTGGATGAAGTATTAACTGCGCAGAGTACTTGGTGAGTGATCGCTTCATCCTTTGGGTGAATGATACAAGTCAACGACATGAAAACAACATGGAGGATGTATGGGTGGGATGGGAATAAACAACAGCCATCAGATCCTGCAGATGGACGACGAAGATTGAACCGGAGGGAGCTATCGGAGAAAACAGGCGGATACAAACAAGAGCCGTCAGATTAGGGAGCAGCGGATCCAACGGTCATCGCACGAGAAAGGTGTGTGGACGTTAACGGGCGAGGGATGTACGTGTGAGCGGTAAGCAGTTTCCCTGCACTGCTTTGGGATGGTAGGCGGTTTCCGTATGCGGGGGCGCGAGCACGTTCAATGAGCGACACGTGGCAGACACTACGACGGGGAAACCGCTTTCCCCACGGGTTATTGCGTGCGCGGCTTGCGGGATGAGGGTTAGCGAATGCCGTCGGATCATATGGCGGGCACGATCGGACGGCGGGATCTAACATGTACATTTATCGATTTACATGACAGGAGAGGGCCCCGACGGGTTATGTGATTTGCAAAAAACACACAGTCACAATGTCTTTGACCCAAAAAAAACCAAATTATGTAGCAGAGCTAACATGTATAATTATAATTAATTATATTTGTGGGATAACATTAAAATAAGTAAAATTAGTAGTATGATAAAAAAAAAAAATTAAAATTTGATTTCTATTATTTTGTTATATTATTTATTAATTTTAATTTAATTTATATGAAGTGGGATTAATTTTTTTAATATGTATTTTTTATTATTTAATTTAATTTATGTTATTTTTTTCTTATTAAATAAATTAAAAAATTATTTTTTAAGAAATTTAATAAGGGTTAGATTTTATATTAAATTATTTGGGATATTTATATTATTAATATAATGTGATAGTTTGTTTTTCTTATGTTGTCTTATGTTGAGGATTGATTTTTCTTTATTCAATTATTTTAGGAGTGATCAAAGTGTGTACATATATGAGGTAGGATTTTAGTCGATTTTATTTATTCCAAAATTTGATACATGTTAATGGTTTTCCTCTAATCATGCCTATCTCAGGGCTCTAACCCCTACTATAGCTCCTTCGTCTTGTCTCACCTTTCGATCCAAGAGCCTATAGATAAATAAGCATCATGCCACATGATTATTGATTTTTTTACATAAATTTTCAAAGTTTGTGAGTGATACATGAAATTATTGATCAAATTATCCTAATCAAGCATCCACATGCATGCACGCAAACACATTGAATAAGTCATAGATATATCTATATCTATATATGTGTGTGTGTGTGTGTGTGTGTGTGTGGTGTAACAAGGATAAATATAGTCCCTAATGGGTGCTAGCTTGGCCCTCTACCTAGCATCTGTTGTTGTTGTGGTGACATGCAAGCACCACATCAAGGACTTCCACCATATTACGTCTACACCATGATAATAGATCCAACAATACCTTTGCTATTATAAATTCTAGTGCCTCCCTCCCTAACTAGCATTAAATGAACAATGTCACTAGTATGAGTGCCAAATACAATGTTAATCAATTGATATGACCACCATTGTGAGCCATCAATTGACATTATGAAACTATAAGACAAGGAGCACATATATGAGAAAAATTATTGAGAATGATTGGCCCTTCAACATACACAATATTCATCATTCTCATTCAACATTCCCAATGATATGTCATACTATATTAATTCACTCTTTGTCTAGATTGAAGTCAATAGTCAAGATTTGCAAGCCTTGTGGAATCTAGGAAATGTTCCTCAACTCAATTCAATAACTTAATCCATGATGTCATCATACTCTTTGTTTGGTAATTTCATTTTGTGAAAGGAACAACGAATGCCTTAGAAAACACCTATTTCAAACCATGAATGGAACTTTCTTCCATATCGACTTCAATTCTCTACTCAACAAACTCCCTCACCTTCCATATGCAACCATTATTGTTCATAAATCCTCACAACACATCAACATAACTTTGTTATACATGTTGTGTCCATTCCTAGTACAAAAAAGAGGTGAGATTATCCTCTACCTCACATGTCTAGTGATTTATTTAGAAAACACTTTGGCAAGGTACGAGGATGTTGGGAGTTCCCAAAAGATGATGTGATGCCAAGGTGCAAGACTTTGATGAGTCTGCACTAAAGCTGCAAGGGAATCTAAAGGAATTTCATGGACATGATGTCATCTTGGCACCATGACATTGTAAGTTTACCATTTATGCATCATTGACACTTATTATGCATTGTATTTATCCTTGTTGATAGAAAAAGATATAACAATCTTAAGTTTGAATTGAGTGACATCAACAATGAGATATATTTCAAATGAGTATTTTGGATCATAAAACTAAAACTAAAATACATTAAACTTTCCTTTAAACAAAGTATATTCAAATATGCCTCGCTACTAAGGAGGTAAGGACATAATATAGTGAGCATTAATTAGGAAAAAGGTTACTTAAGAGAAAAAACTTGTACCCAACTACTCTAACATGGGAAATATGTATAGTTTTTTTCTTTCAGGTTAAAATGCCTTGACAAAGCCCTTGAGTACTTTTCTTCATTTTGGTGATGGTTCTTAAGGAAAACCTTAGAATCTTCAAGGTGCAAGGTCGATCAACAAGAAAGCTCCAAGCCATTACAACAATATACTTGATATAAGCTCAACGTGCCACTTGTGAGAATTGAATTTGAATATAGAGTATAACAATCATTCTGTTATCACTTAAGAATTCTAATGCCAAAATTTCTCATACTAGTTTGATGATAAAGGTCGGTGCTAGTTTAAGTTTGATTTTTGTTTTCCTTAGAGTCTGAGTCTTAGGAGTCTTGAGTCAAATATGCATTCTCATTCATCACTGGTCATTCTCATTCATCACCGGTCTCATAGCCATGTGTCAATTTTGTTTAAAAGTTACTATGTGCCACAAAGCCCTTTAGGTGATTTCGTAGCGCATGTAACCATTTTGAAGTGTTTTCACAGCGCATAAATACTTTTAGCAGTTTCGCAGCACAACAGGTTTTAGGTGATTTTGCAACGCGATATGTTTTAGGTGATTTCGTAGTGCATAATTCAAAATTTAAACTGACCGCACTACGTAATCGAAGATTCGTGCATTCCGCAGCGAATCTTTCCTAACTGTCAAATATGTCAAGTTAAGTTATAGTTGCGTCATTCATTGTTAGTTTATGCACTCCACATATCATGTCCAACCGCTTATCTCCATCATTACAGCCGCTAGGTACATTGGTACACACGGATTACAAGTTCCAAGAAAAACCAAGTATTCACAATCTTAATGATGATTGTATTCGTTGCATGAGGAACAAGTCTGCAAGTTTTCAATTTGAATACATTGTTATCAAGCGAGGCAGTTATCAAGCGAGGTAGCCATTCAAACAAGGCAGAGATTGAAATTTGAGCAGCGACAGTGTTTCAAACCTTCATGGAGGGATCGGCAGAAAGGAAAGACCACAGATCAAGCAAATGTTTGAGAAATGAACCTGAAGGTTTAGACATAACCTTGAAGAACAGAGAAGTCAAGCATGCATTTAAACAAGCTAGATGTTGGAATTTTTGCAAGAAACTCCAGGGAGGTCATGCACAAGTTACTAAGGAATTTGCCCTGAATTTCACAGGACTAAACTCAAAGGTTGGTATGTTGGAATTGCAGGTCTCACCAGACATGATATCCAAAGTTACGGAGATTCTAAGGGGGCAAGAAAGTTGGTTTAAGAATTTCAAATTTGATATGAACCCATGCAAAGAATTTCTAATGCAAGAGTTCATTAACTCAGATTTAAACAAGTCTGTTCCTAGAAGTTATGTCAAAGAGTCATATGCCAATTTGCTTACTTGTATACAGAAGTACCTTACCTGTGAAGGGAGATATAATAAGGTGTATTCATACCATTTTAAACTTTTGTTGCATTTCACAAGAAAGACATCCGCAGCTTAAGCAAAATGTGTGACAAGGTGCAGCTAAGGAAAGAAGCCTGTGAGACTTCATTATTCCACCATGGCTTGGTTAAGTTGATTGTTTTGCATGAACTCCAAAGGGTTGGTAGGGACTGGCACACATTCATATTCATGTCTGCTTTCAAGAACAAGACCGGTCTCAGCCCTCAAGCTGCAAAAGATCTTTCAACAACAACTGGTCATCAGGCAGAAACAAGATCCAAGAGGTTTTCAAAGTTAAAGGCAAGGAAACAAGTAAGAGAATCCACTAGGCCACTGACTATCCAGAATACACCCCAGCAATCCCTTAAAGAGAAAACTCAGGTCAAAGAAATTGCACATGAATCATGCACAGGTGAAGGAGTTCAAAGAAGAAGGACTAGGAGCCAGGTGGCTAAAGAAAAATGTAAGTCAATGAGTATTGAAGAAAGCCCTATTTCAAAGGGAGACTTAAATGACTTATTGCAAGCCATTGACATTGAAGAGTCTCCACTAGTTCAAGCAGATTTGATAGAGTTAGGAAAAGACAAGGCTAAGAGAGTCAAAGCCTCGAAAAAACTCAAGTTTGATGATCAGGTTGATCAATTCGTTTTTAAGCCTAGGAGACCCATAACGAGGAAGTTTAAACAAGTACAGGAGGTACTGCCAAGAGCAGATGAAACAGGGGAGGTGACACGGCATCATGAAAGAAAGGATAAAGGCAAAGCAGTTGCCATTCAAGAAGAAGATAGTGTGGAAAACTTGAAAAGGAGATTGGAATCGGCCAACTTTGAAATTTCTAGATTGAAGAAAGCTGCCAGGAAATTTGCAGTTAAGGAGGCTTATTTTAACCAAATGCAAGCTCGGTGGGAGGACCAAACATTTCAAATTCCTGAGGTTGTTGATTTTAGTGTTCAATTTCGTAGCTAGACTGTTCCTGCAATAAAGGAAGCTCAATTTATCAGAAAGGTCAATACAAACCTCAGATCTGGGATGAAGGTCATGAAGAAACAAATTGAAGACTTAAAGATACAGTTAAGCCAGCTGAAAGAATCTCCTTAAAGAAATCTCACTTCAAGTAAGGCTATGTTTCAAATTTTGATGGTTTTTCTTGGTATAATATTTATTGAAGAATCATACATTTCCATTCAGTTTTGAAAGGCCTTGGAGCAGTTGAAAGAATGTTTAAATAACAAAAGGCTCAAAATGGCAAAATTTTGGTTGAAACTCTGTTTTTTTGGAATAACACAGCAGTTTCGTAACACGCTACGAAACTGCTGAAGATGATGACTAACGCTCAGCAGTTTCGTAGCACGCTACGAAACTGCTGAAGCTACACAATCTAATCTCAGTCAACCGGTTTTGAAATACAAGTGGAAATTTTGAAAAGGGAATATCTTCAAGGGATCATCTGAAGCTATCAACTTTCAACAAGGTCAAGACAGGTGGAGGAAACATGTATTCGAATCCAACTCTAAACTTTTTGTCATAAAGTGAGCACATTTACTACAGTCCAAGATATGTCAGATAGCTTGGAAGAACTTTTGCCTTCACACATGAAAAAGGTTGACAGCACATCAAGGACGTGGCAATCTGATATATTTTGGATAATCAAAGGTGAAGGGCATGGTTCTTTGGATTCGAACATTTTGAGGCAAACCAAAGACTGATAAACAAGGGTAGTTTCCTATGTTTCAGGGGCAATGGAGAAGATGTGACATTGAAGACCAGCATGGAGCTTTGAACATCCACCACAGCCAAACTAAAAAGGGACCAGATGTCAAAGAACGAGAATGATTGTAATCAAGGCTATTATTAGCATAATATGGAGTTAGACTCCTACTTGATTTAGATCTCTAGAAAGTCTAGTTGCAGCTTGTTACATTTAATAGGCAATTAAAAGTTGAACAGGTGTCATTAGAAGTAGATTTCTAGTTCCCCTCATGTTTGAGGAGGAATCTCAGTCAGGTAGAAGAACTCTATATATAGGAGAAAGGGAAATGTAATAAAGGTTGGAAATTTATGTAAAAAAGCTCTGTTATTAAGCTTATGTAAAGACTCTGTTTCTTTTGGTAATACAATACTGGCTTCTGTTGCTCAAGAATCATAGAGAGTTCAATGTATGAGTTCCTTTTGTTGTCTTTTCATGTTGTCTACAGTATTATGAGTATTTGATTACTTAGAAATCACTTGCAGTGTTCTAATTTCCTTCATATACTCGTAAACTGTCCTTTTTGTGTTTGGTGTACTCTACCTATATTGAAATCTGAATGCCTTGATTTTATTGCAAAGCCAATTCTACTGTTAATGCTAAATGACATATGACTCCATAAGCCCAATGGATGCTTGTTAATTTTGATTCCACCAGCTTCATTCCTATTTGTTTCACAAAGAGTTAGCCATCTTAATCATAATCAAAAACCTTCAATCCTTTGAGAGAGCCCTCTCAGGCTAAGGAGGCTAAGCCTTAGCTAAAAGATTGGTTTGAAACAGTTACTTGAAGTCTTCCTGGTCTGCAGCCTTCCAGGGCCTGATTTTGAGATAACATTTTGGTGCGTCTGCTGGGAGCCTGAAGATTATTCATTCCTGAAAACAAGAGACTGAACTTCTGAAGGTAGCAGGAGCTCAAAAGACTTTTCGAGGCTACATTCTACCTTGGTGACTCCATACAATTTCAAAGTTTAAAAGGTGGCTTCGAGAGGGAGATATACACGGAGCAATCCTGACCCAAATCCACCTACTCCTGTGGACAATCCAAACACCATTTCAAGGAGCAGACAAAGATTTACTGAAACACCAGGTACTCCATCTTTTTCAAAATCTTTGCTCTCTGAATTTTCAAGAAGTCCTGAGGACAAAATTGTTGATGATAAGATTCATGAGGTGTTGTTGAGGTCTGAAAATGAAGAAGAACTTATTGGAATTATTTTAGATTTACAAAAAAATAGATAATTGATACTTCATCCTTAGTGTCACAAAAAGATAAGGAGGAATTTTTGGAGGTTGTTACTTCTGAATTGTTGTTAGAAGAGGAAGATTTAAATAAACTTAAAGAGCTTGATCCTTTTGAAGTCTTACTCAAATCTAAAACTGGTCTACCCCTTCCAAATTGGAGTACATTTGTTAGTGGTTTGCAAAGTCCAAATAGTCCTTTTCGTATTAGCACTTTATCCTCTGCCTCTACTAGTCCTAGTAGTGCTCAGACACTAGGAAATCCACCTCATATCAGTTCTGGTTCCACTGTCCCTACAGTACCTGTCATCACTGCTCCTCCATTTATTATGGTCGTACCTGCTAGGTATGCTCCATTAGCCCTCCCTGTTGTTTTACATGACCTTCCCAGCAAATATGCTGCTAGAATTCCAACATGGGGTGGGGATGAAAATATCACGATAGAAGAACATGTAGACAGATTCAATGATTTTGTGGACAGAGAGGAAGTTGATGATGAGGATGTAAAGCTTAGATTGTTTGCACAAACCTTCATTGGAGAGGTTCTAAAATGGTTTAAGGCTCTTACAACTGGAAGCATTCACAGTTGGGCAGATTTTGAAGATAGTTTTCTAAGGAAATGGGGAAATAGAACTAACCCTTTACATGCTCTTACTGAATACAACAATCTTAGAAGATCTCTTGATGAAACTGTCCAAAACTTCTCCAAGAGGTTTAATAAAATATACAATTCTATTCCAGCCCATTTGAAACCTCCTGGGGCCTTGGCACAGCTGAGATATGCCGAAGGATTTGATTCTAACTTCTCTCTGTTACTCAGAGAAAGGGATTCTGCTACTCTTGCTGACATGCAAAACGATGCAATTAAAGTGGAGGCGAACATGATTGCTGCTAAGAAATCAAAGATGGCAAAGGCTAAATTGAAAGAAGAAGAGAAACCTTCCATTGCAGCTCCAGAAGATAAGTTTGACACAATGATGAAGACCATGGAAAAATTAATGGATCGTTTGGCTCTTGGGAATGCCTCCGCTCCCCCAGCACAGCAGGAACCTCAATTTAGGAATCCTTAGTTCAGAAGACCTCAAAATCAGCAAAGGCCAAGAGAGAATAGAAATCAATAGCCAGAGCCTCCAATAAGACCTCCTTTCCAACAAAATTTGGTGGATGAAGAAGATGAACCTAAAATTCCTGAGGAGTCCATCCATTGTCTTGATGAAGAAGTGTCAAGGATTTTCTTGACTACGGAAGAACATGATGAGTCCAATATGACCAAATCAGGAGAAGAGTCGTCAGACTATTTAAAGGGCTATCAGCATGCTATTTTTGAGATGCAAAAGCAGTACAATCTCAGGAATAGAAACGTGCCCATTACAGCAAGCAAAGCACAGCCCAAGAAGGATGCCTCAAAGGCGGTTGAAGATAAGAAGGACAACTCCAAGGTTGCTGAAGGTAAGAATGATTCTCCACCTAACAAAAAGGATATTCAAACTCCATCACCTACTAAAGAAATTGAGAAGATTGTTTCTGTTTTTAACCTTGAGAATGAGATTGCAAAAATCAAGATATCAGTCCCCTTTAGTGAAACCCTCAAGGTAGATAAATACAGAAGTAAGATTGTTGAAATGCTCAATTCACAACCAAGGGTAGCTGATATCTTAAATGTACAAGAAGATAATCCTGTTATTTACTTGGGTCCAAGACTTGAAGATGAACAGAATGAAGAGTTTCCTCCTTTCTACATAAGCATTAGCATTCATGACATGACTTACATAATGCTATGTTAATTTAGGGGCATCTCATAATCTTATGCCCAAGGTGATCATGGAAAGACTTGGATTAGAGGTAACTAGACCATATAAGGATTTATTTTCCTTTGATTCAAAAAGAGTTCAGTGCGTTGGTTTGATTAAAGATGTTGTTGTGGGTCTCACACAAATTCCAGCAAAAACAATTGTCATGGACATTGTTGTGGCTGACATTCCACCTAAGTTTGGGATGCTTCTTTCAAGATTGTGGGCAGCAAAAATCAAGGGCATGATGCAGATGGACCTTACCTATGCTACTATCCCTGTTTTTGGTGAACAAAGGAGGTTGTATCGGGAGACCAGAATGGCTTATATGGTAAGCAACAAAGATAAGCCTCAAAACTTTCCCATTTATTCATGTGACACTGGTCTCGGATCAGCCATCCTTTTCAATGAGTCAGTTGAAGAGGAATCAGAGGATAAGCTTTCAAAAAATCAATGCCAAGGAGATCAGCAAAAAGATGAACATGAGACAACAGGTTGGTGGTCATTATATTTTGATGGATCAGCAGGAAGAGAGGGGGCAGGAGCTGGGATTTGGATCACAAGTCCTGATAAAGAAAGTAAGTTTCTCTCCTACAAGTTGAATTTTGATTGCACTAACAATATGGCCGAGTATGAATCTCTGATTTTGGGATTAGAAGCTTTGTTAAAATTGAAAGCTAGAAATATTGTTGTTTGTGGAGATTCTGAATTGGTAATAAAACAAGTGGAAGGTGCTTACCAAACCAAGGATGTAAGGATAAGGGCATATAGAAACTTAGTGTTGGATATGTTGGAAAAGTTTCAGGCTCATACTTTTAGTATCAAAACCAGAGACCAAAACTCTATTGCAGACTCTCTTGCTATTTCAGCCAGCCTTTTTATTATTCCTATACACCCTTCTGAAAAATATGAGGTGGAAGTTCGTCACAGACCAGTTATATCAGATAACATCATTAATTGGCAGGTCTTTAGGGATGATCAGCAGGTGAGGAATTTCATTGAGTTGAAGGAATAATTTCAGAGCACTCAAATGGATCAGCAAAATATGTTTGTGGAATCAAAGGAAAAGCCTGAAGTTTTACAATTAAAAAACAACTTGATTCCAAAGGGTCTCATTCCCCTTGAGAAATTGTTTGATCAAAACGATGTATTCAAAGCACCAAAATTACAAGCTGATGAAGAAGAGGTGGAAAGCTGCAATTTAGGAGATTCAGTTGTGCCTAAGATGGTCAAGATTTCAAAATTTCTTTCAGCTGATATGAAGACTAAATATGTTGAGATGATGAAAAGGTTCATTGATGTTTTTGCATGGAGCTATGCTGACTTGAAACAATATGATTCCTCAATTATACAACATACCATTCCTATTAAGGAGAATGAAAAGCCTTTCAAGCAGAAGTTAAGAAGAATTAATCCTCTTCTTATGCCATTGATTGAAAAGGAAGTGAAAAAACTTTTTGATGCTAAGATTATTGTTCCAATCAGATTCTCAAATTGGCTTGCTAATTTGGTCCCAGTCAGGAAAAAGAATGGAGAGATCGGGATTTGTATAGACTTCAGAAATTTGAATAAAGCTTCATTGAAAGATAATTATCCTCTTCCCAAGATGGATTTGATTCTGAAAAATATTGTTGGTTCACAAAGGATGTCTATGCTTGATGGTTTCTCAGGGTACAATCAGATTCTTATTCATCCAGATGATCAAGAGAAAACAACCTTCACAACGCCATGGGGAACATTTATGTACGCCAAGATGCCTTTTGGTCTCATGAATGCAGGAGCCACTTTCCAGAGAGCAATGGATATTTCTTTTGCTGAAGAAAAGGACAAATCAATGGTGGTTTATCTTGATGACATCACAGTTTTTTCAAAGAGAGAAAAAGATCATTTGAAGCACCTTGAAAGAGTTCTGCTGAAATGTAGAAGGTTTGGTATTTCTCTTAATCCAACCAAAAGTATTTTTGCCTTAACCTCTGGCAAACTTCTTGGTCATATTATTTCTGAAGAAGGAATTAGGATTGATCCTAATAGAGTTAGTGCAATTCAAAAATTAGATCTGCCAAGAAGTAGGAAAGAGATTCAATCCTTCCTTGGAAAAGTTAACTTTGTTAGACGATTCATTCCTAACTTTGCTGAAGTTGTCAAGAGTATAACAAAGATGTTGAAAAAGGGAGTGGACTTTAAGTGGACAGCTGAAGCAAAGAAATCATTTGAGGAGATCAAGAAGGCACTCACACAAGCACCTGTCCTTATCAGCCCTGATTTTACCAAAGAATTCCTTATTTTTACATTTGCTTCTGAGGATACAATTGCTGGAGTTCTGCTGCAAAAGGGAAGTCAAGGTACTGAACAACCTATTTCTTTCTTTAGCAAGACATTAGAAAATGCTGAACTGAAGTATAATATCCTAGAGAAACAAGCCTATGCATTGGTGAAAGCAATAAAAGATTTCAGGATCTATGTTTTGCATTCTCACATTGTTGCCTATGCTCCAGATGTTGTTATAAAGGATATTCTAACACAGGCTGATCCAGATGGAAAAAGGGGCAAGTGGATAGCAAAATTGTTAGAGTATGACATTGAGATTAAACCCACAAAGTTGGTAAAGGGTCAAAGCTTAGCCAAGCTGCTGACACAATCAAATTTTGACTGTCTTGATATTAACTTGAGTACAGAGATCTCAGAAATTGCTGAAAATGAAGAGGAATTAGTCCAAATAAATGAAAAATTCTTGGTTTCAGAATGGTACAAGGATGTAGCATTTGTTTTGTAGCATAATAAAGCCCTTGCTAATCTTTCAAAATCCAAAGCCTGGTTTGTCAAGCTGAAATATCTAAGATATTTTGTGTATGACCAAATTTGTTTTTGAAGGATGCAGGAGGAATATTGTTAAATTGTCTCATTGAAGAAGAAGCTGATAAAGTAATTGATGAATTCCATAAGGGAGATTGTGGAGGACATCACTATTGGAAAGTGATATAGATCTGATATGAAAATATAAGACAATGCAAATAAACCCAAGAAATAACAAGATCTGAATATAGATAGATTGATTCACTTTATTGATCAAACCCTTAAGGTAGGGCAACACCATATATTCACTCCTTAAGGAAGGAGAACACTCCACAAGCCATATGCCTATTCATACAATAATCATTGACATCCCTCAATGTGGAGTCTCTAGCCTCTTTATAGGCCTTATACATATAATACCATGGGTCATTACCATGGTTCCCTCAATACCATCTATCTAATACCATGGGCCCATTACATTATTACTAACTACTTGTGGTCCCTTACATGATATGGGTTAACCACCTTATTTATTACTATGGCCCATCCCATTATTATATTATTCCCTTGGGTACCTCCCTTTGTACCCCATGTTATCCCCCCTAGGTATATAACATTCCACCCCCCTTAACATGTTTCGTCCCCGAAACATGAGAAGAACACAAATAATAAGATCTACTCAAAAGAGTAGTCCATTGGTACCATGCACGTGCATCTAGCCATCTAAGAGAAAGGTGAACCCTCGATCTCGCTGGTGCCTCGCTCGCTTGAGATGGAAGTTGACCGTGGTAGCTCTTCTGTGTTGATGTGTAGTAGGTGGATCTTCGCTCCTCTCTATCTGTCATACGGGGGTTGTTGTCCTTGTCGTTAATTGGTTGCCATTTTGTTGGTTGTTTTCTTGCGGGGTGATGTGGGTGATGATATGTTGAAGTTTTAACCCACGGTGTCTTTTTATTTAATTCACCCTGCTGTGGTGTCTTATCTTCCAATATTACTTCAACCACTGAGCCCTCATCTGATGTATCAGCACCTGTATCCTTTTCTGCTTCAGTCTCTGTTTGTGTTTGATTGTCGATCATTAATGGCTCATCATCTGATATGTTAGTCCTTGGAACATCTTCTGCGTCAACCTTAATGGACTCTACATGTTTATTGATGGAAATATCCTATAATGTAATTTTCTTTTTTTTATACCAGAGCTTCAGAAATTTCTTCTGCACATTAATATTGATAGTACCCACGGATTCCATCCAAGGATATCCCAAAACAACATCCATATTATCCATCTCTGAAGTATAAAAATCACCATGCAACACATACTTATCCATAGAAATCTTCAAATCCTTATACACTTGAACATCCTCATCATCCACCTGTGTTTTTTCAATGTATTTTGCTGGAACTTGCAATTTTTTTGCCAAATTAACATTCATAAAATTATGTTTGCAACTAGGATTTATAGATACAATGATTTTCTCCTTCTGAAACAATCCATGAACCTGCAATAAGGAGACACCCGTAGAAAATAACCCCTTACGTGTCTCATTCTCCTTTTTTCTAGTCCGAGACCATTTGTCTAAAAGGACTCTTTCAAATTCTACATCTGAAAGTTTGGACAACTGCTTGTCGTCAAGTGAGAAATACCATTTATGAGCCTCATCTCTGAAATTAAGCCACACTGAATCCTTCCAATTTTTTGCCCATACCGACTTAGTTTTCTCTATGTATTCTTCAATAGTAGGACCATTATCTTTCCCTATAAAACATAGAACCGCTATGAAGAGGGTTTTGAAAAAAATTCACTTACTTGGCGAAAGTTTGAAATGGCCACAATTCCGTCAATATTGCTCAGAATCCCTATTATGAGCTATTTTCGGAAATGGAACAACCATTCTGCATCTTCCCATGTGGTAGAAATCCCGATCTAGGCACTGGAATTGCCGATCCACGCTGCAACTGTCCCACCGTCACAAAAAATTGCTGAAAAATAGCTGATTTTAAATCAGCGATATCTCCCTTATCCAGACTCCGATTCAACTGATTTTTTTTTTAAATCGGGTATTTTTTCACAAAGAATCTAGATCTACAATTATATTTTGCAGATATTGCACCAAGACGTCCAGATCTACGCCGCAAACTCGCTGCCCCGAAAAATTGTCTACAACACCACTGATTTTTAGATCAGCGATATCTCCTTCATCCGGACTCCGATTCAGCCGTTTTTTTTTTTGAAATCGAGTATTTTTTCACAAAGAATCCAGATCTACAATTATATTTTGCAAATTTTGCACCAGAACATCCAGATCTGTGCCGCAAACTCGCTGCCCGAAAAATTGTCTGCAACACCACTGATTTTTATATCAGCGATATCTCCCTCATCCGGACTCCGATTCGGCCGATTTTTTTTTGAAATCGGGTATTTTTTCACAAAGAATCTAGATCTGCAATTAGATTTTGCAAATTTTGCACCAGAACATCCAGATCTGTGCCGCAAACTCGCTGCCCCAAGAAATTGTCTGCAACACCACTGATTTTTAGATCAGCGATATCTCCCTCATCCGGACTCCGATTCTGCTGATTTTTTTTTTGAAATCGGGTATTTTTTCACAAAGAATCTAGATCTGCAATTAGATTTTGCAGATTTTCCCCCAAAATGTACAGATCTGATCTGAAAACTTGCTACCCCAGAAAATTCCTGCAAAAAATTAAAAAAAAAATCTCCACTTTTGCCCAAGAAAGTGCTCTGATACCACTTGTTATAGATCTGATATGAAAATATAAGACAATGCAAATAAACCCAAGAAATAACAAGATCTGAATATAGATAGATTGATTCACTTTATTGATCAAACCCTTAAAGTAGGGCAACACCATATATTCACTCCTTAAGGAAGGAGAACACTCCACAAGTCATATGCCTATTCATACAATAATCCTTGACATCCCTCAATGTGGAGTCTCTAGCCTCTTTATAGGCCTCATACATATAATACCATGGGTCATTACCATGGTTCCCTCAATACCATCTATCTAATACCATGGGCCCATTACATTATTACTAACTACCTGTGGTCCCTTACATGATATGGGTTAACCACCTTATTTATTACTATGGCCCATCCCATTATTATATTATTCCCTTGGGTACCTCCCTTTGTACCCCATGTTATCCCCCCTAGGTATATAACATCCCCCTTTAAAAGTTGGAGAACTTGTTGTTGATGCTCGATGTGATCTTTCACTGCTTGAACCTTTTTCTTCTTGATATGTCCTTCTATCTCTAGAGTTTGAGGAGTGGTAATTTCTTCCAATCCTTTACAAGATATCGTCGGATTCATTTCTTGATGCTCGATGTGATCTTTCACTTCTTGAACATTTTTCTTCTTTATATGTCCTTCTATCTTGATAGGAGGAGTGGTAATTTTGAACAATGAATTACAAGATATGGTTGGATTCATTTCTTCTTTCTCGATGTGATCTTTCACTTCTTGCACCTTTTTTCTTCTTGATATGTCCTTCTATCTTGAGAGTTTGAGGAGTGGTAATTCTTTCCAATGCTTTACAAGATATGGTCTGATTCATTTCTTCTTTCTCTGGGGTGGGGTTGTGGCGTATATCTTCTTCTTTTGTTGTTTCTTGATCCTTTTCTTCCTCCTCTTCATATTCTATGTAAAATAATTTCTTCTCAGCACACTTATGACCTTTAGTGCATTTGCTATCACAATTGTAACAAAGCCCTTTTTCTCTTTTTTCTTCCAATTGTTGTTGTGTAACCCTTGTAGGTTGTGGAAGGCTAGGAGAAACAACACTTCCATATTTATAGTTGTGAGGGGTACACTTCTTGGTTTCCATAATTTTTCTTTTCACTATGTCACAAAGCCCTTTTACTCTTTCCAATTGTTGTGGTGTGTTGAAGCCCCGAAAATCAGGTCGACAACAAGGGGGATACCCACCCGGTCCGGACCTTGGTTGGCAGCTCCTTATCCGTTTGGTATAGCGGGTCCGACTGGGGATAACGGGACCAGTTTCCCAATCTAAGGGATGTGTTTGTGTGTGTAGAGTTGGATGATGCTGATCTAGGAGTACTTAAAGCTAATTTAATTCAAACTTCTAAACTAACTCTATGCTACTGTAATCTAATAGGAAACAACACATCTAATCTACGCTAACCCGGGTGTATTTCTTCTATTATGCGATCTAAAGAGATTTCGAACAATAACTGGTAATAAAGATCATTCAGCTATCATAAGAATAGAAATCAATTAAGATAAACCACTCTGCATAAAAAGTTAATCAAAACAGTTGTGAACAACATATCGCATAATAAGTTATTCATATATCAAACACAAATAAATGACTCCACTGTACAGAAGTGCCAAATGGTAACCCACACATTCATGCATTAACATATAAACAATTGAAAACTGTATATCACTTTAAGAGTATAAGCAGAAATGGTCAAGAGATAAAAGTACCATTTATGACTGGTTCCACTCATAAGCTTCAAGTAACAACGATTTATCTCTACTTGTTCTAACATCTACTAAGAGTACAGAAGTGAAACATCAGTAGTAGACATCAAATGCAAACATTAATAAATCTTGATCCATTCATTCATCAAAAACTCCTCTGAGGGTGCAGAAGTGCATGTTCCGAGGACAAGTTTTTGACAAATTTCTGGACCCTTCTCTAAATGCATGAGAAGGGTTAAAATACTACTTCCTAATTCTAATAACAGTATTTTTACAAAATTTAGGATACGGTTTTCAAATGACCGTCCTTTTTCTAATCTAATAAAAAGAAAAAACCAACATTCTAAGATAAGGCTACTTCTGAATTTGGTCCTTAAAGTTGCAAGTGTTCATCATTGGCTTGAGGAGAGTCGGCTGACTGACTTCTGCGCTGAGCTGGGATGCGAAAACAACATCTACGAGAGCTGGCACTACTTTTCGGCCGCGTTTTTGATGCATTTCACCGTCATCCATTGACTGTGTGGTTTGACCAAGTATGTCCAGTAACATTCCCAATCCAACCTGTTTAATGCTTGGATTGCCTTTCCCTTTGCCAACGCTTTCTGCTTCCATTCTGCTTCCAGTTGTAACTTATTCGGTAGGTACCCCGGGGTGGTCTCTGTGATTAAATTGGTCCTGTGTAAATTCTCATTTACACAGTCGATAAGAATGCCTGCCTGTGTAGCCGCTGTCTCCGCTGCTCGCTCCGCCTGCCTGATTTGATCATCCCATTTATTAAAGAGCAATTCTTTATGATTTTCGTTTATCCTGGGTGCACCTGCTCTTTTTCCTGCATCTTCATCCTGCCAAGTTAAGTATTCCGTCACCTGCCTGTCACTCTGATCATAGTCACTCCGCAAGTCGACCACTTGATTTGTGATTTTATCGCTCAGTTCGCAATAGTGACTCCACTGTGATATTTTACGTCCCAACTCTTTCTGTTGTTGCAGTAGTTGCTCATTTAAGCCAATAGATTCTGAAATAAATTCTGCCAGCTTAGGCTCATTTTTATGCATTTCCTGTAAAGTCTGCAATTATTTTCCTTTCTCGTCTAGACTTCTTTGATAGCCTATCTGCATCTGCTGAAGGTCTTCCTGCAGCTTCTCGAGCTGTTTGGAAGCTTCAATATTAGCATTGGCTTGATGCAACTGTCATTGTAGCAGCTGTATTTGATCTTCTTGTTCTTTCAGAACTTCCGATGCCTTGTCAATAATTGCAGAAGCATATGCTCCTGTAATCTGAGACAGCTTAGTGAGATTTTCAGTCGGGTTATTGTTGGGGTCTTTCCATAAGACGTCCAAATGTTCAGCATCTCGTGACAGTGTACTTTCTAGTTTTCTTTTCTTCCTCTGTCTCCTTACAACTGCTTTGTGTTGGGGACTATAGAATACATCCAGTGCGGGAATTTCTTCTACATTAAGTAGAAGCTAAGAAGGCGGAGCGACAGGAATGTGCTTCGTTTCTGTGACACTGCTGACTATGGTCGAAACCACTTCTTGCACTACCTGTGTATTGTTCACAGGTGTTTTGGGGGCTTTCCCTTCAAGATTGATTAGTTCATTGAAGGTTTCCCATCCTTTGTCCAGTTCTGTTGTGACGAGTGGTGCTCCGATGACAGGAGGGGGGACATCTCTTGGCGAGGAGGCGATAACTTGTTGTTGCGACATTGCACTTGACTGAGCTGTATCTTTAGTTGTTTCTTCGTTTTTTCCTTGGTCGCATCTAGACCCTTTAGGATGTTCTGGTACTCCTTGCGCAGCGTTGGATTTAGATCTGGAAGTGCTAGAGTTTCCACTGAGGCTAATGCTTGGAGTTGGTTCTCTGGCAGGCAGTCGCAGCTTCTCTAGAGGAACACTGGCCAACCTTCTTTCCCTGTATAACATAAATCTTTGGAGGTCATCTGGAGACAACCTCGACCGAGCTTCCCGCAAAATTTCTTGGAGTGAGCTTCTACTCTGAAACAAATCATCAAACAAATCTTTTTTTCCAACGAATACTTTTATTTTGACGTTCGTTGTGAAATCTTGGGCAACATCATTTGGGTCAAATGGCCTTGCTGGGAATTTAAATAATTGTAGACACGTCACATTCTCTACTTTGGTGAAAGCGTGTCCTACATCGAACAATGAGAAGGCCCCACAAGCTACAGGAAATTGAGGCCATATGGCCTTCTTTTTGTCCTTTAGGTCTTTGGTCAGGCCGCCTTCTGAACAGGTTTGATAAGCAATTTCCCGAGCCAAAAGTTTATCAGGAATATATAGAGGTAGGACATGTGGAGGTACAGTGCTTCCAAACACTCTAATATAGGTAAACCATTCTTCCCCGAACCATCTTGCGATGGGGATGATGTCTATTTGTGCCTCGGGTAAGCACCTCGGGGGGTCTTCATCATACATTATTCTATACAAGGGCAAAATAAGCCCGTGGCAAATCTGGTAGAAGTGAGGGATGAACTGAGAATCCCATAACACCTTATGATAAACATGGATAGGTAATGGGTCCTGGGTAGTCCATTTCCAACCCATAATGGGAAATTTAGACACATAACAAATAGAATCCATAATATATGCAGACAGATAAAAAGGAGGATAGATCCTCTGAGACAAGGATCTTTTAGACCGGTAATTGATAACAACCGTGTATAGATTATCAGAAAGGATCTTGGCCCAATCCATAATATCGGCGTTTGTGGCAGCATCAATTAATGGTAGCCACTCAGACGAAAAATTATTGATATTCGGCATACCAAATAACCTAAAAAGCATGGCCACAGCAAAACAATATGGAGAGGTGAGGGAACCAGTGCTGTACATACCGTTTTTGTCCTTTTTGAGCGGTTCCTCTTTTCTGGACCAATCTTTGGTGGTCTCTAATAGGTCTGGTTTTTCGGCCGCAAATTTCTTGACGAATTGTGCATTGTAAGTCGCCTGCGGTTCAGGAAGATGATACATAAGCTTCAAATCTTGCGCAGCGAATGATCCGATGAGCCCGTGTCCTTGAACTTTGAATTGTCTGTTGTTCATGTCTGCATTATCAAGTATCCACTTGATCATATCCGTATATGGTAGAATTTTGGGTCTTGCTGCTATCCTGTGAAGAAATGAACATGCCAGCTCCTCTAAGGATGCCTCGGAAGAGCGTTGTGAGCCCGCGACAGCAGCAACCTTCATTATTCTAGGATTTTCCTCCTCAAGCAGCCTGTACATGCTTTCCCATGTCGATATCCCTGCGTCTCTGTTACAGGCTGTGTCTGTATACAAAGGCGCCATCTCCTTCGCTTCAGAGCTTTGGGCTTTATTTTTCTTTCCCATTTCTTACTGTGTTTGGGTTTGAATCGTCTTGGCTCTTCGTTCCTGCAGATTACGAGTGAAATGGAAATGACTGATTCAGAAAGGTGATGGGAGAGTTTTAAATGCAACAGATGTATCAAATATGCCACCTTACGTGAAGTAATTCTCTATAAAGGCACGCGTCTTTACTTCCATTAATAACTGACAACTAATTCATTTACTATCATTAAAAGCGCATGATTTGGAGTCAGATTATGGTAAGTGGCTTTTTCCTTGAATGGCGTGCCCGAAGGATTCGTAATGAAGTGATTTATGATTTGCTTACGTAACCTCGCATATCGCGCCATCGCAGATCGCGCCATCGCAAATCGCACCATCGCAGATCGTGAGAACGCAATATCGCAGCGATCGCAATATCGCAGATCGCAGAAGTTTGATGTTTGCCAAGTCCTGCCGGCTCATTTCTGCGATATGCGATCTTGCGATCGGCGTTATCGCAGATCGGTAAAATTTTTAAGTTTTTCCTTATGAGCATTACTTTGTTGCGACGCGATGTTATACTGAACACAAGGGTCTTGCGCATATTGGTATTAAAGGGAAATGGGGGCATTTCCTATCTTTTTGCAACGCGACTTTAAAGATTTTCTCCTTATCATAGACTTAGGTTTAAAATATTCTAAAGACCTACCTAAGCTTATGATGGTAACCTTATTTTGAGGAAAGGAAACTCTTGCTCTTCCTAAAAATTAACTAAGGGTCCCCATTCATTTAGTATTTTGGTCAACACTTAAATGAACAAAAAGAAAAAAGGGGGGGAGGGCTGTTGCCGACCACAACATGGTGTTGCTCTAAAGAAGGTGTTGTTCTTTGTATCCTCATAATGTGCTATCATTTCCTCCGTGAAAATTGACCACGTAACAAGTTGTTTACGAGAACAAAGCCCTTTGTACCATAAAAATTGATCTGGTTCTAAATATGAAGATGAAATACATACCTTTTGTAACAGTTGTACACCATGTAGATCAAAATATTGCTCCATCTAAAGTATCCAATTTACCGGATCCTTGCCATCAAACTTCCTCATCTTGCTTTTTCTTGATTTTAGGAGCTCGACCTTGAAACGACTGTAACTCTATACTTTTGGATCTTTAAGTTCTGAAATTGTGACCTGTAGCAGCCCTCTGTGTCCTCTTTCCAATGCCACCAGTCTGATCCAAATTGGATTCTCCAAGAAAGAGTTACGTGAAATCTTCCAAGATGACCTGATTATAGACTAGTTCAGTAGAGCGAACTTGTATGAAGTGCCACGTGTCACTGTTTTGACCTTTGACTCTAAAAAATATATACAAGAAAACTACAGTCTGTCCTATTTCTTTACCTTCTTACGAAATTTCAATCCGATCCTCAGAGAGAAAGTTATGACGATTTTCCCCAGGTCACCTGTTTTGAATGTAATTCAGGAGTCTGCAAAAAGACCAACTTCCTCAGATCATATCTCCAAAACTATCATGCAACAATCTCTGAAATTCAGACCCAAGGTTCAGCGCGATTTCTTCTCAAATGGGTTTTTTTTGTGACTTCTGAAATGTCACAGAAAAAAAGTTATAGCGAAAATGCAACGATGACCTGTTTGGAGCGCCGAAACCCTAGAATCCAAAGCTCTGATACCAAATGTTATGAAACCAGCTCAAGAAAAGATAGATCAACGCCTTAGAATTCAGCCTCTTCGAGGGGACAACCTCCTTTACATTACATAAATGAACAATTCTTCGATGATACAAATGAAAAGACCTCCTTTCTATATATAGGAGTCTAAGGGGTCATAACGTAATCAGAGCCGACATAACAATAATAATGTAAGGGCACAATAATAACAATAGTGGGTTTCTATGGGTCACAATAGTAACAATATGGGCACTACATGGGTACATCAATATAATAAGTGGGTTATACTAATAACAATAAGGGGTTACACTAGTAGTATAGGGGCCTAACAGAAAGCTACTGCAAACAAGATCTTGAGGGCTGGATATTTTTGGCCAACTATGTTCAGAGATATCTATAAAAGGATAGCTACGTGTCATGAACGTCAAGTGTTTTAAGGAAAGAGGAAGCTTGTGCCATTGCCTTTGGTTACTATATATGTTGAAGCGCATTTCCAGCAATGGGGATTAGATTTTATAGGGGAAATCCATCCTCCTTCATCATGTCAGCATCGCTAGATTCTCACAGCCACTGATTACTTTACCAAATGGATAGAAGCAATCCCAACAAGGCAAGCAAATGATTCAGTGATTATCTCTTTCTTAGAAAATAATATATTATCAAGATTTGGTTGCCCAATGAAGATTATAACTGACAACGCTCAAGCTTTTAAGTCTAAGAAGATGATTAATTTTTGCCATCAGTATCACATTTCTCTTGGACACTCTACTGCTTATTATCCGCAAGGAAATGGCCTTGCTGAATCATCAAACAAGAGCCTTGTAAGAATCATCAAGAAGCTGCTGCAGGAAAATAAGAAAGCTTGGCATTTGAAATTAAAGTATGCTTTGTCGGCTGACCAGATTTGTACAAAGAGATCCATTGGAACATCGCCATATGAGTTAGTATACGGTGCTGAAGCCATATTTCCAACATCCCTTGGAGTGCCTGTGATGAAGCTGATTCAAGGATTAGAGGAGGAACAAAATGTTGTACAAAGAAGAATCAATCAACTGATAGCCTTGCATGAGAAATAAATGAGCTGTTTGACAGTCATCAACAAAGTCAGAACAAAATCAAGAGAAAATTTGATAAAAAGATCAAAGAAGTTACCTTTCAGATCCATGATAGAGTGTTGAAATGGGAAGCTAGAATTGAAGAAAAAGGTAAGCATGGTAAATTTGAAAATTTGTGGAAAGGGCCATATCAAATTTCTTCTTTTCAGGGAAATAATACTTACATTCTGCAAGAGATTGATGGAAAACCATATGCTGGAGGACCTGTCAATGGCAGGTTCCTAAAGCATTATTATTGATCAAAATTCTGCCAGTTTATCACAACATTGTATATACCCGTTTTATCCATTTTTCTTTTGTTGCAAATAATGACAAGCTGAACAGAAAGCTCAAGCCCGAGGTGAAGGCCCAAGAAGTTGGAAAGAAATGCTTGTCAAGCAAATCTATGTTTATCATAAAATGCGCAAAGCACTGGACCTGCGAGTTCTTAGTGTACTACAGGAGCACACTATCCCAAGTGGAGCCATTGTTATCACTTAAGAATTCTAATGCCAAAATTTCTCATACTAGTTTGATGATAAAGGTCGGTGCTAGTTTAAGTTTGATTTTTGTTTTCCTTAGAGTTTGAGTCTTAGGAGTCTTGAGTCAAATATGCATTCTCATTCATCACTGGTCATTCTCATTCATCACCGGTCTCATAGCCATGTGTCAATTTTGTTTAAAAGTTACTATGTGCCACAAAGCCCTTTAGGTGATTTCGTAGCGCATGTAACCATTTTGAAGTGTTTTCGCAGTGCATAAATCCTTTTAGCAGTTTCGCAGCGCAACAGGTTTTAGGTGATTTCGCAACGCGATATGTTTTAGGTGATTTCATAGCGCATAATTCAAAATTTACACTGACCGCGCTACGTAATCGGAGATTCGTGCATTCCGCAGCGAATCTTTCCTAACTGTCAAATCTGTCAAGTTAAGTTATAGTTGTGTCATTCATTGTCAGTTTATGCACTCCACATATCATGTCCAACCGCTTATCTCCATCATTATAGCCGCTAGGTACATTGGTACACACGGATTGCAAGTTCCAAGAAACGCCAGGTATTCACAGTCTTAATGATGATTGTATTCGTTGCATGAGGAACAAGTCTGCAAGTTTTCAATTTGAATACATTGTTATCAAGCAAGGCAGTTATCAAGAGAGGCAGTTATCAAGCGAGGCGGCCATTCAAACAAGGCAGAGATTGAATTTGAGCAGCGACAGTGTTTCAAACCTTCATGGAGGGATCGGCCAAAAGGAAAGACCAGAGATCAGGCAAATGTTTGAGAAATGAACCTGAAGGTTTAGACATAACCTTGAAGAACAGAGAAGTCGAGCATGCATTTAAACAAGCTAGATGTTGGAATTTTTGCAAGAAGCTCCAGGGAGGTCATGCACAAGTTACTAAGGAATTTGCCCTGAATTTCATAGGACTAAACTCAAAGGTTGGTATGCTGGAATTGCAGGTTTCACCAGACATGATATCCACAGTTACGAAGATTCCAAGGGGGCAAGAAAGTTGGTTTAAGAATTTCAAATTTGATATGAGCCCATGTAAAGAATTTCTAAAGCAGGAGTTCATTAACTCAGATTTAAACAAGTCTGTTCCTAGAAGTTATGTCAAAGAGTCATATGCCAATTTGCTTACTTGTATACAGAAGTACCTTACCTGTGAAGGGAGATATAATAAGGTGTATTCATACCATTTTAAACTTCTGTTGCATTTCACAGGAAAGACATCTATTGATCTACCTTTTTACTTATTCTGCAGCTTAAGCAAAATGTCTGACAAGGTGCAACTAAGGAAAGAAGCCTGTGAGACTTCATTATTCCACCATGGCTTGGTTAAGTTGATTGTTCTGCATGAACTCCAGAGGGTTGGTAGGGACTAGCACACATTCATATTCATGTCTGCTTTCAAGAACAAGACCGGTCTCAGCCTTCAAGCTGCAAAAGATCTTTCAACAAAAACTGGTCATCAAGCAGAAACAAGATCCAAGAGGTTTTCAAAGTTAAAGGCAAGGAAACAAGTAAGAGAATCCACCAGGCCACTGACTATCTAGGATACACCCCAGTAGTCCCTTAAAGAGAAAACTCAGGTCAAAGAAACTGCACATGAATCAAGCACAGGTGAAGGAGTTCAAAGAAGAAGGACTAGGAGCCAGGTGGCTAAAGAAAAAGGTAAGTCAGTGAGTATTGAAGAAAGCCCTATTTCAAAGGGAGACTTAAATGACTTATTGCAAGCCATTGACATTGAAGAGTCTCCACTAGTTCAAGCAGATTTGATAGAGTCAGGAAAAGACAAGGCTAAGAGAGTCAAAGCCTCGAAAAAACTCAAGTTTGATGATCAGGTTGATCAATTCGTTTTTAAGCCCAGGAGACCCATAACGAGGAAGTTTAAACAAGTACAGGAGGTACTGCCAAGAGCAGATGAAACAGGGGAGGTGACACAACATCATGAAAGAAAGGATAAAGGCAAAGCAGTTGCCATTCAAGAAGAAGATAGTGTGGAAAACTTGAAAAGGAGATTGGAATCGGCCAACTTTGAAATTGCTAGATTGAAGAAAGCTGCCAGGAAATTTGCAGTTAAGGAGGCTTATTTTAACCAAATGCAAGCTCGGTGGGAGGACCAAACATTTCAAATTCCTGAGGTGGTTGATTTTAGTGTTCAATTCCGTAGCTGGACTGTTCCTGCAATAAAGGAAGCTCAATTTATCAGAAAGGTCAATACAAACCTCAGATCTGGGATCAAGGTCATGAAGAAACAAATTGAAGACTTAAAGATATAGTTAAGCCAGCTGAAAGAATCTCCTTAAAGAAATCTCACTTCAAGTAAGGCTATGTTTCAAATTTTGATGGTTTTGCTTGGTATAATATTTCTTGAAGAATCATACATTTCCATTTAGTTTTGAAAGGCCTTGGAGCAGTTGAAAGAATGTTTAAATAGAAAAAGGCTCAAAATGGAAAAAATTTGGTTGAAACTGTATTTTTTTGGAATAACACAGTAGTTTCGTAGCGCGCTACGAAACTGCTGAAGATGATGACTAACGCTCAACAGTTTCGTAGCGCGCTACGAAACTGCTGAAGCTACGCAATCTAATCTTAGTCAACCGGTTTTGAAATACAAGCGGAAATTTTGAAAAGAAAATATCTTCAAGAGATCATCTGAAGCTATCAACTTTCAACAAGGTCAAGATAGGTGGAGGAAACATGTATTCAAATCCAACTCTAAACTTTTTGTCATAAAGTGAGCACATTTACTACAGTCCAAGATATGTCAGACAGCTTGGAAGAACTTTTGCCTTCACACATGAAAAAGATTGACATCACATCAAGGACATGGAAATCTGATATATTTTGGATAATCAAAGTTGAAGGGCATGGTTCTTTGGATTCGAACATTTTGAGGCAAACCAAAGACCGATAAACAAGGGTAGTTTCCTATGTTTCAGGGTCAATGGAGAAGATGTGACATTGAAGACCAACATGGAGCTTTGAACATCCACCACAGCCAAACTAAAAGGGACCAGATGTAAAGGAACGAGAATGATTGTAATCAAGGCTATTATTAGCATAATATGGAGTTAGACTCCTACTTGATTTAGATCTCTAGAAAGTCTAGTTGCAGTTTGTTACATTTAATAGGAAATTAAAAGTTGAACAGGTGTCATTAGAAGTAGATTTCGAGTTCCCCTCATGTTTGAGGAGGAATCTCAGTCAGGTAGAAGAACTCTATATATAGAAGAAAGGGAAATGTAATAAAGGTTGGAAATTTATGTAAAAAAGCTCTGTTATTAAGCTTATGTAAAGACTTTGTTTCTTTTGGTAATACAGTATTGGCTTCTGCTGCTCAAGAATCATAGAGAGTTCAATGTATGAGTTCCTTTTGTTGTCTTTTCATGTTGTCTATAGTATTATGAGTATTTGATTACTTAGAAATCACTTGCAGTGTTCTAATTTCCTTCATATACTCGTAAACTGTCCTTTTTGTGTTTAGTGTACTCTACCTATATTGAAATCTGAATGCCTTGATTTTATTGCAAAGCCAATTCTACTGTTAATGCTAAATGACATATAACTCCATAAGCCCAATGGATGCTTGTTAATTTTGTTCCACCAGCTTCATTCCTATTTGTTTCACAAAGATTTAGCCATCTTAATCATAATAAAAAACCTTCAATCCTTTGAGAGAGCCCTCTCAGGCTAAGGAGGCTAATCCTTAGCTAAAAGATTGGTTTGAAACAGTTACTTGAAGTCTTCCTGGTTTGTAGCCTTCCAGGGCCTGATTTTGAGATAACACATTCCTCCCAATCATCTAAAGTAAACTCAATTGACTCCATTATACTATGTCTCTACACAAATATAACCAGTATAGATCCATCTTAACCGCAGATCTAGTAGGCGTTGAGAGCGATCAAATCTTTTGAGGTGCAAACCACTTTTATAGTGCAAAACTTGATTTTTTTTTTTACATCTTGAGAGATTTGATCTCTCTCGGTGCTTCGTGCTTGATAGACGCGCTCTCTCTCTCTCTCTCTCTCTCTCTCTCTCTCTCGCTCGCTCGCTCTTCAGACACACATCTTTGTTGGATTTTAGACAAAATTGACTACAAAATATACTTGAAAATGGGCTAAAATGTAAAATAGTGAGATTATTTGAAATGTTTTAACCATTATATCTATATATATATATACACACACACACACACACACATATATATATATATATATATATATATATATCTATATATATATATATATATATATATATATATATATATATATATATATATATTTATATATATATATATATATATTTATATATATATATATATATTTATATATATATATATATTTATATATATATATATAAAGCAATTGAAATATGTGTGTGTGTGCATGTTTCAATTGCTTTATATAACATATACATAGTTTTTTTTTACTACATATAATATATATAATTAACATTGAAATCTTTTTCTTAACATGGCAGTGAGATATTCATTCATAAACTATATTGTACAAAGTAAAATGCTTACATGTTAATATTATTTAATTTTTTTTATTGACATTTTTTATTTATGACCTACATTGAATTGTATTATTATTATTATTATTTAAATGAAACAGGTAGATATTTGTATTATTAAAAAAATCTGGATTACAAGGCCAAAACCTTTACATATTCTAATATTCCTTACAAGTTTGAGATTGAGCACCAAGGCTCAATCCAAACCCTCAAGCGAGATCCCCATGACACAAAAATTTCAGTCCCTTTCCAACTAGAATTTCTCCAAAAAATCTCCAAAATATAGACGCATTTACATTCTATTTTTCCTTTAATTTTATTTTGATGTAGTTTGAATTCTTTTTTTTCTTTGTAAAATTTGGTTTCCTTTCTTCCCAACTTGAATCCAACCTGCATTTTCTGCAAATTTCGGCGGATCAATCTTTGGCAAGTGCACGATAATATTCTTGAAATCTTCCTCATTTGCCTGATTTACCCAAGAAGTTTCCTTTTCAACGATATTCCTTGTGGCATCCAGAGGGAATCCATTTTCCGCGATAGATTGTTGTTTTTCCACTAACGCTACACCCGGGGAATCCTTTCTAGCAACTGAAGGATCCATATTGGCAAGCCATTTTTCCTGCTTAGATTAATTGTCATAGATGCAATTTCTTTGACTGTATCTACTTCCTTCTCATCTTCTGCTTCTTTCTTGTCCTAAAGCTCTTCCTCTTTGAATATCGTATCACGATCTCGTTGTACTCCTTCCCACAATTTGGGCCTTTAGTGTTTTTTCCAGTCTTTACTATTTTGAGAACATTTGGGGCAATTTTTAATTACATGCCTCATTTCATAGCATGCTCTACACCGAAATGAAATATTTTCATAGTCAAGCTTTTGGACCCAAACATAGTTTGGAGCCATCAAATTAATCTCTACAAGAAAACCCTTGTTGAAATCCATCTCCACACAAATACGGGCATAAGTAGTCTTGTAACTGAATTCCCTAGCAAACAAATCCAGAATCTAGTAAAAATGAAATGGAGCCTTATGCTTCCACAATATGGAGTACCATGATTGAACCAATTATTCATTAATATTAACATTTCCTTTAGGGCATAAACCTTCCAATGTACTACACTACTAGAGAAAAGACAAAATACAAAGTCACGAAGAACCTCTTTGTTTTCATAAAAATAGAAAGTTGATAATAATTTCATTTGAGATTATTTGTGCTCAATCAAAGATCACTTTCTCCCTAAGGGGGAAATACAAGACATACAAAAAATATATTGGGATATAAGTAGTCAAGTTTTGACGAACAAACCTTGAGAAAGTCGAGGTGAAATCTTGATATGGTTTAGAGAGCATGCATATGTCACTCTGAGAGAGATTAATTGGTATGGTAGAGCGCTCAACCAAAAAATATTTTATCAAAATTACACCATCACCCTGAGATTCAAGAATGGGTCAGCCTTAGGTATTTTAAGGAATTTTTCTAGAGTTGGAAATCACAACATCTTCTTGAATATTCTTAGAGTTAGAAGAATATGAATTATTCTTTCTACATGTACTCAAATCACCCTATGTTTGAAATCAAATATGCTTGCACACTAAGAACCAAGCTCTCTAAAACTGAATACTTCTGGCATGCAACCAACCTTGACTATGCTAATTTCCCAAACTCCATTAATGATATTTTTCTTAGGTGAGAGATAAAAGTACCACTTTTAAGTTGTATATCAATAAAAGTGTTTGTTTTAGGGAGATGAAGATTTTATGGTGTCTCCACAGAATGGTTCTCTCTTTATTATGTTCACCATCCTCAGTTTTAATAAATTGTAGTATATGTGTGGGGATTATTGATATAAATCATGCCCCATTTTTTCAATAGGTGATTGAAATCACAAATAATCCTTAATGATAATGCATTTAGTGTGTACACCTACTCTAAAATGCATCTAAACTATTGTAAGTAATTGTCTTTCGTGTGGAGATATTTATGGGAAAATGTGACAAATAAGCCTAATTTACCTCAAAAAATTATCCTTGTATTGTTGAATGTACAGTCATATATCATCTCAAGAATAGAAACAATAAAGTTTCATAACGAAGGAATCATATGCTAAGTGTGGGATGTGGAATGTATGAAGCATGCAGAATGTTGGATGCAAAGGTTATGAATGGCATGAGAGTGGAGTCTAGGGTAAGTCCATGCAAAAGAAAAGGGAAAGCAAAGAAGAATCAATGTGGAGTGAAATCCAATGTGGATTGAAAAGCAATGTGGAGGGAAAAGCAATGCAAAGGAAACACAATGTGATTCCTATGTATGGTAAGTAAAAGGGAACAATAAATAAACTGATTCCTATGCATGGTAAGTAAAGGGGAACAAGAAATAAACTAAGTATACCACTAGTGTGGGGTCCTCTATGTGGAATGCAAATAATAAAGTTCATATGATATACAAAGTGTGGAATCTATAATGGCTCTCCACATATTGTGAAAAGGAGACTCATAAAAATGACTAGGTGTATTTTTGTTCATTAATTATGTGAAAATAAGTATGTTATGCATGTGTAATGCATAGGATAGTAAGATGAAAAGGAAAGAATTCTTGTTTCCACATTTGCATATAATAAAGAATGAATTAAAAGGGCCCAAAATGAAGGTTACGAATAGTTCCTACAATTTGGGATGTATCTAATAAAGCGATAGTACTTAAATGATTTGGACATGAGGGGATTGTGTATCCCTTATTTGGATGGATAGATATAATTTATCACTCAATTTGGTTTTGGCATAGTGATCTTAAGGTGCACAAGGGCATGGACAAGTAGGTTAAGTAGTGATTTTGTCCATTGGTCTGCTAACCAAAGATTGTTTCTACAAATTATAGTGTTGAGTCATGTATGAACAATGAATGCATAAGGTAGTTTCAATGTCTAGTTTAGAATACTTGGGATTGTGTGAAGTTCTAAGATGAATTTGAATGGTGGTACAAACTATTGGGGACTTTAGCAGACATAAGATTGTGGTGTTGTCAAGGGAAGTGTTGATAGCTAAAATTGTATCACACAACAACACAAAACAATCTTGTGTGCTAAGCAAGAGAAGCAACAAGAATACTAACATGTGATTAAATCCCTTTTGGTCTTCTACTTCTCATGTCGCTTTACTTATGAAAGTACTCACATGGGAAGAAAGTAGTGAAAGTTTCTCATAAGAAACATAAATTCAAAACTTCCTTCATGCCATTTCAATGTTGTTTTTTAATATAATTTTTTTTTTTTTTTTTTTTAGGAGAATAAAATATAACCAAGTTTAAGAAAATAGTGAGTATAAGGCACATAAAATTTAAAATTAAAATTAACTTATAGATATATTAAAAATTTGTCATTGTTCTCCATATTATGAAAATAACAATGCTAGATAGAAACATAACATGAAAATAAGTGATGAAATTAAGAACAAAAATGACATAACTAATGTCAATAACTAAAGGTAATCCAAATAGATCTTTGAAGAATCAAAAAATCTAAGTGGTTATTTCTCTAGTTTGTTTGGCATTGAAGAATTATTGTGATTGTTCATGCTTAAAACCTATTTTATAAGCCTTGTTGGATTCCTATAGTGATGCCTTGGAGAATTCCATGGAAGCTTTCAAAAAATTGACAAAGGAAAATTTTATGTCAAGCTTCAGTCTACATTGAGTCATGTATTAAAGGAGAGGATATTGATGCTCATGCATTGCATAAGACCCAAGCCATCAAACATTAAAAGAAATATACTAATGCAAGGACATGTCGAGTTTTGGTTATATGAAGACGCAGTAAGTTGGAGGGAGGTATTTTCTTCGCATCAGTCACAAAAAAGGCACAACTGAAAATTGTAAGATAGAAGAGAATAGGATAACTTAAAGAGGCACACAGAGTTAAGCTTGTGTAAAGGAAAGGAAGGAATCATGGGAAACTTGTTGCTCCAAACCCTGCACTCCATAAGGGTCGAAGATATTAGACAACAACATGCAAACATTTGATCATGTTGGGACTCAAACAAGTTGAAGATGTGTCCATTGTCCACACTCCAAAAAACTAAGGGATGTGTGGAAAGGATATACCAACCTCTCCATAGCTAAATATTGGACCTCTACATATAGACTAAAGAAAGAGGAATTGACTAATACAAAGAAGGTAGAATCCTACAACACGGTACATGATATGTGGTCTCCTAAGGTATTAGCACATGGATCCTTTTACCAATCACAAGATTCCATGTGGTAATTTGGGAAAATTCAAAATTGCTTCAACTTCCCATAATTTAAAATGTTGGGAAATAACATTGAGGAAATATCACTATTTCTTGGGGAAATGGTTGGGAGGCTATTGGCCTCCTACACTGCTTACAAGTATAAATAAGGAAAGGAAGGTTTGAAAAGGAAAATGGGTTCAAATGGACTTGGTTCATTCCTTGGTAAGAATTTTATACCAAAGTTTCAAAATTAATTATCTTATATTTAAACTAGCTAATCTAGAGTGGACTAGCCTTGTTAGGCCCTTAACTAGTCCCTAACTAGACTAGGATATTAGATTAATAATGAATTGACCCCAAACACTAAACCAAACAGTCCAACGCCAATATTGGTTTTAACCCATTTGCAGCTTATGTGGGACCTACATCACTCTGAAGGGAAAAAGAAAAGGAACTAAAACCTTAAATCTAAACCATCTCACCCTCCAAAACTCTAAACATAAATATAAAAGGACCATTTCCTCACCCTCTCTATTTCCTTCACAAACCTCTCATTGAGTTTTAATGAGAATTTGTGAGTATCCATGCATTATTGAGCTATGTTGAACAATCTTGAATAATGGTGATATTAGCATTATTTTCCATTCTTTGTGAGATGGTTTCAATTGATTTGGCATCTACTTTGATGTTTATGTATCATTTATAGGATTAGAGGAGAATTGATACCAATTGATGTGCCCATTTGAACGCATGTCTTGAAATTCATTGTTTTTCTCATAAAATTGCATAGTGCATTTCTAGAAAACAAGCAAAGTTAGTTTTACATTTGTAGATTTATTTATATTTGATACATTACCATTTTCCCCTCACACGAAGACAAAATATTATGCATGGAGCCATTATATTATTGTTGAAGGGGAAATATTTCCAAGTATTGCAAGAAGAAGATAAAAGGTGTTGGGGTGTAATTCAAAAAGTGAAAAAGATATTACCTGGTGTCAAAGGGAAAGTTGCATCATGCCTTATAGTTAATGCAAATATTAAATAGGAAATTCTAGAGTCTCTCAAAGAATTTTGTGCAAAAAATGCCAAGCGAAAATAGATTGACAATGAGACAAGGAAAAGGAGAGAACTTGCATCCCAATGCTACCCTAGTTTTGAAGGCTTTTCCACTAGTTATATCCTCTAATAGGGATCCCTTTAGATATGTTGTTGTGATCCAATAAAAACTTACAACAAAGAGGACTAATATTAATGGCATTTTTCAATCACCCAATGCTACCACTAGTGATCAAACTTAGAAAATAAGTGATAGCCATTCAAAGAATCAATAAAAGGATGTCACTATTAAATACATGCCTAGATGGTGGTATAAGATGCTAACAATTCATTCATAAAAATGGATTAGGAGATGATAGAATATGTGTTTCGTTCATAGATACATTGGCAATAGACCAATTGACTAGGTTTTGAATACAAGGATGCAATTGAACATACCAATTGATGAGGATTTGGGAGCATCACTCCAGTGTCTTGGATGGAGAAGAATCATGAAAGATTTGTTATCAAATATCTTAGAGAAATTTGTAATAATTTTAGAGGTATTAGTTGTTAATTATTAGCAAATGATTGTAACCACGTGAGAGATGTGTGGATCTAAATTTATTATTTTCTATCTTGGTTTTTGTATAAATAAGAGTGTCTTATCCATTTCAAGGAGAAAAATATTGGAGCATACATCCAGACTATGATGGAATACACTACATTTCATGAGATATCGTGTCCATATAGATTGTAGTCATATGATTCTTGTTTGATTGTAAGTTGTAGTTTTATAATTCATGTAGTTTCCAATCATATTAGTTTATTTATGTTTTGTATTAGTTGTAGCATTCTATTCTATGAAAGTAAGGGATTGTGACAAGAGAATAGAGTGTTTCTTGATGTATGATGTCATTTAATTCCAATTGTATGATTTATTTTTATGCAAATGTGGTGTGTTCCCAAATTCGCTAATAATAGAATCATGATATTTGAAAAGTTTGAAAGTCTAAGATTAGCAAAGAAATAATTGGGTGACAGTGAGAACCCAATAGTAAGATCAGTGACCAAGTACATGATCCTCACCAAGAGTGTTTGAATTATATTTAAATTCCATGCAAGAGTGTTTCATTTCCACAATTAAATTCATTTATCTTCATTTATTTTCCATAAGAAGTTTAGGTAGGTCATGCTACAATAATATAATTATGCACATATTATTGTTGAATTTCACAAGTTTGTAAACTGCGGTTCAATAATTAAATGTAACAATATTTATACATATATATTTCCTAACAATTTTGGGACTCAATCTTCATGTTCTCCAAATGTGTTGAAATATTCCCCATATGTGCCTAGGGTTCAACAATTTTTTTCTCCTTACTTTCATGTTTTCCGTAGTTCATAATATCAATTCTAGAGATCCTCTCATCTAAGGTATGTAAGATCATGGCTGCCATGGAATATTGTAATTGTTCCATATATTTTTTTTCTAAGTAAGGCTAAACTATTATATTACAGCAAGAGCAAAGTTACATCATCAAAATTACAACGGGGCCGCGGCCCTGTAAGATTTGTCCTAGGACAGACAGTAGACTCAGGAGTATTCATGCCAGGATTACATAGGATAGAAACTTAGAGCAACACTCATGTAGCTGACACATGGACAAAAACACGTGAAGAACACCGACACAGAACAGAGATAACAGAAAACCGACACAATTACATAGAGACAGAGTAACAGACTCATATATAACCGTGTAGGGAGCTGACAGAGAAAAATTCTTGCTGTAAAACCTGGAGCGCGAGCTGGGCATGTTAATCTTCATCAGTAGTTTGCGGTTCATCTTCCGTCTTGCAGCAGGGAGGCTGGAGGATGGCCTTACCAGGGTTGCGCGTTCCACGGTCACTTGGGCCAGCGCCATAGTCACGAACAGGTTCTCTCGGGCCTGCTCCCGGGTCATGTATGGGCCGCATCATATCAACAGCAGGGAATTCCATTTCCACCGTAGGAACAATCCCAGGAACACGCGGAGGGTTGGCTCGGGGATTGCCTTCCTCATCTTCCCAAGGATTGCTGCAGTGCTCCACAGAAACAGTCACGAAGAAAGTGGAATTGGCTAAGGTGCAGGGAAGGCGGTATCTCACCATTGGGTGTTCCGTATGCCCACAGTCCATTCGCGCTGGAGGTTCCACAATTCTGCCTCTGCCCGGGGGCCTTCCCCTCGGTCTTCTGCACTCAGAGGTTTCTTCAATTGAGGAAGAAGTCGAGGGGGCTCTTCCACTGTAGCCTCCCCTTCCACTGTTACCCCTTCCACGATTGCGCTGCATCCTGGTCCTCTGTACAGGGCGATCAATTCCCCAACGCAACTGCAGATGACGGGTGTGCAACACCACTGTTGGCACAGGTTTACTGCCAGACCAAATCCTAGCCTCCCAATTGCCCAAAGCTGTGGCAGCAGAGCCTTGACCTTCGCTCTCAAAGCTTGAATGAGAGCCGAGACACTGAACCTCCACCACTTCCTTCGAAACCAGAACAAGAGCCAACGAGAGATGCGGGTATGTAATTCCCCCAGTTTCCCAAGTACACAGCACTGCCAAATTCTCAGAATCGCAACTGGCTTGCTTGTAAGCCTGCCAATTGCCCCACTCTGCAGCTGCTAAACACTCACATTCGCTCTCAGGGCCTGAATGAGAGCCGAAGTGCTGAACCTCCGTCACCTCCTGCAAGATCAGAACAGGTGCAGACGGGAAATGCGGGAGAATGTCCGAGAGTTTGCAGTTATGAAGCGCCATGTTTCGCTTCTCAAGACGCGCCATGAATGTCGACAGGACGCCACTGTCAACAACCTTAACTCCCTTCCTTAAATGCAGCGGGTTGGTGTAGTTATGGTGTGTCCTCCTGGCATGCGTGGCTCGTCCGGGCGGACACCTGCCCTTCGGACGAGCCTTATGCGCCATGTGTCTAGCAACCACCCGCATCCGGGGGTAATTGTTCCATATTATGATCCTTCAACTTTCCCATTTTATCTTCAACTTCCATATTTTGATCCATTCACTTTTCCATTTTATCTTCAACTTCACATTTAAGGATTTCTTGAGAATGTGTCAAATCAACATTTTTCAACATATTATTATCAGTTTGATTAAATTGGTTCCTGAAATGGGATACCTAGTTCCCTTAAGTCTTCACATTTTTCAGTAGCCATGGATGAGTCCTCTAAAAGTTTAGTAACTATAGAATTTTTTCCACCACCTCTCACCATGTGAGCCAAAAATAATATGTACTCATATTAATCCTCCATTTTCTATTTTCCCACAACTTTTGAACCACATCAAATAGATCTCCTAGTAAAAAATTATGCAAGTTCCAATTAAACGTATCTTTTTAGAACCCTGATTTAGAGATTATTTTGTAGGTCAACCTTCCACATGTTATAACTCCAAAATTTATGTATCTATAAATATAAAAAATTTGTTTCAGGTAGCTTGATATGTCCTCTCTACAAGACCATAGGTTTGGCTAATGCTGATGTGCATAGAAAAAATTGTGATAACTTTCACAAAACTTGTGATTATGGCGCTTTTGGGAGAGTGAACTTGTACAAGCTACCAAGTTTCCTTTTTGTTTTTGATCTACTTCTAAAATTTTGATTTGAAATACTATGGTCCATACTCTATGTAATACAAGTGGAACTCAATTTGGATCTTTTTAAAATAGTATGTGACTATTTTACCTAGAACCCTTGTTTGAGACTAGTTATGGGACTAGTAAAAAACCCTAACTTCCATAGCATGTAACTTGAAAAGTATAGTAAATTAGAATTTGAATTTTTTACTGCATGTATTTTGTTATGTTAATTTAAGATCTCAATGTTCTTGTCTAAAAATTCCTAGAAAATAATTATGGTGAAAATTCCAAGATGGCTCATTTGAAGGAGCTAAAATGAATGATTTTGTGCTCTAAATCCAAATGTTACACAACAAATACCTAAAGAAAATAAAAATAGGACAATAACTCCATACATTGACAATGAGAGAAATAAAGAATGGGAAGCTTCTTTGAGGAGGCAACCTCCTTTTACAATATAGCAAATGCATAAGATGAGATAATATCTAAAAATAGGTCTCCTTAGTATATATATAGGAGAGAAAGGGTAAAATTAGAATTAAATATTACAGTTGACCATTAAAGGGCCTAGCTTGTTGAAAATGTAACTGGTGTCAGCCTTCATAATGTAATTCAAATCTACCATTGATGTATTTATTGATTATATTCCTTGTTATTATTTGTATTTAGTCAAAGCATGTTCTTCATGCTTATAGGGTCAATTGAGTCAAAATGAGAATTTATTGTGATTCAAAAGAAATGTAATTAAGTCAAGTCCTATTTGGACTTCTTGTAAGAAAAGGAAATTTATTTTTTTCATGATTCAAGGAGTAAAAATGTCAACCATGAGACCAGGTTAGCCATTCTTGGACAAGTTGGCCCTAGGGGCAGCTATCCGACCCTCCTGGACATGTATATATAAAGTTGACTTGACCACTTTGGAGAAAAATCAATCCATCAATGATCACATCAATTTATGTGTTAGAAGAAGAAGAAAACGTCAATGAAATTCAAAGGAGAGAGAATGAAGTCAAAGGAGAGAGAAGACGAGTTATTTCTGCCCTAATTTTATCCACACGTGTGAAGTTCCTATGTTTTTTCAGAAGTTGTTATAGGTCTGAAATTTAGCCATCCACTGCAAGTCCAAAAAATTCAAATATTTGACCAGATTTCAGAGATTTGTAAATCTTTGACTATTGTTGACTTTGACTTGTTGGAGGTGACTTGGAGGAGGACTAAATTTGGGTCTTTGTGGTAGTCTTTGTCTTGGTTCTTGTGTCTTGTGTCTTGGATATCTCAATTTGATCTGATTCTATAATAAAAGGATTTTTTTGTTTTCTCCCTTGTGGGGTTTTCCCTGGCTTGGAGACTAATTTTGGTGTTCTTATCTCTTTGTGATATTTATGTTTTGGAAATTTCTTGATGAAGAGAACATAAATTTAATAATAAGCCAACAAACATTCACAAGTAATTATCAAACAAAGAGAAATAAATCATTTAGTATCTTCGTTCTCAACATGGTATCAGAGCTAAGGTGAAAGGAAGGCAGTTTGAAGATCACATCTTGTTGGCAGTTGTTAGGTCCCTATAATACTAGTCTAGACCCCATATTATTACTTTTGTGCCCCATAGTACCCCATATTGTTATTTTCCCCCCTTAGAAATGCACTATTGTTATTGTTGAGCCCTTACATTATTAGTGTTATGTAGGCCCTAATTATATTTTGAACCTTTAGACTCCTATATATACTAAGGAGGCCTTGTCATTTGAATCATCAAAGAATTGTTCATCCATGTAATATAAAGGTAGGTTTCCACTCAAAGAGGCTTATTTTCAAGTCATTGACCTATCTTTTTTTATGTTTCATGATCTAGTTACATAACATTTGGTATCAGAGCTTTGGATCCTAAGGTTTTGCTGCTTCAAATAGGTCATCATGGAATATTCGCTATAACCTTTTTTTATGTGAGGATTTAGTAGCTAAATTTTTGACCATGTGGAGCTGAAATCTTGGTGAACATCATGTAAAAATATCAGAGCTTGATTCGTCATATTCTCAAAGATATGATCCAAGGAAGTTAGGTTGTATGCTCTAGAATTGTGTCTCGAACAGGTATCTCGGGGAAAATCTTCATAACTTTCATTTCGGGCATCCAAATTGAATTTCATAAAATGCGGTTGAAATTCCACAAACTCTAGTTTCTTGGGTACCATTTTAAGGTCGAAGGTGGAAACAGTGACACGCGGAATTCCGTACAAGTTCACTCTATTCAACGAGTCCATAAGAGGGTCATCCTGGGAAAATTAGACTAACTTTATCTTGAATAATCCAATCTCAGTCTGACTTTTAGCATTGGAAAGAAGACTACAAGGGATACCATAATGAAATTTCAGATCTTGGAGAGCCAAGATTATAGATATACAATAGTTTCAAGATTGGTCTCCTGAAAGCAAGAAAAAGGTGTGTATTTTTTTTTAACTTTTGTTTGAAGCTATCAGTTTGAAATTATTCAAAAGGTGCATTGAGGCATAGATAACATTATTTGGTTATAAAATGCCTCGAAACAAAATAAAAAATAAAAAATGGATACACCCAGTAAGACAACATAAATCTCTAATATGATGCATGAAGAAGAGGAATAAATGCAACATGATATATCAAAATTACAAGACCAAGTGCAACAAATTTCGCTCTCACAAAGAGTAACCAACAATGAATTGGAAGCAATGATGAATGCTAATATGGATGGTTTAAAAGGAGACATGGATGGTACAAAAAAGACATGGAAGGTTTGAAGGATGGTTTAAAATCACAAATGGAATGTTTGAAGGAAGGTTTAACAAAGTTGCTACAAGAAATGCTTCCTAATGGCGACAAGGCATTCCATGAAACTCATGATGAGAAGAAAAGGAATGGGAATCGTGATTTTAGAGGCTCCAACTTTGGGTTGATTACAAAACACATTCCAAAGATTGATGTGAGGAATTTTGATGGCAAGTATCTCGTAGCATGGAAACTACAAATGGAGCAATTATTTGATCTACACGATGTGAAACACACACAAAAGGTATGCATTGCATCTTTATATTTAGAACCCAATCAATTTGTAATGTATAGATGGATTTGTTCTCATAAAGCACTATTCACTTGGATATTTTTTACAAAGGAATTGACAACACATTATGAGGATACAAAGAGCAATATCTTTTTCAGTTAAATGATAAATCTCAAACAATAGGGTTAAATTGGGGAGAAAATTGAGGACTTCCAAAGATTGAATATCAAGGTAACTAATATTCCAAAGGAGCATCTGATTGATGTTTTCCTGGGGACTTTAAAGGATAACATCCAACATGAAGCTCACCTTTGCGAACCTAAGATATTTAAGAATGCATTCAGGGTGGTAATAAAAGTTGAAAGAAAAATTATGGCAACAAGGAGGTCTACCACTCACAAGTATAAAGATGGAAGTGTTTCCACTCCTAGCCTCCCACAACCTACAAGGTTGAAACCACAACAATTGGAGGGAAAAAGAGAAAAAAATATTTGTTATAGTTGCGACAACAAATATACTACAGTTCATTAGTGTGTCGAGAAGAAATGTTTTTACATAGATTGTGAAGAGGAGGAAGAAAAGGAACAAGAAACGTCAAAATAAGAAGATATACACCAAGAGCCAAACCTAGGGGTTGAAAAAGAAGAAATGAATCTGAACATATCTTGTAATGCAATGGTGGGAATTACTGCTCCCCAAACTCTCAAGATAGAAGGATATATCAAGAAGAAAAATGTAATCATATTGATTGGTTTAGGTAGTACCCATAATTTTCATTGTAAAATAGCCAAGGATTTAAATTGCTTTATTTATCTAGCACCATAGTGTCAAGTGATTGTTGCAAATGGAGGAACTATAAATTTCTCAGGGAAGTACCATAATATCAATCTAAACATGGGGGAATGTGTATTGAATAGTCAATGCTTTCCATTCTAATGGGTGGTGTTGATGTTGTATTAGGAGTCCAATGGTTACAATCTTTTGGGACAGTATATTTTAATTTTCAAGATCTTTTCTTTTAATTTTTTGGGAAGTAAAAGAAATTGAAGTAAGAGGTATCACATGGAAACCTAGGAAGATACTTAGATCTAATGGAAAGACAAACATTTTGAACAAGGAACAATGAGGGGTAATTGCGCAATTATGCTCACTAGATGTTCAAACATATAAGTCATCCATTTCTCCATATCACTAAAGGGTTCTTGACAATCATTCCAAGGTATTTGAGGCTCCCAAAGTTCTCCTTCCTATTCATGATCATGATCATGCTATTCACCTGATTCCTAGAAGTGTTCCTCCAAACATCAGACCTTACAGATATCCTTATGCCCAAAATAGTGAAATTTAATGTATGGTTGTAGAAATGCTAGAGGCAGGTATAATTCAACCTAGCCAAAGTTCTTTCTCTTCTCCACTAGTATTGGTACACAAGAAGGATGGATCATGGCTTATGTTTCTAGATTATAGAGAGCTCAACAAGCTCATTATTAAAGATAAATTTTCCATTCCTATCACTAATGAATTGTTGGATGAACTACATGGAGCAATTTACTTAACCAAGCTAGATCTTCGTTTGGGATATCATCAAATTAGAATGAAGACATAAGACATTCTGAAAACAACATTTAGAACTCATGAAGGTCATTATGATTTTTTGGTCATGCCCTTTGGTATTACTAATGCACCTTCCACATTTCAAGGTTTAATGAATTCCATTTTCAAACCCTTCCTTAGAAAATTTGTTTGGTATTTTTTTATGATATAGTAATCTACAGTAAGTCTTGAAAATATTATGTTCAACATGTTGACAAGGTGCTCAAACTATTGGAGGAGACACAATTGTATGAAAAACCTTCCAAATGTTTCTTTGGGGTACAAGAAGTGGAATATTTGGGTTATATTGTATCTCATGAGGGTGTTAAGGTAGACCCTAACAAAATTAAAACCATAAAGGAATGGAAAATCACCACAAACTTAAGGCATCTTCAAGGATTTCCTGGGTTGACAAAGTATTATCGCAAGTTTGTTAATAATTATGGGAAAATAATAGCACCACTAAAAAAATTACTGAAGAAAGATGCATTTTTTGGACTCCATGAGCAAATAAGGCCTTTGAACATCTTAAAGAGGCAATGTGTTGAGCTCTGGTATTAGCTACACCAGACTTCACAAAAACATTTATTGTGGAATGTGATGCCTCTGGAAATGGCATTGGAGTTGCTTTAATGCAAGAAGAAAGACCCAATTCTTTTGAAAGTCGTCCAATCAAGGGCAAGTATTTAAACATACCTATTTGTGATAAGGAAAGGTTGGAAATACTACATGCTTTGAAAAAATGACGCCCCTACCCAATGGGAAGACACTTTAAGGTAAAAACAGATCATGATAGTCTTAAATACTTCTTGGAACAAATATTATCTTCAGAATAGTAGCAAAAATGGGTCACAAAGATGTTGGGTTATGACTCTGAAATCATCTACAAAAAAGGTAATAAAAATGTTATTGCAGATGCACTCTCAAGAAGGGATGAGGATGTGGAAGCATTACTCTGTGACATTTCTATTATCCGACCTAATTGGATAACTAAAGCAAGGGATGAATGGAAGAATGATGAAGAGATATGGACATTCATTCAAAAGTTGCAGAAAGATCCTAGTACATTTGATACATATATCTAGAAAAATGATTTGCTATGGTACAAAGATTGCTAATATCTATGTAAGAAATCCCAACTCAAACAAAAGGTTCTATAGGAGGGCATTCGGTATTTTTAAAAACTTACCGCAAGGTTAAGAAGGAATTTTTTTGGGATGGCCTTAAATCTGATATTCAAAAGTTTGTGGTAGAATGTTTGGTTTTCGAACAAAATAAAGTTGAGACAATTACGGCCACAAGTCTTTTACAACATTATTCATTCCAAGTTAACATTGGGAGGACGTTTCAATGGATTTTATCACAGGTTTACCCAAGTCCAAAGGAAAGAGTGTCATCATGGTGCTAATTGATAGACATGCCAAATATGCACACTTTTGTGCACTATCTCATCATTTCAAAGCCAGTACAGTCATTGTTGCATTTGTGGAAACATTTCAAAAGCTACATGGAAACCCAAAGATCATTATAAGTAAGAGACATCCCATTTTCACCGGAATTTTTTGGAAAAAAATATTTTCTTGTCTTGGTAATCAATTAGCTCATGGTTCATCTTATCATCCTCAATCTGATGGAAAAACTAAGATAGTGAACAAATGTTTGGAAGGACGTCTTCATTACTTTGTATTTGATAAAAAACACAAAGGTCAAGCGGTTACCTCTGGCATAATATTGGCATGACACTTCCTTCCACACCGCAACAAAAATGACCCCATTTATAGTGCTTTGTGGATATCATCCATCATCCATCACATCATATTTAAGAGAAAATTATAAGGTTCAAGTAGTGGACGATCAAATCGAGCATCAACAACAAGTTCTCCAACTCTTAAAGGATTACCTGAATTTGGCGCAGACTCGAATGAAACAACAGGAAGATAAACATCATAGTGAAAGAAGTTTTGATGTGGGAAATTGGTATTTTTATGGTTAGAACCATACAAACAAATGTCCCTCAAGCAAGAAAAGAAGGATAATAAATTATCACCCAAGTATTATGGCCCTTACAAGGTATTGTAAAGGATTGGCTCTATAGCATACAAATTGGATTTGCCTGCATCTTCGCGAGTATACCTAGTTTTTTATGTTTCATGCTTAAAGAAGGTTATAGCTGACAAGCTCCAAGTTCAAATAAACTATATTTCCAGAGCTTGACGAGGAAGGAAAAATCATATGGAACCTGAAGCAATCTCAGGAACAAGAACCCAACAGCTATGGAATCGATCAATTTCAGAGTATCTCATCAAGTAGAAGAACTTACCGAGTGAAGATTCCACATAAGAGGATGAATATTTCATACAGAAGCATCCAAAACTACTTAAGCATCAAGGAAAACACTTTTTTTAAGGAGAGGGGCATGTTAGGTCCCTATAATACTAGTGTAGCCCCATATTTTTATTGTTGTGCCCCATAGTACCCCATATTGTTATTGTTATGCCCCTTAGAAACCCAATATTGTTATTGTTGAGCCCTTGCATTATTAGTGTTATGTAAGCCCTAACTATATTTTGGCCCTTTAGACTCCCATATATACTAAGGAGGTCTTGTCATTTGAATCACCCATGAATTGTTCATTCATGTAATGTAAAATGAGATCGCCCCCTCGAAGAGGCTTATTTTCAAGTCATTGATCTATCTTATGTTAAGTTTTGTGATCTGGTTACATAACATCAACTTGAAGGTTCTATTGTAGCAGTTATCCCTCCCTCTATTAAAAGTAAAGAAAGAAGGCTTGAAGATAACATAATTGAAACAACAATCTCACCCTTGAAGATATCATTGAAGGCTCTTACTCATTCATCACCCAATATTAAAGGAATCATTATAGTAGCTTAAATACTTTATTGTAGTATCCATATTTGAAGTTGTCACTATAGCAGTCACCAGTCTAGAACATCTTTGGAGACTCTTGGAAGCATCATCAACATCCTTGGAAGCAATCTTATAACATCCTCTTATCCTTTGAAAACTAATTACTTTACTAAACTCTACGTCTCAACCTCTTAGTCAAATGGCATTTATTTGTGAATAAGGAAACAAACTTAATTGAATTTCTAATCTCAAGGCATGGAAAAATAGAATTGATTTGGTTCTCATAGAAAATTAAGTCATGGATTTCATTCTATGAAAATTTCCAGAACCATACAAGAACAATGCTCAAGAAGTGTCCAAATACAATAAGGGAGAAATTAGGGCTCAAATAATCCTCTTTAAATATATCAAGGATCACCTCATATCTTTTGCTTCTTATCTGTCCACATCCAAAGAAATCTATGACAAATTAGTCAAACTATACTCTATCAGTACTACCGGTCAGATGATCTCACTAAGGAATCAACTTTATGGAACAAGGATATAAAAAGATGAAGATGTGGCCTCCTACCTTATGAAAGTCTTAAAAACAAAGGATTAACTTCAAGGAATTGGAGAAATCATATATGATTCTGAACTAATCACTTCCGTACTCAATGTTCTACCTCCAAGTTGAAATCGTTTTTCAAGTGGAATCTATGCAAGAAAAGAAACTTCAACATTTGAAGAACTTTGGGCTCAATGTGTTATAGAAGAAGAAAGGTTGAAATCCAAGGATGACACTGAACCTAGCAATGAAAATTCCCAATCATTTACTGCCAAATCAAGGAATAAGTTTGGAATATTTGGATCTCATCACAAGAACAACAACAATAACAAGCCTTTTGGTAACCGAGATATGTATAAAGTTCAATGCTTTGGTTGCAAGGAATATGGACATTATAAAAGGGATTTTCCCAAGAATCCTATGAACAAGAAAAACAACAAAATAAAGGAAAGAGATGAAGCACATGCAGCAGAAGATGAAGAAGTCGAGAAGAAACCTAAGAATGAAGATAATAAAGACTTCTGTTATTAAAGAAATGGGAAAATACTAGGTTTTCTAGTATGTTTATTTTTCAGTAAAAAATGGAAGTTACAGTTACATTTGAAGAAAGACTTTTAGGATACGCTAATTGAAAATTCATGAAGATATAGATTAAAGAAAAGCATATAGTTTTGAAGAGATGGAGTTATCATAACTTGTTTACATAGCATTCTAAAATTTTAGTATTCTATAGACACCATAGCAATTGAAGATGTTGATTTCGTCTTGAAGTTTTTAGAAGCAACCATCATTTCTTTTAGCAGCAAGGACTACACATTGATAACAATAACATAACATAGCATAATCAAGGTTAATATGCATATTTTCTCCAAATTCATTCAATTTCAAGATAAGTTGACCTTACTAGTACAAGGAATTTTGGAATAAAATGATGAAGCAAAAACATTTCTACAATAAGAGAAAGAAACTTATTAATGTGCATTGAAGATAGTCAAGATGTAGCATGGAAGAATAAAAGAGGTTACTCTTACTATAAAGGAAGAATCTTATCATCTTACAATTCATGGTTATCATCTTAAAAGATAATTTGAGGATTAAAGAATTAGTTTGATCAAAGAAATCAATTGAAAAGAAGCATGACTAAAAGAAGTACACTTACCTTAGAAGAAGTCTGCCATGAATACCTTGCAATCAAATTTCTAGAAAAGGACTTGTATCTTCATAGGGAGTTGAAGAAAGAACACGATACATGTGTTGGCATTATGATACAAGTGTTTTCCTTGATGGCAACTCACTCACAGGTCAGTTCAGTTTTGATGAAAGGCAACCCACAGTGTAACAGGTCCATTCAGATGTAACAGGGCATTGGTACAGAAGAACAAGAAGATGGAACTAAAGTCTACTAATCAGAATGAAGAAGTTGAAGGTAAAGGATGGTGAAAAGCAGTTTAAGATGTATACGCAAGTCCACTTAGTCAAAACAGCGTATACACGCTGGTTCACAGAACAAAAAGAGCGTATACATATACACACACTTTCACAAGAAGAAAAGCACGTATATGTTGGAAAATCAAGGAAATTCAAGAGGAGACAATACCAGGGGTCAATACCATGGTATTAGCCCACAATATTGAGCGAAGTAATGACTATTTGACCTCGTTAAAGAATACCACGGGTCCTAAGTGGTTTTGGTCCGAGGTATTGAGAAAGGCCTAAAACTATATAAGGAGGAGAAGATCATAAGGCCAGGGTGTGCAAGTGAAAGGGTTTCTAAGGAATACTTCTATCTGAAGTATATTTTATGTTACAGGGGCTATGTTTGTGATTTGATCTGAAATATTTTTTGCACCTTCAATTCAATGTTGAATCAAGATCATGAGACTTGAAATGACTTATCATTGAATGATCTGATATTGGTTGGGTCAGATTTGATTATGTATACATGTTCTATTCTTTAAATATCATGATCTGGGTTTTTCTGAAGTCTGGAATAGCAACGAAGTTATAAGTAAGTATTTGCAGATCTACACGTTGGTTCATTCCAATAAAAGTGCGTGTACACGCAGGTTCTACTCTTCCAAGTAGCGTATACAAAAGAAAATCCTCTTCTTCAAATCTGACTGATCTATCTGATCAGTTCTTTTGTTTTAATGTTGTTTGTTAATGAAGTCTTCTTAGATTTGAATGTAAAACTGAATGCATAAGGAATTTGATATCTGATTAATTGATTGTATAAGTGAGAAGGGTGATCTCTGCTACTGCCTGTGTAAAGCTCTGTAAATTGACAGTAGATGTTCAGTATATCGCTGGTTGGTATAGACTTGATTCAAATTTTTATGTTTCAGTAGTTTTGAAGGTATACGCAGGTTTGATTAAAGGAAGTAGCATATACACACAAGTTGGGTTCAAGAAAGTAGCATATATGTTCTGATGCATGATTTTTTAGGTTGCAACTAGTTCTGAATGATGATGCAATTTTCTGGGTTCAGCACAATGTTCGGGTGACAGTGATCTAACTGTTCAGATTAACTGATTATTGGTTGATGCAGTTTGAAAGTTACTGGTATGAGTCTGCACCAGTAAACAGATTTTCTTATTATTAAAATAAGACAGAGACGACAGCAGCAAGTGGTTTTCACCCACATTGGGTTTCCACCTTAAATCTTGGTGTTCATGTATGTTGCTTATGTGTGATGGTTTATTATGTTTTTACTACATTTTTTAATAGGTTACTGATGCATTGGTTAAATATCAACACATAATAAATTGACTAAATCACAAATTCTCTGGGTATACGACGGTTTCTCTAATCACAGTAGCATGTACACGCTAGTTCACTTCACAAAAGTAGCATATATAAATCTGTTTGGGAAATGAAAAATTATTCATCTGATAATACTGATTCACCCCCCCCCCCCACCTTAGTATTATTTCCAACAACATGAAGATCATAAATATACTTGGAAAGATAGTCAAAAGCAAAGCATGATACATTTTGATTAGATACATTACTTATAGGAAGTTGGGAGAAAATTCAAATCATTTAGATCCTTCTTGATGGTTGATTGACAGTTTTATGAAAAACACCATTAGCCTTGGTCTAGTAGTTGAACACATCTTCGGCAGAACCTTTGTTGAAACTACTGTAGGTCATTATTCAATCTCTTGAAAGAATGTGAAGCTAGTTAATATGAAAGAAGTAATTTTGACTTTAGAGGCAGTTCACAACAGACACTGAAATGAAGAATCCTACAACTTGAAATTTGGAATAATGTTGATTGATTTGACAATAAGATATTATGGGCTCCTAGAAGAATACATAGCAAATTCATCATCACTAGAGAAGCAGAAGATGTGACAATGGTAAGTAGAATGTTTGTTAAACTACTTGATGACATGTTAGATTCGAATTTGAAATTAGCCACATGAATATTGACAAAGAACCAGGAAGGTCGAAGTACTCTATGATTCATGACATGATGAAATAATGAAGCAGCAACATGTCTCCATTATGAAGTAGGTAGTCGATGTATTGATGATGTTCCTTTTTGTGAAAAATGAATGGGACAAGCTCAGACTTGTGGATGTCTCCTCCTCAATTGAGAGTTGAGAGTGAGGGTGGACATCGTATTCTCTATGTGTCATGTACTAGGTTAGGGCTAACAGTTGTAAGCCTTATTAAAGGCATTGATAAGGAGAATGGTAGATTGGATAAGCATCTAGGACTTATATTCTTTGAGGATTTGTACTTTGTACATTAATCCAAGATAAGAATAGTCATGAGGACCAATATTTCTTATTGTATTAGGAAATAGTCTTGTGAGGACATAACTAGTAAACATCTAGATGCAGTATGTGCCTGAGAGGCAGTGATGTGCAAATTTATGCCTCCCAACATTGTGCTATGATCTAACGGAGAGATAGAACTTGAAAGTCAAGGCCTTCCTATTTTTGACAATGTTGGTTATGATTGATGCTTATCAATCTAGACCCTTTCATATGAGAGTATTTCAATTTGAGAGTATCCTACTATGTCATTATGAATACTTCCCTAGTTAAGAGGGAGTGTTGAAAATGTAACTAGTGTTGGTCTTCATACTCTAACTCAAATGTACCATTGATGTATTTATTGATTATATTGATTATTACTCTTTTTATCTAGTGAAAGCATGTTCTTCACACTTATAGGGTCAATTGAGTCAAAAACATAATTTATTTGGAGTGAAAAGAAATGTAATTAAGTCAAGTCCCATTTGGACTTCTTGAAAGAAAAGGGAATTTATTTGTGTCATCAGTCAAAGAGTTAAAATGTCAACCACAAGACCAAGTCAACCCTCCTTGGACAAGTTAGTCCTAGGGGCAGTTATTTGACCCTCTTGTATGTGTTTATATAGATTTAAATCGGCCACTTTGAAGACCAATCAATCCATCAATCATGACATCAACTTATGTGCAAGAAGAAGAAGAAAAATCAAACGAAATTCAAAGCAGAGAGAGTGAAGTCAAAGGAGAGAGAAGATGATTTGTTTCTGCCCTAATTTTTTCCACGCATGCGAAGTTTCTATGGTTTTTCAGAGGCTGTTATAGGGACAAAATTTGGCCATCCACTGCAAGTCTGAAAAATTCAAAGATTTGACCAAATTTCAAAGAATTGACCAACTTTGACTATTATTGACTTTGACTTGTTGGAGGTGAATTGGCAGAGGATTGATTTAGGTATTTGTGGCATTCTTGGTTCTTGTGTCTTGGATATCTCACTTTTATCTTATTCTATAAGAAGAGGATTGTTTGGGTTTTCCACCTTGTGGGGTTTTTCCCTAGCTTGGAACCTAATTTTTGTGTTCTTTATCTCTTTGTGATATTTATGTTTTGGTAATTTCTTGATGAACAGAACATAAATTTAATAAAAATCCAACAAACAATCACAAGTAATTATCAAGGAAAGAGAAGTCAATCATTATTTACTAGTATCTTGGTTTCTCAACATAGCTAACTAATAAGGACAACACTAATATAACAATAGGGATGCAATAACTCAATATTTAGGGCTTGATAGGTTTTGAATATGCTAAAATTGTGTAATTAAGTTATTAACCATATATTCTAACTAACCACATAGATGTTGTTCAATATGAAAAATTTCAAGGAGGGCCCTTCTAAAGATTCCCATCACAACACTTTAAAAACAATCTTGTACAATATGTAACCGTAAACATGAAAAGGGCACTCAACAACTCTCAACATGTATAGGTGAAAACAATAATATCCATTAAGTAAATAATTATTATAGGAAGAGATAGGGAGGGTAAAGCCTTAAGAATGACATCTTCTTATTAGAGAAACAATTTCCTTCTTAAGAGATTACACCAATAATTTGTAAGAGTAATCCATTCATAAAATTTATCCATGAAAGGCAGAATAAAAATAAATAAATCAATTAAAAAAAATGTCAACTTGGACTTGTCCTTGTTCCAGTCTTCCCAAAAATTATTCAACTAAAAGCATGAACAAAAATTACTTGTCATCCAACCATAACTTTAGCAAATGAGAATGATCTTCTTTTAAGGTGTTCACTTCCAACAAATTTTCCATAAAAAAATATATTTCTTTAGAATGGCATAGAATGTGGAGCACTCCATTTCTATTTTCCCTTTGATTAGATAAAATTCTTTCGATAGGTCCACATTGTTAGTTATAATCTTTCTAGGTAGGGAACTCCCTTACAACATGTACATTTTGTTGAAAATAATAGCTTTGGTTGGAATTTTCATTAGTAAAATATTAGAGACAATTCATATTTTGACTTTAACCAAGTCGGCCCTATCAAGCTCAAGTCAGCCCACAATATGAAAATCCACCTCCTAAGACTCATACAAATAAACCATCGTTGACCCTCATTTTGCACACTCATCACTCAACAAGTTCGATCTGAAATTGCAAAGAGAGATCACACATGTGACGGAGTAGAATGTTGAAAATGCAACACGAAAATATTAATTTTATTTTGTCCTTGAATAAATTAGGAATAAAATTGTAATTCCTCATCACAAGACAACTTTTACGAGTTAACTAAGTTAATTTGACTTAGTTAGATCATTTAATTCAAGTTGAGGGTCTAAATTGAGTCATGTAGAGTGTCTCCTACTTTATAGGAGCCCTGGTTGAGTTTATTTTGAGTTGTAATTAATTAATTCAGTTTAACTGAGTTAAAGTCAGTTAAACTAGTTCCAATTGATGGAGGAACTAGTAGGAGGTCAGGCATTAGGGTGTTGCTTCACGTGTTCAACCAGTTAGTTGATGATTCAATCATAAATAACTCATGCATGTCAGATCTAAGAGTTACTCGGTTGAGATTGGAGTTCAAGGGAAGTGTACTATCAGTTGTATAATCATATGAATTGTACAAGTGGTGCATGCATTCAAAGGAAGGCCTATGAAGATTGCGCAATTCATATTGAGGAATTTCCCTAATTAATAGGGGGATATTTCCCAAGGAAACAACACAAGGAAATATGGATTTGGGCAAGTAGAAAATTGGTTAAGTAGTAGCCTGGGCTTGTCTAGGAAGTCATGAGACATATAGAGCTAGTGCAAAGGTTTCTCAAGCTTGAGAAAAGAATTGTAATATTCTCATATTTTCTGACTAACGCAATATATAGATAGCAAGGTTTTTAGCTGTGGCTTTCCCTAGGAAATCATTGTGTAATGTGTTGATTGAATTCTTTCTCTTGCATGCTTTGTGATTTCTTGATCATTTAAATATTTATGTTGATGAGTAGATTAGATTCAATTCTATTGTTTTAGTAAACTACAATTAGCAGTTTCAATCTATGAGGAATTTCTACATGGTATCAAAGCATAAATCACTCTAAAAAAGGAGAATATGAGTTTGTCTTTTGTAGGTGAAATCGAATTTGCAGTATCATTCTTTAGATCCAATGAGATGTCGTTCTAAAGATTGAGACTCGAATATGCCCTTGTGGGTAGTTTGAACTATATTTCTTGGAAGGACAGGATGGAGGTAGTTTTGGAAGGCAACGGGATGAATGAATTCATAGACAAAGATATTCCTAAGCCTCTAACAACTTATGCTCAAGATCTAGCAAAGTGGAGGAAATGTGTTGCAAAGGCGAGAAGGATCATACTAGAAGGAGTTTGAGATCATATTGTCTCGAACCTCCATGAGAAGGATATACTATATGAAATGTGGCAAGCCTTGGTCAACTTGTTTCAGAACAACAATGGCATAGGAAGCTGGCACTGAAGGACAAGCTTTGGAAGATCAAGATGGAGAAGGGTGATACAATACCACGGTACTTGAGTAGGTTCACCCAATGTCAGGATTAGCTTGGGGTTTTGGGTATTACAGTTGTTGAAGATGATCCGGTCAGTGTTGCACTTCTAGGCCTTCCCAAGAGCTGGCACAACTACCAAGATTTAGTAAATGGGAGGGAGCATCTACCAAAGTGGGAGCATTTGTGATCCGACTTGATGTAAGAATAGAAAAGGTGGAGCACCGAAGATGGAACCTCATCGAAGCATGATGATGAGGAGAATTTTTCCTTAGTTGGAAAGGCAAAGAAAGAGAAAGGAAAGAAATTCCAATCCAAAGGAGATTCAATTAGGGTGGTAAGAAGAATGACTTGTCGATGATTAAATGTTTTTACTATCATGAGTTTGGATACTATGCAACGAAGTGTCTACACAAGAAGGTCGGCAAGAAGCCCTTGAGAGGAGCAACAGGTGAAGCTCTTGCTTCACAATCTGAGTTGGATTTCACTCCAATTGCTTGCATGGTGACATAAATGATGGGTAGTGTGTGGTATATGGATAGTGGAGCTCATTCCATATGATTGACAGCAAATAATTCTTTAGTGACTTAGAGGTGAAGGACCTCTAGATGCACATCGAAATGGGAGATGATGGAAGGTATAGCGCAACCAACATCAGTACTATTACTTTTTCAGAGGGTTATGGTTCTCCTCTCACATTAAAAAATGTCATGTATGTTTCAAGTCTGAAGAAGAATTTGGTTTCAGTTTCTATGTTGGAGGATTGTGGCTACGATGTGATATTTAGCAAAGGAAAGGCTTTCCTTCATCACATAGCCTCAAGACAAGTGAAGTGGATCAAGGTTCAGGTGAATAACTTCTACAAATTTGATGTAGAATATTGTGCAACATTGAGCACAAAAGCAGAGAAGGTGCAAAGTCAAGACATGGGTGAATTGTGGCATAAAAGATTGGGTCACTTGCGCCATAGAGCTTTGAAGATCATGCAACAAATTTCTATAGGACTTCCCAAGGGTATACTAGAGCAGATAGATACATGAAAAGGGTGCACATTGAGGAAGTACATTGAATCCACATTGCATGATAAGGACAGTCGAGCGCAAGTGATCCTTGAAAGAGTTCACTCAGATGTGTATGGACCGTTCTTGACATCCTCCAAGACCAAGCAAGGGTATTATGTAATATTTGTAGATGATTTCTCATGTAAGTGTTGGATTTTATTCATGCAAAAGAAATATTATACATTCTCTAAAGTTTGTGAATTTAAAGCACTTGTTGAGAAAGAAACTGGCAGGGAAGTGAAGGCTCTCAGGAGCGATAACAGTGGAGAATATGTGTCAAATGAATTCAAGAAATTTTGTGCATTAGAAGGCATTCGATGGGAGTTAATAGCACCCCATAACCCACAACATAATTGGGTGTCTGAAAGGGAGAACATAAGTATTATGGGAGTTGCACGGGAAATGTTACATGATTATGGCCTACCATTGCAGTTGTGGGTTGAAGCACGCAACACAGTTGTATATGTGCATAATAGGAGTTCTCATCGGATTCTCGGGATGAGTACACCACAAGAAGATTTTTCAAGTAAGAAACCAGATGTGGCACACTTCAGGATATTTGGTTCATCAGCTTGTTTTCATGCTACCAAGGATGCAAGGAAAAAATCTAGGGCCAACAGCTGAGTTGGGCATATTTGTGGGGTACACTGATACACCTCACAACTATTGAGTGTACCTTCCATCTCACAGGATGACAGCGGTTCGTAGAGATGTGAAGTTCTATGAAGAGAAGGCTATGAGATGTTCCCTTGGGAGGAAGCTTCAGTTACATGCAGATGAGGAGCTTTTAGCCCAAAGGAAGAACCTCAGGATGACGTGGAGCAACCACATGCAGAGGAGCAGAGAGTGGATGCACCCACTCATGCAGAGACTTCCATAGATGGAACGAAGTGCACCAAAGAGGCTAACAAATTGATGTATGATTCTATAGATAATGTGGGAGCACCCACATCACAATGCAGGCAGAGGAAGTCACTAGATCAATATATTGGCTACATGGATCTCATGAGCGAGTGTATGTATTGAGCCATCCTCATTCAAGGAAGCAATGTAGAATCTAGTACGGGTTGATGCCATGGTAGAGGAGTATGACTCCATTATTAGAAATAGTGTTTGGGAAGTGGTACCAAGACTAGCAGACAAGTCAGTGGTGAGTTCCGAATGGATTTACAAGGTAAAACAAGCAACAGATGGGAGTGTGGAGAAACACATGGCTAGAGGGTTCTCTCAGGTGGAGGGAATTGATTACGAGGATAACTTTGCTCCAGTATCAAGGTACTCTTCAATCAAATATATTCTAGCACTTTTAGTGCAAATCGGATGGAAGATACATCAAATGGATGTGAAAACAACATTCCTCAATAGAGTGATTGAGGAAGAGGTGTACATTGATCATTCAGAAGGATTTGAGACCTTCAACAGAGAGTCACATGTGTGCAGACTCAAGCAAGTGTTGTATGCATTGAAACAAGAACCCCATGCTTGGTACATCAAGATTGACAAATATTTCACCAGGTTGGGATTCACCAAAAGTGAAGCAGACGCAAACCTTTACCATATTATGGTTGAAGGTAAATTGTTGATTATAGTATTATATGTCGATGATTTAATTCTAACATGTGATGAGAAGATATTAAAATCTTATAAAGAGGATCTTGCAAGAGAATTCAAGATGAAGAACCTGGGGCTCATGCCGTATTTCCCTTGTATGGAAGTATGGCAAGGAGATGAGGAACTATTTTTCTCTCAGGGAAAGTATGCCAACGAGATACTAAAGAAGTTACACATGGAGAGTAACAAACCCATGGAGACTTCTCTAACAAGGAATTGGAGGAAGGAAGATGCTACTTGAGGCGAAGTAGTGGAGGCTACTATTCACTAGAAACTTGTGGGTTCACTTATGTATTTGGTGAACACACAACTAGACATATGTTTTGCAATTAACCAACTTAGTCAAGCAATGGTTAAGCCAACAAAACTCTATTGGAAGGCAGCTAAAGATGTGTTGAGATACCTCAGAGACACCACTCAGTTTGGTCTTTCGTACAAATAGAGATAGGGAGTGAAGTTGCAAGGCTTCATAAATGAATATTGGGCAAGGATTCCATCTGACGGGAAGAGAACATCAGGGGTAATATTTAGTATTAGGTTAGTGGCAGTTTCTTGGTAAAACAAGAAGCATAGATCAATTGCACTCAGTTCAGTAGAAGCAGAGTACATTGATGTTAGTCAAGCAGCTTGTGAGGCTATTGTTGGCATTATGATATAGGTGTTGTCCTTGATGGCAACTCACTCAGATGATAGATCATAATGCAGCAAGTCAATAGCAAAGAATTAATGATCATACTACAAATAATGAAGAAAAAGAGGTATACTCAGGTTCACCTTGATAAAAGAGCATATACACGTGGTTTAACAGAACAAATGGAGCGTATAACATACACACGCACTTTCACAGAAGGAAAAGCACATATATATTGGAAATCTAAATTTTGGTCCAAGGTATTTGGTCCATGGTATTTTGATCCATGGTATTGGTCCAAGGTATCTGGTCCGAGGTATTGACCTCAGGTATTTTGTCCAAGGTATTGGTCCTAAGTGGTTTTGGACCATGGTATTGAGAAATGCCTAACGCTATAAAAGGAGGAGAAGATCATTAGGCCAGGTGTGAAAATATTGAATATCTGATGAAGTGTGAGATCCAGTATGCAGGTTATGGGTTTGTGATGCTTTGCTTGATCTGAACCAAGGATGCACCTATGTGGATGATGATGGATGATGGATCGAGATCTTAAGGCTTGGAATGTTTTATCATTATGTGGTTTGATCATGGATAGACTAGATTTGAATTACTGACGCATGTTTATTCTACAAATGTTATGATCTGGTTATGACTGAATACTGAAATAGTTGTGAAGTTTATAAATTAGAATTTGCAGATCTGTATGTGGGTTCGCTTTGGTAAAAGCATGTATACACATTGGTTTGGTTCATCAGAGTAGCGTATACATCATGCAATATGATATCTGAATTTGCAGGTGGTTCTAGTGGTTGTTGCAGAGTTCTGGGTTCTGCTCTGTGTTCTGGTGACAGGTCTTCAGTGGTTCAGTGTTGGGTGATTTAGAATTTAATGATTGGTTGATGTAATGGTTGTATTGTAGTGGTGATTGAATTTGAGCTTCAATGTTGTTGATGGGTCCAGTATGAAAATTGGATGAAACGTGGCCTTCATATTATGGTGTTGTGATCCAGGAGTATCCAGTCTGAAAATTTATGAAACGTGGTCCCTAGAGGAAGAGTGAAGGTTGGAGCCTTCAGTAGGCCGACACCTATGTAGTGGTAAACATATTAGCCAGTACAAGAGCCAGGGGATTGTAGCTCCCTTCCAGTAGCAGCTGGAAAACAAGTGAGGGTTGTAGCCTTTTGTAGGCCGACGCCTACGTACTAGTAAATATATCGGCTAGTACAAGAGCCAGGGGGTTGTAACTCCCTTCCAGTAGTAGTTGGAGAAGGAGAGAAGGTTGTAGCCTTCTGCAGGTGGGTGCCTATGTACTAATATGAGTTTGCACCAGTACAAGATTGTAAACAGGTTTTTCTTATATTAAAGGAAGACGACAGTAGGTGGTTTTCGTCCCGCATTGGGTTTCCACCTTATATCATGGTGTTCATGTGTGTTTCTTATGTGTGATGATTTGTTCTGCTTTTACTGCACCTGGTTACTGTTTATATGGTTAATGAAGTTCTGATACACTGATTAAAGATCAACATATGATGAATTAACTGAATCATAAGTTTGTTGGATATACGCTAGTTGCATTAAACACGGTTGCATGTACACGTGAGTTCCCTTAACTAAAGTAGCGCATATAAATCTGATTATGGAAATGAAAAGTTATTGACTTGCTAATACTGATTCACCCTCGCCCCTTCTCAGTATTATTTCCAATAGATATCTTGATGAGGAAGATCTTTTTTGGGCTATTTGGTCAGCAAATGAATCCTACAGTGATTTATTGTGACAATTAGAGTTGTATCAAACTCTAGGAGAATCCAGTTTTTCATGATCAGTCCAAGCATATCGACATCTAGTATCACCATCTACGAGATTGTGTGCAAAGGAGAATCAAGTTGTTGGAGTACATTCTTGCAAAGGAGTAGGACGTAGACATCTTGACTACAGCACTGTGAAGAGGAAAATTAGAGTTTCATAGAGGCAGGATTGGGGTATATGATAATCCCTTTCTTGTTGAGAGGGAGTATTGAAAATTCAACAAGAAAATCCTAATTTAATTTTGTCCTTGAATTAAATTTGGAATAAAATTGTAATTCCACATCACAAGACAACTTGTACGAGTTAACTAAGTTAATTTGACTTAGTTTCCTCAGTTAATTGGAGTTGAGGGTCTAATTGGAGTCATGCAGAGTGTCTCATACTTTATAGGAGCCCTAGTTGAGTTTATTTTGAGTTATAATTAATTAATTTAGTTTAACTGAGTTAAAATCAGTTAAACTAGTTCCAACTGATGGAGGAACTAGTAGGCGCTCAGACAGTGGGGTGCTACTTCATGTGTTCAACCATTTAACTCATGATTCACTCATAAATAACTTATACATGTTAAATCTATGAGTTACGTGGTTGATATTGGAGTTCAAGGGCAGTATACGATCAGTTGTATAATCATTTGAATTGTATAGGTGGGTCATGTAGTCAGAGGAAGGCCTATGAGGATTGTACAATTCATATTGAGGAATTTCCCTAATTAAAAGGGGGCTAATTCCCAAGGAAACAACACAAGGAAATAGGGACTTGGGCAAGAACAAAATTGGTTAACTATTGGCATGGGATGTCTAGGAAGTTGTGAGACAGATTGAGATAGTGCAAAGGTTGCTCGAGCTTGAGCAAAGCATTGTAATCTTCTCATATTTTCTAACTAATGTAATATACATATAGCAAGGGTTTTTAGCTGTGGCTTTCCCCATGAAATCATTGTGTAATGTGTAGATTGAATTCTTTCTCTTGTATGCTTTGTGATTTCGCGATCGTTTAATTGTTTTTGTTCATGAGTAGAGTACATTCAAGTCTATTGTTTTAGTAAACTACAATTAGCAATTTGAATCTACAAGGAATTTCTACATATAAGAGGCATTTTTTACCACCGTTGACTATCTTCTTCTTCTTTTTTTATCTATTTTTACCTTCATTTACTTGAATCTGTTGACCCAGGCTTAATTTTCTTATGTTGATTGAGATTTTGACTATGTTTGGAGACCGAAAATTACAGGGATATGTTCACCTAGTTTGATCGAAGTTCTATCTTGTTTTTTGGATTGTTGATTGAGGTTTACCGCAAGTCAAACCCGTGATTTTGACTGAGACTTTTTCGTTGCTTAACCATGACTTTCTGCTACTATTTTGACCAAGATTTCTATTGTGATTAGAGGCAAAATCTTTGACCATAATATTCTATGCACTGACCAAATTTTGGGTTGTCTTTCAGGGCGTTGACCGCAAGATTTGACTGAGGCATTATAGGGTCCGTTGACTATGGTTGACCGAAATTCCACAGGCCAAAATTTGGCCCTCTGTTGCAGACTGTGATCATTGACCAGATTTGACTCTCTCTCTCATTCAATTGTTTTTTATTTAGTTGACTTGGAAAGTCAAAGTTTTGAGTTTGGATGGTTTATGGATGTACTGATGGATTATGTATCTCAAGTTGAACATTGATTGAATATCTAAGAAGAAGAATTAATTATGGATTCCCCCTTGTGGGGTTTTTCCATGGCCTTTGACCAAAAAAATTGTCTCATTGTGCTTGGATATCTTCTATTGTGAATTATTGTTACTATTCTATCTATAATTGCTTAACATATACTAGGGTGAATGAAATTGAATGATATATTGTTTAAGTGATTATATTAGCATAGAACATGTGAAAAATTAACACATTTGTCTAACTTCTAGAGTTTAGAAGGACTCTTTGTGCCACATTTCCTCTTCCTACTTCTAGCACTCTCCAAGCAAAGGCATTTAACCACTTATTCTCCCAAATAGTGCCAAAGTATCAATAAACATGTTATGCACCAAACACCAAAAAAAAATAAAAAAACATAAAGAGGGGTAACTCCATGCCTTTAGAATGAGAGAGAATAAAAAATGAGAATCCTCTTTGACGGGGTAACCTCTTTTATAAAATACCAAATGCTAATATGAAACGATCTAAAAAATATAGGTCTCCTTGGTATATATAGAAGACAAAGGGTACAACTACAATCAAATAGTCTAGCCGACCAATAACGATAATAATAATATAATCATATATTAACTCAATATATAGGGATTTTCATATCTCTCCCCTTCAAACAAGTGTTGCCTTCAATATTTGGTTAATTGTATATGTTTATGCACAAAGAACTCATCTTAGCATGTCACCTATTCTACTGATAGATTCTTCCTTTTTAATGAGGTACTCAATTATTTCTTATTATAGAGCTACTTGTTCTATGTTTTAAGGATTATTTGTAGTTCTAGTATGGTTTTTCATTCTTCATTAAGATTTGGTGAAATAGTATGAATTTATATCTTATTGTTGATTACCTTTTTTAAGCAAGAAACATGGAAAATTGGATGTACACATCAATATAAATGCAACTTTCATTTGTAAGCTATACTTCATCCTAAGATAGAAGATCAATCACTACCTTTTTGTGGATCATGGAGGTTTAATGATCTATCACATAGGGTAGTGGGAAACTAACCTAGTGGGATTAAATCAACTCTTTGGCAAACTCCCATGATATCAAAAATCAAGGATGGCATATTTTGGATAATATATGAATCACCCATTACAAAAAAAATCTCACACTTCTCGAGATAAAGTCATACCTAAAGTGAGATAACCTACATAATTCAAGATGGGTCCATTGTCACCTCACCAACCCTATTCTCACTTTTGTCCAACTCTCCTCCAACCCAAGTGGGGTTCTCCTTAGTAGATTATAGGGATCTAATTCTCTAGTCAAACTGAGTCAAGATCCCCTAAGGATTTTACTTCTATTACCACCAATCAAAGGCTTGAACAATTAGGATTTAAGGCAAATCTTGAAAATATGATTGTTGGGGTTTTTATGGGAATCTCTAAAATTAGTTCAAAGGAAAGATCCCAAACACACACAATATAGGAATTACAAGGTTATTTTGGAGAGTAAATTGATATAGGTGGATATTGGTGGCCACCCACCTATTGCACTTGGACCCCCAACATTGTTTCCTTTCAGTTTCCTAATTTCCAATGAAATTTTCTATTTCACTAGTTTTATATTTTTAGCAGTTTGTTGGGTCTTGAACTTCTGGAGTTATTTTGAGGCCCTAACAATGTGTTTTAGGGAAATAGGAAAATGTTAGGCTTGCATCCTACATTTGTAGTTGAAAGTTTTTGTCCTTGGATGGACCTTTCTAATGAGGTATCATGCGTTCCAAACGAAGATTGTATGCCAAAGTTACGACCTCGAGAATTTGACATTTTTAACTAACCCCATCAAGGGCCACAAACTTTTGGTGTTTCATCTCCTAGCTAAGGTTTTTGGATGTTTAGTGTTTTCCATTGTTTCTTGATGATAGAAAGGCCTTCAAACCTCATAAATTAGAAGACATGTAGTCATCACATCTCTTCTTAGAGATAAGATACCATTGCCTAAACTAGTTTCTTTCCTTTCTGCCTGTAAACAATTTTCAGTAGTTTTGATTTATTCATTGAAGTTATGTTTTGTTATATCTCTGTGTTTTTATTTAAATCTGTATTTCAATTCGTTCCTTCATAGATATGGATCAGTGGTATTAGAGTGGTCTACTCTTTCTCTAATTTTTTTGTGCATGTCCCCAACGAGGTTGGGGTATAGGGAGTTGGGACTTGAACTAGTTGAACCCTTGCAAGACCACCTCGCCGACCTTGACGAACTCCCATGGTGGAAGAAAATAAAGATTGGGGAGCAGGAGATTCTTCCAAAATGTTGCTCGAACAGACCCTTGAGTGACAAAAGAGAAAAATGATGGATAATTTTTCCCAAATCTTTTGGCAAGTATCAACAGGCAAAACATCTTCATCCAGTAGTCAATTCAGAGGTTTCATCCCCTATAAGGTACAAGTTAACTTTGACATTCCAATATTTGAAGGCCAGGTAGACGCAGATGCGCTAGATAGATGGTTAAATTTGTTGGGAGGATATTTTTTAGTCCATAATTTTTCTAATAGGGAAAATATTACTAAGATGCCTCCCATGTCAAGGATTGGTGGGAAACTTACTGTGGGCAGAGGGACAATGAGGAACCCTCACTACTTTCAATTGCACCCTCTTGGAATTCTTTCTATGATGTCATGAAGGAACAATATTACCCTATCAGGAGCTACGAAGATAAGTACATAAAATGGACCACCCTGCAGCAGGAAAGGGACCAAGACGTACTAGAGTTCAAAAATATTTTTCATACCCTACGCACGAATTTGGGTATCAAGGATTCTGAGTGATATATGGTACTCAAGTACCGTTGTTATCTACAAAAATACATCTAGGCAGAAATGGAGTTCTTGGACATCTCCTCGCTTGGCACAACGTACTGATATGTTATCAAGATCGAGCATAAATTTAAATAGAAGAAGTGAGACTATGGATTTGCAAATCCAAAGCAAGTAAAAGGCTCCTCCAAAATGCATAACAAAGGACAGAGACAAGCTAGAGCGACCCAGGATAACCCATCAAAGCCACAAGCAAATAATAGTACTTTAAGATGAAGAAGGACATAGGAAAGTGGTGTGAGTTCCACAAGAGTCCTACCCACAACACAAATGAGTGTCGTGCTAAGCAATTAGTAGTGGCAAAGCTAAAAGCTTCAGATTCATATGCATGTTCCAACTCTGAGCCAGAACCCAACAAGGGGAATAACAAGGGAATCAAATTTGATGCATAAACCAGTGTCATTGTTGCCACTACCAAGGTCCAGAAGATTGAGCCCGAAGATTCAAAGGAGGGGGGCGTCTCTTCTACTCACAATTGTGGGTGAAGGATTCTTCATTGCAGTTCATTTTCGATAGTGGGATCCAAGAGAACATCATCTCAACAGAGGTCATTAAGTTGTTGGGCCTGTTGAACACACCATACCTATAGCCATACACCATCGGGTGCCTCCACTAAGGACTAGATCTTTGTGTCAACCAGCAACACTGCCTTCCCTACAATATCAAGTCCTTCATGGACGAGGTACTATGTGATGCTACTTCTAGTGAAGTTTGTGATGTTTTATTAGGTCAAACACACTTGTGGAATCGTCATGTTGTGTGTGAGTCCAGACCTTGCATTGTTATTATTACTTTGGTAATAAAAATATACAAGATACCAGAGATAGCCCTGCCTACCGCCATTTTTTGATCTCTTCTAAGAAATATAGTAAGATCATATCCTAGAAAGGGAAATTTGTTTTCTTTTTTATTCACTCTCAAAATAAGGGGAAGATCGTGGCCACATCCATGGACCCTAAAAAGGGTTTCTCAATGCAACAAAAGCAAGTTGATAAGGTCATGGAAGAGTACAGGGACATCTTCTCATCACCCATAGGGGTACCTTTGCATTGTCAAGTCAAGCATTTGATCGATCTGACTGCAAGAGCACCTCTACCCAATGCCCCAATGTATTGTTGCTCTCTTCTAGAAAATGAGGAAATCAAGTAGTAGATCCAAGAGTTGTTACAAAAAGGGCACATTCGACCAAGTTCCTCACCTTATGGGAGCCAAATTGTACTTGTATAGAATAAGGATAGGACCTGGAGACTCTACATTGAATAAAATCATTGTTAGGAATAGGTATTTGATACCATAGATTGATGACCTTCTTGACCATCATAGGTGGGCCACGTACTTAATGTTAGGTCCCTATAATACTAGTGATTACCCCATTACTATTGTAGTTGTATCCATTATTAATATTGTTGAGCCCCTATTGTCCCCATATTTTTATTACTGTGCCCCATAGAATCCCTCTATTGTTATTTTTGTGGCTTTATATTATTATTGTTAGGTTGGCTGGGTTATATTGTGACTCCATAGACTCCTATATATAGAAAGGAGGTTTTGTCATTTGAATCATCCAAGAATTGTTCATTTATGTAATGTAAAGGAGGTTTCCCCCTCGAAGAGGCTGAATTCTAAGGCGTTGATCTATCTTTTCTATCTTTTTGTGAGCCGATTTCATAACACTTGGTATCAGAGCTATGGATTCTAGGGTTTCGCTGCTCCAAATAGGTCATCGTGGCATTTCCACTATAACTTTTTTTCTGTGATGTTTCAAAAGCGAAAAAAAAATAAAAAAAAATAAATAAATAAATAAAAAAAACCCATTTGAGACGAAATCGCACTAAACCTCGGGTCTGAATTTCAGAGATTTTCACTCTATATTTGCGGAGATATGATCTGAGGAAGTTGTTCTTTTTGAAAACTCTTGAATTACATTCCAAATAGGTGACCTGGGGAAAATCGTCATAACTTTCTCTCTGAGCATCGGATTGAAATTTTGTAAGAAGGTACAAAAAGAGGACGGACTGTAGTTTCTTGAATATGTTTTTCAGTGCCATAGGTTGAAATAGTGACACGTGGCACTTCATACAAGTTAGCTCTTATGGAAAGGTCTATAATTAGGTCATCTTGGGAGATTGTGCATAACTCTTTCTTGGAGAATCCAATTTGGATCAAACTGGTGGCATTGGAAAGAGGACGTAGAGGGCTACTACAAGTCGCAATTTCAGAACTGGATGATCTGAAATTACAGAGATACATCAGATTCAATATCAAGCTCCTACAAAGTGAAAAAAGGTGTGTATTTTTTTTAAATTTTTGCTTAAGCTTGGTTTGAAAAATTAGTTTGAAGGAATTCAAAGGGCATAGTAAAGCATTATTATCGGTAATTGATGCCCCGAGGAAAGAAAATGCAAACACCTAGTAAGCAACCTAAAATCTCTAGCATGACTCATGAAGAAGAGGAAGAAATGCAACATGATATATCAAAATTACGAGACCAAGTGCAACAAGTGTCACTTGCACAAAAAGCAATAGAATCTAAGATGAAAGATGTAGAAGCTAAGATGGATGGTTTAAAGAAAGGTGTAGAAGCTAAGATGGATTGTTTAAAGAAAGGTGTAGAAGCTAAGATGGATGGCATGGAAGCTAAAATGAATGGCATGGATGCTAAAATGGATGGCATGGATGATAAGATGGAAGAATTGAAGATAAATATGAATAAGTTGCTACAAGAAATGGTCACTAATGGTGAAAGGGTAGTAAAGGAAACTCATGATGAGAACAAAAAAAATGTTAATCATGATTCCATAGACTCTAATGTTGGATCAAAGACCCACCATATTCCAAAAATCGATATGAGGAAGTTTGATGGCAAGGATCCCGCAACATGGATATTACAGATGGAGCAATTTTTCGATCTCAATAATGTGCAAAACACACAAAAGGTACGTATTGCAACTTTATATTTGGAACCAAATCAGTTTGTATGGTATCAATGGCTTTACTCTCGTAAACAAATTATCACTTGGGCAATTTTTACGGAAGAATTGATAGCACATTATGAGGATACAAAAAGCAACACTTTTTTTAGCCAATTGATAAGTCTCAAACAAAAGGGTTCAATGATGGAGCATATTGAGGAGTTCCAAAAATTGAACATAAGGGTAAAAAATATTCCAAAGGAGCATAGGATTGATGTGTTCATAGGGACTTTAAAGGATAATATCCAACATGATGTATGCCTTTGGGAACCTGATTCATTAGAGAAGGCATTCAGGTTAGCAAGAAAAATGGAAAGAAAAATTATGGAAACCAGGAAGCATACCAGTCACAACTATAAAGATGGAAGTTTTGTTACCCCTAGCCTTCCACAACCTATAAGGTTGACACCACAACAATTGGAAGAAAAAATAGCAAAAGGGCTTTGTTACAGTTGTGATAGCAAATACACTAAAGGTCATAAGTGTGCTGAGAAGAAATTATTCTACATAGATTGTGAAGAGGAAGAAGAAAAGGAGCAAGAAAGGTCAAAGGAAGAGGATATACTCTAGGAACAAAGCCTAGATAAAGAAGAAATGAATCCGACCATATCTTGTAATGCATTGGCTGGAATTACCACTCCTCGAACCATCAAGATAGAAGGACAAATCAAGAAGAAAAAGGTAATAGTGTTGATTGATTCAGGAAGTACCCACAATTTTATTCATTGTAAGGTAGCAAAAGAATTGAATTACTTCCTATATCCAGCACGAGAGTGTCAAGTGATGATTGCAAATGGAGGAACGATAAATTGCTTTGGAAAGTGCCATAATATCAAGCTATCCATGGGAGAATATGTATTGACTAGCCCAATGCTTTCCATTCCAATGGGAGGTGCTGATGTTGTACTAGGAGTCCAATGGCTACAATCCTTGGGTACAATAGCTTTTAATTTTCAAGAAATTTTCATGAAATTTTCTGTCGAAGGAAAGGAAGTTGAATTAAGGGGTATTGCAGGGAAACCGGGAAAGATAATCAGCTCTAAGCTTCTAAAAAAGGAACAAAGAGGTGTAATTTCTCAATTATGTTCGCTAGATGTTTCCACATCAGAATCATCTATTTCTCCACATCTCCAAAAAGTTTTGGACAATCATTCCAAGGTATTTGAGACTCCCAAAGGTCTCTCACCTATTCGTGATCATGATCATGCTATTCATCTGATTCCAGGAAGTGTTCCTCCAAACATCAGGCCGTACAGATATCCCTATGCCTAAAAGAGTGAAATTTAACGTATGGTTGCAGAAATGCTAGAGGCTGGTATAATTCAACCTAGTCAAAGTTCTTTCTCTACTCCAGTAGTATTGGTGCACAAGAAGGATGGATCATGGCGCATGTGTCCGGATTATAGGGAGCTCAACAAGCTCACTATTAAAGATAAGTTTCCCATTCCTGTCATTGATGAATTACTGGATGAATTGCATGGATCAATTTACTTCACCAAGTTGGATCTTCGTTCAGGATATCATCAAATCAGAATGAAGACTGAAGACATTCTGAAAACAACATTTAGAACTCATGAGGGTCATTATGAATTTTTGGTCATGCCTTTTGGCCTTACCAATGCACCTTCTACATTTCAAGGTTTGATGAATTCCATTTTCAAACCCTTCCTTAGAAAATTTGTGTTAGTATTTTTTGATGATATACTAATCTACAGCAAGTCTTGGAAGGATCATTTTGAACATGTTGACAGGGTGCTACAAGTATTAGAGGAGAAACAATTATATGCAAAAGATATCCAAATGTTTCTTTGGAGTACAAGAGGTGGAATATCTGGGTCATATTGTATCTCATGAAGGAGTTAAGGTAGACCCTAGAAAAATTAAAACCATTAAGGAATGGAAAATCCCCACATCCATAAAGCATTTGCGAGGATTTCTCAGGTTGACAGGGTATTATCGCAAGTTTGTTAAGAATTATGGGAGAATAGTAGAACCTCTAACAACATTATTGAAGAAAGATGCATTTTCATGGACTCCAGAAGCAACAAAGGCCTTCAAACATCTTAAAGAGGCAATGTGCCAAGCACCGGTCTTAGCTACACCAGACTTCACAAAAACCTTTATTGTGGAATTTGATGCTTCAGGAAATGGAATTGGCATTGTTTTAATGCAAGATGAAAGACCCATTGCTTTTGAAAGTCGTCCAATCAAGGGAAAGTTTTTACACAAAGCTATTTATGAGAAGGAAATGTTGGCAATACTACATGCACTTAAGAAATGGCGACCCTGCCTAATGGGAAGACACTTCAAGGTAAAAATGGATCATGATAGCCTTAAATACTTTTTAGAACAAAGATTATCCTCTGAAGAGCAACAAAAGTGGGTCACAAAGATGTTGGGTTATGACTTTGAAATCATCTACAAAAAAGGGAAGAAAAATGTGGTGGCAGATGCACTCTCAAGAAAGGATGAGGATGTGGAAGCATTGTTGTGTGCCATTTCTATTATCCAACCAGATTGGATAAACAAAGCAAGGGAGGAATGGAAGAATGATGAAGAAGTATGGGCACTTATTCGAAAGTTACAACAAGATTCTAGTACATCTGATACATTTAGCTGGCAAAATGATTCGTTATGGTACAAAGATCGCTTATACCTCTGTAAGAATTCGCAACTCAAACAAAAAATTCTTATGGAATTGCACACTTCTCCCTTAGGAGGGCACTCGGGATTTTTAAAAACTTACCACAAGGTTAAGAAGGAATTTTTTTGGGATGGCCTTAAATTGGATATTCAAAAAGTGGCAAAATTTTTGGTTTGCCAACAAAATAAAGTTGAAAAAATTAAGACCCCGGGTCTATTACAACCTTTATCCATTCCAAGCCAACGTTGGGAGGAGGTTTCAATGGATTTTATCACAGGTTTACCCAAGTCTGAGGGAAAGAGTGTCATCATGGTGGTAGTTGACAGACTTACCAAGTATGTACACTTTTGTGCATTATCACATCCATTTAAAGCCAGTACAGTTTCTACTGCATTTATGGAAACAATTCAAAAGCTACATGGAAACCCAATGATTATTGTAAGTGACAGAGATCCCATTTTCACTGGAAATTTTTGGACAGAATTATTTTCTTGTCTTGGTACTCAGTTAGCTCATAGCTCATCTTATCATCCTCAATCTGATGGGCAAACTGAGATAGTAAACAAATGTTTGGAAGGATATCTTTGTTGCTTTGTCTCTGATAAACAGACACAATGGGTCAAATGGTTGCCTCTGGCTGAATGGTGGTATAACACTTCCTTCCATACAGCAACAAAAATGACCCCAGTTATGACACTTTATGGATATCAGCCACCATCCATCACATCATATTTAAGATAAAATTATAAGGTTCAAACAGTGGAACATCACATCGAACATCAACAACAAGTCCTCCAACTCTTAAAGATAACCTCGTGTTGGCACAGAATAGAATGAAACAACAGGCAGATCAACATCGCAGCGAAAGAAGTTTTGATGTAGGTGATTGGGTATTCCTATGGCTACAACCATATAAACAAATGTCCCTCAAGCAAGCTAAGAGGGATAGTAAATTATCACCAAAGTATTATGGTCCGTACAAGGTGTTGCAAAAGATTGGTACTATGGCATACAAATTGGAGCTTCCTGCAGCGTCTCGAGTGCACCCAGTTTTCCATGTTTCATGTTTAAAGAAGGTTATAGGTGACAAGCTCCCAATTCAAACAATATTGCCAGAACTTGACGAGGAAGGAAAAATTATATTGGAACCAGAAGAAGTCACAGAAACAAGAACTCGACAGCTACGAAATCGATCAATTTCGGAGTATCTCGTCAAGTGGAAGAACTTATCTGTTGAAGATTCCACATGGGAGGATGAGAATTTTATACAGAAGCATCCAGAACTACTCAAGCATTGAGGACAACACTTTTTTGAAGGAGAGGGGCATGTTAGGTCCCTATAATACTAGTGATTACCCCATTACTATTGTACTTGTATCCCTTATTTTATTGTTGAGCCCCTATTGTCCCCATATTTTTATTACTGTGCCCCATAGAAGCCCTCTATTGTTATTTTTGTGGCTTTATATTATTATTGTTAGGTCAGCTGGGTTATATTGTGACTCCATAGACTCCTATATATAGAAAGGAGGTTTTGTCATTTGAATCATCCAAGAATTGTTCATTTATGTAATGTAAAGGAGGTTTCCCCCTCAAAGAGGCTGAATTCTAAGGCGTTGATCTATCTTTTCTATCTTTTTGTGAGCTCATTTCATAACACTTAAGCAAGATTGATTTGAAGTCTAGCTATCACCAAGTTCCAATAGAACCCACAAATGTATGGAAGGCCACCTTTAGATCCAAGGAGGGTATTTTTTAGTGGTTTGTCATGCCCTTCAGGTTCACAAATTCCCTGTAACTTTTATGAGGCTAATGAATGACATCTTGAAACCTTTCACCAACTCGTTCGTATTTGTATATCTGGATTACATCCTCACCTTAAACAAGAGTTGGGTAGACTACTTGCAACATATTCGGCAACTCCTTCAAACCCTGCGAAAACACAAACTATGTGCCAACTTGGAGAAATGCTACTTTGGCATGAACCAAGTCCAATATTTGGACTACATCATTAATGAGTAAGGCCTGCATTTCGATCCAGCTAAGATCCAAGTCATTTGAGATTGCTCAACCCCAACAACTCTAATAAAACTTCACAAATTTTTGGGCCTTGCCAATTTTTATCGAAGGTTCTGTTAGCGCTTGAAATTTCACCTCAGGCTGAAAAAGGTAAACTTCAAGGCAACATCAAACCACTTAGCCTCATAGCTAGCCCTACGGGGCAGGAGAGGGCTCTCTCCGGTTTATCTCGGTAAATATCTTCAATGGGCGAGATAACCAATGAGGAAACACTAATTTTAGGCTAGTAAACTGATAAAAAGGTTTGATTTGGGATTTTTAGGATTTTGGTGGAAAGTTGGGGAAAGGGAATTCTGGGTGCGGGGATTGGACACAGTTTTTGCAGGGGGTTCTTTGGGGCAAGGCAGGAGACTGTACTGATGCCTTTAAAGTAATTGAATGGATAGAAATGACCGGTGAGGAGCTAAAGAGAGCAAGAAACCTTCAAGAGTTCTCTTTAGACAGATGAAAACATAAATATTAAGCAAACTTAAAAGCAGAGCATGGCAATCATGAATTCTACTTTAACACTTCATTTGCCTAATTTGCAGAAGGAAAAGTAAGAAGATGAATCACATAACAAATTTACAAGTACTAAGAGAAACACACCATCAATACATGTAACCACAGGAATCCCAAAAAGGACTGCAAAACCCTGGTCTTTCTTCCTTTGCCAAAATTGCAGAGATACAATGAATAATACAATAGAGCTTTCTCCCTCAAGAGTCCAACCTCTCCAACCATGAAAATGAGTGAGAAAATACATAATATAGACCATGCCAACCCATTCCCTAGCCTCTAGGGGTCGAGCTCATCCTTCTAGGAGCTGTTTCAACCAATTCTAAACTGAGCACTAAAAACTAGGCAGTCAAAACAACTTGCCTCTATAAGCTAGGAAACCAATTCATTCATTAAATTTTTGCTATTTCATGAATGAATCTTCTAGAATAGGTAAATAAGTGTCATATCAACATGAAAATACATTAATTACATCAAAGAGGGTGAAAAATCCCATCCCAAGTCAAAACTGGCCAAAGCTGGGCGAATTCCTGAGCTGTAGGTGAAAAATTGTGAAAATTGCCCAACAGGTCGCGCCCTAATCCTGATAGGTCGCGCTTCTTTGGAGCTGATTTTGAGGCACTTCCAGGTGTCCAAATGAGGCAAAAGTGGGCTTGTTGGAAAGGTCTGGATGTCTAATTTCCAACCCAAGTGGAATTTCTAAATTTGGTGGCCATTTGCCCCTCCAAAATTGCAATCTCCCAATACTGCTTCCTGTGTGTCAAAAAGGTGGCAGAAAGTCATTGTTTGCTTGTTTTTTGACCTTCTGGAGGCTCAAAACTTGATGAAATCTCTTGGTAATTTCTGAGAAGGTGTATCTTTGCATGAAAAAACCAAAAATGCTGAGTTTTCCCAAAATGGAGTTGCCCATCGAATAGGTCGCGCGCGGCGCGCGACCTGTCAGGGAGAAAAACCTGTTTTTTGCCCAAAAATTCATAAGTGACCAAAAATGCTCAAATTTTTTTGAAATTTGTGTTGTAGTGAGGTCATTTAATATCATGCTCCTTCAAGGAAGCCTCAGCCAAGATGTGGAGGGGATCGGGCCTTCTCCATCGTTTTAGTGCCTTGGCCAACCGCCCTTGAATCACCTTCATTTTCGCCTTGCATACGTGCATCCGCACCCAATAATGATTTTTCATGTTCCTGAGCAAGTCCTTATCTTGGTTGGCCTTAGCCAGCAGCCTCTCCAAATGAGCATTGACCCGAAGAAGCATAGCCTCTCGCTCAACGGGTACCAAATCGCCGGGTCTCTTTCGAGCCAAGTTGCGGTCCTCATGGATCCTCCGCAACTCATCTAGAGTGTGCTCCTCCTCAAGTTGCTTGTTGCGCTGCTCCAAGTAGGTGATGGTCCAATTTTCCATGTCCAATCTTTGCTGCAATGAGTCATTTTCAGCTCTAAGGTGCTGAATGATCTCCTTTGACTCTAGGCTAGGAGAAATGATGTCAAGATCAACAACCTCTATGCCTGGAACACCTGATGGTCCCTCATCAATCTTGGGCTGTTTGCCTCTCTCTGGTGCCTGTGCTGCTGAAGAAGGCGAGGCCCCTTCCACCTGGTGTGGAGATAACACTCGTTGAGCTGATGAAGAAGGCGAGACCCCTTCCACCTGGTGTGGAGAAAATACTCACCGAGCTGCTGCAAATAAAGCCCTGTGGCCTCTCTGATAGGTGACCAATGGAGGAGAGCTGACATGTCTAGTCTCAGGGATATCATGCTGCTGTGATGGTCCTCCCTCCTCATGAACAATCTCAGGATGTGGTGGTGGTGCTGTGAACAACTCACGAGAGATAAACTCCTCCCATGGGATACCCTGCTGAGCCAACTGATGCATGACCACAAGCTGGATCAAACCATAATGATAAATGCTCCTGTGTTGTTGTGCTGGGCTCCTTCTCTGCACCAAGGGCACCATTCTCTCAATATCCCGGCACATGAACCATGGTATGTTCATCATTCGTACCTGTGTGAAATGCATCAAAGAGCGAATATGGTACGAATACAAATATGCAAACCTGCCCTCACAGGTGAAATAGAGCATGATGAGCCTCATCAAGGGAGCATACTCATCCCTCAAAAATCTGAAAGGAAACATACCAGTTATGGACCTCATGTAGGCAGGTTTAATGAAGGGCTCATACTGAAATCTGTCCAACAATTTGCGTTTGTTCCACTCTTCTCCCACATTTGGTATTCCTGTTGCTTGAGCAATACTTTCAGATGACAATATAAAATCCACCCCTGCAAGATTTACATGCCCATTATGCAAATTCAAAACAAACAAGCGAGCCAATTCCCTATGATGCTGAATTTGAGAAATCCTCTCGCAAAATTTATAACATGAGAGGTAGCGGAAACATGTGACCGCAAGTGGACAAGCCTGCAAATCGGTCAAAGAGGTGGGCTCCTCTCTCTTATGGTGACCACTCTTACCACTCCTGTGAGGCCTCCTTTTTATCTCAATTTCTGGTGTTGACTCACGGTCATCACTTTGCTCATAGTCGGTTTCTGTTTCTGACATGGTTTTAGGAGCAAAGTGGCTGAAATGTACTGCTGCTTCTGCTCAAATGACCTACTGTTTTTCCCTGTTTGTAATGCTGCTTCAAGGGGACAAATAACACAAGGGATATGTTAGGGAAGGGAGACTTCTAGGGGAATTAGGGAAAATACATGAAAAAGGGAATTAAGGAAAGGAATCATGACATATACAACATCATACCATTATCATTGCAAAGGTTTTATGGGAGGTAGAGTTTAGGGTTATATTATTGATTTTGTTTTTAGGAATAGGGGTAGGGTTTTAGGGCTTTTGGTATTTTTGGTAGGGAGATTAGGTAGAAATGATATAGGAGGTAGTAAAGGGAAGTGGGAAAAAGTGGGGGTGACAAGGATGACCTTGAAATAGCAAACAAACCATAGTTCTACAAGCATTTTGACATTTTTAAAGCAAATATACATGAACCTCTCATTTCAACTTGATGGCATTAAAACACATTTCCCATGCTCATTTTCTTTATCAAGCAAAATACTTTGATGATCAGAGGCCTACCTGCAATCTTGAAGAATTTTGGGGTCGTTTGGGAGTTTACTGGCGATTTTTTTGTAGATGAATTCCCAACAGGTCGCGCGCAGGTGCTGACACGTCGCGCGCGCCCAACAGGTCGCGCCAGTGTATTTTCCTAACTGGATGAACCCCCCTGACAGGTCGCGCGCAGGTATTGACAGGTCGCGCACGGGCTCTGCTTGTAAATTTTGCTCAATTTCTCTCCAAATCGCTCTTCACTATTGCTTTGAGGCAAATGATGATCAAATAGAGGGAGAGAGGGGCTTTATAGGCTTGATTTAAATTAATTTCTCCTCAAACCCTCTTTCTAATGTTTTTAACTTAACACTTTTTCAAAATTTAAATGTTGTTGACTTTAGGGTTTCCTTTTGTCCTGAAATTGGTTGAACTGATGCTTTTTCTTGAAATTTTTTGCAGGGATAGCTTCTGAGGAATCTTAGCAAAGGGGACCAGGGCTGCATTCTGACTTTCAAAGAATTTTGAATTTTTACAATTTTTTACAATTTTTTACAAAAATTTGAGAAAATGACCTTGGGCTTTAAAAACAGGGTTTTTAAATCCAAGGTAAAAATTAGCTGTACAAGATGAAATCTTTTAAAGAAACACTTTGATAGTCCTCCCTCTGGCCTGCTGGGCATTTATTGACTTTTAAAGACATGACCTCAAAGACAAATTGGACCTAAACCCTAAACCTAGGACTTTGACCTCACGACAAGACAAGGAACCTTGAAAGAATTTATAGACTGAAACAACTTGATCCAGCAGTGCCAAGAGGGGAATAAAGACACCAGCTCCTCCATCAGGGTTATGGCATGCCTAATGGAATGCAATGAAATGACACTGATGAGACACCTACTTATGCAAATGCAAAGAGTTTTGATCGTTGATGGAGGGCTTCTAGACCGACTCTAACAGGTTCTTGTTGGGGTTATATCATATAACTTGACCTTTGCGTCAAGTTACTAAGGGTAGAGTGAAAGCAAATTTTTTTGTTCTGATTCCCAACAGAAGGCATTCGTTGAGTTGAAACACCACCTTTTCTCTGTGCCAATACTCACATTTCTAGATCTGCAACATCCATTTGAAATTGAGACAGATGCCTCCGACTATGCTATTGGTGCAATTCTCACCCAGCAAGGGCATACAGTGGCCTATCACAGTGAGACGCTCTCCGATACAATTTGTAAATACCCCACCTATGATAAGGAGATGTATTCCATCATGTAGGCTTGCTAACAATGGTAACATTACATTCTAGGGAAGGAGACGATCATCCACACAGATCACCAACCTCTTCAGTTCATACACACACAAGGGAAGTTGAAAAATGATCACCATCATAAATGATGCACATATCTACAATAATTTTATTTGAATATTAAATAGAAGAAGGGCAACAATCATAATGTTGCAGATTGCATTAGTCTACCCCGGTTGTGGCATTGATCACTATTCTTAACTCTTATGGACACGAGACTTCTTGATGGCTACAACTATACAAAAATGATCCAAAATTTACCACCACATACCAAATGTTGATGGATGGCAAGAACGTACTAGACTTCCACCTCCAAGACACACTGTTATGCTACCTAGGGCACCTTCGTGTTCCTTTAAGCGAGTATGCCAAGCTGATTTAGGAGGCACACTATAGTCGAGTCACAAGACATTTTGGTTTGGACAAAATAGTGGAATTACTGCAAAAGTATTTTTATTGGCCAAAACTTTGACAAGATGTTGGAAAATATATCAGATCCTGCACTTCCTATGCCATCACCAAGCCAAACTTTAAAAATCAAGGCATGTACAGTCCTTTGCCTACTCCTACCAGTCTTTGAAATCCATCTCCATGGATTATATGTTTGGCCTCACTTTTGTCAAGCATGGTAATAACTATGTATTTGTGGTCGTTGATAGATTTTCTAAGATGGAAATATTGGTTTCTCGCAAGAAGAGTATCACAGTAGACAACACTACCAAACTCTTCTTTGAATGAGTATGGGTACATTTTGGGATACCACAAACAATTATATTAGAACGGGATAGCAGGTTCCTGAGCACATTTTAGTTGAACCTCTAGTCATTTTTGGACACCAAGCTGACTATATTCCATCCCCAGACTAATGGCTAGACAGAGGTTATCAACAGGATGATAATGCACATAATATCCATGTACAACTCCAAGCATCCACAAACATGGGATGAGAGTATTCCCTATGTGCAGCATAACTATAATAGAGCTCTCCATAGCTCGACTGGACACATCCCCTTTCAAGTGGGCATGGGATTTCAACCATTGTGCTTGATTGATGTTGCCATGCCTCCTGCAACTACACGGGAAGAATTTGCACATGTATAGTCTGAAGCTGATAAGGCCGCCAAGTTTATTGAATGTATCCAACACATCTACCCACAGGTTCATGATATCCTAGATAAAATGAATACCAAGTATAAACAACATCATGATCAACATCGAATGCCACATAAGTTTCAAGTGGGCGACAAGGTGCGGTTGTATTTATAGAAGGAATGCCTTGTTGGAGCCCATCAAAAGCTTAGACCACTTCGATATGGCCCTTACACCATCACCAAGGTCACGGGTGACAAGGATTTCAAGCTAAGTATCCCTCCATTCCTTGCCCTACACTCTATATTCAATGTGGATCGCCTTTAGCTATACTTTCCATTGTTGTTGCACACATCATACATTATTGAGGCGCTAACACCAACAGAGCTCAATCCAAATTGCATTGAACAAGACACAATTGATCGGATCATGGACACAGATTAAAAAGACTCACCAACAGAGGATCTAGTTGTATTGGGTTGTCAAAGTTGGCCATCTCCTGCACTAACGTAAGTGGCTCACCAAGGACCAAATTCATCGTAAGTTTCCCCATCTCACGGAGGCACTCAATTCAACGAGGACCATTACTTCCTAAGGGAGGGAGGACTAATCCAGGTGGATATTGGTGTCCACCTTCCTATTCCACTTGGACCCCCAACAATGTTTCCTTTCAATTTTCTAATTTCAAGCAGAGTTTCATGTTTCAATAGTTTTATATTTTTTGATAGTTTTTCGGGTCCTAAACTTGCGGAGCCAATTTGAAGCCCTAAACAATGTTTTTTTGGGGAAATGAGCAAATGTATTGCTTGTGGCCTACATTTGTAGTCAAAAGTTGTTGTCCTCAAATAGACCTTTTTAACAAGGTATCGTGCGCACCAAATAGAGATCGTATGCCAAAGTTATGACCCCGGGAAGTTGACACTCCAACCCCTAACAGGACCCACAAGATTTTGGCGCTTCATCTACTAGGGTTAGGTTTTTTTATGTTTAGGCTTTTCCATTGTTTCTTGATGATAAAAAGGCCTTTGAGCCTCATTATAACATAGTTTAGAAGGCATGTAGCCATCACATCTCTTCTCAAAGATAAGTTACCATCACCTGAGATAGTTTGTTTCCTTTCTGCATGTAAACAATTTTCAACAATTGCTATTTATTAATTGAAGTTTTGTTTTTTTGTATCTTTTTGTTTTTATTTAAATCTATATTTCATTTCTTCCTTCATAAATCTAGATCATAAATGCTACAAAAAGAGTTTAAAGGATTTTAAAAGGAACAAGGTGATGGAAGATATAATATCAATTCCTTAGCTTGCTAATATATTTTTTGGGGGTATGTGTGGTCAAGGATAAACACACTTGGAGATAATTGAAGTGAATCTAGGTTCATAATGTGTAACATGGGAATTTCACCATTGTCACCTTAGCAACTGCTCGCCTCATTTCAGTGAAGGACGTAGTCTAAAAGAAGAGAGGCTTCACACTTAGGTGCAATACTTTGTTGTAACAACACCTATGATGGGCCACCTCAAGGTCTTGGTGGCTTGTTCATCTTGAATTTATTGTGTATTTTTGCTCCTCATTGATTGTTAGACATGTATATCATTTGTTCTTGCTATCATTATTTATTCTTTGCTTCTTTCTCCAACACCTTATAGGGACCATAATACTTGTGTACTAATTTATTATCCTTATTTGGTGCTTGAACCACACTTATTTGTAAGGTTTGGGAATATGTTTTAAACAATCCTATTACAAAGGGGTGCTTCGAAGGTTACGATTGTTTCACAAAGATCTGCCTGTGACACGCAAACAATTTATTGATGATTTTTGTCTTTTCGGTCAACCAACTCTCAAAGAGGCAAAAGAAATTTGATCCCTACTTTCAATTTTTATGGAGGACTCAGGTATGTTAGTCAACAATGAAAAATATTGTATCTTCTTTTTTAATTGTAAGGAAAATATCCAGTGTTAATTAGCTTGGATCTTGTATTTTCATCGAGCTAATTTACCTTCTAACTACTTGGGTGTTCCATTAATAGTATTCAATCCCAACCAAGTTTCTTGTTGGAAAAACATTCTTTTGAAGCTCCATAATTAGGTTAACAATTGGACATTTAGGGCGTCGAACATTGTTGGGAGATTAATCCTTGCTAAATCAGTGCTCTAGGCTATCCCCATCTATCAAATGTTGGTCATGTCAACCCCTAAATCAGTTTGGAAGGAACTAGTTTCGACATGGAGAAATTTCCTGTGGAGGGGGGATAAGAAGGAGAAGAAGTGGTACCTTGTAACTTGGGAGACTTTGATATTACCTATGAAGTGTTGGAAAATATAACTATGTTCGGTCTTCATTAATATATTTGAGTCATCATGTAATGTACTTTTCAAAAGAATAAGAAAATAAATTTTATTATTGTTGTTGTGACTTATTAAAGCATGGGTTTCATGCTTGGGTCACCATGTTTTAGTTCAAAGTCCCCATTGAATACTTCTAGGATTTTTTCTGAGTCAATAGAGTCATTGTACTTTTAAAGAGACCCTTCTTGGGCTTTTGAATCATGTAAAAAGGTTAAGTATTGAGTCAAATATGAATTATGTAACCTCCACACCATGTCGGCCTAGAAGAAGATCAAGTCGACCTAAGGACCCTATTCGTCCTCATATGGAGCCTATAAAAGAAAGCTCATTGAATTCATTTGGAGCGTCATTCTCACACACAATTTCGATTTCTATTGTAGCTGGGAAGAAGTGTGAAATTCTCTTGTAGCTGGGAAGAAGTGTGAAATTCTCTTGTAGCTGGGAAGAAGTGTGAAATTCTATTGTAGCTGGGAAGAAGTGTGAAATTATCTTGTAGCTGGGAAGAAGTACAAAATTCTCTTGTTGTTGAGAAGAAGTGTGAAGTTCTCTTGTAGCTGGGAAAATGTGCGAAGTCTATTTCTAGGAAGCCAAAGTGAATGAAAGTTTGAGGAGGTCTAAAGAGAAAAGGAAAATCGAAATTTTGGTGGTTCTCTTTCTATATTTCATGCTCTTTATTGGGAGGTCAAAGTCTTCCAATATTTTTTGTTGCCAGAAGCCGTCTTTTGCTGAAAGCCATTGTCTAGTTAAAGTTGTTGGAAGGGGTCAAAGATCTAGAAGGCTAACTTGGCATGGAGGGAAGGTCTTGTCTTGGTCTAGGGTGAAGAGTCTCAAAGAATACTATTGAAAGGAATTATTTATTGACTGGGTTTTCACCTCGAGGGTGGTTTTTCCCTGGCATTGTGCCTACATCTAGTGTCTATTGTTTTATGTGTTACTGCTTTGGTAATTGCTTGATGAACTAAAAGAAAGAGATATATAGAATCATAATAACAAGAAACATCACAAATAATTATCAAGAATAAGAAAATCTTTCTGCTTTTTAATTTTCTAACAAGAAGGTGGGCATTTTAGGCTTGCATGACCCAGACTTCCTCAATCCAACCTTCAGTGCTAAGCTTTGGTGGCGGTGGATGGTTAGCGGGTTGGATCTTTGGAAATAGATATGGTTCAGGAAGTATGCTATGCTACCATCTCAGGAGGATCACTTGAGATATGAGGAGAGTATTGTTGACTCGAATATTTGGAAGTGGGCATAGGAGAATAGTGATATTGCATGTGAATATGATTTTTGGGAGTTGCAACTAAGTGAAGCAACTTATTTTGGTTATATTGTTGGCAACAATTACCTCGACTTAACAAGAAAGAGGAAATTCATATACTATAGTCCTTCACCACTGGTTTATGTGTGATACGAGTTTAGGACTATTGGAAGCAGGGGTTGGAATATGGATTATGGAGGAAATGGAAACGCAGGGAAGATTGGCCCCATACCTCTCAGGAATTTCTTGGGAGGGTTTTTAGAAGGAATTATTTCAAAGGAGAATTTGTTTTTCCCAGGACTGATATTTTGTGATGGGGTCACACACCCAAGGATACGTTCACTCTAATAGAATCCTATTATATTTTAGCAGGTCATGACAAGTTTGAAAAACAGATTATTTGGGATAGGTTCTAGACAAGTTATCACTGGCCTAAAATTTCCACCTTTCTTTGGTTGGTTGTATGTGTGTACTGACTTGGGATGAGATCATAAGAAAGGGTGTGGAAGGGCCTTCCTATTACCCTCTTTGTCTCAACACAAAGGAATCAATGGACCATCTCCTTAATTATTGTTCATATACTAAAGGCGTGTATGTGAATGTATTATTTATTTTTTGTAATGGGAATAGAAAGCATGAAGATTTGGTTAATGCATTGTTGCAATGGAATTGGCTCGCTTTTAAAAAAATTGTTGTCAGTTGTGCTTGGTGCCTAACTATTGGTTTTTTTCCACTGGAATGTGTGGAAGGAATGGAATGCTCACATTTTTCAGGGGCAGATGAACGCAGTTTCAGTTCTCAATGATCTAGTGATTCACAATGTTCGTGAAACTATTTTGGTTTCATCTTGGTCCCAAAGGTTGGAAACTGGATCACCTTGAGGCTCTTATACTGACCAAGATGAATCTACATCAAACTATGACTACATTTATCACCACCCAAGATCGGGTATTGGTGCATTCATCCAATTCTTCTTTCCCCCCTCCTCCTACTAGTTTTATTAGGTCAAATTTTGATGGTTCTTCTAAGGACAATCCAGGAATGGTTGGGTTTCATAGTGTCTTCTGAGATTAGAATAATAATGAGTGAGACTATTTGCTCTGAGTTGTGGCTTTATTAGTAATAATCTGGTGAAATTGTAAGCGTTGGAGAAAGGTCTTCTAATAGCCATTCGAGAGGGTTTTCACTTGTTGTGTTATGAAACCAGCTCAAGAAAATATAGAAAAGATAGATCAACGCCTTAGAATTCAGCCTCTTCGAGGGGGCAACCTCCTTTACATTACATAAATGAACAATTCTTGGATGATACAAATGACAAAACCTCCTTTCTATATATAGGAGTCTAAGGAGTCACAATATAATCCAGCCGACCTAACAATAATAATATAAAGCCACAAAAATAACAATAGAGGGATTCTATGGGGCACAGAAATAACAATATGGGGGTAATAGGGGCACAACAATATAAATAAGGGGTATAACTACAATAGTAATGGGGTAATCACTAGTATTATAGGGACCCAACATGCCCCTCTCCTTCAAAAAAGTGTTGTCCTCAACGCTTGAGTAGTTCTTCCTCCCATGTGGAATCTTCAGCGGATAAGTTCTTCCACTTGATAAGATACTCTGAAATTGATCGATTTCGTAGCTGTCGAGTTCTTGTTTCTGTGACTGCTTCCGGTTCCAATATAATTTTTCCTTCCTCGTCAAGTTCTGGCAATATTGTTTGAATTGGGAGCTTGTCACCTATAACCTTCTTTAAACATGAAACATGGAAAACTGGGTGCAATCGAGAAGCTGCAGGAAGCTCCAATTTGTATGCCATAGTACCAATCTTTTGCAACACCTTGTACGGACCATAATACTTTGGTGATAATTTATTATCCTTCTTAGCTTGCTTTAGGGACATTTGCTTATATGGTTGTAGCCGTAGGAATACCCAATCACCTACATCAAAACTTCTTTCACTGCGATGTTGATCTGCCTGTTGTTTCATTCTATTTTGTGCCAACACGAGGTTATCCTTTAAGAGTTGGAGGACTTGTTGTTGATGTTCGATGTGATGTTCCACTGCCTGAACCTTAGAATTTTCTCTTAAATATGATGTGATGGATGGTGGTTGATACCCATAAAGTGCCATAAATGGGGTCATTTTTGTTGCTGTATGGAAGGAAGTGTTATACCACCATTCAGCCAGAGGCAACCATTTGACCCATTGTGTCTGTTTATCAGATACAAAGCAACGAAGATATCCTTCCAAACATTTGTTTACTATCTCAGTTTGCCCATCAGATTGAGGATGATAAGATGAGCTATGAGCTAACTGAGTACCAAGACAAGAAAATAATTCTGTCCAAAAATTTCCAGTGAAAATGGGATCTCTGTCACTTACAATAATCTTTGGGTTTCCATGTAGCTTTTGAACTGTTTCCATAAATGCAGTAGAAACTGTACTGGCTTTAAATGGATGTGATAATGCACAAAAGTGTGCATACTTGGTAAGTCTGTCAACTACCACCATGATGACACTCTTTCCCTCAGACTTGGGTAAACCTGTGATAAAATCCATTGAAACCTCCTCCCAACGTTGGCTTGGAATGGATAAAGGTTGTAATAGACCCGGTGTCTTAATTGTTTCAACTTTATTTTGCTGGCAAACCAAACATTCCGCCACAAACTTTTGAATATCTGATTTAAGGCCATCCCAAAAAAATTCCTTCTTAACCCTGTGGTAAGTTTTTAAAAATCCTGAGTGCCCTCCTAAGGGAGAAGTGTGCAATTCCATAAGAATCTTTTGTTTTAGCTGGGAATTCTTACAGAGGTATAAGCGATCTTTGTACCATAACGAATCATTTTGCCAGCTAAATGTATCAGAAGTACTGGAATCTTGTTGTAGCTTTCGAATAAGTGCCCACACTTCTTCGTCATTCTTCCATTCCTCCCTTGCTTCGTTTATCCAATCTGGTTGGATAATAGAAATGGCACACAACAATGCTTCCACATCCTCATCCTTTCTTGAGAGTGCATCTGCCACCACATTTTGCTTCCCTTTTTTGTAGATGATTTCAAAGTCATAACCCAACATCTTTGTGACCCACTTTTGTTGCTCTTCAGAGGATAATCTTTGTTCTAAAAAGTATTTAAGGCTATCATGATCCGTTTTTACCTTGAAGTGTCTTCCCATTAGGTAGGGTCGCCATTTCTTAAGTGCATGGAGTATTGCCAACATTTCCTTCTCATAAATAGCTTTTCTTAAAAACTTTCCCTTGATTGGACGACTTTCAAAAGCAATGGGTCTTTCATCTTGCATTAGAACAGCACCAATTCCATTTCCTGAAGCATCACATTCCACAATAAAGGTTTTTGTGAAGTCCGGTGTAGCTAAGACCGGTGCTTGGCACATTGCCTCTTTAAGATGTTCAAAGGCCTTTGTTGCTTCCGGAGTCCATGAAAATGAATCTTTCTTCAATAATGTTGTTAGAGGTGCTGCTATTCTCCCATAATTCTTAACAAACTTGCGATAATACCCTGTCAACCCAAGAAATCCTCGCAGATGCTTTATGGATGTGGGGATTTTCCATTCCTTAATGGCTTTAATTTTGCTAGGGTCTACCTTAACTCCTTCATGAGATACAATATGACCCAAATATTCCACCTCCTGGACTCCAAAGAAACATTTGGATCTTTTTGCATATAATTGTTTCTCCTCCAATAGTTGTAGCACCCTGTCAACATGTTCAACATGATCCTTCCAAGACTTGTTGTAGATTAGTATATCATCAAAAAATACTAACACAAATTTTCTAAGGAATGGTTTGAAAATTGAATTCATCAAACCTTGAAATGTTGAAGGTGCATTGGTAAGGCCAAAAGGCATGACCAAAAATTCATAATGACCCTCATGAGTTCTAAATGCCGTTTTCGGAATGTCTTCAATCTTCATTCTGATTTGATGATATCCCGAACGAAGATCCAACTTGGTGAAGTAAATTGATCCATGCAATTCATCCAGTAATTCATCAATAACAGGAATGGGGAACTTATCTTTAATAGTGAGCTTGTTGAGCTCCCTATAATCCGGACACATGCGCCATGATCCATCCTTCTTGTGCACCAATACTACTGGAGCTGAGAAAGAACTTTGACTTGGTTGAATTATACCAGCCTCTAGCATTTCTGCAACCATACGTTCAATTTCACTTTTTTGGACATAGGGATATCTGTACGGCCTGATGTTTGGAGGAACACTTCCTGGAATCAGATGAATAGCATGATCATGATCACGCATAGGTGGGAGACCTTTGGGAGTCTCAAATACCTTGGAATGATTGTCCAGGACTTTTTGGAGATCTGGAGAAATAGATGATTCCAATGTGGAAACATCTAGCGAACATAATTGTGCAATTACACCTCTTTGCTCCTTTTTAAGAAGCTTTGTCATGCCATTAGAGCTGATTATCTTTCCTGGTTTCCCTGCAATACCCCTTAATTCAACTTCCTTTCCTTCCGTAGAAAATTTGATGAAAAGTTCTTGAAAATTAAAAGCTATTGTACCCAAGGATTGTAGCCATTGGACTCCTAGTACAACATCAGCACCTCCCATTGGAATGGAAAGCATTGGGCTAGTCAATACATATTCTCCCATGGATAGCTTGATATTATGGCACTTTCCAGAGCAATTTATTGTTCCTCCATTTGCAATCATCACTTGACACTCTGGTGCTGGATATAGGAAGCAATTCAATTCTTTTGCTACCCTACAATGAATAAAATTGTGGGTGCTTCCTGAATCAATCAACACTATTACCTTTTTCTTCTTGATTTGTCCTTCTATCTTGATGGTTTGAGGAGTGGTAATTCCCGCCAATGCATTACAAGATATGGTCGGATTTATTTGTTCTTCATCTAGGCTTTGTTCCTGGAGTATATCTTCTTCTTTTGACCTTTCTTGCTCCTTTTCTTCTTCCTCTTCACAATCTATGTAGAATAATTTCTTCTCAGCACACTTATGACCTTTAGTGTATTTGCTATCACAACTGTAACAAAGCCCTTTTGCTCTTTTTTCTTCCAATTGTTGTGGTGTCAACCTTATAGGTTGTGGAAGACTAGGGGCAACAACACTTCCGTCTTTATAGTTGTGAGTGGTATGCTTCCTGGTTGCCATAATTTTGCTTTCCATTTTTCTTGCTAACCTGAATGCCTTCTCTAATGAATCAGGTTCCCAAAGGCGAACATCATGTTGGATATTATCCTTTAAAGACCCTATGAACACATCAATCCTATGCTCCTCTGGAATATCTTTTACCCTTATGTTCAATTTTTGGAACTCCTCAATGTGCTCCATTACTGAACCCTTTTGTTTGAGACTTATCAATTGGCTAAAAAAAGTGTTGCTTTTTGTATCTTCATAATGTGCTATCAATTCTTCCGTAAAAATTGCCCAAGTGATAAATTGTTTACGAGAGCAAAGCCATTGATACCATACAAACTGATTTGGTTCCAAATATACAGTTGCCATACGTACCTTTTGTGCGTTTTGCACATTATTGAGATCGAAGAATTGCTCCATCTGTAATATCCATGTGGCGGGATCCTTGCCATCAAACTTCCTCATATCGATTTTTGGAATATGGTGATTCTTCGATCCAACATTAGTGTCTATGGAATCATGATTAACATTTCTTTTGTTCTCATCATGAGTTTCCTTTACTACCTTTTCACCATTAGTGACCCTTTCTTGTAGCAACTTCTTCAATTCTTCCATGTCTGTCTTCAAATCTATATTCAAATTTGCCATCGAATCCTCCATCTTAGCTTCCATGCCCTTTATCTTAGATTCCACACCATTTATCTTAGATTCCACGCCACTTATCTTAGCTTTTGTGAGCGTGACATTTGTTGCACTTGTTCTTGTAATTTTGATATATCATGTAGCATTTCTTCCTCTTCTTCATGAGTCATGCTAGAGCTTTCAGGTTCCTTACTAGGTGTTTGCATTTTCTTTCCTCGAGGCATCAGTTACCGATAATAATGCTTTACTATGCCCTTTGAATTCCATTAAACCAAGCTTACACAAAAATTTAAAAAAAAACTACACACCTTTTTTCACTTTATAGAAGCCTGATATTGAATCTGATGTATCTCTGTAATTTCGGATCATCCAGTTCTGAAATTGCTACCTGTAGTAGCCTTCTGCGTCCTCTTTCCAATGCCTCAAGTCTGAGCCAAATTGGATTCTCCAAGGAAGAGTTATGTGAAATCTCCCACAGTGACTTGCTTTTAGACTGGTTCAGTAGAGCGAACTTGTACGACGTGCCACGAGTCACTGTTTCAACCTTTGAATCTGAAACACACACACAAGAAACTAAAGTTCGTCCTCTTTTTGTACCTTCTTACGAAATTTCAATCCGATCCCCAAAGAGAAAGTTATGACGATTTTCCCAGGTCACCTGTTTTGAATGTAATTCAGGAGTCTGCAAAAAGACCAAATTCCTCAGATCATATCTCTGCAAATATTGCGCGAAAAGCTCTAAAATTCGGACCCAAGGTTCAACATGATTCAGCCTCTTAGAGGGGGCAACCTCCTTTACATGACATAAATGAAAAATTCTTGGATGATACAAATGACAAAACCTCCTTTCTATATATAGGAGTCTAAGGAGTCACAATATAATCCAGCCGACCTAACAATAATAATATAAAGCCACAAAAATAACAATAGAGGGATTCTATGGGGCACAGAAATAACAGTATGGGGGTAATAGGGGCACAACAATATAAATAAGGGGTATAACTACAATAGTGATGGGGTAATCACTAGTATTATAGGGACCCAACATGTTGTAGGTGGATGGGGACTCGCAAGTGGCAACCAATTGTGTCCAACATCTACTTGATACACAACCTCCATGGGAAATTGTGAGAATTTTGCATTGGGAGGGGGTTGTTGGTTGTATTAGAGATCTATTATCTCAGGTAGAATATGTTATGGCCTCTCATATTAAACGTGATGGAAACAAGGTTGTGTACTTCCTCATGGATTTAGGATGTAAGTGTAGACAATTATGGTTGGATGATGTTTGGCCTCCTTTGGTTTCGACAGATGACCTACATCAGATTCAGACTTTTCTGGTTGATGATAATCACTTCCACTATGGGGTTGTTGATTTGAGTCACTTTCCTGTTGGGAGTGCGAACAAGGGTGGTTGTTGGGTCTCCTGGTAAGTTTTACTTAATGTACAAGTGTCTAAAAATTGTTATCTGGTGGTTGCAGTCCTTATATGGGCATTGGGGTTGTTGTTCATTTTTTTATAAATGCACGTTAATGGTATTAAGGTGGTAGAGGTGTTTGCATGGTGATAGAGGAGGTGAGGCTATCTCCTCTTTCTCCTTTGCCTTGTTGAGTTTGTTGTTGTTGTTCTTAATTTATCATCTGCTTGTTATTGGGTTTGAGTACCATGTTAAGTTTGGGATAGTTCCTCTTCACTTGGTGGATTTTCCAGTGCATGTTGAGGTATCTTAGTTCCTTTATCTACTCTTTACTTTGTTGATTGTTAATTTAGGCCTAGTTCAATGTTTGTTATGATCTTGGAAGGTCTTTGCTCTGTTTGTCCAATTGGTTTTGGTGGGGTGTTGTTGGTCTCCTTATTGGAATTCTTTGGAGTCTTTGCATAGGGGGTATTTTACAATGTTCACTTATGTTTGTCTTTTCAATTCACTAGGTTTGTTCTTTGCGAACAATTCAATGTGTTATGGTAATTTGGAGTTTTTGAGTTGTTGATTTGGGTGTTGGGCTCCTTCAAAATTTTCCTTGATCTTTGGGAATCTTGTGTGTTATGTCTTTGTGTTGTCTTGAGTTGGGTAATTTGCTTGAGTTTGGCCCTCTAGTACTGCAAGTGGGGGAAAATTTGCTAGTTCTTAGGTCAAGGGTTCAAGGATCAATTGTTCGTTCATTCTCCAGTTTTGTAGTTCGTGGCTCTTGTTCTTGCATTGTTGATTCCTTGGTCCATTCCTCATGACTCCTAGCAAAAAAATCATGAGTAGACGGGGTGGACTGGGAAATGTTGGTAGTAAGTGACTTCAACCCTTTGCATATGATTCAGTAGGTTCTTTTTTTTATGTCGTTCCGCTTGAGATTCACCGTCAAAATTCTTCTGCTAGAGACAAAAGAAAATTGGGGACCGCCCTTATCACTCTGATTCAGAGGTTCTTGGCACATATGTGAAAGATGTCCTAGACACGAGTCGTTTCCGGAAAATATTACTTCATTTATTGTATTCTACATCACTACATCAACAAATGGCTACTCTATTGCGCCCAATATTTAAGGATAAACAAGTTGAATCTTATAATATCTTTAATGGGTTGGAGGATTTTAAACTAATGTTGCATAATATGTGGTTTTGTCTTAATAATGTGGATTCTATACTAGCTCAAGTGGAGAATTTTATTGCATCAAACTCATCCTCTAGTGATCTTACTGACCCTCCTGGTGGTCCTGGAGATTTTGTTGACCCCCTTGTTGATAATGTATAAGACCTCACTATTATCTCATCTAACTAGGACTAATTTTGGAGGTTTACTGCCTTTATTCATGGTTGCACAAGTCTTGTTACAATGTTGTTGTTGGGATTTTTCTCTCAACTTGAATATTGATGGATATCTAGTGGTTTCTTTGCTCGCCCTGGGTACTAATTTAATGGATTTGCAACACAGTCATGCAAGTAGTGTCCTTTATTCTAGTGGAGACTCATGTTTGTATGTGACGGAACAATGATGGCACCACTCCCTTCCTCTTTTCTAGGGCTTGCCTCAATTTGTATCTGCAAAACACATATCTCTTAACTGATTATTTAATTGTTGGAATTTGGTAGCCCAATTTTATGTTCATCTAGTGAAGGTGTTCATGACTGTAATGAGGAGGTGGTTGGTTTTCTCGTACATTGATGTTTGGAAGATCGAATGGCTAGTGGCAATGATATTATTTGTTGATTGGGTTCAAATTTGATACTATTATGTAAATGCTAAATCACACTCTATGTTGGTACTTTCTAGGATTAAGTGTTGGTTCTATATGTTTCGTGTAGCCACAGTGTCTTGGTTGTTCAGGATAACGGTCTGTTAGGTGGAATTTTGGTCTCTATGTTAATGTGCTTTCCTGGTGCATATGTGATATTGCCTTATGTCACCCCCACTATGGGTGATGACACTAGTATGTATCATTGATATGATGGGAAAATATGTTTTGGTTAGACACATGGCTTTCCATGTGCCTTCATTTCGTCAAAGGTAAAAAATGTTAATGAACAGGCTCCCATGGACAATAATTCTCATTGAGACCAAGTACACGTGTAGAAATTTCATTATGGCTAGACATTATGTTTGTATTATTCCTCCCTTGCGTGAGAGTGATCCTCTCAATCCTCAGGCATGGGACTCTATTATAGATTTGTCCATGTCTTTTGTAGGTGATATAGTTTATCTGAGTGACAATAGATCTATGGTGAGTGTAAATAGATATGACAATCATTATCATAGTGTTTATGCACTTTGTCTTAGAGCCAACAGTGGGAATACTATGTATTTTGTCCATCTGAAGAATTGGGGTTGCAATGCATCTGTCTTTGGGAAATTCGTTGCCTTCTGAATTCCTCTGGTCTCTATGGGGCTCTAACAATCGAACTAGTCTTTAAATTTGGCTCCACCTGGATCTTGGGTTAAATTGCATCGATTTTGTGGGCAGAATCAAGTAGCACAATCCTCTAAATTGGTTTCTTGGAATTGTCCTTTCAATTAGGTTTTGGCCATTCTCAAAGGCTCAGTTTTGTAGATTGCAAGGTGGTTGGGTATGTATCTTCAACGCCATGCTCCATCCTCTGGTGAGCCCTTATCAAGTGAGGATTGAAGTGTCAATCCTCTCCATACCATTCAATCTCAGAGTAGCATGCAATCAACATGGAGTCTGTGGTAAATGAATTTGGAGCCTCAATGCATGGGAAGTATCATGAATCACTTAATGACTTCAACCTCAACTCCTCAATGTAGGCAGATTGCCTCCCTCTATACGCACATTGGTTAATGGTTAATTTAGGAGTTGTATTTGAATTTCTTCATAAGCCTAGTCTTTAGTCTAAGTTCAATTATGGAACATAAAACTTGTCATAGGCTATTTGTGGATGGCTTATATGGAGTGAGTCACTATTTTTGTCATTTTGAAGTTTTCAGTTTGATGTCTAGACAATCTTTTATTTCCAAGGATAAACTTGTAAAACATAATTTATGTAATTTGAAGTTGCTCAATTTGTGTTATTGGGTTAGTTTCCCATCTAGGCAACCAATAGCACAAAGTCATACTTTATGTACTCTTTTTCCCCAAAAATATAAAGTTGAGCATTAAAAAAACAAACAAAATATGGCCTTATGTTGGATTTTTTGTGGCTACAATTGGCTAATCTAGAGTTTTTGTGGCTACGACTGGCTAATCTGGATGTAATTATGATATACATTTTCCTTAATTAATAGAAATTATCTTGAATCAGCTTACAAAAAAAAACCAAAAAAAAAAAAAAAAACAAAACAAAAGAACAAAAAAAAAAAAAAAAAAACTTATAATTTCTTCTTAATTTAAACCTTAAGATTATATGTAATTCAAAATTTTAAATGCATCTAATTTGGGAAGCTTTGTTTGAAAATATTTCCACGTCCTAGCTTTATAAAGTAATATTTTTAGTGCCATAACGACTATACCTACATTACATGCTTGGAATGAGTGTAAACATAAGGGGATGTGATAGCTCGCATGTGGCACGTGTCCACGAAACCACCTTACTCACCACCTTCATCATCACCAAGGTTGGCTCGGTCCTTGACCACATACTGTGGTGGCAATGTAGATAACAAGGAGGAGTGGTATCTCCCCTTAATTCAATTTTACATAATCATATATGGGAACGGTTATGGAGAAGAGAACCAACACTCAAGGACAATCAATGTTCAAGGCAGGGAAATAATGGAGAGAGAAAAATCGATTGTTTAGCTCTATCGTTATGTAATGGTAAGGTACAATGACAAGAGATATAACTGGGATTTATTTATGGATATTATTTCGTTCACTTTCATAGTTGATTATATGAGTGGGGTTGGTATCTGTATGAGATTAATGGGGGGTGGGGTGGGGGAGGGAGTGAATGAGAAGATTTCTAATTAAGCTAAATGCCTTTTGTTGTAATGCTCTTTAGTTTAGTGATACAATTCCCTATCTTTCATATTGGCTCTATTGCATTAGGCATGAGTATTTTTTCGAGGGTTCTCCGGTTATGGTCCGTGTTCATCTATATAGAGGGTTTTAGTGGAGTCAACATGGCACATGGGGTAGGTCGAACTTGTTGGAGGCAGAGAATGCAAAAGAAGGACGAGAACTAGTTGATCTGCATCTATGGCTCACTCCAGTCACCCATCTCAGGTTGTTGGTGAAGCATGGGAAACATAGAAAGTCTACAATGGCTTGTGCTCAAATGAGGCTCAATAAGAAATGGAGTAGAAAAATAAGGCAAAGGAAGAGAGGAAGTTGAGCCTGTCTCCAACACAAATCTTGGAGGAGGCCCATGAGCTAGTTTCTGACCAGCTTCACTCTCCTACTAGGGAGACTACATTCTTCAAATTTGGAGATGTTAGGTTGTGTTATATTCTTTCCACGACTAGCTCCCCTAGTTAACTGGGGGGTTAGAGGGGGGGCTAAGCCCCCCCTTCGTTGCGCTGATTGTGCAGTGGGGGGGTCACAAGGGGTGCGGCAGCCCCCCCCTGTACAGGAGGTTTGAGAGGGGTGGTTAGCCCCCCTCTATGGGGTCTGGGGCAGCACCCCGGGGAACTTTTTTTGGGACCCTATATTAAATGGGTGGACCTACCTATGGTTTTGTGCATGGTTTTCGCACATGGTTTTGGGCACGATGGTTTTTGGTCCATGGTATTGGATGCTTCGGCATGTATATATATGTATTGTAACATTGAAAGGAACATAATGAAAAATCAATATTGTAGTCCCGGTTTTTGGGATCTAGGGGAAAATCTATGTGTATATTTGTTTTATGTGTTATGCTCTCACTATTATTTGTTTTTTGTGTTTTAGAATTCCTATGCGGGTAATTTTTGTACGTAGTTAAAACCTATAGGAGATACTTATTGGTGGGTGAATATTATCATTATCAGGCCCTAGAAAATACTAAGGTTGATCATGAGGACACTGTACATACAACCAAAATAGTTGAACGCGAATTTGAAGACATTTTCAAGGGGGTATTTGGTGTTTGCATGTTAGTTTCCTAGGTTCCTTAGGGAGTAGACACTCTATAAGAGGGAGGGTTAGTTGGCAACAAGACCACTTTGCCACTAAAGAAGGGGAGGACCACCCCTCAACCTTAGCTTCAAATTAGAAGGAGGAGGAGGCTAAGAGCCACATGGATGTGCAGTTGAGATGAAGTTTATCTTGAAACATTTACTCACTAACATCTAAATGTATCTCATTTTTATTCTTAAGATAAATGTTCATGTAAGTTTCAAAAACAAAGACAAAAAAACAAACAAACTTTTCTTTACATTACGTTAAAAATACACAATAAATAAATTAATAATACATTTAACTTTACATATATATATATATATACACACACACACACACATTCAATTATGGTTATTTATTTATTATTATTTATAATTTTCAACAACAATATTGTAAATACATACCTCACCATTATTTATCATATATATTTAATAATGATAATTTCACAACCTGTTGAAGGATCGAAATTCTCTGCCTACAACATTATAAGAGACACCACCCAGTCGGGAACTTAGAGCAGCTCATTTTTCCGTTGAAATGGTGATTCTGACTAGTTAAACTAGGTCCAATTAGCTTCTCTCTATCCCTATTGGCTTGAAGTATGACTTTCACTTACTAATAGAGAAGAGACATCAGATAAGCCCTCTTTCCGATTAGGCAAGAAAGTGCTTAAGCTTATCTGGGGCTTAGCCAAGCCACAACTAATTTTTTCCTCTTTGATAAGAGGACTTATAGGAATGTAGAACTAAATCTAAATGCAAACTAATATTAGAATGCAAGCAAAAGGAAAAATATCCTAAACCTATATTGATTCAGAAGATGTAGGTCTAACCCAACCAAGAGAAAAGTAATTAAATGATTGAGATTTAAATATGTCTGCCTTATAATGAATATCAGGCAAGAGAAGTAATTCAATCATCTGATGTTATGAATACCAAAACACATTATATTCAAAGATCTATTGAACAGGTGCTCAAGTTTATGCTCAAAAATCAAAGTGCCATAGTTTTGTTAAGCTTAGCTTTTGATTGAAGAGCTCGTCATTCTGAATCCAATGGTGTTAACGACACTCAAATCTGATCTCGTATGCATAAGTTAGAGCTAGTCAAAGTTCAAGTTTGACTTGTCTACATGGCAAGATTAGATGACATGGAAAAGCCCTTCAGCGAATGAGGAGGCACCAAGTGGCAGTCCGCCATTGGCCCCCACAAATCGCAATTCGTAGGTGGGAAGGTGTTTAGAATTGGTCCCAAAAAAACGAGGGTTGCAATGCGATAAGGCAATCGTATATCACAATCACAATCGGCAAAGGGAAGGCATTTCTGTAATCAGCCCCCAGCAGGTTTGGGTTGCGATGCAATATCGCAAATCACAATCGCACATGTGTCTCGCATATTTAAACCACTAACAAGACTTTTCTGATTGCGATGAGCGATGGGATCCTGGATGCAATAATTTATGCATTCTGGTTAATAATCCCATCGGGTCCTCCAATATCGTAATCGCATAATCACTGTTTTGTTCACAAGACCATCCACCAGGTTTTTACGCCGATTGCGATTTGCGATATGGCCAACAGGTTATGGCCTGCCATGCTGTGAAATATTCGCCCAGTTAGCGGATTCTGGGGCTAATTTGTAGGATCATGCATGTTTTGGAGAAATTTGTGGAACGAATAATGGGAAAACTAGGAGAAGTCATAACTTCTTCAGTTTTCGCCAAATTGGATGCAAAAAGAGGCTAGATAGTTATTTTTTAGTATTCTGGACTCATTGGAGCAGGTTGCAAAAGCATTTGAACATTGTAAACACAGAATTTTTGTAATGTTCCAAACTTAAACAAATAATCATACAAAATAACCAATTCAATTATTGCACAAAAAATATTAAATTATCAGCAAATACTCAATACACAACAAAAATGGGAACCAGCTGAGCCATTTTATTTAGTAATGGAGCAATGTACAATAGTATGGAAAGAGCACCTAGGCTTACCTCAAGGGCAAGCTAGATAGAACCCAAGTGTTGACAATAATCCCAAATGCTAGAAAACAATTGCTCCTCTAAATCTTTGTGTTGTCTCCCAGCTACGGCAACTGCTGGATGGAAAGGTGCTGCAAGAAACCCCGCCTTTGGTGCTCAGAAAATTCTGAAATTTCAGCCACAAACTCCTTGGCCAAAACCCAGAAAAAACCAGAAAGGGTTTGGCCTATCTCCAACCACCCAATTTCGACCTCCTCTATGGCCTACGCCCTCCAAGCAGCTACAGCAAAATGGCCTACAAGAAATGGCCACAAAGTCCTCCTCCAAGATCTGAAATGGAAGCAAACACCACTCCAAATATCTCCTCTAACCTCCACGACAAAGCTCAGCCTCAAGGACTGATACTCTACCCACCAGATGAGCTCCCACACACTACTTTTGTGTTGGCCCAGGAAGTGCGAAAATCACACTACCAAACCTGAAGCCCAATCGGCCCCCAAACTCCCCCAAAGGCTGGAAATCCTCCTTAGCCTCTCCTCCGGAAAATCCCACAGCAAAACTCTCCTACTCAGCTCCACAAACAACTCGACTTCCTCTCTCCCTGCATCCTCCAAAAATATGCACCACCTGGAAGGAAATGCTACTGCTGGAAACCACAACGAGAATATCCTCCTGAAGAAATGAAGGAAACCTTCCTAGGGTGGCACTCAAAGTCCCCCAAAGAAAGGATGAGCTCTCCGCCTAAAGAACTCGTGCTAAACAGCCAATGACTCAACTAAGCACTTCAAGCAACAAAGAGAAATTGATATACACTCATGAATGATTTGAGAAGAGAGAGCTGCCCTCCTTATATAGTTTTTGTGGGGGAATTTTACCTCCATTTCGTACTCCATTATGGTCCAAACTTAATCAACTCCATGCAAAATTTATCTCCCTCTTTATGCATATTGAACTAGGGAGTGTGTAATTCCCTAGTGAGGGTGGCCTCCATGTGTAACTTAACTTTAAAACAAAACATCTTCTCCTAGTCTAATCTCTTAATAGTATCGAATGGGGTCCACTACTCCAAAATCGGCCCCATAATACAAAATTAAATCTTGTTCCAAAATTATTTAGGAAGGGACACTACACTTTTACACTTTTGAGCACAATAGAGAGGCCAAAGCCATTGGAAGCCGGACCAAGGAGACGTAACCCGTGAGGGGTGAACTCCTTTCTCATGTGCTTGTTGTAATGTGTTTTTGATGATGTTATGTACACGTTTAGGTTGTTGTTTAGTTTCTAGTTTATATTAAATTTCTCATAAAATTAACATAAAAACTCTCCATTTCACTTGCAAAAAAAATTGACGAATCCTTAAGCACAATGAAAGCATTTTGTTTATATTCTAAGGAAGATCTTAGCACTGCAAACTAATATTCTCAATCCTATCAAGTTGGTATGAGAGCACTAAGTTTTTCTTTGTGAAGAAGGATTTAATTCTTTGCAAGTTTATGTCATTCTTACAAGGTTAAAACTCAAAAGAGGTGAAGGAAAGCTGGTTGGAAGCCTTGAAGTTGGGTCAAGGGGAAGAAGAGCAAGGCTGCCAAAATTTCCAACAAAAGTTTAGCCTCAAGTTGCAGTTGAGACTCCAGAGATCATGTCTCATGAAGGAGAACCTACAAACATGACAGAAGATGAGAAGACCTTCAGAAATGATTTCTTTGATATGACAGAGATGGTGAAGGTCCTCTATGAAGAAAGGAATAGTAGATTGCAAGGAGAAAGTTCCAAACCTCCCAAAGGAGAAAGCTCTTCAGGAGGAGGTAATGGAAAAGGAGGTAATGGGAATGGAGACAAACCTCCACCCTATGCACCATTTTCTTCATCTTCTTCTTCACAACCATCTTCATAGTCTTCCACTAATACAACCCTTACTCATACTCATCATCATTCTTCAAAAGGAACTGGAAAATCACCTCTATTTAAAATAGATGTTAAGTTTGAGTTGCCAATGTACAATGGAAAAGTGAATGCAAAGAAGCTTGATAATTGGATTCGTTAGTTGGAGGTCTATTGTATAATTCAGAACCTTCAAGAGGATGACATAAAGATTCAGTTAGCTTCCTTGAGAATGGAGGGTGAAGCACTTGTATGGTGGGAATCAAAGACCCAATATGAGATTAAAAAACGTGGTAAGATCTCTATTACTTGCTCTGATTTCATTGTTGTAATCAAATGAAAATTCTACCCTTTAGCTCATATGAAAAAAACTATCATGAATTGGACAAATTTTAGACAGTTAAAAGGTCAAAATGTGCAAGAGTATACTCAGGAGTTTAGGAGAAGAGCTCTTATGATAGGAGTAGACTTGCAGTCACAAGATACTTTGCTGAAATATATAGGAGGTTTGCATAGCTATCTTCAATGTACCATTCTTATGTTTAATCCCACAAATCTTAATGAGGTCCGTGTTCAAGCTACACACCTTGAAGCAAGAGGGAAAAATTTACAAGAGAAGGCAAGAAGAAGCCATTCTAGAGTGGTGAAAAAGGAAAGTAGAAGAAAAATGCTTCTGTTAAGAAAGAAGGGGAGAAACCCGTGTGCAAGAATTGTTCCAAAGAGGGTCATGATGAAGCACATTTCTGGAAGCTTCATCCTAAATTAAGACCGAAGAAATTTAATAATAAAGGGAAATAGAAGACAAACATTGTTGTACAACAAGGCTTGGGTTTCGAATCAAGTGATGAAGCAAAGATTGCAGCCACGGTCACTAAAGGAAAAGTCGTGGAAAAAACAAGCAAAGAGGAAGTCGTGGCAAGCACCAATGCATCAAATAACTCCAAAAACACTTCAAATGAAGAAAATAGATTTGAACTGTTCCATATCAGAGTTATTTCCAAACACACCAAGATTGATACGTTGTTTGATAGTGGATCCCATGAAAATTTAATTTCTATAGACTTGGTCAAGAAGTTGAATCTAGAAATCGTGCCTCATCATAAACCATATATATTGGGTTGGATAACCAAGGATGCAAATCTTCAGGTCACAAGAAAATGTGTTTTCAGGTTTTCTATTACTGCTAATTTCATTGATGAAGTCGAATTAGATGTAGTGTTGCTGGATATTTCTAGAATTGTGTTGGGAAGCCCTATATTTGTATGAAAGGAAAGTTGTTTTCTGTAGATTTGAGAACAAATATCATTTGTTCAAAGATGGAATGGAGTATATTGTGAGAGCCCATTGTAGAAAGATTAATCTATCTTTAGCCAGTGCAGGGAAAATAAAGCAACTGGTCAATTCCAGCAAGAATCTCATGCTCCATATGATCAAGCAGAAGAATGACATGGAGCATGAATCATTTGCAAGCTTTGGCGTGAAGTTGAAAGATGAATTGGTTGATGTGTTCAATCAATATGGAGATGTGTTTCAAGAACCAAAGGGATTGCCACCAAAAAGGGAGATTTAGCACGAAATTCAGCTACAACAAAACTGTCCACTCCCAAATATCGGTATGTATCGAATGTCAATTCAGGAAAGTTTAGAAATTAAGAAACAATTCTAGGAATTGTTAGATAAAGGTGTAATTAGTCCCTCTACTTCGCCATGTGGTTCACCAATTTGTTTGGTACCCAAGAAAGATGGAACCTAGCACATTTGTGTAGATTATCGAGTTTTGAATCAAATTACCATAAAGAATCGATATCCACTTCCCATAATAGATGATTTGCTAGATCAGTTGAAGAATGCAAAATATTTCACTATATTAGACTTGAGACGTGGATATCATCAAGTTAGAATAGCTGAGGAGGATATTTGGAAGATTGCTTTTAAAACCAAACAGGGATTGTTTGAGTGGCTGGTTATGCCTTTCGATCTTTGCAACACTCCAGCTACATTCATGAGAGTCATGAATGATGTTTTAAGATCCTTTATTGATGAGTTTGTAATTGTCTAGTTAGATGATATTTTGATATTTATCAAATCATGAGAAGAGCATGTTAAGCATGTGAGGAAAGTGTTGGATGTCTTGGAAAAAGAACAATTATTTCTAAAGATGTCTAAACGTGAATTCGGGAAATCTTCCTTTATGTATTTGGGCCACATAGTTGGACAGGGTAAGATGAAGATTAGCTCCTCTAAAGTTTCGTTCATTGTGAATTGGCCAATAAACAAACCAGTCACAAAAGTAAGGATTTTTATGGGAGCAGCGTAGTACTGGAGGAAGTTCATTGCCAATTTATCTTCCATAGCAGCTCCACTACATGTTTTAAAGCATACGATGTTTTAAAACAAAAGATCAGTTCAACCCCAATTTTAGCATTGTCGAATTTGAAACAACCATTTGAAATAAAAACAGATGCAAGTGACTACGCCATGGGTGCAGTTATTTTACAACATGGTAAGCTCATTTCATTTCATTCTGATATTTTTAATGGTGTTGTTATTAACTATGCTACATATGATAAAAAGATTTACACATTGGTGCAAAGTGTGAAGAAATGGAAGCATTATTTAATGGGAAAAGAAACCATTATTCACACCAATCATCAACCTTTGCAATATCTGCAATCTCAAACAAAATTGCAACAATCAAGGCACTTTCGTTGGATGGGATTCTTACAGCAATTCCACTTGGTAATCAGGTACAAGAAAGGTATTTATAACATAGTTGCTGATATGCTTTCTAGACCGGTTGTTAATGTAGCCATTTTACTCAAGAATCATTCTATTTTGCCTGAAAGTTATGTTGAACAATACACACATGATGTTGACTTTCAAGAGGTATATTCAAACTTGAGTCAAGACCACCAAGTTGAGGAATTAGACTACCATGTACATGATAATTTGTTGTATCATTTGGGAAAACTTTGTGTTCCATAGGGAGAGAGAGTAAATGTCACAAGGGAAGCGCACACTTCTCTTATTGTTGGACATTTCAATGTAAGTAAAACAGTGGAAAATCTTCAGAGGTATTTTTACTGGCCTCATATGCTTGAAAGTGTGTCTCATTTTATCAAAGGTTTTTCATTGTGTGTAGTCAGTAAGCCTAGTAATATGAAACTAGGACTGTACACACCACTTCCAGTGCCTTCACGTCCATGGGAGAGTGTTTCTATGGATTTTGTAGGAGGTCTTCCTTTATCAATAAAAGGTCATGATTATTTTTACGTAGTTGTGGATAGGTTCAGCAAGATGTGCATATTAATGCCTTGTAAAAAATAAATTATAGTTGAACAAAAACCTTAACTTTTCTTTCAAAATGTATGGGTTCATTTTGGATTACCTACTTCAATTGTAAGCGATCATGATTCTCGATTTGTTGGGAATTTTTGGTCAAATTTATGGAACTTGATGGACACCAAGTTGAAGAAAAGTACAGCCTTCCATCCGCAAACAGATGGTCAAACTAAAGTGGTTAATAGGACATTTATTCTTTTGCTAAGAGGATATTGCAGCAAACATCCTAATTTGTGGGATGAACAGTTTCATTATATTCAACATACTTACAACTGAGCAAAGCACTCTTCTACTCTAACTTCTCCTTTTGAGGCATGTCTTGGTTATTTTCCCAAATCGCCTTTGGATTTCATCTTTGAGAAAGATGTAGTTGTAGATGGACATGGCGACGTAGACAAAGAAAATAAATTCATTGAGCAAATTCAGTTGATTCAACAAACAGTTCAAGAACAACTAGAAAAGAGTCAAGGCAAGTATAAGGAAAGGCATGATAAGCATCGTGTGGATCATCAGTTTCAAGTAGGTCATAAAGTTTGGCTTTACATTAGTAAGGAAAGGCTTCAAGGTGAAGGTAAAAAGTTGAAACCAATCCCAAATGGTCCATTTAATATTATGGAAAAGATTGGTAATAATGCTTTCAAGTTTGATTTACCTTCATATATGCAAATTTATTCCCTTGTTAATGTTGAAAATTTGTGATTGTATGAGCCTCCTTTGATTTAAAATCAAGGATAAAATGTATAGATTCCATCAATTGAAGATTTTTCTCTCAAGAATTTCTTGATGAGCTTCAACAAGACATCATACTTGACAAAAGAACAAGGTCATCAAAGAGGGGAAATGTTGATTATCTTCGAGTGGGTCTCAAAGGTACAAATCCATCAAAGGCCAAATGGATTGAAGAGGGGAAGGTGATGGAACAATACCCTCATATTTTCAATAACTGAATATAACCTTTTGGGGTCCAAAAGGCTTCCAGTGGGGAGGAGTGATAAGGTGCTCAAGTTTATGCTAAAAAATCAAACTATCAGAATTTTGTTAATCCTAGCTTCAGATCAAAGAGATCGTCATTCTGAATCCAATGGTATGAACGACACTCAAATCCGATCTCGTATGCAAAATTTAGAGCAAGTCAAAGTTCAAGTTTGACTTGTCTACATGGCAGGATAGGATGACATAGCAAAGCCCTTCAGCGATAGAGGAGACACCAAGTGGCAGTCCTCCATTGGCCCCCGCAAATCACAAATTGAAAGTTGCAGGTGGGAAGGTGTTTAGAATCGGCCCCAAAACAACCATGGTTGCGATGCGATAAGGAAATCGCATTTCGCAATCGCAATCGGCGAAGGGAAGGCATTTCAATAATCGGCCCCCAGTAGGTTCGGGTTGCGATGCAATATTGCAGATCGCAATCGCACACAAGTCCCACATATTTATGACCACCGACAAGACTCTGCCAATTGTGATGAGAGATGGGATCCCGAATGCAATAAGTTATGAATTCTGGTTAATAATCCCATCGGGTCCACTACTATCACAATCGCACAATCGTCACTTTGTTCACAAGACCATCCGTTGGGTTTTTATACTGATTGTGATTTGTGATATGACTGATAGGTTATGGCCCGCTGCGTGACGAAATATTCACCTAATTAGTGGATTTTGGGGCTTAATTGTAGGATCATGTCGGTTTTGGAGCAATTTGTGGAACGAATAGTGGGAAAACTAGGAGAAGTCGTAACTTATTTAGTTTTTCACCAAATTGGATGTAAAAAGCGGCTAGATAGCCATTTTTGAGTATTCTGGACTCATTGGAGCAGGTTGCAGAAGCATTTGAGCATTGTAAACATAGACTTTTACACTTTTGAGCATTGTAAACATAGACTTTACACTTTTGAGCACAATAGAGAGGCCCAAGCCATTGGAAGCTGGACCAAGGAGACGTAACCCAGGAGGGGTGAACTCCTTTATCATGTGCTTGTTGTAATGTGTTTTTGATGATGTTCTGTACATGTTTATGGTGTTGTTTAGTTTCTGGTTTATGTTAAATTGCTCATAAAATTAACATAAAAGCTATCCATTTCACTTGCAAAAAAAATTCATCAATCCTTAAGCACAATGAAAGCATTTTGTTATATTCTGAGGAAGATCTTAGCACTGCAAACTAATATTCTAAACTAGATAATCTATTAACTAAGATAATTAATCAACAACATTTAGGAAATAGTTCACAAAATGATGATGATTGTTAAATTAGTAACTCTAATGATTAAACAATAATATAAAGAAATACTTCACAAAATATTTTTGTTTGTTAAATCAAAATTAAAAGACTGATTTCTAAGTAAATAGTTACTCATAAATTAGAGTTCATCTCACAAGAGTAGAGATAAATAACAACATATTACAGAGGCAAATTATTCACATTGATAATAGTGCACAAATATGAATAAAAATGACATATTTATGCCATTATAAAATGAAATCAATATAAAAACAATAGTATTTTAAATACCAAATTATTGAAACCATTTCTCTAGCTCTGATCTCCAACAACCCTTTACAATGATTGAACTTTTGTTGTTAAAACAAGAGTTGAAATAGTGAAAGCTCTACTTTCCATAAATAGTTCATAATGCAAAATAAAAAATCTTAATAATCCCCAGATCTAAGATTGATCCTCTCTCACTATAGCTCTAAATCTCCATTACAATAATTCTTTTAAGAATTTCAAAATTGCAAAGAAGAGAAGTCCTTTGTACATTTTACAAACCACTATTTATAATTTACAAATATGAATTCCAAATAGGATAGTTGTTGAAGAGTAATTCTATTCCAACAATTTTCATTAGTTTAAATTCTTTTTCTTCTACTGTTGGAACAATTCCATTGATTCAAATCTTCTTTTCTTGATCTCTTCAACTATTTTCCTACCAAAGCCAATTAAAATTCAATTAAAATCAAAATAACAAATCTGGAACACAAAATATCTCCAATCAAAACTTAATTAATTAAATAAATAAAAAGAAATCTGAGCTTTTCATTGATCCATGTAAAGATCTAATTGGTCATGAATAACATAGTCGAATAGATTTGTATTCAACAGAAGTTATGAACAAATGAAAATGCAGAAGATTAAACTCAGAAAAATAATTTTGTTTAAAAATTCAGAGCTTGATCTTCTGCTAAATTTTAAACTCATTAAATGATAAAATATGGTTATGCAACCACTTCAAAAATATTCTCCATGATTTTATCTATCCAACGAGCTGCCTTGGGCCTCATTTGGTCAAGTAAATCTAAACTTATGAGCTTCCAAAATTGAAGTGTCAAAATTGTTAGAATTCTGGAAAATTTGCTACTAGGACCAAAAATAAGAAATTTTTAATTAAAAAAATAATCCTAAATTAAATTACAATTATTTCTTAATTAATACTATTTTAATTGTAATTACAAACTAATTAAAAGTAAAATTTAATTAATTAAAAATTAAAATTAATTTAAATTATAATTATATTATATTAAAATTATAATTTAAATTTAAATTATAATATATTATATTATAACATTAATAAAATATAATATAAAATTATAATAAAATTAATTACAAATTAAAAAATCCAAGTGGCTTTTGATTTCACAACAAATTGAATAAGTATGGAGGAGGAGTTAATGTATGGAGGTGAAGGACGCAGATGACTTATAGATGAGGGAGGTCGAGAGTCATAAGGAGGTGAGGCAAGACCTTAGGTCAAAAATTAATAATCGTCATCTAAATCTAATATTGGTATCAGGGGAAATACATATCAGAGATTTTCTAAATGGTCACTGTATTATTCTTGCGATATCAGGAAGCTCTGATATGGCGCAGTTCCAAGGATCTTGGTCTCGAGGGCTATTAAATTAATGAGGATGAGGTGAAGTGGCACCCACTTAGAGTGGGGCACTCCTATTATAAACTACAACCACTTTGGTAATTAAAACTCCTACAAAATGAACTATAACCACTTTGCAATTTTGATATTTCGGGCTTGTAATTTCTTTTAAAATTAGGAATTGGAATAAATTATTGAGATCTCGAAAGCACATTTCTTAACTGTTCTACAATTTGGCTGAGCGATTTTGTAGGACCGTTAGTGAAAAATGAAAAAAATAGTAAAAATTAACTAGGAATTAATATTTACAATGAATTAATAATTTAGTTAAAGAAATTAAAATAATATACATTTTATACATTTATTAACCCATGCGGTAAAAAATATCGAACTTCCAATGAGCACAATTTGCAAATCGTGTAAGCAAAAGAGACAAAACAAGTATCGATGGAAAGCTAGTGAAAAGTCGAACTCAATGAAGCAATCAAAATAGAAATTTGACGAAAATGAAACATGGCAAAATTGTAGGACACTTAAAAAAAAAAAATATTAAAAGGTGATTTAGCCAAAAATAAATGGAAAGGGTCCCCATTATTTGAAGTAAATAAGTAAAAAATGGGGGGTGTTTGGTTTTCCCTACAACATTGGCAACACACTAGGAAGAACCAGTTATCTCCGATTAAAATTAATGAAATTTAATTTACCCAAAGGTTAAAAATAATGGAGTCCGTTGAATCCTCAAACAATAAAATATTTCCATGGGTCTCACATAAATACATTAAGCAATATGAATTTGAAAAGATAAGTACTCAAAAGCAGACACGAGTAAAAATCATGAATCCAAATTTTGGGATAATTTTATCTTAAAATTACATCATATGAGAAAATAGAAGAAGGTATAGATATGAGCTTTTTTTAAATAGAAGAAGGTAGAGATATGAGTGTTTTTATAAAGCATATATCCATTGTTATGAATGGTCTCTAACATCGCTTTGTTGCCAGTGAGCCTGAACAGTACCCCAACGAAGTTGTCTTTTATTCCATACAAGCCTAGCCCCACTGCCAGCGAGTGTCCATAGCCCCGACGGGTTTACTTGTATTTCCCATGCTTCCTCTTTTAATCACCCTTTTGATAAGCGCATTTGCGAGCTTTTAGTTTATGATGTACCTGAGTGAAAGAAGTGGGATGGTAATAAAGACTTATGTTGATGGATATAATACTTTCATAATGTTGACTCCAAAAATATTTTTCTACGACTATTAATCAGAGGTTTTATAAAGTGGAGGGTTGGGAGGGATCCATTGAGTTAAACTCAAATTATTTCTTTCCTTGAAAAGGTAAACCCTATCATTTAGAAACGATGTGTTCTTTCATGAAAAATTTAAAGCAAGAGGGCTTTATGAATCCATAAAGATATACATTTAATAATAAATGAAATTCATTGAAATAGATAGAGTAAATATTTCCTATGTATGCCAAACATTGTTGGGTGAGGAAAAGGCCTGCCACATGAATCATGGCGGAGTCACCAAAATAAAATCATAAGCAAAAGAAAAAGAAAAGAACTCCAAAAAGAAATTAGCAAACTTAAAAAATGTAGAAATGACGAAAGTAAAAGCTCAAAGAAAAATCTAAAAGACAAACCCCAATAAGATTGTTTATACCAATGTCTCAACAAAAGAATTAAAAGAAGATAACCATGTGAACGTTTATCTTTTGTTGAGAATCTAGTAAATTTTATCCCAAGGAGTTATAGGCAATTAGGCTTATGAAATTAAAGGGTGAATAACAGTGATGATAGATAATATGCTAAATGAGAATTCTCTGCCTACTGCAAATTTTCTTGTTTCAAAGTAAAACTTACATAAAAGAGTCTCAACCATTTTCTAATTAAAAACATACTTAAGAAATAGATTAAAGGTATGAAACTCCCCAATTTAGCTAGTTCGATGAGGATCATTACTATTATTCCAAAACTCAAAAGAAAACAAGGAGAATAAGCTCCAAATTTGATTTGTTTTAGGGGTGAAAATAACTCATGGAGACTTGGAAAAATAGAGTTTCATATCAGCAAAAATTAAAAAACAAAACTGAAATCAAAAGTAAAGAAATGAGGAGCGGGAGCCTGGAGCAATCTTCACAAGAGGAACCAGTTAGCAGGAGCCTGGTGGAGCCTCCGACGGCAAGAGGAAGCTAGGGGAGCGCGCAAAGAGACACAACCAACCTCGAGACTGCGCGAAGCTCTAGAGCCTTGGCCCCATAAGGGGGCCATGAAAAGGAAACTCCCTTGCCACCAGAGCTAGCTGCGTTCCGGGATCTGGTTGCAACTTGCAATAAATGCCCAGCATCTGAAAACCAACAAAAGTTTGTGAAAAAAATGGCAATTATCCCCATAGTCGCTATGCCTACTGAAGAGCCTTGCAAAGCGACTTTAAAACTTACAGAAAGAGGACTTATCGGCTAGTTCACATGTTTATGGCCCTCGCCAAAAGCGGTAGAAGCCTAGGTTCAAAGGAACTGGTGTTCACTGGTCAAAGAAGGAATAAAAAGCCATTTCATAGGCAAAGGCCTCTTTTCTTTTGTATTCGAAGCAGCAAAAGACAGAAACCTAATATTCAGAAACGACCTGTATTTCATGGGGCCTTAGGGATTATATCTGAATCAATGGACTCCAGACTTCGACCCAACCCTGGATGTGCCCTTGGTCGTTCTGGTCTGGGTGAGATTGCCCCACCTTCCTCTTCACTGCTGGAACCCTAAGTCCTTAGAAACCATAGGAAACAAGCTAGGAAAATACATCGACCAAGTAGAAAGAAGAGACCAGTATTCCTATGCTAGAATTTGTGTAGAAGTAGACCTGGAGGAAGGTCTCCCTGAAGCCATTAAACTCACAGTGGCTGATTGGTCACACATACAAGTGCTAGATTACAAGAAACTACCATTTAAATTCAGACACTGCCATGGCTACGGGCACTTTGCCAAGCATTGTAAAAAGAAATCAGAGGATGTAGTTGAGATAGAGAAGGGAAATCAATGGACTCAAGTCCAGAAATCAGGACCAACCAAGCAGAGCAACAGGAACAAAGGGAAAGCCTCCTCCACTGGGAGGGTTGTTCCTCTAGAACCCCAAGAGAAGGAAGTTCAGTCCCTCCAATAGCAGACATATCAACCAACCCCTTTGAAATTCTCAGCACACCAGAAGAACCCCTAGATCCAGTAGATAAATAGATTGAACAACAGGAAAACAACATGGAAGAAAGCAAAAGGCAAGAGGAACCAGTCTAAACCCCAAAAGGTGCCTCTATTTCCCTTACCTATGTAGATATGACAAGAAAGAAGACCCTGAGACATCGGGATGCTCAGAAAATGAAACATCTAAGAGGCCCTTGAAAAGAGTGGGGAGGAAATCTCACATAGAGGCTAGAGAAGAAGAAGCAAAGAGACAAAAAATGCAAGGCAGTCAAGCCACTATAGAGATGTCTATCAGCAGAAATACTAGAACTAGGCCTCCCAAGGGAGGTGCTGCCCCAACCCCTACTAGTAAATAATGCGATTAGTCTCTTGGAATTGTAGAGGACTAGGGAACCCATCAAAATCTGAAGCAATCAAGAACCTATTAAAGTTAGAACTTCCTGAGATCCTCATGCTCCAAGAGACTAAAATAGAAGGAGAAGCCCTTCTGGAACTCAACAAAGCAAAATGGAAAACAAAAGATGGAAAAGTGGTAAGTGCTAGAGGTACATGTAGCGGGTTAGCCACTCTCTGGGAGGCTGAAAAATTCTAGCTTGAGAGCTCCTTTAAGATGCAGCACTAGATTTACACCAAACTCCAACACCTACCAAGTAAGATAAACATTGTTCTCTTTAATTTCTATGTTCCTGTACTCTATGTAGAAAATGAACAATGCTGGCAAACCCTGACTGATTTTTTGGAAGCTTACTCCCTCAATAATATAATTATTGCCGGAGAATACAATCTAATCCTAAACCCAAAGGAAAAAAGAGGAGGAACCTGCAGCAGGGACCAAGCCTGAGAAAAATTTGCCAACTGATCTTCAAAAGCCTTTTTATCAATGAGGCCTCTATTTTCTTCATTTTCCATTATTTTCCTTCAATCTCCTCCTCACATGCAACCTATGACCTTTCACCTTCCTTTTTTCCTAATTTGCATTATTTTCGTAAATAAAATGCCAATTAATGCCACTTTTCCTTTCCAAATGCCTTTTCCAATTTCCTTAGCCATAATAAACTGAAGTGACACCCCACTAGTATGTTTTTTCCCACCATTCATCTTGGAATACATGTCCCATGACCATGGTCTTATATATATTTTTACATGAATTTTTAACTAGGGTTTTTACAGAACCCTCCCCCTTGGGGGAACTCCATCCTCGGTGTTCAATGATACCTATAACCAGCAAGACTGCTGCAACTGAACATATTTCCCATGGAGCTTTCAATAACATAACTTGTTGCAGTATTTACAATGGCCATTTGCTAAAACATGACAAACATATTGTTTACTAGAGCTTTATAACACAACTCATTATGGTATTTACAATAACCACATATACACATATATACATTTGCTTCACCCAACAAATAATCATGCTGTCTATGGCACTTTATAAATCTAGCTCAATACAATATTTACAATGATATACACATATGCACACTTTCTTAACCAACAAATAAAAGAATATGATGCTTGTATCAATCAACAAGGGAATCCATAGGCTCACACCTCCCCCCTAAAAAGTAGTACTAAGATTCACCTCCTTCCCAAGAAGTCCAGAATCCATTACAAGGTCAAATCTGCATCCAATGTCCAACACTATAATCCTACGCCACTTGTCCTCTTAGTGAACAGTTACCGACTCATTGTTCCAGGGAACACTCCCAATGTGCATTTGATTCCATCTATCAATGCTAATGACCAAAATAGACATATACTTGGCCTTCCCTTCTCTACCACACAGTCCCTCGGGCAATCCGGTCACTCCCTTCCATGCAGTCACATAGCTTCCAAGTTTTATTGGCACCCCCATCCTGGGCTATCCATCCCTCGACAAGGTTTCCTTGCATCAGAAGGTCCAAAAACCAAGGCATATCCCTACCTTAAAACCATCATACTAGTCATAGCATGCTCATGGCAATCAATGGACACTATTGGGTACCAGTGTTCCACAATGGCCCTGCTCCTGAATGCTTTACCAGCATACTGCTGCCTGTTTCAATTCCTTTTGTTGTTGTTGCTAATGTTTGTCGTTAGTTTCAACCACCCAACTAGGCATTTCATGCTTTCCTATACCAATCATGTAATTTCCATTAGATTCAAAATAAAATGAAATAACTTCAAATCATACCTCATTGGTGGCCCGTCAACAAGGTACACTTGCAATTATGTTCACTTCCTATCACAACAAGTCAAACTAACATCTTTGAAAAAATCATCATGTATAAACATATCACATCAGGTTAGCTCAAAACACAACCATCATAGATCAAAATCATCAATCACATGTAACCATCATAAACCATAATCATAAATCACATGTAATCATCATATACCAAAATCATAAATCACATGCATAATAAAACTGAAATAAAATATTGATGCTTATCCTTTAATCAATCCTTAGCTTCTACCTTTGTCCTTATTCCATACGCACACTGGATTGGTTGCCACACCCAACAAACACCAAATTCCTTCTCTTCAACCATGTGAACATACACATAGTGCGCATCACACACATACAACCACACATGACACACAACACCATGCAATACATGCACCTACACCCAGTGTATAACACAACACAATACATACTCCTACATCCGGTGTACACCAAAACACAATACATACACCTACACCCAGTGTACAACACAACACAAATACGTACGCAGAGTACAACACAACAAATACATATGTCATGATACCACAACTACACAATTCACATACATAGTACCGCATGCCCACAACACAACATCTATGACATACACACAATACCACATGTACAACAGTACCATATGTACAACATGTAAATAGTACCACTTGTACACAACACCACTTTCACAATATGTGCACAAGATCACATGTACACGGCCCCACCTGCACAACGCATACACAATGCCACATGTACACCATACCACATGTACAACATGTACACAGTACCACATGCACGACATGTACACAACACCACATGTACACAACATCACATGCCCAACATGTACACAACACCACATGTACATCATGTACACAACACCACATGCACACAACACCATATGTACATAGTACCATATGTACAACATGCACACAACACCGTATGTACATAGCACTGAATATACAACATGTTTATGTACACAACACCACATATCCAAGATGCACACAACACCATATATATACAACACTGCATATCCATCATGTGCACAATACAACATGTACACAACACCACATATCTGACATGTACATAGAACCATCTATACCCAACACTGCATATGCAATATGTACACAACACCATAGGTACAATCACTAAATATAAAATATGCAAAACAATAACACTGCACATCCAATACCACATTGCCTCTACCAAACAAACTTGCTTCCAGTGTCTCTCCACCCTCCATGCGTATCCTAGCATGCCACAGATCACGTTGTTTTCATTCCGTCGATGTATCTCTCAGCATTGGCATGTCCATAACATAAACACAGACATAATATAATCACATAATATCAATTCATATCCACATGATACTGACCTCAGAGATCTATCAGGCTACTCTTCCCACTTGATTCCTCATCAACCATGAATCTCTTCATGTCATTCACCTGCATAAACAATCATTCCACCACAAGAATGATTCTTGATGACCCTATCCGACACCGGTATGCACACACACACACACATATACACATATAAACATCAACATAAAACAATCAGGATCTTGTTATACAATGACATACAAACATACATACATATATACATATAAACATCAACATAAAACAATCATGATATTGTCAAACAACGACATACATATATACATGCATTTATATATAAACATTAACATAAACATGATCACAACATAATTACCAAATATCATAAGGTCAAGGTTAAGAGAACTCCCTTTATCTATGCACAACATGCATAACATTGAGAACAATCGTTCCCAACATATCCAAGGAATCAAATGCCTCACATCCATTCACTTTACCTTTCTTGTCAGATTTCTCATGATTGTCCTACCACCATCCATTTACACTAATGGACCCAACCAACTTAGTCGACTGTCATACTCTTACCTTTAGTTGCCCTTACACATGCACCAACTTCATCCAAGTCTTTCATTACTCGTTGGGTTCCACATAGCTCTCCTAGAGTTCCATCAACTTTCTTCTTTCCCAACCAATTCCCAAGACCCTCAAAACATAAAAGGAAATAATCAAAAGAAACCAAGAATAAAACCATGAAAACCAATAACAATACGACACCACAAACAAAGTGCCAAGGCCTTGCACCACACGCAATCAAAACCCATAAATCAATATCAAACAAATCACAAAATAATGAAGGCACAAAACTCCCAAAAAACACCATGACTCAACCCCATGTGTTCACAATGCCTCCGAGGGAAATTCAACTTGAGCTTTCTTCAATATTTCATAGCAGTCTCTTTTTCCATGCAATCCCCTGCATCATACTGCCATAAACACACAACTGTTAGTGCATAAGTAAACATCACAATATACCAGGTATCTTACCTTGTTGTGCCAAGCACATTGCCACATTGCACACCTACACATATCATTCCTCAACGGATTCTAATTCTCTCGACGAACCCAACTATAGCTAGAAACTAGCTAATATATATTTCAAATACATGCTTAGGAATATAACATATATCCACATAATATCAGACAAAATTCAAGGTTAAGAATACTTCATGTATTCAAAGCACTCATTTGTTTGGAATTGTTGTTTCCAAACATAGCCAAAGGAATTTTCACCCAATTCCTTTCTTTTAGCTTTTCCTTGCTGCAATTGAGTGTTACTATGCACTGTCACATCACCCAACTATTAGTTATATAAACACATCAACTATTACCTTTCAAGATAATACCAGGCATGTTTCCCTGCAACTACTCACACATGTCAGTCTCACGTTCCAAATATCAAGACATCATGTATATTAATTTGAAATCAACATTTACCAAGTATAACAACCATGTCATACTCAAAAATCAACTCACATTCATCAGTCATATTACCTAATGCTACAACTATCACCTACTTACACTCAAGTACATATCAGTTGTCTCAACACATATGTATTAGTACAACCATCTTAAAACAAGATCATTTCAGCAAGAAATATTATAGACACATACTCATATCATTCAAGTAATCAAACATTTAGACAACAGATAGATGACATAATAGACACCAAACACTCAAACACCAAATAAACGACATAGTCAAACATTCAAACACCAAATAGATGACATAAGAAACCTCATACCTTAATGCATCTCATGGGAGGCTATGTTATTTGCACAATCAATCTAGATTAGCACTATATAACTTCACAACATATCAACTCAAACATAAATAAGTTCATGATATCCATAACAATAACTAGCTAACATGTTCACATCATAAGCTCATAAACAATTGTCATTCATGCATACCAATCACATATGCACAGTCAGTTTAGATTAGTAAAACACACTATCACAAATAAGTTTAATCATACCTGAATAACATAACCATAATCATCTGCATAGACCAATCCAAGTTAGCATGATACATGTAACATCAAGATCTTCAATGCAATGAACATAACCATCATGCATATAACCATATGCATACAACAACAGGTTACTATCATTCATGACTATATGACATGTGCATATGACTACACTAATCAACTAGCATCTATCATACATGTAAGCAAAACAAAAATAGAATGACAAGTATATATGTAACCCTAATTATTATAACAACCATTAACCACATACCTTCATGCCCACCATACAAACTTGTATGACGATATGCTCTTACCCCGAATTCTATTGCTGCAATCTCGCTTTGGTGATCTACATCTCCTGCTCTATCTTAGTCACAACATCAACATCATAACAAACAACAACATCATGATGACCTAAAATGCATACAGTGACCTCACAATGCATGTTTGACCTATTATACATGCATAATTATAACCATGACAATGCATGCATAATAACATATGGACATTGAAATGCATAACAAATTCATATACAACCATACACTCATGATGACACATCCCACAATAACACCATCAACCTTCACATGGCGACATCACTACAACCATGATCAACACCATGCAAATGCAACAAGCACATGGACTACAAGCATAATTAACACATATGCAACCGACATGAATGCATGACCAACACATCACCCATCCAATCCGAGGGGTGAACCATGCTCTGATACCACTCTATAGTATCAGATAACACCCAAAGAGAGCCAATCCACTCTGATACCACTTTGTAACACCCTCCTCCTACATCTACCCAAGTAACCGACCAACCAAGGTAAAAATGTGACGAGAAGTTACTATGATATGATTTGACTCCCTATGTGTCAGTTAAGGAAGTGGAACCGGTGGAACACATGACACAGACCTTCCACATCAGCAACAGAACTCCCAGGATCCATCCCAACCACTCAGGTAACTAGCCCTTGAGACCGACTAAAGTTTTAATGCATTAAGCTCCTAGACGCTCCCTTGATATGGACCAGGGTGCGTCTAGGAGGCTCTAGACACTCCCACAACAAGGCCAAGTGAGTGTCGGAGGACTTTTTCCCCAGTGTTGTGTCTGCAACTCCTGGATTTGTGCCACTTTTTCAAGCCCAGAGCCCATGTCACTACCCAAAACTCAATGACACCTTCATAAATGAAATTTCATAGTAGAACATAGATACATTTGCAAAAACATCAACAAGGACATGACTGGACCCCTACTAGCCATGACAGGCATTTCGTCAAACATGTCACAAATATGAAATCTAAAGGTCTTAATAGAAGAACTGAGCATAGGGGTCTCATATTTATCTAAGATTCACTATGAGGCATTGCTTCCTTATCACATTAGCTACACTACCATCTATTAGGTCATAGACACATTTTTCATTCATTTACAAATCAAAACATGAGGAGATCCATACATCATCATTGTCATAATACATGCTTATAACCAACATAATAACAAAAAAAATATAAAGAATACATTAACCATAGAATCCACATATAAACCAATACATTTACAAATAATATACCAAGGAAAGAACCTCTTATTAATGAATGCAAAAGCCAGCCCAGTATGGGACTACCATGTTCCACCCAACCATAGATTGCCTAAGCCAAATATCTCTTCATCCAATCACCCCCGTGCCATATTCCAAGCATGAATGTGGGTCTCAAACCAAAAGAACCAACCAGGGCATCCAGAGGCTAAACAACCTCACCCTTATCAATAGAAACTAGGCTTTACCCCAATCCACACTGGATCACTAAGCCAAAACAATAAACATGTAATAACATGCTTCTCCACCAGATCACTAGGCCAAAATAAGCATGGATTCCATCGGATTCATCCACCTATACTGTGAGGAATTTTCCTGTCTCCTAGTCTTTAGGATTTACCACAATTCACACCGGATCACTAGGCCATAACCAAGGCACCAATCTTTGGGCTTTACCGCGATCCACACTAGATCACTGGGCCCTAACCGAGACTTCACTCTCCATGATTTATCGTAAATCCCATCTCGGGATTACTAGGCCTGATGGAGAGCACCCACCTTTAGGCTTTACCTTATATCCCTCCATTCAACAGTCGAGGATCCCTAGGCCCACTGAGACAACACAAAATATGGCTTTACCACAACCCATAGTCTGGTTTAGGGGTTACTAGGACATGTGTTCTTTTATTCAGAGACCCAACTCACTTAGCTTCAAATCCATCTGGAAATCTAGCTCAACGAAAACATGAGAACCCCATCACACCATGGCTATCCAAAAATGGAAAGACTAGGCTAAAAAACATTGTCGCACAGAGAAAAACCCATTCCATTACAACAAAGAACCACATGCACAACCATGCATGCCAAATCTAGCAAGGAAATCACACATGCAAATATATACCTGAAAAAAATTTCGTTGTAGCTATTTGATCATGCTCTTCCTTACTTGCTCCTGCCTTCCTCTTTCCTTCTTTTCCTTTCTTGATCCAATGACAAAGTGCTCCAAGAAAACTCTAAGTGTCCAAGAGAGAGAGAGAGAGAGAGAATAATGAGAGAGCTCCAAAATTGAACTGACAAAAATGTTACACTAACCAAGCTTGAGAAAATCTTGCCAACTAATCCTCATAAGCCTTTTTATCAATGATGCCTCTATCTTCTTCATTTTCCATTATTTTCCTTCAATTTCCTCCTCACATGCAACCTATGACCTTTCACCATCCTTTTCTCCTATTTTCCATTATTTTCATAAATAAAATGCCAATTAATGCCACTTTTCCTTTCCAAATTCCTTTGCCAATTTGCTTAGCCATAATAAACTGAAGTGATACCCCACTAGGATGTTTTTGCCACCATTCAACTTGGAATACATGTCCCATGACCATGGTCTTATATATATTTTTACATGATTTTTTAACCAAGGATGTAACAGTATACCACATATAGACCACAATAACATGCTACAAACAACACATAACATTAATCAATGCAAATGTTACACTTTGTAACAGAGTTCTAGAATCATCTTTCTAGGCCCCAATCCAGCCCAATGTTGGGACACACTCTTAGAATTACTCTGTAACATATGCTAACACAATAGCACACTGCATTAAAGACCCCAACTTTTCTTCTAGAGGTCCAATGTTGAACCTTCAACTCTGATACCATTTTGTAGCGGATCCCTCCCACCCCCTTGGATTCTTCAATCTGAATGAGAGGTCATACTTTGTCTTAAACCAACTTCCATGTTTTTGCTATGGAAATGGGGTTACAAAATTTCCTCCCTTTCTAAGGTTAGCAAAATTAATTCTTAATCATACCATCATGTTTAGCTTGGCAATAGCTTTCTGTAGATATAAATTTTATCAAAATCCAACACCCAGATCAAAATTTATTTCAACTTAAAGTTCGAACAATAACCCTTGCCATGTCAGAAATAATTACCACATGGAACCCCCTACTTATCCTAGGTGGCTCTGCCACGTCACTCACAACCCTCACCATGGCTTTTGATCTGTCACCACACCTTTGTGCCTCTTTAACTTCCCTAGCTAATAAAGGTTTACACTTCCCTCTTGCCGCAACATGACAAAATGTTCTTCAACGACTATCGGGTAGATTTTTATTTTCCCCAACCTCCATTAACCATAGTCTCCTTAGATTTAACCACTACCATAACATGGAACCAATACAACATGATGAAAAATTCTTTTCCAAGTGACGAGAAGTATTCTCATCATGTGCCTTCCATTAACCACGACTCGACTGGAAAAATGCCCACTTTAAACCTCTTAGGGTTTGTGACCCACGATGATGTCATTCAAACATCATGCTACTATGTGGTCTCCTCTAAAGATTCCATGTGCCATCCACTTACAAGCCACATGGTTGTCCAAATAGAACTTTCTCACATTCCACATGTCATGGCTGAAACATTCCTCATCATTTTTCCATCTGTGTCACTATAACATGTAGACTTCGTCATGGAGCCCTCCTACGAATTTTCCACGTGATCGCACCCCATATTCCCATTGGAATAAGGTAAGGCCAACACTCTATAACGTTGCGGTGCAGCAGGAACCTTAATGTCAACTGATGGCAGAAAGACTATCTCACAACCTCTATTATTGTGCCACTTACAATGACCTACCACACCTCTCGGGCCAGTGGCATGACAAGAATATGTGTAGTAGATGAATAGAAACACCCTGTTATGTTCCCCCTGGCACCTAGTAGCTTTTCTCAATCTGCTTCTAACTCTCCGTTGTAACAACAACATAAATCCCATTGGCTCCCATACATGGAGTTTTCTCCTCCATTGCTTTTGTTCACGAGGCTCACACCCAGTAGTATTAAGGGGACATTAAACCAATTCCCCTGCATTATCTGCAGGACTTCCTAGCCTTCACAGATATTCTTTGTTAAGTCGTAATGTTTAGGCCATGGAATTTCATCCACCATAGCAACAAACTAGGACCCTCAGGCAATATATAAGTCATGGAATCATTAAGAGTATAACGATTCAACAGGGATCGTCAAGCCCCTATGTCATGAGAATAAAAATTCATACCTTTCATATACCTTTGCACATATAAGTATGACAATACAAGGAACCACTTATCTTAACAACTTGATGACTAGAACTAAGGAAGGGACTTCAACTCTCCACCCAACCATAAGCTAACTATACTATTATTATTTCTTATAATCAACCACCCCCAAGCTAGATTCATAGTCTAAGGAGGTAAATTTCTCAAGAGTTATCAACCAGTCAACTAATGGTAAGAGGTAGAGTCCATTTCTTAAGTGATTTCCCAACAAATCCTAACTGCAACACCACAATGAATCAAAACCAACAATAAGACAACCACAGGGGTTCAAGTAGAGCATAGAGAGTGTCAGTTCAATTCTAGAGAAGGATATGTATTAATAATGGGAGGTTTATCAACTGGATTAGCTATTGTAGGGACAAGAGAACACCTATCCAATAGTTTATTAGAGGTTACTAGCACCAGTGCTATCAACCCCAAGGCTACACTTGGTTTTTATCAGTACCACTAATACTGGGATGCCTAAACTTAACTAGTAGTTTCTCAACCCAAAAAGTTTCTTAGTGGTTTATTAGCCCCAAGGCAAGCTACTATTCAAGTGATTTATCAATGAGAAATCCCTCACATTTTTTATTATCCCAACAAGCACATATGTATCACAACTTCATCAAACTCTCTCTAGCAACACCCTTCTCATAATAAAAGTTGTTTATTATCCCAAAAAAAGGTAGAGAGGATTCTGGCAGTTGTTGTGGGTATACGTTTTTTTGCTTTGTCCACACCCTTCTAGGAAAATCTCCTCCCTGGAACATGTGTGCCTCTAGACTCTTTGTTGGGACCTTTCTTCCCCAACTCCTCTCGCACCCTATCGACATGATCTACAAAGGAAAGTCTTGATGACTCATCCTCTTCTCAAGAATCCCATCCTCCTTAGTAATTGACTACACAATAGTGCCATCAAACCAACAGGGATTTAGATGATGAAATAAATGCAAAGTTTGGGTTTACAAGAAACTCCTCCTCCTTAGTCCTATGAACTCACATCCACTTCTCACCCAGTCAATGTGCTATATTTCCACATTATGTACATGAATTACAATTCACAATAATATTTACAAGAGGGATTAGCTACAATGTTGTCACATCTATGGACTTTACAAACTATCGTGGACAAAAAATAACAAGTTTGCAACAAACTTGGCTCACAACCTCTTAAACATCTAATGAAAATCATAAAAGGATATAGAAAGAGAGGTATAATTTTACTTGAGTGTCTTCCTATGAATTTGCATCATCATCCATAGAGATAGGGTGATGGGGGACTTCACCATGTTGATGCTCTTCTCCATCTTCCCTTGCCTCATCCTCTATAGTACTATATAAGCCTTAGAGGTCTTACAAAACAAAAAAATATTTTTCATTTAACTAGAGGAGCTCCTTGATTTCTTGTAGATTTGGGTGTTTTCTCTCCTTCACCAAGCTCAAGTGGAAGGATATTAACTTTTTTATGTGGTAAAAAAGGTCTAAAGTTAAGGAATACCTAGTATTTCTACTTCTGTAGAAACCTAATCCCAAAATGAGATGAGCTAGATCTTGATCAACTCTGTGCTATTAGTGATTCTCATGCATCCTAACTTCTATATTTTGCAAAAATGGCACAGCGTTGTTCTTGTGTTTTCCTTCAAATCCTTTTGCAATATGTTGAGCCTCAATTTATCATCCATGGTTTGTTAGAATGTGAATGTCTTAGTGATTTCATAGTGGTATTTTGACCAAGTTATTGTTCAATAACTCACAATATTGTAAAATGGGTTTATCCCACATGTATTGTAGGAAAAACTCTCCTTTCACTCACTCATATATAATTGAGGTGAAGGGGAATCTATTGAGTGTGCAAGTGAGCATTGTAATTAACTCTAATGCTTACATGGGGGTTTAGACTTTTATAGTTGAGAGTTTACTTGGAGAATAAAAAATTGCTTCTATGGATATTTCCCCACACTCGAGTGTTCACATAATCCCAATAATTCCTTGTTTTGTCTTGCATTGTTTATTTATTGTTCTTGCCATATGTATTTGACATAGGATATTAAACTGTGTAGAGCTCTGAAACCATGTTAGATTTTATAAATTAGGAGTATATTTGCAGTAATAATTTCATTTTTTCTGTAGCTATGGAGTGCTTTTATGATGATCTCTTCAATTCTTTGTAAATTTGGAGGAGTATTTTTGCCATCGTCTCTCACCTCTTTCACAGTTTTGGCGAGTTGGGAATTCTTTGTTGCAACGTATGACCTTGCTCAACCAGTGTACAACCAATTTTCTTTGAATTTTTCTCAGATTTGTAGGTATGGGTGTTGCTCTCATCTCTACTTCACTTAATTGCATTAGTTTTGGGTGTTATTAGATTGGAGTACTCAGTTTCTAAATAGAGTATGGATAGGTTGAAATAGGGGCACTAGATCTAGATGGTATGTGCTTCCTTGTGTCATCACTTTTTCTTGAGTTTGCAGATTTTCCATCATTTTTTGGCAATACCAGGTCAATAGAGAAATATTCTTCCTTTTAAATGCTTTGAAATAAGCTACACTAGCCCCCTGGCATTCATTTTTTCACTAAGGATGTGCAAATCTCATTGGTTCTTCATTCAATGAGTGGTGGACTTTCCTTTGTTGAAGTATCGGGGTTTTGTGTTCTCACTTTGTTCCAAATCTAGTTGAATACTCATTAGTTGAAAATTATTTGCATTTGTTGGGCTCATCCCTTCTCCTATAGATTGAATTTCTTTGCAGCTTTTTCCTAGTTTCTTGCTATATTCTTTAGAACTTCAGAGGTTGTTTTAATTCTTGAATTGATTGTTACTAACTACCTTGTTTGGAAGAGAAAGTTGATTGATATTCTCATGGGAAATAATATTTGGCACATAGTCAATGGTGCTAGCATGAAACAAATCAATGTCAAAGATTTAGTTGTATGAGAGGAGTGATGTAAATAAGTAAGAAGTCTCTTTGGGAAAATTGTCTTAGAAAATGTACAAGTACATATCGCAGCTGAAGATAATTGATCAACTTGTGGAAAAAATTAGATTCTCTATATGACCAAACTGATGATGTTTCAACATTTTATCTTGAGAAGAAGGATGCTAATCCGCTTCATCAAGAAGTTGTTACCTTGCAATATATTGTTGCTCAGTCACAGACAAAGCAAGAAGGATTGAAAAATTAGTATCAACATTTGAATGAAAATCATGGCTCCTTGTTCATGTAGTTCAGTAAAAAGGATGAGACTATTCAAATCCTGCAAGACTACAAACATAACCTTGAGTTGGAAATCATTCAATTGCAGAATGTTAAGAAGAAAACTAGTAATGTTGAGCAACTAGACTAATATATTGATGATATTTCTTATTTTCCTATTGATTATAAGACCAGTGATGTTGATTTTTTTGGTTTCATCACATGGTTTATTGACCACTAATCATGTTGTTTCTCCCATCTTTGAAAATCACACTATAGGTATTAGGTCCCAACTATTGAGCAAGAAGGAAAATACTAGAGGTGTACTTGGGGAGAATGAATAGGGAATTTCTAATCTTATTACCCCTAAGATATGAACATCTATAATAGGTCTTGAATATAATGATACTACTCCTACCTCACTTCCTATATCCTGTCTTATTGAATCTCGGAAAGTGTCATTTGTTGTGGGTCTTGAATATAATGCTTCTACTCCTACCTCACTACCTACATATGATCCAATTGAATCTTGGAAGGCGTTGTTTGTTGGGGGAGGATTTCAAATTGGGTAGTTGGAAGAGCTACTCTCTATTGATTGTCTTAAGCAAACTAATGAGATGATTGAAATTTTCATTACAATTGATAATTTTGATGACATATAGAGTTATTCTATTGTTAGTAAATTAGAACCTAAACATGCATATATTCCATATTATCATCCAAATTTGAATAAGAGGAACTTGCCAAGAATCAAAGTTCTTGGAAACATTGAAGTTGTGTTTTCACACCCTTGTAGCAAAGATGTAAAAGGCATAATCGTGGACCAATGCCAAATATTAGGATAGACCATGGTTCGAGTGATGAATGGTCATGAAGTACAATTCATGGAATCTTGAGGACTTCATATCATTGTGTATCATCCAATGTACTATCGTACAAGTATCCTCTTAATCATTGCGTATTACCTTGGACTTGGGGTATTGAGACTTGACCAAAAATGTTCATTGGTTGGAGTATAAATTGGGACTTTTTGAGACTAACTAAACATATAGTTGCATCCGACCACATTTGTTAGTATATATATGAGGATTGACAAAGATTGTATTTTTGGATAGAGACCTTATTTTTTTTGCTACAACTATATTTTTGGATACTGACCTAGAAATTTTTTTGATGATTGTGTTCACTACATTTTCTTGATCAACATTCATAGTAATAGTGTTTATACTTCTTCATGAGGGTAACTTGTTATTAGTGGCAGTTTTTAGACTCCCTCAAAATTATTTCTTTGTTACTAGTGATATTCAAACTTCTTTAGAAGTGTTCTTGTACTGTTGATGATAAACGTTTTTAGTTAGAACACCTTAAGGGGGGGAGTTTTTTCTTTGAGTAGTTAAAAAAGAAGTTTTGCTCCACCTATTTCACAAAGCTAAGATACAAAAATCAGATTGCTTTCTTACAAATCAATATATCACTCCAAGACCAAACAAATTGATCCTTATACTCGTTCAAGATCTAGTAGCTGATGGTGTTTTTTGTCTCTAGTATTGTCCTAGTGAATAACAAGATGCACATGAGAAACTAAAGAAGAAATGTGGTTGAAGTTGGTTCACAAATCTAAGATATGGAAATTAGGGTGCTTTTTTATAACTCAGTATATCACTCCAAGGCCAAAAACATTGATCTTGATACTCATTCAAGATCTAGTAGTTGACGGTGTTTTCTGACTTGAGTAGTCCTATTGAATAAAAAGTTATTGATATCTTCAACAAATCCATCATAATAGAAAATATTATTTGATTTTTTAAATTATTAGGGATGAGGGAAGTTATCATCAAGGGGGAATGTTAGTTAATGATATCTTCCTCCTATGATTCTAACCCTCTAGTCATCGTTATGGGGGAATGTTAGAATGTGAATGTATCAATGTTTTCCTAGAGGTCTTTTGATCAAGGAATGTTTCAATAACTCATAATATTGTAAAATGGTTGTATTCCACATGCATCATGGGAAACATTTTTCTTTCACTCTCTTATATATAATTGAGGTGTAGGGGGCTCTATTGAGCGTGCAAGTGATAAATGTAATGATATCTAATGCTCATATTGGGGTTTAGCCTTGCATGGTTGGGAGTTTACTTGAAGAATAAAGAAGTTGCTTCTGTGGATGTTTCCCCACACTAGGATTTTACCATATAATCCCTGCCCCTACCTCCTTTTATCTTGCATTACTTATTTTCTATTCTTTTTTGGTGTATTTTAAATAGGATATTAGATCGTGTAGATGTTTGTTATACATTTATGCATATTTGTAAAATTTAACATGGTTTGGCTCTGTCAACCCCTAGTTTCTTGGTCTATCCTGCGAACAAGAGGTCGACCCATGCCCTTGGGCTTCCACTATGGTGGGTCAGCTATTGGATTCTCTTCCTCTTCAAATCTCTCATAGTTGTCCCTCTACTTCAACACTCTCGCCTCCAATTTGATCTCATTTGCTTCATAAACTAGAATGGGAACTTTATAGTCAATATTTTCCTCTTTCCCTATTCGTCTTACTATGGTTTGGGTCTCCTTATTTGCACAATATGGATACAATGGGGGAATCCATTGTATGTCTATTGTGGTTAGTCATGAGGATTAGTAGTTCCATAACTATAGTATCCCTTTTCTAACCCTCGAGCTTTGTAAATATAATTAAAGGTTGATAATGCAAAAGGGATAACATGAATAGCTATCCATGCCTATTTGATGTAAATATATTATTAAATTAAATTATAGATTGTTGAAGATGAAGAGAAATACTATCCCATACATATCCCAATATCTAAAAGGATAACTTGCTTGAGTAATCTCATAAGGGGTATTTGTAAGTTTCCTATCTTTCTTGGAATTAATGTTCTAACCCTAGATGTTCTAGTTGAACTACCCAACTTCCAAGAAATTATGAGAGAGATGGGGGGAGGATGTAATAGAATTCCCCAAGCATGGTTACATACCATATGGTAAGTTCGGATTGACTACACAGCTCAAGGAGGGACTCCAAAACTCTTATATAGGAAGAAATGCTCATGAAGGAAGTTAGTGACGAGAGACAAGGTAAAAAAGTGTGTCACGAAATTCCATATGAGGGCGGATATTATGTGAACATAAGCCAAAAACCATTTTGTGTAGGAAAATTATGAAATCGTGTTTGGAAATTGGACAATGAGGGATGCAAGAGAGTGACTCAGATAGAGAGAGATAGAATAATCCCTTGCGTCATGACAAACTTATGAGAGAGTTCATGGTTGAATTGTGTTAGTGGACAAAACTAGTAAGGAAGTCCTTAGATTGAGTTGGGTAGACTAAGAGGAACTTAGATGTTTGGTTATATTGTGATCAAGAAGCATTTAAGAGAATAAGAATCATTGAAGCACTCTAGGAAGCGATGAATGGATTTCCTATTGTGCTATGTAGGGATTCAATGTCCATATTTTGTTGTATAATTAGCCCAGACTCAATGTTTGATAGGTAACATTCATGTTCCTACAAGTGAAGGAGAATGTTCTTCATACACTAAACCATGAGTTAAACCCTTGCTGAAATTCCCTAAGTAAAGCATGCTTTAGACATCATATCCAACTTGGGGGTGGCCAGTTACAAGAAGCTTGCAATGTAGTTATTCCTATGGTTGGGTGGATAGTAGTTGTCCCTTATTCAATTTCTAACTAGTTTAATTTAACCAGATAAGTGTAATTTATCTTTCTATTAATGAAAAGAAATTACTTCTCAAAGTTTCATGCTCAGTGATATGCTGGAATTTTTGTTAAACATAATGATATGCTTAAAGGTACTTTTATTGCATGATGGAATCTATATGAGCAATGAGCTGAGTAACTATCATATTTTACTTGAATGTTGGTTAGTATTCCTTTTATGAATACATTGTTTCATGCAAGGGAAACTTTCTCATGATTATATGTGATCATGATGTTCTATGAATGCCTGAACTAAGATGTTAATTATGGCTATAAGGACTAATTGCAACAATAATAGTTTATGAACCGAAATGGTGAAGGGATAATTGTATGTTGGCACAAGCTTAAGGCTCCTTGTGTCTCTAGAGATAATCCAACTTGTAATGTTCCCGGTCACCTATCAAGCAATGTTATGTACCCTTAACTGAAAATTCACCAATCTTCCTGCGAAAGCACATAATTTCTAGGTTCTAGTTATTAAATCCTAACTCACTACCAGAGCCCGCCTGTAATTCTATCACTTGGGTATTAACCCTATCTTGAACCCATCAAAATAATGTATAATTAATTAGTAATTTGTGTAGATCTCTAGTTGTTAATTAGGGTTTACAACCAATTAATCTCACATATATGCACAACAATTATCATTAGCATACAAACCCTAATCAATAAAGTGACAACATAAAATACCATGTAACAACACGTTAATATCGTAAAGTGACACAAGAATCTATTTAACCTCACATTAATGAGAAATTACGCACATATCTATCGAATAATTATGCACAAAATAGTAAAAAGGGAATTATAAACATTATAACACAAAACCCATGAATCTAGTGTTCCAAACATAAATCCATAAATCAATATAGCATTAACAGGAACACTTATCTGTATAAAAATGATGACTGGCTACGAGCTCTCCATGTTCCACCTTTCCATAGACCTCATGGTTCATCAATCTCAACCATAGGTCACCCCCTAGCTAGGGATGCAAATCCATAGGAAACAATAAACCAATAATAAAAGAGCATCAATGGTCAAGGCACCAACCCAACAAGCATGACTCCAACCACTGCACTTTTCTTCCTCGAACCTATGCCCAAGTGGTACACCCTACTTTGGGACTTGCTAGTCCCTCTGTGGTGACCACCTTCCAAGGAACTTTACATCCAGCTAGGAACCTCTCAGCACAGGGCTATAGGAGCTCATGTTGCTTCCAAGGCTTCCAGGCTATAAAACAAAACAACTCCCAGCTGGTCTAGAACCCAAGCTGAAGGATCACCAGCTGGGTGCTCAGAATTAAAACCATGATAATGATAATAATAATTATCATAATAATGCCCCTCTATGATTACTAGGCAATTATATACTTCTCATAACTGCATGGCCTCTCTCTACCATGTGGCACACACTGAAGCCACATGGCCCCCAGGTGTCCCTAACATCAACACATGTCATCAAACACTATGTTTCCTATTAATGTAGCATTGCACGACCCCCATACTCTTTTTATTATTAATAAATATTCAATTACATATTAATTACAAATCCAAGCTCTTCGGCCTCACAACCTTTAGAGGCATATATATCCAGGCACGCTGGCCCCAAAATATATTTAGCATATTTACATGGGCAAGTAGACCACATAATATAACTCAGCTCAAAAACCTATAATAACATACATTCATCTCACTAGCCTAATAATAATGTACATATAATTACAACATCATAAATGGGTAGGGGTATTACATTCCTCCCCCCACCCTATTTTATGCATTGTCCTCAATGCATCATACGTCCATAATATGAATCTTCTACTGCAAAGCAAATTGATCTCACAATCAATAGCTACATTTCATTGTCCTCATGCATGGCTTAATCCTAGGGAATCCTCCACGCTCCCGGTTCCGTTTGCACTTCAACAGGATTTAGAGTTCCTTGCCCCATGTTGACGAGTATGCACACTTTGCACCATTACCATCACACATATGAGGACAATAAAGAGATAACATTAATATCTATAATAGTTAAATCTCACATATATGAGCCTATATAAGGACATATATATACATACTTTCCTTCTTTCATAAATAACAATCAGTAACCAAGTGCATACAATCATTACTAAAAAAGATCATCAAAAAAAGAAATTTCATGTAGTGCAAAAATCTATCTGGCTTCTAAGTGCCTCAATCATAAGCATAGTCCTTGCATAAAATTATTTCATATAAACATATAATATCCTTAGTTTCTATTATTGCATTTCTAATTGCCTATGTGCTTGTTGCTCTGCTTGAATTTATATAACTATCAACCTTGTCAAAGTTGCATCAAAGATATTACAAGTTGCTAAAGCCTATCATAACACGTGTTATTCCTATCATTGTACCTATTATTAATTATCATAACTTATCATTATTCTTGCCATAACACCTAATATGGCCCTGTGACAACTATGTTGTATACCTTTCAAGACATGTTAGAAGACCTGTTACAACCTGTCATAAGCCTACCATAGGCCTATTGTAGACCTGTTGTAACACCCCACCTCACATTTATGCACTTTAACATGCTTAATAGGGTAAATATGATATGAGAGTTACTATGCATGACCCAACTTCCAAGATTCAGTTATGGAAATGGGGTCCACTTATCCAAAACATCACTGTAAACACGCAGGGACACATGATCACACAATTATCAACCTAATTCCACTGGTGACCATTTTTCTGAGATGGAACCATTCTCTGACCTAAATTACTTCCTAGATGCATGCATGCAGGCCTGTCATTATGGCCAAAGGGCTCCTGCCACACGCACAACCCATCCTCCGTGTGGTTGTGGCTGAAATTTCCCAGTTTAGACAGTACAGCCAGGGACTTTGTCCAAAATTTTAAAGCCAACTGCCCAAAACTATCTAGAACTATGTCAACAAGTTTTCTGAGTCTTCATGCTCTGTTTTTGCTCAACCTTTCCCGGTAAAGTTATTCATTTTTACAAACATGTTGTGACCAAGGTGCCTGTAGGTTTGGATGCATAATTTCTTCACTATTTCATTAGTTTTGTCATAGATTCATCAAGGAGGCTCACTGTCCTCTCATGCTAGCAGCAACAACCACATGTTAGCTCATATTTCCATATAAAACATCGAAGAGTCTGTCAACCATGAACAAGGTCAATAACAAGAGCACTTCATGTAATAATAAATATACCATGCATGTAACAAACATTTAACCAGAATGAAGCCATGACAAACCAGTCACATAATCAACACATTAAACCAAGACTTGTGCTCATTGATCTTCATTAAAAATAACACATATTAACATATGCATGGTACCAACCAACTCAAGTACTTCCACATACCACCTGACCATAGATTGGGGCTGAACCAAATCCTTCTTTTATCTCAATCATCCATGTGCCATATTCCAAGCCTGAATTTGGGATCACATGGGATAAACCAAAACATAACCAAACAGGGAATCTAGAGGAAAACCATCTCCACATTCAAGCCATGATGATTTCACCTAATACCAGGTCCAAAAATCACCAAACCAATACAAGCGTAGATGCCTCAGAATTTCTTCACCATACACAGAGGAATTTTCCTGTCTCCAACCACTTGTCAAATTATCACCTAGAGAAAACCATATACACCTTCAACCCTTGAGATTTTCCTGATACCACCTCAACTAGGATCTAAAATCTATCAGCATCCAAAACTCAACCAAATATGGAACCCACTACATCATGGTTATGCAGTAAATGGCATAAGGAAAGGTTGTACATAACTCTCAATCTAGGAAAATCCCCAGCCAATAACAACAAAAATGACCAAAAAACCAATGCATGAACCATGCATTCAAATCCCAACAAGATAAATCAAACATGCACACTATTACCTGCAAAATCCTCCTGTTGGCTGCTCTTTTCTCTACTTAATTTCTGCCCTTGCTTACTACTATCAAGTCTTCTTCTTGGCTGCTACTTGAACTCCTCTTCCGCTACTTTATTTCCTTGCTTGTACCCAAGTTTTGTTGTCTTATCTCCTTGTAGTGTTCTCTCTTTCTCCTTTTCCTCTCATTTCCAAAAGAGAATGCTAGAATGCTCTCTCTCCAATTTTATTTTCTTTTCTTTTCTTTTTCCTCATTTTTTCCTTGCATGCATATTATTTTACTATTTTTATCATTTTCTTGTCTCTTCCTCTTCCCCACTTGCTGAAGTGAAATTTATTTCATTTTCCTTTATTTCTCTTGCATTTTTCCACATGTCCTTGCTAGCTTGTAATAATTAATTTGTCATTTATTTCCTTTTTTCCATTTACAATGCCAATTTCCATAGCCAATAATTAATAACCACAAGTGGATCCCAATGTGATTTTTTTCCCCTCATTCAACTTAGAATACATGTCCCATCACGTTGATTTGATTTTTTGTTGTTATAATATTCATGCATTATTTATTTACATAGAAATTTAACTCAGGGTTGTTACAAACCCCTCCCCCTTTGGGGAACATTGTCCTCAATGTTCTATGACTCTTATGACAAGACAAAATCGCTGAAAACATGACAAACATACCACTTATTAGAGCTTTATAAACACAACTTGATACAATGTTTACAATATTGGAGCTTTATAAACCAACAAACAAAGAAGGACATAATGTCTGCATCTAATCAACCATCTCCCATGTAGCTTCCTCAAGCCCAAAGTGCTTCCATTGCACTTAACTTGCTCTATTGCTTGGTTCTGGAGCATGAGCTTCTTCTAGTGAAATATGCATTGGGGCTTTGGCTAGATCTCTCCCTTTGGTTCCACCTGCAATATAGACCAATCAATCACATTATTAACATCTTGCACATATCTTTTAAGCAAAGAAACATGAAAAACATCATGGATTTTCACTAATGGAGGTGAAGAAAGTCTACATTCCATTGATCCAATCCTTTCAAATATTTCAAAGGGTCCATGATAGCGAGGTTCCAACTTGACACATGACCCAATCTTTAAGGAGCTCTTCTTGGGCTTGATACGCAATTACACATGCTCTCTAACCTAAAACTCCTTGAATACTCTGTGTTGATCCGCATAACTCTACTGTCTATCCTAAGATGCCTTCAAATTATTTTTGATAACCCACATCTCTTGCTTCATTTCTTTCAACATGTTAGGTCCAATCAACACCCTGCTCACTGGATCAGTCCAACTGATAGGATTATTACAACTCCTCCCATAAAGAGCCTCAAATGGACTCATATTCAAGGATTCCTGATACCCATTATTATAAGAAAACTCCACCAATGGAAGATACTCCTCCCACTTTCTTTTCTAATGCATGGCATAAATCCTCAACATATACTCAAGAATCATGTTGATTCTCTTTGTCTTCCCATCTATCTGTGAATGATAAGTTTTACTGAAGGCTAGCTCTATCCCCAAACCGAAAAACAATTCCTTCCAAAACTTGGTAGTAAACTTGTCATCTCTATCTGATATAATCCTCTTGGGAACTCCATCCCAACCTCACTATATCCTTAATGAAGATTTGAGCCACTTCGTTGGATGAATTAGTGGGCTTTACTGCAATGAAGTGAGCTACCTTGCTCACTATTAACCACAACCATGATTGAATCATGTTTCCTTTATTTCCTTAGTAATCATGTAATGAAATCCATGGAAATGACCTCCCATATCCATTCTAGAATCAGAATAGGCTGCAACAAACCAATTGGATGTTTGCATTTAAATTTTAGTTGTTGACAGTCTAAGCACTTAGCAACAAACTCAACCACCTCTTTCTTCAAACTAGTCCAATAGTAGAACTTCTTGATAGCATTCAAAGTCTTTTGGTATCCTGGTTGGCTTGAATATGGCTTGACATGAAACTCTCTCAAAATGAGCTTCTTCAATTCACTATTATCAAGCACATAGATCCAACTCTTGAATCCAACCAAGCCATCTGCTATGAGGTGATACTCCTCATCTTTATCACCCTCACCCTGTTGTTGCAATCTATACTTCAGTTGTTGGTACCTCTCATCATGTTGTCCTGCATGTAAGATCCGCTCCTTCAAATTTGTCTCATAAGAGTTCACAGGTGAAATATGATTCACCTGTAATCTCCTATTGAGTGCATCCACAACCCGGTTCTCCTTACCTTTGATATACTTTATTTCAAAGTCATGCTCATTGAGAGTATCCAACCATCTAGCTTCCCTTGCATTCAAATTAGTTTGGTAAAAAAAGTACCTTAGTCCATTATGATCGCTCATCAAGATGAACTTCCTACCAAGGAGATAATGTATCCACATATTCAATGCATGAATGATAGTTTCCAACTCAAGATCACGAGTCACACAATTTTTCTCATTCTCATTTAGCTTATGTGATTCATAGAAAACCATCTATCCGTCCTGCATTAGGATTCCATCAAGTCCTTCCTTGCAAGAATCTATACAAACCACAAACTCCTTTTCATGATCTACAATCCTCAAAACTAGAGCATTGGTAAGCAATTGCTTCAACTGATCAATGCTAGTTGCACACTCAACAATCCATTCAAACTTCTTTCCTTTCCTCTACAAAGATGTGATAGGATAACTAATCTTAGAGAATTTCATGATGAACCTCCTATAATAACCTGCTAGTCCCATGAATGATCTGAACTCATTCACATTCTTTGGAGTCAGACACTCCATAATAGCCTTAATCTTTTATGGATCCATTGCTATACCCTCCTTGGAAACAACATGTCCCAAGTAACAAATATGAGACTGAAATAAGCTACATTTGTTGAGCTTGGCATACAACTTATGCTCTCTCAACAATCTCAATATTTCTGCCAGGCGCTCTACATGCTCTTCCTAATTGTTTGAATAGAACAATATGTCATCAAAAAAGACTATCACAAACGTATCCAAGTAAGAACACAAAACATTGTTCATCAAAATCATAGCGCCCATACCTTGTACGAAATGCACTCTTATAGATGTATTGTTCTCTGATGCACACTTGATGATATCTTGATCTCAAACCAATCTTTGAAAATATCGTTGCTACCTTCAGCTGATCAAATAAATCATCAATCTGAGGCAATGGATACATGTTCTTGATGGTCAGCTTATTCAACTGCCTATAATAAATGTACAATCTTAGAGTACTATCCTTCTTCTTTACAAATGACACTGGTTCTCCCTAAGAAGATACACTTAGTGTACATATCCCTTATCAACCATTCCTTTAAGTTGCAACTTCAATTCCACCGAATCGTGAGCTATGTGGTGCCTTGTATGTTGGTGTTGCTCTTGGTATCAACTCAGTAGAGAAATGCACCTCCCTCTGAGGAGGAATCTATGGAATCTCTGTAGGAAACACATCCTAAAACTATTGTAAGATAGGATACCTAGTTAGGACTTAACCATCCTCATCATCCAACCCTTTGTCACTGGAAACATGCATAGTAAACAATAAACATCTTTTTATGTGGTTGTGCTTAGCTTGTATGGTTGTAATCATCCTTGCTGATGTAGGATTTTTCTTTCCATGCAAAAATCTCTTTTCTCCAGCCTCATCCAAGCATTCAATAACATTCTCATGGCAATCTACCTTGGTCCTATGAATAAACAACCAATCCATACCCAATATCTTGTTAGATGCACCCAAAGGAAGAAAATTTAAGTTTGTTGTAGGCATGCCATTAAGATCAAATGCACAAGATTTCACCCAAAGGTGAACTCTTCTCTTGGTCCCTGTATCCAACTGCACCAACCAAGATATTGCATGCACTTCCTTGTTCAAACGACACTGATCCACCAATTTAGGACTAACATAGCTATAATTTGTTCCTGGATCAATCAAAATAGAAACAACTCGATAACAAACCTTTCCTTCCATCTCGATGATGGATGCCTTGTGGTTTTCCTACCCATTATCAACTGTTGGATAGATCCGGGGAATGCTCTATTTGCACCTCCTGAGAACTATATATCTCAGGCCTGACACCCTGATATAATGGACATTCCTTCTTGCGATGATCTCTACCAAAAATCCAACACCTCATTGGTTCTCTACCACTACATTTATTCAGCTAATCCACAAGTTGAGGTCCATGCCCTTCTTAGAAGCATTTAATTTCTTATGAGGAGCCATATTTTACTTCTCACTTGCATCCTAATATCTTCCTCGCTTCTTAAGCCATTTTATTTTAGTCTTCTCACTAACCTTCCATTCATGCTTGAACTCAGGCTTGCGCTTTGACTGTTCATAGCAATGCTTCAAATTTATGATAGCTTCTTCCAATGGATGAGGCTCATCAAACTCAATTCGGTCTTTGAATGATAATGGAAATCCAATGATGAACCTTTGGATATTTTCTTTCTCATCCTTGAGATATGGCACACATCTTAGTAGCTTTAAAAATATGGTTATATATTCTTCATCTGACATGGAACCCATTCTAAGCTCATAGAATTCCTTGGTATTTCCATCATAATACCTCTCAGATAGGTACTTCTTTCTGAAGAGTCTTTCAAATTATTCCCAATTCAACTTCTCTTCCCTAATGCCCCTAACATGCTTGACATCTTCCCACCAGATATTTGTTTTTCCTTTGAGACTGAAAGTAGTTATCTTGGCTTTCATATTCTCTGAGTAATTATGAAGTATGAATTTTTTTCTCATTCCAAGCATCCATGCTTCTGCATATTTTGATTTTGTCATCTCACCATCAAAAGTAGGAGGCTTGTCTTTCTTGAATTCCTCTGGCAAATACTCCTTCTCACTCCTCCTATGATGATGTTGGCGGTGATGGTGATGATGTCTCCTAGAAGTAGAGCTAGAATAAAATCCATGCATATTATCCATCTTCTCATGTGTGCCCAAGACTCTGCCACTCTTTAATGTATCATCACACTCCATCCCATGCCTTCTCTGAGACTAGCTTCCATCTGCCCCATTAGTATTTTCTTCTTGTTTGTCTCCATGACTAGTCCCCAGTTGTCCATGTTTTTATAAATTTAAAAGGCTTCGAAAAATAATTGCATTAACCTAAACTTTCTTTTCTTGAGGTTTTGAAATCCTTTCCTAAGCTTCAATCAACTTCTCATTATCAATTTTACAACTTCTGATCTCTTCCCTCAAACTTCTTAATGTGTCTACTAGACCAGGAGAGTCTCCCTCTCCCTGTTGCTTAACTGATTTCTCCCATTCTATTGATTTCTCTTTTGGCATATGTGGGGAGTCATATGGACTGTACTAAACCACCCTTCTCTTCATCTCTTGGCCTTATATTTTCCTACAACATACCATTGTTATATAAACCAAATAAAATGCATAAGCAAAATCATTACCTCAATTTACTTCTCATGAGGCTATTGCATCTGCACAAGTCAATCCAAATTAACACGATACATAACAATATCAAGAGAATATCAATTCATACAAGAATAAAGATAATGACATCAAAATTGTAACAACATCATGCACATAGATATAACAACAATAACAATAAAATAACTGACATGCATGCATGATAAACATATAAATTTGCACAACAATCTGCATTTACCCTGAGGTATAGTGTTGTGAACATTCTCTGATACCACTCCATAACACCCCTCATTTACCCACTTTAACATGTTTACTAGGTTAAATACGAGATGAGAGTTACTATGCATGACCTAGCTTTCAAGATGCAGTTATGGAAATGTGGTCCACTTGTCCAAAACATCATTGCAAACACCCAGGGACACATGATCACACAGTTATCATCCTAATTCCATTGGTGACCATTTTCCTGAGTTGGAACCATTCTATGACCTAAATTACTTCCCAGTCGCATGCATGTAGGCCTGTTAGTGCGGCCAGAGAGCTCTAGTTGCATGCACAACCCATCCTCCATGTAGCTATGGTCGTAATTTCCCATTTTAGACAATGCAGTAAGGGACTTTGTCCCAGAATTTTAGGGCCAACCTTCAAGCCAACTACCTAGAAATTTCCAGAACTCTGTCAACAAGGTTTGTGAGTCGTCATGCTATGTTTCTAAGATTTTTTCTTTTTCAAGCTTTCCCTGTACATTAATTTTTACAATGTTGTGGCCATGGTTCCTGTAGGTTTGAATGCATAGTTTGTTCACTGTTTCATTAGTTTTGTTAGAGATTCATCAAGGAGGCTTACTGTCTTCTCATGCTAACTACAATAACCACAGGTTAGCTCATATATCCATATAAAACATCCAAGAGCTTGTCAACCATAAACACGATCAATAACAAGAGCACTTCATACAATAAGAAATATACCATGCATGTAACAAGAATTTAACCAGAATGAAGCCATGACAAACTAGTCACATAATCAACACATTAAACCAAAAATTGTGCTCATTGATCTTCATTAAAGAATAACATATATTAACATATGCATGGTACCAACCAAGTCAGGGACTTCCATGTACCACCTGACCATAGATTGGGGCTAAACCAAATCCTTCTTCCAGCCTAATCACCCCCATTCCATCTTCCAAGACTGAACTTAGTATTACAAGAGATAAACCAAAACATAACCAAACATGGAATCCAGAGGAAAACCACCTCCACCCTCAATCCATAGTGATTTCACCTAATACTAGGTCCAAAAATCACCAAACCAATACAATCTTAGAAGCCTTAAAATTTCCTCACCAGACCCAGAGGAATTTTCCTATCTCCACCCAGCTGTCAAAGGATCACTCGAAGAAAACCATCTTCACCTTCAACCCTTGGCATTTTTCTAAGACCACCTCAACTAGGATCCAAAATCCAGTAGCATCCAAATCTCAACCAAACAGGGAACCCACTACATCATGGCTATCCAGGAAATGACATAAGGCAAGGTTGTACATAATTGTCAATCCAGGAAAATCCCCATGCCAATGACAACAAAAATGACTTGAAAACCAATGCATCAACCATGATTTCAAATCCCAGTAAGATAAATTACACAATCACACTATTACCTGCAAAATCCTCCTGTTGGCTGCTCTTTTCTCTGCTTGATTTCTCCGCTAACTTCTCTCATTGCTTGTTCCTTTATTGTGCCCAAGTGTCATTGTCTTCTCTCCTTGTAGTGTTATTTCTTGCTCCTTTTTCCTCTCTTTTCCAAAGGAGAATGCTAGAATGTTCTCTCTCCAATTTTCTTTTCTTTTCTTTTCTTTTCTGTTCTTTTTTCTTCATTTTTTTCCTTTCATGCATATTCTTTTACTATTTATATCCTTTTCTCATCTCTTCCTCTTTCCCACTTGTTGAAGTGGAATTTCTTTCATTTTCCTTTATTTCTCTTTCATTTTGACACATGTCCTTGCTAGCTTGTAATAATTATTTTTCCATTTATTTCATTTTGCCTCTTGCCAATGCCAATTTTGATAGCCAATAAATAATTAACCACAAGTAGATCCCAATGTAATTTTTTTCCCTTCATTCAACTTGGAATACGTGTCCCGTGACCTTGGTTTTATTTTTTTTCTTTTATTATGTCCGTACGTTATTTAATTACATGGAAATTTAACTAGGGGCTCTTATACTTGCTACAACCTATTATCATCCCATGATAAACCAGTCACAAAACAAACTTGTCACCACCTATGACCAATCCACCTATTGTAAACTGTAATGATATTATCACCTGCCTATGACAAATCAATTACACCCTGTAAGGAATCTATCACCTACCTGTGACCAATCTTCTTGTAGTAACTTGTTGTACCTATTATAACCTTGTTACCTACCTGTGACTAATCTGGTACAACCTGTTATCAACTCATTATTCCCCGTAGGAAATCTATTATACCTTTTGTATCACATTTATACCACCTATACTTACACCACCTATATCTCTGCAACAAAGCTTGTATATAAACTCTGCATAAAGTTCCTACATTCAATCCAGTGTACCCTCGTGAACTATTGTTCCTATACACAAATTTTGTTAAAAATATGTTATATCTTATCATAATCATGTACATGAACATGTTTTGCAATCAAACATGCTACTTCTCCAAATGCCTCTCCTATGTTATTACACAACTACATTAATTTTCATAGTCCTTACCTTCCACCTCAAAGCACCAAAAAACATTCTCAATGTTATACTTACCAAGCTTAGAAACTATATTCTAAGAATTTCCTTAAGATATCAAATCCTAAATTTATGACAAGTAACTATAATTTCTCTAATCATTCCCATAAATCCAATATTCTATCCGTAAATATTCTATTCATAATTCATATATTCATAACACAAAAGAATAAGATATAAAAAACATAATCAATACTTATATGTAGGAGTAGATATGATGTTGACTTCATTGGGCATACACAATCCCATTACCAGGTACATACACAATACCCTCCAAAAACCATGGTAGCAAACACCGACAACCTCCAACCTACGGACTCACATTCCCCATCAGCCTGTGCCCAAGTAGTGCACCCCTTCATTGCCTCCAGCAGTCCCATCGGGTTTTGTGCTACCACCTCCAGGGTTGCTTATTATTGGATAGTGATGTTCCAAAGTCCACGGTTCAAGGAGTTCTGAATTCTTTTCTGAGGCCTCCAAGTATCCTTTAGGCCCTTGAGCAATCCACTTTTCTCTCCAACACATGGGAGATTCAATTAAATTAACCTCAAACGATCCATTTTTCCAAGGGATTCATGCGAAAGAAGAATGAAATCCTATAATTCCCATTCTTCCTTAGGTTTGTTTTCATGAACAATTGCATCATGAACAACACAACAACTGTGATTAGTCCTTATATCATTTATAGATACTACAACATATTGCTGACGAGAAGCATACAATCATCAAACACATACTCATATGTTATAGTCATATATACACATACATCACATATAATATTTTACAATTCATCAATGAGAGAAGATTTATAAAATTTTCCCTCTCATTTCCCTGCATATCATAGAACCCAATCAGCATAGTTGTCCTTCTCTATGGTCTTCCTCATTATTCATTTGTGTCTTACCAACCACCTATATCTTACATTGATATTACCATTATAGCGGTACCTACATCTATTGTCATGTTATACTAGTTGTCATTTAATCCAATTCATTACTATACAAAACCCCATCACTATTACCTAGACATACATATCCACCGTGGCAGTTCAAGAAACCAAAACTCTCAAGTTCCTTATTTCAAGTTACAACCTCAATTCAATGTCTTCATCATGACACTTTTTATTATTTATTGAAATTTCACCATTATTCATTGTACTCAACTCAATCCCATGCTTGAGTGATCATAGTCATGTTAAAAGTCATCATGCCTTATTGTAATCCTGTAAATTTTTAGAAACATTTCTACAAAATTGATGCCCATATTCAAATTTTGGGTTCACCAATGTGTTATGCTAGTCATTATCTTTCCATTGATTTCTCACTTATCAAATTATGATAACTGGGCTACATGTATGCCCTTCAGAAGTTTTAACTGGACTCAAATGCTTATTTTCCAAACTCTTGTAGCTTTCCTATGAGATATTCTTCATCAATCTCATCTAATTTAAAATTATGGGTTGACCAGAATGTTATCCTCGTCAATACCTTTCTGTTGACTATTTAATTATCAAATTTCAATATCTGGGCTAAACATTATGCCCTTTGGAAGTTGAGCTTGTTAAGCATAATTCCCCTTTATGTTCCTGTAACTTCCTTTTGAAATTTCTGTAAATTTTTGACTTCAACCCTCAATTATGAGTTTATCACTATATTTTTCTTGGAATCACTTTTCTTTTGACCATTCATAGGCCCAATTTTGACTCTTGGGTGAAAATATAGGGCCCTAAAAAGTCATATCTTTCTTTCCCTAAGCCTTTGGTTGTTTTGAGCCTATGTCATTTTGAAATTTGGCGCTTATGGGCCCTCAATTTTATTGGCTACCAATTCTTCTATGGTGTGGTAGATGTGGCACTCCATCTCACTAGATATATCAACATCTGCTAAAACATATGTTGCCTACATGGTCTAGCCAACTAGACACCCTAGTCTACATCACTATAGCGCTAGCCAACCACATCAGTTTGGCCTACATGCCAATGTGTCATCCATCGTATGCTCATCCTTTAATGGGCTTCCACTATCTGATGGGATCGTGTGGTCCCCATCAACCAGATGATGTGGCTTTATTTAATTGGATATCTGACTCTATATGTCCTTAGCTCAAACCACTCCTTTGGTTGTCTAATACTACCTTAAAGTGGTTATGGTATTTGACAATACTGCTCATGCAGTGCACACCATCACTCTATCCCTCCAACCTGATGTCCATTCCCTATCTGTAGTAACAACAAATTATACATGATTAATCTACATTCCTTGCTAAGATGTTCTCCCTGGACATAGTGCATCATTTCAGCCTATGCACTGAGCATGATAGTGAAAAAAATGTTAATTTGATTACAGTGATGCTCAAGGATCCCATCAAATACAAACAAAAATTTGTGGTAGATATTCACCTTGAGAACAAAATGGTTTACTTTGAGGAAACTGATGAATATTATGGCTTGGTGAACAAAGAAGAGGACTAGTGAAAAAATATCTTCTTTACCATGTCTGACAAAACTTACAGTTGGTAACATATAATCCCATCAATTGATGAAAATATGAATTAACAAATAGACGAGATAATTTCAGATCCTACATTGCCCATTTCAAAGACACCCCTATTTTCAATGCTTATAATCACAATGTTCTCCTTCTTGGAATCTAAGTAGCAAATCTACTCCCTTGACTCTTTCATGTTCGAATTAAGGACAAAACCAATAAATACCAATGCATGGCAAATGAGGAAGACCACTTTTTCATAGATGTGAAACCCTACTCTGAGGTATCCTTTCTAGGTGTTTCTCCTGTGGGTCAAAATTATAATAACAAATATGCAAAGGAGAAACATTTTCACATTACATATGATGCTTACCTACCTGATAATATCTTTAACCTTTGACGATGTAAAAATCAGGTAATTGCAGAAGGTGTTATCTCACTTATAATTGATGGCTCGTGACTGCATAGGGATCTAAATGACGATCATGTCATAGTTGATGTGATCTATTGGGAATGATAGAAGACACTATTGAGAGTGCATGAGTAGGTTCTTGTTTGTCATAATACCTGAACAACAAAAGAATCACCCAGAATATGCACCCATTCCTTGAATTTCCCTTTAATATTATTTTGGGATCGATCATATCTTGTTCTACTTATGTCTTGCTTTCATTAAAAACATTTATAAGGTTCTACTTCTACTCTTTTTCCATAGGCGAGGGAAACATGATTTTGATTGAAAGTGACTTAATATTTGGGAAGAGAAACAAAAAAGGGTCGCTTCTTGTAGAAAAGAACAATAATGCATCTTTATTTGGGCAAGAAAGTTATTATTATTGGATACCACCTTCATATGTGGCTAGGAAGCACATAGGATATTTTGTAGAGTCGATCATTCCAATACCTCAAGTCATTTTAATGTAGTAACACACAAAATACTTCTATAGATCTTCCAAAAAGTGTCAAAATTTTCTTCAATGTCGACAATAGAACAAGATCAATGGAACACATGCCCACAAACAACTCCTTTGATTGTTTTGCATTAAGGCCTCCCATCTCCTAAAATAGATAACTCTTCCACTCCTAAAGGAATATTTTGATTGCAAGTTATAAATAAAAGTAAACTATCAGGATGAAGAACAATCCTCATTTGATAACCATGAACGTAGCCACCCATGTTAGAAGAAAATTCCACTCCAATAATTCTCATACCTCATTCTAAATTACTCTTTTGAGCATATACCTTTAATACCTATGAGAGGCATCTTGTTTCAAAAGTATATCAAACAATTTTGGTGTATTATATTTTAGATACTATATGTTCTTGTATACTATAATTTCAATGGTGCTTTCTTGTAAACTCGTGGGGATACCCATAGAAATTTAATAACAAAAATTACATTTCCGAGAAAATCTTCCCGTAAACTAATGGGAAGCTTGTCCATTGCCTCTGTATGTTGTCATTGCACAATTTTATCCCTATGTGGCTTAATTTTTCCGAAAAACCATCAAATTCGAGGTTGTAATTCCTTTAAACTCTGTTAGGTATTCTTCTATGGTACTTATTCTAAGATTTTTGGGGGAAGTTTCCACCATTTCCACGACTAGGACTATCATTAAACAATTGGTGGGTAACCTATAACCTATAAAAAAATTCATCATTCTGCCTCTGTATCAAGCCCAATGTTGAAAATATGGCTCTAATACCATCTTGTAATTCCTCGATCGCTAGTCGGGCAATGTTACGTACACTGAACTGAAAATTCATCAATCTTCAGGCAGAAGCACATAATTTTTGGGTTCTAGTGACTAAACCGTGAATCACTACTAGATCCCACTTGTAGTTCTGACACCTGGGTATTAACCCTAATTTGAATCCATTAAAATAATGTATAATTAATGAGTAATTTGTGTAGTGTTTCAAACATTAATAATTACACAACAATTAGGGTTTACACCTAATTAATCTTATAGATATGCACAACCATTTTAATTAGCATAAATCACTAATCAACAAAGTAACAACATAAAATACATGATACTAGCATAACACTCCTTTGAGGTCTATCATGATATTGAAACATCAAAGAATTGGAAAACACACCTTCCATAAAAATTGTGGTATGGCAGGGCTCTTAGTGTAGGAGTGACGCATGGTAAAGGGTAACCACATGTTAGCCACATGGCCTATATATATGCTAGTGTGGCCCTAAAGGTGTAGATCTTCAAATGGGCATAACCTTGTGGTTGGAGCTCAAAATGAGATGAAATTTATCTCATTGAACAACTCTCAATAAGTAGAGGATGATGGTGGTATCATAAATGTGATTTGAGATAATAGAAGCAATAGAATATTTGATAACCCCATCTTCATAATAAACCTTGAAGGTCAGGTCAAGTTATGCCCCACATCCATAATATGAAATTAGGGGGTTAGGTGTGTTACAGAGTGGTGTCAAAGCTATGCTTTAAACACTAGGCCTAAAGGGTTAGAAATACACCACATAAATAAATTTGGAGCTCCACTCTAGGAAGCTAAAGGTTAAACACTGGGATTGAATAAGGTTAAAGTAAAATTTTAATTTGAATATTTGTTGTGATGACATTGTTGAATAAAAAATTTCAAATTTATTTAACCAGTGTCTAAATGTGTTAAACAACAATTTTAGGCAAGCCTAAGCTAGTGCTAGTGTTCCCGAGATAACTTATTATGTTTAATTATGATTTATAATTTTAAACTACAAGTTGCATGTGTTCTTCTAGCTCATAAGGAGATACATTTCCATCATAAAGAAAAAAAAAAGGAATATACAGTTGAATGGTCCAATATAGCTTTGGAAAAGGCTTCTCATAATAGAGAAGGAAGATTCAAATGACAAGAGAGTAGTAGAGACACTTGCTTACTGGATGGATACTCTTAGAAGCTTAAGGTTTGAACTTAGGACTTGTAAGGATGATAGTGAGAAACTTATCAAAGCCCAAAGAAGCACGAAGAGGTAAAATTTGTGATATTACAACTTCTATCAAACCTTCAATGAAAAAAATGACATGAACCATATGGTTATAATTTGGACAGGTCTAGGTCCAAACAAGTTTATAGTCCATCTAAAATCCAAAAGTATGGACCAACATATAGCAAGGAAAAGGGATTTAGATCAAGAAAGAGGCACATGAGTTCAAGAGAGGATATAGTGAATGAGGATACTTCAATAGACACCCCTAAGGGTGGTACTAATAGTTTTGATAAGTTGTCTAGCATGACAATTAAATCAGGGTTACCCAAGCAAAGGAAGAAGAGGGTTATGAAGAGTGTATTTCCTGATGAATTCAAGAAATAACAACCTGCTACCTTCAATGGAAAAGTCAATAAGAATGAAGAAGTTGAAGCATGGAATTTAGGTTTGAAGAAATATTTTAGTGTATAATTACTTTGAAAATATGAAAGCATGAGTTTTCATATTTAATTTGAAGGGAAAAGTTGACATATGGTATGAAGATCTTAAGAATGTCAAGGGAATTTGAGAAAATTTAACTTGGAGTAAATTTTAGAAGTACTTCAAGGAGAATACTTGTCTAATAGGTATTATGATGGGAAGATCAAGGAATTCCATGAACACGGATTAGGATAGATCACTATGGAAGCATATGATAATGGGTTCCTAGAACTGTTAAGGTATGCACCCTATATTAGAGATCAAAAGATAAAAATCTAGTGTTTCCTTAGTGCAATGCCATAGTCTTATCAAGACTGAATAGAATTCACCAAACTTAATATGGTTTCCAATCGCCTTGTTTCAATTATAATTGACCTTGGTTCTAATATTAGTTATATTCCCTCACAAGTTGTTGTCAAAGTTTTTTTTACAAAGAAAACAACACGCCAAGTCATGGATAGTTAAAATTAGCCAATGGAGCCAAAGGGAAGATAACCAATGCTATTAAATCGTGGCAATTTGAGATGAGTGGCCTACATACACAAGCCACTTTAAATATATTTCCTTTGGGGTTGTATGACTTACTGATTGACATAAATTGGTTGGAAGTGCACAAGGGAAAATTGTATTTTTATAATAATATGTCGGAATGCAAAGATGATGAAGGAGAACAAAGGTTGCTTCAAGGAGTGTGAAATCCTATGTCTATGAGACCGATTTTTGCATTGTAATTGAAGATATATTGCAGAAATGGATTCCCCATGTATTCCATTCAAGTGATAGGCCTCCCAAATAGATACAACTTAAGGCCCATCTAACTTTTCCTAGGCACATTTAACCTTTCCTTCTGCACTTAATAATGTATTTTTCAACTTTAATATGTTCTTAGGAAGGTTAAGATATGATTGTCATATCTTATGTGTCTAATGCATTTATTCTACAAGATATTGAGAATATTTTATGTAGATCATGCAGGAGTATAGCCAAGAGAAAAATATGGGGCTTGCCCCTTACTAAAGGATGGTCAAAACTCTGCTAGCTAAAGGGCATCATCACGCCCATGTAGTTGTGAATTCATCAGGGAACCAAATCCTATTTTCTAGGGTTTTTGGAGGGAAGTAGTACTCTCTTCAAGGAGGCTACCCCTTGGCTATTTCTGTATAAATAATGGGATTGAATAGCCCATTGGGTATTCGAACTTTTTGAGATTAGAGTCAGCATTAGTGAAGGTTTTCTGCAAGACATTTCAATTCTTTAATACTTCATGCATGGACACATTTCTTGATTAATGAGAAACAGTCTTTGTTTTCCAGATTGATTCTTCTTTAGGGACATAAGTCTCCTTGGGTTAGGGCCCAACCCTAGTTCTCAAGCCCACTTCTTGTATTCTTACTTTCCATGCATTAGTTAAATTATACATTTCTGCAATCTTATCTCTGAAAACATTGTTTTATCTCTGCATTGTATTTCCTGAATGTTATTTTCTCAAAGTTTGTTTATGCATCTTTCTTTGATGAATCTAGCAATACATTTTTCTCATGTAGTAATACTCTTTCCATTTAGTAGTTCAGCTCATCCTTTCTGCTATTGATAATGTTTTCTGCAGTTATTTAGTTTATTAGTCCACTTATGCATTCTTCTTTAAGTTTAGACAATAGTTCTTAATTTAGACAACATTTCTTGGATATATTTAGCACTCCTTTTTGTGCATTTATCTTTTCTTAGATTATTGTTCCTTTGTTTGTTGCCATACATTTATGCAACCTATTAGTGTACTAATTTGTGTCTTCCCAAGCTACAGGAAACTTCATATTTTCTCTTTTGTGGCATAAATCAATCCATAATATGTACCTGAGCTTGGGGAATACTTATTGACTCTTCTCTGACCCTCCTTCACCTAATCCATCTCTCAAACTGCATGTAGAACACATAATATTTCTCTCGGGTTGGTCTCTTATATAAAAATAGGGACTCCTATAGTAGTCTACAATTTGCATCAAAACACCTCCATACTTGCACCCGAATCATGTTTATCCTTTCTTACCATATTACGATGCACACCAGACAGTGAGGATGGAATTTGGAAGTTTAGAGACCCCCTAGAATCCTTAACCTAGTGGTTGTATCAAAATTGTTTTCTTTTATGCAAATCAGGGTTTATTGTTTGAATGCTCTCTTTCATGTTGAAAAGTGTAACTAGGTTCGGTCTTCAAAATGACATGAAATTATGATTTTATGTAATGAGATGTAAATAAGAAAAATAAAATTATTATATTGACTTGTTTCATGGATTTCATGTGCAAGGGATTTTCTTTTTGAGTCAAGACTCCCATTGAGAGTCTTTGGGATTTATTTGTCATCTAGTCATAAAATGTTAGAGTCATTTTCATGTAAAGGAAGTCATGTTACACTTTGAAAAAGGTCATATTGTCTATGTAAAGTATCCTCCACTAAATTGTCACCTAACCTCTTCAAGTTGGACTACAAATGATAAAGGAAATCTCTAGATGAAGTCGGCCTAACTCCAATTGTCAAGTCGGCCTAAAGATAATGTGAAGTGGTGTATAAATAGTCTAACTCAGCCTCCATTCTAAGCAAGTAACTCAATCTGAATTCAGTCTAGAAAGAAGTGCGAAGAAAGGGAAACATAGTTTCTTCTAGGCAATGCGAAGTTAGGGCAGCAAGATTTCTTCTGGAGCAGCAAGAGAAGGATTCTTCTAAGAGGTCAAAGTAAATATCTAGAGACTGAGTTTCTCTAGAGGAAACCAATGAAGATCTAGAGACCAATATTCTCTAGGGAAAGCTGAGAAGGAGAAGTAAGAAGGATAGAGATCGAGTTTCTCTAGAAGGAGCCCAGGAGAGCAGTTCTAGATCAAGAAGAAAGGCAAAGGAAGGAAGAGGCAGAGCATCAAGGTTAGTGACAAGATTCTTGGGAGGATACTAGAGTCACGGGTTTGTGTCATGGTCTTGGTACTTATCAATTGAAGATCTAGAAGAAGAATTTTGATCGGGTTTTTCTCTCAAGAGGTGAGAGGTTTTGGCCCTGGGTGAAGAAGCCTACATACTGTGTCACTTGTCTTTTATTATGCATATTGTTAATTGTCTTGATGAAATAAGACATTAATAAGCTAGCAAACAAAATACTATAAGTAAAAGTGCATCACAAGAAATTATCAAGAAGAGAAACTGTTAGCTTTGACAGCCCTAGATTTCTCAACATTTTAGTTGCAAATGTGTTTACCATGTATAATACAATAAATTTGATTTTGTTCCATATTTATTGAATTGATTGTATTTCCCTTCTTGCAATTAGAGTAGGTTTACTTTTTGTTTTTTTCCTTTCTGCAATTTCTAAGCATTTCATGTAGCATAAATAGTAGAACGGTCTATGTATAACCTACTTTCCCTTCAATTGCATCAAATCAAAAAAGAAGAACACATTGCATGCTACACACATATTGTTGACCCCTCTTAAGTTTGTACAAACCCAAGGTTTAAAATTAAATTTGATATCTCTTAGGAGTTGTAACATTATGGCTATAATATTGAGGATCAACAACAAGTGACAAGTCCAACAATGGATAGTAAGTGTAAGATTGAAGATCATCCCATGCTATAGGAATACAATCCTAATGAGTTACCAATATTATTGTATAAGAGGGACATCAATTTCTCAATAGAACTCACTCCATGAACCATGTCTATATTTAGAGCACTGTACAATAAGAGTACACTTGAACTAATGGAACTAAAGATATAATTGAAATAAATGTTGGAAAAAGAGTATATTATACCCATTGTGTCACCCTGGGTAACTCCAACATTATTTGTGAAAAATAAGGGTGGTACCCTCAGGCTCTGTATTGATTATAGACAGTTGAATAAAGAAAATATTAAAAGCAAGTACCCATTACCTAAGATTGATAATCTATTTGACCAACTGAGAGTAGCCTTCGTGTTTTCAAAAATAGATCTGAGATCTAGATATCATCAAGTCGAAAACAAAGATGGGGAAATTTACAAGATGACATTCAAAACTATATGTGGACACTATGAGTTCATTATGGTGCCATTTGGGTTAACAAACACTTCAACCACATTTATGTGTCTTAGGAATACTATTCTAAGCAAGTACTTGGACAATTTCGTGTTGGTTTTCATTGATGATATTATAGTCTACTCAAAGACTAAATAGGAGCATGAAGAAAACATCAAGGCCATATTAAAAGTGCTATAGGAGCAACAACTATATGTTGAACTCAATAAATTTGACTTCTTTCAATTAGAAGTGCATTACTTGGGTCATGTTATCTGAAAAGGTGTAGCAGTAAATCTTGAAAAAATCAAGGCCATACTTGAGTGGCATGTTCCCCATAATGTAATTGAAATAAGATATTTTATGGGGTTAGTAGGGTATTACAAGAGACTCATTCAAAGGATTCTCAAAGATTGGGCACTCGATTACAATGTTGCAAAAGAAAGGAGTAAGGTTTCATTGGAAATCAAAGTGTGAAATGAGCTTTGAATAGCTAAAGCACCTTCTCACACATGTTCCCATCTTAAAGATTGTAACCTAGGATAAATATTTCTTGGTTTGCATCGATGGTTGCAAGGAAGGACTTGATGGAGTTGTCGTGGAAAATGGACATGATCTCATATGAGTCCAAAAAATTAAATAAACACAAGATGAATTATGTAAAACATGATTTAGAGCTTCCAACCATATTGCATGCCTTAAAAATGTGGAGGCACTACTTTCTCAAACGGAAATTCATATTAATGATAGATCATAGTGGGTTGAATTATGTGTTCGACCAACCCTGAATGAATTCTAGGCAATCCAAATTTATGGCATTTATTTGTGAGTTAAATTTTAAGATCAGACATATTAAGGGCAAAGAAAATCAAGTGGTCAATGCACTCAACGAAAGCATGCAAGTGATACACATGAAATCCATTAGTACATGTGATACACACATCAAGAAAAGAATCATAGAAGCGCTAACAAAAGATGAGCACTTCTAGCATATAAATAAATGCTTGCAACAAGAGCCCAAGGGGCCAGTTTGAGAAAATTATCAACTAATCGGAGATGGATTATTATTGTACAAAGGTAGACTATACATACCCAATGTAGTTGACTTAAATATTCTCATAATGGATGAGTTTCATAGAAGATCATATGCAGGTCACATAGGATATCAAAAGATGATAATAACCACCAAAAAACTATATTATGGGCCAAGGATGAAGAGATAAATTTCTAATTATATTGCTAGATGTTTAGAATGTCAATAGGTTAAAGTGGAATGCAAGCACCTAGAAAAATTGTTTTAGCCAATACCAACTCCAGAATGGATGTGGGAAGTCATATCAATGGACTTCATCATTGGTCTACCAAGAACCCCCAAGCAGCATGATGTAGTCATGGTGGTAATGGATAAGTTGGGGAAGGTAGCCCACTTAAATAAATAACAAATTGAAGGTATATTAAGACTAATAGAAGGGTTATGCAAACCATCATAGGATTCATAAGAAATTTCAAGTGGGAGAAAATTTATATTTACAAATTAGGCCAAAGAGAAATTCCCTAAAAGTGGGATCCTGTGCCAAATTAGCACGAAGATACTATGGACCCTTCTAGATATTATAGAGACTAGGGCTAGTAGCATACAAACTTGCCTTGTCTCCCATAGTGAAGGCACATGATGTGTTTCATATATCCTTTCTTAAAAGATATAGACATGATGCTAATCACATTATTGATTTGGATTTGATATATGTGGAACCCAAAGGAGAATTCCAACCAAAACCTCATGGCATACTCAATAGGAGGGAGACCACACTCTAGAATCGAGTCATCATGAAGGTTAAGGTGCAATGCAAGAACTTTTGAGCAGATGAAGCAACATGGGATGATTCGGATTTAAATAGGAACACAATAAAATATAGAGATAACCGTAAAGACAGATATGCAGTGGAAATAATACTTCATTTAATTAATGGAAAATACTGAAATATGCTTACAAATAGAAATAGAAATAACCCAGCTAGGGCGATGGTAGCTTATCTCTGAGAAGAGATGTGTCGGCTACATGCCTCTGAACTGTTCCGAACTGTCTTTACAATGAGGCTCGAAGGCCTATTTATTATTGAGAAACAATGGAAAACCCTTCACATTCCAAAAGTTAACCCTAGAAGATGAAACGCCAAATTGTGCGCCCCGTTTTGGGGTGAGTTGGACAGCCAACTTCACGGGGTCGCGAATTGGTCGAATTTCTCCGTTTGACGCACATGCTAGCCCGTTGGAAAGATCTCTCCGAGGACTACGACAAAAAGGACGATTTTTAGGACCCGAAAAACTGCTAAAAATAGTAAATTGCGCTATAATTAAGGAAACTGAAAAACTGAAAGAGACAGTTGTGGGGGTCCAAGTGGGATAGGTGGGTGGCCACCAACATCCACCTGGATCATGGGAACTAGAGAATTCCATGAAAAAGACATTTCCATTTTTGTTCTATGTATAGAATTCAATTCGACCGACAATAGACCATTGAGTACAATGTTCCTTTAAGGGGGAGGGGATTGCAATATCGATTTTATAACCCCCCATATTTGTAAATGTAATTAAAATATGATAATGATAAATGAATAGCATGAATAGATTGCTAGATCTATTTGATATAAATATATTATTAAATTAAGTTATAAATTGTTGAAGCTGAAGAGAAAGGGCCAACCTATATGGATCCCAATGCCTGAAAAAATAGCTTATTTGAGAAATCATGTAAGGGGGATTGGTAAGTTTCCTATATTTCGTAAAATTAATGTTTTAACCTCTAATGTTCTAGTTGAACTACCTAAGTACCAAGTTGTCATGAGAGATATGTGGGGAGGAGGTACTGCATTGCCCCAAGCATGGGCGATGTACCATATAGCAGGTATCAAATAACTTTGTAGCCTAAGGAGGGACCCTAAAACTCTCATACATGAGGCAACACTCATGAGGGATCTAACGATTAGAGACAAGGAAAAAGAGTGTGTTGCAGACTATCATATGAGGGTGAAGACTATGTGAACATCAACCCAAAACCCACTATGTGCAATTTGATTATGAACCCATGTTTGAAAATTGGACCACAAGGGATGCAAGAGAGCGACTCTAACAGAGGGAGATAGAAAAATTCCCTGGGTCACGGAACGCTTGTTAGGGAGTCCCTACTTGAATTGGGTTAGTGGAGGGAACCATTAGATTGAGTCAGGTAGACCAAGAGGAGCTCGAGTGTTTGGTTATATTGTGCACAAGAAGCACTAAAGAGAAGGAGATTCATTAAAGGATCATAGGAAGTGATGAAGGAAATTCGTTTTGTGTTGTGCATGCCTTCAATGGCCATATTTTGTTGTGTGATTAGCCTAGACTTAGTGCTTGAGAGGTAGAATCTGGGTTTCTTCCATGTAAAGGAGAATGGGCTTCATATTCTATACTCTAAGTTGAACCTTTGCTGAAATTCCATGAGTAAATAATCTTTTAGACATTGGGCTTGACTCGAAGGTGTCTAATTGCAAGAAACTTGTAATGTGCCTACAATTGGGTGGACAATGGTCATTCCTTCTTCAATTTCCAATAAGTTTAATTGAACTAGATATGTGAAATTTATATTCCTGTCAATGAAATACAATTACTTCTAAAAGTATCATGCTTAGTGATATGTTGGATTTTTGTGTGTAAATGTAATGATAAGCAAAAAACCATTTGTATTGCATTACGAAATATGTAAGAGTATCGAGTTGAGTAATTAGTATACCATTCTTGAATGATGGTTAGTATTTCTTTTATTAATATGTTGTTGTATGCAAGGGAAACCTTCTTGGTGACTATATGTGGTCGTGGTATGTTATGAATCCATGAACTAAGATGTTAATTCTAGATATAAAGATTGACTTTCATAGTAGTAGTTTATGAATTGAAATTGTAAGGGGAAATGCTTAAGGATCCTTGCTCTGTTTTAAAAAACAACCGAGCCAGCTCCGAAACGGTCGATTCAGTCTGAGCCAACCCCCGGCCAGTTCAGCGCGGTGAATAAATTGGTTCGGCAACCGGTTTGTTACCAAATCAGCTGAGCCAGTCACCGACTTGACCGGTTCGGTGACAAACTGGCCGGCTCAGCTAAGCCAGAGAAAACTTGGCTGGTTTAGCTAGTCACGCCAACGCATGGCCAGTTTGGCTTTTTTTTGGGGGGGGGGAATAGACCACTCATTATTTTAGGTTTGTTTGAGGTCCATTTACCTCTCCCAAGCTTATAAAAGCTACCCAACCCCCTCACATTTCCTCACAACTATCTCATTGAATTTGTGTGAGAATTTGTGAGGAGTTTGTGAAGAGTTGTGGAGTTTGTTTTTGGAGCTACAATGAGGAGTCTTGGGAAATCATTGGAGCATCTATGAGGATATTCTTGGGCAGCCATTGGAGTAGCATTGAGGAGGTGGTTTGTGCCTAGAGATATTTTTTTTTCCACTTCTAAAATATGTTTTTGCTTGTTTTTTTTGTGCAAATCTGGAAATTGAAAAGAGTTTTTTTTGTAAATGAAATGAACATTGAAGCAATTTGTTTTTTTTTCTTTCATTTTCAGATTTTTTCCTTTCATTTCCAAGTCCAAAAATGGCTCATAGAGTGATGATGCTTGGGCATATGCTGAAATGATTGATAATCGAATGCATTACAAATTTTGTTATAGAAAAATTAAGGAGGGTGGAGGGGGCATTCATAGGCTGAAACAACACTTGACTGGTATTAGAGGCCAAATTACTTCATGTGAACCACCATCAGAACAAATTGGGGATATTAGGAAGGAGTTGCTAAATAAATTTGAGAAGTTTTATCAAGAAAAAGCTAGGAATAAAGAAATAGAGGCCGAAATTGGGAGGAAGAGGAGTATGCAACAAATGTTGGCTTCTAACCCCAATTTTGATTATGATGGCTCTTCATCTATCCCTTGCACTAATGCATCCAACCCCTTTCATTATGTTCCTCCCTCTTTGGAGTCTATGCAAGAAAAGGGTAAGGGTATAATGAAAAATAGGGGTAATATCAAAAGTTATTTCACACCCTCCTCTCCATCAGATGCACATGGTCCTCAAGCTAGTAGATGTCATATGCAACCCACTTTATATGACCATTGGAAGAAAGAATTGAGAGAGACCACATGTTATTACATATTTAGATGGTGGTATGATTCTGATATCCCCTTCAATGCTTCTCGTTCTCCATATTATGAACCTATGTTTGATGCCATATTTACTACTGGAAAGGGCTTCAAAGGCCCCACTTTACATGAGTTAAGGGGATCTATTTTATGAAAAGAAGTTTCCTCCACTGACAAATATTTGAAAGATTTCAAAAGCTCATGGGAAAAAACAAGATGTACCATCATGTCATATGAATGGACTGATCAAAGGAATCATACCATCATAAAATTTCTTATCTTTTTCCCATAGGCAACCATGTTTATAAAATCAGTTGATGCATCTAATAGGGTGAAATATGCACACTTGTTCTTTCCGATTTTGGATGAGGTTGTTGAAGAGGTGGGAATGGCTAATGTTGTTCAAATCATCGCAGATAATGCCTCTAACTATGTTCTTACTGGTAAAATGTTAGAGGAAAAACACAAAACCATCTTTTGGACCCCATGTGTTGCACATTGCGTAGACCTCATGCTCGAGGGTATTGTCAAAATAGATTGGGTCAAGAACACTGTACAGTATGTCAAAAGAATAACAAAATATATCTAGAATCACTCATGGATTTTGAGCCTGATGAGGAAACAAACAGGGGGGCGGGATATTATTATGCCTACCATCACTAAATTTGCAACTCATTTTTTGACATTGCAATCTATGCTTTCCCAACATAGAAACTTGCAAAGGGTGTTTTTCAGTGATGAATGGAATGAATGTCAATGGTCTCATAAACAGGATGGAAAATATGTGGAAAATAAAGTTAATGAAGAAATATTTTGGAAAAAGGCAGCAAAGATTGTGAAGTTTGTTGAGCCACTGATTAAGGTGTTGCAGTTGGTGGATGGGGAAAGATTGGCTATGGGCTTCATTTATGAGGCTATGGATCAAGAAAAGGAGAAAACAAAGGCAGTATACAAGGATAGACTGGCTAAGTATGGGACCATTTGGGCAATAATTGATGAAAGATGGAACAATCAACTCCATTGACCTATACATGTAGCTGGGTATTTTCTGAGCCCAAGGTATCATTATAAAGCTCTGGAGGTAGACGCTTTGACTAGGGAGGTTAGAGATGGATTGATTGACTGCATTGATCGCATGATCCCTAAGGAGAGTGATTAGTTGGAGATACACTGATAGATCACTTGTTTCAGCAGAGCCATGAGTACCTTTAGAAAGAACCTAACAAGGATTGCAAGGGAAGTAGATGATCTAGGTAAACAAAAATTTCAATTTTCAAATTCTTATTTTGTCAAATTGTTTATAATTTGAAAGTTGGATATAATTTGTTGAGCTAACTCATTATACTACCATTTTTTTTGCAGTGCAATGGTGGGAGGATTTTATTAGCCATTCTCCTCAATTGCAAAAGTTTGCAATATGTATTTTGAGTCAAAATTGCAGTGCTACTGGGTGTGAGCGCAATTGGCCTGTCTTTGAGAGGATTCACATGAAAAAGATAAACTGTTTGGAACAAAAAGGGTTAAATGATCTATTTTATGTCCAATACAACCTCCGACTAAGATGCAACTAATTCTTGAACAAAATACCTGATACAGATTCCATTATGTTGGAAGATATTGATCCAGCATCAGATTGGGTAATAGAGAGTCATCTAGCAGAGTTTGATTCTGATAAGGATATTGTTCATGATTTGGATTCACATATGGAGACATTATTTGAACATAATGTTTAATTGAATGCAGATCCAATTGTACCAGGTCCAGCCCCAAGTCCTCCAGTTGTAAGTACTTCCTCTACTAAGCCACAACGGAAGCGCATATCTCATATATCTCAGCGTGCCGCTGTTGTGCCTGCTAGTGCTACTACTTCTGCAGTTGCAGTTCGAGATGGTGATGAGGAGGATCCATGGGTTTCCCCGTCTGACTATGATTCAAAGTTTGAGCCGAATGATGTTGGCTTCTCTAGCAGTAGCTAGTAGTACTAGTGACTAGTGATGTTTTACACTTTACTTTTGTTATAGAGGCCATTTATAGCCTCCTTTGTTATGTGTTTTTGTTTTGATCTCTATATCATGAATGTATTGGACAATGCACTAGGTGCCATTTTGATACAATGGATATATTCATGAGCCTAATTTTATCATATGTTGTCTTCTCCCTTTATTTTAATGATTTGTGTTTGGAAACATGAATGAAAATCCTTAAAATTATGTTTTTTCCTAAAAAAATAAATATTTAATGTATTTTTTACAACAACCAAGTCATTAAAATCAAACTAGCCAAGTCGATATCGAATCGGAATCGAAGTCGGAGTTGACCCGCATTCGTTTCCTAACCCGAGTCTGTTTTTTAAAACATTGGATCCTTGTGTCTTTGGAGATAAGCTAGATTTTGGGTCCCTCTCTGTTGCATAAGTGATGAGGATGAGGAAGTTTAAGTTGCATGGTTAAAGGCAATGAATTGATTTGTTTTGGAAGTTGTTGAACAACTATGTATTTTCGAAAGTAGAACATTGTGATGGCTCTGTTAACCTAGTGGATTAACTAATGACATCAAACATATGAGTACCACACATTTTTAATAATGATATCATCATGAAATCATAAAGGATGATGTGGTGATGCCATGTGTACAACACATGTCACCATATTCAACATTTTTAGCATACCAACAGTGTAAATATGAGTGACACATGGAAGCACCCATGTCAAAAATTTCCATATGTTAGAGGACACATTAGAAATTTCCATGTGTCATATGACATGTTAGTGTCCACCACATGTCAAATAATAATTAGGTGTTGAAGAATTGACATGGCATGTTGAGTTGTCATATTGACATATTGAGAGTTCGTAAAGATGGTAGTTGTATAAATCTTTGATATCTAGGTATTTTGTATCAGTATATCGACATATTGGGATACCAACATGGCAGCCTTTTGAGATCTATTGGGAGACTAGAACACTGGAGAATTGGTAAACATACCTTTTATAAAAATCTAGGTATGGTGGGGCTCTAGTATGACGAATTTTCAATAGATTTGGACTAATGGAGGAGTGACAAGTGGCCAAGGGTTATAACGTGTGACCCGCCTACCCTGTATGGATGTTGATGTGGCCCTTAAGGGGTATATCTCCAAATGGGAATAACCTTGTGATTGAAGCTCAGAATGAGATGAAAATTATTGTTGGAAAACTCTTGACGAGTAGAAGATGATGGCAATATCATAAATCCTAGTTGAGACGATTAAATAAAGAGGATAATTGATAAAACCATCTTCACAATAAACATTGAAGGTTGGGTCAAGTTATGCCCCACAACCCTAATAAGTCGTATGGGGTTTGTGGGGGGGGGGGGGGGTTGGGTGTGCTACAATAACAAACCCTTTTATCATCATTTTATTAGTGAAATCCAAGCTCATGTTGCAAACACACAATACTATGGCTAAGCGAGGATCTACCTCCTCCCAAACTAACTCTAGAAACTTCATAGTGATATTTATAGTTGTCACCTATATATTCTTCAAGTTCCACTTAGGTAGATTGATGAGTATTAGACTTAGGTGGCATGCCCCTTCTCATTTAAGAAGAAAAAAAATATGATTCTGGAGCACACTTTTTGAAATAGAGATAAAATAAACCATTAAATATGACCTCTATAAAATAAGAACTTTGAATGGTTTCCATTAAGTAGGTCACTATGATCTTAATAAGGAAAAGTTACAATGACTGGCGAGGAAAATCAAAGCCCTAAGATATGGACTTTTAAAAATATTACAATATGTAGATAACAATTCTTACAATATTTTCCACTTTGCATGCACATTTACTCTATAGAAATTATAAATAACATCAAACTATACCATCCATGAATGCAGAATGAGGATGAAGAGGACCAGGTCTTACCTTCCATAGAATATCTGGCAGCAAATGTTAGCAATTTGTTAGGACATTAGTTCTACAAAATAAGTTAAGAATTGCCATGAGGGATCATTAAGAAATTTGGCAAGTGTGATGGAAGGATCAACTACCAACCAAGACTAAATGGTACTCAAAATTGGAAAGTTAAGGAATTGTTTCCTCATCTCCTTCAAAATGAAAGCTTTCGGAAATCAAAAGCATACCAAATGGGGATAAATTATCCAAAATGGATGTATATAGTTATGATGTGTTTTCATTGATTATTTAGCGAAGGGAATATTGCATTTGGGAATGATTTGGCCCAAAATCTAAATATTGCACTAATGGATCGAAATGGTAAAATTGTACTGGAAAGTGGAAATCTAAGGAATTGATTCCTCGTCTTCTTCAAAAATGAAACTTTTAGAAACAAAAAGCCTCCAAAATGGAAGGAATGATCCAAAATAGATCTACATAGTTATGATATGACTTCATTGTTTATTTAGGGAATGGAATATTACATTTGGGATTGTTTTGTGTTAATGTGAAAATTCCTAGAAGGTGTACCAAAAATCCTCACTTAAGTCACTAGGTGACAAGTGACCCTAACAACAATTTGATGGTTGTTGTCATTCTAGATCTGCAATACAAATGGAAAATCTGCAGTAAAGAAAATAATATCCAAAACAAATAGCAACAAAGTAATGTATCCAGAATAATAACCCAATTAGAAAGACAATTTTAAATGAATAAATCTTTATTGATAACACCTGGTGAAGGAGATCTACATATTCGTCTGTAAGTCCCCATCCATGGGATGGGTCCTTTGATACCCTTGATACCTCAGAAAAATAATTCCCTCTCTCAATCGTGTGAAAACCTCAAACAAAGTGAATAACTCCAATGGGAGCTTAAGAAAATGACGATAATGTTGACGATGATAATGATCATGGTGAGTGTTGGACACATAATCCTCTTTGGGCTGGTGTAGAATGTGAACAACCATGAGAGTCCAAGAGACCTTGGGATGTGGAACCCAACGGTCACACGAATGTACTATAAATGTATATCATTGTCAAATAATAGAAGGACTCTCATGCTTTTCTTTAATATTATGTTGCTGCCATGTGTGTTTAACATGGTATCAGAGCCATGATGTGTGGCCTTCCCCGAGTTTTATGGTCTAATCAACCTCAAAATTTGGTTTTCTACATTTACTTTTTCAGTTCTGTGCGTAATGGTGATTAGAGATTCCTTTATCAATTCCAGTTTATTGAGCGCACTCTGCACATGTCAGTGTTGTCAAACCTGCAACTAGTTCTAACATTCCATGTCAGTTTTTCCATTTCTGCTCCCTGTCAGAAGCGTTTGCTTTACAGAAACTCTATAGTCTGCTCTTGAGCTCTACATTGAAGCAGCTACGCCACTTTAATAGAGGCGTTTTTTGATATAACCCAGGTCTGACAATCCTTTCCATAACGCACAATCCTTTCCATAACGTCTTCGATGAATGAAGCAGTTGGCCTGACATGGAAAAGTTACAACGAATATGTGTTGAAGTCTCTTCTGATGCCTACGAGAGGAGTTGATATGAGTCAAATGATTGTCCCCACATAATAGCAGCCAATACCCCTCCAACTTTACCAGATCCAATGTATGTTCTAGGGTTTGGACTGCCCAACTTTTGATATGTAGAACCAGCAACATTCAATCCTGTCGTATCAGCTAACTGGGACAACTCATGGAGTGACTCTTCAATACCAAAGAAAGCATCATTTCCATTCCGTGCAATGCCAATAAGATTTTGGCTCCTTGGGGAAATATTCTACGTCCGGCATTCGAATCGTTGTAGTCCCCCCCGCTAGTTCGAATTCCTTAACCGCCAGTTTAACATCAGAAGGTTGTAGTTCCAAATTCAAGGATTCGCCAACGGCCTTTGCCTTCGTGAAACTGAGAGGCCTCGCAATAAAGCCTTCAGAAGGCCTAACAAATTCGAGTTTTGGACCTTTTGAATTTAAAGGCTTCCATCCACAGTATGTCCAAACGATGGCCGCCGAATTCGTGTAAGAGAGAGCATTCATGGCTGATTTTAGAGCTTGCATAGCTACAGTTCTCCTCTAGAGTCACGTGTATTATAGCATAAGCTTGGTCTTCAATGGCATTCGCGACTGATGGATGCATTTTACACTTCTCGGTGTCGTGGTCGAATGTGGGGTGCCAGAGTTTCATGAACAGCACGCGGATCCTGCTCTTGCAAGACCAGTGATCCCATTGATCTTTGCACAGAAACCGCTGCGTCCAAGTCCAGTGACGCTCGAAGACGAAATTCTGAAATTCCATTGGCAAGAAGGGGCTTTCACTCAGCGGATCCTTCCAGTGGCCTGCGCTTAGATCCTCCTCCAATCTCAAGCTCATCTGCAGTATCCTGAACATCTGAGGTGTAGTATCCTGAACATCTGAGGAAAATTGCAAAAGATTTTCCTTGAAAGTTGCAATGGTTGTCCACATCGTATCCAATTTCAAACTCCAGTTTTATTTGAAAAATTAGCTTCAATTAAGGGCATTTAATAGAGGTTGCGTGTATCGCTTCCTTTGCTTCACGTCTCTAAGCAACAGAGTCAAGACACGCTTCCTGGCAGTGGAAAAGCAGATCAATCGCTACAGTCGAAGGTCGACATATCGAGTCCTGCAGGGCAACAAGATTCGAGGAAGGAGAGCGTTGCACCTGCGCAAGACATCCAGAGGCGATTCGACAGGGTGATGATAAAGAAAAACCTACTGTAGCTGTGGAAAAATCAAACGAATTGTTGCAAGAAAAAAAGGCAAAAGCACGTGAGCAGGCCAAAGAGTTGGCTGGAGAGCCACCAATATCAACTCATGCGTAGGCAGGGAAGGAAATTTATCGAACTGACAAATTTCCAGATCTGAATCGAATTCACTTTTCTGCTTCGTGTAGTTCAACGTTTTCTAATCGTGCGGTTTTTGATAGCATAGATTCATTGGGTTGCCTTATCTTAGTACAGGGAAGAAAGCTTCAATTCATAAACTAATTAATTCTCTTATTGTTGGTGTATTTTCAATACAAATTGACACACTTTAATTTTAAATTTGACTTGTCTAAAAAATGACTCGAATTTATGAAGTATTAAAGTTCTTGAAGACTTTGATACAATTTACTGTTGATGACACCATTTGAATCAGCAAAGACTTTCTCTCAGAAATCCAGACTTGTCTGCAAAATGCACATGACAAAATTGATTTTTTGTAACTTGAATCACAGCGACAGCAAGAGGAGTTACAGAAGTATAATCATGATTCTGAACTTGTTTATGTTCAGAACAATTCTCCTTTTGAGTCAGAAATTGACTCCCATCAACATGTAGAAACTAATCAAGACAGTAAAGTTGAGGCTGATTCAAGAGCAAATGTGAATGCAGATTTAGAAGTCCAACCTACACTTCCAAAGCCAATCATCAAACCTTGGGAAGAGCTTGTCCACAACAAGCATAGAACAAGTCTTGGATATGATATGGAGGTTTCCTTTCATATTATAGACTATTCCAAGCCCATCAAATTTCAAAGTGTTGGGTTCCTTCAGGACAGTCCACCTTTAGTTGTTCCAGATTCTGCACCTCTTCCACAACAACAACAATAGATTGTGAAAACGCCAACACTGTGACCAAGTTGTCCATATGAAAGATCATTGTTTTGATCTTCATCCATGTAAGAATTGTCATAAAACCAGTGATTCTTCAAACAGATGCTTCATAAACAAACCTCCTACAAGAACAAAAATTCATCTTGGATGGATCGCTTCTTGGCAATGGGCATCAACAGCCAAGAAGATATTTCAATCATATGTCTAAACTTGTAGTTGAGTTTCCTCCATCATGTCACCTTGTATCTGACAATGGGGGAAATGATGGTCATCTACAAGCTTCAAAGCCACATCAAGTGAACCTGAGCCACAACCTATCATACCAGATTTAGAGTTGTAGCTAGAGAAAAATATGCCCCTGAGCATGCCTTCAGTCGATGATACCTCTTCAAAAAATTGGGGACACTTCCTCTAGCAGAAGACTTCAGCTTCTTGCCAGTTTTGGAAGAGTTCCAGGAATTGAAATAAGCATTCCAGAGTTGCTGGTCATCCTTAAACCATCATAGGTTGAGACCTCCCTTTCATGGTTGAAGGTTTCCCTCTTCAAAACATGAGGAGCACTTCCTCTAGCAGAAGACCTGAGCTTCATGCCAGACTTGGAAGAGTTCTGGGAATTGCACTAAGCATTCTAGTGTTGGTGGTCATCTTTAAACCACCTCCCTTTATACCAACATTTCAAAAAACACATTCAGCCTAGTGTTGCCATGCATTTTTTCACATTTTGTATTACAGCTCTCTTCTTGGACTCATACATAACCCTTCGGATTAAGGGGGGAATGTTGGACACTTAATCCTCTATGGGCTGGTATAGAATGTGAACAACCATGAGAGTCCAAGAGACCTTGGGATGTGGAACCCAATAGTCACACGAATGTACTATAAATGTATATCATTGTCAAATAATAGGACTCTCCTGCTTATCTTTAATATTTTGTTGCTGGCATGTGTGTTTAACAGTGAAGAATGAATGAAAAACCCTCTTTATATAGCAAAGTATGGAGTTAATCTCGAAAATGGAGAATAATAAAATATTATTGACCAAATTCAAATCTAACTACTTGGAATACTTTATTATTTTTATTGGAGAGGGAAAAGGAATTTAAAATGGTTAAATTCTTTTAGTTAGAAATAATTAACAAATAAAATGATTTATTAATTATTACACGAGAAACAAGAAAAGTGTGAAATGAAATAATTATTAAATAGTGATTTAATAATTATTCTAATAACATAAATAAGGAAATTTAAATAAATAATGATTTATTTAAATATTCCTAAGGGATTTAGTCAAATGTGACAAGGAATAATGATTTAATAATAATTCCTAGAGAAAATTAAATAAATAATGATTTATCTAATTATTCTCATGGGGTTTTTTTTATTTAAATCAGAAAATAATTTAATAAAATTGGCTTACTAAATTATTTTCCACATAGAAAGTGATATTACTATGGTAAAATTAAATCCTCATGGTGTATTTCGATCCACCTAGTTAGAAATGGCTAGGTGATCATTGTTTGGTGATAACCGTTTGGTATAAAACCTAAGATCGTACTAATGAACCAAAATGGTAAATTTTTTATTTGATGGGCAAAGAATGGAAATTGTGTTCTAGTCACCAAGAATCTAAGGCTAAAGATGTTTTTTTGCACTATATGGGTTGATGTATTTCCAATAGCGGTTCATTTTCATAAGACCATCATTTGTTCCATAGCACGAGCAAGAGAATTAAGGAAATATTCATAACATAGAGAGAAAAATATATTGTAGAGGAGTATAAAAGATCATATTCTCTCATAACTCCAATGTAAGGTAAGAAATGTTTGTAATTTTTATTAGCATAAGCTCCATAATATAAAAAGATGAAAGGAAAGGTCCTTAATTTCTTTTTGGTTTTCTCATATTGAGTTTGTAGGGTAAATTTTGTGTCCAATGTGTGCCTTTATTATTGTAGTTCTATTTAATGTCCTTGTGGTTAAGAAAATTATTTGGTGTGTCTTATTTTGAAAATGTTTAAAGCAATAAAAGACAAAAAAATTGTTGTATACTTGAGACTTGTTGTAGTCTTTGTACTTTGCACATCTACTTGGGTGCACCAATTATTTTAACATGCAAGGCATTTCACAAATAAAGAGTGGCCTTCATTGTACTACAAGGATCTTTCACTTTAATAGTACATGTCAAGCATTGGTGATGGAACACATAAATTCCAAACTTTCACCCCTAGAATGGACTTCTCTATCATCTGGGCCATATTTATTCCTTTAAGTGAAATGAAGATGTTTGGGAGGTGCATGGAATTCCAACAATAGTACACTTTGGGATGGAGACACCAATGATGATATTGCAAAAGCACTTTTATTAGACAAAGTTCCAATAGTGATTTAACATATATATCAAATTGTACACTACTTATACAATTTCCAAACTTGCAATTAAGACATAGGGACTACACATTCCTATGTGCACCCTACATAAGCCTTGGGATTCAATTTCCAGTATCAACCAAGTATGGTTACAATTATGTTTATGTGCTTGTTTATCAATGCCTTAAAATCAACTCTCGAATTGAAAAATGGAGCTAACAACATCTTTTTTTATTTACTTCTGAGGTTAAAACTACTACTTCTTTGAAACCTTAGGACTTAGCAACTAGTACCATTGCAACCAAAACATAAAATTAACCCCCAAACCAAAAAGTGGTGCTCCGAGTAGCACCCTCATTTTTTTCTAAGAATAAAATTGCAAAGTTTTTGAAATCATGACCTTGACAATTGATACCCCCAAAACCAAAACCAAAATCTTAAAATCAACTCTCAAAGTTTTAAAAATAAACACCATTAATAACACACTCTTTTTTTGGGATTAAAATTGTAACATTTAAAAGATAAGAAACAAAAACATAATATTGTTGCAAACAAATTTGTTTAAAAAATAAAAATAAAATTTAAATTTAAATTAATTAATTAAAATAAAAAAACTTCACACAATTATATATAAAATTAAATATATTTAAAAAAAATTAAATATTTTTTTTTTAATGATGGGGGGTGAGTCCCTCTAATAGAAGCTTTATTAACCCGATTGCGCAATTTTTACACATATTACATATTTACTGAATCTTGATGATAAAACATGCTGCGGAGCAGCGGAGCGGCATAGAATTTTTACACATATTACATATTTACAAAAGCTTAATGATACAACATGCTAAGGAGTAGCGAAGCAGAATAACAATTTGTTGTGGAGCAGCGATCATGCGACGGGACTCGAACCCGGGTGGGGAGGCTATAAACGGCCGTCCCCAACCACGCAGGATAAACGAGAACTCACAAATATATATTAAAAGACAATGCAACAACATAATCTCTAAAATCACCCACAAGGTGTACAGTAGTCAATAATAAGGTTTTTTGTTAAGGCACTCCATTGTGAAAAGTTCATTGGTTCGAAAACCCGGGCATAACTCGAGTCATGAGTACAAGTTAGTGTGGCCTAGGTCGGGCGTGGTCGTCATGGTTTCTCAAGCCACAAGTCAGTCCCATTAGGCTATAAACAAACTAACTTTAAAATAATATATAATCTTTAAAATCAAAATATGAATGTGTATATGTGGATAGAAAGAACAATTAAAAATCATTCTTTAAAATGATAAATATTTAAAAAAATACATGATGTAGTTTTTTTAAATAATAATTATATTTTTTTATATATAAACAAAAATTGTCCATGGGTTTTGGATAGACGATGATCGGGTGCTCTGTTAAGGCGTTCCTTGATGTGAAGTTACGTGTTCAATTCCCCTCCCCAATCAGGGTGATATATTTGACATGCTGAAGATGTAGCCCCACCAAGCTTACAAACAAAATATATATAAACAAATATTAAAACTTAAAAAGAAGTTCCAGACAGGATATAAAAGCAGTAAAAGATGCATTGGACCTTTTTCAAAAAGCTACTAGTATGTAGATAAATGTGCAAAAATCCACCATTACTTACTCGAAAATATATGGAACTATGTTGTATACAAGAAGTATATTTTACCTTAAGCCATGGATGATTGGTTGAGACTACCTAACAAGAGCTCTTGAAATCCTTCTATCATTTGGAAAGTGGTCGTTGCATCATTTGAAGTGATTGGAAGTGGCTTGTCATGGAATATGGGTAGTGGAGAGCACTTCAGAATTGGCTTAGATCCTTGGGCAAGTTGTGACAGGAATTCTGAGCTCCCACAAGACTTGATTCAACATCAAAATACTCAGGAATACACTTTTTTTAATCAGATCATGGACAGATCCAACACTACCATCTGATCACAAGGTTGGAAATTCATAGTTCAGTTAAATCTTATTTGTAACTTAGCTAAACTTTAGTCGACCTATATTAAAAATTTGAGACAAACTCATGTTAGAATCAAAGACAGGGAGGACAAGCTTATCTAGGCCCACTCTCCTACAGGTATCTACTCCCCAAAGGTTAGATACAACTATCAAATTACAGATAGAATCAGAGGTGATCCTAAATGGTGGTGGAAAAAGACCTGGAAGTTAAACTTCCTGACAAAATATCGTCTCTTCTTAAGGTACATAATTTGAAATAAAATTCCCACGTGGGACAACCTACAGAAGAGGAAAAAAGAAGGTCCTAACTGGTGCATCTTGTGTAAGAATGATGGAGAATCGACTGACCATCTTTTCATGCAGTGTCCTTTCGCTCCCAACACACTGGGAAAAAAAATAACTATTAGGCTACAATTGAGTGCGGAGGGGAATAATTTTTTTGGAAGCATGGAAATCCTAGTGCGATGTTGCCCATAATAAAGCATGGTGGAACATTCCCCCACTTTATTGTTGAGGGGGTTGGCTTGCTAGGAATAGGGAAATATTTAGGGACCAAGCTTCGGCTCCTAATATTATTGTTGTTTAGATTGGGGCTATTTATGCTCTTATGCCTTCCAATTAATCTATCGTAGCCCGTAGAATTATAAACAAAGAAACGATAAACAAGCAAATTCCCTAGTCATATTTTGACAGGGCCTCCAATGAAGATGGGGTATGTGGTGGGGGTTGATCCTGTATTTGAATGAACTACATTTTTTGAAATATAAAGTTGGCCTAGGACAAGGTACAAACAATTATGCAAAGTTATTATCTCTCAAACTTCTTCTTTGTTGGGCAAGAGGACATGGTTGTCAATCCCTTCAAATTTTTGGGGATTCACTGAACGCTATAAATTGGTTCAACACTACACAAAGATGTCACAACCACACACTTTATCCTATACTTGCAGAAATTTTGCAATTTAAATAGTTTTTTGTTAACATCTCTTATTGTCACATCTACATGGACCATAATAAATAAGCAGGTGTCTTGCCTAAGGAGGGCTCTAGAAATCCTTTGGGCTCCTAGAAGGTACTAGAGCAGGAGGATGGTAGGGTGTAGGACTACATGCATCCATCTTTCATTGCAACCTAAGTGTGCATACTCTCAACATTTTCTACTTACATATATATTATCTCAGCTTTATGCTTCTTTTCAGGGCCACTTACATGCTTGTTGATATGTTATTAGGCTCTTTTATGGACGTTGGACACTATCTTATATGATGTTATCATGGAGTACTTATTTTTTTATATGGGCTAAACACTTATATGGTTGTTGGTTGGTCCCCTTTTTGGAAGCAATGCAAGACAATTTTTTTTGTGAATTCCTTGGGCATCTACTTTATGTAATTTTTTATATTCTTTAATGAAAAGTTACGCTTTTTCTTTGGAAAAAAATAAAATACGATAAAACTTAAAAAATAAAAATAAAAATAATCAAATTTACAATTTGAGGTGGGATGTATTTTTTTTTAAATGCACCTATGATTTAAGAGTCATGCTCAATATCAGCCTAACCGACAAAAACAAAAATCACATATTTCCACACAAACCATGCCACCCATAAAACTATTATGTTCACATGGTTTCATGTTTTCTTAACCTTTAGTGACTTGATATTTTATGAATTCATTTTTCAAATAACTTCAATGAGAAATGAACATTATGTAAAAGATGTCTATGTTATAGACTTTTTATAAGAAGAATTTTGTTTAATTATGTGAACTACTAAAAAAATACTAAAGTTCACATTTTTATTAAAGGAATGTTGGCATTATGATGCATGTGTTATCCTTGATGGAAACTCACTTGTAACAGAACAAGTATATGGTAACTAGATGAATCCACAGGTCAGCTCAGAGGTGACAGAATGATGGAACAGAATATCAGAATGATGGGTCAAAGGTTTACATATCATAATCAACAGTTTGATACAGGTGAATATTTGAAAATCTATACGCGGGTTCGTCAAGGCCAAGTCGCATATACACGCAAGTTTGGTGAAGAAAAGTAGTGTATGGTTTTTGCACCATGGTATTCTAAATTCCAAGGGTCCTTACCATGGTATTGGCCCATAGTAATGAGCACGACAACGGATATTAATCTTGTCAAAGATTATCACCAGCACTAGTTTAGTTTTGACCTGTGGTATTGGATAAGGGCTAAACTATATAAAGAGGTGAATATCAAAGTGCTAAGTATGCAATTGAAAGGATTTTTTATGAATACTTCAATCTGAAGTATATTTACATTGTAAGGGCCATAATTGTTGCATAGATCTGAAATAATTATGCGGTGATGAATACAATGATGGATCAGGATCATGAGACCTGAAATGACTTTTCATTGTATTATATACTCACGGATAGACTAGATCTAAGTACTGATGCATTTTTTTATATCTAAATATTATGATCTGTGTCTTTCTAAAGTTTTGAAGAGTTGCGCAATTTTAGGTCAAAATTTGCAGATCTATACACTGGTTGGTCTCAGGAAAAGCACGTATGCAGGCAAGTTCACTTCTTCAAAGTCACGTATATAAAGTAAGGGTTATCGTTCACAAATTACTGATCAACCTGATCAGTGTTGTTGTTACTATGTTGTCTATCAATGATATCCTCATGTTGATATGGGTTGAGTGATAATGCTTGAAGTAGAACTAATTGAATGATGAAGTTGAATTTGTTTACATGTTGGTTGGTTGAAAAGATTATTGATGTTGCTAACTGTATGAGGATTTTGTAAGCTAACAAAATATTTCAGAATATCTTTGGTCAACTCTATGTCTGATTCAGAATTACAAGTTTTTAGTTTTCAGTATATTAATATCTGTACGCAGGCTTCTCTATACAAAAGAGTGTATACATGTGGGTTGCCTTAAGTGAAGTAGCATATACATTTTGGCATTTGAATGATCAGGGTTGCAGCTGATTCTGTGTTGAAGCAGTATTATGAGTTTAGTTCTGTCTACTGGTTGCAATGATCTAACTATTCCAGTTGATTGGGTTTCAGTGATTGGTTGATTAAGTTGTGTCAGAGATTGATGATTGTATTACAGTGATGAGTTACAGTTTGATTGTTGAGCTTAAGTGTTGATATTGGATCCAGTGTGAAAATTTAGGAAACGTGGTCTATGGATGTTGTTGAGGGTTGGAGCCTTCAATGAGGAAGTCAAAGCTTCCTGCCAGTAGTAGATGGTGATCAAATAAGGGGGTTGGAGCTCCCTTCTAGTAGGATCTAGAGAACGAGTGAAGGTTGTAGCCTTTAGCAGGTGGCTGCCTCGTGCTAGTATGAGTCTGCCCCAATACAATAGTGTAAGAATTTTTTTATATTAATAAGTTTTGAAGACTGAGATGAGAACGATAACGCTTTTCTCCCACATTGGATTTCCGCCTTAAATCCTAGTGTTCATGTGTGTTACTTATCTGTGATATTTGATTATGTTCTTACTACACCTATTTACTGCTTATCAAATGCCTAATAAATCTCTTACATTTTAGTTCAAGTTTAACAGATAAAGAATTATTTGTTTTACAAGTTTACTGAGCATACATTAATTTCCTTTACAATAGTAGCATATATATGCTATTTGGATTCAGTCAAGCCGCATATACATTTCTATAAAAGAAAATTATTATTTTGAGTTTTTAAACACTGATTCACCCTCCCCTCCCCCCCACCTCTCAGTATTTTTCCCAATAAGTGGTATCAGAGGAGGTCCTTCAAAAATAACCTTGATCGCTTCAAGGAAGATCTCCCAAGATGATCAATCAAGAGGGAACGACTTCTATCAAACCACCACTCTTCAACAGAAATAATTTTATATATTGGAAGACAAGAACCATATCCTATCTTCAGTCTCTTGTAGTAGATGTTTGGGAAATTTGGAAGGAGGTTACCAGTATCCAGTTGTAGTTCCCACAGATGCAGTAGAAAAGAACACATTTGAAACTCATGCCAAAGTTGTCAATGCATTATTGGGCAGTCTAATAAAATCAGAATTTTTCAAAGTTATGCAGCTAAACACAACAAAAGAAATATGGGACAGAATCATTCAAATCTATGAAGCTGACACCAAGGTAAAAAGTGTTATACTCCAAACTCTCAAAATTCAATATGAAACTCTTAGAATGCATAATGATGAAAGTATTGCTAGTTTCTTTCTACGTATTGATGATATTTTAAATCGCATGAAATATCTGGGTGAAGAAATAAAGGACACTACTTTAGTAGAGAAAATCTTAAGATCTCTAACTCCTAAATTCGAGTCAAAGTGTCTGCCATTGAAGAGAAGCAAGATCTACAGACTCTTACTATTGTTCAACTTCATGGGATCTTGACTTCTTTTGAAATGAGGGAAGGATGTCCCTCAGAAGTCATAGAAGTTGCATTTAAAGCATATGCAAAAGGAAAAGAAAAGGAAGAACACGGGAATCAGGATACATATCAGAAGAAGATGAGGTGAACTTTGTAAAGAAACTTCAACTGGGCATCGGAAGGTTCATAGGTAAGCTTCCCTTCAAATGTTTTGCTTGTGGTAGAGTTGGTCATTATGCTGCTAAATGTCCTCATAAAGACAACCATAACAAAGGGAAGGATACTACAAAAGGTAATAGGAGACGGTTTGACAGTAGAAGAAGTTATTATACTCATGAATATAGTGATGGCTTGTCACATAGTGAAGAAGAATCTGATCAAGATCTTAAATTACTCATGGATTTTGAGAAAAATACTAATGAGTCTAATGATAAATTTGTGGATGCTTTAGAGGAAAAATATTTCTTTAAAGAAATTACTCAACTCAAAATTTGCTTGGAAGAAAACAAAGTAGCCATAGATACTTTGAAGCATCAACTCATAGAAAAGGAAAATCATAATGAGAAGTTAGAATGTGAAGTAGTAAGTTTAAGAAAGGAACTTGAGAAAATAAAAACTCTGAATCTTAGATTTGCTAAAGGATCTGAAACCTTAGATGAAATTATCAAGTTAAAACACTTTCCTCTTATGAAGACAGGTCTTGGATACACTAGAGAAACATCCCAAACATAAAATTCTTTAGCTACCACCGAAAGCTATCTAAATGCAGTAAAAACCAGTTAGCAAAGCTTCAGTAATGCAGCAAAAATCAGTCAGAAAAGCTTCAGTAATGCAACAAAAACCAATCAGCAAAGATTTAGTTCTCACCAAAAGAATAAAGGCATTCCACAGGTAAATCATGTTCAATCCAATCCAAGGATGAACAACAATAGAAGCACCAATCAAAAGGTAAACAACACCAGAATATTCTATGATCACATAAATTTCTTCTTTAATGGACAATGTTTCTCATGTCATAATTTTGGTCATAAGGCTTCTCAATGTGCTACATACAAAACTATCATGGCTAGAGAAGCAAGAAAACAAAGGAATGAGACAGGAGTCAAGAAGAAAAGTTATAATATGTTCTCACCTCTTATAGATGAAATTCAATGCTCATTTTGCAATAACTTTGGACATGAAGAATCTAAATCAAGGAGAAAATTACAACCAACATCTCAAAATGAGCAAATATAAACAAATTCTAAGGTATGGAAAAGGAAGGAGTTACAGTCTGAAAGATATGGCATAGCATTGTTTGTAGAAGGACAAGAAAATAAATGGTACGTTGATAACGGATGCTCAAAACACATGATAGCTGATAAAGACAAACTTATTTCATACAATTCTTTAGAGAAATAAAAGAATGTCACTTTTGGAAATGACTCACCTGTTGTCATTGAGGGTAAAGGTTTTGTTTTTCTAAAAGAAAAAGTTAAAGATGGTAATGTTATGTATGTTGATGGATTAAATCATAATTTGTTGAGTTTTAGCCAAATGTGTGACCAAGGAAATGAGGTGGTATTCTGATCACAAGAATGTTTGGTTCATGAACTTGACACAGGAAAGACCATAATAAAAGGAACAAGAACCCCGAGCAATATGTATATATTGAAATGTGGCCAAGAACAATGTTACCTAGGCAAGGCAAAAGAAAATTGGTTATGGCACAGAAATTTGGGACATCTAAGCTTCTCTCAAATAAGAAAATCAAGCATTCTCAAAGTTGTTCATGATCTACCCTACATCACCATACCAGAAAGTACCATATGTAATTCATGTCAAATTGGTAAGCAAACCAAATTTCAATTCAATTCCAAAGAAGGATTAGCAAGTAAGCCTTTTGAACTTATACATACTGATTTGTGTGGACCTGTAAGGAAAAAGTCACCTCATGGAGAACAATACTACATCTTATTCATTGATGACTTTTCTAGAATGTGCTAGATCGGTTTATTGAAACACAAAGATGTGCATTTGATAAATTTAAATTCTTTGAGGCATTAGTTGAAAATGAATTATATCTAAAAATCAAATGTCTCAGATCTAATCGAGGAGGAGAATACATATCAGATGAATTCTTTGATTTCTGTGAACAACATGGCATAAAAAGACAATTTTTTGTAGCTAAAACTCCTCAACAAAATGGCATGGTAGAAATAATGAATAGAATTGTTCAACAAATGGCTCATGTTATGCTTGATGAGTATGGAACTCCTAACACCTTTTGAGGTGAAGCTGCACATATTGCAGTAAATATTCTCAACAAGGCTCATGTTCGTATGAATAGTGATAAAACTCCGTATGAACTTTGGTATGGTAAGCCTCCCACTATAAATAATTTTATAGTTTTTGGAAGTAAATGTTTCATCAAAAATAATGATGAAAAACTTGGTAAGTTTGAAGCTAGAGTAGATGAAGGAATACTTCTTGGTTACTCATCTAGAAGCAAACGATACAAATGTTACAATAAGAGACTTCAGAAAATTGTTGATTGCATTGATGTTGTGATTGATGAAGCATGCATAGGGCCCAAAAAGGTAACATCAGCAAAAGAGAATGATGATGATGAATCCTTTCCCACATCAAATTGCAATGATATAGAAGAAGAAACTAATGAAGCAGCAGAATAAGATACATCAGACAAAGAAAAGGCTCCATCCAGGTATGTTCAAAAGAATCATCCAAAAACTTAAATTCTATGAGAAAAGGAATCTAGGGTACAAACAAGAGGAACCCTTGTAGAATCTTCTAGTCATCTACCTTTATTATCCACCATTGAACCACAAAATGTAAATCAAGCTATTAAATATGAATGTTGGGATAAGGCTATGAATGAAGAACTTGATCAAATTGAAAATAATGATACTTGGGAATTGGTTCCAAGGCCTCATGATAAAATTGTTATTGGGACAAAATGGATATTCAAAAATAAGTTGAATGAAAATGGAGATGTCATTAGGAAAAAAAACTGGACTTGTTTGTAAAGGTTATGCTCAACAAGAAGGTATAGACTTTGAAGAAACATTTGCACCAGTAGCCAGACTTGAAGCCATAAGAATGTTTCTTGCATTTTCAAGTTTTTGAAATTTCAAAGTTTATCAAATGGATGTAAAATCTTCTTTCCTTAATGGAGATCTAGAAGAAGTATACATTGAACAACCAGAAGGATTCATTTTTGCGAATGATGAAAATCTTGAATGCAAACTCAAAAAGGATTTATATGGGATAAAACAAGATCCATGGGCATGGTATTATCGTCTTGACAAATATCTTCAACAACAAGGTTTCACAAAAGGATCTGCAGACAACAACTTGTACACAAAAATTGAGGGTGATAAACTGCTAATTATTGTTGTTTATGTTGATGATATCATCTTTGGTAGTAATGAAGAATCTATGAGTCAAAACTTTTCTTCTGTTATGCAACAAGAATTTGAAATGTCTTTACTTGGGGAACTAACCTATTTTCTTGGTCTACAAGTGCAAAAAGCAAAAGATGACATCTTTCTCTCACAAAAAAAATATCTCAAGAAGATTCTAAAGAAGTATGGGATGGAAGATTGCAAACTTGTATGTACTCCCACGATGACAGGATGTAGCCTCAGTTCTGATGAAGATTACCCTGCAATAAACCAACCAGAGTACATATCTATGATTGGAAGTTTGCTTTATCTAACAGGTACCAGAACATATATCATGCATGCAGTTGGGATTGTTGGATGTTTCCAAGCCAATCCAAAGGAATCACATCTTCAGGCAGTAAAGAGAATATTCAAATATCCCCAAGGAACCCAATACTTTGGTCTATGGTATCCTAAATATGCAGATCTTACCCTTCATGCATACACAGATGCAGATTGGGTTGGAAATGTTGATGACCAGAAAAGCACTAGTGGAGGTGCATTTTACATGGGGCCCCGATTGGTATCTTGGTTCAGCAAAAAACAAAGTTCCATTTCCTTATCTACAACAGAAGAAGAATATGTGGTTGTTGCATCTTGTTGCACACAACTTCTCTGGATGATGCAAACATTACAAGATATACAAATCAAATTTTCTCCACCCATCTCCATCATATGTGATAATACAAGTGCTATTATTATTTCGAAAAATCATGTTATGCACTCCAAAACCAAGCATATTCCCATTAAGTATCACTTTCTACAAGAACAAGTGCTTGAGCAAAAGGTTAAATTGGAGTATGTTCCCTTCAAAGAACAAGTTGCTAATATATTTACTAAACCCCTTCCTAGAGAAGCATTTGAATATCTCATACAGAAATTGGGAGTTGTCTTTGCCTCATTTTGTTGTTAATCCAGTCTGCTCAGTCTACATGTGAAAATTTAGAAAGTTGTTGTCTATACGTGAGTTTCATGAAGTATAGTCACATATATATGTGATTTTATTTGTAGACAGTCACGTATGTTTTTCTCTGATAGAAAAACAGTGGGACAGACTCAAGATCAGCCTCTAACATGCTTATGACATCTATGATTTGATTTTTCTTGGTCTTTTGTTGATGGGTATAATCTGCTTATATGGTATTGATTTATGTTTTTTCATTGATATTTATCTGATTAATGAAGATGCTTTGATGAATGAGTTGTTGAAAATGAATAGGTAGCACAGGTTCAAGGGGAGCATTAGCCTTACAGAATATAATGCATTGTTGGCATTTTGGTTGTTGAATTATGCTAATTTTAAGATCTTTTGGTCTCAGTTATTAATTTCATATCTGTCATTTGATGTAAAAATAATGTGGATATCTATGATGTAATAATTGTCATATTCAGTCATGTATGGACTTTTGAGGTCATGTCAAATATGTAATCCCACTTGGTTGGTTGGTAGTGTCAAAAAGGTAATCCCACTTGGTTGGGTGGTTGAGTCAAATATGTATCCCCACTTGGTTGGGTGATTTATGTAAGTATGAGTCCTTGGTGATAGAAAGGTCATACTCACTTGAGTTATAAAGTCATGTTCTTCATTTGAAAATCTTCTGAAGATTCAGCATGTGCTCAAGGGGATCACGTACAATATAGTGCAAATCAGATCCAAAGGGGGAGCTTTGGTCTGCCCTTTTCCCTTGATGTCAAAGGGGGAGAATATCTTGGTGTTTGAATAATGGTTATTTGATGTATCTAATAGGTTTCTACAGGTTGAGGTGATCAACACCAACATGGTTTCCATCAAGTCCAAAGGGGGAGATTGTTGGCATTATGATGCATGTGTTGTCCTTGATGGCAACTCACTTGTAACAGAACAAGTATATGGTAACTAGATGAATCCACAAGTCAGTTCAGAAGTGACAGAATGATGGAGAAAAATACCAGAATGATGGGTCAAAGGTTTATAGATCAAAATCAAAAGTTTGATACAAGTGAATATTTGAAAATCTATACGCAGGTTCATCAAGGCCAAGTCGTGTATGCACGCGAGTTTGGTGAAACAAAGTAGCGTATGGTTTTTGCACCATGGCATTCTAAATACCAGGGGTCCTTACCATGATATTAGCCCATAGTAATGAGTGCGACAATGGATATTGATCCTGTCAAAGATTACCACCAGCACTAGTGTAGTTTTGACCCGTGGTATTGGATAAGGGATAAACTATATAAAGAGGTGAAGATCAAAGTGCTAAGCATGAAAGTGAAAGGATTTTTTATGAATACCTCAATCTGAAGTATATTTTCATTGTAAGGGCCATAATTGTCACATAGATCTTAAATAACTATGCACCAATGAATAAAATGATGGATTATGATCATGAGAATTGAAATGACTTTTAATTGTATGATTTAATCATGGATTGACTAGATCTAAGTACTGACACATGTTTTATCTCTGAATATTTTGATTTGGGTCTTTCTGAAGTTCTGAAGAGTTGCGCAATTTTAGGTCAAAATTTGTAGATCTATACGTTGGTTGGTCCCAAGAAAAGCATGTATACATGTGGGTTCGCTTCTTCAAAGTCGCATATATAAAGTAAGGGTTTTTATTCATAAATGATTGATCAACCTTATCAGTGTTGTTGTTTATTTACTGCCTTTCAATGATGTCCTCATGTTGATATGGGTTGAGTGATAATTCCTAAAGTATAACTGATTGAATGATGAAGTTGAATTTGTTTACATGTTGATTGGTTGAAAAGATTATTGATGTTGTTGATTGTATGAGGATTCTGTAAGCTAAAAAAATATTTCCAAATATCTCTGTTCAACTCTGTGTCTGATTCAGAATTACAAGTTTTCAGTTTTCAATATATTAAGATATGTACGCGGGTTTCTCTACAGAAAAGAGTTTATAGACACGGGTTGCCTTAAGTGAAGTAGTGTATACATTTTTGCATTTGAATGATCAGGGTTGCAGTTGATTCTATGTGTTGAAGCTGTATTCTGAGTTCAATTCTATCTATTGGTTACAATTATCTGACTGTTCCAATTGATTGGTTGAGTTTTGATTAAGTGTTAGTTGATTGGGTTTCAGTGATTGGTTAATTCAGTTGTGTCAGATATTAATGATTGTATTACAGTGATGAGTTATAGTTTGATTATTGAGCTTAAGTGTTGACATTGGATCTAGTTTGAAAATTTATGAAACGTGGTCCATGGATGTTGCTAAGGGTTGGAGCCTTCAATGTGGAATTCGAAGCTTCGTTCCAGTAGTAGTTGGTGATCAAATCAGGGGGTTGGAGCTCCCTTCCATTAGGAGCTGGAGAATGATTGAAGGTTGTAGCCTTCAACAGGTGGGTGCCTATGTACTAGTATGAGTCTACACCAGTACAAGAATGTAAGAAGTTTTTTATATTAATAATTTTTTAAGACTGAGACAACAAAAGCAGTAGTTTTCTCCCACATTGGTTTCCATCTTAAATCCTGGTGTTCATGTGTGATACTTTATTCTGTTCTTAGTGCACATGTTTATTGCTTATCAAAAGCCTAATAAATCTCTTACATTCTAGTTCAAGTTTAACAGATAAAGAATTAGTTGTTTTACAAGTTTACTGAGCATACTCTAATTTCCTTTACTGCAGTCGCGTATATATGCTAGTTGAGTTCAGTCAAGTTGCATATACATTTCAGAAAAGAAAATTATTATTGTGATTTTTTAAATATTGATTCACCCCCCCTCTCAGTATTTTTCCCAACAAGGAAGTCATAATAAGTGGTGGCAGGAGGGGGAGGGGTTAACAACAACCCCAAAGGAAAATTAGTCACTAGTTATTCTTGGGGTTTAGGCCAAAGAACCAACAATCAAGCTAATATGTATGGACTTTTTCTAGGCCTAATCTTTGCAAAAGATTATCATATCAAAATTTGGTAATATTAAGGGACCATCTTCAAACTATCCAACATTTGTGCAAGGACACTTGGCCCAAATAAAACCACCTCAAACTCCTACTACAAAAAATCTCTAGAAACCTTGAATTTTTTCTTTCCAAATCCTTTTATCATATCTTCGGGTACCAAAACATTGATGCTGACAAACAAGGAAATTTAGCTTGCCTTCTTAATTTCGTCGGACAAATTGAAATCAATGGAAGTCATGGATGGAAAAACATACCATAACCCCCTTCCCTTCTCTTTCCTCATGTCAAAGGTTATAAAGCATAATCCCATCACCTTTACCCCCCTCTGTGCATTAGAAAATTGGGTGAAATTTGGGGGAGCATGCGTAAGGATAATGTGGCTCCCATGAACAACACACTACATGAAAATCATTTAATAACCACCCCCCTCACTGATAAAATAACAAGGGAGTATCAACATTCTGATCTAGGCTTAGACCTCGCACACTAGAGTTTTTTATTTCAAAGGATGTGAAAATTATGAAGCTTAATGGAGCCTATAACAGACTCGCGTGTAGGACTATATGCTGGAGTTTTTTTTCTTTTCTAGCTATTCTTGTTGGGTATGTTCCACACTATTTTGTTTGAGTAAGGTCATCTTCTACAGGGTTCTGTGTTGCAATGGGCTCATCCTACAGGAGGGTTGTCTCTTCAACATCTGAGCATCCTCTAGAGGTCGCGCTTTTCACAAGTATCATCAGTTCTTCATGCCCACTCTAATACACCATTATCAATTTGAATTTGAAAATCCCCCCCCCCCCCTTTCAAGCTACTCAACTATGTAAAATGTTATAAATTTAGATTATCTCTCTCCTGACTAGTATTTATCTAGTTGTGTTCATCTTTTATGCCTATGAATTCCGTGGTACCTCTGTGTCTTGGTGCACTTGTCACATTTCTACCTTTGCTTGTGAATTCAATCCGCCTCACTTCTATTTGGGCCTAGGAGTCATTATCTCTTGTTTTCTCGCTTTGGTATGCCATTATATATTTGAATTTGCATGTTGTTTCCCCCCCTTTAAGGCTACTCAACAATGCAAAAATGCTATAAATGTAAATTACTTTTATCTACTGACTAGTATTTACCTAGTTGAGTTCATCTTTTATGCCTCTGAATTTTTTGGTACCTTTTCATATTTCACTTGTCACCTTTCTACCTTTGTCTATGAATTCAATTCGCCTCACTACTATTTGGGCCCAGGTGTCACTATCTCTTGTTTACTTTGGGGGGGTTCTTATATCTGTTAAATTTATTTAGTCCCCTACCTATTGAGGACATGTTGTCTGCTTTACAGTCTTAGCGCTTCTCTCACATGTCATTATCTTCTTGTCCTCCAATACCACCTACACACCATGCAAGAAAGCAACGAGGTCCCCCAAGTGTACGTTTTAACCCTGTACAGAAATTACTTGCATACGAATTATAAAACATAGAAAATAAAATGCGAGAGCATAACACATAAAACACACATATACACTGAGATTTTCCCCTAGATCCCAAAACTGGGACTACCAGCTTGATTTTTCATTATGTTCCTTTCAATGTTACATTACATATTTATACATGCTGAAGCATCCAATACCATGGACCAAAAACCATCGCGTCTAAAACCATGGACCGAAAACCATCACGTCCAAAACCATGTGCTAAAAACATGCATAAAACCATAGGTAGGTCCGCCCAACCTAATATAGTGTCCAAAACCAAAATTTTCCGGGGCGCTACCCCGAACCCCATAAAGTGGGGTTACCTGCACCCCTCAATCTCCATGTGACCCCCCCGCTACGCAATTGGCGCAACAAAGGGGGGGCTCCGCCCCCTATAACCCCCCGATTAACTACGTGGGCTAGTCGTGGAAAGAACATAACACAACCCAACATTCTCCCACTTGTTTTTTTCTTTCCATAGGGGGCCAAAAGAGATCTTAGTCAATTTTATCAAGCCCTGCAATGCCCATTGTTTCTCTACACCAAGAGAACTTCACAGAGCTCACATATTTTTTCAATGCATCTGAAGTATTCTTCAAAGTGTCCACCTTTACCAGCAACACCTTTTTGTCTTCTATCATATCCCTCAGAAAGTGATATTGAACATCAATGTGCTTTGTCTTTGAATGATATGCAGGGTTCTTTGCCAAGAAAATTTCACTTTGGCTGTCACAGTCTATCCTTATAGCTCCCTGTACTAACCCCATACTTGAACACAATCTCTGCAACCAAATTGCTTCCTTGCTTGCATGAGTGGTTGCCATGTATTCTGCCTCTGTAGTTGATAATGCCACTACAGATTGTTTCTTACTCATCCACCTGACTGCACCTCCAAATAGGTTAAACACATACCCACTTGTAGATCTTCTTTGACCCAGATCTCCAGCCCAGTCTGCATCAACAAAGCCAAGGATATCCAAAACTCTGTCCAATCCTGGTCTTCCTTGGTAGCACAAACCATAATCACTAGTGCCACGCAAATACCTAAAAACCCGCTTCGTTGTTGTCTAATGCTCCTTCCTTGGTTTTGACATAAACCTGCTCAATACTCCCACTGCATGTGCAATGTCTGGTCTTCTACAGACCATTGCATACATCAGGCTACTAACTTCACTTGCATATGGAACATGAGACATATACTCTTCCTCTTCTTGTGTCCTGGGACATTGTTCAGCAAATAACTTTGCACCTACAGGAATAGAAACCTTCATCGGTTTACTATCCTACGTATTAAACCTCTGCAATATTGTCTCGACATACTTCCACTGGTTTAACCAGAGTTTCCTCTTTGCCCAATCTCTTTTAATTTTCATGCCCAAAATATAGTTTGCAGCACCAAGATCTTTCATGTCAAATTTGGAGGACAATTGGGTCTTCAAATCCTGGATAATTTCTTTGTCATTTCCAACCAGCAACATATCATCCACATACAATACAAGATAAATAACACGGTCACCAATTAATTTAAAATACACACAGTGATCTGCTTTGCTTCTGGTGAAGCCAAGTCCCTGTATAAATGTATCAAATTTCTGATACCACATCCTTGGTGATTGTTTTCACCCATACAAAGACTTCTTTAACTTGCATACCAATTATTTCTTACCCTTCACCACAAAGCCTTCAGGTTGCTTCATGTAGATCTCCTCTTCCAGATCCCTATGAAGAAATGTTGTCTTCACATCCATCTGTTCTACCTCAAAATCAAAAGCAGCAGCAACAGATAAAAGTAATCTAATAGAAGTTACCTTGGCAACAGGGGAAAAATATCACCAAAATGAATTCCTGGCACCTGAGAATAACCTTTTACAACCAACTAAGCTTTGTATTTCTCCACCTTTCCTTCTGCATTTGTCTTCTTCTTGAACACCCATTTGCTGCCAATGGATTTCCTTCCAACCGGCAACTCCACCAGATCCCAAACCTCATTTTTGTGCAAAGATTCCATTTCATCAACCATGGCCTCTTTCCAGAGTTTTCCATCCTCTGAATCTACTGCTTCCTTCACATTTCTGGGATCATCATCAGTAATAGATAAAGCAAAATTTGAACAGAAATCAAATGGACTAAACCTTTCTAGCTGCCTTCTTTCTTGAACTGATCTTCTCACACCCAGGGTTTGTGGATCTTCATCTTCTGATTCCTCCTCTGTTGTAGAGTCTGATTCTTCCTCCTTTAGCTCAAACTCTATCTTCTCAGGTTCCTTTGGTTGGAATTCATGTTTAATAACATCTTTCACCTCTCTGAACACCACATCTCGAATGTACACAACCTTCCTTGTTACTGGGTTCCAAAGCTTATAACCTTTTAAACCATCCTTATACCCAATAAAGATGCACTTTTCAGATTTAATATCCAACTTGGTTCGTTTCTCCTTTGGAACATGTACATATGCATCACATCCAAATACCCTCATATGTGAAAGAGAGGGTTTCTTACCAGTCCATACCTCTTGTGGAGTTTTATCCTCCAACGCTAATGAAGGTGATCTATTAACCAGGTAACATGTTGTCTCCACCGCCTCTGCCTAGAATTCTTGTCCTAACGCGGCACCACTGAGCATGCTTCTTGCCCTTTCCATCAACGTCTTGTTCATTCTTTCTGCAAATCCATTTTGCTGAGGTGTATATGGACTAGTCTTCTGTTGTGCTATACCACACTTCTTACAAAATTCTTCAAATTCCTTATTGCAAAACTCTCCACCATTATCTATCCTCAACACCTTTATCTTCTTCTCTGTCTGGTTTTCCACCAGAGCCTTAAATTCTTTAAACCTGTCAAAGACTTCATATTTCTTCTTAAGGAAATATATCCATGTATTCCTTGAGAAGTCATCTATATATGATACATAGTACACAGACTTACCCAGTGATGGAACCTTCACAGGTCCAAACACATCACTGTGCACAAGCTCTAATATATGTTTTTCCCTCTTACCACCAGAGGGGAAACTCACCTGTTTCTGCTTCCCATATGCACAATTTTCACAGAAATCAAAATCCAGAGAGCTATTACTCATACCTTCTACCATACCTTTACCATGAAGTATTCAAAGGCCCTTCTCTCCAATATGTCCAAGCCTTTGATGCCACAGCATGGTATTCTCTCTAGAGACCACTAGATTTTCTGCTCCACTTTCAGGAACCAAGGAACTGTTGCACCCATCAACAATAGTGCTACCTTGCAGCTTGTACAGAGTTCCAATTCGAACTCCCCACATCAATACCAGTGCCCCTCGAACCATCTTGCAGGTATCCTTCTTGAACATTGTTTTTACACCTACATCATCCAACTTGCTTACAAAAATTAGATTTCTGGCTAATGCAGGAATATGCAGAACACCCGGAAGTGTTCTAACCCTTCCACCTTGCAACTTCAACTTTACTTTTCCACAACCAACGATTCTAGCATTCCTGTCATCCCCCAAGAAGACATCACCACTGTCATATTTCTCATACTCAGAGAACCACTCTCTATGGAGAGTGAAGTGAAAGGATGCACCTGAGTCAATCAAACATGCCTCATGATCTACAGTTGTACTTGAAGAAGCCAAGTACACATCCCCACCTTCATCTGAGGTGGTTTTCGCCTCTGCGGAAGGAGCATCATCAGATCCCTTTCCTTTATCAAGAGCTTTAGATTTACAATCCCTTTTGTAGTGCCCTTCCTTTCTGCATTTCCAGCACACCACCTTTATAGGTTTTCCTGGAGATTTAGATCTCCCTCTAGATTTAGATCTCCCACTCGATGATTTATTTTTGTTTATGTTCTAGGACCATCCTCGTACAAACAAGGCATCGCCATTCTGGCTCTCCATATTTTTTTGTCTCATCTCCTCCATCAACAAGGATGAGACTATTTCATCAAACTGCAAGGCAATTGCATTGCTACCTATTGCAATAACCAGACTATCCCACCAATCTGGTAGAGAACACAACAAACTAATGCACTTATATTCATATGAAATTTTTATATCAACAGAAGATAACTGACTTACCACAGTATTAAACGCATTCATATGCTCTGTCACCGAGTCTCCATCTTTCATCCTCAGTTTATACAGCTTTTTCCATAGGAACAGTTTATTCACCAGAGACTTAGATTGGTACAAAGTCCCTAACTTGTCCCACAAATCCTTCGTCGTAGCTTCCCCTGATACATTCAGCAATATTGAATCTGAGACACACAATTGTATTGTGCTCTTTGCCTTCTAATCCAACTTCTTCCATTCTTCATCAGACACTCCCGTTGTTTTAGTACCCGAATCTACTGCCATCCATTGATCTTTATCCACCAACAGATCCTCCATCTTAAGTTTCCACAACTCAAAACTCTGACCATTAAATTTATCGATCTCTATCTTTCCACTACTCACCATCTTCTATCACCACCAGAATCGATCCCGCAGATCTCCCACTGAACAGGGTCTACCACAGGCCCGAGCGAAACCCCTCAACAACAAAGGCGTCCCCTTGAAGCCAAAACAGCTCTAATACAAAATGTAGGTTTTAACCCCGTACAGAAATTACCTACATACGAATTCTAAAACACAGAAAATAAACAATGCAAGAGCATAACACATAAAACACATATACACAGATATTTTCCCCTGGATCCCAAAACCGGGACTACCAGTTTGATTTTTCATTATGTTCCTTTCAATGTTACAATACATATTTATACATGCTGAAGCATCCAATACCATGGACCGAAAACCATCGCGTCCAAAACCATGGACCAAAAACCATCGCGTCCAAAACCATGTGCGAAAAACATGCACAAAACCATAGGGAGGTCCACCCAACCTAATATAGGGTCCAAAACCAAAATTTTCTGGGGCGCTGCCTTGGACCCCATAAAGTGGGGTTACCTGCACCCCTCAAACCCCCTGTGACCCCCCGCTATGCAATCAGCGCAACAAAGGGGGGGCTCTACCCCCCTCTAACCCCTCGGTTAACTATGTGGGATATTCGTGGAAAGAATATAACACAACCCAACACCAAGCCATTAGCTTGAGCATGCAGATTAAATGAGCCAAAACTTCTCAAACAATGAGTATATCGGGTTGTAGCAATGATTCCCTTGAAACTGAAGCTCTACAACTGGAAAACAATGGAAATTAAATGGAATTTGCACCAAGAAATGACAACATCCATACCCCTCCTTGAAGAACTTCAAACCTTGAAACACAAATTAGCCCAACAAGAGGACAAAACCGACATTCTCAGATAGTGGAAAAAATAATTGAAGATGCATCAACCTGCCAATGAAAATAAATCCACCAACAACAATGCCTCCAACTAGTTCATGGGCAGTCTCCTCCCAGATCTTAAGCAGATTTCAGAAGATAATCCTTCTTCAAATCTTTGATGTATTCGCACCATAAATGTGATTTTCTCCTTAGCCAATTTTGTAAAGTTTTTGCATGTAGTCTGTTATCCATAGTTGGTTTCTAGTATAGTATTTTTGTAATCGCAGAAAGATCCTCTCTAGAGGACCAACAATTAGATGAATCAATGTAACTATTTGCCAAATAAAGCTATGACGGGGCACATATTTTAATAGCAAAACTTTCTCATTTTTGTTAAAAAAATAAATAAAGGAATTCATAATAAATATTTAAGGGATTATAAAATTGGTATTCATTTATATGTGTGATCACATTAGTTGGGGATGACCAAGACAATATGGATTCTTGCATCAAATGGGAGGAAATAAGAAGAGAAGAAAGCACTAGCAACATTTTTCTAATTGAAGTATCATGGAGAAATTGAAGATGTATCAATATTTGGTTTCTACTTCACTAAACAAAGATGCACCATGATGATATGGATTAACTTGATTAGGAAAGATTTCAAGTTTTGGACATATTAGACACTATTATCAATCAACCTAGATCCATCTTAACTCTAGATCTACCAAGCATAGAGAGGGATCAAATCACACTCTAAAATAGTTTTACATATTAGGAGATTTTATCCCTCTCGACGCTTGGTAAATATAGAGTTAAGATGGATCTAGGCTAGTTTAATTTCCCCCTTTAAATAGGCTATATTCCACATGAATACCATGGGTCAACACCATGAAGTTATTTTTATTTTAACACTATTTTTTTATTATTTTTATTTTATTTTGACCCAATAAGCATGTTTTCACGTTATTAATTTTATTTTTATGTTATTTTGATTTTGATTTTATTTTAATTTTTATGTAATTTGACCGAGTCAAAATGTTTACAGGAAATGGAATTACAACATCTCTTGCGTATTGGGTTGGAGAGCACCTCTTGGCACAACAACTTGTTCTTTTCCTCAATCATTGCATTGTACAAGATCCTTCCCCTACTATGTTGTGGCATTGTAGATTTGAAAATCTCCCTCATCACCTGCATTTTTATGAGTATCATGCAATGCTTTCTTTTTCTTTAATGGATCTGTCAAAATCTTATATCAAATGACAGAAAAAAGAGAAGGGAAAAATGTTTTGATTAAAGCAATGGTAATATTTGGGTGTTAGTTAAAGTATTGATGGTGAAGTACTATGACACGCTAGAAGATGGCTCAATCACAAGTTTCATTTATGTTAAAGAGGGATGAAGAAAGAGTGTATAATAATTTTGTTTGGTTATGCGAGGCAGGAGCGGGAGGGGTGATCATTTTCCTTAGCAAACAAGAGGAAATAATTTTTTTGTGGGGATTAGGAGTAGCAGCAAATAATAAGGCTAATTTTCCCGCACTTTGGAAGGGCCTAGACCTCCCTCTAAGTCTCGGAATCAAGAATCTAAGTGTCATAGGGGACTCCTTGCTGGTAATTCAGATGTTTTTAACCCTTAACATAATTTTCGATCTCTCAAGATCCTCCTTATTTAAAAGGATCAACTACCATATGAAGAAGTTTGATGAGCTATCACTATTCCACGTCCTTCACCAAGTCAATCACGACAAGATGGAAAATTGTGGCATGTTGTTGGGAGTGGGAATATGTGAAATAAATGGATGGGATAAGGGCCCAATTTCCATACCATAGAGGAATGTTTGTATGGGTGGAGCGCATGGCCATCAATGATGGCACTGTCAGATATAGAATGAGTGGAGTAAGGGAATGCATGCAAGACAGGTGGGTGAAGGAACATAATGAATTACCACTTGGAGGTGTTTTGGAATCATAAGGCAAGGCATTGAGAACCCTGACGAGATACATATCTCAGTATAGGAGCTTCATGGACAGGTGGTTATTTCATCTACTTAAGAGGATTGTAATTCATACATGCGCTTTAATGGCGAAGAGATGGAGAAATAATTCACCTTGTGCCACAAAAAATTGGTTGCATGGTTGGTTTAACAGGTCTCTCAAGAAAGACATATATTTAATGGGAACGAAGATGGAAAATATGCATGCATTAATGGCAAGAGCTGAAGGTAACTGTGAAGTTCAAGATGAAATCTTATATAAGGAAACTCCATCTCCATCTATGGCATCTGTTGGCTCAAACATGGATTATAAGCTAATTAATTGTGTTTTTCTGAGTGAAATGAGGATGGCATCACAAGAAGGGCAACTTCCATACACTAACTTGGCTCGATGAAAAAGGGTTGTCGAATTCTTGTTTAAATTGATGATGGGCATAATCGACCTCCTCATGCATCGAGTGGAGTTGTTGGAGAAAGATCGTGCGGCTAATGCAGACCATATCAATGCTAAGTTCAAGAAGTAGAGGTGTCCCTAGAGTTGAATATTGTCAAGATGGAAACATATTTCCTTCCCTCCAATTTGGAGTTGATTAGTAATAGCGTGTTCGTTGAGGTGAATGAAATCATTGTCAAGCTCCCTAAATTTGTCCTTTCCAACTGTAAGGAAATTCAGGCTTTGGTGACGAAGGAGTGGGAACGAGCAGAAGGAACAAATGCACCAATGAGGAAGTCAGGGCTTCAAATCTTGGTTAATGTTGTTTTTATGTATTGCAAGTATCTTTATATATTAGGTCAGTTCTACAGGGTATATGGGAAATACCAGTGCAATGTTATAGTCCAGAGGGCTCGTAGGGGAAAGAAAGTCTTTTTTTGGATATACTAGAACATGGAGTCACTGAAATGACTGAAGCTAGTTTTTTTTTTTTTTTTTTTTCTTTTTTTTTTTTTTTTTTTCTTTTTTTTCTTTTTCTTTTTTTTTTAACAATTTTGGCCGTGTAATCCAGGTCTTTAATATAAAGTATTTGTCTCATTTAAAAAAATAATAATTTGGGGCACATAATGGAGATTGTAATTAATCACTTTTATATCATGGAAACTAATGTATCTCATACCTTTCAATATTAGTGTTGTGTAATGTCTTTTTTGGCTTTAATGGATATGTTTATGTTATTTGGCATGATCTTCATACTTAAGCTTCCAACTCATTTCTTTTTATTGAGGTGTTTTTCCACAAGTGTTGTGGAAAATTTCCTATTACAAATGACTTGGTTAATGATAAATTATTAATAGTTTTAGAGGTGTTAATTAAACTTGCTAAAGTAATAAATATTGGTACCAAAATCTCAAGGGAATTGAACCACCCAACTATTATAATGAGCTAAATATGGAATCAAAGAATTCACTTGAAACTTGGAAAAATTATTTTCCTTTCATCATAAACAATGAGTTACTTGGGAGAAATGCTATCATAATAGATAGTAACTTCTCATAAATTCAAAAGATGTCAATAAAAGGGAGCCTAAGTCACCAAACATGGGGACACGAGGCACATAAATTCAAGTGTCTGACATGGGGCACGTAGACCCCCTAGAACAGAAAACACACGCGCGCACACACACACACACATATATATATTCCAATGATTTCATATTACACAAATTCTCATGATGATACAAATTCATACATACATCTAGATTCTACATTGTAAATTTGTAACATTATGCATACAAATACAATCGTGACAAATTCATCAATGATCTAATACGAGAAAGACAAGAAATTGTAGTGTTGTCATTAAGTAATCAAAATCAAAATGTGACATAGGTACTTAGTCTTGAGGACTCCTGACTAGTAATCACAATGGCAAATAGAAATAGCAAATACAAAACAAATACAAGGTAGTAGGTAGCTCATCAATCATCATCATCAAAATCAACATCACTGTCAGGTCACCAGAGCCCTCCTTTGCATCCTCCTCCTCTATATTCAATGTAATCTCTGCATCCGCTGGTGTGGAGGATGACCCCTCAAGAGTATCACCATCATCAAAAGTGATAGGCTCTAGCACTGGCTTATTAAGGTCTAAGTTGGCCAATGCCAACTCAGAACTGATGTCCAAACCCATATCATCAGGAAACAAATCCCACATCTTTTCCTTTTCCTTCAAACACTCTTCCCTCTACCTGTAAATAAGATGAAAGTTGGTGTGCACATACACCATTGTCTCTACCCTGGACTACTCAAGCCTGATCTTCTTCAAACTATACAAATTCCCATATGTGCTCCAATTCCTCTGGCAACAAGAGGATGCAGTAACATGAGAGAGGAGCCTCATGGCTAACTGTTGTAGACGCGGTCATGTTGCCCCATGAGTTTCCCACCAAGAATAGGGATTCTCAGTCCCCTTATCTCTAATCACAACATATCTTGTAAATCACCTAGTGCCAGTGGAAAAATATGCAAAGGCATATGCCACCTCATCAAGGGATGCTCTATCCTGAAATATCCACCTCAATGCATCCTTCCACCCCTGTGAAATTTCACCATCCATGTGAGGAGGGAATCTGCAGGAAGTTCCACCATTCAGCGACTCACGACTATCATAATTTGGATTCAATGATTGATCCAAACAATGCAAAGTTATGCAATTCTTGTCCCACCTGCTGACAATAATATCATGTATGGTGGTGAAGGCAGCCTCCGATGATGTCTCATACTAAGGACACTCACTCTGTAAAATAATTGTCCTCATGCACTCAATCATGGAATCCCATCCCTTATAAACCTATCTTAGGATGGGTTGGTTTGTATCCGCAAATTGTAGCAAAGAAATGATAGGGTCCATGATCTTAATAGCGAGATCTACCCTCTCCAACCAAGCATCATCTAACATTGTGTCCTTGACTCCTTTTTAGGCTCCTTGATCTGTCTTTTTCCAAAAAAACCAAAACTCTGAAATAACCATGGCCTCAAGAGTGGTCTTGACCTCCCTAAACCTCTTCAGCATGATGAATGTAAAGGAAAATCGTGTATCTACAATCTTCAACAATGATATATAAGTGTAATATTTTTAGATTGCGAGGGAATTGGTATGATTTTGTACAAAGTTGCAAATATGTTGTGCATCCTCAATAACACTTCCAATCCAAGACACATCAGAAGCGATAATTTTAAGTGCTAAATTCAAGGAATTAACAATGCAAGGTGTCCAAAATACTTGTGAATATTTAGCTTCTACAATCATGTCGGCAGCCTTGCAAACAGGTGCTCTGCCTATAATGATTTGCACACAAGAATCAACACCTACATCTTCAATAAATTTAATGAACAACTTTCCCATATATTGTGCATCCTTGTATTTTCCAAGTGCATCCACTGATTTCAAGAAAACTGGTCCATTCAAGGAAGACACCAAGAATTTGATGAGTGGGTGGTGTGCTGGATCTATCCATCCATCAAAAAAAATACTAACCCCAGATGTTGGTTGCAACGACCACTAGTCGTATATGCAGCAGAAATATTAAAATACTTCGTAGACAAATACATCCATCGTAGGATAGTAAGTGTAAATTGTATATTATATAAAGAATTGATGTAGGATGATACAAATGAGAATGAGGGTCTTGTATATATAGTCAGGTAAGTACTCTTTCACTAACGGTTATGTCCTTAGGGACATACCTTTTCATTGCTAACTATTAATCATTAATCTTATTTGTTGTCTTTTACATTATTTGTGTTTATTTTTATATAAATTTAGTTTGTTACATTGTCTTCCCCTTCAAAAAGCTTTGTCCACAAAGCTTACTAATTATGGATCAAATACTTTCTATCATTTGGAATATTTTCTCATTTTTGAACTTTCATCTTTGTTGATACAAGACGATCTGATGTTCTGAGCGATAGAAAGAATTGTCATACTAAAAACATATCAGACCATCCTAGATTAATCTTCTGGGAAATAATCTAACCCTTGGAGATGTGTGGTGAATAGTTATCGTATGATTGGATTGAGCTTATTTCAATATTCTTCGAAACATAAGTTTCTTTATGTTTTGTGTGATATAGATTTGTAGATTTATTAAGGCGTCTACTCTTGTGATTTGGATGTAGATAAGGAATTTTTCTTGTTTGAACTTCCTTAAACGTTTTTATGGAAGTTCATTGATTTCCATCAGGCATTGTTGTTGTTGACTTAACTACTGAATCCTTATTTGGGGTGTCTTTTGTTTGAACGACAAGCTCTAAGTACATTTTCACTTCAATAGGGTTTGCATTTACCTGAACTACGAGATTAGTGTTATTGATGTTTGTTTCTTCAGTTTGGACTGCTACATCTGGAGATTTTGATGCTTCCTTTGTGACAAGTTCTTTGAACCTATTCATCAATGATTTATTTTCGTCCTTAAGTTTTTTAATTTGTTTGAGCATATTTTGATTATGATTTTTAAGACGTAATCATTCTTCATTCTCCGAGTCAACTTTATTTTGGCCTTCACAATTCTCGTCTTTTAAACACTTGATTTGTTCCACTAATGTTTGGTTAAGGCTCTTTAAACATAAATTTTCTTTTTGTTCTAATAAATGCTCCTTGAGTTCCTTCTTTGATGCTTTAACTTTCTTGACTTGTTCAAGCAGTTTTTCTTGGTGATCTCTGAGGTGCGAAATTTGTTTGTCTTTGTTGCAGATGACTTCTTCAAGCTTCTTTTGCTTCTTTGATATTGCTTTTTTGTTATCTTGAAACATCAAGTCTGAGACATCCTTAAGGTCTTCTAATGAAGATTTTATTGATTTTGATTTACTTGTTATGTCTCGAAACGTGACCATCTTCCCTTTATAAGTAAACATCAAAACTTGTTTCTCGATGTTTAACATGAATGTACCCAAATCCTTAAACCAGGGTTGATCGAGTATGATGTTTGTCTTTTTATCCGTCCTTACAACATGAAATAGATATATGTACTCATAATGACCTATTGTCACTTGTAGATCACTAATTTTATACTCTTTTTGGTCAAAAATATTTTTCTTTACACCAATGCTTATATCTGGAATTAATAGTTGATGTTGATATAATTTTTATCGTTGTTTGGGCTGATAGCGACATTAACTTTTCTTCCTTGGATACTTCCTTTTAATGTGATTACTCCATGATCTGTAACTGAAAGACCATTATATGAAAACCTTTCTTCCATCATCATTTTAGAATTGAGCTCCTTCATTTTTTTTTCAATGATTATCCCATTTGTTTTGTCGAGATGACTTAATATATTATGTAATCTAAATATATAAAATTTATTTTAATTTGATGGATTGTGAACGCTTAGCTATCAATTGGAATGTTCTCCAAATTCACATTTTTATGTTTTATAAGAATATATATCTTCCCTTTAATCCACTAAGGAATAAAATTTAATACTACCCTTTTCTTATATTAACTTATATATATTGAATGTTTTTCTTTATACTTATATAAAGAGATATGATTTCACTTATATATGTCCACTTATGTTCCTTTGACTCGGTTAACTTTCTCCATGTAAAAGTAAAACTTACCATTCACATATAGAGTTTCTATATTCCTTTTGTTTTTCTTTTACTATGAAAATACCATGGGCAATTACCATGGGTTGCTAAAACTACGGGCTTGTAAACCACTTAATGAAAAATCAAGATAATATTATATACTCTTCCTTCTCTTAGGTATAGTTTTAAAGATATTTGGAAAGATTCTCTCTTAACTTTATCATGCACTTTTTATCAATAATGTAGAACCTTTATATATATATATGAATGTTCTTCAAATTTTACACTAGACTATATATATCTTCTTTTTTTTAATAGTATATTTTTATATGATTTTTTTCTTTAATTTTTTTTGTTTAATGGCCACAAACCTCTGACAAATTAGCGACGGAGAAACTCCCAAAAGTGTAGCGAAACGCTTCAATCTCGACGACAACAATGTTGACGAAACCTAGATGGCCAAGGGCCTGGATCGAAGAGAGTGACTCTATGCAGCAGTGGAGCGGCCAGAGGATTGAACTGCTCTAATACCAATGTAATGACCACTAGTCGTATACACAATCGAAATATTAAAATACTTTGTAGACAAAGACATCCATCATAGGATAGTGAGTGTAAATTGTATATTATATAAAGAATTGATGTAGCATGATACAAATGAGAATGAGGGTCTTGTATATATAGCCAGGTAAGTACCCTTTCACTAACGGTTATGTCCTTAGGGACATACCCTTTCATTAATTGCTAACTAATTAATCACTAATCGTATTTGTTGTCTTTTACATTATTTGTGTTCATTTTTATATAAATTTAGCTTGTTACCGGCCATGTTGATTTAATAAGCTCAAGCATTTTATCCACCTCTTTCTTTTCCTTATATAACAATGTGGTTTTAAGCATCTCTGGCCCAAGAGGCAAATACCTCGATGGATCCCCTTGAGTTAGAACTCAACACATCTCAATAAATAAGGGTGATTGTGTTGTTGGAAAATGTAACTTGCTTCGGTCTTCATAATTGTCATTGTACTCATGTCAATATGTATATCTTACGTTACAAGGGAATATATATATATATATATTGAAGCATGGGTTTCATGCTCCAATTTGATGGTCATCTAGGTTAAACATGTTCTTCATGCTTCTATGGTTTTTCATGTCAAAGGAATATTTTTCTTGAGTTAAGAAGAATCTTTGTCAATTGTATAAGACCCTATTGGGAAAGTTATAACATGAAAAATATACTAATTATAAGTCTAGAAAGTCCTATGAGCCTCCAAGTATAAGTCAACCTTGCCAATGAAAAGTTGGCCTAGAAGAGGCTACTCGACCTCATGGAAAGGATATGATGATGATGATGATGATGATGGTTAACGTCCACTGAGACCAAATTGGTCTATCGGACCTACAATTTTCTTAATTTTTACTTGTCTGGCTCCTCGTCTTTCTTGGCGAGATTGGTGTTGTAGCTTTCTTTCTTTTCTCTACGGTCTTCCAACTTCCTTTGTCTTGCATCTCCTTCATCTCTTCTGGTTCTTGGGACATTGGTGTCTTAGCTTCGCGATCTATAGTCGGAGAAGTTTGGTTTAGGAGATCTGCTTCTGCGGTATTCAAATCCTCATAACTGTTGATTTGTTGGGGCGGGCTTTCTCCTTGCTTGCTTTGAGAGTTGTTTCCTTCTTCCTTGATTTCTTGTGACTCAGATTTTTCTCTAGAATATTCTTCTTTGATGACAGTGTAGTGTTCTTTTTGTGCTCCTTCCCACCATGTAGATCTGTGGTGGTTTTTTCTAGCAAAATTTTTCTCAGAGGCTTTTGGGCAATTTTTGGCTAGATGCCCCGTCTCAAAGCACGATCGACATCTGAAGAGGACACTTTCATAATCAAGCTTCTGGTTCCACACATAGTCTTTACTTGTTAGGTTTATTTCAGCTGGGAATCCGGCGCTGAAATCCATTTCCACACAGATGCGTGCATAGGTGGTTCTGGCATATTCCTCTGTTTCTGGGCACCTGCAGTAAAATTTCCCAATTGCATTTCCAATGGCTTTTAGCGAGGAGAGATTCCAGAGATGCAAGGGTAGGCTTGGCAATCTCACCCAAACTGGTGCTGAGGTTATCACTGCTGTAGAGGGATCGAATGATGGGTTCCATGGCTTCATGAATAGGCCTGATTTTTCCCAAAACCAAGGGCCGGAATCTAGAATACATTGTCTGCTTTCAGGATTTTCAAAATCTACTATAAAGAAACCTCTAGCACAGGGGTAGATATTAATTTCATCAGAAATGATAGGCTTCCATACCTCTGAGATCCAATTGTGGAGTGCTATCAGCCGCGGCCAAAAACCATTGAACCGGCAAATTAGGGCACTTTCGAAGAACTTCAAAGCTTCATCGAGTGAGTCCTGGACCACTTGGATAGTGGGAGCTGGGGCTTCACTCACGATATGGGCAGGAGATTGCCCTCCAGAGGCGGATGAGCCACCAGTTATTTTTGCGAAGCTCGGAGCCATATTTTACGCAGATCTGCACCAGATCGAAAGCCACTAGCCGCAGCTCAAACCGCAGATCTAATTGACACGAGCAAGAATTTGCAGATCTATACCACAGCTCAAACCGCAGATCAGATCCAACTCCCAAAAATTTGAATTTCCTTTCGCACGGTAAAAAACCCTTCGCGCCAGAGAGACGAATCAAAAACCCTTCTTATCGCAGAGATGAATCGTGAAGAGCAAAACCCTCCGCAGAAACCCTTCGAACCGGATAATAGTAATACGATTATGCCATGTATAATGTTGAGTAATTTCTGCAAAAACCCTTTGCAGAAACCCTTCCCACGGGAGAAACGAATTAGACACCCTTCGCACGGGAGAGACGAATCAGAAACTAACTTTTGTTACACACCATCATACTAATGAATGGAGCCGCAGAGAGCCGCAGTCGAGCCGATTCAATGGAGCCGCAGAGAGCCGCAGTCGAGCCGATTCAATGGAGCCGCAGAGAGCCGCCGTCGAACCGCAGTCGAGCCGATATAAATTAAACCGAAGTCGAAGTCGAACCGCAGAGAGCCGCAGAGAGGTAATTGTTCTCGAACCGCAGAGAGCCGCAGATATAAATACAAGCATCTTCAACCTCATTTGGCACCAATTTTGATCTCTTAAGAAAGATGTTCGATCTGAAGCTAGGAACAAGAAGGAAGCAAGAGCGAAAGTCAAGGAAGTAAGGAGAAATCAAGAAGAAAGAAAGTGTGTTTATGGGCCTTATTCTCTCACATGTGCGAAGGTTAGGGTTTTTGCAACTACTAGGATGCCAAGAATTGCAGGAGGCCGAATTGCAGATCCAAGTTGCAGGAGGTCAAATTGCAGATCCAAGTTGCAAGAGGGTTGAATACTTTGATTTGACCTTAGCTTGACTCTCATTGACCTTGGAGACATTTACTTGCTTAATGGAGAAACACTTGAAGGGTTGACACATGCTAGAAATTAGGGTTTATACAATGACTATTGGGTCGAAGTTGCAGGTTCAAAGTTGGGGGCTGAACTTGAAGCTGGAAGCTAGTTGAAAGAGTGAGCTTTGTTGACTTGGTTGATATTTGACCTAATTGGAAGGGTCTTTGAGAATTGACTTGGTGCCTGGAGGAGGACTTGGTCTAGGGGTTTGGGCCTTAGTTTTCTCATTTGAAGTATATTCTATAAGAAAATATATTTTTTGGGTTTTTCCCTTAGAGGGGTTTTTCCCTGGCTTGGAGCTTAATACTTGTGTCCATTGTCTTTATTGTTTTTTCTCTTGATAATTGTTTGATGAAAAGATCTAATAAAGAAACACAAGAAGATAAATAAATTTCACAAACAATTATTAAGTTTAAGGCGAAATTGAATTAATAGCTACCCTACTGCATTCTCCGACATGGTATCAGAGATAAGGTGAACAAGAGAAGGTAGCTAGGAAGGTCATCTTGAAGGGTTTAATTATCAAGGGGAATCATTTGCAAAAGGACACAAGAAGAGAAGAAGAAAACCTATTAACCTAGAAAGAATACTATTACATCAATCTTTCAAAGACCTCATCATCAAGCTCCCATTGAAGTAAGGAAGGACAAGTTCTCTTAAGGCATTGTTGAATCATTCTAGGGCATTGTTGAAGTCTCTTTGAAGGTCTTGAAAACATCAAAATAGCTGGAGACATCATCAAGAAGCAGGACTCTTGGTTGACAAGTATTATATTGTCCTCTGTCTCAATCTACATATCATATGGCTACTTTTTGCAAGGAAAGAAACAAGCTTGTTGGATCAACAAACTTCCTTGCATGGAAGAAGAGGATTGACTTGCACTCAGAAAATGAAGTCATGGAATATGTCCTTGGTGAAGTGGTTGTACCAAACAAAGAGAAGACTCGAGAGTTAGAAAAATACAATAAAGGAGAAGTAAGAGCACAAAGGATCATTGTTGAATCAATAAAGGACTATCTTGTTCCATTTGTTGCTGATTTAAAGACATCCAAGGCTATGTATGATAAGTTGGTAAAGTTGTACTCTATAAATATAGTAGGACAAAAGATATCCTTGAGGAATCAACTATATAAAATTAGGAAGTCAAAGGATGAAGACATGACCACTTATCTCATGAAGATCTCACAAATAAAAGACCAATTGCAAGGGCTTGGTATTTCCGACTATGAAATGACCATTTGTGTATTAAATGCTTTGCCACTTGATTGGAGCAGTTTTGCAACTAGTATCTACTCTAATATGGATAATACACCTTTTAATGAGTTATGGGCTCAATGTATCTTTGAAGAATCTAAGATCAAGGCAGAGGATGTCACTGAATCAAATGAAAGGTCTCATGCCTTTACTGTAAGAAACAAGAAGTTGAAGGGAAAGTTTGGAAAGTCCAAGAGAAAGACATATATGTCCAAGATAAAATGTTTTGGATGCAATGAGTATAACCACATTAAGAGGGATTGTCCAAACAAGTAGAACAACAAAAGAAAAGAAAGAAGTGAAACTCACATAGCTGAAGAAAAGCGAGAACCTGAGAAGAAGCCAAAAGGAGAATATCCCAAGGATCTTTACTATTGAAGGAAGCTCCATCCCTACCAGGTTCTTTATGCAATTTGTCATTATTTTATTAAGTAGAAAGTAGAGTAGCATGCATTGTTGTATTGAAGAGTCTTAGTTTTTGCAAAAGCATGGCATCATAAAAATAAGCATGTGATAGTAGAAGAATAAGAGTCTACTTGATTAAATTGCTTCGAAAGGAATCATCTAGCTTTCAAGAATGAGAAGATTGGACCATATTGCATATTATAGTTCATCCAAGCATTTTCTAACATATTGTTAGAGGCAGTCATTTTGCAAGAAGGATTAAAGATCCTCCTATAAAAAACATCATTTAGGAAGGTTCTTGGAAGAAGCATCATGACTAGTACATCTAGTATGGAAACAATACTCTTGAAGGATGAAGGAATGCAAATGGTCAAGTTGCAATGTGAAATACATAATGAAAGTCTTTCTTCTCTTGGGAAAAAAAAACCTATCTTTGACAAGTATAAGAAGAAAGCTCATCCAAGAAAGGATGGCTAGATGGTTATATGGAAGTAAAGGTATGCATAAGTAATTCTTCTCTAGGGTAGGATTCATAGCTACAAGAATCATGCAGAAAGAACTAGATATAAAAATGTGCTCGGTAAGTCTTCCATATGTTACTCGATGCTTGAAAGAAGAAGTTTGATACACTTTCGAATGGTTAAAGATCAAGACTCTCACACAAAGTAGCATGGCACAAATATGACAATATTGATCAACGACTAGTATAGTCTCCGGAAGAAAGAAATGGAGTTAATAATGACAACTCCAAGGAAGATATTCTAATTTGGTAATCAAGTTTGATCCATGGGCACCCTGATTAAACTGAATGCATGTAGAATGGTTTTTATGGAGATGGAACATGCAAAAGGATGTTGATCTCAAAGGAATTGATACTCTTTGGAATGACTAAAGATCAAGACTCCCACACAAAGTGGCATGGCACAAATATGACAATATTGATCAACGACTAGTATAGTCTCCGGAAGAAAGAAATGGAGTTAATAATGACAACTCCAAGGAAGATATTCTAATTTGGTAATCAAGTTTGATCCATGGGCACCCTGATTAAAATGAATGCATGGAGAATGATTTTTATGGAGATGGAACATGCAAAAGGATGTTGATCTCAAAGGACTCAAGAATGCAAATACTTTGATGAATGGGGCCATCATGATAAGGTAAGTCTAATATTAATATTTTGATTTTGGTTATTTGGTTAACACATTGTTTTGCTACCAAGAAGGGTGTTGCGAAAATGCATGATGACATTGAGATAAGATCAATTGTTGATGTTGAACTCGATTCAAAGATCATATGGATTGAGTGAATGGTTTTGACAATCCATGAAAGGTTATGTAGTCAACATGTTTACATCATCATTTTGGAATTGAAAGGTAGTAGTATAAGAGGATAACCTTGTGCTCACAAAGATCATTTTCATGTTTAGAGGGAGCTATGATAAGGCTTAATAGAATGCTTTATTGATATCTAAAGAAAAGTGATATGAAAGGTTGATGACTTACCCTGTCACAAGATTAAAGGAAGAAGATGGTTCTACAATATCTAGGAAGAAAGAAGCTCAATATGATGAGGTACAAAGGAAAGAGGGAGCCATGCAACTATATCCATGAAGAATTGGTAGCTTATACACTTAAAAAGACAAGCTACAAAGCTTGTGGTTATGACTTCCCAATTGAAAGGAAATGAAAGAATCACCTCTATGCTATAGAGGGAGTAGGAAGTCTCCTTTAATAATTGAAAAAGGAGCAAGGATCAATTCCCTAATTAAAAGCGAATGAGGATCTCCTCTCTGGTTGAGAGGGAGTGATGATGAACATCACATTTGTATTCTCTTCTTCATGTGTCATGCACTAGGCCAAGACTAACAACTATACGTCTAAGTGAAGGCCATGGAGAGAGAATGGTGGATAGAGGATTGGATAAGCATTTGTGATTTCCTTTAGGATAGAAAACCCAAGATAGGAAGTGGATCGACACTCTTTGAGAATTGGACACGTATCCAAGACAAGTGGTTGAAAAGGACCGATATTCTTTGAGGATTTGGAATCCAAGATAAGAATAGTACTAAAAAGACATACCTAGTGAACATTCAAATGGGGTATATACCTTGTAGAGGTAGTGTGGTATCTCACATAAAGCCTCCCAGCATTATGCTCTCGTATTAGAAAGAGCTTATCAAGTTAAGGCCTTACCATGTTGACAATGTTGGTCATGATGTTGATGCTTAAAGATGGCTTACCAATCTGACTCTTTTTATGAGAACTCTTCAGTTTGAGAGTATCCTTGTACTGGTTGTACAAGTATGAATACCTCGCTAGTTAAGAGGGAGTGTTGGAAAATGTAATTAGTTTCCATCTTCATAATTGTCATTGTACTCATGTTAATATGTATATCTTATGTACAAGAAGAAGAAAGAAAGAAAAATATTATTTTAAGAATGGGTTTCATGCTTAATTTTGATGGTCATCTAGGTCAAGCATGTTCTTCATGCTTCTAGGGTTTGTCATGTCAAAATAATATTTTTCTTGAGTCAAGAAGAGTCCTTGTCAAATGTATAAGACCCTATTGGGCAAGTTGTAACATGAAAAAAATATTAATTATGAGTCTAGAAAGTCTTATGAGCCTCCAAGCACAAGCCAGCCTAGAAAAGGCTATTCGACCTCATGGAAAAGATATAAATACAAATAGCTTCGACCTCATTTGGCACCAATTTTGATCTCTCAAGAAAGAAGTTTGATCTAAAGCTAGGAACAAGAATGAAGCAAGAGCGAAAGTCAAGGAAGTAAGGAGAAATCAAGAAAAGATAAAGTCTATTTTTGGGCCTTATTCTCTCACACGTGCAAAGTTTAGGGTTTCCGTAGCCACTGGGAGGCCAAGAATTGTAGGTGTGAATTGCAAATCCTCCCAAGAATTGTAGGTGTGAATTGCAAATCCAAGTTGCAGGAGGGATGAATACTTTGATTTGACTTAGCTTAACTCTCATTGACTTTGGAGACATTAACTTGCTTAAAGGAGGAACTCTTGAAGGGTTGACACATGCCAAAAATTAGGGTTTCCACAGCGGCTACAGAGCCAAAGATTGCAAGTCAAAGTTGTAGGTTCAAAGCTAAGGGCCGAAGTTGAAGCTGGAAGTTGGTCGAAGGAGTGAACTTTGTTGACTTGGTTGATATTTGACCTAATTGGAAGGGTCTCTTAGAGGGCTAACTTGGAGCTTAGAGGAGGACTTGGTCTAGGGTTTTGGGTCTTGGTTTGTTTTGGTTTTCTTATTTAAAGCAGATTCTATAAGAAAAGAAGAGATTTTCTGGGTTTTCCCTTTGAAGGGTTTTGTTTGAACCTAATACTTGTGTCCATTGTCTTTTTTTTTTTGCACTTGATAATTTGTTTGATGAAAAAATCTAATAAAGAAACACAAGATAAAAAAGTTCACAAGCAATTATTAAGGTTTAGGAGAAATTGAATTAATAGTTGCCCTATTGCATTCTCTAAGCAACATTAAATGATATGAAGTTTAGATATAAAAAGAAGGAAATGGTGATATCAAATTTTTCCCGTCTCTCTCGCTCAAATATTTTGTCCATTGGACCAAGTGCCATTGTGTTTCTTTTTGCTTCTTGACCTACACCCTCACCAAAACTCTCAAATGGAAATATGTAGTTTCATTTCCTCAAGAATGGAAGGGGATCCCCATTCTTGTTTTTTTAGATGATGCAACGACCCTTGCCACACTGGCATTGGCATATTTTTCCATTTCTTTCCTCTTAGCTACAAACACAATTGCACAACCTAATAAGCCCAACAAATGTGCTTTCACATGGAAATAATTTCTCTCTATTTCATTGTTGCAATAGCTACCTATCCAAAGAACATTGCCTCCTCCCTTTAACTTGTTGCCTAACCCTTGATCTCTTGTGACATACTCCCACAAGGAATATTTATTTTCTTGAGTTTGTTGTCTTCCTAAATTTATTTTTCTCTCAACATTTGAAGTTGTTGTTGCAGCCCCACTTCCAACAAAGGGAGCACTGGCAGACCCTAATGGCATGCCAATGGGGACATTATTCCCCTTATTTTTCCCCTTCCCTGCTACCCTTGATTGAGCCATGAATGTTGTAAAAAAATAAAGAAAAAATGCATTAGCATGTAAACAAAATGGACAAGCAAACTATTGTAGAAAAAATGGAAAATAAAAAATAAAAACAAATGCATTTACCGGTTGCTTGAATCACCTCCAAAACACTCCTAAACCCCTACACCCACAACAAGAGACACAACAATGAAGAGAAAGCGACCCAAAAAACCTTTTAAGGAGCCGCAACATGCATTTCTAGAGGGACACGTGTCTCAAAATTGGGACATGCTGCTAGGTGAATCGGATTCATGAGCCCAGCAAATCCCCACGTGTTTATTTGGACACGCTCAACCCACGAATCAAACATATGTCCCTCGAGAATCATGTCTGACACATGGGATTTAGGACATAAGGGGTTGGACAAATCCAATTACTTAGAAGGGAGTGTATGGGGAATTTTAGATGGTATTTTACATGGTAGTCAACAGTCAGCAAGTAGGAAATTAAGTAAGAATAATTTGAAAGAAAGATAGTAAGGCTGTTGAATCTTTCAGTTTTTATTGTCGAATTTGGCATATTGTACATTCTTGTATTTCTGTGTCATTGAAATTTATTTAAATTCTCAAATGTATTGTAGCTATCCCAGTGGTTTCGTACTTGTCAACATGACACTAGAATTTCTTGGAAGGGTCATTGACATAAAAGCTGATAATTTATGAGCATTTCAATAGTCTTGTTTCTCTTTTATATGATGCTAAACCAGTTTTCCAAAGGCCATATCCTTTGTTTCAAAGCTATAAAACTCATTTGAAAATTCATACTCTCATGAACTGTTATTTGAGATGCAACACTTCATACTTCATACCTCATCCCACGATATATTTCACTGATTATTGTCTTCCCAAATGTGGAATGCTAGATGGTTTTAGGGTACACAACCTCATTCTAGTAATATTCATAATTTCTTTGCTAGGTATATATTTTATGGTATGGACATTTGGAAAGGGTATTTATATATGAAATCACATTGACATACTCAAATATTTAATACCCCTCGTTTAATTCTCGAGAAAGCTGCTGACTAATTTAAAATTCAAAGGATCAGTGGTGGGAAATTTAACTAACATGTCATTAGCATTCAAAGGGTTGATATTATCCAAATCATCACACTGATATGACGTAGTTTTGCCAAAAAAAAATCATGTAAATGATGAAACTACAAAGATTCAAACATTAACAGTATTGCCAACTATAACTGATGCCTTCATATGCTTATTGTGGCTTATTGCTTCTTTGATTGTGTTATGAATACATATTCGTAAACATCATCATATCAAATGCCTACGCATTCAAAGGGTTGAGATTATCCAAACCATCACACTGATATGACATAGTTTTGCCAAAAAATTCATATAAATGATGAAACTACAAAGATTCAAACATTAACAGTATTTCCAACTATAACTGATGCCTTCGTATGCTTATTGCGGCTTATTGCTTCTTTGATTGTGTTATGAATACATATATCTTAAACATCATCATATCAAATGCCTACCAATCAACATGACGTGTTCTCAGAACGATTTTGATGAATAATTGTTCTTGCACGTTCAAACCACTCTACAAGGACCTACCATCAAAGACACGCAAAAGTTCATTTTGAGATCAGCCAAATATTTGCTTTTTATATGATCAAATGATTTTAACTTATTTTGTGAGTTTCTCACTTCTGGGAATTGAAAAGTTAGATTGACTAACGCAGTTATCCCAAAACAGATTAACTTCTAGCTACCAAAAAGGTTTTACTCATGTACAGCCCCATTAAGTGGCCATAATACATACTAGAAATGACAAGAAGTTAGATTGACTTAACACAGTTATCCCAAAACAGATTAACTTATAGCTTACCAAAATGGTTTTACTCATGGTACAGCCCCATTATGTGGCCACAAAACATACTAGATGCATTCATCAAAATGGCTTCCTCATAATATATACTAGATACAGTCATCAAAATGGCTTCCTTATTGTACAGATAGAAATGTTACAGTTGAATTGCACAAGTTAAACTAAATGGAGCAATATCGCCTATTAAGCCACTTTAAGAACCGCCTTCAAGTTTAAGGATCAACAACATCAAGGACAATTTTAGCAGTTTGAAAGACCATCATAATTATAGCTAGTATTAAATATATTCACATCAGAACTAGTCTACATTTTAAAATCTAGCTTAACCCTGGGAGTTTTAATCCATATTTATTTATAAGCAAACCCTGATTCATATCCAACCTCTGACCCTTGTGCAAACCATGGCACTTGATTATCTCTGATCGTTAGTAGTAACTAACATGCTAGACAAGATCCGTTAACATGCTATGGATTTTGAGTATATCGAGTTCACAGAATAGGTTAAATTTGACAGTATTTCATGATCTCCAGACATGAATAAGGTTAGAACAAAAACAATGTTGGAGTAATCACGGACATTGGAAACTAAGACATGCTATCTTTGGACAACAGAATACACAATCATGAATTAAATATGACTCTCTAGTGATGCTATGTAAGATATACTTCACTCAAGAGAGCTCCATTGAGTTACAAAAAACACCCAAAACGCTGAAAACCCATGAAAGTCAAACTGTCTGAACAGAATGACATCACTGTTGAAATCATATACTTCAGCTGTTCTTCCAAAATGCTAGGCGAGAAAGCCGCCTGGCTGAAGATAGATGGGGCTGGCTTGTTCCAATATCAGTTGTGATCTCCAGAGGATCACGCCAGAATTTAAGCACGTGGAGGCTTTCTTCCTCTGTAGATCTCTGGACTATAATTCGAGATGCAAATCCTTTCTGTTTCATGATCAAACAAATTTCAGAAGGTTTATTTGCAGTTAATGTGACAAGGTAAAACCAACCCTTGCTGGATAAGAGGTTGTCTACAATTGCTAGTATCCTGTCAATCACGGTACGACCATGCTCTCCACCAGCCCATGCAGCAGCAATTCCATTGCCACCAACCTCCTCCTCAGAAGTAGGTACATAAGGGGGGTTGACTACAAGGACATCCACTGTTCCAGCTAGACGTTTGTCCAGACCAGATGCAAGATCAGTCAAAATTACTTCTGCATGCACACCATGAGCTTCTAAAGTCTTCTTTGTAACCTCAATAGCTGCAGAGCTAATGTCAGTAGCAAAGTATTGGATCCCAGCGCCTTCCCCAAGCATAAGTGCCAATGATGTTATCACATATCCAGTCCCACATCCGAGTTCTAAACACAAGCTTGGTTGAACTTCCTCAAGATGAACCCGATCAGCGAGCAGGGCATCTACAAGTGCAAATGAATCATCACAGGGCTCATAAACTTCTGAGTGGCGCCCAACAAGACGAATGTCTGCACTCTTCCTACGTAAGGTAGGGGGGGAAACCTGCAACAAATTATCAAAACTGAAGATTATCACCTTCTAACATTAACATATTCATAGTGTTAGACAATACATTTATCAAAAACAAAATTCAGCCCTTTTTCTCAAAATGTTGACCCATAGAAGCCAACAAGAGTGCTGACAAAGAACAACTAGGACACAACATGATTAGTATGATGATTTTCGGAATTAATGAAGGTTAAAATTTCTGGTAAAACCACAAAAACATTACACAATCTGAAGTGTTGTTCCTTGACATGCAATGCATGGTTTGAATAACAAATGAAATGTCAAGACCAAACAATGACACTCTTTTTATGAATAGTGTGTATTATGAACACTTGCCCAGAAAGGAAGTTTCATTTGAAGTCGTTTCATTCAGAACGCCAGAAGATCATTTAAAATATGTACTTACCAAACTTCGGATCCTGGTCTGGTCGTTGCTGCTAACTTGGGATGTATGCACAGGAGCAACAAGAGCTTCTACATCTACTGCTTCATCCATGCCAATCACTATCCTCCAAAAAGACCAAGTCTAGAAATATATAATAAGATGACCTTACTATTATCCACATGATAAAACAAATCTATTAACTTGCTGATTACCATAAATTTTGAAAGTATCTATGATGCCTACGGTAAATCCTACAATAAATAACACATTCTTTTGTGACACGCAAAAGATCAACCCAATACAAGCCAAAAAGAATTACTGAAAACTTGCAAACCCGATTCCTTCATCAAGCTGTACTTGAGCTGTAAACCATTTGACCCATATTTCTAAAGAATAGTAGTAAGCAATGTTCCACCAAGACTCCGGGATGGGGAGACGCACAAGGGGGACGTGTGGGAGTACCCTCAAATTTTAGGGAAATTTAGGGGGGACGGGGGGACGTCGGGATATATATTTTTTTTTCATTTTTAATATATATATATATATTTCAAATTCATATTCAATAATGAAAGCATAAAAACAATTATACATACATAGTTGATTAAATAATGAAATACATTGATCCAAACTCATCATCCTTACTAATACATACATGATTCATCCATAGACTACATACATGATTCATCCATAGACCACGAGATTCAATAATGAAATACTCCAATCCATATTCATTATTCATTAGTCACCACTTCAGAATCTTTTTAAATTCATCATTCATCATTCTAGATTCTAAATTGATTTAAAATTAGAATTCATCATCCATCATTCTAGAATCTAATTAGTACTAAGCAAAATAAACTATAATAGATACTGAAATCTGAACACTGGAATAGTAAATTGATATAACTAAAACTCAAAAACAGTGGAGTGATGAGTCTAAAAGTGTTAAAATTGGCAACTAGGGCCAAACTCCATGTGGGTCATCTTATTAATGGCAAATGATATTTTTCTTGGATCCTTCTCATCGAGGGGTGTAGGATTGATCTAAAGATCATCCGATTCCGATAAGTATTCATGGAGATATGAATTTATTTGTGTTATGGAACAATTCATCAAGGTCGACCAGCAATCAAATAAACCCCTCAAGTGCTCAACATTTTAGTATAAATAGAAGAGGTCCTCAAGTCATTTGGACTCACTCACACTCTTGTGATCTCTCTCTTCATTCTGTTTTGGGTTTTATGAAAGAGAGATCTAGAGGGAGTGCCCTAGTCTAATACGCTGTCCTAATGAAGATCAAATCACAGCCATGGAAGTAAAGGCTATACGCTGCCCTAGAAGAGATGCCCTAGACCCTAACGCTGTCATGGAGGAGTCCTATACACAGCTTCTTATATGCTGCCATGGAGAGCCCTAATTACAGTCAGGGAGCAGCCCTAGACGTGGAGGAGAAAGGGTCTTCTAGGAGTGTCTACACTGCCCTAATTTACAGTCAAATGCAGTCACGGAAACACAGCTAGGAGAGGCTGAACGCAGGTCTATAAGAGACCCTAAGACACTGTCCTTAAATGCCCTAAGCATTGTCCTAGGAGAAGTCATCTAGACGCAGAGGAAGGAGGGTCTTGTTATGCCCTAGCCGCAGAAAATAGGAGGACTAATGCAACCCTCTAAACGCAATTGAATGACTGTATAGAGGAGACCTAACTCTATGGAAGACAGGCCTTAAAAGCTGTCAAGAAAGGGCTCTTAAACGCAGTCAATGTATGATCTAATATGCACTTATGGAGAGCACAGATCCGCTGATGTATGAGGCTCTAAACCACAGTCTCAAGAAGTCTCTATGGTGCTCTGAAATTGCATTCATATATGCTGCAACAGGAGGCACGTATATGCAATAAAGGGGAGGCCTTAATCCGCAGTAAAAGGGAGCATCTAGCCACTATCGAGAAGACCTAAGAAGAGGTTCCTATCCTGAAAGTGCCCTTAACGCTGGCCAAGGTGAAGCCATCGTAGAAAAGAGAAACCTTAGCAGCAATAAGGAGGTCTGGCCGCAGGCTTATGGAAGACCCATGAACTGTCTCTCATCCACAGCTAGAAGGGTTGCTAAGTCACAGCCGAAGCAAGCTTCAGCATAGCTGTAGGTGACAGCTCACTACTGTAGATGTTAGTACTATGATAAGGGTTGTTCCAGGTATGAGAATGCTTGCAAGTGGAAGTCACAGTCATAAGGTAAACTTGTGTGATGAAGGAGTCTGCACTCAGACTTATCTCATACAATGTAGGGCTGGCTTCAAATGATTGGATGCTAACATTCTGAAGCACTGATGATTATAAATACAGTTACTTCTGTGTTGCTATGTGCTAGGCCATAGGCCATAGCATCATAGCAAGGGTCTCTTAGAGTTGCTCTATTGGTTAGAGATTATGAAGGAAGATTAATACAGCCACAGCCTACAGTTGCCCTCATCAGATCAGCAGCTCTTCACTGTCAAGGGACATGCTACAGTTCTATCATTGATTGAAGACTGTCATGGCAATTCTGGATTGCATCTTAGATTAGTCATCATTAACAGAATGATGGACTTACTGTTGCTGTCATAAAATCTCATATTTATGTAAAAGTACTCTCTCTCTCTCTGCTGAACTATTGAAGAACATATAAGAATAATTGATCAAAGGTTTCCCCACATTGGGGTTTGTCCCTGGCTAGCACCACATCTTGTGTCCTCTTGTCTTGGCTTGTCTTCTATGATTTATGTTTATGTCCTATCTGCAGTTTACTTTAATGCTGATGTGATTGCTAATCTCGATAAGATATTGAGCTAACTGTGAAAATTGAAATAAATTGCTCTAAGCATAGAACACACCTAAACTTAACATGGTATCAGAGTTGAGGTGAAGACAATGCCCAAGCAAGAGTGAAAGAGCAATCACCGAAGACAGTTGGGAAAGGACAAAAGGATCAATGGATTCCTCATCCCTCTTCAAATTCACCAAGGGTGAAATCGAAGCAGAGAACATTATCAGAATGGCGTAGCGGAAGCTTATGATGGCCTACCTAAAGATCACTTCATTGGAAGTCTGGATCTAAGGGTGGGAAGAAAGACAAATGACTTGTTCTACCATTATGCGAAGGAGTGTCCGAATGGCAGGGGCACATCACTTGATGATGATAAGACTCATTCCAGGGACATCTTCAATGATCAGAGGAATGACAGGTAATGCAAGTCATCAAGGAAACGGCTGACTCTTCAGAGAAAGCAAGGAACCCCAGGTATGAAGAATCAAATGTTGTTTCTAATAAGATAAAGAAGCGTTATCTTGTATTGGCCCTCTCCTTCAGATTCTTTGGGAATCTGACTTATTGATTGTAGTGCTTCAAAGCACTCCATCGGATAGAAGGGTGCTCTCTCTAATTTTGTAGAGATGGAAACAATCGTGGGATTATACTTGGTGCGGATGCCACCTATCCCGTAAAGGGTGTAGGGAATGTTACCCCTCAATTGAATGAGGGTAACTCGATTCATTTACAGAATCTCTTTTATGTACTTGATCGCAAGAAGAACCTGGTGTCCATTTCAACATTGGAAGTCAAAGGTTACAGGGTGGCATTCATCGATGGAAAGGTACATGTTTGGAATTTTCAAAGATGCTTTTATCTTTAAGTTCAGGGTTGGCAACTTGTATCTATTAGGTCCCTATACTACTAGTGTAACCCCTTATTGTTATTAGTACAACCCCCTTATTATATTGTTGTGCCCATGTAGTCCCCATATTGTTATTATTGTGTGCCCCATAGAAGCCCACTATTGTTATTATTGTGCCCTTACATTATTATTGTTATGTCGGCTCTGATTATATTATGGCCCCTTAGACTCCTGTATATAGAAAGGAGGTCTTGTCATTTGTATCATCCAAGAATTGTTGATTTGTGTAATGTAAAGGAGGTTGCGCCCTCGAAGAGGCTTATTTCTAAGGCATTTATATATATTTTCTATCTTTTTGTGAGCTGGTTTCATAACATTTGGTATCAAAGCTTTGGATTCTAGGGTTTCGCTACTCCAAACAGGTCATCGTGGAATTTTCGCTATAACTTTTTTGCTACGAAGTTTCAGAAGCTAAAACAAAAACCCATTTGAGCCGAAATCATTCTGCACCTCGAGTCAAAATTTCAGATCTTCTCTCGCTATATTTTCGGAGATATGATCTGAGGAAGTTAGGGTTTTTGAAAACTCCAGAATTCCATCTCAAACAGGTCATCGTGGAATTTTCGCTATAATTGTTTTTCTGCGAAGGTTCAAACTCTGAAATTAAAACCCATTTGAGCCACAATTTTGGTGAAGCTTAGATCCAAATTTCAGATCTTGTCTCGCTATATTTTAGGAGATATGATCCAAGAAATATAGTGTTTTTACAAGATACCAAATTATATCTCAAACAGGTGACCTGGGGAAAATCGTCAGAACTTTTTTTCTAAGCATTAGATTGAAATTTCATAAGAAGTTACAGAAAGATGACGGACTGTAGTTTTCTTTGTATCATTTTCAGATCCGAAGGTCAAAATAGTAACACGTGGCACTTCGTCCAAATTGGCTCTTCTGAAAAGGTATATAATCAGGTCATCTTAGGAGATTGTGCATAACTCCTTCTTGGAGAATCCAATTTCGATCAAACTGGTGGCATTGGAAAGAGGACGCAGAGGGATACCGCAAGTCGAAATTGCAGAACTGGGAGATCTGAAATTACAGAGTTACAGTAGTTTCAAGATCGAGCTCCTAAAATCAAGAAAAGACGATATGAGGAAGTTTGATGGCAAGGATCCGATAAATTGGATACTATAGATGGAGCAATATTTTGATCTACATGAGGTTTTTCTGACAGGTGGACAATCTTTTTCTAACAGGTGTGGACCCTCTTATCCATCAATATAAGAGGGAGTTGGCTTCTGAATTCGAGATGAAGGGCCTAGGATTGATGCATTACTTCCTAGGGTTGGAAGCCTAGCAATAGCCAAGGGAGATTTTCCTTTCCCAAGGAAAATATATTGTGAAGATACTTAAAAGATTTGGGATGGTGGACTGCAAGCCTGTGATTACTCTGATGGAACTTAACTTCAAGAAGTTATGTGGAAGTGTTGTTGGGCTCGATTTGGGAAATCTTTTGAGTATTGTCAACTCTTGGGGGGCCTGATGTTCTTGGTGAACTCCCGTCTAGACACATGTTTTGCAATGAATACATTGAGCCAATTTATGGATGAGCCTCATCACATACATTGGATTGCTGCCAAGAATCTCTTGAGATATCTTCGAGGCACAATCACTTACGAACCAAGATACACTGCCGGGAATGTGAGGCTCCATGGTTACTCTGATGCAGACTGGGATGGCAGTGTGGTGGATCGTAAAAGCACATCTGGATGTTGCTTCTCTCTAGGTTTTGCTTCAATATCATGGATGAGCAGGAAGTAGAAGTTGGTTGCCTTGAGCACCGTTGAGGCTGAATACATTGTTGCTAGTTTGGCCTCCTGTGAAGTTGTTTGGATAAGCAAGCTCTTTAGTGAGATGTTTGGACATGTGTTGAATACCACTGTGATCTTCTGCGACAACCAAAGTGGGATTCCTTTTTCTAATAATACGTCGTTTCATGACCACTCCAAGCATATTGATATCAGGTACCACTTTATCCGAGATATAGTACAACGGGGAGTAATAAAGCTTTGTCATATTGGAATTGATGATCAAGTCACACATATTCTTACGGAGCCCCTGGGGAAAGTCAAATTCTTAACCTTCCGTAAATGACTTGGAGTCGTGGAGAGACCCTCTTATGAGGTTCTCGTTTGATTTGGATATTGAGCTTTGGGAGCTGCGGGGGGCTTGGGGTACTTCTTGGAGCGATGAGCGATCATAGGGTGAGTGGTTCACCTTCCCCTAATGGTGCGCAATGTATAAGGTGAGTGGTTCACCTTCCCCTGTGATACCCCATGGTGACATATGCATAGGTTGAGTGTTTCACCTTCTCCTATGGCATGTGAGCAGGATAAGTCATTCACCTTCTCCTGCCGGCACATCCTACCCATGCAGTTTGGGACTCATGGGAAGTACCTCTCATCTGGCCAATGAGTAGGGAAATGAGGATAGGGACCATAGTACTACCGATGGACGCATCGTGTACTACCATACTCCCTATGCTAAGATGTTGATATTTATTTGGCATCAAATGGAAACTAACTCTCGATCAGGTAAGAGTGGTATGACACACTCTCTTTTATTGGAGATTGACTTCGGGTCAGTGGAGAATAATACATTCTCGACCATTTCTTCTTTCTTCATAGTTCAGCAGAGCAGAGCAAAGCAGAGACAGTGATGGTACAAATTGTCAGACAGTTTGGCAAGTGAAGTTCTCCCTAGTTGAGAGGGAGTGTTAAATTTGGCAACTAGGGCCAAACTTCACATTGGACAGCTCATATTTTTATTGGATTCCTCTCTCCGAGAGGTGTAGGATTGATGTAAAGACCATCCCATTCTGACATGTACCTATGGAATTATGAATTTATTTTGATTATGGACAAATTGTGAAGGTCGGCCAGCGAACTCATGTAGGCACAAAAGCCCAACAGTCACGTCTATTCATCCTCAACGTTTGCCTATAAATACATGATCTTTCCTCATTTGGACACTTCACTCACTCACATCTTCTCTCTCCTTCATTGATTGGGTACGAAATTTAGAGGTTGCTCTCCACATGTGCAAAGGAAAGGAAGGGTTTTTTGTTCCAACTGTTGACCAGAGTTGACCAAAATTGTAGAGGTTTTTTTACTGCGTTGACCAAGTGTTGCCTGTTTTGAGTGCGGTTTTGGGTGGAGGAATTCTATTTGAGAAGGCCACAGTTCTGGGCACAAAATCCGAGGCAATCTAACCTTTGTTTGACCGGCATTGATTGTGCTAGGGCTGGTTGTAGTGTTGACCTTTGTTGACCAAGTTTGACTGGACTTTTTCAGACTATTTTTGGGCTGATTAGACTTGCTATTGGAGGTCGAAGTTGACTAGGTTTGACCAAGCTGAATTGAGGAAGAATTATGCCCTATTGACCAGCGTTGACTTTATGGTTAAGGATTTTTGTTTCTGTTATTTGACTGATCAAATTTTCACTGCAATTGGGCAAGTGAATATTATACATTGTACTCTCTCTCTCTTAAACTATTGAAGAATTATAAGAAGAATTGATCAAGGGTTTCCCCACATTGGGGTTTGTCCCTGGCTGGTGCCATATCTTGTGTCCTCTTGTCTTGGCTAGTCTTCTACTGTTATTGTTTATGTTCTATCTGCATTTTACTATCATGTTGATGTGATTACTAAACTGGTTATTGATATTGGGCTAATAAGAAAATGAAGTAAAATTGCTCTAAGCATAAAACATACCATTGTTTCCTAAAATTAACAGCTTCCATCTACAAGAGCTAAAGAGGAAAGTGCAAACCCCAAACTCCCTCATTTTTCTGTCATTGTTGTTTGTATTTTCTCCTCCCTCTCCTACTCTTTCCCATTCTTTCTTCTTGCTCATTTCATAGCAGGTTGTCCATCTATATTCATATTCCAAAATGGTGTTCTTTTGGCTTCTATCTAATATTCCACTGTTGGTTTTCATGATGGCAAGGGAGGGTAGGAATAGACAGGAAAAAGAACAAGAGGATAGAGATCCCCATATGAGTAACCCAATGTATGATGAGGAGGAAGGGGGTGAAGAGGAAACTAAAATGCTAGAGGGGAAAGCTACATTGACACCCTTGTGGAATTTTGTGACCACACCTGAACAGGGAAAAGGTGGTGGAAGCTACAAGTTTATGTGCCCTCATGGTTGTCATGGAGAAAAACAATATAGTGGTTCATATACCCGTGTGGGGAGGCATCTTTGTGGGGTGTTGGACAATGATGACAAAAAGGGTGTCGTGGGAATAGCAATTTGCCCAAAGGTTTCAAATGAACAAAGAAGAAAATACGTCCAAATAGAGGAGGTTGCACAAGAGAAAAACAAGAAACGAAAAACTCATTTTGAATCAAGTGCAACCTCTAGATTTGGTAGCTCATCTCCTCATGGTACTTTTGCAACCTCTAGAAGTAGAAGAACAATAGGGGATTTCCTTAATGCTGCTAGGAGGAATGATATGGATGGAAAGATAGTTCAATTTCTTTGTGCTTGCGGTGTACCATTCAATGTGCGTCACTCTCCCCATTTTGGCATGATATGGTTAAGGCCATCAATGAAACCCAAAAGATACAAGAGCCCAACTATGAGAAAGCTAGAACAGTGTTATTAGAAAGAGAAAAAGCAAAGGTTCAAAGAGCTTTGACATGTTTTACAAATGAGTGGGTAGATTGTAGGGTATACCTTATATCAGATGGGTGGACAAATGTTAGAAACCAACATTTGATAAATGTTCTCAGTGTTTTTGCTAGTGGTGCAGTGTTTATTACATGTCATGACTCCTCCATCGCTGCAATTGCCCAAAACATTGCAGATCTCCTATTGGTCTGAGTGCTTGGTGCACACATTGAAACTTTTGATGCATGATATTGTGAAGCATAAAGAATGTGGATGGATTAATGAGCTTTATAGGAGAGGGAAGCAACGCATTAAATTTATCATAGAGCATACAAGGGTAAACTACTTTTATGGCACTTACTCCAAGTTGCTTGCTTAAACTTGCAAAAACAAGATTTGCAAGTTACTACCTCACCTTTAGGCGGCTAGTGAAGGTAAGACAAGCTTTAACTAATATGGCGACAAGGACACTATTCTTGACAGATACTTTTGGTCATATAGATTAAATATGTTCTGCAATTCACCAAACAATTTATTACATGATCAAGTTTGCAAATTCAAATCGGCCAATAATTGGGGAGGTATGAGCAAATGGATAGCATGTTGGGGCAGATTAAAGACATTGTTGGGCCTAGAGATATCACCTTGTACAATTATATTCATGCAGAGGTGGAAAAACGATGGGATATGCTAAACATTCCACTGCATGCCTTAGCATATGTTCTAACACCTAAATACTATCATCCATCATAGCTTTCAACACCAACACTTGGGGACGGGAGCAGGAGAAAACCACACCTAGATCCAGAGGTTCTAAATGGTTATATGAAAGCATTGGATAAATCAGTCCCTGATGAGGAGTTTGCCATGCTACAAAAATATTTGAGCAATTCTATGCTTAGCACTGGTCCATTTGTGAGCATGCATGCAATTAGAGATCGAGAGAATTTATCTTCTCTTGAGTAGTGGAACATGCATGGAGGTGCTACTCCACTTCTACAAACTTTGGCATTGAGGGTGCTATCACAGGTGGTAAACACTTCTTCTACAGAGAGGTGTTGGAGCTCTTATTCTTTCATCCACAGTGTTAAAAGGAACAGGTTGAGTTTAGACCGGGCAAAGAGCTTGGTTTATGTTCACTACAACTTGCGATTGTTGTCTCGTTACTGTGATGATGCAAAGACTAATAAAGACCTCTTGGTTTGGGACAAAAATCAAGAGGAGCCCAACTTGGAAGATGGAGTGTTCTGATTAGAGCAATTGGAGGATGCTCTTATCCAAGATGATGATGATCGAGTTGAGATGCCACCCCCATCCGATCCCTTGGTTCCTAGGTTCCATGCTTCAACACCAACAACAGTGGATTCATCTTCATTTCATCTTCATCAGTTCCACTGCCACAACTTCCAGAGCCACCACATGGAGGCTCATGACCTATTTGTGGTGGAAGGAGGAGAGATTAGTAGATATATTCATAGTTTGCTACTCTTTTCATAAATTAGACTTGTAGTATTGTTGTGAATTTGAACTTTTTTGTCTTACTCTTCCTAGTTCAGTGTGTATTTGAGTCTTGGTGGGGGCCAAGTGGCCTATTTTGTAAACAGTATTATTTGAATTTTGGACATGACTCATGTTGACAATTGCTCACTTGCTAGATAAGTTACTTGAATGTTCGAAGATTTTATCTTCTAAATGTTTTATGTTTTATGATATGCTTAAAAATTTGATGTATGTTTGTAATTGCTAGAATCTAGATGGTTGATGCTCGAATAATTAATCATTGATGTACAATGGAATTATGGATGCCGTATCTATCTTGATTTATGTAAAAACATGCATGTTTTCATGTCTTCTACAACTAATTTTGTATTTGGGATGTTTTTTAATATAAATGCAAAAAAAATGTAATATATATATATATAGTAGACACTTCTAAGACGCTTCGATTCCTAGATTTTTGAGAAATGACGCTTCCACATCCTTGCTTCATAAACGTTGGTCAAAACCCCTATTTCTCATAATAAGAAACAACAAGTGGAGCTTCGCAGCAATTATATGAGACAAATGCTATAGGAACTGTCGTCTCTTGTTTATCGCAGGATAGATGCTCATATTGTTGATACCTTTATGAAGCAATTAAGATAAGGTAAGCATGTGAAACTTTAGGCTATGCTTAGGCTTCAGAAAGTTGCAATTCTAGGGGGTGTATTGAGATAATTTCACCTTTTGAATCTCTAGAGAGTTGCGCTAATGGGTGGGAGTTGGAACCTTAGATTCAACTCAACTCTGGATCTTCAAGACACAGACCATCAATAATTGAATATCAACTTGGGAGTCATCTAAAGAGGTCATCTAATCAGTCAAGTTGAACACTTGAGTTCTTGGCTCAGTGCATTGGTGCACTGGTTGAGGCAAGAAAGCATAGGATGCATGGGATCCAAGCACACTTAAGGTGATCAAATTTGAATGTCTTCCTCATTCTAAGGGAGTCAATTATACTTTGCATTATATATAGGTAATGCTATGGATCAATATATCGTGGAAAATTTTGGTTTTGTCCAATATACACCAAGCTATGCTCACTTGTGCTTCAATGTTGTAACGATGCCTTTAGACACCACCTCTTCTTGGAATTAATTGTTCTTCACTTTTACAATCGCCCATACCATATCTACCTAGTGTGAGGTGCTAAGAGTGCAAAAGGAACTCGAATTACGTAGCTACAAGTGGGGTTGCAGGAAGGCATTTAAGGAGAAGAGAGGTTGGACAGGAGATCCGTGTCAATTACAAAGAGCATCTCCCACTTGTATCTACCATGTCAAAATCAGAGAGGAGAAGCAAGCAACTAAGAGAGATGTTGGGAGGAGGATTAAGGAAAATCAAGTGTTTGCACATTTTCTAGACACATTAGATTTTTCAAAATCTTCATCAGAATATTTTTATATTAAATGGAGTGCAAAAATTGAAATGAATTATTATAAATAAATGCAGTGGGAGGATCCACCCCAAATAAATAGCAAAGCATGATCATTGTCTGCAACCGAAATTTAAAATTATTACCTTCCATTTTGTCACTGAAGGAGAAGAAAGCAAAAATATATTAGGCAATTTATTTCCCTCCATAAAAAATGTAAAAAGAAAAGAGAAAACAACAAGAAGAGAAGGCAGCACCAACCATGGAACGGTATCTTTTCCCTTTCTGAAACATAGAGTACAGAGCAACTGCTTTGGTGAGAAGACCAAGAGTAGTAATTGAGTGAGTTTGATGAAGCAATTATTTTGGAGAGAAGACCAGCAGTAGCAATTGAGTGAGTTTGAAAAGAATGTTGGAAAATGTAACTATGTTTGGTCTTCATTAATGTACTTGAGACATCATGTAATGTACTTGTCAAAAGAATAAAGAAAATAATTTTTATTATCATTATTGTGACTTATTAAGGCATGGGTTTCATGCTTGGGTCACCATGTTTTAGGTCAAAGTCCCCATTGAGGACTTCTAGGATTTATTCTGAGTCAATAGAGTCATTGTACATTTAAAGAGACCCTTCTTAGGCTTTTGAATCATGTGAAAGGTTAAGTATTGAGTCAAATATGAATTATGTAGCCTCCACACCATGTCGGCCTGGAAGAAGATCAAGTCGTCCTAAGGACCCTATTCAACCTCACATGGAGCCTATAAATACAAGCTCATTGAATTCATTTGAAGCATCATTCTCTCACACAAGTTTGATTTCTATTGTAGCTGGGAAGAAGTGCGAAATTCTATTGTAGCTGGGAAGAAGTGCAAAATTCTCTTGTAGCTGGGAAGAAGTGTGAAGTTCTCTTGTAGCTGGGAAAAGGTGTGAAGTCAGTTGTTGAGAAGCCGAAGTGAATGCGAGTTTGGGGAAGCCTAAGGAGAAAAGGAAAATCGAAATTTTGGTACCTCTCTCTCTCTGTTTCGTGGTCTGGATTGGGAGATCGGAGTCTCCTAAGTTTTGTTGTTGTCGTAAGCCATCTATTTCCAAAAGTTGCTGCCTAGTCGAAGTTGCTGGAAGGGGTTGAAGATCTAGAAGGTTAACTTGGTGTGGAGGGAAGGTCTGGTCTTGGTTTAGGGTGAAGAGTCTCAAAAAATACTATTGAAAGGAAGAATTATCTTGACTAGGTTTTCCCCTCGAGGGGGGTTTTTGCCCTAACATAGTTCCTACATCTGGTGTCTACTTTTTTGTGTTGTTGTTTTGGTGATTGCTTGATCAACTAAAAAAGAAGATATAAAGAATCGTAATAATAAGAAACATCACAGTAATTATCAAGTATAAGAAAATATTTCTGCCTTTCTGATTTTCTAACATGGTATCAGAGCTTTGGTGAAGAAGGAAGTAAAAGGCAGTCTCAATCACTTGATCAAGGAACCATTCTAAAGGATTATCTCAAGAAAGGAGTCTACTATATTCGAGGAAGATGTCTAACACAATCAAGGGAGAGAACAAACTTGAAGGGGCCTCTAACTACAAGTCCTAGAAGAAGAGGATTGACTTAATCCTTGAAAAGAACAAAGTACGGGACTTGGTAAGAGGAAAAGTAAAGAAGCCTACAGAGGATTCCAGTGATGTTGACAAAGTGAAATACAGAGAATTATAATTGGTGACCATGACTTTGATGGTAGGGCAATCTTGTCCCATTCATAACTAACATTGATCATGCTCAGGAAATGTATGAAGCCTTGTCGAAGTTATTTACTATTAAGAAAATTGGTCAAGTAGCAAGTTTGAAGAATGAGCTAAGGACCGCAAAGATGACTAAAGAAGACACTGTGTCAACCTTCTTTGTGAAGATAGCTAGAATTAGGGATGATCTCTTGGCCATTGATGAAATTGTTCCAGACAAAGAACTCGTGATCACTGCCCTATTAGGATTACCACCTACTTGGGGTGCATTTGCTACAGGTCTTAACAGTTGGAAGGAAGCTCCCACTTTTGAAGAACTATGGATTGCCTGTAGTTAGGAAGAATTGAGGATCTCTTTAGTTGCCAATTCTGAAGGCGTTTCAAATGCTTATGTTGCTCAACATAAAGGAAAGAGATTGAAGGAACCGAGGAAGAAAGTTGACATGTCCAAGATAGAGTGTTATCAATGCCATAAGAAGGGTCACTACAAGAGTGACTGTCCTGACAATCCAAAGAATAAGAAGAGAGATAGAGATCATGCTAACTTTGTTGAGGAAGGAGACTCAAAGAAGGCCAAGCCCGAAGAATCTGACATTAGAGACTTACACTACTAAGTCCTTTGCTTGTAGCTTTATATATCTTGTTTTATATGTTTAAGAATTTATAGGTCTTTAACATGTTTTGGAAAAGATATTTTTTTGTTTTTATAAGTTTGAAGGTATCCCTCAAGCTTTGGAGGGAGCCCCTAACAACTCCCTAAGATAAGTATCTCATTTCCTTTCAATTTTGGTTTCATGTATTCATTTAGTTTTGATTATATTAAATGCTAATCACCATTCTCCCTCTATTGTCTTGATTAGGAAAAACATTTGCAAGGAGTCTGAAAGAGGATCTCTCAAGAAAAGGTTGGTCAAGGAACTCAGGTATGCTTTAAATAAATTGATATTGAATTTGACAATCTATGACTAACATTGTTATGGCTAGCCATATTGAATCATAATGATTCTTGTCTTGGGTGATTCATCTCCTGATAAATCTACCCACCCCATTCATATTCTTAACTAATTTTGTAGAACCCTAAACAAGTTATGGAAAACCCTAACGGAAGGGTACGCTAATGTGAATGTTTGAAACCCTACACTACTTAAGGATATTGTGAAATGCTATTTGAAGTTTTTGAGGATGTCATGTTTGGGATTTTGGCATGATCAGGAAAAACTAACTTGTTAGGGTTGAATGATAAGGTCTAAAATCCTAAACCCTTGAAGTTTTGGTAATGTTGGTTTTGCTATGTTTCTACATTGAAACCCTGGCTCATTAGGGTATGGTGGAATGTGGGAGCAAGACCCTTAGATTGTCTTAGAAATGTTTTCCTTGGTATGTGTGTGTTTGTCTGATCAAACCCTAGTGTAATCAAAATTGTTGTGTCTAACTCTTATTGATCATTGTGAAGTTGGGTTTAACTAACACGTGATATGAAATGTATTTGAATGATAATGAAAACTAGGCATATATAGATATATAGTTGAAACCCTAGCTTGGTCTAGCTCAGATGTATTAATGTTGTCGGACATATGATATGCTTATGTATGATTATGAATTCCTAGATATGTGTGTTGACCTAGTTATCGATGGTATGTGTAATGTTACAATCTAGGATCTATTTAATGATTGAGATTGTGAAAATGGAATTCTAGGGTTTTGGAGTTGAACCTTAATAGAAGTAAAAATCTCTTATGTATGATGACAATATGGTAATTTGAGATTTGTGTAAGATTGCTGAAATCTAAGTTTTGGTTGGGATTAATGATTGATCGAAAATCTAGGATGTGCAACTAACCCTAATGGAAGTTGGTCATGCTAAATGACGTTGTGATTGGTTTTGATGGACTCTTGTGTATGAAATATAGATTTGTATGAAACCCTAGTGAGAAGTCTAACATATGAATTTTGAAAGGTTGATAAATGCTTTGCAGATCTATATTTGTTTGAATTGTTTCTAGGGTTTGCTATATGTTGTTGTAAGGTATGTTATACCTTTCGAAGACACATTGAAACCCTAGGTGGAATGAAAGTTATTATGAAGTAGTCTAGGGTTTGTGACAAAGTCCTGAGCAAGATGTTGAAGAGTACATGTCTCTTGTTTGTAATTAAGTCTAGGTATCTTATATGTATAAAGTTGAAATGCTTCCGTGATTTTGATATGGGTAACTTCATGCTTCTATAGATTTGGTTTTACTTGCTATCTAAGTTGTGTAGGTACACAATCTTCAACATGGCGAAGATGTCCGTTGATGTGATAAGCATGATGAGGATAACTCTAATGAAATGGTTGGAAGCCACGAAAAATTCTCCGATGACGAAAAGAAGAAGTTGATCTCCCGGAGGAACCATACATAGAAAAGATCTCCCTAAGATTAAGAGGGAGTCCGGATGAAGAGATGTTTTTACTGGTTAAGAGGGAGGGCATACCTTGGTTTTGATTAATAAATTTCGGAGGATATGTTGTTGCATGAAAAGTAGGAAAGGAAAGTATTGAGGAATCTCCTATCAAAGATTCTATTGATAGTCCTACTGAGTTGAGGAGCAACATTGAGTACAACCTCGGAGGTTTGTTTTGATCATGTACATGTGAAAGTATATTGTTGATTGGGTTGTGTTTGTACAGGTGAATCTCTCGAAGGTTTTGATAGCATGTTGGTTACCGATCAGTTTGATCGGGAGAGATTTTGTGGTCCTTGATCTGCTAGATCAAGCGGTGTTGAGGCTTTGTGACTGAAGCATTGCCTGGGAAGACATCTGGCCGACACTTTGTGTTGATGTATAGGTCCCGAAATTGGAAAGGTGGCATTGATTATTGAGCTCTGTTTTGGATACATACCTGGATTTTTTGGTTGGTGGTTAGCAAGTAAGCCTGATGATACTAGAGAGGCTGAAAGCTTGAGTCCATCTTATTCCCACTTGGATAGATTGCCCTAGTCAGGAATCTAGTTCATGGCATTGCAATGCCTAAAGTTCTTCATGGTTCATATAGTTTGAGATTTTCCATTGTATTTGTACATTATGAATACCTCCCTAATTAAGAGGGAGTGTTGGAAAATGTAACTATGCCCAGTCTTGGTTAATGTACTTGAGTCAAAAGAATAAAGAAAATAATAATTATTATTATTATTGTGACTTATTAAAGCATGGGTTTCATGCTTGGGTCACCATGTTTTAGGTCAAAGTCCCCATTGAGGACTTCTAGGATTTATTCTGAGTCAATAGAGTCATTGTACATTTAAGGAGACCCTTCTTGGGCTTTTGAATCATGTAAAAAGGTTAAGTATAGAGTCAAATGTGAATTATGTAACCTCCACACCATGTCAGCCTAGAAGAAGATCAAGTCGGCCTAAGGACCCTATTTGACCTCACATGGAGCCTATAGATACAAGCTCATCAAATTCATTTGAAGCATCATTCTCTCACACAAGTTTGATTTCTATTGTAGCTGGGAAGAAGTGTGAAATTCTATTGTAGCTGGGAAGAAGTGCAAAATTCTCTTGTCGGAAAGCCAAAGTGAATGCAAGTTTGGGGAAGCCTAAGGAGAAAAGAAAAATCAAAATTTTGGTTTAGGGTGAAGAGTCTCAAAGAAAACTATTGAAAGGAAGAATTACCTTGACTGGGTTTTCCCCTCGAGGGGGGTTTTGCCCTGGCATAGTGCCTACATTTGGTGTCTATTGTTTTATGTCTGCTGCTTTGGTAATTGCTTGGTGAACTAAAAGAAAGGAGATATAAAGAATAGTAATAATAAAAACATCACAAGTAATTTTCAAGTATAAGAAAATCTTTCTGCCTTTCTGATTTTCTAACAGAGAAAACCAATAAGAATGGCAGGAATGTTTCAATGCAGTACCTGCTAAGTGTTATGGCTTGGTTTTCCATGTTCTGATTATTCCAGATTTTAGTCCACTCAATAGCCTTTGGAATATCTTAACAAAAACTGTTGTGGATTGTCTTGTATATGCATATCAAATTGCAAGCATTCTGGACTCTGCACAAAAAACAAGGGAGATATGATATCAGCCAGTATTAGTATAAACTCCTGCTCAGGAACTTTATATTGTGACCATTTGAATGCTTTGTGGGAAGCAGTTACATACTCTGCCATAAGCAATATAGTCACACTCTATATTTCCACATTTTTAGTTGGAGGATAAATACATTCCAACATGCTTCATATATTAACAAGTTGAAGATTATAGTGGGCAGTTGAAATTGCCAGGAGTCTTCTGTTATGTCATCATATGCTTCCTCAATAATGCTTTGTCTTCAGAAAATCTTCGTCCATGACTCTAGTCATTAATTAGGATTTTCAATTCATGTATATTCAAATTGGAGCCAGCTTTAATCAACCATCTAAGCATGCAAACATTGGCATAAAAAAGCAGACGAGCTTCTGCCAGAGAAAAGGAGATCTCGAAGCATATGAGTCATTATTATTCTCAAAGCTGCTTGTGGCTCAACAATAGCAGACTTCTGGGCCCCAGGGGTTAGACTGAGAGGAGAAGGCTCAGGGGGTTAATGCTCGCGCCTCAATTTGAATTCACAGACTTACCTGTTCTGTGTGGCTAGGTCTCTCCGTGGGACCTTGGGTTTATACTTATAGTGGCAGCCCAATGGACTCAAACCCATGCCTAGCGGGTATGAATCCACTCAGTTATTGATTCCCTTAATAGAAATAAAAACAACAGACTTTCCTGCAAGCCTCGTACCATGCCACAGAATGGGCCTTACTGCAAATGGCCAAAGCCTCTAAGTCTGTGTTTCAGTGCATCGGACATTGGGATTTTTCTCTCCCCTTGCACACAGTTATGATATATAAGGGGGCTTCTATCTTTATTCTGATTAACATGTTCACTCTGTTCCATCTGAACCTAAGTTCCAGATTTATTTGCTTTTTAATCAGGCCATCAATAGGGGCTTAGAAATTTTCATGCATTGTTGCCAGCAGGAAAATTGCTATTGCAGTATAGTTCTCATGCTAGATGGCCTACTTTCTTCTTTATCTATCCATATCTAGTTATCAAAAACACGGATTTCGAGTGCCTACTTTAATCAAGTCTCCACCCGTGGATGAGTCACACTGTCTGTACAACATTCTTGAAGGAAATCGGATGAGAAATTGAAAGAGGAACTTAAGTAGTGCAAGAGCAATGCAATGGTATTTTGTATTCCTAAGCCTATTTAGAAAGTGAATAATGTACTGTGGAGAATGTGATTCCAACCTTCCCGATGATCTTTTGGATAGAATTCCAAATTATTGTGAATTGCAAGTGTTTTCCAGACAGGAATAGCTTGTAAAAAATAAAATTCCATCACACAGTCGAGGAAACTCATCTGGTAGTGGTCCAAGTACCTTCACAAAGGCCCTGGTACTTCATGAATTCAGAGGATGCATCTGGGCTTGCATGTGAACATGTTCTAGCAAAATGTTACAATTTGTTTTAAAAAATTTAACCAAAACAAAAATCTTGCATTGCATTCAGAAGTATAACTCACTTGGCCAAGGGAAACAGTTAGAAAGTTTAAGGAGGTCAGCTTCCAGTATGTAAAGAGATAAGGAAATATGGTAGCAGACCTATTGGCCAATATTGCAATAGAGGAGGAATAGAAGGATCAGACCTAAACACAAATTCACTGAACCTAGCTGAAGGGGAATGGACGTCAAGCTTCAAAAATTGGTCCAATCAAATTGCAATGATCTTTAGGAAGTCTTTTATCTAAAGTTCATTTGTCTTGTTTCAATCCCCTCATTTCAGAGGCATTTCAGAGGCCCAGTATTCCCCAACATTACTATGGGTTACAGTCCAATCATATAAGCTTTTTTAGAAGGACCTGTTCTAATTTGAGAATTTAGGAGAGAGATCCCACATACAATTCCAAGGTTGAAAGTAGATCAGCTTAATAATTTCAAAGGGTGGAAAAAGCCATGCAAGGCTAAGAATACTCCTGGCCAGCTCAAAGAGGGAGAAATCTTGTTGCACAGGAATTGTAAAGCCATGAGGAGGAATTGTCATGAGAGCCAAGGAATTTGCTGAGAAGTGCAAATTGGTGGGGAGAAGAAATGCATATGTAAATGCCCAAATAATAGTAAAGCACAGAAGACACCAGAGGTAGGAAGGGACCCAAGAGAAGGATCAAACAGGGGACAAAGAGGAAGCACCAAAGGAGCAATCTATCTTTCCCAATTTTGGAGTATCAAAGCAATATGGCCCATCAAGAGAGGCTTGTGGAATAAACTTCCAGGTTCCAGGAGGAGTGATTCTCTAGAAAAATTAAGGAGGCAAGGCAAGCTGTTTAGGCAGCCTGGAGCTGTAAGACCTGGGACAGTCCATGCCACAAAGAAATACCTTCTTGATGGTGCAGGATGAAACAGAAGGTGCACTCTTTGGCTGGAAAGGGATTTGACCTGGAAGACAAGGAGAAAAGGAATGTGAATAAGATGGAGGAAGTTTTGGACCAGGTTGAATGTTAGCAAAAAACTCAAGAAGCTAGAATGGCCAAACTTGAAGAGCGGACAGCAGAATCAACAGACTAGAGAACTGGTCAATGGACTGGTCCTGAAAGAGCTCTTTAGCATAATAGTAATCACTGAAGAGGAAAAGGATGACGACACTTACTGCCCCTGTCCCCGACCCCAACCCCATAAATAGTGTGTCTCTGGTACCTTCTATGTGCTGATATGTTTTAGAAGTTTGATTTTATGTATGAACTGTTTAATTGCAAACTATGCTTTATCTGGTAAGGTTGTAACTTGTCCTTCCACTTCAGTGACTCAGTAGCTCAATCCATTGGGCATTTTTCTGTTGAGGACGGTCTAAGACTTAAGTCTTGTAGGTAATAGTGAGAAGCTGCTATTGAACTATCCTGTTAATAATTACAATTCAGTTTTTCTAATGGTCAATGGGATAGCCTGTGTCTGAAGGCCTGAAGCAGCTAATGGGGTAATTAATACCGCATCAAGTTTCGTAAGTTTTTGCACAATCTAGACCTTGTTAATATATAAAAAAATAAAAAACAAAAATCTTAGCCAAAAAAGAAAAATCTAGTCCATTCCCATGACAAATAGACTACCGACCGCTGTGTGGAAATAATTTGAACAAACTGTTGTGATTATTAAAAAGACATCTCTATCCTGACCATGACAAATAACCATAGGAATATAAGAAAAGTTGCTTTGGTGGAAGGAATTCCTCTGCTTTTGGGATCCAATTTTGCACCTCCTTCAAATCAACCATGTATTAACACAGTTACAGAAAGTGATTGATCGTCTTTTGAAGATAGACTTTATGTTAATTTCAAATGATTGGAGTTAATTTCGATTGATTGGAGTTGTTGTGCTTATGTGTGACAACTTGCATCTCTTTCCAAGTTTCCTTATCCCCGTACCATATGTCTTCTTGATTTCCACATGGGCGCCCATAGAGGGTTAATGTATGTAACCAAAATCAAAATCAAAGTTTAGATGAATGACTAGTGACCTTATGATGGTGACCAACAAACACCCTTTATTAAGGAGTCGACAATGATTTTACCCTTTCAATAAGCCATACTAAAATTGCTCAGTAAGCCACACTGCCCACAACACAACAATTGCTTTGTAAACCACCTTGTCAACAAATAATTTGAGGAAGTGAGAACCGAGAACCAGTCAGAACAGGACCAAAACCCAAATAAAGGCAACAAAAAATAAAAACCAACCAAAAAACCTATGGACCAAAATACATAAAATATTCAACCAAAAATACATAAACAAAGAGGCTTTAGATGGATTCTAGTGTTGAAAAAAAGCTTACAACAAATAACTACATAACATCAAAATCATTGCTTGTATTGGGATCATCATCATCAATATCACCCTCCAAGTATTAAAATAAGATAAAAAAGGCTTAATATGTCAAATAAAGATTTTGCTTGAGTGATAATTTTACTGGGATCATGATAAGGGGCATTCAACAATCAATGCCACTAACATCAAGGTATATAGAGAGCTTGGTGCTCTTGATTAAATGCTAGTTCCATATCCTTGTAAACGATAGAATCCAATGAAAACATTGCCATCCCACCAAATCATTAATCCTAAAAACTGCTAACTAGCTGGGATTTGAGTGAAATAGAAAATTTTACTTTCTCCATATGAAATCCAATGATGTTGGAACCACTCTCAAGAATCAAACATCTTGAAACAATTAATGGAAATGTTAAAGCTTTAAGTAAAAGGAAGAAAATGAAAGATGATAAAGGAAAATTAAAAGAAAAAGAGAATGTTACTTTGAAAGGAGAATTGAAAGATAAAGGAGAATGTCCCTTTGTCACATAGCATTAGTAGGGCCCTAGGATTGAATGTTAGGCTGCGCCGATCATAAATTACTCCTTTTTTTAATTAAATTTGCATCGGGAACTCCATGGTTGCATTATACAAAACCAGCCAATTCGATGAAAAAAGGTTGATTAAGTACCAAACTGACCTGACCTTTGCCCATTCCTGGCCAGACTGAATTTGGGGTCAAATCACTGAACCGGCCTTTCCCGTTCCAAGCCACTGCGACCAGTTCTGGGGTCAAAATGGTTGGACCAGCCAGTTCCATCAGTACTGGTCCGGTTTGGACAGGTATGTCATCATCAATATAATCGTCTCATTAAACTTCATTTAACGAATTTAATAGGGAATGGCATCCGACTTGTTGTTCTCGCCGCTTGTACCTTGCCATACATATTACGTCGTTTATATTTTGGATTGGTTTTGGTTGAAGCTTGATTCACTAACTGCTGATAAATTTCGGTACCTTGCCATACATATTACGTCGTTTATATTTTGGATTGGTTTTGGTTGAAGCTTGATTCACTAACTGCTGATAAATTTCGGTACCTTGCCATACATATTACGTCATTTATATTTTGGATCGGTTTTGGTTGATTCACTAACTGCCGGATCCTAATTGCTTGAAAGTCTCTTTAGTGCGCCGCAATTAAATTTGTAAAAAATTATACTTCTGGCTGGTAAATTTCATGTTTTGCCGGTCTGCAAGAGCCCTTCATTCTCGAGATTACCTTCTTTTTCCCCCACAAGTGAGATTTCAGCATTGTCGTTCTATTTTTTTTTTAGAAGCAGAGCTTCTGGCATCAATGCGATATCACAGTTGAATGAAGAGAATTTTTAGGTTTTTCAGTGAGCGAAGCTATTCAACGGACGCGGGAAGTTCAGGTCATATAGCGATTTAATGGAGAACAGTTGACAAAAAATCGAGGCTGTGAAGCATTTTTGCATTGATTTAATTTTATGAGTAAGCGTCGAAATGGTGTTTGAATGGCGCCTATGAGGGTTTATAGTGCTGTTATTATCTGCAAATGCAACAATTATTTGCACATGGAACCATTTTCACATATGATTATGTGTTAATAAAATTTAACTTGGGTGGTTAACGCAGGGCATTATTAAATTTTCCATTTAAAATCGATTCTCACTTACTTAGCCCCTCTCACTTATCACATACTTGCCTCTGAACCGTTTTCACGACCTTATTGAGATCTAACCTCGGTAGTGACAACGAACTTGCACACATCCTTATCATGTCAATGTAGTCTGGTCTATCCTTCCTACCCAAGAATCAATTCTCACTTATGATGTGCTTGGCCTTTCTGAGACGATTTATCTTAACAAAAAATCGCTTTCATACGAATCACCTACATTCGCAAGGATCTGTTTCATATGAGTTTGGCCAATGCAATTCCCACGTGTTCGGAAGAGATTGACCTTGCCCTAATCTCATAAACAAGATTCGTCTTCACAAGTCCCCGGGAGCAATTCCTACCATTGACCAAAACATCTAAAAAACAGCCCTTAATGCGTATACCACGGGATTTCAAGAAAGAACAAAAACAAATAAACACAATTGTCCTAAAAAACCATATACAGGTCAAAACAATGTTGATTCAATGTCAACAACTACACATTCAACTTTAACCCTAAAATCCCTTATATTTTCTAATTATTTTACACTGCAAAGGAGTTCCAGGGATTCAGATTGCAGAACATTTAACATCTACTTGAAATTGATGCCATAATGAAATCACTCTAGACCTTTTCAAAAGAAAAATCACTCGGGACTTGCCTCATATAGAAGTCAAATGGAACAGTTAATGTATCGAGCAGGTCCAAGGTTCAATGAAGTCAAATGGACCAGTTACTGTATCAAGCAGGTCCAAGGTTCAATCCCACGCAGAGCATCCGAATTCGAAACAACTGGAGAGATGATATCAGCGGTGGCTTCGAAGCCCTTCTTGTTTTGAAGTGAGGGTCCTTATTTGTATAAAGGAATTTATCACTCAATTCCCTTGAAAGGTTATTGAAAAATCAGACGCTCAAGCCACACAGAGAACGAGAGTCAACAGTTTTGCTCCGTCACTAAATCCAAATCCCGACAGAGGGATTAGCAATTATTGTGGATGATAGGTATATTTAAAGACCAAGAGGCCCCAAGCAGGCGTAATATGGAACCTCAACTTTCTGAATGTTCGGAAATGTAAAGAGGATGAGGCTGTCGCGACGACAACTCCAAATTGTCAAAACATTCACAACAGGGAACCAAAATTTAGGTCGAATTCGACTGCATATCAGGATTTGCTCGCCCTACCACCTTATGGGATGGGATGGTCTCTCTGGGTGTGTGTTGCAAGTCACTAAGTTCTCATTGAATATCTGAGACCGTTAACGTTTTATTTGATTTTTTATTGGAATCTTGAAAATATTTGTTCTTTTCCATATTATCTTGTGTTTAAGTGAAGGTTAGTTACGTTAGTTAAAAGAATGGTTCATCTCATCACCATGTTCGTGGGAAAATGTAATTTTTATAATAATTGATATTTTAATGTGAGATTTGAATTTCAAATTTAATGATGATTAAATTTAAAATATATATATATTTGGTTTACATTTTATGGGTTTTGTGTTTAAGTGAGGGATAGTTTAAATGTAAGTTGGAAGATTTTTTTGCTATAACTAAGCTCAAGGTCAAACCTAACAATTGTCATTATAACACCAAGAATATATCTAACAACTAGAAAGCGAGATATACCATGAATTTATGACTTAGCAAGACTCCATGAGGGTGGGGATGCTTACTCATTGAGTCGTATCACAATGGACCAAAGATGCCCCCATGGGATTTGAAACAAAGTGGAGGGGATAACATCTCATTATGTTAACCACTCAGTCACCCCATGAGGAGACTACTTCATCTTGTTGCTAACTTCTTAGTCATCCCATGAGGAGACTAGTTCATCTTGTTGCTAACTTCTTGTTACAAGTTTCTTAGAACAATGCAATCCTCACACTAATAAGCTCCTATCTCAACCCTTTCTTGTGAAATTTGAACACCAAACCTAATGATGATTAAATTCCACATAAACTAATCCATTTACACTTTATGGGTTTTGTATTTATGGCAACTTTGTTTAGTTTATAAGGTTTGTCCCTTTACATGTGTTGTATGATGACAACTCATGAGTATGAGGAGTTCATCTTTTTAGTGAGATGAAATTTCATTATGAACTTTATTTCTTTTTCCAAATGTTAATAATATGTATCGTCTTAAAATAGACCAAAACACCTAGGTGTAAAGTGTCATGGAAAAGTATGGCTCATAATAAAATTCATACGAGTTTGAATAACAATTTTCACCAAGAAACTAATTGAAGCTAGGTTAGGATTCAGATGAAAGGTCACAATCATAGTTGTGCATCTATCTATCCTTTCATGTCTTTTGGTTAAATTTTTCTTTCCTAGAGCTTAGTTTAGAGAAATAACTCTTCTGGATCAATCACATGCATATTTTGGGGTCGACGCGTTTTGAACCAACCAATGTGGTTCATCATCAAGACAGAAAAATGAAGAGGATCTACTAAAGGAGCTTAGTTGTCTAAGCTATGGAAGATATTCTTGTTGACTTCTCCCTTGACCCATACTAATTTTGTCAGATCTAGGAGCCATATGACAAATTCACAGACAAGGATGGAGGAGGCCTTGTCAATGGGGTTTGAAGCAGGAATGGGGACAAATTTCGATGGTTTTGGTCGGGCTCTAATTGATGCGGAGGGCTTCATATGGCCAAGGGGGGGGGGATCATTTTTTATTTCAGTTCGGATCCGTAACAAAAGGGGCATGCTACTGCGGCAAGCTCTCAGGGATAGGGTTTGGCTCGAAATGTTGTAGGAAGCTCCCTTGGATTAATCAAACCTCCTCTTCCCTTCCAGCTAGAGGAAGAAACCCGATGTGTCTTTGTTGAGGGGTTTCTTGAAAGCTCGAAGGCTCCTCATGTCTACAATTTGCAGTAAGATTTCATGGGAGCACATGCAAACAATGGAGTTGAAGGGTTGCTTGAGAAAGGGGTTATGTGCCATATTCATCAAGTCCATTGGAGCCCTCGGGAGTAGAAGGCTCTTTTTTTAGGGGAGTTTTCTTGGCTAATTCTTTGGGGGCCACACCTGGACCAAAAGAGGACTTTTCCCTTAGCAATAGTAGGTTGGGTGCAAAGGTCTTGTGTCAAGAGGGACAGCAAGGGCAGGTTCTCTCAAAGGAATAAAGGGGTAAGCTCCCACTATCAGGAGAGGTGAGAAAAACCCAGACTTTATCCCCAACTACGAGTGGCAAGGGTGGTTCACGAGCGAAAAGGAAAAAGGTTTGATGTGCAAAGATTAAGGCAAAGGAGATTAAGATGATCCTTGGGGAAGACGTTCAAATGCATAAGGTAATTCAAATGGTAGAATTAGTAGTGGTAAGTCGAGCTAACAGCTGTCGTTTTAGGATCAAGACGATAAAGGATTGGGTTGCACAAGTTTGGGGTCAACAAATTAACCCTCTTCCTGTGGTATCCCCTTTGGAAAAGGGTTGGTTTCTCCTCTAGTTTAGTTCAAGATTCAATGCCTCATGGGTACTGGAAAGAAATTGGCATATAAACTCTTCCGTGGCACTTTTAAAGAGATGGATGTCGTTGTTTGATGCAAGCCAAGAAAGGGTGAATAAGGATCCATTATGGGTTCGTTTGTTGATGCTTCCAGTTCAATTTTGGTCTTTAGATGTCTTCAGAGCCATTGGAAACAAGTTAAGGCATTTGTTGGAAGCTAATATGTCTTTTCAAGAGACTAGAAGGGTGTTAGAGGCATGAATTTTAGTTAACCTTGACCTACAAGAAGGTCTTGCAGCCAAAATGGAATTTGGGCCTCCTGGCCACCCCCATTCTCATATTATGGATTGCAAATGTATATCTTTCCAATGCAGAAGATGCCATCAACATGCCCATATCGTAAGAGACTACCCTTTATCGTTCCATAGCCATAAAGGGGACTTGGCTCCCTCAGCCACAATAAAAAGAGAGTCGTCCACGATAGGGATATTAACTGCCACGCAATGGTGCTCATGACCAATTGGTGACATCGACAAAAGTGCATCTTCCCACCCCTATTATGTCATTTGTTATGGAGAGAAGAGTTGCATATGAAGACAACAATTGTGTAGGGTCTTGAGGCTTTGGCACCAGCAATCATGACACATCAAGAGGACACTACAAAGGGTAATTCCTCTCATCTTCCTTCACTTTTGAGTATGGTTGTTTCTTTTTCTTACTTAAGTATGGGTCAGGCTGGTGATATGGGATCTTAATTGTGAATTGCTTCTGCCCCCCCCCTTGCTTGTGTCCTCCTATCGCCCGTCAATGTCCTCCCTCAATTGTCTCATTGAAGGAAGTTTGCCCAGGGAATTCCATTGAAACAGCTTCCCGGTACAACCTACAGCCTCATCCATCTAAAGGTTCATCCACAATTTGCTTTGGGCGGTTGGGGAAAGTCTTACTGAATCCATGTGAAGGAAAGGGCCAAGGGCAAAAGTCATTATTGGTCAAAGCATGCCTTGATGTAGCAACTAGTAAATAACAATGCATAGATGAGGTGCTTAGAGAAACAAATGCCATTAAGGGGTAACCTAATGATCATACTATCCTTCAATTGCAGGGGTCTAGCAAGCCCATCTAAAATTTTAGCCCTTTGTCAATTAGTAAGCTCAAGCAATGTGGATATTATCCTTCTCCAAGAGACTTTGGGGAGGGGGATGTCATTCCGAAATTACTAGAGTTATTGTTTCCAAGTTGGTGTTTCTTCTGCTCAGATGCTCGGGGTAGATCAGGGGGACTGGCCATTGGTTGGAACACCCAATGTATAAACCAAATTTGCTCCTTGACTTTAAATCAACTCTAGGCCTAGATTTTTTCTCAGCAGAACTAGGAAGGGAGTTGATGGTTGTCAATATGTATGGGCCCTTTGTGGACAAAATGTCCTTTTCGAAAGCATTGTTTCAAAAGGCACTAATCAAATCAGATTTATTAATCCTTGGAGGGGACCTAAATTTCTCTCTAGGTGCAGCAGAAGTATGGGGGCCTCATGCTTAGATGAATCCTCTGACTAACTTATTTTCTTATCCTTTTATGGAACACCACCTAGTGGATGTAGAATAAGTCAAGGTGGTGTCAACATGGAGAAATAAGAGAATTGGGGAGGTAAGGGTGGTCAAACAATTGAATTGCTTCCTCTTGGCAAAAAGACTTATAGAGGTTTTGTCATTGGTTCAATAGTGGGGCGGGGGGGGGGGCCTCTAATCATCACCCCATCTTCCTGGAAATCAAAGGTCTACGTAAAAAGCCGACAAGCCCCTTTAAATTCAATGCATCCTTGTTGAAAGATGAAGATTTCCTGGGCTTGGTTCAACTAAATTAGGTCTCCTACAACCCAAAATCTAGGGACTTTCTGGCAGCTCAGTTTGCTACAAATCTATTCAGGGTCAAACAAGAGACTCTCCAATGGGCATCCCATAAGCAATTGATTGATGAACAAGAGCTCAGGAATGCGAAATATGAGATAAGTGGTATAAGTGGCTCAAAAGGGGGAGGCTTATCCACAGAAGAAGCAAAGGAGAGATTGGTTCAACTGGAAGCTACAAAGAGAATAATGCAAGAGGAAAAGGAGGTTACAAGGAGGTTGAAGAGTAGGGCAGTTTGGTTGGAGTGCAGTAATGACAACACCAAATTTTTTCAAAACTTCACAAAGGGAAGGAAGATAACCGACACAATTTGGAAATTGGAGGATCATGGTGGCTCTCAAGCCTGCTCCTTTGAGGAACTGGCTCATCTGGGGAAGAGACATTTTAGCAATCTTTTTAAAGAAGAGGATGGAACATCCATAGCTAAGAAAGTATGCCTAGCGTAACTCTTCCTAAACTTGGTGAATGAGGAGGATAATTAACACCTAATGGAAAAAATTCCCAAAGATGAGCTCAAGGAGGTCCTCCATAGCTTCCAAAAGGATAAGAGTGAGGGGCCAAATGGATGGTCAGTGGAATTCTTTCTTAGACTCTTAAATGTGATTGGGGATGACCTTTTAAGGGTGGTGGAAGAATCTAAAATGGAGGGGAGGGTCTTGGCATCCTTCAATTCTATGTCCATAGCCTTAATTCCAAAAGTGGATCATCTTTGCTCCTTTGATGATTTCAGGTCGATCTCTTTATGCAATTGCTTTTACAAAGTGATTTTGAAGCTGATAGCCTGAAGAATTAGGCCCATCCTCTCGAGAGCAATATCCTTGGAGCAATTTGGTTTCTTGGAGGACCGACAATTCCATGAGGCCATAAGAGTGGCACAAGAAGGTTTACATAGCCTCAAATCCCAGAGTTTGAAAGGTGTTGTACTAAAGATTGATCTATCAAAGGCTTATGACAGAGTAAACTAGCTATATATTTACGTCATAAGGTGTTTCCCTCTGGGAAGAACTTCCCTCTTGCCTACTTGTCATTACTCTGGATCATTGGATCATGTGTTAGATGATTGGAGGATGTCCAATCGTTGATCATCAAAGCAAAGTTTGTTGGAAAGAAAAATTAAACCCTAATAGTTTTCGTTCGATCATCAAAGCAAAGTTCATTGGAAGGAAAAATTAAACCCTAACAGTTTTCTTGTAAAAAATTTACAGATATGAGCCAAAGTTTCCATGGTCACTCGTAAATTGTGTCCAGAGCTCCGTTCCATTGATGTCCCAGCAAGATGCACTTATACACTTCTGTTACAACTCCAATTTTCTCATTTTCTGCCCAACAATTGGTGGCTTTCGCTTGAAAATTTCGGGTTTATACATCTACGGTTACTAGGAGTAATGGTTGGTCATTGTTTCGACTACTATTGCCACCCTAAGACTGGTAGTAGGTGGCAAGATTGGCAGAGGAACAACAAATACTACTGCTTGCCTACCCGTTGGAGAGAAAAGTTTACCGCATCGGCTTAGGCCATTTCATTTTTTGGCGCCTTGCTGGAAGGAGGGAATGGGGCTTTGATGTTGCTAGAAGGATGGAAGGAGGGAATGGGGCTTTGCTGTATTGGAATGCCTGTACAGTTAAATGCGTGGGGACATGTAAGAGGTTAGGTCTCCATCCGTGGAGATGCTGATTGAGGCCACTGCGCAGGTGCTCTTAAAATACATGTCGAAAAGTATTATGTTCAATGGTCTCGGTCCCAGGTAATAATAATTTTCCTACATCTTGTTTTACATTTGAAGAAGCAATTAAAACATTTGTTTTAGAGGAAGCAGGGCCTATGGGGAATTATCCCTTTCAGGGGGTTTCACTTTCCCCGGTCCATATGGATCCTTATCCCAAGGCGGGTCGACCTTCTCGCATCAAGACTATGGCTCTAAATGAAGAATCTACAATGGCAAGGATGGCGAAGCTTGTGGAGGAAGCATGGAGTCAACACTCCTCCATCGAAGAGTTCTTTCAAAAATTTGCAAAAATATTACACTCCAGGTTTGTATGCAGTAATGTTTTTTAAATTCGTTTCATCAATCTTCATGAAGTTAAAAAACATTTGATTCCATTTTATATCATGTGGCAATTATAGCGATGACATTGGCACCTTTGATTGACCACTCGCTTGGATTTCGCAAATGGATTTACAAAGCCTTAGTTGTTCTGGTGACTGCTTGCCCATGTGTATTGGTTATCTTAACTCCAATGACCACATGTTGTGGATTATCCCATGCTACTAAAACAAGCCTCCTCATCAAAGTTGGGAGGTATCTAAAAGCCCTGGGGAGGCTTAAGCTGATAGTGTTTGATAAAACTCGAACACTCACAGAAGGAATATTCAGGGTGGTAGATGTAAAGTTTGTTGAGTCTGAAACCATTGATGAGCAAAAATGGATATCTTGGTAAGTCATTATTTCAGGGGAATCCGATTAAGAAAACTAACCATGGAATTTTCTTTCTCTGCAATTGTTTTTGTTATTGAATTGAGGCTTTTGTGATCCATATCCAATTTTTTAGAGAGGTTTATGTGATTATTGCCGAAAACCTCTCTCAAAAAAAATATTTTCGTAATAAATTTTTCCACTAGAAACCTTAATCAGCTTTGAAGTATTGAATGAATGTTGCAGGATAGCAAGCCTTGAAAGTAGATCAAGTCATCCCATGTCCGTTGCAATTGTATTGTACTGTCGACAGAAAGGCCTAGAGCCATCAGCAGAGGTGACGAGATGCTAGAAGGAGAAGGCATCTGCGGAGTGGTGGACAACCACAAAGTTTACATTGGCAATGCTCGTTTATCAAATCGGTTAGGTTGGACCGAATGTAAGTTTGCATCTAATTTCACATGAGGCCACCCACAAGTATTGTTTAATGTAACTCAACTCTATTTGAAAGAATTAACATTGTGAAACATGGTATATTGCAGATGTACCAGACACCTGGGGTATCCGAGGAGCAACAGTCGGATACTTTGGAACAGAGGAAAAATTTGTGGGGGCCTTCAGCGTGGCCGACAACAGCCGGCCGGAAGCGGCAGAAGCTCTTGATAAGCTCAAGGTATAGTATTCAGGATATCATATCCAATTTACTAGTTAATTGTTCATGTTCACTTTACTATTTTTTTGCAGTTAATAAACTGATTAATTAAGGAGACAGGTGGGATCTATACTTTTATTCTCAGTTTATTCCATATGTCTAATGAGCTCCAAACTCGAAGTTTGTAACCATGGTCGCTTGTTTTCACATGTCTTCTTCAAAGTCGAAGTTGGCAACTATGTACCTTAAAATATTTTCCCTTTATATCCATTACTACAATATCATGTTCAGTTACAGAATCATCAACTTGAAAAGTAGCAGGTTTCAACGTGCCTTCACATGCAAAGGAAGCATTCATGCTTCTCTGAGGGGTATGTTTGATCTTGTTCTGGAAGGAGGCAGAGATGATATGGTGTTGATTCTCTGGTACTCAATATGTAAACCACTTTGATACCATTGAAATGGATAGGGATGCATGTGTAAACTTTCACTCTGTAGTGTAAGGCTGTCTGGTTAGTACTGTGAGGATCCTTACTGGTTTCAAGTTCATATAATGTAGTCAGAACAGAGATAAATTCCTTGAGAGCAGGTCAGTCACCGTCAATGGGGAGATAACTGAATCCGTACCAGAATATGATGTACAGAGAGAACCATCTCTCCAGAATCTGAACTTTTTTGGTTAGTGCAACTATTTTAACAGTTGGCCTCTTTCTAGAATAATTAGAATTTGTGAGATTTATATGTTTGAAGTGTGGAAATTTCACCACCAATACCTTCTAAATTCATTAATATATTGGAAAATAAAAAATTCAATCCTAGAAAGAATTAAATCACCAAATTCCAACTCAAAGAACCAAAACTTACAATAATTACACAATGCCATGATTGTACTCTCAACCAGCCACAAGGTTCATTTAATGCATTTGGATGATGTGTACTTCTCTCACACCATTACTGGTATCTATACATACTCTGTTTCTATATTGAATTGACATTGAACTTCCCTCGTGTTATATAAATACTCTCATGATTTTGTCTCAACCCTTAACAGTACAGATCCAGAGGAAGGAGGAACATACAAAATTTTTAACCTCTACCCACATGAAATCGAACGACCTATTGCTTCCCAGAGAGACCGTCGGTTTCATGAAAGAAAGATTTGTGCACAATGTGTCGTGACTGAGCCATCCTCTTTTGAGGAAGCTGTGGAGGATCCCGCATGGGTAGATGCCATGGTGGAAGAGTATGATTCGATTGTCAGAAACAGTGCATGGGAGATTGTCCCAAGACCGGAGGGGAAATCAGTGGTGGGTTCGAGATGGATCTACAAAGTGAAGCAGGCAGCTGACGGGAGTGTGGAGAAGTACAAGGCAAGATTTGTTGCCCAAGGCTTCTCACAGATAGAGGGGATCGATTATGAGGAGACCTTTGCACCTGTCGCAAGGTATTCTTCCATACGGACGATTCTTGCTCTCTCAGCGCAGATGGGGTGGCACATCCATCAGATGGATGTGAAGATTGCGTTCCTCAACGGAGTCATTGAGGAGGAGGTGTACATAGAGCAGCCTGAAGGTTTCGAGATCTTCAGCAGCGAGTCGCATGTGTGCAGGCTCAAGAGAGCGTTGTATGGGTTGAAACAAGCACCTCGTGCTTGGTACACACGGATAGACAGTTATTTCACCGGACTTGGATTCTCTAAGAGTGAGGCGGATCCTAACCTATACCAGATTGTGGTGGAGGGTAAGTTGTTGATCATTGTACTTTATGTATATGATTTGATTTTGACGGGAGATGAGCTGTTGATACTTTCATGCAAGGAGGATCTTGCTAGAGAGTTTGAGATGAAGGACTTGGGCCTCCTTCATTATTTCCTAGGATTGGAAATTTGGCAGCGCAGTGATGGACTATTTGTTTCTCAGGGTAAGTATGCCCGGGAGATACTAGAGAAGTTCAACATGCATGGCTGCAAGCCTATTGATACTCCTCTTCCTGGAGGTTGGAGGAAGGAGGATGCTACTTCAGCGGAGGTAGTGGATGCCACTGTTTGTCGACAGTTGGTGGGGTTGCTTATGTATCTGGTCAATACATGACCCGATATTTTCTATGCTGTTAACCAGCTTTCAAAAGCTATGGTTAAGCCAACCAAGCTCTTCTAGAAGGCAGGCAAGCATGTATTGCGTTATCTCAGAGGCACATCGGGATATGGATTGTGGTACAGACAGGAGAATGAGGTGAAGCTATGTGGCTTCACGGATGCAGATTGGGCAGGGAGCCCAACGGACAGAAAGAGCACATCTGGAGGGATCTTCAGTATCGGGTCGACAACAGTTTCTTGGTACAACAGGAAGCTGAGATCCGTGGCAGTGATTTCAGCAAAGGCCGAGTATATGGCAGTAAGTTTGGCTGCATGCGAGGCTATATGGATGAGGAAGATCCTGGTCGGGTTGTTCGGGTCACACTTGGAGCCTACTGTGATTTATTGTGATAACCAGAGTTGCATTAAACTCTCGGCTAATCCAGTATTTCATGATAGATTCAAGCACATCGACAGATTGTGTGCAGTGGAGAATCATGTTACTTTCATACATTCCCACGGAGGATCAGGATGCTGATATCTTGACGAAGGCGCTCACCAGGAGCAAATTCAAATACCACAGAGGCAGGATAGGGGTTGCAGATAATCCATATCTTGTTAAGAGGGAGTGTTGAAAATGCAACAAGATGATGGAGCTTAGTGAAAAGAAGTCGCCTTCACTAAGTGGGCCCGCAGGCTATTTTGGCGCAAAGTCTATTTTTAGACATATGGATCATGGTCTATGAGTTGCAGGATGCTATTTATGGATGATTGGTCATGTTGGTAAAAATAGATGGACCTCTATTTTTAGACATATGGGCGAAGTCTATTTTTAGACTGCCAGTCAAAAAATAGAACAGTTGAATATTATTAGCTCTTAATAATATTTGGACTATAAACATTATCTTATCCTCTTGCAGCACTTCAGTTCGAGCTACGGATGTGGCACATGCAACTGCCAGAAGGAAATACGCTTTTCCTATGGGTTAGTTGAGCTATTGCATGATGGACTTCAGTTAGAACTCAAGTGATTAAGTTTGGTGGAGTTGATTGAGGAGTTGATGGAGTTGTGTTTAGTTTGACTTAGTTGAACTAGTTGTATTTAGTCTAACTGCCAAATACACCAGTGACGAGTGATGTGAATTAATTATTAATTAATTCACTAATTATTAACTCATAAATCAACTAAAGAATACATCAGTTAACTTAGTGCATGGACAGTTCAGTGGAGACAAGTGTTAGAGGTGGGTGAAAGGGTGAGACTACTATTAGTTGTGACTATAGCTATGCATGAGATTTGCACAATCATTGATTGAGATTGCCAACGAGGATTGCGCAGTACAAGAAAAAAGGGAATTCGAACTTGGATTGCGTAGTAGAGGCAGGCAAACAGTGGAGGAGATTTGAACCCGTGACTTGTTCAGATCTAAGCTAGTTTTGTGTGTAGCATGTGGAGATAGTACTGAGTACTTGTGAGTAGTATTGTACTATGTATTGTTACATGTTATCTATCATTATAATATACAGATAGTTGGGGGTTTTCATCTGTATGCTTTCCCCATTACATACTATGTTGATATGTGTGATTGATGTTTCAATGTGCGCATGCGATTGTTTTTTTTTTTTTAATTCCGCAAGTTGATGATCAATGGTAGAGGAGGTTATGTATTATGCATGCATTCCGCAAATAGTGTATAATCAGGATAATCTCTGTGAATAAGTGTTATATTATTCAAATTTCTACATTTGATTGGGTGTTTAATCAAAATTATCAAGTTAATAACATTGAAGCAAATGTGTGATATTACTAAATGGCCATAGCCACTTTTGACTACTGCTTTTTGATATGGTTTGCATAGCTAACCTTACATATTAATCAATGCCTATTCATTGTGTTTGTTTGCTGAAAATCTTATGGTATAGCCTAAGGCTTCTGGCATATGAGAGTAATTATAAACATAGGAGGTAAGTCATTGGCAATGTTAAATGGGTGCTGAAAGAGTTGAACATGGGTGAGATGTTATTTTGTTGAAAAACTAATATCAAGGTATTATGTGGTTCTAGTACATGTTGGGTTAGATGAGAGCTGGAAAATTCCGCTATGTTGATGGGATTTTTCCTACAGTTGTACTACTTGATCTCCACTAGTTGATTGGAAGGGTAGAGATCCAAAATAGGTAAGAAAATCCTTTTAATCTAGTTGTGAGATTCATTGAAATCAAAGCATATGCATTCAGTTAATAATATCAAACCAATAGATACATATCTATGAATTGATGTGATGGTGTAAAGTCCCTTCCCTCGTGGTTTGTTCCTCTTCAAAGCTCTGTTTTTTTTAAGAATCCATGTCCTTTCCTTCTTCCCTATATATATAATTTTGTCGTATGGTTGTTTAGGGATGTGAACCTTGTATCTCTACGAATCTCTCAATTAAGAAGACCCTCGAAGAGCCAGTAAAGATAGGGAAAAATCTTCTAGACGCTCCTATTTCAAGAGTGAAGATAGAGACGAGTGTGTTTGAGCAAGTGACAGGTGAAGACACTAACCAGGATGCATTGACTAGGTAATCACATTTAATGCCAAGAGACAACATTGATAACAATGAATAGCATTTTAAAGATTCATAAAAATAATCATATATATTAATTGGTTTGGATGTTGATATAATTGATATAAATTTTGTATAATGTAAGTGATTTCTCTTTATCTTCTAGTTTTGAATGACATTTCGTTTACTAATTTTTATATTCAGTGATCTTCTATATGTCGTGATTCTTCTCGAATTTATGTCTTACAGCATTTCCTTTGCAACATCTGGTGCAATAGCTAGTTAGATTCTCCTAACTCATCTAGTATTTGAAATTCATTTTATTACTTAGGTGATGAGCTGCATATCCTCGGTATCCTTTGCAATCCTCTTCAATGGATTGATGTCCCCCTTTTTCCAAGTGAAAAGGGGGTTGAGACATGGATGCCCACAATCTCCCTTACTCTTTCTCCTTGTGGCAAAAGGTATGAGCAGAATGTTGGGGGAGGCGAAACATGAGGGGGAATTTAGAGGAATAGTAGTTGCAAAAAATTTAACAATCACACATATGTTGTTTGTTGATAATATCTTGATCTTTGGATATGTCTTTTGAAGGGATGCATAATTTTTACAATCCTCTTTGCTTCTTTTTGGGAGAGTTACAAGTATGAAAATAAATAATGCAAAATCAACTCTTTCCACAAGATGTCTAGAAGATGAGGAAATACTCCAATTCCAAACTCTCTTTCTATATACACCTCTTCCATTGGACGATGGGCTGAAATACCTAGTCTTTCACTTAAAGCCAAATCATTATAGGAAGGAAAATTCAAACTAGCTAGTGGCAAAGCTGGAAAAAAGGCTAAAGTAGTGGAGCATTTGATGGTTCTGTAGAGAAGGATGGCTAGTGCTGATAAAATCAATCCTCGAAGCAATCTCAGTTTACTAGATGTCCCTCTCTTGGATACCCAAAGGTATTCTAGAAAAATTAAGGGAGGTGTGCCTCATATTCCTTCAGGTAAGACCCCGGAACCATTTTGTAATGCCATGGGTAAAATGGGATAGGATCGTAATTCTAAAAGCTTGGGGAGGTTGGGGCCTTAAAAACATCCCACTTTTCGCCAAAGCTCTAGTAGCTAAAGTAGGATGGAGATTCCTATCTACTTGAACTCTATGGATGCCAATGGTTCAGAGGAAATATATCCATCCAATCACTGTTGAAGGTTGGATCAAAACTCCTAACAAGGTTCAAAATAATGTTTCAGTGATTTGGATGGCAATCCTAGCCGCCTCTCAGCTCATCGAGGATGGTTTGGCATGGAGAATTAGGTACGGACAGAAGGTAAGAGTGGGCATTAATCCCTGGTTTAGATGTGGTGCAAAATTTTGCCTCCCACAAGATCTAGTGGCCTCTTTAAATAACAATGGGATTTCTTAGTGTCTCCTAAGTGGCATATCTAGCACATACAACCCTGTGAACACAAGGATGGGTATCAACTAGGCAGTTGGATATCCCAAAATTCCACTTAGAAGCTTGGGAAAGATTCATCACGACTTTACACACATACCAAATCCATGTGATGGAAAGACGATATGAACTACTTTGGTATTTGTCTCCATTTGGAGATTATACTACAAAAAAAGGATACCAACATCTAATTGAGAATCAGATCAATGGAAATTAGGTTTGGTGATGGAAGCCACTATGGAAGTTAAAATGTCTGACAAAATTGCATCTTTTTATGTGGTGCTCCCTAGAAAACAAAGCGCCAACCTGGGACAACATTCAAAAATTCCATCTAGAAGACCCGAGCTGGTGCATTCTATGCAAATAAGAGTATGAGACAGTGAGCCATATGTTCATACAATGCCTTTTCACAAAATATGTATGGACAATTTGCAAAACCCTGTTGGGATTGTTGGGCGAGTGGAAAGGTGGGTCAATCCTTGAATCCTAGGGATATTGGTGGGATAATTGAGATGTTTGGAACCAAAGGCACTTTCCCTTAATTGTCTATTAGAGTGTATGGCTCGCACGTAACAAAGCAATCTTCTAAGACCTCCTATCCTCCCTTAATAAAATAGCGACACAATGCCTAGCCATCTTTACTCTCTTGCCTCAAAAAGAGCAGATCCCTACAATCGAAACCATAATTGTTGAATCCAACTACGCCACGAGGCCATGGGCATTCTTTGGCAAGGTGTCACAAGGTGCTAGTAGGAAGTACGAGGGGATAGGGGTGCTTTTCTCTACCTTTCTAATACACACAATTTCTCATTAAAAATGGGCCTTAGGGGAGGCTCAAATAATTATGTTGAATTGATGATGCAACAACATTCAGTTCAGATCTTTGGTGACTCTCTTCTGGTCATCAACTGTGTCAAAGGGGTATAAAGATGTCACCACCAACTTTTCCTACCGATTGTGATACAACAATTGGAGAGTAATCTTTTGCAAACAGTGCATTTAGATAGTAAGCATGTGAACAAAAAAGAGGTTGACAAATGCCAAAGACTGGCCTTGTTTACTGAACAAAGCTAAGATTAGTGGTCTTAGCTCCTCAAGACTGGTAAGTAAGGCTTCTAGACTTTGACACAAGTCCAAACACAGTTCTTGCAATGATATAAGTTTTCCAAGACTACTAGGTAGCTCTTTTAGACTTTCCCACCCACACAAATCAAGTTTTTGCAATGATGTAAGCTTTTCAAGACTGCTAGGAAGTGCTTTTAGACTCTTGCACCCACCCAAATCAAGTTTTTGTAATGATGTAAGATTTTCAAGACTGCTAGGAAGAGCTTCTAGACTTTTGCAGTGGAACAAATAGAGTTTTTGCAGAGAATTCAATGATCCAAAAGCTTTTGGAAGTTGTCTCAGACCATAACAAAAGCTGATTCTCAACACTCTTAAATATCCAAGCGTTGAAAATGATTCCGGTAATTCCTTTAGATATAGTTCTTGCAAACCATTTACCATATCTCCTAGCTCATGAGGCTATCTTTTCAGCTGTGCATTACTAAGAATCAGTACACGCAAAAAAAGTTCCTATTTGGGGTCTGTCTAAAACAGGGAGCTCTTCTTACAGTTTATAGCAATTCCTTGCTCCTAGCCAAAAATAAGGAGTGACTTATAGAATAAAGGAAGGACAGAGTGGGTGGACCAGCGTGGGTGGACATACCTGTGTGATAAATTGAATGGATGGAAATCAAACCTCCCTGCCATCAGGTAGATCCCCATGCCCATCAAGAAGCATCATGCACAGTCAAAATATTTCTATGGTTTAACCATTAACAATGGTATCTACATTAAAATAAATTAAACTGGATGTAGCACCAAACACTCACTTTAAAGACGGATCCAAAACCGCCTTCGCCAAGCTTTCTTTGTGCCTGAAAATTAGACGTGGCTCCTCTCAAAGTGGTTTTTGAAAATAAGTTCCGGATTCGCTACAGTCGCCAACAAGCTAATTTCTCATTACACAAGAAATCTCAGATAATTTGCACAAGGAAGCTAAGGAATCACCAAAATAAAATCTTTACAAAACCCCCATGATATTTCAGATAATTATAAATTATGTGAAACTATGCGAAAGAAGATACCTGTTACTCGAGGGCTTTCTATCGGCGAGGGCGACGGTGAAATAATCGAAGGATTGAAAAATGGATAAACCTCGGAACGTAGGTAGCAATTCACAGATCCGAATTTTGATCCAAGAGCTCTAACAATGAAATTGTAATATATTTGGGACAATGCAAATTGTAGGTACGCCGGCCACTCTTTTGTGGGCAGAGCTCTCCAACATTGTGCCAAGCTGTAGATGTGCTCTGTCGAATTATAAGGGGCAACGCCTTGCTCCCCAGCAAAAACACTGGGACTCTTCAAAGCTTTATAAAGAATATTTAGGAGCAGGGCCCTAATAGTAATTGTGAACTCTGGCAAATTGGTTTCTGACTGTTGCAGAAAACATATTTTTAAGCTCTCTCACTAAAAATTTGTGAAAAAACTATGATTGTGGTAACGTAAAAAGCAGCCATCTAAGATAATAAATGCAGTTCTTTTAGAGGGAACCCGCGTAACTTGAACGGTTGGAGTCTGAGCAGGTTGAATAACATCGTAACTTACTAATACCTGTCAAAAATCAATCCAATGGTATAGACTATTTTAATCCTCTAACATCCTAATCAACGACTCAGGTACAGGTGGCCTAGTTATTTTCAGAGGGCCTTGAGGCGTAAATAAATATGATGATATTCACTGTAAAGTGGGTTCAAGCATTAATGGGCCTATGGTAATTTTCATTTTCATTTTTCCATTGTTGCAATACTTATTTATCAATTTTAATGACACTCATTTTGGCAATAGATTATGGCAATAGATTAGCAGCTCGCCTCTCCGTTCAGGATAAGAATACAAGGACATTGTATCTTTGGTATAGATGAAGATTAATATTTGTGGAGATGGAAAATTATTGTGCAGGCATTTATTTTGATTTGCTATGTAATGGGGTTTTAGGTTTTTTTGGTGGGAAAATTAATAAACGAGAGAATTTTTTTTTTATTAATTCATTTAAAATAGATTTATGTATTTATTATATGATTTTATTAATGTTTTAGTGATGTTGATTTAATATTGGTTGTGTTAATATGTTAGTTTAATATTTTCATAATGTTAAATTTGGGCCTTCTAACAATCTAATTAAGGGAAATTAATTCCCTCAGTATTTGTAATTGTATGGGAGGAGCTATAAGGGTATAATATAGACTTTTTTTAAAACCACCAGATCCAATCTTCTTATTATAGCCACCGAGATCAAGCATATATATCATATATAAGTGCAACCCACTTTATTAGCTCCCGACACTTTAAATTTTTCCTCCCACTTCACGCAATGTGACTAACCTCGTGACCTGGTCCCTAGTCCTTTTACTTGGTTCACAGTTCTTTTATCTGTCAAACATGTTTCCTAGCCTTATGTCACCTTGACCTATCCAAAAGTGGGTGCAATAGAATCCTTTGGGAGACAAACTCTGGGGAACAAAAATTATTCCCATCAATTGCTATTCCCTTGACTTCCGTCAACTGTTGCCCCTAACCCTTATAAAAGCGCAAAAATAACAAACTTTCGAGAAGAGTCAACGTCTTTCATGGACTCTTTATCAATTGTGCATCCAATATATTGGTTTCAGATCATCCCAACGATTGAATGATAGGCTGACTTCCACGTTATTCTGGTCTCTTTCAAATGATGCATGAAGGGCTTGTGCTTTCGGGAGCAGTCAGCATTCCTGTGGGCCCTTTTTTTGTTGTAACATCCACTTGATTGACCCACTTCACTTTACGACACTTTTTGTGTTAAGCCACTTTACCTTAACCTCTCCAAATTTATTGGTGGCCACGTCCACCTGAAACTTAATCACCCCGGCATCTAGTCATCCTAGCTACTCCTTTGTTTTCTCCTCCTTCGATCATCCAGGGAAAACCTTCCGGGACACATCACCCCGACCCCGATTCTTTCACAATCACACACTACCTTTTCCTTCCAATAATCACTTTACCATAATTACCTTTCCATGTAGCCACTTGTCAATATTGCGCCAACATATTGGTTCCACTTACCTCGACATTTCCCACATCACCACGTCATCCAGATCCTCATGACCTCGTCTCCTTCCGTTATTGCACACCTTTGGAACTCCCAAGGAGACAAAAACCAAGAAACAAGAAATATTTGACGGACTTGAACTATGTTTCCCAACTTTCATTATTTGATGAACTCTTGCGAGGCACAAATAAACTAAGTCTTGACCTTACTCGTTATGTTCTTGGTCATTGTTGCACTACTCTTTATCATAAAAGTAGTCTAATGGCTCCATGCTTCCACTACACCTTTCCTTTGTAAAATTATGGTTAAATTGGATCATTGATCCAGCTTGTTGATCAATAATCAACAGTTGATCTTCGCCAATTGTAAAAAGGTTTTCAGCCTTGTACGCACTCATGCGTTACTTCTCTAAAGCACTCTCCCTCCTGAGCCTCATTGTAGCATTCTGCAACACAATTGTCTTATAGCTTCACATAAATTGGGGACACTTGCAAGCTAAAGACAAAGGTTCAATATATAAATCCAAACGCTCTCAATAGAGAGCTCCTCTATTAATGAATATACACACACAATATTTACAACAAGCCCACTCCGCCCATACTTACATTGAACCGACCCTTCTTGGCCTTGTGGGATTACTTAGCCTCCAATCCTTTCGACTCTCTCTATTTTTTGTGATCGCTACTCTCTCGAATGCCTTTTTGGGCTTACAAAATATACAAAGGATCTTGAACTATAATTAGTTCAGATCCGCAATTCACTCGACTAATAAGCTCCTAAAAATCCTCTAGATCCAAAAAATCCTCTCATGAAATCTAACCTATCCCTAAATCTCTCTAACTCACTCAACCTCTTGAGACTTCTTCTTAGAAGAAGATACGGTTACACACCAATTACGTCAATATTACAATATTTATAAAATTCCTAGAAACACAGAAAATTACAAATACTTGAAAATTAGGGAACCAACTCCCTTGGTAAATGAATGACCCCTAGGTCTAGTCAAATGTATTTGACTTGGAGGTTGGGTGCCATTGCATCTTCTAGAGTGGAGAAGATAAACTTGAGATTTAAAAGGGTCATTTTGAGGTAGATTTTGAAAACAACATTAATAAAAAATAAATAAAATTATTTAGTTCGAGGTTAAAGAAGTGGAATTTTGGGATCCTTAGCCTCAAGGATAATTGTCCTGAAGATCACCGTTGTATTCTATGGATCAATAATTGTCCTATGGTGGTTCAATTTTCACAAATAGAGTATTTATGTGAAAGTTATACCCTCGACAATGTAATGATCCAATTATTCCTTGCAATGTCAAGTGACCTCGATATTAGCTCTCCTAATTGAACTTTACCTTTTAACAAAAACCCCTTGAACAATTATATTAACTATCAGAAATATTTGATTGGAGAATGCTTTTATCATAACTTTCTTATGAGGAGAGTTACGATATTATAATGATCCGATATGAACCTTTTGATAATGTATTAAAGGCCTATTGGGGTTTTAATGAATAGAAGCAAGATTAAAGAATCCTCAGATTCTGATGAAACAACAAATTCTTCCTTGATCATGTTGCAGATTAGAAAGGGTTGGCTATTTTCTTATCTCAAGTCTCTAAAATCAAGTGAATGAAGACCTGCAAAAGAAGAAAAACAGAAATAAGAAATAAACTATGAAAAAGCGAAACTGACAATAATTGAAGATGAACCTGTAAAATGCATACCTGAAGAATATTGATTGTAAATCTACCTCGTAAATCTTCAAATTCTCTCATGTATTTCTCAAAATTCACATATGTTTAACATCATCTACTTATTTAATCTAAAATGCTAAGTAATGAACTTTCAGATTGCATTCACCTCAAATTTACATCGGATGACAAGAGTGGTGAATATGAGCCTTTGAGAAATACTTGTGAATCAAAGATTGCCAAGCCATAGCAATTCCTTGAAATTTCTTCATACGTGATTTTATCACAAAAAACATTTTTTAACAATGTGATGAGTTTATGCAAAATCAATGTAATCAAGTGCATCACAAGTGTATATAATCTGACTATATAAGAACTTTGTCAGAAAATAAAAGGGGATGTCAAAAAAAACTTGGATTCATTACATGCTTATTAAAAATATGAAATATTAAAATAAATGCAAACAGAAAAGGAATCTAATCTAAATTAATCTATTCCTATTGCTAATTGAATGGAAGGAAACATGACTAGGTATAGTCATACTTCCAATGTAACCATTACCTCATTTTAATTCCTGCATGTATGTATAGGACAAATATTAGTGATAAAAATACAATTACAATTAAATTAACATAACATAACTAAATTTGAATGCAAAATGTACATTTATTGCTAATATGCCTACAGAAAGCAATTGATTTACAATCACCTTCCCTTGAAATGTCCCTTCCAGCTAAATTTCAATTGAATCATAGAAATATGGATGGATTTCCATTAGTGGTTGGAAGATGTTTAAAGGAGAAGATGACAAGCCAGATTGTGGAAATGGATTTTTAGATACAATGACCTACAAAAATTTGTCAGTCTTATGTACATACGTTAAATTATTAATAATTTTCCGTGAAGGAAAACTTTCCAAATGTCTTTCGAATGGGTTAATGAAAAATGGATGGAAATCTGATAGATTCAACAGAAGATCATTAATTGAATTAGATTGTTGGTCATATTGTGAAAATACACTTTATTTTTGGCAATGCTTTAGAGAGGAAAGTAACAAGTAATAAGAGATGAACATCAATTGAAACTTGAAAAATAATAGTTTTTGATGTTCATGATTATGATTTGAAACTTCATTTTCCCATTCAAGCAATGCATCAATTGAGTGTTCAATACTGAACTGCTCAATATGCCAGCATAAGATATCTAAAATTTGAAAAATAAAAACAAAAAGTAATTATGAAATTAAACAAAATAAGTGAAGGAACAACAATAAAATCAAATCACTATTTGAATTAGTAATACAATTATTGTTACAACATAATTGGGATTGACTTGAAGTAATTTCCTCTTGATAAGGATTGGCTAGAATAATGGAATTAGAATGATTGCCAACACCATCTTGTGAATTAAAGAGAGGGTGGGACTATGAATATGAGTGAGAATTTGAGCATCATAAAAACTATAGATTGGGATGGGCTCTTGAATAATGAAATCATGAGTATTATTAATTGTTTGAAATTGAGAACTAGTTGCAAAACTTTTTGAGTTAGAGTGTTCTTGAATTTCACATTTGATTTGAATTTTATCATGACGATTCATTTGAGAAGAAGAAAAATCAAAATCCTCAATGTCAGAGTAACTATCATAAATGACTTCACAACATTCTCTAGAATTCCCTTCATTCGCATCTGAAGTGTCAAGAAGGAATGTTAAGCATATGTTCATTAATGTCAGAAGAATGATCAATAATTGTCTCTCTATCTTGATAAAAAATAATAGGAAATGCATTTATATCAGCCTCTCTATTTCCTGGAATAACATTAAAGCAAAGAAGGGATAAATTATTATCAGCAAAAATATCATGGTAGAGATGAAAATGAGAATCAAAAGCAATGAATTTGAAAATATCTCTATCTGCAGATTCTTGTACATTTTCTTCATTGCAAATTTCAGATTTATGATCATTCATTTGTCTACTAATGCTTTCTTGAAGATTGTTTGGCTGCCCTGAATTTGTCTTTTGATCAACATGATCAAATTTAGAAATTTGTACAACAGATCGCATATTATTGGAAACTTCAATTTCTGCTTGTACTTGTTGATGAAATAACTGATTTTCTGAATTAATTTCAGGTTGATTTTCTGATTTCAAGACAGTTGTTTCTCCAAGATTGTTGTTGTTATCTTCTTGCAGTTGATTATCAAATTATTGCAAGCTTTGTGAGAGTAATTCATTAGCATAATTATCATTAATACTGTAAGAGGCTTGTACTAAATTTAAGAATTTATCATACATGGCTGAGGCCACTTCATCATGATTAATATGCACCTCTATATCAGATTTTTTGATAATATTACTAGAAGTTGAAGGAGAGTCATCAAAGCTTGCAATTGTTTCATATGGATTTGAAATGGGAGGAAGAGAACAAATATATTCAAACCAATCTATCAATTCAATTCCTGAAGGTTTATCTTCAGCTTTGAATCTCAAGCAAATTAATTGAAATCTAACAGTAAAATCTAAGAGAGATTCATTTTCAAATCTTCATAAATCTTTGAATTCATCACATACATGTTCATAATAATAACCGTCAAATTTATAAAGGAATTTTGTGATGAGTTCATCCTAATTGTGAATAGAGGCAACTAGAAGAGATTGACACTAACTTTTGACTTTTCTTGAGAATGTAAGAGTAAAAATCTCGCATAAAATGCCTTCATCAATATCATGAAAAGTAGAATTTGAAAATTTTTGAATAAACTGTAAAGCATGATTAAATGTAGAAAATTTATTCTTACCATTAAAGTTTACCTTTGACAAGTGTCTTACTATTTCTAGTGGAGTGTTGACAGATGCATGCCCAGAGATACAACTCCAAATGGGAAGTTTGAAAGGAGCCATTGTAAAAAGTAAAACTTTAGAATACAAAAACTCCAAAAGACAACAGGTCTCCAGGCCCTCTTTCTAACACCAAAAATGTTGAAGGCTCGAAATTCTCTACCTACAACATTATATGGAAGACCACCCAGTCAGGAACTTAGAGCAGCTCATTTTCCGTTGAAATAGTGGTTATGACTGGTTAAACTAGGTCCAATTACCTTCTCTCTATCTATATTTTCTTAAAGTATGACTTTCACTTACCAATAAAGAAGAGACATCAGATCAACCCTCTTGCTGATCTGGCAAGAAAGTGATCCTTGAGCTGATCTGGCAAGAAAGTGATCCTTGAGTTGATCTGGGCTCGACCAAGGCACAACTAAATTTTTTCTCCTTGATAAGAGGACTTCTAGGAATGTAGAATTAAATCTAAATGCAAATTAATCCTAAAATGCAAGCAAAAGGAAAAATATCCTAAGATTATCTTGATTAGGAAGATGTAGATCTAAACCAACCAAGAGCAAAGTAATTAAATGATTGAGATTTAAATATGTCTGGATTATAATGAATATCAAGCTAACGAAGTAGTTCAATTAACTGATGTTATGAATACCAAAACACATTATGTTCAAAGATCTATTAACTGAGATAATTAATCAACAACATTTAGGAAGTAGTTCACAAAATGATGATGATTGTTAGATCAGTAACTCGAATGATTAAACAATAATATAAGGAAATAGTTCACAAAATATTATTGTTTGTTAAATCAAAATTAAAAGACTGATTTCTGATTAAATAGTTACTCAAAAGTCACAGTTCAGCTCATAAGAGCAGAGATAAATAATAACATACTATTGAGATAAATTATTCACATTGACAATAGTGCACAAATATGAATAAAAATGACATATTTATGCCATTATAAAATGAAATCAGTATTAAAACAATCAGATATAATTTATTGAAACTATTTCTCTTAATTTGATCTCCAACAACCCTTTACAATGCTTGAACTTTCGCTATTAAAACAAGAGTTGCAATAGTGCAAGCTCTGCTTTCCATACATAGTTCAGAATGCAAAAGAAAAATCCCAATAACCCCCAGATCTGAGATTGATCCTCTCTCACTACAACTCTAAATCCCTATTACAATAGTGCTTTTAAAAATTTCAAAATTGCAGAGAAGAGAAACCCTTTGCACATTCTACAAACCACTATTTATAATTTACAAAAATGAATTCCAAATAGGATAATTGTTGAAGAGTAATTCTGCTCCAACAATTTTCAATTTGT